>CM057454.1:216917500-219832500 GCA_016271365.2 Neoceratodus forsteri | reverse complement strand
ACTGCACGAGACCTCAAGCCCAGACTCTACCAGCTGAAAGGTATGGCAAAAGCTGCTAATTTCACACCCACCCACCTATCCCCCACCTCCTCCACTTATTAAATACACTGTTTCCCAGCCCAGTTCTAAAAACATACCTACGAAGGTCCTCGTCGTCCTCTCCATTTCTTCGATTGACCATTTAGGAATGCCCCTAAGTTAGCCAGCCGATATCACAGATGCCTTCTCTTGAGGCTCCTTTGTCCTAATATGTAGTATACATTCCTCCCATTGTGTACAGAATGAGGGGCCTGGATAGCACCCTTATGAAGGGTTCCTTGCTATTATCATTACTGATCATCCTCTGTTGTGTACAGGTGGCAATTTATCCTCAGAAGCCTGTGCATGCAGAACCTGACCCCTCAAAAATCTGTTCCCCATACACTGATCTACCCACCAGTTATTTATGTGCCATGCAGTTAGTACTACTGTCAGAGTACAACCTGGAAACCTACTGTGTAGGTACTCGTACCGAGCAACCTCCTTAAGATAGTCCTTCTGCTCCATACTGAATTAGTCACCCTCTGTACTTCTCAGTCAGGTATTGCTTCACCTAGGACTAGGACGGTATACCCTTGGGTGTGGTGATAGGTGCACACATCATGTTAAGAAGTTTAAGCATACCAGGGCCAAGCTTCTCAAACTTACATTAGCTGTCTTAATGAATATGCTACTTCTTTTACTGATATGCTCGGGTAACATAAACTAAACCCTGGTCCCATCTCTCCCCTCACTTCACCGTCGGATATGGCCACACTCAAAGGAATGAGCTTTTGGCATGTCAGTGTCTGCAGCCTCCTAAAAATGTCACTATTGTTCAGGCATGGATCAGCCATACCCAACCTGATGTCCTGGTAATTTCTGAGTCCTGGCTCAGGCCAGCTTCCCAGGACAGTGAGATTAACATCCCTTCCTACCAGCTATTCAGAGCTGATAGACCCACTAGGGGAGGTGGATTGGCTCTATATGTTAAGGAGAGATTTGCAACGTCCTGCATGGATTCAAGCTCTTTTAAAAAAAAATTTAAATGTTTGACACTCATGATTGAATTATCCTCTTCCCTGGCCATTAGAGTGATCAGTTGCTATAGACCCCCATCTGTGGGAACTCCTATCTCACCTTGGTAACATCATTGAGAAAGTCAATCTCGAAACTATATGGACTGTAACTTTGACTGGCTTGCCAAGGCTGCTTCACCCCTAAACACCTTTTGTGGTGCTCGTAGGTTAGCACAGCTAATCCAAGAACCCACACATCCTAATAAAAAGAACCCGTGTAATAGCTCATTGTTGGATGTCATGTTAGTTGATAAGCCGCATCTTTACACGCTTGCTGGTACTTTCTTCACCAGTGTCAGTGACCATTGCTTTATTGTCACAGTTAGGTCACTTCATTGCATAGGCCATGCAACTAAATTTGTACCAAAAGGACACAACGCAAATTTGATGTAACCACCTATGCATACAAACTGGGATATTCACCATGCTGGCAAGATTTCTACCTAGCCACCGAGGTTAGCATGGCTTATGATGTCTTTAATGAGATTCTAGTAGGAGCCCTAGATGCACATGCACCAATGATAAAAATCAGAGTAAAAGGCAAAACTTGTTGTTGGTTCACAGCTGATCTGAAAACTGCCCTGCTAGGCAGGGACAAGTTGTGGAAAAAGGCACAACAAATGAAACTGGTCTCAGGCTGGTGCCAGTTTAGGAAGGCACATAACTCATGCACAAAAATGATCAGAGACACCAAAGCATCATTCTGCCCTAAGGAGTTGGACTCTGCTGCAAAGTGCTCCTCTAAATTCTGGAGGACAATTAAGGATATGTCCAGTCATACACCAGGTAACACCTTGCCACCAAAAATGATGTCCGAAGGGAAAATCATAAGTGACAAACAGAGGATATTAGAAGCTTTCAACAATCATTTTGCCACAGCTGGACTGGTCTTTGACAATTCCACTGCAGCCCTGGCCCACTCTAAACTAAGTGTCCCTTGTGAAGACACCACTGCCCCTGTTCCTGGTTTCTCCTTCCAACCTGTACTATTGAAGGAGGTCGAAGATCTGATACTTCGGTTGGATGTAAAAAAGAGTGCTGGAGCTGATTCTTTGGATCCCTACTTTATAAAAATCGCATATCACATTCTTGCTGTCCCTATCACACATCTATTTAATTTATCACTGACCCAAGGGTCTATTCCCATCATTTGGAAAATGGCCCATGTTATCCCATTGATCAAATCTGGGGATACATGTGACCTAAATAACTATAGACTGATCTCCTTACTGCCAATCTTGTCTAAGCTACTGGAAAAAGTTGCCAGCAGTCAACTTAAAGCATATCTGGAAGTTAACAACTTACTAAACCCCATGCAATAGGGTTTTACTGTAGGTCTAAGCATAGCACTATCTCGGCCCTTGCCAAAGTAACTAATGACTGGTACAGTGACCTGGATAGCAGAAACTTTGTCTGTGCAGTATTCCTAGACCTTAGCAAGGCTTTCAATACTGTGGACCATAGCTTGCTAATCTCCATACTGAAGAGTATTGGCCCTGACCCGGCATCCTTGCAGTGGTTTATGGAGTACCTGATAGGATGGCAGCAACAAATCAAAGCTGAGGGGGAGCTCTCCCCCCTCAAACCTTGGCTCAGGGGAGTGCCACAGGGATCCATTCATGGTCCATTGCTCTTCGCAATCTATATCAACAACATCGATATGGGCATCAACAAGGCAAAAATACATCTGTTTGCTGATGACACAGTGGAGTACATAAGTTGTCTAACTGCTGAAGCTACCTGTGCAGACCTACAGGAAGAATTTGACCTGCTTCAGCTTCAGCTACTCCATAAAAAGCTTCTCTTAAATGTGAAAAAGACAAAGACAATGTTGTTCACACCTTATAGCCGTATGACTAATCCTGCCAGCTCTGGAACACTGCCTCTGAACACCACAATTCTAAGAGAGAAATTGGATTTTATCCCAAGTTTAAATATTTAGGAGTGTGGCTAGACCAGAACCTCACATTCTGTGAGTATGTTGAAGATCTGGCTAAGAAGCAAAGGCAGAGATTGGGTCTATTCTACTGAATTAGGTCAATTCCTCACTTGTGATGTCAAATCGAGACTAGTCCAGTCTACTTTTCTCTCTCCCCAATTGACTATGGTGATTTTCTATACAGCCACTGTCCTAAAGTATTGCTCATCAAGCTGGACATGTTGTTTCAAAGAGCCATTAGGTACATTACCTGTCTTCCCCTCTCTACCATCACTGCCTATTGTACAAATCTGTAGGATGGTCTTCGCTTACATTCAGGCATGAAAGAAAAGCAGTCCTTTGGACCTATATAGCTATCTTAAAAAGGATCCCACATTACATTTCTGAAAGTCTTCACATAAGTGAGTTGGGACCTTATGGCCTAAGGAGTTCATTCATATAGCTCTCTATGCATCCCTAAAGCTTCCACATGCTTTGGCAGAATGGCCTTTAGCTTCACGTTGATGACCCTGTGGGAAAAAGTGCAAAAACTACTGAAACTAAGTTACCGCCATAGTGTTAATGCTTTCAAGGCACTTTATGCCCAAGGTGTGAGTGAAAGCTGCAACTGTCACCCAGGCTCCTAATCATTAACTACTGGTAGCTTGCTGCCCAGAGTTTGGCCTTAAATATGACCGGTCTTACCCCAGGTCATTTCGTACATGTTTATTAATCTGTATGTATACCTTATTTCCAGTCCCTGTACCCCTCTTGCATGTTACAGGCAAGTCTGTCTGAGACATTTGAACCCAAAGCATAAAATCTATACCCCCGGGTGGTTGCACCTTCACAAGCTGCCTTCCGAGATCACTCAACCGGTCTCTTCTCTAACAAATTACCTCTAAGGCCACCAACCAATTGGATCATGAGCGCCTTCTGGCCCATGCTCCTAATTGGCTCCCGAAGTTTTCTTTTGCGATCCTTCCAATGCTGGTGAAAAAAATTGAATGGTCTGCCATACTCCACTAATACAGCTATAACTGCCTCAGCCTGACCGATGTAATCCTTCCACATGGCTAAACTGTTTTATTGGATGTTTGAGTGATTAAGCCCCTTTTGAATCATTGACTGTGACTGTCCACAAGAGCCTCAGTGTACCCATTCCGTCCATGTCCTCTGACCTTCCTATGGCCCAACAGTATGTTGAACTGGGACAACTAGTGATAGCATCTAGCCCTGGATTAAATATGCAGTAGGTGCAGTTCTGCCCATGACCAGTACCTTGCTCACAACATCCTCCATTAAGATGCGGTACAGCCACCCACAGCCCTAATGTCAGCACTCCCTTGGGGATATGGTGTTAGAGCCTAGCATGCTGCCTACATCCTGCTTCCTTCAAGCATAATTACACCTGCTTTACTCATTTGTGAACAGGTCAAGAAAAAGCTATATCACTTACTTCTGTCTGTCTGTCTGCCTTGATAGTGATACCTGGGTCTAGCCTGTCCTTTCTCTCCTATGAAAATTAAGTATCAATATCCATCTTTGTATCTCTGTTCCCACTGCTCACTGGTCCTATTGATGCTCTAGAATCAACTGTAAAGTTATGTGCATGTGTTTCCTGATTTGCACTTCCACTGTGTTTTATTCCCGCTGTAAATATTGATGCTTGTTTTGTAATGTAATCTGGACTTAACCAGATCCAGTATGTTTTATTCCCACTGTAAATATTGATGTTTGTTTTGTTATAAAATCTGGACTTAACCAGGTCCATCTCGCAAATGAGCTTGCTCAATGATGTTCGCCTGGATAAATAAAGATTTGATTGATTGATTGACCATTCTGCCAGCGGAATTTCTGCCAGAATTTCACTGGTTCTTCAATACAATTCTGCCTGCTTTGATCTACAGAATAATATTCTGTGGAACAGCATTTTTTCTACAGAAAATCATTCTGCAACCATTTCGAAGGAAACATGAGATCCACAGAGTAAAATTCCACAGAAATGTTGCAGAAAAACCCATTCTGCATTTTTCTGCTGAGGAATTCTGTCATTCCATTTCTTACAAAAATCAGCTGATTTTCAGCAGAATTTCAAACATTCCATGAAATTTTGTTCCAACAGAATTTGAAAATTCTGCACAGCACTACTGCATAATGGTTCTTGTCTACTGTCCAACAAGGAATGAAGCAAATTCCTGTGTAGTTTGCTGAGAGGTTGTTTGTTGCTACATTAGCTTTACTGAGACTAGCAGTTCTTGGTTATTTCAATGCTTGGGTGTATGACATTCATACTCCTACACCTTATAGATTGGGATATAAGCAAACTATTGCTTCAGGCACACAGGGAAGGGGCCACACTCATGACACCAAGTTCTCAATAGGTATGAAGATTAAGAATATCTGAAAGAATCCCATGATTTTGTCAGACCACTGAACCATCCAGTTCAATGGGGACCTTTTTTATCACCTGACTGCAGAAGTTATCTATTAATGTTAAATTAATGTTATAAGCGAAGATATTCAAAGGAGAATAGGAGCTGATAAGACATGTAACCCATGTTGCTCCATGAATTATAATATTTCCATACACAGTTGAATCCCAATTGCTAATCAAATCTTTGTCTTTAATTCAGTTTTGTTGTTACTTATCATAACTTCTCACAGAAGTGAGTTACAGGAATTAACCACCCTTTTATGAAAAAGTACTGCTTTTTTCTATATTACAGCATAGTCTGTGAATTTGGAGATGGTGTCCTCTGATGTTTTCTGAGTATTTAAATTTAAGGTTCATTTCATTGAACAAGTAATCATAATAGGTCACCTTTAAACCTCCTTTGTTCTAATGGCATAAGTTTTAATTCAGATACTCGATCAGATCAGTATATGTAAAATTCTCCAAGGTGTCAATTGATTTGGTAGCTTGTCATTGTACCTTCATTTTATAAAAGAGTGCCACACCTGGGTGGCTTAGTCTAGATGGGGGCAAATGGAAGCTCTATATAGGGGAAACATCCCCCTTATCTCTAGTGTTATAATATTTCTTCTGCTCGCCCTAGTCTGGGTAATATATTCTTACTGTTTGCCTTTGTTGTATATACTGGTTCCTGTTTTCTAAATCCCACATAAAGGTTATACCCTGGTCTTTTTCATTGGGGATGGTTGCTAATACTGCATTTTCTAGTTTGTACTCATGGCATGGATTATTTTCCCTGAAGTGCGTAACTTTACACTTATCTAGGTTAAACTTAATTTTTCATTTTATGGCCCACTGTTGCAAGTATTCAAAATCCTACTGAATGGACTCATGATCTTCCTTGGTAACACATGGAGGCACTGTCTTTGTATCATCCACACATTTTTGCTCTCAATTTCTTAAACCAGAAGTTAAATCAGAGATAAATATATATATAAAAGTGGTCCCAAAATGGATCCCTCTGGGACACTGCAACTGACTAAACTGGTGCAGCGTGGTAGCCATTAGCCACCATTCTTTGAGTTTATTATTTAACCATTTACTTGGCCAGTTAATTAGCCTGCTGTCAGTATATTGATCTTTTATTTTTTGATTAATGGCTCAGTGTGCCACCAAATGGAAGGCCTTACTAAAATCTAAATACATAATATCACAAGCAATTTTACTGCCAAAGAGGTCACTATATTTTTTGTAGAAACAAATAAAATTAGTTATGCAAAATCTGCCTCGACTGAAATCATGTCATGTCTGCAATATCAGTGTGGATGTTGTCTCTTATAATACCCTCTAATATTTTTTCATAAACTGAAGTAAATTTTTTGGCCTAGAGTTGCCAGATATCAATTTATCACCTCTTTTAAAAATCAGGATGCATCTGCCACTCGACTATCCTTAGTTACAATCCCTGTACCTGTAGATCTGTCAAACATATGTTGTAGGGATGTAGTGATTTGATCCAAGAACATTTTTTTAGGAAATGTCCTGAGATCTGGTCAGGACTCTGTGATGAATTTTACATTGTAGATGTTTATTTTATCTTAAATTTATTTTTATGTGATTTTTAAATTGTGTATTTTGGTGATAAGCAGTCATTCAGCAGGTTATACAGAACTTCTTGGCATATACTGAGCAAAAATACATGTTCAAAACATTTGCTATTTTAGATGGGGTAGAAAACATAATGTTGCTATGTTCAATAGAGCCTAATTTATTTCATTATTATTGTTTTAATGAGTTGATGTAGCTGTACAGGTCCTTTGCTTTGTTTTTGTTAGCAATCAATTTTAACACATGCTCAGCATCCATTTGTACTTTCCTAATTGCACCTTTACATTGTTTGACTTGAATGATATAGGTTTTTAGGGTGGCATTGTTTTTCTTTTTCAGAAACATCTTATAACACCTGTTTTACTTTTATTAATTAGGTGTTTATCTGAGTAGGGTAGCCACTTTTATTTTAGACCCAAAGATCCATATTTATCTTTGTTGAGGATGTATTTCTCATATATAAAAGGAATATTCTTTATATTCTCGCCACATTTCATTTCAATTGATGTTCAGGAATAATAATGACCAATCAATAGTTGGGTGTGCAGACTGAACAGCTTCATGGTTTGCTTTATAGTACAGGAAAATGTTTTTTTTTACCATTACTTAGCATGAATTTGGATTGTATTTGAAAGTACACAGTATTAAGGTTGCTATTTGCAAGAGGTGGTCATTTAATACTATTTGTTATATTTATTATGCTGGTTACTAGCACAGTATCAAGGATTCTGTCTTTACTGGTTGGTACTAAAACATGTTGCTCCATTCAAAGCTGTTATGAAGTAGTTATCAAGTGGATCCCAGCTGTTGTTACTGCTTTAATTTTATAACAGTCAGTACCACCCAAGTTTATATCCCCAACAAAAAACACATTTCCAATTTCACTAATATGTTCCAGCTAGCAAACTCCTAGAATTATAAAGGTGTTTTGATCCATTGTGTTTATCCTCATCTATAAGCCTTCAAGTTTGCTATTTTTTATTTTATTGCTAATATCTATAGTTAGATCATCCTTTATTTATACCGCACCCCCTTAAGTGTATATCCATATAGAAGAGTGCATATCCTTCAATAGATGGGACTAGGATCCTAGACATTTTCAAAACTCAGTGGAAATGTAAGATTTGGTGGAAACCTCTTGAACCCCCCCACCCCTCCATCCTTTTGGGAGAACTTACTCTGGCTGCATGTAGTTCACCAGCATTCATCCTACTGCCACTGTCACTTTCCATTCCCTTGGATTACCAACAGGGACCGGGAGTGAACAGACATGGGTGTTCCTTGGTACTGACCATGTTATTCATCAGAATGGCTCTATGCCACAAATCAAAGAGCTCCCTGCTAACAGTGGAGCAGAGGCAAGATGAAAACCCTGATAACACTGGGAAAATTCTTAATTACCTGATCAGACACTAGGGTTAATGTGCTACCACACTCAATGGGAAAAAATTGTTTGAGGACAATAGCCCTGTAAAATAAAGAGTTTGGGGCCAGTGTCCCATGAGCTAATAAATGTGACAGCCATCTTTGTCCCTGTCTGACACTTTTCAGAATGTAAATGGTGTCAAAGGGTAACAACACAGCAAATCAAGATTCAGAAGCCTGCTAGGGAGTGGCTGTACTCAAGGGACACTTAAGGACATCATTAATTTACTGTACCAGGGAGGGGAACAACCAACCAGGAATCAAATGACATGCATACAGACTTTCCTCAGCCACTGATACAGTGTCTCAGTGAATAAGTGTGCTAGATTCAATATTGAACAACTGAAACTATTCCAGAATATTTAATTTTTATGTTGTCAAGCTTGTGCAGCCAACATCATGGGAGCTTTGGAGGCGTGGTCGCTGTTGGGCGAATGCAGGGCATGCACCAGCAGGTGTCTCCTGCATTCCCCAATCAGCCTGCATGCCAGTGCCACACCATGCCTACATAATGTGGTGAGCACATCTAAGAAAAGGTCCGTTGCAATCCGAACAAAGCTCATCAGATGCAGCGGTCCTTTTCTTGTTGTGTTCACCGCCATTATGTACATGGTGGCACACTGGCTGTAGAACTGCCGACATCAGGGGTGCCCAATCCCCCAGTTGGTTGCCCCTTCCCCCTTTGCATGTGCTGACAGGGGAGTCCACTCCCCAGTGGCATAAAGCATCCCCCACATTTGTGATATGCCGAGGAGGGGAGTCCAATCCCCCTCAGCTCTTATACCACCCTCCCTTTCCTTGTGTGCTGACAGGGGATCCCACTTCCCATGAGCAGAAATAACCCCCTCAATTATTTAATGCTGTGGGGGGTGCCCAATCCCCCTTGGCTCTGCACCCCCCACCCTTCTTTGTGTGCAGACGCAGCCAATTCCTGTCAGCATAAATTCCCCAGAAGAAGTTTGCCAAAGAGGGTGTCCAACTCCTGGCTACAGACATCCCCCCAACAGTTAGATGGCATGCTGGGAACCCACCCCAGCATGCCAAATGCCCTACAAAAAACTGTCCCACGATGTTTCTTTCTTTTTAACCTGTAAAATGAAAATGGTCCCTCGTAGTCTCTGTGCCCCACACCTGCACCCACCCTCTGCACACCCTACCTCCCAACACCCCCACCCCATACTTATCTCCGAGTCCGGCGTGAAGATCTTCTGTGGACCAAGAACACGTCTGCACTCTTCAAAGCTGACCATGAACTGAGGAAATGCCGGTAAGCTGTATAATGGAATAAATAGGGTTTTTTCAACCTTGCTGCATATCTCAGGCATTTTTGCAAATTTTGGCCCCAAATTTTCAACATGGGATTTTCAGGACCCCTTCTCATGCACTGACATGGCGTTATTCAATCCCAAAAGGTGATTTTGCAGTCACTGCACGGAATCACCTTTTGGGACTACAAAATGAAATGACAGTGCCACTGTTCATGAGGGGGGCTCTCAAAAACCCTATGTTGCAAATTTGGTGAAAAAATCCACAACATGACCGTTTATGAGTGTACGTAGCAACTGTGCAATGCACGCTCATAAGTTAGTGAATTCACAATATTTTCAAGCCAGATTCTCAGCATTGGCATTTTAACACACCTTCTTGTGAACCATATAGCTGTCATTTTTCACATCCTGGCCAAAATGTGTTTTCGCACTTCCAGCGCAGAATAGCGCTGTCATGGTATGAAATCAGTGTTTGGGACACATTATGAAAATGACAGTGACACTATTCATGAGCAGAGGTCCTAAAATGCCTGTGTTGAAAATTTGGTGAGAATACTCCATTAAATGACTGTTTTATGAGTGTGCGTATCAACTGCGCAACACACGCTCGTACGTTAGCGCATTCACATTATTTTCATGCCAGATTCTCCACATTGGCATTTTACCACACCTTCTTGTGAACTGTACAACTGTCATTTTTCACATCCTTGCTGAAATGTGCTTTTGCACTTTTGGAGTAGAATAGCGCCTTCACTGTGCGAAATCAGTGTTTGGGACACATTATGAAAATGACAGTGATACTGTTCATAAGCAGAGGTCTTAAAATGTCTGTGTTGAAAATTTGGTGACAATATTCCATAAAATGACTGTGTTACAAGCATGCATTGCGCAGTTTGCACGCACGCTCATACCTTCGCAAACTTCTAATATTCTCACTCCAGATTTTCTACACTGCCATTGTTCTGCACCTGCTAATGAACAGTACAGCTGTAATTTTTCACATTCTGACCAAAATCTGTTTTCGCAGTTCCAGCACAGAATAGCGTGGTCACTGTGGAAAGTCCGTGTTCAAGACACATGATGAAAATGACAGTGAGACTATTCATTAGCAGATGCCCTAAAATGACTATGTTGAAAATTTGGGAATGTAAGTCAATAAAATGAGTGTTTATGAACGTGCATTGCACAGTTTGCACGAACGCTCATGACTTTGTGAATTTGTAATACTTTCACTCCAGCTGTTCATCATTGGCATTTTTCCATACCTCCTTAGGAACACTGCAGCTGCCTGAAATGTGTTTTTGCACGTCTTGCACAGAATTGCACGGCCGCTGTGCAAAATCAGTTTTTGGGACAATTTGAGGAAATGACGGTGACACTATTCATGAGCAGAGGTCCTAAAATGCCTATGTTGAAAATTTGGTGCCAAAACTCCATACAATGACTGTGTTGCAAGCATGCATTGCGCAGTTTCCACGCACCCTTGTAACTTCGTCAATCTGCAATATTTTCATGCCACATTTTCACCACTGGCATTTGTGCACATCTCCTTATCAACAGCCCAGCTGCCAGTTTACACAGCCTGCCCAAAACGTGTTTCCGCAGCTGTGGCACACAATGGCATGCTCACTGTGCAAAATCACCTTTTGAGACATATTGACAAAATCACAGCACTATGCATCTCCAGCTTCGCCACTCCCACTGCCAATGCCAGCATGACAGCAATGACAAATGCTTGTTATGTTAGAGACAGCTTAGAGGCAGAGCTACTGCTAAGCATTCAAGTACTTAGAGATCTGCCTTAGGCTTTCTCAGCTCAGAGCCAGAAGATGGGCTTCATCACCCATAGAAAAATAGGCAGCCACATATAGTACAGACAGTCTAAAATGGAGTGATTGCAGCTGAACAGTCGCTCTAGAGAGATTTTGCTGAGATAAAACTGAGCAGTACTGCTGGCAGAGCCAATTGGGACCTAAAGTCACAGTTCTGATAATCACAACAATGTGACAGCAGCAAAGAGTGCTGCCATGGGGAGCTGTGGAGGTAAGCTATAGAGGTATGGTATCCTCAAAAGACCCAGACAGACTAATAACATGTAAGCCCAGCTGAAACTGTGTGAGGTGCCATACAGAGCAATCAGCAGAGGAGAGTTGAGGGAGCAGTCAGAGGTGTGACAGTGGATTGTAGTACAGAGTGGGTACATTCAGCCAGGACTGTAGTTGAAGATGAAGGCGCACCAACATCAGGGTAACTATGACTACTGAATCTAAGCCTTAGCATCCTGGGACTCATCACCTTGGTATAATAGTTAGAGCCACAGTCTGGGGTTTCTATTGTTTTATGGATCAAGTCAACTGGTGAGGATTTTCAGTTGAGTTTCACTTATTGATTGTTCTTATCAAAAACCAATGCTATCCAGCAATGCCCACCTCAACTATCAGAACTGCCTCAACATTTTGGTACCCATATTTACTCTGGAACTCCCTAGGACTAGAGTATCAACTAACTGGTACCAAAGGGGATTTGGGTTGCAGCACAACAGTAAAATTGGGCCAATTACTGAGGTGGTTTGGGGAGGGTTATATTTAGGGTAAATAGCTACTGTGATTGCATATTTACTTGCTTGTGTAACCATTTACTTACCTTAGGACCTTATTCCTTTACCCATAATTAACTCCCTTGTTATTTGATTGAAATTCTTGACTCACGAGTGCATTATTTGTGTTGGCATATTATTTATAATTTACAAACGTTTCTTCATTTATCCAAATGGGTGATTGCATTGTGGGGAATTATGTGGGCTGTGCCAGTGGAGTCCATAGTGGGTTGGTATGGTTTCCCAGTGGGCAGTACTAAATTATCTAACCAAGTTAATTATTCCAAGGGTAGAGATAATGTACAATTTATTTCTAAATTTAATTTAAAATCTGTAGGTAACAAATCCCTACAGGAGTTTCTACCCAGCCACTAGACCTTATTTGAGCCCTGAAGGTGGGGTACTGAATTGTATTGGCAACTCTGATGATTTGATGCTTATTGTCCAGGGGATTCAGGACCACAGCTGAGGCTTATAATAAAGCTGTACTTAAAGTCCTGCCCTTCCTAGTGTCAGCTGAATCATGACTAACTACCTCAGGCCAAAGCCATCCATGACTTTCCAGTGATGTATAGCATCAGAAGGAAATAAGAAGGAGATCTGAATGCAGGTGGAGGATGTCTGGTTTGCGTACAAACAGGCTTGTCCAAGTGGCTCATTATGTGGGTACCAGGGGGCACTATGCTCCTACAGTAAAAGGTTATGCTAAGAAGAGCAGGCAGGCAACACATTTTTGCCCCATAGACAGCACTTTATATCCAGACAGGCAGCCCATCTCCATTGAGAGGTGTGGCTAACTTAACCAGTTCCTTGCTGACAAGATTTGTGACATCAGGGACCAGTTCTCCTCCACTGTTATAAACACAAGTTGTCCCTGAAGTCGAGCACTCTGCTGGTGAGGTTCCTGCCACTAGATAAGGAGATTGTAGCTAAGGTTATTGATAAACTGAGATGCATGACCTCTTGGCAGGACCCTGCTCCAACATTGCTTCCTAAGGCCAAATTAGATGTTTGGGTTCCAGTATTTATGAGAATTACTAAGGCTTCTTTTTGTGAGTTTTTTTCTGATCTCATAAAAGAGTCAGTGGTGAGATGGTTACTTAAGAAGCCATCATTAGATTCTGATATTATCACAAATGTTTGATCAGTTTCCAACTTGTCAGTTTTGGTGAAGTCTATTGATAAGGTTGCAATTGACCTGTTGGTAGAATACGTGTATGACCATAGTATCTTCAAGCCATTCCAATCTGGCTTCCACCAGTGAGATAGTATGGAAATTGCCCTTGTTTGGGTACACAATGATCATTACTGAGTAAAAGACTGAGAGGAAGTTTCCACCCTCATTTTCCATTACCTTACTTCATCATTTGACACTTGATAATGGGAATGTAGCTGTAGTTGAGAGGTTTGAGTTTCACAGAGGATTGTCAAGGGTTCTCTTATGATGATTTAATTTTTTTTTGTCTCAGAATGAATGCAGTCATTTGTGGCTGGGTCTTACTGATCAAGACAAACTCTCCTGTACTCATGTGTACCTTGTGGGCCATCTTTTTCACCACATTGTTCGCAGTGCATCTGCTTCTACTGTGAGATAGTTAGAGGATATGCATAGTTTTCACTCTTATGGAGATGACACTCAACTATGCCTGTATTCTGTACTTGACCAGGATCTTCCTATGGATAATTTGGAACAGTGCATGGACTTTGGATAGCCTTTAGCTAGTCAGAGCATAACCATAGAAAGACACAAAAGCTATTAATTACCCCATAAAAGTATTGGCTCATAAAGGTATTTTCATGCTCTCATCTTTTGGGTGTGTTCTTCTCAAAATGGTAAGAGATGGTTGAGGTCTGGCAATTGTGCTTGATAACTGACTGTGATTGGAATTCCAAATGTCGACAATCATCAAAAGTTGCTTTTACAATCATGTATGAGTAGGTGAGTTTGCTCAGGTTGCCTAACATAGGGGGGATTGCTCATTGAGGCAGTGAGTGAGAGTCATAATCTTAGAGTTGTAGTTTGACGAGCACCTATTTGAACAGCAGGTGTAGGCAGCCATTACAAATTGTTTTACATGTACAGAAACATTCTCAGGCTGTGCCCCCACCCCCACCCACGTGACCCTGCAGATCTGAAGACGTTGGTTCAAGCCTTGAGACATTCAGATTAGACTATTGCAATGCACTTTAAAAGGGATTAACTTGTGGTCAGCTGTGTTGTCTGAAGCTGGGCAAGAGTGTGGCAGAAAAATATATTCAGATGTCAGACCATATTACATTTGTTTCTGGGCTTGCTGTTCTTGTTGCCTGTTAGGTGGCAAGATTATTACAAGAGGCTTGTTCTAATGTACAATTTCCTGAATGAGCTTTGACCTCCTTACCCCTGTAAGCTTCTGATGTCTTAAGCCAGGTAAAACCCAAGCTTCACAGTAAGGCATGCTAATGATTTTTTCATATTTCTTTAAACCATCAGATGATAGGACCTTTTCAGTGTCCATCCTTGTGTTGTGCAATGGGAGATTCACTTGCTGCAGCAGTAGCCTCATTTAATACTAGACTTCACAGACATTTTTGATGCAAGGCTTTCCAGAACTAATTAACTATACTATTTGTTCATGAACAGCTCTTGCTAAATTTGTATAAAGTTGTTTGCTTCTGTTTCTGTGAATATTGTATCATCCCAAATTGCCTACACAAAATAAAATCCTGCACCAGTACTAAATTATAGAAACAACTGTTTCATACAATGATATATATGACTAAATTAAAGTACTGTATAATTTCTTTAAATTACTGTATTCATCCTATTGGCCTCCTTACTTTGTTGGCACTGCAAGGTTGCCTGAAAGCCCAGCCTCCTATTTCAACCACTCCTCCATGGATTTCCTCCATTCAGGTGTGTCTCCGATCCAGAGTCCCAATCTGGCATGGCCAAGGCATGGCATGAGGCCCCAAGAGTGCAGGGGGCCATGACTAAAGGCTCACACTGCTGTTGTGCAGTTCTCTTTCAGACTTTTTCCCAGGAATGTTGATGGCTCAAATTATACACACACAATGACATACCAAAAAGAAGCCAGCCAGCCTCAATACCTATGTTACAAAAACCCATGAAGACCCATGAATGCTCTGTCCTCCTTGGTTACAGGGAATGGAAACAGATTTAACTAACCTGCTACCCTGCCCAAAGGCAAGGTACTGTACAAACAGATGCTATAATACCACAGCCCCCACTTAACCCATAGAAGTAAACTTAGTTCTGAGCATGATCCCAGTCACCAGCAAAGGAATTAGACAATATGCTATAAAGCTGGCCTATACTATATTTCTAATGATAATTCAAGCAAAAGTAGAAAATGTTTAACAAAACTGATTTGCCAGCTAAGCAATGTGTGCCTAAATGATAAAAAAAAAAAAAACAAAATAAAACAAGAATACATTTTCCTTATAAAATACATTGGGAATGCACAGCATGCATCATGGTTTACAGGATTTTGAAGCTATGTGTTTCCAGAGTGACAACCAATGCTTTCTGTTTCTTATCAAATGGGACATAGCAGACTGGCATAGCAGTGCCTCCAAGAACAGTTTTTATGAAACTCTGATTGCTATCGCAAACATGGCAGCCACCTTGACTCAATAGAAAACCTTCCAGTAAGCCCTAAAAATCAAAAATGCATTTCAAATCCCATAAGATAACAATTCCCTTACATGGTAACATAATAATTTAATTTGCCATGCAAAGCCAAGTCAATGAGGAATAAGACTGCAATTATGCCAGACTTAATTTCCTCAGTTGATCTGTCCTGCATTACAAAGACCTGGTTAAATGATGATGCTGGGACAATTTTTTTTTTTTGCAAATTACCAAGTTTTATTAAACCAACTTACACAAATGTACATACAATAAACAAATTACAACAATAGGTAGTTTTTTAGAAAATAACCCCCCTCCCCCCCACCAACCCCCATAACCCCTCAAAATAGACTATCACCCCTCCCTCCTCCCCCAGCTATCCAACCCTAGCGGAGCATAACATATTCTTCACTGAAGTTGCGGGAATAGATATTTCTCAACCCCGGCCAGAGGTACCAAATAATTTTTACAAAATCAGGTCATAAAAATAAATAATTAAAACCTTACCCTATAAGTATATGTAAAATGCTGGGACAATTTTGAAGGCATTGGTTCTGGCCAAGTTCTCTGTTGTGCACTGCCCAAATTAGGGACTGCAGGGGCAGGGGAATGGCTGTTTTAGATCCACCCTGAACTGCTTTGTGCTCCCAGTGGAGTCTAGATCATCATTTAAATGTGTGGCCATTAGAGGGGATCCACGTGCAGACTACAGATTCCTTCTTGTGTACTAGCCCCGGGGACATGAGAGGGAATTTCTGCAGGAAGTGGCAGATTTTGTCACCAAACAAGGTGTTGGAATAGCCAAGATAGTTAGTTCTGGATGATTTTAATACTTGGCTGAATGACAAAGTCTCACATTTTGGACTTGACTTCCTCCAGATCAGTGAATTGCTGGGCCTGTCACAAGTCATTACTTCTGCAACCCATACTTATGTCTACAACTTGGACTTGGTATTCTGACTGGGGTTTAAGGCTGCTAGTCTCGGGATTGAGCCAGGCATATGGTCAGATCATTACACAGGGAAGCTCTTGTTTGAGGCCCCCCAGACAGTCCTCTGCCTGTGGAGATGCTCTGTTTCTGCCCTTTAAAGAGGGTGACTCCAGTAGGACTGCACTTGCTGCCGGTGAGGTAGCAAACTTTTTTTAGGGTTGGTTTGCTGACCTACAAAGCCCTACATGGACATGGCCTTAGCTACCTGTGTGACCTGTTTCTTCATCAGCCCTCCCACCCTCTCCATTCCTCTGAGGTGGGCCTTCCTGAAATTTCCAGGATTCAGTTGAAATCTTCTGGTGAGAGGGCCTTTGATGAAGCTGGCCCTATCTAGTGGAAACATAGAAACATAGAAACATAGAATTTGACGGCAGATAAGGACCTCTTGGCCCACCCAGTCTGCCCATTTCCCTACCTACCTACTGGATAAGCTGCAGATCCTAGTTAACCAGCAGCCTACTTCTTCCTACCCCCACCCCCTAGAATTGCCTTATGACTGTCCCATGCATGCTTGAATTCCACCACTGATTTTGACTCCACAACCTCCTCTGGAAGGCCATTCACAACCCTCTCTGTGAAAAAATACTTCCTTAAATTACCTCTGAGCCGCCCCCCCTCTATCTTCAAATTGTGCCCTCTTGTTCTTGCACACCTCTTTTTTTGAAAGATGCTACCCTCTTGGACTTTGTTGATTCCCTTGAGGTACTTGAACGTTTCTATCATGTCCCACCTCTCCCTCCTTTCCTCAAGGCTATACATATTAAGCTCCTTTCATCTCTCTTCATATGTCTTCCGGTGCAGACCCTGCACCATTTTAGTTGCCCTCCTCTGGACAGCTTCCATCCTGTCTATGTCTTTGTGGAGATTGGGTCTCCAGAACTGCACACAGTATTCTAGATGGGGTCTCACCAGCTGTCTGTACAGAGGGATAATAACTTCCTGTTTTCTACTGGTGATGCCTCTCCCTATGCATCCCAGTATCCCCCCAGCCCTCCTTGCTGCCCTCTCACATTGCTTGCCCACCTTTAGGTCATCTGATATGACTACCCCAGGTCCCTTTCCATTTTTGTTGTTGTTAGTATCTCACCCCCCCCATTGTGTACTCTTCCCCTGGGTTTTTGTTTCCCAGGTGCATTACCTTGCACTTCTTAGCATTGAATCTAAGCTGCCATACATTTGACCATTCCTCTAACCTTGCCAAGTCCCTTCTCATCCTTTCCACCCCACCCTGTGCATCAACTCTGTTGCAGATCTTTGTGTCATCTGCAAAGAGACATACTCTTCCTTCCAGTCCTTCTGCAATGTCGCTTATAAAGACATTGAAGAGGACTGGTCCTATTACTGAACCCTGCAGTACCCCACTAGTAACCCTCCTTTCTTCTGAGTGGACTCCATTTACTATTACTCTCTGTGTCCTATTCTCCAGCGAATTCTTTACCCAGGCTGTCATCTTGAGACCCACTCCCAGGCTGGCTAACTTGTATATTAATCTTTTGTGTGGGACTGTGTCAAATGCCTTGCTAAAGTCTAGGTAGGCCATATCCACAGCCCCTTCCTGATCTACTACTTTGGTCACCCAGTCAAAGAAATCTATCAGATTCGTCTGGCATGACCTTCCCACTGTGAATCCATGCTGCCTAGGGTCCTGTGGCCCTCTGGCCTCTAGATACTTGACAATTATTTCCTTCAGAAGTGATTCCATCATTTTTCCTATCACTGAGGTTAAACTAACAGGTCTGTAGCTTCCTGCTTCTGCCTTGCTCCCACTTTTGTGAAGGGGAATCACATCTGCCCTCCTCCAGTCCTCGGGTACCACCCCATCCTCCCAAGATTTGTTAAAAAGGGTAGTCAGTGGTGTCGCTAGTTCTACCCTTAGTTCTTTTAGAATATTGGGATGAATCCCATCAGGCCCCATTGCTTTGTCCACCTTCAGTTTTAAGAGTTCTTTCAGAACCCTTTCTTCTGTAAATGAGCTGGTATCAACTTCTGTATCCAGAGTGTTTCTGTTGTTTGTTTTAGGTACCTCCCCCTCTTCATTTGTAAATACTGAGCAAAAATATTTGTTTAGTATCTCTGCCTTTCACAGTCTCCTTTGCCCACCTCCCTCCCTTTATTAAGCCTCACTATCCCTCCCTTGGTCTTTCTTCGCTCCCTGATGTACCTATAAAAGGTTTTATCCCCTTCTTAACCGAGTTGGCTATCTTTTCCTCGGTTTGGGCCTTTGCTGTTCTGACTGCCTTCCTAGCCTCCTTTTGTTTTAACTGATACAGTTCTCTGTCCTGCTCCTTCTGCGATTCCTTGTACTTCCTGAATGCTTTCTTTTTCTCTTGAACCTTCACTGCCACTTCCTTTGAGAACCATAGTGGTTTCTTACATCATTTTGTTTTGTTTATTTGCTTCACGCAAAGGCTCGTTACCTCTGTGATGGCAGTTTTTATTATTCCCCATTGTTCTTCCACCCCTCCTTCCTGCCCATTTGCTAGTGCATTCCTTAGGCACTCACCCATTTTGGCAAAGTCAGCCCTCCTAAAGTCCATTACTTTTGTCTTTGTATGGCTTGACTCTATTGCTGTGTTTATTGTGAACCGTACTGTTCGATGGTCACTAGTTTCCAGATGACTACCCACTTCTACATCTGTGATCCTCTCTCCATCTCCATTTGAGAGAATCAAGTCTAATATTGCTCCCTCTCGAGTGGGCTCCAGTACTAGTTGTCTAAGGCATGCTCCCTGTAGGGCATCTAGAATAACTCCACTCTTCAAAGTCGCAGCTGCAGCGGCACTCCAGTTAACATCTGGCATATTCAGATCACCCATCAGCAATATCTCCCCTTTTTCTGCCATTCTAAGTATACTTTCTATCATTTCCTTGTCCATTTCCTCCCCCTGAGAAGGGGGTCTGTATACAACCCCTGTGTGGATTGTGGTGCCATTGCCTGTCTCCAAATTTACCCACAGTGCTTCTTCTCCTCCGTTTTTACCCTTTTGTTCTATTGCTTTTATTCCTTCCCTTCCCTTATGTAAAGAGCTACTCCTCCTCCTCTTTTACCCTCCCTGTCCCTCCTGTAGATAGTGTATCCTGGTATGTTTACGTCCCAGTCATGGTTTTGTGTGTACCATGTTTCTGTGACAGCCAAGATATCCAGATGTTCCTTCTTCATCAAGGCCACTAATTCAGGAAGCTTGTTACCCAGACTACGGGCATTGGTACTCATTGCTCTCCATTTTTTGATGGTTTCACTTTCTGTTGCAGCATCCACCACTGACCATTCTACCTCGGTCTTTTTCTCATTTAGTATCCTGTTTTAAAGGGAGAGGCTGGGATTTTTCTGCTGCTTGTCAGTGCCTCCCCCTTTGACTAGTTTAAAAGCTTGCCAATGAAGCATTTAAGCCGATTGCTCAAAAGACTTGTTCCCTTCCTGGACAGATTCAGACCATCCTGCCAGTATAGGCTGGTGTCCCTCCAGGTGGAACCTCAGTCCCCAATGAAGCCAAACCCCTGTTCTCCGCACCATTTTTTCAACCATTCATTAAACTGCATGGTGCTAATTACCCTTGCCTCCCCCATGCCTTTGACAGGCAGCACCTCTGAGAAGGATACTGTGTGTGCTACTTGTCTTAGGCCCTTCCCCAACTCTGCAATGTCCTCCTGCACTGCTCTAATCTCATGATGAGCCAAGTCATTTGTCCCTAGGTGGACATCCAGCTCAGACTCCCTTGCAGCTGTTCTCGTGATCCTGAGGATGCGCTTCCTGTCCCTCCAAGCCATGGCACCAGGCAGGCACCTTACTTCAGTTTTCCCAGCTCCCCCAAGCTCTATAACCCTAATAATTGAGTCCCCCACCAGGAGCTGCTTCCTTTCCCTTTGGTGTCCTCTGCCTCCTTCCTGTGGGCCTCCCTTGTGACAGTTGTTATCAGTCTTCTCTGTGGGTGCATCCATAGGGGAGCTATGCTCCCCCAGAATGGTGTATGGATTGTGGAGTGGAACAATTGACTGGGTGTGCCTCTGTTCCACCATCCTCACCTTCCCTGAGCCCACTGTTGTCCAACTACTGTGCTTTCTTCACAACCTCTGAGGTAGTGGTGCTGGCGCTAGTGCTCCCTGGATGGGGGAGGTTCCCTTCCTACTGTCCAGTGTGTCCTGGGGGAAGGTTTCCTTACTACTGTCCAGTGCGGCCTGAAGACGGGCAACTTCCTCCCTCAGAGCAGATAGTTGTCTGCAATTTGCTCCCAAGGTTGTTGAGGGAGGCCCCCTCATTGAAAGCCTGTAAAATGGTCTGAAATCCAAACTTTTTAAGGAAGCTTTTAATTTACTTTACTGACTGTATTTATAATTATCTTTAGAAAGACTTCACTTATTTAAGTCATCACTTTAATTTTTACGGCTATGTGGGCATAGCCCTACAGTTCCCTTGAGAGGACTAGTAGAAAAGCAGCTTGTGAATGAACAACCTCATGAGGTAACAAAAGTCCCTCCGAGTCTGTGCACCATGGCCCACTGTGCGCTTGCACTACAGTACTTAACCTGCAGGAAAACTTTTTTGGCAGTGGGCCCTTACCACCACCCCACCCCCAGAAACATTACATTGACACTGGAAGTGTCCAATCCCCCAGTGTCTCAATAAGGAATTCTCCCATTTTTGTTTTTTTGTTTTTATTTACAGTAACCCCCCACACACACACTACTGCACATGCACAGATCTTTCTTCTTTTTTAAATTTTTACTTAATTGTATTATTCTGTCCATTCCATCTTGGGTTATTATATTAAGAACTTAATTTCAGTGTCTGGCAAAACTTCTGTGGTGGCTCTCTCAGTGATGAAAGTGGGCTGGAACGCACAGGAATGGCGTTCCAGTACTTTTTCTGCAAACCAAAATGCCCTTCCTATACTTTGCAGCCAGCCTGAAAGAGACACTTTTTTCCAGGGCTTCCCTGTCTGTGGATGTTCTCAGAGGGTTAGCACTGAAGTTTTGCCAGGCACTGGAATTAGGTTCTTAATCTACATCAGATTTTTTGAATTGTATGTGCAGGTTGCCTTTGATTTCACTGCTTGCACCCCACCCCCACACAGACATTGAACACACACTTTGATTGCTTTTTATTGTGTCTCACTATTAAGAATTGTACTCACAATCCTCAGATGTGTTTTGTTATGTAAAAGAACAAAAATCATCTGTAATCCCTGAGTTCAGGTTCTACCACATAGCCCATTGTGCTCCAAACCTTGCATTGAAAGTTCTCATTCAGCGTATGTATATTGGGGTAATGCATCACCTGTTCATCATACAGTATCACTGCTGCATTATGCTGCTGTTGACAGCAGGATTCAGCACTTTTTTATCATTTGTATGGCCTCAATATTCTGATCCTGGTCTTACTCTATATGCCCAGAAGGTAACCACTCTTCCTATGAGTTACCAAACTGCATTTTGCTAATTTATTTTATTTATTTTCATTATCTTTTTTAAAATGAAAAATAGTATATTGAAGTTCCATATGGTTTTTCTATACTCTATGCAATGATTTTTTTGTTTTATTTTGGTATTTCTTCCCATTATGGCCATCCCTCCCTCAGTCTATCCACTGTCCCCCAAGGATCAAAGCTCCTCCCTTGAGCCTCCATGACTTAACCTTCATGGCAGGGTGGTGGGGAGTATCTTAACCCACCCAGCATGGAACCAGCCAAGGAGGTGTCTTCTCGAGGGCAGTGCCTGTGAAGTGTACAGTAGCTTCATGTTATGTGGCCAGAACTTTTCCCTCTTTTCTCCCCTTTGGAAGTGGGGTGTGCAATGATGCCGATGGAGAGAGTGCACTCGCATCAGCATGTGCTCCTCTGAGCATTTGCTCCATCTCCTCGCCTTACTGCAGCTTCAGTGCACTGCCCCACAGCCACCACCAGGAGCCAGTGGAATGACAACTGCTGGTGCCCCCCCCCGGTGAAGGAAAGCAGTCCATCGGATGCTTGATCCTTCTCCCTCCCCTGCCCGACTCTTTGGCGTGCCCATGCTCACTCCTGAACACGGGTCATCATTGTAGCAAGACGTAAGACATCCCGCACCTCAGCCCTCAGAACCATCGGGCTGGCAGCAATGATTTTTTTTACAACTTGTTTCCTTCAATGATTTCTGATCCCCTTTCCTTTATCACTTGCATCCCCCCAACTCTATTTATTACTTCTATGCAATCTATATATCAGAACTCTCCTGGTACTATATTAGAATTGTTTTGGATTTTTTTGTAACTTGCTGGAGCCCTGTAAATAGGTAAAGACAGAGTACTCTTATGGAATACACCAATGTAACACTGCATCATTTGTTAAACACTAGTAGCAAGAGCAGGTAAATTATAGCAGCAGATGAAGATATGCAGTAAGGATATAGCATTCCTATCCAGAGATCTGACCAACCCCGCTATGACATTGGAGATGACAGTGAAGACTACAATGTTTTTTTTGGTAATTATCTGTTTATTTATTCAAGTTATGCTTTTCTTGTGACTTTTACTTTTTTAGTCTGAGCTATTGTATGCATGAAGGGAGAAACTGGAGTATGCCTTGCTGTCTCTGAACAACTCCCACAACAGCACCAGTTATCAAGGGGCATCAATGAAAACAGTAACGTGTGCCAAATGTGCCATACCAGGTTAACAAAAAGAATGAAGTAAAACATTTTCATAATGTCTTTCTCTCCTGTGGGTTACATTTTTTGCTGGCAGCCCAGTTGCCCTAGTTCTACCATCAATCCAAGTCTGTCATGCGAGCACTTTCTTAATGCAAACTGCTCAATTTCACAGTAAAATCTGCGAATCCCTGGAAATCAATGAGCCCTGCAGCAGCAACAGCCCCAGAATGAAATGTGCACAATGTTTCAGGCCCATTTGGACTAACTCAGATGTGCCATGTTTCCCTCAGCCTCATTCCCATTAAAACAGGGTCAGGGCTTACATAAAATCTGTGACACATCTTAAAGATTGATTATAGCCACTCTAGGATCAGGTGCACTAAAGAGGCTCAGTGTTAATCTTATTTTTAATGAAAAACAAGTCTAGATTCCTGTTCCATGTCTATCGTGCTTCAAATTTCACCTCTCAGCTGCCTCATGTTTGTCTTCAAAATTTTCTTAAAGTCCCTTTTAATTTTGGCATTACAGTTATTGGAGAGTATGCAGCTGTAGTATAAATATTGTCATGCACAAATGTTATTTACAGTTCCGTTCTCTTTCCGATTTTTTTTCACCAAAGCCAACCAATATAGTGAGGTTCTTGAGCTGTTATATTCAAGATTTGTCCCTGATTTTGATTAAATTTGCCCCTGATTATTTTTTTTTCATTGGTGCCTGACCCCCGATCCTCCATTCGGAGGTCAGCCCTGCTCCATCTGCCATCCACCCATGCCCAGACTCACCACCCTATGCCCTGTGAGAGATATGTGTTCTAGCTGTTCCATCACAGAAAAAGTAATTTTAGAAGGAACAGAGAAAAACTTGCAAAAATGGACAGACTGGATAGGATGTGAGACCTTTATCAGCTGATAGTAATTTCTACATTAAAGATGTATTTGAAAATCAGGGACTGTTCATAGGGATTCTATTAGATCAGTTATTATCAGAAGTTATAGCAAGAGGAAAATTGACTATTGTAGCTCCATAGAATAAAATAAGGCATTCTTATTGAGCTGTACCACACTTTATTATCTGCATATATATCTTTTTATAGCATCATGGTCTGGATTCCACTACTGTATGCTTCCTTAGTGCTATGGGCTAATGTCCACAGGGCTGCCATCATTGGTGGTGAATTGGTTGTCCACCCTTCCCCTGCAGGAGCACTTTGTGTGCCGATCACTTCTGTAGTTGCAGCAGCCTTACCCATGGTGTATAGTAGCCAGAGCTTGGGACAGTCTCTCTTTGAGGTATGAAGAAAGTAGACCCTGTGGCCTAAAACCCCACAGGACTGCTACTAGCAGTCAGATTAGTTTATTGTTTTTTCAGCTGTGCTTGCAAAAATAATTAAATCTCCCTTACTTAATCTGCTTGTTTATATTTAGCCTTTTATTCTTTGTTTTGTTGTATATGTCCATAACTGAATTTAAAGCAGTAACCATTAACCAGGCAAGTTTTCTCACTCTGTTCTATCACTGAACAGGATGATTGAAATAGCTCTGACCATTGGCTTCACAGTGTTCGTAAACCAACCAATTTTAGAAACAAAAAAAAAATACACTTGTCTTAGATCTGGATGTCGTCTCCATGGACAAACAAGTTGAAGTACAATTCTCATGATGATAAAGTGTAACGGTGAAATGAGTAAAACAATGTATGATGATGACGGGGTCCACCAGAAACATCACAACAGTCCTTGTGCAATACATTGCCATCACTGTTGGAACTAAAGGCATCTGCTGTTACTCATTTCACTTTTACACTTTATCTTTAAGGGGACTGTACTTTAACTTCTTTGTCTATGGAGACTACAAACATATCTAAGATAAGTGTATTTTTTGTTTCTAAAATTGGTTGGTTTGCAAAGACTGTGTAATCAATGGTCTGAGCAGTTTCAATCATCCTGCTTATTTGTCAGGAGGTAAGAGTGGTAAAGAATAAATCTGAAAAATTAACAATGAAAAACAGAAATAGAACAGCCTGAAAGTTATATTGTTTTTATGTTGGTGTGCTTGAGCAGCCAACATCTAGTGGCAGTGGAGATTTGGAGGTGTGGTCGCTATTGGGTGAATGCAGGGCACGCATCAGTAGATGTGTCCCTCATTCCCCAGTCAGCCTGCATGCTGGTGCCACACCATGCATACTAATGTGGCAAGCACATCTAAGGAAAGGTCCACTGTAATCTGAGCAAAGCTCGTCAGATGCACGAACCCTTCCTACATGCTCGCCGCATTGTCAGCATGGCGGGCGGCTGCCCAACTGCTGACTTCGGGAGTGCCCAATCCCACTGCCAGCTTACTCTGGCTGCAAAGTATTTGCTGACAGGGAAGCCCACTCTCCATTGGCATAAAGTAGTCCCCCCCCCATTTCTTATATGCCGAGGGGGGTGCCCAATTCCCCTCAGCTCTTGCCTCCCCCCCACTTTCCTTGTGTGCTGATGCGGTGCCCAATCCCCATTAGCATAAATTCACCCCCCTTTTGTTGTGTGCCAACAAGGGTGCCCAATCCCCCTTCGGCTTCAACAACCCTCCCAAACAGTTAGGTGGCATGTTGGGAGCCCACCCCAGTGTGCCAAGTCCCCTGAAAATAAAAAACTGTCCCGCAATGTTATTTTTTTTTCACCCTGTAACATAAAAACGGTCCCTCATAGTCTCCCTACCCACCTCCCACACCCATGCACTGTGCACCCTGCCTCCCCAGACCCCCCTCACCCCATACTTACCTCCAGAGTCCGGCGTGATGCTCTTCGGTGGACCAGGAACACGTCTGCACTCTTTAAAGCCAACTGCAAACTGGGGAAATGCCAGTAAGCTGTATAATGGAATAAATATTTTTTTTTCAACTTTCATGCATATCTTGGGCATTTTTTTGGAATTTTTGCACCAAATTTTCAACATGGGGTTTTTGGGACCCCTCCTCACGAATTCTGTTACAGTTATGATGTTAATCGGTCCCTAAAGGTGATTTCAAATTCACTGTGTGGAATCACCTTTCGGGACTGATTAACACAGGGGCAGTGTTCATGAGGTGGGCTGTCAAAATGCCTATGTTGCAAAATTGGTGGAAAAAATCCCCCAAAAATGACTGTTTTATGAGTGTGTGTTGCGCAGTTGCTACACACGATCATAACTTTGAGAATTTGTAATATTTTCATGCCAGATTTTCAACATTGTCATTTTTCTACACTTCCTTCTGAACAATACAGCTGTCATTTTTCACATCCTGGCCAAAATGTGTTTCTGCACTTCCAGCGCACCATACCGCAGTCGCTGTGGGAAATCAGTGTTCAGAGCAGATTACGAAAATGACAGTTACACTGTTCATGAGCAGAGGTCCTGCAATGCCTATGCTGAACATTTGATGACAATACTCCATAACATGACTGTGTTATGAGCGTGCATTGTGCAGTTTGCATGCACGCTTGTAAATTCGCGAATTTATAATATTTTCACTCCAGATTTTCAACATTGCCATTGTTCTGCACCTTCTTATGAACAGTATAGCTGTCATTTTTCACATCCTGACCAAAATGTGTTTTCGCAGTTCCGGTGTAGAATAGTGCTGTCACTGTGGAACATCTATGTTCGAGACACATTATGGAAATGACAGACACTGTTCATTAGCAGAGGTCCTAAAATGCCTATGTTGAAAATTTGAGGCCAACAGTCCATACAATTAGTGTTTTACGAGTGTACATTGAGCAGTTTGCACGCTTGTGACTTTGTGCATTTGTAATATTTTCACTCCACATGTTCAAAATTGGCATTTTTCTACATCTCCTTATGAACAGTACAGCTGTCATTTTACATATCCTGCCTGAAATGTGTTTTTACATGTCCAGTGCAGAATCGCATGGTCACGGTGCAAAATTAGATTTCTGGGCAGTTTGAGGAAATGACGATGACACTGTTCAGGAGCAGAGGTCCTAAAATTCCTATGTTGAAAATTTGGTGCCAAAAGTCCAGAAAATGACTGTGCTGTAAGTGTGCATTGTGCAGTTTCCATGCAGCCTTGTAACTTCATACATTTGCAATATTTTCATGCCACATTTTCACCACTGGCATTTGTGCACACCTCCTTATCAACAGTACAGCTGCCATTTTTCACAGCCTGCCCAAAATGCATTCCTACAACCGTGACGCACAATGGTGTGCTCACTGTGGGAAATCACCTTTTGGGACACATTAACAAAATCACAGAGCCACTGTTCATGAGGGGAGGTCCCAAAATACCTATGTTGAAAATGTGCCTAAAAAACTCCAACAAATAATTGAGTTGCAGATGTCTGCTGCACAGTTTGTATGCATGTTCATTGCTTCACCAATATTTTATATTGCCACTCCAGATTTTCAATATTGCCATTTTTTATGCCTCATCATGAACAATACAGTTGTCATTCTCCACATCCTTCCCAAAACTGTGTTTTCATCCCTCTGTCACCAAATTCCACAGCTGCTGTGCAAAATCACCTTTTAGCTGACAAAGTGATTGTGCTGCTTTTCATGAAGTGGCCTGACAAGCAGCCCATGTTGAACATGTAGAGTGACACTACCACTACACGCCTACAGTGTTAGGGTTTCCAATTGCAGCACCCAACCCGGTATGGACTGACAGGTGTCAGGGCTGTGACTTGGGATCATCAGATGTAATGCTCACACCATTCCACCCCACACCCACCTGCAACCACTGACAGTCATCATGGTGTGTCTTGCGCTGTTCGGCCACAAACTTCACCTCACACTCCTATACTGCACCCACGTCAGTGTATTTCCTTATGGAATGGAGTAAGTATAACGCCCAAAGACCCCAGTGCACACCATGACACTTGTCAGTGTCTACAGGGTAGGGTGAGGTACAATGGCATGAGCATTATACCTGGCATCCCAAAGGCACACCCTACTGCCTGTCACTTTCTACAAGGTGGGGGTGGGGTTGGCGCCACTTCAGTACTTAACTGCCATTCCTATTATGTGCCTCTAGCTCTGCCACTGCCAATGCCAGTGTGACAACATTCGGCATTGACAAATGCTTGTTTAAATTAGCTATCAGTAGGTTCTTTTTTTTACTTTTGAAGTATGTCAGTTTTGTTTAGTCAGTCTGAAAATTTGCCTTATGACCAAGCAAGGTAGACTGTGTGTGATACAAAACTTTACTTATAAGCTGACACACTAATGTGATTCCTATTCATTCTGCATCCCATCAGCATCATAAAACTGCAGAATTCCAGCTTTCTGTCTATACAGCAAATGGTGGCCTCTCACTTGCAGTATGGTGATCTAGTACTGACATGCTGTGTGGTGTCTTTGAGCTGAGCAGTGAGACTGCAAAGAAGCAGTAATCTCAACTAAACCAGCAAACATTTTAAGGGAAAATGTATCATTTCCTCAGAAAACTTTGCATTCTTCATCCATTTCAGACATCTGACCCCCATATACAGCAGTGGAAATCTGGGAGTCAGGGAAACTTGTTGGTGAATGTGCCAACAGCAACAGATCTGCTGTCAATTCATTGCCCACTGCAGCTAATTTTAGCCTGAGTTATCATTGCACCAACATATGCAACATTTCTACCCAAGCTGAAGAGAGATGGAGAAAGAGAGACAGAGAGAGAGAGAAAGAGAGAGAGAGGAGAGGAGAGGCTAAGGACAGCCTTTGCCTGTAGTGCACATTCATGCACTATTGTTATGACTTTCACCCTAAAGGGATACTACCTCATACAGAGACATAAATTGCACTACCCACAGGAGCTCATTTGGCCTTATAAATACCCCCACCCCCACCAAGTGCTTTTTAAACCATTCTCTGACACTGCTTCCCATATGCTGAACTGACACTTTGGAGAAGATCAGATGGTGTAAGAATAGGTCAATCTCTGATATTCAGAAGCAAAATTCAAAGTACAAAAAAATATTATTGTGCAGCACAACCTTAAAAACAACTCATTCTTTAGTAATAGAGCATCTGTTTTTCATAAATATTTAAAATGTGTTAAACAGATTTGTGGTCAGTTAATATTTAGAAGTTATAAATCTGACCCTCCTATTTTTGCAGCTCCTCGATAGATTAGCAAAACATGTCAATTAATTTCATATGTCTTTAATTAAGTCCTCAATTTATACAAACGTAAGAGTCAGACCTCTTACTCAAACCCACTTCTTAGTACAGGAATACCATCTTAAAAGACCTGTTGTATCAGCATTTTTAAAACAGGCTCTAAATCCTTAACAACCTACACTTTAGAGCTTACATCCCTGGTGCCGACCCCCACAAGTAAATCAGTTCTGACAGCAGTTCATTATCAGGAGCCTGTATCAATTTGGTTAATTTCTATGAAAAAAGTGGCTCTCCTTATTGAATGGCAGTTCTTATTTCAAAGGGGACAGGGACATGCATTGCCTTTATTAAGCAGGTACTGTTATTGACAAACCTCAAATGTCATGAACTACCGAGTTCAAAACCCCGATGCTGAACCCCACAGGTATAGAACTACCAGTGAGAGTTCATGATTACAAGTCTGAAGTTGAAATCCAATTTGGTCAGTTTACAAGACCGCAAGTATGATTTTCAGAAGGGACAAGAATGTGCAGTGTGGGGAGGTTTTTTTTTGTGTTTCAAATCATAGAATGCTAAAGCATCAGTCCTGCCTAGGATGGTCATGGAAGAACTCATGAAGGCATGGTTAAGAACACAACTGCAAGAAAAACAGCTAGACCACTAAACAGCAGATAGTAACTCTGATTTTCAGGATAGTCAATGTCTGTCATCCACGTGCAGCCTAAAAATGCTATTTTTTATATTCTTGTCCTCACCCCACGGCACCCACTCCAGTCTCTCTCTTCTCCTTTCATTACCTATTCCTACAGTAACTTATCTTCCCCAAAGTGTCAGTTTAGCATATGGGGTGCAGGTTTTTAGTCCTTCACCTGCCTTTACAATTTTCCTCCACTTTACCCTACCTGACTTTATACGATCTTCTCCAATCGTTTTTGATGTATTGGCTCTGCATATGGTGTGCATGTTTGGAGCACCCTTCTGGTTGTTTTTCCTTCCCTTCCCATTCCTCCTCTTTGTGTATTTGTCTGACACATGATATTTTATCTTATTATGAATTGTGGATGCTTGCTTTCAGTCACCAAATTTTATACAATACCTTGTACCTGGATAGTTTTTGCACAGTAATACATTATGCACTAGTACTTTACCATTGTACTATAAAACATGTGGTGTGGGATGATGGCATCGGTTCCATTGATGGCTCTGTCACCAACTGTTTATCTGTTCCATGTGTGTCTGGTACACCAAGAGAGTGCTGCATTAAATGCCTGGGATACTGTACTATAGCACAACACTATACTGTACAAACTGCTGGACTTTGCAAGATACTGGGGCACTGCAAGACAGAGATTATTTAAATAGAGATTATTTAAATAAAATACTGCTCTGGACAGAGGTTGGTACACCAAGGGACCCCCACAGTAAATGTTCTACAGCTTTGCAGGGGATATGCAGCTTAGCCAGGTGGACTCCAACAGAACCTTGTAAGATGCTGCTACACTGCAAAAGAGATTTTTTTTTAACAAATAAAATACAGGTCTGGGTCTAGATACTCTGGGTTTTGTCACTGGCAGAATGCTGGGGGACCTTCTGTTTGTGGCAACAGTTTTAAGTATCTAATATGTGGGTGTAAAAATATTTTAAAAATAACTTACATGGCTATGTTGAATTTAGCAAACTGAAGCTTGTAGGTTTGGTAATGTTTAATATTTTAACCCCAAATTTTCAACATAGCCATTCCTGTACAACACCTCATGAAAATTACAGCTGTCATTTTTCAACTCCTGCAAAAATGTGTTTTTGTGTCTGAAAAGGTGATTTCACAGTCCCTGCATGAAATCACCCTTAGGGTAGGACATGAACATTTTCTCTGCTCTTTTTCATGAGGCAGGGTAATAACAAGGTTATGTTGAAAATTTGGTGTACGAATATAAAAAAAAAAATGAATCCACATTACGGTTTGCAAATGCAGACTCATAACTTTGGTAATTTTCATATTGTTACCCCAAATTCCTTAGCTGCAGCCCTATTGGCTCTTGAAGGAATTTGCAAAATTTGCTATTATTGTTGTTATTTCATACCTTATTTTACTATTCATGTCCTTTGCATTAAGTTATGTTGTTTTATAATGTACAGCGGCAAAGCTTACAGGAATGAGTGATTTATAAATAAATGTTTGCTTGCTTGCTTTAAGGTCAGAAGAGATTATAGGCCTATGAGGTCCACCTCACTGCTTCATAAGCAAGGACCAACAAGTAAACTATTCAAAAGTAATAATTTATAGAGATAACCCACCTACGCTATCATACCACCCAAGGTACCCAATGATTCCCATGGTAAGCAGAAATTTGTCCATGCTACCCTGAAGGCCCATATTGTCTTCATGAGCATGTTCTCTGTTAGTAGACTGTTCCATATGTTCACAACACTTTGGAGGAAGATGAAGCTCCTCATCCTACACCAGAATTTACCAAGCAGTGGTCAGTGCTGAATGTTCATCATTGGTATTGCCTTTGCACTGGGTCTTGCTTGTACACATTTTTATTTTTAATTTTTATTTATTTGAGTTACCAGGAAGATGGATTGAACAAAGCTCATTTTCAGTCATGTCTGGGGACAGGGTATCAACAATAGGGTTACATAGAAACATAGAAAGTGATGGCAGAAGCGGACCTTAAGATCCATCTAGTCTACCCATGAGCCTAGCCCCTCCGAACTGCTATTCAATTTTATAATACCTTTGTGCCTATCCCATGCCTTTTTGAATGTTCCAACTGATCTAGCCTCAACTACCCCTGGTAGAAGGCTGTTCCAAGCATCCACCACCCTCTCAGTAAAGAAGAACTTTCTTGCATTGCTCTTGAACTTGCCTCCTTCCAGCTTCATGCTGTGGCTCTTCATTCTTGCGTGATTCTTGACCTGAAAGAGGTTCTGAACCTGGACCTTGCTTAGTCCCTTCAGGGTCATGAAGGTTTTGATCATGACCCCCCTTTTTTTATGCTGTTCCAGGGAATACATGTTAAGGTCATGCAGTCATTCTTCACATGTCTTGTTATGGACTTCAAGGATCATTTTTGTAGCTTTCCTTTGCACTGTCTCCAGTCTATGTCCTTTCTAAGGTGTGGTCTCCAGAACTGCACACTGTACTCCAAGTGAGGCCACACCAGTGATCTGTACAGTGGCATAATTACCTCCCTATTTCTACTAGTAATTCCTCTTCCTATGCATCCCATCATACCGTTTGCCTTTGATGCTGCTTTTTTGCACTGTTTGGATGTTTTCAGGTCATCTGTCATAATTACACCCAGATATCTTTCCTGCTGTGTGGCTTCCAATTTCCAATTTTACTCAACACAGAAGGTTTTCTTCTCAAGGATTGTTCCTACCCTGGTGCATGATTTTACACTTGTTGGTGTTGAAATTCAGTTGCCAAGTATCTGACCATGTTTCTAGTCTTTGTAGGTCAGTGCTAATCTTTTCCACTCCACCGGGAGTATTGACCCTATTACATATCTTTGTGTCATTCACAAATAGACTCACCTTGCCTTCAAGGCTCTCAGATATGTCTCTGATGAAAATATTGAAGAGGATATGCCATATCTCTGATCCTTGAGACAAACCACTATTCACTTTCCTCTCCTCCAATTGTGAGCTGTTAACCAGAACCCTCTGTGTTCTTCCACTAAGCCAGCTCCGTACCCAGTTTACCACTTTGTACCCTAATCCTATGCTGGGAAGTTTGTTTAACAGTCTTCTATGTGGGACTGAGTCAAAGGCTTTGCTGTCCAGGTATACTTCATCCACAGCACCACCCTGCTGTACTGTCTTGGTTACCCAATTGAAGAACTCTATTAGGTTTGTCTGGCATGATCTTCCTGTGGTACAGCCAGCTGTCTTGGGTCAATTCTACTATTTTCTTTGAGAAAGGGTATAGTCCTTTCCTTAAGTAGAGTTTCTAGTGCTTTGACCACAATTGAAGTGAGGCTAACTGGGTGATAATTGCCAGCACTTTCCCTACTGCCTTTCTCCAGTGCAGTGGAACTTTTCTGACCTCTAACAAGAGGTTGAACATCTTCACCAGTGATGCTGACAGTTTGTCCCTTAGCTCCTTCAGTAACATGGTATAAATTCCATCAGGTCCCATGGTCTTGTCAACTCTGAGTTTTTCTAGTTCCTTCAGGACACTTATAATAATAATAATAATAATAATAATAATCATCTTTATTTTTAATGGCACCTTTCCAAACCAAGGTAACAAAGGTAAAATCACATAACCATAACATTTCACCAGTTCAAGATCAGCAAAACATTTTTAAAACAAATAATCATAACATCTTAAAACATTCCCACAATTACAAACTGTTTCCATCAAGTACCATATGCTTGATTCCATAACCAAGTTTTAAGCGCTTATTTAAAACCCTTCATGGTCATGTGCTCACATAACCAATGGGGTAGACAATGCCAGAGGGTAGGGACAGCATACACAAATGCCCTAGCCCCAGAGGATTTCAAACATACCCTCAGAATCTCTAGCAACCCCTCATTGGCTGAGCGGAGCAAACACCCAGGGAGGTGAGGGACCAGGAGCTGTTTCGGGTAGTTGGGGCTAAGTCCATGTAGGGCTTTCAAAGTCAAAACACCAACCTTAAAGGTGATCTACCACTGAACAGGCAGCCAGCAAAATATGACAAGACCGTGAGGTATCAATCAATAGACATGCCGCTGTGTTGGCACCAGCTGCAAGTGCTGGATTTCTACCCCAGATAGCCCTAGGTAAAGATAGTTGCAGCAGTTCAGACATGAGGTCACAAAGGCATGGATCAAAGTTGGAAGGTCGTCAGGCTGAACAAGGTGTTTTATCCTGGCGATATTCCTCAGCTAGTAAAATGAGGATTTGATGACTGCTGACACCTGAGAATGCAGGGTCAACCCAACATCAAAAATTACCCCCCCGGTTCTGCACCTGTCCAGAGGCAGGTAGAGACTCACCCCCCCAGATATATAACAGAGGGTGAGCCCCCACTCAACCTCACTATCTGGTGGTCTGGATCCACAACTAATACCTCGGTCTTATCAGAGTTCAACTTTAACCAGCTGGTGTCCATCCACTCATGGATTTCAACAAGGCAGTTGTTGAAGACCAAGATAGCTCTATCCTGGTCAGGGGCAAAAAAAAGTTAGAGCTGGGTATCATCTGCATAGCCATGAAACCTCAGCCCATACCTTCTTACAATGTCTCTGAGGGGCAGTATATACACTGCAAACAGCATGGGGAACAGCACCAATCCCTGAGGCACTCCACACAATAAATGGACCGGCGCTGAGGGAAAAAACCCTGGACACCACCTTCTGAGCTCTTCCCATGAGGAACTATGTAAACCACTTGAGGACCATACCCAATAGTTCACAAATAAACCTCAGGTAATCAAGCAGTACCCCATGGTCCACAGTGTTAAAAGCTGATGAGTGATCAAGGAGAGCCAAGATAGAATGGTTCCTCCCATCTCTAGCCATCAGGAGATCATTGAGCACCCGAACCAGCACTGTCTTGGTACTATGCTTCTTTCAAAAACCAGACTGGAGAGGTTCATAGATGGCATGGATGGTCAAATGGTCCCCCAGCTGTGTGGCCACTACTTTCACAATCACCTTCCTTACAAAAGGAAGGTTAGAGATTGGACTGTAGTTAGCTGGATAGTCTGGGTCCAGAGAAGTTTCTTCAAGAGTGGTGTTACCACTGCCTCTTTCAGGGAGCTTGGAAACTCACCTGTCTCCAAGGAGCACCAGACTATTTGAACTAGGTCTGGGCAAATTACATCACTACAGACTAAAATTAGGGAAGTAGGTTCCAGATACAAACTACAGCATGTAGGGTGCACACTCTGGACAATCCGCGTGACATCTATGAAAGCCAGCCGACCAAAGGTACTCCAAGAAGGACCAAAATATGCAGACTCACGCTGGTCAACCGCAGTGCCCATAGAGTGTGTTGGCTGGAAAACTGCCCTGATGTCAGCCACCTTATTTGCAAAAAATTGAGCAACTTCATCGCACTCTTCTTGTGAAAAAGCTTTCCAGACTTGTAGACAGGCTGGGTTGCACAGTCTGTCCACAGTTTGGAGCAGCTGAGCTGGTTAATTTTGAGTGACCGCAATCTCCCTGGACAGGAATTTTGCCTTCTTCCGGGAGATCTCTGACTGATAGACTTGATAATGGTCCATCAATCTAAGGTGGTCAGCATCAAGATCGGACTTCTGCCAACAATAATCCAACCTTCATTCAAGTCACCGCATCTCCCTCAAAGTCCCATCAAACCAAGGGGATCAAGGGCAAAGGAAGAGTGGACGAACATGGACAGGGGCAATGATATCCAGAGCCAACGTGATGGCTGAATTATAGGCCACCACGAGAGCTTCTGAATCACTGGTTACCTCTGAGAAAGATGAGAGATCAAGGACCTACATTAGGCCTTGATCATTTATATCTCGCAAAAGGCGGTACTGGATCATCTCAATAGGGGTTGGCCTACAAAGGGGGGTGCTAAAACTATACCCCACAGTGTAATGATCAGACCATCCAACTAGTTCCACCCCAAAGTTGGAGGCCTCAATCACCAGCAGGAAGACTAAATCAAGGGAGTGATCCTTATTATGAGTGGCAGTGGAAACAACCTGTCTGAGGCCCAAAGATGTCACCAACTGGAGGAAGTGCTGACCAAAATGTGAGAGTTCATTGTCGACCCAGGCATTAAAGTCTCCCAGGATCATCAGCTTAGGTGACTCAAACACCATGTCGATGACGAAGTCTGCTGCTTTCTGGAGGAATCATTTCTCATCACCTGGTGGACGGTAGATGAGAGCGATCCTACAGCATACACCTGCCACTACAGTACACTCAAATGACTCAGTCTTCCCTACTGGTACATTTGTGAGGTTAAGTTCAGACTTAAAACTGACCGCTACCCCCTCACTCTTGCCACCCAATCTCAGGCAATGTATCACCGAGTACCTGGACAGAACTGTGGCCTCCAAAACTGAGCCAGAATTTTCATCCAGCCAGGTCTCGGTGATGCAAGCCAGGTCTACTGATTTAACAAGTTCTGCAATAATTGCAGTCTTGTTTCTAACAGACCTAGCATTGCATAGTACTGCCCTAGTTGAGTGAACTTCTCGGGTAGCCCCAGCCACCTGCCTACCATCATCAGTAGTGCCCTTGGGTATGGAAACCAGGCATGGGAAACCACGATCCTGGTTTCATTTCATCCCAGGGCATCTCCTGGATCTCACAACCCCAATGCGATGGCCCCTCATCCGTCCCCCACTATCCATGCCCCCACGCCCCCCTCAATTCCTCCACACAATACCCAATGCTCAACAGAGTAAGTAAGTTGTAAAATGAAATGGGGGAGGAGAAAAAGGGTGGAGAACATGGAGGGTGGAGGTCGAATAGCACACAGCCAAGGAGGTAGAACTCCAGCCCATTTTTAAAATGGAGAACCCCCTCGAGCTAACCCATTATAAACAAAAACAAAAATACAAAATTAAATAAAATTAATACCAAGTCCTACTAAATTCTATAAAATAAACCTCCCCAATTAAACTAACACTAAATACATCAATAACCACACTTAATATAAAATATAAAAAATAAAATAATTAGTAAAGTCAAAACCATTTACTAGACATGACCAAGTCCAAGGGTCCTCTCACCACCATTCAGGCAAGGACAGCCCTCTCAGGAGCTCTCACCTCCCAGAGAAGATGGAAATAACTAGACTAATAATTTCTCAGCGCAATAAACCAAAAGACCCCCCCCCAGTTCCAGGCTCAAAGCACTCTCACTACTAGAGACTGGAAAAAAAAAAGAAACTTTTTTTTGTAAACAATAAATCCAAACATACAACAGGAAAGCAGGAGACTTAGATCCAAAAAGATAAAATTCTTCTTAAAATCTCTCCAATATCCAACCCAACTATTTTGACACTCTCACTGTCAGAAATAGGGTTGAAGCACACAAACCAGATGTAAAGCAAAAGCAGGGGCAAGGCCAAAGTTCCAAAGACTCCTCAAGGAAATCTTCTTCAGGCTCAGACACTACTCTGGGACCATCTATCCCTTCTGAAAAGTGCTGAATCCATTTTGCTGTTGTGTGGACTTCTCTCAACCAGTGATGGGCCACAACCTTCTTCTTCCATAGTAAATATGAAGCAAAAGTATCTGTGAAAGATTTATGTTTTGTCGTCTTCTGTATGCTCTCCATCTTCCCTCATAAGCCTGACTATACCCCCACTGGTATTCCTTTTCTCCTTGATATAGCTAAATAAGGTTTGTCTCCCTTTTTGACCTCCGTGACAATCCTTTCTTCAGTTTGTACCTGTGCTGCTCTGATTTGCTTGCCTGCTTCCTTCAGTTGCTCCTTGTACGTGTCCTTGTCTTTTTCACAACTTGTTTGCTTCTATCTTTTGAAGGCTATCCATTTCTCTCTGACCTTAGTGGCCACCTCCTTGGTGAATCATAGGAGTTTTCTTCTCTTCTCTTCTCTTCTTAGCTTTACTAACACTTTTCATACATTGCTGTGAAGCTCTTATGATAGCTTCCTTTAGAGATGCCCAGTACTTGTCGACTCCCTCCTTCCATGTTAATTTTGCTATGTTAAGTCAGTACCCTTCCCTCCTTTTATCAAAATCTGTGCATCTGCAGTCCAGGACTCTAGTTTTGGTGTGCTTGATTTCTCTTTCTTTTCTAACTTGGAACCATACCATCTGGTGTTCACTAGACCCTAGGTGACTCCCACCTTCTCCCCCTGAGATGTTGTCACTATTGGTGAGTAACAGGTCAAGGATGGTTTCCCTCCTTGTGGGTTCATTAACAAGCTGACTTAGGCCCAATAAGTGCCAAATGCCCAGGAAGTCTTTGTTTCCAGTTGAAGCTGCTGAATGGTTACTCTAATTTATATCAGGTAAATTGAAGTCACCCACCAATATTACTTCCCCTTTAATACTCATATTGTAAATGGATTCCAGGATCTCCTTGTCCCCCTTCAAGCTGATTGCAGGGGATCTGTACAACACTCCTACCTGAGTGACTACACCTGTTCTGGCTTTGAGAGTAACACAAAGATCCTCGACTTCAGTATAAGTGTCCTGGGCCATGGTAACTTTTATTCCCTCTTTCACATACATTGCTACCCCACCCCCTTTTTTTGCCAGGTCTGTCCCTTTGAAAAAGGCAGTACCCTGGAATAGCTGCCTCCCAGTCCTGATTGTCCTTGAACTATGTCTCTGTGATGGCGACCCAGTCTGGATCAGTCTCTACAACAAAAGCTATGAAGTCAGCCATTTTGTTTGCTAGGATACATGTATTTGTGTACATGGCTTTCCAGGCCTGGCTATTCCCTTTTTGGGGGCCACCTTGCACATCTGAGCCTCTTTTAGTATTGTCTCCTGAAGGCAACCTAACCCATTTCCTGCTTCATTCCTTGTTAGTCCCCATTGATAGCATTGATGTTTTGAGAGGAGTAGCAGTTTCTATTTGTGTTGCTATCCTATCCTCAATGCCTAGTTTACAGGGTCCACAAAGACGTTGAATTTCTTTTGCCCTAGAGCTTTAACACCTACTTTAGTCAGGTGCACGTTGTCATAACGGAAGAGACTCCTTTTTCCAATGAAGAGATATCCTTTTTCCAGCCACCAGTTTTGGAGCCAAACCTTCAGCTCCCCAACTTCCTCTTGGCAGATTTTCTTCATGCTGCCTCCTCTGTTCCATACTGAGAGGACCTCTGAGAATGCTATGATCGGTGAGTGTGACAATAATGTTTCCCCCAGTTGAAACAGATATTTTTTGCTCTTCTCAACTGACTGATCTGCCAGATCATTTGTTCCTAGATGGACAAAAATGCCAGTGTACTTTCCTTGTCTGCATATGAGATTATCTATATGATTGGTATCCCTTTTTGAAGATGCTCCAGGTAGGCACCTTACTGTCTCTTGAGTATCAGAGTGCTGATTTAGGTGGAATTCCAATCCTCAGTCATGGAATCCCAAACTATAACAATTTTCCTACTATTCCCAGTGTTTTTCTCCTTTGTGGTGCCATTGCTTACTTTTTGTGGAAGACTGCTACATTGTTATTTATAATAGGCTTGCCCCTCTTGTCCTTCGCATTGGCCAAGGGTGCAAATCTAATCAATTTGGAGATGTGTGCTCCCTGATTTGGAGACTGCTACTGAGACCCATGGAACTTGCCCCTACTCCTCATTACCACCTGCCATTCTCCTATAGCAAGTGCACAAGGATGGTGTATGCTACTTCCCTGGCTGAGGTGATGTGGTGAATGAGGACCAGTGAGTCTGTGGTTCCTTAAAAGGTGTTGGAGATAAGTCATGCGATTTCAGTCCTCTTCAAGCTGGGATTTTAATTTCCCTATTGTTCAGCATGTTGGACAGTGCCCCAGTGCCAGTATATGTACCTCTGGAAAGATGTGTCACACCGCTGGCAATTGATGATACTTATTTTCCTCAAGGGCTTAAGTGTGGATGAAAACAGAAAAATGTCAGCTTTTCTTGTGTTTGGCAGGAAGTGTGGATGGAAGGAAATAGAATGGGCTGGCAGTATAGCCTAGAGGTTAGAGTAACGAGCTGTGTATGTGCTTGGTAAATCCAGAAGACCAGACCTGGGTTTGATTCTCACAATCTCCACTTGCATCCTGTGTGACTCTGAGCAAGTCATTTAACCACCTGGTGCTTCCAGGTCACCCCTGAAAACAGGCTTTTGTGCCTAGTGGGCCTTACCCGGTTACCAAAGACTAAAAAAAAAAAGAAGGACCTGTGTAAGATAGGCAATGAGCATATGTATGAAGTGTGGATGAAAAAAAAAGGAATCCGTAACTGTTCCTGTGTTCTGAGTGTCAGCAGCTGCATTTAGAGGAGAGAGATATGGAAGTGACTTCTTGTTTGTACCCCTCTTCAGCGCAATTAGGCTGCGTAATGTGGTGGACAGGGGAGCGCTACTTAAATCCCTCTGTCCTTTGTGTGAATTGGTGCTTTTTTGGTTTGGATTACCTGACTGGGTAACTCCGTAGATGTCACACTGTGATGACAGCCCTTGTTCCCCTAGTTGAGGCCGGAGATTCTGTGCTACCTTTCACTGGATGAAAAACAATCAGTTGGCCTGCAGTGCAAAAGTAAGGTAAGACTGCCTTCTACAAACCCCTTTCCCCTCTATTAGTATCCTTCTCCCCTGGGTGCTAGATGCTGCCATTTGAAGACACTAGTTAAGCCCACACACTCACAGCAGCAGGTAGAAGACGATGTGATCCTGGACCATGACCCCTGCTGTAGTGTTAGAAAGGCAGTGGTTCAAACGATGTGCTGATTTGCAGTTTTATATGCACCAACCCTGACTCACTTGTGCCTAACTTGAGCTAAGTGAGTCTGTCACCTGTCTTTTGGTCACTGCTGAAAGTGCAGCCAAATTGGGAGGTGATTGGTTACTTGCCTGAGCCCTCCAGCTGTCCCTGGAACAAGTGCTGAAGCTGCCACTGAGATGGTAAGAGTGTGAGGTGTCCCACAACTGTTCCTGTGTTCTGAGTGTTGGCAGCTGCATCTAGAGGAAAGAGATTGAGAAGGGTCCCCAAGTTTGTACTCCTCTTAAGCATGATTATTATCTAATACAATACAACACTTATTAAAATCACAAGAAATTATACAGTCAAATAGTAGTAGTAGTAGAGTTTATTTACATGGGGCACCCTTCCCATAGGCTCAGGGCATGCTTACAGTAAGCATGCAAATATACAAAAACAGTACAGAACAGTCAACATAAAATACATACAATTTTTCCATAAAACCCACTAAAAATAGAAAGAAAAATAATTTCTGAACAGTTCGATGATCCCAATAACTATGTCAGTAACTACAGAATATCAGGTCCAATGACCTGCTCAAAGAAGAAGGTCTTCAAAAGTTATTTAAAGATCTGTACAGAAGGTGCCATCCTGAGGTACCCCCGGCAAAGAATTCCAGAGGACTGGGGCTGCTACTTCAAATGTCCGGTCCCTGGAAGATCTTAATCTTGACCAGGGGACATCCAGGAGGGCCTTTCCAGCTGATCTGAGAGAGTGAGATGGGGTGTAGGGATGCAGGAGCACTTTTACGTAGCCTGGACCCAACCCGTGTAGGGCCTTATAGGTCAAAAGACCTACTTTAGAGGTGATGTGCTAGGGGCACCAGCAGCCAATGTAATTCACACAGCACCAGTGTAATGTGACTGAATCTCAAATGTCTAGTCAGCAACTGGGCTGCAGTATTCTGCAAAAGCTGCAGGCGCTTAATCACACATCCTCTGACTCTGATGTAGAGTGCGTTACAGTAATCAAGCCTCAAGTCTGGTCATTCACACTTACATGCTTATTTACTATTATATAGTTGCATTAATTTGTACAATCATCAAGTGTTGTCATTACAGCAACATATCAGTTGGGCTTTTAAATAATTTCTAACCCCATTTTTAAAAGTGGCATTTCTTTATACTAATGTGTCTCACTTTTTATCAAATTGTTTAAAGGTTTTGGACCATAGTTTGTTATACATCGTTCAGCTACTTTGGTGTTTATTTTATTTTATTGGAATAATTTCAGTGAGGTTATCCTAAGTGTTTTATTTTTATTCACCCTTTTAAATCTGTCATATGATAACGTTGGTGTTTCCTGTTTTAGAGTCTTATACAGGAACATTATTGCTGAATACTTTATTCTCTGTTGAGGTGGCAACATACCAAACTCTCTATACAAACTACAATGCTGCTCCATTCTACTACACCCTGTTGCAAATCTTAAAACATTATTAAAAATGACTCCATGCCATTGCAGTAGTGAACTTAATACATTTGTTAGCAAAACTGGATTATACTCCAGGGCTGGCAAAAGTACTTGCTGTACTATTGTCCCTTTTACCTTTTCCATCAAACTATTTTTATTTCTACATAAGTAACCCAGTTCATGTTATTTTTACTTGTTACTTTGGTGATATGTTCTTCAAAGGACAAGATTTTTCCTAATGCTATACCTAAATACTCAAAGGTCTCCATTTCTTCCAACCACACATCATTTTCCTCTTCTATTTTCATGGCATTATTTTGCAACCTCTGTTTAGTTCCAAAAATCATAGTCTTCATTTTTTTTTCATTTAGTAGTATTTCGTTTTTCACAAACCACTCTTGAAGATTCCAATGAGCCAGTTGCATTTTCAGTTCTAGGTCTACTCCTGTCCTTCCTGTACAGTTTAATACTTTTTCATCTGTGTACATTATAGTTGTTACATTTTTGCAGATGTCTGGCAAATAATTTAAAAATATGGAAAACAAGAACGGTCCAGAACTGAACCCTGCAGCACCCCAATATGAATCTTTCTCACTATAGACCTAACAGTACCAATTTTCACTAATTGATTTCTATCAGTCAAATAGTGTTTAAACTACTATAATGTATAGTTAGCTGCTCCTAGTTTTTGTAGTTTGTGAATCAGATAGGGTGGTCCACCAAGTTGATGGCCTTGGTCAGGTCGACAAAGATTCCACCCATGAGTAATCCTTGTTCCATCTCATCATAGATGTCACCCTTTAACCTGACCAAGGCTGTCAACATGTTGTACCCCCCTTTGAAACCATATTGATCCTATGTCAGTAATTTATTTTTTTATAAATATGATATTAATTGACTGAACCCTTTTTTTTTCTAATAATTAAGCTAATGCAGGGAGCACTCAAATTGGTTGATAGTTTGTAACCAACTTTTTATCACCTGACTTAAATATTGCTGTTATTAATGCTGTTTTCAATCATTTTGGTACCACATTCAAACACATGGATAAATTAAAGATGTAGGTTATGGACTCTATCAATTCATCTGCAACTAGCTTAATGAATCTCAGAGATAATTCATCTGTTCCTGAACCCTTGTTCCCATTTAGCTTCCTCAGGAGAGAGAGAATATCCTTCACCCTGTGGAAACCAAATGTAGAGGAGTCAGTTTGCTTTTAGGCAGTGCTATTGTCTCTTTCCATAAATGTATCTTATTCATACCCCAGTCTTTCTCATAGTACAATTTTGTTCTATCTGAGTTTTATACTGTGCCATATCCATAAATAATTCATTAAATGCATTTGCCACCTCTGATTCCCTACTTATTTGTGTATCTCTAAATTTGAGTCTATTTATTGTATTATTACCCATTGGTTGATAAAATTATTTAAATGAACTCTAAAACTTTTTAGGATTTGTTAAATGATTTATTTGTTTTCCTTTGTAATATAGTTGTTTAGTACTTGTAATGTATGCTTTACATTTATTTCTGATTTTCTGATAATTATTTAAATCACTCTGCATTCCTCTACTTTTATATTGCTTCCACACTGAGTGCCTTATCCTTAATAATTCTAGTATATATTTACCCAGGATGGAGCAGATGAGATGCAATATCTTATTTTTAGTGGTGTCCTGCTTTGACACATTGTTAGATTGAAATTACACAGGATAGGGCAGCTGAGAGGCAATGTATACTTTTAAGTGGGCACCCACATTTTGACCCCAAATGTCCAACAGTTTTTTTTTATGACCTGACATTATGATCAAGACAGGTGGAATTTTTAAAATCTCATCTGAAAGATGATTTTGCTGTGAGACTGTGGAAACAAGTTTTGGATGGGATTTGAAAAATTATACCTGCCATGTTCGGGAGGTGGGGTAAGACAAGGGATCTGTTGAACATTAAGGGCTAAAATCTGCAAAAAATAAAGTTATGAGTAAATGCTGGAACAATTTGTTTCCTCCTTAGTTATTTTTTCACATTTGTACTCCAAATTTTCAACATAATCTTTTTATGACCACTCCTTCAGAGCATGACAGATGTCATTTACAAAACAACGGTTGAAACATAATTTTGTACCACAAATGTTAAAACATATATTGAGTAGGATTTGAGAAACAGCAACTTTCACATTCATGAGGTGGTGTGAAAAAAATGGCTATGTTGAAAACTTTGGGTAAAAATAGTGAAAATTACCAATGTTATGAACCTGTGTTTGTAAACTTCAACATAGGCTCATTACTTTGTTGTTTTCTAATATTTTCACCCAAAATATTCATTATAGTCTTCTTATGACCTCACCTCATGAAGAAGTGTTGAGAAAAGTTTCAACTCCTGCCTGAAAGGTGATCTTGTGCAGCGACTGAAAAATTTACTTTCAGGACACAAAAAAACATGTTGTCCAGGATTTGAAAAATGACAGCTGTCACATTCATGAGGTGCTGTAAAGAAATGGCTAAGTTGAAAATTGGGGGTCAAAATATTGAAAATTACCAAAGTTATGAGCCTGCATTCACAATTTTCAACATAGGCTCATAACTTGTTTCTTTTTTTTTCATATGTTTACCTCATATTTTCAACATAGCCTTCTTATGACTCCACCTCATGAATAAGGGCAAAGAAAATGTTCAACTCCTACCCAAAAGGTGATTTTGTGCAGGGATCATGAAGTCACCCTTTGTGACAGATTTGCTTAATTTAATTGCCATTATTTATGAGGTGGGGTACTGAAAAAGGCATGTTGAACATTTTGGGCAAAAAGAAATGGCCAAGTTATGCCAGGAAGTTCAAAACCCCATTGAAATACATTGAACTACATACATGATTTCCTCAGTTCGTGGTCTGGCATTGAAGAGTGAAGACATGTCTGTGGTCCACAGAGGATTATGACGTTGGACCCCCGATGGGTAAGTAAGGGTTTGGGGGGTGTGGGGTAGTGGGTGTTGAGTGGATGGGATGGGTGGGGGGACTAATGACAGCAACAGACATTGATGGATGTTTTCCTTTTTTACAGGGTATATAATAGGGAAAAAACTACGGGACATTTTTCTTTATTTCAGGTGGTGACACTGGGGATTGGGCATCCTCAGCATTGGTATTATGTTCATGGGGATGGGGTGGGGTGGGGGAACTAACAGCTCAGCAGCAATAGACATCAATGGATGTGTTTCTTTTTTTACAGGGCACTGTTTATAATAGGAAAAGAAACCCTGCAAAGGATGGTTTTCTTTATTTCAGGTGGTAGCACTGAGGGATTGGGCACCCCAAGTGTTGGTGTTATGTTTGTGGGGGAGGGAGTGGTGGGTGCTGAGTGTGATGGTCAGGTAGGTAGACAGTAACAGAGGCAGCAACAGGAATCAATGGCCTTTTTTATGGGGTACATTTACAGAAACAAACAAAAAACTACTAAGGATCTTGTTCTTTATTTCAGGTGGCAACACTGAAGCATTGGGCACCCCCAGTATCAGTGTTATGCTTGTGGGGGGGTGGAGTGGTGGGTGTTGAGTGAGAGGGTCAGGTGGGAGAACAGTAACAGTGGCATCAGCAACAGTCAGCAATGGATGGTTTTCTTTGTTAAAGGAAGCTCATAATGACTGAACAGCTGTGCTAGCTGGTCAGCATAGATCAAAGGAAGCAGCTGACCTACAGTATGATTGGGTGACTCTGTCATTTGAAATACAGAAAGTTTATGCACAGCAAGCCTGAACAGTGTCATGATTAGCCTGGCTGATGGTTGTGTAACACTAATGATCCCCTTGCAGACCACTCTGCATTTGATTTACAGTGACACACCCCTCAAAAGTCACTTTCCTAACAAAATGTTTACTGCACATGCATGCATGGAAAACATAAAAATGATGAGTTTTAGGAGTGTTCTGCTTTCTGCTGGAGCACACCAGACAAACATTTCCATTTGTTCAACCTTTTTCTATACCCTTCAGTGTGCAGAAGACTAAGCGAATGTCCCTCACTGCCTTCTCTTTTGCACAATGAACATGTGATAGGCTTCCAGTCTCTCCTCATGGCTTTTATCTTCAATACCTATGATAATTTCTGTAGTCTGGCACCACAACCTCTCTACTGCCCTGATGTCCTTTTTTGTGATGGGGAGCCCAGAACTGCATGCGATATTCTAGGTGGGGTCAAACAACGGACTTGTAAAGCGTTAGGATTATTTCTTCTGCTGTGCTAGCCACTTCATTTATAATGCACACCAGCATTCTTCCAACCTTCTTTACAGTAGTTGCACATTTCTTTTCATGCTTTAATCCCATGTCTATTATGACTCCAATTTCATTTTACTTCTCAACAGCATCAAGAGGAGCCACACTCAGTGTGTTGATCCTTCCTCTGTTTTCTCCTTTCCAATTGGTGCACCTGGTATTTGACTCTACTGAATCTACTAACTAGCATGCAATTGACATCTGGTTGCTAAGCTTGTTCAGTTCCCCCCTGAAGTTTATTTGTCCCCAACCTCAAGGAATTCCACCACCAAAGTCTGCTCTGTGTCATCAGCAAACTTAAGCAGGCTTCTGGAGATTCAGATTCCAGACTGTTGATAAAAGTATTGAAAAGCAGTGGCCCCAGCACCTATCCATGACAGATACCACAAAGTACCCTTTCCACTTGGACTAATGTGTTTCAAATGCAACAATCTGCTTCCTGTCCACAGGTTAGTTAGAAATCAGCCTTGTCCATGCATCATGTATACTGCACTTTGATCAGAAGCTTATCATATGCCATGTTCATAAGGGCCTTGCTGAAGTCTAAATAGACAATGTATGTTGCCCTTCACCTTTCTACCTCAATGGACACATCCTTCTTTAAATATGATCAGGTTGATTTGGCATGATGTGCCAAAACAACCCGATCACATTCATGAAGGGGTTGAGAATCTTGACATCAACTAAGTGATCCATTATTCAGTCCTTGATAAGGGATTCCAAGAGGCCCTGCCAATTGTTTCTCTGGTTCCACTATGATCCTGGGCTGTAACCAATCAGCACATTGGGATCAACTTTGCTTGATCTTTCCCATGTAGTCAACATACAAGGCAGGCATGATGTTCAGAGATTTCATCATGTTTACCATTGATGTTATGGGCACACCTAATAAGCACCCTTCCCCTATGATGGGGACATTTTTTAGTTTTATTTCTTTTCTTTTCTTTTCATTGATCACATTTCTAAATTAATACAACCTTTAACCAACATCATACTGTACATGGACAACACATTTTTGTACAATTCCTCATCCTCAGTCAATGCTATAAATGACAAGTTAGAACTCAGTTTTTTGCTTCCTTAATTTTATTTATTGTAGTCACTGTATGCTAATCTGTACTCCACTCATACTTGGAGTTAACCTGTCTTTTTTCAGGAATAATACATATTATTTTTATGTAGGATAAATTACCTTAGGTCAATGTTGAGCAATTGGACAGCTTCTTGCCCCATTCCTCAGAGTACTAACTGAGTTGCAAACCTCCATAACCTCTTTCAAGCAGTTTCTTCAATGAACTCTCCATGTGCTTTGCATTGTTAGTTTCATGCAGGTTATTCAGACCCATGGCTACCAAATCCCTCATATTGACAAAGTCTGCCATTTCAGTTATTTTGGGTTCTGGTGCTGATGTCCAGCTAGTCTCACCTTAAATTAGGAAGACGCTACCTGTGTGATCACTTCCTCCCCCTGATTCCTTGATATTGACACAAGATGATCCAATCTTCACTGCTGAGAACAAAGTCAAGGATGGTTTCCACCTAGTCCCTCGTTGGACAAGCTGTTCAAGAAGGTAGTCTTTGAAAGTGGACAATAACTGGAGAGTAACTCAGTCTTAGCTCTGCCACTAGCCTTTTAAAGATGCCAGTCAATGACCAACAGATTAAAAAAAAAACAGCATCACCACAGCATCTGATTGGCTGCTCTAGAAATTTGCCCAGCAAGCTGTTTGTTTTGTTTGTTTGTTTATTTAAGGTAAAAAACCATTGAGTATAAACTCATTCACAATGGTGACCTTTACAAAAGGAACAAATATACATATACAACACACAATACACTAAATAAATACAATCAAACACCAACTTCATAAATAACATTAATAACATTTATAAAGTTCCTGTAGGGAAAACAACCATTTTCTTAATTGAAAGATAGAGGCCTACCAGTCTTTTGTCTGTATTCAAGGGGAAGACCATTCCAACATATTGGAATATAGTTACTAAAAATATGTTGGGAACGCTTTGTTTTTGTTAATGGGACAACCATTTCTAAAACAGCTAATTTTCTCAAGGATAATTCTATTTTTCTAAAAGAAATTCTGTCCCTTAAATATACAAGGACAAAACCCAACCCATATTTGTAGGCAAATAACTGTTTGTGAATGTTTCATCTCCTACTTAGAGATAACCACCCAAGTCACTCATATAATTCATAATGGTGGGTAAATTTAAGGCATTTAAGAACCAGTTTAGCTAAATGGTTAACAAGAACATCTAACTTAGATAGTCAATCATTTATAGCTCCAGCATAGATAACATCCCCATAATCAATCAAAGGTGAAATCTGCACCTTGGTAATTAACTTTTCAACATGGCATCAAACAGAAATGGCAAATAAAGTAATGTCATTGGACTGAATACAACACATGACCAAAGTTGGACCAGTGATTAATTCCCCAGTAAGGCATGCTCCAACTATTAATCACTGGGTCACCAGGTCAAACTCTAGCACCACTAGCTGTCACAGCAGCAAACAAAGTATATCCCACAAAGCAGCAGAACACAGGGAACACATCGTGGTGAAGACGCAGGATCTCACACTCCAACACAGAGCCGAACAGTTGCAGCGACCAAAACAGAAACAACAGCAATGCAAGTATTCCCATATTACAAGCACATTAATGTCCTCTGGAGTCAGCTTCTACTGGGGAATTAATGCATGGTTGGGTGGTTGTAGGCACTCAGCCAAGGCCTCGTGCCACAACCCCTCCAACCATGCATTAATTCCCCAGTAGAAGCTTCCTTCTTCGGGCATTAATGCTTACTTAGTGTTTCTGAATCAAAACAATTCTTATTCCTATAAAGGAAATCCACCCATTTATTAAATTTGGAAACTAAATTATCAACATGCAAATTGCCAGACCCATATTTATCTAACCAAAATCCCAGATATTTGTATTGTTTAACTAACTCCAACTCCATCCCTTTACTATCAACAATTTCCAAAATCAAATTATCTTTTAATTTAATAGGTGACCCAAACAACATACATTTAGTTTTAGATGAATTAAGTTTTAACTTAGAATTAATAAAAAACAATTCCATACTGTCAAAACTCTCCTGTAAGATATGTTGAATTTCTAGAACTGATTCACCTGAGTGGTACAAAATGATATTGTCATTGTACAAGTGGTAGCGAGAAGCCCCCACATGAGAACCAAGGTCTTTTAGGTAAACTAAGAATAAAAGGGGACCCAAAACAGATCCTTGGGGTATACCTCTCCACACCACCTGTGACGCTGATACAGTGCCATTAACAATGTTACCTGATGTCTCTCGGTAATGTAAGAAATGAACCAGTCCAGAGTTTAATGACTCATCCCTACTTTGGATAATCTCAAAAGCAACTGTCGATGTTGTGATTATCTGTTGTGTAGCCACCAAGGAGGCTCTTTTTCTCCCATTTCATCTAACTTGACCAAGAAGGACTCTGTAGAATTGTTACATTAGTAGCACCAAATTAGTCAAGGGATTTTGTGAGATTCCCCATTTATCCTTCAGGAAATTTAGGGGAAAACAATCACAAAATCTCCTTTGTTATACATAGAATGGACACAAGATGGCAAACATGCTTTACTCTTGCTATAAGTGGCATGATTTTTGTCAAACCATAGATAGAGTTTAGAAATGTCCACCAGGTGGCACTCTAAATATCAGGTAGTAATGAAAGAAACTATCAAAAGTATCCCCCCTCCAAGTACCATATATAGTAGCAGAATTAAATGTTGCCTGAAGTTTTGTACTATGTGCTACTCTAATCTTGATTGGTATATTATTACATTTTGTGGTCAACTGTCCAAATCCCAATGATGATTTTTTGCTAATACCATTTGTTTCTCTAATGTTGTTATGTGTTATTAGATTTTGTAGTCAATGGTTCATTTCATTTTAATTTTTATTTTGTAACTTGGTAAAGCTTCACAGAGCATAAAAATTCATTTTTGAGAGACACATGTACTATTAATCTTTTTCAAAATCAGTTTACAGAGTTTGATTGTGGCACACCATGATAAGTGTATCAGGGCATATTTTAGCAGTGTGTGGTTGAATCCAGCAGATGTTATTTTTTTCAAGAATAACATTTTTTTCAAAAATTCTTCTGGTCAACTATATCTTGTGTTTTTAACATACAGTATGTCAGGAGTGTGCCTCTAGGCACTTATGTGTGAAGGACTTACTGTTAAATGCCCCTGTGTAGCATAAAAGTAAGATATGCTAATAGTGCCTGAAAAAGGTAAATACATTACTTTTATGCTACACAGGGGCATTGCAGAGTAACTCCTTCATAAATATGTGCCTAGAGGAACACTCCTGACATATGTTAAAAAAATGGAGGAGCAAAGCTGACAATACCCTTATCTGTTTTGTTTCAAACTGTGAATATAGCACTTTAATTTACCTTTCTATAAATCAGGTTTTAGCATTCTTCTGTCGTGCATCGTGAAAAGTCTGTTAGTACATGTTTTTGTGGTCAGTGGTTCTAATCCAGCTGATGCTATTTTTCCTAGATTAACATACATTAATTCTTCTATAATTTCTAAGAGTGCTGTTTTCTCAAAAATACTTCTGGGGAAATATTGACTTTATTTCAAACCACGTATATTGTGGATTCATTCTGTTTTTTAGAAATCAACTTACAGAGTTTGATTGCGGCACACCATGATAGGTGTATCAGGGCATATTTTAGCAGTCTGTGGCTGAATCCAGCAAATGTTATTTTTTCCAAGAATAACAATTTTTTTCAAAAATTCTTTCTGGTCAACTATCTGTTTTGTTTTTAGCATATGTCAGGTGTGTGCCTCTAGGCACATATTTGTGAATGAGTTGCTATAAAATAACCCTGTGTAGTATTAAAGTAAATTATTTATGTTTTTCAGATAATATTATCATATCTTTCTTTTTAGTCGGTCTGCATTAAACTCCACTACCACTGGAATCATATCCACTTTAAGGAAACACATCTGCTAGCAAGCGCTGTCCCAAATTATAACTTTTCACAAGCACATTATAAAATCAAGTTAATGCTTTAGAGGTTCTTTCCTTAGTCACCCCTGGTGTCTGTTAATTAAAAACAAGCATGACTTCTGCTGCAAAATACTTTCATCAATCAGAGTCAAAATCACACACCTGCACAGGAGGGGTACTCTCTTGCGCATGTGCATGATCTTTATTCCAGCCCCTCTTGCACAGGCACAGGATTTCAGCTCTGATTTGTAAAAGTATTTTGCAGTGAAAGTAGTGCTAGTTTTTAATTTACAGACACCAGGGGTGACTGAAGTTAAAAACCTCTACAGCATATACTTCATTTTACAATGTGCTTGTGAAAAGCTGTGATCTGGGTCCACGCTTGCTGGCAGACACATGTCTTCAAGGTGGATATGCTTCTGGTGGCAGCGAAGTTTAGTGCAGACCAACTAAAAAGAAAGATATGCTAATATTGACTGAAAAAGGTAAATAAATTACTTTCATGCTATACAGGGGCATTATACAGTAACTCCTTCACAAATATGTACCTAGAGGCAAACTCCTGACTTACATTAAAAAACAGAGGGGCAAAACTGACAGCTCCCCTTATCTGTTTTGTATAAAACTGAATATAGCACTTTAATTCATCTTTCTAGATGTCAGGTTTTGGAGTTCTTCTGTGGTGCATCGTAATACGTCTGTAATTACATATTTTTGTGGTCAGTGGTTCTAATCCACTTTATCTTATTTTTCCAAGATTAACATACATTAATTCTTCTATCATTTCTAAGAGTGCTGTTTTCTCAAAAATACTTCTGGTAAACATTGGCTTTGTTTCAAATCATGTATATGGTAGTTTCATTCTTTTTTCTTAGAAATCAATTTACACAGTTTGATTGTGACACACCGTGATAAGTGTATCAGCACATATTTTAGCAGTGTGTGGTTGAATCCAGCACATTTTATTTTTTCCATGAATAACATTTTTTTCAAAAATTATTTCTTGTTAATTATCTGTTTTGTTCTTAACATACAGTACATCAGGAGTGTGCCTCTAGGCACATATTTGTGAATGAGTTACCATAAAATGCCCCTGTGTAGCATAAGAGTAAGATATGCTAAAATTGCCTGAAAAAGGTAAATACATTTCTTTTATACTACACAGGGGCATTTTACAGTATCTCATTCATGAATATGTGCCTAGAGGCACACTCCTCACATACAGTATGTTAAAAAATGGAGGGGCAAAGCTGACAGTGCCCCTTTAACTATCTGTTTTGTTTCAAACTGTGAATATAGCACTTTAATTAATCTTTCTGGAAATCAGGTCTTAGAATTCATCTGTGATGCATTGTGATAAGTCTGTTAATACGTGTTTTTGTGTTCAATGGTTCTAATACAGCTAATGCTATTTTTCCTAGATTAACATACTTTAATTCTTCTATAATTTCTAAGAGTGCTGTTTTCCCAAAAATACTTCTGGTGAAATATTGGCTTTATTTCAAACCATGTATATCAAAGTTTCATTCTTTTTCTTAGAAATCAACTTGCAGAGTTGATTGTGGCACACCATGATAGGTGTATCAGGGTACATTTTTTTAGTCTGTGGTTGAATCCAGCAGATGTTATTTTTTCCAGGAATAATATTTTTGCAAACAGTCTTTCTGGTCAACTAACTGTTTTGTTTTTAACATACAGTATGCCAGGAGTGTGCCTCTAGGCACATATTTGTGAAGGAGTTACTATAAAATGCCCCTGTGTATATTTCATATTTTTTCTGTGGTGCATTGTGATAAGTCTCTGCTTGTAAGTTTTTGTGGTCAGTGGCTCTAATCCAGTTTATGCTATTTTTCCACGATTAACATATATTGATTATTTTATAATTTGTAAGAGTGCTGTTTTCCCAATATACTTCTGGTGAAATATTGGCTTTATTTCAAACCATGTGTATGGTAGTTTCATTATTTTAAAAAATAAATCAACTTACAGATTTTGATTGTTGCACAGATCAGAGCTGAACTCACTTGAATAACATAAATTATGTTTTTCTGTAATTTTTAAAAGTGATAGTTTTCCAAAAATGATTTCTGGTTAACCATCTATTTTGTTACAAACTCTGCACATTGTGCTTTATTAATCTTTTTTCAGAGGTCAGTTTTTAGATTTCTACTGTGGTGTACCATGATAAGTCTGAGATTATATGTTTTTGTGGTCAGCAGTTCAAATCCAGCTGATGGTAGTTTTCCAAGAATAACATAAATTCATTTTTTTCTATCATTTTTAAGAATAATTGTTTTCCAATAATTATTTCTGGTTAACTATCTGTTTTGTTTCAAACTCTACATATAATGCTTTAATTAATCTTTTTTAGAGGTAAGTTTTCAGAGTTTTACTGTGAGCAGAGCAGAGGTAGGAAACTACAGACCTGTTAGTTTGGCCTCAGTGATAGGAACAATGATGGAATCACACCTCAAGAAAAGAATTGTTGAGTACCTAGAGGCAAGAGGGGCACAGGACCCAAGGCAACATGGATTCACAGCAGGAAGGTCATGTCAGATGAATCAAAAAGATTTCTTTGACTGGGTGACCAAAGTAGTAGATCAGGGAGAGGCTGTGGACATGGCCTACCTAAACTTTAGCATGGCATTTGACACAGTCCCAAACAAAAGCTTAATATACAAGTTAGCCAGCCTTGGAGTGGGTCCCAAGATGGCAGCCTGGTAGAAAACTGGCTGAGGAACAGGACACAGTGGGTAATAGTAAATGGAGTCCATGCTGAAGAAACGGGGTTACTAATGGGGTACCTCAGGGTTCAGTACTAGGACTGGTCCTCTTCAATGTCTTTATAAGTGACATTGCAGAGGGACTGGAAGGAAAAGTAAGTTTCTTTAAAGATGACACAAAGATCTGCAATGGGGTTGATACGCAAGGTGGGGTGGAAAGGATGAGAAGGGACTTGGCAAGGCTGGAAGAATGGTCAAATGTATGGCAGCTTAGATTCTATGCTAAGAACTGCAAAATAATGCACCTGGGAAACAAAAACCCAGGGGAAGAGCACACAATAGGGGAGTGAGAGACTAACAACAAAAATGGAAAAGGACCTGGGTGTAGTCATATCAGATGACTTAAAGGTGGTCAAGCAATGTGAGAGGGCAGTAAGTAGGGTTGGGGGATACTGAGATGCATAGGGAGAGGCATCACCAGTAGAAAACAGGAAGTTATTATCCCTCTGTACAGACAGTTGGTGAAACCCCATCTGGAGTACTGAGTGCAGTTCTAGAGACCCAGTCTCCACAAGGACATAGACAAGATGCAGGCAGTCGAGAGGAGGGCAACTAAAATGGTGCAGCATCTGCACCAGAAGACATATGAAGAGAGACTTAAGGAGCTTAATATGTATACCCTTGAAGAAAGGAGGGAGAGGAAGGACATGATAGAAACTTTTACGTACCTCAAGGGAATCAACAAAGTCCAAGAGGGCAGCATCTTTCAGAAAAAGAGGTGTGCAAGAATAAAGCGGCACAATTTGAAGACAGAGGGGGGATGGCTCAGAGGTAATGTGAGGAAGTATTTTTTCATGGAGAGGGTTGTGGATGCATGGAACAGCCTTCCTGAGGAGGCTGTGGAGTCAAAAACAATGGGGGAATTCAAGAATGCATGGAACAGACATAAGGTAATTCTAGGGAGGTGGGGGATAGGAGAAAGTAGGCTGTTGGTTAACTAGGATCTGCAACTTATTCATTAGGTAGGGAAATGAGCAGACTGAGTTGGCCAAGTGGTCCTTATCTGCCATTAAATTCTATGTTTCTATGTTTCTATGTGTACGATGATAAGTCTGTGATAACATGACATAGAGCATTGGGGCCTAAGTGGCATCAACATAGCAGCAGCACCCCCTGGCATCAGCAATGATGACACAGGCCGGGGAACAGACTGCTGAACAAGGGCTTTGGTAATGGAGGAGAGCAGAAAATTGAGGTCAATGGAAGGTGGCATGTGGCAACACCATGGAGACAGTTGGCGATGGAGCAGGCATAAGCTCTTGCATTGCAAGAGCACAGCTGGCAGAAGAAGGAGAAGTGGTGCAGCTCATCAGTGGTTTACCATGTGATGTTGGTGGTTGTAGCAGCTGTGCTAGTGTCAGTGACATAGGCAAACCCTAGGTCAGCAGTCCCTCACTGGCCAAGGAAAGACAGGAGAACTCCCTGCCAATGGCAGCCTGGAAGAAGATAAAAGTGGGGTGGCAGGGAGGGTTGCCAATGAAGAGTTCAAAACAGGGGTCAACCTTAACTTTTCTTTGTACTAGCCAGCAGGGTTAGGTGATTTAAAATTGCATGATCTCATAGACAGCTGCAATAGCCCATGATTGCAGTGGTAAATTTTGACCACTTATACTGGAAAAATGAAAGCCAAGAAAATGCTATGATTATTACACATCTATGCTGCTCCCACATTGATTCTGGCCCCAGCAGAAAAAAAGACAAGCAATGCCATCACACACAGTGTGCTCCCCTTTGTTTTATACAATGGCCTCCTCTCTTTCAGCATCCCCGAACCAGAGCATAACACAGTAGCAAATATTCGATCAAGCAGATCGAGCGCTGCACACACAATAGCTGGCATCATCATGCACCTCACCACACTCTCACCACCACCCACAAGGCAATGAACAGAGTTGGGCAGGGAAAGACACTATCAGCCCCCACCCTATGATAAACTGGAGCCCAGTACTTTTGGAAATGTTTTGTACAGTATCAAGTGAGCCAGAAGCACTTCTAGGATGTATTTGGGGAGGGGCATAAATGTAAGGGGCTTTGGAAACAGAAAATACTGACTTTTATATGTTTAAAAGTATTGATTTTAACATATTAACAAGTATTGATTAACATGTATTAGCAAAAGGGGAGGTAGTAAGGGATCTGGGAGTGGTGGACCACCTCTCTGGGAGTGATCATTATATGGTGTGGTTTATACTCAATATGGGAAGGGTAACAGGAGAAACAGGTACCAGGGTCATTAATTTTAAGGAAGCAGACTTTAAAAGGATGGGGGAAATTTTGGTTGAGCACCTGGTGGGAATTCAGACATGCATGAGTGCCATCCAGAAATGGAATATCATGAAGAAAGTGCTGGCAGAGGCTACTGAGACCTGCATCAGGACACAAAGCAAGAAGCGAAGAGCAAAGAAGCTGAGCTGGTTGACTTGGGAGGTAATGGAAGGGGGGTGAGGGCCAAGAGAAAAGCATTCCAGAGGATTAGGAAATCAGGAGGGTAAGAGGACAAAGACGAGTACACAAAGAAGTCCAGGGAGTTTACCAGGCTAGTCAAAGTGGCCAAGGCTTCCAGAGGGCTGAGGCTGGCACAGGGAATCAGAATGGGGAAAAGGACTTCTTCAGATACATTGGTGAGAGAGACGAAGAAACAAAGACCAGATTGTGAGGATTAAGAAACAAGGGGGAGGTGGAGAAGAGAGAAGACCAGGCAAGGGCACTCAATGAGTACTTTTGCTCTGTGTTCATGAAAGTAAAAGGGGGTCAGATACCCCATGTTAAGGGGGAGTTGGAAGGGGGGTGGGGGTGACAGATATCAGAATTATGGAGCACGGGGGTTCAAGAGGAACTAACGGCACTGAGGGTGGACAAGTCTCCAGATCTGGATGGCATTCACCCTAGGGTACTTATGGAGCTAGCATAAATCCTGGTGGGTCCACTGACAGACCTGTTCAGTACATCACTGGACACAGGGTGCATGCCACAGGACTGGAGGATGGCCCATGTGGTCAGCATTCATAAAAGTGGCCCGAAGGATGATCCAGGCAACTACAGACCAGTGAGTCTCACTTTAATTGTTGGGAAACTCATGAAGTCAATCCTAGAGGAGAGATTGGTGACCTTCCTTGAGGACATTGGGCTCCAAGATGGCCATCAGCATTGTTTTGTATTGGGCAGATCCTGCCAGACAAACCTAGTCGAGTACTATGACTGGGTTACCAGGGAACTGGATGGGGTCATGCAGTGGACATCCTATATTTGGACTTCAGCAAGGCCTTTGACTCAGTGCCACATGGCAGGCTGGTGGAAAATTGGAATACATTGGGGCGGGGACAAAAATGGTCACATGTATCACCCACTGGCTGAGGGGTAGGCAGCAAAGGGTGGTGGTGGTGGGAAAACTCTCATCACCAAGGAATGTTAGAAGTGGGGTGCCCCAGGGTTCAGTACTGGTACGGGTGCTGTTCTGGATATTTATATCCGACATCTCAAATGGGATAAAGAGTAGGATCAGTCTGTTTGCAGACAATACTAAGACTGGTGCAGTGGTAGATAGCATAGAGGGGTGGAGGGGACTGCAGTAAGACCTGACCAAACTACAAGAATTTATTTATTTATTTATTTGTTTATTGATGATTCGGAAGTAACTTTGAGTCAGAGACTCCTTTACAAAGGTTCCACATCTCAGTAATTAGAGACAAACAATATTACATAGAATAACACAGACTCAAGGACAAAGAATCTCAGTGTGCAAGCACTGAGGCAATGGTTATCCCCAAAGCGCATTGGCTGGGAAGCCAAGTTTCAAAGAAATACAAAATCACACATACCCCTATAATGCAAAGCATCATGAGCTGTATATGCAAATCACCACAAAATATTATGCTGGTTTAACTCTAAGCAGAAATGCATGGTGCAGAATGGCCTCTCACACAGTCCACAGAGGGTGCCAACTGAAGACACAGACACGTGTCCTTTCCCACCAGGACACATCAGTGTGCACTGTCTGCATGACACCCCAGTGGAATGAACCAGCCACCCCGAGATGGCCCATCTGAGTTATGTTGTGGTGAACTCAATAAGAACAAAAAACAAGTTAAAAGACAAAGGACCTCGGTGTGCAAACACTGAGGCATTGGTTACCCCAAAGAGTACTGGCCTGGTAGCCAACTTTCAAAGAAATACAAAATCACACATACCCCATAATATAAAGCATCATGGGCTGTATATGCAAATCACCACAGAATATCATGCTGGTTCAACTCTAAGCAGAAATGCATGGTGCCAAAAGGCCTCTCACACAGTCCACAATGGGTGCCAACAGAAGACAGAGACACATGCCCCCTCCCACCAGGACCCATCAGTGTGCCCCATCTGCACAACACCCCAATGGAAATAACACAGACTAGTTTTGTTACAAGAAACAGTAGTCTAACAAACAGTCAGATATTAGTAATTAACTAGTACAGGTAATTAATCAATACATATATACACTCAGGTATAGAACTAACCTAGCAGACGCAGGAATGGTCAGAGACATGGCAGATGGGGTTCAATGCCAAGAAGTACAAGGTACCTCACTTCAGAGCAAAGAACCAGGGGAGGAAATATCAGCTGTGGGGGTACAGTTGGTAAGCACAATGGAGGAAAAGGATCTAGGGGTACTAATAATGGGGAGTATGAACCACTCAGTTCAGTGCAGGAAGGTGACTGCAATGGCAAACAAGATGCTGGGGTGCATAGCCAGGGAAATGTCCACCAGGCATGGGGAAGTGATCCTACCCCTGTTCAGGTCACTGGTCAGGCCACATCTGGAATATTGCATGCAGTACTGGCGTCCATTCTTGAAAAGGAACATCAGATTGCTGAATGGGGTACAGCACAGGGCAAACAAAATGATACAGGAACTTGGGGGTAAATCCTATGAGAAGAGGCTGGGAGAGCTGCAAATGTCTTCGCTGGAAGAGAGGATGAATGGGGAGATATGATCAAAATCTTTAAGTGCCTAAAGGGTATTAACAGGATTAATACAGAAGGGATTTTTCAGATCAGACAGGGGAGGGACACGATACGGCATCAATTGAGATTGAAGGGGGAATCTGGAGGGAACTCAAGAGACACTTTTTCACAGAAAGGGTGGTAGATAAGTGGAACAGTCTGCCTGAGGAGGTGGTATCATGTAGAACAGTGGGAGGATTTAAGAGACGGGGGGACAAAGTGGGGGGGTAGTTATGAGGAGGAGAGGGTAGTTATGAGGAGGAGAGGGGAGAGGAAGGTGAGGCAACTGCAAGTTAAAGGACTAGCTGCACAATCAGGCAGACTTGACAGACCATGAAGCCTGTTTCTGTTGCTATTTCATATGTTCTTATGTAACATGCTATGCCCCAACAATAACAGATTTTTTAAAAAACATTCTTTCATCAAGCCAGGGTAAACAATACACAGGAATGATACTATACTACCCCTGTTTCTATATAGGTTGATCTTTGCTCCCCAGGAATGCTCATTTTAACTGTTCAAATTATGTGATTTATTGAGGTATTTTGTACCATACATGCACAAAAGGCTTATTTTTAGGATGAAAGGACATGCTGGGCAGGATAAGGGTGGAACTGTATGGATGGTGTTGGCTGGCATAGTCATTTTGGGAGAGCTGGGGACCCCTTCATTTGCCAGTAACGGCAGCTATGAGTTTATGGATAGTCATTTCAGAGTATGGTCTGTGGTGGTGTCCAGGGAAAGTACAGAGTTGAAAGATTTGAAGGGGAGAGGGAGCAGCTCTGGTAAGGCTGGGATAAAACCCATCACCTACACAGCTAACCATTTATTTATTTATTTTTATTTATTTATTAGATCATCGGTTTACAAACTTGAGTTATGATGTATATAATATCACAGTTTATCCACTTTACAGAATTATGATGTTAAAGAAAGAAAAAGCACAACTTAGCACCTCTTTGCAAACTGTGTGAGAGGCCTTTAACCATGCAATTCTGCTTAAAGTTGGACCAGCATAACATTCTGTGGTGATTTGCATATGCAACCCATGATGCTTTGCATTGTGTGGGCATGTGCGATTTTGTATTTTCTTGAAACTTGGCTTCCCAGCCAAATGCCCTTTGGGGTAACCCTTGCCTCAGTGTTTCCGCACAGAGGTCCTTTGTCTTTTGAGTCATGGGCTCATTTACAAAGGCATCTCGTCAAGAGAGCAATACATCACAGCAAACAAAACAGTACCATGTATGCCTCTTAGCATATTTTCACTGAAATGTTGGACACAGACATTCAAAATGTAAGGGAATGAGGGGCACTGGTTTTAACAATGTCGGACAAATTGCCAGACAAAGTCAGAAAACTGGAAGCTAGTGACTTAACAGCTTCTACCCTTGATCACACCCTGGACACTAGCAGAAAGTTCAAACAGTGGGGTGATAATGAGTCACATTGAACCTTTTGTGGGTTCCCCCTCTTGAACTGCCAGATAACTGCAGCTCTTAATGAGGTGTTAATCATAATAGGCCATCTGGAACACTGAGAGAGATTAGAAGGAGAACTAGAGCTTGCTGAAGGTAGGGACTTTTTTCAGTTAATACTTGTTATTAGATTTTTATAACTTCAGACAAAACCAGGTACATACACTGCAGTATAGGGCACATGAGCATACAGCAGAATAAAGCATGCAGTACATTAATGAGCAAAAGCTCCTAGGAATGAAGAATAATATCTATGTAGGCAAGGCAAGGCAACATTTATCTAAAAGCTCCCAATCCCGGAGGCTCTGGGTGCTGCACAAATAAATAAACACATCTTTAAAGAATAAAACACAGATACACGATAATAAAACACAGAGTGATAATATATCACTTAAATATTTTAAACAAATCAAACCAATAATTTAATAATTCAGTCTAGAAATGCCTGAGCAAACAGGAGGGCCTTAAGGTGGGCCTTGAATAACTCCAAAGTGGGGGCCCCTTAACCCCAGGGGGCAGCGAATTCCATAGGAAGGGGGCAGTGACACCGAAAGCCCTGTCGCCAGCCAATGTCAACCTTGCCCCAGGAATCACCAGGGGGCCTCCACAGGCAGAACAGAGGGGGGCAAACAGAGAAAGCAGGTACAAGAAGGTCTGACAGATAATCATGGCCGTGACTGTGTAGGGTCTTATAGGTCAGAAAACCCACCTAAAAGAGGATCCTTCACTTGACCAGCAGCCAGTGCATCTCACGCAACACCAGTGAAATATGACAAAATTTTGGCTGCCCAGTAAGTAACTGGGCAACTGCATTCTGCAATAGCTGCAGCCTGTGGAGAGATCCTCCCATGACCCTGAGGTAGAGTGAATTACAGTAGTCAAGCCTAGATGTGACTACGGCATGCATCAAAGTGAAGAGGTCCAGAGGCAGAACAAGGGGCTTTATCCTGGTGACATTTCTGTGATGGAAAAAACAGGTGCGAACCGTGGAGGATATTTGCACCTCCATAGACAACCTGCTGTCCAGAATGACACCAATATTTCACACCCTAAGGGAGGTCTTCAATGAAACAGATCCCAGAGCAAATCCAGTCTCTAATTCAGAGGCCATCCTATCATGCACTCTGTTCGACTCCACCACCAATACCTCCACCTTATTGGGGTTCATTCCCAACCAGCTAGAGGCCATCCAGTCATCGATCTCAGCAAGGCAGCTGTTTAGCACATCCACCATATTAGATGTTCCTTGGGCAAAGGAAAAGTATAGCTGGGTATCATCAGCATAGCAATGAAAACCCAAGCCATACTTCCTAATGAGCCCTCCTAGGGGTAGCATGTACACTGTGAACAACACTGGGACCAATACCGATCCCTGAGGAACTCCACAAGATAGGAGGATGGGGTGGAGGAAAAATTCCCCATCACAACCCGTTGCCTTCTGTTGGTAAGAAAAGACTCAAACCAGCTGAAGATAGTGCTGGTGAGTCTGCAGAATTCCCTAAGGCAGTCAAGCAACACACAATGGTCCACAGTGTCAAATGCTTAGGAGAGATCAAGAAGAACAAGAATTGTCTTATCCCCTCAATCTCTTGCCCGAGGATATCATTCAATACCCAAACAAGTGCAGTTTCTGTGCTATGCCTTACCCGAAACCCCGACTGGAAAGATTCGGATAACTCGAGAGTCATGAGGTGCTCTTCCAACTGAAGCACCTCTACCTTCTCCACTACCTTCGCCAAAAAGGGAAGATTAGAGATAGGTCAGTAATTTGCCCTGATCTCTGGGTCCAATGATGGTTTCTTTCAGAATGGTCTCATCAATGCCTCCTTGAAGGTATCTGGGAAAACCCTCTCAGATAAGGAACACTGGACAATCAGAGCAAATATCGGGCCAACGTTGTTGATGCATCTCATCAACAAACTCGATGGCATTGGATCCAGTTCAAAAAAAGTGTGCTTCAGATTGGTCACCACCTCAATGACTTCACTTACCTCTACTGGTCCAAACTCCCCCCAACCAGGCGCAGTGCTCTCAGAACACTTCTGGTGACCACTGCCAGCTATAATATTGCTGACTGGAGAAACTCCCTACCGGATATCGGATGCTCTGTCCGTGAAGAACCGAGCAAACTCTTTGCATTCAACACCAGAAAAAACCTTCTTCAGCTGTAGACAGGCAGGATGAATTAGCCTGTCTCACAGTCCAAAAAAGTATCGATGGTCGTTTTTTCCCAGTAACAATCTCCCTGGACAGGAACACTGCCTTCTTATGGTTGATTGCCCCCTGGTATTCATTATAATGTACACACAGGACCAGTTTGTCCTCCACCAGACCAGACTTTCTCCAGTGGCACTGCAATCTCCAACTCTTTCTCATCATATCTCTGAGAGCCCTGTCATACCACGGGGACCTCAGGTAGGAAGATTTGGGTTGTACATGGACAGGTGCGAGGGAGTCAAGGGTGTCGGATAGTACCTTGTTATAAATGCCAACTCCAGCATCAACGCCTTTGATGCATGGGTCACCCACAATAGATAGATCGGCTGCCACCAAAAAGCCCTCTGGGGTCAATCCCCTCAAAGTGTGGCAACTCATCATCTCTGTAGGGGGAGGGCATCTGATGGGAGCCCTGAACATGAACTGCACTGTGCAATGATCGGACCATACCACCCAATCAATCTTGAGATTAACTACCCGATCAAGCTTGAGATTAACTGTCAATAAAACTATCAACTATCAAGACACACAATAAACATGTTGATAACATTCTCTGATGAAAGAGTCCAAAGAAGGGGAGAAAAAGCATAACTCCAGAATCTGTGGTTACCAGCTGAAAAGGGAATAGCTGGGATGCTGATGAGCTTGCTGAGCAAGTCCTGAGGAGTTCCATGATACTTTATCTCTACCTGAGGAACATAAGGAAGAGGAGAGAGAACAATAACAAACAAACACTAAACTTACAGATCATGCATTTGGCTAGTTAGGGAGAGGGACAGTTACTTTTTATTTTACAATTGAGAAGGGAGGGTTCCAAGGACCCTACCTGTGAGAGTATACCATCACCTGCTCAAACCAGTCCATGTTAACTGAAGGGTTCACCCTATCCCAGCATGTGGGAAGAGTTAGGCTAAATATGGAGCCCAACGAAGGTAGTACTGTGGGACAATATTAGCAATTACATGAGATAAGTGAGCCAAAGCTGGCACCTTTGAAAAGGAGTTTAGCAATTTGGGAATAGTGGGTACCACTGTCATTCTCCAGCGGCAGAAGATAAGCTACTTAGCTTAAAGACTAAGTAGGGCCAGCCACCTATGCTGCTGTTTGGTAAGTCTCCTAGATGCAGGGGGTAGGCCCAGGATCCATACTAATGGATCGAGGGTCATGCCTGGACCAAGAATCTGTTCTGTCAGGCCAAGGACAGCCATCCAGAAGGGGGACAGAGATGGGCAGAGCCAGAGTATGTACATGAGATCCCGTACTCCAGAATGGCATCTCCAGCACCTTCTGTCCACTTCATGTAATCGATGCAGGAATGAGGGACTGAAATGCCAATGAGACAGGACTTTATTTTGCATGAGCCTACTTCTCACATCAGAATACATAGAATGGGCATTCTTCCAGCAGAACTTCCACTGGGCATCTGAGAGGGGTTGTTGAAGGGCCTGCTCCCATTTAGATTTGGCATGTGTTGACTGAGAGGGGAGTTGCTTCCTAAGGTTGAAATAAATATAGCTAGCTGTGCCTCCTTTGTAGGTCAGTCATTTGTGCACTAAGATAGTCCCCTCATGCTTTACAGTGGGTAGAAGCTTGATATGGGCTGTTACTGAGCTCCAGAGCTGCAAGTATTGCCAGAATGCTGACTTAACTAGCTGGAACTCCTGGTCTATTTCGTGAAAGGATTTTAAAGTGAGGCCATTTCCAGCCAATAAGTCTGCCAGTGTGAAGATGCACTTTTCAAGCCATGTTGGCCAACATAAAGTTTTACCATCCACCTTTAGGGAGTTAATGCCCCATTTAGGGGTGGCCAGCAGCGGGCACTGGTTGGCACACAGTTTCTTGTGTACTAAATGCCATACTTGCACTGAGCTTGTGATTGTGGGACACAGGTGCAGAAGTTTGGGAAGGGGGTTGTATAGCAGAACTGTAAATGACTTCACCTGGGCTATGGCTGCTTCCATGTGTACCCACTACGGTGCTTCTTCTGTCATTGTTAGGAACCATGCTAGGGTCTGAGGAGTGGAAAATGCCCACTTGTATCCTTCTGTCCAAGAAAGGCGCCCCTCCCCCGTGACCAGTGAGGTCTGAGTTTGTTCCTGCTGTAGTGAGGCATGGAACCTTCCCAAATAAAACCTGAAAAGGCCAGGTCAACTGCTTTGACCCAAGCAGCCGGTAACTCCACTGGAATGTGTGAGACGATGTATAAGAGTTTAGGGGCTGCCACCAATTTAAGTGCAGAGAGTTTGCCTGCCAATATGAGGTGAAGATCATACCAGTGAGCAAACTCCATTTTGACACCAGCAAGGAGGGGTTTGAGGTTCAAGTCCCAGAGTTTGGTCAGGTCTGGGGGTGAGGCATATTCTTAAGTACATAAGGGAATGCGGAGCCCATTGAAGGCCAAGGTGGGACTCCTGCACATATGTACATAAGTTATTAAGAGGTAAGACCTCCATTTTTGACTGGTTGTTCTTCAAGCCAGAGTATCTAGTGAATTCCGTGAGGAGAGATACTAAGGATGGGAGGGAGGCAGCTGCATCTGCTAATGGGACTTGCTGATCGTCCACATACATAAAAGTGGAAAAAGTGTTGTCTCCAATAGGGAACGCATCAAAAAAAGGGGAATGGCATATGGCAGTCGCAAGAGGATCTACTGCGAAAATAAAAAGCGGGGGGGGGAGAGGATAGCCCTGCCTTTTTCCCCTCCTGAAGGGGAAGGGAGCAGATAGGCAGAGTCAGTAAGGATGTGGACTGTGGGATTAAAGTAAAGGGCTGCTACCCAGCTCCTGAAGTTTTGGCCAAAACCCAAGGCTGTCAATACTTGCTAAAGATAGCCCATTCAAGGGAATCAAAAGCCTTTTTGAAATCTATGGCCACTGCAGCAGATGGTGTTGAGCACTTACCAGTCCAATAAATAATATTAATCATTCAGTGGATATGGTCTCTACTGTAGTGGCCAGGGACAAAGCCAACCTGAGAAGGGTGGATAAGCAAATGGAGATGGGGATTCAACATGGAGGCGAGGATTTTTTGTGAAGATTTTACTACTGTATCTGAGCTTATGAGTGAAATAGGGTGGTAGCTAGTTGGAAGAGTGTGATATTTCCTTTTTTAAGGGAACACAGTGATGATAGCTTCCCTGAGAGATGAGGGAAGAGATCTGGTAGAAAGGACATAGTTAAAAAGATCACTTAGAAGAGAGGCTATCAAGGGTGTGACTAGGCTCCAGAATTCTGGGGGGAAACCATCTGCCCCAGGAGCTTTCCCTCAGTTTAGGGCTTGAAGTGCCTCCGTCACCTCCTTGGAAGGGATGGGGACTCCAGATTAGCTGCTTGTTGCAGGATAATTGCAGAAGGGGAAGAGAGCTCTGGAAGCTACACACCTGCTGAGCATCCATAGAGTGAGAAGGGGCATACAGCTCCTTGTAAGAGTCCACCATGACTTCATTTATCTGCTCCATCTGCACTTGCACAAGCAGGGACTATTTTAACTTCATTGACAGCCATAAAAAAACTGCACTAATCAAGATGCACAAGTAGAGGGTTAGCTTCACTAGCCCTGGTTAATTTGCACTAGGTTTTAGGCTAGTAAAACAACGTTAAAATGGAACCATGTCAATGGTACAATACTGGAGGATGAAGAAGAAGCTAACATAGACCAAAACTGCCTCCTAGGGGGATGGGTTGTACTACACACCCTATAGTATCTCTGTGAGAGTGTTTCCCCAAACTTTGTCCAAGCCTTGGAAGCCTGAGAGCCTGGAAAAAGGACCAGCAACTGGGATGGAGAAGTTCCTAAGGATCCCTGCTCTATCCTGGCAACCTGTTGCTTTAAAACAAATGGAATGCAGGGTTTTCTTACTGTGCTGCTTAGTAGCGAGGCTAAACTTTAAGTAGAGCTCACAGGCATGGACGTCACTGGAAGACCAAAGGCAACAAACACAAATGTTGTGTTCATCTTTAGAATAAAATGTTGTTCCACAGCAGCAGCAGTAATGAAAGAGATTAGAAGAATATTTTGTTCTCGACATGCAAAGCAAATAGAACCACTTTAAACTAAAGTGATCTCCCTATTAAAAAATAAAACAAGGGGGTCACATGATGGCACTCTGAAAAGCAGCAGCAAGTCTCAGCAGCTCCGCACCTCTCCCCCGAATAAACACTCCAAACAAATGAAATTTCACCCAAATTGAGTGTTTTAGGTAATAAACCATTGCAGGAAGCCTACCTGATTCTGGTGAGGGGGAAAAGAATGGAGGTTTTTATGAAAAAAGCACTGCTGTGGCACTCCCCGCCACCCAAGCCAGAAAAGGATAAGACCGCTAAATGGCCCAAACACCAGGCCACAGGCTCTCCTAAGATTCCACCAGCGCTGACTGCTCTCTTGGAAGAGAGATTCCTCGAAATTATGTAGCCATTGCAGGAAGCTATCTCTACAATATCAGCAGATTTACATCGGGTACTGACCTCAGTTGAAGTTTTGACACTCAGAGTTGTGGACTCCAAGGCTAGATTGATCTTGCTGGAAACAATCAGGGGAAGACAGAGCAGGAGGCCACGACTGTTAACTGGAGGCTCAAAAAGCTTGAGGAGAAGCTAGGGGACTTAGAAGGGAAAAGTCAGCAGAATAATCTTCTAATTATTGGCATCCCGGAGAAGGAGAAAGGCAATGCTCCTATTATATTCCTGCAGAAATTCTGCAAAAAAATAGCTGGCCCTTCCCTAAATGGCACGACTTATGTAATCGAAAGGGCTCATTGTGCCCTGTGCCCTCCACCACCGCCTGACTCCCCACCCAGGCCACTTATCTTTAAGTTTCTCAACTTCCTGGATAAGCAACATGTCCTCGCTAGAATGAAAGAATTACAGGAGGTGCAATGGGAGGGCCATAACATTTGCATTACCCAAGACTTACCCAGTCAGTCCATGTGACAAGGCAAGAGCTGCATCTGACTGTTTAGAAGCTAATTGCTGCTGGAAAATCTGTCCGAGTCAAGCATCCAGTAGTGCTTCAGGTCAAACACGGGAATCAATGGCTAACTTTTGACACCCCGGAACAAACGAGACAAGAGCTCAAGACCCTACTGCCAGATCTGTTCAAGTGAGGTCACCTCTAGTACCTGGGATTTACAGCCTCATATGTGCATTCTGTAAGTAGGAGAAGATTATTTCAATTTTACTCATACAGAACACTTTCTTGATCGATCCTTTAAAACCCCAAGAGATACACAGGGGAAGGACTTTGGTTTGCTAGGTGTGCCAGCGGCTAAATGAACATCTTGATATGCAGGGCCCATCTGCACATTTCGGTTGCAGACTCATTGGTTTTGTTTGGCTCTGTACAGAAATGTGGTCCGTGACAGTGTATTGGAACAGATTGGCCCTGAAAATATCAGTGGGTGATACATTGTTACAGGTCATTAGTTCCTGTTTTGGTTACCCATCTCATGTGCAGGATTGTATTACCTCTTGGCAGAGACACGTCTGGAACCTACGGCTGGGGGGTGGCTTGCAACTTCTCATGGACTCAGTGCCTAAGTAAACCGGCTATGAGGATGAGAGCTCACAACTTTCACTGAGGCCCTATAGACTGTTGCACCGGGAAGGCCTCGGTTGATTCATGGAGTATTTCTGAATTTCAATTAATTTTTAACCCTCGCATATTTCCCCTTAGTTTTAACCCACCAACTGGCTTGTCACATTGTTTTCATGCCTTTTGACTTCTGAATTTCAGTTTGCCCACGTGGCACTATGGGTGCATGATGCACTGCCTTCTGGTGGTGTGAGTGCCTGTTTTTTCAGGAAGATTTCAGCCTATATCTAAGGTGACTGACTCCAATTATAAGACAACAGGCCCTTCGGTTCCAGGCTTTCCTTTGCAATTCTGCTTAAAGCCCTGGAGGGAGGCCATTGTGTTCTTCACAGGCTTTGAGCCCTGTGTTCAAGGAGGGAAGCCATTTTGAGTTCCTCCACCAGCGTTTTCTCATAGTTGTGTTTGTTGAATTGTTATAATGTTAAACTAGATAGTGTGTTTGTGGGGGGAGGGGCAGGAGGGTTAAGGTCTGGCTGTTAACAGGCTTGAGCTACAACATCACCTGGTGGTGTACTTATGGTGATGCAGTTGATTAGAACTGGGGGTAGAAAGTGTGAGGAGGTCTATGTTATGTGTGACAATGAGGGGCTTGGGGAGACGGGGGATGAGGGTATGGGATAATACACTTGATCACCTTCATGGTGTCTTATCGAGTTGGGGGGTGCCAAGTGCTACTACTGCAGTCTTTCAAGAAGGCTTAGGGTTCTCTCACCCAGAAAATCCAGGCAGCCTAAGATCAGATCCTGAACTCCTCCTGGCTCTAGTTAATACGAATGGCCCCTACACTTTTGTGGGTTGGAACTTCAGTGGGGCCTACAATAGATGCGAACGGCAGATGATATTATGACACCTTCTTCATCTTAAAGTGGGGATTGTCTGTCTACAGCAGACTCACCTCCAGAGAGAGGATGTCTCTCTACTATGTAGAAGTTGGGTGATTGGGTGATTGCAAAGACATTACCCTTTAAATTAGAACAAGATATTTGGGATGTTAATGGTCATTATATTCTGCTTCATGGGACACTAGCATTGCACACGGTACTACTGGGCACGATTTATGGTCCGGAATACAGACTCTCCTCAATTTTTTACACAATTGCTTAGTATTACTGCCACTGACTCACCCAAGTTAAAGATTCTAGGAGGAGACTGGAACATTACCCCCCAAACAAATATGGGCAGAGCAGACAGAAGAAAAGGTGGATTATCCCCGGCCCAATGAGCCTTCAGAGACCTTATGCATGGGCCACATTAAACTGTTCCTCCAATGAGTTGGTTTAGCATTTCTGACTGAGTTGCATAAGTGTTGCTGGCTCCAGCACAAAGCTCTGCACAAACTGTTTCTTAAGAATTAAAACTCAGTTTTGGATTGCATTGTGACTGGAAAAGAGATGCCTTCCAAATTAGCTAGAAAAATATTTTATAAACATTGCTTTTGAGCTGGTTAAGCACTGAAAAACAATGCAACATGAGTTGTCAATGCATTTCAAACTATAAAAAACAATGCTAGACCAACTCATTGGTGAAACAGTTTAATGTGACTTGTACTGTAGATGTCTGGAGGGTACTAAACCCAGACAAATGCCAGTACACCTTTTTTTCTTCCCCCTCATTGTACTTATTCAAGAATAGATTATATTCTCATCAGTTCATTTGCCTTACCAGGCATGATTGACTCAGCTAGTCAATCAAGGGTCATATCCAATCACTCTCCTATATCCATCACCTACTTATTGGGCCTGGAATTAAACGGGAGTCTTTATGGCATTTGAATACTCAGCTTCTCCAAAAACCTGTCTCGCTCTCACATGTCAAGAGCTTTGTTTCGCATTTCTTAGAGATCAATAAAGGGTCTGTTACCAGAACAGACATAGTCTGGGCAGCCCTGAAGTGTGCGCTTAGGAGGGAATTTATCCGTCTGGCAACAACAAGAATGCACCAGGCTAAGGAACAAATTAATAGCCTCTTTAGCTCTATCTGGAATATGGAGCAGGTGCTTAATAGTCATCTCCAGAGGAAGATTGGGTTTGGCTTCCTAACTTGCAGGGTCAATTTCAGACCTGATGTCCCAGAGAGTCGAATTGTCCCTTAGGTGCATGAAGCTTAAATGTCTTGAATCTGGGGAAAGGTCAGGCATGTACCTGCAATTTGAATTAGGCAGACAGAAGCCTCCCAGTTCATCCCAGGTCTTCATTTCAGCAGGGATGGTCAGGTGACCACTGATCCCAAACATATAGCCTCTGGCTTAGGAAAGTTCTTTCAAGACCTTTATTCCGAGGACCCAAACACTTGATCCTCCAATGGGGATGTTACTAAATATCTTAATTCCATAGATCTCCTCAAATTGTCCCCCTAGCTGCTGCAGCCTTGGGTATCCATATCAGCATATGGTAGGTACACCATGTCATGGAGTAACTCCCCCTAGACAAATCCCCCAGCTCAGATGGTCCCTCCAACAACTTGTATAAGGCCTACTGCTCAGAACTTACTCCTCTGTTTGCAGAAGTGTACAATTCTTGGTATGAGGAAGGACTCTCTGAACCAAACTTCTTGGAAGTCCTTATTACCCTCATTCCAAAGCAGGAGAATGATCCCCAATATCTGGAGAATTACCGCCCCCATCTCGTTGCTTAACTCAGACCTGAAAATTCTTGCCAAGATCCTAGCCACTAGGCTTGCCCCTATTATGGGAAGCCTCATAGGTAACGAACAAGTGGTCTTTATGACTGGGAGGTCTTCTGGGGATCATATGCACAAATTGTTACATTCATTTATTATTTTTTTTTATTTATTTGTTTTGTTAACCGGGTAAACATATGAGCCATGGCCCTTTCTCATATGCAACCCAAGACTATAAAATAGTCACAAGATGTTATACAAAAAAGATAAATTTTACATTCACTTAATACAGGAATATAAATAAATGACATATAAGACAAACAATATAATATAAATTATTTAAAATAGCAGTGACATTGCAAGCTACTCAATAAATGATGCTTCAATTTCTTTCTGAATAAATTATGACTACTCATAGTTCTCAATTCAATTGGAAGATCTTTCCAGCATTTTGGTACTTGGATAGAAAAAGCTTGAGCACCCATTTTAGTTTTAGTGACTTTCAAATTTAAACAAGAAAGAAACTTTGATCTCAAGTTTCTCAGAGCTTCCCTTACAGATATCAGAGAATACAAGGGAGAGAGACTTTTTTGTCTCAATACATTATCTGTTTTACGACAAAGAGTAAATGGAACTCAAGTTAGGCAGTAGAATGCCTGAAACTTGATATAAAGTACAATGATGTGTACTATAAGGCAATCTATAAACAAATCTATAAATACTATGAAAAGTCATTAAGTTCTTAAAAATTGGTCTTATTACAGTTTTTTTTCCATTGTTGTGGAAAGATCCCTATTTCTAAGGACAAATTCAATATTTTTGTCAAAGGCTTATAAATGTATGAAGATATTAACTTCAAAAACCTTGGCTGAATATCATCAATTCCAACATTTTTTAAAGGAATTTTCTTCAGAATTTTCAGTACCTGATTGGGCTGTATTTCTTTAAAACGAAATATTAAATAATTTTGAGATGCTATAACTGTGTTCTTTAAGTCCTGATCATCCTTATCTAATATATAATATATTTCATCTTGGCATCCAGGCATTGAGAGAAACCTGCAGTCCTTGTATCCCTAGACGACAAGAAGGCTTTTGACTGGGTTTCCTGGAACTTCCTCTTTGTTACCATGGCTCACTTCGTATCCCTGAAGAATACATTAAATGAGTTCGATTATTGTACACTTTCCCAACAGTCTGAATCTGGTGCAACAGCATTCTCTCCAACTCTTTCCCACTCTGATGTGGCACCAGACAGGGCTGCCCGCTAACCTCTTCTCTTTAATCTGTACCTGGAACCCTTGATAAGAAGATTGCCAGTTAAGGCAGAAGGAAGCAGGGAGGGAAGTCAGAATAGCAATGGCCCAAACTGAGGAAATGATGGCCAACTCAGTTAAGAAGAAGGATAAAACCGTGTATAGGTACATCAGGGAACATAGAAAGACAAAGGAAGGGATAGTGAGACTGAATTGAATGGATGGTGGGTGTGCAGAGAGGCACAGTGAAAAAGTAGTGATACTGAGTGAATACTTCTGCTCAGTATTCACAAAAGAGGAGATGGGAAGGTGCCTAATCCAATTAACAGAAGCACTCTGGATGGGGGGGTCAATCCCGGTCCTTTCACAGAAGAAAGGGTTCTGAAAGAACTCCTAAAACGGAAGATGGACAAAGCAATGGGGCCTGACAGAATTTACCCAAGAATCATTTATTTATCTGTTTGTTTATGTTTTTGGTAACCAGGTAAGTGCACTGATCCAGTGGACTATTTTCAGTCACGACCTGGGCCACAAGGTGGCAATACAGGGAAATCACAGTGGGCACAAATTATGTTTTAGTACACAGACAACATTTTAGAAATAGTGAGAACAGTCATTTATGCATGATATATACAGGCACGGGGGTGACATTTGACAGAGAAAATAACCAGGGACAAGAGGGAAACAGTTTAAGCATCAGCACAAATTAGTTAACAATTGCACAACTAGACAAGGTCCAGTATGACAAACTGGCAGACTGTCTTTAATCTAGCCTAGATAGACACTCATGTCCTGTCAGATTACTGGAACAGGCCGAGTTAGGTGAGCATGTCAGGTAGGTCGAGCGATTCATTGTGAGAGTCATGCGTGTTGTTGGTGCTCAGGAGAGAAGGGGGAAGTGGCTACAGAGATGGAAGATTTAAGGTGGTTTATGGGTATCCATTCCTCTCAGTGAGCATTTGCAGGTGGACTTTCATTTGCCAGACCTTAAGGTTAGATTTGAAAGATGCATTGGATGGAGATGCACAAATGGAAGTGGGAAAGCTATTCCAAAGGGAGGGGGGACCTACAGAGAAAGTTTTGCTGCCCATCACCATGGAGATATGAGGAACTTCAAGGGTGGGAGTGGAGGCGGCCCTCAGGGGTCTAGTGGCTGCTCTAGGTATGAGTAGAGGGGCATAGGAAGATAGCTGGTTACTTCTGAGAGTGCTATCCACCAGGCAGCCAGCAGCATAGTTAAGGTTTGCCTGGAGAGGGAGCTATCCTAGGGACTGGTAGAGTGGTGGGTTAAGGAGGGGTCATTGAGAACAAAGTGACGTATAGCATTATATGCCTTGTTTATGTGGGAGTGTTGCTTTATGGACATGAGGGAGTACATGGGGGAGCAGTAGTCCAGGAGAGAGAGTAGGTTGCCTTGCACAATGGCCAGTCGAGCTTCCGGTGAAAGCAAGAGAACTGCATGGAAAGCCTCGCCAAGCTTCTGAATTATGTTTTTTATGGTCAGGGTTGTGTGATCCTTAAATGTGAGGGAGAGGTCGAGAGTGATGCCGAGGTATTTAAAAGATGTGACCTGCTCGAGTAGAGGGCCTGTGGGTGTACATATGGTGAGGGCGATGTTATATCTGGTGGCCTTGTTTAGGAAAGGCTTAGATCCAAAAAGTATGGCCTTCATCTTTTCCCCATTGACTAGGTGTTTTCTAAGTGTCTTCTCCACTACCTTCTGAGGTCACCGGTCCATGTTTAGATTAAGAGGGGCACCAGGGCTGCCAAGGAACTCTACAAAGGACTGCAACCCAGTGGTTGGCATATAAAAGGTGCTACTGTGTGGTTATGTGAGAGCTGGTACGTAAGAGACATACCAGTGGCTCGCAAAAAAAGGATTTAAGCCCAAATAGGGCTAAACAAATACAGGGCTAGCTTTGGGGACTTGGGGGAGCAATTAAGAACTTGAGCAGTTGTGGACAAATGGGGGAACTTCCCATAGCACAGCAGTCAGAGGGGGGAAATGGCAGAAATGGGAGAAACATGGGGCAATTCAGGTAAGCCCCAAAGAGGGGTTACAATCCATATACCACATAGAAAACCCACTCTAAACAAGAAAATCCCTGAACCCCTTACCATAGCTTGAATGGCACTACAATAAAAACATAGAATACTACTTCCCCACAGACAGAGATTACGGGGTTCCCACCCTTAATCAGGTTCATGACATCCATCCACAGAAACATAGAATTTGATGGCAGATAAGGACTGCTTGGCCCACCTAGTCTGCCCATTTCCCTACCTAATGGATAAGCTGCAGATCCTAGTTAACCAAAGCCTCTTTCCCCCTACCCCCCACTAGAATTGCCTTATGTCTCTCCCATGCATTCTTAAGTTCTCCCACTATTTTTGATTCCACAACTTCCTCAGGAAGGCTGTCCCATGCATCTACAACCCTCTCCATGAAGAAATACTTCCTCACATTACCTGTGAGCTGTCCCCCCCATCTTAGATTGTGCCCCCTTGTTCTTGCACATCTCTTTTTCTGAAAGATGCTACCCTCTTGGACTTTGTTGATTCCCTTGAGGAACTTGAAAGTTTCTGTCATGTCCCTCCTCTCCCTCTTTTCCTCGAGGGTATACATATTAAGCTCCTTTAGTCTTTCTTCATATGTCTTCTGGTGTAGACCCTGCACCATTTTGGTTGCCCTACTCTGGAGAGCCTCCACACTGTTGTACAGAGGGATAGCAACATCTTGTTTTCTACTGGTGATGCCTCTCCCTATGCATCCCAGTATCCCCCCATCCCTCCTCACTGCCTTCTCACATTGCTTGCCCACTTTTAGGTCATCTGATATAACTACCCCCAGGTCCCTTTCCACATTTGTTGTCATCATTATCTCACCCCCCCATTGTGTACTCTTCCCCTGGGTTTTTGTTTCCCAGGTGCATTACTTTGCACTTCTTTGTGTTGAATCTAAGCTGCCATATATTTGATCATTCCTCCAACCTTGCCAAGTCCCTTCTCATCCTTTCCACCCCACCTTGTGTATCAGCCCTGTTGCAGATCTTTGTGTCGTCTGCAAAGAGACATACTTATCCTTCCAGTCCGTCTGTAATGTCACTTATAAAGGCATTAAAAAGGACCGGCCTCAGTACTGAACCCTGTGGTACCCCACTAGTAACTGCCCATTCCTCATCATGGACTCCATTTACTATTAGCCTCTGTGTCCTGTTGTCCAACCAATGTTTTATTCAGGCTACCACCCTGGGATCCACTCCTAGGATGGCTAATCTGTTTATTAATCTTTTTTGTGGGACTGTGTCAAATGTCTTCCTGAAGTCTAGGTAGGCCATGTCCACAACCCCTCCCTGGTCTACTACTTTGGTCACCCAGTCAAAGAAATCAATTAGATTCATCTGACATGACCTTCCTGCTGTGAATCCATGCTGCCTTGGGTCCTGTGCCCCACTGGCCTCTAGGTACTCAACAATTCTTTCCTTCAGAACCACTTAACCATCCCATGACCCCGTCACTGCTCCAAATAACCTATAATAATGTTGCATCAATTCAACAAGCAAATAACTATATAACCATATAAAATATATAGAACTAACCCTGCAAAACCAAACTGTGCATGTTCTGCTAATATATCTATATCTCCCTGAAATCTGCTCCATGGCTAACCAAAATAAAGAAAGTAACAAAATTAGAAAATAAATATATTGATGTATACATATACAGTATGTGACAATAGTTGTCTAAGTACAACCAAAATGCAAAGTCACAAACTAAGGTTCATAGGAGCACATTCCAGAGCTATTAATGCCCAGTGTCAGCTAAGAAAAGGAACATCAAGTCCACAGTACAGCATTCCCACTCCCATTGACAAAGGCACGTGAACAGCAACTCCTGGAAGGCTATCCATATCTAAAAAAATAAAGCCAGTGAAAATCATTATGAGAAATTAAGGAACAAGTCCAAGTAACCTCTAGGATCCAAGCAGTATCCTGAACTGGCAGTAGATCAGATGAGCTCTAACAGAAACCCCACTTCGGAAGAAGCTTATGAATTGCATACCTTGCCAGATGACTGAGATGCTGTGGTTCATTATCTTAATGCCAAATTCAGTCCTGCTAGCCATGGTAGAGGAACAGAACACAGTTTAGGGTCAAGCAACAAAACTTACTGTAGATTCAAAGGTAAGAAGTGTCAGAGGCATGACTTCTCAAATTCTCATAATTCAAACTGAACGTCAGGAAGTACAGTAGTCCCAGTTAGATACATAATTAGTATTCAAAGCAAAATATTCATAACCGATGGGTGAGTCAACTCTTATCAATCAAGTCTGATAGGCTTTCAAAGGAGGTCCATGTTTCCAAGAATGAACTGATCTTGATTAGCTGGACCTGATGCTCGAATGAAGACACCCAGTGCACAAAACCGTAGCCCAACTGAAGGAGAGCACCATAAACAATTCAGGACCACTGAAGGGTATATTACCACAGAATTAGTAGATCTAAGAAGAAAATAGAAGCACAGGCATAACCTGTCCTTCCAAAGTAGTAGTTTCACTTCAATCACATCCAGCCCTTACCGCAGCAGAATCATAGTTCGAAGCAAGAATTCCACTGCAGTGATTCCACTGGGAGCTTCCACTAGGGAGAAACAAACTGAAACATAGACATAGAAACATAGACTTTGACAGCAGATAAGGACTGCCTGGCCCACCTAGTCTGCCCATTTCCCTACCTAGACAATAAGCTGCAGATCCTATTTAACCAATAGCCTAATTCATCCTACCCCCCACAAAAATTGCCTTGTGTCTGTCCCATGCATTCTTGAATTCTCCCACATATTTAGACCCAATAACCTCCTCAGGAAGGCTGTTCCATGCATCCACCACCCTCTCTGTGAAAAAATACTTCCTCACATTGCCCCTGAGCCGTCCCTCCTCTATCTTCAAATTGTGTCCCCTTGTTCTTGCACATCTCTTTTTATGAAAGATGCTACCCTATTGGACTTTGTTGATTCCACTGAGGTACTTAAACCTTTCTATCAAGTCCCCCCTCCTTTCTTCATGGGTATACATATTAACCTCCTTTAATCTCTCTTCATATAGCTTCTCTTGCAGACCCTGCACCCTTTTAGTTGCCCTCCTCTGAACTGCCTCCATCCTGTCTATGTCCTTGAAGAGATGGGATCTCCAGAACTGGACACAGTACTCTGGATGGGGTCTCACCAACTGTCTGTACAGGGGATAACAACTTCCAGTTTTCTACTGGTGATGCCTCTCCCTATACATCCCAGTATCCACCCAGCCCTCCCTACCACCTTCTTACATTGCTTGTCAACCTTAAGGTCATCTGATATGATTACCCCAGGTCCCATCCCATTTTTGTTGTTGTTACTACCTCCCTCCCATTGTGTAATCTTCCCCTGACTTTTTGTTTCTCAGGTGCATTATTTTGCACTTCTTTGCATTGAATCCAAGCTGCCATACTTCTGACCATTCTTCCAACCTTGCCAAGTCCCTTCTCATCCTTTCCATGCCTTCTTGTGTATCAAACCTATTGCAGATCTTTGTGTCATCTGCAAAGAGGCATATTTTTCCTTCCAGTCCCTCTGCAATGTCACTTATAAAGACATTAAAAAGGACTGGTCCCAGTACTGAACTCTGTGGTACCCCACTAGTAACCCCTCTTTCTTCAGAGTGGACTCCATTTAAAATTACTTTCTGTGTCCTGTTGTCTAGCCAATGTTTTACCCAGGCTACCACCCTGGGCCCCACTCCCAGGCTGGTTAATTTGACTATTAATCTTTTGTGTGGGACTGTCTCAAATGCCTAGAAAAAGAAATGGGCAGACTGGATGGGCCTTGCGTTCCTTATCTGCCGTCAACTTCTATGTTTCTATGTTTCTTGCTAAAGTCTAGGTAGGCCATGTCCACAGCTCCTTCCTGGTCTACTACTTTGGTCACCCAGTCAAATAAATCAATTAGATTTGTCTGACATGACCTTCCCTCTGTGAACCTATGCTGCCTCTGGTCCTGTGCCCCACTGGTCACTAGGTACTCAACAATTCTTTCCTTCAGAAGTGATTCCATCACTTTCCCTACCACAGAGGTCAAACTGACAGGTCTGTAGTTTCCTGCCTCTGTCTTGGTCACACTTTTGTGAAGGGGAATCACATCTGCCTTCCTCCAGTCCTCAGGTAGCACACCATCCTCCCATGCTTTGTTAAAAAGGGTAATCAGTGGTGTCACTAGTTCTCTGCTTAATTCTTTTAGAATTCTGGGGTGAACTGCTCTTGATAGGCATAATTTCTCCTTGAATAAATCTGGGAATAATTGTTTCAGTTCAGGAGAGGCTTGTTCTGCAAAGTCAAAAAAAAAATCAATAGCCCTGATGGAAAACAAATAGTCTAAGATGATAAATGCAGTCATAATGTATATGGTCATATGCCAGACTCATGCGACGGTGTGGTGAAGGGGGGGGGTGCCACAAATCCTGACAAAGCTAGGGGTGTCTACTGCCCCCCCTAAATTTTTTATACATCACTATAAATGGTGAAACATCCTGCATTTCGGAGTACTAACATCCATAAATAATCTGTCAGAGAGAGGAGACTTACCCTCCCACAAGAGCTGAGCCTGCAGGCAGAGCAGCCTGCTGGCTAGTAACATTAACAGTGTATGTCCCAGCCATCTGTCATTGTCAGATAGTACATCTGTTGCATGTTGGCATGTACAGTATGGGTCCTATGCACAACATGGGTGCAGGTACGCAGAACAAGCATGTACCCTGCCTGCATGGTGGTGCACCTGCAGACAGCTGTGCCCATACTGGTATTCAACAACACTGGCCTCCTGTCCTTGGCTCCTCCCCTCAGTGCACAGGACTCCTCAGTGCAGCCGGAGTAGAGTCACAGATCTGGGAGGGCATTCAATCAGATGCCAGTCCAGGAGTAGATCCACTGTGCCTGTAGGAAAGGGTCCAGGTCTTGCATAGCCCCTGTGAGCACCTGGACCCATGTGATCACACACCACAGACAGCCTGGCCCAGGAAACTGACCCCACTACACGGTGCAGCCATGGCCCAGGAGTCCATTGGTGGACCACCACCCCATAGCATCAATGCTCCTGGACTCCAGACAAGCTGCCGGTGTGTGGCTTAGCTGCCCCAGCCCTCCCATGCAGCCTTGTGGGATGGGGCCACACTGCAGGATGTTTCCCAGACCTCTCACAACTGGAGGGTGGCATCTGTGGGGGGGTGTACTGGGTTGCATCTTGTCCTGGCTGACATACCAGGCACAAACCTCTGCACCACTGTGGCCAGCACTACATGGTTTAGTGAATACCGTGTAGTGCTGGCATGGCTAGGAACACCCCCAGCACAGTGCAGTCCATGGACATGGGGGATCAGGTGAATTGGGTCCTTTCAACCCCTGTTAGTGCATCCAGTGTGGAGGTTGCAATGAGTGCGAGGTGACTACGCACTCAAGATATGCGGTGTGTAGCCACTCCGCACCGTTATGCATAAGGGTCGGTGTTCAAAACCAAATAATTTATGTGGTAGTAGTGGGACTCTGAGATTGAAAACCTGTATTTTTTACCTGACATTTTTCTTATGAGAAGTGAGCAGCAGATGGTCTGGTAAACTGCAACAGTCTGAGTCGGGGAGTATTGTCCTCTCTATTATGGCCCAGTTCTGTTCCACATCAGTCCCTACTCTGATCCCAGAAAGGTGTCATAGAAATATAGAACTTGTTGGCAGATAAGGACTGCTAAGTCCATCCAGTCTGCCCGTAAGCCTTATACTTGATTACGGCTTCTTACCCTTCCTTTGCTTTACCTCTATATTTCTCTTATGCCTGTCCCATGCATGTTGAAATTCAGCCACAGTGTAATTTAGGAACTTCTGCTGTACTGTCAAAGTCAGCCCTCTAAAAGTCCAGGACCCTTGTCTTAATCCTACCCATCCCTCTGGCCATGTCGAGGTGAAACCACACTTGTACCTTTTAGACATTACCTGCCATTTCTAAATTAGCACTTGATTGTAAGTGCCAAATGCCCTTCAAAATGTAGCATCCCCAGACTATTTTTGATGTACTGACATCCTTACCTGTTAGTGTAATGCCATTTTCATTTTTTTCTTTATTTATAAACCATTTATCTTCTGTATTTAAAAGTGCATTGTTAGCTTTGCCCCATCGTTTTTTCTCCAAATCTAAAAAATGTGCCTCTTGGCACACACTTATCACACATCTAAAGCAGAATGCCCCACTATGTAAAAAACATAAGTATTAGTACATTTTTTGTATTTTTTTGAGAATTTTTGTTTTACTTGGATCGACAGTAATTGACACACATCCCAGATGCTCATCCAAGTTGGGGACGAGAGTCTGCCACGAGCGCTTTCCCAAAGTGCTATTTTTTCAAAAGGCAGCATTAAAACCAAATAAATCCTGGCACTTCTGGTATAAAAAAATGCTCCTGGCATCGCTGACTAAAAACCAAGCACTGGAAGGAGTACAAGTTACATTTTGAAATTAGCACCCAGATCCTATGCATGCTTGCGAGAGGCATGAACAAAGATCCCACACATGCGCACTCGGGATCTTTGTCCATATGAGATATTCATTGCTGCTCGTTATCACATGATGAAGTGGTTGTCATTTTATTTTAGAAGACAGTAGTGAGAGAGAGAGTTACCCTTACAAAAACACCTGTTTGAGGTGTGCTTGCATTTATGTATCTGCTGCTATGGTTTGGTAATATGGTAATCCTGTTTTGAAGCAGACCACTCTTGCACACCTATAACATATCCCTGGACATCATCAGGTAAAAGGCACTGAAGCTGTAGTCTTAATTTTATACATTTAGGTAGCCCACTAAATGAATTATAGCTACCTATTTAAAAATCTTAATAAACTGTAGCAGCATCATGCTGTACTGTGGAGGCAGAATCCTTTACTTGCCACACATAGAATTTTACAGTTGCGTGATATGGTAATAACCACAGCCTAAATATTATACTATATAATATTATAGCAGCATTCCATTATGCCATAGTACTATGGTGCTATAAACACCATCCAGTATTCTGGTTTACTTTATTTATTCTACCTTTTGTTTACCTGCTAAGTATTCTAAACATAATTGATGCCTAGCAAGATCTAGGAGGTACAAAAGTAGAATACAGAATACAACATCCAAGGACAGTCCAGCACCCTCCCCCACCCCTACCTTCTTCTATTTTCACCTAGCACATAATATCCCCCTCCCTTTTCTCTTTCTCCTGCCAGGACCTGTCCACTGCAGGGTTCTCAGCATCCTGGGGGTGTACAGTTCCTGGCCTCCCCCTCCTTCCCCACCCAGCTTGCCCCACCCACTTCTCACAACCCCTATTCCCCCATGTCCTTCACCCACCCCTTCTTTCTTTCTCTCTCTTTATCCACCAAGCGCTTATTATCCTTATTGATCTATTTATCACTTTTAATCCACTATGCTCAGCCTGGCACTTTTTGTTACCTATCTGACATATTCCCCATGGGTTTCCCCAACCTGAGTTGTCATTATACAAACTTTTTCTGCAGATTGTACTGTCTGCACCACTTGCCTCACCTTATATCTCTGGCTGCTACCTTGCTATCAGACACTCTCTCCATACTTAATCTGTCTATTGTCTGGGATTGAGCTCAATTGTATTAGTACCTTTCTTTATGTAATTGTACTTCACTGTATTTTTTATGCTGCTATGTTTTTCCTGGTTCTCCTCCACTATGTAACCCTTCCCCCCAGAACGCTTCAGGAAATGAGCTGTTTACAGCTTATGATGTCTTTGCTGTTGAAATCTTCCAAATAAATAAATAAGTCTTATTCTTATCAGACACTTTAGTGGCACACTAGGGTCCCCCATGGCTTAGTCCATGAGGCATGTCATCAAAGGACTAGCCACGGTGGACTGTGGGACAATAACATTGGGCAGAGGGTTGCAGGCTTAGCCAGATAAATGGTAATATTGTAGCCTTCTTAGTTATTAAAAAAAATTATCTACAGTTTGTTTCAGCTCAGCAGGACCTATAGGTCCCATTGTCTTCTTACCGGGATGCTGACAGTTTTCCATTAATGGTGGCAGTGTGGTGTAATATGGCAGTCAGCGCAAACTGGGTGCTGCACTGAATGGTGAAAAGAATCACAAATGGAAGGAAGGAGGTTATACTTTTCTTGTACAAATCACTGGTTCAGTCTCTCTTTGAGTGTTGTGTGGAGCCTTGGAGGCTGCACCTTAAAAAGGACTGTGGCAAGATAAAAGCTGTGCAGAGGAGGGTAAACAAGATGATACAGGGTGAGAAGGAGGGCTCTACAAGAAAAGGCTTAATGATCTCAATGTTTATCTCCTGGAGGACAGCAAGGGAAAGCAAAGTGTGATGGGAACCTCTGTCTCAGAGGGTGAACAGGGTGCATGGGGATGAACTCTTTATATACCCCTCTAACTTGTTTCCATGAAGGAATTAAATGAAACCGTCAGGATGAATACTCCAGAGGAAGGTGAGAAAGTACTTCTACAAAGAAAGAGCTTTGGACAGATGGAATGCTGAAAGAGGAGGTGGGGCTAAATTATTACCTGGCTTCAATCATACTTCTAGGCACTGAGGGATATTAAAAAGACTGCTAATCAGGGAGGAGGAGGAGGAGAATGGATGGATGTTGTTGGCTAAATAGGACCCCTAGAATTGGACACCTAGCCATACCATAAATTATGAAAGAAGGGGGAGATGGCATGAACCTTTTCTGATGACAGATTCTATGCTTCTATAGTATGTTTCTCACAGGACAGAGGGTGAGGAGTTATTCAGGTACAGCATAGATGTCTGGAAAAGGTGAAATGCAATGAAATTGGTGAAGGCAATTTTAAGGGAAAAGTTAAAAAGAATTTCTTCACGGAGAGAGCAGAGTATAGCTGAAACAGGCTGCTTAATGTGGTAGTGGGAGCTAAGATATTTTAGGTTCAAGTATGCCTTTGGCATGAGCTGAGGCCTAATCAGATGACCAAGTCAGATGAAGAGAGCAGGGAGCCAGTAAGACTGGTAGAATACTTTCTAAGGTAGTTAAAGATCACACCAGCTGGGTCCAGTGGTCTTTATCTGTTGACATAATGTTACAGAATCAGTCTTCTGAAGTACTTGACTTTTTAAAATATTTTACTGTGTAATTTGAAACATGGAACACAGAAGCACAGAAACAAAAACAAGGTGTTGCTTCAGCATGTGATCTGAAAGCAAAATGAAATGTTAATATTAAATGCATGCTGAAAATGGAAAATAAGAGTTAAAAATCTACATTTTGACCTTAGGTCTTTTCAGGATATATCTAAAAGAGAAAAAAAAGTTAGGGTAGAGGGTAGATAAATTAAGGGATATATATGTGTGGGAAAAGAAAAAAAATGGGAGCCTCTGGGAGAAGTGGTAAATGGCAATAGAAGGAGAGAATCTGGAAAACAAAAAGATGATGATGGGAGTGACAAGGCTAAATAACAATGAACGAGCTAGAGAAGTCCCCAGGTGGGGACTTATTAACAGGGCCTAGTAAGAAAGCTGAAAGGTGACAAGTGTGCGGGAGGGGGCAGAGATGGAGACATATGATGACATGCATTTGTCAATGCCAAATGTTTTCTTGCTGGTATTAGCATTAGAAGTGCAGGAGTTAGATGCAGAAAAGGAAAGGCAGTGAAGTAGTGAAGTGTCGCCAACCCCTCCCCACCCTGCAGAGATGGAAAGGCAATGGGGTGTGCCTTTGGATCGTTCCCCATAACCCTCATGCCATTTCACCTCACCCAATCCTACAGATACTGACAAGTATCGAGGTGTGCCTTGGGGTGTTCAGGTTTTACACTTACCTAATTCTATAAGGAAATACACTGAAATTGGTGCAGTATACGAGAATAGGGTGAACTTTGGGGCCAAAGAGTCCAAAGCACACCTCGATGCCTGTCACTGGCTGAAGGGTGGGGGTAGAATGGTGTAAGAATTACAGTCGACAATCTCAAATCACACCCCTGATGCCTGTCAGTCCAAGGTAGGGCATTATGGTCAGAAACCCTAACACCCTGCTTGTTTCTTGATTTTTTTCACTCCAAGTTTTCAACATGGGCTTTTTGTGACTCCACTGCATGAACAGTGACACTATCAGTTTGTTAGTCAAAAGATGATTCTGCACAGGAACTGTGCCATTTGGTGCCACATGTACGAAAACACATTTTTAACAGGATGTGAAAATTGACAGCGTTATTGTTCATGAGGAGGTGTAAAAAATGGTAATGTTGAAAATCCTGGAGTGAAAATATAACACACTTGGTGAAGTCACAAGCTTGCACAAAAACTGTGCACACACACCCTTAATGCAATTATTTTGGGGAGTTGTTACACCAGATTTTCATCATAGACATTTTGGAACCTCTGCTCATGAACAGTGGCACTGTGGTTTTCTTAATCTGTCCCGAATGTTGATTTTGGACAGCAGCCGTGTCCATTGTGTGCCGCAGGTGTGAAAACATGTTCTGGGCAGGATGTAAAAAATGACAGCTGTACTGTTCATCAGGCAGTGTGCAAAAATGACGATGTTGAAAATCTGGAGTAAAAATATAAAAAGTTGGTGAAGTTGCAAGCATGTGTAGGTACTGAGCAACATACGCTGGTAACGCAGTTATTTGGGGGAATTTATTCACCAGATTTGCAACATGGGCTTTTTGGGACCTCTCCTTATGTCACTGTCTTGGATTTTCTTAATCTGTACCAAACATTGATTTCACACAGTGACTGCGACCACTGTGCGCCACATGTGTGAGAACACATTTTGCGCTGGATGTCAAAAATGGCAGCTGAACTGTTCATAAGGAAGTGTGGAAAAATTTAAATTTTGAAAATCTGGAGTGAAAATATTAAAAATTCTCAGAGTTACAAGCTTGTGTGGGAACTGCGCAATGCATGCTCATAACAGTCATTTTGGGGAATTTTTTCACCAAAGTTGCAACATAGGCTTTTTGGGAGCCCACCTCATGAACAGTGACTGTCATTTTTTTAAAATCAGTCCCTGAAGGTAATTCTGTGCAGTGACCATGAAATAACCTTTTGGGACTGAATAATGACATGACAGTGACTGAGTTCATGAGGTGGCGTCCCAAGAATCCAATGTTGAAAATTTGGTGCTAAAAGTTACAAAAATAGCTGAGATGGCCATCTGTTGACCCCCCCCCCACCATTCATGCCATTATACAGCTTACTAGCATTTCTTCAGTTCGTGGTCAGCTTTGAAGAGTGCAGACAGGTTTCCGATCCACTGAAGATCGCCATGCCAGGCTCCAGAGGTAAATATGGGGTGAGGAGGGGAGTGGGGAGGTAGGTGTTCAGAGGGTTGGTGTGGGTTGGGTGATGGGGGCACTGCAGACAATGAGGGACTGTTTTCTTGTTTACAGGTTTAAAAAATAAACTTTGCAGGAAGGTTTTCTTTGTTTTACAGGTACATTTGACATGCTGGGGTGGGCTTCCAGCATGCCACCTGTATTTTTGGGGAAGGGAGACTGGAGCCAACAGGGATTGGGAACCCCATCATCAAAGAAAAAGGGTCTGTGTTTCGGGGATCATGATACTGAGGAGGATTGGGCACCCCCCCAGCAGACAAATTATAAGAAGACATTATTTGGATGGAGATTGGGCTCCCCCATCGGCAAATGAACTGCGGAGGGGCCATGCTGACAGGGGGATTGTGCACACCCTACTTTGGCTTTCCTGGGACTGTGAGAGGTGGATGGCAACAGCCACTGCCATGTTTATTGAAATGTAACACCAAGCAAGGCATGCCCTGCAATGAGGGGACACTCCCTCACTGCAGCAGCAAAATTGTTTCAAATTAGTGGCATGCTTCTGAGCTGCTGTCATAGACAGTGTGCTCATTTAGTGGTGCCACAGACACAAGCCCCCAAAAGCAGTGCTGGCACTGGCCACAATATGACTGCATCTCCACAGTGGGAGGTCTTGACTGAGGTTCAATGTGGGGAATAGCTCCTCCCACAACCTCTTCAAAAGTCCTCCTCTAATATGCCTCCCTTGCTTAGGGAGAGTTTTCTGAGCTCCTGCATGGCTTGTGTGGCTGTGCCTGGCCTATCTGCTGCCTGGTTTGTCCTGTCTCCTTCTTTCCTCTTCCCTGTCTTGTCTTGTGCTCCATTGTTTGTTTCTCTTTCTTCCCCTTCCATTTTCATCCCCTGCACCTCCCCTCTCACTCTGCTTTTATTTTGTTTCTTCTTTTGGGCTTTTTCCTCCCCGTTTGCTTCCTACCTCCCCATAGGCCCCATTATCTATATTGTGCCTTTTGCATGTCATTTGTTCACTTCCTGGCAGTGGGCATTCCAGGGTGGTTCAGTACGTTTGCTCAACACTCAAGTACACACTGAATATTCACGGAGGCTTTACCTACTATATGCTGCCAGAACATCTGTTGCAGGTTTGATACCATCAGGTATTTACTGTGGTTGGGAGGACTACGGAGTCCTGACCACCTTGGCTCTCCATTTCTTCTTTCTGTCTGTCTCCTTCTTGCTTCATCAGTGTCTCCTTGCTGACTCGACTGTCTCTCTAGGTATTCAGTGTTCCAGCATCATTCCCATGGCCAAGTATGTTTCTATTGCCTCCAAACAATGCAATATTCAACCTTGTTCCTAACACCCGTAAACCTTATTTTCCATTTATTACAACCACTCATTTCCTAAGGGCCGTAGGACCCTGTATGATTTGGGGTGCCGTTGGATACTTCCACTTTCTGGGACTACTAATGCAAGTGTTGTCATGCTCCAAAGCTGTTTTGCTTATTTGTTTCCACATTGTTTCTTCACAGTCCAGAATTCTCTTCTTTTCTTCTCCATTTACTGTCTTCCTCAACTAGCAGTGCCTATGTATTATTTGGCTGCAGGAATTTGAATTGAGCAGGTGTCCTGCCATGATCACATCCCACAGCTGAATATTGCGGCTCCTTATACTGTTTTGGAATTGTGGTTCTCCAAAATGGATCTTCTCTGCCTTTCAGGAGGGACTGTCTTACTATGGCACACATGAACAAAATTACTAAACACATACTGTTACTTCATGTGGGGGGGCAGCCTTCTTACAGTTATAAGCTTGCCTGTCATCCATCAGCTGTTCCGGCACATGCCTTTCTCTACTTGTACAGGATGGGGGAATACATGTCAGGAACCTTCCTAATTCCTCTCATACATACTACTATCTAACACTACTTGTGTGATACCACCTACACTTTACCACTAGTTATCTAACTATGATTGCCTTCCTTGTGTACTATACCTAAGCATTCACTGCTCTCTGTATCTGTCCAGTTCATGTATCCCCCATATTCTGCTTACAGTTCTAGTTCCAGACTGCATCCACTCCTGTTCATTACTGTACTTGTCTATCTTTCATCATTGCAGCAGTTTAGTGCATTGTTCCACCCATACCAGCAGTACTGTGGTCTCTGTCCCTAACTCACACTTTCTGAGGTGCTGAGTGAAGGTAGGCTTCCCCTGTCTATTGGGGATGGGATTTCGTTTCATTGTCTGCCTTGTACTACTTGCCAACTTGACCCTGGGAGCCCTGTCTATGATCTACTGAATTGTACCATATCTTACTTCTGCCAATTGCCGCTTCCCTTCAGGAATGGAACTGTCTCCTGCTTACCAGTCTGACATCCTCCATCCCCACCTCTGCTGGACTGCATCGAGAGATGGTTTGCTGCCCCAACGACCGGGTATGGGAGCCACGTCTCCCATATTCGAACTGTTATCATACCTTCTGTACCTCATCCAGCTGCTGCTTCCTTTCAGGAACAGAAGTACCTACTGCTTACTAACTTGACATCCTCCATCCCTAACTCTGCTTGGCTGCATTGAGTGCAAGTTAGATCACCATGACTACCGGAGATGGGAGCAACGTTTCCATTCTACAGACTTATACCATGCCTTCTCTACCTTATACCAGTTGCCGCTTCCCTTATTCGGGAATGGAACTCTTACATTCTGCATATCATAATCATGCTACTTATGCTGCTTCAGGTTACTACTTCTCAGCCCGATGCCAGGCTGCCTCTCCCTTCAGGATCAGGACTTTGCCTACCTGCTTCTACATCTTATCTTGTCTGCAGCCTAGACTCAGCATCCTGTCTGCTGCCTCCCAGCCATGAGCTTGACTCTACATGTACTTGTCTCCACCATTCCAGCTTCACCAGTGCGGACTTCCATTTGTTCTCATCATCCTGCATCTCTTAGCTGCATCTACTCCAGACACTCATGCCTCGCACATCCCTTCTGGATGCTTGTTTTCCATTCCGCTGCTTCACATGTGTTTTCTCCATCACTACTGATGATCTGCCTGCACCTTCAACTGCCAGTCCAGGACTCATCAGTTGGTTTTCCTCCATCCTGCTGGTTTCCACTTCTTCTCTATCACTGGACACTTCTGCTTCAACTGATCCTCTCGCCATCCAGTTCTTCCATGGACCTTTGTTTCTAGCCCCTGGGCCTCCTTCTCTCATCCTGTAGATCCTGCTGGCCTATTTGATCTCTAGCTGACTCCATATAGATTGCCTCATGGACTTCCTTGCTGCAGTTTCCCCATCTGGCTGCTGTACAAACTTGTTTTCTTTGCAGTGTTGGGACCTTGTCCTTCATCACTTCAGCACCTTCCATATTTTTCTCTGGTTGCTTCCAGCCTTCATCAGATGTGGGACTCGTGTTACTCTTGGTGCCTGGACAGGCTCCTCAGCCTTCTGTGGATCGTCATTCGATGCCTTGCTTCAACTTTCATGCAATTCGCTGCTGTTCCACATGGAACTGACCTCATCCTGCTCCTTCCTGCTCTGGATGCCTTACAGCTTTGCCTGGCCCATAGATTCCTCTGCTCATTCCTTCAATTCCTCTGAATCACTCAATCATTCAAACTTTATTTAACTTTGTGTTTCACCTTTGAGTGAGCTTGTTTGCAGGTGGGCCTGGACAACAATACAATGGTATTGACATACCGGTACTCAACTTGTACCACATTTGACTGCAGTCGATGATACCTTTCATGCATTTGCAGTATATTTAGATTACAGGCACAAGGGATCCCTCCCCGGACTTTCTTCCCATTGTCTGGCTGCCTTCTTCTCTTTGTCATACTGGCTCAGGGCTTTGTGCTGTTTGCTGTGGGTCCTTTGGGCCTTGTATCCTATCTCCAACCTGTACTGCTGACAAGTCCTTTGCTTTACTATATGATGCATACTTACTTCTACTCCAGCTCTTCTAACAGTGCCATTCCTCTACTCATAAAATCATTAAAGCATTACTCTAGTGTACTTCTACTTCCAGAAAACATTCCTTGGCTTACACACCTCATAGACTCTTACTTTATCATAGAAGGCTGATACTGCCCACACAGTTCTTCCAAATCATTCATGGACTCCATTCGCTTGGACAATAGGAAGATCTCTGTTTCTATCAGGATATACTCTCTAATCCCTGTCTATCCAATCACCTTGACTTCCCCGGATGTCTCATCTTGTCTCCATCCTTATACATGGAAAAGACTTAAATCCTTCTATAGTACTCAAACTTCGTATTCAGCATCGCCTCTATTGATAGCAGGAATCACAAGTTAACCTATTCAACTATGTATATCATCCATTTTACATTTTGCTGCATTTTATTTCAACAATGACTCTGATAACCAAGTTACTTGAATCCTACTTCCCAACAGTCATGCTAGTTTTATGACTTGTACAGATACTGTGCAGAATGGTCATCGTGGCACCCCAATAGCTAACTGATTATTGACTCCACATCATCCAACCTTTGACTTCTCTCCAGGGCATTATTATTCCTTATGTTTTATTCACATCTTTTCAGCTAATACTTGCAGCTGGGGTCAACTGCTCTCCAGTGGACCTTTCAGCCTTTTCTTCTTAAAGTTCCTTTGTTCACCTCTTCAGCACAGGCCATTACTGAGAGCTGACTTTCCCGAATTCTGCCTGGCAATCCTAACAGCCATGACAAAATTCACTAACTCAGCCTTGCATCCTAACTGGTATTAATTAGCCATAACACTAAACCTGTGGTGTCCTGCACTAATCGATCTCACTACTAATCCAGCCTACAGACTCTTTTCATCTGTCCCAATCTCCTCTCATGTACTTCAGCAGCAAGATTACCCATGAACTTAACCACTTAAGCCACCAGAGTGCATCTCCTAAATCATCCCAGCACAAGAATGTCCATACTTAATTCAGGCAGTGCACCAGTAGAGAATGTGAGCATGAAGTCTCAAATATCATGACCAAAGAAGCCATGTATTCCTCATACCAAATTCCAATCATTCCTCATATATATTAGGCTATTATTTGGATAGCTCCACAAATCTTCTTCTAGTGCTGTACTAATCATTGTAATACAGTGCAGCCCTCTTAAGTGCACACCCTCGGGATATATGAAAAGGGTGCACTTAACTGGATTGTGCATTTAACCAAACAAAACCTTCTCAGACACCAGGATGCTTTAAAAACGCTTTATTTACCAGGCGCATGCACATAAGCAAAATGCGGCAATACAGTACAACAGTACGTTCTATTTAAAAAAATCAGTAATTTTTTTGTTTGCTGTTTACCAAACCTAACTGTAGCACATAGTCAGAAAAATTAAACAGTGTGCCAAAGTCCTGCTTCTCTTTGGACAGCACATACTTTCTTACTGTGTCCATACTGCGTAGTGCTTCAGTGAAAGTTACGGACTCCTCCTGCTGGCTGGAGTCTTCGTCTTCATCTGGTTCCCAATCCGTGTCAGCGGAGCCCCAAATGCCACAGCATATTTCCTCCTCATTAATTGGGCCTGTTGTGGTCACTGCATTGTTAATTTTGGTGTAGGCGAGGAAATTGGCAGCTGTCAGACCGGCCGGTAGGACTGGGATCGGCGGAGGCATCTCACTGCTCTTGTTGCTCTCCTCTTCTGGGTTCAGAGCGCTCTCACACAGATTGGCTACTGTAAATCCAGCCTTGCAATAGCAATTGGCTATGGTTTCCTGTGTTACCGATGCCCACGCCCAGTCAAGCATCTCTATGGCATCCAAGATGTTTAACTGCTTTGCTAGATTATCAAATATCTGTGTCTCTCCTGAATCAATGTGAATCATGATCTTGTCGATGATATGTGGACGCAAAAATAAAGTTAGTAGTTATGCTATGCTGAAATGACGAAGTGTAGAATTAGCAGGTACACATACCTTTCTTCTGTAGAAGTGCTTAACATTTTTTATGATGTCCATGTCCATGGGCTGGATTAATGAAGTGGTGTTTGGTGGCAGAAAAAACAGTTTAATGTGGGTCAATTTAATGTTAGGGTGGGCACTACAATTGTCTAACATAAGAACAATCCATCTTCATCCTGTCCACATCTACCCATTTATCAGCTGAAGCCAGTGGGTGAAAATTTCAGCAGTCATCCATGCGTTACTGTTTGCTTCATAGATGACTGGAAGAGCATTTATTGCGATGCCTTAAAGCATCGTGGTTTGCAGGACTTGCCTATAACTGCAGGCTTTAGTTTTTCTGTCCCCAACATATTTGCACACAGGAGGACAGAAATCCTCTCTCGAGCCTTCTTGCCACCGCATGCAGCATTGCACTTCAATGTCAGTGATCCCTCAGGAGTGGCTCAAAAGTACAGCCCCATCTTGTCTGCATTAAAAATATCAGATGGGGCATACTCATTCAGGATTGCTGGTAGCACATTGTTAATCCAGTAATCAGAGGAGTCAGCATCGGCATCCCTTCTCTCTCCATGACATCATTTATAGATGATGCCATGCCGCTCCTTCCACCGGCAAAGCCACCCATTTGTTGGTGTAAAGGGGATGGACATCATATCTGCCAGCTGCTGCACCTTCTGCAAAAGAATAGGACCACTAATCGGGGCATCTACGGCTCTGCTAGTTGTTAACCGGTGGAGTTAGGCAGTCTCTAAGGACACGCTCTTACCTGCCTGCTTTCTTTTTCAGCCAGTGTTCTCACCACCCTCCTATTCAGCGAGCAAGCTCTCCCTCAAACTGTAGATGTGGGATACGGTAGAAACATCGATGCCATACTCTTGAGCAACATCACACCGTTTGGCATCATGCTGTGTTAATTTGTTCAGCACTGCTATCTTCTGCTCAAGAGTGAGCATCACTTTCTTTGCAGGTTCCATTGCAGAGTGAGTCAGCAGTGAGGAGCCACAAGGTAAACACAGTCTTTAAAGCCAATTACAGCTAACTGAAGCCAATTAAATATAAAAAAGGGGGACTGTTAAAGGTGGAATTGTGGTGTTTTATGATAACAGAATCTGTGACATATGATGGATGTGCATTTATGAGGAAGAGGGATGTAAAATATACTATGCTTTTCTCCCCCCAAAAATGTGCATTTAACCGAAATCAGGAGTGAGATGAGTCTCTTTGCGGATGACTCAAAACTGGGGGCGGTGGTGGATGGGGAGGAGGGGAGGGTGGCCCTACAGAGGGACCTGGAGGCTCTGGAAAGATGGTCTAGAAAGTGGAAGCTGAGGTTCGATGCAGGGAAATGCAAGGTACTCCACCTGGGGGCTAGAAACCCGAGCCAAGTGTACATCCTGGGGGGGGAATGCTACAAGTCTCAATGGCTGAGAGGGACGTGGGGGTGGTGGTGGTGGATGTCAAGATGAACAACTCTGAGACTTGTAGGAGGGCAGCAGCCAAGGCCAACAGGATGCTGGGATGCATCACTAGGGGGATCACCTCCAGAAGGAGGGAAGTGATACTCCCTCTGTATAACTGCTTGGTGAGGACACACCTTAAGTACTGCGTGCAATTTTGGAGGCTACACTTAAAGAGGGACATTAAACTCCTGGAGAGGGTCCAGAGGAGGGCAACCAAAATGATTTGGGGCTTGGGGAACAGGATCTATGAGAACTTAAGCAGTTAATTTAACATGGGAAATGTAGGAAAAAAATTGAGATTTTGAAAAACTGTGCACTTAACCTGGATGTGCATTTATCCAATGTGCACTTAAGTGGGCTGCACTGTAGCATCATTTTCATCAGGCATTCAAAGTCTCCTATGCTCAGTTTACTCTGGGATGCTTACTTAGTGACTTTTGCTCACTAATGGATTATTTACCTCCAGACTACCTATAATATTAAACCTCATATGACTTGGAGCAGTCTCTTATAACTTTACTAATCATCACAACTACCACAGTGTACTATCTAGTTTTGCATCACTCAGTCCTACTCTCCTGACTCATAATGTCCGTACAACCCCTCGGACATGCATCCTTAGTCACTTTGGAACCATGACCTACATCAGCCCTTCTTTAACTGGATCTGCTCTACATAGGATTTACCATCCCTATGGAAAAGATGTAACCTTCATCTGCATGGTCATCATTCAGGCCATATCATCCTCAGATCAATAAAGAACCATCATTTCAAGGGCATTCAATTACTTCTACAGTTTCTATTCTATGGATGTTTCCTTAGTGTCTCCTTGTTCAATACAAAGTTCCTACCTTCTAGACCACACCTTTACATTCAAGCCTCTCACAACTTGGATTATTCACCATAACTTCTTCTACTATTGCAATTCCACCATTCCCAGTTTAGTACCTTATCGATCTGGTCATGGTCCCTCTGCCTATTACAAATCTATTGAACAAGCATTATTCATCATCTTGGAAACATGGACTTCCTTTGTCCTCCTTCTCTCAGATTTACTTCATACTTCAGATTTTAATGCACAGTCAGAACAGCTCCTCTCCAACTTCAGGATCATCAAGCGATCAGCATAATCCATGGATCAAATATGGATTATAGTCTATCCAAGCAACCCACAAACCTTTAATTAGCTATGGTTACTAGAACCTAGATCCTTCCCCATTTAGTATGCCCAGAAGAATGGGCAGACCTTCAGCCATGGGTCCTCAGAAGTTTCGTACACCTGGGTTTTTTTTCTTTCTTGAGTGCCAGGTGGTCATACTCCCCATCAGTTGGAGGAGGTATATTTTTGGTCTTTCTATACCCTTCAAACTACTATGTACATGCCTACTACTCAAGGGTGGGATTAGAGTAAAGCCACAAAAAGTACTACAAGTTACACAAGCACTATATACCCCATCTCTCCTTATTGCTATTCCACAAACATTGAATGGGAGGTCTTGACCCAGGTTCATTGTGGGGAATAGCACCTCCCACAACATCATTATAAGCCCTCCTCTAACATGCCCCCCTTGCTTAGGGAGTGTTTTTCGTCCACCAGCTTCCCCTCTTCGTCCTTCTCGGGCACTCTTCTCACCCTTGCTAATAGGCCTTCTATTCCCTACAAACTACTACTACTACTGTTTGTAGAATAAAGAGTTGGTAGCATGCTTGCACTTAGGTATGTTTTGTGGCTTTAATCTATTCCTACTACTCAAGGGTGGGAATAGAGTAAAGCCACAAAATGTACCACAAGTTACACAAGCACTATATACCCAAGGTCTCCTTATTGTTATTCCACAAATATTGAACCTGCTTCTCCAGCAAGCTGTCACAACATGTTTCTTGTACATGCATGCAAGTAAACATACAAATTAAAATAGATGTGTACAGACACAAACAGACTTTAGGGAAAACAAGGGGTGACTGAAATATTTTAGTAGAGAATAAGTCTATCATTTAAACCAGAGGGCTACTGCAAGCCAAGGCAGACAATCAGCTTGGTTTCCATGTTTTCTCTGTGGTCAGAATCCTAGAAGCCCTGCTTCACCCTTGTCATGGGTGGCTCAGTTGCTGCAAGCAGCCTGCAGGGTCCCCCTCTGTCTGACGGCTGCCTTATTCACTGTACTGTCTGCCAATCACCAAATCAAAGCTTCACCCTTGACATGGGTGCCTCTGCTACTGCAAGCAGTCAGGCAGGTCCCCTCTTTCCACCAGCTGCCTTCCTTGCTGTACTGCCCACCGATCACCAGACCAAAAGTATGCTTCTCAAATTTCACTGGCTGGACCCATCGGCTCTGTATGCTGATTGGCTGCTCAACTTCTTTAATTCTTTGCTACCCCTGTTCCTTTTGGACTTTAAGCTAATGTTACTTACTGATTCTGGTACTGGTTAAGTTTCTCCAAATTGTCCCGTGAATCCTAATTTAAATGTGAATCTAAGCCTGTTTACAGCAATTTTGCACTCCAAGGGTAGTTTGAAGTGCAGGTTCTTTGAGAGTGCAGGTTTGTAGGTTTTAAAGTATTACAGCTCTCTTTGTTTTAAGGTCCTGTGGTAATTTACCCTGGATCAGAAACTAAGTTTAAAGTGAAACAGTTTTTTGTGAACACTTCTCTGTTTAGAACAGGTTTCATTTGGGTCACAGTTGCAAGCTATGCCTTGTAAATAATTCAATTTCTGTTTCACTTTGTCTCCTTCCTGCTTGAATTTTTTGCCCACCCTCAGCCTTTCTTAAATACTCTCTCTCCCTCCCCCCTCAGCACCACCCTTAGGCAATCTTCATCCTCATCCTCTTACTAATATTGCAACTCCCCTTAAAGATACAGAATGCAGTTATTAGGCCTGATACTTGTCCTGCCCTCCCTTTAAAGACATCTTCCTATTTTTGCCATCTGCTTATCTATCAGTTTTGTTTAGTGCCTGCTCTGCTATCTACTCTACAGTTCTATACCTGAGCTTCCTCCCTTGTTACCCACTACATAGTCCCAATAGTCACCAGATTGCCTTGGTATTCCCTTGCCCTAGCTAAAATGCCCTATTTTAACCTACATGTTATATCTTAAACTGGTGCTCTGTTTTTCATTTTTTTACTGTTTCCTCCATTTTTCTTCTTCTTTTCTGTCCTATTCTGTGCTATGTTTACTGGTTTATAACCTTCACTAGCTTTTTCTGCGTGTTCAGCTGCTCTATTAACCCATCTCACCAAATCATTCTCTAAATACTTGGTCCTATAGCCATTGGCCTGCTCCAGGCTTCTTCACCTTTACAGGGTTGCTGTCAGTCACCCAAGAATGCCTATAATGCCTGTTTGCCGATTGAAGCTATTTTACTGCCAGTGTCTCGGGAAGCGAGGGGGCTACCAGGTGGGCGAGTGAGGCTTGATTGGCAATTTGGCTGGAGATTCTATATTGATTCTCAATACACTCAGATCTGCATTAGCGGCTGTCCGCGGAGTGGCTGTACGCGTGAGTGGAAGTACGCTGGAGTGGAGTCACTTTCAGGAGTCAATGGAGGGAGACTGCGGGGAGACTGCATGTAAAACTTGTTGTTGCTGGACAGATAATATTGTACTACTGTTTTATTGTAATTATTATCTATTACAGATAGTTACTATGTGGGGTTTTAAGATGTTTATGATTTGTTGTGGTATGGGGTTGTTCATATTAGATCATGGATGTATTCATTATACAGATCCAGTTTCGGAAACTGTGTTTGTTTATTCACTTAATGATTATACATTTTCAAATATGTTAAGTGTTTCTACTACTGGCATTTCTTTTACGATAAGGGATGTAGGTATTCTTAGTAGGAGAAATGTGTATGAAATGGGGGTTTATTGTACAACACTTGGTGTAAAAATTTCATTTGTATCCATGTTGCTTAGTACTTTGTGGTTTATACTACTTTTATCTGGTGATGTGGAAACAAACCCTGGTCCCTTAATCTCTAATGTAGGGGATTGTGATAGTTATTGGCAATCTAAAGGTTTGAAAATAACACATCTGAATGTTAGAAGTTTCATGTCTAAACAAGCTGAAATTGATGCCTGACTTACAACTTATGATCCAGATATATTTAGTGTAACTGAAACTTGGTTAAAACCTAGTGTATCTGATAATCTTGTTTCCTTTGAAGGTTATAATGTAATTTGGAAAGATAGGCTTGGAAAAAAAGAAGGGTGGGGGTATAATGGTGTATTATAAGTCTGAACTACAATTAGTAGAGATTTTTCCCCAATATACAAAATCTGTTGATTTTGAATGGTTGTTACTGGAATTGAAGCTGGGTGGTTGTCAAAAATTGCGTTTTTGTACAATCTATAATCCCCCTAAGACTGCTAAGAAAGGGCTGGGTGATATTTTAGGGTTTTTATCATTTATAAAAACAGGTAGTGATCTTTTGATTACTGGAGATTTTAATATTCATTGGGACCCTATAAATGACCCCCTCTGTAGAGACGTTATTGATCAATGCTGGTTTGTTTCAGCTTATAAATTCATTTAGTCGTATGAATATGAATAGTCAAAATCATACTATCCTGGACTGGGTGCTTGTAAATAATAAGGTAAACATTTCTAGTGTTGGTGTCTTACCTGATGTATTAAGTGACCATTTGGCCACTTATTGCATATGGTTATCTAAAAGACCTAAATTGCCTCCTAGGTTTATTTCATATCGTAAGTTTACTAATGAGGTTAGCTGTGATCTTCTTCATGACCTGCAAAATATTGATTGGTCTTATTTGGACGCAATTCCTGATGTCAATATTGCTGTTGATTATTTTACAATTATTCTTCTGGGGTTACAGAATAAGCATTTTCCTAGAGTAATTAGAAGAGTCAGAGGCACTCAAAATAAGTGGATTACTGCTTCTTTGTTACATTTAATTAAATTAAGAAATGCTGCTTGGAAATTGTTTAAGGTGACCAAATTAATAAGTGATTTTAATAGTTATAGGAAGCTTAGAAATAAATGTAAAATAAAAATTAGGCAATGTAAATCTAGTTATTTTAAGAATTTACAAACCTCTAATCTAAATAATTCAAAAAGGTTTTGCTCAGCTATAAATTCCTTAATTAATCCATCAAGGGAAGAATTTACTGGGGGTTTTAAAAAGGATGGTCAGATGGTATCTAATGTCAAGGTTATTTGTGATTCTTTTTTGGATACATTTTTGGACTTGTCTAGGTATACTCAGACGTTTGTTAAGAATCTGTGTAATGCTGAAAAATCTTATGATGTTTCTAAATTTGGTTCTTTTTCCTTCACATTTATTGAACCTTCTCATGTTTATTACCTCTTGAAACATATGCCCATTTGTTCTAGTGTGTGTGAACTTGATTCTAGGTTTTTAAAATTCATTTTTGAGCATATTACTTATCCACTTACTTATATTTATAATTTGTCTTTGCTTACTGGGTGTTTTCCGGACGTATGGAAACAAACATTAATTAAGCCTATTTATAAATCAGGTGATAGAATTGATATGGATAATTATCATCCTATTTCGCTTTTGCCACCCTTAGACAAGATTTTTGAGAGATTAGTAAGTGAACAGTTTACTGCCTATTTACAGGATAATGGTCTTAGAACACCTGATCAGTATGGATTTCATAAGTATCATGGGACTGGTACGGCCTTGGCCAGGTCCACGAACCACACCAGTGTAGCTATGGATGATGGTTTGCTCACTGGTGCTGTATTCGTGGATCTCTCCAAGGCCTTTGATTTAGTGGATCATTCTTTGTTGATTGAGACACTTCGAAGTTATGGTATGGCAGATATTGCTGTTGATTGGTTTCGTACTTATTTGTTTGGACGTTCACTTAAGGTAGGATTAAATGGAGTTTTTTCAAATAGTAAAGTTTTGTTGCAGGGTGTGCCTCAGGGGTCCGTTTTAGGCCCTTTGTTGTTTACGGTTTTGTAGATGTTATTCCATCTTTATTGAATGATACGCATTGTTTGATTTATCGGATGATATTATTCTGTATAAAAGTTCAACCTCTATTGAACTAATAAATCAGTCTTTAAATAAAGATTTTTTATTTTATGCTAGTGGTTGAAAGGAATTGTTTAGCATTAAATAATACAAAAACGAAGTGTATGCTTTTTGGATCTCAGGCTGGATTGAGAAAATCTCAGGATTTGTCTGTTTATGACTCATTGGGAATTGAGATGGAGCAGGTTAAATTGTTCAAATATCTTGGTGTCATTTTGGATCAACATCTGAAATTTTCTGATAATGTAAAATATATTTCTTATCAGATAAATTAGAGATTAGGGGTTCTGTTTAGGTTTAAATCCTTGCTGACTTTATCAGCTAGACGTGCAATAGCTGAAGGTGTTTTATTACCTCAATTAAATTATAATTCATTTCTTTTTACAAATTTGTTAAGTAGAGACTTATCACTTCTTACAAATGTGTTTCATGGTATCTGTAGATTTGCTTTTAATTTGCCTTATTATACTCATCATTGTGAGCTGTATGGGTTATCTTCTTGGCTTCCTCCTGGGATGAGTTCTCTATATAGCTTATGTTTATTAATCCATAAAATTCTCTGTCAGGGGATTGATTCTCCACTGTATTCATTTCTTCATATTAAAATAAATTCTCGGGAATTTCGCTCAGGTCAACGAATTAAGTTAAATGTCCCTAAGACTAAGACTAAAATGGGGGATAGTTCTTTTATTTATTCTGCTGCTAAAAATTGGAATGAGCTTCCTACTGCTTTATATGAAAATGCTTGTCATCAAACTTTTAAAATTAGGTTAATAAATTATTTTATTGGTAAATTACATTGTTCTTTTTTTTAATTGTGTGTTTATCATTTTTTTGTTATGTTATGTTGACTATTTTTTTTTTGTTATTTATTGTGTTCTGTGATTTATTGTTTTTTTTGTAACATCTTGACTGTTTTTCAGTCACTGGGTCGAACATGAAAATGGGCCTTTGGCTCATTCTACTTACCTGGTTAACAAATGTTTAAAATAAAAATAAAATAAATAAGGTGATGCCTCTCCTCATCTGCTCAGCACTCCTAAGATGGCATCCATAGCTTACCTTTACCTCCTTGGCTGCATCCTCAGTCTAACATTGTAGCCTAATATGGACACTCTGAAAGAAACAACCTTCCTGAACTCTTCTACATGCCAGGAATCAAATCTGGCAGTGTTTGTTCCTCAGCTGACTCCTTCCAAAGGCAGTAATCTGCATGAAATCAGAACATTTCACATCCCTTACTGCCTTACACACCCTAAGCAGACACCTCTTATCTTCTCTGTTAGAGTAGCGATATTTGCTCTGATCACCTCTCATTGCCCCTCCAGCTCATGTTCTGCTGCCCTAGGCAGTGCCCATGCTAAGCAACCTAATGTACAGATGTCTCAGGAAACTATTGATCCTGCTGGTGCTCTGTGCAGGTAGTCTGGAACTAAACCTGTGCCCCCCTCCATCTGCTAGCTGCTCCAGGGGAGCTCCCAAATTTAAAGGGCCTGAGCTTGTTGCATATGAATGTATGCAGCCTAATCAATAAATTTGACCTGGTCCAAGCCAGGGTGCTACACACAATGCCAGATGCAGCAATGTTCTCAGAAACCTGGCTTAAGAATCATGTACCCAACAAAATGCTTACCATCCCTGGCTACAACATACACAGGTGTGACAGGTAGACCAGAGGTGATGGTGTTGCCATATATATTAAGCACAAATTCCTAACCTCTGATATTGTCCGTACATCAATGCCCAAAGAATTTGTGTGTCTTGCCCTCAAGTTAACCTTATTGCCTGGAGTAGCCCTACTGGTAGCTGCATGCAATAGGCCACCTGCTGCTGGCCTGTGTATACTACCTCACCTTCACTCCCTCTTGGAGAAAGCAACTACTGAATGAGTCATAATGGGGGACCATAATCACAATTGGAATGATGCCTGTGCCAACAGGCTCAAGGATTTCTGCCATGACCACAGGCTAACTCAGATTACCCCTGAGGTTACCCAACCTAATAAAAAAAACCCTGACAAAAGCTCCTTGTTAGATCTTATGATCGTCAACAAGCCATATAATATCTCCCATACAGGGGTCTTCCATAATAAGGTGAGTGACCACTACGCTGTCACCTGTGTCAGGTGTTCCCTACACCTACCTTCCACCTCTACCTTGAAGCTAAAGTGCAGCCTAAAACATTTCTGTCTCCCTGCCTTTCTGACAGATCTTGGGAATATTAAGTGGCAGGACTCCTATCTCGCACCTTCTGTGTCTGAAGCATTCTGTATCTTCCAGGATCTGTTACTAAGTGTAATCAATAAACAAGCACCTTTAAGAAAGGCTAAATCTATGTTAGGTTTTAAATATCTGAGCTAAATCAAGGCCTACCCTATTCTGATGATTAGACACTGGTCAGACAGCTTATTAGTGGTATAGTAATGTCAAAGCAGCTGTGTATGTACATAGTTTTAGATGTACACAGTATCCGCAGCCAGTTTTGTTTGTTTGTTTCTTTGTTTAAAAGCTTATTTTTATACAGGTTGGTTTGTTAAAGAATTAAATTCCCATTTACAATTAATTCCTGTGGAACATAGTTAGAACAACAAGACAAGAACTATAAATAAATACATACAATACAAAATCACATTAACCTAAAAACAACTACAACAAACATTCAAGTAGTTATATAATTCAAGTTTAAACATGTGCAAATCAGAAATCTCAGTTATATAAAATGATAATTAATTCCAAGTCCTTGCTAAACTATTCTGGAAAACTATATCCCCCATATGATTTGAGATTCAAATCATGGGAAGTTTTCTAGTTGTTTTACTTAGCCTATCCAAATATGCTGAATTAGAATTCAAACATATTAAGTAATTTAAAGAATGTGTTTTTGAATGAAGTTTTGGGCTGGGGACCGGGGGCAATCCCTGGTATCTGTGTGTGGAAGTCTTTGTAAGTCATATATGTGTGAGAAAACTTAATAAACAAGTTTTTAAAAAAAAGAAAGGTTAAATCTAGGAAACTGGCACCTGATTAGTTCAGCCATCCCTGAAGAGGGACCTGTGATCCAGAGACACATTAAGAAAAGGGCAAGGAAGTTGCAGTCCAACTCAGACTGGCTGTCCTTTTGGGTAGCCAGGAACGCCTGCACCAAACTGATCAGGACAGAAGAATCACATTTCTTTCAGTCTGCCCTCAAGAAAAACAAAAACTGCTCTGCCAAGTTTTGGTAAATCTTGAGAAAGCTTGAAGGACACTCCCCTGCCACCCCAATTCTGGGAAAAATTGTAGTGAGCAGTAGCTCCTACACAGTTAGGTCTGAGATCCTTCACCAGCTCAATAACCATTTTGCTACTGCAGGCCTCGCATTCGATGACTCACCTGTTAGTAAACTGATTGCCCCAGGTGCCGCCAGTCTAGGTACTAGCCCTACTTCTGCCCCTGTACCAGACACCCTCTGTTTAATTTCCAGCCAGTATCCTTTAAACAGGTGTAGGACCTTCTTCTCTTGCTAGATACCAAAATGAGTGCTGGTAAAAATTACCTATGCTGACTGGCTACACAAGCTACTGGCCAATCTTAGAACAGAGAAGGCAATAGCTAGCCTCCACAATAAACAAGCAGTTTCACTAAAGTTTGGGGCCCTTTACAATCTCTTTATTCCCTACAGCCGGTCAGAAATTGCCATTTATTCACATCTCATAGGCTCATAGATACTCTTTGCCATGCTGGGAATCTTGGGAGGGTGGGGGGAGAGAGGAGGATGGATATTTCAGAATGTTATGAATAAGTCTGGTGTCTCATGTGTGGTGTGACTCTGTTTTTTGCATGGAAAACTTATACAGTAATAAACTTAAAAGAGTGCTGGTGCTGACTTGTTAGGTCCCTTCTTTCTAAAAGCAGGCTATTATCATCTTACAGTACCTATTTCTCATCTATTTAATAGCTCACTTACCCAAGAGAGCTACCACTCAGTTGGAAAATTGCACATATTATCCCTTTGTTCAAATCAGGAGACCCTACAGATTTGAATAATTACAGACCAATCTTGCTTCATCCTGTACTATCCAAGCAACTAGAAAAAAATTGTCAACTCACAACATGGGGAGTATTTGGACTTTGAAAATATCCTTAACCCAGCCCAATTGGGGTTCAGACCTAAGCATAGCAAAATGTTGGCTCTAGCCAAAGTGTCTAATGACGGGTTAAAAGCCCCTGGATAATAAACAGCACATCTATGCACTTTTTCTTGACCATAGCAAAGCCTTTGACACTGTTGATCACTCCACCCTGCTTGATCACTGGGTAGTATTGGTCTAACCCATGCTGCAATGAAGTGGTTCCACTGCTACCTCAGAAATCAAAGACAACAAATTAAAGCACAAAGGAAACGATCCCCACTAAAAGCTTTGCCCCGAGGCGTCCCACAAGGTTTTATCTTGGAGCCTGTCCTCTTCACACTTAATATTAACTGCATAGATTCTAGCATACTCGCTGGAAATATTCACCTTTTCGTGGATGACACAGTCCTCTATATAACCAACCCCTCTCTAGATCTTGCTTATAAGGAATTACAGCAGGACTTTATCATCTTCCAGCATAACTTGCTGAGCATGAAGCTCTTGCTCAATGCCAAAAAAAACAAAGCTATGATTATCTCCACACACTCCTCCCACAATATGGGGACACCAGGTAACCCCCAGATTATCACCCTGCTTGATGAACCCCTGGAAATAGTGGATACATTCAATATCTGGGAGTAGTCTGTTTGAATAAAAAGCTCAGTTTCATTGTACTCCTAAGTGAGTTAACAAAATAGCTAAGACAGCACCTTGGCATATTTGGCCACGTAAGACACCTACTCACTCTCAAAGCTAGGAAGCAGCTGGTCCAAACAACCTTTCTACCCTTGCTTTACTATGCTGACTTTCTCTACAGTCACTGCTCCTAGTATGCTCTCCAGAAGCTTGAAACACTATCATCGCGCTTTGAGATTCATACTTGACATGCCTCTGCGGACTCACCACTGCCTGTTGTAACAGGCAATTGATTGGCCATCCCTCTTCATGAGGAGGCAAATAAATACCCTCATGTGGCTCTTCAGGACTATTTCTAATAAACTCCCACCCTATATCTGCAACCTGTTTGAATAGTCTAAAGGTGCGTACGGCATACAGAACTCCTCCTTTGTCCTCCTTAAGCTACCAAGGATGAAGACACATCATGGCACAACTGTCATCAGCTTCTTCCTACCGTCACTTTGGAACAACATGCAAAAAGCAATTAACCTTTCCCTCCTGCCTAGCTCCTATGTATTCAGGCAGCTGCTTTATCGATGCCTGAAGAATGTGTGCAATTGCTTCAAATAATCATTGGCATATTGACTTAATATTTCCCTAGCTCCTGAACCTCCCAGACCTTCTTATTTCCTCTGTTGGCTGGCATTTCTTTTTAAGTGTAACTACACCCCTCCTAGCTCCCTCCCTCCTTCCCTGTGGCAACCCCATGGGGGCCTCTACCCTAGCAGTGCTGGCCCCCCACTCCACTCATGTGTCTTTGCCCTCCTCTCCTCTCCTCTCCTCTCTCTTTCCTCCATTGTGTCTTTGCCATTCTCTCCTCCCTTTGTCCTCCACTATCTCCTAACCCATATATGATGAATTGCCTGTGTATATATATAGCCTTCGTTATCTAAGTCTTGCTCCAGTTACCTAATGATCTCGTACTTAAAAATAGTCTGTTTCAATGTCTGCTGAGTTATGAAATGATGTTGAATACTGTAAATGAATTTGTCCTCTGTGCCCAGGACCATCTTGCAAATTAACTTGCTCAACGATGTAAAGTTTGATTGATTGATTGACTGATTGATTGAAGGACACAGAAAAAGATCATTGGCACTTCGGTCCCTGTAGATAAAGTGGAATACAATGGACTTGTCAGTGGCTACATTCCTGACTGCCCTGTAATGTTCCCCGGAATGGTCAGTAAAGTTTCTACCAGTCTCTCCAATGTAAATAGCTGCACACTTCCTGCAAAGTATACAATATACAACATTAGTAGAGGTGCATAAGAACTCCTTGGCAACGTGAAAAACAATATGGGATCCTGAATTTCAGTCACACTAGAGATACATTTGCAGGTGTAGCAGTGAGTTCTACTGCAAGGTTTGGTACTGTACCTGGTAGGGAGTAACTGTTGGGAGTAGGTAGGCTCCTTCTTACCAGGAGATTCCATGGGTTAGGTAGCTGGTGGTAAGATACATAGAAATATAAGCCTTATGCTAGTTTGCACACTCTGACCCTACCTGGCTATTGACTATTCATCCATCCTTCCAACCTCTAAGGTTCCATTACAGTATACCTGTCCCAGGCATGTTTAAATCTCTTCACTGTGCTCACTCCCACTGCATGTTGTGGCAGACTATTTCATGTGTCAACCACCCTCACTGTGTAGAAAAATGTTCAGCATTTCCCCTTAACCTGCTACCTTCCAAATTCATATCATGCCCCCTCATTCTTATACTCCTCCTATGCTTGAAGATGTCTCTCCACTGCACCTTATTTATGCCGCTCCCTTCTCCCCTTCAGGGAGTACATATTGAGGTACTTTAATCTCTCTTCATATGTTTTATCGTGCAAACCCTATACCATCTTAGTCTTCCTTCATTGGACCACCTTCACCCTATCAATGTCCATATAAAGGTCTGGCCTCCAAAATTGCACACAGCACTTCAGATAAGGTGCCTCTAGTGTTTTATACAGTGGCATCATCCTGCCTTCTGCTAGCGATGCCTCTGCCTATACATGCCAGTGTGACACAGGCCCTCCCTGTTTAGACAAATTTAGGTCATCTGAAATGATAACCTCCAGGTCTCTTTCCTCCTTGATGGTCATCAGCAACCCCCCTTTGTATAGCTCTCACTAGGGTTCCCTCATCCCAGGTGGATTATTTTGCACTTCTTTGAATTGAACCTCAGTTGACACTCATGCAACCATTTTTCAAGCTTCCTTTGGTCCCCCCCCCCTTCTTACCACCCCTTGGAGTGTCCACCCTGTTTCACGTCTTGGTGTCATCTGCAAACAAGCAGATCTTTCCCTCCAGCCCCACTGCAATGTCACTAATGAAGACATTGAACAGGACAGGACTGGCCAAAGGACTGATCTTTGTGGCACCCCATTGGTCACCACATTTCCCTGGATAGGATCCCATTTACCACCACTCTCTCCTTCTCTCCTTTCTGCCCTTTAGCCAGTTCCTAACTCAGTTCACCACCTTGTGCCCCATGCCCAGATTACCTATCTTTTTCACCAGCCTTTTATGTGGGATACTGCTGAAAGCCTTGCTGAAATTGAGGTAGGCAACATCCACTGCCCCCCTCCCCGATTTATTTGCTAGGCAACCCAGTCAAAAACATCTATTAGATTTGTCTGACATAACCTTCCTGCTGTGAATCCATGTTGCCTCGAATCCCGGGCACTGATGGATTCCAAATGGGCCACTATTTTTTTTTTCAGCAGTCCCTCCATGATCTTCCCCATTTCTGAGGTGAGGCTGACTGACCTATAGTTCCCTGCCTCCTTCCCGCTACCACCTTTGTGTAGAGGAATTACATGTACCCTCTTCCAATCCTCCGGAACTATTCCTGTGTTGAGTGACTCAGTGAACAAGGCAGCAAGGGGTGCTGCAACTGCAGCTCCCCTCACTGCTCCCATAATATCTGCAGATCCACCTTCTGGTTGTGAACTCCTCTAGGACACTCTCCACTGTGAATGGACTAGTGTTTACCCCCCCCGCCCGGTGTCTGCTACTCAGCTGTGGTCCATGGCCTTCCCCCTCTTCAGTGAATACTGAACAGAAGTATTTGTTCATTATTTCCACCTTTTCCAGGTCTCCCTCATGACATTCCCCATCATCCCTCTGAGACTTACTGTCACTCCTCCCCCAACGGTTTTCTTTCTCTCACTGCTGTACCCAAAGAATGTCTTGTCACCTTTCTTCACCATCTATGCTAATCTATCTTCATTCTGTGCCTTGCTCTCCTTACATCCTTTCCAACTTCCTTTAGATTCTTTAGATACACCTCCCTGTCTTCCTCCCTGAGTGTTTCCTAATATGTTCTGAAACCTCACCCTTTTGGCCCCTACATTGCCTGCCACCCTTCCCCTTGAGAACCATAATGGTTTCCCTTTTTTCTTGACTTTGCTTGACACCTACAGGATATACATTAGTTTGTCATCTCCTGTATGACTCCTTTCAGGTGTTCCCACTGCTGATTTCCCCCTTTAATCTCACTGGGACCTCTTTGATACACCTTCACATACTAGCAAGATCCACCACCCTTAAATCCAAGACTCTCACCTTAGTGAGACTAGACTGTGTCCCTGTCCCCATGTTAAAGCACACTATGTGGTGGTCACTGGTTCACAGCTGACCCTCTACTTGGATGTCTGAGATTCTGCACTCATTGGTCAGTACCAGGTTCAGAATCACCCCTTCTCTTTTGGAATTGTACACCCGCTGTCTGAGGCCCACTCCTTGTTGAGAATCCAGGATGTCCCGGCTCCTGGGATGATCCACCCAACAACTGCAATATTGTAATCACTCTGCAGCTATGCCTCACACTTTGTTGCCATCTCCTGAACTTGATCCACTTGATACCTATCCATGCTGCCCCCCCATTGGATGTCTGTAGATCATCCATGTTCTAATTGCTGTGCCATTGCCTGGCTCAGGTGACCCACAGTGCCTCTGTCTCCCATTGTTAATCCTGCACCTCTGTTGGTTTTATACCCTCCCATACACACAGGGTCACTCCATCACCCCACTTTCTTTTTTGAAATTCAACTTCTTTATTGATATTATGCCTTGACACAGAATATATAACCAGGACAGGTGTACCACACATTAATAACAACCAAAATGGCTGAAGGATGAGATGAAACCAGATATCATTGGATCCAGTATAACCCAATAAGATAAATTACAATTTAAATGCCCTCTCCTCCCCTCCCTCCTCCCAAAACCCTCCCCACCCCTCCCTGGAGTGTGCCTTATTACTAACAGGAAAATCAATTGATACAAGTGGACAAACACCAAGCAAGCAAAGCCAACCATCCAAAGAAAGCTGAAACTAAGTAAAACAGTCAGAGGCATGTGTTATGTAAGTCTACTTCAGATATAAAGCATACAATTTACCCCATTTCTGATTAAAAGAAGCTATACAATTCCAGGAGCTTGCTATTAACCTTTTGGTGTTAAAACAAAGCGACATTTCTTTCAGCCATTCAGCATACGATATGGTCAGTTGTTCCATCCAGTGTTTAAGAACCAGTTTTTTGACTGCTATAGAAATCAGAGCCATGTGAAATCTACTCTCTTGAATTCTATTAGAGAACACCCCTAAAATACATATTTCCACGGTAAACAAATCACCTAGTCCCAGGAGGCGATCTAGATTAGTTTGGATTGTATTCCATAAAGGAGCCACCTTATCACAGTGCCAGAAGATGTGTATCAGGTTCCCATCAGCTGCACCACACCTTGTATAGTTAGCCAGAGGTAATCTGCTTAATTTGGCCAATTTAACTGGGGTATAGTACAGATTAATTAAAATATGGTACTGTATGAGTCTGTGCCTATCTTGAGTAAGATATCAATGCATGTCCACCCAAATCTGACTCCAGATCAGGGAGGAATCTGGCAGAAGAGAGGACCAGATTTTAGAACCTGAAAGGGCATTAGGGTATTTAATATCCAGTAAGAAGGGGTATATCCTGGAGACTCCATGGGCCTTATTTGCACATTCCTGAATCTGCTCTAAGAAAGGCTTGACTTGAGACAACGTAAATGTGGTGCTAAATAGGGAGACCATAAGATGTCTTAACTGAAATACCTTAAAAATATGTGTCTGAGGAATATTCAGTTTGGCGATTATGCTGGTTGAGGAGAGAAGGGAATCCTGAGAAAACAGGTTTTCCACAAGAATATCTTGTAGCTGAGGAAGCCAGTCCCTGAAAGCAGAGAACCTCCTATTTTGATGTTAGGATTTAAAATGAAGGGTTGGGCCGTGTCCTTTTTGGATGAAATTTTAAAAAAGTTCCAACACTGGGTCAAAACCTTTATAGCAATCCCTACCATTGAATTCTGCATGGAGGGGGGTAATGCCAAAAAAGTGTAATAAAAGACTCTGTGTGAATTGAGATTATGCATATCCAGAAGCCTCTTTTCCAACTGCAGCCAGATGGAAGAATGTTCACCAGATGTGGACTCAAACCATCTCCCAATTTTAGACAGATGACTCACCCAATAATAAAAAGTAAAGTTGGGGAGGCGGAGACCACCTCTCTCCTTTGGCAAATTGAGATTAAGGAAGGCCCGTCTAGGGTGTTTACCCTGCCAGATAAATTTGGAAAGAGCACAGTGAAACTGTTGGAAGTTAGACAAAGGGAGACAGATATTCAGTAGATTTATAGGGTAAAAGAGAAGGGGTAGAACGTTCATTTTTATAATACTAAATTCAACCCCATAACGACAAAGGGAGTTTGGCCCATCTTTAGAGATCTTGCTGAATATTCAGCTCCAAATCATCCAGATTGAGCTTCCTGAGAGTCTCTGGGTCTCTAATGAGATGGATGCCTAGATATTTGATTGAGGAGGAGGACCATTTCATACCAAAATTAAAGAAGTTACCTTGATGCACGAGAACATTTAATGGAAATATAACTGATTTGGATAAGTTTAACTTATAGTTAGCCACTTGTCCAAACTGTTCAATAATTTATAACGCATGTGTTAATGAGGTTTCTGGATTGGTCAAATGTAAAAGAATATCATCAGCATAGACAGAAAGGGTCAGAGATTGCTGGTATACTAGACATCCTGTAACCTGGGGTGAATTCTTAATACTAATTAGAAGGGGTACCAAATACAAGTTAAACAAAAAAGGAAACAGGGGACAACCTTGCCTAGTGCCTGTAAACAGGGGGAATCGAGAAGAGAAAACCCCATTGAAATAAATTCTAGCCATAGCACCTTATATACCATCTGAATCCATTGAATGAAGGATTCCGAAAACCCATTTTTTTAAGAGTAGCCCAAAGAAAGTCCCAGTTTACCCTGTCAAAAGCTTTTTCTGTGTCTAATGAGACTAAAGCCATGGGGAACGGGGAGTCTTGGGCAATCTGGAAAATATGTGAGAGGGTTCTCAAGTGGTCAGAAGAAGATCTGCCTTGCACAAACCCACCTGTTTGGGACTCAACAGATGAGACCAAACCTGTTTAATTCTAAGAGATAGGATTTTAGTAAGGATTTTAATAACATAATTTAATAATGAAATCGGACGGTAACTGGCCGGCTCATTCTGGGGTTTATCTGGTTTCAGGATCAGGACTATCGTGGCTTCCAGCAGAGTAGGGTCCAGGGAATCTGAGGTGAACATATAATCAAAGAGTTTCAAGAGAAGAGGAGCCATCTCCTTACAAAAGACCTCGTAAAAATTAGAGGGGAAACCATAGCGACCTGGAGATTTGTCAGGAGCTAGCTCCTTGATTGCCTCTACTACTTCAGCTAGAGTAATAGGAGAGGTCGAGATTGCACATTGCTGGGCCTGTAGAGAGGAGAGATTAAGGCCTTCCCGAAAATGGTCAATATGAGAATGGGAAGCTAGAGAGGTACCCTTACTGTATAGGTTCCTATAACAGGCTTCAAAAGTCTGGGAGATATCTCGAAGAGAGGTTTTAATAGAGCCATCTGGAGAATATAGGGCAGGAATCAGTCTTGAACTTTCTACTTCCCTCAGTTGAAGAGCTAACATGCTACCTGGCTTCTCCCCTTGGTCTAAATAATGAGCTTTGGTTTTAAGGATGGCATATTCTGCTTTTTCTCTTAGCAAGTCAGCATATTCATTCCTAAGCTTCAAAAGGGATTCCAGATCAGAATGGGAAGATGAAGAGGATAGACTATTTTCAGCCAATCTTATATGATTTAACTATGAAAGAACTTTGGCCTCTTTCTGTTTTTTTCCTTTTGGAGGCTAGTTTGATGAACTCTCCCCTAATGTAACATTTAAAGGAACATCAGATCAGGTCCTCTCTGCATGTGGAACCTGTATTAAACTCCAAAAAGGAAGAGATTTGTGACTTAATGTGGGATAGTAATCATTCTTCTTTTAGAAGTTGTGTGTTTAGCTTCCATGTGGTATCCTTTTGAAAGTTTGGGTCAGGAGAAATTCGAATCCGTGCCACCGAATGTTCAGATACAACAATTGGTTCAATTCCTGTCTGGTGAATACCAGCCAGAAGAGTGGTGCTTATTAAGATGTAGTCAATTCTGGACCAAGAACGGTGAACCTGGGAGAAAAAGGAGAAGAGGTGGCTAGAGGGGTTAAATAGACCCAATAAGTCCATAAAGTCCCTCAGGGCAATTTGTGAAGGGGTAAGGGGTCTTAATGGCCTATGAGTTCTGTCTAGATCTTGTAATGGAGCAATATTTCAGTCACCCCCTTGAATAAGTAGGGAGGCCAAAAATGCACTCAGTTTATTGGCCAGATTCATAAGAAAGTCCGCATCCCCTCCAACTGGACCATATATTGCCCCTAATACCACCCTGACATTGTTTAATGTGCCCTTGACAATAATAAATCTGCCCTCTTGAACTGTTAAACTTTGTTCTGCCACAAATGATATGTGTCTTTTAACCAAAATTGCCACCCCTCTACTAGAGGACGACCCACAGGACGTGAAAATTTGAGAAAAACCCAGTCAACGCAACCCATTTGTTTCCAAGGTTGTGAGGTGGGTTTCCTGCATCAAAAGGATGTCAATATTTAGGAAGGCACAGTTTTTGAGAACCTGATATCTTTTAGGCAGTTCCCTGATACCTCTGACATTCCACGTTGCAATCTTAATTTGCACCATGGTCATGTAGTATTTTGGAGAAGAGAAAAGGAACAAACACCATTAACTGACCAGGCAATCCCATAAGGCACACTCCAGTCCCACCCCCATCCCCCACAACCCCAGTAGAAAAGAAAAAATAAGAAAAAGGTTCTCTTCCCAGGGAGATTCATAAAATGGTCAAGACATTGAAAGAGTAGAGCATCTTAAGCAGCTAGTGATAAAAACAGACCATGAAATCAATAGGGAAGAGATTGAGAGAGTAACAGAAACCCCCCTTGCCTCCCTCCCTAAACCCTTCAACCTATATACAAAAGGTCCCCTTCTGTGTGCTAGAAAATATTCCAGAGTGCCTGTTACATGTGATGAGAACCAGACCCAAAAGGTTGCTCTCCTATAAGAAGGGTACGCTACATTCAAGAACCCAACCTGATCTATACCACCATGGACTGAATCCAGAAAAGAAGACATTAATATAAGGCGCTCTCTGAGCCCCATATCCCACAGGAGGTGCACTCTTATCCCTCTTCCTAGGTGCATTATGCATTGCTCCCAAAGTTACCTCCATCCCGAAGCCCTCCCACCCATCGACCCTCTGGAGAGATGGCCAACAAGAGCCCTGACCAACATTATAATGTTCCAAAGGGTTGCACTTGGCATGCCAGAAAAATAATGGGAGTCCTGAGAATCTCTTGCAATTTGCTCACTCACAAACCCTACCTGACTGCCCCCCCCCCCAAGGAGGCACATAACTCTGGCTAGTTCTCTTGAACCAAACCCAAAAGGCCATCCCTCGGGAAATGGGAAACCCTGGGGTTCCGAGAAAGCATCACTGGACTTAACACTCTTAAGGTGAGCCCTGCACCGAACAATGCGAGAATGTAAGGGGAGAAATGAACCAGAGGGACCTACTGGTCCATCCATAATAACAGCTTGTGGAAAAACACCCCCTGAAACAAAGTACCACCCCCCACACCAGAGTGCACGATCATTCTGCTAAACCAGATCCAGGCCCACTAGACTTCACCACAATCCTCTCCGCCCACCCATCCACTCCCCGAAGGATCAAGAGAAAAGAGAGAGGAAAACATCCAAAGGTAAAGAGAATGAAAACATAGCTTCACAGCAAAAAAAAAAAAACTATTGTCCTCAGGCAAATGCAGTGAAAAGCTCATCCTGCTTTAAACAAATTAAGTACTCTATTGGGAAGGTCCGTGGCCGCTTGCTTAGGGGAATCGTACGCATACCACACTCCATCAACTGCCACTGGCAGCTTAGCAGGGTAGAGTATCTTAAATCTTATTCCTGCCGCGATTAATTTATTAACCATGGGATGAAAAGCAGATCTTCTTTGTCGGGTTTCATAAGGGAGATCTTGGGTGATCCTCAACTTAGAACTGCCCCACAATATAGCCTGTAGATCTTTCGCTTTAGAGAGTACATGTTGCTTTTCCAGGAAACTTAGGAATTTCACAATTAAAGGCCTTGAGGATGGAGGTTTTGGCCTCAGGGAGCGGTGGGCTCACTCAATGTGATACTGCAGGTTGAGGGGAGAGGACCAACAACTTTAAGGAGGAATTTCTGTAAGAAGGTTATGATGTCAGAACCCTCCTCCGATTCAGGCAGGCCCAGGATCAGCAGGTTTTTCCTTCTACTTCTCCCCTCTAAATCCTCGGTTTTCAGTTGGAGTTTACTAATCTGCTGTTTCAGGTGTACAATTTCTGCTTCTGATTTCTCTCTCCATTTGTCCAGCGAAGAGGTTCTCATTTCTGAATTGCCCATTCTAGTAGATAGGGAACTTAAATCTCCACAAATAGACTTGAGCTCTGCCGAGATATCCTCTAAAGTTTCCTTAAATGGGAGCAATTCCTGAAGAAAGCGGTCCTCGGTAAGAGGGATCGCTAACGTTCCAGAAGTAGCAGACTTGGGAGCATTCCCAGAACTTTGCTGTTTTATTTCTTAGATAGTTTTTCTGGTGTAGGTGGTGGGGGATGTCTGATACTGGCCTGCTTCATTTCCACTTCCATTTCGGCTATACAGCCGATAACATTGTTGGAAATCAGCCAAAACTCTGCCACGGAATTACCAGACTGTAAAAAGGCTAAGAATCGATGTCTAGCTGGTACCCTTTGGCATATGAAGGGCAAAAAGAAGGTTTTAATTGATCGATAAGTGGGAGCTCCAGAATAGTGCTGCTTTTATGTGCCCCGCATCACGTGCCCCCTAATAATACCACCCCACTTTCTATACTTGGACCCTTCAAACTTAAATTGCACCTACATCTTATTCATATGAGTACCTGTATATGAGTACCTGCATGTGCCACCACTGAGTCATCTACACAACCGCTGACTGACCCCAGCATTTCACAGCCCCTATCCCGGGGATAGGCAAACCGCAGCACTTAGCCCCATCTCCAACCCCTTTATCCCAGCCTACCCTCTGTCCACACTGTCCTATCTACTCCACCCCTTCTTCCCTTTCCCTTACTTCTCCTTATGCTGCAGGCTTACTTTGCACATCGTCGCAATTACTGGTTTGGCTTGGATTTACTTACCCTTATGTTAATTTTGTTATCTGTTTACCGTACTCTTGATGTTTTATCTGTATATTGTCCTGAATTCCTTGCACTGTTGTCTATGTACATGACATGAAACCTCTCAATGAGCATCTGCTCACAGGTGTATCCATGATTTCAAAAAATAAATAAATAAAAACTTCCCTTGTCTCTCCTCAATAGGGCATAACCTTGGACATTTGTGTCCCAGTCATACTTTGCGATAAACTGGGTCTCTGTTATTGCCACCATGTCCAGGTCTGCCTCTATCATCAATGGCTCCAGGACTGGGAGTTTATTTCCCAGGCTGTGGGCATTTGAAACCATTTCCTTCCATGGTTTGCTGCCTACCCTCCCACTAATCCTGTCTTCACCCTCTTGTTTTTACCCTCACCCACTTTTCCCTTTTTTTTGGTGCCTTACTACCCATGCCTTGGCCTTTGTGTCCCATACTGGCGTTCTTTTTGGCTTCCTTTGTTTCTCTCCTTTCTGGCCACATATAGTACATATTTATGTCCTCCTTGCAGGATGCATTAGCCTGTGGGGGTGGGCAGTATGATTTCCCCTTCTCCTTTTCCCTACCCCAGCTTGGTAAGTTTCAATGTTTGCCAATGAAGCATTCAAACCATTCACAGAGGACTCCAATGCCCTTTCTGGAAAGATGCAAGCCATTGCCTGTGTACAGGTCTGCATCTCTCAAGGTGGGCCCCCACTCCCCAATGAAGCCAAAATCTTACTCTCCACACCATGTTTTCAACCAGCCATTGAAGTTCTTGGTGCATAGATCCCCAGCTTCCCCCTTGCCAACAACAAAAATGGAAAGGGACCTGGAGGTAGTCATATCAGATTACCTTAAGGTGGGCAAGCAATGTGAGAAGGCAGTAAGGAGGGCTGGTGGGATACTGGGATGCATAGTGATAGGCATCACCAGTAGAAAACAGGAAGTTGTTATCCCTCTGTACAGACAATTGGTGAGGCCCCATCTGGAGTACTGTGTCCAGTTCTGGAGACCCCATCTCTGCAAGGACATAGACAGGATGGAGGCTCTCCAGAGGAGGCCAACTAAATTGGTGCAGGGTCTGCATCAGAAGACATATGAAGATAGATTAAAGGAGCTTAATATGTATACCCTCAAGGAGAGGAGGGAGAGGGGGGAGGACATGATAGAAACTTTCAAGTACATCAAGGGACTCAACAGAGTCCAAGATAGTAGCATCTTTCAGAAAAAGAGATGTGCAGGAACAAGGGGGTAGAATTTGAAGAAGGGTGGATGGCTCAGAGGTAATAAGAGGAAGTATTTTTTTTCATGGAGAGGGATGTGGACATATGGAACAGCCTTTCTAAGATGGTAGTGGAGTCAAAAACAGTGGGGTAATTAAAGAATGCATGGGACAGACATAAAACAATTATAGTGGGGGTAGGAGGAAGTATGCTGTTGGTTAACTGGGATCAGCAGCTTATCCATTAGGTAGGGAAATGGGCAGAATAAGTGGGCCAAGCGGTCCTTATCTGCCATCAATTTCTATGTTTCTATGATGGGCAGCACTTCCAATAAAATCACAGAGAGTGCTATCTGCTCTAGTCCTCTTCCAGTTCTATGAACTCCTTCTGTACTCTTACTGTCTTTGTCCTATTCCCAGCTATGTCATTAGTTCCCAGTTGGACAATGACATTGAGTTTCCCCCTCCTTGCTACCACCCTAGCGATCCCCTGGATCCACTTTTCAACCCTCCAAGCCATGCTTTCTGACATGCACTTTACCTCACTCTCCTTCCTCTCCCCTGCTGCTCCTAGCTCAACCCCCCCAATAATGGAGTCCCCCACCAGGAGTGTCATCCTCTTCCTTTGTGGTCTCCCACCCTCCACCCTTGGGGTTCCATTCCAGAGGCCCCACCCATCCTCCCTGGGTACAACCTCAGGTGACCCTGTGGGTCTTCCCATTCCTCAAGCATAGCATAGGAATTCCTTAGGTGCACTGGCTGGGGGTTGTGCCTCTGACCCTCCTCCCTGGAGTTTCAAAGTTAAATTCAAATTTAAATTGCAGGTCATCCACCTCATTTTGTGACTTATATATACATTAAATAAGCATTTTCATGCTAAGATTACCTGCCATCCTTTCTTGGATGTCTTTCTGGAAGCGTATATTCCCAGACCACGTCACCAGACACCACCATCGAAAAAAGCATTATTCTTCATGTTTTCATCTGTTTTCCTTTCCATATCACTCTCTCTTGGGAATCAATCAAGGACAGGCAGATGCCATGCCAGACAGGAATTGGCTTCCTGTCTCCATCGCACCATGAAACAAAGCTTAAAAGTCTGAATGATCCAAAATGCCCACTACAGACTTCAGTGACATGCAGATTGTGTCACTGCTGTGCTTTGCACCAGCATTGTTGTGCTAAGCATTGTCCTTAACAAAATCACAACCTCTACTCCACCCATACTGTTTTGGTTAGAGTTTCAACTTTGTGATGTCTCATCAAGAACACTGGTATATTTGAGAACAAACAAATTCAAATGTTTCTGCAACAGAATTCTTTATCATATATCTAAAATGTTTCAACTTTATTAGACCTAATTGTGTTGCTTACTTCCATTTTGAGCTACCATACTCCTGGTATAATTGTTCACAACAGTGGTTTATTCATGATCCTAAATTTTGGTTTACCTGTTTATTTTGAAATATTAGTCAGTTGCTAGTGGCAAAGTCTCTTCCCTTCCTATCTGCTATAAGCATCCCCCTCCCAGGCAGTCTATCTTCATTTACTTAGCTCTCATGGGCACCTATGCATGTAGGGGTGGGATGTATACACCTGGGGTGTGCATCCCACCCACACTGCAATGCACCTGTGAACAGGTATGCATCATCAACATTCACCACTGCCAGCCATCTGTCCATGGCCCTGCCCCCTTGTAATGCAGGTCCATGCAGGTCGAGCATGGGTGGAGTCACAGACCCAGCTGGGCATTCAACTGGATGCCCGGCATGGGTCCAACAGTGGATCCCTTATGTGGCAGAGCACAAGTTGGGAGTATGCCCTGTGGATGTCTGAGGGCAGGCAGCTGTGGTTGGTGGCAGGAAGACAATGCCACCAGCCCTCCAATGGCACCACAGCAGTGCAGTGGAATGGGGCAGGTCACATAGCAGAGGGGAGAACAGTACCGCCGGTATTGGGGAGGGGGGTTCACATGCAGGGCAACTGGGGGGCAGCAGCCTTGTGCTGGTGCCCCTGTTAGGGGTATGGATTTTGTGGGTGGGGTGCAACACTCACCACTGTGTGTTGGAGCAGGTGGATGGCATCAGGCGGCTGTATGCTAGGGCCTCAGAGTGTTGTCGGGCTGCCAACCCTGTGCTTCAGCATGTCTCAGGGTGTGCATAGGAGGTTTATGGCAGGGTTCACTCTGGTGTACCCTGTACCCCACTATGCACCCTTGTGGCCAACACTATGCATCTTTGTGCATGGCGCATAGTGCTGGCATGCTCCTCGTGCAGTGCAGTCCGCTGAACTGTGGGATCAGGTGCACACCACCTTTGTACATCCCACACAGGGGTGCAATGTGTGTGGCTGTACTACATGCCCCAGAAATGCAGCGCTTAGCCACTCCACCCCTACGTTCATAGGGGCCATATTACTGGCAATTGGTGGGGCTGTGTGAGCTCCAAAAAGTTTGACATTAAAAACTTGATGTCAACAGTACAGTAGAAGCACACATCCATATTACACATAATACTTGTAGTGCTTGGTACTCATGGCTCACTACCCACAAGGGCTTCAGGAATATGATGGTACTGTATAAGCTCCCCCAGCTGAGCTTACTGTTTGGAGCCTCTTACTCAGTGGTTTCCCTCTGTGTGTTTGGGGTTGGTAGTTACCCTGGTGGGAATTGTACCACTGTAGTCCACTGGAGGTCCTTGCAGCTCAGGCCACCTCAGTATGTCACCTGGCTGTTGTTGCAGTGGGACAGGTGCTGCATTAGTGTTTCCACACCTTCTGGAGTGTGTTTGGGATGGTGTTCAGTACCAGAAGGCTGACATGGCAATGGGACAGCCATTTGTAAATAGACAGAGTAGCTATGCTACTGAGCATGCATAGCCACCAGGAAAGAAAAGAAATGGGAACATTTTGATTTTAATGGAGTAGATGCTCCATCCTTGAGTCCAATCATTTGTGGGGGGATTGGCCAGGCTCAGTGCTTCTTTATCTTGTGGTGAAAAGAGACAGGAAGGAAAGGCTCAAAATAAATGTAAATAGTTTGTGGTGGTTCCGGGTTACTGAGCATGTGCGGCCTCCTTGAGAAGAAATTGGAGTATATAGGTCTTGCTGCCAGTTTAAGCCTTGGTTAGGTTTTGTAAATAGTTTTTGGGACCTCAAGCTCCAGAGGGCATTAAGGAGCTCTGTTGGTTAGGCTCCTGGTAGTTGGGTCCCTGACTGGACCAAAGGGATTTTTGGCACACTGGGGAGAAGCAGATAAAAGGGAGTGATTTTGACACCCTGGGAAATTCACCAGTAGAGAGAAGATAGAGGAGGCTGGACTGGGGCTGATTGCCCACTCGGCCATACAGCCAGCTGTTTATTGTTTTATTGTGCTATGCAGTTAAGTCAGTACAAGGACATGGTGGTGGCCATTGGTTTGGGGAGCCCTGGGTTTTGGAGCTAGCCTGCATCTTTAGTCCCTTGAGAGGGAGAAAGGAAAGGTTGCTGCCTCAATGGAGTACAGAATAAAGGACAAAAGAAGAGCCACTGCCTGCAAGTCTAATCCCCTTAGACATATAGAAAATTAAAGGGTGCTACCTGTACAGGAGTACTGAGGAAAGGACTGAGCCATGAGGTGAAAGGAAATTGCAGAGGACCAGGGGACCTGAGTCGAGCCCTTGGTCCTTTTCGGCTCACAATCTGGAACTGTTTATTTTTGAGTTTGGCACCCACAATAGAAGTGGACAAAAAAACATAGTTTTCTGTAGTTGGCCACCCCCTTGAGGTTTGTTGTCTATGTTGGGAATTTTGATAGGATTTAGTGGAAAGAAACGTGGTAGCTGTCTGCTGTTTTGCAAGGGCCTGATTCAGCCACAAGTTTTTACAGCATGAGTTTGAGCTTTAGCTACCTAGGCTATGGGTAGTCACCTGAACTAATTTGCTCATGTTGTCACCTCTGTGTTCCGGAGCACCACTTGCTTATGATGTGATCTGCATGGTTTAGAGCAACCAAACTTTGTTTCGTTGCTCCATGGAGTGACTGATCCCTGCTTTATCAACTGTTCATTAAATAGGATCCCCTGTTTTCTGCAGTTCTGGTGTTTGCCTCCTGTTTTCTGAACTAACTGTTTGCTGCTAAAAGAAGCTTTCCTCCACAGCCATGTTCCAGTGTGGTTCCAGGGTTGATCCCCATATACTACCTATATTTACAGCCAGCACTGATTGCAGCCCTGGTCTCCCCAGTTCAGCAGTCATTGAACTCATCTCCGCCATTACCGCACATGTCACCTCAGGTGAGCTGTACATTCTAGATACTGTAACTTCAATACAGACTAGCTGTCAACTACATAGAAACATAGAAGTTGACGGCAGATAAGGACTTCAAGGCCCACTCCAGTCTGCCCATTTCTTTTTCTACCTTATAAATGTGCCATTGGCCTTTGCTCTGTCAGTGGCCTATCTATTCATACTCATTTGTATTGCTCCCTTATGCCTATCCCATGCCTGTTTGAAGCCTTGCACTGTATTCATAGCCACCACTTTTTGTGGTAAGCTATTCCATGCATCTACCACCCTTTCTGTGAAAAATAATTTCCTCACATTCCCCCTTAATTGGCCCCCCTCTAATCTCATGCTGTGTCCTCTTGTCCTGCTATTTTTCTTATATTTAAACATGTTAGACTCTTTCACCTTTGTTAATGCCCTTAAGGTGTTTGAATGCCTCGATCATATCACCTCTCTCCCTCCTTTGCTCAAGGGTATACTTATTGAGCTCTGTTAATCTGTCCTCATATGTCTTCTGATGCAGTCCCTGCACCATTTTGGTTGCCCTTCTCTGGACTGCCATAGCATAGCAAAATCTATTCCGATATCAAATCTTTGACCCTCACTCTTAAATCCCATAACCAGTTCCTTGTTGACTGGGTCCTTATCTCCTCCCCCCTCCCCCTTGAGAAATAAACATAATTCCTGCATTTGTACTTATATTATGTATTTCATGGTACTTCAGAAATAAAATGATGTCAGGTTTTAGACTGAATAGTCCATTTTTTGGGGTCTTTATCTGGTCATCCGGATTTACTCAAATGTAATCTGGTTTTTGGGCTAGTTTGAGTACTCACATACTCTAAATTATTGTATCAAATCATTTACTCTTTTGGCTGCTTGTCCAGGTTACACAGAAGTTCTGCTATCACAGCCCTTTGTAAAACCAGTCAACCTGTACATGGTGGGGTGTAAAGTATGGCCATTGAGGCCATCAGTAGTAAATCAACTTAAACTATTCCACTCTGAATTTTAAATATGGTCTTTTACTGCTCGGAAGGAAACAATTCTTATACTGTTATATGCCCTCATGTGTTCTTTCCTTTTGTTTGTCCTATATTCTAATGTGTTTTAGACCCATTCTGTTAGCCTTTATCACAACATTGATTCCCTTTCTCCAGAGTCCTCAGCAGCTACTTCTACTCTCATTTTTGATACTACTAGAACATTCCATGATATTAGTTTCACCATTACAGGCCATTCAGATGAATAGCCTGGAATGGTGTGTTTGAACATGTGGAATGTCTTAGCAATATGAAAAGAAACAGCAGTACCTGCAGAGTTAAAGGGAACATAATGCAGAAATGAGGTTATCATAAACATTGATATATAATGTGCCAAAAATTGGTCAAAGCTTATCAAAATACATGATTAACATGAAAAGGAAAAGGAAAGAGTTTAACAGAGGTTAGAACAATGAGCTATGAATGAGCTTGGTACTTTCAGCAGATCTGGATTTGATTTTCGCCCCTGTAAATGGACATTGTGGTCAATTAGATTTACCTGGTTACCAAAGAACAAAAAATGACTAATGCATACAAATAACTGTATAAAAATGATTTCCTGTCACTTTTAAGTCTTCTCTGACATTAAAATGGCTTTGAAGTAGGAACGATATACCCGTCAGTCATAAAGAGGTTGAGCTAGAGGTGGAGTTTGGATGTGGTTTAGCGAACGGTTTTCACCTCTTTTAAAGGTGGCAACCCTGCATGATACAATGTAATATTAGTACCTACACTGGCAAGTAAACTGTATAAGCAATAATATTAAGGGGGTTAAGGAAGGTATACTTACTGCACAACAACAGAAACATAACAAAGTCCATTACAGCAACAGTTTCACTGTTGTCACTATAATAGACTTCAAGGCAAAATTTCATCCTCTCCCCACCCCCACAAACAAACAAACTCTGACTTGGAGTTTGTATCTAAAAGTAAAGGGGGTGGTACGGGGGGACAAAGCCCCCCAAAGAAAAACACTCAATATCAAAAGGTGAAATTTCGCCTTTCAGTATTGAGACTGCAGCTGTGTCGAACTTCGACAAAAAAAATTGTTGAAGTCATGACGTGGAACTGGCAAGGAAAGAAAAGTGTGAATAGAGAAAATAGGACACAAAGGGTAACAATGCAATTCAAAGTATAACACGCAGTGCTAATATGCCCACACTCATACCTTCCCTCCTTGCAGTTTCCATTACCCAATATGTGGGTACACCCACCATGTTATACCCCAGAGTCTTATGTGGGCCTCTGGCAAAGCTCCTATTGTGGTGGATACATTCAGTGTTAGTGTGTTGTACACCCACCATGTTACAACCCAGAGACTTATTTGTGCTTCTGGTGATGCTCCTATTGGGGTGGATACATTCAGTGTTAGTGTGTGGTATACCCACCGTATTACACCCCAGAGACTCATGTGGGCTTCTAGCAAAGCTCCTATTGTGGTGGATACATTCAGTGTTAGTGTGTGGTACACCCACCATGTTATACCCCAGAGACTTATGTGTGCTTCTGATGACACTCCTATTGTGGTGGATATATTCAGTGTTAATGTGCTTACAGAAATGAATCAAATTATAATGTAACAATAACAAACAACAACAAAGGAGTCCCTCCTTGTAGTCCAAATAAGGAGGACTAAATGGGCTAGCAGATCTTATACTTGGGTCAACAGGCATATGACAGCGTATTTATACAGGGCTTGCATCTGCCTAACTACCCTTCGATGTAGGGGTATTGTAGACTTTCAGGCAGTTTCCATCTGCTTCTCTTCCTTGGCTGATTCACCCACAGAGAACCTTGATTATGGGGTCCAAAATTTGCTAAATTGCTAGGGCCAGCAAATGTGGAATTTCCCACTAGCGATCAGCTCTTTAGAGCAAATGTCGCCCAATGTCTATAGAAATTACTCTATGTTGCAGTTGAAAATCTTCCTCCACTTTTCTCACAAAGAGAAGAGCACTTCAGCAGTACAAAAATAAACATTTATCTGCTACCTAAATTATAAAAAAATTAAGCATATTTGTCAAGTCTGCTTTCTGACGAAGCAAAGGTGACATGAATATTTCCTTTTATAGAAACATAGAAACTTCCAACACAAAGGGACCCACTGGCCCATCCAGTCTGCCCTAAAAATATATTACTCAATGCATCACTGCAGACTCTACTTGATCTGCAGCCTTACTTACCCACTCCCAGCCCTGTGAATAAGGTCCACTGTGGCTACCCCATGCATGATTGAAATCTGCTACCGTGTTGGTACTGTACCTACTACCTCTTCTGGAAGTCAATTCAAGTTGTCCACTATCATTCTGAGAAGAATTATTTCCTCACATTCCCTCTGAGCCTACCCCTTCCAGTCAAATATCATGCCCTTGAGTTTTTCCTCACATGCCCACTTCTCATTTCCCGTTTCCTCCAACTTTCTCCCCACCGCCTCTTCTTTGCAGTCATCTCCCTGCTTACTCCTTTTACTACAACTTAGTAACAATGCTGTCTCCCAGCTGCCCCTGATGCATTACAGTGGCTCTATCAATTATTCTACTCTTTGTGGGATTGCCTTTTAGTACTGGATAAATGCTATTGGAAGGGATGTCAGTGCTATCCCCCTGCTTGTGGCATCCCTACTATAGAAAAAAAAAATAAATGGAGAGAGTTGGCTGTAGTGTAATGCTCACTTGTGGCATCCCCAACATTCTGGTTGTGGTCATTGGAGACTGGGCATCTCTGAGCTACAGATTCAATATGCCACTTCAGATGGTCCACAGGGAGGTAGATCTGTCATAGTTAAACTTTATCCCCTCCTTAGAGGCTCTGTGTGCTGCTCTGCAACTCGGGACCCTGAGTCTGCAATTTAAGGACAGAAGTCCTTTGTTTGTACCTGGCGCCCTTTTCTGGGAGATGCTATTGGTTCCCAGATGCCCAAGTCACTAAAGATCAATGTTGTTGTAGCACAATTAACTCCACGAAGCTGACCCTGCTGAAAATGAGAAAAGGACTGTGTTTGCCAAAAAACAATCTGCTGCCTAGTATCGCTACCTACTACAGCCCCTCTAGAACTCCGAGAAGGTAGGTAATGATTGTGCTAGACAGGAGGGTGTACAATAACAATATTAAGTGCTCTGCAATAATAACCTGTCTGTAGAACTTTACAACCATTTGTTACAATGATATGGAAGTACACAGTTATAGCCCAGAGCCCTGTAATGAAAACCTGCTGTGAAAAGTGAGAGACCTGTTGGTTAACTGTGACTGAAACCCACAGTTACAGCTCAGAGTAGTTACTTAAATCAAGCCTGCCTTTTAATAACTGCCATTAAAGTACATGTATTTTAGGAACCACTATGCCTCATTGCCATCAATGCATGCTGTAGTACAGAATAAATAACAATGGATGGGATGTCAGTGGTATCTGTCCATTTGTAACGCCCCAGGTGCAAAAAATAAATAAAAATGGAAAGAGTTTCTATAGTGTACTGCTTGACTGCAGCATCCCCTACAGTCTGGTTATGGTTGCTGGAGGCTCGATGACTCTAAGACACAGAATCTATTGATCCCCCTTACCCTTCTATCCTCTAGAGTACCTATTTAAGTCCTTGAGTCTTCCCTTGCAGGGCCTCAGATGCAGGCCATGCACCATTCTGGTTGCCCTCTTCTGTACTGCCACCACTATTTTTATGAACTTCTTGTTTTGCTGACAGCTTCCTAGTACAATTGGTCAAGAAGAAGACTAGACTGGGAAACACTCTGTACTTGGTGCTATTGAATGTGGAGGTTGTAAGGGATTTCGCTGTCGGGAACCAAGTAGCTGGGAGTAACCACAACATGGTGTGGCTCAAGCTCAGTATGGGAAGGGAAATAAGAGGAACGGGTACCAGGGTGATTGAATTTAAGGGCGCGGACTTTAAAGGGATGAGGAAAATTTGTGGTGGGCACCTGGTGGAAATTCAGGCATGAATGGATGCTAGACAAATGTGAGATATTATTAAAAAAGGGGCTCATGGAGGCTTTAGGACACGTGCTAGGACAACGAATAAGAAGGGAAGGGAAAAGAAGTGCAGTTGGCTGAAGCAAGAGGTCCTGGAAGCGGTGAGGTCCCAGACAAAGGCATTTGAGAGACTCAAGAATTTGGGAGAAGGGATGATATAGAAGAGTACAAGAAGTAGTCCAGGGAAGTTACAAAGCTGGTCAGAGCAGCCAAGGCTTCCAAAGAGCTAAGAGTGGCACAGAGCATTAGGGATGGTGAGAAGGATTTGATTCGATACATTACAGAGAGAGAAGGAATAATAAGGACCAGATTGTGAGGATCAGGAAGGGCGGGGGGGTGGAGAAGGGGGAACACCAGGCAGAGGCACTAAATGAATACTTCTGCTCTGGGTTCATAAAAGAGAATGGAGGGCAGATACCTCAAGGGAGGGGGTGGTGTGGGCATGGGAAGTGGGGATAACTGATTTAGGAATGACAGAAGACAGGGTTCTGGAAGGATTAAGGGTACTAAGGATGGACAAGGCACTGGGTCCAGACAACATTCACCCTAAGGATCTCAAGGAGCTGAAGAAGATCCTAGCAGGAGCACTGGCAGACTTGTTCAACACCTCCCTAGATACAGGATGCATGCCACAGGATTGGAGGATGGCCTATGTGGTTCCCATTCACAAAAGTGTTCCTAAGGATGAACCAGGCAACTACAGGCCAGTGAGACACACATTGATTATGGGGAAGCTCATGGAGACAATCCTAAAATGAGCTGTATGTTTTGCTACCTACCCTAATCAATACTACAACAGTCTCTACAGCAGTCTTTTAATGAAGCTGAAAGATGGTTCTCCAAGTACCATTTGGTCCTAAACTATAAAAAAACTAAAATAATGTTATTTGCTAACTCCCAGAACAAACATAGTGGCCAGATCCCGCAAATCCTAAATTTCAACCAGATCCCCCTAGAACAGGTAACCTCCTTCAAATACCTTGGAGTAACCCTAGATGCTGCTCTTAGCTACCATGAACTTATCCATCTGCTTAGCACTGCTGTAAACACACACTTTGGCCTATTGTACCATCATAAATACTGTCTCATGCTGGAAGCCCAACAGCTTGCCATCTCATTATCCATCCGGTCCCTCATAGACTAAGGAATACTGGTGTACAGTAAGGGGCTGCAGACTCCACTGCCCTTCAAAGTATGAGGATATCATTAAATAAGACCTGATGCCTTGCCACTGGTTGTGAGTGCCTGACCCACACCTGCTCTCTCTACACCCTTAAAAACTGGCTTGACTTTGACAGAATAAATACCAGGCCTGCCTTTTCACAAAGAAGATCTCTAACGGTAGTGCACCTCATGGCCTCTCAACCCTTCTTCAGACTGCTCCTGCCCCTAAATGTGCCTGTATTTCCTGTAAATCCTGTTACCAGGTCCCCCTCTGCAGATCACCGATGGGTCAAAGAACCTTTCATTACAGGGCTCCCTTCTGGATAAATGCCCACCCCAATACCAACCTCACTGAAACAAACCTGGCCACTTCAAACACCTCCTTAGGGAACAGATTCATTGCGAAGGGGCACGCAGCTGTCTCTAGCCAAACCCTTTGGTATGCCTCCTTGCCCTTAGGCCCACTTACAGACACTCCCACCTTAAGTTTTACTACCTCCAGGCTAAGGCACACCTGGAATGCTAGCCCTCCAACCTACAGTCCCACCCCCCAGCTTGGTAAATTATATCCTAGTATTGACCATTGACACTGCCTATGACTAAGCTACTAATAGTAGCTGCTATATACCTAGGACTAAGCCACAACTGGTAGCTCCTATACACTTGATGGAACGAAATGTAATTTGCAATGTAATTTTGAATAAGTATGTTCATTGTACAGCCTGTTGTATGGCCATGCTTCCTGCTGGCAGTAGTAATTTTACTGTATAGAAGACCATGTAACCTGTATGTAATGTAAATAATGGATAATTGTCCACAATGTACAACCTGGATGCTATTGTGACAATGCTCCCTGCATGCAGCTGCTCTTCACTGCTTGTAAGCACTGCCCACTCTCAACCCTGATGAATCTCCTGCCCTGCCTTTCTTACTAAAACAATTTGTTACTGCCAGGGTTCCACAAGGGGAATCCTGCAACCAGCAGCCAGTGAGCTACCCTTGTTATCAAAATTCCCTCATTTACCCAACAACTGCAATTATGGTAGCCTCGTGGCAATTCTTCCTCCTGACTGCACTGTGTATCATACCCCTTACTGGCTTATTATCTGAAAAATTTGACACTTGGGGTACACCACATCCTCATCCTGAAGACTGCTTGCCCAATCTAACTCTACACATCACTTGTTATGCCAAGGCTCCTTGCCAACTGATCCAGGTGGGCTACCTTCCACGAAGAGCAACTATTGCAGGTTTGTCAACGCCTCCTTCCTTATCTAATTAATTCAAGTTACTCCCACTGGTGTTACATAGCCAGAGTATTAGCCTCAGTGTCCTTAGACTTGCATAAATTAAAAAACAAAGCTTGGCACTCCAGTTCCTCCTCCATGCCAAGCCAGAAAAAGCCTCAAGCTCATTGCCTTTCACTTGAATCCTTGAAAAAATTGCTACTCCTCCTCTTACTCTGCCCTGGCAATGTCAAGCTTAATCCAGGGCGCATAAATAAACTTGCCTCCCCTTCTGAGTCACTATCTCTTAAAGGTATTAGTTTTATGCACATTAACGCATGCAGTCTGCTGAAAAAATTCACCCTTATCCAGGCTTGGACCGCCCATACAATGGCAGATGTGTTTGTTATCTCAGAATCCTGGCTACGGCCCTCTACGCCAATAAGTGTGATTAATATACCTAAATGCCTGATCTTTAGATGCGATCGGCAATCCAGAGGAGGTGGGGTTGCCATCTACATCAAAGATAGATTTGTGGCATCAACACTTAATTCTAACTCATTGGTAGCGGGATTTGAGTGCCTGGACATAAAAATTGACCTATCCCCATTGTCAGCACTCCGAGTCATAGGATGCTATAGGCCACCATCTGCCGGTACTCAGCTCTTGTCCTATCTTACAACTATCTTGGACACTAGCCCCCTGGAAACAATTATCCTCGAGGATCTAAACTACGATAGGCTGTCGGAAGCTGGTCACCCACTTAAATCTTTCTGTGATCCCTTGGATTCAATCTACTCAACAAAGAGCCCACCTATATCAACAAAAATAATACTGCCAGAAATACTCTTCTGGACATCATTGCCCAGTGTGGTCCAAAAGGGGAAGGAGTGGTGTTGATGGGGGACCTTAATATGCCAGGTACAAACTGGGGAACCATGTCCTCTAAGGTGGCCAAGGAGCAGAGGCTGCTGGATGGCTTTCAGGATGTGTTCTTAACACAGCATGTGATGGAGCCCACAAGAGGGCATGTCCTGGATGTGGTTCTGGCAGATGGGGATCTGGTAAGGGACATAGTTGTACAGGACCCCTGACTGGGAGTGACCACAATACTGTCTGGTTTCAAATAAGCATGGGGAGTGGGGGTGAGATCTAGGACACTGGCAGTGGACTTCAGGAGGCAGACTTTATGGGCATGGGAAATATTCTCAAGGATCACTTGAAGGGGATTACCTCAACGACAAGTGTGGAAAGGAGATGGGAGGTCATAAAACGGGGACTTCATGAGGCAGTCAGGATCTGCGCTAAGTTGAAACGTAAGGGAGCAAGGTCACGTAAACCATGCTGGTGGTCCAGTGAGGTACAGGTAGCAGTCAGAGAAAAGAAGGCAGCCTACAAAAAATATAAAACAACAAGAGGGGATAGGGATAAGGAAATGTACCAGCTTGCATCTAGAAAAGTCACCCAGATGGTGAGGGGAGCAAAGTCCAGTAAAGAGCAGCGGCTGGCACAGGGGATACATGGAGGGGAAAAGGGGTTCTTCCGGTACATTGGGGAGCGGAGAAAAACTAAGGGCCATCTCAGCAGATTGAGATCAGAAGGAGGGTGGGTGGAAGAGGTGAGGGACCAGGCAGAGGTATTTAATGAGTACTTTGCCTCTGTGTTCACTAGGGAGGGGGATGGGATATCTACAAAGCAAGGCATGAAGGGGATAGAAGCAGCAGGGAGTGGGATCAGGGGAGCAACAGAAATGGAGCAAGAGGGAGGGAAAGGTACCCCAGGGGTGTCACATCTGGATAAGGATAAAAAGACCAGTAAGGGGAGGGACGGATGATGCTATCTCCACCAAAAGGGTGTGGTTAGCCCTCAAGGCCCTAAAGAAAACAAATCTCCTGGGCCGGATGGCATTCATCCGAAGTACTATGGGGTGGCGGACATACTGGCTGCACCCCAGGCGGAGCTTTTCAGCAGGTCACTTGAGACAGGGAGGGTACCTAGGGATTGGCGAGAGGCACATGTAGTACCAATCCATAAAGGGGGGGTTGAGGAAGTACCAGGTAACTATAGACCCATCAGTTTGACCTCGGTGGTGGGAAAATTAATGGAGAGTATACTAAAGGAACGATTGGGGGTGTACTTGGAGGAGGTGGGAGGTCTGGATAGTCGGCAACATGGGTTTGTGCCAGGTAGATCATGTCAAACCAACCTTGTGGAGTTCTATGAATGGTAACATCAGAACTGGACAGGGTAAGCCTGTGGATGTATTATTCTTGGACTTCAGCAAGGCGTTTGACTCTGTCTCACAATGGTCTGGTGGAGAAACTGATGGGGTTAGGAGTAGGCCCTTTGATGGTCAGATGGATTGAAAACTGGCTAGCTGGACGCACTCGAGAGTAGTGGTCTGTGGGGAGCTCTCGAACCCTAGAGAGGTTGGTAGTGGGGTACCACAGGGCTCGGTCCTGGGTCCGATCCTGTTTAATGCATACATAATTTGACATCAGGGAGGGTATAGGGTGTGAAATGAGTCTCTTCGTGGATGACTCCAAGATGGGAGCAGTAGTTGAGGGAGAAGAGGGGAGGGTGGCCCTGCAAGGGGACCTGGACACCCTGGAAAGCTGGGCTCACACATGGAAATTAAATTTCAATATTACCAAGTTGCATCTTGGTCGGGGAAACCCTAAACACAGGTACACCCTGGGAGGGGAGGCGCTGGAGGCCTCAACAGGGGAAAAAGACCTAGGGGTCATGGTGGATACATGTATGAATAACTCTGAGCAGTGCAGGAGAGCAGCAAGCAAGGCAAACAGGATGTTGGGATGCATTGTAAGGGGGATCACCTCTAGGAGCAAGGAAGTGATTCTGCTGCTGTACAATGGACTGGTTAGACCACACCTTGAGTACTGTGTACAGTACTGGAGACCACACTTGAAGAGGGACATACAGCTCCTGGAGAGGGTACAGAGGAGGGCAACAAAGATGATACGAGGGCTAGATTTGACTTATGAGGACAGACTTGAGGAGCTCTGCCTGTTTTCATTGGAGGAGAGGAGAGACAGGGGGACATGATTGAGGTCTTCAAGTACCTCAAAGGGAATAAATAGGAGTAAACATGGAGGATCTTTAGACTAAAGCGGGAGGTATCACCAGAGGCATGGTTTGAAGTTGGAAGATGGAAGGGTGAGGGGGGAAAAGAGAAGGAGGTTTTTCACCGAGAGGGTGGTGGACCCTTGGAATGCACTGCCTGGTGAGCTGGTTCAGAGATCCGCAGTGGAGGGCTTCAAGAGAGGGTGGGACAGACACAGAAAGTGGATGTATCAGATGATGGCCTGTCCCGGGGGTGGGGATGGATGATAGGGGTTTCTGGAGAACAAGGGATGGGAGGGTCTCGGCATCCAACTAAGGATCTAGGTTCGAGCAGACTCGATAGAACGTAAGGCCTAATCTGCTGGCAAATAGTATGTTAGTATGTTAGTATGATGTCCTGATTGTGAATAAAACCCCATCCGTTCTCCCACGTTGGAACCTTTGACGTGGATATTAGTGACCATTGCCTAATAGCTGGAGTTTACACAGCCAACAAAATGCCAGCTACGGCCAAATTCTCCTCCAAAAGGTCAACCTGGTCATTCGACCAAAAGGCATACCTACTTGATCTAAAAAACTCCCCCTTGCAGCAGAGTTTTTACCTTGCTAAAACAGTGGAAACTGCATATTCTGTACTGCATGAAATCATTACCTACGCCGTGAATCTACATGCACCTCTGTCAAAAATATGCATAAAGACTAGGAAGTACCATTGGTTCACTCAAGATCTCAAGGCTGCACTACAGTCCAGGGATAAACTCTGGAAAACTGCCCACAAATCCCCAAAAGAGAAAGACTGGCGTCTCTTTAGAGCAGCCAGAAATCACTGCACCAAACTGATTAGGGAATCTAAAGCCTGCTATTACGAAGCAGAACTAGATACTGCAGCCAATTGTCCCTCCAAATTCTGGGCCATAATCAAAGAACTGGTGGGAGCCACATCACAAAATATGCTGCCTTCAAAAATTACCTCTGACAATACAGTAATCAATGACAAAAAAGAGATACTGCAGGCATTCAACAATCACTTCACCACAGCAGGCTTAGCCTTCGATAACTCGCCTGCATGTAGCCTGCGCACCCAACTTGACATGACCCCACCAAATGTTGGCTCAGTTAGTCAATATTTCTCATTCTCATCAGTTTCCCTCAAGGAAGTGGAAGACTTGATTCTCCACCGGGATACTAAGAAAAGTGCCGGCGCAGATGCACTTGAACCATACTTCCTAAAGATATCATGCCATGTATTGGCAATGCATATTACTCATTTATTCGACCTATCCCTAACACAAGGTACCCTCCCTTAAATATGGAAAATCTCACACGTTATCCCGCTATTTAAATCTAGATACCCTTGCGACCTTAAAAAGTATAGGCCAATTTCTCTCCTACCCACACTCTCGAAGCTACTGGAAAAAATAGTAAATGGCCAACTAAGATCTTTCATCGACAGAGAAAAATTACTGAACCCCCTTCAATCTGGATTCAGAAACAACCACAGTACAGTCTTGGTATTAGCTAAAGTAACCAATGACTGGCAGCTGAATTTGGAGCATAGAAATTCAGTAATGCTGTGTTTCTTGACCTCAGCAAAGCATTCGACACAGTTGACCATGACCTGCTCCTCGACTCGCTTAAAAACACTAGGACTGGATGCTACTTCTCTAAACTGGTTCTCTGACTATCTGACAGACCGATATCAGCAGGTGAAAGTGGATGGCAAACTACTGCCTTAAAACTCGTACAAAGAGGTGTCCCTCAGGGATCCATATTAGTTCCCCTCCTCTTCACAGTGTATAACAACAACACTGATGAGGGAATCAAGGATGCAAGTATTCATTTATTCGCGGATGACACAGTGCTGTACCTGAGTCGTCCCACACCAAAAGAAACTTGTACTGACCTACAAAAAGATTTCAACCACCTGCAACTCCAACTAATCTATAAAAAACTGTTATTAAATGCTAAGAAAACTAAAGCCATGTTATTTCCCCCTGCAAACTACACAAGCGCTACTTACTCTCTCCCCCCAATAACTACAATGCTGGGAGAGTGCTTAGAGTATGTTCCGAAATTCAGATATCTTGGGGTCTGGATCTACTGTAAACCCTCCTTCACTGACCACCTGGAAGACTTGCTGAAAAAAATTAAGGCAAAGAATTGGCCTTTTTTACAGGATAAGAAGACTTCTTACAGCAAACGCAAAGAAATGACTAATTCAAGCCATGTTCCTGTCCTTAATTGACTATGCAGACTTCATATACAGTAGCTGTGTGGCTTCCTATCTTGGAAAATTGGATACGCTCTACCACAGAGCTATACGCTTCATCACTGACCTCCCCTTCTCTTCCCATCACTGCGCACTATATGCTGCCACGGGCTGGACCTCACTTCACTATAGAAACATTGAAACATAGAAACATAGAATTTGATGGCAGATAAGGACCGCTTGGTCCACCCAGTCTGCCCATTTCTTTACCTAATGGATAGGCTGCAGATCCTAGTTAACCAGTAGCCTACTTCTTCCTACCCCCACCCCCTAGAATTGCCTTATGACTGTCCCATGCATGCTTGAATTCAACCACTGTTTTTGACTCCACAACCTCCTCCGGAAGGCCGTTCCATGCATCCACAACTCTCTCTGTGAAAAAATACTTCCTTACATTACCTCTGAGCCACCCCCCCCATCTTCAATTTGTGCCTCTGTTCTTGTACACCTCTTTTTTTGAAAGATGCTACCCTCTTGGACTTTGTTGATTCCCTTGAGGTACATGAAAGTTTCTATCATGTCCTCCCTCTTCCTCCTTTCCTTGTGGCTATACATATTAAGCTCCTTTAGTCTCTCTCTATATATGTCTTCTGGTGCAGACCCTGCACCATTTTAGTTGCCCTCCTCTGGACATCTTCCATCTTGTCTGTGTCCTTGAGGAGATTGGGTCTCCAGAACTGCACACAGTACTCCAGATGGGGTCTCACCAGCTGTCTGTATGGAGGGATAACAACTTCCTGTTTTCTACTGGTGATGCCTCTCCCTATGCATCCCAGTATCCTCCCATCCCTCCTTACTGCCCTCTCACATTGCTTGCCCATGATTAAGTCATCTGATATGACTACTCCCAGGTCCCTTTCCATTTTTGTTGTTGTTCGTATCTCACCCCCCATTGTGTACTCTTCCCCTGGGTTTTTGTTTCCCAGGTGCATTACCTTGCACTTCTTAGCACTGAATCTAAGCTGCCATACATTTGACCATTTCTCTAACCTTGCCAAGTCCCTTCTCATCCTTTCCACCCCACCTTGTGCATCAACTCTGTTGCAGATTTTTGTGTCATCTGCAAAGAAACATGCTTTTTTTTCCAGTCCCTCTGCAATGTCACTTATAAAGACATTGAAGAGGACCAGACCTAATACTGAACCCTGTGGTACCCCACTAGTAACCCCTTTCTTCAGAGTGGACTCCATTTACTATTACTCTCTGTGTCCTATTCTCTGGCCAATTCTTTACCCAGGCTATCATCTTGGGACCCACTCCCAGGCTGGCTAACTTGTATATTAATCTTTTGTGTGGGACTGTGTCAAATGCCTTGCTAAAGTCTAGTTAGGCCATGTCCACAGCCCCTCCCTGATCTACTAGTTTGGTCACCCAGTCAAAGAAATCTATCAGATTCATCTGGCATGACCTTCCCACTGTGAATCCATGCTGCCCTGGGTCCTGTGCCCCTCTGGCCTCTAGGTACTTGACAATTATTTCCTTCAGAAGTGATTCCATCATTTTCCCTACCACTGAGGTTAAACTAACAGGTCTGTAGTTTCCTGCTTCTGCCTTGCTCCCACTTTTGTGAAGGGGAATCACATCTGCCCTCCTCCAGTCCTCAGGTACCACCCCATCCTCCCATGATTTGTTAAAGAGGGTAGTCAGTGGTGTCACTAGTTCTACCCTTAGTTCTTTTAGAATTCTGGGATGAATCCCATCAGGCCCCATTGCTTTGTCCACCTTCAGTTTTAAGAGTTCTTTCAGAACCCTTTCTTCTGTAAAAGGGCTGATATCAACTTCTGTATTCAGAGTGTTTCTATTGTTTGTTTTAGGTACCTCCCCCTCTTCATTTGTAAATACTGAGCAAAAATATTTGTTTAGCATGTCTGCCTTTTCACCGTCACCCTCTTCCCCTTCCCCCTCCCCTTTATTAAGCCTCACTATCCCTCCCTTAGTCTTCCTTCACTCCCTGATGTACCTAAAAAAGGTTTTATCCACCTTCTTAACTGAGTTGGCTATCTTTTCCTCGGTTCGGGCCTTCGCTGTTCTGACTGCCTTCCCAGCTTCCTTTTGTTGTAACTGATAGAATTCTCTGTCTTGCTCCTTCTGTGATTCCTTGTACTTTCTGAATGCTTTCTTTTTCTCTTGAACCTTCACTGCTACCTCCTTTGAGAACCATAGTGGTTTCTTACATCATTTTGTTTTGTTTATTTGCTTCACACAAGGCTTGTTACCTCTGTGATGGCAGTTTTTATTATTCCCCATTGTTCTTCCACCCCTCCTTCCTGCCCATTTGCTAGTGCATTCCTTAGGCACTTACCCATTTTGGCAAAGTCAGCCGTCCTGAAATCCAGTACTTTTGCCTTTGTATGGCTTGACTCTATTGCTGTGTTTATTGTGACCCATACTGTTTGATGGTCGCTAGTTCCCAGATGGCTACCCACTTCTACATCTCTGATCCTCTGTCCATCTCCATTTGAGAGAACCAGGTCTAAGATTGCTCCCTCTCGAGTGGGTTCCAATACTAGTTGTCTAAGGCATGCCCACTGTAGGGCATCTAAAATAACCCCACTCTTAGAAGTGGCTGCTGCAACTGCACTCCAGTTAACATCTGGCATATTCAGATCACCCATCAACAGTATCTCCCCTTTATCTGCCATTCTAATTATACTTTCTATCATTTCCTTGTCCATTTCCTCCCTTTGAGAGGGGGGTCTGCATACAACCCCTGTGCGGATTGTGGTGCCATTGCCTGCCTCCAAATTGACCCACAGTGCTACTTCTCCTCCTCCCTGTTTACCCTTTTGTTCTGTTGCTTTGATTCTTTCCCTTATGTAGAGAGCTACTCCTCCTCCTCTTTTACCCTCCCTGTCCCTCCTGTAGATAGTGTATCCTGGCATGTTTACATCCCAGTCATGGTTCTGTGTGTAACCATGTTTCTGTGACTGCCATGATATCCAGATGTTCCTCTTCCATCAAGGCCACTAATTCAGGAAGCTTGTTATCCAGACTACAGGTATTGGTACTCATTGCTCTCCATTTTTTGATGGCTTTACCTTCTGTAGCAGCATCCCCCACTGACCTTTCTACCTTGGTCATTTTTTTCATTTAGTACCCTGTTTTGTAGGGGAAGACTGGGATTTTCCTGCTGGTTATCAGTGCCTCCCCCCTTGGCTAGTTTAAAAGCTTGCCAATGAAGCATTTAAACCGATTGCCCAAGAGACTTGTTCCCTTCCTGGACAGATGCAGACCATCCTGCCAGTCCTGGTGAGCTGTCGGCCATCAGATACATAAGCAGATGGTGGACTTCTCTGAGTGTAGCCAGTTTTAAGTGGAAGGAGGGACGGCCCAAGTGAAGGCCAGTATGCATTGGGTCCCGTGAGAGGGGGCAGTGGAGTTAAGGAATTGGGATGTATATTGTTGTAGGTCTGAGAAGAATTCATTAAAGCTAGAAACAATGGATGGGGGTGTGTATGGGTTGTTCCCTGAGCAACAATGGAGCTGGGTACTTTGGAGGTGTTACCCTTTAAGAGTGAGTTGACCTGCTTCTAAAATTCTTTGGGGTTGCTTAGGTGTTCTGTTTGGAATTTCTTGAGGTGGCAGCATTTTGCTTTTTGTATGGAGTTTATGCAGCTGTTCCTTAGCTGTCTGTACAGTTGCCAGTCAGTGGTTAGGCTGCTGAGTTTGTAGGCCCTCCATGCTTTGTCCTGGGAAGTCATAAGTTGTTTTAGCTCCTTGGAGAGGCAGGAGGCTCTAACCCCTTTTATTCGGCGTTTTTTTGTGGGTGCAAGGGAGCCAATGATGTTTGTGAGTGTGGAAACAAAGAAGTCACATGCTGAGTTGACATTTGGGAGGGTATTTATTCATCTTCAATCAGTGTTACGGACTGTGTCTGCGAAATGGATGGGGTTGGATTTAGACATATCATGTGTTTTGATGATTTTGGGTGGGGGACTGGGGTAGCTGTTGCACCAGATGCATAGGTTTGGGGAGTAGTCACTTATACTGTCGGGGAGAACACTAGCAGAGTTTATCTTGGATGAGCAGTTGGTGACCACCCATTCCAATAGGGAATGGTTGCCCGAGCGTGAGTTCATACGAGTTGAGTCCCTTATGACTTGTACCAGATTGTAGTCTGCTAGGGATGTGGTCAATTTGGTTGTTTTTTTCACTCATCTAGTCGATGTTAAAGTCATCACTGATAACAATATCCTGCTGAGGGAGACTTGCACAGTAGGCTAAGAAAGTGTTTAGGCATGATGCAGCCACCTTAGGGGGTAGGTATACGCAGCCGACCAGTAGTTTCTTGAACAACCCAAGGGTGATAGAAATCATTATTTTCTCAGCCTCAGCATGAGCTGTGGTGGCAAAAGAATCTGGATAGCATCCAGTCTGTCCCTTATGTACATGATGACACCACTGGCTTTTTCCCCCCTGATGAGCTACCCTAAAGCATTTGTAACTTGGCAAGGCAACCTCATGTGGTTTGAGGCACGGTTTCAGCCAGGTTTCAGAGATTCCCAGGATGTCAGGAGTGTTAATATTGACCCAAGCTTCAAGCTCAGGCATTTTAGATCTCAGGCTACTGATGTTCAAGTGAGCTATTTTTAGACCCTTTGGTAGTGGCTTCAATTGAGAAGGTGGCAGAGCAGCGGGGGTGGTGGAGATGGGTCCAGGGTTAGGCTCAATGTCGCCAGAGAGGGCAAGCAGGAGAAGTAGGAAGCAGGACTTGTGAGTAGAGAGCAAGTGTTGTTTTATGTTTTTTTTGCCTTGATGGGGTATTTGTTTATGCTTCTGAGAAGCCACAGCCCCAGGTAGGCAACACCCCATTTTGGCATGCAGTGGACTAGGTAAAACCTAAACAAAATGTCAGTTTGGGGGAGGTGGGGGGAGGCACAAAGGTGTGATGCATTGGAGGGTGTTTTAGGGCCATAGCTATGAGGTAATCTGCAGAGAGAAGAAGTAGGAGGCAGAGATGAATCAAATAATAATGTAGCAATAACAAACAACAACAAAAGGGACCTTCTTTGTAGTCCAAATAAGCAGGACCCTATGGCCGAGCAGATCTTATACTTTGTTCAACAGGTATATGACAGCGTATTTATACAGGGCTTGCATCTGCCTAACTACCTTCCGATGTAGGAGTATTGTAGACTTTCAGGCAGTTTCCATCTGCTTCTCCTCCTTGGCTGATTCATCCACAGAGAACCTTGATTATGGGGTCAAAGATTTGCTAAATTACTAGGGCCTGCAAATGTGGAATTTCCCACTAGCAATTAGTTCTTTGGCGCAAAAGTCAGCCAGTGTCTAAAGAAATTATTTTCTTCTATGTTGCAGTTGAAAATCTTCCTCCACTTTTCTCACAATTTGAAGGGCACTTAGGCAGTACAAAAATAAACCTTTATGTGTTACCTAAATTATAAAAAAATATGAGCATACTTGTCAAGTCTGCTTTCTGAGGAAGCAAAGGTGCCATGAATATTTCCTTTTATAGAAACACAGAAACTTCCAGCACAAAAGGACCCCCTGGCCCATCTAGTCTGCCCTAAACATATATTACCCAATGCATCACTGCAGACCCTATTTGATCTGCAGCCTCACTTACCGGCCCCAGCCCTGTTACTAAGGTTCCCTGTGTCTACCCCATACATGATTAAATCCTGCTACTGTGTTGGTACTGTACCTACTATCTTAGCTGGAAGTCAGTTCGAGTTGTCCACTACCCTTTCTGAGAAGTACTTCCTCATATCTCTTCTGAGCCTACCCCTTCCAGTCAAATATCATGCCCTTGAGTCTTTCAACACAGGCCCTCTTCTCATTTCCCCTCTCCTCCAACTTTCTTCCCACCTCCTCTTCTTTGCATCACTCCCTGCTTACTCCTTTTACTACAACTTAAGTGACAAAGCTGTCTCCAAGCTGCTCCTGATGCACAACAGTGGCTCTATCAACTATTCTACTCTTCGCGGGATTGCCGTTCAGTACAGGATAAATGCTATTGGAAGGGATGTCAGTGCTCTCCCACTGCTTGCAGCATCCCTGCTGGAGGGAAAAAAAATAAATGGAAAGAGTTGTCTGTAGTGTAACGCTCACTTGCGGCCTCCCCAACAGTCTGGTTGTGGTCAGTGGAGACCGGGCATCTCTAAGCTATAGATGCAATACACCACTTCAGATGGTCCACAGGGAGGGAGATCTGTTGTAGTTAAACTCCATCCCCTCCTTAGAGGCTCTGTGCGCTGCTGTGTAACCTGGGACCCTGAGTCTGCAATTTAAGGACAGAAGTCCTTTGTTTGTACCTGGCACCCTTTTCTGGGAGACGCTATTGGTTCCCAGATGCCCAAGTCACTGAAGATCAATGTTGTTGTAGCACAATTAACTCCATGAAGCTGACCCTGCTGAAAATGAGAAAAGGACTGTGTTTGCCAAAAAACAATCTGCTGCCTAGTATCACTACCTACTACAGCCCCCCTAGAACTCTGAGAAGGTAGGTAATGATTGTGCTAGACAGGAGGGTGTACAATAACAATATTAAGTGCTCTGCAATAATAACCTGTCTGTAGAACTTTACAACCATTTGTTACAATGATATGGAACTACACAGTTATAGCCCAGAGCCCTGTAATGAAAACCTGTAAAAGTGAGAGACCTCTTGGTTAACTGTGACTGAAACCCACAGTTACAGCTCAGTGTAGTTACTTAAATCAAGCTTGCCTTTTAATAACTGCCATACAAGCACCTGTATTTTAGGAGCCATTATGCTTCATTGCCACCAATGCATGCTGTAGTACAGAATAAATAGTAATGGATGGGATGTCAGTGGTATCTGCCCATTTGCAATGTCCCTGCAGCAAAAAAAAAGTGAAGAAAGTTTCCATAGTGTACTGCTTGACTGCAGCATCCCCTACAGTCTGGTTGTGGTTGGTGGAAGCTGGGTGGCTCTAAGACATAGATTCTATTGATTTCCCTTACTTGTTTATCCTCTAGAATACCTATTTAAGTCCTTGAGTCTTTCCTTGCAGGGCCTTAGATGCAGGACATGCACCATTTTGGTTGCCCTCTTCTGTACTGCCACCACTCTTTTTAAGAACTTCTTGTTTTACTGACAGCTTCCTATTACAACTGGTCAAGAAGCAGACTAGACTGGGAAATGCTCTCTACATGGTGCTATCAATTGTGGAGGTTGTACGGGATTTGCTGGTAGAGGACGAAGTAGCTGTGAATGACCACAACACGGTGTGGCTCAAGCTCAGTATGGAGAGGGAAATAGGAGGAGTGAGTACCAGGGTGATTGAATTTAAGGGTGCAGACTTCAAAAGGATGAGGAAAATTTGTGGCAGGCAGCTGGTGGAAATTCAGGCACAAATGGATGCTAGACAAAAGTGAGATATTATTAAAAGGGGGCTCATGGTGGCTTTAGGACATGTGCTAGCATAACGAGTAAGAACGGAAGGGAAAAGAAGCGCAGTTGGCTGAATCAAGAGGTCTTGGAAGGGGTGAGGTCCAAGAGAAAGGCATTTGAGAGACTCAAGAAATCAGGAGGGGGGATGACATAAAAGAGTACAAGAGGAAGTCCAGGGAAGTTACTAAACTGGTCAGAGCAGTCAAGGCTTCTGGACAGCTAAGCGTGGCACAGGGCATTAGGGATGGTGAGAAGGATTTCCTTCAAAACATTAGAGAGAGAAGGAATAATAAGGACCAGATTGTGAGAATCACGAAGGATGGAGGGATGGAGAAGGGGGGACACCAGGCAGAGGCACTAAATGAATACTTCTGCTCTGGGTTCACAAAAGAGAAATGGGAGCAGATGCCTCAAGGGAGGGGTGGTGTGGGCAGGGGGAGAGGGGATGACTGATTTATGAATGACAGAAGACAGGGTTCTGGAAGGATTAAGGGCACTGAGGGTGGACAAGGCACTGGGTCCAGATGGCATTCATCCTAGGGTACTCAAGGAGCTGGTGAAGATCCTAGCGGGACTACTGGCAGACTTATTCAACACCTCCCTGAATACAGGATGCATGCCACAGGATTGGAGAATGGCCTATGTGGTGCCATTCATAAAAGTGGTCCTATGGATGAACCAGGCAACTACAGGCCAGTGAGCCACACATCAGTTACAGGTAAGCTCATGGAGACAATCCTAAAATGAGCTGTATGTTTTGTTACCTAACCCAACCACGTCATGCTACAACAGTCTCTACAGCAGTCTTTTAATAAACATAGTGGACAGACCCTGCAAATCCTCAATTTCAACTAGGTCTGCTAGAACAGATAACCTCCTTCAAATACCTTGGAGTAACCGCAGACACTGCTCTTATCTACCATGAACATGTCCACCTCCTTAGCCCCATTGTAAACACATGCATTGGCCTATTGTACTGTCATAAGCACTGTCTCATGCTGGAAGCCCAACAGTTTGCCATCTCATCTTCCTTCCTGTCCCTCATAGACTGTGGGATACTGCTGTACAGTATGGGGCTGCTGACTCCACTGCTCTTCAAGGAATCAGGATATCATTAAACAAGACCTGATGCCTTGCCACTGACTGTGAGCACCTGACCTACACCTGCTCTCTCTACACTCTCACAAACTGGCTTGACTTTGATGGAATTAAAAACCAGACCTGCATTTTCTCAAAGAAAATCACTAATGGTAGTGCACCTAGTGGACTCTCACCCCTCCTTCAACTTGCTCCTGCCCCTAAATGTGCCTATATTTCCAGTAAATCCTGTTCCAAGGTCCCCCTCTGCAGATCAGCAATAGGCCAAAGAACCTTTCATTACAGGGCACCCCTCTGGCTAAATGCCACCCCAATACCATGCTCACTGAAACAAAAAATAACCACTTCAAACACCTCCTTAAGGAACAGATTCATTGTGAAGGGGCATGCAACTGCCTCTATCCAAACCCTTTGGTATGCCTCCCTGCCCTTAGGTCCACTTATAGACACTCCAACCATAAGTTTTACTACCTCCATGCTAAGGCACACCTGGAATGCTAGCCTTCCAACCTACACCCCCCCCCAGCTTGGTAAATTATATCCTAGTATTGACCATTGATACTGCCTATGACTAAGCTACTAATGGTAGCTGCTATATACCTAGGACTAAGCCACAACTGGTAGCCCCTATACACTTCATGGAACGAAATGTAATTTGCAATGTAATTTTGAATAAATATGTTCACTGTACAGCCTGTTGTATGGCCATGCTTCCTGCTGGCAGTAGTAATTTTAGTGTATATAACACTATGTAACCTGTATGTAATATAAATAATGGCTAATTGTCCACAATGTACAGCCTGGATGCTATCATGGCAATGCTACCTGCATGCAGCTGCTCTTCACTGCTTGTAACTAACTGTAATATGCCAAGTTAATGTCAAACATCAGTATGTTTTCTGACATAAAACCTTTGTAAATGAGTCTCTGACTCAAAGGTATGCAATTCTGATGCAATAAATAAATAAATAAAAGAGATACTGGTGATCTTTTTGGAGAAAAATGGACTCCAGAATGGTAAACAGCATGGGTTTGTCTTGGGAAGATCCTGCCAGACCAACCTAGTTGAGTACTATGACTGGGTGACCAGGGAACTGGACAAGGTCCATGAAGTGGATATAATGTATTTAGACTTCAGCAAGGCCTTTGATTCTGTGCTGCATGGGAGTCTACTAGGCAGTGGACTAGGTAAAACCTAAACAAAATGTCAGTTTGGGGGAGGTGAGTGAGAGGCACAAAGGTGTGATGCATCGGAGGGTGTTTTAGGGCTATAGATATGAGGTAATCTGCAGAGACAGGAAGTAGGAGGCAGGAGGGAAGATATAAGATTGCTAGCCTGCCCATTGTGTGTTGAGCTGTAACAGCTATCAAGCTCAACAAGGGAGAGATGCATAGACCTGTGTAGAGCAGATTAGGATAGGTCAAATAGCCTGGACTTGGCCTTGTGCAAATGAGCCAATGTATCCTTAAACCACAAGGAAGAGGAGGAGTCTAAGTGTAGTTAATAGAGGTCAAGGTCGGGGCCAGCGTCGGGGTTGCGGGACAAATTATTAGTGTGAGTAGGGTTGCAGGCTAGGAAGCATCAAATCTGAAAAAAATTCTAATCAAGTTTGAATTTAAAATTCTGTGCCAAGTCCAGCTGGCAGTAGGAGTAAGGGGCAGCCAATCAGAGGCTAGTGGCAGGTGAGAGTCACCAATCAAATTGGCCGCTTGTAGGCCAAGCTTCCCGGAGCTTGGGGGGGGTGCCTGTGTGCAGGAGTCCGGTCCATGGGTAGGGAGAGGTGCATCTGGCTTATAGTCGAGCCAGGCCACAGCCGAGGAGAGAGGAGCATGGAGCATCCTACCGGAGGTCTTTGCACTGGAGGAGAGAACAAGGGAGAGAGCTTGGGGTTCATGGAGTGCCCTACTGCAGGGCTGTCCAACTGAGGAGAGAGGCCTCATGGAGCAGACCTTGGCCATACTCCCAAAGGGGCCAACGTCTCTATCAGTGCCTCCTCCGGTCATTGTAGAGGTGTGCTTCCTGGAGTTCCTTTATGTTTCTCCATGTTAAATTTTTATTTTTACAACTGTAAAAGCTATCTTGCCATAAAAATGTTATGAACAGACGAAAAGTGCCAACAGATGAAGGCATAGAGGTCTGTCAAAGCAGCTCATATTGTGAAGTGCCAAATGGCAACTAAGAAATCCTCCCCTCCTTGAATGCTACCCCCTTAATGTCCACCCCCCTTTTGGCCCTGACCTTACTCTGTCCCAACTTCTTATGAACCCCTCCACTGTTTCTAGTGAGACCCATCTCCTTATGGAGGTTGTTCCACCTTGCAACCACCCACTTCATGAAGAAATGCCTCCTGAACTCTCTCCTGAACCTTCCTCTCCCACCTTAAGGCAATGCCCTCATGTACTTGTATTGACACTGGGAATGAAGAGCCTTTCTTGACTCACCTTGTTAATGTCCTTCATGTAATTAAAAATCACAGTCATGTAGTCATGTCTTCCCTCTCTCTCCTCTCCTCTCCTCTCCTCTCCTCCAGGAGAACATGTTCAGGTCCTCCAGCCTCTCTTTATATGTTGTGCCTTGCTGATCATTAACCATCTTAGTCACCCTCCTCCGGTCCACCTCTAGCAGGTTAATTTCATTCTTCAGGTAAGGACACCAGTTCTACATGCTATGCTCCAGGTACAGCCACACCAGTAGTCTGTATGTCAAAATGTCTTCCTCCCACCTGCTTCTGATCCCCCTGGTGATGCGACCCAGCATTCTGTTGGCTTTTACCACCACCTTCCTGCACTGTGAGGAATGCTTTAGGTCACTAGAGATCATCACCCTCAGGTTTTTCTCTTCTTTGGATTTGGTTACCAATTGCCTCTCGATCCTCCTGGAAAAACTGAATGCACTTTATCATAGATCAGTTTGTTTCAAAACTGGATTACCTTCTGGAACTCACCACTGTGTGTTATCCTTATTCTTAAACTGGACTCCTTTAACTAATGGAAGGCTTAAAAATATTTACATTTGCATTTTTTTTGTCCATTGTATTGCTACTGCCTCCATGCCCATGAGGACCCCTCTTCTTCAGGCCTTCACAGAATGGGTAGTGGACAAGTGGAATACTCTGCCTGAGTAGTTGGTATCGTGTAATATAGTGGGAGGTTTTAAGAGGATATGAAATGGGGGGGAGATAGCACAATCCATCAGACTTGATAGACAATGAGGCCTGCTTCTGCTGGCATTTTCATATGTTTGTATCTGCAGAAATATATATTTTTTAAAAACATGATTACATTTTTGGTAAATGTACTGTTCTTAATGATTTCATGGATTGTTACTAAACTTTGTTTGTAACAGAAATACAATATTTAATACAAATGTTTAAAAAAAGAAAGAAGAACTTTAATCCATATTAAGATTAGAACCCATTACCTCCTGGTTGGAAGTAAACAAAAAGCCATACAAATGGACTGCTCATCAGTAGGGAAAATATTTGCAGCTCTAGTGAACTAGAGAGTTTCAGGACAATGAAATCTAATCTGCTCTTTAAACACCAATGCACTGCTTGGACAATATTTAAAGCAGCAGTGCAACGGACTGTGTATAAAATTGTATCAAATGATTTTAGCTTACTGAGATGTTGGGGTGATATTCTGGTTTATGGATATGTATTTATGTTCAGTATTCAATAATTTGTTGCAGTGTGATTTATACATTTTTTAATTTAATTCACACAATTTAATTAATCACTCACCATGTTGAATCTCTGTAGTAAGCATCCCATGATGCATTTGTTGTCCTTTAAGTCATGGCTGGTGTGCACATTCATAAGATGAAAGCAGGAGTCTGTGGAATGGTCCGAAGTTGAATTTTGCTTTTTGCCATATAGTATGTTAGAGTTTTTCAACATAGACACATTGAGTAGTCCTAGCCTCCTTATTTACTTTTGTGTTGGCATTTTTTTGCTTTAGTTTATCTTTTCATATAGATATTTTGCTTTGTGAGCTTGTTGCATGTGACAGTTTCTCACAAGAAACAGATGCTCTGAGAATCATGCCCATATTTGTATAATTTATGTTAACAAGTTTGTGTTGGTATTATTGTTGTTGTTTTTTTTTAATAGGATATTCAAATTCAGGACTGAGTTCAGCGTGTGGGGCATCATTAATCCCCTATCATTGATCTATCTCACCATTTGACTCTTACTGTTATCTTGTCTCCTTTTCGTGAAGGAGCCTTGTCATCAGTGCCCTGGTGAGAGCTAGATTATAATTGGTGGCAGCATTGACTGAAATAAATGTAACGTCACAAGGAAGTTAAGAGTAGCACAGTTATTCTAAAATGGAAACAAGCAGTTTTTAAAGGGAATGGGAGGAATGGAGCTATCAACTGCAGACTGATTATTTGATAAAATCAAGTTTCCTAGCACTTGTAGTTTGCAGAGCTACATTTGGTGTAGTGTTTAATGCAGTAGCCTCTGGTTTTTGTCTGCCATGCTACAGGAATTGGGTTTAATGCCCACCCACAATGCTTCCATTTTTATTGGCATGGTAAAAGTCCTCATTTATTTACATTCAAAACTTTCTGGTCAAAATGCATGCCTTTCAATATTTCATGGCTATGTTCAACATGCATTCTAATTAAAAACTTGCAGTATATGTGAAGGACATGTTGTACTGCTGGTATCACCTAAGAGGTGACATGATGTGCACCATGAATATCATCTCACAATATTTATTTGTCAATCTTCCTAGTCATTGCTGATCAGTTGTGTGTTCTTAGTCTTCATCATCAACCTCTGCAGCTAAAGATAGATAGTTATCATTTCTGACCTGTTGCAAGCTCTCTCAGAATGCTCCCCATTGCAAAGGAGGAGATGGGGAAGCAATTGTTAGAGAGAAGGAAAGCTGATTAACCTCAACCCAGTTTGGTGGTATTATAATGATTTTTTTATGTCATAAATGTGTGTGCCATTTGTATCCATTTGTGAGTATGAAAATCAGGGCATCATAATAACAAGTACCGTCTGGCCACACTGTCAGTTAAGAGCTGCAAACTGATCATTTGATAAAAGCAAGTTTCCTTACAGGTAAAACATGTGGAGCAGGATTGGTGTAGTGGCTAAAGCATGTACCTCTGGTGTTTTTGCTGCACTGTCACAAAGGATCAGGTTCAATACTTGTGGCGAGGTAAATCAAGCTGGCTATAATCCAGCCAACCACAGTCTAAAAGAGTCAAATATAGGGATTCACTGTACCGGACTCATTGACATCCAAAAATCGAACATAAATCCTCAGTTCTTCCAGTTTGGAGGTGATGAAACCATCACTAGGCCACATAAATTCTTCCACCAACAGTAAGGGAATCACCCTGTCAGGACAGTGGCACACCACTACAGCTCTGGGACAAGTTCACCCCCCGGTTGACTGACCCAGAAGCCTAGGAGGGGGGAAATAACAGGCCAGGTCCTCCAACCGACCCCACTCCCCACCCCTGTGTGGGACACAAACCCCACCGAGGCCCCTTACAGGCCCAGCAATCAGCTAAAATGAAAGCCAAGTTCAGTCAATCCCTTACCAAAAAGCACAGCATGCATGAACTCTTGAGTCACAATTCCCATATCCAACCTCCAGAACAGGTTCCCGATTAACCCTCGCTAAGATGGAATACCGAGGGACTCCAAAGGAAATTTCAAGACTGGGATATCCAAATCGATTTTGAAAAATGTGATACCTCTGGGAGCCACTACTGGACCCCATACAGTCGATCCCACCAGAGTCCGCAATCCAATCCTCTGATGCACAATGAGCACCAACCAAATAATCCACCAAGATCCAGAGAGCAAATGGAGACACAATAGCAGTAGCGTCCTACAAACAGGCAGACACCCAGTCCACAATTCTCCTCAAACCAATCCAGGCAAGAGGCTTCACCCCCTTAACTTGAAAGTGATTCAGAGAGCAGTCAGGGGCACGGTCAGAGAACGACCTACAAAATAGTATATAATAATCACAGTTTCAGGTGTCAAAGGTCCTTGTCTTAAGCACCTTGTGCCTCACAATGCACCTAGCTGTGTGGTTATCCCACATCTTCATTTCACACTTGGAAAAAATACTGAAAAGCACAGACACACATCCCAAATATGGCTGTGCAGAATGCAGAATTCCACTTGTAGGATTCATATGGAATGGCAATTCCATTTACAAAAATGCATTTCAGAATTTCTTTTTAAATTCTGCATAATTCTAAAAAGCATTTTTGTGTAAATTGTGGGATCATTTTCTGCAGATCAGGTAAACCAGGAATCATTTTCTGTGGATTGTGGACAAGGAACCTGCAGTTTATGTAAACTGTGAATTATTAATCTGTGAAAACCATTTAGTATGTGAAGTGTTGGAATTCCATACTGCTGGAACTCTTCAACATTTTCCCAACTTCCACGGCATTCTATTCTGTGGGAATTTGAAAGTTCCACATAGCACTACTTGTAAACCATCACCCTGCCATATTGGAGACAGAGTTCATAAAATTAAGACACTCTCTTGGACTGTCCCTAAACACCACACCTTGCCTACTCAAGGTGTGCATGGATGTTCAATTTCAAATGCTCAGGTGAAGACGAGAGGGTCTAAGACAGCTAAAGCTCTGTCACTGCAAGAAAATGCAAGACAAACATTGTCTGAAATATGTAACCCTATCTTTTAATGACCATACCAAAAATTACTTAATCCCTAAAGAGGACCAGCAAACAACAACTCAAGTGAATTATGTGGGCAATACCTGGGGATCTTTTATGCCTTGTGGCAAACTTACAAAATGATAAGCAAGAAACTAGTAAATGCACCATCGCTATATATTCACCATTAATGGATGCCCAAGGATATTTTAAATAATGTCCAGACCTGGTACATCCAGTACCCAATAGGACAAAATTACATTTCCACAGTGATGAGTAGGATTGGCAAGGAGGCAGGATTGTTAATTGGATACACTGTACTAACCACTCTGTGAGAGCCACAGCTGTCTGAGTGACTACTGTCAAATGTGAGATTAGGGAATTAGGAAATTACGACTGTGACCAGCCATACAAAAAAAGGCCCCTTGAGAAGCTACTGCAGGCATTCTTGAAGAACAGGAATAGATAAAGCAATATCCTGTCTGTCTTTAAAAAAGCTCCCATGAGAAACAGAATTCTGAACAGTGTGGCCTTGGAGAAGCACAGTGCCACACTTCCACCTATTGAGATGGCTGCAGAATCTGTAAATAGTCATTTCAACCATTTGTACATCATATTATTTCTACTTAAAACCCCACATTTTATGATTGCTTACTTCTCTAAAATTCATTAATGCTGCTGGTTGTTTTACCTGCTTTTGTATTGAGTAGAACTGAAATGCATGACAATAGTGCAGTTATTCCCAAACGTGTTTTGTTTCAACTCCTTGATCTACTCTTCTTGCAGACTTCCTGAGCATTTAGAACACCCCAAACAGTGCAGCCACCTCTGATGTAATATTCTGCTCTGTTTTCACTTCATCATGAATGGCATGCTGTCTGGGGAGTGTTCCCATGTCCAGGAAAGGTACAGTGGGCATTGATTAAGAAATGTAAACAAACATGTTTTTGTATGATACATCAGTATGGTGGGCTGTTTTTTTAACTTTTAAAAAGAAAAAATGAATCAGAATCAAACTATCTGTTATATCAGCAATCGTTATAGAATGTGAGCAATCATTAAATATGTTTCTTTTTTTTAAACAAAAGGCACATCAAGGCCTTAGGGAGCTGACAGTGTCCCTTCAACCACAGCAAATTATTTTTTTTTATTCAACCCTTTCAGCAAGTGCAGTCTATGGTATGCAAGTGTTTTATCATCCCCTTCCCCCATGTTTTGGGTCTATTTTTCTACAAATTAATTTCTTCAGCAATAATTTATAATCTATAAATTTAGTGAATATCTCAGTTTTAATTTGAAACAGCATGGTCCGCTTCAATCTATAAATGCAATAAGACATTCTGGAGATGTGCATAGAACTGAGATACTTGCACTCTCATGGTATGAAGGCACTTGGCTTTAGCCCAGTGCCTAATTACTCCTCTTGGCCTGTGGTTCTCTCAGTGTTATGCACACTCTATCATGTTTTCTTGCTTATACTACCATCACCTTTTTGTTCCTCATTGCTTACATATAATACTTTGTTTTGACAAAGGAGCACTTCATATCCAGGTACAGCTTGCAAACACACAGCAATTGGATAGTTGCTAAAGTATGCATTACTGTATTGCACTAGAAAAATGATTCATCTATTGAAAAAAAATATAATGGCTGGTGGTGTTGATTTGAAATATTCATGATAATAAAAGGACTATGTAGGTCTACTACAGTTTAAAATACAAAATTTCATAACTCCCGTAATCAAAAAGTTAAAATAAACTGAATGTTCTCTCCCACATAATCCTCATAATCCTCTCTTTACACACATACACAATTTAAAAAAAATGAAGTTCCTGTTATAAATTCTTTTCCTGGTGTTACTTTGCTGACCATGAAAAATCCCTCTCCTATCTTACCTGCTTACAAGGGAATACTCTGGTGTTTTTCCTGCTACAAATAAAATTACATCCTTGGCTCCATATGGGGCCTTCATATGCGTGTGTGTGTGTGTGTGTGTGTGTGTGAGTGTTTCTTAAAGGGAGTGAACACTCTGCAAATAGAACAGCATACTTTTTTCTTCATCCGCAGCGGACATTGACCAGGCTACCACTCCAGATGATGCTGTAGTAACAGTGAAACATGTAGAGTCTGTTTGTTAGGGAGCTGTTCTTGTCCAGCCAGTAGGTATTTTACTTTGAGTACTTAAGAGTCTTGTTGTTTACTACTGGATGTCTGGTGCAGCCTCTCGGTTTGACTTTACCACCCAATTCCTTAGCCAATCCCAGACCTCAGAGAATCCATGCTTACCTCATTGTAGGGTCAACAGGGGTGGGGGTGGAATCCACTAGACATATTCTGACCCAGAGGCATTGAGGACCCAAGCACACCGACATCATCCTGTGGCACACTGGCAGATGCTTTCTTTCTTCTGTTACTCCCCTGAGATGCTGGGCAATGAACATGCAGCAACCCATTCAGTGGCTGTTTGCACTGCAAGGCCCTTTCATCTCCCCATACTTTGCTGTCTTTGAGTCAGCTATGTCACTCATGCTTCCCTGAGTGGCACTCATGCAGTGAGGAATGCCCGAACCCCCATGTAGAGAATGAGAGAATTTTCTGGAAGCTCAACATTCCTCCCCTGGCCAGCCCCTGACAAACCTGGTTTGTTCCTAAACCCCAGATTGCTAGTGTCATGAGTGGTACACCTACTGCTGCACTGACTGTCTGGCCTCCTGCAAAAATAATTCTGCTGAATTTTGAATTCTTGTATTCTATGGAAAACAAACATTCAATCTAATGAATCTGTGCAAGGGCAGATGATTGCCATGTAAGTAGGAGTTACTTTTACTAGTCGCTTTTAACAAAAGGACAATTCAATTCTTTTAAAACAAAAACTGTGCTTTCTTTTAAAGCAGCTGTTCTTTGTAGTTATAAAAAATGCAAACACGACTTCCAATTCATTAAGGGAGCAAATAAGGCTGCCTTACTGAAAATTATGCTGTTTTTAGCTAGAAATAACTAAGGTAAAATTGTTTATTTTGGCTATAATTATTTTCTTTGAATCCACAAAGAAGATAATATCGGTAAGGGCATTTATCTTGATTGACAAAATCAGCAGAGGCAGGGCTGGGCCATCATTCTTTTGCAAATCCAAAGTAATTCACTAAAGAAAAAAAATGAAGAATTTTACCTTAGTTTTTTCTAGCTGAGAACAGCATAGCTCAGTAAAGGAGCTTAATTGCTCCCCCCACTGAACTGGAAGTAGCATTGCCAGTTTTTATGGCAAACATGAACTGCTATTTTCAATGTTCACAGTTTTCTCATTCTACAAGCTCAGTTTGATAGTTCAGAATGTGGATTGTTATTTGATAACTGGACCTCCAGCTCCTGGAAACATCCAAGTGGACCAGTAAAGCAGTAGGTAAGGCTAGAGGGATGTTGGGGTGTATTAGTAGGGGTATCTCAAGTCATAAGAGGGAGGTAATAATCCCTTTTTACAAAACAGTGGTTAGGCCCCATCTGGAGTACTACATGAAGTACTGGAGGCCACACCTGCACAAGGACATTAACAAAATGGAGGCAGTCCAGAGAAGAGTAACCAAAATGGTGCAGGGACTGCATCAGAACACATATTAGGACAGATTAATTGAGCTCAATATGTATACCCTAGAGCAAAGGCAAGAGAGAGGTGATATGATTGAAACATTCAAACATCTTAAGGGCATTAACAAGGTGAAAGAGTCTAACATGTTTCAATATAAGAAAAATAGCAGGACAATAGGACACATCATGAGATTAGAGGGAAGCCGATTAAGGGGTAATGTGAGGAAGCTCTTTTTCACTGAAAGGGTGGTGGATGCATGGAATGGCCTACCTCAGGAAGTGTTGGATACAACTACAGTGTAGGGCTTCAAACAGGCATGGAATAGGCATAAAGGAGCACTACAGATGAGTATCAATAAATAGGCCATTGAAAGAGTAGAGGCCTATGGCACATTCATAAGGTAGAAAAAATGGGCAGACTAGATGGGCCTTGCGGTCCTTATCTGCCATCAGCTTCTATGTTTCTTTGTTTCTATGTTTCTGCTGAAATCAGCCAGAGTAATTCCCTTGTCCTTACAATGCACTTGGCTCTGCTGTTGTCACATTACAACCCACATCCTGTCATATCTCATTACTTGCATGTAATATCTAGTATTCTGACACTAAAACACTTCAAATACAGGTACAGTTTGCAAATATACAACACTGAGAAGGGGGTTATGTATTACTGTGTTACAGTGATAACACTAATTTATCTGTTTAAAGAACCAAGCCATGTCAGTCATTTTGATAATTTTTATTATCTTTCATAGAAAAAGTTAAAAGGGTACTAAGGGACTATTCAGCATTTCAAAGCACATCATTTGAAAGCCTCATACCTATTTTTTATTTTCATTATCCTCCTCCCCTAATCAAAGGTATCTAGTTTTAAAAAAAGCCCTTCCCATAGCACCTGATACCATAATAGGGAGCAACAGAAGACCCTTGGGGCTGGATATTCAATGGAATGTGCAAACTTGGCACAATGGCTTGTGGTGTACTTGCACCTGATCCAGTGGCTGCTATATTCAGTCAGACTGCAGAGTGGCACTATCCAACTGAATATCAGCCCATACCAGTACAGCACTTAGTGAAACTTCACAGCCTTAAAATGGACCTAGGCTGTATCCAGCCCACAGGAAGTAGGATTTCCAGATCTGATAGCACTGGACCCTTGTGGGCTATATTCAGCTACAACATGCAAATAAGCCTGTTGGGCATGCAAGGCCCTAAGAGGCAATTTGCATGCCCACTATGGGCTCATATGAATTGTGTGCTACAGCCCATTTGCGCCCATTCTGTGTATGATGGATAGCTGCCTTGATGTCAAGTGGCACCCCCAAGACCACAACACCCATCCCACATAAGTAGGACATATCCTTGGTGTCTAGTGGCACCCCCCATCCCTGAACCCACCCCCAAACACCCAACTTGTCAAGTGGCACCCCCAACTTTGAAAACCATCCCATTGAGGTAGTACATAACCCTGGATTCTAGCTGCACCCCCTCACCCCCTGAACACCCCTCCCATCTGGGTAGTATATATCCCTTATGTCAAGTGGCACACCACCCCCTGAAAACCCATCCCACTTAATTAGAACATATCCCTCGTGTCCGGTTGTATGCCACAGTTCCAAACACCCCTGTGCCCAGCACAGTGTCATATCCTTGGTGGCTAGTGCCCCCCCCCAGCTCACTTGTATACCAACACAGAATACTTTGGCATACAGTGGTATTAACTGGCCCACCCCTGAATGCCTGTTGACATACATAATGGTATACATTGGTGGTCCAATGTCCTCCCACATGCTCCACCTGCTCACAGAACACCACCCATTCACCCCCTTTCCAGGGTGCCTGGGATCATGCTGGGAAACCTGATAGAGCAACTGGCACAGGCATTCTCTCACCTCCTTGATGACCAACATATGAACTGGCAGTGAGTGTGCATACATATAACGGGTATTCTGTGAGTGGGCAGGGCAGCTGGGGGGATGCTGGACTGCCAATGCATAATGTTATGTATGTTGACTGGCATTCAAGGGGTTGGTTTCCATGTCAGTGTATAAGTGTGCTGAGGGGTTGGGGGTGCCAATAGCCATCAGGAATATGACACAGTACTGGGCATGGGGGTGAATGGTGCAATAGACACCAATATGTATTAACTACATAGGATAGGTGTTTGGGGGTGGGAGGTGCCATTAGACACCTGGGATATGTACTACCTACACTTTGATGGGTTTTCAGGGATAGGTTGTCAATAGACACCAAGGATATGTATTACTTATGCAGGATGGGTGTTTTCAGAGTGGAGGTTGTCACTAGATACCAGGGATATGTACTACCCCCATAATAGGGGTGTTATGGAGTTGGAGGTGCCATTAGGCACTAGGTATATGTACTACCTACATGGGTAGGTGTTTGAGGGGTGGAAGGTGCCACAAGCCATGAATATGTCACCATAACATGGCATAAGGATTCAAGGGTGGAGGTGCCTGCCACTAGACACCAGGATTTTGGCAAAGTTATGTGGGACAGATTTTGGGAGAGGGGGTGCCGCTAGACACCAGGTACTGCAACCTCACTGGGGTAATGGGTGGTCATGGGTGGGGAGCTGAAGTACAACCACCTTGACATTGATGAACTTGGGGCATGGGCTTAGCACCTGGTTAAGTCATAATTTTTGGTGGCAGTAAATAACATCACTTTGGGGGCCATTTACCACCATCTCAAACCTTTGAACATGTCGCTGCACCTGTATGCAGGAGAGGACCCCCTCATATGCATGGATGTCATGTTATGTTAGTGCCTGGGTACTAGCAGGCTACACTTTACTCAGAATATGACCCCCTATTGCAAGCTGCAAACCTGGGTAGCACTGCAGAAAATCTCATTAGCTTCAGCCCTAACATTTGAATATCTGACCCCTGCTCTACAAATGTCATAAATAATGAGAAGTTCTATAAATCTAAATTTCATATTATTCATTGGATGTCAACAATAGTATACAAACTTAAGATCCTAATTGTGAGTTTAAAACTTTTTGCAAGAATAAGCATACGGAATTCAGAGTTATTTTTCAGAAGGTGATGAGATAGAAAATTAAAATTTCAAAAAACAGTTCTCCAAATGTTTAAAACAGTTCATATCTTTCTTTTTGTTAACTATTTTTAATCTTGTGTGGCAGGTTAACCTCTGTGTCCACTAAGCCTACCAATCTTGAGGGCTTTCGGGGTCTTTTAGCACCATACATGCCCTGACAGATCCCCTGAGTTGATCTGGGGGCATCATACATGTCGGCCCCCATGATTTCCTCAGTTGTTTTTTTTTCTCCCAGAAGGGGTGGCACATGCGCATGGAGGTGCACATGTGCACTGCAGCTCTGGACCGGGTCCCCTCCACCCTCCCCGCTGACCTTTGTCTGAGGTCTCTCATGGCACTGTCCCTCAGGCCTCCACCAGAGGGCAGCTAAGCTCCGAGAGAGCTGGGTCCCTCCTCCCAAGGTGGAGCTCTGCCAGCTGGCAACTTCTTACATCCTTCCCCCCTGCTAGCATCCGATGATCCAGGCTCATTCCCAAACCCGGGTCACCAGTGTGGCATGAGGTGTGGCGTCCAGCACCTCAATGCTCAGAGCCATCGGGCTGGCAGCAATTCATATCTTGAGATAGTGAAAGTCAGTGAAACAAAGTAAACCATGAAGACATTAATGGCAGACCCAAACAAACCTGTCTTACTGTACAGTGGTGGTACTTCATGCAGCTCAATGAAAATTTGTGTCTTTGGAGGACTGCAGTTTTGTCAGTCATAATGCCTGCACACACCCTCATCGCCATATCTCCTCAGCCATAGGACAACTGTAGGGTTATGCAGATATAATCTGCACTGCTGGAAATAGTTCAGATAGTGGCAAATACTTACCTGTAAACAAGGGTCAGAAGGAGAACTACAAATCACTCGTAATGGATAAATGAATAGACAATACTGTCCTCAAATAGTACACAACCAGAGCCTCTGGGTAGTTTGGTGAATAGTGTAATCAATTATCCACATGTTAACTGCTTCCTTTAGGGGCAGTGAGTATGTTTGAATGGACATGCTTCATAGAACGATGGGTAGGTATGTTGGTTCGGGACACTGAATGCTAGCAGAAAGGTTTTTCCTTTGGGCTGGTTAGTACCTGTTACTACCTGTTACCCCTGATGTTTGGCATTGCAGTAATATCATGCAGACAGGTGAGCCTAACACAAATACACAGATAAAAATGTGACACAACAACATTTATCAAAACTCTAGAGGAAAGAAAAGTGACCATTCACGGTAAAGAAGAAAAAACGGTGTTGAAAGAAATTGATTCCACTTACTTTTCAAAGACATACATCACACTGATCTACACATGAAATTCACCGTTTCCCATTATATAGAGCTGTATGTTTCCTAACAGATAAAAGTGACATGACACTATAAATTCCAAAGAGGTAAACATGTAAAACTAAAGGATTATGTCACTTGCTAAGGTGGGACAGGGTGCATGCATATATTGTTGCAAATTTTCAAGGATATTTGCCATATCTGATAACTGCAAAGCATTGGCAGTGCAGATCCATAGTTTGTGAATTAATTGATGTAAATTTGAAAAATGGGGGCATTTGACATTTTGAGAATAGCTGTAAAGGAATTAATGATATGCTCAATGTTTTACTTCTAAATAAATGTAGAATAAATATAGTGTAGCTTCACATTTCATATGCTTTACAAATGGTATGTAATAAAATAACTATTGCTGACACCTTTCTAGAGTTGAAAAGTCAAATTCACAAAAAGAAGTCCAGGTCTATATAGTACAATGTCAGACTACTTTGTATTGATATCCCTTTTGTCCTTTAGTAGGGATTTGGGCATTGTCTCTACAGTTCAATGGCACTCATATGTAAAGGGTATTTACAATTGTTTTAACAGTCGTATCAGCACAAGGCTATTATACCAAACAAACACATGGATAAGGATAACTATTTTTTCACAACAGCAAATGTAGCTGTTCAGAAACTGACAAGAGAAACAACAGAGGGCGGCACAAATTGCATAACTAATTGTGTAATAATTACAAGTAATGATTCAGTAAAACATTTTATATGAATATTAGAGAATGTGCAAAAAAAAAACCCAGAAGATTTCTGTCCTTGTCTACAATGATACTACGAGTTTAAATGATGTATACAATATACTGCTTATATGTACAATGTGGTACATTTAAGGGAGAAAATGATGTTACATGGTTGTGAGAACACCAGGGAATTAAAGTGATTATTTTAGGGGACTGTGTACAGCAAAGGGAGGCATCAGCATAGGGAGGCACGAATTGTGGCATTAAACTGGTGAACTATAGTAAAAATAGCAATTCTGCTTCCAAAACATATTAGAATTTTACAAAAAAAAAATTATTGTGAATGCTTTGTGTGTTATTGTAAAGTGCAGACTAGTTTGCCATGGTTTATGCAAACTACATGTTATTTTTCTGAGGTTTGTGAGAAACTGATTTGCAGTTTATGTAAACCACAGAATAGAAATCTGCAGTTTATGCAATATGCAGATTACTAATCTGCATTCTGCTAGTGGAATTCTGCCATTCTGCTTCCAATAGAAGTTCACAAATTTAGTCAGAATTTTTCAAAATTATGGAAATCCATTCTGCCAGACTTTGAAAATTCTACCAATTACTTACATAAAACACTTCACAGTTTCTGATAAAATTGCAATTCTGTGTTTATCAAGCAAGTACAAGTGAATGTGTCAAGTATGCTCATGAACAATTGGAGTTTGATCCTGGTTTTGTAGTCCCCCTTTTGTCATCATATATGCCCAGAAAATACAGTGGTAAGTTTAAAACATTACTTGCCATGTAAGATGAAATAAACTATGATGTACTGTTCTGTGCTTATTGTAAATTAGGAAGTATTGTTGTTCATTTTTGCAAACAGGTTGTTGACAGCAAATTTCAGCATAAAAATATCCTCAGCATACCTTACAAAGTTAACAGGCAACAAACAGCACTGCTAACAATGAGGCTAACCTACGTTAAAATGTATACGTAACCATACAAAAGAACATACAGCTTAATTTCTTTACTACAGTCCTGTACTCTCTCACATCACAGAAATCTACACACTTCTACAGTTTTACAAAGTGCAGTACCTTAACATAAAATGTGTTTCTGGTAATCCAGTGCATATAGCAAAAATACAGTAAATTGCAAAACACTTTATATAAAAATATAAGACTATAGGTCCAAATGCAAGCTAGAACAAACAGAATGACATCAATTTTCACAGGTATGCATTTCTAAGATTTGAACAAATGATCGGCACTGCTAATGTTTAATCTTACAATGAAGCCAAACAAAAAGGAATGGAACACATGTCTATAGGTTAAATCGCCTCAAGGAAATGGCATAAAAGGAAGAAAATTCTGTATTTTAAAATGTCTATTGGTTAATAGACTACACTCTGTAATATCTGGAAACATTGATTATGAACCAAACTGCAACATCAGAAACTGTATGACAGCTCATTTAAATGTTATATAACTGACAAAATAATTACATGATATTAACTTTGCGGGCTACAATTGACAATATATGTTGTGATTTTTCTCTTCATATGTTGTGTTCAGAAGAACAACTGTGTGCTGTCCAGTCTTTTAAGTCTATATTGCAAAACATGTTCCCTCTGGAATGGATCAGAAGATTGCATTCAGAATCCATCACATAGCATTTCCAAATGACTGACATTTCATACACCTGACATCTGTGGCACTCACTGTCTTCAATCAGTTTCCAATATGAAAAAAAAAAAAAACTTTGCAAGACAGATATGCCAACTTCTCAGTTTCTAGAGAACAATAGATTCTATCCTTAAAGAAAGGTTGGCAACCGGAGACAGACTTTTCCACAGCTATTTGTTTTAAGGGATTTAAGTAAACAAAGACATTTGTAAAGGAGAAGGAACACTGATATCTAATGCAGAAGCTAGACTTTACAAGCCCCATGTCTAAATTGGCAGTAGTGTTAAACAAACCAATCTTTGCAGACAGATAACATAGTAATAAATTAATTTATCTGATATGATAGGCTCATTTTATTTGTTTCCTTTTTAGAACTGTAGAAATAAGTCAAAATGATCCTCAAACCTACTTTTGAGAATGCTTAACAAGTGAGTCACATTTTCTCAGCAATAAACAAGGATGAAATACATTACAGTAGTACTGTATAAAATGTTTGTCATCTCTAGCTTCATACAGAAATAAAAAATAGTCAATAACATCAGAAGAAAATGAACTTGTAAGCAATTTAATAATATTTAACATATTGTGAAATAAAGCACATATTTTATATTTATGAAAATTAAACACCAATGCTGTGACCCCCAGTTTGTGTACTGAGCTAAAACAAATGTTCAGTATTTACTGTTTCACTTTGGACTCAGATTGTTTTTCTTTATTTTATTTTGGGCTTTGTCAATGGATCCAACTCTCCAGTACACAGGTGAAAAAAATGAACTCTCTTGGTGGAGCCAATACATCAGATTTCATGTCTTCTTGTAACTGAAACAGTCAGAGGTCCATCAGAAGAAATATTCCCTTTGTGTTTCACTGATTGTGTTTTGTACATTTAGCTCATTTTTCAATGCTGTATCTGCACTGTCTTCATTTTCAGTTCCTTTTGCGTCATGATTTTTGTAAGAACCTTTATGCTGATAAATCCGTACTGCTACGGCGGTGATGCAAAGGATGACAAATATTGCGACAGCTATTACACCTGTGGAATGAAAGCAGCTTGGTTACATTAGGCATACATATTTTTTTGTTAGAGACTCAGCAAAATATATCATGTAGTATTGCTTAAAAGATAACAAATGCACTGATTTTCAGCCTAAAACTAAATTGAAGATAAGGATGTGTAAACTACTAAAACATTTGAAAATAAAAAAGAGTTTGCTGCAGAGCTGGCCAAAATTTGCAAAGTCCTCTCCTATAGAAATTTCATAAAATGTGGTGATTTTCGTAGAATTCTAAAGAATCCTGCCCATGCAGAATCTGTCAAATTCTTTTCTTGTTCCACACAAAATGGAAAAATGTCAATGTTTGCATTGATGACTGCACTTCATTCATGGGCAGCTCTCTTAGGGGTGTCAAAAGTCATGACCTCCTTCTTTGGACTCATCCTGTGTGCAGGACAAGTGGACAGTTGGGAGTGATGGGGTCCAGCATTGCTGGCTTCATGCTATAATGGAAGGGGATTTACCACCTCTGTCACCTTTCTCCACCAGGTTGTCAGCAGGTGCACACTGGTGTGATGCTATCTTGCAGAGGAACTTGTATCCTTCTCTTCTGCAGAAAAGGAGAGCATCCTCTTGGATGGTCTCTCTTCCCCTCCACAGCCAGACGCCAATGATCCAGGCTCATTGCTGACCAAGGGTCTTCAGATTTGGGAGTGGTAGTACCACCACTGAGAAAATGATCTAGCATAGGTTCCTCTGGTCATTGGCTTGATAGATAGCCTCCCTTATTGTCCAAGTCTGCTCTGCCCAGTTCCCTGAGAAATGGATTACCAAGTAATCCAGTTTTAGCATGTCCCTATTACAGTACTTTGCTTCTATAAGGCTTCGATGGTGCCTCTTCCTACAAGAGTCCCCCATTCCCTCAGTATTCAGTCACAACATTAGATCCTCTACCCTCATGGACTGCCTACATTAGTTCTATAGCCAGTGGTGTTGCAGAAGGCTATGACCAGCTGTGTGAGGGCAGTAGCACTGGGAAAAGTTTGTTTATGCCTGCCAAATTGTATGTATTTGCCAAATTTTCTTTTGTACACTTTTCACTAAATGATACATAATGGGCCTGATTCTAGTAGCACCCCTATGCATGCCACAAGATGCAGCATCATAGGGGTGCAGTTGTGATTCTCTATTGGGCAAGGTCCCTGCAACAAAGTCCTTCGGCCTCCGACAACAGTATACTTGTGTCAAATGGAGGGTGCAACAGCAGACATTGCCGCAATCCTGCGGCATTGCCCTGTAAAAGGGCAGCTAATTCATTGAGTGTGTACTATTTACAGTACTACACATTAAAATGGAGCTCAGTCTGTGGCTGGCCACAGTGGTGAGAGGTAGGCTGTGCCATTTGCTGGCTTGGTACAAGTCAGTGGGGAGTGGAGTGATCTGGCACTGCTGGGTGGGGGACATCTAAACTACCGAGATAATGGGAGACTGGATATGTGTCTTATTTCATGTTATATATTTACAGGTGCTATAATACTTGGGTTGTGGGGTGTGTGGATCAGGATCAGGGCTCGAGGCTGGGGGGGGTTGCATTAATATGATGGGGGATTGGGCTGAGAGGGATTATGATTGGATATTACGGAGGAATCGGAGCTGAGGAGGTTTATATGACTCTTGATGGGGGAATCATGGCTAGAAGGAAGTTTATGGGAATGTTGGGGGTTGGGGCATGGGGACTACATGGCCCTGTGGAGTTATTAATGTATTTTGTGGATCAGGGCATGGGTGGGGGGCTACATGTAGTGGGGGTTGGGGAGGCGGATTCATTGGTGCAACCCCCAGAGGGTGTAAGTACACTTACACCAGCTACAAGCTGGTATAACCATATTTTGGTGGATGACCTTCGGGGGTTGTTTGAGAATAGCACTATTGGGGACTTGGTTGCTACCCTTCCAGAATAGGGTACAGCTGCTGCCGTAAACTCCCTAGCACCAAGTCGCAGGGGGTTTAGGGCGTAACTGGTGGCATATATCCACTTTGGCGCAAGCAGCCTGCAGCATGTCACAGGCTGCTTTGCAGAACATCATATGTCACAACTGCTGGTGTAACATGCTACTTGCACCATTTTGGGGGGGCACAATACAATTTACACCAGATGTAACCTTTTGAGAATCGGGTCCAATGTCTGTTAATTCACTGATTATGCATTTTGTCCAAACTGAGCATTTTTTTAAACCAGTATGTAAAAAACATGCACAGTCTGAAATGTTTATGTCCATATTTCATGAAAGTACACATTTTTGTCCCAGATGCACTGTATTTGAGACTTTTTTAATGAATAATTTAAAGTGTTAGTTTGCAAAACACATGAAGGTGCTCTTTTTCAAACTGCACTTTTTTTCAATTTTCAGTTTGGAACCTTTATGCATTTTTAACCAAACCGTTACTTTTTTAAAAACCATTATTTAAAAACTATGCAGTTTGGAACTTCAATGCAAAAAATGTAAAAAATACATGAAAGTGCACTTTTTGTATAAAAAAGGATATTATTCGTAAAAAATACACATTTTAAGATTACATAATTGTGCACTTTAAACAGGACAAAACTATCTGTGAAATGCTTAAAATTGGGTAAAACAGAATGTTTTATTTTTGTGTAGAGGTAAGTCAGGCTCAGTCTCTACGGGATGGGGGTAGGAAGAAGTAGGCTGCTGGTTAATTAGGATCTGCAGCTTATTCATTAGGTAGGGAAATGGGCAGACTGGGTGGGCCAAGCGGTCCTTATCTGCCATCAAATTCTATGTTTCTATGTTTCAGTTTATCATCACAGAGAAGATCCAAAAGTCAGTTGCAGGATACAAGAACATGGTTTTATTATTACAATCTCCTACTCAGTGTAAGGTCTTGACAAAGTGTATTTGCACACATATAAAATGCTAGCATGTGGTGGTGGTCTGCTGAGTAGGACCTTGTATTAATAAAATTCTGTCCTTGTAATCCTATGACCAACTTTTGGGTTGTCTATGTGCTGAGAAGCTGATTGAGCCTGACTTAAATATATATTGTTTCATTTCAAGATGTTGTGGAACTGCCTGGTTGATCCAGAAAGCAGTCTTTGTGTACCATCATTATGTTGGCTTGCGCTTGAGCAGCCAACATATTGCATTAATAGCAGATTTGGAGGTGTGGTCACTGTGGAAGAATGCAGGGCACACATCAATAGGTGCGTTCCTCATTCCTCAATAAGGCAGCTGCAGGCACTGACACCAACAACATGTAAACTGGCCCCAGATCAAAGAAAACATAGAAACATAGAAAGATAGACTTTGACGGCAGGTAAGGACCACTTGGCTCACCCAGTCTGCTCATTTTCCTACCTGCTGGATAAGCTGCAGATTCAAGTTAACCAACAGCCTACTTCCTGCCACCCCCCACTACAATTGTCTTATGTCTGTCCCATGCATGTTTGAATTCCCCCACTGTTTTAGACCCAACGACCTTCCTAGGAAGGCGGTTCCATGCATCCACCACTCTCTCTCTGTGAAAAACAATTTCCTCACATTACCCCTGAGCCTTCCCGCCTCTATCTTTAAATTGTGCCCCCTTGTTCTTACACATCTCTTTTTCTGAAAGATGCTACCCTCCTGGACTTTGTTGATTCCTTTGAGGTATTTGAACATTTCTATCATGTCCCCCTGTCCCTCCTTTCATCAAGGGTACACATATTAAGCTCTCTCAGTCTCTCTTCATATGGTTTCTGATGCAGACCCTGCAACATTTTAGTTGCCCTCCTCAAGACTGCTTCCATCCTATGTCCTTGCATAGATGAGTTCTCCAAAACTGCACACAGTACTTCATATGGGGTCTCACCAACTGTCTGTACAGAGGGATAACCACTTCCCTTTTTCTACTTGTGATGCCCCTTCCTATGCATCCCAGTATCTCCCTGGCTCTCCTTACTGACTTCTCACATTGCTTACCAACCTTTAGAGCATCTGATATGACTATCCCCAGGTCCCTTCCCATTTTTGTTCTTGTTAGTACCTCCCCTGCTATTGTGTACTCTTCTCCTGGGATTTTGTTTCCCAGGTGCATTACTTTGCACTTCTTTGCACTGAATCTAAGTTGCCATATGTCTGACCATTCCTCCAACCTTGTCAAGTCCCTTCTCATCCTTTCTACCCCCCACTTGTGTATCAACTTTGTTAAAGAACTTTGTGTCATCTGCAAACAGGCATATCTTTCCCTCCAGACCCTCTGCAATGTCACCTATAAAGAAGTTAAAGAGGACTAGACCCAGTACTGAGCCCTGGGGTACTCCACTAGTAACCCCCCTTTCTTTGGAATGAGTTCCATTCATTATTACCTTCTGTGTCCTGTTGTGCAGCCAGTTTGCTACCCAGGCTACCACCCTGGGACCCACTCCCAGGCTGGCTAACATGATTATTAACCTTTTGTGCGGGACTGTGTCAAATGCCTTGCTAAAGTCTAGGTAGGCCATATCCACAGCCCCTCCCTGGTCTATTACTTTGGTCACCCAGTCAAAGAAATCAATTAGATTCATCTGACATGACCTTCCTGCTGTAAATCCATGCTGCTTTGGGTCCTGTGCCCTGCTGGCCTCTAGGACTCAACAATTCTTTCTTTCAGAAGTGATTCCATCATTTACCCTACCACTGAGGTCAAACTTACAGGTCTGTAGTTTTCTGCTTCTGCCTTGCTCCCACTTTTGTGAAGGGGAATCACATCTGCCTTCCTCTAGTCCTCAGGTACCACCCCATCCTGCCATGATTTGTTAAAAGGTGTGGTCAGTGGTGTCACTAGGTCTTCCCTTAGTTCTTTTAGGATTCTGGGGTGAATCCCACCAGGCCCCATTGCTTTGTCCACCTTGAGTTTTAAGAGTTCTTTTAGGACTTTTTCTTCTATAAATGGACTGGTGTCAACCCCCTTACCCAGAGCGCTTCTTTTGTCTGGTTTAGATAACTCCTCCTCATCTTCTTTTGTCAATACTGAGCAAAAGTATTCATTCAGTATCTCTGCCTTTTCACTGTCTCCCTCTGCCCACCTCCGCTCTCCTTTATTAATCTTCACTATGCCTCCCTTAACCTTTCTATGCTCCCTAATGTACCTATAAAAGGTTTTATCCCCCTTCTTAACTGAATTGGCTATTTTTTCCTCGGTTTGGGCTTTTGCTTTTCTGACTGCCTTCCCCTATTCTTTCTGCTTTAATTGATACAGTTCCCTGTCATGCTCCTTCGGTGATTCCTTTTACTTTTTCAATGAAGTCTTTTTCTCCTTAACCTTCCCTGCCACCTCTTTTGAGAACCACAGTGGTTTTTTACTCCACTTTGTTTTCTTTATTTGTTTCACACAAAGGCTTGTAGCCTCTAAGATGGCAGTTTTCTGCAAGGAGAGACAAGCTTCTCATTCAGTGGCATGCCTTTCCTGGTGAACTAGCTTACAAAACTTGGCTGCATGCCACCGCAGAATTGCCCGACCCACTTAATTTGCTGACGGGAGAGCCCACTCTCCATCGGCATAATGCAACCCCCCCCAATTTAAAGTGTGTGCTGAGGGGTTGCCTAATCCCCCTCGGCATCATGTCCCCCCTTCCCAGTTTAATTTGCTGATGGGGAGCCCACCCCCCATCGGCATAATGTCCCCCATTTGTTGTTTGCCGACAGGTGCCCAATCCCCATCAGCTACAGAACCCCCCCCAAAAAAAACACTCAGGTGGCATGCTGGGAGCCCATCCCAGTATGCCAAATGCCCCTGTAAAAGAAAAACCATCCCACAATGTTTTTTTTTTACACCTGTAAAACAGAAAACAGTCCCTCATCGACTCCGGTGGCCCCACCCACATCCCACATCCACTCGCTGCGCACCCTGCTTCCCCACACCCCCTTCACCCCATACTTACCTCTGGAGCAAGGCATAATGATCTTTGGTGGGCCAGAAACACGTCTGCACTCTTCAAAGCCGACTGCAAACTGAAGAAATGCCAGTAAGTTGTATAATGGCATAAATAGGGTTTTTTCAACTTTGGTGCATATCTCGGGCACTTTTGGAAATTTTGGCACCAAATTTTTAACATGGGATTATTGGGACCCCATCCTCATGAATTCAGTCACTTTCATGGCATTATTCAGTCCCAAAAGGTGATTTCACAGTCACTCTGCAGAATCACCTTTCAGGACTGATAAACGAAACAACAGTGCCACTGTTCATGAGGGTGTCTCTCAAAAAGCCTATGTTGCAAATTTGGTGAAAAAATCCAAAAATGGTTGTTTTATGAGCATGCATCGTGCAGTTTCCATGCACGCTTGTAACTTTGTGGATTTGTTATATTTTCACTCCAGATTTTCAAACTTGACATTTTTCCACACCTCCTTATGAACAGTACAGCTTGCCATTTTACATATCCTGGCTGAAATGTGTTTTGCATGTCCGGTGCAGAATAGCACGGTCGTTGTGTGAAATCAGTTTTCAGGACAGTTTGAGAAAATGACATTGACAATGTTCATGAGCAGAGGTCCTAAAATGCCTACGTTGAAAATCTGGTGATGAAAGTCCGTAAAATTACTGTGTTAGATGCGTGCATTGCACAGTTTCCATGCACCCTTGTAACTTCGCAAATTTGAAATATTTTCATGCAAGGTTTTCAACACTGTCATTTTTTCACATCTCCTTATGAACAGTATAGCTGTCATTTTTCACATCCTGCCCAAAATGTGTTTTTGCACAAGTGGCACACAATGGCGTGGTCACTGTCGGAAATAAATTTTGGAGAAAGATTAACAAAATTACAGTGCCACTGTTCATGAGGAGAGGTCTCAAAATGCCTATGTTGAAAAAGTGGTTAAAAAATTCCCAAAATAATTGGGTTACGGACATGTGTTGCACAGTTTTTATGCCTGCTCATGACTTCACCAATTTTTCATATTTTCATTCCAGATTTTCAGTGTTGGCATTTTTTTACACCTCTTCATGAACAATGCAGTTGTCATCTTTCACATCCTGCCCAATATGTGTTTTCATGCCTGTGTCACCAAATGGCATAATTGCTGTACAAAACCACCTTTTGGCTAACAAACTGATAGTGCCGTTCTTCATGAGCTGGGGTCACAAAAAGCCCATGTTGAAAATTTGGAGTGAAAATACCAACAACTGCCTATGGAGTAGGGCTTCCAACTGTAACATCCCACCCTGTAGAGACTGACTGGTGTCAGGGGTGTGACTTGGGATCATTGGCTGTAATGCTCATGCTATTCCACCCACATCCCCCACCCTGCAGCCACTGACAGGCATTGAGGTGTGCCTTGGAGTGTTTGGCCCTAAAGTTCACTCCATTCTCCTATACTGCACCAATCTCAATGTATTTTCTTATGGAATGGGGTAAGTATAAGGCCCAAAGACCCCAAAACACACCATGACACTTGTCAGTGTCTACAGGGTAGAGTGAGGTAAAATGGCATGAGCGTTATAGCTGATGATCCAAAGGCACATCCCAACACCTCTCAGTCTCTGCAGGGTGAGGGTGGGGTTGGTGTCAGTTCAATACTTCACTGCCATTCCTATTATGCATCTCTAACTCCTGCACTACCAATGCCAGCAAGACAACATTTGGCATTGACCAATGCTTGTTTTTAATCTCACTCTGTACTAGGGAGCATCTACTCCTTTTGTGTGAATGAACCTGATGGCCATTTGCAAGTGCAGTTTTTCAACCATATGTAGAAGACTTGACCACTGGGGCCATAGCAGGTCAGGTCACAAGTCATGGGTCAGTTGTAAGTGCTAACAGTAGCTACATAGCTTTATAAACTGTAGTTGTGTAGTGGAACAGAAGTCTTACAAACTTGAAGGGTGCAATACATCTTCAGGTAAGTGTCCACCTCTTGCAAAGAAAACAGAAGTATATAGTAATATATATTGTGGAAGACTTAGGGCTTGATAGTGAATGCATTTTTAGGGTCATCACAAAGTGCACATGCCTTGTTTTGTGTGCACTCCAAACAAAATCTTAACTGTTTGCATATAGCCCAGTTTTAAAGACTCAGAGTGAGCACACATACTCATTTGCATGCACACAAATGAAATCCCTAGAAAACATGCCAAAATCTCATCAACCTGTAGGAGCAGGCTATTTTTAATGTTGTTCTGAGCACATTAGAGAACAAACAGGATGTGTAGCAAACACAGCTCAACACGATTTGAAACTGGCAAGTCAGTAGATCTGAATTAAAGCAACAAAAACTGAACTGCAGTTCACCCACCCACAACATAACCATCAATTACATCTCACTGGCACCTGTCCCAGTGATTGATTTTCTGCTGTAGTTCCAAAGCTGTTTCACTCATACTCCTGGGAGCCGAAGTGAGCAGATCAGATCACAAAGGCATTTACTGAGTAAATGGCATTGTAAAGCAAGTTCAGGTAGTTAGAAACAAAAGGAGAAATATGTTTTATATGTCATCCAGTTTTTGGAAAACTGGGCAATATTGTATGTTTAAAATTCATATGTTTTTTCCTTAGTGAATTAAATTGTAAATATAATCTCAGAAAGTTATATAACAGTAAACAACACACACACATTGATATATATATATATATATATATATTTAGAAAACATCCATATCTGAGGGGATGAAAGTAGTGTCACTATGACTTCTGCTGACTAAGGCAGGGTAGAAAGCTCATGGCAGCTGTAATCTGCAGACCACAAAGTCAATCAGGAGAGCCAAATTCAGTACTGGGGAGGAAAATAAAGATGTAGCAGGCCTGGGTACACTTATTGTTAATGGGGATTTCCTCACTGACAGACTACGAAATCCCAAAGGCCTGGAGTTGTTTAAGTCAGACATTTGTGGAGTCTCTACAAGACTGCTTTCTTAGCCAATACATGAGGGAGGTACAAGGGGAGAGAACATCATGGACCTCATCATGTCCAACTGGAACACTGCCAGTGAAGTCAAGGTGGAGGATCCCATATGTCAAAGGAGCCATAACTCTCTTTAGATTTAGATGAGATTTAGCATTGTGCTGGAGGCTTCATAGTTTAAGTCCAGCAACATTTTGTTTTGTTTTTCTGTTGACTGGAAAGGAGGACTAGGCAGTTCTACCTGTTCTCAGACTCATCCTGGTGGGGGTGAGAGATACAGATGGAAACCAACTGAAACTGAATCAGATTAAGCTGTACTGTATGTAGTACTTTTTATGAGCGGGGTGAATCTGGCCAGGATGCCAAGGAAATCCCCTACTCTTTTTCCGAAGTGCCATTAGATCTTTATCATCCACTTAAACAACAACCAGAAAAGGCATATGGGGCCTCATTTTGATGTCTCATCCAAAAGACGGCACCCTGAGTAGTGCAGCACCCCCCTAATGCTGCAGTACAGTGTCAGTAATAGTATTTTACCTGTTTTTCCTGGTGTGGGACTAGAATCCATAGCACTCTAAACTTTCAGCCTCGGTGGCAAGTGTGCAACCCACTGAGCTACTGCCACTGCACATGGCCCCTCATTTTAGAAAACCGGACTTCGCTAGCATAGAAAAGTTAAGTACTGATTGGCTAAAGGATAACACCAAAGGAGATGTAAATGCCCAGGCAGTCATATAAGGGGCATTACTAGGGTTTTCCCAGAAAGACATCAGGTACATTAGAAAGACAAATACACAAGCCTACTCCAGTCTGATGGTCAAGTGAGGGATGCAACTAAAGAAAAAAAAGAGGGCTTTTAGGATCTACAAAGAGGAGCAATCAGAAGCTAATAGAGACCAGTATAATGTAATGTGGGAGAGGTGTAATATGAGTCGTGAGGTCTATTTAGACCTATTATGACTCACCACTAATTTAGTGGTGATACCTACATATATCAGGGCTCATATGCATATCCAATATTTTTGTAAAGGTATCCATCGATTTACAACAAACCACATTTTCAAGGAGAGAGTTCAACACTGACACCACTCTATTGGTAAATCACTTTACTCTTCTAGATGTCACACCTCAATTGTATGGTGTGTGTTCTAGTGTAGTGAGTCTTGTACATGTTTTTTTTTATGAAAGCCAATGCTTTCCATAAATGGTGTATCATTGAAGGTTCTAAAAACTTGGCACAGATCCCCTCTGAGGCTCTTATAGTGCATGGAGTATATGCCCAGATCTTTCAACCTGTCTTCATACATCTTGTCCTTTACAGTAGTAAACTTTTTGTTTACCTTCCTCTGAACTCCTTCCTCCAATTTTTTCCCATAACACTTTGTGGTGCACAGAAGGCAGTGCAGTATTCCAAGTGAGGTCTCACCATAGCAGAATACAAAGAAACAATCACCTGGGGATTCCTACTTTTTATGTTCTTAAATATACATGCCCGTATCCTGTTGCACTTTTTGACTTGGTTTCTGGTGTGTTTCTGGTGTGTGTTATGACATTTATTCGTAGTCTATCTCATGTGTGGTTTCAATCAGTGGAGAATTATTTAAGGTACATATTTTCATCAGGATGTTTTTACCAAATGCATAACCTTGCACTTTGTTTTGTTAATTCATAATTTATGTTTTTCCACCCAGTGTTCTAGCAGTATTAAATTATTTTGTAGTTCTACTGCTGATTTCTTGTTATTCACAGTTGCATCCATTTTATTGATATCTGCATACTTAATCAACCATGAATTATTTTTCATCTGCATTGTTGATATTAATATGTTGAACAGTGTGGGCCCCAGAACTGAGCCCTGCAATACCCCATTGGACACCTCACCCCAATCTAAGTAATGTCCCAAGACAGCCACTCTCTGCTTCCTCTCACACAGCCATGCCTCAATCCAAGTGAGGATATTCCTATGTAGATGTATCTCCTTCAATGTTTTTAATGATGTATGGTGACATACTTGGTCAAAGGCTTTCGAGGAGTCTAGAAAAACAATGTCTACTGGAAATTCCCAGGATGATGTGGGAAAAGCAGATGTTGAAACTGAGTACTGTACTTTAGCTCAGTGTTTATGGTAGAGGATTCAGGCCCAAGTTACAAAAGTGGGATTAAATGTGAGGGACCAGAAGGACAGAAACTGGAGATAAGGAGGGTATCCAAATGTAGGGTACTCATAGAAAAAGGCAGAGGAAAGCAGGGATATAAATCAGTTAAATAAGAATAAAGAAGTATAGGAGAGTGAACTGACAAGGGAAGAGGGAAGAGGTGGGTTGAGTGAGCTTCAGGAGACAACACAGGCAGGAAGAGGGGAAGCAGGGAATCAGGCATGGATGGAGTAAAGTAAGGAGAGCCATGTGGGTCAATGCAAAGAGTCTTGGAAATAAAATTTCTGACCTGGACACCATTGTGGTGGAGGCTAACTTGGATTTGGTGGCCATGATGGAGTCATGGTGAAGTGAGCACCATGACTGGGATATGGTCATACCTGGCTACTCTCCATTCAGGAGGGACAGGGCAGGAGGAAGGGGAGGTGAGGCTGCACTATATGTGAGTGATGCAATCAAGGTCATGGAGGTATCTGGTTATCCAAAGAAAAAAGAATGGCTGGTAGTGCTATGGGTTATCCTGAAGACAGATTCTAGGGCTACTATCTGTACCAGGGTAGTGTAGGGACCACCAGTACAGGGAGAGAAGCTGGATAAGGCAGCTGGGGAAGCCATAATCAGAACTGAAAGTAAGGGGGTTGGTGCTGCTAGTTAGCGACTTCAGTCTGCCAGACCAGCTGAGCATTCCAGGGCCATCTTTGACTCCCTACAGGAGGCTTTTCTCAAACAGCTAGCCAAAAAATCAACTAGAGATGTGGAAGGGCTGGATCTGGTGCTTACTAACACGTATTGCATTGCAGATGTCACAGTGGGCAGTCTGCTAGGTACCAGTGATCATCGTACAGTGTGGTTTAATACAATGACAATTGCAGAGACAAACAACATGAGAACAAGCATCCTTGACTTTAGGAGGGTGGATTTTAAAGAAACAAGAATCTGCCTCAGAGCCTGCCTCATGGGGAGGGGGGACTGCCAGGAAGGGGAAGAAGCATAGTGGGGAAAAATAAGGGAAGGCATAATGAAGACAACCAGCCATTTTGGGAAGGAAGTGAGTAACTCAGAAGGAAAAAGAGGTTGTCATGGTTCTTCAGAGAGGTGGCCATGGTGGAGAAGGAGAAATTATGGCATTCAGAAAGTATAAGAAAATGAAAAAGTAGGAGGGCAGGGATGTACAGTATACCAACTGAAACAAGAGAAGCACAGAATGTGATGAGGGGAGCAAAGATGCAGAAAGAAGAAAGGATAGCCAAAGGGGTAGCAAAAGGGGATAAGATTTTCTTCAGATATATAAGTGAAAGAGGAAAGCAAGGGGAGGGATAGTGAGGATTAGGAGGTTGGCAGGGTGAGAGTGTGTAGAAGAGGACCATAAAATCTGCCATCCTGAACAGATATTTCTGCACAGACTTCACAGTACAGGGAAATGAGATGGATCACCATGGAGTAACAAGAACAAAAGGTGGAGAGAAGGTGGATGTAAGTTCTTTTTCAGAGGAAAGAGTCCTGAAGGGATTTGCAGCTGTGAAGATGGACAAAGCTATGGGACTGGACAGGATAAATCTAAGGGTACTAAAGAAACTCAAGGAGGTGCTAGCAGACCAACTGATGACCTTATTCAACAGTTCACTGGAAACAGGTGTAGTTCTGGAGGACTGGAGAAGAGCAGATATGGTCTCTCTACATATGAGCAGCAGCAGGGATAAAGCTAGCAACTATAGTCTGGTCAGTCTTGCTTCAGTAGCAGGGAAATTAATGGAGACTCTTCTTAAGGAAAGGCTAGTAGAGTATTTTGAATCAAATGGGCTGCAAGACCACAAGCAACATAGTTTCACAATGGGTGTCATGCCCATTGAATGTGATTGATTTCCTTTGACTGGCAACCAGGAAAATAGATCTTGGAGGGCAGTGGACATGGTTTGTCTGGACATTAGCAAGACATTTGACACTGTGCCACTCAGAAGACTGAGAAAGATCTGAAGCAGTATAGCACAGTAGTTTAAGGCTCTGAGCTGCAAATCTGGAGACCTGGGTTTGAATCCCACAGCCCCCACTTGCATACTGTGTGACCCTGAGCAAGTCACTTAACTTCCCTGTGCTCCCAGGTTTCACCTGTAAATAAGCTTTCAGCTTAGTGTGTCTCACCTGGTTAAACAATTGGGGAAAAAAAAGAGAAGTTGAGCAGCCTAGGACTGTGATCCAGAATGGTGAATTGGGTTAGAAATTGACTAATCGATAGGTGACAGAGGATGGTGGTTAATGGTACTCACTCTAATGTTGGGAGAGTGACCAAAAGGGTGCTGCAGGGCATAGTACTGGGAGTGATCTTCTTCAGTGATGGAAAGAATGAATAGAGAACTTGAGGAATGGCCAAGAGCATGGCAGTTAAGGTACAATGCCAAAAAGCAAAGAATTCATGCACCAAGGGCATAAACATTTGACTTTGTAGAAAAGTTTTATCATTTTCCATAATGTCCCAGGATTTCTGCATTTTGTTCTGCATTCAGAGTACGAAGTTTCAGCTATGATGTGCACTGTTTGAAGGAAATTTGTTTGGAGAAATTATAGAATTATGTTATGCATATACTAGGCAAAACTACCAACTAAAAGCATGCCATCTCACCAGTAATCTTATGATTTTGAAAGTAATGAAAAGCACTTTACAGTAAACATTTAGAGTCTTACAGTAAGTATACTTGATGACACAACAGGAGCGTTATGCAGTACCTTAAAAAACACAAAAATTCACTGCTCCAAGATATTTTGTCAGCATGTATCATAGCAAGCTGCCCAGCTGTTAGCTGCACATTAATATGAATAATGCATTCTTAGCTAATCATAATTATAATGGGTTGCTTTCAGAATATTTTCTGATTAAGTACAATGGCAATTCCTGATTATAACATACAGCAGTTTTTTGCAATTACATTTTATTGAAAATATGTACAACACATCCTGTCATACCAATGAACAATGCGTTAAAAAGGAATGGTACAAAACAAAAAGGGAAACTCAAAAAAATTAATAAGCAGCCTCTAGCACAGTTCATTGATTGGGTCACCATTGTAAACCAGGATAGATCCTGGTGAATAATACTTTTCTTTCAATACTAGGTCCAGTTTTCAAACTTTGTAGGCCTAAAATGTGCTTGTCTGCAGAGGAAAGAGGAAGACTCCATGGAGAAAGGAGACTGTTTAAATTTGATTTTGTTATCCAAGATTGCCAACATCCAGGCCAAGTCCCTCCCATTACTCAGATTAGAAGCAACAGGGACAAGTGCATGGGAATCAGGATTACTTTTTTAGCATGGGAGGAGTTCAGCACATTTGCATGCGGATGGTGTGATCTCTGCATTGTTCTGTCCCATCTCTAGACTGGATCCAGCTCTATTCCAGTTCATTTAGGATGAGGTTACAGCATTACCCATGGATATTAAAGGGATAGTCAGCACTTCCTGGAGAGGGAAATGGAGTCTTTCTTGGGAGTGGTGGGGGGCTTTAAAAGTGCATTGCGGGACCCTTTCTCAGGAAGCTATATTGAGATCTTGAAATCTCTTCTAATTATCAGCAAATCATTAACCTTCCTTTCTTGGTGATGGTTGAGAAGCAGGTAGTAGCAATTCAGATGGGGGAGCATCTGAAGAGGCGTAACAAGTCTGAGTACTTCCTGTCTTTTTATTATTATTATTCTTTATCTCTTGGAATCCCTGGTCCTGGCAAAGTTTCCTCAGCCCCAACACTGACACATTTTGTGAACTAATGGTTAACCACCACTTACTCAGAGCCATGTTTGGTTCCTCCATTTTCAACCACATGTGCCCTCATGCCTCCTGCCCAAGTCTGCTGGTCTCACTTGGCTGCCACCCAGCCTCCATGGGGTAACAGGTAAGTAGCATTACTGAGTGTCCCCCTTCCCCAAGGGAGGGCACCTGTCCTTCAGATGTTCATTCCTCCTTCCCTAAGGCTGGCATCTGAGTGACCCTTGTTCATTCCTGATTCTGGGTTGCTGGTGTGGGTGGAGTTAAGGTGTCAAGCACCTTAGCCCTCCATGCCAAAGGGCCATCTTCCAGTCTGCCAGTGTCACTGCACCAAGACTGTAATCCATAGTGTGTGCAGTGAACTTCTTAAGGCAAGTGATCAAGGAGAGGTATCGTTAATGATCCTCCTTAATCTTGCATCAGCAATTGACATGGTGGACCATGGTCTTGGTGGAGAGACTTTGGGACTATGAAGGTCTGTTTGGAACTGTGCTTACATAGTTTTGTTATTTCTGGGACCTTGCTTGTCATATGCAATTAGCCTTGATTGTGGTGTTCCTTAATGATTTATTTAAAATTTATCAGCTAAGGACCACTGAACCATAGCTCATTTCAATTTGTGCCATTTGCTGAAATTACACATCTTAAAGAAGTCACAGTTTTAAAAATTAGCAATTTGCATAGAAATCACACTCTCTGAAGAAAAAGGTGTTAGCAAAATTACTCTAGATTTTGGCTAAATTCAGGAAAATTGCATTAATCTGAAATTTGCAATTTCATGAAATTTTAGGTCCTATAAAGGACCCAATTAATGAGGAAGTGGTCAGAGTAGTTGGAGACTGAAATGGGAGGACACAGTGATAAGGTGGAGACAGGTTTATGGATTAAAATGAGTAAATTGTCTTTGCAGTATTTTTTAGCCAAAGGGGAGTGCCAATTTCTTTACTGACTCAAAGTAGACCAGCCTCTGGAACACACTCCCCAGCCCAACATGCTCAGTCTGTGAGCCACTCCATAGCATCCTGCACAGGGTTGCGAGGGCAGGAGTCAGAAGCCATCTCCCATGCTGTTTCCCCCATCACAGACCAGCCTCTGGAACACACTCCCCAGGTTCTACACCACACTGTTTCTGGCATGTGGTACCATCTTCAAGAACACACCTGCTCAACGGCAGACACTGAGTCATCCTTGGACTTTTAAGCAGTAGGCAGACTAAAGCTGATTGTTTTTTTTTTATTACCCCCAAGTTTCTGCCTAAACTATACTGTGTATTTCAACTGTTTGATATTCTGCATTAATTCTGCTGTACCATCCATTCGTTTGTTCATTTATCTTTGTGGACTCTGCTCTTTGCCTGCATTTCAACATGCTGCCTGCACAGCTCGCTGTTCAATGGGCTGTTGCTGTACTCAAAATATTTAAAATTTGCTGAGCTGAACATTTACCTGCATTAGTTTACTAACTGTGCTGTACATATATGTGCATTATTTTATTAACTGTGCTGTGGATTTCCTTATTTTCATCACTGAGCTGACCATTTACTTGCATTATTTTAGTAACCGAGCTGAACATTTACTTGCATTAGTTTACAATCTGTGCTGTTTTCCTGCTCTGCTTCTTAAATGCAGTCTCAGCTCTTCACTTGTCAGCTATCACTCCCTTCCTTACACTGTTTCTCTCCAACCTCCCTCAGGGAAATATCTGATCTCCATGTCCTGTTCTGTCTCAGTACCTTTTCTAATAGGCTTTCTGCTCAGAACTCTTCCCCAGTGGATTGTGTTTCACCTGTGCCACTTACCTATTTCTATCTACTCCCCAGCCCACCAGGCTCAGTCTGTGAGCCATCCCACAACATTCTGCACAGGGTCACAAGGGCAGGAGACAGGGAGTCCTCCTCCATGCCATTGCCCCCGGCAACTTCTGGAACATGCTCCCCAGGAACTACACCAAACTGTTTCTGGTGTGCAGATAGAATGCTGTTTCTGGCATGTATATGGAGTAACACATCCATCAGCCCCCTCGCTCTCCCACCCATGGTAGGCTACCACACTTTTATCATGTTTAGCAATCCAAATCAAGGATTTGCACCCATCACCCCCCCCAGCACCTGCTCAACTACCTCATCACTAACTACCTTGCTTTAACTACTTAGCAGTATTGCCAATCACTGCCAGTTGCCTTGTTACTCTCACCTGCTCATCAAGTCCCCCAGCACACAATATAACCTACCTGGTCTCTCACAGCCAACTTCCCCATGCAGGTGTCCAGCTCTCTGCTGGTTCTACTAATCGTATATTCATTCTTCTCTTCCTGATCATCCCTTAATGGGCAAATAGTGCCATTGGTGCATTTACTGCAAGTAGAAATAATTTTCTTCCTAATCCTCTCATTTCTCTTAATACAGTCTGTGCCTCTCATTTCTCTTAATACAGCCAGGCTCGGATATTCAGAAGAGTTGCACATGGTGCAACAGTGTTGCTTCATACTCAACCCACTGATGCACCCCTGCGCGATATTCAAGCAGGGACTGAGCCTGGCACAAATCCCGATGCAGCGGAGCACATCAGTAATGTATGCGGTGCAAGTAGGTGGGGCGTGCCCATGCATACTCCACATATCTCGATATTCAGCCCGGGATGTGCTGAGCCCATGCATGCACAACCCCTACCTCTGCTGCACACAGGTGAGACCCCAAAAAAAGGAACAACAGTTGGCCACCTACAGGTGAGCTGCTGTATTGCAGGAGTGCAATATGGCAGCTGCCACCATAATAATTAGCCTATTCGGCTGCAGCACCTTCATGGCGGTACCCCCCCATGCCCGATCGTGGGCATACGTGGAAGAATATAATCATCCAATATCCCTGGTGGTCCAGTGGACAGCTTGCAGCCCGATCGCGGGCATATGTTGAATAAATTAAGGTCCTATATCCCTGGTGGTCCAATGGACTGCTTGCAGCCCGATCGCAGGCATAAGTAATAAATAGGAGTAGTCCAATATCCCTAGTGGTCCGGCAGTACCCCCTTCCCCACCTGACCACTGAGTGCCACTGCTCCATTCCCCCCCATCAGTGGCAGGCAGCAGCACCCCACCCGCCTGCCACCCTGCCACCCGCCGACTGACGCCATACAGTAGGGCTGTACTCCCATTGATCCAGAGCGTGAGCCAATGGACATGCAGCCCATACCGTACTACACAGTCCAGATATGTGAATGGATCCATTCACATATCTGGACATCATCTAGTTTGGTATGGACTGCACACCCATTGGCTCACGCCAGGAACAATGGGCGACAGCCCAACCATACCGCGGTCAGTCGGGCGGGCAGGGCAGCAAGTGGTGGGGAGCTGCCACCCACTGCTGATGGGGGCAGGATGGTGGGGCCCAGTGGGTGGGTGGGGAAGGGGGTACCACTAGACCACCAGGGTTGGTGTGGTGTGGCATTACTTTGTACTGACGCCTGTGATCGGGCTGCAAGCGGTCCACTGAACCACCAGGGATATTGGACATTATTACATTCTACATTCTACATTTGCCCACGATTGGGCAGTGGGGCACATGGCCGGGATGTGCAGGGGGCGTCGGTCCCAGTCAGCTGCAGCCTGGCAGTCGCCAGGAGCAAGTCATTGGGGATCGATGCACCTGTATGCAAATGGGGCCATAATGACATGCAAATGGTGCCTTGCATGTATTATGGCTCCATTTGCATGTACACTTTTGAATGCTGAGGTTGTTGCACCTAGCGCAACGGAACTTGCACTAGCACATCCCCCTGCTCCACTCTGGCCACTTGTGCTGGCTCAGTGCCACTGCGCCATGCAGACTGCGGGTGGCCAGGGTGTGATATTCAAAGCTACTGTGCCATGGAGCAGCTCTGTTGAATATCACCCTGTCAACGCCCCAGCACAGCCAAGCTGTGCTGCATCCAGGCTTGTGCCACAACCTGGCACAGTCTGATTATCTGGGCCCCAGTGTCTAAATTCCAAGTGCCCCTTAATTACCTAATTTTTCAGAGGATCAGTACATTTCCAGAACCCTACACCTTCCAGTCCTCTCTCTCCCCCCAAGCTGTACTTCCTTTCTAGTACCCCTTCCTCCTACTTTTACTCTCCTTTCATCTACTCACCCAATCCACCCTAGCTCAACTCTCACTCTGTCATATCCTCTTTCCCCACCCCTCCATATCCTCTAGCCATGAACCCTCTAATCCCAGTTCTTCTCCTATAGCTACACTTTCCCACCCTATCCTTATCCTCCTCCTCCCTTCCTGCCCCTTGCCTTATCCCACTCCCCCCTCCAACCCACTACCCCCTGTACCTCCTTCACCCCTCATCACTGTTCCATCCCCTCAATCACTCTGGCTCAGTCATCACCTCTCTTCTCCCCATTCACCCTCCTTTTCTTGCCCCTCCCCCACCTCACCATGGGCTCCTCACTTCACTATCCACCAATCCTGAGCACTTCTACTGCCTCTTCTCCTCCTTCTTACCCCTCCCTAAATCACACTGCATGCACATCACAAGAACACACAGGTAGAATCACAATGGCCCCTCTTATCATCAGTTCCACAATCCCTGCCCTTTCTTACTCCACCACTTATTTATTTCCTCTCAACCCCACCACTCCCTCCCTGGCTCATCAAGCTCACTCCCCCAGTCCACCTCCTCCCACATTGGCCACCCTCCCCACTCTTTCATGCACACTGGCAATAACTTCTCCACTAGCATCTCCCCAGGTCTTTGCCCTTACAAACTCGGTCTCCTTCAAGAATGTTCTCCCTGCTACAACAATTTACTTATCATGTCCCATAAATGCTCTAGGATTAGAACTTATAAGATCAGCATATTTGCTCCTACAGACACAGGATACTACTCCTTCTCCTATTTCTCATCTCCAGCTCCATCCATCCTAACTCCAGACTGACCTTCCCCACAGAAAATAACCCTAGCCCCTCCCCCAGACACTCCAAACAGCTCAACATGTTGCACCTTAAAGTACAAAGCCTTATGGTGAAAAAAACCTTGATTGAATCCTGGTTATCTTCTGATCATTTTGACATCATTGCACTCACAGAAACTTGGCTCTCTAATAAGATTCCATCCAGCAAAATTAACCTAGTAGGCTACACCCTATTCAGGAAAGACATACAAGGCAAAAGGGGTGGGGGCTGCCTCTTCTGCGTAGCTAACTACCTCTCTGTCATGAAAATTGATACTCACTAATGACCCACAACCTTGAATGCCTTTCTTTTTTTTTTTTTGAAATTCAAGTTTATTAATTTTTCACCATACAGCACAAGAGGTGATACTTGCAATGAACAGGTACATACACATTGGAATGATGACATATCCCTCTCATTCTGCCTCCCACCACTTCTTCCCCCAGCCCTTCCCCTAATCTCCTTTCCCCCAGCCTTGCTATCACACATAAGACATAAAACAATCCATGGGAAATCTTTGGATACCAATGGTCATCTCAGCTCCCAGAACTTCTTATCCCTATTCAGTCCCATCAGGAGGATGTGTTCCAATCTGAAGCAAATATGGGGTATGTATTTTTTCCCAGAATCTGGTATAGCTGGTGAGGCAATTCCTCATACTAGCCCCTAATTTTTTCTACATTAAGATTGAATAAAAGCTCTCTTTGCCACTCTGTGTAAGTTAGAGGGAGATCATCCAGCCAGTGTCTTAATACTAGCTTCTTAAGGGAGGAGGAAATAATGGCCATGTAATATCTTCTAACTTTCACCACCACATCAGCATAGTCCCCCATTAAACAAATCTCTGGAGTGAAGTAATTTTCTAAACCCAACAACGGGTTTTGGAAATCCAAGCAAGGTTCCAAGAACTTGCCAGAGTCTGTTGGGATAATGGATGCAACATTTCTTTTTCGGAGATATTGCCAGTACCAAAGGCCTCAGTGGAGAAAAAAATGAAGCTCACAGAGGTTAATGACTGGCTCAGGAAGTGGGGTGAAGAGAGTGGGTTGGGGGTGTTAGGGAAATGGAAAGGAGTTTGGGAGGATAAGGGACTATATGCCAAGGACAGGCTTCATCTTGCCCCATTAGGGAAGGAAGTCCTTAAACAGGGGATGGCTGACTACATTCAAGAAAGGTGGGGTTTAAACTTGTGAGGGGGAAGGGAGGGGCTGACCAGAAGCCCTCTCCTCCAGATGAGGGCAGTAGCCTTCAAGCCCAAGGGGAGGGGGAAACAGACTGGGGGTGGAGGTTTCAGGTGGAGCAGAAGGAGGATGGAAGTATAAGGAATCTGGGTGGGGTTCGACAAAGAGAATCAGGGATAAGGGTTGGGGGTTGGTGTTAGTAAATGCCAGGAGCTTGGGAAACAAGTTGCCAGAGTTCCAGGCCATGCTCTTTGGGGGGGGTGGATGTGGTGGCGGTCACAGAGACGTGGGCCAACAAAAACCATGACTGGGACCTAAACATGCGGGGGTACACTATGCTTACTAAGGATAGAAAGGAGGGCAGAGGGGGTGGAGTGGCTATGTTCATTAGAGATGACATAGAAATTGCTACGGTAGAAGAGGCAGAGGGAAACGTGGAGGCCTTATGGGTCACCTTACGATCCCCTGCAGGAGATAAGGTCAAGCTGGGTGTAGTATATAGGCCCCAGGATGAGTGATGTTCTAGAGGATGGTTTACTGGACAACATCATTGCCCAGTGTGGACCAAAAGGGGAAGGAGTGGTGTTGATGGGGGACCTTAATATGCCAGGTACAAACTGGGGAACCATGTCCTCTAAGGTGGCCAAGTAGTAGAGGCTGCTGGACGGCTTCCAGGATGTGTTCTTAACACAGCATGTGATGGAGCCCACAAGGGAGGGGCATTTCCTGGATGTGGTTCTGGCAGATGGGGATCTGGTAAGGGACCTGGTTGTACAGGACTCCCTGACTGGGAGCGACCACAATACTGTCTGGTTTCAAAAAAGCATGGGAGGAGGGGGGAGATCTAGGACATAGGCAGTGGACTTCAGGGGGCCAGACTTTGTGAGCATGGGAAATATTCTCAAGGATCACTTGAAGGGGATTACATCAATGACAAGTGTGGAAAGGAGATGGGAGGTCATAAAACAGGGACTTCATGAGGCAGTCAGGATCTGCGCTAAGTTGAAACGTAAGGGAGCAAGGTCACATAAACCATGCTGGTGGTCCAGTGAGGTACAGGTAGCAGTCAGAGAAAAGAAGGTGGCCTACAAAAAATACAAAACAACAAGAGGGGATAGGGATAAGGAAATGTACCATCATGCATCTATAAAAGTCACCCAGACGGTGAGGGGAGCAAAGTCCAGTAAAGAGCAGCGGCTGGCACAGGGGATACATGGAGGAGAAAAGAGGTTCTTCCGGTATATTGGGGAGCGGAGAAAAACTAAGGGCCATCTCAGCAGATTGAGATCAGAAGAAGGGGGGGTGGAAGAGGCAAGGGACCAGGCAGAGGTATTTAACGAGTACTTTGCCTCTGTGTTCACTAGGGAGGGGGATGGGATATCTACAAATCAAGGCAGATAGGGGATAGAAGTGGCAGTGAGTGGGATCAGGGGAGCAAAAGAAATGGAGCAAGAGGGGAGGGAGAGGTACCCCAGGGGTGTCACATCTGGATAAGGATAAAAAGGCCAGTAAGGTGGAGGGGATGGATGATTCTATCTCCACCAAAAGGGTGTGGTTAGCCCTCAAGGCCCTAAAGAAAGACAGATCTCCTGGGCTGGATGGCATTCATCTGAGAGTACTATGGGAATTGGCGGAAATACTGGCTTCACCCCTGGTGGAGCTCTTCAACAGTTCACTTGAGACAGGGAGGGTACCTAGGGATTGGCGAGAGGCACATGTGCCAATCCATAAAGGGGGTTCGAGAGAAGTACCAGGTAACTATAGACCCATCAGTTTGACCTCGGTGGTGGGAAAATTAATGGAGAGTATACTAAAGGAACGATTGGGGGGTGTACTTGGAGGAGGTGGGAGGTCTGGATAGTCGGCAACATGGGTTTGTGCCAGGTAGATCATGTCAAACCAATCTTGTGGAGTTCTACGAATGGGTAACATAAGAACTGGACAGGGGAAAGCCTGTGGATGTATTATTCTTGGACTTCAGCAAGGTGTTTGACTCTGTCCCCCACAATGGTCTGGTGGAGAAACTGATGGGGTTAGGAGTAGGCCCTTTGATGGTCAGATGGATTGAAAACTGGCTAGCTGGACGCACCCAGAGAGTAGTGGTCTGTGGGGAGCTCTCGAACCCTAGAGAGGTTGGTAGTGAGGTACCGCAGGGCTTGGTCCTGGGTCCGATCCCGTTTAATGCATACATATCGGACATCAGGGAGGGTATAGGATGTGAAATGAGTCTCTTCATGGATGACTCGAAGATGGGAGCAGTAGTTGAGGGAGAAGAGGGGAGGTTGGCCCTGCAAGGACCTGGACACCCTGGAAGCTGGGCTCACACATGGAAACTAAACTCAATATCACCAAGTGCAAGGTGTTGCATCTTGGTTGGGGAAACCCTAAACACAGGTACACCCTGGGAGGGGAGGCGCTGGAGGCCTCAATAGCGGAAAAAGACCTAGGGGTCATGGTGGATGCATGTATGAATAACTCTGAGCAGTGCAGGAGAGCGGCTAGCAAGGCAAACAGGATGTTGGGATGCATCATAAGGGAATCAACTCTAGGAGCAAGGAAGTGATTCTGCCGCTGTACAACGGACTGGTTAGACCACACTTTGAGTACTGTGTACAGTACTGGAGACCACACTTGAAGAGGGACATACAGCACCTGGAGAGGGTACAGAGGAGGGCAACTAAGATGATACGAGGGCTAGGGGATTTGACGTATGAGGACAGACTTGAGGAGCTCTGCCTGTTTTCATTGGAGGAGAGGAGAGCCGGGGGAACATGACTGAGGTCTTCAAGTACCTCAAGGGAATAAATAGGGTAAACATGGAGGGGATCTTTAGACTAAAGCAGGGAGGTATCACCAGAGGGCATGATTTGAACTTGGAAGGTGGAAGGGTGAGGGGGGAAAAGAGGAGGAGGTTTTTCACTGAGAGGGTGGTGGACCCTTGGAATGCACTGTCTTGCAAGCTGGTTCAGAGATCCACACTGGAGGGCTTCAAGAGAGGGTGGGACAGACACAGAAAGTGGATGTATCAGATGATGGCCTGTCCCAGGGGGGTGGGGATGGATGATAGGGGTTTCTGGAGCACAAGGGATGGGAGGGCCTCGGCACCCAACTAAGGATCTAAGGTTCGAGAAGACTCGATAGACCGTAAGGCCTTATCTGCTGGCAAATAGTATGTTAGCATATTAGATTTGGCTTTGATAGTATCCCATAATGCTCATACTGGAGGGCAGTCCCAAAATATATGGTGGAGAGCTCCCTCCTCTTGATGGCATCTATTACACAAAGGACTAATTGTTCTTCCTATTTTGTGTAATTTGGTTGGGGTCCAGAATATGTTGTTCAGAAATTGAAACTGCATCACCCTCTACCTATCCTGGGTGATAAAATGATAGGTGTTTTGCCATATGACCCCCCCCCCCAGTTCCTGGTATGTTCTGGGAACTGATCTGCCCAATATTTAGGAATCCCATCAAGTGCCACATATGCTTAATCAAATAAGGAAGTATATTGCCTTGATACTACATGCGGTTCCCGCACATTCCATGAGAGTAACTCAGAATATTTTGCTGGAATCTGCCTTCTCTAAAGCCAGCCTGAAGCTGTACTGTCATGTGTTTGATCTGGTATACTTTTAAAATATGATTAGGGCCCTCCTTGTACCTAGTAAGTATGGATTCTACCAGAAGGCAGCCATCCTCCTGTAGCAAGTCCCTGATCCTCAGCATCACCAGCAAAGGAAACCAAGATTCTGAGATAATTTTACCTCCTATTTTCAGATTAGGGTTTTTACACAATGGTTGGTGAGGATCTTTTCTTGCTATATGAACAGAGCTGTGCATGTATCCTTATTGAGGTAATTGTAGGTATAGATATTAATGTCTTAGGGAGGGATTGTGGAGTTGAATACAGCAGGGTGGTCAGGTCAAGACTCGCCCTCCTAATCATCTCAGTTTCCAGCTTAACCCATGAGGGAGTATAAGGCAAAGAGATCTCCTCAGCTGGGGTTATTAACTATTTTAAATATTTACTAGCACTGCTAGCCCAATAATATAATCCAAGATGTGGCAATCTTAGTGCCCCCTTGATCTTGGGAGTGGACAACTTGTGATAAGCTCTACGGGGAACATTCCCTTGCCAAATAAAATCTGAAATCACTGAATGTGCTTTTTTAAACCATTTCAATGGCAGTCAGACATTAAGCATGCTGATAGGATAGAACATCCTTGGAAGGACTTTGAAGCTTTCGGTGAATGAATGGCTTTTGTACTGGATTATCTGTTTTATATCTTTTAAGATAGGATATTTGATGTATTCTTTTAAATTTGTAAGGCACCTTGATACTCTGAAAAGTGACATAGAAATAAACTTATTATTATTATTATTATTATGATTATTATTATTACTATTTTAATTAGATTTATCCATCCCCAAAGAGAAAGCGGGAGCTTACTTTATCTGAATAAATCCTGCTTGACTATTTGAAGGATGAAATCTAGATTGAGCTGAATCATTTTGGAGTAACTCCTAACCAGTGTTATTCCCAGATACCTTAAGGTGGTTGGACTCCATTGCAGTCCCAGATCTGTGATTACATTCTTCTGTAGCATTGAGTTAAGTGGAAACACCGTGGTTTTCTCCACATTTACTTTGTAATTAGACATTTTGCTGTATCTGTCTATTATGTTGAAAGCTACAAGGAACATTTCACCACGGTGAATCAGATGTAAAAGAATGGTATCTGCGTGAGCAGAAACTTTGAATGTGTGGGTACCTACTACCACCCCCTGTATCCTTGGGTCTAGTCTAAGACTACTTAGAAGAGGTTCAAGGTAAATATTAAAGAGAAGGGGTGACAAAGGGCATCCCTGTCTGGTAGCTGAAAGCAATGAAAAAGTAGAGGAAAAGGACCCATTACAATATAATCTTGCACTGGGGTTTTTGATACCCAATTAATAAAGGAAGAGGATTGAATGCCTTTCTATTTAGCTTCTTTTGAGTAACAACAAGGTTATAACCATCACTGCAGCCTATCTTCCCCCTAGCACTTCTGCACGTGAAATAGATGAATTTCTTTCCCTCAATGATTTCCTCCTTCAAGAGAGAGAATAGATTATCCTGGGAGATTTCAACATTAATTGGCTTACCACACATAATGTCGTAGCCAAAGAATCAATCATTAGTCGTGGCCTCCACCAGCTCATCGCTCTCCCCACCAGGACAAACTACAGGACGGAGTAGGAATCCTGTTTGGACTGGATACTTGTCACAAACCCCTCACACGTCACCTTGCCTTGGACTCTTCCTGATGCAATTTGTGACCATAGCATGGTCTATTGCTCCTGGTCTGCTAAAACTCCCATCCAGTCACACAAATTCATCTGCTACAGTCAGTTATATGAACTTAACTGAGAAGATTTCCTAAGGTGGCCCTTGCCATATACTGGTCCTTTAGGGAAGCCATTCATGAGATTGACCAAGCCCTCAAAACATTCTGCAGAAAATTCACCACCCTTTGTGACACCCTCATTCCACTTAAAAGAACTAGAGTCAAAGGTAATAGCCATGAATGGGTCACAGCCGTTATTCATAAGTTGATGAGACAGAGGGATAGGCATGGTCCAAAAATAGAAATCTTAGTCACCTCCAATTTCTCCAACAGTAGAAAGCCCTTAGAAACAAATGCAAGGCCACCATCAGGTCTGCTAAAATCTCCTTTCTTACTGAAAAACACCTTAATGCCACTGGTAACCCCAAACATGCTTGGAACACCCTCAATAACCTCATCAGTAGAGGCCAAAATAATGACCAAATTTGCCTATCCTCAGATGGAATGGCCATCTCTGATCCCCATGAGATAGCCTATCTTTTCAACTGCCATTCACTGATCTGGAAAAATACAAGTCAGGTTCCGTCCCAGCTCCAGGATCTCCCTTCCCAAACCCCAACCCCCATTTACACTTCAGATATCTCTCTCCCTCCAAAGTGTTAAAACTAATTAAATCAAATAACTCCAGGCCCTCTGTTGGTCCTCACAATATTGACTTTAGGGTACTTAAATTAGTTTGGGAAGCTCTGACTCTTCCCCCTTACCAACATTTTAACCACTCCTTCTGCACCAGCTCCCATCCCCATTAAATAGAAATGCACTGTTATCAAACATTTTCACAATTCCCTCCCTAAAGAAAAAGTCTCCAGTTACAGACCTATATCTCTCCTGGCTCCTTTCTCCAAGATACTGAAGAAAATTGTTCATAAACAAACCATTGACTTTCTGAAAAAATATAACCTACAGAATGATGCCCCACATGGTTTCAGGGCTGGCCATAACTCTGAAACTGCTCTCATAAAATTCACACACTTCATTGATAGAGTCAATGATGAAGGCCTCTACACTGGTTCAGTTTTTGTGGATCTTAGAAAAGCTTTTTTGATCTCATCAACTATGATGTTCATCCTCACACCTTGCCCTGCCTACATTTCATCTCTGACATAGTTAATTGGTTTAGGAACTACCTCTCCACCAGAGCTCATCAAACAATCATAAATGGCAACCTCTTTGAACAATGCATCATTAAATATGGCATACCCCAGGGATGCATCCTTGGCCCACTACTCTCCTCCCTCATTGTAAACTCTCTCACAGATATCTGCACAAATACAAAGATAATTCTTTATGCAGATGATGCCACTGTCTATAGCAAAGACAAAGACCCCTTCTTCCTACTAAACAAGCTCCAGAGTGACTTTAAGACACTACACACCTGGTTCTCATCGAAGGGTAAAGTACTAAATTCGAAGAAAACAAATGTTATGGTCTTCTCCAGCCCCAGGAGACCATTTTCTTTTGATTTTCCCTTCTCGATACTGATGGCAACCTTATTGAGAGGGTATATGAATTTAAATACTTTGGGCTGCTCCCTGACTGCCACGTCAGTTATGATGCTCACATCAATCTAACTATTAAAAAAGCCCATCAAAGACTTGGCATGCTCTACCGGGTCAAATTATACCTCAACAAGGACTTTAAGGTGTTCTTGGCTTGTAGTTTTATTCTTCCATTTTTTGACTATGGAACACTAGTCTGTTCCCCTCTGTAATCCCAGAAAAATCTCAACAAACTTTGCAGCACCTGTCATATCATCATCCACATTTTTCAGGTCTCCCCAGACCTACCCACCACTGTGACCAATACAGACAATCCAGCTGGTCCTCAATAGAAAACCATTTCAACAGCAAAATTCTTACTTGCTTCCATAAACTCTCCCTTGGCCTCCTTCCTTCTAGTATCACATCACTCTTCCCTAAGACAGTTCACCCAAGGACCTCTCCTCCACTACTTCCTGCAGTTGCCCCCCTCCCTAAATTTCTCACCATTCTCTTCTAATCCCTCTCATCCTCCCATCTCCTACTCTTTCCCTCCCTTTGGGGGTCTACCTAGTCCATCTCCTTTTCCCAATTACTGACTGTACATAATTTTCTTAAACATAAAGCACTTTCTGCTCAGCCCTTAATAGTTAAAACCCTTCTCTCTCCACTCCCTCTTGTTGACTCCATTCAGTATCCGCCCTACTGTTAGTGGCACCTTCCCTTACCTGTTATTTGCCCTCATGTACTTTGTATCACATATTCTTAAAGTGGGTATTTTTTGTCCCGCTTGTACCAGCACTTTTATCCACCAGCACATTTGATCTGCCTTTGTTCTCTGTATCATTAATTGTACTCCGTACCACTGTTTGTTAAAATGTTGTTTTTTTCTGCATCTCATATTCTCTGTATCATTGATTGTACTCTGCACCATTGATTGTTAAAATATTGGATTTTTTTCTACACCTTATGTGCGTTGTATTTTGTACTGACCGAACTTCAAAACCCCCCTGGCGAAATCCCCTACAGCAACAATTTCAACATGTTTTGAAATTGTTGCTGTGGAGGTCCTGAGGGCACAATTTCACCCTTTCACCATGTGTGTCCCCCCTTCAAATCAACTCTAACTTGGAGATGATAATCATTTACAAGGGAGGGCACCCCCCCCCGAGTGAAACACTTCAATGTTGGACAGGTGAAATTTTGCCTGACATTGGGGATCTCATTATGCTGAACATCAACAATGATGTTGTTGCACTGGCATAGGTAAACTGCTCTGTATCATTGATTGTTAAACTCTCAGAGTGTCTTCACTTCCCTTGTCCTCTATTACCTTCATGTAATCTCTGTTTATGATTTAAACTGGATGCTTGTGGAAATTGGCATCTATGCTCATATGCCTTTCCAGTATAACAAATAAACTGAAGTAAACTGAAACTACATAACACCTTTTTTTACCACACATGCTCTCCTCTCTAACGCTCTTCCCCCCCCATTTCTCTACCTCATCCCACTCACCTCAGGGCTCCTCCTTCTCTGCTATTTCAAATTATGATGTCTACCATGCACTTCTTTCCCTAACCCCCCAAAAGTCCAGTCCTGATTGTCTTGACCTTTTCCTCTCCGCATATCTCTGCTCCTGCCATCACCCTCTGCTTACCCATCTGCTGAACATCTCCTTCTGCCTCTGCTTAGTCCCTCAAGCAGGGAAGATGGTAAAAGTGATTTCCCTGAACACAGGGGGTGATTCTTCTACTCCTAGAAATCACAGATCCATATCCCTCCTTCCCTCCCTGGCCATATTGCAAGAATCCCTTATTTTCTCCCACTTTACTGACATTCTTACTGCCTCTGGTCCCCTCATTCCCTTCCAGTCTGGGTTTAGGATCAAATACTCAACCATTAAATCTCTCCTTCATGTAACTAACTCCATCCTCACTAACATGGATGCAGAACACATAAATGTAGCCATCTTCACAAACCTTGCTAAGGCATTTGATTCCATTTCCCACCCCCTTCTTCTAAAAAAACTCAACTCAGCTGCTCTGTCTTCCTCAACCATCAGCTGGTTCAACTCTTACCTCTCTGGCTGGACTCAGTGTGTCTTTACTAGTGGTTTCCTCTCCCTCCCTCCCCATCTATCCAGGCTGGTGTTCCCCAAGGTTCCATTTTAGGCTCTGTCTTCTTCTCCATCTTTCTCAATGACCTTTCCACTGTCTGTTCTCTCTCCAACATACATATTTATGCTGACAATACTGTCCTGTATTTCTCTGCTCTCTAAGCACTGGAAGTCCAATCTTAACAACAATCTCTCTTCCACTCAGTCATTCAATGGTTTAATGACAGCCACCTCAGAGTCAATACCAAAAAAAATAACGATGTCCTTTGGAACTACTCAAAGACTGGGCAAACTCTCTCCTCTTAATTACCACCCTAGATGAAATCCCCTCTTTTAAATACCTTGGCATTTGGCCAGACAATGGCTAGACTTCTCATCCTATATAGACCATATTTATTCTAAACTCCTCGCACAAACTGGAGTTCCTGTACAGAAACAAAGACTCTCTTTCTCTGTCAGCCCACCATGAACTACTTATTAAAATGATTCATCCTTTATTTGATTATGCCAATGTAGTCTATAGAATTGCCCATGCCTCCTCATTAGCAAGACTGGAGCCCCTTTACAATGCTTTCTATGGCTTTTCTCTCAATGCTCCCACTCGCACTCATCACTGGTCCCTCTATTCCTCTCTCTCACTCACCTCTCTTCAACTATGCCATCAGAACCATGCCACCCTCTTCATCTCTAAATTCTGGTTGAGTTTGCTCCCACCCTATCCATCCTCTCTACTCTCACTTTCTTCCCAATCCTCTTACCCTCTCTGTTCCAGGGATAACTGCACCTTCTTTCTCCCTCACCCATCATCCTGCTCTTGCCAATTAGCCTTCTCCAATCACCTTCTCTCTCTCTCTCTCTCTGGAACTCCCTCCCAGCTTGTCTTAGACAATCACCCTACTTGCTGTGTCTAAAATATGCACACTCCCATTCAAAACCCACTCCCTGCTCCTGCCCCCTTAGCATGTTGCAACCCCCCAACAATCATCCTTTCATTCTACTGCATCAGTCAGATCAACCCTTGATGGCTCATGCACTCACTGTAATTACTCCCTCCATTTAATCCTCTTGCCTATATGCTCTCCCTCCCACTCATCAATGTATAATACTAATGTTTAGACTATCTTGTATTGCCAATCTACTGTTTATTTTTACCAAGTCATTGCACCCGATCCTCTTGTCAAAATGTTCCTCCTGTATGTAAATTGTATTGTATTGTGATTATTCTATTATAAATGTATGTATTTTATGTTTCCATCACCCTTCCCCAGGTCATACCTGGAAATGAGCCACGGTACAGTGTATCTTTCCCAATCACCAAGTTTTCAATAAATAAATACATTTAGTATAGATTTCCAAGGATCAAGAACTCACCAGAGGCAAAGAGAAAACAGAAGGAAGATACGATATCTGGAAGGGAGTATATCTTGGCTTTGGGGGAATTGTAAATGCTGCTGATGAAAACAACTAGGGAAGATGGGAAGGAGAGTCTGCACAGGAGAAGCTCATGTAATAAAGGAATGATGGCATGAGATATGACACTGCTCTTAGGGCTGAAATGAGCACAAAGTAGAACACATCCACTCTACGTCTCATAGTCATGCCTAAAGATCACAAACCAGAGGCCCCAAATCCCCAACTCATGCATCCATCCTGTCACTTGGACTGTTAGCTACATACTGTATGTACAGTACTGTACATGTTGTCTCTAGGGAAGACTTATAGTTAGTACAGCAGTGGGTAACATTGTTATGTTGATGATACCCAGTTGAACCTTTGCTTCACCTCTGAGCTGGGCCAGGACAATCATTCATTGCTGTTACTCAAGCAGAGACTGGCTGAAAGAATGGGTGATCTCCAACTGGCAGGCTCTGGCTTGGAACCTGAGTAAGACAGAGCTGGGTTTGAATTACCAGATCTGGGTTTTAAAAAGCAACCCCAGACTGCCCATCTTTGATAGGGTACAGACTGTGTCTTAAGGCATGATAAACAACTTGGGAGTAGTTCTTGATGAAAGACTGAATTTGGAATCCTAGATGTCTTCTGTAGTTTAGAGCCACCTTAACTAACTCAGGAATATCACTAGGTTGTGTCCATTTCTAGAGCCAGATGATCTGAAAACTCTGGTGAAAACATTCCTTTACTCATGCCTTGACAACTGTTACATGCTCTACAAGGGCTTTCCTTATGACCCAATTTGATACCTGCAGCAAGTGCAGAACACTACAGCTCACCTTTTGAGCTCTTTAAGGAGGCCTGATCATATTAATGTGTTATATGTGCTGGCTACCAATTAGACAAAGAACCAACTACAGAGTGATTGTACTGACTTTTAAGACCCTGAAGGGCTGTGTATTTTTGACCTTTATAAGCTCTTGAGTCCTTCCCATCATGCTAGAGCCACTTGCTCCACGGATTAAGGCATGATCTGAGCTGCTCGGTATCCCTGTTTGAGGTTGACATCATAGGGGAATTGGCATTTTGGTTCCCTCTTGCCATCAGTCCTGAGTATTATGAGCTTGAGCCTCTTCAAAGCAAATGTCTTAATGTGGCCTCATAGCTCTGCTTTCCCTGGACCTAACACATGATTCTATTTTTTTTTAAATAATGAATTTAGTTTTTGTTGACCAGGAGAGGAGGGTTAGGCAATTCTGCCAAATTTCAGCCTTGTACTGGGAATGATACAGATGCCAGCAAACATACTGAATTCAGTTAGAAAGACACTGTCAATCTTTTTTGCATAATAACACATTATCATACCCAACTTTAGTTTCTAGTGGAGTCCTGCAAGGATTCATCCTAGGACCATTACTATATGGTGTATATATAGCTGATTTACAAAATGGATGTCCAAGCCTTAGTAACAAATTCGCAGATGATACCAAAATAAGCAGAGAAGTAAAAGATGTCAATGATATTTCATCACTACAGAATGACTTAAAAATATTGGAGAAAGGGGCAAGAGACAATAATATGACATTAAATGAGGATAAGTGTGTAGTAATGCAAATAGGACAGCAAAATCTACATGCTGAGTATTACCTTAATGACAAACTATTAAAGGAAGTTCAGTCAGAAAAAGATCTAGGAATCCTACTAAACAATCAACTACTCCCTGGGAGTCACTGTAGACAGATTGTTACTCAAGCTAATTTCATTTTAAATTCCATCAAAAAAATCCTTTATAAGTAGGCAAGAACCATGTGTCCTAGCATTATATAACTCCCACATAAGACCACACTTGGATTATGGAGCTGCATTTTGGGCAGGCTACATGACAAAATATACCAAACTACTGGAAGGTGTTCAAAAGACAGCAACTAAGCTAATCCCAAGATTGAGAAATCTTGATTATACAACAAGATGTAGGGAGCTAAATCTCTACCGTCTTAATGTAAGAAGAACTAGAGGTGATTTGTTGCTTCTTTATAACCTACTTCAAGATAAATATCTTATGCAAGAATGTGGGATAAGAAATGCTTCCAAACCAATTGTCCTAAGGTGCAACTCATGTCAATTGTTTGTACCTAGAGCAATAAAGAACAAGAGGAAAAATTTCTTCTCAGAGTAACCAGACAATGGAATAAATTACCACAATTTGTAGTTAGCTCAGATACAATGGATCAGTTTAAAAGGAATCTAGATATATATTTAAAAAACTGGGAAGATAATTGAATATCACACATACTGTGGGGAGGGAGGTGACTTGATGGGTCTTAACACCTTCTTCTTCCAATCCAAAATGTGTAAACTATGTAAATTATTTAGTTAAAAAAATAGTTTATGATTGCTTGCCATTCCTAAAATGAATCGATGTTATTGGTGTTTATATCTGCTTCTTTTTTAGTATAACTGAAATTCATGCTAATGGTGTAATTATACTTAAGCCTGTGTTATGTTAAATACTTGATGTGCTCTTATTGCATACTTCATGAATAGTAGGAATATATCCTGACAGTACAGCCACTGATTATGCAATAGTCTCCTCTCCTCAAAATGCATCGCAAGCGGCTAAAATGTGTTTGGTGTGTTCCCAAGTTCCAGAAAGATGCAGAGGGAGATGATAAATAAATTTAAAGTAGGACTATTGTCAAAATGTCTGGCATCAGTAAATTCAGAATTTGGATCAGTATAGACCCAATCAGCCTCATGCCAAAAATGAGATCTCTAAGTTACATTGTTTAAAAGTTACAAGTCATTTTACAACCCTAAATTCACTGCCTGTTCAAAAAAGCTGGTTTCAGTGAAGAGCTGCTAATGATGACATCTCCTGAATTCACAGTCTAGTCCTCCCTATCAGTAAACTTATAAAGCTTGTTTCTACAATGTTTAAAGTGATTTATGGAAGTTCTACAAATTCCTTTTTTACATAGTATGTCATTACCAGACATGTTTCAGATGTTGAAACTGTAATTTATTTTGTAAAACAAATTTGTCATAGTCAGTTTTGTTGATGTTTTATCAGCACTTTGTTTCTGCCTGCCCTCCAGTTTTCTCTGTGTGGCCACACCCTCAGAATGATGTCATGCAAGGGAGCTGTCAATGTTTTACATACACCACCAAGGAATTTTGTGTAAATTAAAGAGGTGATTTTAAATGTTAGTTACTCAAAGGAGCAGTCCCTTATTTTGGTGGTGGTGACTGCACCTGATATGTTAATGTTTATAACAAGGCATTGTGGGAACAATACAAAGTTGTTTCTCAATTCCCTTACTGTGAGGTGCAGTCTCACATCTCTGTAGTTGCTTCAACATTAAAAAGCTCTGGCATAAAGCACCTAGCTTCACCTGAGCTCTTTTCTTCCAGGGTTTACTTGAAAGGACACATCAAAGAGCAACATTAACAGAGCAAGGACAAACATTAAGGCTTCTTTTGGCTAAGCAGAGTCACTGTTGTGTTACTATTTTGTTTTGTGCTTACGGGTTCTATTACTGTTTTATGCTTACAGTTTACTGCTTTATTTTTCTCAGATTGAAAATGTTTTTGCAGGGTATATTTTATTTTAAATTGTTGTGCAGGTTGTCTTGCTGAAAGGAAGGAAAACATTCACTGGGGTGGTGGGTCAGAGCTGTAGCTGATTGTTTCTGGAGGGCACAGGCTTGGACCCCAACCCCCACCCTCACCCCTCCCACTCCAAGCATATAATTTCTTTTACATTTGAGGTTCTGACATCACTTCCAAAAAACAGCAAAGAACATACACCTATCATAACCTTAACAGCCCAGCACACTGCATGGGGGTAAACACATGCACACACTCACACACACTAACAAAAAAAGAAAACAAATGTGAGGAGTGGTGCAATGCATTGGCTGTGGGGTGGCAGTCTTTCAGGATATGTTCTGGAGATTGCTATATTGCCCTATTTGCAGTCATCTCTCTTGTCTAAGAGGTGAGGTTGCCAATCTCCAGGCTGACCTGGCAAGGAATCAGGAAACCTTCTCCCCCACCAAGGGACCACCAAGATCACTGTCGCTGCTTCAGAGGTTGCCAAGAAAGAGGAGCAGTTGGACCACAGTGGGCTCAGGGAGGGTAAGGGTGGTGGATCAGAGGCACATTTCTCCAGCTGTACCTCTCCACAATTCATGTGCTGTTCTGGTGGAGCATGGGTCCTCTATGGAGACTCCCACAGTGGAGACCAAGGAGGATGCTGGGAACCTCCACAAAGGAGACCAAGAGAAGGGTGGCACAAGACCCCAAAGGGAAAGGAAACAACTCCTGGTGGAGGACTCAATCATTAAGAGGGTAGAACTGAGGGTGGAGGGAAGAGGGAGGTAAGGTGCCTGCCCAGCACCATAGCTGGGAGGGATAGGATGTGAATCCTCAGGATCATGGGAGCAGTGACAGTGGAGAGGGAGCTGGATGTCATTGTCCACCTAGGGATGAATACCTGGCTGGAAATGGAATCAGTGCAGTGCAGGATAAATTTGTCCAGTTGGGGAGGAGCCTTAGACAAGCAGCATGCATGGTAATCTTCTTGGAGGTGCTGCCTGTCTATGACATGTATAAGGCTAGGGTACTCCACACCATGGGATTCAATGAATGGTTGAAAAACTGGTGAAGAGCTCAAGGATTTAGCTTCATTCTGAACTGTGGTCCACCTGGAGGGATGCAGGCCTGTACTGGTGCAATTGTCTGCATCTGTCTGTGAGAGGAGCCAAGATTGTAGGTGATAGGTTTAAATGTTTAATTGACAAGCATTTAAACTAGTCAAGGGGAGAGACACAGAAAAAAGCATGGCAATCCCAGCCCCCCCCCAACAGAACAGGGTAATTAGTGAGGTAACAACTAAGATACAGAAGTCAAAAGGGATCAGGACGGTGGTTAATAAAGAAAAAAGGCAAAGACAGTAAGACACAGTAAGGACAGGGATGGGGCTAAAAGGGGTACGGCTATAAAAAAGTGGAGGGTGATGAGTACCAATGCACATAGTCTGGGTAACAAAGCTCCCTGAACTAGTGGCTTTGACTGAAGATGGACACCTGGATATAATGCAGTCACAGAAACATGGTACACAGAGAACCATGACTGGGATGTCAACATACCAGGATATACAATCTACAGGAGGGACAGGGAGGGTAAAAGAGGAGGAGGAGGAGTAGCTCTCTACATAAGGAAAGGGATCATAGCCACATAACTAAAGGATAAACAAGGAGGAGAGGAGGCACTGTGGGTCACTCTGGAGACAGAAAATGGCACCATAATCTGTACAGGGGTTGTATTCAGACCCCTGTCTCAAAGGGAGGCAATGGACAAGGAAATGATAGCAGGCATCCTTAGAATGGAAAAAAAAGGGGAGATACTGTTGATAGAGGACCTGTATATGCTAGATGTTAACTGGAGCACCTTTGCTGCAACCACATGCAAGAGCAGGGTGATTCTCAAAGCCCTATAGGGGGCATGCCTCAGAAGGCTAGTGCTGGAATCCACTTGGGATGGAGTAATCTTAGTCCTGGTATTCTCAAACAGGAACAGAGAAAGAATCACACATTTAGAAGTGGGTAGGCATCTGGGATCAAGTGACCACAAAACAGTGTGGTTCATGATAAACACAGCCATAGAGTCAAGTCACACAAAGATGAGGGTATTGGACTTTAACAAAATGGGGGGGTGCCTCAGAAAAGCACTAGCAAATGAGCAAGAAGGTGAAGTGGAGGAACAATGGGGAAAAATCAAAGCTGCCATCACAGAGGCAACAAGCCTTTGTGTGACACAAATAAACAAAACAAAACAAAACAGAGGAAAAAACACTATGGTTCTCAAAAGAGGTGGCGGGGAAGGTTAGGGAGAAAAAGATAGCATTCAGGAAGTATAAGGAAACACAGAAGGTGCAGGACAGAGAACTGTACTAGTTAAGGCAGAAGTAAGCAGGGAGGAAAGTCAGAATAGCAAAGGCCCAAACTGCGGAAAAGATAGCCAACTTGGTTAAGAATGGTATATATAGGTACATTAAGGAGCAAAGAAAGAAAGACCAGGGGAGGGATAGTGAGATATAATAAAGAGGAGGGGTGGGCAGACAGTGACAGTGACAAAGCAGAGATACTGAATGAATACTTCTGCTCAATATTCACAAAAGAAGAGGAGGGGAAGGTACCTAAACCAAATAATAGAAACACTCTGGATAGGGAGGTCGATACCACTTGATTCACAGAAGAAAGGGTTCTGAAAGAACTCCTAAAACTGAAGGTGGACAAAGAAATGGGGCCTGATGGGATTTACCCAGAATTGTAAAATAACTAAGAGGAGAATTAGTGGCACCACTGACTACCCTTTTTAACAAATCATGGGAGAAGGGTGTGGTACCTGAGGACTGGAAGATGGCAGATGTGATTCCTCTTCACAAAAGTAGGAGCAAGGCAGTGGCAGGAAACTACAGACCTGCTAGTTTGACCTCAGTGGTAGGGAAATGATTGAATCACTTCTGAAAGAAAGAATTGTTAACTACCTAGAGGCCAGTGGGGCACAGGACCCAATGCAGTATGGATTCACAGAGGGAAGGTTATGTCAGATGAATCTAATAGATTTTTTTGACCAGATGACCAAAGTAGTAGAACAGGGAGAGGCAGTGGATGTAGCCTATCTAGACTTTAGCAAGGGATTTGACACAGTCCCACACAAAAGATTAATAAACATGTTAGCCAGCCTGGGTGTGGATTCCAGGGTGGTAGCCTGGGTAAAAAATTGACTGGACAACAGGACACAGAGGGTAATTATAAATGGAGTCCACTCCAAAGAAAGGGGGATTACTTTCATGTTACTGCAGGGTTCAGTAGTGGAATCAGTCCTCTTTAATGTCTTTATAGGTGACATTGTGGAGGGACTGGAAGGAAACATATGCCTCTCTGCAGATGACATACATATCTGCAACATGGTTGATACATGGGGGGTGGAAAGGATCAGAAGTGACTTGGAAAGCTTGGAGAAATGGTCAAAAGTCAAATGGGCAGTGTAAAGTGCTCAGGAGTATTTCCAGACACAGTGAGTGACCATTTGGCTACTTACTGTGTCTACAAATCCAAGATTACTAAACCATCTCCCAGGTTTATGTCCTCTAGGAAATTTGGCAATGTGTTAGGGACTGACCCGAGGGAAGCCTAGTGTGAACTGACTGGAGTTACCTTGATGCCATTCCTACAATAGTTAAAGCTGTTTATTATTTCAATATTATTTTATTTGAATTGAAGAATAAGTATTTCCCCTAGGGCAGCTAGAAGGGTCAGGGGGGCTAACACTAAATCGATCACTACTGAATTGATTGCATTGCTGAAAGAACATAATAAAGCCTGGAACATATTTAAGAGTTTGGGAAACTCAGTTGATTTACTTGAATATCGACGTTCAAGAAATTATTGTAAATTAAAAAGTGTAAGTCGGATTATCACTTAAATAACCACCATAAAGAATTTCACAACCCTATAAAGTTTTGGACTGCAATCAAGTCCTTAACTGATCCTGACATGAAGTAATTTCCCAAACATTTAATTATTGATGGGACTGTTGTAAAAGTTCATGTAAAGATAAGTGAGGCATTTAAAAATAAGTTCACATATTACTCAGAATATAGAGAGATTTAGTCAAATTCCAAAAGATACTTTTTCTAGCAGTGACTCAACCAGTAACTTTAATTTTGTTTCCATATATTTAAAACTAGGCAGATTTTGAAATTGTTGAATAACATCACCGTACATAGGAGCTCTGGAGGAGATGGTCTCAAGCGATGGATCTTAAAGCTAGTTGCCGAATACATTTATGTTCCCGTGACCAATATTTTTAATTTATCTTTAATCACCAGTCAGTTTCCTTCCCAATGGAAGCACACCACAATCATACCAATCTTAAAAAGTGGGCAATGAGATATAATGGCCAATTATCATCCAATATCAATGTTGCCTACCTTGGGGAACGTGTTTGAAAAAATAGTTAATGCCCAACTGACTGAGTAGTTGGATTCTGGTGGTCTCTGGTCTCCCGAGCAACATGGTTTCTGGAAAAATCATGGCACAAGCATGGCCTTGGCAGTGTTCACAGATTGCATCAGTAGGGTGCTAGATAAAAGCATTCTCACTTGTGCAATATTCATGGACCTGTCAGAGGCCTTTGGCCTCGTTGATCACCAGTTGCTACTTGGGAGACTGGGGAGCATTAGATTAGCTGATTCACCTTTAGAATGGGTTACAAGCTATTTATCCCAATGTTCACTGAAGGTAAGCAGTCAGGGAGTTTTGTCCCAGGTCGCTCTGATGGAACAGGGTGTTCCTCAGGGCTCGATATTGGAGCCATTGCTGTTTGCATTATTTATAGACACTTTGCCATCTGTTCTTACCAACACAAATACTTTAATGTATGCAGACAACACTATTTTGTTTAAAAGCTCTCCCTCAGTAGATGACCTAAAAAGAACTTTGGGCATGGACTTCTCTATTTTTGATGGTTGGTTATTAAAATCTAGACTTTTATCCAATAGTAAGAGGACCAAATGTATGATTTTTGGTTCTAGACCAAAAATTTCAAAAAGACCCACTCTGATAATTCTTAACAGCTTATGGGACCAAGTAGAACAATTTGATTGTTTTAGATACTTAGGAATAACTTTGGATCCAAACTTAACTTTCACATTACACATTAAATTGATCTGTTGACTGACCAACAATAAACTTTCTGCTTTGTTTAAGTTACAAAATCTGCTGACCCTACTCACCAGGACTGCTCTTGGCAAAAGTGTTCTTTTGCCAATCTTGAATTATAATTCCTTTTTGTTCACGAAACTTACTAAAGAAGACTTATCCCTGTAAAATATTATTTTTAATGCAATCTGCAGGTTTGTGCTAAGATTATCATATAAAACTCACCATTGTACTTTATATGAATTATTTGTTTGGCTGCCATCTAAGCTTAGCTATGAACATAACCTGAATTGTTTAATTGATAAGACACTTCATTTAAACATTTATTTCTCAGCTTTTTAATTTATTTGAAGAAAAAAAAAGACCAATCCTTTAGATCTAACAGTACTATTATTTTAGTGGTTCCAAGAGTTGCAAGTAATATGGATGAATGTGCTATATCAGTATGTCCTGCTAGAAACTGGAATTCCTTGCCTAATCATTTGTACAAATGTGTTAGTCATAACACTTTTAAACAGCAGCATATGCTATATTATTGTGCTAAGCTTAATTGTACATGTTTTGTATAATTTGTATAAATGTCCATCCTATTTGTATGATTTGATATTTAATGTAACATCTTTTGGCTATTTAAACAAGTCCCAGGTCATGTATGCAAACGGGCATCAGCTCATTACATTTATATGGTCAACAAAAGTTTAAATAAATAACATTTACTAAATAAATAAATAAAAGTATGATAGCTTAAAATCAATGCAAAGAAGTGCAAAGTAATGCACCTGGGAAATAAAAACCCAAGTGAAGAGTACACAATGGTGGGGTGGGGGTTATTAAAGACAACAAAAACAGAAAAGGACCTGGGGGTAGTCATATCAGGTGACCTAAAGGTAGGCATGCATTGTGAGAAGGCGGTAAGGAGGGCTGGGGGATACTGGGATGCATAGAGAGAGGCATCACCAGTAGAAAACAGGAAGTTGTTATCCTCATGTACAGACAGTTCTTGAGATCCCATCTGGTGTATTGCATGCAGTTCTGGAGACCCCATCTCCACAAGGACATAGTCAGGATGAAGGCAGTCCAGTGGAGGGCAATTAAAATGGTGCATGGTCTGCACCAGAAGCCATATGAAGAGAGACTAAAAAAGCTTAATATGTATGCCCTCGAAGGATGAGATATGCTTCATCTGTTATAAGAAAAGAAAAAAGAAAGGAAATATGGAAGAAAATCTCCAAAGAGTTGAACTTGAAGATGGAAAGATTACATTGCATGAAAGTATGTTACACAATGAAAATTCCAATGATGTTCTTTTGTCTGGTGGTGCCAAACATTTGAAGGTCACTACTATCAATGCTGACATCTTTGTTTCGGACATCAAATACCATCAAAGTTATTACAACACTTTTGTCTATGTTGCCAAATGAGAGAGACAAACACCAGGCAGATTGAAAAGCATTCACGCAAAGAGTTTGGAAATGGAGTTTCTTCAAATCATGAGAAGAAAGGTTGTTGAGCAGAAATGTTGCTATTTACTCCCAGAGTTACTTGAAGATCTTCATAACCTCTACAAGTTCAATGGATGTGAACAAGGTGCTGGAATAAATCACACATTTCAGTTGAAGAATCTTAGCAATGAATTTGGAGATGAGATAGGCTTTATTGCGGTGAAGGGGATATATAGGAATCCTTTAATTCTTCACTCAACAAAAGTTAACCCACTTAATCATTCTTTGGCAACCTTAAGAACAGCAAGAGGAAGGAGCTGCTGTTAAACCTTTATTGCTCTACTGGACTAAAGAACTAGAACTCTACTACTGGGAACTTCAATTTAGGGTCAAAGCAAACAAGAATAAAATTGTGTTTATCTGAGTTGGGTGAAGGAATTGTTGTCTATGCAGTTAGCTAGGTGAAGAAAGAAACTGTGAATTAGCATGAAGGAACTGTTATCTGAGCAGTTAGCTAGGTGAAGAAAGAAACTGTTAATTTGGGGAGTGGCTTAAGCAGAAGGAAGCCAGGCATTTGCATTTAAAAACTGACCTAGCTAGCTCTTGGCAGAGAACAGTAAGAGGAAGGAGCTGCTTTTAGAAATTTACCGGGACTATTTTGCCCTCCATCCATCCCCTCCACTCCCTCCCCATTCTCAACCAGTTCTACTTTTATAGGCAGAGGATTTGGCTGACTACAGGAACTTCCTGCTTGTGAGCAGGAAGGGAATGATCACAGAGGCACAAAAGATTCACCATCCTAGAAGGAAAAGAGTAGCTCTCCATCCCCCCTAGCTGCTTGAGGTCTGACTGTGAGCAAGTAGGAAAGAGTTTACTGAGGAATATAGGAACTTCCTGTCCCAGAACAGGAAGATCAGGAGTTTGAGGGGCACAGAGGCAGTAGGGAGAAAACAAATAAAAAAATAAATAGAAAGAGAGAGAGAGATTAAAGAGTATGTATACAAAACGACAGTTAAGGGACCACAAATAAAACATAATGGGAGTGGTGTAGTGCAGTGGCTGCAGAGCAGCAGTCTTCCAGAAAATGTTCTGGAGGATTCTGTGTTGTCCCATCAGCAGGCACCTCTCTGGACCAAGGGAGGAGGTTGCTCATCTCCAGTCTGAGTTAGCCAGGATTTGGGGGACCTCCTTTCCCACCCAGCAACCACGAAGGCCACTGCCACTGTCTCAAAGGTTGCCAAGAAAGAGAAGTGGTTGGACCACAGTGGGCCCAGGGAGGATGAGAGTTGTGGAACAGAGGTGCATCCCTCCAATTATACCCCTCCACAATTCATATGCTGTTCTGGCAGAGTGTGGTTCCTCTATAGAGGCACCGACAGTGGACACCATGGAGGATGCTGGGAACCTCCACAAAGGAGACTCACACAGGGTGGCATGTGAGCCTACAGGGGAAGGAAACAACTCCTGGTGGGAGACTCCATTGTTAGGAGGGTGGAACTGGGGGAGGGAGGGGAGAGGGATGTAAGGTGTCTGCCTGGTGCCATGACTTAGAGGGACAGGGAGTGACTCCTCAGGATGATGGGGCAGCTGCATGAGGAGGGGGCTGAATGTCACTGTCCACCTAGGAACAAATTACCTGGCTGGAAAAGGGAGCAGACCAGTGCAGAAGGAGTTTGTGGAGTTGGGGAGGGGCCTTAGACAAGTAACATGCATGTTAACCTTCTCAGAGGTGCTGCCTGCCTATGGCATGGGTGAGGCTGGGGTGCTCTGCACCATGGGATTCAATCAGTGGTTGAAAAACTGATGCAGAGCTCAGGGTTTTGGCTTCACTGGGGACTGGGGGTCCACATGGAGGGATACAGGCCTATACTGGTGTGATGGTCTGCATCTGTTCAGGAGGGAAACCAGGATCCTAGGTAATAGGTTTAAATGCTTCATTGGCAAGCATTTAAACTAGCCAAGGGGGGATGCACTGAAAAGGAGAAGGGAAATCCTAGCTTCCCCAAAAACATCAGGGTAGTTAGTGAGGTAAACATCATAATAGAGAAGCCTATAGGGAGAAGAGCAGGGGTAAATGGAGAAAAAAGACAAAGGTAGTAAGGACAGGGATGGGGCAAAAAGGGGGTATGGCCATCAAAAAATGGAGGGTAATGATTACTAATGCCCATAATCTAGGTAACAAGCTCCCTGAGCTGGTGGCCTTGATGCCTGGATATCGTGGCAGTCACAGAAACGTGATACACACAGAACCATGACTGGGATGTCAACATACCAGGGTACACAATCTACAGGAGGGACAGGAAGGGTAGAAGAGGAGGAGGGGTAGCTCTCTATGTAAGGTAAGGGATCAAAGCAATGGAATTAAAGGGTAAACAGGGAGGAGAGGAGGAACTGAGGGTCACCCTGGAGTCTGAAAATGGCACCACAATCTGCACAGGGGTTGTATATAGACCCCTGTCTGAAGGGGAGGAAATGGACAAGAATATGATAAAAGGCATCTATAGGATGGCAGAGAAAGGAGAGATATTGCTGTTGGGGACCTGAACATGCCAGATGTTAACTGAAGCACCTTTGCTGCAGCCACATCCAAGAACAGGGCCATTCTCGATGCTCTACATGGGGCATGCCTCAGATAGCTAGTGCTGGAACCCAATCAGGAGGGAGTAATCTTAGACCTGGTACTCTCAAATGGAGATGGAGAGAGGATCTCAGATCTGGAAGTGGGTAGCCATCTGGGAACAAGTGACCACCAAACAGTGATGTTCAGGATAATCTCAGATGTAAAGCCAAGCCATACAAAAGTGAAGATCCTGGACTTCAGGAGGGCTGATTTTGTCAAAATTGGAGAGTACCTTAGAAAAGCACTAGCAAACAGACAAGAAGGAGGGGTGGAGTAACAATGGGGAAACATCAAAACTGACATCACAAAGGTAACAAGCCTTTGTGGGAAGCAAATAAACAAATAAAAATGAAAGAAAAAACTTGATGGTTCTCAAAAGAGGTGGTGGGGAAGGTTAGGGAGAAAAAGATAGCATTCAGGAAGTATAAGGAAACACAGAAGGACCAGGACAGAGAACTGTACCAGTTAAAGCAGAAGGAAGTGGGGAAGGTAGTCAGAATAGCAAAGGCCAAAACCGAGGAAAAGATAGCCAACTCAGTTAAGAAGGGGTTAAAACCTTTTATAGGTACATTATGGAGCAAAGAAAGGCAAAGGGAGGGATACTGAGGCTGAATAAAGAGGAGGTGGGTGGGCAGAGAGAGACAGTGAAAAAGCAGGGATACTGAATTAATACTTCTGATCAGTATTCAAAAAGAAGAGGATGGGGAGGTACCTAATCCAGTCAATAGAAGCACTCTGGATAGGGGACTTAATATCAGTCCTGTCACAGAAGAAATGGTTCTGAAAGAACTCTTAAAACAGAAGGTGGGCAAAGCAATGAGGCCTGATGGGATTCACCCCAGAATTCTAAATGAACTAAGGGAAGAACTAGTAACACCACTGACTACCCTTTTTAACAAATCATGGGATGATGGTGTGGTGCCTGAGGATTGGAGGAGGGCAGATGTGATTCCCCTTCACAAAACTGGGAGCAAGACAGAGGCAGGAAACTACAGACCTGTCCATTTGACCTCAGTGGTAGGAAAAATTATGGAATTACTTTTGAAGGAAAGAATTGTTGAATACCTAGAGGCCAGTGGGGCAGAGGACCCAAGGCAGCATGGATTCACAGTGGGAAGATCATGACAGATGAGTTTAATCGATTTCTTTGAATAGGTGTCCAAAGTAGTAGACCAGAGAGGGGCTGTGGACATGGCCTTCCTAAACTTTAGCAAGGCATTTGACACAGTCCCACACAAAAGATTAATAAACAAATTAGCCAGCCTGGGAGTGGGGCTTAGGATGGTAGCCTGGGTAAACATTGGCTGGACAACATGATGCAGAGGGTAATAATAAATGGAGTCCATAGTGAAGAAAGGAGGAATACTAGTGGGGTACTGCAGGGTTCAGTACTGGGGCTGGTCCTTTTTAATGTCTTTGTAAGTGACATTGCAGAGGGACTGGAAGGAAAAGTATGTTTCTTTGCAGACAACACAAAGATCTGAAACAGGATGGCTACACAAGGTGGGGTGGAAAGGATGAGAAGGGACTTGGCAAGGTTGGAGGAATGGTCAAAAATATGGCAGCTTAGATTCAACTCAAAGAAGTGTAAATGGCAACCAAAATGGTGCAGGGTCTGTACAAGAAGACAAAGGAAGAGAGACTACAGGAGCTTAACATGTATACCCTGAAGGAAAGGAGGGAGAGGGGGGACATGATAGAAACTTTTAAGTACCTCAAGGGAATCAACAAAGTCCAAGAGGGTAACATCTTCAGAAAAGGAGATGTGCAAGAACAAGGGGGCACAATTTGAAGATAGAGGGGGGATGGCTCAGAGGTAAGGTGAAGAAGTATTTTTTCATGGAGAGGGTTGTGGATATGTGGAACAGCCTTCCTGAGGAGGTCATGGAGTCAAAACTGTGGGGGAATACAGGAATGCATGAGACGGACATAATGCAATTCTAGTGTGGGATAGGAGGAAGTAGGCTGTTGGTTAACTAGGATCTGCAACTTATCCATTAGGTAGGAAATAGGCAGACTAGGTAGGTGAAGCAGTCCTTATCTGCCATCAAATTCTATGTTTCTGTTTTTATGTTGAGAGGAGCTGGGCTCTAAGATAGTGACATCACCAAGGCATTTGCAAAGATGATCAATCAGAAATTAAACGATAGACAAATTGAGTCACTGCAGTTTCCTATGGCATACAAAGAGTTGCTTTCTGAACTTGATAATAATGAACCCATTCCAGAAATCTTCAATATGATAGCTCTTTCTAGAAACCCTTCTAAGAAGATTAATGCTCTAGGTTATGCGACCACTCCAACAGAAATTTCAAACAACCAAGATATGGTCCATTGCTTGTGACTGGTAACGCCTCATTACTGGAGTACATTCTCCAAAGTCAATAGTTCTATCCATGGTCATTCATTGTCTCACCAGAAGTAAAGAAGCAGTCAATCTTCTACATCATTCAGGGGCTGGTATTTCTTACACAGACATCAGAAGACAAAACAAGAAATTGGCCCATGATAGCAAATCAAAGAAATAAAAAAGCACCACACATGATCACACATGGACAGCCAACTCATTTCACAATTGATAACTCATGCAGTAAGCAACAGACATTAACAAGAGTCTCAACAACACATGACACTAACTCAACAATTTAGGTACCCCAAATTACGTCCTGCTGTCATCTGCGATTTGCCAGCGCAAGAACAGAACATTCCAAGCAACTCAACAAGAGAAGTCTAGGAAACCTTTGAGAGTTCAGAACCTATTGAGTATGGGGATTATAAAACAGGAAAGAGAAACCCCCTACCGATCGTTCCATCCTGTGATGAGGATGAAAGAAGGACCGAGCTTGATCTTCGTTTGAGCAAAGATTGTATTTGGGCTCTGGCAGCAATCATAGAATCATCCAGAGAAGATGAATCTCTTCCAGTTTGAGTATCGTGGACAGCTTTCAATAAAAAAGCAACATCAACCACTACCTTCAAATCCGAAATTGATTTCCTGCACATTATACCACATGAACCAGATGATGCAGTTTAGAAATATTACCTTGACTTTCTCATGGACCTAATGGATGACCTAAAAAGTGACCACATCTTCAGCCATAGCAATCATGCAGTTTTCTGCAAGATTGCACAAATAATGTGGAAAGAAGAAAAATATACAAAGTGGTTAATTTGATAGGAGGATTTCATGGACTGATGGTGAGGTAGAAGATCCTCTACAAGTGATACAGTGCTATGGGACTTCATGACTGGTGGGTTCAGGTGGGGATAATAGCGGATGGATCTGTTGACCAGGCCTTGGAAGGATGCCACTGTTCCTGATCAATGAGGTTACCTAAACAGTCCCTTGAGGCTCTCCAATGACTCCTGGGATCCAAGACTCATGGCTTACTAACCAATGGGCTATGAGAAATGCTCATCAACATGAGAAGATCTGTATTGGCTGAATCCCTGAATCTTGTCCTCTTGGATGAATCTTTCCCTGAATTGCAGTCATGAATGCTGTAAACCTCTGGCACCATGGGACAGTGGGTGACAGGCTTCATTGGTGACAACAGCTCTCTTCTCGTCCAGTCACCACATACAGAGACAAGAATTTGAACTTGCATCTGCAGGCTCAATGAGGTATTCTTCCTTTACTGTTTCCATTCAACCATCAAAACTACTCTAGGTATTTGGCATGGCATCATCTAGACCTCATCAATCTGAAAACCATCAATGAGAATGCCTACAATGATCTGCTGGAACATGACATTGGGGCTAGTCTCTCAGGTGAGATGTTCTCTATGATACTTGGCCACTAAGTGACTGAGATCTCTATCAACAGAGAGGTCAAGATGAGTGGTGGACCCATGAGAGGCAGTTACAGTACTACTGAGGAAGCTACTGGTGACTTTGTTCTGAATTCCCACAAGCTTGATAAAATGTTTGTTGCTGAAGGAGAAGATGCTTCTAAAAACATCAGACACACGCAATGAGTTGACATATGGTGCCATGAAGAAACATGATGGTCAAGTGAAAGAGCTAGTGAAGAAACTTCATGCATATTCAGATCCATGTCAGGGTGTAGCATAACAAATCACAACGGGCATTGAAATACCACCGGCAATAGTAGGAAGCCTTTTGAAGGCAAGGGCTACAGGGGAAGTTATGTGGAGTGCATTTATAAATGTCCACCTCCTAGCAAGGAAAGTTGGTTTCTTTGAGCCCATTAAACACAGCTGAATTTCCACAGGAATGGACAAGAAAAAAAAGAAACCCAAAGCAGAATTAGTCTTGAAAGAAGACCATCAGGCTTTCAATATCATTGTTGCAAAGTGCCCTGACAAGAAAGATGCATTTTCCCATCTGCTCACAACATATCCTTTTGCAATGGCAACTCCAGATGGAAACCTCTATAAACCTAATATCAAACATGTCTAAATAAATTATCTCATTGATGAAGCAGAAGCTCAAAGTTCTTCCCCTCCTCCGTTATGCTCAGTGTACATATACGACACCATGGCGATGGTCAGAGCAGTTCCTGCACAGCGTACAAGGGACAGTCTTTGGAAAGCATTTCTTGTCGCATTCACACCTTCATCAACAGCAAATCCAGTGGACGTCATCGTAGTTTTTCATAATCATAAGGATGATCAGGAGTTCTCGGTGAAACAGCAGGAACGAACTGATCAAGTGGTAGGAACAGGAGGAATGAGACTTCACATGGCATCAGATTCATAAGAGATGCTGCAGGGAAAGGTGTATCAGCAGTACCTTCACAACAATAACAACAAAAAACATCTCATACGGTGTTTCAATGAGTATGTTAGTCAAAAGGATGTCAGAAGAAACTTACGATACTAGCTTACTATTAACAATTGCAGAAGCACGTACAATATATACCCAGATTCAGAAGAATTCCTGTTTTCCTTCAACCATGAGGAGGCAGATATGAGGATAGTGCTGCAATGTGCTCTTGTGAATTGCCCAGTTGTCTGAGGCAAAGATACAGACATCCTTGTCCTGATGGTTTATGCTTTTGCAAAGACCCTTCCAGATTCACCATGGATGCTTCAAATTGACCCCGATATATTTGTAAACACAGGATCTATATACGATCACATTGGACATGTTGCAAGTCTCAGTTTTCTAGCATACCACACTGTCTCTGGATGCGATGCAGCAAGTTAGTTCTACAAGGTATCAAAGAAATTAGTTTTTCAACATTCGCACAGCACTGAAGAAAGAATAAATCTCCTTTCAGGGCTTGAGGAAAGCACATATGTTTCACAAGACACTGAACAAAATGTCAATACCTTCATTCAATACTGGGTGTACAATGGTACAGGAGGAGAGGATCTGGTAGACACATGAGTAAGACAATACAATAACCTGAAAGTGAAGACTACACAAACAATTCTACCAGACCCAGCGAGCCTATGTCAGCACATAAAGAGAGCAAATCTCGAAGCCAACTGTTGGCACCACTGCACAGAGCCAGAAACCCCAAAAGTTGACCCGTGTTTGTCAGGATGGAAACAAGAGGATGAAATGCTGAAACCTGTGTGGTTCACTGGGTTTCAGTTACCTGACATCCTATGTCATAGAAGAAAGGGAAGAAGGTTAGCTGGCTGACGATGTGCAGCTGATGGAGATGAGGCAGATGATGAAGGTGAGTCAACACCTCAAAGACACACACACAGTAGACCAAACAAAAGCCTTCAACCACAGTGCCAATGACTGATTGTACAGGAGATGATGACACTGAAAATGACACATCGGCAGCCAATGAACAAACTTCTGCAGTCGAATCTTCAAGCTTTGGGAGTGAATGTGACAGTTCAGATCCAAAGTGGACTCCAATATAATGGCTTCAAAACTGGACATTACAGCCAAGGTGTACTGCTGACCCAAAATATTCATAGTGTTGGGTCAAATCATTGATAAAATGACTTAATTTTAAACAACAAATCAGCACATACAACATTTAAATTTAAAGCATTACTGTACATACTTCAAACTATTTTATCAGTAAATTGCCTCGGGAATTCAATTGTTTCATGTAGTATTAATGTGTACATTTAGTCCTGTGTCTAACAGGGAGCCTCAAAGCAATATATAGATGTCATAAATGTTCATGAATAAATGTTCAATATGTAGATGTTCATGAATCATTGATAATCGGTATCTTGGAAGATAGAGATTTGGAAATTATTAGCAAATCAAGTATTTACTAGCGATATGGTGGCCATATTGGATTTTGGTGGCCAGTTTGAATTTTCTAACTTGTTCCATCCTACTTGCCATGGCAATAAACGTAAAAAATGACACATTGGAATTGTAAATCAGGCATTCCTAGGCCGATCTATGGGACCCGGAGGGCCCACAACATCCAAATCAGAAATAGGCCCCCCGAGGGGCCATCCACCAATTTTCTCAGGGGGAACAAGCAAATTCTGAAAGGTGAGGTCTATCTACATAGGAATCTGCAGAGATAACAACCTCTGCAATGTAAATCGAAAGATTAGGCCGATTCGCCTGTCTGCTCAAGTACCTCAAGGGAATCAAGAAAGTCCAAGAGGGTAGCATCTTTCTGAAAAAGAGATGTGCAAGAACAAGGGGGCACAATTTGAAGATAGAGGGTGGATGACTCAAGGGCAATGTGAGAAAGTATTTTTTCATTGAGAGGGTGGTGGATGCATGGAACAGCCTTCTTGAGGAGGTTGTGGGATCAAAAATAGTGGGAGATTTAAGAATGCATGGGAAAGACATAAGGCAATTCTAACAGGAGGAAGTAGGCTGTTGGTAAAACTAGTATATGCTGCTTATCCAGTAGGTAGGGACATGAGCAGACTGGGTGGGCCAAGAAGTCCTTATCTGCTTTCAAAGTCTATGTTTCTATGTCTCTATGTTTCAACAATAAAAAGCTTTCATATGTTTATTTTCCAGACAAGGCATTGTGTGTATAATATTTAGCTGACAAGAGTTCTTTACTGAGAGATGTAGTCTCCTATGTTTGTAGTGTAGATGTCTGCAACACCAAGACAGACCTAGAGAGGTCTCTGATTCAAAACAGTGCTTATAAAAATTGTTTCCCTTGCATGATGTCACAATTGGGGGTTGCAGCACTAAGAAAAAAGGGGCATGTAATGCAAATGAAGCAGAGCCCTGAAATAAAAGCATTTTTTTTAATGGTAAAAGGCATTTTTTGGCAGTTTGAATGGTAGGTGATTGAATTACAACTCCTACAGGATAATACAGTTTACTACTTCCATTTGCTGTGGCAAAGCTTGCTAAATCACTCTGAAAATTTTGTTTCCCTTGCAAGATGTAAGGTTCGGAGTTGCAGCACTGAAACAAAAGGGCAGGGCTATACAAATGAAATGGAGCACTGAAAAAACAAAGGATTTTTTTACGTGGAAAACAGTAGTTTTTGGCAGTTTGAATGGTAGGAGACTGATTCACAACTCCTACAGGTTACTATGCCCATTTGCTATGGCAACCATCCATAATTCACTTTAAACTTTGGAGAAACAGGTCCTACTGTATAAGCTTACTGACAGGGAGGACTAGACTGTGAGTTTCGGAGATGGCATCATCAGCAGCTCTTCACTGAAACTGGCTTTTTTGAACAGGTATTGAAATCAGAGTTACAAAATAGCTCATAACTTTAAAATCAAGTAACTTAGAAACCTAATTTTTGGTATGGGATTTATTGGGGGAATGCTTATTCTAATTCATAATTTTCCACCTTCCTTCTGATTCCACTTCACTTCTCCCTTTCTGACACTCAAAAGGAACTATATTATAATCAGGTTCCTGTTCTAGTGCAGTTAGGTAGCCCCAAGAAAAGACATATTTTCTTTTTTTTCTTTTCTGTCTCTCATGATTAGGCTCCTCAATAGCACTATAAACAAATGATGACTCTGGGCCCATTTAAGACCTTCTGAAACTGTATTCTGTTATATGTACATAACATTGACCTGGGACCTTCTTTAAGATCCCTACTGATGTAACACTACAATGTATATATTACTGTGCTGTATGATTATGTATTGTACTATATATGTGATGTATGTGTATTTTTCTCTTTCTTACTGATGTGGAGCCTTTGCAAAGCAGTATATGACTCAAAGGATTGTAATTCTGATTTTTTCAGTAAATATATAAAAAAATTAAAATAAAAAATATCTGCAATGTAGCAATTTTGGCCAGAGTCTCTCTTTAAACAAACATGTTTTTGTGGTAACACCAGTAAGAGGGGCAGTCTGATTTTACTTAAAAAAAAAGAATCGGAATCAAACTACCAGCTACATCAGCAGTCTCTGAAGAATTACACAATCACACATACCCCCACAATGAAAAACATCATGGGCTGTAGATGCAAATAAACATAAAATGTTATGCTGGTTCAGTTTTAAGCAAGAATGCATGGTGCTGAAAGGCCTCTCACACAGTCTGCAAAGGATACCAACAAAAGACACAAATGTGTTTCGTCCTAGCAGGACTCATCAGTGTGCCTCATCTGTATGACACCCCAGTGGAATAAAACAGCTACCCAAAGTTGGTCTATTGGGTTTGGGTTGTGGTGAGCCCAACACAAAGAAAAAACAAGCTGAAAGACAAAAAGCCTTAGTACGTAAGCAATGAGGCAAGGGTTTCTGAAGGGCATTGGCCAGGAAGCCAAGTTTCAAAGAAATACACAATCCCACATACCCTTATAATGCAAACCATCATGAGCTGTATATGCAGATCACAACAAAATGTTATGCTGGTTCAACTTTAAGCAAGAATGCATGATGCTGAAAGGCCTCTCACACAATCTAAAAAGGGTGCCAACAGAAGAAACAGACATATGTTTCGTCCTAGCAGGACTTATCAGTGTGCCTCATCTGTATGACACCCCAGTGAAATGAACCAGCTACCCTAAGTTGGTCTATCAGGTCTGGGTTGTGGTAAGCACAATAAAAAAAAAAAAAGCTAAAAGACAAAGCACCTTAGTGCATAAGCACTGAGGCAAGGGTAACCCTTGCCTCAGTGCTAACTCACTAAGGTTCTTAATCTGTAAATAATATTTATTTTCCTTATTCAGTCTTGGATTACAATACCTTTGAGCAAAAGTCAACTAGTTTACAAAGGTTCCACATCAGTGGGGAAGGGAGAACAAACAAACAAGGGGGAAGACAATGTTATAGAAAATCAACAATGTTACAGAAAATTAGGGTGCAATATTTACATATGTTAAATAAAAATCAATTAGATGAGACAGGGAAGAAGCAAAGCAAAGGATCTAGTAACAGTGCAACCCAAAGGTCTTGTTGTAACCTGGAAAGATAGGGAAGATAGGGAAGGGGTACTCTGGGAAGATAGGGAAGGGATACTCATGTTCGAGCAAGAGGTGATTCCACAGTTGTAAATAGGAAGGGTAGGGGTATGAGGAGAAGGGGTAGGAAGACTGAAGGGAGGGTGGACAAGAGTAGGAAACACTGCGGATAGCAGAGGAAGTGAGGGAACAGTGGGTTGATTGCATGCACAGATGGTGGCACTTAGGTGTAGCAGTCACAGGAGCCATTAGCCATGAGATCCTGGTGAACTAAATGTTTGAAAGGCCCTAGCTTTCAATGGATTGAGATTTCTTTAAGTGTGTTGAACCACAGTGGTCCTCTGTAGGCAAAAGAGTGCTGACCTTGGGATGTTCGGCATTGTGGAACATGAAGGGATGGGGAGGCAGAGCTTCTAGTATGCTGAGAGCTACAATGAGGAGTGAGAAGGTTTGTAGTACCAGGAGGCAATAGGCAAAGAAGAGCTTTTTTAATGAACAAGCAAGTTTGGGTTTGTATCCTTCCACTAAGCTGAAGCCATCCAGATTGAGAACAAAGGTTGCTCTTATGGGTAAGGCGTGCAGTGCCTGTAAGAGGTCTGCAGGCCTTAATTAATGCCACGGCTGTTCTATGTAGAGGTAGTTGTACAGTACAAGTCACATTAAACTGTTCCCTCAATGAGCTGCTTTAGCATTTCTAATTGAGTTGCATACATTGTGGTGGATCCAGTACAAAGCCTTGCACAAACTGTTTCTTTAGAGATAAAACTCAGTTTTGTAATATATTGTGACTGGACGAGATGCATTCCAGTTGAGCTGCAAAAATATTTTCCACACATCGCTCTTGAGCTGGTTAAGCATTGAAAAGCAATGCAATATGAGTTGCCAATACATTTCCAACTGTAAAAAACAATGCAAAACCAACTTATTGGTGAAACAGTTTAATGTGACTTGTACTGTAGCTGCACCATAAATGACCAATCCGTAGTCTACAATTGATAAGACAGAGCTGTGGATTGCAGCTTTGAGGGCTTCCGGTGTCAGACAATATTTATGTGGATGAAGCAAACTAGTCTTGATGTTGAAAGCCTGTGCAACATTGTCAATTTGTTGGGCAAAGGAGATGGAGCAGTCCAAGGTTACTCCCAGGTATATAAAATCTTGGATTTGTTCAAGAGGGACACCCAGTTTCTGATGGAAAGCGGTTTGGATTTATGTTTGTTACATGCACTACTGAACATCATGACTTTAGTTTTTTTTGTAGTTAAGGACCAATTTGTGATTGTTGATCCAGTCTCCAACTTCATTAAAACTTTGTTGTAATTGATGTTTCAGTTGCTGAGGGTCAGGGTTACTAGTGAAGATGATGGCATCATTCACATACAAGAGGGTCCTTTGTTGGCAGGCCTGAGGAAGACTGTTGAAAATATATTAAATAGTAGAGACTCTAAATTAGAGCCCTGAGAAACACCAGATCGGACATGCTGTTGGTCCGAGATAACATGATATTTGCATGTGCAGTGTGTGGTCTGTCAAGTACTCCTAAATCAGGACAGTGTGTCAGAGGAGAGGTCAATGGAGGACAGATGTCGAAGAAGTGGCATATGGTGGATGGTATCAAAGGCCACTGTTAGGTCTATGAAGACTGCACCCACTAGTTCATTATGGTTTAAGGATTTATGTATGAAACCAGTGAATTCCAACAGAGCCGTGGTGGTGCTGTGACCGTTGCGGAACCTGTGTTGTTGCAGGCATTGGATCGCATATTTGAACAATCATATTGTAATTTAGACTAGGAACACTTTAAGATCTGCTGGAGTTGGCAGTGTCCCTTTAAGCTATTGGTGGTATTTTTAGTGAAGCAGGGCTATTTGGTGAGAACACTGTGGAAATTCCTTTCACACTTTTTGAGAAATGCCACAGGATCTTTAACATCCACCTGAACAACCACCAGAATAAGCAGCCATGACCTTGATTTAGCTTCTCATCCAAAGACGGGCAGATCAAAAGTGCAGCACCCCTTCATGCTACACAAAAGTGTCAGTACTAGGATTTACCCCAGGTTCCTTGTGTAGGACTAGAACCCACAACATTACAATCTTCTGGCCTGAAAGGCAAGTGTGTAACCTGATGATCCATTGATGCTATTTTTTATTTTGGCATGCTTGCGCAGCCAACATCTTGTGGTAGTGCAGATTTGGAGGCACGGTCACTTTTGGGGAAATGCAGGGCATGCACCAATAGGTGCGTCCCACATTCCCCAATCAGCCAGCAGCAGGGACTGACATCCTGCCTAGTTAATGAGGCGAAAAGATCAGAGAAAGGGTCCACTGCAATGAGAGCGAAGCTGTCATGCAGTGTGACCACAACACGCCTCCCCCTATGTGAGGCAACATGATTGCAGTGACTGCCACTGTTGCCTGTCAACACCCCTGTTTATTGTGTGCTGATGGGGTGCCTAATCCCCGTTGGCATTATGTAACCCCGCGTTTTTTGCTTGCCGAAGGGGTGCCCAATCCCCCTCAGATCCTGCGGCACCCCTTTCCTTGTTTGCCGACGGGGGTGCCCAATCCCCAGTCGGCTAAAGCACCCACACACACACACTCAGGTGGCATGCTGGGAGCCTACCCCAGAATGCCAAAGCACCTATTAAAATGAAAATGGTCCCCCAATGTCTTTTTTTTTAACCTGTAAAGCAAAAACAGTCCCTCATACTCTTCAAACCCCCCCCCACCACAACCGCTCCCACCCACTGCGCAAGCTGCCTCCCCAACCCCCACCCCATACTTATCTCTGGAGTCCGCATGATGATCTTCATGAACTGGGAACACATCTGCACTCTTCAAAGCCGACCGCAACCTGAGGAAATGCCGGTAAGCTGTATAATAGAATAAATAGGGTTTTTTTCAACTTTAATGCATATCTCGGGCATTTTTGGGAATTTTTACACCAAATTTTCAACATGGGGTTTTAGGGACCACTCCTCATGAATTCTGGCACTGTCATATCATTCATTAGTCCCAAAAGGTGATTTTGTCAGCCACTGCGTGGAATCACCTTTTGGGACTGATTAATGAGATAACAGTGCCACTGTTCATGAGGTGGGATCTCAAAAAGCCCATTTTGCAAATGCGGTGGAAAAAAATCCCCAAAATGGCTGTTTTATAAGCTTACATTGCTCAGCTGCTATGCAGGCTTGTAACTTTGTGAATTCACAATATTTTCTTGCCAGATTTTTAACATTGTCATTTTTGTACACCTCCTTCTGAACAGTACAGCTGTCATCTTTCACATCCTGGCCAAAATGTGTTTCCGCACTTCTGGTGCTCAACAGAGCAGTCGCTGTGGGAAATCAGTGTTTGGGCCAGATTATAAAAATAACAGTGACACCGTTCATGAGCAGAGGTCCTAAAATGCCTCTGTTGAAAATTTGGTGTCGATACTCCATGAAATGACTGTGTTACGAGCATGCATTGGCAGATTGTATGCACACTCATAACATTGTGCATTTGTAATATTTTCACTCTGGATTTTCACCATTGACATTTTCCCACACCTCTTGATGAACAGTACAGCTGTCATTTCACATATCCTGACCAAAATGTGTTTTCGCAAGTCTGGCACAGAATAGCACGGTCATGTGCGAAATTACTTTTTGGGACAGTTTGAGGAAATAACAGTGACACTGTACATGAGCAGAGGTGCTAAAATGCCTATATTGAAAATCTGGTGCCGAACGTCCATAAAATGACTGTGTTTCAAGCATGCATTGCGCATTTCCCATGCACCCTTGTAATTTTGCAAATTTGCAATATTTACATGCCACATTTTCAACACTGGCATTTTGTTAAACCTCCTTATGGACTGCACAGCTGTCATTTTTAACATCCTGCCCAAAATGTTTTTCCGCATTGCACTACCAAAGCCAATGCTAACGCGACAACATTCAACATTGACAAATGCTTGTTTTATATTGCTGCCACTTTACATGCAGACTGCCTGAACATAAGGATTGCATAATGCTTTATTTATATTTGAATTCATTTAAGGACATGTTTTGTTTTGCATCATGCTTTAAGGCACTGTGGGGTCTCAGATGGCCACCCAATATATAGAATGTACTATCCAATTTTAGAATACAGCTTGCAGTTTTGCCACATAACAGTACTCAATAGCATGAAGTTTATTTTGAAACTCTGTAGAATTTATAAATTGTGTGAATTTTTCTATGCTGTGGAAAATCTGTGACTCTGCTGGAGTACACTACTAACATATGAATTGCCAGCAGATGCAGGCCATTTAGTCTATCTAATCTGCCAGAGTGTGCAGCATGATGTCTATTAGACAGAAACTGCCACCCCTCCCCTTGCACCCCCTTCCATCTTAGTGCCTCCCCTTCCAATTTCACCTACCCCCAGTTCTGACCTTCCATTTGACCCTATCTCACCCTCTTTTGAAGCTGCCCACTGTCTTCAATGCTACCCCTTTCTCTGGCAGCACATTCTAGCCAGCCACCACCCTCCCCATGAAATAGTGCCTTCATATCTCTCTCCTGAACCTTCCTCCCTCTAACTTCAGACTGTGTCCCCTGGTTTTCCTCCCTTTCTTTAACTTAAACAAGCCCTCTGAATTAACTTTATTTATACCCTTTAGGTACTTAAAGGCTTCAATCATATCCCCTCACTCACTTCTATCTTCTAGGGTGTACATGTTGAGCTCCCTCAATCTCTCTCCTCATATGCTCTGTCCCCCATCCTCAGGATCATTTTTGTCCCCCAGGCTGGACCCCACTCCAGTACCCTGATGTCTTTTTTCAAATAGGAACACCAATACTGCACACAGTACTCCAAGTGTGGCCTCACCAGGGACCTGTAGAGGGGTAAAATGCCCTCCACCCCGAGGTGATTTCCCTGGCTATGCATCCCAGCATCCTGTTTTTCTTTGCAGCTGCCTTCCTGAACTGTGCTGAGTGTTTTATGTCCCCTGTCACCAGCACTCCCAGATATTTCGCCTCTGCCAAAATGGACAACTTCTCTTCCCCCCAATCAGTAGCTATTCTATGGGTTTTTAGCCTCCAAGTGAATGACCTTGCATTTTTTGGCATTGAACCCCAGCTGCCATGTGGCTGACCAACATTCAAGGGTGGCCAAATCCTCTTTCAGAACATTACCCACCTGTTCTGAGCCTGTACTGGGCTACAAAAAGTCAGAAATCAGTTTTGCCATAATTTCTGAGCTTTAGAAAAATATGTTGTTTTAGGTAAATTCCCATCTCTTCCTTCCATACTGCAGTGCTTAGCATTTGGTGCCCTGCTTTCATGTTTGAATAAAATAACTATAAACTCCAATACAGTATGTTGAAAGGCAAATATACATGGCCGTGAACTTTTTTTATTTTCAAATAAAATGGGGCAAACTTGTAATCATACTGTATGTGACTGAGATTTTCTGTAGGGGACTATAGGACACAGATGGTGTTTTTTGACAATCAGCCCCCCCTGTGAAATTTTAGCAAATAACATTTACACCTTTTTATAGTTTGAAATGCTATTTGAAATTTATTATAATTCCAAAATAATGTTTGCAGATTACTTTTGGAAACATACTTGGTTATTCAGTCTATATAGAAGTATTAAACAGTTATATCTAATCGGAGTTTCTGAAATTAGTTCAGTTAATTGCAAAGTAATTCTGAATACAGTACTGAGAAATAAATAGGGATATGAATGATTCTCTAGGTTATTTTAAATGTAAATATAGTTGTCAACCCATTGGGTTGCTAGAATTGATAAATATTTTAACAAAACATTAAAATATGCATATTAAATGTTGAGGGAGGTGAGTGATTTCACTGCCTCACTTTTCTTGACTGTGCAGTCAAGCAGGTGAAACAGATTCATTTTGCTGACAGGGCTTATCCTAAAGTAGAAATGCATGTTACAGTACATTAAACATTTTGATCAATGCATTTTAATTCTAGTCTATAGTGCCCTTGTTCGCTTGTCTTATCAAATGTCCCTTTCCCTCTGTTTTTATATTTTTTTTTTGCACATCTGAAATAATTAAAGGTACACTCTTTTTACTGTGACTGTCTCCAGGTTTTCATCATTATTTGCTGCTACTTTTGGGCACTCATTGTTCCATAAGTTCTGGGAGCAGTGTTGGTTGCATCCTAGTTCACCTTAATCACAAGAAAAGTGAAGCTAAACAATGGGTGTCCAAAATTAGTTGAGCATAATGACAAAATCTTAAGGACAGTCATAATAAAACTAGTGTTTGTTTTTATTAGTTCAAATGTCAAAAAATGTCACACAGACAGAAAATGGAGGAAAAAAGCATCTTGCAAGACAGGAGAACAAGGTAAGACATGATTACAAGGGAGTTCCATGTCAAATGGGCGACTGCAAATGGGTGACTACCAAATGGCAGTGACAGAACAGTGTGGACACAAAGAGTGACCAGGAAATAACAGTGGTTGCTGAAATGGTGGCAACACTACCACAGTGAGTTTCTGGAGGGGGCATCTCCCGCGCAACTTCCTTACTATATATAACCAAGTCCAGGGGGGCTGCAACCTGAGGAGGGGGAGAAAGCTATAGGCCTCCATTTCAGTGATCACTGATTTTCCTGGTCATTCTTTTTGCCATGCTGTTTTGTCGTTGCTGTTTTTGTAGTCACAATTTTGCCATTGCCCATTTCACGGGATACCTTACAAGGGTAAACTAAGATGGAATAGAAAGGTATAGGTCAGCATTTACATCATATCATGCTTTTCTGCTTCAAAGTATGTATGAAGGAATCACTGGGTTTTACTTTAGGAAATGCTTAAAATGCAAATATAGTGCTTTATCTCATGACTTAAATCAACAATATCTGTCAATCACCAATTTTTTCAGTCATTTTTTTTTCTGGTAAAAATATCACTATAACCATTTTTCTTTTATTCCTAAAATGAAGATACACAATTTTGAAGTTTTTAAAAGTTCTCGCTCCTGTACCATGCTTGCCATGAAAAGAATTAAATGTCTTGATAGAGGGCTATGCAAATTACCATCAGATGCATATGGCAAGACCATCCTATGCTTCCACAGTGTGAATCTTGTATATATATTTAACAGGTAACCTTGGCAGAAGAGATTTTTGAAAAGTGCGAGTGGCAGGCATTTTTAATAACATCAGTTATTAATTACATTGGGCCATGTGCATGATGCCAACACACTGTGAAAACTAGGTGCATTTGCATCAATACATGTGAATTCCGTGGAGTGGGGTCCTGCAGATCCCACACAGCATTTTCGAACAGGGTGTAAGACAGTTGCTACCCGATCCCCCGGCTGCACAGATAGTAATGTGCTGGGGCAGATAGGGGGCATGCCAGCACTATGTGCTATGCACTATGGCACATAGTGCCGCCCGCAGGGGTGTGGAGGAGGGCACAGCTAATGGCAAGGGAGACTCTGCTGTGACTCACTACACGCCCCCACGTAAGTGCCCCTCCGGTCATGGTGGACCCAGGAAAAAGCATTCTCCATGCTGCCTCAGATGACTAGGATGATAGCAAGGGATGGGGCATCTGGGCAGTCTGTTACAGTACAGCACCATCACCCCAAGGACATGGCAGCCCATCCTGCTGATGGTGCCTTCACTTGTACATAGTTATGCATTTTATATTTTGTAAGTATTTTTTTTTCCATTGTTGCCTAATGTTATGTACATAGCATACTTCTCCTGTAATCAGTCTCTGCCTGAATTTGCTGTAATTGCCTTGTACTTGTGATTTTGTCTTACCTGGGTCGACCCTGAAAAAGGGACTGTAATTGTCTCAGTGGTCTTACCTGTTTACCAAAATTCAAAGACATAAATAAATTCCTATCTAGCCAGGCAACCTCCCCCCTACCATCCAGGAGTGTCCAGGCCTCCCAACATCATCCTGAAACCACACCACTAACAGTGGTAGCCAATGCCCCCAACCCTGAGGCACCATCAGCCCCCTTCCCCATACATGCAGGTTGGTGCCATGGCCAGGAATGGCCAGTGGCGCAGCCCTCCGCACACCTCCTTGACCACTGGCCATCCAGGTGATGCCAGGAACATGCTGCCTATTTATAGGGGCACACTTCCAGCAGCACTTGGACAGTCAGCAGCTGAGGTGGTGTGAGGAGAGCTGCACCATTGGCTGTTCATGGCCACACCACTGACTGGACAGGGGCAGGGGGAGAGGTTGTCAGTGCAGCAGTTGGTATGGGGGATCACTGCCCAAAGATGTGGGGTTGGGGGTAGCTAGGGGTGGCCTGTGGCCTGGCACTAAAGGGGATTCTGTGTGCACAGATGGAGGCTACACAGACTGTCTTTGGGGCTCAGGGGTGCTGGGTACTGTGTCAGGGTCTGGGGTGGTGTGCAGGAGAAGGATCAGGGCACCTCTGTGCTGGTGGGAGACCAAGGGGGTGGGGTATCACATCCAGGGTCCATCCTTGTGCTGGGAGGATGCCATGCAAATTGGGATGGTGGGGATTTCCACTGGACTTTGGGGCACTCTGCATGGGTCTGGGTGTCTGCAATGGGCATTCACACACCTGGACCCATGCTGTAGTATGAGGGATTCACTGCGTGACTCATGCCAGGTATCTGATTGGATACCCAGCTGGGTCCACGACTGCACCCACACCTGTCCTGCACTGCCCTGCATGCCTGAGGACAGGGCCATGGACAGGTGGTGGCCGTTAGAGAATGATGGCCGGTGCACACCTGTCCGTGGGTGTGGAGCTGTGCGAGTGTGACACACACTTCTGGTGCATAACCTGTGCCCATTGATGCATAGGGGCCAATATTAGTAAAGCTGTTTTAAATTTTCTAAATAAATTAAAAATACACTGATGATAACTCTAAGAATGTCAGAAATACTGTTTTGCTACACACACACAAACTATATGGTGACATTTTTTTTGAAAATTAACAAATATTGTTGCTTTAAAGATATCCCTTTCTGTAGTTTCTTTTCACCATCATCACTGTACACTGGTAAAGCAGGTAAGCAATTGCATGATCGCAACTTCCTTCCGATCCACAAAATGGATGTCTCTAAATCACAAATAAAAATGATGCTGTCTATATTTTACTGAAGAAATTTTCTAAATCAAAGCTTGCAGTCTATTTCTGTGAGTGATAATAGTTATATTTAACACAATCATAGGGAATAGTTAACATTCCATCTAAACAGGGCAGAACAATACAAGAATTGCATGACAGTCACCCCAACACTGCTGTAGTTGCTAACTTGTAACTACAGTATATTCTATACAGAATGCTAGCATACTTCTCAACTTAGCAGCATTAAAATGCAAAACACTGATCATTAAAATTCAGAGCAACTATCCAGCATGCATAGCAAATTTCTTACATTCAATAATACAAAAAAACACAGCACTACATGCTTAGTGTCAAAGAAAGTTTCTATAAACTTATTTTTTAAAGGTCTGCCCATGCAGAATCAGCTTCAGCATTAAGAAGAACATCAATATATCTTCAATGGGCAAGGGTAAATCTAGATATACAATATATAAAGCTATACAAAATGCATAGCACTTGAGGGGGGGGGCACTTAAATATTGGCAATTCTTAAAATTAGTCATGATGGCAGCAGATCTGCAGATAATGAAATTGTGTTAGTGATGTTATTATAGTCTCTCTTACCGCCAATAACAGCAGAGCCATGTCTTATTGTATTAGCCAAGGGCTGTCCCTCATCTATTGGTCCAGAATTATCTGTAGTAGAAAAGAAATGAAAATGGAAGAAATAGATGGGGAGGGTTATTTAGAGATTCAAATATGCATGTTACTGTGATGCATTTATTGCCTGCTGAGTCATGCTTTACTAATTCATCATTTTATAAAATTAGGACAGATGAACTATAGAAGATATCATGAAAGAGAACATAGGTCAAAAAAGTTCAGGTTGCTAGATGCAAGTGATTAGTATTCCATTTCCAGTGAGGTGTTCAATAGGCCTATTAAGTGAGCAATATCATTTCTTCAAATGTAACTAGTAATGCAGCGGTAAAGAAATACACTTCAAGTTTATAAAATAGTGCTTCCCAAAGACCATATTAAATGGAATACTTTATCAAACCACTAAATGCATGGCTAAATATAATTTGGGCTTATAAAATGGCTTAAATCAAACAAGCAAGCTGATTGGCCAAAACTGATCACATGACCATACACTGATGTTGATTACCTTACCACACAATTAAAATGTTATTTTCTTTTTTCCTGTTTTATTTTTCTACTTTTAAAACCATTTTATAAGTGCAATAACACACTCCAAGGTAAGCTGTAATGCCAAAAATAGCTGCACCTTATACCTCAGAACCCAGCTGAGGTGCACAGTCATTTGTATAACTGTACACCTTGTTGTTACTGTGTCTATAGAATTTATTGGCATTTTCTTATGAGGGCAAGATTTCCCTTCACCACCATAGACAGTGTTCAGTGTGTTCCCTTTTTTCAAAAGAAACACACTATTCTATTACTGCACAAAAGAAGTCTGAATACCTTTCAGAGTGCTTTAGTGCAGGTAAAAAGGAAAATGTTTGATAAAACATAACGCTAAAGAGAGACACTGGAAAATAAATCAGTTCCCTTATTGTTGCATTATGTTGCATTATAGAAAAAGAAGCAAAGGAATCATTCTGTTACCTGTATGACATCTCCTTCCCTAGTGGTGTATCCACAGCATCTCATCACCACCACCACCCCTATTGTGAGTGAGGACCAGAGAATGGAATGGCCAGGGGTGTGTCATAGATGGATCGTGGCTGGACCACACCATGACCTCAGTAGATCCCCTACTCAGCATGAAGCAGGGGACTGTGGGATATGACAGTCCTCCAAAGACTGCCATATCTATTAAAGGTTAAAATATTTATTATAAAAATGAAATACATTCATGACATAGCCCTCAGGCATCCATGTTGGTTTAGAGGACAGGGCAACAGGTTCCACCAACAATTAGACCCCTTGAAGGTAGGGTAGCAAGTGGGGACATATTTGTGGATGGCCATGAGGTGATATGGTAGTCACTCTCCACTGCATGATTCTGCCACCCTCCAGGTCCAGGAACTGCACTCTAATCCAAAGCTTGTTTCCAGGTGCTAATTGGGAACAAAAGAAAGTTAAGTGACTTGCTCAGGGTCACACAGTATGCAAGCGTGGGCTGTGGGATTCAAACTTCAGTCTTCAGCTTTGCAGCTCAGTGCCCTTAATCGCTATGCTATACTGCCCCTTCTGAGTATGCTCACATTGTACCAGTTCACAAGATCATGTATTAACTTCCAATTCCAGGCCTGCCGCTAACACAGTCAAATTCAAAGTGGTACAGATCAAGGTAGGCCTCTGTGGTAGGCACAATGGAAACTGTGGATGTGCAGAGGTGTCTATATGTGCAGAATGGGGCATCTGTGCACTACAACCATCCTGCACAGCCCTATGTGGCTGCAGAAGGCCTCCTCAGCCTTTTATGAAATGCCAAGAAAACAGTCTCCATGACCTTTGGCTCTAGGCAGAGAATTTCTAGGCTGCCCTTCCTTCCTTCCCTCCTTCCACACCCTCGACAGGACAACATTAGAGGACATCACCTCTTTCAAATACTTTGGTGTCTGGCTTGACCAACACCTCAACTTTTCTGTACATATTTATACCATCCTGAAAAAACTGCGCCACAAGCTTGACGCCCTTTACAGGAACTGTAGTTCCTTATGACTACCAGTTAAGTGTGATTTTGTTCAGAAAATGATACTCCCTATTTTTGACTATTGCAACATAGTCTACAATGCTGCTCCTAAGTCTTTCCTTACCAGGTTGGATACTGTCTTCAATGCTTTCTGTCCCTTTGCTCTTGACTCCCCCTCCCGTACACATCATTGTATCTTGTATCATTCTCTAGCTTTACACTCCCTTGAGCGTAGGCGTCTCCCTCACTCTGCCAAATTCACTTCTAAATTATGGGTTGGGACTCTCCCCTCTTACCTCTCCTCCTTACTCTCTGCTCCACCTCCCTCCTCCCACCCTTTCAGATCTACTGACACTCATACTATATCTATTCTTCATCACTCTGCCTACACAGGACAGAAAGCTTTCTCCTATCATTTCCCGAAGCTTTGGAACTCACTGCCACCTTTGATCAGACTTTCTTCTGCCCAATCTTCAATTTCCTTAGCCCTTCACAATTTCTATTCCCCTAACTGCACTTGTTCTTAGTCCCCCTTCAACACTTCCAACTCTGGCACATTATCCTATAGCCCTACTTCACTTCTATTCTGTTTACTGTACTTGTTCTTAGACCCCCTTTATAACCCTCCCAATCCCTTGTGCACTATCCCCATCTCCTCTATCCCTGACTTACCTCCTGTCTCCTAACTGAACTCTTCCTTGGGTTAGTTCCTCACGTGCTATCTCATATTATACCCTCTCCTCCCACCCACTACCACAACCTATTGCATCATTTTGACACTCTACTACCATCCACAAGCTATTGTGCTATTTCAACATTCTACTGCTGTCCTTCTCCTACATCAAAACCCCTCTTCCCCCTACTGTTGCTCTCCCCTTTTTACATTCCTAGTTTACTCCTATTTTCTCCAGCCTCCCTGTTCCTTAGCTCTTTTCTCCCCTCTAGTCATCCACCACACTTCATTTCTCCTCCCAACCCCCCCATTCCCTCTCCTCCTTTTCTGCCTGATCCTGTCCCCCTTGCAGGGCTCTCTGTCATCCTGAAGGGGTATAGATCTTGGCTCCCTCTCTTCTACCCCTCTTTCTTTCCCCTCACTTTCTAATCCTAACCCCCCTGGCAGGGTTCTCTACATCATAAAGGGGTATAGATTGTCTCTCTCTCTTTCCGCCTCTCCCTTCCACCCACTTTCAAATCCATCATCTGACCACCTCCCTTCTTCCTTATCCCCTTCCTCCCCTCCTGTTTCCCTGCCCCTCTCTTCTATACCACCCTGCTCCATTTCTCTCCCTTCCCCTTCTGCCTTGCCCAAACTCCCTTGCAGGGTTCTCAGCAACCTAGATTGGTATAGATCTTGGCTGTCCCTCTCTCTCACGCTTCCATCCCCCACCCTCTACCCCTCGCATCTCCACTTCCCCACTTGTCATATAACTGCCCTCCCTTGGATATGCACTAGCACTTCAAATCTTGTGCTCAGCCTACTACTTCTAGCACTTCAAATGTGTTATCCATCCTCTAGCCTTTACCCTACTGGATCACCTGCTCTTGGGTTGTTGCAATGTATACTATATCTGAATATGGTTTTGTTTACCCTGGCTAGTTGGTCTGGGTTATATCAGCTCTGTAATTGTACTACACTGCTCTGTTTTAGAAATTGTACTTGTATTCCTACATGTTTGCTTGTTCTCCCAACTCTTGTCCCCTACCCCCAGGATGCTTCTGGAAATAAGCTGTTTACAGCTCATGTTGTCTTTCCTGGAGAAACTTTTTCCACCTAAATGAATGAATCAGCCCCTTTGTTTTCAAACTAATTTCTCAACCAGTTCTCCATTATAGTTTCATTCTATGAGAAGCCATATCTTCTCTAGTCTTCCATTAGTGACTCCACTGTTGCTGGCTTAAGTTCTTCTCCTTCCACGCCTTTGATTTTAAACAGTCCCTCCAGTGAGCTAGGTACAACTCAGTTATCTTTCTACTTCAAATTTCTAATTAAATATCTCTTCATTAATCTTTATCTGCCCCCTCAACCCTTCACTCTTGACTTGAGTGTTCTTATTGGTTATGCCTTATTGCCAAGTCTTTACTACTTCATATGTTTAGTGTCACTGTTACTAACTGTAAAATGCATTGACATGTCCGGTATGAATGATAGTAGGAGTTTTACTGTATTTTCAGATGCCTTAGGTTTTGCACACTACTTTCAAAGAAACTATTTTAATAAAACACTTTATTAGGAAGATGAATTCCCCCTACAGTTTTTCAAAGATATCAACTCAGTGTTGTAATTTTCTTTTAGCCTGGTAATATACTGTATGTCTAACTGTTTGTATGCATTTATTTCCAGGAAATGCTTCTTTTAAAATAAATGCAGTCTTTGAAAATAGTGTGCAATATTTAAGTCTGTTTGAAAATGTTGTCATACAACTGCATAAGCTCTCAGTAAATGTCTCTTACATACATTGCCAGTTTCCTACACTTTGTTTTTCATTTGCTTATAGCGCTTTACTTGGAAATGTTTTGTATGTATAACACTATAAATGCAGGTGTCAATGTTCTTACACATATGACCATTGAGGTCATGTTTGGAGTTTTGAGATCAGTTTTGGGAACCACATTACAGAAAGGTTGTGTAAAAAGTGGAGAGGGTCCAGTGATAGGTGACTTGATGGTAGCATGACAACTCATCAACTGTCATAACCACGTGTCAATTAGCGTGCACGGAAACTCGTGAAAGAGATGTGCGCATGGCAGCAATTACAGCACAGGTTGTGACTGTGAATGCAGGCTGCAATAACCATGCAGAATGAATTCATTGATGAAGGGGTATTTCACCTGTGGCTGTGTCACCTTAGATCTTTGAGTTGCTTATAATTCTATATGAGGGTTTAGGGGGGAGAATCTCACCTATTGGGGGAGTGGGGGGCATAGCCCCCCTTGAAAATTATTGAACAGAGATTTAAGGAGTTAACAAAGATTTCAGCAGTCATCCTCCATTGCAGTACTCAAAGCTGATGAATGTGTACTGGTCAGCGTGCTGACTGTATGGCTTTGAAACATAGAGACATGGAAGCTGTTGGCGTATGAGGACCTTATGATTCATCAAGTCTGCCTTTGTTTTTCTACCTCCCCAACTTAGATTCCTTCTTGAGTATCCCACAATGCCTGTCCCTTGTCCACTTGAATTTCCCCACTGTCTTCACCCCCACCACCCCCTCCGGCAGGCTATTCCACACTTCAACAACATGCTTCATGAAGAAGAATTTCCTTATATTGCTTCTGAACCTACCTCCCTTGAGGCAAAGGTCATGCACTCTTGCCCTGCTATAATCTTTTATCTGAAAGAGGTTCTGCACCTGTACCACATTTTTGCCTTTAAGGTATTTAAATGTTTCTATCATGTCCCCCCCAATTCCTGCACTGCTCTAAGGAGTATAGATTAAGTTCACTGAGTCTGGCTTCATACGGTTTCTGATGCAAGCCCTGCACCACCTTTGTTGCTCTTCTCTGCACCATCTCCAGCCTATCTATATCCCCTCACGATGTGTGGCCTCCAGAACTGGACGCAGTATTCCAGGTGGGGTCTTACCAGGGATCGATACAGAGGCATGATTACTTCATGCCTTCTGCTTTTGATGCCTCTTCCTATGCATCCCAGGATGCCACTAGCTTTTAGTGTTGCCTTTTTGTATTATTTGCTGACATTGAGGTCATCTGATATGATCACTCCCAGATCTCACTCTAGCCTTGTATTCACCAGCTACTCTCTTCCTGTCGAATACAGTTTCCCTGGGTTACATTTTCCCAGGTGCATGACTTTACATTTTTTGGCATTGAATTTCAATTGCCAGATCCTTGACCATTCCTCCAGCTTTCAGAGATCAGATTCCATGCTCTGTTGCACCACTGGTGTCTCAACCCTGTTGCCAATTTTGGTGTCATCAGCAAGCAGGAAGACTTTCCCCTCAGTCCATCAGCAATGTCGCTGATGAATATGTTGAAGAGGATCGGTCCAGAACCGAGCCCTGTGGAACCCCACTGGTCGACATACCCACCTCTGACAGAGTGCTATTTACTAATACCTTCTGTGTTCTCCTAATTAACCAGTTCCTGACTCAGCCTGTTACCTTAAGCCTGACTCCCATATTCTCCAGTTTATTAACTAGTCACCTGTGCAGAACTGAGTCAAATGCCTTACTTAAGTCCAGGTAAACCACATCCACTGCCCCACCCTGATTCTATGTTCTGGTGATCCAGTCAAAGAAATCTACCAAGTTTGTCTGGCAGAACATCCCTGCTGTGAAACCAAGTTGCTTTGTGTCAAGCTGACCACTTTCCTCCAAAAAAGCAAAAATTATTTCCTTCAGTAAGGACTCCATCAGTTTTCCCACTACTGATGTTAGACTAACTAGATGGTAGTTCCCTGGCTCTTGCTTGCTTCCACTCTTTTGGAATGATACTACTGTGGCCTCTTCCAGTCCTTCGGAACCTCACCACTCTCCAATGATTTGTTGAAGAGCACTGCTAAGGGGATGCTACAGTAGTTCCCTCCCATGTTTGTTAAGTATTCTTGGGTGTAGCCCATCTGGTCCCATAGCTTTATCCACCTTTAACATGTTGATTTCTTCTAGTACCTTTCCTCTGTGAAGGGACTTGTGTCTGCACCTCCAAGTGGAATATTTTTTTTTGTCTATTGTTGGACCGCTACTATCTGCTTCCTTTGTGAAGACTAAGTGGAAGCATTCATTGAGTGCCTCTGCCTTCTCTCCATCATGTTCCGTGGGCTGCTCATCCTTTTTCATGATTCTAACAATGCCTCCCTTAGTCTTCCTTTTTCTCGTATGTACCTGTAGAATGTTTTGTCACCCTTCTTCACTCCCTGAGCTATCCTCACCTCTGTCTGTGCCTTGGCATTTCTTATCACTTTCCCTGTCTTTTTTATCTTTTCTTTATGTTCTATTTTGTCAGCCTCTTTCCCTGACTCCTTGTACTTTCTGAAGGCTTTGTGCTTTTCCCTCACCATTGTTTCCATCTATTTGGAAAACCATAGTGGGTTTCTCCTCTTTTTATTCTTACTGACCTGGCTAGCACACTGTGATGTGACCATGGTAATTACATCTTTCAACTTTTTCCAACACTCCTCGATGTACCCTTCTGTTGTGTTACTAAGATTTTCCCTCAGGTAGGCCTTCATTTTTGTGAAGTTTGTTCTCCAGAAGTCAAGGACCTTTAGCTTAGAGAGCGTGGAGTTCTTAGTGCTGTTACCATAAACCATACTGTGTCATGGTCACTGTTTTCCAGGTGGTTCCCCACTTTGACACCCAGAATCCTTTTGTTATTTGTGAATACCAGGCCTAAGATCACATTTCCTCTCATGGGTGTCTTCACTAGTTGACTTAGGACTGCTTTCTGTAGTATATGTAGGAATTCCCTGCATTTTTCTGATGCTGCTCTGTGGGAACTCCAATCAATATCTGGTAGATTGAAGTTTCCTACCAGCACCATGTTCCCTTTGTCTGACATCTGAAGGATGGGTTTCACGCTATTCTTGTCCCTGGGTTTTCTCCTGATTTGGGGGTCTATAGATAACTCCTACCCAGACAGGTGTCTGGCTTCTGGCCCCGATTGTAATCCATAAGTCCTTGGTTACCCCATGTGCCTGCTGGATTTCAGCTCCACTTATGGTATCTTTAACATAAATAGCTACCCCCTCCCTTTTTCCCATTCCTTTCTCTTCTGAACAAGTTATACCCTGTGATGGTCACCTCTAAGTCATGATTGTTCATGAATCATGTTTCGGTCACAACAACCCAGTCCAGTCCTGCCTCTGCTATTGCGGCAGTGAGGTCTGGCTTAGAGGTTAGGGTGATAAGCTATGAGTTACATATATCCAGGTGACCTGAGTTCAGATCTCGGTCTGTTTCCTCCTCTGTTTTTTTGTTTTGTTCACTGTCACACCCCAATGTGTCTCCCCTCACTTCATCCCAATTTCCCACTCCCTCCGAGTTATGTTCCTCAAGGAGTTCATTTGTTTTAGGTTGCAGTCTGTACAGGAGAACTTATCTCTCCCCCCCCCCCCACAGTTGTGTCCCATGCAGAGTGCTTCTATTACATGTGCCACCCCCTGACTTTGCCCCCTCACTGAGCTTTGTCCCCTGAGTTTCCTGTCAAAGCTTTTGGCACTCTCCTGAAGTTTCACCATCTTGTCTCTGTGCTTATCGTGTGACATTTTGTTTCTCAGTGAGTTTACTTTTCACTGTGGTTTACCAGCACAGTGTTTCTCTGTGCTGTTTTCACTACACTGTTTGTTACATCACTGTTTTTGTGTTTGCTGAGTTGTGGTAGATATGACTAGATTAGTTGCATGACCATCTAGATCAAACTACCAGGAGAGAATAAATGAGCTGGACATGTTTAACCTGAAAAGGAAATGGTAAAAATCTATCAACTTCATGTATACAAAATAACTGATAACCCAGTGGTAATGGATGGCTAATAGCCAGCAATACTGGGAAAACAGTCAGATTTAAAACACCATGGGACACCCATAAAAACATAATTAGGAAGTAATACATTGTAGGGCATCAGGTTACACTTGATGGACTAATGGGGAGAGGTTCAAAAGTCTGGATGCAGTCACAGATGCAGTTGTGCCTGCATCTCAATCCATCCACTTGCATTCAGGAAGCCCTGCACTATTATTAGAAGTTGTGCCTATTTGCAGTAAGAAGCCACAGTTTGTGGCAGAAAACAGATGCAACTGTGACTTGCATCCAGTTGAGATGCACTTGCATCTGTGTTTGGGTGCAGCTTAAATAAGAGGTCTAGCAGGTTTGGCTGCATTTCTTCTTTGAAAATAGACACATCTTCTAGATCCTTTTGAAAGTCCTGGCCATCTTTTCTGTCCTTATTTTTCTATGTTTCTTTGGGCTGAGACTGAAATAAAACTCAAGAACCAAGGGGCATGAAAAGCAGCTGATTGGGGATTAGTTTAAGTGCAAATTCGGGAAGATTTTTTTACCGAGAAGGTGGCAAGTATGTGGAATAGCTTGCCAGCTGGGGTTGTAGAATCCTTTACACTGATGGCTTTCATGATTAAACAGGATTACTATTTGAAGAATGTGTTATCTCCATGGGATAGTAGGCCTTCCTTCATCTAGATTCCTGTACTGAGGAACTTAGAAAATGAGCAAAATGTATTTAGAGATTCGATTACATTTTGGTGACTGAGATAGGCCCACTGAATCAAAGCTGCTTTCTATGTATGACTAGGAGTGGGTGGCAGGGGTGAAAATGCAGAATACAACAACTCAGGTGCAAATACATATATTGTGGTAAAAGTAAGAAAATGTACTAAACAAAGTACCATACAATAGATGTAGATACTGGGCTGGATATTCAAACTGCGCTATTTTGTGGCGCAAGCCTTTGCGCTGCACAAAATAGTTGCGCAGGGGTGTGTCCAGAGCAATATTCAAAGGAGTTGCACCCTTGAGCAACTCCTTTGAATATCACCCCCTAGCCACAGCCACTGTGCATGGCGCAGTGGAACTTGCACCAGCGCCAAGTGGTCCAGGTGGAGCATTCAACTGCGGTGGCGCCAAGTACCATTCTTAATCTTAATCCCCCATATTCAAGCGGTGACATGCAAATGGGGCCATAATTCATGCAAGGTGCAGGGGGGCCATTTGCATCTGATTATGGCCCCATTTGCATGCCATTAGCGTGCAGGTGCGCCGATCCCCGAGGAATTGCATCTGGCACCCTGCCAGGCAGCAGCTGTCGGGGACTGATGCCCCCTGCAGCCCGATCGTGGGCAAAACAGTGTATAATCCCCACCACCACCCCCCACTGGCCTGATCTCAGGCATAGTTTAATCCCCCCCACCAGCCCAATCGTGGGCAGCAATGTAGCCCCGAATGTATCCCTGGTGGTCCAGTGGACCAAAAAGCCTGATTGCAGGCAGTAGTTGTTTAAGAAACCCCCCCCTCCAGCATTCATCCCTGGTGGTCCAGTGGACTGAAAAGCCCGATCGCGGACAGTGGTTGTCTAATAAACCCCCCACTTCCGAATTCATCCCTGGTGGTCCAGTGGGCGGAAAAGCCCGATCATGGGCAGTAGTTGTTTAAGAACCCCCCTCCTCCTCCCGCATTCATCCCTGGTGATCCAGTGGACCAAAAAGCCCGATCATGGGCGGTAGTCATTAAGAACCCCGAACATAGCCCTGGCGGCTAGTGTCCCCACCCACCCACCCACGAAGCCCCACCACCCCGCTCCCCCGGCAGCCAGCGGGTGGCAACATCCACCCACCTGCCACCCGCTGACTGACTGCCGGTAGACTGCGCCGTGGTGCAGAGCAAGAGCCAATGGGCGTGCAGCTATACTACAAGACAGTCCAGTTTTGTGAATGAATGAATGTATTCAGTCACAAATCTGGACTGTCATCTCTGGTATGGGCTGCACGCCCATTGGCTCTTGCTCTGCACCAATGGGGCATGTAGTTCGCCGGCAGTCAGTCGACTGCCGGGGAGCGGTGGTGGCTGGCGTGGGTAGTGGGGGATAGCACCAGAGCTATGTCGGGGTATAACATGAACCGCCACGATGGGCTTTTCAGTTCACTAGACCACCAGGGAAGAATGTGGGGAGGGAGGTTCTTAAACAACTACTGCCCGTGATCGACTTCGGTCCACTGGACCACCAGGGATCATCGATACGGGGGAGCCACATTGCTGCCCATGATCAGGCTGGTGGGGGAATTAAACTATGCCCGCGATCGGGCCATTGGGGGGTGGTGGGGGGGATTTACAGTCGGCTGCCTGCGATCGGGCAGCAGGGGGGGCATAGGGACTGGGTTGGGGGCCAGCCACAGGTGGCAGCTGCTGTGTTGTGCCCTGCAATGCAGCAGCTCACCTGTGGGTGGCTCTCAACTTCAGCCTTTTTTTTGGGGCTCAAAGTTGTGCAGGCGCAGGTTGGGAGTTGCGCCTGCACAACTCTGCGCAGCCCTGCTGAATATCGGGCTGTGCAGTTTATGCATGGTTCCTCCCCCTCCAGTTCAGCATGCATTCATTTGCATTGCGCTGTTGCTCAGCATGTTTTCTGTGGTGCAACTGCCTCCTGCTGCATATGGCAGAATGGAGCAAGTTCGGACTTGTGCAGGCGCAACCTTATTGCACATGGCGCAACCCTTTTGAATATCTGGGCCACTGTATACATAGATATATATATATATTCTTTGCAAAAAAACCAGTGTTAATGCACCGGATAGGGTTCAAATGAAAGTGACAAAAGTTGGGGAATGTGGCACAAGGGCTTCCATCTCTAACTCCCCACCCCCCAAGCAGGAACATGAAAAAAAATTACAGTTTTTACTGTCCTGACTCTTAGCAAATGATGGATGGGATCTTTCATGGAGTTCTCAACTATAACACTTACTTCATTGTGATACAGTCTTCAAATGTACAGAACTGTGTCTCCCCACATGTTGCCAGGAACCAGTAGGCCCTTGCTGATGGAAACAGACCACATCTGACCTTATTTGGTGATGGAATGGTGTGAGCAATAGGGTTGAGAACCCCAAGGAAGACCCCACCCCGATTCATCAAGACTCAGGGCAGTGAAAACCATAATGATTTTTTCTTTGCAGCTTGGAGATGGGGTTGGGAGTTAGGGTTGGAAACCCTAATGCCATATTTCCCTACTTTTATTGCTTTAGTTTGAACCCCAGCTGGTGCATTTATGCAGTTTCTTGCAAAGACTTTCCTTACTTTCTGAGGAAGTAGAATAGTATCATCATTCATGCAGGTCCCTTTGGGACCTGTGTGTAGATATCCATAAAATTACGAAAATGCAGGACCCACTGAGCTCTGCAATTCCATGCCTCCATTGATGCATACATAAATCTGGGTGTGGAAGCACATGTCTCTACAGGTCCTGCACTTCTAATCCTCCTGAAAAGCAATTTATATCCTTTATTGTAATTGTATTTTTTTTTTGGTGAAGACCACTTGAAAGAAAGAAATATATTAACTGTGGCTCTTAACTCCTGGCAGTTGATTGTATATGGTCAACGATGTTTTATTTTTTTTAGCCATAATTTGTTAAAGTTTTATCGCTTTGGTGTCAATGTTGCTATGTCTGTAGTCCAAGATGAGACACACGATTGGTACATTTTTGATGATGACTGAAGTTTAATTGTGGATTCAGCACCATGGTGAAATTGTGAGGTAATTTTAGGGTGCTGTGTGTGCCACATGAGATCTGGGGGGCCTATTATGTATTGCTCTTATGCTACAGATTTAGGCATTTCTTTTGATATATTGATTGTCCCATAACTCCAAAGGCTGGAGGAGTTACGCCTTCTTAATGTTGCAATGCTATACTACTGTATAGCAATTTTCATTTCTTTTAATTTAGTCCCAGATTTTCTTGGGGAGGGGATATTATGTTTTAGTCATGTGGTAGTCATTGAGATAATATATATTCATTGAGATCTCCATCCATCTATCTATTTATCTATCTATCTTGTCTGTCTATCCATCTCTTGCTCTCTACAATATATTCTCTCTTTACACACACAGCACACACACACACACACACACACACATATATATATATATATATATATATATATATATATATATATAAAAGTCTCTTAACTTAAATATTGCTGGAGTTATGGCTTGTTAAATTAGTAATGTTATCCTATGGCAATTTTTTTTTTATTTTAAAGTTTTTCATATGTCTGTTTTCAGCTGATATATCTTATGGGCATACTCTTGCAGTATGGATTGAGACCTTTCATTTGATATATAGGTTGTCCATGAGCTCCAAATATTGATGTAGTTACAGCTGTTGAAGTTGCAATGTTATCCTATAGGAATTTTATTTTTAACTAATGTTTTTCATAGGCTGAGTTTATTTTGGAGGGTATTATGTATTAGTGATCCAGAACTCATTTAGACCTTTCTTTTGATATATAGATTGTTCCTTAACACCAAATATTGACTGAGTTATGTCTTGTTAAAATTCAAATGTAAAAAAAAAAAACTAAGTTCAAATCCTTCTTTTGTATGAACCAAAACACTTTTGTGAGGTTGAGACAGTGACTTTCTCACGAAAGAGGACTGGTGCATACTAAAGAAGACAGTGAAAAAACATTAGGTTCAAATTCTTTCAAGTGAAACAATGCACTTTTGAAGACTGTATCATTCTCAAGAAAGAAGAATGGTTCATATGAAAGAAGAATGTAAAAAAAAAACCTAAGTCCAAATTATTCTTCCATATGAACTTAATCATCTGTTGCATGACCCTAGTTCTGTGTTGCCATATGAAATAAGAAAATTAACTCATGAAAGATTTTTAAGATGTTTTAATAACACATTTCTGTGTTTTTTTTTCTCAAAAAACTAACCACAGAATCCATCTAACTGGGTCCCTTATAGCAAGATACATGTTTTGGTATCTCTGCAGGATATGAATTTTATGGATTAAAAAAACATCTCTTTTTAATAATGGAAACAAGATAGATGCCATAGCAAAAAATATTTTTTTTTTTCTCATGAAGGAGAGTCATCTCCATTATGAAAGAGAAATCTCTTTTATATGGCCAAATTCTTCTTTCGTATAAAACTGCTATCCAAAAGACCACACTGAGGAAGCTCAGAACCAAAGTTTCACATCTTGATAACTCTGGAATGGATTACTATTGTTTCACCAAACCAATGCAAAGCATCACTCTGGGGCTAGCCCTTTCCACACTGAAAATTTCAGAACAAAATTCCAAATCATCTGGGTGCTACATGATGACAAAAAAACAGCCCAAATTCTCATTTTTTTCACTTTTTTCATTGTCGGGATCTCAGACTCCACAAGCCTGACTAGAGTGAATCGTTGGCATATCAACAGATCATGCCCCCAAACTGCACATGCACAATTTCATGCAAATGTGTTGAATGGGGGCAAACTATTAAGCTTCAAAGGTAGCGGCTTAACGTTAACTGCCTACTCTGTACCACTATAATATAGATAGATGTAGATAGATAGATAGATAATTAGATAGATAGATAATAGATAGCTACAGTAGATAGATAGACAGTCAGACAGACAGAGAGACAGGCACATAAAACACATTGACAAAAAAAAAACTTTAGGCCTGATTCCCAGAAATCATTGGAGGACTTCTGCGGCCACCTTGTGGTGCATAGAGAGCCTGCTTATGCACAGATGTCCCATAATTCAGATGAAGAGACCTTTATGCAACCATAGCCCTCAATTTGCCCCTTGCTGAGGCATGAAGTGACCCGATATGTACCACTATGCATGCAGCCAGGTCAGGTGCAGACTTGGGCTGGGGTAGAAATGCACACTCACATGTCTCACAAAAGGTTTTGCATTTTGGTGAGGGAGTGCAGAGGGCTGCTTAATTACATAGGCAAGGGATCAGCAGTACCAGCTGCGGCACTACAGGCATCAATTGACCATCCATAAGGCTCATTACACCCTGGTGGCACACAATCCCAAATCTCCAATCTGGAATGGAGGTCTGGAAGGGCTCAAAATAAATGAACAAAAAGGTCCCTTTAAGAATGGCATACAGCTGTCCTCAGATGGCAGTATCCCACATTTTCCTGCTCCACACAGTGCAGTGGATCCACTCTGGTATCTGGATGTATATCCAATTGAAGGTCAAATGTCTGGCACTGTTCTGCTCCCTAACATGCCTCAGACCCTTCAAACATAGACTCAGGAAGCTGGGATTCATGAATGCCTTCTTGAATGCAAAACTGTACAATAAGGATGAGCCAATATAACATTTTTATTCCATAAATGTGCCAAAATTCAGCATTTTTATTTGTAATTCAATACAATGGAACTTTTGAGCCACTTTGGAAGACTTCAACCTTCAACCAATTATTTAAACAAATATCACTCTAGCCCTTCGCAGTTGGCCAGGGATAGTCCTAAAGCCACTTCTTTTCTCCTCCCTTGTCACTTTTCATGTTCCTTCTCCCACTACAGACATCTGTTCTATTTCAAAGAAAAAAGCCTGGTCCAGGCACTTTGCCAGTTGGTAACTGACTAAAAAAACTCTGACATGAAGAATAGGGGATGGAAGAAGATGGAGTTGACTAGAGTGAGCAAGGGGTGGTGAAGGGGCTTCTCTTAGCCCCATTTTGTGTATCTTAGATCCTCAGTGACCAGAAGTGTCTTTTGGTAAAGTGTTGAAGTCAGAATAAAGACAGTGGTTCATAATCTACATCAAATGGAAGCTGCCAGTTTTCACATTGTCATTCACTGCTACTTCACAGGTGGAAAGCTGTAGGCCACCCATAGCCAAGATATGCAGATTTGGTGGTCTGGCCACCTTTATGGCTCGGGCCCTTCAGGAACAGCTGATGTCTACAAGACAACTTTCATGTTAATACCACCACAGTGATCACTGATACGGCAGTATTAATGCATAGTCATTTGAGATTACACTGTAATATATCAAAATGTTAAAAAAAAAAACTTTCCTCGAATGTGCCTATTTCCAGGACAGCTGCACATAAGACACTCTTTGTATAATAAAGAGTATCTCATGTACAGAGGAAAGGAACACTTAGTTTGGTCGGGGAGCACTCCCTTGATTTATAATAAAAAACATATTATTTAGACACACCTGAAACTGTATTTCCTATTTGTTCAGTATCCCTCCACCCCCCACCCTGGCCCCATTATTAATCACTTAGGCCATTTGTCAACCATATTTGCATTATATTATTTCTAGCTGAAAACCCACATTTTCTGATTGCATCGCATCTGTAACATTCATTGATGTTGCTGGCTGTGATAACTGCTTCTTTTCTTAGAAGAACTGAAATGCATGCTAATGGTATAATTAGACTCAACTTTTTCTTATTTCATATCCTTGATTCTCTTATTCTGTACTTCCTGAACATTATGAACACCACCAAACTGTGCAGACACTCATAATGCAATAGTCTTCTGCCCTCCCACTGCATCATGAGTGGCTAGGCTATGTTTGGGGGGGGGGGGAGGATGTCCTAGAGAGCAATGACTGTAAACAAACATGTTTTTGTGTGGTATGGTAGCCAGTCGGGGTTTTCACTTCTAAAAGATAGAAGGAATGATAATCAAACTTCAAGCTACATCAACAAGCTATACAGAATGTGACCAATCGTAAAATGTATTATTTAAACTAGGGACATGTTGAGGCCAAGGGGGTTAACAGTGTCCCTTTAAGAGTTAATTTTCTTATCTTGCTTATATCCCAAATAAGGTCATGGTACACTGCTTGTGACATGATAGTTGTTCTCATGAAAATAGACTGTATTGTCAGGCACCAAGAGGGGAACATACAACAGGTGCAAATGAACTCAAAGTATTACAGATTCTGCTTTCCTGCAAATTTCTTCAGTAATGTATACTGGGAGGAGAAATCTACAGGACATGTAAAATGAAGGACTTTTAAATATTGCATTTGTTAAACTTTCCAGAGAGATGTCAGTAGCTCTTTAAATGTGATATGCTGGGACTGGAGTGAAATGGTTTTGAGGAATGGTGTTTACAATTCTACAGAGAAATGAGCTACCTCATTGAATCCATCCCAGAGCAAAAGTTTGTAATGTTTAATTACACAGTCTTTTCATGCTCTGACTGCTCAGAGAATATGGTATAACCATATGCTACCTGCCAAGGAACGCGTTGTTTCACTTGCTGTTGAGTCAGCTGTAGTCAGAGTACCACAGTTGGATTCACTGAAGCGTCCAGTTACAACAACTGGGGCTGAGCTGGCATGGTGCAGTGCAGCTTTCAGAGGAGCAATGTTGTTAAACTGCACTGAAGACAGACATCCAACAAATCCAAGAGAGCCTGCTTTTAAAGTTTCCTGGTCAAGGTCATCATTACCTTCAAAAGGAAGAAATTAAAACACAATTAATCATAGTGCTATTGTACAAGAAAACGTTAGGGAAATAGTAACTTATATTACAGTGTCTAGAGTGTTTACAACTTTACTGTGCAATGGTTTACACAGTTTTCTTTATCTTCCCCAATAAATAAGAAATTTTATTGCAATGACCTCTGTACACAATGGAGCTTTGGGCCTCAGTACTACATATCTGTGGGGTGTAGAAACCCCTGTGTTGCTGAGCTTTGCATCTGGGGTCCCGTGGATCCCCAGTAACATGCAAGAAATGGACACAAATCATTTCTGCAATGAATCCCCTGGCAGGTCATGCAGCTAGATATGTGGTAGTCCACAGGCATGTCTGAGGGTGTACCCATAAGTCACATCATTCATGACAGCATAGAGCGCTGGGCAAAAGAGGTGCAGGATATGGTAGCAGGAACCCTGCCCTACCCTCTACCCACCCCCCAAGGAAGTCACCCCTTGATTGCAATGGGAAGTGAAATGTCAAAATCGTGCTGCCCTCGCCCTCCAGTCAGCAAAGGACAGCAGGGGTCTGTCTTTTAGTCAGCTGCAAATTCCTTTTTCAAATTATGGTACTTCATCTGTACCACAGTCCCCTGTTGTTTGCAGAGCCATTGATCCACTTAGGGACCAGGTCAGGCATTCGATTGAATGCCCGCGTGTGTCCTTCAATCAGCCCTCTGTGACCAGCATATGGGGGGGAGGGCCAAGTACAGGCACTGCATGGAGAACAATGAGTGATCATGTCAGCCACTCCATGCCTGTCTGTGGATGTGGAGCTACATGGCGAGAGTATCTGCCTCTCATGTGCACCCTGTGTCACTTGGTGTATAGGCACCATTATGCTCAATCAACATTGTATCAGATATTTGTTATAATAAGGTACTTTTCATCCTTGAATTATTGCAGTTGATATAGATGTTCACCCCACCAACACCCACTTTTAAAATCTTTTGGAAAAAGACACAAAAGGTAAAAGATATAAAGAGTTAGCATGAATCACATACTTTTCTTATTGTGACCATGACCAAATCACTTATACTCCCATTGCTTCAGTCCACACAGCTCTGACTTCCCATTTTTACTGCATAAAAAGACAAGTGTCTAGGCTGGTCTGCTGGCATAACAGTAGCATTACCACTTGCAATGCCAGTGACACAGGTTTGGGAATAAGCCTGGAGAGTCAGAGGGCCGACTGGGGGCTAGGTGAGTCAAGCATCCATCAGACATCTTGCTTCTTCTGTAGTGGGTGGGTGCAGGGTTCCAGCAACACTGTTACACCTGTTGGTAGCCCTGGGTACTGATCCTGAAGCTCTCAGTGAGTGTTGGGATTGATGAATCGATCCTGACTTTGGCACCGGGTGCATGGAAGTGTGGGTGACATTCCAGGATATCATTCTATATCCACTCCCTTCAGGGGAAACCATGTAAAGCTGATAACCCCTCTGGCTGGGCAGCTTATGCTGCTTTCTGCCACCATGTCCACAACTGGATTCTGCCCTCCTGGACCCCACCATCCCTCCAGCCTTCACCTCCTCGAGCTTGGGAATTGGATATTTTTATGGGACCACTGAGGAGCTGAAGGTGGCCCTGTGTCAGCAGGTGCAAGCTGAAGGGTTGCCAAAGCAGGTGAGTTGTGGGTGGACTGGGGGAAATGGGGTCACATGCCAGGGAGGATCTCAGTTGGGGAGGGGGATAAGGCTCTGAGAGATGGCCAAAGGAGGTCCCAGCCTGTGTCATAGGAGGAAAAATAGAATTAAAAAGAAAAAATAAGTGTCTACCAATTTCATTTACTTGTCAGAGCTTTAAGTTCCACTAGCATTTAATAAACATTTGTCCAGATGCTTGAAATGAAACTTTTTCTGGAAAACAAGAGTTGCTCCTCAACTTATAATTTTTTGTCCCTCTGACCTCTCATTTGGCTGTCATCAGTTTCCACATAATCCTCACAGTACCCATATCATTACAGCGTCATCCAATATCAGTCTCACACAAAAACTATGTAGTTGGCACAGCAACAGAGCAGGATAGGAATATGAAGAAAAATGCCTTGCCCACTATTATGTCTGTCCCTTCCACCTCTGGATACACACCTACATCTCATGCTGTGAATCAAACCTGGTACCCTAAGTCCCAAAGACTCTAACTGTTCAGTTAAATGGAAACTCATCCTACTTGGGCATTAGAGTGTGCCTTTGACTGCAAACACTTGTATTATCATGGACCACTGATAGATGTCTCTGCTGCTATTATAATCACTCAGCACTGCATTGGACCATTATTCACAGCTTTTAATTTTATATGGCATTGCTTTACACAGACTGCCTTTTTACAAGCACAACACACAGCATATAATGCACTTCAAAAAGCATATTTAAAATGAAAACTAAAATATTGTATTTGTGTCTGTAACACCTGTGGCATCACATTGTACTAGTGAGGAGAAGACCTGGGTTCACATTGTGAATCTTCCCCTTCACATTTGGTTGTTGTAGTTTGTAGTATGCTGTGAAGGTAGTGCACCCAGACTATGGGGGTAGGTAATGGAGACACTAGCAACAATATCTACTACAGCAGTGAGGCAACATGGCACGGACACTGGGGATACCAAATGCCATTAGACAGGTCCCCTGTACTGGAATGCTGCTGGGTCCCCCCAGTACAGCAGAGATGGAGGGAGAAGGAGAAAGAAAGGGAAAAGTCTTGCTGGAAGATTGTTTGATGACCTCCTGCACCCTATGTCACCAGTCAGAAATACTGTACAAAATGGAGAATATAGTGTGTAAATAAGTAAAGCCACACTAATGTGTAATGATCACTGTTCACTTTATTTTCAAGGTCTAAACAGACAAACAATTTCCCTGGAGCTTCAAATACAAATAATTCTTCACTGGGTGGGTGGGTGGGGATTCTCCTTACGGACACTGTTTTGTTAGTCCAGTGTTAAAAGCACAGTCTACCAGAATTGTTATTATGTAAGGCTCCCCACATTTATGTCTCAAATACAGCCAGGACATAACACTGAATATTGTAACATACAGAACATAAATGACAATGGACCAGAAAGCCCCAGTGAAAAAGAGTGACATACAAAATGGAACTAATAAGCCAGAGAGGATATCAATACAATATACTTCATTTTGAAACAATGTCCAAGTCAAAGACGAGCCAAAGATAGGGGCCTAAATCAAAGCTGCACCTAAGTTGCCAATTTCATTTAATCACCCCTAAGCAGTAGCCAAGTGAAAGTAGGTACTTTATGGCAGAGCTACTGTATATTGGATTATCAGAGGTAAATTTTAAGAGGTAACTACTAGACCAAAGGTCTTTTTCTGTTGACATTGTCTATGTTTCTGTGTTTCACTCTCACAACTGCAAAGTGAAAACCTTTGCATACACTTTTATATAGATATGACCACCATGTGGTGTATAGTAAGACTCGTTTACCAAGCGATTCTTTCTGAGATTCTCTCCCCAGGCATACTTTGCCTTATTTCACCTTAGGACAATGTTCCTTGTAATCTTCCCTTGCAAATTTCTTGGGAGATGTGCTCAGAGTTTGCTCAGAAGTTGGCCAAACCTTTTAATGTGCATCCTGTAGGCAAATTTAACCACTTTGCCTGCACTTTGTCTGTGAAATAAAACTTTGCAACATCTTTACTTGTCAATGCACTGCTGTGCTTTTGTATTGATCCAGCAGGTGGTGCCATTTTGTTTGTGGTTACTTTAGCTTGGTTAATTTCAATTTTAATTGTATTAAAATCCCAAATTGCAACCATGGTTGAATATTTTACATACGTATAAATACACGCATATAAACCCACCTCATATTAACTAAATACAGACATAAAACATTACATTAATTATAGTTAATAGCTGCACATTCACTGATCAAATTCTGAACAGCTCACAGCATAAAGCTAAAGCTAAACCTGATTCATATGAGTCCAGCCCTCAATCTATGACCCTCTTCTGAGTGAGCATCTACAGTAACTTTTTGGGATGAGGAAGTGATTTAATTTGCAGTCTTCTCTTTCCATTTCATGAAAACATTTTGAACAGGCTTTCGAACTCCAAGTAACAAGAAAAGCAGGTCCTACAGCTGTCTAGGAAATTTGTCTATCCATTTGGTATCCAAAAATTATCCTTGCTGCATGCCTTTGTTGATCTTCAAGTGTACTTGCATCTTGAATAGCCAGAAATTAGTGCCAGTCTTGACTAACATATTCTAGTACCGATTGGCACAAAAATGTTTAAAAAGTCACAAGTTTCACAGTGGGGTTGTCAGAGTACAAGTACATAAAACAATACTTAATTCATTTTGCTAATTAAATTAGAGACATTTTTATTTACAGATACTCAAATAAACAGTAGAGAGAAAGAAATAAGTGCTTTAGCAAGGACTGAAACCCTGGCTACCGAGAATACCATTCTCTTGTGCTGCCAGTTGTGTCACCAAGACAACTGGAAACCATAGACTGCCAAAAGCACCTTACTCTTTCTCCAGTGCACAACATGGCACTGCAAACATAATTATATTTTTATTCAGAAGTGTGTGGGGTGTGTATATTTAGCTATATATATATATATATATATATATATATATATATATATATATTATAGTGGCTCGGTCAGCGCCACTTTAGTTAGGGTTGAGTGGCCAGTTACATACTAAAGTCAAAAGTTTGGACGTTAATAACTTTATACCTGTTCAATGGATTTGCCAGAAATTTGGTACACGTGCTGGGGTGTACTTGATCTCTTGATTTTCTAAATTGCGTTTCTGTTGGAGTGCTGGTCTTCATGTACGAAAGCATTTAAAAATGCAAAATTATCCATTTTTGGAGGAACCTTTTGACATTCTAAATGTGGTCCTGCACAGCCATTGTGTGGTGTGCCACTCTGTGAGATGGCTCATTTGAAAGAACATTAGTGGCTGAACATGCTGCTTTTTTGTTTGGTGAAAAAATATTAAGGCATTCAAAAGTTATGGCAGTTTTAAGTTCCCATTATAAGTCAATGGTAAAATCTATATGTATATTTTGCGATCAAAGAATGGGGGTTCTGTCCATCTTGTCCCGCCTGGTGGTCAAAGAATTTGCAGCCTCATGGTTCAAGAATCTTTGTTCCTGAGGAATTTCAAAAATTCTTTGACCACGAGGTCCTCAATCTTGTTTTCAGTTTTCCGATCACACAAACACAATTATCTCGGCTCAGGGGTCACTTCTGAAGTAAAACTTTGATGGGATTTACTCAGGGGACCCTGATCTATCAAGCCATGGCTTTGGTTCCATCCAAATAAATCAAAAATAGAGTTATAAGTTTTTAAAATCTTAATTTGTGGCTTGCTAATGATCTTTGACCTCAAGCCTGCAAATTCTTTGATCATGAGAGTCTTTGATTGTGATCTTGCATCATGACCTAAAAACACTAATATCTCGGGTCAGTGGTGGGCTAGGGAATCAAATGAGGGTGGATTTTGCTCAGGAGGGTCGGTTCTATCAAGGCATGCCATTGGTTCAGTTCAAATTGGTGAAACTTTCGCGATTTACCATTTTTAATTCTTTGTCCGTGAGCCTGCAAATTCTTGGATCGTGAACCGGAAAATTCTTTGATCATGAGATTCTTTGATCATGATCATGCATCATGAGAGAGGGACAAGATGGCACAAATAAAATATAAATTTACTCAGCCCAGGAATGTCCTAGGAAGTCAAATGAGTGTGGGTTTTACTTAGGGGGCATCGTTCTGTCGAACCATGGTGGTGGTTTACTGCAATTCCTTCAATTTTTTGATGTATGAGGATTTTAAATCTTTATTTGTGAGCCTGCAAATTCTTTGATCGTGAGATTCTTTGATCATCATCTTTGATCGCGAGAGAGGGGCAAGATGGCCAGATTTTTTTTAATGGAATAGATAGGGAAATGTTAGCAAACTTTGATATTGAATATCTTGGGAATGGTTTGGTCTTTTGACTAGAAATTTGGAGGGAAGAAAGGCAATATCCCACAAATGTGTCTTTTTGTGGTTTTGTCAAGAAATAGTACAGGCAGCAAAGTTACAGCACTATGAATTTGGCATTTTTTCCCATAGGATAACATTATGGCGTTTGAAGCATTAGAGGAATTCTTTGCCGCACTGCTGCAAAATAATGCTGTGGTTGTTTGGGCTGAAATTTGGAGGGAAGAAAGCCAACATACAACCGATGTGCCTTTTGGTGGTTTGGTAAAATAATATTACAGGGCGGCAAAGTGATGGCACTCCGAAGTTGACACTTTTTGCCATAGGATAACATTATGGCATCCATTGCGTCTTTCAGGGCTTGTATCTCGGAAACAGTGCGAGATACAGACTTTTAGTCAAAAGAATTCTCAGCCCCACAAAGGGGAGCTAAGCACAAAACTAGCCAGTAAAGTAATAATTCATACAAAATTTTAATTTTTTCCTACATCATACGGTTCCTGAGATATAAGCAATTTAGTATTCCAAGTCATTCTTTTCTGCTCCGTAGTCAATTATAATGCATACATTCTTTGTTTTCACCAAAACACTGCTCCATACCTACCCAGTTCAGGGCAGGTTCTGCATGCTGCAGCACCTTTCCCATCAGCCTTTTCCTGTTAAACTGGCTCACTGAGCTCACACCTTAACTCAGCTCACTGGCATGGTAAGGCAGCGTGTTCCCCAGTGGTGCACCAGACATTCCTGCAAACATTTAATAATTTTTTTTTTAATATTTTGACCCCAAACTTTCAACATAGTCTCCCTATGCACCATATCATAAACCCGGTAGGTGAAATTGTTCAAATCGCTGACAAAATGCTATTCCACTACACAGGGCCAAAAACATATTTCAACCAGGAAGTTCTGTGAACCAAACTTTTAATGCCCCTCACTCTCGAACCTCACTCCGGCAGTGATCCATTGCAGTTAGATCTGCTAATTTATTTAATTTCTTTCCTCCTGAGATTGCGACGTCTGCAACCTTGTGACCTTTTAAGCAGAAGCTGAATCAATTCCTAGTTTCCAGAGCATCTTGTGACTGCTGTACCTAATCTCTGCTGCCAGTTAAATGCACTGGAACCTCATTCTTTTACCATTTTCCCCTGTATAGCCCTATGCTGCTGCTGTGCTATTCCACTCACAGCACTTCCTCTTTTATCCCTTTCCCATTCCTACCCTCTTTATCATCCTACCTCATCCCCCTTCCTTTACTTTTCCTCTTCCACTTCCCCCCTCTCTGCTCTGTTTCTTCACCTTGTTCTCTCCCTCTACCCCCTGCCCCATGGGTCTTTTCTTCACAAGCCTTAGTGTGGAATCTCCCTCCTTGCTCTTTTTTTGCTCCTTTCACCCCCAATTCACCCACTGTCCTTTCTCTCCTTGTAAGCCCTTTCACCCCTCTTCTTACAAGGCCACTGGCTGCACTAAAGTGCTTACATCTCTTCTGTCTGACTGCTCTTCCTGCAGCGCCCCCCCCCCATCCAAGCACTCTGCCTTGGTGCCGATAAGTCTAACTACCCTTTTTTTTTTTTTGGCTAGTTTTCCATTAGTAGGTTATACAGACCTGCCACTAGAGGATTCTTGGTCTTCTACATAAATCACTGTATTCATTCGTGGGCAATATGGCTGCATTATCATTCTACTTCTTTCCGGTGCTGCTACAAGGGACTTGAGTCTGAAGGGTGGATGGCCACTAACTAAGCTTGCTCCTGCTCTCCTTGTTCCCCTTCTGCTGTATTTTCTCATCTAGGTTTTAAGTGAGTACCTAGGTGGGCAAATTTCTTACCTAGAAAATATTGCACTAATACAAATCACGAGACCACTCAATCTGGGACCATGGCTCTCCTTATTGTGTTTTTATTGCTCCTAAGGTGCAGAGTTTTCAGCAATACAGTGCAATTTGAAGTACCTCAATGCAATTCAGTTCTCCAATGTACCTTATCAATACCTAATGTTATAACAGTCCACCATGCAGACACTATGTCATTCTCCTCTCCCCTTTTTAGCCTATTCCTCCCGGTTAGCCTACACCCCCTTGCTACTGTCCTCACTTATGTCTACCCAAGCACTTACATTGATCACAATCAACTGTCATTACAGTGGTGCCGCCTCTTGCGCAGCATGATATGGGTTGCCGTGAAGAAATAAAAAAGCAGTCTCCATTCTTATAAGCTCCTTAAAGAAATTTATACTTCTGCTTCTTCTCTGCTCAGGAAATGTGGAGCTCAACCATGGCCACCCCTACAACTTACCTCGCCTATCGATTTTGCTGAGGCCACAGGTCTCAAAATGATGATGGTCAACATTTTAAGCCTGCCTAAAAAACTTGTACAGCTGCAAGCCTGGGCTGCACACGTTAACCCAGACCTTATCATAATTACTGAGTCGTGGTTAAAAAAAGACGAACACTGATCAACAAATATCACTGCAGGGCTACAATTTATTTAGAGCAGATAGAGAGTCTAGAGGTGGGGGTGTGGTTATCTACGCCAAATCTAAGTACTTGGTCACCAATATTAGTTGCAAATCTCTAGCCAAGGAATTAGAGTTAGTTTCGCTGAGCCTTCATCTCCCCTCCTCGGAATGTATCACTATCCTAGGTGGCTATAGACCCCCATATGGTGGTGATTAAGTCCTTAATCTTTTGAAATCCATGTTCGTAGATGCAAAAACTGAAACAATATTTCTAGGAGATCTAAATATGGACTGGCTGTCATCTAAATCACACGGCCTCAAATCCCTTTGTGACGAGCTAGGTCTTGGGCAATTAATCAGTGAACCTACTAGGAACAACACTCTAAATACTGCCAACAGTTCCATTCTAGATGTGGTACTAACCACCCATCCACACAAAATATCTCATTTGGCAGCGTTTCACAATGACATGAGCGATCATGAAATTGTTGCTAGCATAAGATCTCAAATTAAGGCCCAGCCGCAACCCATCTTTATAACAAAAAGATCCTTTCGCAAATTCAGTGCAGTAAACTTCCTATCTGACCTGAGCATGATCAGATGGCAAGATCTTTACCTAGCCAAAGATGTCAACAAGGCAGCTTGCATCCTTAATGACAAACTCACTACAATAATAAATAAGCATGCCCTTTCATCAAAGTAAGGTGCGAACAATTCCAACCCCTGGTTCACCTCGGATCTCAAGAGCAGCCCTTATAGCTCGAGATAAGCTCTGGGCTAAAAGCTAGACATTCAAAGAATCTTGGATTGGCAGGCCTTTAGAACAGCCAGGAATAATTGTGTGAAAAACTTTGCTCTGCTAAAGCTAACTATTATATTTCTACTCTCGAACAAGCTAAAGGTAACCCTCATAAAATATGGAAGACTATCAAAGCTATAGAAGGACGGCCCATGGCCCCTCTGTCCCAATAAAGATAGTTGCAAGTGGCAAGATTGTGGAAAACAAGTCCCTAATCCTGGAGGAACTTAACTCCCATTTTGCACGCAGCTGATTAGCTTTGACTCATCACCTTATGCTGGTGCTGCAGTGAGCCAGCATACCCCTCCCACCACATCTAGTCCTGCACCCAGCCCCTTCCAACTGCACGAGATAACTTATAAAGAAGTAGAAGATTCTCTTCTTAACTTAGACACCAAAAAAAGCACAGGGGACGATGGCTTGGAACCCTTTTTCCTAAGGTCATGCTACGCCCATCTCACTGCCCCAATTCTCCACATCTTCAATCTTTCCATTACATCTGCTACTGTGCCGTCCTGATGGAAATCAGCACATATCCTCCCTCTATTTAAATCTGGTGACCCATGTGATGTAAACAACTATAGGCCTATCTCCATATTGCCTATCCTTTCTAAAGTTCTCAAAAAACTGATCCATATTCAGTTAAAATCTCACTAGTAAACCTTCTCTCTCATTAACCCAGCTCAATCTGGCTTCCAGGCTAATCATAGCACAATCACTGCACTAGCAAAAGTAACCAATGATTGGATCTCTGCTATAGATGCTAAGAAGGTAACTGGTGCAGTCTTTTTGGACCTCAGCAAAGCTTTTGATACTGTTGATCACAAACTATTAGTCAATTGCCTTGCAAAGTTGGGTGCCACATACCATACCACCCAGTGGTTCTCTAGCTACCTAACTGGAAGATTCCAAAAGTAAAGGCGGAGGCTTTTTCTGCTGCCTTGCCAGTTGCAAGAGAGTCCCCAAGGATCCATCTTAGGCCCTATCTTGTTTTCTCTGTACATTAATGACTTAGATGCTAACATATCTATGTCCAATCTGCACTTTGCAGATGATACTGTGTTGTATACTTCTGGCTCATTGTTATCTGAAGTCAAGGGAGTGCTTCAAGCGGACTTCGCACAACTTGAGCATAATTTAATAAAGGCAAAGCTTCTGCTCAATGCTAAGAAGACTAAAGCGATGATATTCTCCTACAGTGCTGTCTCAGGCCCCCCCAATACCCTTGCCCAAGACTTCATTGTCACCACGCTAAACGAGCCTCTGGAAGTTGTAACCAAATTTAAATATCTAGGTATCTGGATCGACAATAAATTATCTTTCAGTGACCACGTCGAAGATGTCTCTAGAAGGTTTAAAGCAAGGTTAGGTTTCTTCTACAGAAATAGGCCCCTTTTCCCCCTTGAAACTTGAAACATGCTTGTACAGGCCACTTTTCTCCCCCTACTCGACTATGGCGATGTAATCTATTCCTCCATCACTCTTGCAAACCTAAGTAAACTGGACAACCTTTATCACCGTGTGTTACGGTTCATTACCAACTCCCCTTACCGTTTGCACCACTGTGACTTATATGCAGCTGTTGGTTGGATGTCCCTTACTACTAGATGCCTGCTCCATGCAGGGCTATGGACTCTTAAACTGCTCCTGCAGAAATTGCCAAGCTATCTCTCTTCCCTTATTAGTATCTCACATAGTGCGTACTCGTTAAGAAAATCTGACTTTAGTATGCTTGACATACCAGGGCCGGACTTCCTTTGGTAAACATGCTTTGCATATGCCCTTCCCTCCATTTGGAACCAATTACAAACTGTACTGAAACTAACTAGCACAGTTTCAATAAACTTCTACAAATCACTAAGTTCAGCCAAAATAAAAGACACCTGTAACTGTCATTAAGTCTCTTCCTTCCCCATTTGTGCCATATTTATCCACTGGTAAGGTATAATTGATTTGTCATATTAACTGCTTTCCTTCCCTTCTACTCCTGGCTTTATCTTTGCTTACACTCCACTGCTACTCTATCAAATCACTTCTCCCCATATCAGTTGTAGACTGTTGTTTGTTCTAGCTGCCAAAATACTGTATATGTATTGCACACACCAGTCATCATGTTTTATTTATCAGTATGCAACCTGTAAGTCACTTCCCTGTCTCATATCAATGTTTACCACCTGCAGTCACCCTATGTGGTACCCTTGTATGTATATCCAACCTGTATCATGTAACGTGCATTTCATGTATATACTGTTATTACCTATCTGTGTTTGTACTTTAAGTGTTTATGTCACAGGACCTCCTTGTGAATGAGCTTGCTCAATGGAGTTTTCCTGCAATAAACTTGAACTTGAATAAACTTGAACTTTACACAATATTTATCTTGCCATATTGTTCTATTGTTTATGTAATTACTTTCTTCTTGTTGCACTACTTACTGAAACCATTGCAATTTGCTATTCTTGTGACTTGAAGTGGAACCTCTGTAAAAGAGCCCTTGGTTCAAAGGCCTTTCTGATTTGTTAAATAAATAAATAAATAAAATCAAAAAGTGAAAAATGGCAGCTGTGCTGTTCATGAGGTGGTGTGAAAAAATGGCTATGTTGAAAATTTGGAGTCAAACTTTTGAAAATTACCAAAGTTACTGTGTGCCCATGCATAGAAAAATTTCAATGAACACTCCTAACTTGGTCATTTTTTAGGAATTTGTTTCACCAGATTTTCAACATGGCTTTTTTGGGATCCCACCTCATGAACACTTTTGATGAAATTTCATTATTCAGTTCCAAAAGGCGATTTTATGCAGCAACCACAAAATCACCTTCTGGGCTAAATTAACAGACTGACACTGCCAGTGTTCGTGAGATGGGATCCCAAAATGGTTATGCTGAAAATCTGGTGAAATAAATTCCTAAAAATGACAAAGGAATGAACATAAGTTCAAAACATCACTGAAATACATTATACAACACTTACCTTTATTCCTCAGTTCACGGTTCAGCTTTGAAGAATGGAAACATGTCTCAGTCCATAGAGGATGACAGCATTCCATCTCTGGTGGTAAGTATAGGGTATGGGTGGTGGGTGGTGGGTGCTCAGTAGGAGGTTCTGGATGGGGAAGGGGATGGCAGGGACAATGAGGGGCAGTTTTCTTTCAGGTTTAAAAGAAAAGATGTCACAGGACAGTTTTCATTTTGCAGGGACACTGAATTGTATAAACCCCTACTTCATGACACAGGGGGTGGGCTCCCCAGTGTCCCAGCCTGCTAGGGGGGTAGAGGCTGACACCGGGGATTGGGCATCTCTAATGTCGGAAAGTTTAATAACAACCAGCTACTGTGTGTTGGGGGGGGGCTACAGTTGTACAACTGGCTTACTTATCACATTACAAAACAGGTACTCTATTATACAACTATAGGGCACCTGTTTCATATAGTGAAAAAGAGCATCATGGCTGGAGGGTGGGAGTTGCCAATAGACACCAGGGAATCATAACAAAACAATGGGAAGTGATTTGAGAGTGGGGGTGCCTTTTAGTGATGGAGACTAAAATACAGATTCTGCTTAAGTGGGTTTCAACTAGCATTCCTACAGTGCTTCAGTGGTCACAGGCTGTTGTTAAGACTGCTTCCTATATTAGCATTTTTCATTGGAGCAAGGAGAATTTCTCTCAGTATGGCAGGTTAGATCTCTGACTGTTGACTAGTATAGGACAGGGATGTATGATCAGGTGGTGGAAGGAACTGCTAGCCACCTGTTTTTTTATTTAAATACACATTGTGGTGGATGGGTAATCAGGTTGGAGGAGGGCCACTAGCCACTAGGAATTAATTTTATTTTTTTCATGCAATCAGGGGGTGTAGGGCAGTTGGAATTCTCACAAAAGTTCAGAAATAGATTTCTAAACTTTCACAGACTTTTGCTTAAATTCTGCCTGTGGAATTTTTTTTTCACGCACCTCTAATCTATCTATCTACTGGTGCAGTAGTTAGGGCTGTGTGAGGTGTTCAGTGTTAAACCCACATTCTGAACCTTAATACCTTTAATGACATTTGACACAATAGCCTAAGGTTTGGCATATGTGGTGAGGCTGGAAGAGTCTCAAGACAAGAAAAGTTTCCTTAAAGCATCTTGTGCGGTTTCCGAGATATGAGACATCAATTTATTTTAAAGTTCATTTTTCTTCTATACTTGATACACATTTTGGGGGGGCTTCACATACAGCCTGGACAGTTTTTTCACAAACTTTTTGTAGAAGCAGCCTGAGCCGAGGTAGTGCCTGTCAAAGGTTACATAAAAAAAAAAAAAGATTCTAGAGTTATAAGGATTTCAATTTTTTTCTGAGCATGTTCAGTAGGGCTTTTTATAACCCTTTTATATGAACTGAAAATGTGTGGTTCATGAGAGCATTTTCAGTTCTCATCACTTAGGAATCATGCACTGGAACTGGTTCTCAAGTACCAACATTTTTTTGTTTTGGTTTGTGACAGTCAGCATCTTGCTTTTTTTTCTGTACTAAAAACCCTTGAAAATACTTCAAAATGATGTATCTTCAAAAACCAAAAAACAGAAGCTTGGTAAATGGTGTCCTCTTAGCTAAATTATGCTGTTAGTGATTTGAACATATGCCTGGAAGTAAGGTTTCTGGGCACCCTAAGATTCTGAGTACCCAGCTTAGTGAGAGGAGCCATTCACCTGCATTCTCTCTATGAGAACAGTGAGAATTTCTTCATTTGTGTTGCTGAAGCTTTAGTCATGCTGCTGGCTTAGGCTGAAGCAGGGGGTCAGCAATTGCTATCTATCTATTTATCTATCTATCTATCTATCTATCTATGTCTATCTGTCTGTCTCTCTGTTCTGTCTGTCTCTGTCTGCCTGTCTATCCTGTCTGTCAGTCAGTCTGTCTGTCTGCCTCTATCTATCTTTTAATCTATCTATCTCACTAGTCTATTTTTAATTCTCTCCTCTTCCAACTCAGCCAGCTCTCCTTCATGTTTGCTCAGTAGTGTATATTGTATTATTTACAGAAAAGCTGACAAGGGTGCCCAAGCCTTTTAATGCTTGTCCAACCCCATTCCCTCCAGGTTGACCTAATCCCCAGTGTCGGATCCAATATAATAGTGAACCTTCAAAGAAAAAAAAAACATCCCTCAATGTCTTTTTGTTGTTGTTGGTATTTTAATAACCCTGTAAATAAGAAAATGGTCCATCATTGATCTGACCCTTTATATCCCCACCCTGACTACTCACTCAGCATCCACCACCTCTCACCCCTACACACCCTCATTTACCTAAAAGTGTCCCATAGTATACATCCACTTTCTGATTAGAAAGACATCTTGATGCTGAAACTGGCAATTGCCATATGAGAAAAATCTGTTTAAGGAATTTCAGTGGGTTTTGAATGTTTACTCATGACTTTGTCATTTTTCAATATTTTTACACTAGATTTTCTACATGGCCTTTTGGGGACCCCTACTCAAGAAAAGGATGGTAAAAATGTTTTTCAAATCTGTCTGAAAGGTGATTTCATGATCGCTCTGAGACGTCATCTTTCAGGTGAGATTTAAAAAATTCTCACATACTGGGTTCATGAGGTAGGATCATAAGAAGACTTTGTTGAACATTTAGCAGAAAAAATATTGTAAAATGATTAAGTTATTAGTGAATGTTTATATTTCAATGTTCACTCATAACTTTCCTAATTGTGAATATTTTGCCACTAAGCTTTCAACTGGCCAGTTTAGGACCCCACCTCATGAACAAGGCAAGTGACATTTTTCAAATTCATCCAAAAAGGTGATTTTGTGGTTGCTCTGCAAAACCACCTTTTGGTCAGGATTTGAAATGTTCGCCTACTGAGTTCATGAGGTGGGGTCATGAGAAGACTATGTTAAGAATTTGCTGGAACATATGGTAAAATTACCAAGTTATGAGTGGATGTTGAAATATTTCAGTGTTCGCCTAGTGCATCACATTACTAATATTCAATGTTTTTACACCAAACTTTCAATACAGCATTTTTTGGACCCCACCTTGTGAGCAGGGTAAATGACATTTTTTAAATCTGGACCAAAAGGTGATTGTACAGTCGCTCTTCAAAAATCACATTTCAGGTGGGATTTGAAAATATTCACCTATTGGGTTCATGAGGTGGGGTTATAAGAAGACTATGCTGAAGATTGGGGGGAATATGGTAAAATTATCGCATTATAGTATGAGTTAACATTGAAATATTTCAATAGTAACTCATAACTTTGCTAATTTTCAACATTTTGACTCCAGACTTTCAACAAAGTCATTTTTTCACAAGCTGTCATAAATGAGACAGATGACATTTTATAAATCCTGGACACAATGTATTTTCAAACTAGTAGTGCAAAATGGCATTTTGCCAAGTAGTCTATAAATGCCACATTTCACTTTTATAAGAGGGAGTCATAAAATGACTATATTGAACATTTGGGGTCAAAATAATAATAATAAAAAAAATAATCATTATCAAGAAACATTGTGTATAGTGCCAGCCTTTTCACTAGCAGGTACTGCTTTGTGATCCCATGCAGGTGAGCTCAGTTCAGGGGTGAGCTCAGTGAGCCAGTTGGTTGGGCTGAGGCTGGGGGAAGGTGCTGTCATGCGGCACCACCTCCCAGCCTGGGAATGAAAGGGAAGATGCAGGGTTGCTTGCACTGGTGCACGTATCATATAGTAAAGAGAAATCTTCTCTTGGGAGACATGGCTTAACCCTAGCCAAGATGGCTGCATAATTCTGTCATTCCTTACCCCATAGGTTTAAATCCACAAAATCCACCAAATGCAATATTGTCACAGAGACTTGGTGGCACGATGATGACCCCTGGGACAAAAATATTCCAGGTTTCACTCTGTTTCATAAAGACAGAAGTATTATTAAGGGGGTGTGGCATTGTATTTATCAAGTATTATCAATGTAGAGAATATTGAACTCATTCAGTGGCCCAATATTGAGGCACTATGGGTCAAAAAATTCCCCATCTCAGCACCTTGTATTAATATGGGAATAGTTTACAGGTCCCCAGCAATTATATACAATGATGATTTTCATCTTTTAGACTTTGTAGAGAAGATATCTTCCACTAATAACACCCTGTTAGTAGGTGACTTTAATCTCCCTGGTATAAATTGGAAGAATATGCACACTTCATCTCCCATGGAAAATAAATATCTGCAAACATTTCTATTGTCAAATATGGAACAAATAGTCAACACTAGTACCAGGGGCAACAATATTCTAGATCTAGTATTATATAATATGGGAAACCAAATCTCCAATTGTTCAGTGCTCCAACCACTAGGCTCCAGTGACCATTCTATCATACATTTGACTTTTAGAGAGAATTTAGGACATGATAATGGTGACACAACACTTTATAACTTTAAAAAAGCAAACTTTCTGGGCATGACACTGGATTTGACATCCTGGGATTGGCAATATTCCTTCTTAGATAAATCACTTTCTGAAATTTGGCAAATTCTGATTAGCCAGTTAACCTTAGTTTCTAGTAAATATATCCCAATTATTAATAAAACTGATAAAACCAAATTGAAAAGGCCTTGGATGAATGAAACTGTTAAAAAAACATATCAAATATAAAAAGAGAGCGCACAAAAAAGCTAAGTCATGTGGAACCAAACAAAGTTGGGAAACCTTTAAATTCCAGTTAAAGGTGACTAAATACAGTATTAGAAATGCTAAAAGGGATTTTGAGGTATGACTGGCTAGTAACGTGGGGGAAAACTATAAATCTTTCTATAAATATATTAACAACAAAAGAGGTGGTACTCCCACTATAGGTCTGCTAAAAGATATTTCTGGAGATCTAGTATCGGACAAGACATATATGGCTACTATGTGCAATAAGCAATTTTCATCAGTTTTTAATACCAAAACTGAAACTAGAAAGAATCACAATGATCATATCCTGAGTGAGTATTTCACAATAGATGCTAGCACTGTACAAAAATTGCTTCAAAATTTGGATCCTTACAAGTCAGCAGGGCCAGATGGTCTACAACCCCGCATCCTCAAAGAATTAGCTGTCACTCTTTCTGGTCCTGTTACTGCCCTATTCAATAAATCCATACAAGAAGGCCAGGTTATCGATGTCTGGAGACAAGCGACTGTGGTTCCAATCTATAAAAAGGGTTCCAGGCAGGCGGTGTCAAATTATAGACCCATCAGCTTGACATCTATATTGGGTAAAATGTTAGAAGGAATTATAAAGGAACACCTATGTAAGATAATTGAACCTGATCCTACTCAGCATGGTTTTGTTAAGGCCAGATCATGCCAGACTAACCTGTTGAGTTTCTATAATGGAGTGAGTGGGGCATTGGACAGAGGTGAGGCAGTGGATGTCATTTTTCTGGATTTCTCCAAGGCCTTTGATAAGGTCCCTCATGGCCAGCTTATTGAGGACATGATTAGTCTTGGTATAGGGGGAAATACATCACGATGGGTGGAATCATGGCTCAAGGGCCGCACCCAGAGAGTGTATATTAAGGCTTCTTTTCAGATTGGGATATTGTGACTAGTGGGGTCCCACAGGGTTCAGTTCTGGGCCCATGTCTGTTCAATTTATATATAGCATCATTAAAAACCACGACTAATGTTTGGTTAACAAAATTTGCTGATGACACACATATAGGTTACCCCATCATAAATACTGGTAATATAAATACCCTCCAGTATGCCCTAAATGAGTTACAGAAGTGAGCCACCAAGAAGAAGTTGTCCTTTAATACAGATAAATGTGTTGTAATGCACCTTGGAAGAAAAGATATTCAACCTAAATACTTTTTTGGTGGAAAAACCCTAAAATCAGTTGATGATAAGCGTGACCTCGGTATCAGAATATCCAGTGATCTCAGTTCTAAACTCCATTGCCATGCTGTTATTAAGAAGGCAGCTGGTGTGCTACACTGCATAAATAAACATATCAGCAGTAAAAGTAGAGACGTTTTGCTCCCACTGTATTCATCGCTGGTAAGGCCCCATCTGGAGTATTGTGCCCAATTTTGGGCCCCAGGGGACAAAGGCTCTATAAAATCACTGGAAAAAATTCAATAGAGAGCAACTAAAAAAATGTATGAAGTCAGTAACTTGGATTATAATGCTAGACTTGAAAAACTTGGGCTCTATACATTGGAATATCGCAGAATGAGGGGTGATTTATGTCTAGTATTTAAGGCTGTACATGACGACCACCTGTGGGAGTTACTAGGACTTGAATTAAGGGATAACATTTACATAACCAGGGCAAATACACTACAATTAAAAGTTGAACAGTGCAAAAAAAACAGAAGTAGTTGGTTCACAATAAGAGTTTGTAAAATCTGGAATAGTCTACTTATGGAAATAGTATCATGTGAAAATATTGATACTTTTAAAAATCACTTGGACACCTATTTGAAACAAAATGCATAGTGGGATATAACTAATACTTGTGAGCATTGTGGACCATGGTCTACTAGCTCTGTATAACCTATGACCTATGACCTATCAGGCAATCCTTGGCTCACCTGCAAGGCTATTCCACCAACTCTGAGTGGGTGTTATTATTGCTCAGACACCATCTCCAACAGTGAAACTGTTGATAGTTACTTTTCCCTTCAGCTGTGTGACAGAATAGCAATCATAACAACAGGTGGGAAAATGGTGCTCAACCAAGGATCCATTGAGGAGATGCTTGCAAGGGTGTTGCAGGGAATGATCAAAGGTGAAACATCTTCACTTCAGTCATCACAGGTGCTCACTCACCTAGACATCAGGCAGAGACAGATGGAATGGTTAGTAGACTTCAACAGCACTGCCATTCACAAACTCCAGGCCTCTCTACGGGAGCACAACAGACTCATTCACCAGCTCTGGAGAAAAGTAAATGACTGAGAAAACTAAAGCAACATGAATAATCTGTGGTTTGTGAGCTTCCTGGAGGGTGTAGAATTGCAAGACCCTGCAGCCTTCCAACAGCATGCTCTACCAATGGTCCTGAAGCTCAGAGGAGACCACTGGTTTAGTATTGAGACAGCCCACCAATCCTTGGCAACCCACCGACCTTGTGGTGAATACCCTCAGCTGCTACTAGCAAAATTTCTCAGCTTTGCCACCAAAGTGATTCTGCAGAGAGCCAGGGAACCAGGTCAGCTACAATGACAGGAGCACAATATACAAATATGTCAAGACTTTTCAAAAGAGCTATCTGATCACAATCATGGATACATAGAAGCAAGGAGGATAATGCACGACCTTGGCTTACATTACTCCCTCCATTACTTGGCAGCCATGTGGGTACTGCACAATGGGGTTCTATTTTTATTGTCCACCCCAGACTCTCTAATTGACTTTCTGGGCAAGCACTGGTCCCAAATGCTCCGCACCAACCTGGCAAGAGTTCCAGGCTGAAACAAGCACCACTTATGAGGACATGGAAACCCCATGGTCCCCCAACAACCTTGACTGGTGGGCCAAACTGCAATGATGGGACCAATGCCTGGTCCCTACCTACTTGGAGCTGCAAAGGACAGCTGACCTGACAGTGTACAAAAAGTTACTCACTGAACCAACAACTCTGGTCTGAGAACAATAGCAGAAAGGATGATGAATAATTGGAAGGGTCATCAGATGGCTTCTGCAACTACTGATCACAGACCATTATGCATCCCTTCATCCTAACTCCCTACAATCAGAAGAGTCGGTTCAATGAGAGCAACCACATCAAGAGGCTTCACCCTTGAACAAACCAGAAGAAGACACCTTGATCCATGCTCTAGAGGCAGACAGTAAGTCCGGGGCAGCAGTTGCAGCAAAAGCACAGCCATTACCCCAAACCAGAACCCCAGGAAAGTCTGCCCTTTTCTCCGATCAGCAAACTCCATCCCCGGAACTCTTTCCGCCGCCACTAACCTCCAAGCTACAGGAACCATCAGGATAAGCGAGCTTCAATCAAGTACTGCTGTATGACATTTTCTTTTCCCCACTGCACGATGGACAAATGACTACATAGACTGCTGGGGAGCAGAGACACAGGTGGAAAGCTATCGATGACTCATAACAAGGTCCATATGTGGTTTGAACTTTGAATCTATCACCTTACTTTTCCCGCCAATCCATTTTCTGTCCCTTCTACACTCCACCACAGCCTCAGAACATTCTTTTGGATACACCATCCCTGCCTTGCTTTTCTCAGGCCTAACTAAAAAGACTCTTAAAAGACAGATCATGTTTATTTTTTCTGCTGCCTGACTATGAACAATTTGTGCTCACCTCCATTGATGTGACCTGAACTTACACTGACTGAGCAAATATGGCTCTGATGAACTAAATGCCACATTATTGACAGAGTGTTACATTATCCGGTCTTTTCTGGGCAGCACCTGAGGGCTCAGAAGAATAAGGAGGGCTTCCCATCTGTTGACCTCTGGTTTGTAGGAGCATATGTTCAATATGCTAATATTCTGTGTACCTCTCACCTACGCAAAGTGCCAGATGATATGTTCTTGTTAAAACTGTCGCACATGCATGTATAATTTCTTCTCTCATTCTCAAGAAATGTTCAAACGGAACTCTACTATAGATATGCTAGCACTGCAGGTCCAGCTGTAATCAAGGTTTGGAAAGTTACCTGTTATCTGTTCCAAGGCTGTTTAATCATGATACACATCTATAAATTCCCCCATGAGAGTATATCTTTTTTGCTCTATTTTTACCCTGCGGCCTTCTGTCTCAATCCCAGAGATCCCAGAAACTGATTGAGGACTCCCACCCCAGCACTGGTCCCCTGGGACCAGAGAAGAGGGGCAGCTACTGATTTCATATAAGTAAAGGGGGAGATGGCACAATGCATGTGAAGAGATGGAATGATCCAATCAGCCCTGTGGTCACTGATTAACTCCTGTAGTTAACTATTATGCCACATTACCCCATGCATAGATGACAACATGGCCACAGCTGATTTGCATTGATGGTTAGTTGATGTGTGAGATCTCAAGGTGCTACAGTATAGGCTATGACTGGGCATGCAATCGTGAAACAGTGCACCCTCTGAAGGGTTACATGGCAGCTCTTTGGCCATGCTTCCTGTTTCCTTTTCAGCTTCTGGTTATGGTTTTATCCCTCTTTAATTTTTCTGGTAGTGTGACTGTCAAAAATATGAACTTGAGGAGAGGGATGACAAAGTTGATCAGTTATCTAGGTCCAGATTCTGACATTATACTATCACCTCTACTTGTAGAGGTTGTGGTGAATACCCTTCCTCTTATGGCCAAGCACTCTTAGTTTACTTAGCCAAGCCTTCAGGAAGACATGGGAGAGCATTGGTCTGCCAGTTTAGGCCAACTAATTTCTCACTGTTCTCCAGGAATGAAACTTTCAGTTTTGTTCCACTTTTTCTTCACCTGTTGTTTGTAACTAACAGTTGGTTAGTTAAGCATAGAGGTGTCAACTGTAATAACACCCTGATCCTGAACTACCCCAGGTATAGAAAACAACTTCCTCCACCTTCAAACATGTCCAGAAATTCACCCGTGTTTGCCTGACAGTGGGAGCTACGAACATATGAACATATGAAATTGCTGGCTGAAAAAGGCTCATATGTCTAGCAAGTCTGCTCGATTGTGCAGCTCTCAGTTTAATACCACTGCAGCTGCTCCCCCTTCCCCTCAATCCACTCCCTCCATCTCCCCACCCTGTCCTTCCCACCATTGTGTTCTTGTCAGTACTAACCTTGGCCCTGACTTTATCCCAGCTCTGCTTAAAGCTCAGACCACTTGAAGATATGGCAAGATAGCCCTCACACTATCCAATCCACAAGACACCCAATGTAATACATGATCATGGGTGATGCAACCTGCCACATGTGGAAGGTCCAAGGTCTGAAATCCCCTGTCAAGTGAAAACAGGTTTTGTCACATGTGAAGCACCTTACAACTACTGTTACATGTCTGCAAAAAACAAAACTCCTTGAGGCAGACCAACTCTGCCTTAAAAAAGATTGGGTAGGACAGGTACTGTACGCATCTGTCCCACCAGGAAGAGGGGTGTGTCCATCTTACAGGACAAGTCACTCTGATGGACAGTTATTATGTCCTGCAAGGACACTGGATCCTAGCCCTCTTAGGCACTCCCATGGGCCCTTTTCTACTAGGAAATATGTATGCCCCCAATGAGGACAAACCACATTTCTTCCATCAATTTGTGCAAAGCATAGGTGGACTAATAACTTCTGCTGCCCCATAGCTGGTAGGAGGAGATTTTAATCTAGTGCTAGAACCATGCATACTCCACAATGGAACCTCATCATGAAGGACCATAAGCAGTAGCCCTTTTCATGAAAGACCAAGATTTGCCAGACATCTGATCTGGTGCCTTTTTGACCCTCGGCCTTTACTCAATGGTATACAACACCTACAACCACTTAAATATCTGGGTCACATCCCTTTAAATAACACAGGCAGCAATTTGTTCCACCATCATACCTCTAATCCTTTCAGACCATGCACAAGTTCAACTCCACTTCATCTGGGGTGAGCACACACCTAAGCCGCCCTCCTGGAGACTTGATCCACTACTACTTAGAGACTCAGCATTTATCCCTTATATAAAGGCAGAAACAACCACCTGTTTAGAATAAAATGATCCCAAAGATACATCAGTAGTGACCACATGATAAGCCTGACAATCTACAATATAGGACAAAAAAAAAATCAGTTATGCAGCCCACCACAGACACCAAAGGAAGAGTGACATTCAAGGGTTAGAACAAGAAATACAAGCCAAAGTATCTCTGTACAAGACATGCCCTCCCCCAGACTCTAAATCTGACATACACAACTATATCCTGTGGTTCAAGTTAGAAATAAACATGTTTCTGTCCCAAAAAGCAGAAATAGCAATCCTACACCTTTATCATAAATTTTGGGAAGGAGAGGCAAATGAGGTAAAGTTTTAGTATACCGCCTCTGATAACAGCAAGCCAAATGATTCATTGCTGGTTTCCAAGACCAGCAGGAGTAGTACAACCCCCCAAAAGCACTCAACTCCATCATGCAACAGTGTTACCCCTCATTATATTCAGCATCCCACCTGCCAGACTCTAAACACATAGACAATTTCTTGTCCACACTGACACTACCCAAGCTCAATGAGGAACATTCCACAGCACTGGAGGCTGCTCTTCATGGAAGAAATATAAAAAGCCCTGCTATCCCTCCACACCAGGAAACCACCAGGAGGGGATGCCTACCCTGTGGAAATCGTTAAGCCCCTGGCCTGTCTTATGTGCCTCCTTCTAAATGAGGTATACAAGGAAGCCAAGCACACTGGCACACTTCCTCCTATGATGAGGGAGGTGATTATAACTATTGTTTCAAAAAAGAGAAATGATCTAGAGTTACTATCTTACTTCCTCCCAGTTCTGCTAATCAAGTGAACAGCAAAATATTCCCTTGTGGCTAGTCTGGATCCACTTCTTCCCATGCTTGTTTACCCCTTAAAGGTGAATTATATCATGGGAAGGCTGAGCTCAAACCACATGCATTCACTGATCAATCTCATCTATGTAGCTAAATCCTCTCCCACACCAGGGGCTGCATTAGCCATAGATTTTGAAAAAGCTATTCTTTGACAACAGTAAAGCTGACATATTGAGCAGGTATTTCTGCTCAGTCTTTACTGAGGAAGAGGAGGGTAATGGGTCTGAAGGGAGTACAAGGGGTGAGAATGGTGCAGAAATGGGCACAAGTCCCTTTACACGAGAAAGAGTACTGAAGGAACTGGAAGTAATGAGTTGATAAAGTAATGGGGCCAGATGGGGTGCACCCCAGAGTCTTTAAAAGAACTAAGAAAGGTGAAGGCTGAACCTCCGGCTATCCTGTTTAGCAGATCACTGGAAACAGGTGAGGTACTCAAAGACTGGAGGACAGCAGATGTAGTCCCCTTATACAAAAGTGGGAACAAAGAGGATGCGGGGAACTACAGACCAGTCAGCCTCACCTCGGTAGTGGGGAAGATCATGGAAGCACTACTGAAGGAGAGATTGGTGGAACATCTGGTTGTCAATGGACTACAGGACCCAAGGCAGCATGGTTTCACCAGGGGGAGGTCATGTCAGACCAACCTGGTTGAATTTTTTGACTGGGTGACTAGGGAGGTGGATCAGGGGAGGGCAGTGGACATGGCCTATCTGGACTTCAGCAAGGCTTTTGACACTGTGCCACATAGAAGACTATTACACAAACTGGGGAATATGGGTGTGGGCAGGACAGTAGTGTGGTGGGTAGGTAGCTGGCTGGGTGGCAGGACACAGAGGGTGGTGGTAAATGGCTGTCACTCCACAGAGGGAAGAGTGACCAGTGGCATGCCACAGGGATCAGTGCTGGGACCGGTCCTGTTCAACATCTTCATCAGTGACATTACGCAGGACCTAGAAGGCAGAATTTCACTGTTCGCTGATGACACAAAGCTCTGTAACAGAGTAGACACACCAGAGGGTGTAGACAGAATGAGAAGGGACCTGCAGAAACTTGAAGAATGGTCAGGGTTTGGCAGTTGAAATTCAATGCAAAGAAGTGCAAGATAATGCATATGGGGCACAAAAACCCTGGCACAGTATATCACTTGGGGGGTGAGGATATAGCATGCACCAAGCAGGAAAGGGATCTTGGGGTTATCATCTCTGATGACCTCAAGGTAGGGAAACAGTGTGACAAGGCAGCAGGTAAAGCAAATAGGATGCTGGGATGCATAGGCAGGGGCATCACCAGCAGGAAAATGGAGGTCATAATTCCACTACACAAGACACTGGTGAGGCCCCACCTGGAGTACAGTGTACAGTTCTGGAGACCTTACCTACATAAGGACATAGACAAGGTAGAGAAGGTTCAGAGGAGGGCAGCAAAGATGGTACATGGATTGCATCACAAGTCCTATGAGGACAGGTTGAAGGAACTGAACATGTACTCCCTGGAGGAAGGATGGAGAGGGGGATATGATAGAGACATACAAGTATCTTACAGGGAGGAACAGGGTGCAGGAATACACTATTTTTAAGTGAAAAAGATGTTCCAGGACTAGAGGGCACAGGATGAAGTTGGAGGGAGGACGATTCAGAGGAAATGTGAGGAAGAATTTATTCACAGAACGGGTGGTGGATAAGTGGAACACCCTGCCAGAGGAAGTGGTGGGGGCTGAAACAATCTCAGGATTTAAGAATGCATGGGATAGGCATAAAGGAATTCTGGAGGTCAGGGTTAAGGGGCAACAGACTTCTAGGAAAATATGAACTGAACTTACAAGCTCAAATGGGCAGACTGGGTGGGCCATAGGCTCTTATCTGCCGACACTGTCTATGTATCTATGTATCTCACCCCTTTTCCCCGGCTAAGGGAACAAGGCAAGGGTGCCCACTGTCGCCACTGCTGTTTGTCCTGCCAATAGAGCCCTTGGAAGCTGCAATCTGCCAACACACTCATACAAAGGAATATCAGTAAGGCAGGAAGAATACACAACAATGTTGTACATGGATGATCTACTAATACTCTTTAGAGACACATCCACATCCATGCAACCTCTGAAGACACACTTGTCTCACTTTACCAAACTGTCTGGGCTCTGGGTGAATCAGTGAAAGACAGAGGTTCTCCCCTTAAATAGAAAATGCCACCACCACCTCCTTTGAATCTCTTGGTCTTTGCTGGTCACTCACAGCCGTCACCTCTTTAGGATTCAATGTGAGGCAATAACATGCTCATGTGAATTGTACTTATGCTTGAGCTTTAACTTTGGCCTTACTCATTCTCACCCCCTTCTATCTGAAAGGCCGGATCAGAAATTGAGGCCCTGAAAAGGGGTAAGAAGAGTGTCGATGAGGAGGCGGTGGGGAGGAAGGAGGGTGTACAAAATGAACTAAGCACTGTGTGAGTTTTGGAGGCATGTTAAATAGGGTAGAGGGGTGGGGTTATTCCCCCATTGTACCATGGGCTAAGCCCTTCAATTCAATGTGAGGGAATAATGTGCTCATGTGAATCGCATTTGTGTTTATGCTTTAATTTTGACCTTACTCATTCTCACCGCCTTCTATTTGAAAGGTGGGATCTGAAATTGAGGCTCAAAAAGAGGTATTGAGTATTCCTCCTCCTGCTCAGAGACTGTGAATGGCAGCATGCAGGAGAGGAAAAAAATTTTTTGAGGGAAACCACTGAAGAACCATGGCTGCTGGACTGCCCTTTCTCTGGGCATACTAAAGGAGGTATTTCTATCTGATAGTGAATTTGGAGTGCCAAAGGGAGTGCCTGAGGAGGATCAGGTTAAGGGAGTTCCTCTTGGAGTCTTTTCTTCTTTGATGGTTATGATCGCAATTGATGATGTGGATTAAAGTCTGTGGAGGTGAAGTTGAAGTAGAAATATGACCTCAACCATAGATGTTGATAGTGAAATCTGTGATTTAGAGAGTGGAAGTCCTGGATAGTAGTGGCATAGGAATTGACAGGGCAAAGCAGGAAGAGAGGTCTACATAGAAGTTTGAAAGTCAAAAGACAGCTTGCAGAATTGTAGAGTCAATGAAGGTGTGGTGATAGGCTTGGGAGCCAGCTGTTGAAAGACTTAGAGAAGTACGTGTGACAGGAAGCTCCAGTAGGTTGAAATTTGGGACCTGAAGTGTAGATCTGGTTGAGAGGGAAATTCATATTTGCAGGCTTAGATCTCCTGAGCCAAGATAGAGACTTTGGGACCCAAGCAGGTCTGTTGTAGGTTGAGTTTGGATGATGGGACTGATTAGTTTGGGATGGCAGGACCCCCACATGGATCACCATCGCTGAGTTGCAGCAAGGATGAGTTAAGATTGTTGAGCCCCCCACATGGGTCTGGCTTGTGTGATAGAAAACATGCGGAGTGAGTAATGCCCCCCCCCAATGTGGTGTGTCTGTAAAGGATGGTGGGACCCCACATGGTCCATCATCACCAAATTATTGAACGTTTGAACTAAGGATGGTGAGACCCCATGTGGGTCTGCCTTTAGTGTGACTGAAAGTTTTGAGTAGTGAGTAATGCCACCCCTTCATGGTGCATGACTGTGCAGGATGGCAGGACCCCACATGGTCCACTATCACCACATTACTGGCATGTTTGTACAGAATGGCATAACCCCACATGGTCCACCATTGCTGTATGCCAGATGAGAGGAGGGGCAGACCTCCTGGTAAGGCTATATGGCCAAGTATGAGTGAAGAAGAATAGAGCCTATGGGAAAGTTAGGTCATGAAGGATGATCAAGTCCAGGAGGGGATGAGAAGAGGCATCAATGAAGCAGGCATGGGCAGACAGCTTTGGAATGAGCTCCAATACAGAAGGAGCAGACATGAAGATTGTGGCATCCTTGGGTGAAACATCCAGAGAAATTGAAATTATTGCAGACGGGTTGATTTCCCATGAAAGTCAGCAGGCAACCTCTGCTGTCATGACTTGAGTGAGGAAATGCCCTGGGATTGGATATGGTGTGGGTAAGAACAATGGAGGCAGATGGAGAGTCCATGGATGTGGGTCCTGATGGATGGTCCGATGATTGAGATACTGAGAGCAGGCAGAGTGAAGCAAAGTGGGAACAGGATCAGCACTGCTGACAGGATAAGGCTTGTTAGCTGGCAAAAGTGGCAGCCAAACAATTCATTGTCTTAGGTAGCCCAATCAAGTTTGGTATGAAAAGGGGCTAGAGCTGCTGCTGCCTTTGCAGAGAAGGAATCGTAATAATCATATAATCATAGAACAATGAACCACCATATATGATGCCCAAGTCTACCAAGAGATAAAGGTAAGAGTCGAGTTCCTGGTGGCGGTATGGAAAAGCTGAACATACTATGTTTCTGTAGAGGTTAAAGGTGAGTACAAATTCAGGAATGGTTAGCTTCTTGGTGAGGTGAGGGTCTTTTGACTTAAGTATGACCGAAACATCACCACAGGAGACAACTCTGTTTTCTAAAGTGCCATGGGAAGAAATCAGGGGTGAGATGAGATTGACGTCCTTGCCCTTAATGATATCTTTGTGCAGATGAGAAGGAACCAAGTGCATTGTGTAGATAGCTGGCAGGGAAACAGGCAAGCCAGCAGATGACTGATCTGGTTCGGACTGAGGAGTTTCTGCCGCCGAAACTGTGGCAGGTAAAGGGGTCAAAGTAGTCCCTTCTGAACCAGGGAAATGACATATAGACACAACGGAAGGTAAGTCAGGTGTTGGGAGGCTGGCCTGGGTATCCATTCAGGCTTCAGTTGCTGAAAGATGTGCTTCAGGTCCATCACAGCATGGCAGGGCACCTGCAGAATGGAGATATGGGTGTCCAAGGATGCTAGGTGATTATGTATATTGGAGAGGGAAGTAGCCAGAGGAGTTAAGAGGTTACAGAGTTCAGCAATGGTGTCGGGTGCAGACTGAGGCTGTGAGGTGGGAGGAGGAGCCACAGGATATCCAGGATTGGCCCTGAGAAATAATTCCAATAGGTCTTGCTTCTTAGCAAAAGGAGAGTGGGGAACACTCAGCCTCTTTAGTTCCTTTAGGAGATGAGGAATAGTTCAATCCTTCAGAGAGTAGCGAGGTTTAGGATGCCTCAGTATAAGAGCTGGCAGGTCTTGTACTGACGTAGGCTGTGAAGAAGTGCCCTCTTCTGGGTCAGCTGGGTCAACCATTGGAGTGTAGCTCTGGTGACAAGAGCAAAGGGCAACAAGTGTGGATATTTCCATTTCAGGTGGTTAAGAATGATATTTTGATGGAGGTGGCATGGAATGCTAGACTAGGAAGTCTGAGACTGGCTGTAGCTAGGAGGCAGTATTTGAGGAGTAGAAAGGTTGAAGATGAGCCCCCAATGTCATGGGAAGGAAAGCAAAGCAAGGAGTCAGTATCTGGCTAATGGTAAGGTAGCAGATTTGTCCTTGAAGAGACACTGGCACCTTATTGAGCAGGGCTGATATGTGATACTGCACCTTTAAGAACTGTCCCAAGGGCAAAGGGGAGTTGTCTGAAGCATGGAAAAGAATGATGCAATCCTAGGAGACCGTGGATTTCTGCTGAGAAAGTAATGCTGAGAAGAAATATATATTCAGTAGTAGCTGCCCAGTGGAGCTTAGTAGACAGATGCAGGGTCTGCCGAGTTGCTGAGATGAGAGCTCTGATATGGTGAATGGTATGAAGCAGGAGAAAGCTAAAATAAGTAGAGGGAACAGCCATGTGGTGATGCTGGCATGCAACACACAAAAACAAGAAAAATCATGAAGGAGGATAGTGACCAGTTGAGCAGGGAGCAGAATGGGAAACAGACCCCAAAGAATAAGTGGAAAACAACAAAGGCACAGCAAGGTACCAGGAGAGGAGCAGAGATGGGGGGGTGGCCACAAGCGGTGCACCAGGGGAATGGGGTAAGGAGAAGAAGAGAGGCAAGAAAAGAGGACAACAGTGAGAAAAGGAGAGAGCAGCAGACTACCACAGCTGGGGGGGGGTGGGAAAGAGAAGGGCAAAACAGAGCACAACAAGGGAGAAAAGAGAAACAGATAGGCAACAAAGGAGAAAGCACAGCCACAAAAAAACACAGCAGCTCAGTCCAAAATGAACTAAGTGCTGTGTGAGTTTTCGAGGCATGCTAAATAGAGTAGAGGGGCAGAGTTATTCCCCCACTGAACCACGGGCTAAGCCCTTCAAATGCAAGTCACACCAGACATCACCAAAATGTGTGAAGCCAACCTTTCCCTCTACTGGCAGAACTTGGAAAAGAATGGGATAGGTGGAGGACACTGCAGTTCATGCTACCAGGCAAAGTAGTAGCTATAAAAATTATCTCCACCCTAAAACTTTTATACTTCTTGCCTCACCTCCCTCTGGTTATACCATCTAAGTGGCTGACTCTTATCTATCAATATATGGGAAACCTTATTTGGGAAGATGCCCATCAATGATATTGGAGGGCAAAAATGAAAAGCCTCTGGTCAGAAGGAGGTTACCTATGGGCATATTGGTCAGCAACGACCCTAAAGTGGTTCCACCCCCAACAGTCCAACCCCCCAATGGGTTCAAATGTGGAGAAGCTTAATTAATTGGCTGGCACTTACAGTGCCTTCAGAAGGTATTCACCTCCCTTTGATTTTGTCACATGTTGTTGTATTACTACCAGAATTTATAATGCATTGAAATGATTTTTCCTCCTTGATTCACACAGCATGCTGAACAATTTAAAAGGGGCAAAAATATTTGTATTGTGTAACAAAAATTTATGAAACATTAAAAACTGAAACATCTTGTTTACTTAAGTATTCACCCCCCTGAGTAGAAGCACCTTTGGCAGCAATTACAGCTTTGAGTCTTCTTAGGTATGTCTGTATCAGCTTTGCACATCTGGATTTGGGGATTTTTGCCCATTCTTCCTTTGCAGATTTGCTCAAGCTCTGTCAAATTGGATGGGGAGTGTCAGTGAACTGCAATCTTTAAGTCTTTCCACAGATTCTCAATGGGATTCAAGTCTGGGCTTTGGCTGGGCCACTCAAGGACATTCATCTTCTTGTTCTGAAGCCACTCCAGTGTTGCTTTGGCTGTATGCTTGGGGTCGTTGTCCTGTTGGAACGTAAATCTTCGCCCCAGTCCAAGGTCTACTGCAGACTGATGCAGTTTCTCTTCAAGGATGTGCCTGTATTTGGCTCCATTCATTGTTCCCTCTATCCTGACAAGTGCCCCAGTCCCTGCTGCTGTAAAGCATCCCCATAACATGATGCTGCCACCACCATGCTTCATGGTAGGGATGGTGTTACACGGGGTGATGAGCTGTGTTCAGTTTGCGCCAAGCATAGCGCTTTGCATTCAGGCCAAAGAGTTCAATTTTTGTTTCATCAGACCAGAGAATATTTTGCCACATGGTCTCAGAGTCTGCCACGTGCCTTCTTGCAAACTTCAGGCATGCTATTATGTGGTCTTTTTCTCAGGAGTGGCTTCCATCTAGCCACTCTCCCATAGAGGCCAAATCTGTGAAGTGCTGCAGAGATTGTTATCCTCTGGACAGGTTGTCCCATCTCAGCCATGGAACTCTGCAGTTCTGTCAGGGTGGTCATTGGGTTCTTGGTCACTTCCCTGACCAAGGTCCTTCTTGCCCAGTTGCTCAGTTTGGGAGGACGGCCTGCTCTAGGAAGAGTCTGGGTGGTTCTGTAATCTTTCCATTTCCTAATGATGGACCTGACTGTGCTCCTGGGAACTTTCAACACCCTAGAAATGTTTTTATACCCCTCCCCAGATCTATGCCTCCTCACACTTCTATCACGGAGCTCTACGGACAGCTCCTTGGTCTTCATGGTAGAGTTTCTGTTCTGACATGCACCGTCAACAGTGTGGACCTTATACAGACAAGTGTATTTCCTCTGAAATCATGTCAACCATTTGAACTGACCACAGGTGGACTCCATTCAAGTTTTAGAGTGATCTCACAAGGAAATTGGATGCACCTGAGCTCAATTTGGAATGTCATAGCAAAGGGGGTGAATACTTATTAACTCAAGACATTTCAGGTTTTTATTTTAAATTACATGTACAAAACATTCCAGAAGTTTCATTCCACTTTGACATTATAGAGTAATTTGTGTAGATACATGACAAAAAAATCCCATACAAATGTATTTTAATTTGAGTTTGCAACATCACAAAATGTGACAAAATCCAAGGGGGGTGAATACTTTCTGAAGGCACTGTACCTCTCTCTTATGTTGTCCCATTCCAAACATTTAAAAACCCACCACCTGGTAATATCCTTTGTCTCCTACTAGCTCAAGCTGAACATATGATTTTACACTAACCCTAATTTCAGGGTTGTCGTGAGGGAGGCAGGGGTGCCCCCCATGGGAGAAACCTGAATTTAAAATTGCCAACATACCTCCCGGAAACTAAAATTGCCAACATACCTCCTTCCTGGGCCTCTTGGAAACAGAATGACATTTTGCATATCTTAGATATACTAGACAACAATGAGCAAACAGTCATCACATTTCAGGAGCTGCTGAGTGCAAGAGATATACCAAGATCTGATTTTGGACATTTTCTGTAAATTCACAATTCAGTACAGCATCCCCTAAAAACCAATACCTCTCCACCAGCACCCCCCTTCCCACTAAATGGCTTAGCCATAGACAAGAATTTCTGGCCATATATACCAGACAGCGAGGCACTGTATAAAGTACAAAGTCAATCTCTTAGGTCCAAAGTGAAATGGGAACACGTGCTACAAATCACCGTATTAGAGTAAAACTGGAAAGCTGTTGGTCTTTCTGCCAGAAAACCTTTAATGACACTCTTAGCAAACTGAATGAGAATGAGATCCTTCATTCTTGGTACAGAAGAGTGGCAGTCCAGCACGCATTGAAATTCCACCCCAATGATACATGCTGGAGATGTAACTCTCCAGGTAGTGCCCTTTTTCATGTTGTGTGATCTTGCCCTTCTATCCTGTCATTTGGGGATTTGGTATGTTGACTAGAGTCAGCAGTTCTGAAGTGCCAAATTCCACAATCTGTCCCACTGTACCACCTAGGTCTTACTAGTACTCTTCCACACATGACCCACAGGGGACATAGATGGTTAGTACTACTCAATATGCAGGCAAAGTGGATGCTATTATGCAGGTGGTAATCTGCAGAGATTCCCTCCTACCAAGAATTTCTGGTAGGTTTAACTCAACTGGCAACCCTAGACTGACTATCTCACCTGGTTAAAAATACTATTAAGAAGTTCAACAACTGCTGGCAACCTTTCTTATACTATATCATCCTCAGAACAGCAGCTGGCTAGCTCTCACTTTATATCCTTATATTTACAGCTCACCCAGCTGCATTACCAGGACCAGTATGCCTAAGAGAACGCATTACTCTGCTTAGCAAATCACCTCTATGAGTTTAATGTATGTAGCTATAGGATGTAGTTAGTATAGGTCTCTTCTCCACTTTGAATACTCTTTCAGAATTTGGTAGCATTATTTGGTAATTTTACTATGTAACTTCCTAGTAACATGCATACTGTAACTATGGGTAATATGTACTTTTCTGTCTTGAAATCATGTGGAAGGTTGCGTACTCACCACCTCATGAATACTAGACACCAAAAAATGCTGATATTCATGTGCTCTATTGTTTTTTTATTAAAAGGACAATCCATAAAATAAGCAGATATCCATGACTAAGCTCACCTGATGCATTTTGAACCCATAGGTCCTTTATCTGTCTTCCATACTGTGAACATATCTAGCCCCAGAAACCATTTTCCTGTCAATAGAGTATGTGTCTGTTACTATATCATTTATATGTGCACCATAGTTCTGTTTTTTTATGTTGAAAAAGAAAAAAAACTTTTAATAAAATGATTAATTACAAAAAAAATATTTTCTTGGTGTACGTTCCTGAACCTCTGCATCGGTGGCTGCCAAAAGGCCCAGCACTTCAACTGATAGATGGCCTTAGCACTCTATGTGTTTGTATCTATAGCAACATGGAAGCACAGGACCCATAGGCCCTGAACTTCTATTGCCTGCCAGACAGACCAACAAATTCTTGACATATATTGCCACATGGAAGTGCAGGGCCCCAAGGTTGATGGACTCTTCCCTTGGTGCAGAACAGGACCCAGAGGGACCTGAGCATCTGGATTGGTTCACACAGGTCACAAAGGACAAACATGAATGAGCCTACAACTCCACAATCTCAAAAATAAAGGAAATACTTTACAAAAACTGTGTTAATGCATCAGTTAGGGTTCAACTTAACACCACAAACATAGGAAAATGCTGCATTAGGTTGTCCAAGCCTAACTCTCCCTACTGTAGCAAATGAGCAGACCATACACACAACCATAGACAACCATCATCAGGTAAGACAAACAACATACAACTGTTTCCAGATGACACAAATGCAGTAGTACTAATGTCCTACCTTTGTGGATTTCTGTTTACATCTTCAGAAACACAAGTCCCACATAGGACTTTGCTTCTGCAGTCACACCTGTGTGTGTACATCATATAGCATGCATAAGTACCTATGACTGTAGAGGTACTGTTGCAATATTGGCATCATGTATTCAGTGATAGATCTACAAATTTTTAAGGGGTGGCAGTTTTGTTTAGCATGTACTGTAGCACTTTCCCCAAAAAGTAAAATTTTGCCTTTTAAAGCTTCAATTAAGTTAACACAGCTATATCATCTGCACAAAATCTAACAAAAAAACAGAAAAACAAAAACAGAAGAGGGAACTGGCTGAGATATAAACCCTGGCCACCTGGAAACCCATTTCATTGCACTACCAGCTGTGCCAAGGCAATGGGAAACCCAAGGCTGCCAGAAGCACTTTCAACTTTCTGTAATGGATAACCTGGTGCTGCACAGATAATTACATTTTATTCACAAGGGTGCAGTGTGCATATCTATGAACAAGAAGCAGAAGAGAGAAAGAAATAAGCACCTTATCTTCTATCCATGAGACTTGCTTGGAATATTTCTAATGTTGTAAGACAGTGATACAGTACATAAGTGGGTTATCTTTGTTTTCTTTTTAACCAAAACTCTGGGATCCAACTTGCTGCAACAGTTGCTTTCTTTTTTGTTGTTGTTAGAGTGTATGGATTTCACCTAGTGCATAGTCCTGGTTGATTTCAAAATAAGAACCAGAACCAGACCCTGCATTGACAGTTGTTTTGATGCATGGTCAAGTGATGTTTTCCAGCCAATACAGTTAATTATTTTTTTCTTGACATTTTATCAAGCTATGTACTGTAAGATATTTTAAAAACTGTAACTTGAATAAGATTTATTCATTATAAACAGTATATTTTCTTATAAAAATGATCAAATTATATTGTATTTTATATCAGGGAATGATGACTAACTGTTGTTTCTGTTATGCCACTTTTCTGTACCTCAGGTGCATGTGTAAAATCCCAAAATAACATTTAAATAACTTCTTTTAAAATCCTTTGAACAGCATGAAATTACCATCACCTCATTCCCCATAATAACTGTATAGTCGACAAAGTCCTGTGAAACTAATTTCCCTTGTCAGGGAAAACTGCTAAGCAGTGATTAGGCAACTACACTGGAGGCTTTGTCCAATTACTGTTTTAATGACTTTCTGAAGAAAAAGGTGCCACTGCTGAGTTCATCTTATAGGTAATTTCAGTTCATTTTAGAAGGGATTTGTACACATTATGGTGCAATTTAAACAAAACTCTGTAACATTAAGGCTTGAACAAGGGAGGTCCAAGAGAGTATTGGCACTTGCTAAAAAATGTTTAGATACCATTTCAAATTGTTAACTTAGTTGACAGGATCAGTAATAGATAGGTGGTTACATTTTAGAACATTTTATAAAGAGTAAGCTACATTTCATTTAAAAAGGAATGCAAAGATAGTGAGAATAACATTTTTCAATACATACAGGAAATCTTCTTTGTCCGTTTTGTTCACCAGAATGCTGTTTAGTGGTTGGGATTGCTTGCTTGCACAACTCAGTCACAAGGTTGCATGGAATTTAAAGTTTCCTCAGCAATGACAAAATAGCGTCAATGCATTTTATTTCTGTATGGTATATGCAGTTCAATCATTATGCCAATGCAAATAAAAAAAGGAAGGTAAAGGTAGCCATACAGTATATCAGAACTGTATAAGCCCAAGTGAGCAGCAAATTAATACAAAAAATAGATAATGAAGCCAATCTTTGGAAAGGTATTGGAGGCAGTTTAGCTTAGTAGTTACATCACATACAGTAAATGGGCATCTAGAATAAAGATATGGGAAAACTTAATTCCGCTGGCTAAGTTCTGGCAAAATCAGGAATTTTGCCCCGCAAAATATTTCATTAATCTCACAAAATATTTCACAGGTGCAAAATACAGTGGTAATTGCACAAAGGTTGTATATCACTACTGTGCAATGATGCACAGTTGCATGGTAGCGATATACATGTTGTTCGATGGGTATCACGCTTGCGCACCACTCAGTATACAGTGCTACTGAGTAACCTTTTTGCGATTACTACTATACAAAATTCCACCCATGAAATCTGGAATTTCGCCCATGAAATACAGAATTTTGTCCTCGAATGGTGGAATTTCATCCATGAGTGGCGAAATTCAGCATTTTGCAAGTAAAATTCCATATTTCACAGTGGAATTTTGATTTTGCATTTGTGAAATATTTTGCCAAATGCATGAATTTTGCAGAGTGAAATTTGCAGATTTCGCCCATCTCTAATCTAGAAATTCATGTTTAAGTCCCACAACTGACACATACTCACTGTGTGACTCATAGCAAGCCACATAACCTTCCTGTGCTTTACTTTGTCTAACTTCTTTCCAGTCGATTTCTGTGTATTTCTCAATCTCCCAGTTAGGGGTGTGCAAATTGCAAGTACTAATTTCCAACAATCTTAAGATTAGGGTCTTGAGTACAGTGCTTTCCACAGTTTGGGGTACTCATGCTCAGTAAAGAAAAAGGTCTGACTCCCCATACAGTGCACAGGGAAAATGCTGGACCTCATCCAACAACTAACACACTGAAATTTGACCAATGGAAAATCATGTGCACAAATGCTTGCAGTCTGGAAAACAAGATACCAGACCTGCAGGCAACTATGACAGAGGCTAAACTGGACATAGCAGCCATTAGCAGGACATGGTTTACCAGTAACCAGACTTGGGAGAATTCAGTACCTGGCTATGTACTGTTCAGAAGAGACTGAGGTGCAAAAATGGGTGGTGGAATGGCCCTTTATGTCAATGAAAATATCAAAGCTACAGAAATTCAGAATACACATTAGGAGCCAGAAAAACTGTGGGTCACCCTGGAAACAGGAAATGGGACAGTCATATGAACTGGGATTGTGTACAGGCCTGCAGACCATGGGGAGGACATAGACATGTTACTGTTACAAGATATACAAAACATGACAGCTAAAGTGGAGGTTCTGATAATGGGAGACTTCAACATGCCAGATACAGATTGGTCAATACCAGCAGGGACATCTGCCAGAACTATGTACATGGTGGATTCCCTGCAGGGAGAGGGCCTCAAGCAACTGATACAACAACCCACAAGAGACAGTGTTATCCTAGATCTAGTACTGACTAACAGAGAAAGGATCACAGATCTCCAGGTAGAAGGTCACCTGTGGGCCACTGACCATCACAAAGTATGGTTCAATTTGGCCACTAGAACAAAATCATCCCATTCCTAGGCAAAAATATGGGACTTCAGAGGAGCTGACTTTGATAAGATGGCCAACAGAGTTAAGCTAGCCCTAGCAAAAAGAAATACAGGTGAGGGGGTACAGGCAAAGTGGGCAAGCATTAAAGATGCAATACTTGAAGCAACACCTCATTGTATTAGTGAGAAAAAGAAGTGCAAAAGAAGAAGGAAACCACTTTGGTTCTCAAACACAGTAGCAGAAAAGGTCAGAGCCAAAAGACTGGCCTTCAGGAAATATAAGGGAACACAGCAGGATGAAGATAGGGAGGCATACCAAATTTCCCTAAGGGAAGCAGGGAAGGCAGTAAGGCATGCAAAGGCCCAAACTGAGGAAACACTAGGACGAACAGTAAAAGAAGGTGACAAAACTTTCTATAGATACATTAGTGAAAGGAAAAAGTCAAGAGGGGGTATTGCTAAGATCAAAGGGGATAAGGGTGTGTGCGAGGAGGAGGATCATGTAAAACCATCTATCCTAAATAGATACATCTGCTCAGTATTTATTGAAGAGAAGGTAGGGCAGGGCCCACAGCTCCACACCATGGACATAGGGGGGAGGGAGGTGTGCACTAGTCCCTTCACAAACGAAAGGGTCCTACAAGAACTCGATAAACTCAAGGTGGAAAAGGCAATGGGACCTGATGGTATATATCCCAGGGTACTGGAGAAGCTAAGGGTGGAACTAGCAGAGCTATTATCAGAACTATTTAGTGAGTCTCTGAGCATAGAAGAGGTCCCAGAAGAATGGAGAAGGGCTCATGTGATCCCGCTCCATAAGAGTGGTAGCAGGAAGGAGGCAGGAAACTACAGACCAGTCAGTCTTACTTCAGCACTTTCTCCGAGAAAAATACCCCAGCTCATTAGAGAAGTTCAATTCTTTTCAGAAAGAAGGATTTGTGATCAGAAAAGTTAGAAATCACCAGAAATCAAAGAATGGGAAATTATCACTCTGATTAGTTAGTTCACAACATTCGACTTTAGTTTCAACCAGGTTGACCAGGGAAATCGTATTGCTGCTTTAGAGAATGTGCGAACTGCATTATTTTGCAGCTGAAGGCATGTAACAGGGCTGTAACTTTAGCAGACCAGTGAAAGTGGCAGGGGGATTTTTTAAGGTTTTATTGGACAACTAATTTGTATTTCATTAACTGTTGGGTGTCTACTGCTAGGTGGCTTTTACTAATGACTAGATAGGTCAAGTGGTCCTTATCTGCTAGCAAATTCTAGCTTTCTATGTTTCTATGCTGGATGTGCTAAGCACAGAAATCCATCCTTTTAGGTTTTTTTTTTTTGCTTGTGTGCCAGTCAGTGAGGTGAAGATAGGCAAAATACTACAAGAAACTAGGGGCCCAATTCACAAAGTCCTTAGAATGATGCAAGGTGCCTGTATCAAACATGAATGATGCAAGTGACAATTTGCCCCCCAAAAAATCTCAGGAGCTATTCAGAAAGGAGCCCACATTAAACGCAGGCTGCATGCACCAAAGGGGGCTTGCTCCAACCTTGCCTCCAAAAAATGGGCTGGTCTAAGGTTACTTAGAATGGCCTCTGAAAGAGTTTTGACAGTTGTGGCAATATGCTGTGCCCCCCACAGACTCAGTCCCTGTAAGACTTAGACCAGACATCACTGGTGGTCTAGAGGTCCCCTGATCATCCTGATCCCTGATATGTATGTAAATACATACAATGGAATTGCCTTATGGTTCGTCCTATGTAAAATGCTCTGTTTGAACATAATAGCTTGTTCACCACTCCCTAATCTGTACAAGTTATAAAGTGATTGGCAAAGATGAATCCTGTCCATCTTGGATGACTAAAGCAATTGTTTTGCATTAAATAGTCAAAATACATACTGTGATTGCAACTTCTATCCCCCTTTGGAATTGACCACATGTTCGGACTTGTAATCAATGCCTAATGACATGATCTTATTATACAGTTTATAACATTTCTCCCTCTTTCATATACAATATTTTGTCTATTATCTGGTACATAAAGTGCCAATCTCTCATCACTCTTTAACATTTCTGAATAATTATTCAAAACTGCTTTGATTTTTTGACTATCTTGTATATATGTCATAAAAAACCTACAGAAATTAGGCGCAGGGTCATATTGTCACATACAAAAACAGTGCGGCACTATACCGAGCTGTCAAAACAGCAACTAAAAATAAAAACACTAAAACACTTATTTTCTGCAGGGGGCTTCACCCCCACACCTCCCATTATGGGGGAGCTGTGCCCCCAAACCCCCCTTATTAAAATAACCTCCTCTGGGGTGGGACAACTCAGGGACAGGGTGAAACTCAGGCTAACTGCACAAAAGACAAGAAAAAATAAATTAACTAACCTAATCTGGGACTGGGAATAGAACCCCAATCCACAACCACGCCATTGTCCTCTAGCGCTGATGGCTCTACTCCCTGAGCCATGGCAGATGCCTGCCAGAACCTCTTCAAGCAGATATTTTACCCTCTGCAGCAGAGCTTTCCAGAAACAACTACAGGGTCACCACTACTACTCCACGATATTTGTGTCATGCAGCATTGTGTACCCTGTAGGTGTTCTTCCACGTGCTGTTACTGTTGCACGGTTTTGCCCTGCGTCATTCTCCAGTCAAAATATTGACATGGCATGCAGAAATTAGTAACTGGAAAAACATTCCTAGTTTGATTTGTTTCTCAATGTTTCCCTCTTTACTTTAGCCATATCTTCCTCTGTCATAAAAATATGAGATTCACTATAACCTCTATTATGGTATCTCTGCATCTGTTTATTCTGTCCCTGATATGTGTGTAAACCATGACTTGGTGGTCTAGTGGTCCCCCACCAGCCCCGATCCCCATTAGGATTATGAACGAAACAAAACACCCTGGATTTGAAGCGGGCCCCCTGATCATCCCCAATCCCCAATACATATAGGAAAACTAAAACCTTATGGTCTAGAGATTACCTCCCATCTGGATCCCTCTTTCTGTAGATATTTACGGCCCTGGTGACCTAGTGGCCCCCCACCCTCCACCCAACCCCGCCAACCTGACCTAGAGCCGGCAACCGGCACTGTCTTTCTCACACCACCACCACCACGTCTGGCTACCGGCTGAGATGTCAATAAGGAGCACATATAGAGTATGCACTCCTTATTGACAGCTCAGTCTGTGGCTGAATGTGGTGGTGTGGGGGGGCAGTGCCGGTCACCAGCTCTTTGTCAGGTTTTGGGTAGCGGGGTGGCAGGACACTGCCTGATGGGGTGTGGGGCCACTAGATCACCAGATCTGTATAAGTCTACAGAAAGGGGGATTGGGGCTGGGGAGTGTACCGCTAGAACATCAGGTTTAAATTGGCATATACATATCTGGGATTGGGGATGATCGAGGGACTGTTGAACACAAGGGTGTTTTTTTATACTCCTAACAGGGATCGGGACTGGAAGGGGACAGCTAGATCACCAGGGATGTCTGATCTATTTTGTACAAGGATGGGAGTGGCAATAGCCACCAGGAACTGTCCATGGTGATATTGCCATATGGCTGCCCCATGACTTGCAGCACACCATCAAGATATGCTGTCTGTTTGTAGCAGTGCCAGGGTTGGTGCAAGCCATGGGACTTTGCCACCGAGATCCTACCCGATAGTAAATTTGGCACAGGATCTCTGGTGCAATGGTGGTTTGCACAAGCTGCCTTCAGTGCAGCTTGTGACGACTTTTGTGAATCAGGCCCTAGGTCTCAGTGGGAAGGAAAAGGTGTGTTACTGGGGTGTGGGCATGTGACATAGTGGTGTCACCCTCTCCTCAGTTTCTAGGCTTTTTGGATTTTGTGTGGCACTATGGCATGTGCTTTCATGATGTGCATCACATGAGCAGAAAAACATAGAAACATAGACAATGACAGCAGAAAAGAAAACAATGGTACATCCAATCTGTCCATAGTTCCCTATCAAATACCTATTGTCCATACAGGGTAAAAGCCATCATTATCCAACCCCCTCTTCCCTTCCCTACTACTGCTATCCTTAGTAACCACATTACCCAGCACTCTGTCCTAGCTGTGCTTGAAACCAAAGCATATATGGTTTTGGTACCCACAACCTCAGCTGGCAGACTGTTTCATGGTTCTGCAACACTTCCATAAAACAAAACATTCTCATATCCCTCATGAACCTCCCTCCCAACAATTTCCACACATGTCCTTGAACTTGTACTCATGCATAATAGTTACTTGCCATTCACCTTGTTTATTCATTTCCGGAACTTGAAAGTCTCTATCGTATTACCCCTCTCTCATCTGGTCTCTAGCAAGTACATGTTCAGTGCCTTGATTTGATCCTCATATGATCTGACCTTCTGGCCCTGAATCATCTTTTTTATCATTTATTACACCATCTTTAGCCTGTCCTTATCTTTCCTGATGTGAGAACTCCAGAACGGGGCACAATACTCCAGGTGCTGCCTCACCAATGATTCATAAAGTGTTTCAATAGTGAGTCATCATAGTTACCATCTGTTGGTTGCTGTGCTAAGTCATCACCAGTCAGGCCACTGTCATTAAGAGGGGCAAAGCAGTAGAGGATGTGTATTTAATGTGTCATTAACAGAGGGGAAGCACAATGGGAAAATATTCTGTATTTCATCAAATCACTGCTAGTCACCTGGATATACCCTCATGATCTGATTGGTAGCATATTTATGATAGACAGTGACAGTAACATACCGAAGGTGATGGGGTTTTCCATCATGTGCCTTGTTCTGTACACAGACTAAACCTGGTTGAGTCATGTGCTTGACAAACCAAAGCAATTTAACCCTCATCCTGCCACCGACGAGTTATCTCGTCCATCTGTACACTTTTTTCCTGCGCTCTATACTATTTGCATAAATGCCTGTTTGAGAAATCTGCCCAGTGATATGCAAGGCAGGGAGCAGTGACTTACTTGCATTGGCAAGCAAATCATCCAATCAATGATCCTGTTCGTTTGGGAGGCAGTTTTCATACTACATCCTGCTGTTCCTGCTCGCACTTGCTTGTTTCCTGTGTAGACCGCAGTTCTTGCTAGAATGTCGTCTATTGTTTCTCAGCAAACAGAAATCTGCCAGATCTGACAGAAGCTCTGAAATCAATCTACAGCTTTGTGAAGTCAGCAATCAAGCTTTGTTTGGTCAGTATTTATTTATTTATGATTTCGGCAAAAAAAATGGCATCCTCAGATTTTTTTTTTTTTTCAATGGTGTACTATGGGCACTCGTAACTGCAGCAAAATACATTATTCAGAACATCATTATTTTAGAAATTGGACCCTGGTCTTGTTCATTTTCTACTGCTTATGATGTAAATAGATAAGGAAAGGGCCACTGTGTATTGGGATAATTTTTTTCAGTCACGTCAGTTCATGTTGAGTTTTGCCCAGTCTTTTTCTCCCCAAGTGAATTACAGTATATGATGCAGTAGATCTGAACATAAGTAAATGACAGATTGTGCTCTCTCTGATCAAGTTAGATTTTTTTTCATCGTTATTTACTGCAGGAGTCTCTGGTTTACTTATTTTAGATATAAAATTCGATCTATGTAATTAAACAACTTGGGTGTGCTCATGGATGCAGAATATAATTTTTTTGATCATCATAAATATCTTACTTTATTTGTTTTTATTATAGTATGCAGATTAGTATAGTTTGTAATGCATTTTTTTGATTGGTTGGCTTTTACTTATTTGGCGCGTGATTTGAATTCTGCTACTGTAATGCAGTCAATCGGTACATGGGTTAAGTGGTGAGTCCCATAGTAACATCACCAGAAGTCCCTATTTTCAGCTATTTTTGCATGCCAATTGTTTAAAATAACTTTTGTGCCTAGGGTAAGGGATCCGTACGATTGCCCAAGTCTGAGAATCATGACAATCATAAGCCTGTCTCCCGATACGATCAAAATACCAGTGCAAGCGAGACCAAATGATGAAATCCTGACACAACCGATGTAATCCCGGAGTCCGGCAAACGTACCTATCGAAAACCCAACAGATGATATTACATATGCAAGGCTAGTGCAGCCAGTGGGCTTCACATTATGACTATGAGGCAAAATGGCTAAATATTACTGTGGGGGTGGATAACAAAATCTATCTGATCCAGATCAAAGTAATCATGCTATTCAAGACTTCTGACCACAGTGGACTGCTATAGACACCCGCACCTCCTCAGTATTTCAATCAGCCCACCGGATACCTGCAACGTAAAAAAAAAATTAAGCAAGAAAACAAATGACTCTATTCACAAGCATGAATAACTATTTAATGCAGTCTTTACAGCACAGAAGCACAACTTCCAGCTGTCAGCCAGCAGTCAGGAATGTGCACATCCACATAGAACACTCGCAGCTGTGCTACCGTGCGGTTGAGAAAGCCAACTAGATTTTGTGACTACGTTAAAAATCAAAAATAATATAAAAATAATGCTGGAATATGGGCAGAATGAAATTGGAATGCCAGATCTTCACAGACATAACAAAACCAACCAAAGGTCAGTAGTTCAAGCCATCAACAAGTACTGCTGCTACAGATTAGCGAGGCAGTGTACAGTACATACAGATTTGATAGTCTTCAGCTGCTGTGTGTTTATTTTTCATGCCTTTTTTTGCTGATGTACCACCCCATCATTGCTGACATTTAAATGAGTGAGTGTTCAACACAAATGTGATCATTTGTACAGCATCCAATGCGGCACCACTCTGTGATGATTGCTGCTGGGAGCCATCCGCAGTCTCCAAACGGTTAAAGAGCAAGGCACAATTTTATCAATTTACATTTTTCCGTGATTAATTTTTATGCAAATAAGGGCCAGATCTTGCTCTTGTCTCACCTGAATCATGCGGATCATCAAAGACAAATTGAGCATCACTTATTTAATAAATAGGAACGACATGTAATGTAAATACTGATGATTTTATACTGTAGGTAGAACATTGGCAAATGTTGCTAAATGTTAACAAAATTCTGTAAAAATAAAAACTGCAAGTACTGAAACTAAAAGAATAAGAGAATAGTTCCTTATACAATGTACAGTAGGTGAGCATCCAATCTTATAGATTACTGATTTTTCTCTATTGAAGCATTCTAACTGATGAGACCCACCCCTTTGGAGATGGTCCAGTTCCACCCTTTGAGGGGAGTCACCCCAGAGGGTCTGATGGTGGTGCTGGACCTATCGAGTTGGCCGATGGAGTGCAGGGAACCAGATGCCTTAGTAGTGCACTATAATGATATTCCATTGAGGGCACTGGATTCCATTGCGCCTGTCCGTATTCGCCCCCTCTCCCTCCGCCCTTGATCCCTTTGGTTTGATGGGACTTTGAGGGAGTTGAGGAGGAAGGGGTGAAGATTGGAATGCTGTTGGCGGAAATCGGGCCTGGAAGATGACAAGCTTAGATTGATGGCCCATTATGCGGACTATCAATCAGTAATCTCCCATAAGAAGGCAGAATTCCTGTCCAGGGATATTACTGCATCAAGAAACCGACCCGCTCAGCTCTTCTGGACCATTGACAGACTGTGCAATCCAGCCTGTCTGCGGGATCGGAGAGCTTTTTCACAAATACAGTGTGATGAGTTTGCTCGGTTCTTTGATGATAAGGTATCGTCAATCAGACTGAGATCCAATGACATGTATTCAAATGAGCATTGCAGTGACCAACATGGGTTACATGTCCGCTGCCTGTCTGGACGGACTTCACCAGCCAGCAATCATGGATATCATGAAGATTGTCCAAGGTCTGCGACCGACTTGCTGTAGTTTGGATCCTGGTCCTATGCGCCTCCTTGTGGGATGCATGGATGCGATTGGACCAATCCTTGCGAGGATAGTTTGGGGTTCTTTGGATCAAGGGGTGTTTTTGGAGTCTCTGAAAGAGGCTGTTGTGACACCCCTTTTGAAAAAACCTTCCCTTGACCCCGACTGCCTTGCTAACTACAGACCAATCTCTAACCTGCCCTTTTTGGGCAAGGTTACTGAGAAAGTAGTCGTGTTACAGCTGATGACTTCTTACCACCTATGAAGTCTATGGATCCTCTCCAGTCCGGTTTCAGGAAGAGACATAGTACTGAGACTGCATTAGTTCGGGTTCTTAATGATCTCCTAATTGCAAGAGATCTGAAGAGCCGTCGATCTTGGTTCTTCTTGATCTCTGCAGCATTTGACACCGTGGATCATGGGATGTTGCTGGATCGCCTGCGGCTACTTTGTGGACTGTCAGGGACAGTCCTCAGATGGTTCCACTCTTTCCTCACAGTCAGAAGTCAAAGAGTAGTCTCAGGGATTTTTTCCTCTGCCCCCCTTGCTCTGTCTTGTGGGGTGCCGCAGGGTTCAGTACTTTCTCCCATGTTGTTCACGGTGTACATGCTACCATTGGGAGACATTATAAGGCGTTATGGGCTGAGTTTTCACTGCTATGCAGATGATACTCAGCTCTATATGTCCTTTGCACCTGAACAAAATGATGCTGTCTCGATTTTTAACAACTGTCTCGCTGAAATTCAGGATTGGATGAGTGCAAACTGGCTGAGGTTAAATCCGGACAAGACTGAGGTTCTAGTCATTGACCCGGGTCATCTTGTAAAGAAGTTGACTCCTGGAGTCTCCTCTGATCTTTTATTAGGGGATACCCATTTGAGACCTTCTGAACAGGTGCGAAATCTGGGCGTTATTTTTGACAGTGCGCTGACACTAAAAAAGCACGTGTCGGCCACTGTCAGATCTTCCTTTTACCATCTGAGGAATATCGCCCGGATAAAACACCTTGTTCCACATGATGACCTTCCTGTTTTGGTTCACGCTTTTGTTTCTTCCTGTCTTGATTACTGTAATGCTTTATATCTAGGGTTGCCGGGGGTTGATCTCCGTCGCCTGCAGCTGGTGCAGAACTCGGCAGCTAGGTTGTTGACAGGGCTACCAAGAACTTGTCATGTCACACCTGTGCTGCGCGAACTGCACTGGCTGCCAGTGCGATGGAGAATCACCTTCAAGGTCGCATTGCTGACCTATAAGACCCTACATGGCCAGGGACCAGGCTACCTGCAAGATCTCCTTTGCCCTTATTGTCCTCTCCGCCCACTCCGCTCCACTGGCGAGGGATTGCTAGAGATTCCCAGGGTTTGCTATAAATCATCTGGGGCTAGGGTTTTCTTTTCTGGCCCTGACCCTGTGGAATTCTCACCCGCGGTTAGAGAGTACCAGTCCGTGGAAGTATTCAAGAGATCCCTGAAAAGTTATTTATTTATGCTGGCATATGATTAGTTTATTTTATGAATATTTTATTGTTTTATGTCTTTATTTATCATGTTGATGTTTTATTTCTGTTTGTATTAGCGCTTTGATTTTTTGAAAAGCGCTTTATAAATAAATTTTGATTTGATTTGATTTGATTTGAAATAATTAATCTTCATTTTGGCTACTTATGTTTACTTTAGACAGTTCACAAAAGAACCCTTAGCTAATGGGGGAGCAGCCTAAACAATACCTGATGATATTACATTGGCTTTTGCTGCACTCAAAACAGAGCAGTAAATTCAACCTGAAGCAGTTAAAACTGGCTTAAAAAGAAACACTTTAATAGCTTTGCAATTAAAAAGTTAACTTTCGCACTTGAGTTCCTTTGCCTTGGTTGCGAATTGCAATTTACTGAGATTTGCGACTTGTGATCTGCGAGCTGTGTTTTGTTTTTGCCATCTGCATGCAAGTTACGATCTGTGAACTGCCTTTTGTTTTTGCGATTTACGATTTTGGACTTGCTTTGTGGAGCACATCCAGGAGACTCTATTATGAGACTGAGTCACTGCTAAGGAGGGTAAGCAGCTTGCTGTAAAAAAAAAAATAAAAAAAATAAAAAAAAATAATGCTGCACCTAGTTTCACCCGCAAGGGCGGTGTATATAACATTGGTCGGGTGGTGCTGGGCCAGCATGGATGGGTTGAGAATCCAGTGCTGGGTGTGTCTGAGGTGAAGGGGGAGGGAGTATCTAACAATTAGCTACCCTTGTAGCTTGGCGGTATAACCCTAGGTGGAAAACCAAAGGTTTGTCATTTCAAATACTGACTCTTCCCATCGCTGGGGCACAATTAGGAATTTTAGCAAAGGTAAGTGCATACTGGGGACTGGACACCATCTTGGGATTTCACGTGGAGGTGGCCACTTTGTGTACAAGCACCAGTGCTGAGGTGGGGGATTGCAAGTCGGGAACAAATATGTTGTGGAAGTAAAAATTACACTCAGACAGTCAGACCTGCTTTTTACCTCAACAAAGGTCAATTCAGCAGAATCAGACTATAACCCAGTGCACCTCACTCTGTAGTTATGTTGTTAGATTCTGCCTGTAGCATATATGTTCACTGTGTCTCATGGACTAAGCCATTCATAACCCATTGTACAACTCAGGTGAGCCAGAACCTGCCAGATAGTAACATTTCTAAAGCAATAAAAACTGTGCACACTTTGAGGATCACAGAAAATTCAAAGGCAACAGGCCAGTTTTTAACATATGGTAAATTTATTATTTAAATCACTCTACAAATGTAATAGTATTTTGGTAAACTGGTTTCTTCCATTACCAGTGTAATTTAGCACAAACACCTCTTTAGGAAACAGCTGAGTTACAGTCTTTGAGACTTCTAGAATAATAAACATACTGTATGTTGAGAACAACAGCTACATTATTATACATCTAACAAGCAGTGGCATAACCATGCATACTTATTAGCGACATGTAAAAGAAAATGCAGCAATAATCCTTTTTCTTATGTTGGTCCCAATTCCCTAAACCTGGTCTTCCAGTCTTTGGCATGGGAGAGGTTGGGGGGTGACAGTTGCGGACTCCACTCTAAGTCAGACAGGCTAGCACGGGAAAATGTTGGCACTCGGACCACTAGCAGTAGTTTTTCCCACCTGCTGCTCACTCAGACTAATCTGAAAGTGAATGCCAAACCACGATTTTGCACATGGGTTGCCCAGTAAGAGAGAGAGAGAGAGAGAGCTTCAGCTACTGTGGTCTGTACTCGTGGTGTCATTGTCGGGCGCGAGATGGAACATCAGGACTCATCCAGTCTGTCATCGTGATCACTGATTATTTGTTCTTGTCCCTGCTGGGGTGGGGTTTCCCCCTCTCTTTTTATTGCCTGTAATGTGATAAAAATTATGTTCCATTTCTTCAATGCCAGTGATGGACCAGCACGATGTAGTTCTTCTGCATGGTAGGTAGTACTTGCAACGATCAGAGGCGAGATTATGATTTTTTTCCAGTTGCCAGTCAAGGATTCTTTGTCTTGTTTGTCTCAGGAGCATTTTCTTTACTTGTGTAATACATTTCACGCTGTTCTGGGACTGCCTTCTTGTTTTTATTCTCACCTCTTTTCAGTGATAGTAACGGATGGTGTGTGTTTTGGGGGGGGAACGGGAAGGTGGTGAGGGACGCGGTAACTTGGAAAGAACTAAACGTGGGCAAATGTGAGTGAAGATGGCTAAGGCTGAAGGGATCTGGCAAGGATGCTAGAGGTAAAAACAAAAGAGGAAGGGGGTAAATGGAAGGAAGGAAGCATGGCAATGACAGCATAGAGGAAGGGTCAACTAGGTGAAGAATCATTAGGGTGATGGGGAGTGAGCCTGGGAGTGGCACAGAGATATGAGGGAAATGGACAATGACAGCAAGGTGATATGAAAAGCAATAAAGCTGCAGAAGGGATTAGAACAGCAGTGTGAGAGGTGTGAGAGACATGGGAAAGCACCAAGTTAGCAAAGTAAGGGCAACACACTGGTGAAGTAGGTGATGCAGGACACACATAAGGCTAAATGCAAGGGTGAAAGAACTAGGATTGGTTAAAGGATAGAGAGAAAGAGCACTGTGGGTATAGAAATAGGGTAAAAAAAAAGCACTGAGGCAAAAATGGAGTAAGAGCAAGAGGGAGAATGGGGCTAGAATAATGGGTGATCAGTGTGAGAATGAGACAAGAGTGAAGATGTTTATGATTTAGGCAGGTGTGTAGAGTTGAATAGGGTAAAGATGGGACAAAAGACACAGGTGGAGTGAGGTATGGTGATGTGCAGGGCAAACTGTAAGTATTGTTAGGGTGAGGGCAGCAGGGTTAAAATTGCAAGGGGAGAAGGTGAGTTGGGGAAAATATAGTGAGAGTAAGCTGGGTCAGGATATGGGGTAAGCAATATGATTGTGAAGTAATTTGGATAATGAGGGTGAGAAGTCAAGATGCAGGGGTGTACATGTGAATTACTGTGTGGGAGGTGAACCGAGTAAGGACTGAATGAGGGTACTGAGATAAGGTAAGGACTAAGCAGGGGATAGCAGTGAGGGTGATTGAAGACATTAAAGTGAGGATAAGGATGGTGTGAAACTCAGTGGTGAAAGGGATAGGGACAGGGTATATGTTACAGGGTGTAAAAAACCTGTGGAAGGTGTAGAAAGCTTGTCCCAAAATTATATTTCCCTTTCAACATCCAATAATAGCAAATTGGTAGCATCTTTAGTCAGAGATACCAAGGACGATATGGAGAGAGTGGCTGAACTCAGTGAGGTAGCCACTGATTTTCATGATTCTAATTCTAGGAGCTAAAGAACTAGATCAAGGGGTGCACAACATGTCGGAAGGCAATGGCAAAGGTCAACAGGATGCTTGGATGCACTCAGCTCCACCCCTGTGCAACGGAGTGCATAGTCTCCCAGCCTCTGTCAGGAGGTAACCACGCACCGACTGCTGCAGACCCCACTCCCTGGAGATGGTGTGAAGTCCTTTGATGTTCATTCCTTCTCCTTCCTAGCCAACCCCCTTGGTCAGGACTGGCACAAGGATTTACTGGGCCCCGGTGTGAGACTGTGAAGTAGGCACCCTGCCTCCTGTGAAGTGGGCCCCTCTGGCCTCCCCTGCAGAATCCTCAATAAGAATGAAAAAAATTCAGTAAACATGAAGTTTAGCAGTGGAACTAACTTCTCTCTGCTCTGAGTAATCTCAGCTGAGACAAGTGACCACTGGCAGTCATGTCTTGGGCCCATTTTTATTTTTTTTTTCTTCTCTTTTCCAGTACTTCCCAACTCCCCCTTCCCCCATAAGCCAAGGCCGATCTGCCAATGTCTCCACCATCCCAGTGAATAAACCCACTCTGCGCTGCCAGGTGCTATTCAACCTGTGGATTCCAACACAGAGAGGTTTGTTGTTGGAGGCAGCGGCAATGCTGGAAGACTGGACCACTGAACTGCAGAGAGACAAGCATTAGATAGCATTAGCAGGGGATCTGCAGCTTCTGGAAGGCTCTCTGGGAGCACGGTCTTGGATTGACAGTATTGGGCATCCCCGCAGCCTATCCAGCTGTATGCTCCTGGCGGGAGGGGGGGCAAGGAAATAGAACATGGAAAACTTGAGGTGCAGGATTGGGCAGGTGAAGCCTCTGTCAGCCCACCACATCCACCACCGGATCCACGCTACCATATTGCAGTGACACCAACAGTGTTAATCTCCACTGTGGGTTTTCAGATGTCCATGGGGTAGAAATGCCAAAGGAGCTGAAGGCACACCTAGCACTGGGGGTTAAGCCATGAGGGTAGCACTGAGTTGTGTCATGGGTGGGCTAGTGGTCCCGTTAGCTGGCTGGCAGGATCTCAGTCACATGGTGTCATGGCATTGGCAGTGGACAGAAGGAGTTCACAACCTGGCCTGAAGCAAGGAGGAAAAAATATGAAAAAAAAAAAGTGAGGCAGCTAGCTGTACAGTCTGTGACTGTGAAAGAATAGGGTTTGATTCCCTGCACCATCAGTAAAATAGAGCAACATGTGAGGTAGTTAGCTGGAGAGTCTGTGACTCTGAAAGACTGATGTTCAATTCCCATCAGTGCCAGTAAGATAGAACAAGAAGTGAGGACCCGGTGGTGCTGAGGGTTGAGGCGCTGGATGCCACACCTTGTGCTATGCCTGCAACACAGGTTGGAGAGTTCATGGCTATGAAAGACTGGGGTACGATTCCTAGCACCATTGGTAAAATGGAGAATATATGGCTGTGAGAGACTGGGGTTTGATTCCCAGCAGTAGAATAGTAGAATAGAACAACAATTATGGCAGCTAGCTGGAGAAAGTGTAGCTGTAGGAGAGTGGGGTTTGATTCCCTGCCCTAGCAGTACAACAGAGCAACAAGTAAGCCAGTCAGCTTTAGAGACTTTGGCTATGACAGCGTGGGGTTTGATTCCCTGTATCATCAGTAAAAATAAAGCAACAAATGAGGCAATTAGCTGAGAGTGTGGTGGTGAGAGACTGAGTTAGATTCCAGTGGTGCCATTAGAGAGGGAGTTAGTTGGAGAGTCTATTACCAGTCTCAAAGTCACAGACAGTGCAGCTGCCTCACTTGTTGCTCTATTGTACTGAACTCAAACCTGTCTCTCTCACAGACTGTCTAGCCTACTGCCTCACTTGTTGATCTATTCTGCTGGCACTACTGGGAATCAAACCTGTCTCTCAGATCCTTAGACTCTTGCGCTAACTGCCTAATTCTTGTTCTATTCTGTGGGTACTAGAAATCGAACCCCAGTCTCTACAGCCACAGACTATACAGTTAACTGCCTAACTTGTTGCTATTTTGTACTAGTGGAGCTGGGAACAGAACCTCAGTCCTCACAGACACATAGTTCCAGCCGCTCACCTTGCCTGTTGCCTTTTTACTGATGGTGCATACCTCACCTGCAGTTCCAGTGTGGGGACACAATGCACCCACTTCCTCACCTAGTGTACCTTGCCATCCCCAGGCAGGCGTGTCAGTTCTGCTCATTGCCTCATACCTGTTTTGCACAAATTGCCACTTACATACATTGTTCACTTGTTTAAATAAAAGCGAGGCTGAAGTTCCTTCTCAGAAGGTGTGGTGATGTGATCGCCATGATGTGGTTCACTGGAGGACATTCCTGTTGAGATGCAGTGTCATATGAGCAGGGTAAGGATTAACGATGATTGCTGAGTACATCGGTAATGATTTGCAAATGGGTGAAGACTGTTAGGTGAAGCTGCACCTTTTGGGGAAGAAAAAAGGAGCAGAGCAGATAAGCATTTTGACTCTTTAAATCTCTCTGTCTTCTCTTTTGTCTCATGGGATGCATTACCAGATGCAGAAGGGAAAGAAAAATACTCACTTTGAGATATGTGCGTAACTTGTCCTACACTCATATGCCAAGTTTTGTAGTGTTAAAATAACCGGTGGAAAATAGCACAACCTGACTGACTTGTTGAAAGGTTGCCCTTCACCTACCAAAACTGACCTCCTTGAGTGGTCCTTGCACTCTGTCACAATAGTTAAACTTTCAGCTGAACAGCATGTGCAATGACCAGTTTAAAACACTGTCTTTATTAATCTTGTCCTTTATTACCAGCTGAAGAGGCAGTGTTGTGCTGTGGTTACTGAGTACAGAGCTGTGAACTACAAGATCCCCAGGTTTGAATCCCGCCACAGTTACTGGTTCACTTAGTAACCTTCTGTAAGCCTCTTGCTCTACCTGTACGTCAGTCCCTCCCTATGTGAAAATATGAAGCAGGTCCCCCACTGACATGTGTCACTGTAGGGTTCTTGAAAATGTGGTGGTACTGTGTGTAAACATTTACCATGTCCTTTTCATGGACCTTTTGTACTGAAGCTTTTTTTCTTCTTCAACACTGTCTCACAGTGATAGCCTGCTGCCTGCTTTGCAGATGGGTCCATAACTTTGCTGGTGGTAATCACGAGATTGCACCCCCCCCCCAATCAAGAAGGAATACACCCAGGTGGCAGGAACAGTTTCTTAAAGTCCTCTACAGTTTTCCCTTCCTCCAGCAACAACTTAGCGAATTTCTCCTCAAAAGTCTCAGATGATGGTGGTGTGAGTAGTGGTGCCCTGTCACCATCTTTATTCACTGTTTAGTGCCCATTGTGGAGCCTATCATTGACTGAATGTCACTCCCTGGCTCCCAAATAATCCCAAACCTGGCTCCGCTACTGTGTAACCCCCCTTCCCGCTAGTGGCTACAACGATACCCAGTAACTACCTTCACAATACCACCACTATACCTTGCAGTACCCACACGTTTGCACTTTAGCACACCAGGGCTTGTTCCTCCGGTTCGACCCTGGGGAGTCCCTGAAAACAAGGTTAGGTAGAGCAATAGAAACAGTACAGTACTTTGAGCACAAACAGGCACCACAATCAGGCTGAATGCAGAAAAAGATAGATCTGATTTATTCTGGGGTTGAACATGGGATGGGCGAATCAGGTTAATTAGTTTAAATACTCTTATCAATCACCCAGCTGTGTATGCATTCAGAATCCCTAACACAGTCACACTCTCTGGGTACCCAGGTGGAGGATAGGTGAGCTAGCCAGTACCGTTGCCCAGGGTAGGCCGGTGTTGTAGCTGGTCGGGGCCCTGTGAAGGAAAAACCAATTTGCACAACTCACACTATTTGTAATCCGGAGCCAGATGGCTCAGTCCGTGAGGCAAGAGAAATAAAAAATAAATCAGATGACACACTTACATTAAACTGAAATTGCAGGGAGCTGCCCTGATGGTTGTCACGATACCCAGGACTGGACACAGGATGGACGAAAATTGAGACAGCAGGTGACTCTTCTGGATGACCAGGAGAAGCAGGGCCCACACAATTCGCAAAGGCATTGTTCCTGTTCGAGCATGGAGCTGGGGGCTGATCCCCAGGCAGGTTTCTCATTGATGGCTTTCCTCCATGCAGTAGGGTAGTCTGGCAAGGCCCTCATGGCAAGGCCCAGCCACAAGGGGATAACCCCGGATTCAGTCTTTTTGGGCTGGACACAGCTTCCAGTAAGCAGAATGTGGCAGCTGCAGTCTGGGAGCTGGGGAGTAATGGACAACCTCAGCAGAAGATGCACTTAATTGATCCCACTGTGGGATCCTCATGTCAGTCCTCCCTGACTTGACAACGCCTCCTGACAGCCTGTCCTCTCCTCCCACCCCACTCCACATTCCTACCACCACCTCTTGAGGTATTATCTAGGTATGTCCAGGGCTGTACCTCCAATGTAACTCCTTGGGTACCTTGTAGTTGACTGTAACCTATTATAAGTAACATTATTATGTAACCTTGTGTACTCTATGTTTAGTGTTCTGCACCTGTGTACTGTTCTCACTGTTGCAACCAGCTATGTAACTGTTCGAATCCACCCCCGCGACGAGGTACTTTGTAAATGAGTCCATGACTCAAAAGGTTGTAAATCCGACTTTTCTCTAACTAAAACGTGACCATTCCCAACCTGTGTAGTACTTAACCTCGAAGTCTCATAAGTATTTGGCTGTATTCAAGTGATGTGTAGGAAGGTATGGACTTGTTTTCTATTACTACAGATATGATTCTGGGGCAGGGAGCATAGAGAAGTGCAGTTGCAATTGGAGGGGAACTCATTGATGTTACAGACCACTGCTGCGGTAGGCATAGACATTGTAGGTAGGACATAGGGAGTACAATATATCAGCAGAGTACGTTAGTTGAGGGTTTGTGACACCAATTTGCCGGTTCTGCTGATGAGCCCTGTCACAACTTTCAAAGTTCTAGAGCTAATGTTAATTGTTTTTTTCTGGCTACACATTTTGATATTTATCATAATCCCATAAAAGGCACTTCATCAATTAGATTATGGGGTTATAGGCCTTGGGATGTCTTTGTTCGTGTTGTGGAGAGCTGTGTACCTCACTGAGATGCTCATTGCTCATTCCGAGCATAACTTCAGCGTGTGCCCTGAAATTTCGAGCATTCTTATCACGATCAGAAGGCAGAAGGTGAGCGATACTGAAAGACACATCATGTCCAGGTGGCGGCGTTCCAGGAGACTTACCTTACAGCAACGTGAACATGCCAAACCTGTCTGGGGAGAGGGAGGCATCACTGGCTGGAGGGGAGGGCTACTGGAGAAGAGGTACCAGAAGTGGAAATCACAGTAGAGAGAGTGAGGGAAGCCCCAGCCCTTCAGATGGAGAAAGCACTGGGACAGATAAATTACATCCCAGAGTGCTGAAGGAACTTGCAGATGTCCTGGTGAACCCCCTGGTGGAGTTTTTCACCATCTCTGAGGACAGGGTTTGTGCCCCAGGACTGAAGGTGGCGATATACCGTTCATCCAGAAGGGGGGGACTGGCGAGGTAGGAAACTATAGCCTGTCAGCCTGACATCAGTGGTGGGTAAGGCGATGGAGGGCATTGTCAAGAGAGGCTGGGAGGATCTGTATAAATGACCCACTATAAGCTCACAACATTCACATGTAAGGAAATTCCACTGTACCAGCCAAAAGGCCTCTTGGTCACATTCCGAAAACTAAGAACCCCTGCCTCAGTGGTAGGTGTGATGGGATCAGTGGCTGCTGGTCCCACTAATCTGGTGCCGAGGGTGGTGCAATTAGGGAATTACTGCACTGGGACTATCGGAGGCAGAGACTGTGGAGGGGTTCAGGGGAGATGACAGAATAGAAGGGTGTTGGAAAATTCTTTTTTGTTTTTTTTTTTTATGTTGGGCCTGGTTTGGAGGTGCCACAGGAGTTGACATTGTCTACCAGTGAATGCTTAACTTGTGGTGGAATCTGATATGCAATAGGATGTTTTTACTATCACACTTGTCTTCAGCAGGAAAGTTCTTGATTGACATTCATAGATCGATAAGAACATCTGTCTTGTAGAGGGTCCTGTCTGAGCTTTTCAGAGATTATTTAACATCAGTTTTCATTTGTCAAGGTTAGTACTATGTATTGCCATGTTGCGCCTGATATAGAGGGAAATTGGGGTACAACAGAACAACAGGAATGATACAATTGTGGCAGTGCCACGGTGAGGGTATTGGGAGGCCATTGATGGAAAGGAGGTTGTTACACTGTGTACAGGGCAGGGTAGGGGAGAGGGGAAAGAGTTAGGGAGACAGAGACAGCAGTAGGGGACCAAAGATACATTTATAGGCATAAAACAGCTAATAAAGTATATTCCTGGCCCTGCGTGTGTGTGTGTGTGTGTGTGTGTGTGTGTGTGTGTACACAGACTGGGGAAAAGCAAACTGGCAACATAATCTTTGACTTGTTACTGTGTTGGGGGGGACTATAGGTACAAATGAGATCTTCAGTTACAGAATCATAAATGTATTCTTGGACAAATGTGGGTTTTACAACGAACGGTATGACTAGGTTATGTTAATGGTCTGTTAACCTCTAGTGGCATAATGTGGCACGAGGCACTGCCGAGTGCGCATGCCCCAAGGGTGATTAACTGACCATTAATATAACCTCTGGGAGTGCCTTATTGCTATTATAATAAAAATGTTTTTAAACAGTGTTAGCATTTGTTCAATATATGGCACGCTGTACAAGTATATTAATAAAGATTAACATAAGGCTGTTAGAATGTTTGCAGCCAATCAGAAAGCTTCATTTCTAGCCCATTGTTATAATTGTGTATAGTCCGGGTAATGGCGTGCCTGTAAAATAAATATTTGACTTGTTTAGACGGGGGAGAGAGACAGACTATTGATAGAAAATATACATTTTACAGCACCAGAAATTAGTGGTAGGGTCTGGTATGGAAGGTGTACTGACATTGTACACGGGAAATGCTTAACTTACGACGTTTTGTTTCATCAAAAGTATAATTAGACAAACTAGTGCCTATTTTCAAATGCATCCCGGAGGTTACAATGAACAAAAAAATGATCATCAGTACTGCATATACATCTTGGTTCAGGCAATATACATAACATATAAGAATAAGGTACACATATTTTTACTGTCACATAAATTACAAGTAAACTGTATCTAGCACTAAATTGGGTTTTTTGTACAGGCCAGGTAAATGGCAGGCTGATTAAAAACATATTTGACTTGCACAATCGGTGGGGGATGGGGGAGAGAGACAGGATGTCAAGGAGATCTCTTTACCTGTACATGACAACCACTAAGGACCATAGAAAGGACAGAAACAACTGATCTTACTTTGAGAGGGTTCCTTGAGGCTTCACTATCGGGTCTGCATCTCCAGGCATCAGAACTGCACGGCAAACTTGTAGCTAAGAAGTCGTCAGTAGGGGCCATGCCCCATCGCCGGGTGATGTGACATCAGTGTGACTATAAAGGGGGGCAGTCCCTTGCCTGTCATCCAGTTCTTTCCCCGCCATCACCTTATTTATCTCTTTCAAGTACTTGAAGCTCCCAATCATGTCCCTCCTCTCTTCTCCATCTCTTCCTGTCTTCCAGGGAGCATGTTCAGTGCCCCAAGCTCCTCTCGTGTATGACTTGCCCTGCTGACCTGCTAGTATCTGAACCTTGATCTCCCCACTGCTGGATCTGATGATGGGACAGTCCCAGGACCCAGCTTTTTTGGACCTTCACCCCATTAAGGAGTACTGATTGGGAGTTTGAGGATTGGGACCTCTATGCGGCAGAGCTCGTGGAGCACCTGATCTAGAGTCTATGTCCCCGGTCCCCATTCCTCCGTGGATCACCCCTCTGCTGCTTCCTGCTCACTTGTTGCCCTTTGTTTGCTTCGCACGGTGTCCCTCCCACTTCCCGGCCCTGCCTTGTCCTGTTTCTATCTCTGTGATGTCCCCTCCAAACCCCCTCTCTCCTACTTGTGCTGTCTCTTATCCTCCGCCATCTGGCCCTGGTTAGTAAAGGGGGATGACATGAATGTAGAGTGGTCAAGTTAGTACGAAGATTTAGGGGTTATCTATTGTCTGGGTGTGATCCAGCCAGGAAGAGGGGTCAAGGCAAGTGACAGCATTGAAGATGGTCAATTAGGGGGAATGTATTCAGATTAGGGTATGTGGGTGGAGAACCATAGTAACTTTCTTTGTCTCTTCGCCTTGAATACCAACCTGATGCACTGGCTTGTTACTCCATTATATTGCCTTTAGATGCTTACACTGTTCTTCCACTCCCTCCTGCCCCATTCTTCCAGAGCTCTTTGAGACCCTCTCCCATTTCAGCAAAAGTCAGTATTTTTGAACCAAAACCTTGTCCTAGTATGACTTGAGTTAGTATTCATCTTTTTTGCTCAACACATCTTTATTGATTTTAGATTTACAATCAACAACAAACAAACTAAGGGAAAAACCTGGACAAGCCAGGTATACAGCCTGAAAACTGGCTGTATGAACTATATAGCCCTGCCATTTACAAGTTCATGTATGAATCCATCTCAAAACTGTATTAATTAATCGATTAGCAACTTTCTGAATCTAGATTATAACTACATTCCCTCTTAATAAATATCACCAAGGTAAATAGTCCAAATGAATAAACTGAAGGCAATTCAACTATCATGATATGAAGAGAGAAAAGAAAAAGAAGGAAAGATAAAACCATATCAGAGTAGACTCCACCATATCAGGGTAAGTACTATTTTAAATGTAACCCACTGGCAGAGAACAATACAACTTGTGTTACATCTAAGATGAAGTGCCATATGTCCCCAAAGAAAGAGAGAGAGAGAGAGAGAGAGATTCCTCGATCCTCACTTATAATCTGAAGGGCCAACATTCCAAACCTTATTTGACTTCCAATTGAATGACATATTGTCTGCACAACAACCTACTACTCAATCCAATCCAGAAAAAAAAAGAACAGTTTGACCTTTCATTCTAAGAAACTACACCTGCTACTCCTGACTGAGTGATTGGATCTGCAGCCTCTGTGGTAAATACATTGTTTCAGGGGCACCACCTAGCATATAACCTAACATTCCTTCCAGGACTGCCTCCTTATTCTGCCCAAAAACCACCAAGTCCCATACCCACTGTCCATAAGGTACTCCGATCATCTTTCCAATGCTGAACCAGAAAAGATTCACTATTGCAGACATCAAAGCCAAATGGAACTTGTGTAGCCTGGCATTTAGTGTCCCCAGAACACAAACCCTGGTGTAATAAAGCCGAATAATTCACGTGGGGTCCATATGCTGCCAATTTCAGACCAGAGAGAAATTGCAACATTCCGGCATCACATACAACAAACTCCTATCCTCATCTCTGATCTAAACACAATCCGTCTGTCCAGCTTCCTGTCACATATTGCTGGGTAAAGTATAAATTGGAAACACAAAATATGTATAACTGAACTTAGGAATTGAATATACTCATGTTTTTCCATGAGTCCCAAGCTTCCTGGGAGCCATTACCTGTCCTAGTACGCTACGTACAGGTAAGGGTGATCAGCAACTCACCAGCACTTTATGAATCTGGGAGAGAGCATTGCCGGGTCCATTTCTTCAGGAGATCCTAAATAAACCGTCTGTAAACCTCCATGTTTTTTCACCCTTCCAACAAACGGGTTAATTGCAATCTTTAAGAAAGGCAGTCCACCATCGAGATTGGCATAATAACCTTTCACCTGGATAAAGTCTCACCTTAAGGCCCCTGCCTGAGTGTCATCTCCTCTACCATCTGCCCCCGTTTAAGAGTAGGATTGCTCACCAAAGACTGGTCCCAAGCTCTCAACTGAACTTTCCTCTGCATAGGGTAGGCATGACCACTACGCACTCATAGATTCTCAAATTGCCTTTCCCTTTAATAAAATCTTTCACAAAATTAGTATACATTACTTGGTGAGAAACCCTGTTCTTTCAACAATTGTCTCCATTTGTAAATCATCTTTGGTATATGTTCCATCGTCTGTCTCCTAACCCAACGAAGCATAAGACCCAATTGTCGCCACACAATATACTTGAAGACTGTAGTTTAATCCCACCCATTGGTGAGGCAGACATTATATTTCTTCCTGGGACGAGTTCCATAAGAAATCGGAGAGAAGCCTGATAACCCTCAAACTAAGCAGCGTGGAAATCATAGGGGCAGCCGGCGTTGATATAGTAACCTGGGCAGTAGGTTCATTTGATGAGGCTGCCCAGCTGTTAAATTCAAGGAGTTTATTCCACCTCATTGTTGAGAAAGATTGCTTTAATCTGGATCTGTAAGTGGAATGGTCTTCAAAGATGAAGAAGTTACTGATCAAATTACAGGCGGATGTGGCGCAGGAAGATCATGAAGACCCCACAACATCAGTAGGTGCAATGGCTGGAAAACTCGTGGTAAAAGGGCTCGTCATCAGCAGAACAAAGCTAGAAGAGAAGGCTAATGGGAAGAGGTGACAACAACATGACAATGGACACCATCACTGCTTCGGGTTCAAGTACCAGTCCCAGAAAGTCCACTGGATTTGTCCAACTGTTGCCTGAAAGATGAAGATTATTATTGCAAGGAAACAAATAGATATGTAATGATTTCTCTGCACATCCAATTGATGAGTTGCCACCATTCAGGGCTGTGCTTGAAGATGACTGACAGAAGAACGAGAGGTTTTTGCATTATACATTGGATGGGATGTGAAGAGCAGTAAAGATGAATACTGGGATTGGATGAAGTCACCTACATCATTCTGGGCAGTGTGATGGCAAGGAATCATCAACCTGATTTTTCTTTTCTCACATGGCTGGCAACCTGAATCAGATGCCTAGAGGATGGAGATTTGATCATCTTTCATTAGGAGATACATGGCGATCTGAAGAGATCCGCGAAACCTATCTTCCGACGGGACCTTCCTGATGAAGGTATATGTCTGGAGGAAATCTAAGTTAGAACATTAATCCACAAAACCAGTGAGCACGGATTCAGGTGTACACCTTGTGAATCAAACTCATGTATATGCAATTGGCAATTCTATACAGCAAAAGTCGATGAGGAACAGAGCAAGGACATACATGCAGAGTTTGTTTTGATCTTGTTAGAAGAACTGTGAGGGAAAGGCTACGGATTTACAGATACTACACTGGACCTCAACTCTACACAGATCTATTTTATTGGAGTTGGTGTAACTGGAACTGTATGCCCAACACAAGGAATGCCTCCCAAATAAAGACTTAAAGTTGAAGATGAAAAAGGTTACATTGGAGACACCAATGTTCTGTATGAAGTGGAGAGAAAGAGGGACATATACATGCTGTCAACATCAAGTACTGAATTTGTTGATACGGGAAGAAAGGATTAAGACTGGGGATTTTATAAAAACAAAATGTATAAGGACTACAACAGAGCTACATGGGTGGAGTTGACAAAATGATCAGCTCAAAAGGGTATTACAATTTTAACCAGCAATGCAAGAAGGTATGGTAGAAGGGTTCTTTATTTATTGAATGCCATGTTAATTAGTACATAATGTACAAGAAATTTTCCAGAAAAAAAGAAGATGATGCATGAATTCAACGAACTGTATCAAAGAACTTAACGACAAGCAAAAAAAATAGATGATTTGTCAGCATAGCCAAAAATGGCACCTATTGTATTGATCCATTCACCGACGCAAGGAAAGACTTCATCAAAATATCAAGAACACTAAAGAAGCTGTACCACCGGAAGATATGTGGTGTGTACAATGAAAGGGAAGCATGCGGAATCGACCTACTGGCAGATTCTGCAAGGGCTGTGTGTAGAAAATACTTCTGAATACATCCAAAGATGAAATACAGGATGCCGGTCACTGAATACAAGCGATAATGACACAGAATAGTAAATCGCTGACAGTTTAATTCGGTATCAAGACGAGATGGCGAGTGTCGAGATGTAAGATAGGTGGAAATGCGGAAGGTTGCATCACGGAATGGGTACAAGACTTCCTCTATCATAGTCAGTATTGCATGTCCATTGGACACCATGGAATGGTTAATTGTATAGATACCCGTGTCGAGATCGATGGCGAGTGTCTAGATAAGATGGTGGGAATGCCGTAGTGCTGCATCCTCGAATGGAGGCACAAACACTTCTCTATCAGGGGCTGGGCATTGCGGTAATATTGGACAATTACGGCATGTTTTATAGTTGCTGCTCCCAGTGTGAGGTCATGGTGTCCATTGGACACCATGGAATGGTTAATTGGCGTCGGTTCGGCGCTTCGTAGATGCATGAGTGATCGAGTGAAGATAGGTGGAAAGTGCTGCATCCCGAATGGACTGCAGACGCCTTCATCATAGTCGGCATTGCGGTCATTGGACACCATGGCATGTTTTATAGTTTTGTTTCAGTGTGGGAGGACATGGGTGTCCATTGGACACTATGGAATGGTTAATTGGCGAGATCCTGTATTGAGACCGAGATGCAGAGTGATCGATGTAAGATGTTGTGGGTGGAATGGCAGAGTGCTGCATCCAGGAATACCGCACAAGACTTCATCATAGTCGGGCACAGTGTGTATTGGACACCATGGCATGTTTTATAGTTGCTGTTTCCCTGGTAGAAGACATGGGTGTCCGTTGGACACCATGGAATGGTTGGTGGCATAGATTCCTGGTATCGGGACGAGATGGCGGGGATCGGATGTAAGATAGGTGGAAATGCCAAGTGCTGCATCCCGGAATGGACTGCACAAGACTTCCATCTATCATAGTCGGCGTTGCGTGTCATTGGACACCATGGCATGTTTATAGTTGCTGTTTCAGTGGAAGACATGGTGTCCATTGGACACCGTTGAATGTCATTGACATAATTCCCAGTGTCGAGACCGGAGATGGCGTGATCGAGATGTAAGATAGGTGGAATGCAGTGCTGCGCCAGAATGACTGCACAAGACTTTCTTATCATGGTCAGCATTGGTGTCCATTGACACCATGGCATGTTTATAGTTGTTGTTTCACAGTGTGGAGACATGGGTGTCCATTACACCATGGAATGGTTAATGGGCGAGATTCCCGGTGTCGAGACTGGGATGGCTGAGTGATCGGATGTAAGATAGGTGGAAATGTCAGTGCTATCCCGAATGGACTGCACAAGACTTCCTCATCATATCAGCATTGTGTCATTGGACACCGTGGCATGTTTATAGTTGCTGTTTCCCGTGGGGAATATTGGGTGTCCATTGGACACCATGGAATGGTTGGTTGTGTAGCTCAGTACGAGACCGAGATGGCAGTGATCGAGATGTAAGATAGGTGGAAATGCCGAAAGTTGCATCCCGGAATGGACTGCACAGACTTCCCTCTATCATAGTCAGCATTGCATGTCCATTGGACACCATGTTTTATTGTTGCTGTTTCCCAGTGGAATATGGGTGTCCATTGGACACCATGGAAATGGTTAATTAGCGATCTTGTATCGGACCGATGGTTGAGTGATCGATGCAAGGGTGGGAAATGCCGAGTGCCATCCCGGATGGACTGCACAAGACTTCCTCATAAGTCAGCATTGTGTCCATTGGACACCATGGCTGTTTATGGTTGCTGCCCAGTATGGGAAGACATGGTTGTCCGTTGACACCATGGAATGGTTAATTGGCATAGATTCCTGGTATAGAGACCAAGATGGTGGGTGATGAGATGTAAGATCGTTGGAAATGCCGAGTGCTGCATTCAGAATGCCCATAAAACAAAACAATGCAAAATACAGTTTCATTATCGTTTTTATTCAAGTACAGTTAAATGTGGATTATTTAGAATAATGCTTATCATTTCGAGAATAAGAACTTTGTAAACTGTCAAATTAGAAATGATTTCGTCTTTTAAATCCAATGTGGTTCCAGTTTGTACCAAAAGTATTATACTGTTATATACTGCTAACCTTGTTTTACAGGAGGTGTCCAGGAGAACTGGTGGAACCAGCCCTGGTGGTGTGGTGTGTGGGGAAGGTATACAGAATGGGGGCTACTGTGAAAATGTTTGTTGCATATTGTCTGTGTTACTAGAAGGGAAAAAGGGGGATTACAATGTCCCAGAAAGTTGCATCCAGGAAAGTTAGCCTTGTTACTAACAACCCTGTCCTCCGGGTGGAGGCACTTGTCAATAGTACATTGATGCCCCACTGCAACTAGCTATGGCAGGTAGTAGCCCCTGAGATAGTGCCACCTAGATACACATGTGGGATGACATGGAAGGCTGAACAACATGTACTGTTTATTCGTGCTGGGTCACAGATGGCTACTCAAAATACCTTTCCCATTTGAAAACAATCACCAAACCACCAATCACATGTTTTCATGAGATTCAGCCGCAAAATGCATACTAAGTTTCCTGAGTGCCACTATTAGTAATCACTTTAATGCTTATTTCGGAACATACCAGACATGTTGCTCCTTTTGCCAGAAATGTCAGAATTGAGCACTACCTGTCATACATTGATACCTCCAATGTAATATGTGTGCTTAATCAGATATGCAGTGTCTAGAAGACTATATGGATCTGGACACCCTTCATGCATTGGGCAGGATTCAGGAGGGTTCCGAGTGGGACCAGTGTTGACCTTGATACCCAGTAAATGTTTGTTGGTTAGGTGAGAGAGGTATCGTTGGGATCAACTGGTGCCAATGTTGCCATGGAATGCTCTGGGGATCCAAACCAGATGTCATCATCCACCTGGGAGGCAATGATTTAGGATTGAAGGCGTCAGTGATGTTGCTACAGAAGATGAAGAGACATTGCCTTGATCAAGCACCAATGCCGAGAACCATGATCTGGTCCCACATCATCCAGTGTCGGCAGTGGAGGAATGTTTTCGATAATGCAGAAATGGACAGAACAAGGAGAAGATCAACACTGATATGGGGGTGGTCAGATGACAGCATCATGTCCTCCTCTTCCCAGAACTGTATCGGTGATGGCGTCCACTTAATGATCAGGTAGCTATTATGTTTGCAGTGACATCAAGAGGGCTGTAGCAATCCTGTAGATTATGCAATTTATAGATGTAGTGGGGAATGTACAGTGTATATAATCAATGGACTATAACTTTCAGTCGCTATTGCTATAATGTCTTAAATTCATGCTTTCAGATTGGAGTATAGCTAAAAGTCTTTAAAAGTAAATATACGGATATACGTCTGGGAATGCCCTATCGACTGTCTTCAGTGCGTCTTCATATGACAATCACAATCTATATACACAGTCGTTGTACAAATATGTCTCTCAGTTCAAAATACCATCAATAGTCAGAATGGGAAATAAGTTGAAATAAGTTATAAGGTGAGTTATTATGATGTCAGTAGCGGTAAGTTGCAGTTAGCTTAGGTTTTGATATTGTATTGATGTACAGTATGTATTCATGTTTAAAATTAATTCAGGTTTGACCTCATGAAACTGCTAACAGTGTTAGTCCAGCTGGGTACCAACAGTGATTCATACTTGCTATCTATATCTAGCAAAGGGTGTGTACTTTGTTTTACCTTTTTTTTTTTTACCTTGTCATACCAGGGAAGCCTGCAATGATGGCTACATTGCTATTTTTTAAGCATCTTGACTTCCTACGATACCACTCAACTGATACTTTCTGGGATTACGGTAAGATAAACTAGTTTTGCTCATAGTTGAACCGCTGTGTGTTGTAATTAGCCTTGTAGACTTGATTAGTACGCATTGCACTATAACAAACTCTCACCTTCACCATCTCATCAGTTGGAATGAATTATAATGCATGGACTAGTTCTGAACACTCCAAGAGATGACTTCATGTGAGGGCAGCCAAGCATTGCTTTTGGTTAAATTAATTATCACAGAGTATGTAAAATGCTGATGCAATGGTGTGCATAGGGTAAGATCAGACAGTTTTTATCTACAGGTCACAAGCTTGAAGACAATATATAGATTTAGAATAGGAAGGGATAGGGCTTCTTCGCCACAGGTTTTAGAGTAGGGAAAGGATAGGGTTTTCTCCACAGGTTTTAGAATAGAGTAGGGTATGGTTTTTCAACACAGGTTTTAGAACAGGGAAAGTATAGGGTTTTTCTCTCATTGCGTTTTTTAATGGGGAAATGGTAGGTTTTTCTCACAGGTTTTAGAATAGGGAAATGATAGGGTTTTTCTCCACAGGTTTTTGAAAAGGGAAAGAATATGATTTTTCTCCACAGGTTTTAGAACAGGGAAAGGATAGGGTTTTTCTCCACAGGTTTTTTGAATAGGGAAATGTTAGGGTTTTTCTCCACAGGTATTTGAAAAGGAAAGGATAGGATTTTTCTCCACAAGTTTTTGAATAGGGAAAGGATATGATTTTTCTTCACAGGTTTTAGAATAGGGAAAGGATAGAGTTTTTCTCCACAGGTTTTAGAATATGGAAAGAATAGGGATTTTCTCCGCAGGTTTTAGAATAGGGAAATGAGAGGGTTTTTTGCCACGTATTTCTGGCATTACCATGTCTGATGGAATGCTCTTTGTGTATGATGATCCATATACTTGAAAAGTTTCGCATCGAGTGAAATGTGGACCACTGATGGTAAATGTTAATGGTAATAAAAATAGTAAACTATTGTTGGATTCTTTTCATACTGTATAGTACACTATATAAGATACTTTATGGTGGCCAAATACACACAGCTTTCATTAGCACCTTGCTTAATTTGTTGTCCTCACTGTAACGTGAGATGAGATACAGAAGAAACTAGGTCCATTTTCTATAAATTATATAAAACTCATGGGTGGCGTATGTCTTGTATTTCATCTTTGAACCTTTAGGGTGAAGGTGTATCATTGCTGTGTATTGACAACCACCAACTATTTTATATAATGTGTGGGGAAAAATATCGTAAAACATGGGACTAAGGCATAGTAGGATAGGGTAACATAAGAAAAATGTGTTAATTTGGAAGGACAATACAGTGACCTAAAACATAATAGTAAAAGGTAGATACTAGATAGGTTTTTGCACTGTTCACATGCATAAAGGCTGGAGATAGATATAGGAAAAGACAGATCTTACTTTGAGAGGGTTCCATCAGTAGGTCATCACATATAGGACTTGCACCACCTGGCATCGGGCTGCACGGTGAGACTTTTCTTAGTAATACCTGAGAGGGACCCACTTGCTCAACGTCACGTGACCAACAGAACCCTTCCAGTGCCAGGTTATGTTGCGCTTGTTGTTACTATTGGTGACTCGTCGCGGTTGGCTGTCTACGCCGGACCCTCCCTCTATCTACACAATGACGGGTCCGACGTGGATTCCTCTGATGCCAGGTCTCGACATTGAGGGGCTTTATAATCAACCCTTGAACTGTCCGCATTACCTTTTGGGTATCCGAGGATCCTACCGTGGTGCTCCACTCCAGATTGAGTCATTTGGGGCAGTTCTACCCTGGTTGCCCGCCTCCAACTACATGGGGTTTCAAGGGTATTATCCTCCACTGGACACCCCTCCTCCTGCTCCCCCAGTCTCACTGGATCCACCTCCCTTTCCTGGTTACTTCAGGTTTCAAGACCCTGATTCAGTCTTGGTGGCAAGGGCCCAGGTCAGAACTGGTTTCAGATCTGCAACCAGGCTCCTGCAAATCATTAAAGCCTTATGTCTCCTTCCCGATCCAGCTATCTTGCAACGTCCATGTCTTGGGAAGATTTGGCAGGGACGTTTCCTACCGGACTTTTTAGGACACCGTCCTGTCGTGGGCGAAAGTGGACTTCATGATGTGTTATATAATAGGAAGGATAGGCTTTTTCTCCACAGGTTTTAGAAAAGGGAAAGGGTAGGATTTTACTCCACAGAATTTAGAATAGAGAAAGGGTAGGGTTTTTCTACACAGGTTTTAGAACAGGGAAAGGAAAGGGTTTTTCTCCACAGGTTTTTTGAATAGGGAAAGGGCAGGGTTTTTCTCCACAGGTTTTAGAATATGGAAAGAATAGGGTTTTTCTCCACAGGTTTTTGAAAGGGGAAAGGATAGGATTTTTCTACACAGGTTTTAGAATAGAGAAAGGGTAGGGTTTTTTTACACAGGTTTTAGAACATGGAAGGGATAGGGTTTTTCTCCACAGATTTTAGAATATGGAAAGAATAGGGTTTTTCTCCACAGGTTTTACAATAGGGAAAGGATAGGGTTTTTCTCCACAGGTTTTTTAAAGGGGAAAGATAGGATTTTTCTACACAGGTTTTAGAATAGAGAAAGGGTAGGGTTTTTCTCCACAGGTTTTAGAATATGAAAAGAATAGGGTTTTTCTCCACAGAATTTTGAAAAGGGAAATGATAGGATTTTTCTACACAGGTTTTTGAAGATGGAAAGGATAGGATTTTTCTCCACAGGTTTTAGAATAGGGAAAGGATAGGGTTTTTCTCCACAGGTTTTTTGAATAGGGAAAGGGTAGGGTTTTTCTCCACAGGTTTTAGAATAGGGAAAGGATAGGGTTTTTCTCCACAGGTTTTTGAAAGGGGAAAGGATAGGACTTTTCTACACAGGTTTTAGAATAGAGAAAGGGTAGGGTTTTTCTACACAGGTTTTAGAACAGGGAAAGGATAGGGTTTTTCTCCACAGGTTTTTTGAATAGGTAAATGTTAGGGTTTTTCTCCACAGGTTTTAGAATAGGGAAAGGATAGTTTTTTTTTCTCCAAAGGTTTTTGAAAAGGGAAAGGATTGGATTTTTCTCCACAGGTTTTAGTACAGGGAAAGGATAGGGGTGTTCTCCACACATTTTTGAATAGGGAAAGGATAGGGTTTTCCTCCACAGGTTTTAGAATAGGGAAAGAATAGGGATTTTCTCCTCAGGTTTTAGAATAGGAAACGGAGAGGGTTTTTTGCCACATGTTTCTGGCATTATCATGTCTGATGGAATGCTCTTTGTGTATGATGATCCATACACTTGAAAAAGTGTTGCATCGGTGAAATGTGGACAACTGATGGTAAATGCTAATGGTAATAAAAAATAGTAAACTATTTTGGTTTCTTTCCTACTGTATAGTACACTATATAAGATACTGTATGGTGGCTTAAATACACACCACTTTCGTTAACACCTTACTTAATTTGCTTGTTCTCACTGTAACTGTGAGATACTGAAGAAACTAGGTCCATTTTCTATTAATTATATAAAACTCATAGGTGGCGTATATCTTGTATTTCATCTGTGAACCTTAGGGTGAAGGTGTATCATTGCTGTGTATTGACAACCACCAACTATTTTATGTAATGTATGGGGAAAAAATATCACAAAACACGGGACTAAGGCATAGTAGGATAGGGTAACATAAAAAAATGTGTTCATTTTCCAAGGGCAATTCAGTGACCTAAAACATAATAGTAAAAGGTAATACTAGTTAGGTTTTTGCACTGTTCATATGCATAAAGGCTGAAGATAGATATAGGAAAAGACAGATCTTACTTTGAGAGGATTCCATCAGTAGGTCATCACATATAGGACTTGAACCACCTGGCATCGGGCCGCATGGCAGACTTTTCTAGCAATACCTGAAGGGGGACCACCCGCCCAACATCACGTGACCAACAGAACACCTTCCAGTACCAGGTTAGGTTGCGCCGGTTACAACATCGGTGACCCTGCCGTGGGCTGTCTCGATGCCGGACCCTCCCCCATCTACACAACGGCGGGTCCAACGTGGATTCATCTGATGCCAGGTCTGACATTGGGGGGCTTATAATCGACCCTGAACTGTCCCACATTACCCTTTTGGGTATCTAAGGGATCCCTACCTAGGGTGCTCCACTCCAGAATGGAGTCATTTGGGGCAGTTCTACACTGGATTTCGCCCTTACTCCAACTACATGAGGTTTCAAGGGTATTATCCATCCCTTTGACACCTCCTCCTCTCCCCAGTCTTAACAGGATCCACCTCCCAAACCCCTGGCTACTCCAGATTTCAAGACCCTGATTCACTCTTGGTGGCAGGGGGCCAGGTCAGAACTGGTTTCACATCTGTAAACTAGGCTCCTGCAACCACAGATTCCTGTGTCTCCTTCCCTGATCAGCTCTCTTGCAACTGTCAATGTCTCAGAAGGAGCTCGGCAGGACGTTTCCCTACGGGACTTTCAGACACCCGTCCTGTCAAGGATAGTGGACTTCATGATGTGTTATATAATAGGGAAAGGATAGGCTTTTTCTCCACAGATTTTAGAACAGGGAAAGGGTAAGGTTTTTCACCACATGTTTTAGAATAGAGAAAGGGTAGGGTTTTTCTCCACATGTTTTAGAATAGGGAAAGGATAGGGTTTTTCTCCACAAGTTTTAGAATAGGGAAAGGATAGGGTTTTTCTCCACAGGTATTTTGAATAGGAAACGGGTAGGGTTTTTCTCCACAGGTTTTAGAATAGAAGCAGTTTGATACAGAAAATGATTGAACGGTAGCCACCATCTTATTTTTGGTCATGTGACCCCGGGGATGTAGATATGGGTACAGTTTAGGTCTTCATTTACTCATTCACTTCCCTAACATGTAAAACAAGCTGCTTTTTACTTTTCCTTTTTGAATTTATTGGCTTGTACCTCGTGATGCAATAGGTGGACACCCCGTTGACATGAATGGGCATACCATTGGTGGTTGGATATGGCACCCTTCTAACTGCAGTTGGGTCTGTAATGAGAAATTAGGGATCAGAAATTTCATCCAAGCCCCTGAAGATGTAAGAAAAGGTGTAATGCCTTGACATTTACCGCTTTTATAATATAGTTATACCTACAAATGTGTAACAGAAGCAGTTTGACAGAAAATGATTGAATGGTAGCTGCCATCTTATTTTTGGTCATGTGATCAAGGGGATGTAGATATGGGTATAGTCTGGGCCTTGATTTACTCATTCACTTACCCATCATGTAAAACAGGCTACATCTTACTTTTACTTTCTGAATTTATTTGTATGTAACCCATAATGCAATAGGTGTGCCCCTCATGTGCCAGCATGGCCTTCCTTAGGTGGTCTGGTATGGCACCCCAGCTATATGGTGGTGGGTCTATAATGCAAAATTAGTGATCATAAATTTCATCCAAGCCCTTGCAGATGTAAGAAAATGTATAATCCATTGACATTTACCACTTTTATAATGTAGTTATCACAATAAATGTGTAACAGAAGCAGTTTGGTACAGAAAATGATCAAATGGTAGCCGCCATCTTGTTTTTGGCCATGTGATGCAGGGGATGTAGCTATGGGTACAGTCTGGACCTTAATTTACTCATTCTCTTCCCTGTCATGTAAAACAAGCTACTTTTTACTCTTACTTTTTGAATTTATTGGCATGCACCCCATAATGCAATAGGTGGACACCCCATTGGCCAGCATGGGCATACCATGGGTGGTTGGGTATTGCACCCCGACTATCTGCAGGTGGGTCTGTAATGTGAAATTAGGGATCAGAAAATTCATCCAAGCCCCAACAGATGTAAGAAAAGGTATAATCCATTGACATTTACCACTTTTATAATGTAGCTATCCCTACAAATGTGTAACAGAAGCAGTTTGATACAGAAAATGATTGAACGGTAGCTGCCATCTTGTTTTTGGTCATGTGACCCAGAGGATGTAGCTTTGGGTACATTCTGGGCATTGATTTACTCATTCACTTCCCTGTCATGTAAAACAGGCTACTTTTTACTTTTGTTTTTTGAATTTATTGGCATCTGCCCCATAATGCAATAGGTGGACACCCCATTGGCCAGCATGGACATACCATGGGAGGTTGGGTATAGTACCCCGGCTATCTGCATGTGGGTCTGTAATGAAAAATTAAGGATCAGAAAATCATCCAAGCCCCTGCAGGTGTATGAAAAGTTGTAATCCATTGAGATTTGCCTCTTTTATAATGTAGTTATCACAATACATGTGTAACAGAAGCAGTTTGATACAGAAAATGATGGAACGGAAGCCGCCATCTTATTTTTGGTCATGTGACCCAGGGGATGTAGATATGGGTACAGTCTGATTCTTGATTTACTCATTCAATTCCATGTCAAGTAAAATCGGCTACTTTTTACTGTTACTTTTTGAATTTATTGGCATGCACCCCATAATGCAATAGGTGGACACCCTGTTGGCCAGCATGGACATACCATGGGTGGTTGGGTATGGCAACCCAGCTATCTGCAGTTGGGTCTGTAATGAAAAATTAAAGATCAGAAATTTCATCCAAGCCCCTGCAGATGTAAGAAAAGTTGTAATCCACTGAGATTTACCACTTTTAAATTTAGTTATCATTACAAACATGTAACAGAAGCAGTTTGATACAGAAAATGATCAAATGGTAGCCGCCATCTTGTTTTTGGTCATGTGACCCAGGGGATGTAGATACGGGTACAGTCTGAACCTTGATTTAGTCATTCACTTCCCTGTCATGTAAAATGGGTTACTTTTTACTTTTACTTTTTGAATTTATTGGCATGCACCCCATAATGCAATAGGTGGGCACCCCATTGGCCAGCATGGACATACCAGGGGTGGTTGGGTATGGCACCCTGGCTATTTGCAAATGGGTCTGTAATGAGAAATTAGGGATCAGAAAATTCATCGAAGCCCCTGCAGATGTAAGAAAAGGTGTAATTCATTGACATTTACCACTTTTATAATGTAGTTATCACAATAAATGTGTAGCAGAAGCAGTTTGATACAGAAAATGATTGAATGGTATCTGCCATCTTGTTTTTGGTCATGTGACCCAGGGGATGTAGCTATGGGTACAGTCTGGTCTTTGATTTACTCATTCACTTCCCCTTCATGTAAAACAGGATACATCTTACTTTTCCTTTCTCATTTTATTGGTATGTAACCCATAATGCAATAGGTGGACACCCCGTTGGTCAGCATGGGTATACCAGGGGTGGTTGGGTATGGAACCCCAGCTATATGCTGGTGGGTCTATAATGTGAAATTAGTGATCATAAATTTCATCCAAGCCCCTGCAGATGTAAGAAAAGTTGTAATACATTGACATGAACCACTTTTATAATGTAGTTATCACAATAAATGTGTAACAGAAGCAGTTTGATACAGAAAATGATGGAACAGTAGCCGCCATTTGTTTTGGGTCCTGTGACACAGGGGATGTAGCTATGGGTACAATGTGGGCCTTGATTTACTCATTCACTTCCCTGTCATGTAAAATGCACTACTTTTTATTTTTACTTTTTCAATTTATTGGCATGCACCCCATAGTGCAATAGGTGGACACCCCATTGGCCAGCATGGGCATACCATGGGTGGTTGGGTATGGCAACCTGGCTATCTGCAGGTGGCTCTGTAATGTGAAATTAGGGATCAGAAAATTCATCCAAGCCCCAACAGATGTAAGAAAATGTGTAATCCATTGACATTTATCACTTTTATAATGTAGTTATCCCTACAAATGTGTAACAGAAGCAGCTTGATACAGAAAATGATTGAACGGTAGCCGCCATCTTGTTTTTGGTCATGTGACCCAGGGGATGTAGCAATGGGTACAGTCTGGGCCTTGACTTACTCATTCACTTCCCTGTCATGTAAAACAGGCTACTTTTTACTTTAACTTTCTCATTTTATTGGTATGCACCCCATAATGCAATAGGTGGACACCCCGTTGGCCAGCATGGACATACCATGGGAGGTTGGGTATGGCACCCCCGGCTATCTGCATGTGGGTCTGAAATGAAAAATTAAGGATCAGAAAAATCATTCAAGCCCCTGCAGATGTAAGAAAAGTTGTAATCCATTGAGATTTACCTCTTTTATAATGTACTTATCACAATACATGTGTAACAGAAAATGATGGAACGGAAGCCACCATCTTATTTTTGGTCATGTGACCCAGGGGATGTAGCTATGGGTACAGTCTGGTCCTTCATTTACTCATTCACTTCCCTGTCACGTAAAACAGGCTACTTTTTACTTTTACTTTTTGAATTTATTGGCATGCACCCCATAATGCAATAGGTGGACACCCCGTTGGTCAGCATGACCATACCAGGGGTGGTTGGGTAGGGAACCCCAGCTATCTGCAGGTGGGTCTGTAATGTGAAATTAGGGATCAGAAATTTCATCCAAGCCCCTGCAGAAGTAAGAAAAGTTGTAATACATTGAGATTTACCAGTTTTATAATGTAGTTATCCCTACAAACATGTAAGAGAAGCAGTTTGATACAGAAAATTATCAAATGGTAGCTGCCATCTTGTTTTTGGTCATGTGACCCAGGGGATGTAGATATGGGTACAGTCCGGGCCTTGATTTACTCATTCACTTCTCTGTCATGTAAAACAAGCTACTTTTTACTTTTACTTTTTGAATTTATTGGCATGCACCCCATAATGCAATAGGTGGACACCCCATTGACCAGCATGGGCATACCATAGGTGGTTGGGTATTGCGCCCCGGCTATCTGCAGGTGGGTCTGTAATGTGAAATTAGGGATCAGAAAATTCATCCAAGCCCTGGCAGATGTAAGAAAATGTGTAATCCATTGACATTTACCACTTTTATAATGTTGTTATCCCTACAAACGTGTAACAGAAGCAGTTTGATACAGAAAATGTTTGAATGGTGTCAGCCATCTTGTTTTTAGTCATGTGACCCAGGGGATGTAGCTATGGGTACAGTCTGTGCCTTGATTTACTCATTCACTTCCCCGTCATGTAAAACAGACTACATCTTACTTTTCCTTTCTCGATTTATTGGTATGTTACCCATAATGCAATAGGTGGACACCCCATTGGTCAGCATCGGTATACCGGGGTGGTTGGGTATGGCACCCCAGCTATATGCTGGTGGGTCTATAAAGTAAAATTAGTGATCATAAATTTCATCCAAGCCCTGGCAGATGTAAGAAAAGGTGTAATCCATTGACATTTATCACTTTTATAATGTAGTTATCACAATAAATATGTAAGAAAGGCAGTTTGATACAGAAAATAATGAAATGGTAGCTGCCATCTTGTTTTCGGTCATGTGACCCAGGGGATGTAGCTATGGGTACAATCTGGGCTTTGATTTACTCATTCACTTCCCTGCCATGTAAAACAAGCTACTTTTTACTTTTACTTTTTGAATTTATTGGCAGGCACCCCGTAATGTAATAGGTGGTCACCCCAATGGCCAGCATGGACATACCAGGGGTGGTTGGGTATGCACCCCGGCTATCTGCAGCTATAACGTGAAATTAGGGATCAGAAATTTCATCCAAGCCACTGCTGCCATAAGAAAGGGTGTAATCCATTGACATTTACCACTTTTATGATCTAGTGATCTCAATAAATGAGTCACAAGCATTTTGACACAGAAAATGGCTCAATGGTGTCAGCCATCTTGTTTTTGGTCATATGACCCTGGGTAGGTAGCTATAGGTGCAATCTGGCCCTTGATTTACTCATTCACTTCCCTATCATGTGAAACAGGCTACTTCTTACTTTTTCTTAATGGATTTTGTGACGTGTACCCCATAATCCAATAGGTACCCCCCCTAGGCCAGCATGGCCCTACCATAGGTGGTCCGTTCTGGTCACTCTCATAATCTGTAGGTGAGAAACCAATGTGAAATTTGTGTTTATATAAAGAATTTGTAGCCTGAAAGTGAAAATTAGTTACATTTTAGAAAACAATTTTTATCAGTGATGCAACCGATTTTAACGTTTTTACAAACTTCAATATTTTTTGCGAATACAAATTCGCAAAAACAATCGAAATTTCACTAAATAAACATATATATCTCCAAATGTCTTTGTTGGAAAAGTTATATTTTCACTTTGAATTATAGTTGTGTTAGTTTCTTACTACCCTGACAAAAAAAGTTTACTAGGGAATTAAGAAAAATTATGTAATAACGTCATAGCTGATAAGTGTACAAACCCAGTGAAAAAACCTCTGGCAGCAGGGATATGCAATTTTCAGAAAAACCATGGCAGTGTAAGGGTTAAAAAAAAACACTTCCTACTGTGCAGGGCATCACTAGATATTTTCTTATTTTCCCCAAATGTGCTAAGCTACTCCTCTATTACCAGCAGAAGCACAGTGTTCCTCAGAATTGGTTATAGACATTTCCGTATGGTGGAACTCCAACCGTTTTATGATGGAAAGACTCAAGGAACAGAAACATGTGTTCTAGGCTATAGAATTTCAGGACATAGACTATGGGAAATATCTGTCATAGTTGCAGTGGTTTACCCTGCAAACTCTTTTTCTGCTGAGAGCACGTGAACAGGCTGCTACAGATTTCAGAGCAGATTCAGTAATACATAGCATTATTCTTCCCAAGGTGAATCTACTTGGACATACACACATACACACCTTTATTTATGATCTTTAACAGCAACCCAGTGAAACAAGGTTGGTAGTGGAGGTAACCATGGTAGCAGTACTGGTGTCAGTGGTGATGATAGCCATGATGATGGTGTTGGAAGAAACAGTTACATCACTAGTAGAGTTGAACTACAACAGCAGCAGTAGGATATCATCATCAGTGAAGAAGTGGCAGAGATGTTTTTTAACACAAATTATAAACAGGTTTGACAGCATTGGATTGGGGATGCAAATAAGTGTGGCAACACTATTGGATTCCAGATAGGAACATATGTTCATTTTCCCAGGGTGCACTGAGTAGATCAAACAAACACTGTTGCATTCACTTATGCAGGAGCAGCAAAGATAGGATGAAGAAATGAGCAAGAATGAGCATACATAATATTCACGTAGTACTACTCTTCCACTGTCTTTACATGATGCCAGTGCTAGCTATGAGCAAGATTACATAGAAGAAGATTTTCACTTGGATAATGATGATTCTGAAACTATCAGAGACATTCAGGATCTTTTGAATCATAAATGCGAGCATTGCTGGGACATTTTGGAGGAAGAATCAGACTTGTTACTGGAGTACATGATGTACTGTAAGCTTATCTGGCTGAAGCACTGTCCAGCAGAAGTAGTTATCCAATCATATTCTGCAAAAACAGGCAAGTCAATTGTCCACTACTGGCTATAGAGGCTTTGTAGTATGTTAAATATCCTCCATTATCAGTCACTTCTACATGATGTTTCATAACTACTGGGGACACTGTCTCACCATATCACTCAAGGCTTGATCTAGAAAATCTTCAATTCTAATCCTTTCTGAAACTCAACTTACCATCAATAAACATTAATTATCCATTCAGTTACTCGCATGACCAAGAGTTACATCTACTATTCTCACTCCTATACCTCCTGGTGGCAAGTCTTACTGGACTCTGAATGGCACTGACACCATAGTCCATCTCACCACTGCCAGCAGCAGTGGCTGTACGATGACTACTTAAACACAAACCACTATCACAACTCCTTCTCTTCCTCCTGGTGACACTACAATTATAGTCATATAGTCATTACCACTAAGCTCAGTATGATCATGTATGTCATTTACAGTCTTGCTCAGTTAAGTTAAACTGTCACCCCACCACACCAAACATGAATGGAATGGGGATGAAATGAGTGACCATTAGCTTCCCAGTCCAACCTCATGTAGTCAACTGAATACAATTTTTACTGCCAGCTGGCTATGATAGTGTTAAAAGTTCAATTAATAACTCATAATTTTTAAAAATGTAAAGTATAGAAAAAGAATAAATAAGTTTCCATCCATGGATGTTAAAATATTGTAATATATGGACTAGCCTCAATAATACTATACTAAGTTATACAACAATTTCCTAGTAATACATCACTACTCTCAATAAAAATATCTTGAAAGGAATAATACTATCATTTTTTGCTGATAATACTACAGTTCAAAGGTCATCTCCAACTGTAGACTTATCAATGGATCCATATATTACAACAAATAACAGCAAGATAAGTGTTTTACATTTAGGATAAAGTACAGGTCGGGGTGTGTAACGAGAAGTTTACACGCACCCGAGGGGTTAGATGCTACATAAACCCCGAGAGCGAAGCTTGTGGGGTTTATGACTAACATCTAACCCCAAGGGTGTGTGTAAGCTTTGGAGTTTACACATCCTGACCCATATTTTATTTTATATAATTGCTGGGTTCCCTTTTTCAACTCAGCAATTATATAAAATAAAGAGCTTCCCAGTGTGTCCTTGGTTCGGTTTAGTTTTAGCTCGGTGCCAAGATTTGCCATATTTTAAACTTGTTTTTCTTCCTTTGAGCAGGTCTTTGTTTTTACAGTGTATGTGGGGGGGGGGATAAAATAACTTACCGTCGAGTTCTTTTGGCGGTTCTGTTTACATAGATACATAGACAGTGTTGGCAGATAAGGGCCTATGGCCCACCCAGTCTGCCCATTTGAGCTTGTAAGTTCAGTTTGTTTTCCTAGAAGTCTGTTTCCCCTTACCCCTGACCTCTAGAATTCCTTTATGTCTATCCCATGCATTCTTAAATCCCGTGATTGTTTCTGCCCCCACCACTTCCTCTGGCAGGGTGTTCCACTTGTCCACCACCCATTCTGTGAAGAAATTCTTTCTCATGTTTCCTCTGAATCGTCCTCCTCCAACTTCATCCCATGCCCTCTAGTCCTGGAACATCTTTTTCACTTAAAATAGTGTATTCCTGCACCTGTTCCTCCCTGTAAGATACTTGTATGTCTCTCTATCATATCCTCTCTCCCTCCTCTCTTCCAGGGAGTACATGTTCAGTTCCTTCAACCTGTCTTCATAGGACTTGTGATGCAATCCATGCACCATCTTTGTTGCCCTCCTCTGAACCTTCTCTACCCTGTCTATGTCCTTACGTAGGTATGGTCTCCAGAACTGTACACTGTACTCCAGGTGGGGCCTCTCTAGTGTCTTATATAGCGGAATTATGACCTCCCTTTTCCTGCTGGTGATGCCCCTGCCTATACATCCCAGCATCCTATTTGTTTTATCTGCTGCCTTGTCACACTGTTTCCTTACCTTGAGGTCATCAGAGATGACAATCCCAAACCCTTTCCTACTGGTGCATGCTATATCCTCACCCCCAACTGATATATTGTGCCAGGGTTTTGTGCCCCATATGCATTATCTTGCACTTCTTTGCATTGAATTTCAACTGCAAACCCCTGACCATTCTTCAAGTTTCTGCAGGTCGCTTCTCATTCTGTCTACACCCTCTGGTGTGTCTACTCTGTTACAGAGCTTTGTGTCATCAGCGAACAGTGAAATTCTGCCTTCTAGATCCTGCGCAATGTGACTGATGAAGATGTTGAATAGGACCAGTCCCAGCACTGATCCCTGTGGTACCCCACTGGTCACTCTTCCCTCTGTGGAGTGACAGCCATTTACCACCACCCTCTGTGTCCTGCCACCCAGCCAGTTACCTACCCACCACACTACTGTCCTGCCCACACCCATATTCCCCAGTTTGTGTAATAGTCTTCTATGTGGCACAGTGTCAAAGGCCTTGCTGAAGTCCAGATAGGCCATGTCCACTGCCCTCCCTGATCCACCTCCTTAGTCACCCAGTCAAAATTCAATGAGGTTGGTCTGACATGACCTCCCCTGGTGAAACCATGCTGCCTTGGGTCCTGTAGTCCATTGACAACCAGATGTTCCACCAATCTCTCCTTCAGTAGTGCTTACCCATGATCTTCCCACTACCGAGGTGAGGCTGACTGGTCTGTAGTTCCCTGCTTCCTCTTTGTTCCCACTTTTGTATAAGGGACTACATCTGCTGTCCTCAGTCTTTGGGTACCTCCCTGTTTCCAGTGATCGGCTAAACAGGATAGCCAGAGTTCAGCCACCACCTCTCTTAGTTCTTTAAGGACCTAGGGTGCACCCCATCTGGCCCCATTGGCTTATCAACTCTTTTACTTCCAGTTCCTACAGACCCTTTCTCATGTAAAGGGACTTGTGTCCATTTCTGCACCATTCTCACCCTTGTACTCCTTCAGACCCATTACCCTCTTCCTCAGTAAAGACTGAGCAGAAATACCTGTTCAATATGTCAGCTTTACTGTTGTCATCCTCCATGCGGCTCCATCCTCCCTTCAGTCTCACTATCCCTCCTTTGTCTTTCTTTTTCACTTATGTACCTGTAAAGGTTTGTCCCCCTTTACCCACTGATTTTGCAATGTGTTCTTCTGTCTGAGCTTTGGCTTCCTTACTGACCTCCCTGCCTCCCTTTGCTTCTCCTGGTACTTCTCCCTATCCCCTTCTGCCTGTGTCTTTTTGTATTGCCTGAATGCAATCTTTTTGGCTTTCACTTTCTTTGCTACCTCTTTGGAAAACCATAATGGTCTCCTCTTCCTTTTCCTGTTGCTAACCTGCTTAATGCATAATTCTGTTGTTCTTGTAATCCCCATTTTAAATACTGCCCACTGTTCCTCAACCTCTGATTCCTGTCCCATTCCCCTTAATGCCTCTTTCAAGTTTCTCCCCTTTTTCCCAAGTCTGCCCCCCTAAAATCCAGGATACGTGTTTTTGTGTGGTTTGGTTCTGCTCTTTCTGTGATTTCAAACCACAATGACTGGTGGTCACTGTTACCCAGGTGCTCCCCACACTGTTACCCCCATCACACTGTCCCTGTTTGTGAGCACAAGGTCCAGTATTGCCTTCTGCCAAGTTGGTTCCATGACCAGTTGCTTGAGGAAGGCACCCTGAAGGGAGTCCAGGATAAATCTGCTCCTAGTTGACGCTGCTGCAGGGATGCTCTAGTCCACGTCTGGAATATTGAACCACACTGTCCCTGTTTGTGAGCACAAGGTCCAGTATTGCCTTCTGCCAAGTTGGTTCCATGACCAGTTGCTTGAGGAAGGCACCCTGAAGGGAGTCCAGGATAAATCTGCTCCTAGTTGACGCTGCTGCAGGGATGCTCCAGTCCACGTCTGGAATATTGAAGTCTCCAACCAGTACTACCTCACCCTTGTCTGCCATCCTTTGGATGGCTAGCATCAACTCCTATCTGTTTCTTCCTCCTGGGCTGGTGCTCTATAGACCACACCTGTGCGGATGGCTGGCCCATTTTCCTTTCAGCTAACCCACAGTATCTCTCCCCATTTTGTTCCTCCTGGATCTTCAGGCTCTTATGTCATTTTTCACATACAGTGCCACTCCTCCTCCCTTCCTGCCTGCTCTGTCTCTTCTGAATATGTTGTAGCCAGGTATGGCCATCTCCCAGTCATGGTTATCATTACACCAGGTTTCAGTGATGGCCACAATGTCCAGGTCTGACTGTACCATGACAGCCTCCAGATCTTCTATCTTATTGCTAAGGCTCCTGGCATTTGCACACATGGCTTTCCATGATTTGACCTCCCTAGACTGCTTCACTGTTCTACTGTTTGGGGCAAGACGGAAGCATTGAGTGGTCTGGACTGGTCGCACTGCTGCCCGAGCATGTGCACAGCAAAGGAAATCGTGTGCGGGTTTGCCATTATAAACACTCCTTTATAACGGCAAATTACACCATGGGTTCCCTGTGGGAAAAAGAGAACCAGTTATTATAAGGCAGTAATACCACGTCGAGGTTTTGGGGACTTTAGGACCTCTCGAGCTTCGCTCTCGAGGTTCCATGTCCCCAAAACCTCTCGATTGTATTACTGCCTTGTAATACACATTTACCTATCTATTATTCTATTTGTAAATGACAATGTAATGTCCCAAATGTAATTTATGTTCATGTTTTTTAGGTGAATATTTTTTGGTGGGGTTCTTACTTATTTTTAAAATCTATTTGGTCAGAATTGATAAAGTAATAGTCATGGAAATAAGAAGAAACCATATGGATATAAGCCTTGAGTTCAACAATGAATATTATCTACTGCATGTCTGTAACTCACCACTGTACAGGGGTGGTCTTACTTGGTTGCAGACTCTGTGACACCACAACAAACACAATATTATTTAACAGTGGCATGCCAACACCACCTGCCACAAGTATGCTAATGTACAGTAATAAATACAGTATTTATTGCTGACCTCAAGGCTTTTTTAACCCTAAGTTGTAGTCCACTTTACCCAATACTGTATCAATTACTGCACTGGGAGCTGAATTACCTAAGATGTAATGCATGCAGTATATGGGCACAACCTAAAGCAAAACTAAAGTTGCCAATAGGCTACTTCTCTCACATACAGTATTTGGCAGGGCTAGTCTCTGGGCAATCCCACACCCCACACCAGCAATTTATCAGGTTTTACCCCTTTCTCATCTTGCCACACACATTTATTTTAATAAAAAATCGTAGACTCCTGGCATTTTGCCAGCACATCTTTTCTGAGGTCCACCTTCCCATCCCATCTCCCCAGTTCCCAACTATTATTTCATAGGATGGTGGGCCCAACACATGGCCTTGAAAAACTGTCTTTTGGGGGTCATAAGTAAAGTTATTAAGGTTAGCCCACTTACCTCCCCCCTTGCCTGTATACTGTAAGAGTACAAACATCTGCTGTATCAGTCTTTTAGCTAAATGATAAAGTATAAAGGTGTATGCAACCAGAAGATAGGGATTGGAGTAGTTTGTAATATTGATGACATAAGGTAGACTAACTAATCTTCCTAAATTTAGCAATGATACACTCCCCTCTACTCCAGCCCTGCTCATGTGAACATTCACACTCTGTTAGCCAACTGATAAACTGGGCTGCCAAATGCACTGCAGGTTAGGGAGGGGAGCAACTGGGACTACCTGGATATCTTTACATATGTTTTTGCTCATGAAAGCATCGGAAGATAATAAAGAATAAAATGGATACAATTGTTTGTATGTCATATGTAGCATTAAGATGACTCCTACTTTCTTACGGTCATACCTATCCATGCTTCATGTGTTTATGTGATTAGGAGCCTTCTCACCAAAGCTGGTGGCTGCCACTGAACTTGCAGTGAATAGGTCCTGCTGCCATAGAAGCTAATGTCTGACATCCCTACATAAAATGCCAAGGCCACATGTTCTAGGCCATGTGGGGGTGCAGGCATGGTAAGCTAACAATCTCTTCTTCCTCAGAGCTTCAATGCATCACCTCAGCATTGTACCCTTAATTCCCTGACAAAGGACAAGGGATTTTGGGGAGTGATTCTGGCTCTCCTGCATGAAATGCCATCCAGGTAGCTCATCTAAAAGTTCTAAAATGGTGGGAAGGGGAACTGCATACAGTAACACTGCTACTACATTGACCACACTGGCTGGCCAAGGAGAGATCTGGGCAAGGCCACTGTGTATTCAGTGTAGCCACACTAGTATGCTCAGTGAGATTACTGGAAGAAAACTGAGGGGAAACTATGAAAAATACAATCAGAGCTTCTGCATTCTCAGTGTCACTGTCAGCTCTGTCTTTATAGGCCTGGAGGTTCTTGAAAGAAATTGTTTCAAAACATAATTTAAGTTTTGTTATCTACATTGATTATGAAAGTGATAAGACAAAAGATGACAGGGGTGTGTGAGTAATGAATGGTACATTTCCTAAATTCCACAAATAAGGTATGTTTCATATTCAGATCTGAATAATGAATAGTGACACTATCTGGCACAGGGCCATGTTGCTGTGCAGAAAAACAGCGCAGCAATGTACCACACTGTGAAACACAGCAGATACATTGCCCGAAATGAAACAGAATGCTGACAGTAAAGTTGGAGCACAATGCAACAGACTTCTTTATTTTCTGCGGGGGGCTCCACCCTCATCTCCTGCACTACAGGGGGCTGTACCACCCGAACAACCCCCTATTAATATCATTAACTCCAGGGAGGGTTCAACATGGGGATGAGGAGAACACCGGTGGGGGAAAAAATGTACAATGCAGTCTGCAAAAGTCTGGGACTGGGATTTATGTCCTGGTCCACAGATGCATAGCTGCCCTGCAGTGCTATGGCTCATCCCTCTGAGCCATAGCAGCTGCTCAGAAGACCACCAATCCAGCAGAGGTCTTGAACTCTACATCATTTCTCCCCACCAGCCACTGCATGTGCTACATTTGTGCCTTGCGGGGTTTTGTACCCTGTTACTGTACTTCTCAGTTCTGTATGCGGTCCATGGTTTTGACTTAACATTCCTCCCACACATACTCTGGCAGCAACCTCCTCCCACACTCCTCTCCTTCAATATCCAAAATGTCTTTTAAATTAAGTCCCCCCTTCCCCAGTGATGACAACCTGCCCTCCTAAACAGCCAACAGTCTTCTAGAGAATGAATGCACTCTCTCACTTGGTTGCTTGGCAAAATAGCTGTTCATTTTGGTTTTCCTTTGAATGTCTGAGGGGACAGAGAGAGAGAGAGAGGGAGAAAGAGAGAGAGAGAGATTGATATGGCCATGAGACATAGAGAGAGAGACAGAGAGAAAGCACAGTTTCCTATTCACAAGTGAGATGGAGACATAGTGCAGCTTTATTTGTAGCTTCTGTGAGTGCTTTCAATGATTAGGGCAGTTACAATTTAAACAATTCAGGGACCTTTCAAAATGCCCATAGAAAACTGAACAGTTTCTGTGCTGCTGTGGTTCTCAGTATGGAAGAGTCCGAATATCGAGTGCTGTGGTTATGGCTGTTGGTGTGGAAAGGGACAGTTAACGGTGCCTAATGGAGAGAGGGACAGAGAGAGTAAAAGGTCAATATGCAGTTGACTTCCTAAGCAGCAGTACCATCAGACTCTGCCACCAAGGAGAATGGGCTTAAAAATAGAAAAGGTAAAAAAGATGTTAGGAGAAATTAAACATTTACTTATGACTGACAAATATCTGTATTTTGTGGCTGGTAGGGTTGATGGTTACATTCATATCTATTTATCTATTTTTTCAAAGTGTATATCAAGTGGTTAAGATGGTTTTTTTTTTCTTGGCCAACATGGTTGTTGGAAATGTTTGACAAAACATTTCTGGCAGGCAGTTACCTTTGTGTTCTGCATTCTGGCTGGCAACAGTGCTCCTGACCTTGTGGTTGTCTATGCATGCGACAATGGGTTCTGGAACCTTTTGGGAAATGAGGATGCAGCAAATTCCCCACCTATTTTATAAGTTTTTTTTGTCTTATGACTCCCCATTTTAATCCACACTTGTCACTAATCACAGTACTATTTATATCTATATCTACAGTATATCTACATCCACATCTACATCTGCAATGATATGTGTGGATATACAGTACATGTATGTATCTATACTTGTACTGTATACATTTATACACACACTCACATATATATATATATATACATGTAAACCCCCTGTTACCCAGGGCTACAAGAATCCCAGTTAGACCTAGTGGCAGGCAGGGAAGGCAGCTTGTGAAACTCCAGTTAAATTAATTTCACACTGTCTCATGCTGTTCTCAGTCTTAGCTGAGACTGAGGGATGACATAATTTCAGAACTGTCACAGCTGCATAAGCACACTGGAATGTTGTAACTGGAGGTTAGGATAGAATGTTGGTGAATTTGAAGTCAGTCCTGTAGTAGAGTGTTGAAGAGTGAAGAGGTGTGCTGCAGCTGCAGGCCCTCAGAGCCCTAAGATCTGACAAAGAGCTAAATTTTTGTTGAGGTGTGTGTTCTCACCTGAAGAGGAACACAAGAAGAGGCAAGTAAAGTGGTAGAGACCACTTCCAGTGGTTCACACGGCCCATCCCTGCAGGGATGGGGGGAAGGTTTCCACCTACTTCCAGGGGCAATACCCAGGTCTGGCTAGAGGAAGAAGAGGCTGCCTAAATCTAGGTTCATGCTGAGGCACCAGAAGTCTTGGTTGAGATTTCTTTAAAGAAGAAAAAGCCTGTGGGACACCTGCAACCAAGGGGTGAGTCTGCTCTGATAAAGGGCTAATGTGTTTTCACCTGAGATAAGATGAATTTAAGTGACTGTTACTGTGGGGTCAGGAAAAGACAGCCAAGTACAGTTTTGAAAGTTGTGGGAATTGGACTGCTTAACTCTGTGGGGGTCTAGAGAAATGGACACAGCCACTCACTAAGTATGTTTCAAGTTCAACACAAGTGGGATGGAAGAACAAGTAGATTAAATGTGACATACATTTAAAGAGAATCTACACAGTAAAGTGTTTTCAGAGGATGAGGTGTTAAAGTCCAGAGAAATGGCTGGGTATGAATTATGGGAGTGAGAGGTGGGAGACCCCCATCGGTAGTAACCAAATTCACATCTATGGGTTTGCTTTTGGGTCACCTGTTGCTTTCTTTCAGGTACTTGGCCAGTGCCTGAAGAAAGTACCCAGATGTGGGATTGTTGAAGAAGATTCCCTGATGGAGCCAGAAGTGCTCAGATGTGGTTTAGGGATCCACAATCAAATGTGCCATGCTATATGGAAAGTATCCAAAGGGCTGGCAGGGAGCTGAGTCATGGATGGAAGATAGTCCAGAGGGCTGGCAAGGAAGCCGAGCCAAGGAAACTGAAACAGAGTTGAGTTAGGGCAGAGTGCCAAGAGTGTTTCAAAACCTGAGGGTTTCAGTGTAAAGAGGATGTGTTCTGATCTCCATAAATCTGCATTACCTGGAGTGTAGCCCCATGGGGGTTGGTCTATGATTTGTTATTCTGTTGGATGTGAATAAAAGCCAAACTCTAGAATCCCAACTTCTGGTATTTGACATTACAGTTATTGCTCCCTGTGTCTGGAGTTATTTGAGTGCCCCTGTGCAGAGTAGCCGAACCTAATCACCATGCCGAGTGACCTTTCTCCCCAAATTTCAGGTTATAGAAATGGAGGCACTGCATCATGGGACCTAGGACCCTCAACCTGTCCATAGCCACACAGGCAGGGGTAGTAGCCCTCTCAGGTTAGTGCCGACTGGGGGCTACATATATATATATATATATATATATAGAGAGAGAGAGAGATAAATATATATAAACATATATATATATATATATATATATATATAGATAGATAGATATTAGAGGCAAAAACTCCATTTAATGCATCAGTTAGGGTAGTTCCACAGCAAAAAAGCTAGGAAATTTGGGGTTAGGGTTAAAATCCCCCTGGACCCCCAGCCCACCCCAACCAGCATCGGGGTGTGCATTGGGGTCGTCGCCTAACTCTCACCCCATCACATGTGTAAAGAAGCTGAGGTATAGGAGAATAGGGTGAGAGTTAGACCAATGGACCCCAATGCACACCCCGATGTTGGCTGGGGGTGGGGTTGGGGTCCAAGGGGGCTTTCAACCCTAACCCAGAATTTCCTAGCTTTTTTTTGCTGTGAAACAACCCTAACTGATGCATTAAACAGAGTTTTCTACTTGTAATTTCCCTTCTTTTTGAGAATGAGGATGATAAATAATGAAAGGAATGCAGTGGTGGCAGTGCAGGGCCCTTCTGGCCCCGCGATCCTGCCACGTGATGTCTTGTTACACAGTAACAGGAACTGCAAAGCAAACGCAAGCAGCAACAGTAATGTACATGGCAAAGCAAACGTAAATGGCAAAGCAAACGTTAATAGAAACACAAGCGTAAAGTGACGCCAAACCAAACGGTTACGTAAATGGAGACATCAAACAGAAGTGCATACAGAACACAACTGATAATGCACACAATCACGGAACCACAGTTGTAAATGCAAATGGTTATGGTAACAGCAACAATAAAGCCAATAAAAACAGAAATGCAAGTGCATAAGAAAACACAAACTGTTACACATAAGGTCATGGTACCGCAATAGTAAACGTAAATGGTAACAGTAACAGCAACAGTAAAGACAACAGAAACAGAAATGCAAGCGCATATGAAAACGAAGACCATACCGCACACGGTGGTGTAGACGAGAACAGTGATTCGAATGGTAACAGAAGCGCAACTGGAAACGCTAGCTGTCACAGTAACAAAAGGGCACACCCTTCTTTTCCCCAAAAACTGCATTGAAAAAACTAATTGAAAACAAAGAATGTATGCATTATAATTGACTTCAGAGCAGAAAAGTACGACTTGGAATACTAAATTGCTTATATCTCAGGAACCATATGACGTAGGAAAAAAATTAAAATTTTGTATGAATTATTACTTTCCTGGCTAGTTTTTGCTTAGCCCCCCCAGTGGGGGAACTAAGCAATTTTTTGACAAAAAGTCAGTTTCTCGCACCGTTTCTGAGATACGGGCCCTGAAAGACACTACAGATGCCATAATGTTATTCTATAGGACAAATTGTCAACTTCGGAGTGCTGTCACTTTGCCACCCTGTAATATTTTTTCTCCAAACCACCAAAAGACACATTTGAAGGATGTTGGCTTTCTTTCCTCCAAATTTCAGCCCAAAAGACGAAACCGTTATTTTCCAGCAGAGCGGCAAAGAATTCCTGTAATATGGTGGACGCTGTAATGTTATCCTATGGGAAAAAGCACCAACTTCGTAGTGCTGTAACTTTGCCACCCTGTAACATTTTTTGATCTGTCCACTAAAAGGCATATCTGTGGGATGTTGCCTTTCTTTCCTCCAAATTTCAAGAAAAACGACCAAACCATTTCTGAGATATTCAATGTCAAAGATTGGCAAAATTTCCCTATCTATTCCATTATAAGAAATCTGGCCATCTTGTCCCTATTTTGCGATCAAAGATCACGATCAAAGAATCTCATGATCAAAGAATTTGCAGCCTCATGATCAAAGAATTTGCAGGCTCACAAACAAAGGATAGAAAATTTAATAATTTAAAAAATAGAAGCAGTTGTAGTAAACCACCATCATGGTTCAACAGAACGAAGCCCCCTGAGTAAAACCCATCCTAATTTGACTTCTTAGGACACCCCTGGGCTAAGAAAATTGAATTTTAAATTGGGCCATCTTGTCCCTCGCTCATGATGCAAGATTACGGTCAAAGAATCTCATGATCAAAGAATTAGCAGCCTCATGATCAAACAATTTTCAGGCTCACAATCAAAGAATAAAAAAAGCGTGAAACATGATTTATTCACGATTTGAACCAAACCAATGGCATGGTTCAACAGAATGGACCCTCCTGAGCAAAACAAGCCCTGATTTGTGTTCCTAGTCTACCCCTGAGCTGAGATATTAGTGTTTTAGGTCACAATGCAAGATTGCAGTCTAAGAATTTCACGATCAAAGAATTTGCAGGCTCACGATCAAAGATTGTTAGCGAGCCGTGAATTAAGATTTTAAAAGCTTATAACTTTATTTTTTGACTGATTTGGATGGAACCAAAGCCGTGGCTTTGAGATATTATAATTGCATCCCTATTTCCCTCTGGGCCCTGCACTCCCATCAGTCCATAATGGCATAATTTATTAAATAATGTAGTAGTATCCTTATTTGCCTGTGGGACTGAAGGGCCATCTTGGCCCTGCACTGCTATCCGATAGTGTGCAGCACCAATGAAACACCTCACATTGCAATGTTATCCTAAAGAAAAGCACATCAGTTGGGCTAGTCCTTTGTACACCTCAAATTTCAAAACAAAATTGAAAACCGGTTGTTCACAGTGCAGTGACTAAGAAATGAGTGTGGTACACCTCACATTGTAATGATATCCTATGGGAAAAGAAGTAAAATTTAAACTCACAGAACTCCAGAGCAAATTAATATTTTTTTCCAAAGCAGTAAAAGGCAGAACTGTGGCACAAGCCCTTTGTACCCTGAACATTTCTGACCAAAATCACAAACTGTTTAATAGTTGTCGAGCGACAAAGAAGCAGCTATCTTAAAATTCCTTTTTCACAAACTGTGAAAAAGAATCCTTTTTCGCAGTTCCTTTTTCTCAATTTGCAGAAAAAAATCCTTTTTTGCAAATTGCGAAAAGGATCCTGTTTTGGGATTCTTATTTCGCAATGTGTGAAAAGGATTTCAGCATGTTAAAAAAACACATTTGTAAGTAAGCTATCAAAAACGTATCCCCAGAATCAGATTATAGGGCTCCTGATAAAGTAAACACAACTGTCGGTGTGTACTAAACCCCTTAATTTTTTTAAGTTATGTAATTTTGCTGTCACCGCTATCTGAAAACAAGATGGGGGAAGCATGAAAAAATATTCTGCATTTGGGTCAAAAGATCCTGCATTTTCAAAAAGGGATTCTACATTTGTAATAAAGAATCCTTTTTCGAGCAGGACATCTAACCGGTCCCTAAGAAAAAAATGGAAAACTTTGAAATGTAATAACTTTGGAATGGATTAATATTGTTTCACCAAATCTTCAAAATGCACATCTATTACTCAAGACCTTTGTACCCTGAAAATGTCATACCAAAATTCCACATCAGTTTTGCACAGCAATGTAACAAAGAATTTTACAAAAAACAGTGATTTTCAAATTTTTTGACACTCACTACCGCTGCACCAAGACATGTGACTGGAACAAAACTTGCTAAGTCATAAGACTTTTGATCCCTAATGGTACATGTACAATTTCATGTGACTCACTTGAACAATTGCAAAGTTATTAAAGTGCAAAATGCTAAGTTTAACATAGAAGTGAAGGTTAAACCCTAACTGTAGGGGTATGACTGTTCCCCTATAATATATAAGTTGCTAAAAAACTTCATTAATGCTCCAGTTAGGGTAAAAGTGACAAAAGTTGGGAAATGAGGTGTTAGGGTTTGCAACCCTAACACCCCACCCTCCAAAATCAGGCAGGAGAGTAGGTGTGGGTGTGCCTTGAGCTTCTCAAGTCTAACGCTCACCCTATTCCATCTGTAAATAAGATCAGATGTGTAAACTTTGTGAGAATGGGGTGAGCATTAGGCTTGAGAAGCCCAAGGCACACCCCACACCTACTATCCTGCCTGGTTTGGGAGGGTGGGGTATTAGGGTTGGAAACCCTAATGTTTCATTTCCCAACTTTTGTCACTTTGACCCTAACCGGAGCATCAATAAACTTTTTTTGCATCTTATTTCCTTACTTTTTGAGATAGTATAATAGCATCCTTATTTTACTGTGGGGGGCACAGGGTCCTTTGGATCCTGCACTCTCATCCCTCTGTAGATGCATATATGCATGTAGCTGTGGAAACACAATGCCCTCTGGACCCTGCACTTCCATTTATAGACAACAGTGACCAAATTGTAAGCATAGCCATTTTATTACCCAGCTCATTTACTTGGTACAGAAAATGTTCAAATTCTCACCAAAACGTAATTCTGTGCAACTGCAATGCCATTCTGCACCACAGGTGTAAAATCACATTTTGGACAGGATTTGAAAAATGACTACTGTGACATATATGAGGTGGGGTAATAAGAAAGCTATGTTGAAAATCGGGTCAAAATATTAAACATTTCCAAAGTTATGCATGTACATAGCAAAATTGCAACAAAAGTCATAGCTTTTGTATTTTTTCATATTTTGGTCCCAAATTTTCAACATAGCCTTCTTATGACCCCACCTCATGAACACACACAAAGTTCCAAATCCTGCCTGAAAGGTAACTTCACCAAGCAACCATGAAATCACCTTTTGGATAGGAGTTGCATAATGACAGTCCTATTGTTCATGAGGCGGGTGCCCAAAAGGCCATATTAAAATTTGGGGTCAAAATCTCAAAAAATGGCTAAGCTATGCATTAAAGTTGAACCCATCATTGAAATACACTGAACCACATTTTCCTTAGTTTCTCATATTGCAGTTGCCGATTCCAGCAGCAAGAAGTGTCTTCGATCAAAGAGTGGGTCTTGAACCTGTAACCTGTTCAAGTGCGCGAAGGTGTGTGGGGGTGTACTGGGGGTTGTGGAGTGGTGGGTGCTGAGTGGGAGGTGGGAGTGGGGGGGTCTGATCAGCAAAGAACCTTTTTTTATGGTTAAAAAACAAACATTGAGGGACTGTTTCCTTCATTTCAGCTTCCGATTGGGATAGGAGGTTTGGGGATGCCAGTAGACACCAGGGCTCAAAAAACTTTACAATGGGGATGTTGACAGAATATGTGGAGTGCCACTAAAAACCAGAAATATAGGAAAGAGTGATTGGCAGGTGCTTGGTGCCACAAGACACCAGGGATTTAAAACTGTACAATGGGGATGGCGATCATTGGTAGGGGGTGCCACTAGACACCAGGGATCTAACATCTTACAATGGGATTTGTCAATTAATGGGTGGGGGTACCACTAGACAGCAGGGAAATGTGAAATGCCGATCAGTGGGTGGGTGGGGTGCTACTAGACACCAAGAATATGATAAACAGTGATCAGTGGGTGAGGGGTGGCACTAGACACCAGAGACCTAAAATTGTACAACAAGGATAGTGATCAGTGGGTGGGGGTGTTAATAGACACCAGGTATTTAACATCTTACAAGGGGGATGGTGATCAGTGGGTGGGGGTGCCACTAAACATGAGGGAAAAGAGAAACAGTGATCAGTGGGTGGAGGGTGACACTGGACACCAACATTTTATATGTTTTCAAATATATGGGAATGAGAGAGTAAGGGCCACTAGATACCAAGGAAATGTGAAATGGTGATCAGTAGGTGTTGGGTGCCACTAGACACCAATGTTTTTTATGTCTTTAAGTATATTGGAATTGAAGGGTGGGGGGCCACTAGACACCAGTAATATATAAGAATAGGGAGATGAGAGGGAAGGGATGTGCCACTGAACACCAATGAAATACTGTGTACTAAAGGGGATGGCACAGTTAAATCCTTTTTCACCAGCCAATTTCCTTTTTCATGATTATGAAAAGGAATCATAAAAAAGGAACTTAGCAAGTGGTGAAAAAGGATTGAAATAGTTGTAAAAAAACATTCAGAGGCCATGGGAGCTATAAAAAAATACAAAGTGAAGCTCATCGGTTCCTGATGAGCAAGATACAGTACATATTTGGATGTCTGTAGAAGACATTCCTGGGCATTGTTATAATAGTTTGAGTGCAAAGAAAGAGAAAATAAGATGGTGGCTCATGAAAAAGGAATTTTTTTGACAATAAATGATTGGTCCCTCACGAAAAAGAATTATTTTTCATGAGGTCAAATCCTTTCTCAAACGTTATACCTCTGTCCTGTAGAGTGATCTTCCAAGTGAAAATAATGGGAACTTAAAAATTGAATAACTTTCCAACAGATTAATATTTTTTCACCAAACAGATGCATGTCAGTTCTGTTATTCAAGCTGTTTCTAGCATAAGAAATTCACACCAAAATTCCACACTGTCTGGGCACAAGGTGATGAGGAAAAAAAACTGCAAAAAGTGGTTACTTTAAATGTTTTTGCATTATCTGGATCTCAGAATCTGCACATCCAATTGGAACAAAACTTACCATGTCAAGAGATCTACCCCACAGGACAGTGCTTGCCAAGTTTTGTGAAAATTCATTGATCAGTTGCAAAGTTATTAAAGTGCAAAATGTCAGGTTTAACATTAAACATGCTACTTTGTATACGATCATGCCCCTATAATGTATGTATTATATGTACAGTGGCATGGTAGCACCACTATAATTAGGGTTGAGCAGGGTGTTCAATGTTAAACCCCTAACTTTTGACATTAATATCTTTGGCACCATTTGACAAAATAAGCAGTCATTTTGCATGTGTCATCTGGGAGGCATGTTCTTGATCTGTGGAAATGTTTGTAACCTCAGCTTATGAACTTTCTGAGATCCACGTATACCACTTTTTGTAAAAGGATACCTTTTTTCCTATACTTAACATTGGGTATTTTTGCTCTCACCTACAGCCTACATGGAATGCAATTTTATAGAAACATATACTTTGATGGCAGATAAGGACCGTTTGGCCCACCCAGTCTGCCCATTTCTCTATCCTTTGGATAAGCTGCAAATGCTAGTTAACCAACAGCCTACCTCCTTTGACCCCCACTAGAATTGTCTTATGTCTGTCCTATGCATTCTTGAATTCCCTCATTGTTTTGACATCACGACCACCTCAGGAAGTCTGTTCCATGTGTCCACCACCTTCTCCATGAAAAAATACTTCCTCAAGTTGCACCTGAGCCATCCCCCCTCTATCTTCAAATTGTGCCCCCTTGTTCTTGCACATCTCTTTTTCTGAAAGATGTTACCCTCTTTGACTTTGTTGAGTCCCTTGAGGTACTTGAAAGTTTCCATCATGCCACCCTCTCCCTTCGTTCCTTGAGTGTATACATATTAAGCTCCTTCAGTCTATCTTCATATAGCTTCTGGTGCAGACCCTGCACCATTTTAGTTGCCCTCCTCTGGACTGCCATCTTCCTGTCTGTGTCCTTGCAGAGATGGAGTCTCCAGAACTGCATGCAGTACTCCAGATGGGATCTCACCAACTGTCTGTACAGAGGGAAAGTGGGAAAGCAACTTCCTATTTTCTACTAGTGATGCCTCTCCCTATACATCCCAGTATCCCCCCAGCCCTCCTTACTACCCACTTCTAAATCTGAGATCATCTCTACATCCCCGTTGGAGAGTACCAGGTCTAGGATTGCTCTCTCTCGAGTGGGCTTCAACACTAGCTGTCTGAAGCATGCCCCCTGTAGGGCACTGAGAATGACCCTGCTCTTGGATGTGGCTGCAGCAAAGGTACTCCAGTTAACATCAGCCATATTTAGGTCCCCATCAACAATATCTCTCCTTTTCTGCCATTCTAAGGATGCCTTCTATCATTTCCTTGTCCATTTTCTCCCTCTGAGATGGGGATCTGTAAACAACTCCCATGTGGACTGTGGTGCCATTTCCATTCTCCAGGGTGACCCACAATGCTTCCTTTCCTCCCTGCTTACCCTTTAATTCCATTATTTTGATCTCATCTCTTCTCTTATGTAGAGAGCTCCTCCTCCTCCTCTTTAACCCTCCCTGTCCCTCCTGTAGATTCTGTACCCTGGTATGTTGACATCCCAGTCATGGTTCTCTGTGTACCATGTTTCTGTAACTGCCACGATATCCAGGCATCCCTCTTCAATCAAGGCCACTAGTTCAAGGAGCTTGTTACACAGACTATGGGCATTGGTACTCATTGCCCTCCATTCTTTTATGGCCTTACCCCTTTTAGCCCCATGCCTGTCCTTAATGCCATTGTCTTTTTCTCCATTTACCCCTTCCTGCTCCCTATCAACTTCTCTAACTTGTTGTTTACCTACCTTGTTTTGTGTGGTTGGGGGGGGGCTGGGATTTCCTTGCTCCTTTTCAGTGCCTCCCCAAACATGCAGGCAACATTTGTCATGTCCTAAGATACTGCCCTTGATAGGTTTGATGAAAAAAATATGAAATGGTTCCAGACCTATAAGACTGTACAGTTTTGTATTTTCCATTCTGAGCATGGGCAGTAGGGTTTTTGAGTTAACATTCTGATGCAAAATGAAAAATTGGATGTCACAGTACCTTTTTCAGTTTCTCAACACTTACTTGGCACAGCACCAGCAATTTTTTTGTGCTGTGAGAACTTCCATCTTGTTGCTTTTCTCCACACACTAACATGCATGGAAAATACATAAAAATTATGACATTTTAGAAAACCAACACCAGAATGTAGGCTAGATTCTGATTGTTTTTTTTTACAGTAAGGGCCAGAAATACCTTTGCTAGGCATCAAAAGATTCTGGGTGATCAGCATTGGGAGAGTACTGTAGCTGTTCCCCATATTCTCTGTATGAGAACAGCAGGACATTCTTGATTTCTGCAGCTGTAGGAGGAACTGGGATGTGAGGCAGTAGAAAATAAACTGACAACATTTGATAGATGAACATTTTAGTACATTTTACCAATTTATATTAGCCATAGGATTATGATTTTACAAGCGAAAGTCATCAGTAACAGAATACACTCCACAGTCTGCTTTTTGTAAACTACAAGAATGGGCACTCCAAAAATGACAGAAACTAATAAACTAATCTTTCCAGTCTACAGAAACTGCACTGCTAAAATATCACAGTGCTGCAATTGTGCAATTCTATGGGATCGGGACTCTTCTCTTCCCTCTCCCTTATACACATTCAATTTCAGGTACAAACATACACCCTCAAATAACTATAGGTGCACAGAGACATGTGGGTGTCCATCTCCCGGGGGCTCTCTGACAGGAGGGTAGCCAGACATTTCTGTTTTGTATGCACTAGCTCCACCAGCTGCTCCCCCATTAAACAATGTACACATTCTTTCCAATTGCTGCCCCATCACAAAACAAATCAGATTGTTATCATGTGAGTCATCTATTCCCTAAATAAGTTTTACACAAGTATACCTATGCCCTAAACAACAGAAGTTAAAACAGATACAGACACTACTCAGTGGCCTACACTAACTCAGCTACTCCGGATTAAAATGATGCTACTCAGTGGCCTACACTAACTAAGCTACTCTGGATTAGAATGATAATGCTAACAACAAGACATAAAGTTTGTAACAGATACTCAGAAAAACTGTACACAAATGTATTCAGCATTTATGCCTGCCTATAGCCTTGCTCTCTGTAAAGGGATATTAGCCAACAACTGCCCCCCCCCCCCCACCAGTGCCGAATTTACAAATTGTGACTTGTCATACAGCCAGATCCCTATCAGGGCAAGTGGTTAAAGCTGAGACTATAACTTCCTGAATCAGAGAATAAAATGTGATTCTAATAGCTATACACCTCACAAGAAGAACAGTATGATGCCGTACCCAGCCCTCTTTAAAGTCCCCATTCCAGTTGTGGCATAAAAAAAGTTATCACTTAATTCATTAGGTAGAAATCCATACAGTGAAACTGAACTCCAGCCATGCACACACACACACACACACACACACACACACACACACACTCACATACTTGTTCTCATCACATCAGAGGACAGCAATCTTTTTTTTTAAATAGAACGGGAATAAGATTTTTTTTAGTTGAAGGGTGATGTTCACTCTTGGGATGGTGTGGCTATTTTTTCATACAAAATAGTAATTCCTCACCTAGCACATTTTAAAAATTGTGCAATAAAAGCTATAAATTGTTATACAAACCTAAACATCTTCAATTTCTTTTTAGTTCTCTCCACCTCCCATAAAGCCTATGTTGTTGACTGAGCCTCATACTGCGTTAGCATCTACCTGGGTTGGGGGGGGGCTGAATCTCTGATTGCTTGTCCTTCAGTACTGAAAACCTCTCAGAATGACAGCTTGTGGCTTTTAGCTTTTATTTACTTTGTCCCCCCTTTTTATGTTTGCTTGCACGCATGTGCAAGAAACATAGTGCCATCATCCTAGTTTTCCAGAGGTGTGTCAGCCTCTTCCAATTCAGTCAGTGTGTTTGCAGGTGCGGTCGCAGTGCGCCAATCACTGCTCCAGGTGTCCATGACAAGCTGAAAATGCAGTAGCATACAGTTGAAAGGGAGAGCTCCGCTTCAGTGAGCAGAGCATATTGCGTGCTGACGCGCTCCCCCCCAAGCACATACAGTATAGTCGACGGGGTGCCCAATGCCCCGTCGGCTCCATACCACCCAAAAAAAAACCCTTCCTGGTGCCACACTGGGAGCCCACCCCAGCGTGGGCACACCACATGGTCGATGGGGTCCCAATCCTCTGTCGGCTCCAGCCCCCCCAAACAGCCTTACAGCTGCCACGCTGGGAGCTCACCCCAGCGTGGCACTAGCCCATATGGCCTATGGGGGTGCCCAATGCCCTGTTGGCTCCAGCCCCCCAAACATCCTTTCCAGCTGCCATGCTGGGATCCCATCCCAGCATGACAAATGTCCTGCGTCATCTTAATAATGAAAAACCCCCAAAAACCTGTAAATTAAAAAAACGGTCCCTCGCAGTCTCCCTGTCCCCACCTGCACCCACCCACTGCGCACCCTGCCTCCCTACACCCCCCTCACCCCATACTTACCTCTGGAGTCTGGCACGATGATCTTCGGTGGACCGGGAACAAGTGTGCACTCTTCAAAGCCGACCGCGAACTGAGGAAATGCGGGTAAGCTGTATAATGGAATAGATAGAGTTTTTTCAACTTTGCTGCATATCTCTGGCATTTTTTGGAATTTTTGCATCAAATTTTCAACATGGGGTTTTTGGGACCCCTTCTCATGAATGCTGTCACTGTCATGGCATTATTCAGGCCCGAAGGGTGATTTTGCAGTCACTGCGTGAAATCACCTTTCGGGACTGATTAATGAAACAACACTGCCAGTGTTCATAAGGTGGGCTCTCAAGACACCTATTTTGAAAATTTGGTGGAAAAATTCAAAAAAATGACTGTTTTACGAGCATGCGTTGCGCAGTTCCTACGTACGCTCGTAAGTTCCTGAATTTTCAATATTTTCACTCCAGATTTTTAACATTGCCATTTTACCACACATCCTTATGAGCAGTACAACTGTCATTTTTCACATCTCACCCAAAATGTGTTTCCGCCCATGTAGCGCACAATGGCACAGTCGGTGTGCAAAATCAATGTACAGGACAAATTGAGAAAATCACAGTGACACTGTTCATGAGCAGAGGACTTACAATGGCTATGTTGAGCATTTGGTGAAAAAACTCCTAAAAATGATTGTTTTACCAGCATGCGCTGCAGAGTTCCTATGCACGCTCATAAGTTCACAAATTTTCAATATTTTCACTCCAGATTTTCAACATTGCCATTTTACCACACTTCCTTATGAACAGTATAGCTGTCATTTTTCACATCTCGCCCACAACGTGTTTCACCCATGTAGCGCACAATGCCGCAGTCGGTGTGAGAAATCAATGTATGGGACACATTAAGAAAATCACAGTGACACTGGTCATGAGCAGAGGTATTAAAATGGCTATGTTGAAAATTTGGTGAACAAATTCCCAAAAATGACTGTTTTAGGAGCGTACGTTGCGCAGTTCCTACGCATGCTGGCAAGTTTGCAAATTTGTAATATTTGCACACCAGATTTTCAATAGTGCCATTTTACTGCACTTCCTTATGAGCAGTACAGCTACCATTTTTCACATCTTGCCCAAAATTTGTGTCCGCACATGTAGCGCACAATGGTACAGTCGGTGTGCTAAAACAATGTTTGGGACAGATTAAGAAAATCACAGTGACACTGGTCATGAGCAGAGGTCTTAAAATGGCTATGTTGAAAATTTGGTGACAAAACTCCATAAAATGACTGTGTTACGAGTGAGCATTACGCAGTTTCCACGCACCCTTGTAAGTTCATGAATTTGTAATATTTTCAGTCCAGATTTTCACCAGTGGCATTTTTCCACACCTCCTTATGAACAGTATGGCTGACATTTTCCACAACATGGCCGAAATGTGTTTTCACACTTTCAGCGCAGAAATGCGTGGTCACTGTGGGAAATCATTGTTCGGGACAGATATAGAAAATCACACTGACACTGTTCATGATAGGAGGTCCCAAAATGCCTGTGTTAACAATCTGCTGTAAAAAAAAAATCCCCAAACTAGTTACATTATGGGTGTGCGTTGCACAGTTTCTATGCACGCTCATGACTTCACCAGTTTTTTTAAGATTTTCACACCAGATTTTCAACATTGCCATTTTTTACACCTCCCCATGAACAGTACCGCTGTCATTTTTCACATCCTGTTCGGAATGTGTTTTTGCACCTGTGGTGCCAAATGCCGTAGTCACTGTGCAAAAGCAGTTTTCAGCTAACAAACTGATATTGCCACTGTTCATGAGGTGGGGGTCACAAAAAAAACATGTTGAAAATTTGGAGTGAAAATACCAACGAATGCCTGAGGCGTTAGGGTTTCCCGACCATAATGTCCCACCCTGTAAAGAATGACAGGCATTAGGGGTGTGACTTGGGATTCTTGCCTGTAATGCTAATACCATTCCACCCCCACCCACACCCTGCAGCCAGTGAGAGGCATCAAGGTGTGCCTCGGACTCTTCGGGCCCAAATGTTACCCCATTCTCCTATACCGCACCCATCTCACCATATTTCCTGATGGAATGGGATGCGCACAAGGGCCAAAGACCCCAAGGCACACCGTGACACTTGTCAGTGTCTGCAGGGTAGGGTGTGGTGAAATGGCGTGGTCGTTATGCCTGATGACCCAAAGGCACACCCCAATGCCTGTCACTCTCTGCAGGGTGGTGGTGGGGTTGGCTTCAGTTCAATACTTCACTGCCATTCCTATTATGCAGCTCTGTAACTTCTACATTACCAATGACAATGCCAGCAAGCAAACATTCGGCATTGACAAATGCTTGTTTATAAACAGATTCTTGTGTTCTGAATCTTATGGGTTGCAAATGCAAGTGAAAAGCAATTGAACATTTGAAGATTACTATGTGAACCTGAGCGAGTCACCAATCTTCATTCATTTAGATAAACAGTACATTTAAAAAAAAAATTGAAAAGAATGAGACTGCATGAAAAGACTTATGTACTTAATATCAGCTAGGCAAACAAGGTAAAAACATTATAAAAATGTAATTTGGTTAAAGCAATACAATAGCACACACTGAATAAATGAAGCAACCAGAAAAAGGCAACTACTCCAAATGAGAAGACTCTCTTTATATCACAAAGTTGATGCTGAGTTTTTGTTTTCTTCAAATGTTAGCAAACACTTTTTTTTATAAACAAATTATTTCGGCCTTAGTACTAGCAAGAACAGGAGCTGCAGATGAACAGTGGAAGATTTACAGTTCATAAAACATTGCATACACTAGCGTAGGGAATGTCTTGTCACATTTTATTAATCCCTTCATTTACAGCTTTAGATTGATAACATTTCAGGGTATATTTTTCCCATTAGGAAGCCTGAATTGTAAGTTGCTGTTAAAAAGGAGTGTTTTTAACAGCAAACACATGCTAGGTTTCCCTCATCCTGTGCATGCACCAGCCACTGCTCTTTCCTTCCTCAGTGACAGACACCCTGGCTTACCGCCAGAGACTACACCACCACTCAGATTCATTGGTAAGTCCATTTAAAAAAACAATTGCTTGTCAAAAAATAATTAAACTGAGCTACTTTTTAAAAGAAATCTAAAAAATGTAAACTAACGGTTTTGTTCCAACAGCCACGTCCGACCATGGACCCCACTGAAACCTTGTTGGACCACGGCTGCCCAGAGATTTTTGTTATTTTTTTATAATTGCTGTGGTGAAAAATACAATGCCAAGCAATTATATAAAATAAAACATGGGGTGGTGTGTAAAACTCTAATTTGTACACACCCTCAAAGTTGGATGCTTAGATAAACCCCTCAAGCTTCGCTCTCGGGGTTTATGTGGCATCCAACACTTCAGATGTGTGTAAAATTCTCATTACATACACCAACCCATATATTATTCTATATTTTAAACACAAACAAACATTCTAAACAACAACAAAAGTTCTTTGCCAGCCTGGTTTTTCATACTGGCATGTTGAAGCTTTTGTACTTGCTTCATTTATATCATGGATGTATGACAGTGCAAAAAGTGCCTGCATCAAACTGTGGAATGTAAATTTGTCATCAGCAGCTTGTTTTATTTCTAAAAAATAGAAATAGTTGGAATTCCTCCACCCCACCACCAGACACACACACACACACATATACACACACCAGTCACAAACCAAACAGGCAATGACTATCATTCAGAGGCACCAATTTTAGTCAGTATTAAAAGTGTATTTCTTTTTTTGCTTTCACTTTATATTGATTGCGCATTTCTCACTTTATTAGAAATATGTAAGAAAACCATAAGTGTTAAAGTAGGCATAATGAATTATTGTGAGCTGGGGGGGAAGAGAGTAGTGCTGTTGTGGATCGGTCTGCACTCTGAGAACCTGAAATGAAACACTGCCCTCAAACACAGCACTGCATTGAATAAGTGTGTGTTCAAAATCATGATGTGATTTTTCCCATCTATTTCAGTTTGCCAGACCTGAAACAAGTTGCCTGTCACTATGTTTCGCAGTGCCTATATTACCAATGATTATGAATAGAAATAAGTTATCATTCTACTTTGTGAAAAAAAGTTGAAGCACTTTTATGCTATTTGTTGATTTGATTGAGACAGATGCGATCAATAAAGTGATCCAAATAATGTATCACAGATAATAGCGTACCTCTTAAAATAATGTACATTCCACAATTTAAAGCAGACACTACATGCAGTGTCACACAACTGTAACACTAATGAAGTAACTAAAAAAAAAAAAAATAAGCATACCCATACGAAAAAACACACCAGCAAAGAAGTACTGCTGGGGGTGTTTAAGTGTTAGTGTACAACTGTAACTAAAGACACTTGCAAGTCCTGCTGGTTCAGTGATCAACAGAAGGGCACAAGGTTTAACTTGCATGGTTGCATATTAATAATATTAGTGCTTATGGACTGCTGACTTGGTTGCAAAGTCTTGGATGTTCAAGTACAGCCCATAGTCTCCATCCTGCCATTGCCTTCAATAATCTGTCCAATGATCAGCTTCCAAACTCTCATGAGGGATGCATAAAATAGCTTAAGGCCTCCCCCTTCCCTCCCCTCCCCTCTGGCTAAGACTTAACCAACTGGCCTTTAACAAAAAAATGTATTTGAAATTCAGATTAAAACAACAATTCAAACACAAGTGGAGGAGATCAAAACTGGGATGATTATTTGAAATCTTAAATTCTCAGGTAAGTCTAGGGACTGAAAATGACTTGCTAAGTTAATGAACTAGCAAATAAGGATGGCAGCATTTGGGCGATGCATTGCTACATCCACCCTCCCCCTTTTCCTAAGTAAGGACTGTAGATAAAGAGGGTTGCCCATGTAAAAGGTTAGACCCCATTGTCCCAAGGCCCCGACGAATAAGTGTGGGAAGCTCAGGAAGCCAGGGGAAGTGGGAGGGACAGAGAGAGGGGTGGGACCCAGGAAAGCCATCAGACCTCAGAAGGGGAGGACCGGATGAGGTCACAGAAGGGGCAGAGAAAGTGGAGTGGTGGGAACAGTAAGATGGCAGCAGTAGAGTGGCCCAGGGAGCCAGGGGGAGGCACAGAGGGAGCCACTTATAAGGAGCTGCACAGCAAGGGGATCTCACAAAATTGCTCTGAGAGTTTTTCTCTGGAAACACATCAGTTTGGTGGTAGTCTTTGAGCCTAGAGGCTTTTGATATAGACAGGTATTCTGAGTTTAAAAAAAAAGGAGAGAAAACTACAAGAAGTTTAAAGATAGCTCTAAACTTAAAAATGTAATGCATTGGAACTGAGCCGTGGGAGGAGTGTCAGGCTGGTCAAGTGAGTAACCCAGGCAAGGCGCAGGATCAAGGTAGGGAAACTAATTTTATGGATGGGGCAGCATTGGAATGTAGTCAGAACAAGTGGTGGTCCAAGAGAATATGAAGCTGGTAACATTATGCAAGTTGGACAGTGTCCTGGAAGAAAGTGAGTTCAGTTGGAACAAGGGGCAGTTTTGGCTGAGAGAAGGAATGGATGCCACACAGTAAATGAGGCCACTCAGGAGGTACCTGGGGGATGTGAAGTTTGGAAGTGTTAAAAATTAATCATCAAGGATAGGGGTCTGGTATATTTTATACATGTAATGAGTAGAAGCTGGTGACGATAGGTGGCCTCTTAGTAAAGTTTTTGGGCTGGAGAGATCAGCACTCGTTGGGGTTACATTGCATAAATATAACTTGTGAAGAAAGGAACAATGGTACAAAAAAGTATTAAAATGTTTGGTTCACTCAAGATTGTTTTGACCAGTATTGTGAATATTGTTCTGGAAAATGAGAAGCCGGGATAGTGTGGAGAAGCAAGTGGAGCGGAGAGACGGAACACGTGGTAGAGGGTAAAGGAAGGGTGAGTGCGATTGAATCAACACTACAGGTGGCTCCATAAGGCAGGGACAGAATTGGATCAGAGTGTGAGCAGACTGCCCATCGTGGTGACAGGGAGATCGGGCAAGGTGCTTGTTTCTGTGAGGGGAAGTGTTCAGTTGAACAGCGAGTCACACGGCTGAGAGGCAGGAAGCCTGGGCCTACCGTGTGGGATGGCGTTTGATGTCATCACCACGCTGTAGGTGGCCTGGGATAGTGAGGGATGATTGTGAGCTGTTGGCCATTGTAGCAACAAGGAGAGTGGGCAAAGTGATAATTTCTGCGGTCAAAAGCATTTTGTTCAACCAGGGAGCCGCACAACTGAGAGGCAGAAAGCCTGGGCCTACTGCGTGGGATGGCATCTGATGTCATCACCACATGGTAGGTAGCCTGGAAGAGTGAGGGATGATTGTTGGGCAGGGAACAAGGTATGGGAATGAGGGCATGCCTGTGGGGTAGGCCGGGAGGCTCGTCTGTTCACAAGTTCAAGGCCCCAACATGAAATGGTGGTCAGCGGGACAAGGAGAGGCCAGAAGGAGGTGCCTCATGGTAAGGGGTCTCGGGGAGCAGAGGGAGAGAATCATAAAGCCAGGAATGACAGGACACCTTGGGCTACCATGTGGAGGGAAGTATATGTCTAAGACAGGGGGTGAAGGGGTAGAGGGATAGAAGGGCCATTCTCCCCCCTACACAGCACGGAGGTTCCTTTTCCCGTAATGGGCATGGAACAGGGGCAAGAGACACACCTAGACACTCCTGGAAGTGGCCTTCAGGAAGAGACATGGCATTACTACAGGGGGATAGGAAAATGACGGGGGTGGAGGACATTGTAGCCGCAGCGTGGTCCCTCACAGGGTAGGTGCATTGTATTAATTGGCATTCAGGGGCCATTTTGAAGGGGTTAACAGGTAATCAGGTGGTGATGCTGAAAAGCAGTGTAAAACAATATGTGAAGCAGATGCTAAAAAGTATGGGAGAGAATGGCTTGGGTCAGCTGGAGAAGGCGTTAGGTGAAATTAAGGGGCCAGGGGTGGATGGGGGGTTGGGGATGTCAACCATGGCCCCCATGTTTGGGTGGGAGATCGGGGCACCAGGGGTCCAGCTGGCAGATCACATTCCCATGGCTGTGAAGGAGAAGATCTGGAAGGGAGAATATGTGGACATATTCACCCTGGTGAATGTTAACATTATGGATAAATATGAAGAGAAGGATAGCTTCAAGAAGAAGGATATGGCAGTGGCAGTAGTTTTATTAGGGAAAGGAGAGGAAGACAAAGCAGGGAAGGGTAAAACATGGGACAATTGGTACATGGGATTTACTTATTTTACAGCCATAGTCATTGAGAAGTGATCAGAACTAGCTACCCCACTCCTCACCTATTCACTCATCATTAAAAATGCGTATAAGAAGGGGGGGTCACAGCTGGTTGCGGTAAGATGAGAAATTTAGGAAAAGAATGGCACATTTTAGGGATGTAAAATGGGAAGCCAGGCAGATAGACCTGTGGCTGGAAATCTTCACCGGGCCAACAAAGAAGGAGGTGGAGGGGAACAGGAGGGGGGCAGGGGTGAAGGCTTGCTGGGGATACAATAGACCCTTTTGCTTGTGGCCTAACTGCCGATTCCAGCACGTCTGTTCTAAGTGCAGTGGACATCACCCGGCATCCGAGTGCAGGTACAGTTGGGGAAAAAGGGACCAGCAACCAAGATAACTCATATCAGCAACCCTTTCAGGCCAATCCTGGCTCCTTTAAGGGTCAGCAGTGGGGGAGGGGCAAGAGAGGGAGAGCAGCAGGAGGGGGGAAGGGTCACGGCTATCAAACCCGACACCAGGACAATTGAGGGACCAGCGAGTGTGGGTTTCCGGCTGGCCCTGGACACCCACAAGAGTGGAGGCAGTAGAAAGGTGGCTGTGGGGTTACCTGGATAGGGAAGCAGCCAGAAAATTACAGACAGGTTTCAGATCAGGTTTTAGTTTACAGTTTCAAGGAAAACGGGAGGCAATGGTGGCAAGGAACCTCAAATCCATACTTGGTAATGAGGCCATGTTGGCACAGAAAATTCAAAAAGAGGTGGCAGCAGAGAGGATGGAAGGGCCATTTGCCTCCCCTCTGTTGCCAAACCTAAGGATTTCCCCATTGGGTCTAGTGCACAAGAAACAGGCAGGTGAGTACCAGGTGATACATCACCTATCCTACCCCAGACGGAAGTCAGTCAATGATGCAATAGGTGAAGAAGACAGTAGGGTCACATATGCCACCTTGAAGGACACAGTGCAACTCATCAGGGCTAAGCAGAGTGCCTGATTGACAAAAACGGATATAGAGTTTGCATTCCAGTTGCTGCCAGTGAGGCTAGTGGACTGGGACCTACTGGGATTTCAGGTGGATGGGCAGTATTATTTTGATAAGGCCATGCCAATGGAATGCTCCATAGTATGTGCCACTTTTGAGATGTTCAGTACGTGGTTACAGTGGGAATTCCAGATGCGGTATGGGTACCAGATCGTGGTGCACTATTTGGATGATTTCCTGTTTATAGGGGAAAGGGAAAAAGAGACCGAAGCCATGCTGCAGGACTTCAAGGTACTATGCTGAGAATTGGGGGTGCCCCTAGAGGAGGACAAAATGGAAGGGTCCAGTCAAGCGATAGAGTTCCTAGGGCTGGAATTGGACACAAAACAGGAACTGTACTATTTACCAGGGAAAAAGGTAGAGAGATTATGGGAATTATTGGGGAAGATGGGGGGCCGCAGGCGGGTGCAACTAAGGCAGGCACAATAACTGTTGGGATACCTCAATTTTGCACATAGGGCCATTGCTCCAGGATGTAAGTTTACACGGCATCTGGCTTGGACAATGCAGGGGGCAACACAGACCCACCACTGGGTAGATATTAATAAGGGGACCAAGGAGGGTATGGTGATCTGGGAACATTTCCTGCAAGAGTACAATGGGCAGACTTTCTGGCAGGATGACTGGTTATACAATATGGATCCACAGCTGTACACAGATGCGACGGGTGTATTTGGCATGGGAGGTTATGTTCAATGAAAGTGGTTTGCAGCAGCATGGCCGGATGAGTGGGTAAGGGAGGGGGTGACGAAAGACATCACCTTCCTGGAACTCTTTCCCATATGGGTGGCGATACTAGTATGGGGAAGTCAGATCAGGAACAAGAAAGTAACCTTCTGGAGTGATAATAAGGCAGTGGTGGAAGTGCTGAATAAGAAGAGAACGAAGACAGATAGGGTCATGATGGTTTTAAGCAGGATGGTTTGTCTGGGCCTGACCTTGAACATGTCGTTCATGGCCAAGAATATTGATGGTGTGGACAATGTGATTGCTGATTGCCTCCTCTGATTGCAGATGGACAAATTCTGGACCTTCGCACCCAGAGCAGATTTCAGAAGGACCACCATCCTAATGTATATATGGACAATTGGATTGGGGGAGCCAAAGCCCTGTTCTGCAACTCCTGGGCCCCCAGGAGCCTTAGAGCTTATGAAACCTCTTGGAGGGCATTTTAAAAATTATGGGAACAATATGACAGGCAGATAAGTGGGGCAGTAACACGGGATTTGGTAGCCCAATTCATTGTAGCAGGCTGGCATCAACACATGGCACACGCAACCATGGGGGTGCACCTGGCAGCTATAAGACAGATTTATACCCTGAGGGGATGGGAGGACCCAACAAGAAGCTACCTGATCTGTAGAATGATGCAGGGCTGGATGCGGGAACAGGATAAGAAGCAGGATGTCAGAAAGTCAATATCAGAGACTTTGATGGGGCAATTGATGGGAATATTACCCCATGTTTGCAGCTCTAGGGGTGAAGCAGTGCTATTTAAAGCCTTGTACACCACCATGTATGACAGGGCTTTCAGAATGTGCAAAGTGGTGGGGCACGGTAAGAAGGCAGGGGGAGGGGGGATGCAATGGAAGGATTTTGAGTGCACTGGGGAGGCAACTGCCATTCTATTAAGGAGATCGAAGATGGATCAGAAGGGACAAGGCATTAGGGTGTAGTTAAGGAAACATCTTAATGCAAGCATTTGCTCACTGGGGGCTCTGCATGTGTATGCAGCAGAACGCCCGAAGGTAGGAGGCATGGTGCTGTTCATACATGGGGATGGAAGGTCAGTGTTGGGGTACCAGGTGACAGCGGTGCTGCAAAAAGGCCTTAGATTCCTAGAAGTATCAGGGGAGGGATACTTCTCCCACTCATTTAGGATTGGAGCAGCCTCTACTATGGCAGCGCAAGGCAGCAGGCCTGGAGAGATCAAGGAGAGGGGCAGGTTGACTTCAGATTGTTATAGAAAGTACAAATGGTAATTACCACAATCACGATTTTTTCTTTCTCTCCCTTAGCAGGTACAAGGGTATGGGGGGAAGGGGGGTATGGAAGATATGGGAGACTAACCATTTTGCTTTGGATTATACAGGGAGGTCCCAGAGGCTAGAGGCGTGGATCTGCGGGCATTCATTTATACACTGGGTGGAAAAATGGGCAGCCAGGAGACAAGGCGGAAAGCAGTTATGTTTGGACAGCGACACCATCCATCTGGTTTGGAAAGGATGGAGGGGAATGAAGTGGGCACAACTATTGCCAGAACTCAGGGAGCTCAGGATGGAACATAAGCGGCCAGATTTAATGGTGATACATCTGGGAGGCAACAACCTGGGTACAAGGCCCTGGCTAGACAAATTTTGCCAAATAAAACACGATGCTGAGAAATTAAAATAGTGGTGGCCAGAGGTTACATTGGCCTGGTCCAAGATCATGCCCCGAAGGGTGTGGCGGCAGGCTGAGAGCCACAATGGAATGGACAGGGCCAGGAAGTGCATGAATGTGTGTGTGTGGGCAGACTAATCGAGTGCATGGGGGGAATAGTCATCCAACATGGCATTTTAGAATGGGTGGACGAATTTTATAGGACAGATGGGATACATCTCTCAGGTTTGGGCTTGGCTTTGTTTAACACAGATATAGGGAACGCCATTGAATATTGGCTCTGGCTGAGAGGCGAAAGGGTTAAGGAGAGGATGAGAGGCCAGTAGAAAGGGGGGAGAGGGTGAGGGGGAGTAGGAAGTCCACCATCCATCACTTGCTGGAGGTGGACTAATGGAAAAGAGGGGGACAGGAAAGAAAGGGAGGTAAAATGGAAAACAATCAAATGATACAGCATTAAGAACCAAAAGGCAGGGGTATGGTGTGTACGCTCGTACCCCTTGACAGGGTAAGAGAAAGAGGCTAAGCCCACCTAGGATGTACGTCTGGGGGGCAGAAGAAAAAGAAGGAAATGATAGAATGTATCAGTTGAACAGAAATATAGATGTATATACTGTATATAAATATAGTAGGGAAGAAATGAGGACATGGAAATGTGGAAAATGTATCATGTGATGACAATGTATTATGAACAAAGATTTTGACAATTAGTAAATTTATTGCCAAACTGAGCAACCACACTTAACTTATTAAGTGTCTTTATTGGAGGGGTTCTGGGGACAAAGAGGGTTGCCCATGTAAAAGTGGACACCCCATTGTTCAAAAGCCCCAATGAATAAGTGCGGGAATCTCAGGAAACTAGGGGGAAGGGGGCAGAGGGAGGAGTGGGACCCAGGAAAGCCATCAGGCCTTGGAAGGGGAGGACCGGATGTGGTCACAAAAGGGGCAGAGAAAGGGGAGTGGTGGGAACAGTGAGGTGGCAGCAGTAGAGTGGCCCAGGGAGCTGGGGGAGTCACAAAGTGGGCCACTTATAAGAGGTTGCACAGCAAGGGGAGCTCACAAAATTGCTCTGAGAGTTTTTCCCACCCACTCACCCTGAAGGGAGGAGCAGAGGGCCCTATGGTAGGTGGAACACAGTGGCAGGCTGCAAGGATGGCCTGTCAAAGGTGGACAGCAGTAGAAAAAGGGGTAGGAGGACAGGAAAGAAAGGGAGGGAAAATGGAAAACAATCAAATGACACAGCATTGAGAACCAAGAGGCAGGGGTACGGTGTGTATGCTCGTACCCCTTGACAGCATAAGAGGAAGAGGCTAAGCCCCCCAGGATGTACGTCTGGGGGGGCAGAAGAAAAAGAAGAAAATGATAGAATGTATCAGTTGAACAGAAATATAGATGTATATACTGTATATAAGTATAACAGGGAAGAGATGAGGAAATGGAAATGTGGAAAACGTTTAATGTGACGACAATGTGTTGTGAACAATGATTTTAACAATTAGTAAATTTATTGCCAAACTGAGCAACCACACTTAACTTGTTCTGTGTCTTTATTGGAGGGGTTCTGGGGACAATGGACTCTCTCTGGGCTTGAGGGTCTGCTGTTTTGTCTTAATAATGTGTGTAGAGAAGAGGCAAGTAATTTAGCCACATCTGTTGGCTCATCTCTGATAAAGGCATACTGTATATGCTACTGTATTACTTTTATATTAATCTCTGCTGCTCTCTCTTTCTCCTCCCCAACCTTCCTCCATCTCACTGTGTCGCTCTCATTCTGTCATTTATAACTAACTGCAGGGTGAGATCAGAGGGCTGTGGCATGCTGTGATGATAAGCCAGGCATCTGACATTAGTACTGCAACACATTGAAACATAAAAGAGAGAAAACTAATGTGTGTTCTTTTTATCTCCTGTGGTGTACATAATTTACTGTATATAAAAGCATGAAGCATAAGAGAATAGAGTAAGCATAAGTGAACAGCGCTGTGATGCTTTATTAAAACATGTGGGGTATAGCACAAAAATTCTACAACAAAGACGTGACAACATATCAAAGAATAAAAACACAACTGGATTAAAAAGCAGACACATTTATAGCCAGCAAATTTGGCAATCTTGTTAGAAATGCTAGCTGGTTTCTTCTGAAAGTTCCAATGTTGACCCCCGCCCCCCCAATCAAACTGAAAGTCCCTAGTATAACGAAGTGTAGATTGTAAAAATTGCAAGGAATTAAACCAGAAGTGAAATAGCATCTCTCTAATTGAAAAATGAAGGCTTTGTAAAATATAGGAAGGTGCTGTAAATCCAAGGTGTACATGAAAAGTGAAGAACACTGTACAAAAGCCCTGTCAGCAAAAGTACTGCTAAATTAACAGCCATGGTTCATGGTCCGTGTTTGGTACTGGAATTAGTTTCTACACAGCAAGATGCTGACAAGGCTTTTGCACACTGTATCTTTTTGATTCAAAACTTTTTGACTACGTGTATGTTATATGGGCGTAATTTGCCCACAGCAATATGGCAGCTTGAATCTGTTATGTGTCAGCTTGGATCTGCTATGTGATTCTCCACAATCGTGGTGTTCATGTCATTCAATTTTTTGGTGCTGTTTAATAGACATGGGACTTCCCTTTGGTATAAAAATGTTGAATATATTACGTTCCCTAATGTTTATGGGAAGTTTCATATGAACATACATACAACAACGTCAGCAGATAAAGGCCAATTCAGTCTACCAACTCTGCTAGAGTATGCATCTCTGTGTCATGTACACTAGAGCTGCCTCCCTTCCCTACCTGCTGCTAGAAATGTTGCAGTTTTACTCCACCTGAGAAGTTCCTGTGAAGTTAACAAATGTGCCCCCTGCAAAAATTTTTTCAAAAGTGGCCTTTAATGACAAAATTTCACTGGCGAACTTCGAAGCTAACTTCAACATTTGTTAATAACTTTGAAGTTACAGAAAAAAAAGGGTTTATCAAATGATTCACTTCCTACAAGTCACATGGGAGACTCCAGTCAGGCAGGAAGTGAATGTTTCATTTCTGAGTAAAGCAACAGACAGAGCAGCAGAGCTCAGAGAGAGATTTCCCCACAAATATCTTTAGCTTTGTTTGTTTTTGGTTGTAATTATTTTCTTTCTTTATCTGTATTCTGTATAGAGAACTTTTGTTAGTATACTGTTTAATTTTTTAGATAGTTTAGTGTGTGTCTGTGTGTGTGTGTCAGTGTATGTGTATGTGTATGTGTATGTCTGTGTGTGTGTGTGTGTGTGTGTGTGTGTGTGTGTCTCTCTCTCTCTATTTCTCTTATGATTTTTATTTTTGTTAGAATGGAGAGGGATGAGATTAGGAAGAAGGTGGGCAGCAGGGATTCACCTCAACAGGTGTGCTTTTAAACCAGTCACTGATGCCCCCGATCATAATGGGAGTTCCATTCCACCATTGCAGCAGGAGCAACAGCTGCAGTGTCCACAAGTTCCACAGCAGGAGGAGGAGGAGGATCCACATGTTACCCACCCCCTCAGCAGGAGCTTGTGGTCTCTGCCTGAGTGAGACCCAGCAATGTTGCCAGTGCCACCCTCAGCAGCTCAATTACTGGCAATGGCAATAAAGAGCACCCCACTGCCATAGCATCTGGTGCTCCCCCCTCCCACCGTGGTCTGTAATGTGGGAGTTTTCCTCCATGGATCCTGCAGATGAGACAGTAGCCATCTGCAAGGTCTGTGGACGTAGTGTGAGATGGGGTAAAAAAGGCAGCCACCTGGGAACTGGTGGTGAGAGGAAACACCTCCGGATCCACCACTTGGCTGAGTGGAAGGCGAGGGAGCATTAGACGTTTGCGGAACATGGGGTTGGTGTTGGTGGTGGTGGTGGTGGGGCAATGTGCAACCAAAATGGGAGGAATGGGAGGTCTGCCGTCATGTTGCTGTGAGTCACTGTGTTAGCCATAGGCACACCTGCAGCAGTAGTCAGCCATCACCTGCAAGGCAACAGGCAGTAGCATGTCATGACCCTGACCCCAGAGCACCTGCCACAAATGAATGTGTGGTGGTACTGTGGGATGAGGTGCAAGAGCAGCACCACAACCTTAATCTGATCAAGCAGTAAGTTAGGGATCGGCTGGACAATGATGTCCAGTCACAAAAAGATCCTCACTCTCCTGTTGGAGCTATGTGGCAGTGTTGGTGATGGGCCTGGCACTGATACTGGCAGTGGTGGTGGTGTTGTGTGAGTACGAGGCTGCAAGTAACTGTTTAGTTCATGTTAAGTACATTTTATTCTTTGTTTATTTATTTCACCCTCTAGCCTACACTCCCTGCCCTTCTCCAAAGGACAAAAATGTAGAAAGCAGAAAAAATACTTTTCTCTATTTTTCATCTCTATCCTCTTTTTTAGTACTGTGAAATATTTATTTTAAACTTTTGTGTGTTGCTATTACTGTTTTAGTTTCTGTAGGTCCATACTTCATTCCATCCTTTCATCTTGCTCACTCCATTAAATTTACCTTCATGTAAACTAAAGCACTCACCTTTCCCTGATGATCCTGGCCTATCAACAAATGTCAAGTATTGTACACAATAACATAAATGTTTTCCCCGATGCTATGTGCTGGTATGTGAATGGTGGTTGTGTGCAACTTCCAACCATCCAAAGAAGTGCACTAGCATAACAGAAACATGAGTTATTATCCTGAGTTGTTCAACATAAATGTAAAATTGTGTCCCCCAGAGATAAACTGCTGTCCTTCTCACAAATAATGTTGCTGCATGAGTCAGCTAAGGTGAGGAAAGCCCATGTGAGAATTGCAAGAGAAGTTAAACATAAAGATGAAATTATGATTGTTGGGCCTGAATCAAATCACCAACACCACCACCACCGGGCCAAAAATATAAAATTGTGTCTCCAGAGAGAAATTGCTGTCCTTCTCACAAATAATGTTGCTGCATGAGTCAGCTAAGGCAGGGAAAAGCCCATGTAAGAACTGCAAGAGAAGTCAAACATAATGATGAAATTATGATTGTTGGTCCTGCATCCCACCACCACCACCACCACCACTAGCCACTTAGAGAATGTTGTGCTACTGCTGTTGATTGTAGTACTGCTTCAGTACCTGCTGGTTGTTCAGTCTTGGATGCAGCATCACACTTACTGCACAAGTAAATATTTTGGAATTTTTACCATCTTTTCTTTTTTGGGGGGGGGTGGTATTGATACTACCTAACACTACACAGGGGGCAGCTAAGGTATGTTATCGCTATGGCTGTCAGTGCAAGCCATTCGGTTATCTTGCTCACCCAGTACAACAATGGCTCATCACCGATTGCAAGGTGTTTTTCTTCAGCCGTGAAACAGCCAACCATGCAACGTGCTGCTCTGTGTCCGGCCGCATCATCATGCTCCTCCTCATCATGCTCTTCTATGGGTGCAACTCCAACCTCACTTAAAACATCTTAAACAGGATTGATGTTTTTTGGTTTCTGTCTGCCTGACTTAGTCATGGCATGTGAAGGTGACAGTGCTGTAGTGGTGGTGGTGATGGTGGTGGTGGTAGCAACAACTGTTGGTGTCCTATATGTTTTCAGCATCTGTTCCCTTCTAACCCATCTGACCAGAATGTTGGTAAGGTTTTCTACCCTCTGACACCCACCATGTAGTATAGACTCAGGGCCACATTTATACCGGTGGTCCAGCATGGTGGCAATGCCACAGTCATCGGACTGCAGAATTCCAAAAATATGAGGGTTGGAGTCTAACAAGTTAAGAATGTGCTGCATCAAGGCCAAAGTGTCATTGTCACCTCCTGCCTCAACTGATTGCTGCACATTAACTAGTGTGTCCCTCAATACGTGTAGCAAGGTGATGGACTGACTGATACTGGCAGTCTTCCCACTCACTGCCTGTGTTGCATGTTCAAAGGGATGCAGAATTGTTATCAGTCCATCCATTAAAAGCCATTGTTCTGTGCTGAGAGCCGTGGACACTCTTGCACTGTCCTGACTGGTGTGCAGCAGCACATAATCAGACACAGCTTTGTACTGCTCAAACAGCCGCTCCAGCATGTACAGCATGGAATTCCATCTGGTCACCACATCCAACTTCATGTGATGCTGTGGCAGATTGTTCTTTCTTTCTTTAAAGCTGGCATATCTGGTCACAGGCCTTCCCAGAACAGGCAAAGTGGACACAGATGGGGAGGGCCACCAACAAGATATCCTTCACATCTGGATGGCTAAGAAACTGCTGCACCATGAGGTTGACGGAGTGCGCCAGGCATAGTACTCTGAGAAACCCAACATCACGTATGCATTTTATAATGCTGGAACTGTTGTCGCTAGCAATTAAGCCAGCTTTCATTGAGAGTGGGTGTAGCTACTCATCAATCTCACCCAGTACTACTTCAAGCATGTTCTCCCCGGTGTGTGATTCAAGCATGCTTTTTATTGTCAGTGTCACATGGTGCCTAATTCTGCTTATGTTGCTACCACCACAGTCTACCTTGCTGCATTTTTGCTGCCATGTCCAGATTCTAAACAGACCACCCTAGGAACCTGAGCCCAATGTGCTATAATGCACATATAGGAGCTGCCAACAGTTCTCCCACTTGTCCACATATCCACGCTAAGATGAATGGATGGTGATGAAGAATGCTTAAGTGCACGGACCACTGCCACCTTTACTGTGGCATGCAGGTCGGGAACAGCACATTTGGAGAAGTATGCCCTTGGTGGTACCTTCCACTTTGGACATGCACAAGCAGCAAAATGTTGAACTTCTTCGTTCTCTACAAAGGAGAATGGGAACAGGTTGAGTGTGAGCATTTGTGTAGCAGCTGAACTAAGCTTCCATGCAGTAGAGTGATTCATAGGATATTTGGCATTCTGTTCAAACATGTTCACAAGAGTTGGATGTAATTTTCGGGGTGTTGGACTAAAGAACAGATGGCTCTATCACGGTGGTGCAGTAGGGGTTTTATTTGACCGAGACATATGTTGTGTTGATAATAAAGGGACACAGGTCATTTTAGGTGTCTTATAGCTTGCTGACCGTGTTACTGTGCACTGGCTGTTTAGGAGCTGCTGAAGCTGCCACTGCTGCAATGTCCACTTCTGGTAGTAACCACCTCCACCACATCCTCCTCCTCCACTACATCCTGCCCCTCAGTGGCACTGTGTAATGATGATGAGGGTGAGAAATCAGGACCAGGACCACCAGCAGCTGCTTCCTTCTGGTGTTTAAGCTATAGCACATGGTGCCAGTTATTTAAATGTGTGTGCTGACTACCAGTGCCTAGATGGCTCCCCTCCCCTCCTACTGACTCATGCATGGCAAAGCTGAGATAATGCTACTGTTTCTTCTTGAGGGTCCAGCACATAGAAGTCTCACATTAGGGATTTTGTACCCCGTTTTTCTTGTGAAGCCTGGACTGGGAGAGCAGAGTTGAAGAATGGGGGGGGATACTTTTTTTGCAGTTTGACTCTCTCTCATCACATCAAGCATAGTGTGGGGGGCAGGACATTCACTCTGACATTTGGTGGTTAAATCGATGGTGCTGCTTGTGCACTTAAGATTCCCTGCAGTGACACCACCTTTCTGCTTCTTCTTCTCTGGTTCCCACATGGGATCAAATATCTCATTATCATGATCATCATCAATGTCATCATCTGCATGCCATCCACTGTCGATGCCCTCCTAATGCTGAACCTCAGCCTCCACAGTTTCTGCAGTTGTCGACTCCACAGAAATGGGCATGCCAATATTCCCCTCACCCACTGCCTTAACTGTATCACAAGAATCACCGCCAGCACCACTAAAAGCAGCAACAGAGACAGGAACCTGATCCACCTCATATTTCTCAGACACTGCTTCTGGTGTAATTTTCAGGCTACTTCCACTATTGCTACCTCCCACATCATCACCCTAACCAACTACCATGGCTGCCACAGAGCTTGCCAAAAACATTTACATGCAAGGAAGTCACTGGTGGTAAATACTCCAGCACTACTGCTAGCAGCACCCATTCCAGAGCACATAGAATGTGTTGATGGCAACTCCTCATCAGAAAACAATACTTCTTGCACCATTTCAGTTGCTCCACCTTTTACAATTGATTTTAAAGTCTTGCCTGCAGGACTCGCTCCTCTCCCTTTCTTGTTTCTCTTTGCAGGCATTCTTCCTTTTTTAATGTTTGGCAACATGGAAAATTGTAACTTTTGGGCACTATTTCTCACAGCACACACACGGGAGCTGGCACTGCACTACACTGGTATTCTCAAAAATGGGAAAATGCAGTGAAATACTGCAAAACTCAGTTTAAAAAAACTGCAACTTTTGGATGCTATGTCTCACAGCACATGGGGGTACAACAACAGGTCAAGTAGGGTACCCAAGTGATTAGAATAATGTATAAAGCTTGCATGGACTTTGCCAGCAGAGCAGTACCACAGTGTGGGAGGGATAACATTGCAGTGGTGTTCTCAGTAACAGGGAAAAATGCAGTGAAATACTTGAGGTTAATTTACATCACAGTTATATTGGCCTTTTTGCAATAAATAATATGATAGCCTGATACTGTTGATCATATTTACATAGTGGGAGGTTTCAGTTAACATTTTGGGCTGTTAATTTAGCAGAGATGTTACTGACAGGGCTTTTGTACACTACTTCTTGTTGTTTAGAATCTTTTGAGTATATGAATACCACATGGGCATAATTTGCTTACAACAGCACGGGGTCATAATGTCGCAAGACATTATGCTGCATGGCAAAATCGAGCTGCCAATACAGCATGATATTGCCATGTGGCATAATTCTTTTTTCTGTGGTGGGCTCTGCCCCCAACACCCCCCATTATGGGGGGCTGTGCTCTCTGCCCCCCCACTAAGGATTCTCAACTCCAGGGGGGGTCCAACTCGGAGAGCGCACAAACTGTAAGGAAAAATAAAATGTCTGGGACCGTGAATCAAACCCAGTCCCAGACGCAGCGCCTGGATTCCTGTTGCTGTGGCGCAGTCCGGTGAGCCACAGCAGCTGCTCAGGAGAACCCACTCCCAGCAAAGGTCTCATCCTCTACCTGGGAGTGTGTGAATGGTCAATACCATGTACAGCAGTATACACAATATTGCACCATTCATTGTCCTGGACAGTGCTCTTTTGTGTTAGCTATAATGTCGTACTCTATTAAGCGTATGACATTATGACCCAGTAGGACTTACAACTACAGGGCATCTTGATTTATGTGAGAGATCATCCACCAGCGGGGATTTCAGTCATATTAAATTTTTATGCTGTTAAAACAAGCAGGAAAAATGTTTTGTCGGTATTAAAATACTGACTATATTAGGTTCCCTGCTGTGTACAGGAAGTTTATATTTAATTTTAGTGACTGAGGAACCAATGGATCTATGGAGAAGCACAGACCTGTCTTAGCTAATCAAGAGTGTAGTCTCAGGGCATCCTAGGGATTCAAGAACTGTGAAGCATAGCTGAGCTGATCTAGAACCCTATGATATCATGAGTCAGTACTCATAAGTAGCCTAGAGATGCCCATGACACCCCATTTATGTGTTATGTAGCAGTCCTTTTTTATTGGTTCGTATGCAACTCAGGTACTCAAGAGCTCCATTGGTGGACCCTGTCATTACCCATAAAACAAAACATGTGTGCTATCACATCCCTATGTAATCATAACCATCAATTAACAGTCAAATTGAATGAGAGAACAAAAAATATAGTGCAGATACTGACTCGAAATGTGCTATCCCCCCACCACACACACACACACACACACACACACACACACATACACCTCCAATGCTGATTCTGTATACAATTTTTATGATGTACTGCCGATGGCTGAATAAAGTTACTTACTGGAGCAGGGCGACATTAATGAAAATGTGCTACTGTACAAAAGTTAAACCTCAGCTGAACTATTCACAGTTATTAGCAGTGGAAGAGAGGATACCGTAGCTTGAAAGCAGCATCTAACACCACCTCCATCCTCTCAATCCCAACAAGATAAGCATCTGCATACTTAGGGAATGTGCAATCAATGCATCCATGCTGGGGTTTGTGGTCATGGAAGTTAATGCTTTTACGGTCTGCATCTTTCTATTAACCCACTGCCTGTTTTGTCGTACTCATTGTTTTGACATGAAGAACTCACACTCTGAAGTGGTTGGACTGGATCCGGCCATTTTTTATGACATTTCATAATTTCTTTAGTTTCCTAAGTGTTTAGTTGATGACTGCATTATTGGCAGGCAACTAATTTATGGTGTGGGCCTGATATGATTATGCGGGAAAGAAGTATTATGGAAACAAAGCACAATGTAATGTTGAGACAGAATGATATTTCAGTGGTTGTAACTAAAACTTACGGTATGCCTAATGTGATTCAGTTAAGGGCTGTTTCATCTAGATGTGCAGTTTGTGGGATTGAAGCCAATGATAAACAGTTGTGTTATGCTGTATCATGCTCTGAATTTTCCCATTAAACAAAAACACCATTTCAAAACTCTTTTAACATTCTCAGCCAGAACAATGCCACATTCAAAGGCTGCAACACATGGACCCTTCTTAACTGTAAAAGAGGTCTTGACATGCAGTAACTTCTCCCATGCACTTACATGGAAACACAAATGCTTACATGGAAATTAAATATCATTCTTTCAGGACATTACAATGCGCTTTGCCTCCATAATGCTTCTGTCCTGCACCATCATATCAATCCCACACCTCAAATCAGATGTCTCCCAATAATGCAGGCACCAATTAAACACTTTAGAAAGTAATTGAGAAATGTCACAAAAAAAAAGACGAGGTCCTCTCAGTAATGTCAACTTAAATGAACCTTTGCTGGTGCTCAAGACTATGAGTACTGTATGGCATAGCAACGAGTACGCAAAACAGGTGGTAAGTTAATAAACAAAAAAAAGATGCTGACCCCAAAACCATTAACTTCCATGCCCACAACAAACCCCAAAATGGATACCTTTACTCACATTTCCTAAGCATGCAGATGAGGATCTTGTTAGGACTGAGGGTTTGGAGGTGGTATTTAGACACCACTTCCAAACTGTCCTCCCTTCTGCTGGTAATAACTCTGTGTGGCTCAGCTCAGGTTTCCCTTTGGTAAGGGTGCATGTTTTCCTTATTCTCGCCCCACCTCAATAAGTAACTTTATTCAGCCATTGGCAGCACATCACAAAGGCTGTGTACAGCATCAGCATTGGAGGGTAGAGGTGAGTGTGAGTGAATGTGTGTGTGTATATGTGTGTGTGTGTGTGTGTGTGTGTGTGTGTGTGGGGAGGGGGGGTGCACATTGTACAGGAGTCAGCATTTTGTTATGTCAAAAAATCTCGGTTGGCCAGATTAGTGACAGGAGCCATTTCCAATGTTCTCTGTATGAGAACAGTGGGACTTTCTTGACTTCCGCAGCTGCAGCTAGAACTCGTGCTGTGGGCTACAGTGACAGGAGTGAGCCACTGATCCCATTCTGACTTGGAACACAGGGCAAATATTTCAATAGTGTTGTGGTCCCTGACAGACTTTTCCCAGCATTAAAATGAGTAGCTGCATCAATGAGATAAGATATTAATGGGACATATTCAGGAAGGTTTAAACTTTGTTATACGGTATTTCATAAACCAGTTTTCTTAATGTGCTGTCCTCTAATGCAAATATCAAGAAAACTTATTCTTTTCTTATTGTTTTTGGCAGAAGGACAAAAATACCATACATTCTTTGTCCCCAAAGACATGTCTTTTACAGATTTTCAGCAATAGCACGTCTAGTTTGACAGGCTCTTTTCAGTGTGAAACTGTATAAATGCATCAGTGAGACTCTGTCATTGATTTTCATGGGACAAAGTATGTAGACTGTTTTAATACAGCACAACAAAGTTAACAACTGCTCATGTACTGTATGTGTAACCCCCATTCATACAATCACTTCTGCTGCACTTTCTGTGTTCACCCTCTGTTGAAGGTGTAAAATCAAGCAGTATAACTGGGCCAAATTAGAAGATGCCATTTGATTTATGTGGCCAAAATATGAATGAAACTGCCTTTTGTTTTTGTTAAAGAAGGCATGCAGAATGAAAATCCATTCAATTTTTTAAGAACAAGGACTGTAAGCAGCAACTTCACTTTTATAGTCCTCAATGATTAATAACAGCATCGTTATCCTGATTTCTACTTTACTCTGATTTTAATGTTTGACTACACACACCCACTATTTATTTTTTCCATCTTGTTTCTCCAGGGATCTGTCAATGTTCAGGGTTCAAGGCTGGCCTTTTCTCTGGCAAGTTTGAAAAAGTGAAAACAGCACAAACAATTACTGCAGTAGATACATTTATTGAAGGTACAAGTGCTCTGTCATACCTAGCGGAGTAGCACCCTATGTATCACCTCCTGTAGTGAGGCTTCATCTCAGCCCTGTTGGTTGCTACCACTGTTGTCACAGAGCCTGAAAGTGGTGACCATCATACATGATGCCTCGGTTTTCTCCACATCAAAAGGCCAGGAGGTCAGCTGATGCACAAGTAGTGCCCCCAAACACACAAGCACCCAGACACACACACACATTTTCACAGAGGGCATTTTGGCCTTTGGTTTGATGTGAAGGGCAGGAATTGTGCTCACAGAATCAAGGTGATTGTTACAGCTGGCGGTGGGAAGGAATGCAAAATATGCTGTGCTTTTCTCATCACCAATGCCCTGGAGGAGCAGGTGAATGTGTTCCCTCTACTGGAGCTGGTATGTGTCTTTCCTAATGCGGTGATACAGGAGCCGGTGCTATGTTCCTGCCAGTTCAGGTGGGAGGGGAGTTGGTAAGTTTTTTTCCTAATGCAGTGATGTTGAAGTTGGTGCTGTGTTCCTGCCTGTACAGGTGGGAGCTGGTGGTGTGTAGATCCTGCTAAAGTGGTGGGAGCAGGTGCGTGTGTTTTTGCCACTGGCTGATGTGAGATCAGGTGTTGCATTTCTGCAGATGTGTGTGCTCCCACTGGTGCAACAGGAGTAGGCGGTTACATAGACTTTACAGATCGAGAGATAAGTCTGTTCTGCAACCCCCCCCCAAAAAAAAAAATTATCATGGGAGAAATCTTAAAAAAAATCCAGGGCATGTGTGAAAACAGAAAAGATTCAGGTTTTCTAATTGGCACCAGCCACACTGCCCCCTAACACACCTAACAGGACTGCTGTATAATATTGATTGAAAGCCTAAATGTATGCCTTTCTTTCTTTCTTTCTTTCTTTCTTTCTTTCTTTCTTTCTTTCTTTCTTTCTTTCTTTATTTTTCTGTCTTTCTCTTTCTTTTTCCATCTATTTATCCAGACTGCAGATTTTAAGCAAATATTGTTAGCTATGATTATAGCCTAATCCATAACTGTGCATTTTTAGAAAAATTAGTACACAAAGGAATAGATGTCATGGCTTTAAGCAGTTTAGAAATCACAGTAAATGTTACTCATTTCATTATGTTTATTCTGTTTATTCAGATAATTTACTCTGAATTTGCTAGTGCCAGTTAAAAACAAGAGACAATCAAAGTTACAGAACAACTGAAGCAGATATTGTAGCAGCAGCTGGATCATTAAGGCACTCTCTGCTTGCTGTAGTTATTCCATTCAAAACCAAACCAAATATACAATCCTCTATGCTGTCTCTCTATTAGAACTCAATACAAGCCGATGTGCATGCTTGTTTTAGAGTGCCTGCATACACAGGCCTGCAAGAAGTTTGACTCCTTTCCTTGGATGTGTGCTGCAATATAAATAAAACATCCCTCCCATCCCAGCCCATAGCCATGATCCAACCCCAAGCCCAGCCTTGACCAGTTGTTCAAGATTAATAAAACATCCCTCCTGCTCCAGCCCAGACCTAGAATACAGCCCCAATGCAGCCTCTCCTATTTGTGTAATATTAATAGCACATGCTTCGCACTTCAACCCAGTGCCATGATCTGGCACCCAAGGCAGACTTGCACAGTTGATCAAAATTAATCATCCCTACCACTTCAGTTTGCTGCCACGATCCTGCCTCATCTCAGCCATGTCCATTTCTGAAATATTAACTGATCATCCCTCCCACTTAGGGGTGGGTGAAAGTTGCAAATTCCACTTTTGAGGAACTTCCATGAAATTTCAAAAATTTAGCAAAAATGTTGGAATTTTCTCCATTGGTGAAACAGTGATTATCTGCAGATTTTCACCGAGTTCCAATATTTTTTTACCAAACCTTTAAAAGGTACTTCCCTGACTCATTCCCCATATACCCTGAAAATTTGGACCAGATGAACAAACTGTAGAGATGAGCGAAGAATTTGCCAAAAATGACAAAACAAGTGTTGTTTTGCACTTCATTTTGCACTCTGCAGCTCCACAATCACACATCCAACCAGAACAAAATTTGAAGGATTCAGAGATCTATGGTAGCAGACAGTGCATGCAAAATTGCAGGTAAATCGGTCAAACATTTGTAAAGTTATTAAAGTGCAAATATTTGGGCTTAACATAAAAGTGGCTAATCAACCCTAACTTTACCTGCAATACCGTGCAAGTAAAAAAAAAATATATATATATATATATATATGGCAAAAAAACTCCATTTAATGCATTAGTTAGGGTTGTTCCACACCGACAAAAGCAAGGAAATTCAATGTTAGGGTTGAAAGCACCCCTTGGACCACCCCTGCCCACACCCCCAACCAGCATCAGGGTGTGCATTAGGGTTGTCGGCCATAACTCTCACCCTATCACATGAGTAAAGAAGCAGAAGTGTAGGAAAATGGGGTGAGAGTTAGGACAGACAACCCTAATGAGCACCCTGATGCCAGTTGGGGGTGTGGGCGGGGCGGTCCAAGGGGCACTTTAAACCCTAACACTGAATTTCCTCACTTTTGTCGGTGTGGAACAGCCCTAACTAATGCATTAAATGGAGTTTTTTGCCTCTAATTTCCCTTATTTTTGAGAATGATAACGAGAAATAGTGAATGTAGGGCCCCTTGCTCCCACTACATGATGTCTTGTCACATAGTAACATTGTGCCTGCAAACACAAATAGTGATGCTCATGGTGACACAAAGCAAAACAGAAAGAGAAACAGTAGTGTAGACAGAAGTGTTAAAAACAACGCAAAAGCAAGCACAAATGAAAAGGCAAAGGGTAACGCACATGGTGGCATAGACGTGAACAGTAAGTGAAATGGGAACAGAACTTCAAGCGAAAACAGTAATGGTAACAGTAATGTAAGCTCACAGGCTGGTTTTCCCCAAAAGCTGCAAAAGAAAGACAGTGAGTACAAAGAATGTATACATAATAATGGTTCTCGGACCAGAAAATGAGGCGTTGGAATACTAAATTGCTTATATCTCAGGAACCGTACGATGTAGAAAAGAAATTTAAAAGTCATATGATTTATGAGTTTCCTGCCTAGTTTTGCACTTAGCTCCCATTAGCTTTTTTCTGATGAAAAGTCCGTATCTTGCACCATTTCCAAGATATGGGGAGGGAGGCGAGGGAGCAGTCGGGAAAGGCACAGCCAATCGCCTCCTTCCTTCAGACCACAGTAACCAGCTGAGCACTAGGGCTTCGCTTCACCAGCGGGTGGTCGGCAGCACCTAGCCAAACTTGGGAACCATAAGGACGGGAGGAACAGCGAGGGAGCAGTTGGGATAGGCGAAGCCAATCGCCTGCTTCCTTCAGCCTACAGTAACCAGCTGAGCGCTGGGGCTTCGCTCTGACAGCGGGCGGTCGGCAGCACCTAGCCAAACTTGGGAACCATAAGGCAAGGAGGAACAGTGAGGCAGCAGTTGGGATAGGCGCAGCCAATCACCTGCTTCCTTCAGCCCACAATAACCAGCTGAGCGCCAGGGCTTCACTCCACCAGCGGGCGGTTGGCGGCACCTAGCCGAACTTGGGAACCATAAGGACAGGAGGAACAGAGAGGCAGCAGTTGGGATAGGCACAGCAAATCACCTGCTTCCTTCAGCCCACAGTAACCATCTGAGTGCCAGGGTTTCGCTCCGCCAGCGGGCGGATGGCGGCACCTAGCCGAACTTGGGAACCATAAGGCCAGGAGGAACAGCGAGGGAGCAGTCGGGAAAGGCGCAGCCAATTGCCTGCTTCCTTCAGCCTACAGTAACCATCTGAGCGCTTGGGCTTCACTCTGCCAGCGGGCGGTCGGCGGCACCTAGCCGAACTTGGGAACCATAAGGTCGGGAGGAACAGCGAGGGAGCAGTCAGGAAAGGCCCAGCCAATCACCTGCTTCCTTCAGCCCACAGTAACCAGTTGAGCGCCAGGGCTTCGTTCCACCAGCGGGCGGTCGGCGGCACCTAGCTGAACTTGGGAACCATAAGGTCGGAAGGAACAGCGAGGGAGCAGTCGGGATAGGCGCAGCCCATCACCTGCTTCCTTCAGCCCACAGTAACCAGCTGAGTGCCAGGGCTTTGCTCCACCAGCAGGCGGTCAGCGGCACCTAGCCGAACTTGGGAACCATAAGGCCGGGAGGAACAGCAAGGGAGCAGTCGGGAAAGGCGCAGCCAATCGCCTGCTTCCTTCAGCCCACAGTAACCAGCTGAGAGCCAGGGCTTTGCTCCGCCAGCGGGCGGTCAGCGGCACCTAGCCGAACTTGGGAACCATAAGGACGGGAGGAACAGCGATGCAGCAGTTGGGATAGGCGCAGCCAATCGCCTGCTTCCTTCAGCCCACAGTAACCATCTGAGCGCCGGGGCTTAGCTCCGCCAGCGGGCAGTCGGCGGCAACAGGTCGAACTTGGGAACCATAAGGCCGGGAGGAACAGCGAGGGAGAAGTCGGGAAAGCCAACAGCCAATCGCCTGCTTCCTTCAGCCCACAGTAACCAGCTGAGCACTGGAGCTTTGCTCCACCAGTGGGCGGTCAGCGGCACCTAGCCGAACTTGGGAACCATAAGGCCAGGAGGAACAGCGAGGGAGCAGTCGGGAAAGGCGCAGCCAATCGCCTGCTTCCTTCAGCCTACAGTAACCATCTGAGCGCCGGAGCTTCGCTCCGCTAGTGGGCGGTCGGCGGCACCTAGCCGAACTTGGGAACCATAAGGCCAGGAGGAACAACGAGGGAGCAGTCGGTAAAGGTGCAGCCAATCGCCTGCTTCCTTCAGCCCACAGTAACCAGTTGAGCGCCAGGGCTTCGTTATACCAGCGGGTGGTCGGCGGCACCTAGCTAAACTTGGGAACCATAAGGTCGGGAGGAACAGCGAGGGAGCAGTCGGGAAAGCCACAGCCAATCGCCTGCTTCCTTCAGCCCACAGTAACTAGCTGAGCGCCGGGGCTTCGCTCCGCCAGCGGGCGGTCGGCGGCACCTAGCCGAACTTGGGAACCATCAGGACGGGAGGTACAGTGAGGCAGCAGTTGGGATAGGTGCAGCCAATCGCCTGCTTCCTTCAGCCCACAGTAACCAGCTGAGAGCCAGGGCTTCGCTCCACCAGTGGGCGGTCGGCGGCACCTAGCCGAACTTGGGAACCATAAGGACGGGAGGAAGAGCGAGGCAGCAGTTGGGATAGGCGCAGCCAATCGCCTGCTTCCTTCAGCCCACAGTAACCATCTGAGTGCTGGGGCTTAGCTCCGCCAGCGGGCGGTCGGCGGCACCTAGCCGATCTTGGGAGGAACAGCGAGGGAGCAGTCAGGAAAGAAACAGCCAATCGCCTGCTTCCTTCAGCGCACAGTAACCAGCTGAGCGCTGGGGCTTTGCTTCACCAGTGGTCAGTCGGCGGCACCTAGCTGAACTTGGGAACCATCAGGATGGGAGGTACAGCGAGGCAGCAGTTGGGATAGGTGCAGCCAATCGCCCGCTTCCTTCAGCCCACAGGAACCAGTTGAGCGCCAGGGCTTTGCTCTGCCAGCCGGTGGTCGGCGGCACCTAGCCGAACTTGGGAATCATCAGGACGGGAGGTACAGCAAGGCAGCAGTTGGGATAGGCGCAGCCAATCGCCTACTTCCTTCAGCCCACAGTAACCATCTGAGTGCTGGGGCTTAGCTCCGCCAGTGGGCGGTCGGCGGCACCTAGCCGAACTTGGGAACCATAAGGCCGGGAGGAACAGCAAGGGAGCAGTCGGGAAAGGTGCAGCCAATCACCTGCTTCCTTCAGCCCACAGTAACCAGCTGAGCGCCGGGGCTTCGCTCCTCCAGCGGGCGGTCGGTGGCACCTAGCCGAACTTGGGAACCATAAGGCTGGGAGGAACAGTGAGGGAGCAGTCGGGAAAGGCACAGCCAATCGCCTGCTTCCTTCATCCCACAGTAACCAGCTGAGCGCCATGGCTTCGCTCCACCAGCGGGCGGTCGGCGGCTCCTAGCCAAACTTGGGAACCATAAGGACGGGAGGTACAGTGAGGCAGCAGTTGGGATAGGCACAGCCAATAACCTGCTTCCTTCAGCCCACAGTAACCAGCTGAGAGCCAGGGCTTCGCTCCGCCAGCGGGCGGTCGGCGGCACCTAGCCGAACTTGGGAACCATAAGGACGGGAGGAACAGCGATGCAGCAGTTGGGATAGGCGCAGCCAATCGCCTGCTTCCTTCAGCCCACAGTAACCATCTGAGCGCCGGGGCTTAGCTCCCGCCAGCGGGCAGTCGGCGGCAACAGGTCGAACTTGGGAACCATAAGGCCGGGAGGAACAGCGAGGGAGAAGTCGGGAAAGCCACAGCCAATCGCCTGCTTCCTTCAGCCCACAGTAACCAGCTGAGCGCTGGAGCTTTGCTCCACCAGTGGGCGGTCAGCGGCACCTAGCCGAACTTGGGAACCATAAGGCCAGGAGGAACAGCGAGGAGCAGTCTGGAAAGGTGCAGCCAATCGCCTGCTTCCTTCAGCCTACAGTAACCATCTGAGCGCCGGGGCTTCGCTCCGCTAGTGGGCGGTCGGTGGCACCTAGCCGAACTTGGGAACCATAAGGACGGGAGGAACAGCGAGGCAGCAGTTGGGATAGGCGCAGCCAATCGCCTGCTTCCTTCAGCCCACAGTAACCATCTGAGTGCTGGGGCTTAGCTCCGCCAGCGGGCGGTCGGCGGCACCTAGCCGATCTTGGGAGGAACAGCGAGGGAGCAGTCGGGAAAGCCACAGCCAATCGCCTGCTTCCTTCAGCCCACAGTAACCAGCTGAGCGCTGGGGCTTTGCTTCACCAGCGGTCAGTCGGCGGCACCTAGCTGAACTTGGGAACCATCAGGATGGGAGGTACAGCGAGGCAGCAGTTGGGATAGGTGCAGCCAATCGCCCGCTTCCTTCAGCCCACAGGAACCAGCTGAGTGCCAGGGCTTTGCTCTGCCAGCTGGCGGTCGGCGGCACCTAGCCGAACTTGGGAACCATCAGGACGGGAGGTACAGCAAGGCAGCAGTTGGGATAGGCGCAGCCAATCGCCTACTTCCTTCAGCCCACAGTAACCATCTGAGCGCCGGGGCTTAGCTCCGCCAGTGGGCGGTCGGCGGCAACTAGCCAAACTTGGGAACCATAAGGCCGGGAGGAACAGTGAGGGAGCAGTCTGGAAAGGCACAGCCAATCACCTGCTTCCTTTATCCCACAGTAACCAGCTGAGCGCCGTGGCTTCGCTCCACCAGCGGGTGGTCGACGGCACCTAGCCGAACTTGGGAACCATAAGGCCGGAGGAACAGTGAGGGAGCAGTCGGAAGATCACAGCCACCGCTTCCTTCAGCCCACAGTAACCAGCTGAGCGCCGGGGCTTTGCTCCGCCAGCTGGCGGTCAGCGGCACCTCAGTCAACTTGGGAACCATAAGGACGGGAGGTACAATGAGGCAGCAGTTGGGATAGGCGCAGCCAATCGCCTGCTTCCTTCATCCCACAGTAACCAGCTGAGTGCGGCGGCTTCGCTCCGCCAGCGGGCGGTCGGTGGCACCTAGCCAAACTTGGGAACCATAAGGCCGGGAGGAACAGTGAGGGAGCAGTCGGGATAGGCGCAGCCAATCGTCTGCTTCCTTCAGCCCACAGTAACCATCTGAGCAGCCGGGCTTCGCTCCGCCAGCTGGCGGTCGGCGGCACCTCAGCCAACTTGGGAACCATAAGGCCGGAGGAACAGTGAGGGAGCAGTCGGGAAAGCCACAGCCAATCGCCTGCTTCCTTCAGCCCACAGTAACCAGCTGAGCACTGGGGCTTTGCTCTGCCAGCGGGCGGTCAGCAGCACCTAGCCGAACTTGGAAACCATAAGTCCAGGAGGAACACAGAGGGAGCAGTCGGGAAAGGCGCAGCCAATCGCCTGCTTCCTTCAGCCCACAGTAACCAGCTGAGCGCCAGGGCTTCGCTCCACCAGCGGGCGGTCGGCGGCACCTAGCCGAACTTGGGAACCATAAGGACGGGAGGAACAGTGAGGCAACAGTTGGGATTGACACAGCCAATCGCCTGCTTCCTTCAGCCCACAGTAACCAGCTGAGTGCCGGGGCTTCGCTCTGCCAGCGGGCAGTCAGCGGCACCTAGCCGAACTTGGGAACCATAAGGCTGGGAGGAACAGTGAGGGAGCAGTCGGGAAAGGCGCAGCCAATCGGTAAGCGAGCGCTCCACCAGGCACAGCAGCCGATTGGCTCTCCTGCCCCTTTGACTTACACTGACTCAGTTTGCATTGCTGAAATCTGTGTGGGACTTGAAAATGTGTTTTTCTTTTTCTCTTTTACTCTTCCCCTGGTGTTGTACTGCAAGTTTCCCAGAAGAGCTGCCTCCACTCTGGTGAGACATCTATAGAGAGCAACTGCTGTTGAATCTGTTGAATTCTGCTGGACTCTGTTAGCAGCAGTTGGCCAGATGCTGAGGCGCCACGCTCCTTCTAGTTTTATATGTGTAAATCATCAAAAAAGTGCTGTTATCCACTACTGTATTGTAAGAGGATACTACCGTTTTACTGCTCTTTAAGGTAATTGCAGCTCCCTGTCTGAATATGTAGGGTGGGCCAGATGCTGAGGCTCCACAGGACCTCCCCCCACAGTCCTTTGTAGTGCAGATTTGGTTAGTGATGCTCAGAATAAGGTTTGCTACTGCCCTTATTAATTGCTGCACCCTCCTCTGTCTCTCTCCAGCCTGCTTCCTTCAGCCCACAGTAACCATCTGAGCGCCAGGGGCTTCGCTCCGCCAGCAGGCGGTCGGCGGCACCTAGCCGAACTTGGTAACCGTAAGGACGGGAGGTACAGCGAGGCAGCAGTTGGGATAAGCGCAGCCAATCGCCTGCTTCCTTCAGCCCACAGTAACCAGCTGAGCGCCAGGGCTTCGCTCCGCCAGCGGGCGGTCGGCGGCACCTAGCTGAACTTGGGAACCATAAGGATGGGAGTAACAGCGAGGCAGCAGTTGGGATAGGCACAGCCAATCGCCTGCTTCCTTCAGCCCACAGCAACCAGCTGAGCGCCGGGGCTTCGCTCCACCAGCGGGCGGGCGGCGGCACCTAGCCGAACTTGGGAACCATGAGGCCGGGAGGAACAGCGAGGGGAGCAGTCGGGAAAGGCACAGCCAATCGGCAAGCAAGCACTCCACCAGGCACAGCAGCCGATTGGCTCTCCTGCCCCATTGACTTACACTGGCTCAGTTTGCATTGCTGAAATCTTTGTGGGACTTGAAAATTTGTTTTTCTTTTTGTCTTTTACTCTTCCCCTGGTGTTGTACTGCAAGTTTCCCAGAAGAGCTGCTTCCACCCTGGTGAGACATCTATAGAGAGCAACTACTGTTGATTCTGTTGAATTCTGCTGGACTCCGTTAGCAGCAGTGGGCCAGATGCTGAGGCGCCACTCTCCTTCTAGTTTTATATGTGTAAATCATCAAAAAAGTGCTGTTATCCAGTACTGTATTGTAAGGGGAAACTACCATTTTACTGCTTTTTAAGGTAATTGCAGCTCCTTGTCTGAATATGTAAGGTGGCCAGACGCTGAGGCGCCACAGGACCCTCCCCACAGTCCTTTGTAGTGCAGATTTGGTCAGTGACGCTCAGAAAAAGGCTTGCTACTCCCCTTATTAATTGCTGCACCCTCCTCTGTCTCTCTCCAGCCTGCTTCCTTCAGCCCACAGTAACCAGCTGAGCGCCAGGGCTTTCGCCTCCGCTTAGCGGGCGGTCGGCGGCACCTAGCCGAACTTGGGAACCATAAGGCTGGGAGGAACAGCAAGGAAGCAGTCAGGAAAGGCGCAAATGTTTGCCCACCCACCCTTCCCCTCTTGTGTGTTAATTTATAGGCATCTTCCCTCAAATCTCTTCCCCTCCCACAGCACTTTTCTCTAAACCAACAGAGAGTCACACCAGCTTGCTGATCCAACCAATCAGCAACTCTACATTCCCTATTGCCAACTATCAATATCCCCCTCAGAATGGGGAGCTTGCTACTGATACTCCTGTCACTATCAGCCATTGGGTTCCACAATGAAGATGACCCTCTTATACAATCTAAAGTGGTCAACCCGCCTAGTTTCTCTGGAACATCCCCCGTGGCTGACACCCATACCCTCATATATGTCTTGCCATTGCTGCATCGACTACAGTGGTACAATCACCATAAAGTTACACATATCACCACGTATATGTTTCAGCCAAGGCCCCACTACTGGGTATATAGATCCCCACTAAGCCTAGTCATCAAACTGCTAATTGGGATCCCGACATACTACCTTAAATCCACAGGGAGCACCCAAAACAAAGAGTGGCAACGGAATAAAAAAAGGAGGTCTAAAGACAGCCCCCTCTCCCTATCACTGGCAGCCCTTATGAAATTACTGATCTTCCTATTGCTCTGTATTGGTAATGTAGAAATCAACCCTGGACCTCTTGAAAGCATCACCTCTCCATCAGACCTATCCTCAATTAAAGGTCTCAGTTTCCTGTATATTAATGCATGCAGTCTGTTGAAAAAATTTACATTGCTACAAGCCTGGGTTGCCCATACCTTGCCAGACTTTCTTGTGATAACTGAGACATGGCTCAAGACCACCACAATGGACAGGGAAGTTAAACTACCTATCAGCTATTCAGAGCTGATCGCCAAACAAGGGGAGGCGGAGTAGCCATATATGTAAAAGCTGGTTTAGTTGTATCCTGTACTGCTGCAACATCTATGCCCAAGGAATTTGAGTGTCTATCTCTAAAAGTCTCTCTCCCCAATACAGCAGCTTTCCATTTAATTGGATGCTACAGACTCCCCTCTGCTGAACACAAGCTCTTAACCCACCTGGGAAATCTGGTCAAGTCCTGTACTGAAGAAATCATTATCATAGGGGACCTGAATTTCAACTGGCTCACCCAGGCAGCTACACTCTGGTATCATTCTGTGACACCTATGGGCTCACACAGTTAATTAATGAACCAACAAGACTAAATGCAAGGAATAGTAGTAACAGTACTCTACTTGACATCATGCTAGTGAGTAAACCACATCTATTCACACATGCTGGAGTGCTCCATGCATACAAGTGACCACTGCCCCATCGCAGGGGTAAGATCCAACAGCATTAAAACAGATCCTGCAAAATTCCTCATGAGGAGATCCAAGAAAAACATCAATATTGAAGGATATCTGCATTATCTAGCCTACTCTCCACACTGGCAAAAGTTCTATCTTGCACATTCTGTAGAAAAAGCTCAGCAGGTGCTAAATAGTATTATATTAAATGATCTTAACTCCCATGCCTCAATCTCTAGTATCCGAATAAAAAACAAATCCTGTCTCTGGTTTTCAACTGACCTCAAAGCTGCACTGCTGGAAAGAGATAAACTTTGGAAAGTAGCAAGAAAAACTAAGAATATCATGGACTGGATGATCTTTAGGAAAGTCAGGAATAAATGCACTAGGAAAATTAGGGATGCAAAGGCTGCCTACTACCTGGCCCAGCTCGACTCCTCCTACCATAATACTGCTAGACTTTGGGGCACCATCAAGGGTATGATGGGCCAGGATGTTAACAACCCCCTTCCAACCCAATTACACAGTAACTATGGCCCCATAACTGGCACATTGGAAATCCTGGATGCATTCAACAACCACTTCACTACAGCTGGCCTTGCCTTTGACTCCTCCCCAGCTAACCTATTAAGGGATCATTTAAGCTCCCACTATACTGGTGAACAAAGAGTTGACTCCTCCTTTAGCTTCAAACCTATACTGTTGAAACAAGTTGAGGATCTATTATGGCATCTAGATACCAAAAAAAGTGCAGGAGCAGATCTTCTGGACCCATTCTTTCTAAAGATTGTGTGCCATGTGCTTGCAGTCCCCCTAACTCACCCCTTTAACCTTTCCCTAAACTCTGGCTCTATTCCCATGCTGTGGAAGACAGCCCAAGTGGTCCCCCTTCTAAAATCAGGGGACCCTATGGATCTTAATAATTACAGGCCCATTTCCATCCTACCTGTCTTATCCAAGATGCTGGAGAAATTAGTGAGTATTCAGTTAAGGGAATATCTGAACAATGCTAATCTATTAAATCCAGCTCAATCTGGATTCAGGGCCAAACATAGCACAATCACTGCATTAGCCAAGGTCACCAATGATTGGCAAACCGAACTGGATAAAAAGAACGATGTCTGTGCAATATTCCTGGACCTGAGCAAAGCATTCAACACTGTGGACCATGAACTGCTACTCTCATCCCTTCACTCCATTGGCCTAGATCCATCCTCCCTTAAGTGGTTCAGATGCTACCTCTCCAGTAGATCACAGCAGGTAAAAGCTGAAGGTGACCTCTCCCCATTACGACCACTGTCAAGAGGAGTCCCCAAGGCTCTATTCTGGGTCCTATCCTTTTGCCATTTATATAAATCAAATTGATTCAACCCTTACCAAGTCCTCAGTACATCTCTTGCTGATGACACTGTACTGTATGTCAGCAACCCATCACCTAAAGTTGCTCATGAAATCCTACAAGCAGAATTCTCCTGTTACAACATCAGCTACTGAGAAAAGCTTATGCTAAATGCAAAGAAAACCAAAGCAATGATGTTCACAACCCAAAACTCCACCAACACATCCTCTTCAATCAGTCTCCCCAGCTATGCACTATACTTGGAGAAAATCTGGAGTATGTTGAAAATTTCAAATACCTAGGTGTGTGGATTGACAACAGACTTGACTTTACTCAGCATCTAGAACAACTGCTGAAAAGCTTCGCCTAAGGCTTGGCCTCCTCACAGATTAAAACCCTTCCTTAATAGAGATTCAAAGATGAGATTAGTCCAGGCCATCTTTCTATCAGTCATTGACTACGCAGACTTCTCTATAGTCACTGCCCCACTCCCTACCTTCAAAAATTGGATACCTTATACCATAGAGCAATAAGGTTCATTACAGACCTGCTATATAATACTCACCATTGTTCTCTCTATGATGCAATTGGATGGGTTTCCCTTCATGTCAGGAGGAGCAGAAATGCAGCTCTATGGATCTACAGAGCTTTATCATAAAACTCCCAAGCTATATCCTGGACTGCTTCAACCTGACCACTCCCAGCTCCTATGCCCTAAGAAGCAACAATATCATCCTGCTCAAATTGCCCAAAGTCAACACCAAAATAGGGAGGGCAGCAATCAGCTATTCTCTAGCCATAGCATGGAACACCCTACAAAAATCCCTTAAACTGTCCATTATCATTCCATTTACATCCTTCAAGCAGCACTGTACAGCCTTCTTCACAGAGAAATGCAGTTGCTACCGCTAGAGATAGAATAGTCATCCCACAAAACCATATTCCAATCACATATGGCATATTCCTTCCACCAGACACCACCAGTATATGGCACCCAATATTCTCTTCACCATCCTTGTACTCATTATGTGAGTGACTGTCATGGCCCTCATTGTGATATATATATGTACTGTACATATTGTAGATGTTAGTTTAACTTTCTCTTGCCAAGCTTTAACATGTGAATTCTCTGTATATTATTGTGTTATAAATAACATTTTCTTTTTTCTGTATGTATAACTGTCTCATAAGTATGTGATGTAATTGCTGTGCATCAACTCGAACCTTGACCTTATCAGGTCCATCTTGTAAATAAGCCTTGCTCAATGATGATCGCCTGAATAAATAAAGATTTGATTGATTGATTGATTGATATGGGCCCTGAAAGGAGTGGCGAACACCGTAATGTTATCCTATGGGAAACAAAGAGAAGTTTGGAGTGCCATAACTTTGTCTCCCTGTAATATTTTTTCACCAAACCACAAAAAGACACATCTGTGTGATGTTGGCTGTGTTCCCTCCAAATTGCAGTCCAAAAGCCCAAACCGTTATTTTGCAGCAGGGCGCCAAAGGATTCCTGTAATGCGTCAGACACTGTAATGTTATCCTATGGAAAAAAGTGTCAACTTTGGAGTGCCGTAACTTTTCTGTCATTTAATATTTTTTCAACAAAGCACTGAAAGGCACATTTGTGAGGTATCAGCTGCATTCCCTCCAAATTTCAGGCCAAAACACCAAACTGTTCTTGTGCAGCAGGGTGCCAAAAAATTGCTGTCATTTTCCCACAGCACAGAAAAGTACTATCGAAGTTTGCTAAAGCTTTTGCAAATTCATTCGACAGTGTCACAAGTGCGACAGTACTTTGCGCTAGTACTTTTTCCAGAAATTTGAAAAACATGTTTCTGTGGTATTTTACCCCAAAATAAAGACATGGCTAGCATCCTCAGGGTCCAACTAGGTAAATACAAAAATAATTAGGTTGCTGGAGGGTCCCAATTTTAAATACCAAGCATTTTTCTGAAAAACTGAAAACAAAATGGCAGATTTGTGACAGTAAAAGGGCCATTTGTGAAAGTAAAAACTGCATTTGCGACACTGTCGAACATTTTGTTAACTTTTCCCTTTGACTTATAATGGGAACTGCTTTTTTTGAATAACTTTTGAACCGTTTAATATTTTTTCACAAAATGTTCAAAAGGCACATCGGGGACCCTAGCCGCACATTCCCTGAAGATTTTGGACCGGTCGCGCAAACCGTGCGACCTGTAGGCATGACAGTAAAATTCCAGAAATGCGTAAAAGTGTGCACAGATCATGCTTAATAACTCTGCAGCCGTACATGCGACTGGCACGAAACTTAGCAGATCCCAAGGCATATAGGTCTTCATCATGTATTCCAAATTTTAGGTAAATCCGTCAAACAGTTGCAAAGTTATTAAGGTGCAAAATTATGGGTTTAACTTGTAAGTGGCTCCTCAACCCTAACTATAGTGGCACAGAATGTATATATATATATATATATATATATATATACTGGGAGTTATACTGGGAGGTATAGACATGCAGAAGACCGAGGCCCATATAAGCATGTCTCCTGCCGAGCTGGTATATACCAAATTTGTTATAGTAATAATGTATCAAGTTTATGTTTAAAACTGACATGATCAACATTTTCTACTAGAGAACTAGGAAGTGAATTCCATAATGGAATTATCCTTTGTGTATAATAAAATCTCCTTTTATTTGTTTTAGGATATGTAAGGGTCAATTGATATTTATGACTTTTTAAATTACATTTATGTTTGTTATAAGACATGTCTAGTTGTGTACGTAGCTCATCATCATTTTGGATCTTACATATATACACACATATATGTTCATGGCAAAAAACTCTGTTTAATGCATCAGTTAGGTTTGTTCCACAGTGACAAAAGCGAGGAAATTTGATGATAGGGTCCCCCCCTTGTACCAACAGGCATCGGGGTGTGTGTTGGGGTCATCAGTCCTAACTCTCACCACATCCCATGTGCAAACAAGCTGAGGTGGTGCAGTATAGGAGAATGGGGTGACAGTTAGGACTGATTTCCCCAGTGCACACCCCAATGCCTGTTGGTGGGGGCAGGGTGCAAAGGGGGTGGGAACCCTAACATTGAATTTCCTGACTTTCATCACTGTGGAACAACCCTAATTGATGCATTAAACAGAATTTTTTGGCATGAATTTCCCTTCTTTTTGAGAATGTGCACTATAAATAGTGAAATAACAACAACGCAAGCGCAAATGCTAACGCACATGGTGATGCAAATGTAAACAATAGCGCAAACAGTAATACAAACACAAGCACAAATGTTAATGAAAACAGAAATGCAAATGCAAGTGCTTATGGAAATGCAAACTGTAATGCACACTGGCATGGTAACATAACTGGAAACGCAGACAGTTATGGTAACAGCAACGATGACACCAAAGGAAACACAAACAGAAATGCAAATGGAAGCACATACGCAACTGCAAATGGAAATGCACATGGTGACGCAAAAGGAAACGCAAATAAAAATAGTAATGGAAATGCAAATGTTAACAGTTGCGCAAATGCGAGTGCAAACAAAAATGCAAAGGGTAACGCACACTGTGGTGTAGACAGGAATGGTAATGCAAATGGAAATGCAAATGCAAGCGCATACAGAAATTCAAATGGTAATGACCATGGTTACGGTAAGGCAATAGGAAACGCAAATGCTAATGGTAACAGCAGCAATGATGCCAAAGGAAATGCAAATGGAAGCGCATACGCAAATGCAAATGGAAATGCACATGGTGATGCAAAAGGAAACACAAACAAAAACAGTAATGGAAACGCAAATGTTAACAGTTATGCAAATGCAAGCGCAAACGAAAACACAAACGGTAATGCACACTGTGGTGTAGACAGGAATGGTAATGCAAATGGAAATGCAAATGCAAGCACATACAGAAATGCAAATGGTAATACACACGGTCATGGTACCGCAATACGAAACACAAATGTTAATGGTAACAGCAACGATGACGCCAAAGAAAATGAAAATGGAAGCACGTACGCAAATGCAAATGGTAATGCACATGGTGACGCAAAACAAAATGCAAACAAAAACAGTAATGGTAATGCAAATGTTAACAGCAATGCAAATGCAAGAGCAAAAGAAAATGCAAAGGGTAATGCACTCAGTGGCATACACGGGAACAGTAACGCAAATGGAAACACAAGCGCATACGGAAACACAAATGGTAACATGCATGGTCATGGTACAACAATAGGAAATGTAAATGCTAATGGTAACAGCAATGAGGACGCCAAAGGAAATGCAAATGGAAGCATGTACGCAAACGCAAATGGTAATGCACATGGTGATGCAAAACTAAATGCAAACAGAAACAGTAATGGAAGCACAAATGGTAACAGTAACACAAATGCAAGAACAACCAAAAAGGCAAAGGGTAATGCACACGGTGGTGTAGATGGGAACACTAACGTAAACGGTTACAGAAACACAAGCGGGAACTCTAACTGTTACAGTAGCGAAAGTGCACACCCTTTTTTCACTAACAACTGTATAGACAAACACAGTGAATACAAAGAATATATACATAATAATGGACCTCGGACCAGAAATGAGCACTTGGAATACTAAATTGCTTATATCTCAGGAACCGTACTACGTAGAAAAAAAATAAAACTTTTGTGCAAATTATGACTTTCCTGGCTAGTTTTGCACTTACCCCCCTAGTAGGGGGCTAAGCATTTTTCCGACAAAATGTCCATGTCTCGAAGTGTTTCTGAGATACAGGCACCGAAAGGTGCGGCGGATGCTGCAGTGTTAGTCTATGGGAAAAAGTTTCAACTTCAGAGCACCGTAACTTTCCATCTGTGCACTATTTTATCACCAAACCACCAAAAGGCACATCTCTGGGATGTTGGCTTTCTTCCCTCCAAATGTCAGCCCAAAAGATCAAACTGTTGTTTTGTAGCAGGGTGGCAAAGAAGTCCTGTTATCTTGGGCATAGTGTGGCAAAGTAGTGTCGTGATTTGCTACACTTTCGCAAAACAAATCACAAAAGTGTAACAGGTGCGACACTACTTTGTGACACTACTTTTCCCAAAAATTTCAAAAACATATTTCTGGGGTGTTTAACCCTAAAATAAAGACATGCCTAGCATCCTCAGGGCTTGAATAGGTAAATACAAAAAAGAAGTGTGTCCCTAGAGGGTCCCAATTTTAAATGCCAAGCATTTCTGTGATCAGTAACTGAAAACAAAATGGCTGACTCACAACACTGCTGGGGTCATCTGCGACACTAAAAACTGCATTTACAACACTGTAAAACTTTTTATTGACTTTTCCCATTGACTAAAATGAGAAACTTGTTTTTTGAATAACCGTTCAATATTTTTTCCCAAAATCTTCAAAAGGCACATCGGAGGCCCTGGCCACACGGTCCCTGAAGTTTTCGGACCAGTCACCCAAACCATGTGACCTGTAGGTGCAAGCAAAGAATGTGCAAAAAATCATAAATGCACTCTGAAATGATGCTTAATAACTCCACAACTGTATATCCAACCAGTAAGAAGCTTGGCAGATCCCAAGACCTATGCTAACACTCTGTGCCTACCAAATTTCAGGCAAATGCGATGTACAGTGGCAAAGTTATTAATTTGCATGTTTTCACCATTTAACCTTAAATGGGGTACTCAACCCGAACTATAGTGGCACTACCGTGTCACTTTAATGTATGATTATATATATATAATAGTGGCACAGTTGTGCCACTATAGTTAGGGTTCAGCAGTCACTTCTATGTTAAACTCAAAATTTTGTGCATTAATAACTTTAGACACGTTTAACAGATTTGCCTGAAATTTGGTATGCATGGTAGGGCATTGTAGATCTCTTGATTTGCCAAATTGCGTTTCAGTCAGACTTATGGTCTTTGCGTACAAAAATGCTGAAAAATGCAAAATTATCCATTTTTGAAGGCCGCATTTGGGCTTTTGGACATGGCCCTGCACAGACACTGTGCAGTGTGCCACTCTGCTAGATAGCTCATTTGAAAGAGCTTTTGTGGCCGAACATGCCGCTTTTTGTTTGGTGAAAAAATATTAAGGCATTCAAAAGTTATGCCACTTTTAAGTTCCCATTATAAGTCAATGGTAAAATTTATATGTATGTTTTGTGAACAAAGAATGGGGTTCTGGCCATCTGGTCCCGCCTAGCGATCAAAGAATTTTCAGCCTCGCAGTTCAAGAATCGTTATCCCTGGGAATTTAAAAAATTATTTGATCGCGAGGTCTGCCATCTTGTTTTTAAATTTCGAATTGGAAAAACACAAATATTTTCTGAGCGCCTCTTGGCATTAGCACTCCTAATACACACAGTTGGTGGCTGGCTGTGGAGGTGAGAGGTGGGCTGTGCCAGTCACTGGCTGGGAAAGGGTGGGGGTTTCTGGGTGGGCTGGCATCACTGGGTGGGGGTGGGGGCCACTATACTACCAGGAAATTGCAGATGCTTATCTATTTTATTATGATGGGGGGCCACTAGACTACCAGGGATATGAACAACTATAATAATTTAATACAGATTGGGGGGCACTAGACTACCAGGTGACATTTGCTTGTTTGGTGAAACAATTTAAATTGGTTCCATAGTTATGGGACTTTAAAATCCCTTTTCATGATCCCTTTTCATGAGCCGATACCTTTTGGTGAGGTTTAAAACTGCCATTTTTTAAATAACTACAAAAAACAAAAGGGCATGGGCGGGTAGAGGACATTCCCCTCACCAAAAGGGAATCCTTTTTATGAGCCATTCATGACCAGGAATCCTTGATCAAAACAATATATCTATCCCAAAGACTGAACTGAGCATGCTTAGAACCCAAATTTGTAAAATTAATAACTTTGGAACAGATTAATATTGTCTCACCACACCAGTGCTGAATTGTTCCTTAAGATACCCTCTTTTTCTCTGAAAATGTCAGGCCAAAATTCCAAACGGTGTGTTCACAGCATGATGAGGAAAAAACCGAAATATTTGGTAAAAGTGGCAAAAAAAACATTTTTAACAATTCACTGTGCGAAATCTGCACACCCAGTCAAAACGCAACTTGGTAAATCAAGAGATCTACCACCCAACACTGTCTATGCCAAATTTTGTACAGATCCATTGAACGGCTGCAAAGTTATTAACATGCCTGCTCATGTAGGGTATGTTCTCTAGTCCCAGGATCACCTTTGTTGCCTTGTGCTGCACCATTTCCAGTAACTTAATGTCCCTTTTCAGGTATGGTTGCCATTACTGTATGCAGTACTCCAGGTGTGGCCTAATCAGTGACCTATACAATGGCAGGATCATCTCCCTCTCCTTAAAGATATACCCCTGGCAATAAAACATAGCATTTTGTTGGCCTTTGCAGCTGCCTTCCTGCATTGTGCTTAGTTCGTTGAGCCTGTTATAATCAACCCCAGATCCTTCCCCTCCTCTGTCACGACTAACTGACCCCCCCAGCTAGTAGCTCTTTCTTGCTTTTTTTGCCCCGAAATGTAGCACCTTGCACTTTTTTACATTGAAATCCAAACTTCCAGGTGTCTGACCATGTCTCCAATTTTGAGAAATTATCCTGCAACCTATGCCACCCTCCTAGATCATCCACTACTGCTCCTATCTTGTTGTCACCTGCAAACAAACTGATCTTGCTGTTGATGCCCATTGAGATGCCTGATAAAAACAACCCAAATAACACCAGTCCTAGCACTGAGCCCTGCAGTACTCTGCTTGTCACTGCCCTCAGAGATGAGAGTATATATGAATATATATTATAGTGGCACGGTAGTGCCACTATAGTTCGTGTTAGTGAGAGTGTCTAATGTTAAAGGCCAATTGTTGCAAGTTAATAACTTTGGAAAATTTAACAGATTTGCATGAAATTTAGCATTCACCATCCTAAGGGGTAGGCCTCTTGATGTGGTTAATATGGTTTGAATCTCTTGTGTGGATTCTGAGATACAGAGTGTCGAAAAAAACAAAGATTTGTGTGTTTTTTGCTTTTTTTTTTTCCACCTGTATCTCAGAAACAGCTTTACCTGGGCTGAAATTTTCAGGGTAGAAAGCATTGGCCTCACAGATGCGCCTCTTGAAGGTTTGGTTAAAAAGTATTAATCCATTCCAAAGTTATTAAATGTTGAATTTCCTATTATTTCCTATATGAAGAAAAATACTGTATATGACTGGAGAGACAAGGGATTTTTGCATCGGTGCAGGAGTTTGGACTGGGATTGTGTGTCACAGAGGCATGTTAATCCTTTCATAAATAGTGATTCCTCTATAGTTACAGATGTCACAGAGTAATGAAACTGTTAGTGCATATTGTCAAACACAATACATTCAATGAATTTAGTGAGCATATTTAAAAAATGGTAAAATGAATCAAATAACTGAAAGAAGAGTGGAGCTATGTTACTGGATCTAGAGCAATGTGATGAAGGGTGTGCAGTGATGGTGGGAACAAAAGCAATAGAAATGAAGAAAAAGTCTGAGCACATTGCTACTGCTTATTTTTGAATGGTATATTGGGGAATTATTAGAATATGTTAGATACCTAGCTAGCTAGATAGACGGACATCCTGTTTACATAGAATAGTAGCCCCCTCCCATCCCGAGCCACCATCAAAGTAGGATTGCACTGTGATCCAGTTCCATCCCACCAAGCAGTCTTGGACATTGATCAGCCCATGCCCAGTGTCCCCAAATTATTTTAATATTTTACCCCCCCCAGACACTGGGGAGCCCACTCCCAGGGCCCAGAAATGCCTAGCTTACCTGCAAAAAAGAAAATGGTCCCACTATGTCTTTCTTTTCTTTTTAAACCTGCAACAAACAAAACAGTTCCTCATCATGATGCTGACTCTGTCTCCCCATTCTCTCCCCTTCCCAATGCCCAATCAAAGTAGGATCACACTCTGATCCTGTTTCCATAGTATAGTGGATCCCCTCCCATCTTGATCCCCTATCAAAGTAGGATTGAACTGCAATCCTGTTTTACCCCACCCAAGCAGTCTGGAACACTGGGGAGCAGACTCCCAGTGACCCCCAAATTATTTTAATATTTTATTCCCCCATGGACACTGGGGAGCCCACTCCCAGTGCCTGCAAATACATATCTTACCTGCAAAAAAGAAAATAGTCAAACAATGTCTTTAATATTTTTAAAACCTGTGGCAAAGTAAACAGTCCCTCATTGTCCTGCTGACTCCATCCCCCCATCCCGACCCTCCAACTGAGCACCCACCTCCACACATCCCCTTTACCCTTTACTTACCTCCAGAGGTCAGTGGCTGTGATCTTCTGTGGAGCAGGACACATTTGCACTCTTCAAAGCTGAACCGTGAACTGAAGAATCAAGGGAAGTGCCGTATAATGGCTGTCAATGGCCGTTTGAACTTATGTTGATATTGCAGCCTTTTTTAGGTATTTTTGCACCACATTTTCAACATAGGCTTATTGGGACCCCACCTCATGAACACTGCACTGTCATTTCATTACTGTGTTCTGAAAGGTGATTTCACCATCGCTACATGGCATCATCTTTTGGGATAGAGTAATGAAAGAACAGTACCAGTGTTCATGAGACTGAGTCCCAAGAAACCCATGTTGAAAATGTGGTGCAAAAATACTCACCAGAATGTAACTTGCCACATAAAGAGATCTACTCCACAGGAGGGTGCATACCAAATGTTGTGCAAATCTGTTGAATGGTTGCAACATTATTAAAGTGCAATGTTTTGAGTTTAACATTGAAGTGCCTACTCAACCCTAACTATAGGGGCATGACCACACCCCTATAGTATATATTATAAGGGTACAGTTGTGCCCTTATAGTTAGGGTTGACTAGGCACTTTAATATTAAACCTGAAATTATGCACTTTAATAACTTTGCAACTATTCAACAGATTTGCACAACATTTGGTGTACACTGTTCCACAGGGTAGATCTCTTGATGTGTCAAGTTTTGTTTTGATCTGATTTTGCACTGCGTATAGTGAACAATTGCTAACATTTGTCTTTTTTGCTTGTTTTTTCCCTGATCATGCTGTGACCAAACTGTTAGGTATTTTGGTCTGAAATTTGTTGGGTAGCAAGAGCCTTCCCCAAAGAATAAGCAAGAGTTAGTTTGATAAAAAAAATCCACTCCAAAGTTATTAAACTTTGAAATGTTGGGTTCTGAGCATGCTCAGTTCAGTCTTTTGGATAGCTGCATGGAATAAAAAAGGATTTTGCACAGATGAAAAAGTATTTTGTCACCTCACAAAAAAGGTTCCATAGGATTCTTTTTTGCCAGAAAAGAAAATCCTTTTTCATCAGCCGCCATAGTTTTTTTTTAGAACAAACACACTATCATAACTGTGCCCAGGGATGTCTTCTGCAGACATACAAGTATGTATCTTGTTCATCAGGATGTCTTTTATTGTTTTGTGCCTTTAGTTTAATTTTATGTGGCCTCAGAATACTTATTTTTATTGTTTTCAATCCTTTTTCGTGACTCACTTCCATTTCATTTTCATCATGATGAAAAAGGATTATGATGTCTAAGGAAAAAGGAATTCATCTGATGAAAAAAGGATTACTGGCAGGGCCATCTGGTTGAAGAACCCTAATCATTTTTCATCATACGAAAAAGGATTTTGTCTTTTCACGATAAAGGAATTCTATGATGAAAAAGGATCAGGACGTCTCACAAAAAAGGATGACATATTTAAATCACTTTTTCATGAGATGTCCTAATCCTTTTTTGTCAGAGAATTCCTTTTATGTGACATGACAAAATTCTTTTTCATCATGATGAAAAAGGATTACCAACAGGGCCACCTGGTTAGAGAACTTAATCCTTTTTTAACATGACGAGAAACGATTTTGTATTGTATTTCCTTGGTGTCAAGTAGCACCTCCAACCTTGGATTGCAATCCCTCTAAGAGTATAATATTTCCCTGGTGTCTAGTGGCACCCCTCCACCCATCAATTGCTGTCCCCATTGAATAATAATATTTCCTTGGTGTCTAGTGGCACCACCCACCCTTGATCACAGTGACACCCTCCTCAAATCTTGTTTCTCTGCCCTGGTGTCTAGTGTCACACCCTCCCTCCCATTGTATCCCCTATGCTTTGTTTTTCCTGGTGGTTAGTGGTACTCCCCTCCCTTGTTGAACCATATGCTGTGTGCACCAGTGGAGTGAAGGGCAAGCCATGCCAAGAAAAGACAGTTTGATTTGCCTGTTATGTTTGTAGTTTTGACTTGTATGATTTACATCAATATGCCTATTTATTTACTTTAAAATGAATTTTACAATTTGAACAGTTCATTCTGGGTCATGATTTATAATAACTAAAAACTCTATTATGTAAATAGTCTTTCATTTGAAATAGTCGCACATATTAACTTGAAAATAGGAGTAGAACATATCAGTAGCTCTAACATGTCTTCTTTTTTAATGTGTCAGTGTCCAGGTAATTTGTTTTTTTAGCAATAGCTAGTAATTATTGTGAGGTGAATAATGATTAACGTTAAAATGAAGTATGCCCCACTTTATGAGGTTAATTGTTTCTTTAAAATGGTATATGCCCCATCTTATGGGATCCTCTAAGATTTGAATGGCTTGTAGATTAATTAACTTTTTTATTTTGGATGATCATCATAGTTTGAGAGGGAAGCGTAGTTGAGTATAAAAACAGGATCAGTCCTTTTGCTGCATTTCAGTCATTAACACCTGTGACAGATATTTTATATTAGGGGTTTATCAGTGATTGTCATTTATTATGGAAGCACTAGGTCTGTACTGTACAAGCCCTTAGTCTTTATTTGGGTATATGATGTAGATAAATTCTGTCGGAAAAGAGAGACAGAAATATCAGGTGAAAACAGAGATACACTCCCCCTCTTGATTTCATTATTTTATAGCTTAATTAGCTCTCACCATTAAATTGACATAAGGGCAGCATAAGGTCCATAATATAATGACTTTTCACCCCCATAGAACTCTACTGAAAAATGTGTATTAGATAGCAGGAATATGTTAGTCGGAAAACATATTCTGAAAACAGATACTAGCTCTCAGCTATTGTAATTTATTATGGAAACACAATGTTGGTACTGTAAATGCCCTCATTCTTTATTTGGATAGAAGCTGGAGCTAAATTCTATGAGAGATTAGAGAGAGAAATGCCAGCTGGAAACAGGGATATGGTTCCCCTTCTGACCTCGCTGTTATTAGCGATTGCCGTTAAAATGGCACAAAAGCAGTGTAAGATACATAATGTAATTGCTTTTCACCTCCATAGAACTCTACATAAAAATATGTATTGGAAAGTGAAATAAATGGCACTGGGAAAAGAGAGGTTGAAAACAGATACCAGCTTGTCAAAGTGTTCTTAAGTGAAATTAATGGAAATCCAGGAAAAAAGGCAGACAATCAAGAAGTGATGGTGAAGTTTACCCTTAAGCCATCCATGTCTATCTATCTATCTATCTATCTATCTATCTATCTATCTATCTATCTATCTATCTATCTATCTATCTTTCACTTGTCAGGTGCCATGGCTTGGAGGGACAGGAAGCAAATCCTCGGGATTGCAGAAGCAGCATCACAGGAGAGGGAACTAGCTATCATTGTCCACCTTGGGACAAATGACCTAGCTAGGCATGAAATCAGTGCACTGCAGGATGAATTTGTGGAGTTGGGAAGGGGCCTCAGACAGGTAGCAAGCATGGTAACCTTCTCAGAGATGCTGCCAGTATATGGCAGAGGTGAGGCTAGGGTACTGCACACCATGCAGTTTAATGAATGGTTGCAACACTGGTGCAGAGCACAGGGCTTTGGCTTCACTGGGGACTGGGGTTCCACCTGGAGAGATGAAGGTCTATACTGGCATGATGGTCTGCATCTGTCCAGGAAGGGAAACAAGCTCCTAGGTGACAGGTTTAAATGCTTCCTTGGTGCTGATAGGAAGCAGGAAAGTTCAAGCCTCCCCCCACAAAACATGGCAGGTAGTAGGGTAAACACTGAGGTACAGAGCTTGACAGAGGGCAGGACAGGGGTAAATGGAAAAATAGACAAAGGCAATAAGTGCAGGGATGGGGTAAAAAAGGATAAAGCCAACATTAAATAGAGGGCAATGAGTACAAATGCCCACAGTCTGGGAAACAAGCTTCCTGAGCAAGTAGCCCTGATAGAAGAGGAACACATAGATATTGTGGCAGTCACAGAAACATGGTACATGGAGAACCATGACTGGGATGTTAACGTACCAGGGTACACAATCTACAGAAGGGACAGGGAGGGTAAAAGAGGAGGTGGAGTAGCTCTCTACATAAGGAAAGGGATCAAAGCTACAGAATTAAAAAGTAAAGGGGGAGGACAAGAGGCACTCTGGGTCACCTTGGAGACAGGGAATGGCATCACAATCCGCACATGGGTTGTATACAGACCCCCATCTCAAGGGGAGGAAATGGACAAGAAAATGATAGAGGACATTCTCAAAATGGCTGAAAAAAGGGAGATACTGTTGATGGGGAACCTGAATATGCCAGATGTTAACTGGACGACATGGACTGCAGCCACATCCAAGAGCAGGGTCATTCTCGATGTCCTACAGGGGGTATGCCTTAGACAGCTAGTGGTAAAACCCACTCAGGAGGGAGCAATATTAGACCTGGTACTCTCAAATGGAGAGAGGATCACAAATTTAGAAGTCAGTAGATATCTGGGAACAAGCGACCACTGCACAGCTTGCTTCACAATAAACACAACCATGGAGACAAGCCATACAAAGACAAGGATACTGGACTTTAGAAGGGCTGACTTTGGCATAATGGGTGAATACCTGAGGAATGCATTAGCAAATGGCCAGAAACGAGGGGTGGAAGAACAATGGAGACAAATCAAAACTGCCATCATGGAGGCAACAAGCCTTTGTGTGAAACAAATAAAGAAAACACAGCAGAATAAAAAAAAAACACTATAGTTCTCAAAAGAGGTGTCAGGGAAGGTTAAGGAGAAAAAGGCTGCATTCAAAAAGTATAAGGAATCACAGAAGGAGCATGACAGGGAACTGTATCAATTAAAGCAGAAGGAAGTGGGGAAGGCAGTCAGAAAAGCAAAGGCCCAAACTGAGGAAAAGATAGCCAACTCCGTTAAGAAGGGTGATGAAACCCTTTATAGGTACATTAGGGAGCATAGAAAGGTTAAGGGAGGGATAGTGAAGATTAATAAAGGAGAGGGGAGGTGGGCAGAGGGAGACAGTGAAAAGGCAGAGATACTGAATGAATACTTTTGCTCAGTATTCACAAAAGAAGAAGAGAAGGAGTTACCTAAACCAAACAATAGAAGCACTCTGGGTAGTGGGGTTGACGCCAGTCCATTTACAGAAGAAAGAGTCCTGAAAGAACTACTGAAACTCAAGGTGGACAAAGCAATGGGGCCTGACTGGATTCACTCTAGAATCCTAAAAGAACTAAGGGAAGACCTAGTAACACCATTGACCACACTTTTTAACAAATCATGGGAGGATGGGGTTGTACCTGAGGACTGGAGGAGGGCAGATGTGATTCCCCTTCACAAAGTGGGAGCAAGGCAGAAGCAGAAAACTACAGACCTGTTAGTTTGACCTCAGTGGTGGGGAAAATGATGGAATCACTTCTGAAAGAAAGAATTGTTGAGTACTTAAAGGCCAGCAGGGCACAGGACCCAAAGCAGCATGGATTCACAGCAGGAAGGTCATGTCAGATGAATCTAATTGATTTCTTTGACTGGGTGACCAAAGTAATAGACCATGGAGGGGCTGTGGATATGGCCTACCTAGACTTTAGCAAGGCATTTGACACAGTCCTGCACAAAAGATTAATAATCAAGTTAACCAGCCTGGAAGTGGATCCCAGGGTGGTAGCCTGGGTAGAAAACTTGCTGCACAACAGGACACAGAAGGTAATAGTGAATGGAACATATTCCAAAGAAAGGGGTTTACTAGTGGAGTACCTCAGGGCTCAGTAGTGGGTCCAGTCCTCTTTAAATTCTTTATAGGTGACATTGCAGAGGGTCTGGAAGGAAAGGTATGCCTCTTTGCAGATGACACAAAGATCTGTAACATAGTTGATACACAAGGGGGGGTAGAAAGGATGAGAAGGGACTTGTCAAGGTTGGAGGAATGGTCAGACATATGGCAACTTAGATTCAATGCAAAGAAGTGCAAAGTAATGCACCTGGGAAATATAAGTCCAGGAGAAGAGTACACAATAGCAGGGGAGGTACTAACAACAACAATAATGGAAAGGGACCTGGGGTAGTCATATCAGATGACCTAAAGGTGGGTAAGCAATGTGGGAAGTCAGTAAGGAGAGCCAGGGGGATACTGGGATGCATAGGGGGGCATCACAAGTAGAAAAAGGGAAGTGGTTATCCCTCTGTACAGACAGTTGGTGAGATCCCATCTGGAGTACTGCGTGCAGTTTTGGAGCCCTCATCTATGCAAGGACATAGACAGGATGGAAGCAGTCCAGAGGACGGCAACTAAAATGGTGCAGGGTCTACATCAGAAACCATATGAAGAGAGACTGAGAGAGCTTAATATGTATACCCTTGATGAAAGGAGGCACGGGGGGACATGATAGAAACTTTTAAGTACCTCAAGGGGATCAAAGTCGAGGAGGGTAGCATCTTTCAGAAAAAGAGATGTGTAAGAACAAGTGGGAACAATTTAAAGACAGAGGGGGGATGGCTCGGGGTAATGTGAAGAAATTATTTTTCACAGAGAGAGTGGTGGATGCATGGTGCCGCCTTCTTGGAGAGGTTGTGGAGTCTAAAACAGTGGGGGAATTCAAACATGCATGGGACAGACATAAGGCTATTATATTGGGGGGTTGCAGTAAGTAGGCTGTTGGTTAACTAGAATATGCAGCTTATCCAATAGGTAGGGAAATGGGCAGACCGGATGGGCCAAGTGGTCCTTATCTGCCGCCAAAGTCTATGTTCCTATGTTTCTATGTTTCTCTCTCTCTTTCTAATTTTATATCTTTGGTAAACCATTCATTGTAGTCAGAAAAAAACATTTGCTGTTATATTGATATTGCAGTGTTAACACTTTTTCATAAAATATGATACTGGTGAGGGAAACAAACTGACTGGATTCATAATCTGTTATAAGGTGGTGGGGGGTGTAAACCCAGTTTCAATAAGCACATAAATTGGATCTTATCCAGACATTTGCTTTCTGCTACTGTATGAATGTTCACAAAAACCTGCATTCATCTTCCAGCATTAAAATGACACAGGTTTATATCTAGGGATAATAATAAACATTAATTAAACACACATACCAAAATGCAGTGAAACATTTTGTAGTTAAGAAAGTTGTAGATGATGTTAATAAAGATGCATGATATTTTAGTCAAACATATTAAACAATCAATTCTTTTGTTTGGCAACAAACATTTCTTACATTTTGAATGTAATGTCTAATTATGAGAGGAGTCTTCAGTAACCAATCAGTTCTTTATTTTGCCAGGTGGAACACCATTGAGGAAAACTCATTTACAAGGTGGACCTGGGATCAGACACACAACACATAGCTCATAATACATAGCAGCAAAATTAACAGATAGTTCATAATACATAGCAACATATTCTACCAGATGCCCAAGAAAAAACTGTTGTCGCATAGTTACAACCACTCATGTTCATATGATCTTATAAACACAGCTAAAATTAACAGCATAGTGCCATATTACATGTGTATAAATGCACTGTTACTTAACCAGGAGGATATACAACAGCTTATATACAAATATTATCGGGTTTACAGGCAAGGTATGCATGAATAATGCAATGGTACATACACTGATGATGCATAAACCGTAGTCAAAGTATACGTGATATTTAGCTGAAAAGATCAAGAAAAGACTGATGGAACAGGGTATTCAGATTGCCTGAACAGTTGTGAATCACAAAATATGGAAGGGAAGGAGACAGGGTAAACAGGGTGGTAGGTAAGCGGGGGAAAAGGGAGTGAGAAGGCCCAAGGAAGTAGGGGTAGAGTAGCTGGGGGGTGGTTTCAGGGAAGAAGATGAATCAGCAAAGCTTATTAATGCTAAGGTTAAGATGGTGGCAGCCAGAGGTGAGCCCTAGGCCCTAAAAGGAGAGGGTGACCAGGGGACTATCAATGCTAAGGTTGGATAGGGCAGCCAAAAATGGGTTTATTGGGGTGGCATGGGGGGAAGCAATGGCAGCAATGATAACAATTATGATGGTAAGTAGGAGTATGAACCCTTAGCTAAAGCAATTACAGGACTCCGAAATGGACTGCAGGAGCATGGTTTTTGAAGAAGGAAAGTTTCCAAGGGGCAACGAGCCTTAAGATTTTGTGAACATTGTTCCATGTAACCAGAAGGGCATAACTTATTCCAGTCCTCCTAAAGCGTGTTCTGAATTTAGGGATTGCAAGGGCTAAGTAGGTAAGACCTCTTAGTGGGTAACTACCAGGGATGCAGACTGGCAGACCGTTAGAGATGCACTGCAGGAGCTTTTGGATGATGGCTCTGTAGGTCTACAGTACTGCATTTTTTTGCCTCCTGTGGCTAAGTGAGTTCCAGCCTATAGTAGAATATTGAGTACAATGGTGTGTAGAGTAGGGGACACTGGATATGAATCTGAGCACCAGATGATAAAGGATATCAATCTTAGAAAGGGCCACACAAGTGTTTTGCCTGTACAGGAAATCAATGTAATCCAAAAGCAGCAAGAAGGTGGATTGGACCAACCATTTTTTAGTCTTTAAAGTATGAAGGTGTCTGATATGGAAGAAGAGGCTGAGTCTTTGTTTCAAATCTTTTGATAGCTTCTATATGCGGTCTAGGAAGGACAGCTTGGAGTCTATCCAAACACCCAGGTATTTAAATTTAGCCACATAATCCAAGGATTCTCCCAAAAGTGTGATTACCTGAGGGACCTTCTCAGGGTTGTCATGTTTGGATGTGGTGACTGAAGGGGTGAAAATCATAGCTTTTGTTGTTTTTTTTTTTGCATTTAGGAGCAGTTTTAAAGGCAGTAAGTTTTCCTGTAGGAGAACAAAATCACTTTGAAGGTCCTTATAGGTGGACTTAATGTTAGGCCTATATATATAAAGCACCATATGGTCATTGAAAAGGTGTATATTTGCTGATTAGATCCCAGTGTTTATATTATTTATTTTGATAGCAAATTATAGCGGTCCAAGAATGGAACCTTGTGCATGCCTCTCAGCAGAGTTTTCATCGGATAGAAAGCACCATCTGCCTCAACCTGTTGTTGCCTATAGGTTAGATAGTATGAGAACCATATTAGTGCCAGGTTGTCAAACCCTATGTTCCTTAGTGTGCCCAGCAGAGGATCATGGTCCACTGTATTGAACGTCTTGCTAAGATCGAGAAACAGTGCACATACATGCTTTTTGGTGTCCATGGCATTCAGCCAGGCATTCATGACCTTAGCAAGTGCTGTGACAGGGGGAGCTGAAATCCAGATTGGACTGGACTTAATATGCTATAATTCTCCAGGTAAGTTCTTAACTGGACATTAACTACCTTCTACAATAATGTGGATAAAATGGGGAGCAAGGATATTGGGTGATAGTTGTTTAGATCACAAGCATCTCCAGATTTAAAACATGGGATAACATGTGCAGTCTTTCACATATTGGGGAGAGTGCGCTGGGATAGGGACATGTTGAAGATATGGGTCATAGGAGCGGCCAAAATAAAATGAGCTAGTTTAAGGAAATAGGGCTCTATAAGACCAGCACCATCACTTTTTCTAGGGTCTAAATGCAAGAGTAAATCCTCAACAGCATGAGAAAGCAGTGACAGGGTGGACATTGGCAAGTGTGGATTATCAGAACCAGAACTACACAACTTAGCCCTAATGATTTTATTTATTTTTTATTTTATTAGAGTCCAGGATTATAGTTACCTTTAAGCTATGGCTCTTTTACAAAGGTTCCACATCTGGATGAGAACAAACAAGCAGGACATACATTTTTATAGGATAGCATGTTACAGTTGTTTATCATCAAATGAGTACATACAATTAGGTGGTACTAGGGGCATGCACAAGACAGGGATAACATTGATAACAAGAACTTGGTGAGACACAGGAAGAAGATGCTGCCAAAGACAATTGTCAAAGCACACAGGAAGTGCAAGTAAGAGGAGGAGAGGGGGACGATAGAGGGGGGATAGTAGGATGTGGCTAAGAAGGTAAAAGTACCAAGAGGGAACAGCAGGTTAGAGAAGACAGTCACATGTGTTAGAGGCAGTGAGGAATAGGCAGAGGTTAGATTTGAATGGGCCTAGCTTAGGTAGGGAGGAGATGTCCCTGGTGAGACCATTTAGTCAGCTGGGAAGCTCTGTGGGCAAAGGATCTTTGTCCCTGTCAGGTCTGAAATCTCGGGATATGCAATAATTGAGATTTAGAGCCCCTGGTGAGGTAGGGATTCTGTGCAGATTGTAGCAGAGCTTGAACTCTGGGGGGGGGGGGCAAAGCCCATCAATGTTTTTTTAGTCATTATGCATGTTTGATACTTGATGTGGCTTGACAATTAAAGCCACTCAGTTTGGGCGTATAGGTCACATGTATGGGTGAGAGAATGGGATCCAGTGATGAGCCAGCAAGCCTTGTTCAAGGCCATAGATATGCACCTGAGGGAGGTGGTGGAAGCAGAACCATAGATGATGAGGCCATAGTCGACAGTTGAGATCACCAAGTTCTGGACTATGATCCTTAAGGCTTCCGGAGTTAGGCATTGCCCATGCCTGTAAAGCAAGCCAATGTGTGTGTTAGCTGATTGGCAACATTGTCAATGTGAGTCTCATAGGATAGATTACTGTCAAGAGTGATTCCAAGGTATTTGAAGGATTGCGCTTGTTCTAGGATTGCACCTAGGCAGTTAGCAATAGTGAAGGAGTGGCCCCAGTGCTTGTTTTGTGAGCTGCAGAAAAGCATAGACTTTGTTTTTTTATAGTTGAGGACAAGTTTGTGTTTACTGAACCAGTTTCCAACTAAGGAGAAGTCATGCTGTAGTTTGCTTTGCAGAAGGTGGGGGTCTTTGTGGGTGGAGTGGATGACAGTGTCATCAGCGTATAGGAGGAGATGCTCAGGACAGGATTGTGAAAGCCTATTCAGGAAGATGCTGAAGAGAAGAGGCCCAAGGATGGACCAGTGGGGCACTCCAGAGCGCACTGATCTGGCATCAGAGAGAACATCAGCTATTTTCACTCTTTGTGAGTGGTTTGCCAGGTAGCTCTTAAACTAGTTTGTAGATTCAGGGGACAGCCCTGTATTTAGCAGCTGAGAGAGTAGTAGATGATGATGGATGGTACTGAATGCCTTCATCAGGTCAATGAAGACGGATCCTGTAAGAAGGCTATTGTTCAGGGAACTATGGATTGCACCAGTGAATTTGAGGAGGGCTGAGGTGATACTGTGACCTTTTCTAATTTTCTAATACTGTGCTGTTGAGCGCACAGGATATCGTACTTAGCAAGGTATTCCGTAAGCTGGTCCAATACAATATGCTCTATGGCCTTGGAGAGTTGGGGTAGTATGGAGATGGGCTGATAGTTCATGAGGAGGGCCCTGTCCCTGCTCTTGTGGACCGATGTGACAGTGACAGATTTCCATCTGTCGGGGAACTGGCCGAGAGAGAAGGAGAGGTTGAAGATTTTTGTTAATGGTAGGAGCACCTCTTCGAGAGTGAGGGCCAGTAGCTTGAGGTCAAGGGAGTCCCCATTTGACCTGGACCGAGCAATAGCTTTACTGATGTAGTTGCGAACTTCGTCTGGGTTGACTGATTTGAAGTAGAATGGAAGTCGATTTGGAGAGAGGGTGGGACTTGAGGGGAAAGTTTGGGGGTCATCTTAGTTGAAATAGTCAGGTGGAAGAACAGAGCTGAGGTCAGTGAAAGAGGAGTTGAAAGAATTTGCTATGGTAATCGGGTCCAGTGTTGTGATTCCATCTATGACCAGCATAGCGGGTGAGGTTTTTGTCTGCTTTCCTGTAACTTCTTTAATATTGATATGATGTTGTTCTAACCTGATTTTATGGACTGTTGTTTGTTTTTATTGTGTCAACTTATGTACAGTGCCTTAGCTTTGAAAGGTGCTTTATAAATAAAGTTATTATTATTATGATGATTATTATTATTATTATAAGAGTATTTGCCAGAGAGCTGTCAAAAGCCAGCCATGCAGTGACAAAGTGATTGTTAAGGAGATTGAGTATCGTATTCTTGTCAGTGGTAGTAGTGCCGCCAACTGTGATTTTTTGTGGCATCAAGCTAGCCGAGTTGTGACCTTCTATGTCCTTCAAAGTTTTCCAAAACTTATTTGCAGAGGTGCTGGAAGATTCAAGTTCCGAGCAGAAATAGTTTGCTTTTTCAGATCTAACTAGTTTGGTGCATTGATTTCTAATGGTCCTAAAGGCTGCCCAGTCAGCATGCAGCTTGGTTTTTCTTGCCTTCTTCCAGAGTGTGTCCCTTCACAACAATGCACCTTTTCGACTAGTCATAAACCATGGGCATGATCTCTTGACCGTTCACATCTTAGTCCCGACTAGTATAGCTTGAAGAGCTTCGTATGCTTCAGCCACCAGGGTTCTAGACCGAACTCCTGCTAGTTTGCATGTTGCAGGTAATGGAGGAACACATTGGGGTCAAAATGCTGCCGTCTTTTCTTGAACGTGTATCTAGAGGATGAGGTTACTTTGTGTACTGATCTTATGCAAGCAACTGCACAATGGTCAATAAGATCATTGAGAAATACACTGGAGTGTATGATTAGGTGTGGTTTACTCACTAAGATAATGTTCAACAGAGTACTACGTGCAGGGTTTCTTGTGCTGGGATGAGTGACTTCATTAATAATTTGAGTAAGACCAAAATTGTCACACAAATCTTTTAGGGGATTGGATGCTGCAGTTAGCCAGTCCAAGTTAAGGTCCCCTAAGATGATTACCTCAGAGGATACAGAGTCCAAGATATCTTGTAAATGGTTTAAGACCAAAAGCTCTGCAGAAGGGGGCCTATAGCACCCAATGATACAAATTGGTACCACCTGAGACACTTGAACCTTTAATGTTAAGCACTCAAATTACCTGGGGGATGATGCTGAATCAGCTGCAGTAGCAGAGAACTCATCCTGTATATAAATGGCTACCCCCCACCTCTCATTAAACTGTCTATTCTAAAAACTTTATATGAGGGAATATTAATCTCGTGGTCTAGGATGGAGGGTCTCAACCATGTTTCTGTAATGGTTAAGGCAGTGGTGCACACATTTTTTTTTTGTGGAGGACCAGAATGAAGACTTGAATCAAGGCTGAGGACCAAGAGTCACTGGCTGAGGGCCACTATAAAATGGCTCGATGTGACAAATGTCCAGCAAGACATTATTAAATGTGTATATAAAACAAATCAAAACATGTATTTATCCATTTATTTATCAACATGTTACTGAAACAAAAAACAACAAAATATAAATAAAGACTGCAAGTGGAAGCTGCTTGGTCCTCAGGGGCCACAGACAGCTGCTGTGGGGGCCATTTGTGGCCCCGGGCCACATGTTGTACACCCCTGGGTTAAGGTATCTGAAGGTTTCTGAAATCAGTAGTGAACCTGAAGCAAGCAGGCATCTGAGTTAGGGAACACTTGTCCAACCAAGTAATAATATACATAGAGAAAAAATGTATAGTTATTTAATTATTATAGTTGCCAGAAATGCCCACAACCCCCCACCGATCGCTGTCCCCATTGTTTATCTTTCCGTGGTGTTTAGTGGCACCCCCATCCTCTAATGATGACTTTTTCTGAACCCTCTACTATCCCCAATGGCAGTTCATCAGCGGTACTATGCAATAAGGCAAACACAGAAAGGCAAAAGCAATAAGGGCATCAAGCACCAGGACAAATGGCAGAAGGGAAAAACTACAAAAGGGTGACCAGCAAGAAGAATTAGAGAATGTGGGAGAAAAAGAGAAGATCAGGAGCACTTGCACATGCAGGGGGCTTCACCCCTCCATCTCTCTATATAATCATCCTCAGGGCTGCAGCTACCACCACATGCAGGACATCAGGAGGACACTGGTGATCATTTGACTCTGCACTATATTTGTCATGGGCACCCATTTGCTTTCACCCTTCTGGTTTTGCAGCTATTATTTCCACCCTTATGCATTCTCACTTATCTCCTGACATGTTCATCAGCACTTCCAGAGAGAATACTGTTCATCCAGTGCCTGCAGTCCATACATCGTTTCCACTTTCAGTACTTGCAGTCCCTTCCATGATCATGATTCATGTATCTGCTGTCCTGAACAGAGCTCATGGTACCAGTAAGTCTCTCATAAAGGGAAGACTGTAAGGGAATCAGCTGGTGAAAACGTGAGATGGAGGACTCGCTGTGGTACAGAGCGTTCTTACGTTTGCTGCTGTGTCTTGTTGGTATTGATCATAGTGATACTTCTCTATTCTCAACCCTGCCTCTAAAAGAAATGCAATGGTTTTATTCATAAAGCTTGACGCAGTTACACCACTGCAATTCATGATGAGGTATGGTACTTGGTAAAGAAAGATAATCAGGTGAAAAAGTGGGTGTGAGAAGTCACGGTGGTACCATGCTGCATTCTTAATTACACTGCTGCATCTCTCTGATACTGATCCCACCAATACTGCTGCACTCCCTACACCCCCTCTAAAACTTAAAAACTTAAAAAAATATCACTGAAATGAAGTGTGTCTCCTCAGTATGGGAAAGTCATAAAACTGGATGTAGAAGTGTATGCTACGATAGTGCCCCCCCCCCCCACTAAACTAATGAGCACTAAAGATGTAAGAATCTCATTGCCAAGTCCAGAATCTCAAGTAGTTTGGTGGCTCCTGGTCCATGGGGCTCCTCCCTGGACACATTCTCCCTGCTTTTCTTCTCCAGAAATTCTCCTTGCATACAGCAAACTCATTGATTTGTATGCATATGCAATTTTTAAATAAAATGATTAACTGAAAAAAAAGAATAACACATTTTTGTACTTTACCAATTTTTGCATTCATATCCACTGCCCATATTATACCTTGCTCAGGAAAATAATCCTTTAGTTCTATTATGATAGGTAACTTACAGCACATTTGATTTAATTTACTATAATATTCAAGTTATTTTGTGCCCTAATGGCATTCGTCTATTTTTTCTGTTTTTTGTTTTCTTTTTTTAAAACACAAATTGGCTTAAAAAAAGCAGTGAATTAAAAAAAAATGTTATTTTTTTGGTTACAAGATTGTTAGCCCCTGCTGGCCCACTGGTGCTCAGGACTGAGAAGCTGGACACCACACCTCGAGCTACACTGGTGACCTGGGTTTTGGGAATGAGCCTGGCACACTGGTGGTCAGCTAGGGGGAAGGGAGGAGCTGGACTGAGCTGCCGATTGGCAACTCTCCTCTCCTGGGGTGGGGTGGGCTCTGTGCCAACTAGTGGGCAGTGTCGGGAGGGGGGGGTGTTGTTAGGTGAGTGGTGGAGGCCATGTCTCACCATGGCTTACTGCTTGGATGTTGGTCCCGTTCACCGGTGCTCTCAGAGGTGGAGATGGGACAAATTAGCTACTTAATGAAAAATCCTGCCGCATGGCCATGCACAGTGATTCCTAATTGGGGAAAAGGAGCCCCGAATGGTGGTACACCACCACCGAGCCCTAGCCAGAGTGGGCTTAAATAGATAATATATAAAAAAATCATTGTTAGTCTCTGCATTCTGACAGGCTCTACATATTCTGCTTTTCAAGAAAATCATAAGAACAGGCATGCAGTTATTGACTGTTAAACACTTTTCTGTTCAAATAAATGTGACCCTATGTTATAAACCCCAAATTACACCTATTGTGCATACTTCCTAAGTGGTGCCTTAAACATCATAGCAAAACAAACACTTCTGGTATTAACATATGGCAATTGCATTTTTTTTTTTATTAGGAACATTGTTTATATTGCATAGTTATGAATATAAATATTAAGGGCAGGATTCACAAAAGGGATGCTCCCAGCGTATCCCAACTTGCGCCGTAGCATGATTCTAGAATGGGGACGGAGTGCTGGTGCAACCCCGATGTGCCAACGCAATGCAGATGTGCCACATACCACCCATAAAAATATGCGGAGCATCTGGAGGGGCTGTGAAGGGGGCGTGCACAGCAGCCTGCACACCCTGGCAGTCCAACCCCCCCAACCTGCATATAGCACCAGATCCTGTAACTAGCACCGTACAGTTCCCTGGTGATATAGTGGCTCCCCCCCCACCCATAGCATGAAATCCCCATCTATGCCACATTTCATTTTTCTGATGACATTCTGGACCCCCCACCCTGACCATAGCTCCAAACACCCATCAATGCCACCGTATGGTTCCCTGGTGGTATAGTGGCACCCCTCTCCCCACCTGCAGCTCTAAACCCCTCACATATCACCCTTACGATACCTGGTGGTATTGTGGAACCCCCCATCCCTGCCCTGACTACATTGAGAATCCTGCTTGTCCATGATCCCTGGTGGTCCAGTGGACCCCCACCCCCATTCTCTCAGGCACCCCCCCAGCCTGCTCCCATGTCCCAGCAGTTGTAGCAGTATGGTGGGCAGCACAACCCACCCGCACACCGCCATGGCTGCCCACCAACTGTGCTGTCCGTGAATGACAGCATACTGTACAACTGGAAGCATATTGGTAGACCTTTTCAACCAATGGGCTTGCAGTGTGTACTGTATGCTGTCATTCACAACTTTGTAAATCACAAAGTTGTAAATGACAGTATACAGTAAACGCTGAAAGCCCATTGGTTGATGTGGTCTACCAATGCACTTCCAGTTGTGCAGTATGCTGTCATTTATGGACAGCACTGTCAGCGGGTGGCGGTGTGTGGATGGGTTGTGCTACCCGCCATACTGCTACTACTGCTGGGACATAGGAGTGGGCTGTGGGGGGTGCCTGAGCAGGTGGGTGGTTCACTGGACCATCAGGGATCTTGGACAATCAGGATTCTCAATGCGGTTGGTGTTGGGATGGAGGATGTTCCATTATACCACCAGGTATCGTATGGGTGGTACGTGAGGGGTTTAGAGCTACGGCGTGGAAGGGGGTCGACTTTGACACCAGGTAAATTAAATGTGGCATTGACAGGTACTTGGAGCTATGGGCGGGAAGTCAGGGTCCACTATGCCACCAGGTCGAGGTATTGGGCTCTGACTGTACTGACAGCCCTGTAGGGTGCCTGGCGCATTCCGCCAGGTGAATTCCTGTAGAACACATGCAAATGGTGCCGTAATGACATGCAAATGGCTCCATTGTGCCTTCCATGCCTAATGGCTCCATTTTCATGTTCATGGCTGTGAATGGAAATTTTGGGCACAGCACATCGTGCGATGAGCTGCCCTATCCCATTCACAGCCTGATGTGGGGGTTGCACTGGTGCAGCCAGGGTTGGGCACAACTGTGGTATTCACAGAGGGGATGTAATGGGGGCATCCCCGGTGCATGTTTTATTAACATCACTGTTGGTGTTCAGCTCATCTCATTTGTGCCGGGGCATCTGAGATGTGCAGAGCACAAGTTCTCGGTGAATCCTCCCTAAGTATTCTCCCGTAATAATTGCTTTAAAAACATCTCTGATGTTTATTGACTGTGACTATGCTGCAATCAGGAGCTCTAGCTATTAAATGTATTGTGATCAGGCTGTATTCTCCAAGATCATATCTAATTAACTAAGCATTTGTTATGTAAGATTTATGCACCCAGACAGTCTCATTCTGATTGTACAAGTGGTTTCCAAGAAGATGTGGGATGAGGCATAAGTACAACCCAGTTAAGGAGATACAATATTAGCAACAATGTTGACATTATGTATTTATTTAGTTTTAGTTAGTTTGGTGTGCCTGCATTAGGCAATCAAATGCCTTATTTTATATAGGACATGCACAAATGTCATCACAGTGAACAGCAACAAAGAAAAAAGAAGAAATACGTGAATAGTAAGTTGATGTCATAGTGAGGATTGTCGTGTGCAAGAAGAATATTAAATGAAGTTATCCCTGTTGATATATGTAATTTTTAAATTTAGAAAAATGCTGGAACTGAGCAACTCACCCAGTCCTGTCCTATCATCATTAGAGTATGTATGTGTGTATGTATTTATTTAGTTATTTAAAAATGGTTACATTGTATTTGGTTTTATCTCGACTACGGAGAATATATCCTGTCAATTACTGCAAGAAAGACAAAGTCTTGACAATATCCCATATTTCTTCATTCCTCTCTTACGAACACACGGACATATGAAATTTGTCAGCAGAAAGAGGCTACATGGGCTATCAAGTCTGCTCAAATGTGCAGCTAGCACCCCCGTCTTACAGCTGTCCCTTCACCCTCCCCCTTCACAATAACCCTCCTCTCACCCTGTACCATCCCCTTTTTAATCCCCCCCAATGTCTTTCAGGATACCACCTCCTCTGGCAAAGAGTTTCATTCCACCACAACCCTCCCTGTGAAAAACTGTTTCCTCATTTCCCTCCTATATCTTCCCCCTCCAATCTAAGACCATGGTCTCTCATGTCCCTCCCCCTCTTTAACTTAAATATTCCTTCTGTTCCTGTCTTGTTAATCCCCTTTAAGTACTTGAAGGTCTCAATCATATCTCCCCAATCTCTCCTCTCCTCTCCTCTCCTCTCCTCTCCTCTCCCCTCCTCCAAGGAGTATATATTCAACTCGTGCAGCGTCTCCTTGTATTGCCTTTCCTCCATCCCTGAATCATGTTAGTTGCTCTGTGCTGTACCCCTTCCAGTAATCTGATATCCTTCTTTAGATATGGGTGCCAGTGCTGCACACAGTACTCCAGGTATGGTCTAACCAGTGACCTATAGACAGGCAGGATCACCTCCCTGTTCCTGGAGGAGATTCCTCTTGCAATACATCCCAGCATCCTGTTGGCCTTTGCTGCCACCATCCTGCACAATCCTGAGTTGTTCATTTTCCCAGTTATAACCACCCCTAGAACCTTTTCCTTCTTGGTGGTACCTAGCTGTACTCCACTCAGCTGATAGCTCTTCCCTGGGTTCTTCGCTCCAAAGTGGATCACCTTGCACTTTTTAGCATTGAACCCCAGTTGCCACTCTTCTGACCACTCCTCCAGTTTAGTCACATCTTTCTGCTGTCCCTGCCATCCCTCTATGTCACTCACCACCACCCCCAACTTGGTATCAGCAGTGAAGAGGCTGCTCTTATTCCTGATACCATGAGAGATGTCCATTATGAATATCCCAAACAATACTTGTCCCAGTACCGATCCCTACAGCACACTACTCGTCATTGCCCTTGGAGGCGAGAGCCACACACCACCACTACAGTACCCTCTACTGTCTTCCCTGTAGCCAATTTTTAATCCAGTTAACCATCTTAGTCCCAGCCCCAACATACCTCAATTTCCCCCCAACCTCCCATGTGGAACTGAATCAAAGGTCTTTATAAAATCCAAACATATGACATCCACCACCTGACCTTTGCCCCAATTCCCTCATTACTCGGTCATAGTACTCAACTAAGTTAGTCTGACAGGACCTTCCCTAGACAAACTCATGTTGATGACTGTCCTGGAGTCCGTTATCCTCCAGAAATGTCACCAGCCTCTCTTTCAGGATTGTCTCCATTAGCTTCCCCATGATGGATGTCAGGCTTACAGGGCTGTAATTGCTTGGGTCATCCTTAAGGCCACTTTTATGGAGGGGCACCACACTGGCCATCCTCCAGTCCTGTGGTACTCACCCTGTGTCCTGGGAGGTATTCAATATGTCCCCTAGTGGCCCACACAGTACCTCCGTCAGTTCCCTCAGCACCCAGGGATGTATGCCGTCTGGTCGTGGTGCCTTATTCACCCTCAGACCCTCCAATACCCTGTCCTCAGTGATCACCTGTCTGTCACTCCCTACCCCCTGCCCACCCTCCCACCATGCAGGAAGCTGCCCACCCTTCTCCCTCGTGAATATGGAACAGAAGTACTAATTTAGTACTTCTGTTCGTTTTGCTTCTTTCTCTGCCCACCACTCATCTGTCTTGAGCCACACTATCTGGCCCTTGCAACTCCTTCTTTCTCTAATGTATTGGAAGAAGTCTTTTTATCTGTCTTTGATTCCATGAGCCAGCCTCAATTCCCTGGAGGCCTTGGCTGCTCTATCACCTTTGGTAACGTCTCTGGACTTCCTCATGATTTCTTGTATCTACTGAATGCTGCTCTTTTTGTCCTCACTCTGTCTAAAACTTCCCTACTCATCCAGCTTGGTTTCTTTTATTAATTTATTTATTTAAATGTTTAACCAGGAAGGCATGCTGAGCAGGCTACTGCTCGATTCCAGATGTGTCCTGGGGAGGGGGACATAGACCAGAGAATGACATCATAATACAAGTGCGGTACACTATGCTAACAATAGGTTGTGGTATTAAGACATAATAGAGTGAGAGCAACAGATACAGGTACATTTTACATACATTGCCAAAAATAAAGGCGGCTAGGTAGAACAATATATTGATATAAACATGGGTTCGTTAAACAGCGTTGCCACTCCGTGGCCTGTAGACTGCTTAAACACATGTTCAGGTAGAGGCAAAGTGAACTCAGAGCATGGAATTAAGGTGCTGGGGGGAGGAGAAGTGACAAATGTTTGCAGGAAAGGAATTCCACAGTGTTGGTATGCGGTAGCTGAATGCTGCCTGGCCGATAGCAGTGGACCTATGTGGGACAGCTAGGGACCACGAGTCAGTATTTCTGAGAAAGTAAGCTAGGGTGCTGGGGATGGCTAGGGCAGTGGCAAGGTGGGGGGAGCAGCTGGGACCAGAACTTTGCTGGGATCTTAGCGCAGTGGGACTGTCTAGGATTATCTAGAGAGGAGAGGCTCATTGATTGGTATAGGGCACAGTGGTGTATGGAGTATGGATAGTCCAGAACAAAGTGACAGAAGGAGTGGAAAAGAGGGTCTTCTTTCTCTGCAGTTTAGTACAGGTCCCAGTAGCCTCCACAAGCCCCAATTTGATGTTTTCCCATTTCTGGTTCGCATCCCAGTGTGATTGAGTTCCTGCCAGGTACTCTTCTAAGATTTCACCTATTTTATTAAAGTCCGCTTTTCTGAAGTCAACCACCCAGGTCACTGAACCCACCACCTCCCTGCTCATGTTGAGCATGAACCACACTGACTGGTGGACGCTCCCTGCCAGTGGATCTGCCATCCCACCTACCTTACAGCCTCCCCGTTGAATAGAACTAGATCCAGCATATTACCCAATCTAGTCATCTCAGTAACCAATTGTGCTAGGAAGTTGTTCTCGAATGTTTCCAAGAGTATCTGTTCCCTGGCACTCAATGTCACTAGGGTGCTCTAATCCACTCCTGGCAGATTGAAGTCCCCCACAATCACTGTATTACCCTTCTGCACACCTTCCTAATTTGCTCTGCTAGCTCCCTATCCAAGTCATCCTCCTGAGCAGGAGGCCTGTATACCACTGCCATCTGCAGAGTCCTATTTCTCACACCCTGGAACTCCACCCACAAGGCCTCAGTTCTACTCTCCTCCCCCTCTTCCCTTGCACACCTAATCCCCTCCCTCATGTAAATCACCACCCCTCCCTCTTTCCCCCAGCTCCTATCCTTCCTGAAGATCCTATACCCTGGGATCATTAGTTCCCAGTTCTGATACTGGTTGGCCCATGTTTTGGAGATGGCCACTGTGTCCACCCCCTCTGCCAAAAGAGCCTGGAGTTCTGCAGTTTTGTTTCCTAGGCTTTTAGCATTCAAGGAGATAACCATCCAAGTTGATCCTCTTCCTTTATTACCCCTTATTTTGCCCTTCTTAACCCCCTCCATCAACCCCACGCTGGATCCATCCCTGTTAGTACAGGGGTAGGCTCCTTTGGCTCCCCCTTCAGAGACCCCTTCTTCCAGGTGCCCACTTGTCACCTCCCCACCTAGCTTAAATTAACCTGTCTCTATGTACCCCTATAGACTCTGTTTTAACACCCTCTGCCCCTCCCTGCTCAAGTGTAATCTGTCCCTTGGAACAGATCACTATTGTCCCAAACCTTACCCCAGCACCCCCCACTATCCTGTACCCTTTGTATTGACACCATTCCCTCAGCCAGGTGTTTAACTCCTCTATCCTACCCTCCCTTGCTGCATTTATGCAGATCACTGGTAGTACCTCAGAGAAGGCCACTGATCCCCTCCACCTCCTTGCACAACCCCCCCAGTTCCTTGAACCTTTCACTTACCACCTCCACCATTTAACATGCCAGGTCATTCATCCCCAAGTGCACCATGACATGCTGTTTTAGCCTTCCCCTTCTTGTGCATCTGAGAATAGACTGTCCTGCCCTTCCTACCATCAACCCAGGTACTGACTCTACCCATATGCAACTAAACATTTCCCATTTACTTCCCCATCTGACCCCCTTCAGTATACAGTCTCCCGGCACTGGTGTGCTCCCTTCTTCATTTCTCTCCCCCCCACCTTCCCTTTCTCTATGTAACTGCTTTGAGGTTCCACCCCAGTCTGTGTATCCGCATCCACCCCTTACACTTCTGCATCACAATCATCACCCATCATGCCATCTCCGTCCCCCACCCCTGTGTTGCCCCCTTCCCTAGTGCCCAACCTGTCTGACCATCCCCCTCCTCCCCAAAGCTCAGTGTCTAATGCCATCCTCCCTCCTCTTCGTACCAGGCCCCCTACACTCTTCCCCCACCTCAGCTGTGATTCTCTCATCCAGCCTTCTTGCCTGATTCCTCCTCCCTTCAACCATGCCCACCACCTCTGGCTGAATGTTGCCCCCTGGGCATTTGCTCCTCCTTCATACCCCTGTCCCCTCATAGTGATTCCCTCCATCCTCATCCCATAATACAGCCTGCACCACAAACCTATTACCTGTCCCTGCTGTACTGCCATGCCTTGGATCCTTCCTGCCACCTGGAGTCTCCCCCCAACTGCTGGTCCTTCTAAGGTCTGTCTCCCATACCCCAGCCTCTTCCCTTCTCTTGGTTCAGATCATATGCAACTCTTCCCCCTCCCCAGAGTAGGTCTTTCTGCTCCTGCTCTCATACCCACTCCCTCCACCTTCTCTAACTCTCTACCAACCCACTGCACTTCTGCCTCCAGTCTCCTCAGTTTTAGACAAATTGGGCATCCCCCAGCCTCCATAGCATGTTCAGCCAAACAGCTGACCCACATCCACTACAGCCCACTATTCTCTCAATGTTTGCCTCCTTATTGTCTTGCTGACCCCGTACCCATGTCCCCCTCTCTCCACCATCCTGCAAAATTCATTTTCCTTAACTTAATCAGCACTTATGCTTACAGCAGTTTTCATGCAGTTTCCTCCTACTTATCTAGCTCTGTTTCAATCTGCATAAATGTCTATAAACAAATAAATGCCACAGTAGCTTCAATGCCCCCTAATGGCCACATTACCTTTGATAATGATGCAATGACATAGTGCCACAATTTGATGCAATATTCCCTCTGCCATTGAAGTCCCAGTCCCAGATTCTTGGCTTTAAGATGCAGTTTCCCCTTAGGTTGATGAAGCCCTTGCCTAAGAGCTCTCCTCATCTCCACTCACTTCTGATATACACCCCTCCTGCTGTCATCTGACTGGTGAGACCTCTTCTGGGTGTGGTTAAAATTAGATCATTTAAAATGCTTTCCTCCCTGCTGCTTGGATGTGGCTCCTGCTCCCTCCTGCTGCTGATGCTGCAAATGAAATATCATCTCTCTTCCTCACTTAGGACCCTATGCACTAACAGAAAAGTTACCTAAACACCACATATCCGAGGTGCGTAGGCAACCTTAAGTGTGAATGCCGAGCAGAGGGGGTCCTGAGGACCCCTCGCAGCATTCACCAAGGGTGCGTAAGACACTAATGTGCCCACTGCCCAAACTGCACTAGGAATACTGCACAGGAGGCATGTCAGGGGGTGTGTCTGTACTGTGTGGTATTCACTAAGCTGCATAGTGCCAGACTTAGGGGACACCAGGTATGCCAGCCAAGACCAGGTGTAACCTGGTATGCACCCCTGTGTTCCTCACTCACCAGGCACAGCGGCACTGAGCAATGGACATCTGTGCTGCCTCAGCCCACTAGGCTGCAGGAGAGGGCTGGGGCAGTGGCAGGGTGAGTGCCCAGCAGGCATGCTAATGATGTCACTTTATGCAGCTCACTCCAAGACTGTGCACCTACCACATGGGTGCAAGGGATCCACTGAGGGACCTGGTACATGCATCTGACTGGATGCCCACCTGGGATTGCAGCTCCGCCCCTGACCACCTGCAAGATCCTATGCACCGAGGGGGTGTGGCCACAGACAGGTGCCCCACAGGTGCTTGCGGTCATGCATACCATGCACCTTGCACCTGCCTGGAGGGCCACATATGTATATGGGTGAGATACATGCCTCAGGCATGTATAACCCACCCTTTAGTGCATAGGGCCCAATGTTCCTGTTATTAAGGAACATCATTTCCATTTTGATGGATAAAATGAGACAGACATAAAGAGATTGCTTGCTGTACTGTTAAACATTTCATGGTTCACATTTTAATTATACACTATTGAATATTATTTTAAATATAAATAGATTTACATCCATAAAGCAAGTCATAAAGAATTGTCACATTATGTTGTCCCCTTTAAAGAGGCAATATTTCTTAGCTGGCAAAAAAAAAAAAAACACTCTCCTATAGTTTTTAGCAATATGGTGTCCTTGGATTCATTACTAATGTTTTCATTACCTGAGAAATGCTTAAGGATATTTACGGTACATAAAACATTTTAAAAAATCTTATATTCACATATTTAGGCCTTATTTTATTAACCACATGTATTTATTCTCCTCATTCTTTATTGCCAATGACATTACAGTGAAAACAGGATCTTTATGTCTCCATCATCTCAGCATCCTGCTTTTGTCTCCACATAAATCCAAATTCTATTTGTGACATCACACTCTGTTGCTCTGGCAATGATTTTTAATCTCACAAAGAAAGGATCATGATTTCAATGGTAGAAAAATGAGTATAAAATGAAGACCGAGACACAGCAATACTGTTTCATGCAAATGTCCTGACTAAAAAAGAATGAGAGGAGATAAGGAAAAAAATAATGAAATATTTGCTAAAATCAATCTTATTATTACAACTTTAAAATAGTCTCTGAATGTTGAAAAATAATTTTAAATTGATTAAATTTCTGTCAGGGCCTGTGTGGTGTGGCATGGCGTGTGTATCAGCACATGTCAAACATGGCTGGCAGCTGCACCTTAGGGAGGCACGTATGAGTTACTGCAGTGTACCCCTTGCCATAGCTTGCTCCCCCTCACCCAGCACTCCACACCTTGGAGAATGGCATGGAGTGCAGGCATGCCCCCTGCTTCACCCCTGGATTGGCCCCACATGGACCCACCTGGATGGTTGGGGGATCCAGTGCACAAGGGACACACACTTATGAGCATGCACCAAGGGGTTCACTGGACCTCTGCTGAGCAGCTTTCTGACATTCCCTATGCCCCTCAGATACGTAGGACAAAGGCAATCCAATCATTTTGTGCACAGATCCCAAAGGCGGCAGGGGATGTGTCAAATGTGCATGCCCAGGCCTGGTGATCAACAGCAGCCATCCAATCTGCTGGACTGCCCTCCAACAGACTGGATCCTGCACTCTGTGTGGAGTGGGGAATTGTGGGATATGGCTGGTCCTCACAGTACTGCTGTTTTCCAGATAGGGGTCTACTGGTTTGCCTGTGTTCACCGCCACGCTCGCAGCCCTCATGGTATAGTCAGATGGCCAGGATGGCTTGGTGTGAATAATGGTGCCATAGCCACTACCCCATTCAGCCAGTGGAAAGGACATATCAGGGCTAAGGAAGGGTCTCTGCCTCTATATCTGGCACCACCCACCACCACTCCACACAGCAGATGGGTGATAAAGCATGGCATGTAGCCATGCCTCACCCCAGCCACCCACCTGGGCACTGGTAGTACAGGGGTGTGGGTGCAGAAGAGTTGTGGGTCAATGCCACAGAAGCAGCACATTTAAATTTATGTAAGTACACAACACGCATTGTGAAACTAGTTAACAACTACAAAGTGGTGCAGTTACAGTGTAGTTATACAGTAGTTAAACTGTACTTAGTGACCTTTAAAATTATCCTTTGGAAATCATCCCCTCATGAACTTACTGCAGTATAGCATAGTGGTTAAGAGAACTGAGCTGCAAACCTGGAGAACTAGGGTTCAATTCCAGAGCCAACATGTGTATACTGTTTGACCAAAAAACAAACTACAAAAAATAAATAAATAAATAAACATGCAGTCTGATATTGTAAATTGTTATTCAGTAAAAATCATTAATTTGCATAATTAGTTATTGGCTTTTAACAGTGCTGTAGTAACTAAGGAATGTGCTGCTTCTGTGCCATTGTTTCCCACAATTAATGCCTAACAAACATTTATTTGCTAAGTAAGTACACAGAAACTGACACTGAAACTGTAAAAAGAAGGTTGCAACAGTGCTGTGGTTTCTGTGGAATGTGCCACTTCTGTGGCAATGTTTCTACAGTTAATTCCTAACTAACATGTATTTGGAAAAGTATGTATGCAGAAACTGACAAGTAAAATAACATGTAAGAAGAAGGTTGTATCAGTGCTGTGGTTTCTGTGGAATGTGTGCTGCTTCTGTGGCAATGTTTCCACAATTAATTCCCTAATTAACATGTATTTGGAAAGTAAGTATGCAGAAATTGACACTTAAAGTATAAGAAGAAAGGTGTAACAGTGCTGTAGTTACTAAGGAATGTTCTGCTTATGTGGCATTGTTTCCACAGTTAATGCCTAACTAACATGTATTGTATTTGCAAAGTGCAGTAATTAGGCAGAAACTGACACTTAAAAGTGTAAGAAGAAGAGTGTAACTACTATACACTTACACTTACCAATTTTCAGTGCTGTAGTTCTGATGTACTGTATGTTCTCCTTCAGAAAACATTCCCTCATGTACTTACTGCTTAATAAACACACAATCTAATATTATTAATCGCTATACAACTACATTGTTTACTCATACAATAAAAATGATTTAAATAATTACTTATTGACTTGTAACAGTGCTGTAGTTATTAAGAAATGTGCTGCTTCTGTGGCATTGACCCACATCTCTTCTACACGCACACCCCTGTCCTGCTACTGCCCAGGTGGATGGCTGGGGTGGGCTTAGCTACATGCCATGCTTTATCCCTGATCCTCTGCATGGAGTAGTGGTGGGTGGTGCTGGAGACACAAGCAGGGACCCATCCTTAGCAATCACATGCCCTTCCGACTGGCTGAATGGGGTGTCAACCATAGCACCATCCTTCACACCAGGCTACCACTGCCCTCTGACTATACCACAAGGGATGGGGGCATGGTGGTGAACACGGACAGACTAGTAGGTCACCTTACTGGAAAACAGTAATACTGGCAGGACCAGCCATATCCCACAATTTCCCACTCCACACAATGTGCAGGATCCAGTCTGCTGGTTGTAAGTCCATCTGATTGGATGGCTGCTGTTGATCACCAGGCCTGGGTATGCACATTTGACACAATCCCTACCACCTATGTGAGTAGGGTCCAATATTAGATTGCATGTCTAGTAAGCAGTAAGTTCATGAGGGACTGATTCTGAATGAGAACTTACATCGCAGCTACAGTACTGGCATTTGGAAAATGTAAGTGTGTGCAATTGCAAATACATGTTACATAGCTTTAACTGTGAAAACAGTATCGTTATTTGTTTGCCACAATACTGTTACAGTTAAAGATGCATCGAATTTAAATTCCGCCGGCGAAGTGAACGCGAAGTGGATTCTGCATTTTGTGCCCACTAAATATTTTGCAGAATGTGCAAATTTTGCAAAATGTTTTGTGGGTGAAATTCATGGATTTCACCAGAACATCACCAGTGAAATTAAATTTGACTGTATCTCTATCCTTGGTGGCTAGTGGTCCTGCCCCCCACCCTATCACCCACCCACCAGTCCAGGCCATCATGTCAGCCCTTCCCAGTAATCCCCATCCCAATCCCCCACCCTATAAAGTAGTGAAGAAAAAAATTAAAAAAAACATTTATCCCTGGTGGTCTAATAGCTCTCCCTCCCTATCCCCATGCCTGAACTTAAATCTTTATCCCTAGTGGTCTTGTGTACCCCCTGCCCCCCCTTGAGGCAATGTCCCACCACCCAGTGCCCCCATCCCAAACCAGAGAGCGGGTAGCTGGTACAACCCTCCTATCTGCTCCATGACCAGCAGCCCACTGAGCTATCAATGAGTGAGCATCTGCTTGTACAAGCATGCACTCAGTCACTGATAGATCAGTTGGCTGCCGTCCATGGAGAAGACAGAAGGATTGTGCCGGTCACCTGCTCTCAGGTTTGATATGGGGGGTAGCTGGGTGGTGGGACATTGCCTCAAGGGATGGAGGGGTGGGGTACAGTAGACCACCAGGGATAATGATTTTAATTCAGGGATAGGACATAGAGAGGGAGGATCACTAGACCACCGGGGAGATATGCTTTTTGTTCTTCTCTAGAATATGTGGTGGGGGATTGTGATAGGGGTTATTTAGAAAGACTGGCATGATATCCTGGACTAGTGGGTAGGTGGTCGGATGGAGGGAGGGACCCCTAGACACCAGGGATGATGTGGGCATTTTTTTTAAAGATGGGGCAGGTGATCAGTTGGAGGGAGGAACCGCTAGCCACCAGTGATGATATGGGCGGGTGATCAGTGGGGGGAGGGACTGCTAACCACCAGGGAATTACTTATATTCTATATAAGGTAGGGATGTAGTGGAGGTGGAAATTCCACAAAAGTTTGGAAATGGATTTCTAAACTTTCACTTCAATTCCACAGGAGAAAGATTTGTTTCTGCACACCACTAACCAACAGGAATATTAAATCAATTGATGCTTTCCTGGGATAAGTCGCGTGGGTCCATGTCTATTCAGTACCGCGAGTTCTCTCCCTGACATTTCACTCCCATCAATAAGGTCCCACGTCAATTCACTCCTTCACATTTCTGCTCCCGTCAATTCACTCCTGGTATAATTATCTCCCCCCAGGCCATGTGTCATTCTTATCAATCTGCCTGAGGACCTGGGACTCAGACTAGTTGGTGGGGGGGGTGAAAATGTGAGCGCTGCATGTTGGAACCTTGTCTCCTGATCTCACATCAAAAAACTGAAATAAATTAGAGTACTGCAAGCTGAGTGTGGAGCAGTCTTCTGATGGGGGTCATCAGCATGGGGTTTGCAGTGCTTAAACAGTGGCTGCTGGTGGTTCCTGAGTAACTGCACAGATGGTGGGATCTGGCACTTTCACTACAGCTCCCATCTGCCATTGCCACAAGCCCCCCCCAGCAAGTAAAACTGTGGATGAAGAAAGAACAGTCCTATAATAATGGCAGCTTTTAAAACTGGGACTAAGATGTCCACAGCAGCCTGTCCTCTACCTTCTCCAACTTAATCTGCAAAATTGTTCAAAGACTCCTTGCAACTCCCTCAAAACTGTTAACAAAACAATAAACTAGGTATTCACAAGCTATCTTTATGCTGTGTTCACAGCTTCCCAAAACATGTTGTGCTTTTACAGAGGTCAAGGACACAGACACAGTTCACTCAATAAACTGCCTGTCTTGTGTGTGGAAATTGATTTAAAACCAGGGAAGTTAAAAAAAAGGTTTACTAAGTGTGCAACTGGGTGTGCGATGATTACCAGTGATGGTTTGACAGCAGGCAGGCAAGAGCTCAGTCAATAACAGTGTGGCAGCTTACAGAGACCATCAGTGTTATCCTTGTGTGTAGCATGACACTCAGCCAGAGGCTATGCCCATTTTATAGCTGTATATTACAGTTATACTAGGAGTGAATTGATGGGAGTGAAAATGTGAAGGAGCGAGTTGGCGCAGGAGCTAATTTATGGGAGTGAAGTGTCTGGGATCAAATAATTGGGGCAAATTGTCTTGCTCCCAAGCCCTGCTATCAACAGAAAATTAAATAAAAAGTCCATCATGGGCAGGGAACTGCTCTAAGGAGGAGAATGCTGGATGACAAGGTCCTTCCAGGGCTGAGTCCTGCTGTCAGCAGCAATACTAACTGAATCGTAGATGATATGAAATTTGTTTCTCTCCTTTCCCCCACTGATGTAGACACAGAAGTGGCAGGATATAGTGGTGTAAGTCTCATGCCTCCCCCACTGAAGAACACATGGAAGTGAAAGGATATAGTATGGTGATCTGTGATTTCCAGTGTCACATCTCCCTCCACTGAAGGAGACAGACAAGTAGCAGGATATAGTGTGCTTACCTGAAATGTATTTTGTCGCTCTCCTTCCCCACTGAAGGAAACATTCAAGTGGTTGGATATAGTGGGCTCTCCTGTGATCTCCAGTGCTGCGCCTTCCTCTTCTGAAGGAGATACACGAGTGACAGGATATAGTGGGGTCACCTGCAATGCTCAGTATCACATCTCCCTCCACTGAATTCCTTTTGGCTGTTTGATAAGCATATTCAGCACTTGCCATAGATTTTCATTCTATAACCGCTTCACAGCTGATAATTTTTTTCAGGCATTGTCAAATGAATTTGGCTTTATAGCATCCTCCACACCCCAAATAAGGCCTAAGAGACATCCTCCCCTTTTCTGTTTCTGACAGAGCATAAAATTTGCACACCATTTTGGACACCATGACCCTCTTTGTTGCCCCTACCTTCTTTGTTGACCCAGTTGTACTCTTATTGTTTCCCTTATCCTGCTTGTTGCCCCCAGTCATACCCAGTTTGTTGCCCCTAGATGTAACCAGTTTGATGCAATACAGTTGCATACCACCAAAATAAGCAGCACCCAGTTGTATGCATTTGCACAGTGACTTACTTATGCAGAGCACTAACAGTCATATTATACCATCAGAAAGTGGGAAAATATTACCTTTGGTGTTAGGAAAAATGTTGACCCACAAAAATAAATTTGTACACCCCCAAGGGTCTGATGGTGGTGCTAGACCTAACAAGCAGGCCAATTGGAATGCTCAGATCCAGGGGACTTAGTATTGCTTAATAGTAGTGTGGTGACAGGGGCCCCTGGATTCTGTAGCTCCTGTCTGAGTTTGGCCTCTCTCTCTTTGCCCTCGGTTGCCTTGGTTTGATGGGACCTTGAGGGAGTTGAGGAGAGTTGGGCGAAGGTTGGAACATTATTGACAGAAATCTGGCTTGGAGAAGGACAGACTTAGGTTGATGGCCCATTATTTGGACTATCAATCAGCAATCTCCCTTAAGAAGGCAGAGTTCCTGTCCAGAGAGATTGGTGCAGCGAGGAATTGATTGACTCAGCTCATTCGGACTATTGACAGACTATACAATCCATCCTGTCTTCAGGGCCAGACAGCCTTTTCTCAATTTAAGTGTGTTGAGTTTGCTCAATTCTTTGCAGATAAGGTGTCCTCCATCAGGTCAGAGATCCATTTGACTCATTCAAATGAGTATGGCGGCAGTCGGTGTGAGGGCACAGGCACCCAGCCTGTCTGGACAAATTTCAACTAGCTAGCAATCGTGGATATCATGGAGATTGTTCGGGGTATGTGACTAACTTGCTGTAGTTTGGATCCAGGTCCAACCCGCCTCCTTGTGGAGTGTGTGGATGTCATCAGACTGATCCTTCCTGAGATAGAATGGTGCTCATTGGATCAGGGTGAGTTTATGAGCCCCTTGAAGGAGGCAGTGGTGATGCCCCTCTTGAAAAACTCTTCCCTTGACCCAGACTGTCTTGCGAACTATAGACCTGTCTCTAACCTGCCCTTTTTGGGCAAGGTTATTGAGAAGGTAGTCATGTTGCAGCTCAAGAACTTTCTTACCACCCACAAAGTCTATGATCCTCTCCAGTCCAGATTCAGGAAGAGGCACAGTACCAAGTCAGCTCTGGTTCAGGTACTTAATGATTTTCTGATAGCGAGGGATCAGAGGAGCCATTTGATCTTGGTCCTCATTGATCTCTCTGCAGCATTTGACACCATGGATCATGGGGTGTTGCTGGAACACTTGCAACTACTCTGTGGACTGTCTGAAACAGTCCTCAGGTGGTTACATGCTTTCCTCACAGGCAGGATGCAGAGGGTGGTGTCATTTTTTTCCCTCTGCTCCCTTCACCCTGCCTTGTGAGGTGCCGCATGGCTCAGTGTTGTCCCCCATGTTGTTTATGGTGTACATGCTGCCATTAGGAGACATTAGACATTGTGACAGTGTCAGTGGTTTAGTAGGTAGCTCACTCACCTCTGAGGCCGGGAGATCAGAGGGCTGTGGGTTCAGTTCCTACATCTGGCACTTGGGTTAATATCCCAGTACTGACACTGTAGTGCAGTACGAGAGGGGTGCTGCACTTCTGAGGTGCTGTCTTTTGGATGAGACGTTAAACCAAGGTCCCATCTGCCTGGATTGGTGGTAGTTCAGGTGGATGTTAAAGATCCCATGGCACTTCTCGGAAAAAGTAGGGGGAATTTTTTATTAAGACTGAAAAGCAAACTACATACACAAGGTGTTACAGCACACCAAATCATAATAGAAAATTAAACAAGTAATATAAAAGGTAACACAGCATCCAAATGAACAAAAACAAATATAAAAATTTTTAAAGTCCCAAAAAAAAGGGAAGATGAAATAACCAAAGCTAAACAAAACTCCCCTAAAACAAAAATATGAGACAATTATATATACAAAAGTATTACTACATACTAAATTATAATACAAATAATAAACAGAAATATGTATTTCATCATACATGCAATGGGAAAAAAGGAAAACTCTGTCATTCGAGTCCTAAAACTCAAGTAGTAAATGCTGAAAGTCCTCCCCCCTTACTTAAAGAAGCCAGGGATTCTATGAGAGAATCAAAATACAAAAAATTGTATGACAACATACAAAATAAAAAAAACAAAGACAAATAAGTATACAGCATACTTTTTGTCCCTTGTAAACCTAAAGGGAGAAAAAAAAATTGTGAAAAGAAGATGAAAAACATAAACACAACATTATCCCATACATAGTAAGCTGAAATACCCCCCCGCCGCACATGCATACCACTATATGGCAGTATGTTTTCCCAACTCAAAGCACCTCATTTAAAATTAACTAATATCCACAACATACACTTCCATAATATATGGATTCTTCATGTTACTATATATATATATATATTAATTAAACCATACTCAAAATCAAGAATACTCCTCACCAGAAAATAATTCATTTCTACCAGAAACTGCCACTTCTCATTAATTAAGACCAGAAGAAAATAACAGTGAAATTACAAACAAAAACACTCAGTACCACATATTACTAGTCATAAGCAAAAGTGGAATTATGCAATGACTGAAATGTATCTCAAAATATACCCTACCAACTCATAGCCAATCTATACTGTACCACCAAGACTGGAAGATTTCATATGGCACTGACTTCTTTTCAGTATTTCTATGACTAAGCATTGTAGTAGTAATCATATGAAATAGTTGTTCCTCTGTATATTCTAATTGTTGCAGTGTTAGCCTACACCGCACATGCCATATATAGAATTTAAAACACACCAAAAATAACCAAAGTGTAACCCTATCATGTTTAGTCCATTTGAATGGAAGAATACCCAAGTATAAAATCTCAGGGGTTAAATCACAAAAGGGTGATGTAGGCCATTTACCCCATAAAAAAATTCCAAAACCATTTTACAAAAGGACACAGAAAGAACAAATGGTCCATGGATTCCACCACCTCAACACAAGTCTCCCTAGGGCAGTAACGATGTTCTACACTTTTATGTTTTAGGTTTCCTTTGACATTGAGTTTCCCATGTAGGGAAAGCCACATAACATCCCACATATAAACTGGTATACGGGTAGATGTCAACATTTTCCCAATCAATATTTTATCTGAAATAGGTTTAAAGTCAAAACAGGCTGTATCATGAAAAAAGTAGATAGAAGATGTACATGTAGTGTTTTCCGGTCCTGTTGTGAAAAGTGTTCTGGTACTAAACACCAAAGTTTTATTTTCCCAAAACATACCCTTAAAGTTTCTGGAATATTATACAAAGAACGCTGTTTTGGGATGCATGAATGAGGAAGCCAGAAGGGGAGTATCCCTGCCAAAGAATCCAAAACCCATAGGATCCAAATACCATCAGATTTCTATACTAATGGTCTCAAGTTTACATTAGCAAAAATTGTAAAAAAGAAAACAATGGGATTAATAATTTTAATACCCCCCAATTTTTGTCCCTCTAAACAGTAAACACCGTTTAATTGGATTCAGTCTACTACCCCAAATGCCTGAAAAAAACAACCATACATCCGGGTCTCCAGCTTAGGGGGTAGACTAAAAACTGCAGCTAAATACAAAAAAATTGGGAGTAAGAAGGTCTTAATCATATATACCCTTTTTAATTTGGACAATCTCCACTTATTCCACAGTAAAATTTTCCCATATGCAATGTCCAATTTGGAGGACCAATTTAAGAAGGCCAAATCCCCAGTACCAAAAAGAAGTCCAAGAACTGTATAGGTCCCTGTCACAACAGGGATCCCAATTACCTTAGATTCTAAAAAACGTTCTAATCCAAAGGGAAGGCATTTACTTTTCCTATAGTTAACTCTGGCTCCCGTGAATTCAGAAAATTCCCAAAGTATTTGTCCCACTAAACAGGTCAAAGGTAAATCCCCCACAAGAAAGCAGATGTCATCTGCATATGCAATGCTTTTAATTTCTTCTGAGGTGCTAAAAAAAGAAACCCCCTGAATAGCAATATTATCATTAACGTGACAAATTAAAGGGTCCAGTGTAAAAAGATAGAGAAGGGGACTCAAGGGACATCCCTGTCTAACTCCCCGGGTAACCATGCATGCCTTCCCCATCCATCCATTACAGTATGCTAAAGCTTTAGCATTAGAATAACAAGATTTTATCCAAAAAATAAAAGTACCTGGAATCCCATAACTAGCCAAACAGTCCCAAAGATATTCATGGTTTACCCTGTCGAAGGCCTTTTCCTGATCTAAATTAAGAATGAAACCAGTTAATTCTCCAGTCTCCCCCCAGGACAAAATTTCTCTTAATAAAATTAACCCATCCGTTATACTCCAGTCAGGAATAGTATAAGTCTGAGAAGAATGTATCAGAGTAGATGCACAAAGCAACAACCTGTTATTCAACAATTTGATATACAATTTAAAATCAGTATTTAATAATGTGATGGGGGCGCCAGTTTGAAAGGTCAGTCCTGTCCCCAGATTTATACATAAAAACCACCAACCCATTACCCATTGAATCAGGCAAATTCCCTGAAACCATCATATCCTGAAATAACTCTAGGATTTCAGGTAACAAAACTTGCAGAATCACACTGTACAATTTGTATGGAATTCCATCTGTTCCAGCTGCAGAATTCTTTTTAACCATTGCAAAAGTGGTCATTATTTCAGATTGATTAAGTGGTGACACCAGTACCCATTGATCGGATGACAAAACTTGTGGTAAAATACATTTTTCCAACCAAACCTTATGACCATCCTGGGAGGATTCCTGATGACTAAATAAAGACTGCACGTGCTCCTCTATGGCTGTCATAATTTCATACCTTTTGGAACAAAGACACCCCTTAGCATCCTGAATTAAAGACATCCACTTTTGATATTGTAGTTGAGCACAGAATTGAAATGGATTCATAAAATCCTGTGAACCCTGGGTTCCAAATTTCAGTTCCTGTTCTAAAGATCTAAGTCTATTATATTGTAGATCATTCATTTTTCTCCTGGTTTCTGCTAATTCTGCAAGAATCATTTTATCTCCTTGGGAAGCTTGAAACACTAAATTCTGAAACTGTGTTTTGTAAATACAATATTGGTCCCTCTTAAATTTCCCATTTAATCTTCCTGTGTGTTGAAAGTATCTTTTAATATCTAGCTTTGTATCTTCCCACCATTCCTGTGAAGTATCATATAACGTTTTAACTGATTCACATGCTTCTAATAAGGAAATAAAACCATCCTTAACAGTTGGAAGAGACAACAGTTCCAAGTTCAACCTCCAATACCCAGGCCCTTGTTGCTTACCATCATAATTAGAGACCATCAGTTCTATGATGGCGTGGTCAGATGGAGCAACAGGACGGGCCCTGGTATTTTTAATCTCCAAGGCAGGAGATATAAACCAGAAATCAATCCTAGTAGCTAAGTTACCTCTGAAATAGGTCTTACCTGGCTGGCCAAAAAAAAAACACAAGTATCAACCAAACCAGTTTGTGAAATCAAAGCAGCCAGGCAATTGGTAACACAATATAATTTTTGGGTTTGAGGACCCCTATCCTTTAAATACAACCCACAATTGAAATCTCCTCCCAAGAAAACATAACGAGATATAAACAAATAAGGCTATATAGTGTTAAAAAGCTCAATTCTAGCTGTCTTTGTTTGTGGGGCATATACATTAATAAACCAACAGTGCAGTTTATTTAATGTGATATCTAATAACAAAGCACTGCGCGTGGCTATGTCCACTTCCTGTATGGATTGTGCCAAAGGGGAATTTAAACAAATTCCAACCCCACAACAAAGATCCTCTCCAGTAGACCAATAAGTCACTCCCCATTTCCATCCCACAGAGGCTCTATCCATCTCTTGTCTGCTATGTAATCGAGTGTCTTGAAAGAATACCACATCATAAAAAAAGGAATCAAATAAAGCTTATACCAAAAGTTGTTTTCTATCTGACTGAATACTGTTAGTATTTAAAGAGGCCACAGTAATACTAAATAGCATATCCATTGCGTATAAAAACAAAAACAAAACCCATTAAGTGTTTAACTAAAGGAGATCTAATTAATCCTGAAAAAAAAATTGAAAAACATTAGGATTTCTTCCTGACCCATTTACGGGAACCCATCCTAGATTTATTTTTTGGAGGGATAGTCAAATCTTCTATAGAACGCTCAGTGTCCGATTCTCCATCTGCTTGAGAAGAGTGAACCGAAACTGAGTCTGATGCTGTTCCTACATCGGGTTCTTCAACCTGCAAGGTGGAAAAGGTGTTTTGCACTGGGAGATGGAAGACTTCTGAAACAGATGCTGCAGTTTTCTTCCGTAAACTCCTTCTTCGATTATTAACTACAGTGAAGGCACCTTCTGGTGGAAGGGGGGGAGGCATAGAACCTGCATCACCAGATACCTCTAGTACTAACGGTTCTCCCTCAGATCGAGGCATGTGAGAAACCAAAACAGAAGTGGATAAGGCCTCTGAAGGGGGATTAATAGGCCTTTCAGGAGGTGCCCTCTTAGGTGGGTGGGGGCCATATTGTTTCAAAGCCGATTTTAATGCAATATTCAAATAAAAATCCTGAGTGGTATAATCCTTGTCTGCAGTATTATGGGCTGCCCAAGGACAATCCATAAAAGAATGCTGTTCTTCACAAAGACTACACTTGGGAGGATGATGACAGTCAGTCATAATATGCCCCACTTCCCCACATTGAGCACATTTCATTGTATCACAGGTCCGACTCAAATGTCTACTGGAAGTGCATTTATAACAATGGCGGTGGCTGTCCAGGATAAAAAATGAAACCCTTGTCATGACCCAGGTAAAAACAACTTGGTAGATGTTGAAGTCCATCCTCTGTTTGTGGTAAAGTCACCTTATACCTCCACCCTCCATTCCAAAAACCTTCAGAATCTAAAATTGGTTCCGGATTCCCTTGTATTTGACAAAGTTTCTCCAGCCAATATGAAATGTCCATAATATTCGCCCCTTCATTCTGAATAAGACAGTGATCACTTTAAAAGTTTGTTTTGTTAAAGGTATAGCTTGAAAGTGGGTCCAAGCTGGGTTCATTTTGAACAGTGCATACTTCATCCAGAAATGATTCAGGATGTCAGGGAACGAAAACTTATGTCATATATAGATTCTTCCGGTGTATGAATCAGAGCATACACTTCCAATGGAGAAAACCCCAGCATCTGCTTCAATAGAACTTTCCCCACATAAAAGCGGTCTGGCATCGTATCTGATGATCCTAAAAACCGCAGCCGAAATGCATTCCTGCGTTTCGCTAAAGAAATAGTTTTTTTAAATAAACTAGCAAAAGTGGGAGCTGTCAGGGCTGGGGTTACTGACTCATTGTCAGGAGGTACTATAGGAATAGATCCCAGTGCTTCTTCCGACTGGGGGGAATCACTAGCCACAGTAATGTTTTCCATAGGCCCCTGCTGTGATGGAGACTGTATAGGGGAGAAGTAAATGGAATCTGCTTGTGAAATGGGCAAGTCCATCATAACCATCTCTGTATCTGTGTTAGCAGATAAAGTGTGCCCTTAAACAGGGTCTAAGGCTAGCACATATGGTTTAGTAAACAGGACTGTATCAGGCCTGTGCATATTGTGTAGGAGGCCATCCACAGTTCCCCCCCAGTACCCCTGTGACACTCCACGAACCCAGAAGCGGAATATCGGGATCCGCAACCCACTGACCTGCTTCTGTTTGGATCCAACCAGCTCATTCCAGTGCCCATTCCAGAGACCATGCCGAATCATGCTGTGAGTGATTTTCCAATCCTGTGTCTTTGTCTGATGTTGTATCCTCTATTAGAGGGCCCGCTGCAAAAACTTCTGCTGTAGATGCCTTAGAAGGTGATGGTGAACCTTGAATCGAACGTTTCCTTTTTTTTTTTTTCTTCAGCATGCAGTTTAGCTGCTCTGTAATCAGCCTCAGCCTGTAATAAGAGGTCCTGTTTCACACGGACCACTGCGTCTATATCTTCATTGCCCTCCACAGGTATGGGGCCTGCTCCGGGACTTCCTGTAACACCTAGTGTCACCATCATAGAGGAGTGTAGCAAAACTCCATTTTCGGTGGATCCTCCACCTGTTGCTATCACAGCAAGCAGTAGGGCTGAGGTATGATATGCTGGCCACCCTGAGAGTGCATTTCAGCCATATCATGTTCCCCGCTGAGCCTTGCTAACTCACCAGCCACAGCATGTCCTTCTCCACTGTCCTCCTCCTCTGCCATCTTGGTCCCACCAGAAAATGAGTACCCCCATCTCACAGGAAGCAGGAAGTAGGGGAATTTCCCCAGTGTCCTGGCCAAATTTCCCTCATTCACTAAAAATACCACCAATAGCTTAATCTGGTTCAAGGTCAGTTGGCATTCATCTGTATCCCCCTCCCCCGGGTCATGCCTGAAAAAAAGGCAGGATTTGTCTAGTGCACTTACCTGGTCAATAAAAACTAAATAAAATAAATTATAAGGTGGTACAGGCTGAGTTTTCAATGCTATGTATATGATACTCAGCTGTACTTGTCCTTTGTACCCGAACAGAACAAAGTCTCTGTCTTTTTTTATTTAATATGCTTTATTTAAGCAATAAGGCATGACAGGGTGTGTGTTATCATGTAATAACGTCACTCCTGGGGTGGGTTGAAGCACGAGGTGAAACCGAGAGCTTCCACCACCCCAGGAGTGACGTTATTACACAATAACACACACCCTGGAGTGCCTCATTGCTATTATACAATGGCTTGATGTTATGCAAAATAAAAAAAATTTAAAAAATGTTAATTGATTTTTAGTGAGTTTCTTAGAGAAGAGGAAAACAAAGTCTCTGTGAATACAGCCAGCAAAGCTAATGCTAATCAATGACAGTGATGTTATACTGTAATATCATCACTGTCTCAGGTACACATTGACCAGTCAGAATCCAGGATTCTTTCTTGCTATAGTATAATTAGGCTTTGACAACAATACCATACATCAGTAGGTATCTAGAGAAAGACTGATGAAGCAAACATTTAAAAGAACAAGTCTGTGGGCAAAAATCCTCAATCTGAACTTATAAGGTAAACTTAATACAGTATTCCCATTACCTACCCCATCAATTATCCCACCCACAATCAATCCCTGTGCCAAAACGTAGGAGATTGCATGTACAGGGTTAATACGTATGTATATACAAACTGAGTCTGGAGTAATCTAGGGTTTCCAGACTGTGAATAAGGCTTCCAGTGGACTCCATTTGCCTAGGTTAGCCGGATTCCTGTTGGTTAACATAGCTATATGCTGTTCAAGTTGTAAGGCCAGCAACACCTTTCTGTGCCATTCTAACACTGATGGCAGTGAGTAGGCTTTCCAGTGTCTCATGATAATTAAACAACTGTTGAAAGTAGAGCTATGTGGGCTTTTCTATGTTTAATAGTTCCTAAAGGGAAACTGTTAAGAAAACAAATTTCAGGGGTAAATAAAGATTTCAATCCAAGTAATGTGTCTAATGAGCTTTTGATACTACGCCAAAACAATGAAACTTTTGGGCAAGAACATAGCATATGATAAAGGTCTCCAAGAGAGTCATGACAACGTTGACACTGAGGTGATAGAAGCCTTCCCATCCTGTGCAGTCTGTCAGGGTAAAAATATAAATTATGCAGAATATTATATTGTACCAAACGGAGCCTATCCTGTTTTATAAATTTGTATGTGTTACACCAAATACGGTGCCAGGAATGGACGTCCATAGGTAAAGATAGCTTGTTCACCCAGTAATAACAAACACCATTGGGCAAATTGAGATCAAGGGCTTGCAATTCTTTATATACCATGGATGTCACATGAGGTTGATTTGCAACCAGGAGTAGGGGATAACGCTCTGCTTCAGGAGGGGTAATATGTGCTGTCTGACCTAGAAATGAGAAAACTGTCTGTCAGATTTGCCAATATTTAAAAAGGATTTCCATCCTGTATTTTGAGAACTTGGAAAAATTGTAAAAAGGAAAGTACTTTGCTCTCTGGGGCCAGGTCTCAAAGCTTAGTTTTAAGTAAGGGGACCCAAAAAAGAGGGGAGATAGGGGCTTTGCCAATTTGAAAATGTGGGTTACCAATTAGTGGTTGCTCTAAGGATTTGTGCCAATCAAGATTCCAGTGCTTTTGCACCTGGTGCAGGGTCTTAAGAGACCATCTGATTTGTGTATTCCTGGGAGTTTTAGGTACCTGCTGTGGGGAGGCATATTCTATTGCAGGTAAGGTGCAGTGATTATCTTCTGCCATGGCTATTTCTATGTCCAGCCATAAGGGCTTAAGGGAGCCAGCATTTCTTTGGTCAGGTGTCAAGATCCAGTGGATAAGTTTACTTATGTGAATGGCATTGTAGTAGGTAAAAAATGATGATAGTGAAAGGACACCATGGAGTTTCAGGGCAGTAAGTTTGAAATATGCTTGCTGAACTCCTTTTCCCTTCAATAGGCATTAATTGATCAGAGCTTATGAACATACAAACATAAAAAATTTGCCAGCAGATAAAGGCCTAGAGGTCTATCAAGTCTGCTCGAATGTGCAGCTAGCACCCCTTATTATTGTTATTCGATAAACCAACACTTAGGGAGAAAGGTACCCAACATACTTAAGGGATAGATAATGCAAGGTAATACATTCATTTCAATTGTGGAACTTCTACCCCAAGGTGAAATTGTTAACGCACCCCATCTGGCTAAATCTGTTCTAAGAGTCACAGGGTGGAGAAGTTTACTTTTATTATAGATGGGATTCCTCTGAAAATCTTGAGCCCTAAATATGTTAAGGACTTCGATTCCCACACCAACTCGTATCCCTCAATGTCTGCTGGAGTAGTTTTTCCATTCAATGGAAAAACTTTTGTTTTGGAAGAGCTAAGCTTATAATAAGAAACTTTGGAAAAAAGGTAAATTTCTCTGGGCAGGGCTAGCACACCACCTACTGAATTTTCCAAGTGTAATAGTAGGTCATCTGCATATGTTGACATGAGGTGACAAGTCATGCCCATCGGTATACCATGGCAGTCTCAGTCTTTAACAACTGCCTCACCAAGATTCAGGACTCGATGAGTGCTAACTGGCTGAGACTGAATCCTGATAAGATTGAGGTGCTGGTGGTGGACCCAGGTCATTGGGTAGAGAGGTTGACTCTTGGTCAGTCATCTGGCCTTGTGCTAGGGGGCAACCAGTTGAGACCCTCCAAACAGGTGTGGAATTTGGGTGTTGTGCTTGATGGTGAGCTGACTCTAAAAGCTCAGGTGTCAGCAGTCGTCAAGTCCTCCTTTTACCATCTGAGGAAAATCACCCGGATAAAGCACCTAGTTCCACCCGAAGACCTTCCTGTGTTGGTCCACACCTTTGTGTCTTCCCACCTTGACTACTGCAATGCTCTTATACCTAGAGCTACCAGGGGTGGACATCCATCACCTGCAGCTGCTGCAGAATGCTGCAGCCTGGTTGTTGACAGGTCTGTCAAGAACAAGCCATGTCACTCCTGTGCTTTGCGAATTCCACTGGCTGCTTGTGCGATGGAGGATCACCTTCAAGGTCGCATTGCTGGCCTATAAGGCCATTCATGGACAGAGACTGGGCTACTTGCAAGACCTCCTTTGGCCCTGTTGCCCCCTCAGCCCACTCTGCTCCACTGACGAGGGATTGCTAGAGGTTCCCAGGGTCCATCTTCAGACCTCGAATGCTAAGGCATTTTCATTTGCAGCCTGACCCTGTGGAACTCTCTACCTCATTGGATTAGAGAGCACCTGTCCACTGAGACTTTTAAGTCCTCATTGAAAACATGTTTATTTAGTTTAGCCTTTGGGTACAAGGTTTAGTTTGTATTACTGCTGCCTATTTTAACATTTTGATATATTTTATATGATTGATTATTTCTTTTTTATATTGTCACACACTTTTATATTTGAAAAGCACATTATAAATAAAGTCTTATTTGATTCGATTTGATTTACATGGTGCATGTACTGCTTAGATCCTCGTATAGCTGTGCAGGTCCCATGCAGAGAACATTTAGGGTTTCCTAAAGTGTAGCTCAGCTAGTACCATTTGGGGTATTGCACTGTAAGAAGAAACATATGGCCTCTTCTATTTCTTTCCAATGAGATGGATGTTGCAATAGGAAGTTATTAAATCTCCATGTACTGTAGGTGTTTTTGGCCTTTCCATATTCAGTGATAAATCTATCTGCACTGAGACATGATCAGAAATCATAATAGGCAATATATCAGCTGCTAATACCTTCAATAATCTATCACCGGGTTGAAATAGTTTGAATAAAATAAAACATGTTAAAGAATACAGGAGACAATTTAAGGAAAGTGAAAGGTGAAACTGTTTATTCAGGAATGGTGCACTAAGGAGGAAATTGTTTCCAGCTACCACCTGGAAGTGAAAGAAAGCTAAGTGACTTGTTTCGGGGTCACACAGAATGCTGGTGGGATCTGTGGGATTGAAACCCAGGTCTCCAGGTTTGCAGTACAGTGCTCGAAAGCACAGCGCAATACTTCCTCATTTAAGGTTACTGATATGATCTGAATGATTTACACACAGCAAAAAAAATGGAATATAATCACCATCAAAGCCATTCCTTTCCCCCTATAAGTACTTTGCTGCCCTGCTATAATTCATTTATTTTCCAATTCTGTATACATTCTTTCTTGACAGCAGACTTGGGACCTGGAAAATGGAGCTGTCAGCAAGTGTCCACTTTGTAAATGCAGAGGGTGTTCGTGATGGAAGCATTCTAATTAGATTTATGTACAGCAGATATAATTTTTTGTGTGATCTTTATCTCCCAACACAACTACCTCCACCCCCACTCCCACCCCCACCTTCACCAGCACTGCACCTCATAAAAATGTACTAAAATGTGCAAGCTGTTGTGTGCTTAGTTTATTCTACCCATCCCTGCACATACTATATGCTGCCTGTTGGCTTCTTCAGGACATTATACTATCTCAAAAAGTTATGACATTCTTTGAAAAAAAAATTGTTAATGCACCAGTAAGGGTTCAGATTAAACCGACGATAATATGGTGTTAGTGTTTCCAATCCTAATCCCTTCCCCACCCTGCAAGCAACAAAAGTTTAAAAACATTACAGTTTTAGCTGTCGTGTCTTAACAAAATAGGCCTGGAGTCTTCTTTGGGGTTATCAACCCTAATGTTCACCCCATTCACATATAGTCTCATACAGTCTGCACATCTGAGCTTATTTGCTGATGGAGTGTGGGGACCATTAGGGTTGATAACCCCAAGGATGTCCCCACGCCTGATTTGCCATAATTCAGGACAACGAAAACTGTAATGTTTTTTTTTCCTTTTGCTGCTTGCAAGGTGGGGGAGGTCTGTTAGGGTGGGAAACCCTAACACCACATTTCCATACAATGTCAGTTTAATCTGAACCCTAACTGGTAAATTACCTCAGTTTTTTGCAAAAAATATTACTTAGAGGGGCATGGCATTGGACATATTGTGGGTGCATTAACAATATGACACTTACGTGTCATTGAGGAGTGATGGTGATATGTCCACCCTTAACCACTGGGGTCAATCACACCCAAAATGGCCTAGTTATGGGTAAAAGTCTAAAATAAAACATAGAAAAACAAATGTTTTCATCACTTGTAATTACAAAAACCTGCCCTAGCCAGAGCTAGTATGGCTGCAACCATGCTCTCTGAGCTCACAGTGGAAAAGTCTGCCATGCCCAACATAGCTGTCAGAACTCCGTACGGGTACCCAAGCAGTTGTGCATGCCAACTTCACTTCTGCAGTTTGGTGAAGTTGCACATGAGCACTGAGTTCTGGTGGCCATCTTGGGCACAGCAGACTGTTCCGCCATGAGTTCAGTGCCCATGTGTGACTTCACCGGCAGCCATCTTGAGCACAGTGGGCTCTGGCAACAAATGTAGTGTACCCACAAAGGGGGGGTGAGCTGAGTGTTTTAGAGTTGTGGAATCATTGTGCTGCAACTCCAAATTTGTTGTTCGGATGGAGCTGGGGAGCTGTTCTTTAAGGTGCTCGCAAGATGTCTGTAGGCTCCGCACACTGTAGCCATAATAAGCATGGCCTAAACAACAGTCTTGGCTCATGCAAAGTAATTTATTGCCACTGGGATGTCTACAGCTGGTAGCCAGTACTAATAATCCACCTCATTTTTTAGTTGGCCACCAAGGTGCCCAAGACTGATAGCCATCCCTTTTTTTCAGCCACTGAGCTGACAATGCCCAGAGGCCATTCCTATTATTGTCACCATAAGGGTGCACACTCCAGTTGCCATTTTTAAATGAAATAACCTCCACCTTCTTAGCACCAGTGCCACCCACCTCCATCTTCCAACATGTAACTACATGTATTAAAGAAAAATGTTCAATGTAATCTTAATAGTATTAAAAAATATAAAAGAAAATGGCTCATAATTGTCTTCACACCTCCCAATTTACCTGTAAAAAAGGAAATGTCTCATCATTTGCATCTCCATGACAAACACATTCCCACCCCTACCTTGACTCACCTCTTACAGCCTGCCATCCCTAACACTGCAGTCACCCACTTACCAGTATAGGGGTTCCCTGTTATAATTCTCTAGGTGACTAATAATGTGCACAAGATTATGTCCAACACCTTACTAAAGTGAGTTCACATTTGATCTTAATTTTGTTTCATGTTTTTCAACTTTTATTCATAACGTCATCATATTTTCAAATCTCAACATAGAAACATAGACTTTGATGGCAGATAAGGACCGCTTGGCCCATCTAGTCTGTGCATTTCCCTACCTACAGGGTAGGCCACAGATCCTAGTTAACCAACAGCCTATTTCTTCCTACCCCCCACAAGAATTGCCTTATGCCTGTCCCATGCATTATTGAATTCTCCCACAGTTTTAGACCTCACAACCTCCTCATGAAGGCTGTTCCATGCATCCACTACCCTCTCTGTGAAATAATACTTCCTCACATTGCCCCTGAACTGCCCCCTCTATCTTTAAGTTGTGTCCCTTTGCTCTTGCACATCTCTTTTTCTGAAAGATGCTACCCTCTTGGACTTTGTTGATTCCACTGAGGTACTTAAAAGTTACTATCATGTCCCCCCTCTCCCTTCTTTCCTCAAGGGTATACATATTAAGCTCCTTTAGTCTCTCTTCATACGGCTTCTCTTGCAGACCCTGCACCATTTTAGTTGCACCCTCTGGAATGCTGCCTATCCTGTCTATGTCCTTGCGGAGATGGGGTCTCCAGAACTGGATGCAGTACTCCAGATGGGGTCTCACCAACTATCTGTACAGAGGATAACAACTTCCTGTTTTCTGCTGCTGATGCCTCCCTATGCATACCAGTATACCCCCAGCCCCCACTGCCTTCTCACATTGCTTGCTAACCTTAAGGTCATCTGATATGATTACCCCCAGGCCCCTTTCCTTTTTTGTTGTTGTTACTACCTACCCCCATTGTGTATTCTTCCCCTGGGTTCTTGTTTTCCAGGTGCATTATTTTGCACTTCTTTGCATTGAATCCTAGCTGCCATACTTCTGACCATTCCTCCAACCTTGCCAAGTCCCTTCTCATCCTTTCCACGCCACCTTGTGTATCAACCCTGTTGCAGATCTTTGTGTCATCTGCAAAGTGGCATACTTTTCCTTCCAGTCCCTCTGCAATGTCACTTATGAAGACATTAAAAAGGACTGGACCCAATACTGAACCCTGCGGTACCCCACTAGTAACCCCTCTTTCTTCAGAGTGGACTCCATTTACAATTACCTTCTGTGTCCTGTAGTCCAGCCAATGTTTTACCCAGGCTACCACTCTGGGACCCACTTCCAGGCTGGTTAATTTGACTATTAATCTTTTGTGTGGGACTGTGTCAAATGCCTTGCAAAAGTCTAGGTAGGCCATGTCCACAGCCCCTCCCTGGTCTACTACTTTGGTAACCCAGTCAAAGAAATCTATTAGATTCGTCTGACATGACCTTCTCGCTGTGAACCCATGCTGCCTTGGGTCCTGTGCCCCACTGACTGCTAGGTACTCAGTTATTCTTTCCTTCGGAAGTGACTCCATCACTTTCCCTACCACAGAGGTCAAACTGACAGATCTGTAGTTTCCTGCCTCTGTCTTGGTCCCACTTTTGTGAAGGGGAATCACATCCACCTTCCTTCAGTTCTCGAGTACCACACCATCCTCCCATGATTTATTAAAAAGTGTAGCCAGTGGTTTCACTAGTTCCCCCCTTAATTCTTTTAGAATTCTGGGGTGAATTCCATCAGGCCCCATTGCTTTGTCCACCTTCAGTTTTAGGAGTTCTTGTGGAGCCCTTTCTTCTGTGAAAGGACTGGGATTAACCCCCCCATCAAGAGTGCTTCTGTTAATTGGATTAGGCACTTCCCCCTCCTCTTTTGTGAATACTGAGCTGAAATTTTCATTCAGCATCCCTGCTTTTTCACTGTCCCCCTCTGCCCACCTACCATTCATTCTATTCAGCCTCACTATCCCTCCCTTTGTCTTTCTACGCTCACTGATGTACCTATAAAAGGTTTTATCCTCCTTCTTAACCAAGTTGGCTATCTTTTCCTCAGTTTGGGCCTTTGCTATTCTGACCTCCCTCCCTGCTTCCTTCTGCCTTAACTGGTACAGCTCTCTGTCCTGCTCCTTCTGTGTTTCCTTATACTTCCGGAATGCTATTTTTTTCTTCCTGACTTTCACAGCCACCACTTTTGAGAACCATAGTGGCTTTTTCTTTTATTTTGATTTGATTATTTGCTTCACACAAAGGCTTTTTGTCTCTGTGATGGCAGTTTTAATGATTCCCCATTGTTGCTACACACCTCCTTCTAGCCTGTTTGCTAGTGCTTTTCTGAGGCACTCTCCCATCTTGCCAAAGACAGCCCTCCTGAAGTCCAGTACCCTCACTTTTGTATGGCTTGACTCTGTAGCTGAGTTTAACATGAACCACACTGTTTGATGGTCACTTGTTCCAAGATGGCAACCCACTTATAGATCTGAGATCCTCTCACTGCCCTCATTTGAGAGTATGAGGTCTAAGATTGCTCCCTCATGAGTGGGTTCTGAAACTAGCTGTCTGAGGCCTGCCACCTGTGGGGCATCAAGAATGGCCCTGTTCTTGGATGTGACTGCAGCAAATATGCTCCAGTTAACATCTGGAATATTTAGGTCCCCCATCAACAGTATCTCCCCTTTCTCTGCCATTCTAAGAATGCCTTCTATCATATCCTTGTCCATTCCCTCCCCCTGACATGAGGGTCTGTACACAACCCCTGTGCAGATTGTGTTGCCCTTTCCAGTCTCCAAGGTGACCCACAGTGCCTCCACTCCTCTTCTCCCTGTTTACTGTTTTGTTCAGTTGCTTTTATCCCTTCCTTTACATAGAGAGCTACTCCTCCCCCTCTTCTCCCCTGCCTGTCTCTCCTGTAGGTTAACTACCCTGGTATGTTAACATCTCAGTCATTGTTCTCTGTGTACCATGTTTCTGTGACTGCTACAATATCCAGGCATCCCTCTTCCATCAAGGCCGCCAGCTCAGGGAGCTTGTTGCCCAGACTATGGGCATTGGTACTCATTACCCTCCATTTCCTGATGGCCTTGCTCCTTTTTTGCCCCATCCTGTTCTTTCTTGCCTTTGTCACTTTCTCCATTTACCCCTGCCCTTCTCCCTATCGACACCTCTATGTTGGTGTTTACCGCACTTACTACTGTGATTTTTTGGGGGCCTAGGATTTCCCTGCTCCTTTCCAGTGCCTCCCCCTTTGGCTAGTTTAAATGCTTGCCAATGAAGCATTTAAACCTATCACCTAGGATCCTAGTTCCCCTCCTGGACAGATGCAGCCCATCATGCCTGTACAGGCTTGCATCACTCCAAGTGGACCCCCAGTCCCCAATGAAGCCAAATCCCTGAGCTCCACACCAGTTTTTCAACCACTGATTGAATCCCATGATACAGAACACCCCAGCCTCTCCTATGCCATAGATGGGCAGCACCTCCGAGAAGGTTACCGTGCATGCTACTTGTCTAAGGCCCCTCCCCAATTCCACAAACTCTTCCTGCACTTTTCTAATCCCTTTCTTAGCCAGGTCATTTGTCCCTAGGTGGACAATGACATCCAGCTCCCTCCCCTGTGCAGCTGCTCCAGCAATCCTGAGGATTCACTCCCTGTCCCTCCAAGCCATGGTGCCAGGCAGGCACCTTATCTCCCCCTTCCCTTCTTCCCTCAGTTCTACCTTCCTAACAATGAAGTCCCCCACCAGGAGTTGTTTCCTTCCCCTGTGGGGTCCCCTGCCACCCTCCTGTGGGTCTCCTTTGTGAAGGTTCCCAGCATTCTCCTTGGTCTTCACTGCAGGTGCCTCCATAGAGGAACCACACTTTGCCAGAATGGCATAGGAAGTGTGGAGAAGTACAACTGGAGGGATGCACCTCTGTTCCACCACCCTCACCCTCCCTGAGCCCACTGTGGTCCAACCGCTCCTCTTTCTTGGCAACCTCTGAGGCAATGGCAGTGGCACTGGTGGTCCCTGGATGGAAGAGGATGTCCCACAAATCCTGGCCAACTCAGCCTGGAGATGAGCAACCTCCTCCCTCTGCCCAGAGAAGTGCCTGCAGATGGGATAACACCGCATCCTCCAGAATGTCTCCTGGAAGACTGCTGCTCCACAGCCACTGCACTGCACCACTCCCATCATGTCTTATTTCTGGCCCCTTAACTGTTTGCAATCCTTACTCTTTCCTCTGTTTTTTTTCTCTATCTCTCTCTCTCTCCTTACTTTCTGCCTGTGTGCCCTTTATGCTCCTGATTGTCCTGTTCTGAGACAAGAATATCCTATATTTCTCAGTAGACCCCTTACTTGCTCAGAAGCAGACCTCCAGCAGCTAGAGGGGGCTGGAGAAGCTACTCTTTCCCTTCTAGGATGGTGGGTCTTTGGTGGCTTTGTGATCACTCACTTCCTGCTCCCAAACAGGAAGTTCCTGTTGTCAGTCAAATCCTGTGCCTATAAAAGTAGAACTAGCTTTGGGTGGGAGGGTGGAGAGGAGAGAAGGAAGGCAATATAGTCCCAGTAGAGAAGTCCAGTCACACAGCAGTCCTTTCTCCTGGTGTCTTCTGCCAAGCTACTAGCAGAATCTTTCTAGGGCAGTCTTTAAATGTACCTTCTTTCTAGCTAAGCCACTCCCCCTACTTACTAGATCTTTCTACAAGTAATTTAAACCTCACGGCTATCAAGTCCTTTCAATCACCTGAGATTTACACCTAGATAACTGTTCAGATAACCATTCAGTTCAGTTAACTCAGACAAACACACACTTTTTTTGTTTTATTTGTTAGTATTTTTTTACCCTAAATTAAAGGTCCAAGTACAAGAGTTCTATTTCTTTAGTCCCAGTAGAGAAGTCCAGTCACACAGTAGTCCTTTCTCCTGGTGTCTTCTGCCAAGCTACTAGCAGAATCTTTCTAAGACAGTCTTTAAATGTAGCATCCTTCTAGCTAAGCCACTCCCCCTACTTACTAGATCTTTCTACAAGTAATTTAAACCTCACAGCTATCAAGTCCTTTTAATCACCTGAGATTTACACCTAGATAACTGTTCAGATAACCATTCAGTTCAGTTAACTCAGACACACACTTTTTTTGTTTTGTTTGTTAGTTTTTTTTACCCTAAATTAAAGGTCCAAGTACAAGAGTTCTACTTCTTTAGTCCCAGTAGAGAAGTCCAGTCACACAGCAGTCCTTTCTCCTGGTGTCTTCTGCCAAGCTACAACATCACATTTTTTAACCTGGCCCTCTTTTCGTCCCTCCTCTGGAACCTGATAGCTATCATTTTTCAAATCCCTGACAAAAACATTGTTTTGTTGTCATACTGAGAAATCATGTTTCAGGTGGTATTTAAAAAAAATGCAGTTGTAAGGTAAATGAGGTGGAATGCAAAAAGATGATACTGAAATTTTTGAGTCAAAATCTCAAAAAAAAAACACAAAATAGTTATAAGTAAAAGTTGAAAAAAATATGAAAATAAAACTAAGACAAAAGACAATATTTGGCTAGTGGCAACAGTGAACTACTCTTTCTAGTTTGATATATAAAGTACCACTGCCATTTTTCCAGATTTTGACCCCACATTTTCAATGTGGCCTTTTGCACCACAACTCATGAACCTCACAACTGTTGTTTTTTTATTCTGCCACAAACATAATTTCACAGTCAGTGTCTGAAACAAAGTTTTTTTGCAGGATTTTGAAAAAGACAACTGTCATTAATAAGGTGTTATGAGAAAAAAGGTCCTGTTGAAAATTTGTGATCAAAATCTCAAAAAAATAAATCTTAGGGAAAATCTCCTATGGGCCCTGTGTGATGCAAGTTAGGCCTTTTTTATTTTATTTTTTTTTATTTAAACATTTGGTGACCAAGAAAGGCACACTGAACCAAAGTTCATCTCCAGGTGCAACCTAGGGGATAGAGAGCATGGGAACAAAGCATATAATACAATATTATACAATAAGAAGCATAATAAAACATTTCATGATAACTAATACAGCAAAACAGGCTACACAAATAGATAAGGTACAGGGCAAGGGAGGAATATCAAACAGCAGTGAAAATACAATAGGGAATAAACATTTCAAGTGCTATGTGATGTTATGGGAACAAGCAGGGAAGAGTAGGAGGCATAGCAATGATTTGACAGAGAAGTGTGAGGGACAGTTGTGTAGGAGAGAAGTTTGAGAGTTTCACAGAGAAGGGAGATGATAGCTGAAGGCAGATTGGCCCACATTAGAAGGTGGAGTTGGGAGTGAGAAGGAGCATAAATCCTTAGAACATAGTGAATATGTTGAGTCTGGGGCAGGAGAGAGGAAGAAAGAGATGTAAAGGGGAGCAGGTTGAACCAGAATTTAGAGATGAAGGATATTGAGTGGATGAGACACCTGTGCATGTGTGGAGGGAGGTCCAGGCAGGAGAGTAGAAAACAATGGTGATAACTGTTTGCAGAGTTGGAGGTGAAGAGACAGAAAACATAGTAGAGGGAGACAAGTTGAGAGAGTGAGGTGGAGGATGCAGTGCAGTATACAATATCAGTGTAGTAAAAAATGAGCATAATCATCTTTGTCAGAAGTTCCCAACTTACAGGGAGAGGGAGAGAGTCTCTGTTTCAGCATAGGATTCCAAGTTTTGGGTGAAGTTTAGTGGCTATGTAATCAATATGAACTGAGAAATGTAATAGTGGGTCCAGCCAGACACCTAGGCACTTGTAGGAAGGGACTACGTTTATTGGGTTGCCGTTGTGAGATGTGATGGGTGCGGTGTTGCTAGCTTTGGCTGTTCTTTGAGAGGTTCCAAAAGTCATAGAGACTGTTTTGGATGTGTTTAGTTTGAGTTGTTTAGATTGGAACCAGGACTTGCCTCCTGAGTTATACAGATCCTGTTTTGTGCAGGTCCTAAAGGTCAGAAAATCAATGATGATTAGTAAAGTTATGAGTGAATGTAGATTTCAATGTTATGTCCACCTTCTCTCATAACTTGGTAATTTTGCCATATTTTTCCACCAAATTTTCAACGAAGTGTTCTTATGACCCCACCTCCTGAACTTGATACTGTAGGTCAAAAGTTTCAAATCCTGGCTGAACAGTGATTTTAAAGTGTGACTGGGAAATCACCTTTAGGACTGGATTTGAAATATTTTTCCTACGTTGGTCATGAGGTGGGGTCCCAAAAAAGCCATGTTGAAGAGTTGGTGTGCAAATATTGAAACATGACAAAGTCATAAGTTCGAAATGCATTGAAATACATTTGAAATGCATTAACTGGATGTTCCTTATTTTCTCATATCACAGTCACTGTTCCAGCAGGAGGATTTTTTTTTTGGAATGAAGAGTTGATCTACCTTATGGGACCATAAGTAGGTGAGTGAGGGTGTGTTCTATTTGGGGTTCTGAGTGGTGTGGGTGGGGTATGTAGGACGCTCAGATTGGTGAGATACCATTTTCTTCTGTGCCGGTTTAATAAAAAAAGCAACGAGCAAGTCCACTGTTTTACAGTGATCAGAAACTTGAAATTCCATTTTGATCATTATGGGTTGCAGGATTTTACCAATGTTTCAGAATCCAGTTTCTGAGATTTTAGTGGTAATCTGAAACTGAATATTTTTCACACATTTTAATTAACAAAGTGATGTTATAATTTTTTATCATGATTTTATGCAGATTTAGCTACATAAGCAAAATACAATAAGATTTAATCTCATATTGCATGTTATTATAGCTATCCAGTTATTTCATCTACCAGCCAGCAAGGCTAGCCACCGTGAAATTCCACTGGCCAAACTGGCAAACTTATTAAAATATTACTTTCTCAGAATAAGCCATAAGGTGAAATTAAATGTCCTCTCAGCAACAGTAACATTTTCCTGAAAATGTTTATGGGGGGCAAGTGGTATGGGTGTGTTTCTGAGCATGTCTGGGAGTCTATCATTTGTTGCTTGCCCAGAGCATGTTTGCAGGTGGGACCTCAGACACCATGCAATGTGGGCAATAGGTAACATAAATCTCCCCCAACAGTTTGTTCTGGCACATGCTACAAGGGATGGAAAACTTTGGATTTGCTCAGGTACGCAGTGTGTAAGCCCCCTCCTCATGCAAACTTGCTCTGGGCCATACAGAAAGCAAACCACCCCCAGAGCAAGTTCGCAAAAAGGGGTCCTTACACACTGTATGTCCCTGAGCAAGTCTGAGAGTTTATGTAACTTGTTTCTTGCTCCAGAGCAAATTTCAACATAGATACTCAGACTTGCTAAGGGGACCACCACCATGGCTCTAGTGCCATGGGGGGGTGCAACAGTGTAGAAAAAGGAGACTTCCCCCCATCCATACATACATACATTTAGACTTGGGAGTCAGAAGCCATTACAAAAAAAAAAAGAAAAAAGAATTACAGTCTTCTCCAGTTATACTGCCCATGTAATAAGTGCTGCTTATAGCATTTATTACAGGCTGTCTATTTTGGCGCTGCACCCATTCAGATCACCGGCATTACTGCACCCATCATTAGTTTGCCAAATACCAAAATTTGCCACCCCCTCCCTGAGGTTCGCACCCCCAGAATTGGTATATTTAGAAAGGCGGGGTGTGAGGGGAGCAGTGGCACATCCCCCACAAATAGAGGGGATGGCGACTTTGCAACCTGGTGCCTTAATGACAGGGTGCACTGCCGCCGGTGGTCAGAACAGCTGGATCCCTATTTCAGGCATTCTGTGACCTAAGTGAAAGGGTGTAATCAATTCACAGCAGTTTACAGGTGTTACTTTGTAAATGGCCTTAATTAAAGATCAAGTACATATCAGTTATACATGTAGTTCTTAAGTTGCTTGCTGAGCTTCAGTTCATTCAGTGCTCGTTCTCAGTCAGTTACAGTCATTGAAAATCTGTTATGCTGTTGTGCTTGGATTCAAAGGATTTAACAAAGATGACATCTAAAAGAAAAGTGATCTCACTGAATGAAAAGGAAGAGCTCTTCAACAAAATTGACAGCCTGCCTAAGATGAGCCAGAGAGAACTCGTACAGCATTTCTCTCTGCATAAATCAACCATTTCTGACCTCCTGTGCCAGAAAATAAAATATTTTACAGGACTGGCATTTTAATGTAAATCCTGAAATAAAGAGGAAAAGAGATGGTAAGGATGGGGAAGTCGAAGAGGCAGTCCTCCACTGATTTGCTAATGCCCACAATGGATATGCTCTGATCAGAGGTCCTATACTGATTCAAAAAGCTAAACAACTTTCTGAAGCTTTGTGCCACCCAGAATATAATCCATCTGATGTGTGGTTCCGAAGATGGAAGGTATGTAACAACATCAGGTTCCATAGGACACATGGTGAGAGACAAAATGCTGACTACTGGCACACAACACTGGCTGTCAGAAGTGTTGCAAGATTTAATCTCGTCATTCAGCCCAAATGACACCTTCAACTGCAATGAGACAGGCCATTTTTTGGTGTGTGGGCACAGGTGCTATGGTTTTCAAATCAGAGGCATTGTTGGGGTAGAAGAAAGTGAAAGAGCAAGTCTTGTGCTAGCATGCTGCAACATGACTGGCACTGAGAAACCGCAACTTCTGGTGGTTGGGAAGTCTGTCTGCAATGCCTTGTTGCTTCTGTGGGTAAATCATCTGCCAGTCTCATTCAGGGCAAATCTGTCAGCATGGATTACCACAGAGATCTTCACAGATTGGCTGAGATTTTGGGATCATGCACTGTGGGACAGAAAGATTGCGGTCATCTTGGACAATTTTGCTGGACAACCCACAGTGCCTGAACTCCCAAATATACAGTTGCTTTTTTTGCCACTGAACACTAGCTGTATCATACAGCCGCTTGACCAAGGCACCATCTACAGCACTATGTGAGGCCAATGCGGCAACGTCTGCTCGACGAGCTTGACACTGTCACTGCCACTGCCCCTGCACCTGGTTTGCAACTGACTGCTGCACAATGCATGAAAACAATTTACTTACTGGATGCAGTCAGATTGCTTAAAGATGTCTTGATGCCTGGGATGCTGTCACACCACTGAATATCCAGCTATGTTTCAGAAAAGCTGAGTTTGTGCAGCCAGAAAATAACAGTGAGCACAGAAATGGAACACTAGGAGCTGTTTCTCCAGCCAGTGATGCAGATGAGGAAACCATTGCTGCTCCAGATGGAATGACTGAGGAGAAGTTTGATGTGATGTGTCACCTTGACGATGGAGAGGAGGAGTCAGCAGTTGACATTGCGCAAGTTCTGGAGACTATGCATGCCAATGATATGCAAGAAAAGGAAGATGAAGACAAAGAAGAAAAGCCACAAAAGATGCCAATGTCACAGCACATGATGTAAAAGCAGCCTTTCTCACATTTTGCAATGCAATGGAGCAGCACCCAGAGCTGAAGCCAAACTGGGGAGCTCTAACAGTAACCGGGAAGGTGTGGGCACTGTATATACACAAGTGCTTCAAAAGATCCTGGACTTCTTTGTGAATAAGTAAGATTTTTCCATCAAAGGGGTTGTAATTGCATACAATTTAGTACTAGCAATACAATGCTGTACTACTCTGAAAGACACTGGTGTTGAGAAGTGTGGATCTTAACAGGGTGAACATGTATGAAATAAAGTGTATCATTTTAACTGCATATTCGACTTCTGCCTTTTTATAAATCAAGTGTTTTCTGTATTTTGGTTACAGTGACCACTCACTATAATGAGTAATTCCATGTTGCACGGATGTGCCCATTATAAGCAATGCCAACTGTATGTGCAAAAGAGAAATTTAATCAAAAAGGGAGTCTCCAGCCCCTAGAATTCCCCCCTCAGATGTGCTCAGAGATGCACCAATGCCAACTTCCACCCCCTAAATTGCTCCGTGTTATTATGCAACTCCCCTCCACCTTTCTCTATGGTACACAAAAAGAAACATAAAGTGACTAGGGGCAAGTGTTGAGGGGTGGCAGTTGGCACTGGTGCATCTCAGAGAACATCCAAGAGGCTGTGTTGATTTCTGTGTCACAGAACACATTTGCAGGGGCTTTATGCACATGTAACAGGGTCAGTGTGTAACACTAACCCCCCAGACTTGTTTTGAGGCACACAGAAATCAACACAACCCCTTGGGTAGAAAACCAACTGATCTATCATAAGATGTTTCTGTGTCATGCAACCACAGCAACTTACTCTGGGGCACCCAAAAAGCAAAACAGTCCCCTCAGACTTGCTAATGTAAATACAGAGGAGCTATGTTTGCTGTGTGTCCAGAGAAAGTTGGGTGGAGGAGGCTCACATCACACACTGACTTGGTGCAAGATCGGGGGAAGAGCTTGCATTGGTGTGTCCATGAGCAAATCTCAAGGGCTGTGTTGGTTTAGGTGTAACCCAGAGCTGGTTTGCAAGGATGGCATGGCATTACACACAGTGTAATAGAATCAGTGATCAGTGACTCATACCTCCCAACAATTTGCTCTGGTGCTCATAGAAAGCAAAAAGAGACCCTCAGACTTGCTTATGGATCATCAGTCTTGTCCCCCCACCACCTGTAAACTTGTGCTTGGTAGGAACAGAAAAGAATACATCCCCAGGGAAAGTCTGCATGGGGAGGGAACTTTATATCCTTTGTTTCCCAGAGCAAGTCTGACAGTCTCCTTTGCTTGGCCTAGAAGGTGTGTCCCTGAGCAAGTCTGAGGGTCTCTAGTTGCTTCCACTGAGCAAGTTTACAGGGGGCTACAGACTGTGCAATGTAGACAACATATAATGTGACCCCCCCCACACACACACATCATAACTTGGTCTTGAGCATGCTTGAAGCAACAGAGGCATTAGAATTGCTCAGGGATCAACTTACCCTAGCTTGCACCTTTTCAGAGTATCATGTGACTCCCCCCACCCACTGCAGCTTGCTCTTCTGTATGCAAAAATCAAGAGATCTTCAAATATGTCCAAGGGCATACAGTGTTCAAGGCTCCCCCTACTGCAAAATCTGTGGGTCTGTGTTGCTTTCTGTGTCCCACACACCAAGTGGGGGGGGGGGTGGTTGTATTACACACTGATCAGGGGAAAGTTGGAAGGAATGTTGGCATCAGTGTATCCTTGAGCCAAGTCTGAGAGCCTGTGTTGATTTTGGTGTGCTCCACAGCACATAAAGGGGGTGGAGCTTTACACACTAAGTAACAAGGTAAGTGTGTGGGGGTTGTGTGTGTTACACACTGACCAGGGGAAATTGAGAGAAAAGTTTGAATCAGTGTGTCTTTGAGCCATTTCCCAGGGACTGTCTTGATCTGTATGCCCCAGAGCAAGGGGGTGGGTAAAATTAACTCCCCCAGCTTGCTCTTCAAAACAGAGACATCACAGACTCGCAGACATTCTCAGAGACATGCCAACTCTCCTCCTCTCCAACTTACCCCAGGCTACCCCCTCCTACATAAACTCTGGGCACACAGAAAGCAACAAGACAGCTTCAGACTTGTAAGCCCCCCCCCCCTTGCAAAAGTCTGAAGGGCTGTGCTGATTTCTGCATCCTTGACTCTTTCAAATGGAGGCATTTTCCTAAACAAAACTTACTATGTTACATTACTTCAGGTAGACACAGATAGGTTCTTTTTTTGTCAGAGACAGCATTGGAGATAGCTAGCTTTGACTTCTTTTTAGATAAAATAAAAGTGTGAATATTCCATCTGCACTGAATGATGAATCTACTTTAGTGGACTGGGTGAGTATTTTCTATTTCAAACAGACAGCCTTGGAGCTTCTTAAAAAAATATATAGATAGAGCAATATTGGAAACTAAAAAATCCCAGGCACTCAAAAAAACAGATCAGATGACATGCTTTATTAAATGCCAAACCAGGTAAACCTGCTGTATCCAGATTTTGTGAGAGCCATAGATTTTTTCAGTTTTGGTTAAAAATTACCATTTTCTTTTCAGTTTCTTCCCCATAAATACCTGTAGGTAGCTGGGCAAAATGGGATTGAAGGCAATGTTTCTAACCGTGGACTCCCGGTGATGTTCCTGGTGATGTCTTTGGCAGGGTGGCAACTGTTGTGCTCTTCTGTGTGAGCCAGAAGGCTCTCTTTATTTTTGGTGCCAAAGTAAGAACAGAGGACAGACTTGTAGTGGGTGGACAGACTTGCAGCAGGTGAGCAGTGGCAAAACACATTTCCCCCTGTCAGTTTTCTCAGGCACTATCCTCGTGAAGTAGGTTTTTCTTCAAATGCAGGAGTGGTTCAGTGAACAAAGAACTTCTCTCTTCCAATCTCTGTAGCAACTAAGAGGATTACTGGCTACATACTACAGGTTTAAAGGGCTGTAGTCATGAATTCTCACACTGGTAGCATGATTTCCATGCAGCACTGGCTCAAAATTTAGAATTCTGCCAGCCAATGCCAATTCCATGATTGCATCTGTGATTGTGTAAACACGGAAAACCAGTGGCCTTGATGATGAGGGACTGTTTTCTTCTTTTCATGGTCCAGACCCAACATTGGCTGTTGGGCACCCCAATGCTGGCTTTTACTGCATGGCAGCACCGGTGGTGGGCACCCTGCTGTTGCCACCTATCAATGGGAGGGGGTGAGTGATCTGGAGGAGAGGTAGTGGGTAAGCAGTACCAAGGTTGGGCACTCTGGTCTGCTTCTGTATTATATTATACATCAATTCAAATGGAGAAGGTCAATAGAAGGTTGACAGAGCAGGGAGGGGGAAGGAATATAGCAAAAAAAAAACAGCATGGGGACAACAAGGTCAGGCTAGCTGAGCTAGGACAAGGAGAGATTATGGAAATTATTTGCTTTTCAGGAGGGGTAGCCAAAAAAGGAATTCCCTTGTTGCACAAAGGTGCAACAAGGGAATTCTCAGCTTACAACATGAAAAACAGCTTTTTTCATTAACCTAGGCATACAGGATGTTGGGGTGCAAGAAAAGGTATTTCTGTCCCTAAGTAAAAAACAAACACCAGAATAGCTAATCAGGTTCCATCTAGCTATTTTAAAAAAAATACATCATTTTTAGATATGTCATTGCTTTTTAGGTTAATAAAACAAAAGATAGTAGACTTCATGACAAGAAAACTCCTTTTCATGTCATGAGAACTAGGTTATGTGAAAGCAAAATGCTCTCATGAACATTTTTTGTTGTTTTAGAAGGTCAGCCAAAAACCCTACTGACAATGCTCAGAAAACAAAATCATTATAACTCTGGAAACAATTAATATGTCTTCACAAAACCTTCCAAAGGAACTACATTGCCACAGTCCACTATTAATGTCATAAATTTGTAAAAAAGTTCTTTACCACCTAGGTTGTAGGTTAGAGCAAGAAAAGTGTAATAAGTAGGGAAAAATACATTCCTTTCAATTAAAAATAAGCATTCCTTATCTCAGACATTGTGCAAAATGGAATCATGAAACTTCTCTTTTTCTTGAGAACTTGCCTTTGAGTCAGTGCATGCCAAATTTGGAGCAATTTTGTTGAACGCTATCAACGTTACTAAGGTACACAAATTGGTATTTAACATTAAACACCCTACTCAACCCTAGCTATACTTGTGCTACTGTACCAATATAGTAAATATATTTATAATGCCTATATACTAGAGTTGAGTAAGCACTGTAATGCTAAACCTCAATTTGTGCACCATAATAACTCTGCCCCATTTACTTTGTATCTTACTTGGTGATTAAGACAGAAGTAGGCATTATAGCCAATCAAGACTGTCTCCCACTACCAGTGGGGGTATCATTCCCTAGGTGCTAATCTAATATAGGTATCTACCTAGTTTCAGTTTTAAACTTATCAAAGCCTGTTAGGTCAACCTAGTATTGCGGTAATGTATTCCAAACCTTTGGTGCTTGTACTGTACATAAATTATCCTTTTCATTTGCATATGCCATTGATATTTCTAGTTGTTTGGTGTTGGACCTGGGATTTGCCATTCTTCCTTTGGTAATTGTGTCACATTGGTTTATAAGGTCTGAGTTATTCAGGATTTTAAATATAAGTAGAAAATCACCCCTAATTCTCCTATCCGCCGGACAGGACAGCTTAAGTTCCCTCAGTCTTTCCATATACTGTATGACCTGCCCTTAAATCTTGGAATTAACTTAGTGAACCTTCTTTGAATGGTTCTATGTGAAAATGGTGATCATGGAAGGGCAATCATCGTTTGGGAGAGTGCACATCTCCAAAAGTGAATTACGGTGATGTTCACTAGCAGCTACTAGAAAACCTGCTTAACCTCCCACAACCCCCTAATTAAGGATTCTCAACTCCAGTGAGGTTCATGTCAGGAGGCTGTAAAACTTAAATAAAAATGAAATCCCCGACACACTGCAAAAAGCGATCGCACCCCAGAAGCAAACCTGGCACCCTCCCAACCCCAGCCCACCACCTACCCACCATGCCACACAGCCAGCTCAGCAGCCAACTGCCACACTACAACCCACATACCCTCCCTCTCCTTCCACCTGTTGCGTGGTGTGGTCTCCCCATACGCATGTATATATAGCAACATCCAAGTGCTATGGTCACCTACCCCTGTATCCAGTCGCTATCCTGCCAGGTAGCCCGGAACACAGGCACCGTGGCTGAGTCACCCTTTTTGTATGCACTCAATCATAGTCGCTGTGTTCACTGGATACCTCTCTGAACACTTGCCAGGAGATCAATGTCCCTTCTCAGGTAAGGTGACCAAAACAGTGACCCATAATCCCGGTGTGATCTCACTTATGATCTATGTAATGGCATCAGATAATGTTCAATTCTAGATACAAAGGTCTTTTCAATGCAGCCTGCTAGCCTGTTGGCAGTCTGGGTGATCTTGCTGCAGTGGTGTGACAGAGTGAGACTGTCATTTATTATAATCCTAAGGTCACATTCATTCAGTACTGATCTTAAAGAAGTAGTATTTGATGTGTATGACTTCATAGGATTATTCCTCACTAAATGAAGCACTGTACATTTCTCAGTACATGTATTAAAGTACATCTTATTGTTTGACTCTCACAAGTCAATGTGCTTCAGATCATTAACTAGGGATAGATATTTATCATCTGTGTCCACTTTGCTACTGATCTTGGTGTCATCCATAAATTTGAATATGTTGTTTTCTAAATTGAGATGCATGTCACCAATGAAAATTCTGAACAATGTTATGCCTAGTACTGATCCTTGAGGAACACCGCTATTAACTATTCCCCCCTCAGAGATGTATCTACCGAACCTTCTTTTTTTTTATTTTATACTGGAATGGCATGTGAGCTAAACTGGCCATTTTCATAAGTGTCCAGAGTAGAAAAGCAAACAATTACAGAAGGTGGACAAAAATACTGGACAGTTGTGTACAATAAATAGAAGTGCAATACAAGAATTTACAAAAAACTATGTACAGAACAGCAGAATATGAACAGATCAATAGAGGTAAAAAAATATTAATCTACAGTCAGTAATAGCAAGAATTGACAAATAAAAGTACAACTAGAGAGATATGTGCACCATTATCTACAGACACTGCTACATTCCAGTACCAGCAGGCTTGTTGGGGGAGATAGTGAACAGTGAAGAATGTCAGGGTGATAATGGGAAGCTAAGAGGGAGAGATATGTTTTAGGGGCAGCTGCATGCAGAATTGGTAAGGAGGATGTTTGTTAGAGTGCTTTTGAAAAAGCAACAGATAGCCACTGAGTGAGAGACTGAGGCAGAGTGCTGAACAGTTTGCTGCCCCTGTACACCACTGAGTGCTCACCGTGGGCAGTGTGGTATAGTGGGGTTGCAAAGTAGCTGACGGTGGATTACCTAGGGGTGTGAGAGTGAGAAGGCCTGGGAAACAGGGAGGTAGTACTGTCAGGGAGGAGACCACTAACAGATTTGAAAAGGAAGGTACAGATTTTGCTTTTGAATCTGTCCTCAAGAGAGAGTCAGTTAGCTATTCTGTAAAGAGTGCAGTAATGGGTCATTCTGGGGAAACCAGTAACAAACCGAAGAATACTGATAGATGAACCATAGTCTGTCCAGGTTTTTTTTTTGGGGGGGGGTAATAAACTAGGGAATCATAGTCTAGGAGGAGGAGGAGGAAATTGCTAGCAAGTGGGGTCCTGGAGTTGGGGTGAGGAATTGTTTAATAACTTTATATGTTGTGTTCTTGCTGTTTTCTTCCAGATAGCCATGCCTCGACCCATTTTACCAAATTTGGGTTAAAACCCATATTTTTCAATTTAACAACTAGTTCTTTGTGGTACAGTATTAAAAGGCTTCCTGAAGTCCATGAAGATCACATTCACTGGAGTGTCACTATCCAAGCTGGTAATGACTCTATCATAAAAAAATATCAAATAGTAGTATATCACCTCCCTGGGGTGAAGCCATGTTGGGTAGGGTAATTTTTTCCCAATGTCATGGCCTCAGAGTCAAAGTGTGATTTTAGTAGTTTTTGCATTATTTCGCATAGTACAGGTGTCAATCTTACTGGCCTGTGATTTCAACTGTTGCTTTACTGCCTTTTTTTGTGAGTGGGCATCATAATTGCCTTTTTCCAATCATTGGGTACACTGCCTTGTTCATAAGACTTGTTAAACAGTAGTCTAAGGGGAATACACAGTGTTGCTGCTAGTTCGTTATTGAACTTAGGAAGTAATCTTTTTTTTTATCACATCCTTATTTCTCCTTTACACCGTGTGGCCACCATCTGACTGACGCCCCCAGCTCCATCCCCCAGAATTACTGGGGCTTACCTTATGCCCAGTCTGGGAGTGGTGCCTGCAGAGAGTCAGTCACCATTCTGACGACGGCTGTCTTTTTCTGTTTTCTCCCCAGTTACCCCAGGACCCCAGGAGAAGGACACAAGCATGTGGAGGCATGCATGCACCTTAGAGCCCTGGTAATGGCCCTCCTCCTTCCCACCCCATTGGCCTAACGCTGGCACCCTTGCTTGTGCAGCCCCTTGGCATCCATCAGGGGGTAGCCGTGAGTGAGGGATGCCTTCCCACCTCCCTGGAGAGGAGATCTGCCATGACGGCTGCTCCATCCAACTCCGCCCGTCCCCCCATACCAACCTCTGATGCCCCAGGCTCGCTCCCGAACCTGGGTCACTGGCATGCTGCGAGGTGAGATGTCCAGCACCTCTGCCCTCTTCACCACCGGGCCAGTGAACTTAGGAAGTAATCTATCAAGGTCTGAAGATGAGTTAAATTTAAAAGTATTAAGGGGCAGGAAAACTGTCTTCAGAAAGATTATTGATTTTAGATGGTGAGGAATCACCTGGATCACTTTGTACCAAACCTTCATTCTTATCAAAAAAAGTGAGCAAAAGTAATTATTTAGTGCATTGGCAACTTCAGCAGGGTCTTTTAAGGTTTCCCCATTTTGGACTAATGGTCCTATACTTCTATCTCTGCTCCTGTTGTTGTTATGTCAAAATGTCATCTACAAAATGGCAAAAACCAAAACAGTGAAGTAACAAGAGCCCCAAGCAAAACAGAGATCACTACTGTGTGCTCCAAAATCATCACACAGTGACACTTACTTAAAATAACTATCACCGTGGTAAGGGGTATGAAATTCAGGGATAGGGAAAAACTTGGGAGAGGGATACTCCACAGGGGGACACAAGTCAGGAGGGAGAGGTAACTTGGGGGTGGAGGCAAACAAAGTCAGGAGGGTGGGCTTAACAGGAATTCACTGACCTACACAGCCAGTATAGTGATATGCTTGTGCAACTGTGTAAGTTTGATTTGACCATTTGCACTCTCTATTCCAGAGGAATTACCACCCTGTACTGGTATGAAGGCAAGGAATCCTTGGAGAGGGTTCCACCCCTAGAGGTGCCACAGGATGATTCCTGTGGCTAAAGGCACTTTAGAAATCCCCCAAGGAGAGAGTGCTGCCACTGGGGGGGGGTATGGTAAAGCAAAGAAAAAATGCTTCACAGTGAGGTTGGGAGGAACTGCTTATATAGCTCAGGAAGTGGGAGTGGCTGGCTGCTTGATCACCAAACTCCAGGCAAAGCCTTTCAAATTCACTGACCTATGCAGCCAGTATAGTGCTATGCTTCTGCAACAGTGTTAGTTCAGTTTGGCTGTTCGCACTCTCTGTTCCAGAGGAATTACCACCCTGTAGGATTATGAAGACAAGAAACCTTCAAAGAGGGTTGCAGCCCTAGTGGTGCCACGGGATGATTCCCATGGCTAAAGGTATTGTAGGAATCCCCAAAAGAAATGTACTATCATCCCCAAAAAGAGGCAAAACAGATTATGAGCACGCAGTAACTGTGACATAGGAACAGTAACTGTAATGTAGTAGTAGAAAGCATAAGCAATTGACAATGCAATGAGATGCTCAGTTGGATAACATAAAGACTGCTCAGGTTTGCGTAGCATGATACTAATGGTCACCGCAAGATGAGGGGATTCCCTAAGGAGAGAGGGAATGGCAGGACATCCTCCACCTCGATCCAACAACCAGAACCTACCTAAAGATACTAGGGGGAAGCACTAAGATAACTAAGTGTTATGACCTGAGGCAACGGAGGAGAGAATAAAACCCCTGTGAGGAGGAACTCTCTGGGGATACAAGGCCTAGGTCGCCTTCCCTCCAGGCTTGGGATAGTTCATTTAGTGATGGCTCTGCAACTGCAATATGGAAACCCAATTAAAGGGAAGTGGAAAATATTCCAATTTGGAGGAAGGCTCTCACTCAAACCCTCTAGCGGGAATGCTATGGAAGGTTGCAAGAAAACTGTGCAACAATAGTACATCCAAGGTGCAGGAGGAGAGCAACAACTGCTGAGACACTCACCTGGTCTACCTGCCTTAAATCAAACCAGGTGAACCAGAGGCAGTTGTAAGGAGAATGCAGTGAAAGTGCCTCACTAGGGAAACCACTAAAGTCAATGACCAACCATTATAGTGGAAAACTACATCCAAAGGATGTAACATTTTTCACCCTTCACCACTAGTCTTCAATTCTACACCAGAAGCTGCTGTCATGTAGCATGCAGCTAATGCCAAGCCCTGGGTGAGAACATTCCCAGCTATGGGCCAGGTGAGAAGGATCCCAGCCCAAGCAGGACACGCTCGAGATGCGGACTAAATGCAGAGCGAGACCATCGGCTGTAGGAACCCTGTGCCAAAAACAGCATGGCTGGCATGCACCAGAAATTGATTGAGAGCTGAAAAGTTGGTGAGCTGAATGAGCACGGCATGCTGAGATCGTAATGAGTGTTGAGTGCTGAGACCTTGCAAGGTTGAATGCAGATTGAGTGCAGCAGAATCCCAGGCCGAAGCCGAGGGGATGGCAGTAGGCATGAAGCAATGGTTTGCATAAGCAAGGAGCAATAGTTGCGTGAGCAAGGTCAGGAAGCAGTAGTAGTAATAGGTGAACCTGCATAACAACTGTATAGCAATTAAACAGCACTGAATTAGCAGCAAGCTAGCCAGAAATGAATAGCCAAATCAAGGTGACAAACTCAGGATTTTTGGCGGTGAAGACAGGATTTAGAACAGAATTAATAACCACAAAGGTCATGACCCCCCAAACACCTCCCAGTTCCCACTGTAGGACAAACAAGGAAGTGATGAAAGGTCGAGAATTACATGCAGATATAAAAGCCAATTTAATAGCTTCAGCAGGAGCTTTAGCTAACCTCAGAGTAAACAAGGTAGAATATAGAAATGGGAGTAAACAAAGCAGCAGCAGGAAGCAAGTAGGCCTGTACAGCAGTAGTAAAAACAAATGAGTACATTGAGTTGTAACTGCAAATAAAGGAGGCATAATTCTTATAAGCATTGCCAACAGGCAGTGCAATGCAATTGCAGCAATGAGGTAGAACAAGCATGAGTAAGCTGTATAGCTAGGTTCAAGTAAATCTGAGTCAGGTGAATGTAATAGAATATGCCATATGCACCAGCTATAGTTGAGCTGAAACACACAGGTCAGGTTTGCAGTTGCAATGCAAGTAATTTGAGAGTTGTGAGTAACTGAAAGCTAGCAGTATGAGTGCTGAAATAGCAGTATGCTAGGAGTTTAGAAAAGCCCCCCCCCAAAATAAAAGAAGGAAGCACACACAGCTGAAGGCAAATACAAACCAGCAGCAGTAAAACAGACACAGAAGTCCAGCAGAGACAAGCAGAAGCAGCAAGGGGGGGGGGCAGGCCCCAGCCAGCCAGGGAGGCTCAACCCGCTCAGAGGACAGAGCTTTCAGCTGCAAAGAAAAAATGCTTCACAGTGAAGCTGAGAGGAACTGCTTATATAGCTCAGGAAGTGGGAGTGGCTGGCTGCTTGGTCAGTGATCTCCAGACAAAGTTTTTCAAATTAAACCAAAAAAAAATCTCTCTTCACAGCCAGTACTTAACCAAGGTGTCTCAGCCAATCATCCTTTAATATATTATCAGACATACAGTATGTGTAATATCAGTGATCTGGGCACCAGAGAAACTAATGCATGTTTGATTTAGTTTGTCCAGACTGCAGATGTACAGTATTTATCAGTGAATCTAAGGATAGAATCACCCAATATGTAACACTGTCTTGGAGTAGAAACCACCTGTTGTGTGTTGTCATCTGGGGAGGGTTGACTATCAGTAGTCATATCTGCTAGTGCTCTAGTTTCCAGTTGCGACAAGGGTTCAGATTGGTTAGCCATAGTGTTTTCAAAACTCATTGCTCTTCTCCCCTTTTTTAGTCTGTTTTTTCTTTTCAACAGTAGCCCATTCGTGATCTCCCCCTCCTCTTCCTCTCTTTGCCTTTTTTTATGTTGGTCACAGGATTTGGGAGTATTGTTATTATTCTTGTCTTTGGGGTTCTCTGAGTCATGTAGTCTTGAATTTTCTGTATACTTGTGTAATAAAATATCACTGGAAATTTCACTAAGTTCCATTTCTAGTTAAAGAATTCTTACTTTGAGTTGTATCTCTCTGCACTGAGCACAGATAAATACCTCGAAGTCAGAATTAAAGGACAAACTGAATTTGTTGCACAGTGCACCTTCAATCACTATTCCCCCAGTAACAAGAATTACAAGTCCAGTTTCCAAGTTCATATTGAATGGGGGGAGGTAACACACTGAAGGCAAGTACAAACACATAGAGATAATTAGAACTCTGTTAGGGCTTAATCAACAGTTAGAGTTCCCAGCAGTCACCAACTTTGATCTGATCCTATTACATGCCTTAGGGTCTGCTGGCAGCCCTGACAACCTCCACACCTTGATTCTAAGGATTGCAAGACATAATGCACACAAATGTGCCTACACACATGACGACAGCCCAAGGGGCAGGTTGGGCAATCCACTGTACCCTGAAGGGTATGCTTCGATAGGCAAGCAATAACACACAATGAGGTGTGGGTTATCTCCTGATAATAGCACACCCAGGCACGTTATGAGGCACAAGGTACTTGTACTAAGTGCCTTATGCACCTGAGCATGCTCTTATCAGGAGATAACCCACACCTCAGAGTGTGTTATTGTGCTTATAAAATGGGCCCCTCAGTAAAGACATTCATATAAAATGCACATAAAAAGAATGCATGAAAAAGTAAAAAATATGATTATATGAGTAGAAAAAAGAAAAAGTAGTCCACGTCTTGGATTGGAGCTGTTTAATAAAAGTCACTACAGAAGACTAATGTCTGTCTGTGTCTCCACTACCCAGCCACTGACTGTCTGTAATACTCACCCACCAGCTCACCCATCCACACACACACTGACTGAATATCATGTGTTTCTTTCTTTTTACCCTCACAGTTTGACTTACAGCCAGCAGGAGCAAGCGTGTACCATATCGGCTGACATATTTACTGTGATGTTTGTTGCCCCCCAACACACACACAGAAACCTTTTTTTTGGAGTCTTATGATTTTATTTTTTGTTCCTTTGGCTTGTTAAATTGTTTTTGTTTTATTTACATTAAATAGCTTGTTGACTGTAAGCGAGCGTGTTCCTCAGCGGCCACCGTACACTGTTTCCTGGTTTGCATTTCACAATGAAAATAAAACTCCATTGAGTTTTCTGATGAGAGTCACTAATGCGTGTAATTTTATATGAGACCTTCTGGGTTGTTGCAGCTTCTGTTTTAAAGAGTGTAAAGTTAGGGGCAGAGGCTATCTCATTTGTTGCATCAATAAAGGAGGATTGTCCATCATGGCAGAAGGATCTGAGGCAGGATTTTAAACCTCACTCATGCTTTACTCTCTTCATTACAGGCAGCTTTAAAAACAGCAGAGGTTAGAGTTTACTTTAGAAGAGAAAATATCTGTCAATGTTTATGAAGGGATGGTGTACGTATTGGTTGGAGAGGAGCAGAAGCAAAACTGTTGTCCCACTTGTCTAGGCTGATAGTGGCTTGCTGGCACAGCTTTGGCAGAGGGCAGCAGAGTGATATGTTTGTGTTGTGGGGCTTAGTTTGGCACAGGTAGCGCTGGTTGGCAGGTTATGTCCTGATAAGGACAAGGCTGAATACAGCTTTCAGCTAATCAAGATGCAGGATTTCTTTTGCCCATTTTATAAAGAGTGTTATAAGACATCTAAGAACTGGATGTATGAGTCAGGTCCTCTGGTCAGGCAAATACTGTAAAGCAGTGTTTTATTGTATCAGTATGTACCTAACTGCTGCTTATCAGGGTGCCAACCCTTATCACTTCTGTGTCTGCTATTTGGCCGGTTAGCTTAATATAATGGACTACAACCATACCTACAGTTATAAGTGCTTAATCACTGACCTGTTATACCAAACGCTGCAAAGAATCAGACTTCCTGGCCCTGTTGTCCCTTCTGTCCCAGTTGACACCGGTAGACACATGCAGAATGCATGCTTCCCTCTGCCCACATCGCCTCCACATGTGCTTACCACCACTCACACTTCACTCCGCTTGCTAGGGGCCGAACTTTTGTAGCAAGTGACCCAGAAATAACCAAGTTAGGTTTCCCATTCTAAAGTCTGGAAATGTACTAATTTAAAATATTATATTTCTAGACATCTGTGCAACTAAACTCACCATTCTATTGAGTTGAGAGTTACAAATATTCACTTGGAACCCATGAAGTTCCAATCTGTAACCCCCTTACTGTTGGTGCAACTACACATCCTAGAGTCCTAAGATGGATCTCCTAGCAATGGAGACACAGCCATTTAATCAACCAACCCCTTTGCTTTTTTTGTTCTTTTTTGTTATTTTTATATGTACAGCACAAGCAATCACTCTCAGCAAAATTTGAGAATGTTGGGGTAGGGTTCTAGCAGTCACACACACAAACAACAGTACTTTCTGAGCTCCTGAGTTACTTGAAATGTGAGTGGCACATAGTCAGTGTCAGGATATCTGGATCCTGAAAACTTTGTGGCAATTGATTCAATAAGAGCAAAGTCAAAGAGGTACAAATAAAAGAGTCTGTAATAAGGACCTTTTTTGCTCACCTTCTATAACTACAATGGCCACGTATCTAATGGTAACAGTCCCAGGCAGTCAGACATGTAGCCTTTGTTCAGTATGCACCCACCCACCCACCCAACAAGTCACTGACACTGTTCTAACATGGAAGGTCTAGGTGGCAGTGATAGCACTTCCCCTTTCCTGTAACTATGGTTGCAGTTCCATTGTCATTCTGTATGGCACCTGCTTATGGGGTGCCCACCAGCCTGCTAGGGCTAATATCGCACCTGTACAAGTGGTTTGCTCAAATGCTGCAGGCTGTGCAGCAGGGGCATGACCAGTTCCCTGTGGGTCTGTGGCTGTCTCAGAGCTGCACCACATACCACACAGCCTGGGATACTGTCAAGGACTTTGACTGCTATGGGGCAACCAGCAGAGTTGATAACACCAAGGAGTCTGGGGCAGGGTCAGTGCCTGCATGTGATGAAGTACCCCATCTATGGGTCTATGGCCTGGTGCCACCATTCTCCCTGCCATAGCATTCTGTGTCACACAGCGCCCACTAGGGCACTCCCACAGAACCCTTCTCACTGTCCAAGGTGGGTTGCAGGGTACCTTCCCCCCAATTATTTCCATGCAGGTGTCGACTGTGTACAGGGCAGAGGGGGATGATAGCACCATTGGTCAACCCCTCCAGTGCATCACCTGTTTGGTGCAACACTCCACCTGTGGCAAATCTTGGTGCTGATACCTCTGTTGTATGACTATCTGGTGCAGGGTCTCTTGCATTTCTGGAGTTTGCCACAGGCAGGGTTTGGCACAACTTGCACCGATCTTGAGGCCCTTTGAAAATTGAGCCCAGGGTCTGTTGTTTTGATTGGATGGATTGTTAATTTACTGCTGATGTCAAAGAGTTATTTAAACTACTATTTGAATTAAAAAAAAATCTTGGTACACCCCAGATTCCATTTGTATATTGTATCAATTGAGCATTTATAATTACTCAAGCCTTTGAAAACAAGAAACCACAAGTATTTTTAAGCTTTAGATTTTACCTCCTCATCTACTTTATGTCATTCTTTCCATCTTTGTTTCTTCTGTTTCAAGAGTTCTTCATAATTAGATAGCATGATAAGTAAGGAAATGTAGTATACGATATACATCACACACAGAATGAGTTAGTAATGTGAGGCTGTTTTCAAACTGGGCTAATGTTTTGTTAAAAGTAGTTTGCATCCTATGACATTGCAAACTATGTTTTCCTGATGTACTCTCTATAGCCTCCTTTTAGTGAATTTGTACAACTGGTCTGTAAAAAGAAGTACATTTACAATACTAAGATCTCAAAAACAAATAATATTCTATGACTTACCTACAAGCTTGCCTAGGATAAGAGATTTGATAGCATTGAATTCTGTGCCTGAAGACAGAATGAACTTCATTCTCAAATTCTGATTAACCTGCAAAATATTGACATGACACAGTGTTTACTCAAATGTTTAAAAACTGCTAATGAAATTCAATTAAGCCTAGCAGAATAAGGTCACAAAGAAACAACAACAAAAAATGTCAACAAGGGTTCTTAAAATGAAAAAAAAAACAACATTGCTCATTCAGGATTAGGCTATAACATAAAAAGTAAACTGTTGAAATGAAGACTGGGTAGTCACTGAGTAACTGAAAGTAACTACATGACTGTTGTGTTTGCCCCTGAGACACATCTAAAATGGAGACAGTTTTTACATTTCAGTGTGGTTTATCTCCAAATTTAAAATGGGGAAGAAATAAACCTGTACTGTGGATAGGCTTTTTCTATCTTTTTTGAGTGTGAGAACACACTCCAGAATGTGTGGTTGTACTATATTGTATTGAAACTGTACTAGTTTGCAAATCAAAATACAGAGTTACTTTACAGTTATTCTGCTATAACAGCACAGTACACTAAGTACTGAGACTGCACACGAATTCTTACTTTCTGAATTTTCTTTTGTCAACTTTATTTGTGCTCCTGCACTGTCCCCTTAGACCTCTCTACAGTGAAGTCTCATGGTCTGATCTTGAACTACCTGGCCTGAGGTCCTCCCTAGTCAGGTCTCCACTCCCAGGATAGCAACTCCATATACACCGACCACCCTGCTCCCGACTCTGAGCCCCCTTGGGTAGGAAAACCTTAATTCCTTTGGCACTCTATCCAGAATCTTGAATGGTGTCTGGGGAGTGGATGAGACATGGAGACCAGCTGGAATGGATCATGCTGAGGGTGTGGAGGCCATCCTCTGGACCCACCTTCACCTGTCTGGGTGCCAGGGTCCATTTAAATTTGTTTGTCGCTGAGAGGTGCCAATGTGCAATGATGTCCAGTGTGCAACAGGCATGCTCCTGCATCCATGCACAGGACATCTGCTGACATCTCCTATGCCCCATGTATGTGCTCCTGCTAGCTGTGATGCCCCCAGTCTCCACTGGGAGCCTCAAAAGCCATGGGGTGCAATACCCTCCCTCCCCAGGAAAGTAGAGCAGTCCTACGGATGCTCAGTCCTCTCCTCCCTGGCTTACCCCTGGCAACCTGAGTCAGTTCCCAAACCTGGATTGCCAGTGTGGAGTGAGGTGTGGCATCCAGTACCCCAACCCTCAGTGCCACCAGGTGGGCTTACTTTCTGAATGGTTAAAAATAGCAAAATGCTCTTCACTGTCAACATGCCACTTTCAAAACTGACACTGTGTTCTGTTTTAAGGCTCCTGCATTTTGTCTCTATAGTATGAACAGTTTTCTGTTTATTATGTTGAAATAGTATGTAAATCTTGGGATGATGTATATTATAATACAATGCTAACTACCTGACTCTCCACACCCCCCGTACAATGTCGTAACAGGAAACAAAAAGCACAATTTTTGGCTGTTCAGGGACTAAGTGCCACACTGCAGCCACTGCTGCATTATAACTTCTCCATACCTGTGGACATTTATATCTTCATCCCACGCTCCACGTGGGCATCATGTACAGCTGCTGGGGGATTTTGCACCTGGTCCAACCAGGGATAACATTTTGGCACAGCTATGCCAAAAAAACAGCTGCAAGCTGCCACTAATCATGGAGCCAGTCATACACTGGCTCCAGCTCTGACAATATGGTACCAGTGGGGAAAAACTGTGGCTCCACAAGTGAAGCCCCGTTTGCACCAATTTTTTCCCACACCTGAATCAATTTCTGGAGGTTTGAAAATCCAGCCCTAATTCTTCTTGGACTTTGTTTGCTCACCTGGTAAAAGATGTTTGAATAAATAAAATAAACAAACATACTGCGACAGTAGAGGCCTGATACTTCCAAAAAGATTCACTAAAATGTTTATTTCTTAACATAAAAACTTAAATTGTATAATCAGTATAGCATTTACAAGTTAACTCATGTTTCTTAATGGTCTCAAATGCAGTAACCTCAAATATTAATGCATGTCGATAAATCTTGCTTGTTTTTTTAAAAAGAACATGTTAAATTAATTATTTTTTTTCTTCTTTACAGTTTCTTTCTTTTTTAGTATAATGTCTCTAATAGCTATACTGGCTAGAGTTTTACTTGATAGTAACTGTGGTCGGTGATTTTTTTCAGTCATGAAAATCCTGAAAACAGCATTTTGACTTGCAAAAAAAAAAAAAGTTATGTGAAATTTGACTGAAATTGACCTGATGCACAGATATCCTGTAAAACCACAATGTTCGTGCAAAATGACAATTTTCACAGGATTTCTGACTGCAGAAACAATGATTTTTGCAGGATTATTTCTATAAAAATGGACATTTACATTTTCTTTTAAAGAAGTCTGAGGAAATTCACAAGCCTATTTCTGCCAACCCTAGTAATAACCATTTCTTTAGAACATAAAAAGCACACATGGTTGCTTCTATGTTTAGAAACTCTCAGACATGGTTATTTAAAAACCCGGACTACTGTAGTATTACTATTATATTAACCACACTTCCTTTGTGGTTAAAGGCACTCATCTGCACCTTATACATCACAGCTCACCCAGAGTTTACATTTATTACATAGTAATCACGTAAACTAAAGCATGTATTTTAAAAAAACTAAAACAATATCTTTTTGTTGGTGTATATATATGTCTAAAGAGATAGCTTGGGAAGGTTTATGCAACTAGAGTAGGTAGTAATTTAGTTTTATATATAAAAACCATGTATAGTAACATAGTAAGTTAAGGTTGAAAGGGATTCTAGCAGTATTAAAAGATACAATAACAATAGATAAAACAATATGCAGCACCTCAACCTATATCCTAAATAAAGGAACGTAATATAATCAGTTTAATAGTCACTGACCTCAGCTTTTGAGTGTGCTTGGTGGGGGGAGGGTGAATTAATCAGCTCAAGGAACACAATATCAAAATTCTGCACACAATACCATATTTATAATTCCCCTAGTTATCAATACAAGTGGAAAAATTCCTTCTTTTCATTCATTCCACCCCCCCCCCCAGAGGGTCAACCCTATTGCAAATTCTTGTGTCATCTGCAAAGAGGCATATCTTCCCTTCCAGCCCCTCCTCAATGTCACTTATGAAGACATTACAGAGGACAGGCCCCAGAACTGAACCCTGTAGAACCCCACTGGTTACCACCCTCTACTCTCCTCCTACTAAAAAAGAAAGAAAATAAAAAGAAAAAAACACTCATTTAACAAGTTTTTTCCCCCTTTAAACAAGCAAATGATGAAATCAATATTAAAGGAAAGGACTGTGGTATATCTTGAGGCCAGCAGGGCACAAGACCTGCAGCAACATGTATTCACAACAGGAAGGTCCTGTCAAACAAATCTGATTGATTTCTTTAACTGGATAGTTGATCAGGGAGGGGTGGTAGATATGGCCTACCTAGATTTTAGCAAGGCTTTCAACACTGTCCCATACAGGAGGCTATTAAACAAATTGGGCAGTTAGGGTAAAGGTGGTAAACTGGGCCAGGAATTGGCTGAGCAATAAGACACAAAGGGTGGTGATAAACAGAGTTCAATCCATGGAGAGGGTGGTAACCAGTGAGGTGCCACTGGGTTCAGTGCTGAGGCCTGTTCTATTTAATGTCTTCATAAGTGACATTACAGAGGGGCTGGAAGGGAAGATATACCTCTTTGTGGATGACACTGGGATCTGCAGTAGGGTTGATACTCCAGGAGGGGGGAAAGAATGAGAAGAGACCTAGGCAAGTTGAAGGAGTGGTCAATAGTGCAAAATCATGCATTTGTGGCACAAAAATCCAGGAGAAGAATACACAATGAGGGGTGAGGGGGTACTGATGATAACCAAATTGCAAAGCGATCTATGGGTAATCATAACAGATGACCTGAATGTAGCCTAACAATGTGAGAAGGCTGTGAGGAGATCTGGTGGGAAGCTGGGGTGCATAGGAACAAGAATCACCAGTAGAAAACAGGAGGTGGTAATACCACTGTACAGATTGTTGATGAGACCTCATCTAGAGTAATGTGTGCAGTTCTGGACACCCAGGTGGAGACCTCATCTCCAAAGGGACATACACAGAATGGAGACAGTCCAGAGAAGGGCAACAAAAGTGGTGCAATGACTGCAGCAGAAACCATATGAGGAGAGACAGAAAGACCTCAATATGTATATCCTGGAGGAAAGGAGGGAGGTGGATATGATAGAGATATGCAAGTACCTCAGAGGGAGTAAGAAAGTCCAAGAGTTTAGCATCTTTCAGAAAAAGAGCTGTGCAAGAACAATGGGTCAAAATATGAGTCTGGGGGAGACTCAGGGGCAATATGAGGAAGTATTTTTTTCATGGAAAGGTTAGTAGATGCTTGGAATAGCCTCCTTGTGGAAGTTATAGGGGCAGAAACGATAGGTGAATTCAAGAATGCATGAGAAAGACAGAAGGCTACACTAGTAAAGAGAAAAAGATGGTGTGCTGCAGATAAATTAGAATCTAGAATTTACTGCAGGGGAATCTACTTACATTGAAGACACAGGCAGATAAATTAGTGATTAGATTTTACATGGGGAAATGCAAGGTACTTCACCTTGGAGTGAGGAATCTGGGTCATACAAATGCCTTTTGTTGTGCAAAAATGGACATCAAATGTAGTGAAAAGATTTGAAGTAGTTGTAGGAAGCAATCAGAAGCCAGGCAGACAAAGTGCTGCCACAGTTATGACATTAGAGCCAAGGCCGACTGATGGTCCACAGGAAGTGGGTTACACTTCCATGCTGATGACCCAGGATGGGAACAAACTCTTGAGCCAGCAATTGGATGGCTAGGCTTGGATGCAGCACTGCCAATGGCATGCTCCAGTACTGCAACAACTCCTAATGGTGATCCTCGAAGGATACTCTCCCCAGAGAAGCTTGCTGCACACTCCTGAGGCATGACTCCCCCCATGCGCTTGAGTGCCACTGGTTTTCTGTAAGAAAGAAACCAGAAAAAAATGCTAGCTGAGCAGGGTGATGGGCAGAACCTCATAGGCCCCACACCACTGAATAGGCACACTCCTCTCCACCAGATCTGGACCTCCAGAGGGTTAATGGAAATACAGATGGCCTCTTCATGAAGGGTAAGCCATGGGGGATGAATGCTGGGGTAATTACTCAGGTAAGGTACATGACAGGATGGGGGGGGCTTGCTAGATTGGAGCAAGCCAGGTGTGTAGGATTAACAAGTAATGGAAATGCAGAGAGAGAGAGTTAAAGCCTACTGCGTATTGGGAATGTGATGAACTATGAGGGGTAAGGAGCAGGTGAAGGGAGATAATCATCTTCTGTGTAAGGCCATGGTTAGCGCATATTGGAAAAAACAAATTTAGTCCAAGTCAGTGCAGTACAGAAAGGACACTGACGTGATCATTAGAGCCCCAAAGTAGCTATGAGAAATGATTGGACATACTCAAATTATTGAGCCTAGAAACAAGATGGCTAAGAGGGCACAGTCATATTGTTTCAGATACTAACAGGGACAGACTGAGTGGTGAATGCTCAGCTGTTTGAGGTGATGAATGCACAAAGAAGAATAAGACATATACCCAAAGAGAAAGAGTTATGACATGAGGAAACTTCAGAAAGCAAAAATTCAGAAAAAAAGAGCTCAGATTCTGAGAAAGCCTAGGGAACCTGATGAGGTAGTAGAAGCTAGCCCTTTCATATCAAGACTAACACAGATTCCTTAGGGACAACGGTATTGTGGATTATACAACATGAGCAGAGGTAAACATTAATAGTAGCATATTATTGTAAGGACAGAAAGTATATAAGGTTCATTTTGCCTGATCCTCTGCTGCACAGAAGTGAGCTGAGCATACATCATTACATATGGACACACATCCAAGCTTATCAGCCAGAATATTACACTTACGTATGCTGTGTAACCTTCAATGACACTCTTTGTAAAAAATATGTCCCTTCCTGGTTCAAAAGTTGGAACAGTGCCATCAGTTAAGCTTGGGTATGTTTCATATTTAGGCCTGCGGTCATGAGAAATTGATGGAAATCTTGAGTATGATTGCTTCCTATGCCATGGAGGTTGAAGTGTCAATGGAAAGCTACAATTTGGCAGCCTCTGCAATGACTGATCACACCAATCAGTTCTCAGCTTGCATTTTTCAGATGGCCATCTTAGTTTTCTGGTAGTCTTAGAGAACTTAAAGTGCAGGGTCACAAATTAGAATGGAAGTGGATGAGTCATGTAGCGAGGCAGGTGAACTTGCTCTGATGGCACACTTATTGAGCTACAAAATGATTTTGGAGAGGCTAGACTGAGGTTCCTCTGTGCTTTGAAGATTGAACAGTGCTTTGGAGAGATTCATTCCGAAAGGAACGGACATGAGTTGTCCAAAATTATCCCAGGGAAGAGTGAGCTGCTATAAATGAGCCCGATTAATGTCAGTTTAAATGGAATTGCCATCCATTTGGGTGTGCACTTGAAGGCTGTAGAGGATGTGAAGGGCCTGGCAGTCAGCATGGATTGTAGATTGGTCCTGGATTCCCAAGTGCAGACCTTCACTAGGCGTGGCTATCATCATTTAAATAAAAAACATTACCAGAGTTTGCTCTTTCCAAATGCCAGGGAATCTGCAGATATTAATCCTGAATGTTTTCTCTTTGTTGATTGACTAATTCAGTTCTTTGTGTATGGTCTTACCAGCAAGTCTGATCTAGCACCTCTAGTTGCTGAAGAATACTGGTTGAAGCCAATTTATTGATCCATTAGGAGGTCAGAGAATATTACACCAATATTTGGGGACCTGCAGTGGCTTCTGATGAATAGGAGAATTTACTTTATTGTGATAGTTTTGTCATTCAAGGCTTTGAACAAATTAAGTCCCACCCACTGTTTATCAGTGGTCTTCTGACCCCTTACTACCCCTCCTACTCCCTTTGTTTTGTTTGGCAGAGACTACGGTCCTGAGAAGACTTTTCTGAAATCTGCAGGAGACAGTGCATGCTCTGAAATGTTCTCCTAGCTGAGGAGAGAGGACTCTCCTAAATGTTATTTACAGAAGCTCATGTCTACTGTACATTATTTCCTGTGATAAGAAGAGCACATGTGTAAATTGTTGCATATTGCATTATTGGAATCTGGATACTGTGCTGGATTCATGTCAGTGGTTTTATGTATTTGGATGTTTCCTACTTTATGTTCTGTTGTGTTTATCTTTTATGGTTGAAAAATGCCTTGAGCATGTGGAAAGGTGTTGCATAAATAAGTTATTACTTCATTCATTTATTCATTCCTTTGATCCAGAGTAAGTTGGGAAACTGGCAGGCAGGTGTTTGTCTACTTAGCTCCAGGTTGTTGTTGTAAATGTTTCCTGTCCAACTCAATTATACTTCCAGCCTGTTGTCGTTAAAGTCCAACCTTAAATTACACTTGAAAGAACCATGAAACTGATTGTAACTCTATACTACACAAATATGTCTGTAAGGCTTACTGTTTAATTTTGTTATTTATTTCTGTATACTGTAGTGCACAGTATGAACAGCTTACTGGAACAAGTAGTCACTTCTAAAACAATAGACTCTTTCAAAAATAAGCTACAGTTGTATGTCAGATAAAGAAACTGATGGGATACAAGCACACACAAATAAGATATGATTCACATGGGCAATAGCTTTCTACCATCTAAAAATCAACTATTGCATCAAGTACAATATAATCCTGTTCACATGACTATTTGAACTCTTTTTTATTATACTTTTTATGCCAACTTAATACTAGAACTTGCCTCTTTATTGTCCATGGTTTGGTCCCCATGGCAAGGTCTGCAGGGGTCAGTGTTCCCATGTAGGAACAAAGGTGATGTTGGAAGGAAGAAAGTCAGCAGCAGTGGGAACCAATAGAGCTGTAGCTTCATGGAGCTGTGGGGTTTTCCACCTTCATGATTTCTCCCTAGTCGCTCACTATGATCCACAAATGAAGCATGCCATCCATAAGCATACACACTGTAACTTCTGTCACAAGGCAGGCTATATAGACATTGCACTACCACCTGGAGTTACCAAGTAGGCAGTGAAGCAGTTTTTTATAATGGGAGGGCTGTGCCCGTGGTTCAATATGAGGAACAGCTTCTTGCACAACCTCTACTTAAACTCTACGCTACAGCAGCTCCCTTGCTTAGGGAGTGTTTTTCCCTGGGCTTCCTGCATGGCTTGTGTGGCTGTGCTTTCTTTCTCTCCTCCTCCCTCCTGCTGCTCTATTTGGTCCACTTCTGTCCTCTCCTGTGCTGCTCCCCTTCCTTTCATGTTCCCCATTCTTCGTTTGTGTTGCTTACCTCCTTCATTTGTCTCCTGTTTGTTTGGTCCTCTTCCCTTTTCTCACTTACTCAATTCAGTGCCCCTGTTTCTGAGTGTCCCGCCTCCCCATTCTGCAAGCACCCTGTCTCTCAAGTGTATTTCCTGTTTCCCCCCTCCTGTTTTTTTGGGGGTTCTCCGCCACTTTTGGTCACTGCTGCCGATCCCCCTTCTGAAGCACACCTGCTTCCCATCTGTCCCCTTCTATTTTTCGGGCACTGCAATACACCATCTGCTTCCTGGCCATTAGGCATTCCTCATTACCAGGCATTTCTTTCTTCATGGACCCACGGATATGAATGGTGGTGAGTCAGTCTAGCATCCTTGCTAGTTACATGGCGCCTGCCACGTATTTCTTTCTGCAGGCCGTCACCTCCATTGCGTCTCTCTCAGATCTTCAAATCTCTCCTCTCTGGCTATACTGCATATCACTACCTTGGACTTTAGTACTTCATCATTTTCTATTGATCAATTCCTGCACTGCTGCCAGTGCTAAGTTGTCCGAACCTTCCATGATGCCTCCAATAAGGAACACAGGATCTCAAATTGCCCTCAGTATTCAGCTTGTCAGCAAACATTGAACAGTAGAGAATAGTCCATGCAGGCCAGGTTATAGGTGGAATGGCAAAGCAGTGCAGAAGGTTTATCAGGATAAATAGGCAGCATATGATCAGATACTATTACTTCATTGGCCTTAGGTTAAGGGTTATGATTTTTACCCTGTACATCCCGAAGAGTGTGACACAATGGTTGAGTTGAGATTCAAACCTGAACACTTCATGTGCTACACTTCAGCTGTCCTCCAACCTACCCACATCCTTTAACATGTAATTCCTGCATTGTATTAATCTGCTATAATATTGTAAGGTGCTTGTACCTCCTGTTGACCTTCCATACTAGTCTAGCATTGTCCAAATTCTCTGACCCCCCCCCCCCATTTTCTAAACTGCAACAATTTTGTTGGCTCCATTTCCTCTCTCCATAACATCAGAATGTTCTCTCAGGCATGAGCAACAAGCAACAATACAGCACACTGTATGCAAGTCAGGTCTGACCAAGGTTCCGTTCCGTGTATGTATAGTCCAGAAGTTACTCCCCTGTCTGCAGTCTGGATGTTTGCCTGGCCTGGATTTGAATCCAAAACCTCATTTTGGATACTGTACAATCCTCAGCCTGTCATTTATTCTCTATGGGTTCCCAGGTCACTCCCGCTTGTAAATCTCAGCTCCTTATGCCTTTCCTTGCCAAAAACTGTGCATACATACTATTATGCCATCTTTTGAACAGCGTACAAGATTCCTCTTCATGCATGCCTTGATTTTATTTCCCTTCCTAGCTGATGAGCAGTGAATTCTCCTTAAAGGCAGTACTTGCCTTCATCAGTCATTGTCCGCTTCTACATTTAATTTTATTTTTGCATCTGTGTTCACTACCCTTCCTCTTCACTAGTTGCTACCCACGTCCTCAGTCACATACCCTCACATCAGTACTCCTCCCTGGTGAGGGCTTCTGTTACCTTAAGATCCTCCTCTGCACTACATTGTTCTTGACTCTGCATCCAGCTTCTTCCCCCATATTATTCCTTTTTGTGTGCCCATTGTTCCACGTTTCCTACGTCTGTCCTACTTTATCTATGTAACATTCATTCATGCCTGTCTATACTGCAGCTTTCTCATATGCCCTCTCCTTTCAGCAGCATTCCACACTTTCTGCCAACCCATACCAGCAGTACTCCAGACTCGGTTCCTAACTCGTGCCTTCTGAGGTGCCGAGCAATGGTAGGCTTCCCCTTTCTTCTGGGGATGAGAGGCTATTACAGTCACTACCTCCTACTACTTACCAAGCTGATATCTTCTGTCCCTAACTCTACTGGACACATCAAGTGAAGGTTAGTTCACCCTGACTACCAGCGAGGGAGCCATGTCAACATTATACAGACTGTTACATTCCCTTCACTTCCTTATATCAGTTGTCACTTCCCTTTGGGAACAGAAACCTTACACTCTCTGTACCATAATCATTCTACTTATGCAATGCGGGTCGCCACTTCCCTTCAGGAACAGGGCCTTTCCACTCCAACTGCATTCCACTTCTCAGCTCTGCCTGCGACTCCGACTAATAAAACCAGGATCTCATCGACTTGTTTGCCTCCATCCTGCCTATATGCCATTTCTTGCCTCTCACAGGTCCCATTCTGCTTTAAATGACTCCTTTCGCCATCCTGTTCTTCCATGGACCTTCATTCTCTAGCCCTTTTGACCCTTTCTCCCTCATCATATGGATCCTGCCATTCAATCCCTCTCTCACTCCAGGTTGACTGCCTCTTGGACTTCCTTGCTGCAGGTCCCCATCCAGTTGTTGTATGAACTTGTTTTCTTTTGCAGATTTGGACCTCGTCCTTCATCGCTCAAGTACCTTTCATCATTTTCTCTACTGGTTTCCAGCCTTCATCTGACTTGGGACTCCTGATGTTCACTGTGCTTCTGCTGGCTCCTTAGCCTTCAGTGGATCATCATCTGATGCTTTGCTTCAGATTTCCTGCTGCTCGCCATGGAACTACCTGGTCCTGTACCTTCCTGATCTGGCTGTCATCCTGCTTCACCTGGACTGTAGCTTTCTCTGAATTATTTGTTCAGTCTCTCAGGATCCATCTCTGGACTTCCTTCCATTTGGACTGGCTGCCCTTCATTTTGCCTTGCTGGCTCGGGGCTTAGTATTGTTTGCTGTGGCTCTTTTGGGCCTTCCACCCTATTTTTGACCAGTACTCCTACCCAGTTATCTGTACTCCATATGATCCATCTCATGTTCCTACTCTGGCCATTTTAACAGTATCCTTTTACTACTCATTAGATCACTCATCCATTGCTTCAAATATATATTCCCCAGCAAACATCCCTTAGCTAACATGCTGCATAGACTCTTACACCATTATAGAATTTCACATTCCCCAATCAGCTCCTCATGATCATTCCATAAATCCCATTAGCCTGGTCATTAGGAAGATATTCTCCATCTCTATTGGATGTACAGCCCGAACCCTGTCGATTCATCCACCCTGACTTCCTGGGCTGCCTTGTCTCTCTGACTATCCTCATATATGGAAAGGACTTAAATCCTCATGCTATGCTCTGACATAGTAGCCAGCATCACTTCTACGGATACTGGGAATAGCAAGATAACCAATTCAACAAGGACATTATCCATTTTCCTTCTCAACTTACTCTTCCAATTTCATTATGTTCACCAAGTTACTTGACTCCTACTTCTCAACAGACATCACTTGTTTTGTATTTATGGATAATTTCCAGAACATTCAATGCTGGATCTCTACTGCCTAGATGATTACTAACTCTACACCATCCGAATCATAGCTTTGTTCCTAGACTTTGCAATTCCTCATTTCACTCATCCGCATTTTTCACCTAGTACCTGAAGCTCGGTTATTAGTTCTTCCAGCAAAACCTTCAGTCTCTTTTTATTGATTTACTTTAGGTAACTTCTGCCATAAAGACCATCACTGAGAACTGGCTCTCTTAAATGCCAACTGGTAATTCGTATACCGTCCAGACAAATTTCACGTGTTCAGCTTTGCCTCCCACTCAGTAATTCTCAACAGTAGCACTACGATTCTGTGATATCCTGCACTAATCAATCTTGCTACCAGTCCAGCTTACATACTTCTATTATATGTGCTTCCAGGCTTCTCTTAGTACTTTGGCATCTGAATTATCTGTACAATTAATCAACCTAAGCCATTATAGGCATCTCCTAAAAGATCACACCACACAAATAACCACCTTTACTTCAGGCAGCGTACCAGCACAGCATTTACTTATAATGTCATGGATCTCATGACTAAAGAAGCCATGCATCCTTCGTACTGAATTTCCAATCACTTCCTTAAGGTACCATCTGGACTGCTGTGCAACCTTTCTTCCATTTATTTACTAATCACTTATGTCATTACTCTCTTCAGTCAACCAATCTCTCCTATGATCATTCACTCTGGGATGCTTACTTAGCTACTTATTGCTTACTAATCTATTCCTTACCACCAGACTACTTTGCACATCAAAACATACATGAATTGGAGCTGTCACCAGAACTTTACAAAGCATCACAAATGTCACAGTCCATTGACTGGTGTGTGTATATATATATAGATATATAGATATATAGATATATATCTATATATATATCTATATATCTATATATCTATATATATATATATATATATATCAAAGTATGCACTCCCAAGTCAGTATGCCCCTACAATCTCTTTGGATGTGCATCTTTCATTACCTTGGCAATATGGATTACATTAGCCTTTTTTAACTGGACCTTCCACACATAGAATTCTATCATCCTTATGGAAAAGAAGTACAGTCCATCCTTAAGATCATCATTCAGTCTACATTGTCTTGGATTGAGAACAATTCAACATCCCTAGGGCACTCATTGACTCTTTTACTTCATGGATGCTCCTTAGTGACTCTTCATTAATTACACAATTCCCTGCCTCCAGACCATACCTTGATATTCATACCTACCACAAGATGGATCTCTCATGAATGACTTCTCGTACTATTGCATTTCCACTATTCCCAGTTTAGTACCTCATCGATCCAATCATGCTCCTTCTGCTCATTATACCTTTGTGATTCCATGGGACATGCAACATTCATCACCTTGGAAAACTGGACTTCTTTTGCCCTCCTTCACCTGGATTGATTTCATACTTTGGATTATATCGCCCATGCAGAAGATCTATTCTTCAACCTCAGGACCATCAATACAATCAGCATCATCCATGGATCAAGGAAGAACCATCATCTCTCTAAGCAGCTCACCAACCTTAAATTAACTATGGGTATAGAACCTAGGTCCTTCTCCATTTAGTGTGCCCAGGGAATGTGCAGACCTCTGGCCATGGGTTTGTAGAGGTTTCATCCACCTGGAGTTTATTCTTCTCCTGAGTGCCAGGAGGTCATACTGTCTGTGAGTTGGAGGAGGTATCTTTTTGGGCAATCTATTCCCTACAAATTACTACCAACATATCTACTTCTCAAGGGTGGGAACAGAGTTAAACCACAAAAAGTTCTACAAGTTACACAAACAATACATACCCAATCTCTCCTCATTGCTATTCCCCAAACATTGAATGAGAGGTCTGTGCCCATGGTTCAAATGGGGAATAGCTCCTCCCATTACCTCTACATAAACCCTACACTACAGCAGCTCCCTTGCTTAGGGAGTGTTTTTCATCCATCACCATCCCCTCCTCTTCCTCCTTCTATGGCGTGCTTCTCACCCTTGCTCCTGATCATTCTTTTCCCTACAAATTACTACCTACATACCTACTTCTCAAGGGTGGGAATAGAGTTAAGCCACAAAAAGTTCTACAAATTACACAAGCACTATATACCCCATCTCTCCTCATTCCTGTTCTCCAAACGTTGAACTCTTTTTATCCTCCAGTTCCTACTGGCCAGGACTTCCTTCCACCTCATGCCAGCACCCCCATCCAAGACACCCCAACCTGAAAACTTGGTCCTCTGGTCCACCTGTGTCTCAGCTATAAGCTTGTCTCCTCAGTTTCCCCCACAAGGCAGGGTGCCATTCAGCACCATTTGCGATTCTCCCACAGAATCCAGGAAGCTGCAGGAGAAGGTGAAGGCCAGGATCACCAGTCCAGGTGGGCAGTGTATGGAGTTGGACATAGTGGGCAGGGAGGGGCTTCATCTACCCTGCAGCAGCATACTCATTTCATGTTATTAGTTGTCCTTGGAGGAAGCAGACATGAATGACATCATAATGTTTATGCACACTGCTGTTTGTAATGTGCCAACAACTGTCACATCCTACCAATCCCTGCTTATGCTGCAACTCCATTCTCATTTCCCCCCTGACTGCCACCAGGAGGCACTCTATTTGCCAGAGTTCTATACTCTCCCACCCAAGAGGAAATTAACTCTATCTGGTATTTGAATTTTCTACAACCCACTGCCTTGCTCTCTGAAGAGCCATGCTCATTCCTGAACCCATGTCATCGGTGTCAGGAGCTGTAGTGCTACTGCTGCACCAATGGGAAGACTTGGCAGTGAAGCAGTTTTGCCTGAATTCCTTCCTCCCCTGAAGGAAGAGAACATCCCTTGGGATGCTCAATTCTTTCCACACAAGCCATTCAACATCCTGCGCTCCATCTGGAGCCTGGTTTGCCAGCATCACAAGTGGTAGCACTGCTGCTGTGTTGATGGGCTAGCCCTGACTCTGTGAACTCTTGCTTTTAACAGAAATGTTTTGTAATTGGATCAATCTTGTTGTTATGTCAAATGTTGTATCCCCAGGAACTTCATGCAAATGAGATGCTGCATCTCATTTAACTATCCTGGATGGAACAATTTTTCAATAAATAAATACTGAAATTTGGATATTGTCACTACTGTGTGGTTGGGTGGGCCAGCAATATGGATGCTAAATTCTCCTAATACAATTTTATGTTACTCATATGAAAGTGCAGTCTTCTTTAGATGCTTACATAAATTGAGGCACATCACAATAATATTCATTAGGATAGAACAGAAATAAAAACCTAAATTTCTAAAACAAATATTCATGACCCTATTGCAAGGTCTGCAAAGCTACAGTATGTTCATCAGCGACATAGAAGGAATGCAAGGTAAGATGAGTCTCTTCACAGATGGTGTTAAGCTCTGTGGCAGGATAAACAAAAATGAATGTGTAAGGGAGTCGTAGAGGTACCTACCAAGGTCAGGGAGGTAGTCCAAGGCTTGTCAGTTGAAATTCAATGCTAAAAAGTGCAAAATGATGCACATAAGAAACAAGAACCTAGGACAGAATATTGGATGAGAGGGTTTAAGAATGGCACTACTTCCGAGAAATGGGACCTGGATAGCATCATGAGTGACTCCCTAAAACAAACTATCCAATGTAACAACACCTACAGCAAGGCAACCAGAAGGCTGGGGTGTATTGAGCGGGATTCAATAGCAGAAGGAAAAAGGTAATACTACAGTACCTCTCTAAAAAGGGACTTCAGTACAGGGGGCTTGAAACTACAGTACCAGCCTTTGAATTGCGAATTATAGCACACACACACACACACACACTGGTACAACTGGCCCAAACAGGTCCATGGGCCCAAACTGAAAGCCCCAGAATCAGCCGACTGTGAAGCCCTAATAATGGGTAGGCCTCTGGCATGTGAGATGCTTTTTCCATCAGCCCATAAATGAATCTCATTGCCCCCCAACATTTATACATACCTCACAAATCTGATGTAAAATGTTGAAACTCACCACGTGGCAACCAGAGAGTACAAGGTTCTTCCCTCTATGGAATAACTCTAGGCTTCTGATTGGAGGTAATCAGATAAAATATATGGAATGGGAGGTGGGGGGAATCCACCTGCTATCTGACATCTGGGACAAAGAAGAAAATACCCTTATGTGCTTTCAACAAATAAGGGATAGGTTTGGGTTTTACAACCAACAGCACTGGAGATATCCACAACTCTGGCATGCACTACAAGGCCTTCTGGGGCAAAAATTGATAGGTGGTACCGCTAATCCACTGGATTCCCTTTTATGGTCAAGAGGGGGAGAGCAACCCAGAAGCAATGCCATATATGCCTGTCTGTTGGAACAAGGCCCAGGTGAATCAGTGAGGGTCAGACATAGTTAGTGATACACATGAAGGAAACAGGAAGTGATGAATAATACATGAGGATGTGACAGTGGCAGTTAAAACAGAGCCTGTAGACATATTTCCTGAATATGATGTCTTTAAAAATTTATACTGTATACTTTGGAGAGGAGACTTCCAGCTACAAGTACATGTATTATATAAAAAATCATACTCAAAAAATGTATCTATAGGCTCCATTTTAAGTGCTCCTTACATTTATATGCATTATTCATTTACAGCACCATTTTCTTCTCCTGCCCCAATGCGTTACACAAGGGGCCAAGGTCGTGTTTCTGGCCCCATTTTGCCATGAGTTGTTGCTAGTGCAATCTGGTCCTTAAGGATTGGCTGGATGATATGATGCCATCAGAATGCAATCTCTGAATGGTACCTTTCTAACTGCTGTTAATAGGGTAAAAAAAATCTATGAGTCATAGTGGACTTACAGCTGACACCAGAACATCAGGAATAAGCTGTAGTCCACAATAGATTTTTCTGATTAAGAAATGTCTTCTGGATTAGACTTTATCTGAGGCAAGAGGATCTTTTGACCCTGGCACAAACCTTTGTGACCTTGAGAACTGACTACTGTAATGATTATAGGGACTAAAGATCCTGTTGAACACTATTGGCCTAATCCACTGTTGTACACCCTTACTAAGATATACAGGACAGACTGATCTATAATCAGATATAGTCATATTTTGAGCTGCATTCCATTGTAACCGAAGTCCAACAGGACTTCAGAAAACAGTATGGCACTGACACTGCCCTTGTACATCTCGAGACTGACCTGCTCAGTGCTATGTATGCTGGGAAGGCCATGGGGGTGGTCTTCATGGAAGTAACCAAGCTGTTTGACCTTGTTAATCATGACCTACTGGAACTCAAATTGAGGCTGGGCTTTGATCTATTGTCATGTAGGTGGTTCCACAATTACCTCTTGGGGAAAATGCAACTTATTAAATGGGGGACAGCCAGTCTTCCCTGAAGGCAATCACTGATGGTGTCCCAAGGGCCAATTCTGGGCACTATTTTATTTTCATTGTTCATTAATGATTTGCCTAGTAACTGTGGTAATGCAAAATACTGCTTTATGCTTACAATGTGGCTCTGTACACATCTCACACCAACCTGTTTCAGATTCAGTCTGGCCTACAGGCAGACTTGTGATTACTTCAGTCCTGGTTTTGGTCAAACTGTAAATAGAAACATAGAAACATAGAACTGGATGGCAGATAAAGACCGCTTGGCCCACCTAGTCTGCCCATTTCCCTACCTAATGGATAAGCTGCAGATCCTAGTTAACCAACAGCCTACTTCTTCCTGCCCCCCACCAGAACTGTCCCAATGCATTTTTGAATTTCCCCACTGTTTTTGACTCCACTACTGTACCTCCTCAGGAAGGCTGTTCCATGTATCCACAACCCTCTCCATGAAAAACTACTTCCTCACATTACCTCTGAGCCATCCCCCCCCGTCTTCAAATTGTGCCCCTTGTTCTTGCACATCTCTTTTTCTGAAAGATACTACCCTCTGGACTTTGTTGATTCACTTAAGGTACTTGAAAGATTCTATCATGTTCCCCCTCTCCCTCCTCTCCTCGAGGGTATACATATAAAGCTCCTTTAATCTCTCTTTGTATGTCTTCTGTTGCAGACCCTGCATCATTTTAGTTGCCCTCCTCTGGACAGCCTCCATCCTGTCTATGTCCTTGCAGAGATGGGGTCTCCAGAACTGCACACAATACTCCAGATGGGGTCTCACCAACTGTCTGTACAGAGGGATAACAACTAACTGTTTTCTACTAGTGATGCCTCTCCCTATGCATCCCAGTACCCTGCCAGCCCTCCTTACTGCTTTCTCACATTGCATGCCCACCTTAAGGTCATCTAATATGACTACCCCCATGTCCCTTTCCATTTTTGTTGTTGTTAGTATCTCACCACCCATTGTGTACTCGTCTCCTGGGATTTTGTTTCCCAGGTGCATTACTTTGCACTTCTTTGCATTGAATCTAAGCTGCCATACATTTGACTATTCCGCCAACCTTGCCAAGTCCCTTCGCATCATTTCCACCCCACCTCCTGTATCGACCCTGTTGTAGATCTTTGTGTTATCTGCAAAGAAACATACTTTTCTTTCCAGTCCCTCTGCAATATCACTTATAAAGACTTTTAAGAGGACTGGTCCCAGTATTGAACCCTGCAGTACCCCACTAGTAACCCCCCTTTCTTCAGAGTGGACTCCATTTACTATTACCCTCTGCATCCTGTTGCTAGCCAATTTTTTACCCAGGCTACCACCTTGGGACACACTCCAAGGCTGGCTAACTTGTATATTAATCTTTTGTGTGGGATTGTGTCAAATGCCTTGCTAAAGTCTAGGTAGGCCATGTCCACAGCCCCTCCCTCGTCTACTACTTTGATCACCCAGTCAATGAATTCTATTAGATTAATCTGACATGACCTTCTTGTTGTGAATCCTTGCTTCCTTGGGTCCTGTGCCCCACTGGCCTCTAGGAACTCAACAATTCTTTTCTTCAGAAGTGATTCCATCATTTTCCCTAGCACTAAGGTCAAACTAACAGGTCTGTAGTTTTCTGCCTCTGTCTTGTTCCCACTTTTATGAAGGGGAATCACATCCACCCTCATCCAGTACTCAGGTACCACACCATCCTCCCATGATTTGTTAAAAAGGGTAGTCAGTGGTATCTCTAGTTCTGCCCTTAGTTCTTTTAGAATTCTTGCGTGAATCCCGTCAGGCCCCATTGCTTTGTCCACCTTCAGTTTTAAGAGTTCTTTTAGAACCCTTTCTTCTGTGAATGGACTGGTATTGACATCCCTATCCAGAGTGCTTCTATTCTTTGATTTAGGTACCTCCCCCTCCTCTTCTTTTGTGAATACTGAGCAGAAGTATTTATTTAGTATTGCTGCTTTTTCACTGTCACCCTTTGTCCACCCTCCCTTCCCTTTATTAAGCCTCACTATCCCTCCCTTGGTCTTTCTTCACTCCCTAATGTACCTATAAAAGCTTTTATCCCCCTTCATAACTGAGTTAGCTATCTTTTCCTCTGTTTGGGCCTTCATTATTCTGACTGACTTCCCTGCTTCCTTCTGCTTTAACTGGTACAGTTCTCTGTCCTGCTCCTTCTATGTTTCCTTATACTTTCTGAATGCTACCTTTTTCTCCTTAACATTCCCCGCCACCTCTTTTGAGAACCATAGTCAAGGTCCCTAGAATTCTACGGCCGCAGAATTTTGTGCAGAACTTGCAACCTACCGCAGAACTTCTGCAGTGCCACAGAATTCACTGTTCTTGGTGATTCTTCATTAATATTTCCATTTAACCATAGAGCCTGATTCCCTTCCCCTCTTTTTATATCCAAAACCAATCTATGCTCAGAATGTGATGTTATCAGTGTTATAACATCATACATTAGCTAAAGAAATGGCTGCATTCTGCCACAGAAATGAATAGTGACTTATCTACCACAACTCCCACTGCCAGAGGTGGTGGCACAACACATCAGGTACAGTGATATTTGCTCAACCTGCACTACAGCCTAATACAATTTTCAGTGTTATGTTATTACACTGGGGCCAACTTAAAGAAAACCTTGACAATAGCATCGACCTGTTATCCATACCTTACTTGTACAAACATATCTGTGCCTTTAAGGTATAGAGATGCCATCTGAAATGAATAACTGGTTAAAATGAATTAACCTGTCATTTTTAAGAAAAATAAAGTAATTATGCCCAGAAAAATGGAATATAATAATGTGTAGACCTGTTGAAAGAATAGATCTGTTAAATAAATATTTGTGCTGTGTGCATTTTTGCCAGGGTTATTGAGTACATATTGTCACTGGTTGACAGAATCACCTAAAAGTTATGGAGAAATGTTGTATGCTGGGACAGCTGTTAGGCCAGAGGGTAGCATGTTGTGTTCCCATGCCTGCAATTCAGGTTCATAAATGAGCTCTGGGAGCAGGCTGGGCAGCACAAGGATTGGAGGAGCACACCACTGCTCTGAGCCTGGGAAGGTATGGAGCAGTGTTCTGTAACATGGAGGACATATTGTGATGGGCTGGAGAGCTTTATCTCACAGTGGGTTCACATGCATGTCTTGGCCTGATGGTGTTACGTAGTATGTCAGGAGAAGTGGGTTGGCATGAAAAATGAGTTTTGCTGTATCTCCTCTATTCTGTTTATTCCAGTTCCAAAGGCACCTCTATGAATGAGGATACAATTTCATTGAAATTAATATATATATATATATATATATATATACACACACACATTAGAGGCAAAAAACTCCATTTAATGCATTAGTTAGGGTTGTTCCACAGTGACAAAAGTGAGGAAATTCACTGTTAGGGTTGAAAACCCTAACACCAAATTCACCCCCCCCCAGCACCACACACACACAGACACACATACACATTCAAGTATGGGGGAGGACAAAGTCAACACAACCAATGACAGACATCCAGCAGCAGGTGACAGAAATAACAAACAATTGTCTAAATGTACGATGAGACATCCCCATCCACCTGACCAGGTACTGCATGCTCAGTGGAGATCAACAGCAAAACTGAGGCCATGTACACCAAACGTACACATCCCTGATTGCAATGAAAATGACCGGTCGAGCCTACAGGTCGTATGGTTTGTGCGACCAGTCCAAAATCTTCAGGGAATGTGTGGCCGGGGTCCCTGATGTGCCTTTCGAAGATTTCGTGAAAAAATATTAAACGGTTCAAAAGTTATTCAAAAAACAGTTTCCCATACAAGTCAAAGGAAAAAGTTAACAAAAAGTTCAACACTTTCGCAAATGCATTTTTACCTTCGCAAATGGGCCTGTTACTTTCGCAAATCGGCCATTTTGTTTTCAGTTGGTGATCAGAAAAATGGTTGGCATTTAAATTTGGGACCCTTTAGCAACCTAATTAATTTTGTATTCACCTAGTCGGACCCTGAGGATGCTTGCCATGTCTTTATTTTGTGGTAAAACACCCCAGAAATATGTTTTTCAAATTTCTGGAAAAATGCTTCGCAAATTACTTTGGTGCTCGCGAAGTATCGTTTTACACAGAAAGCTTTACAGATTGCAACAGTAGTTTTCCATCTGTGGGACAGTGACAGCGATTCTTTGGCACTGCGCTGCAAAAGAACCATTGGGAGTTTTGGGCTGAAATTTGGAGGGAACGGAGCCGACATCTCACAGATGTGCCTTTCAGTGTTGTATTGAAAAAATATTACATGATGGCAAAGTTACGGCACTCCAAATTTGATGATTTTTCTGATAGGATAACATTACAGCGCCCGACGCATTACAGAAATCCTTTGGATCCCTGCTACAAAATAACGGTTTGGTCTTTTTTCCTGAAATTTGGAGGGAAGACAGCCAACAGCCTACAGATGTGCCTTTCAGTGGTTTGGTGAAAAAAAATTACAGGGAGGCAAAGTTATGGTGCTCCAAACTTTTCTTTTTTCCCATAGGATAACATTATGGCGTTCGCCGCGCCTTTCAGGGCCCGTGACTCGGAAATGGTGCGAGATACGGACTTTTTGTCAGAATATTTCTTAGCCCCTCAATAGGGGCTAAGATTCAAATTAGCCAGGGCAGTTGTAAATAATATGACTTTTAAATTTTTTTTCTACGTGCAGTTCCTGAGATATAATGTATTTAGTATTCCAAGGTCTCATTTTCTGCGCGATACTCATTATTATGCATATATTATGTGTACTCCTGTCTTTCTCTATGCAGGTTTTGGGGGAAACCAGCCTGCGCGCTTACAGTACTGTTACCGTTGCCCTTTCCGCTTGCGGTTCTGTACCTGTTTCACTTACCGTTGATGTCTACGCCACCATGTGCATTATCCTTTGCGATTTCATTTGCGCTTGCATTTCTGTTATTTTTTGCCATTTGTGTCTACAGTACTGTTTCTCTTTCTGTTTCACTTTGCGTCACCATGCCCATTGACATTTCCGTTTGCAGGCACCATGTTACTATGTGACAACACATCACGTGGCAGACCGTTCCCGTCTATGTCACCATATGCGTTACCCTTTCTGTTCTCATTCGTGCTTGCATTACCATGTGCACCACTGTTAGCACTTCTGTTTGCATTGCTGTTCCTGTTACTATTCCACAAGACATCACGTGGCGGGAGCGCGGGGCCCTTTGGGCCCCGTGGGCCCCGTGCTCCCGCTGCTGCATTACATTCACTATTTCTCATTATCATTCTCAAGAAGGAAATTAGGGCAAAAACTCTGTTTAATGCATTAGTTAGGGTTGTTCCACAACAACAAAAGTGAGGAAATTCGGTTATGGGTTAAAAACCCCTTGGACTCCCCAGCCCACCCCCAACCGGGCATTGGGGTGCACATTGGGGTCATCGGTCCTAACTCTCACCCCATTCTCCTATACTTCTGCTGCTTTACACATGTCATGGGGTGAGAGGTAGGACCGATGACCCCAATGCACACCCCAATGCCGGTTGGGGGGATGGGCTTGGGGTCCAAGGGGGATTTTCAACCCTAACACCAAATTTCCTCACTTTTGTCACTGTGGAACAGCCCTAACTAATGCATTAAATGGAGTTTTTTGCCTCTAAATATATATACATACACACACTCACATATTGACATGTATGTTATAGATTGCATATAAATATGTAAGTGATACAATGTGGGGACCTCATGAGTGGTATAGACAGCATGAGTATAGAAATACCTTATTTATCACATAAGGTCCCCTCTGTGTATTTCATTTATGCAATAGGCTAGGACCTTAAGAGATAGATTTTTTTGGTTTTTTAGACATTAAACAATTTCTTTAAGTCTATTATTTTTTGAACTAGTGTTACTGTGCTTTTCCCCTTCCTGATTGCTATAACCATTGCTAAGGGTGTGAAGTCAGGATGACAAGCTGACACTGTGATGTGGTAGTTCATTAGTGCCGCAGAACTTCTGCAGAAATTACAAACCACTGCCACAGAAGTTCATGGCAAATAGTAATCTTGCCACAGAACTTGGTCCCAATGTGCCATAGAAAAGTAGAGGCCTTGACCACAGTGTTTTTTTTCCTTAATTTTTTATGTTGATTGCACACATGCGCAAGAAACATGTTGCGTCAACTTTCTCCACAAGCAGGTTGTGGAGGCATGGCACTGTTGTGCCCAATGCCCCACCACCTGCAAAGGCTTAATCCTGGTCCCCAATGTTGTGGCACTGCTGCTGACACTAGTTCAGCCAGTGTGCCACAGCTTCTAAAAATCAGCAGCTGCAATCAGGAGCTGCCTGGTCATTGTACCCGTCAGCCATCCGCTGCAATCGAGGGGAGTGACCTGTCATTGCAGGGTGGGATGTGAAACCCTGATATTGTTTGTGAACATGGCGGTGGGTTGCCACCATGTTCACAAACAATATAACCTCCTCCCCCCAACGTGCTTATTTCGCCGATGGGGGAGCCCACTCCCCATTGGCATTCTGTAACCCCCCCCATGTTGTTCCTGCCGATGGGGTGCCCAATCCTCATCTGCATAATAATACCCCCACCATGTTGTTCTTGCTGATGGGGTGCCCAATCCCTGTCAGCATAATGATACCCTTCCGTGTTGTTCCTGCTGATGGGGTGCCCAATCCCCATTGGCATAATGATACTCCCTTCCGTTTCTATAGCCGAGGGGGTGCCCAATCCCCCTCGACTCCTGCAGTTCCCCTCCCCTTTCCTTGTTTGCCGATGGGGTGCCCAATCCCCCATCGGCTAATGCACCCCCCCACCCACACAGATGGCATGCTGGGAGCCCACCCCAGCATGCCAAAGCACCTGTTAAAGAGGAAAACGGTCCCTGATGTCTTATTTTTTCACCCTGTGAAGGAAAAAATGGTCCCTTGGAGCTCTCCCAGGCCCCTTCCCACAACCTGCACCCACCTACTACTTGCCTGCCTCCCCACACCCCGCTCACCCCATAGTTACCTCCGGAGTCTGGCGCGATGATCTTCGGTGGACCGGGAACACGTCTGCACTCTTCAAAGCCGACCGTGAACTGAGGAAATGCCAGTAAGCTGTATAATGTAATAAATAGGGTTTTTGCAATGTTAGTGCATATCTCAGCCATTTTTGGGACTTTTTTCACCAAATTTTCAACATGGGTTTTTGGGACCCCTCCTCATGAATTCTTGAACTGTCATGGCGTTAATCGGCCCCCGAAAGGTGGTTTCGTGGTCACTGTGCAGAATCACCCTTCAGGGCCAATTAACAAAATGACAGTGCTAGTGTTCATGAGGAGGGCTCTCAAAAATCCTATGTTGAAAATTTGGTTGGAAAAATCCAAAAAATGACTGTTTATGAGAGTGCATTGCGCAGTTGCTACATACGCTCATAACTTCCCGAATTTACAATATTTTCACACCAAATTTTCAACATTGGCATTTTCTCACACCTCCTTGTGAGCAGTACAGCTGTCATTGTTCACATCCTGGCCGAAATATGTTTTTGCAGTTCCGGTTCAGAATAGTGCGGTTGCTGTGGTGGGAAATCAGTGTTCAGGACAGATTAAGAAAATGACAGTGACACTGTTCATGAGTAGAGGTCCTAAAATGCCTATGTTAAAAATTTGGTAATGATACTCCATAAAATGACTGTTACGATCGTCCGTTGCGCAGTTGGCACGCACACTCGTAACTTTGCGAATTTATAATATTTTCACTCCAGATTTTCAACATTGCCATTTTCCAAGATCTACTTATGAACAGTGTAGCTGTCATTTTCCCATCCTGGCCAAAATGAGTTTTCTCACTTGAGGCGCAGAATAGAACGGTCGCTGTGGGAAATCACTATCCGGGACAGATTAAGAAAATGACAATGATACTGTTCATGAGCAAAGGTCCTAAAATGCCTATGTTGAAAATTTGGTGATGATAGCCCATCAATTGACTGTTTTACAAGTGTGCACTGCGCACTTTCCGCGCACCCTTGTAATTTCGCAGATTTGTAATATTGTCACACCAGATTTACAACAGTGCCATTTTTTCACACCTCCTTATAAGCAGTACAGCTGTCATTTTTCACGTCCTGACCGAAATGTGTTTTCACAGTTCTGGCACAGAATAACGTGGTCACTCTGGGAACTCAGTGTTTGGGACAGATTAAGATCGACCGAGTGAGAGGCGGGGAGTGACCAAGCTCAACTGAGCTCTGTCGGGACTGCTGTGGATTTGTTTGTGGGCAGACAAAGGCCCCAACACAAGAGCCCAGTACAAAAGGGCATCCTGCAGCACTGGGAGAAACAGAACGAGAGAGCGAGTGAGGGAGGAGGAGTGAGCGAACTCACCGGAGTGCTGTCAGGACTGCTGTGGATTTCTTTGTGGGTAGAAAATGGTGTCAATACAGGTGGGGGCCCAGTACAAAGGCCAGCCTGCAGTGGTGGGAGAAACAGTATGGCCGAGTGAGACAAGGGGACTTAATGAGCTCAACGGAGCTCCATCAGGACTGCTGGGATTTCTTTGTGGGCAGAAAAAGGCGCCAATGCAGGCAGGATCCCCGTACAAAAGGGCAGCTTGCAGCACCTGGACAAACAGAATGAACGATGAGAGAGGGAGACTGAGCAACCTCAATGTAGCTCTGTCAGGACAGCTGCAGATTTCTTTGTGGACAGACAAAAGCGCCAATGCAGCCAGGAGCCCTATACAAAAGCGCAGTCTGTGGTGCCAAGAGAAACAGAACAAGCGAGTGACAGAGAGGTACTGAGTGAGCTCAGCGGAGCTCTAGTGTGACTGCTGCAGATTTCTTTGTGGGCAGAAAATGGTGGCAACACACGCAGGAGCCCAGTACAAAAGGCCAGCTTGCAGCACCATCAGAAATGGAATGCGTGAGTGACAGAGAGGCAGTGAGCGAGCTCAGTGGAGCTGTGTCGGGACTGCTTCAGATTTATTTCTGGCCAGAAAAAGCCGCCAATGCAGACATGAGCCCAGCACAAAAGGGCAGCCTGCAGCACCAGGAGACACAGACCGAGCGAGTGAGGGAGGGGGAGTCAGTGAGCTCAATGGGGCTCTGTTGGGACAGCTGCAGATTTGCTTGTGGGCAGAAAAAGGCAGCAATGCATGCTGGAGCCCAGTACAAAAGGGCAGCCTGCAGTCCCAGGAAAACCAGAATGAGCGAGTGAGTGAGCTCAACAAAGCTGTATTGTAACTGCTGCAAATTTCTTTATGGGCATAAGAAGGCAGCAATGCAGGCAGGAGTCAAGTAGAAAAGGGCAGCCTGCAGCACCGGCAGAACAGAATGAGCAAGTGAGAGAAGGGGAATGAGCGAGCTCAACGCAGCTTTGTCAGGACTGCTGCATATTTCTCTGTGGGCAGAAAAAGGCACCACAGAGGCAGGAGCCCACAAAGGGCAGCCTGCAGCGCTGGGAGAACCAGACTGACTGAGTGAGACAGGGGAGGAGCGACCTCAACGGAGATCTGTCGGGACAGCTGTGGATTTCTTTGTGGGTAGAAATATCAACAACGCGGGGAGCCCAGCACAGCAAGGCTGCCTGCAAGGAGAAACAGAATAAGCGAGTGAGAGAGGGGGAGTGAGCTACCCAATGGAGCTCTGTTGGGACAGCTGCAGATTTCTTCCTCAGCAGAACAAGGTGCCAATGCAGACAGCAGCCCAGTACAAAAGAGCAGCCTGCACCACTGGGACAACAGACTGAGCCAGTGACAGGGCCACTGGGCGAGCTCAACAGACCAACGAGTCAACATTTACCATTGACAAATGCTTGTTTTGTTGATTTGCTTAAAAACAAAGGCTTGTTTCCTCTGTGATGGTTGTTTTGATTTTTCCCTATTGTTCCTCCACCCCTCCTTCTTGCCCATTTGCCAGCGCACACTGTTTGGTGGTTGCTTGTTTCCAGATGGCAACCCACTTCTAAATCCGAGATCCTTTCTCTGTCCCTGTTTGACAGTACCAGGTCTAAGATGAAAATACTGAATGCCAAATAAAAAAGTCTAAATCTATTTGGTACCCATAGCTAGGTCATGACAGACAAAATCTTCCCAGCATCAGCACTCTGTGAGGAGCCTGTATATATAAGTTGGCTTCTATAAAGAAGAAGAATCAGCATTTATATAGCACTTTTCATACATCCAAAGTGTTTTACAAGCAATGCTAGACTGGTAGTGAAGTGACTGAATGTGTGGTGGCAGCCATATCGCACATCATCACCCACACACAACCTGGATAATTGCATGAACCGGTTTATGGGAAGGGGAATGTTGGCCAGGACACCGGGAATGTTCCCTACTCTTTGCAAAGAGTGCCCTGGGTTCTTCTACATCCACCTGGACAACACCAGCATGGGCAGAAAGGACCTCGGTTTAACATCTCATCCGGAAGGACGGCACACCCCAGCAGTACAGCACTTCAATACTGCACCTCGGATGCCAGTGATTTTTAGATGAAAGTCCAATCTCAGTGTGGGACGAGAACCCATGATCTTCTGGTCCAGAGGCGGATGTGCTACCAACTGAGCCACGCTGACACCAGTAAAGTATCTGGGAACTGATGGACCAAGAACTTTCACCAGGCCACATGCTGATTTAATAATGAGAACACTGAACCAGAAACTCAGCCTGCTGTATAGATTGTACCCATATTTTATTAAAGAGGTCAGGCTCTGGGGATCACGTGATGTAGAGTACTGAGTAGAAGCCTTTGCATAGCTCCAACCCCCTAACTGAAAATAATCGCTATTTTGGTCATTATTTCTCCCTAAAACCAGAAAGATTACAGATTATCTCCTTCTTAATATCCTGGGCTCCTGCTGCTTGTTTCTATTGATTATGGAGGTCCACATAAAGAAGCTCTCCCAGAAGCATACACCACCGTCACTCCCGAGAAGGCCCCAAAGAAAATCAAGGGCCTAGAGTGCTGTGGATAAGCCAGAGCTTCAAAGCCTGATCACTGAGCAAGAGCCCCTAACTTTGAGCAGATTTTTGGAGGAGTTCAAACCCTTCCAGGAAGAAATTAAAGAAATCTCAGCTGAAACTAAATCCCTTTCTAAAAGACTTGAGGAGGTCACGATGAAAACTTCAGATAATGCAGCTCAAATCTCCTCTGTTGAGAAGCAAGTGGAAAAAATCGATCCCGGTCTCATAGTTATGCGGCAAAGTATTTCTAGTTTGGAAGCTAAGTTAGAAGATTTGGAGGGCCGCAGCCGAAGAAACAATGTAGTTATCTTGGGCCTTCCAGAAGGAGAAGAAGGCCTGAACATGCTTGTATTTGTGCAGAAGCTGATTGAAAAGGTCACTGGTCCCTCTCCCTTCGGGGCTAACTACATCATTGAAAGGGCGCACAGGTCCTTGAGACCCAAGCCATCTCCAGGAGCAACGCCACGTCCCATTATTTGCTGTTTTTTGAATTACCTAGAGTGACAATATTTTCTGGCAAAAGTGAGAGAGCTGCAAGAAGTGAAATGGTAAAATGCCAGGCTCAGAATTGCCCAAGATTTACCGGGGTTGGTTAGGGCGAAGTGCACTGCTCATCCTATTGTATCGAAAATTATAGCTGCAGGCCTTTGCTTTAAAATGGGGTATCCAGCTAGATTACAGGTACTAGTGGATGGTACCTGGTCAACATACGAGAATCCTGAAGCTGCTGTCTCGGGACTGAAGGCTGCTCTGCCTGATTTGTTTCGGGACACTTGATCTGGTTGGTCGGTCTTACCCCACCCCACTATGGAAAGGAGAAGAATTTTTTCGTGTTGCTGTACCAAAAGAGGAATGAATATCAATCTGGTTTTGTGGACTCTTGAATGTCACAATGGAGGGGACTATCCTCAGTGGATTCCTGATCTTTTGCATTTTTTCATTTCAGCGCTCAGTGTTTTGGAGCAACTTCATATCTCAGGACTTTCTCTCTAGGGGGTTGTGTCTTGTCTGGGAGGAAGCTCCCTTTTCTCTCACACGGATTGCATTTTCTGGTTTCTTTTTTCCAAGGACACTTAATTATCTCTCATGAGCTAGTTAATATATCAAAAACCCTCAGGCTTGATGTTTTTGATTACTGGGGCACTAGTCAAGAGAGCGACCTTCTGGTCTCAATGTTTTTGGGATATTATCACTAGAGGGTGCTTTTGCTGTATTTTTGGTGGATTACCCCCTTTACTTGTTTGTCTCTGGAATTTATTTTTCCTGGGTATAGATAACGCTGGGGACTTGGAAACAGATGGAGATCCACTACTTGGGAGCATTTAGTTTACTAGCTATTATATGTTTCTGGGAAAGTTTTCAATTTTGCTAGTGGCAGCAGTTATGATAGCATATTCTGCTATTACACCTTACATTGTGTGTTTTTTGGTTTTCCACAGGTATTCAGGTTTTCTGAATTGCTCCCAAATAGGGGTTGCTCTCTTCCCCATTTCTCGTTCTCGCTCCTTATGTTTCTGGATTTCAGGAGTCCAGTACTTACTTATCATAACTTATATTACCTTTATCTTTGATTAGATATTGCTGACTACTGTTTGTACAAGAAGGTTTACATATTAAGGCAGGGTTTTGGGGGTATATCGTGGGAGGTTGGAGGGGAGGAAGGAAAGCAGTATTGTGCTGAATGTTGTTCGTGACAGTTGGGGTGGGGGAGGTGATATCGTGTTTAGGTTTGTCATATTACTTGCTTGTTGGATGGGTTTGGAATATTTTGGGGTGGGGAGGTGGGTGGGAGGAAGCTGATGTCGGATTGGGTGGGACATACAGCAGCAAACAGGGGTTCGGGTCATTTAAGTCTGACTGCTGTAATTCCTAGACTTCATACAAAATGTCCTTTTTCCTTTTCCTTTTAGATGGCCAGTAGTATAAATTTTGCTAAATGGAATGTGAAGGGGATAAGGAAAAGAGTTAAACAATACCAAGTGTTAAAACATTTAAGCTTGTTATCTTCTCAGATTACATTCTTGCAAGAATCTCATTTACTGGAAAGTGAATCTCTGCAACTTAGGAGGCAACAAATTGGGCAGGTGTTCACTGCCTTGGGGTTCACTAACAGCTGTGGGGTTATGATTCTGGTCAATAGAAGTATTCCCTTTATTTCTAAACAAGTTTTCAGGGACCCGGATGGTAGATATGTTCTAGTTCAGGGGAGTCTCTGGTCTATGCCTGTTTTACTTGGTAGCATTTATGGGCCTAACGAAGATGATCCGGGCTTCTTTATGAAGCTTATCTCCATACTCCTTCCCATTGGTATAATTATGGGTGGGGACTTCAATTTGGTTCTTGATCCTGAAGTGGATAGGTCTGGTAGTGAGTTGAGGGGTTTGTCACCTGGACAGAGGGCCCTTAGGGACTTTCTGGATCAGTGCGGACTGTGTGATGTGTGGCGTGTATTACACCCTAAGGACAGGGAGTATACCTTCAGTTCGCCGGTGCACAGAACCCAGTCTCGCATTGACTATCTTTTTCTCTCTCAGGTCCTCTTGCTGGGGGTCTTAACTGCCTCGATCCAACCAGGTCCTGTGTCAGATCACTCTCTGATAACTTCCAAACTGGCTTTCCTTAACATTCCCCATAAAGAAACCCGATGGAAATTAAATGGTCAACTGCTCAAAAACATCAAGTACTGTGATCTAATAAAGGAGCAGATTGATTTCTTTTTCTCCACTAATTCCTCTGAGAACATGACACCTGATATTTTGTGGGGTGCTTTCAAAGCGTACATAAGAGGGATTATTATCAGCTTAGCCACAAAAAGGAAAAAGATTTGAGAGGTGGAATTACTAGCTCCATTGTCTTTAATTAGGTCTTTGGAAGCCAAGTTATCCTCTAATGCCTCAGAAGAGGATATGAGGAGGCTTTCGGTAGCTAAAGATAAATACTTAAATCTGTTGAGGAAAAAACAGAACTATCTATTATTTGCACAAAGCAAACTACACCGATCGGGAAAAATGCAGGCTGCCTGCTAGTATGAGTTAAAGCAGCATAAATCTGCTAGATTTATACCTCCAATTAGGCCCAGGCAGATGGATCCTTGAAGTTATCCCCTTCTGAGGTTGTGCAGGAGTTTGCCTCCTACTATGAGTATTTATATAGGGACATGGACAACCCTCCTTCCTTAGAAGAGCTCGAGGCCTACCTGAGGGATTCCTCTCTACCCTCTCTATCTGACTCACACTGGAATTTTCTATCCTCACCAATACCCCTGGAGGAAATATCAGAGGTCATTGGGGCTTTGCCCTCAGATAAGGTCCCAGGACCAGACGTTTTTCCGCTTTATTTTATAAAACTTTTCGATCACAGTTATTGCCGGTTCTCCACCGGTTGTACTGTCACATTCTTTCTGGTGCAAAAATAGATACACATTTGTTTGAAGCCCTGATTGTTGTTCTTCTTCCTAAACCCGATAAAGATCCAGAATTAGTGCAAAGCTACAGACCAATCTCTTTATTGAATCAAGATGTTAAAATTCTTTCGAAGATATTGGCCGATAGAATAACACAGGTCCTTCCAGACCTGATTAATATGGCTCAGGTGGGGTTTATGTGGGGGCATTCATCAGCTGACCATCTACGTACTCTGTCACATGTTGTCTCGGTGTCCAGGGATGCTGCCTTTCCCGCGAGATTGGTCTCCTTGGATGCCGAGAAGGCATTTGATCACGTCAATTGGAATTTGCTGTTTCAGGCCCTTAAAGTATTTGGCTTCCCTGCTAAGTTTATAGATTGGATTCGGGCCTTATATCAAACTCCATCCACCAGAGTCTCTAGCAATGGAGCATTCTCCAAACCCTTCTTTTTGTCTTCTGGTACCTGGCAAGGATGCCCTCTTTCCCCCCTCTTATTTAATTTATGCTTAGAGCCCCTTATCCAAAATATTCTCAATAATCCGGAGATAAGCAGTATCTCGATAGGTAATCAGGTGGTGGTACAGATTATGGCTTACGCTGATGATCTCCTCGTTCATTTATCTCATCCAAAAACTTCAATCCCCATCAAGTTCGGTGCTCTCTCAAATTATAAGCTGAATATAAATAAATCCTCCATTTTCCCTCTTAATCATAAGGTTTTTAAAAATGATTTGTCTCCTTTTGGTCTCAGTTGGTCTCCACGTGTTCTTAGATACCTTGGTATTAATTTGACGTATAACCCCTCCTCCTGGTTTAAAGAAAATGTGGTGCCTCTTTCCCAAGTGATAATTCAGGACCTCAATAGATGGTCTAAACCTCTCTCTCTCTCTCTCTGGGGTCACATTAATATCATTAAAATGAATGTTTTTCCTCACTTATTGTATCCCCTCTCGCTTCTTAACTCCTTCACTCCATTATCATGGTTCCAGAAAATGCACGGAATTTTCACAAATTTTATCTGGTCTAATAAACAAGCCAGGTTAGCATATTATAAGTTAGCTGCTCAGAAAATGGATGAAGGACTGTGGGTCCCCCATCTGGCAATTTACTACTGGGCTAGTCACATTGCAAAATATATGCGGTGGATGAACCCGGGTCCGGAATACCTAAGGCTGGTCTGGCTCAAAATCGAGTTAGATCTTATTCAGTCCAAGAACATCGACCCCCAGATGATGTTCTATCTTAAAATAGCCTCCCTCTCTGATGACATTAGCTGTCCCACTATCCGAACGTCCCTCAGAGTCCACCGCAGCTTTGTTCATTTTGCAGCATCCCCAGACTTGGACCTGTCTCAGTCCATTTGGAATTCCCGTCTTTCACAATAAACAAAAGTTGATATCTTGTAAATGGTTGCCCCAGATTGGGGATGTGATAATCTCTACTTTCTGGATGACGAGGGAATGGCTCTCAGTTTCTAATATAATTCACAAGTTTGACATCCCTTTAGCTTTTCACTTCAGGGTGGTCCAATTGAAGCATCTCCTCTCTACAGTATTTGGCAACATCCCTCCTAATCCACCTGCTTTTCTGTTTGTATCAGATCTCTCCTCCTGATTGGGGTCACCAGGCGTTATTTCCAAAATATATCGAGTCCTATAGTATTGGAAATATGGGAGACCTGAAGGCCCCACTAGGCTCTGGTTTTCCTTTTTTCCTCAATATACTCCTAATTGGTCAGCTTTATGGAAGTTCTGCCATAAATACGTCTCTCAGGATAAACTCCACCTTATGCAATACCACATAATACATAACATGTATTATACCCCTGTGAAGCTGAGGAAATGGGGTCTCATAAGTTTGGGGGCCTGTACCAGAGGATGTCAAGAGGATGGCATGCTTCTTCAAGTCTTTTGGTCATGCCCCAAGATAAAGTCATTATGGGTAGCCATACAGAATAACCTAGATCCTATACTGGGTTTGCAGAGTACTTCACCCCAGATGTATGTTTGTTGAGGATCTATCCTCTATCAAGGTGAGAATCAGAGATTTCATATCTCCATGACTGCACTATCTGTCAAAAAATGGTGCTTCGCATTGGAAGGATACAGTAAGCCCAACATATCAGGAATGGGTTAATGAAATTCTGGCTAACCTACATACTGAGAAAGCGATAGCGAGCCTCCACAATAAGTTGCAGTGGTACAAGAAAACTTGGGAACCCCTTCACATGCTAATTATGGCCAGATTAGCTAAATGAGTCACTATATCCAGTGATCTTCGATTCGTGATAATATATAGCATCTTTCCATTATTGTATGGACTCTGCTGCTGTATGGGATGGGGGGAAGGGTGGATGGGGACAGCTCATGTAACATTTTGAGTAAAGGCATTGTATGTTGTAACTCTCTGTCCCCTGTAATAGAAAAATTTGCTAATAAAATATGAATTAGAAGAAAAAAAAAGCGGTCAGGCTCTTGTTTGCCAACAGTGTCCGTTTATCCACTGTCACTTATCGAACGCCACTTCTGTCATCTCTCAAGGAGACTGAACTCTCCAAACTGAAGTTTGCCTACCATCAGATAGCATGTTTTGCTGTTGAGGTCTGCAGCTGTGAACATCACTGCAGAGCTCTTTCCACACTAAAATGGCCTCCCTTGGAGGAGGGACTTCATCTCTGTGTGCTTTCAATGGCACAAGAACTCCTTTCCTTTCCCCTCAAAAAATGTTTGGATGACATCATGGACTTTAAATCACTTAAAAAGACTTTCTGATCCTCTGTACAGAAACTAACAACCATACCAAGACACTGTCTACTGCTGGTCAACAATCCATTGCAACTACTGCACCAAGGCAATGGAACAATCTCCCCCTAAGATCATGGAATGCCTGACCCTTGCATTCTACAAATCTGCTGCAAAGGAGTATATGTTTGTTAACAGACACTGTGTCTGCTTTAGCAAACTAACCTGTTAACCAGATTTGCTGTATTTGCCTATGAATAGTGTCCTTGTACATGCCATTGAGAATGTATCTGTATCTTGTTTCTAACTACCTGATCTGTTGCTTAGAGTTTTCTTCTGGAAGGTATAGCCATTGCTTTCACTGTACTTTGTCACTTGCTTATGCACTGTATGTAATTAATATCTATATGCACACTGTCAATGTACTTCATGTAATAAATTCTGGGTTGCTACTGAAAAAGGGGCAGCTTGTGTCAGTGAACCTACTTGGTTACCAAAATCCAATAAATAAGTAAAAAAAGCTTGGGCTGTTTGAAGGTCTGATGTACTGCCTGCAGCTAGTGCAGAATGCCTCAGCCAGTGTGGTAGATGGTTTGCTATACAGAGCTTATACTACACCTGTGTTGCAGTGCACTGTGTTGCAGTGCATCACCTTTAGGATTGCTTTTTTTCCCCATATAGTTTTTTTTCTGCTGCGGACATTGTGGGTGGCTCTCTCAGCCCTGTCCTCACCTCCTCTTACCTGTTGCTCGCTGCACCAGACCACTGTGCTTGAGATCCCCCATGGATTGCTCACTATGGCAGGGCTGGGAAAGTAGGGACTGTCCTCCACCCACCAGGAGACACAAAACCAGATTGTTGGCAGGGTGATCAGCCAGCATCGCAGGATAGAGATAGTGGTCAAGGTGTCATGTAGCCCACACCAGCCCAGTGATTTTCTCCCTGGTTCCCCTGCCATGACAGAAATTCAGAGGCATGCACACCCTGTGAGTTGGTGGACCCTCCTCTGTGGTGTCAGACCATTACATATAATTGGTCAAAGTATTTGATCTCTCCTCCTGTGTACCTATGCCCTATTGATGGGCATTGGTTTAATGAAAGTCATTTGGTTTGAAGTGGTTCTTGTTCATAGTTACTTTTAAGGATGCAATGTAATTTTATCATTTTTATATTTATTTGAAATTTAGGTTTTTTTTGTTTTATAATCATTTGTGTTCATTTATATTCTTGTTTTCTATTAATTTGTACTAGCTACATTTATATCAAGTGGTTCAATGACCTGCCTACCACTCTAGCCAAATGTAATGGGCTCAGTCAAGTCAAAACTGGGCTACAGTACATTCACACCTACCTAGCAAAAATGCTTGCCATTGCCCTATCTAGCTAATTATGCCCATTTAAGGGTTTTCCCCCTACTACTCCCTCCCACATTCCTCTTCTCCTTAGTCCCACCCTCCTCTTTCCACTCTTTTACTCCACCCCCTCCTCCTCCTCCAGTATTTCATTCCTCCCCTTCCCCCACCCTATCTCTCTCATGCCATCGCTGGGACATTGATCTTTCTTAACGTTGCTAGTATGGCCCCTTCCTCCTCTCCCATATGGCCAAAACCTCATCTCCCTCCCTACCCTCCCCAACCTCACCCCTCATGCACATCCACTTACCTCACTCCCCATGTTTTTCCATCCCTCCTCTACCTTCACTCTATCTCTTTCTTCTTCCTCCTTCCCCCTCACCTCTTTGCTAAACCCCATCTCTCCCCAACTCACCCCACCAGCACCACTCCCTACTCCACCCCCTCCCTCCTCCTGACTGACAATGCAATGCCTGGCTGCTCCTATTAGCCTCACCTTCTAGCCATTTTGCAGCCACCTCTATCTCTAAGTACTCACTCACTCAATTACTGCCTACTACAGTCACTTGTGACACTTCTGTCTCTGACTACTCTCTCTCTAAATACTGGACCGCACTCTAGTAGTGTTATTTTAAGACTGGTAATTCTGCAAGTGTTGACATATGCTGGCACTTGCTGACCAGTAATCTTGTACTCATTGTAATTGCACTTGTATCCTTGATGTCAATTTGTGTCTTTCCCATATGCACCAGTCTGTCCTGTTATGTCATGTATTTTCTGCCGACTTGGAGCCTTTGTAAATGAGCCTATGGTTCAATGGTTGTTAATGCTAAACTGAAATAAATAAATACTTTGTGTGTCTATCTTTATTAGGAAGCCACTGTAAATGAGCATAAGCTCAAATGGCTTGTAACACCTTTTCCTGTTTTAAATATAAATGTTGAATCTTGACTAGTTTAACCAAGTTCCCTCCCCTCTCTTCATGCAAAACCCAAGTTTATTCATGGGGAAAGCTGAGCTTAGTAAATGTTATCTGCTCATGAGAAAGACTGTGCACCTTGACTACAATGCAGATAGTTTACTACTAGATAGAGCCTGCTCTTATATTCTGCCCTCAGTATCCTAGGAGCATAACTAGAGATCCACAGGTCTGGAAATTACTACATCTCAGATGTGTGCTTCTGCAAGTGATTACTGGCTCTTTTTAATTTTTTTATTTGCTTATTTAAAGGAATATACCCCACCCAGATTAAAAAAAAAATAATGCTGTACGTACAGGTTACAGAGCCCCCTAAAGTGATAGAATCATGTATAAAAAGATAACTTTTACTTCTCTAGTCTGATCTACATTTATATATTTATTTTATTGAAATTTGTTGACCGGGTAGGCCCACTGAGACAACAGAGTCCCTTTTTCAGGGGCGACCCGGAATTAATTACAGAAAAGAGACACAAGAGCATACAAAGGATAAAAGTAGTACAGTTAATCACATAGGTACATACATAAGTAGTAGTACAGTACACAAAAGAGAACAGGTAGCATTAGAAACAGGACAAAACCAGTCAAGACTAAGGCATGTAAAGGGCACCAACAATTCAAGTGCAACATCACTGATTGACTACCAGTAAGTGAGATTTTAGGAAGTTTTGAATGAGTACAAGTAGAGCAGTTAGCCACAGCTGGGGGTAGACTGTTGCAGAGTGACGGGGCAGAACTTGCAAAGGACCTGTCACCAGCTCGGGGTTGAGTCCTGGGGACTTTCAGGACAGGGTGGACAGTAGACCTCAGGTCACGTTAAGCTGATTTGAATAGGAGAAGTCCATTTAGGCTAGGAGTAGCCAGGAGCATGGCTGTTTTGAAGGTCAGACAGAGTGTAGGGAATGCAAGCCTGGCCTCAAGTGATGGCCAGCTCAAAGAGGTGAGAATATTGCAGTGGTGATCATGGGACTGGGCTGAGGCTGCAAAGCGGGCAATTTTATGATAAAGGATTCTGAGTTTATTGCAATCCAGGCCCCGAAGAGGTTGAAATACGGGATCACCATACAGAAGCACTGGGAGAATGGTACCGGTGGTGACAGCCATATGGGCTTCCCTTGAGAGGAATCCGCCAAGTCTGTATAAGAGGCCAAATCTTTGATGGAGGATTTTGGTGGTAGTCTCAATGTGTGGGCTCAGGGTTAGCTCCTGTTCCAGGTGCACTCCAAGATATTTTGTAGATGCGCATACCTCAAGTGGAGTCCCGCTGGCCAATGAGATCTGTAGGAGGTTTGATCTATTGGTTCCTAACCATTTGGTACAGAAAAACATGGCCTTGGATTTATTGAGGTTAAAGACTAGTTTCATGTCCACAAGCCACTTTTCCAACTCTCTGAAGTCCTTATTGAGGTTCTGGCTTAGTTGAAATAAGTCCTTCAAACTCCTGTAGATAATGGTATCTTCTACATACAGTTGGATGTTGGCCCCACCACAATGCTTTGGCATGCTATTGATGAATATAGTAAATAGCAGGGGTCCAAGGATGGAACCTTGGGAACTCCTTGGTGCACTGGCTTAATTGTAGAGGTTGTCACCTTCCATTTTACCAGCTGCTTCCTTCCACAGAGGTAATGATGAAGCCAGGAGGAGGCAAGTGGATCAAGTCTGAGGTTCTGAAGACAGGTTACAAGGAGAAGATGGTTCACCAAATTGAAGGCTTTCATAAGATCCAGGAATAGGGCACCAGTGGCTAGACCTTGATGCATAGCTCCAAGTACATCCGAGGTGAACTTGACTAGGGCTGTGTCAGTGCCATGGTTTTTCCTGAAACCATGTTGCACTTCTGTAAGTGGATTATGGGTTTCAAAGTAATCAAGAATCTGTCTATGCAACAGTTTTGCCAGCATTTTCGCAAGCACACTGAGGATGGATATAGGTTGGTAGTAATTTGGTCTTTGTCACCACATTTATGAATAGGGATAACAGTGGCCATTTTCCATTTGGTGGGGAATTGCCCAAGGAGGTGGGATTTGTTAAACAGGCTCCTTAGTGGAGCTGCAATAATTGGGGCAGCTATTTTCAGAAATTTAGGCTCCAGATTGTCGAACCCAGGAGTGCCATCCAGTTTGATGGTGTTAAGAAGGGTGAGGACTTCCTTCCGCATAACCAGTCAGAAGTGGAAGTTGGGGATAGTGTGGGTAGCAAAGGGAGAAAAGTTAGTGTTGCTAGATGAGGGATCAATGTATATATCAAGGTCAGTGAAGAAGTTGTAGAAAGCATTGGCTAACTCCACCGGATCAGACATCAGGTTGCATTCGACTGTGAGACCATAACTTTTTTGGGTTTGCCAGTTTGGAGTCATCTACTATAGGCACTTTTAGCATGTTTAAGCTATTTCTTACAGCTATTGCATAGGGTCTTGTATAATAGGCAATCAGCATGAACTCCTAAGCATTTGTACTTGCCCCATGCCTTGTCTCTGAGCTTCATTTGTTTTCTCCTATCCTGATCCAACTAGTATGCACATTTGCCACTGACTCTCTGTTGTTTAAGTAGGGCATGCTTATTAAGTACACTTAGTAAGTTATGGGCAAAGCAATCGAGAGCAACATCAATGTTTTCAAGATTATTAAGGTCTCCCCCAGTGTATCCCTCTCAGATCCTGAAGAAAATCATTGAGAAGAAATCTTGACAGGTCCCAGGCTAGTACGATCCTCAGGGGAACATTTGGCGAGTTATTCCTCCAAATGCAAAAGACGGGAGCATGATTGCTGAGAGAGTCAGGCATCAGGCCAGCTGCTCTGCATCTGTCTGGACAGTTAACCAGTATCCAATCTAGAAGAGCATGGTTTCCAGTCTTAGTGTTCAGCCTCATGGGTTCACTAATAACCTATGTGAAGGACACATCAGATAGCGAGGATTTGCTAACTGCATTGCTTAGCCAGTTTAAGTTAAAGTCACCCATGAGAATAAGTTCCCCCACAGGGTTACTGGCCAACTTCCTGATGAGGAACTCCAGTTCACATTTAGCCACCTTGGGTGGGTTGTAGGTGCATCCAGTGGTTATGGATTTGGTCCCACCCAGGGTAAGCTTAATTAGAAGACACTCAGAATTCCTATTATCCAACCAAGATGGACCGATATTAAGGGCATTAAGGGAGTTCCATACATACATAAACTCTCCTCCTCCTTTTCTGTTTATTCTGTCATTCCAGAAAAGAGTGTATCCAGAGATGTCTATCTCATGGGTATGTATGTAGGACTTGAGCCATGTTTTTGTGACTCTGATGACATCAGGGGAGTAGAGATCAACCCAGGCCTCGAGCTCATGCAATTTGGGTCTTAGACCGCAGATGTTCATTTGAACTAACTTCAACCCTTTGGTCAGGTTCCACGTTGGGTCTGAGGGGGAGGAGATTCTGCAACTGAGAGGCCCAGGATTCAATTCAATATCTCCTGCCAGGTGGAGGACAAGCTTACATAGGTACCAGGGCAGGTAGGGTGTGGGCCATTTTGGCCATACCGGTGCATCCATAAGGTAAGAAATGAGCTTGTAGCAGTTCCCCATAGCCCTACGCCTTAGTAGAGTGTAAACAACCCAGAAGGGTAGGTGTCAGCCGAGCAGAAAGAGACAGAAGGAGGCCTGAACTCTTAGTTTGCTATAGTCAGGAGCAGGACAGAGGTAGAGGCTCCAGTCCAGGATGAAAGGAGAGTAGGAGGCTCAGAGGCCAGCAGGCCATATGAGGGCATGATTTGAAATATGGTTCTAGGGTTATGCAGGCAGGACCAGGGATATAGTTATGGTACCAGACCAATATTCAACCCACAGCACTCCTAGAGCCAGCTCTGGTTAGGATGCAAGTAAAGTTGGTTTCTCAGGAATGGGGGACAAATAATCTTAGTAGGACAACAGTAATGCACCACATACACCAACACTACCTCCGGTAGTATAACATCAGGAAAACTGAGCTGGAAAGTCACCATAGGCAAACACCCAATTGAGGTATGAACACATGACCAGAAACACCCTAGCAATACAGGGAAGAAGTATAGGAATGGAAAGGGGTTAGAACAAACAGTGTGGTAGAATGCAGGCTACTACATGTACATATCATAGTATAGTCAAGTCCTGGGCTCAGGCATGCAGGACCAATAGCAAATAGGAAACATATCAAGTTCAACCCCTGGTGGGCAGGGCATAAGTCTATATAAAATGTGCATGAAGAGGGGGCTGGGTGGGGGGCAAAAATCAAGCAACACTAGCCAGAGAGCCCCGACTGGTACAGTCCTTACAGTTAGTTTAATTTAGCTCCATGGAGCTCGGTTGCTGCCGGAGTTATGCCCTGATTTTTTTTCAATTTCAGCAGCTCCACTGAGCTGGGGCAGATAGAATCCAGTGACGTTCTCAGTGAGTTCCAATGAACTCGGACTGCAAGAGAGCAAGAAAGGCAGCCTTTAAGTAGCCAAGTAGGACAAGCTTGGCTGGAGGAACTTGGCACCTTTTTTCAAACAAAAGGAAAAATCAAGCAACACTAGCCAGAGAGCCCTGACTGGCACAGTCCTTACAGTTACTTTAATTCAGCTCTGTGGAGCTCTGTTGCAGCTGTGGTTATTGTCCGATTTTTGTAATTTCAGCAGCTCCACTGAGCTGGGGCAGACAGAATCCAGTGATGTCCTCAGTGAGTTCCGATGAACTCGGACTGCAGAGAGGGCAAGAAAGGCAGTCTTTAAGTAGACAAGTAAGACAAGCTTGGCTGGAGGAACTTGGTGCCTTTTCTTTCAAACAAAAGAAAAAATCAAGCAACACTAGCCAGAGAGCCCTGACTGGCACAGTCCTTACAGTTAGTTTAATTCAGCTCCATGGAGCTCGGCTGCAGTTGTGGTTATTGCCACAATTTTTTGTCATTTTCAGCAGCTACACTGAGCTGGGGCAGACAGAATCCAGCGATGTCCTCAGTGAGTTCCGATGAACTCGAACTCAGACATAATTAGTATTTAGGGAAGGCTAGGGTAGTGCAAGCCAGAAATTGTGGCCTACTGTTTAGAGAAAAAAATATTTTGCCAGTGATACCTTTTATTGGACTAACAAAATTATTTCTAAGACTAGCTTTCGAGAGATAAAACCTTCTTCCTCAGGTCAAAGTGGAAACAGCTGAACAGCATGACAGATTTAGAGCTCGGATGTGGATTCAAAATGTAGACTAGCAGTTTACACAAGAGACAGAGGCTGCTGACATGATACAATACAATATTTTGACACTAAAGAAAAGGACTTAATAAAGATTTTGGTTTTCAGTACATTACCAGTGATTATGCTTTAAATAGTGCTTCAGACTTTCTTTTTAAACCCTTACATCAGCGCCATCTGGTTCTTTTAACAGGTACCTTCTAAAGACAATGGTATGTATATTTTTCTTTTCTGTCTTGATTTTTTTACAAATGTTAATTGATGGTCCACAGCCAGAGTAAATTAAGCTGCCCTTTGATCTTACAAGTTGAGCTCTTCAACAGACTTACTCCAATGGCAATTAGTGTCTTCCTGTTTGTAAGGAGTGTGAATTGGCTGTAATGCTTTGATGTGTAACCTGCTAGTCTATGTTTTGATCCACATCCAGCCTCTATATCGGTCATGCTGATCAGCTGTTTCCACTTTAACCTGAGGAAGATGGTTTTATCTCTTAAAAGCTAGTCTTAAAAAATAATTTTGTCTGTCCAATAAAAGCTATCACCTGCAACATATTTATTTATTTTTCTCTACATTGTTGACTGGACTAACACAGATACCATTTCTCTTTTTTCAAACATGGGGCCTGCTGTTTTAAAGCTGTGCTGACTTGGCCACTTCCTAACCAAAATCTTCCATTCTCTGTTATTGCTTAAGGGAGTCACCTTCATGGAGTTCCTTTGTAGATAGCAGTGTTACCTGGTGTGCAGCAGAATTCAGGCACTTGCTGTAGAACAAGCAATACTAAAGGCAGAACATAGTCTTCTCTGAAGCAAATCCAAGTGGTGGCTAGTGCAGAAAACCCCTTTCTCTCTCCTACAAAGAACACATAAGGTCCAGATAGTGGACTGTAGTTGGAAAGTGGGGAGAGGTGCAGAGTCTATTCAGATAGGGGTGGTGACCATGGGATGCTGGCAGTGAACTGGATTGCTACTCGATGTGACTCAGTAGGTCCAGTTCCCCAAATGCAAAGATCAGAACATGTTGCCTCCCAGAACACCAGGTACTGTAAGTCCACTAGGGAGACACCTGTGACAAGCTTGGAGTCCCAAGTGCTGGTGAGGACAGGAAAAAATAATAGTAATAGGGGATTTCATCATTAGCAGGACAGAGGACACTTCAGATATTATATAGTCAGGTGCCTTACAGGGTTGTTAGCTGTAAGGAATACACAGAGGGTATAGAGAATTGTTAATGTTTAATCAGTGTCAGTGGCTCAGTAGGTAGTACACTCACTTCTGGGATCAGAAGATTGGATGGTCATGAGTTCTAGCCCCACACCAGGCACTTGGGGTAATACCTACAACTGACACTGTAGTGTAGTATTGAGTGCTGCAGCAGTGAGGTGCCATCAGTTGGATGAAATATTAAACTGGTTCCCATCTGACCATCTCAGGTCACTGTCCATTGAAGTTACAATCCCATGGCACTTACTGATGAAGAGAAGGGGAATATTTTATTCAAGGGAACTGAACAGGTCATGACAAAAAGTATAACAACAGTAAATAAATGAACAGACACCAAATAAACAAGATACAGAAAGCAAAAATATCACATGCAAAACAACAAATCATCCAGTTTTGTCTTTCAAAAAAGCAACTACTAACCATCTAATTTTCCACACACTTTCTGACATATATTGTTGTTCAAACTGACATTGTTTACTAATTTCTGTTTCACTGATTCGAACAACCATCTCTGGATACTGGAATATCTGTTGTAATACAAATTTACATCTGACTTGCCATAAAATAAACTTTCTAATGTAAAGTACTAATCAAACCGTATTATTTGGTAAACCTAAATGTGGTGTACTAAAACCTCCTACCACTTCAGCATAAGTAAGCCTACCCCAATGGGAGTGACTCCATTCCAGTGCCAACAATTCCCACATTTCCTGCACAAATGGACAGAGGATCAAAAAAATTAATCACAGATTCTTCCTTTTCCACACAGCTCTGTCTTGGACACATTCTTCATTCCCATTTTTTATGCTTTGCATTCCCCTTGGCAGTTAAATGACCATGTGCACTGAGCCAAGTAACATCCCAAAGTCTAGGTGGGATGCATGGATCTTTCAAGGTCTCCAATAGTTTCAGAATATACTGTAAATCAACTCCCTTAAATTGGACCTGTGGTAAATCAATTCCATGTTTTATTGTGGTATACAATACTTTATTTGTGGTGGAGGCCAAGACACTTAATTCCAGTCTCCACTGTTTCAACTTTCCAAGGGCCAGTCTGAAAAACACACATTTCATCTTAATTTGGGCAGTCAGTACTCCCTATCTTTCCCATGTTTGGTGCAGAGGTCTTATCCAATGTTCAGCAAACGGGATCCATAGTGCTATTTGAGGTTTGTACAAATCTAGTAAATTACTATGAAAAATATAGTGTAAGCCCTGTGAGAAACAAAACTGACATCATATATCACTGATTCTGAGACATGTATGACAGCATGAATGTCATTCAAATAAAACCATTGAACCTTTTAATAGTGTCATCCCCATGTACACACGATCCGGTGCTATCTCTAAACCCCCTGATACTCTAAACATACAGCCGCTCCACCTTTGTAGAAGGGGGCATGAAAAAGGATCTTTGCAGTGAAAAGACTCCCATGCAGATTTTGCCTGTTTGATAAAGTCAGGTAATGTTTCTGTCTGCTGCAAAATCTTCTCAACAGTATCTCTCCACTCAGCGGTTTATTAACTGACCCTTCTGACTCAGAAGAGGAGGAATCTTGTGGGCCAGGATGTTTGTAATGGTTTTATTTTGCACTACAGGCTGCAGTTTTTCTGGATTCCCCTGGCGATAACCTGAAGTTTCTAGTTCTGTCAGCATGTCTAGAGAAACAGTCTGTCATCCCGGAATGGGACTGTGAGCTGCGTCAGAGACTCATACACCCAATTCCCCACGTTTCCACCCTGCGCTTATCAGTGAACGCTCTAGCGAGAACAACAAGCGTTTACAAGTAGGAAGGGGAGGATTTTCCTCTGCTCTACCTTTCCTCAGACTAAAGTTCATACTTTGAGCAGCAGCAGGTTCTTTTCTTTGAGACACAGGAATACTCACAGATGTCAGAAGCTGCTCCGAAGAAGAAACAGAACACTCTGCTGCACCAGGCCCTGACTCAGTTGTCAGATTCGGCGTTTCTAGGTTTGACTCTGTCAGACTAATTCCCTTTTATGCTCATGCATCATCAAGTTGACTCAATCAGTGCCTCATTTGAATTTCTTCAGCTGCCTGTTTCGCCAGCTCAGCCTAAATCATCCTTGCAGCGTCTCGTACAAGGACTGTATCTACAATGGCTCTCTGAACAGCTACAATGTTGGAAACCACTTCACCAGGCAATGCATTTCCCATAAAAACTTCTTCATTTTGAAGTCTAAAAGCTTTATTTTGCTGCAAAATATTGTCCAACCATACTGCATCCGATCCAAACAGTCCTTTCGGTGCACATAGTGTCGTTGAGTCAATTTCTAACACACTGTCTTCCATTTCTATACAGTCCTGTGGAACAACATTGGTCTCCTGTGCTGGACCTGAGGGCTGGGAGACCTGCTCTTCCCCAGGTTCACCAGCAGAATGAACATCCATCACATCAGCCTCCATGGTAGCAGCACCCCTACTGCAAGAGAAAGGGAGATTCCCCAGTGTCATGGCCAACATTCCTACCATCAATTCAACAAGTCCATGTAACCCACTCCCAGGATGCACCTGGAAACAAGCTATAATAGCTTAGTATGCCTTTTCTGTTCAAAAAATTGTAAATAAATAATAAATAAACAAATAAATAAATAAATAAATAAATAATGGTTAGAGAACTGTGGAAGGGAAGAGCTGGATGTAACTGAGAATTTAGGGACTAATGATCTGACAGGATAGCCCTTTCAGGAGGTGAAGGATATCTTCAGGAAGCTTGGAGGGAGGCTCAAGTTGGCAGTGACCTCAATATCTTTCAGAGGTCCTGGTAGTTTGGACTAATGGAGAGGGAGGCATCTCCAGATCACTCACTTCAAGTCCTGGCTGTAGAAGGGGTACAAACACAAGTGCTTTAGGTATGTGAGAGACAGGGGAACTCCTGGAGGGATAAATGCTGTAACAATGGGATTGCCTACATCCTTTAGAGGATAGGGATCAGGATGCTAGGGCACAAGTTTTCAGAGAGGCATCAAGGCACTTTTAACCAAGCAGAGGGGGTCGTAGATCAGTTACTGATAGTTGTAACCACTTAAAGGAGGAAGACCAGGATGGCAACCCACTAGTGCTAGTTGAGGGTGGGAACAACAGGGTAAAATAAAGAGTGGATACAAAAGGGGTAACAGAACATGTTGAGCTACTGGAGCTACAGGGAATCCACAGGAGAGGGTCAAGGTCAATGAGAGAGGGCAAATAAAGGTGGCAGGGGAAAAGATGGGGGACAGGAAGTTTGGGGTTGAGGAAAACAAATGACTTGGACATTTCACAACAACACTCAGTGGTGCGTGACCTATTATTGGTAGGTGATTTCAATGCTGCGTGGAATAAACTGAGAGGAATTGCTTTTAGGTCTAGTTTGAATCCATTAATTTTGAATCAAAATGTTGCAATTTCCACATGGAAAACATGTGTTTCAAATGATGGAAATATTTTGGATCTTATCTTCACTTCAGAAGCAATTCAAGTACTCATTATGGCAGTAAAGCAACCAATATTTGGGGATCATTGCTCTATAATTTGAATGTGACCTCAATTAATGCATTAAATGGAGTTTTGCCTCTAAATATATACATACACACACTCACATATTGACATGTATGTTATAGATTGCATATAAATATGTAAGTGATACAATGTGGGACCTCATGAGTGGTATAGACAGCATGAGTATAGAAATACCTTATTTATCACATAAGGTCCCTCTGTGTATTTCATTTATGCAATAGGCTAGGACCTTAAGAGATAGATTTTTGTTTTTAGACATTAAACAATTTCTTTAAGTCTATTATTTTTGAACTAGTGTTACTGTGCTTTTCCCTTCCTAGTCTATAACCATTGCTAAGGGTGTGAAGTCAGGATGACAAGCTGACACTGTGATGTGGTAGTTCATTAGTGCCATGAGAACTTCTGCAGAAATTACAAACCACTGCCACGAAGTTCATGGCAAATAGTAATCTTGCCACAGAACTTGGTCCCAATGTGCCATAGAAAAGTAGAGGCCTTGACCACAGTGTTTTTTTTCCTTAATTTTTTATGTTGATTGCACACATGCGCAAGAAACATGTTGCGTCAACTTTCTCCACAAGCAGGTTGTGGAGGCATGGCACTGTTGTGCCCAATGCCCCCACCACCTGCAAAGGCTTGTCCCTGGTCCCCCAATGTTGTGGCACACTGCTGCTGACACTAGTTCAGCCAGTGTGCCACAGCTTTCTAAAAATCAGCAGCTGCAATCAGGAGCTGCCTCGTCATTGTACCGTCAGCCATCCGCTGCAATGAGGGAGTGACCTGTCATTGCAGGGTGGGATGTGAAACCCCTGATATTGTTTGTGAACATGGCGGTGGGTTGCCACCATGTTCACAAACAATATAACCTCCTCCCCCCACCGTGTTTACTCGTCGATGGGGGAGCCCACTCCCCATTGGCATTCTGTAACCCCCCCCATGTTGTTCCTGCCGATGGGGTGCCCAATCCTCATCTGCATAATAATACCCCCACCATGTTGTTCTTGCTGATGGGGTGCCCAATCCCTGTCAGCATAATGATACCCTTCCGTGTTGTTCCTGCTGATGGAAGTGCCCAATCCCCATTGGCATAATGATACTCCCTTCCGTTTCTATAGCCGAGGGTGCCCAATCCCCCTCGACTCCTGCAGTTCCCTCCCCTTTCCTTGTTTGCCGATGGGGTGCCCAATCCCCATCGGCTAATCTCCCACCCACACAGAATGGCATGCTGGAGCCCACCCCAGCATGCCAAAGCCCTGTTAAAGGAAACGGTCCCTGATGTCTTATTTTTTTTTCACCCTGTGAAGGAAAAAAATGGTCCCTTGGAGCTCTCCCAGGCCCCCTTCCCACAACCTGCACCCACCTACTGCGTACCCTGCCTCCCCACACCCCGCTCACCCCATATTTACCTCCGGAGTCTGGCGCGATGATCTTCGGTGGACCGGGAACACGTCTGCACTCTTCAAAGCCGACCGTGAACTGAGGAAATGCCAGTAAGCTGTATAATGTAATAAATAGGGTTTTGCAATGTTGTACATATCTCAGCCATTTTGGGACTTTTTCACCAAATTTTCAACATGGGTTTTGGGACCCTCCTCATGAATTCTTGAACTGTCATGGCGTTAATCGGCCCCGAAAGGTGGTTTTCGTGGTCACTGTGCAGAATCACCCTTCAGGGCCAATTAACAAAATGACAGTGCTAGTGTTCATAGGGGAGAGGGCTCTCAAAATCCTATGTTGAAAAATTGGTGGAAAAATCCAAAAATGACTGTTTATGAGAGTGCATTGCGCAGTTGTTACATACGCTATAATCATCGAATTTACAATATTTTCACACCAAATTTTCAACATTGGCATTTCTCACACCTCCTTGTGAGCAGTACAGCTGTCATTGTTCACATCCTGGCGAAATATGTTTTGCAGTTCCGGTTCAGAATAGTGCGGTTGCTGTGGTGGGAAATCAGTGTTCAGGACAGATTAAGAAAATGACAGTGACACTGTTCATGAGTAGAGGTCCTAAAATGCCTATGTTAAAAATTTGGTAATGATACTCCATAAAATGACTGTTACGATCGTCCGTTGCGCAGTTGGCACGCACACTCGTAACTTTGCGAATTTATAATATTTTCACTCCAGATTTTCAACATTGCCATTTTCCAAGATCTACTTATGAACAGTGTAGCTGTCATTTTCCCATCCTGGCCAAAATGAGTTTTCTCACTTGAGGCGCAGAATAGAACGGTCGCTGTGGGAAATCACTATCCGGGACAGATTAAGAAAATGACAATGATACTGTTCATGAGCAAAGGTCCTAAAATGCCTATGTTGAAAATTTGGTGATGATAGCCCATCAATTGACTGTTTTACAAGTGTGCACTGCGCACTTTCCGCGCACCCTTGTAATTTCGCAGATTTGTAATATTGTCACACCAGATTTACAACAGTGCCATTTTTTCACACCTCCTTATAAGCAGTACAGCTGTCATTTTTCACGTCCTGACCGAAATGTGTTTTCACAGTTCTGGCACAGAATAACGTGGTCACTCTGGGAACTCAGTGTTTGGGACAGATTAAGATCGACCGAGTGAGAGGCGGGGAGTGACCAAGCTCAACTGAGCTCTGTCGGGACTGCTGTGGATTTGTTTGTGGGCAGACAAAGGCCCCAACACAAGAGCCCAGTACAAAAGGGCATCCTGCAGCACTGGGAGAAACAGAACGAGAGAGCGAGTGAGGGAGGAGGAGTGAGCGAACTCACCGAAGTGCTGTCAGGACTGCTGTGGATTTCTTTGTGGGTAGAAAATGGTGTCAATACAGGTAGGGGCCCAGTACAAAAGGCCAGCCTGCAGTGGTGGGAGAAACAGTATGAGCGAGTGAGACAAGGGGACTTAATGAGCTCAACGGAGCTCCATCAGGACTGCTGGGATTTCTTTGTGGGCAGAAAAAGGCGCCAATGCAGGCAGGATCCCCGTACAAAAGGGCAGCTTGCAGCACCTGGACAAACAGAATGAACGATGAGAGAGGGAGACTGAGCAACCTCAATGTAGCTCTGTCAGGACAGCTGCAGATTTCTTTGTGGACAGACAAAGCGCCAATGCAGCCAGGAGCCCTATACAAAGCGCAGTCTGTGGTGCCAAGAGAAACAGAGACAAGCGGTGACAGAGAGGTACTGGGTGAGCTCAAGCGGAGCTCTAGTGTGACTGCTGCAGATTTCTTTGTGGGCAGAAAATGGTGGCAACACACGCAGGAGCCCAGTACAAAGGCCAGCTTGCAGCACCATCAGAAAGTCGGAATGCGTGAGTGACAGAGGCAGTGAGCGAGCCCAGTGAGCTGTGTCGGGGATCACTTCAGATTATTTCTGGCCAGAAAGCCGCCAATGCAGACATGAGCCCAGCACAAAAGGGCAGCCTGCAGCACCAGGAGACACAGACCCGAGCGAGTGAGGGAGGGGAGTCAGTGAGCTCAATGGGCTCTGTTGGGACAGCTGCAGATTTGCTTGTGGGCAGAAAAAGCAGCAATGCATGCTGGAGCCCAGTACAAAGGGCAGCCTGCAGTCCCAGGAAAACCAGAATGGCGAGTGAGTGGCCCAAAGCTGTATTGTAACTGCTGCAAATTTCTTTATGGGCATAAGAAGGCAGCAATGCAGGCAGGAGTCAAGTAGAAAAGGGCAGCCTGCAGCACCGCAGAACAGAATGAGCAAGGAGAGAAGGGAATGAGCGGTGTCAACGAGCTTGTCAGGACTGCTGCATATTTCTCTGTGGGCAGAAAGGCACCAACAGAGGCAGGAGCCCAGTACAAAAGGGCAGCCTGCAGCGCTGGGAGAACCAGACTGACTGAGTGAGACAGGGGGAGTGAGCGACCTCAACGGAGATCTGTCGGGACAGCTGTGGATTTCTTTGTGGGTAGAAAATGCCATCAACACAAGCAGGAGCCCAGTACAAAAGGGTAGCCTGCAGTGCAAGGAGAAACAGAATAAGCGAGTGAGAGAGAGGGGGAGTGAGCTACCTCAATGGAGCTCTGTTGGGACAGCTGCAGATTTCTTCCTCAGCAGAACAAGGTGCCAATGCAGACAGCAGCCCAGTACAAAAGAGCAGCCTGCACCACTGGGACAAACAGACTGAGCCAGTGACAGGGCCACTGGGCGAGCTCAACAGACCAACGCAGTCAACATTTACCATTGACAAATGCTTGTTTTTGTTGATTTGCTTAAAACAAAGGCTTGTTTCCTCTGTGATGGTTGTTTTGATTTTTCCCTATTGTTCCTCCACCCCTCCTTCTTGCCCATTTGCCAGCGCACACTGTTTGGTGGTTGCTTGTTTCCAGATGGCAACCCACTTCTAAATCCGAGATCCTTTCTCTGTCCCTGTTTGACAGTACCAGGTCTAAGATGAAAATACTGAATGCCAAATAAAAAAGTCTAAATCTATTTGGTACCCATAGCTAGGTCATGACAGACAAAATCTTCCCAGCATCAGCACTCTGTGAGGAGCCTGTATATATAAGTTGGCTTCTATAAAGAAGAAGAATCACATTTATATAGCACTTTTCATACATCCAAAGTGTTTTACAAGCAATGCTAGACTGGTAGTGAAGTGACTGAATGTGGTGGCAGCCATATCGCACATCATCACCCACACACAACCTGGATAATTGCATGAACCGGTTTATGGGAAGGGGAATGTTGGCCAGGACACCGGGAATGTTCCCTACTCTTTGCAAAGAGTGCCCTGGGTTCTTCTACATCCACCTGGACAACACCAGCATGGGCAGAAAGGACCTCGGTTTAACATCTCATCCGAAGGACGGCACACCCCAGCAGTACAGCACCCCCCAATACTGCACTCGGATGCCAGTGATTTTTAGATGAAAGTCCAATCTCAGTGTGGGACGAGAACCCATGATCTTCTGGTCCAGAGGCGGATGTGCTACCAACTGAGCCACGCTGACACCAGTAAAGTATCTGGGAATCCGGATGGACCAAGAACTTTCACTCAGGCCACATGCTGATTTAATAATGAGAACACTGAACCAGAAACTCAGCCTGCTGTATAGATTGTACCCATATTTTATTAAAGAGGTCAGGCTCTGGGGGGATCACGTGATGTAGAGTACTGAGTAGAAGCTCCTTTGCATAGCTCCAACCCCCTAACTGAAAATAATCGCTATTTTGGTCATTATTTCTCCCTAAAAACCAGAAAGATTACAGATTATCTCCTTCTTAATATCCTGGGCTCCTGCTTGCTTGTTTCTATTGATTATGGAGGTCCACATAAAGAAGCCTCCGTAGAAGCATACACCACCGGTCACTCCCGAGAAGGCCCCAAAGAAATCAAGGGCCTAGAGTGCTGTGGATAAGCCAGAGCTTCAAAGCCTGATCACTGAGCAAGAGCCCCTAACTTTGAGCAGATTTTTGGAGGAGTTCAAACCCTTCCAGGAAGAAATTAAAGAAATCTCAGCTGAAACTAAATCCCTTTCTAAAAGACTTGAGGAGGTCACGATGAAAACTTCAGATAATGCAGCTCAAATCTCCTCTGTTGAGAAGCAAGTGGAAAAAATCGATCCCGGTCTCATAGTTATGCGGCAAAGTATTTCTAGTTTGGAAGCTAAGTTAGAAGATTTGGAGGGCCGCAGCCGAAGAAACAATGTAGTTATCTTGGGCCTTCCAGAAGGAGAAGAAGGCCTGAACATGCTTGTATTTGTGCAGAAGCTGATTGAAAAGGTCACTGGTCCTCTTCTTCGGGCTAAACTACATCATTGAAAGGGCGCACAGGTCCATGTGACCCAAGCCATCTCCAGGAGCAACGCCACGTCCCATTATTTGCTGTTTTTTGAATTACCTAGAGTGACAATATTTTCTGGCAAAAGTGAGAGAGCTGCAAGAAGTGAAATGGTAAAATGCCAGGCTCAGAATTGCCCAAGATTTACCGCGGTTGGTTAGGGCGAAGTGCACTGCTTTTCATCCTATTGTATCGAAAATTATAGCTGCAGGCCTTTGCTTTAAAATGGGGTATCCAGCTAGATTACAGGTACTAGTGGATGGTACCTGGTCAACATACGAGAATCCTGAAGCTGCTGTCTCGGGACTGAAGGCTGCTCTGCCTGATTTGTTTCGGGCCACTTGATCTGGTTGGTCGGTCTTACCCCACCCCACTATGGAAAGGAGAAGAATTTTTTCGTGTTGCTGTACCAAAAGAGAATGAATATCAATCTGGTTTTGTGGACTCTTGAATGTCACAATGGAGGACTATCCTCAGTGGATTCCTGATCTTTGCATTTTTCATTTCAGCGCTCAGTGTTTTGGAGCAACTTCATATCTCAGGACTTTCTCTCTAGGGGGTTGTGTCTTGTCTGGGAGGAAGCTCCCTTTTCTCTCACACGGATTGCATTTTCTGGTTTCTTTTTTCCAAGGACACTTAATTATCTCTCATGAGCTAGTTAATATATCAAAACCCTCAGGCTTGATGTTTTGATTACTGAGCACTAGTCAAGAGAGCGACCTTCTGGTCTCAATGTTTTTGGGATATTATCACTAGAGGGTGCTTTTGCTGTATTTTTGGTGGATTACCCTTTACTTGTTTGTCTCTGGAATTTATTTTTCCTGGGTATAGATAACGCTGGGGACTTGGAAACAGATGGAGATCCACTACTTGGGAGCATTTGTTTACTAGCTATTATATGTTTCTGGGAAAGTTTTCAATTTTGCTAGTGGCAGCAGTTATGATAGCATATTCTGCTATTACACCTTACATTGTGTGTTTTTGGTTTTTCCACAGGTATTCAGGTTTTCTGAATTGCTCCCAAATAGGGGTTGCTCTCTTCCCAATTTCTCGTTCTCGCTCCTTATGTTTCTGGATTTCAGGAGTCCAGTACTTACTTATCATAACTTATATTACCTTTATCTTTGATTAGATATTGCTGACTACTGTTTGTACAAGAAGGTTTACATATTAAGGCAGGGTTTTGGGGGTATATCATGGGAGGTTGGGAGGGAAGGAAAGCAGTATTGTGCTGAATGTTGTTCGTGACAGTTGGGGTGGGGGAGGGTGATATCGTGTTTAGGTTTGTCATATTACTTGCTTGTTGGATGGTTTGGAATATTTTGGGGTGGGGAGTGGGTGGGAGGAAGCTGATGTCGATTGGGTGGGACATACAGCAGCAAACAGGGGTTGGTCATTTAAGTCTGACTGCTGTAATTCCTAGACTTCATACAAAATGTCCTTTTTCCTTTTCTTTTTAGATGGCCAGTAGTATAAATTTTGCTAAATGGAATGTGAAGGGGATAAGGAAAAGAGTTAAACAATACCAAGTGTTAAAACATTTAAGCTTGTTATCTTCTCAGATTACATTCTTGCAAGAATCTCATTTACTGGAAAGTGAATCTCTGCAACTTAGGAGGCAACAAATTGGGCAGGTGTTCACTGCCTTGGGGTTCACTAACAGCTGTGGGGTTATGATTCTGGTCAATAGAAGTATTCCCTTTATTTCTAAACAAGTTTTCAGGGACCCGGATGGTAGATATGTTCTAGTTCAGGGAGTCTCTGGTCTATGCCTGTTTACTTGGTAGCATTTATGGGCCTAACGAAGATGATCCGGGCTTCTTTATGAAGCTATCTCCATACTCCTTCCCATTGGTATAATTATGGGTGGGGACTTCAATTTGGTTCTTGATCCTGAAGTGGATAGGTCTGGTAGTGAGTTGAGGGTTTGTCACCTGGACAGAGGGCCCTAGGGACTTTCTGGATCAGTGCGGACTGTGATGTGTGGCGTGTATTACACCCTAAGGACAGGGAGTATACCTTCAGTTCAGCGATTGCACAGAACCCAGTCTCGCATTGACTATCTTTTTCTCTCTCAGGTCCTCTTGCTGGGGGTCTTAACTGCCTCGATCCAACCAGGTCCTGTGTCAGATCACTCTCTGATAACTTCCAAACTGGCTTTCCTTAACATTCCCCATAAAGAAACCCGATGGAAATTAAATGGTCAACTGCTCAAAAACATCAAGTACTGTGATCTAATAAAGGAGCAGATTGATTTCTTTTTCTCCACTAATTCCTCTGAGAACATGACACCTGATATTTTGTGGGGTGCTTTCAAAGCGTACATAAGAGGGATTATTATCAGCTTAGCCACAAAAAGGAAAAAGATTTGAGAGGTGGAATTACTAGCTCCATTGTCTTTAATTAGGTCTTTGGAAGCCAAGTTATCCTCTAATGCCTCAGAAGAGGATATGAGGAGGCTTTCGGTAGCTAAAGATAAATACTTAAATCTGTTGAGGGAAAAAACAGAACTATCTATTATTTGCACCAAAGCAAACTACACCGATCGGGGAAAAAAGCAGGCTGCCTGCTAGCCTTAAGGTTAAAGCAGCATAAATCTGCTAGATTTATACCTCCAATTAGGGCCCAGGCAGATGGATCCTTGAAGGTATCCCCTTCTGAGGTTGTGCAGGAGTTTGCCTCCTACTATGAGTATTTATATAGGGACATGGACAACCCTCCTTCCTTAGAAGAGCTCGAGGCCTACCTGAGGGATTCCTCTCTACCCTCTCTATCTGACTCACACTGGAATTTTCTATCCTCACCAATACCCCTGGAGGAAATATCAGAGGTCATTGGGGCTTTGCCCTCAGATAAGGTCCCAGGACCAGACGTTTTTCCGCTTTATTTTATAAAACTTTTCGATCACAGTTATTGCCGGTTCTCCACCGGTTGTACTGTCACATTCTTTCTGGTGCAAAAATAGATACACATTTGTTTGAAGCCCTGATTGTTGTTCTTCTTCCTAAACCCGATAAAGATCCAGAATTAGTGCAAAGCTACAGACCAATCTCTTTATTGAATCAAGATGTTAAAATTCTTTCGAAGATATTGGCCGATAGAATAACACAGGTCCTTCCAGACCTGATTAATATGGCTCAGGTGGGGTTTATGTGGGGGCATTCATCAGCTGACCATCTACGTACCCTGTCACATGTTGTCTCGGTGTCCAGGGATGCTGCCTTTCCCGCGAGATTGGTCTCCTTGGATGCCGAGAGGCTTTGATCACGTCAATTGAATTTGCTGTTTCAGGCCCTTAAAGTATTTGGCTTCCTGCTAAGTTTATAGATTGGATTCGGACCTTATATCAAACTCCATCACCAGAGTCTCTAGCAATGGAGCATTCTCCAAACCCTTCTTTTTGTCTTCTGGTACCTGGCAAGGATGCCCTCTTTCCCCCCTCTTATTTAATTTATGCTTAGAGCCCCTTATCCAAAATATTCTCAATAATCCGGAGATAAGCAGTATCTCGATAGGTAATCAGGTGGTGGTACAGATTATGGCTTACGCTGATGATCTCCTCGTTCATTTATCTCATCCAAAAACTTCAATCCCCATCAAGTTCGGTGCTCTCTCAAATTATAAGCTGAATATAAATAAATCCTCCATTTTCCCTCTTAATCATAAGGTTTTTAAAAATGATTTGTCTCCTTTTGGTCTCAGTTGGTCTCCACGTGTTCTTAGATACCTTGGTATTAATTTGACTCATAACCCCTCCTCCTGGTTTAAAGAAAATGTGGTGCCTCTTTCCCAAGTGATAATTCAGGACCTCAATAGATGGTCTAAACTCCCTCTCTCTCTCTCTCTCTCTGGGGTCACATTAATATCATTAAAATGAATGTTTTTCCTCACTTATTGTATCCCCTATCGCTTCTTAACTCCTTCACTCCATTATCATGGTTCCAGAAAATGCACGGAATTTTCACAAATTTTATCTGGTCTAATAAACAAGCCAGGTTAGCATATTATAAGTTAGCTGCTCAGAAAATGGATGAAGGACTGTGGGTCCCCATCTGGCAATTTACTACTGGGCTAGTCACATTGCAAAATATATCACAGTGGATGAACCGGGTCCGGAATACCTAAGGCTGGTCTGGCTCAAAATCGAGTTAGATCTTATTCAGTCCAAGAACATCGACCCCCAGATGATGTTCTATCTTAAAATAGCCTCCCTCTCTGATGACATTAGCTGTCCCACTATCCGAACGTCCCTCAGAGTCCACACGCAGCTTTGTTCATTTTTGCGGCATCCCCCAGACTTGGACCTGTCTCAGTCCATTTGGAATTCCCCGTCTTTCACAATAAACAAAAAGTTGATATCTTGTAAATGGTTGCCCCAGATTGGGGATGTGATAATCTCTACTTTTCTGGATGACGCAGGGGAATGGCTCTCAGTTTCTAATATAATTCACAAGTTTGACATCCCTTTAGCTTTTCACTTCAGGGTGGTCCAATTGAAGCATCTCCTCTCTACAGTATTTGGCAACATCCCTCCTAATCCACCTGCTTTTCTGTTTGTATCAGATCTCTCCTCCTTATTGGGGTCACCAGGCGTTATTTCCAAAATATATCGAGTCCTATAGTATTGGAAATATGGGAGACCTGAAGGCCCCACTAGGCTCTGGTTTCTTTTTTCCTCAATATACTCCTAATTGGTCAGCTTTATGGAAGTTCTGCCATAAATCGTCTCAGGATAAACTCCACCTTATGCAATACCACATAATACATAACATGTATTATACCCTGTGAAACTGAGAAATGGGGTCTCATAAGTTTGGGGCCTGTACAGAGGATGTCAAGAGGATGGCATGCTTCTTCAAGTCTTTTGGTCATGCCCCAAGATAAAGTCATTATGGGTAGCCATACAGAATAACCTAGATCCTATACTGGGTTTGCAGGAGTACTTCACCCCAGATGTATGTTTGTTGGGGATCTATCCTCTATCAAGGTGAGAATCAGGAGATTTCATATCTCCATGACTGCACTATCTGTCAAAAAAATGGTGCTTCGGCATTGGAAGGATACAGTAAGCCCAACATATCAGGAATGGGTTAATGAAATTCTGGCTAACCTACATACTGAGAAAGCGATAGCGAGCCTCCACAATAAGTTGCAGTGGTACAAGAAAACTTGGGAACCCCTTCACATGCTAATTATGGCCAGATTAGCTAAATGAGTCACTATATCCAGTGATCTTCGATTCGTGATAATATATAGCATCTTTCCATTATTGTATGGACTCTGCTGCTGTATGGGATGGGGGAAGGGTGGATGGGGACAGCTCATGTAACATTTTGAGTAAAGGCATTGTATGTTGTAACTCTCTGTCCCTGTAATAGAAAAATTTGCTAATAAAATATGAATTAGAAGAAAAAGCGGTCAGGCTCTTGTTTGCCAACAGTGTCCGTTTATCCACTGTCACTTATCGAACGCCACTTCTGTCATCTCTCAAGGAGACTGAACTCTCCAAACTGAAGTTTGCTACCATCAGATAGCATGTTTTGCTGTTGAGGTCTGCAGCTGTGAACATCACTGCAAAGCTCTTTCCACACTAAATGGCCTCCCTTGGAGGAGGACTTCATCTCTGTGTGCTTTCAATGGCACAAGAACTCCTTTCCTTTCCTCAAAAATGTTTGGATGACATCATGGACTTTAAATCACTTAAAAGACTTTCTGATCCTCTGTACAGAAACTAACAACCATACCAAGACACTGTCTACTGCTGGTCAACAATCCATTGCAACTACTGCACCAAGGCAATGGAACAATCTCCCCTAAGATCATGGAATGCCTGACCCATTCTACAAATCTGCTGCAAGGAGTATATGTTTGTTAACAGACACTGTGTCTGCTTTAGCAAACTAACCTGTTAACCAGATTTGCTGTATTTGCCTATGAATAGTGTCCTTGTACATGCCATTGAGAATGTATCTGTATCTTGTTTCTAACTACCTGATCTGTTGCTTAGAGTTTTCTTCTGGAAGGTATAGCCATTGCTTTCACTGTACTTTGTCACTTGCTTATGCACTGTATGTAATTAATATCTATATGCACACTGTCAATGTACTTCATGTAATAAATTCTGGGTTGCTACTGAAAAAGGGCAGCTTTGTCAGTGAACCTACTTGGTTACCAAAATCCAATAAATAAGTAAAAAGCTTGGGCTGTTTGAAGGTCTGATGTACTGCCTGCAGCTAGTGCAGAATGCCTCAGCCAGTGTGGTAGATGGTTTGCTATACAGAGCTTATACTACACCTGTGTTGCAGTGCACTGTGTTGCAGTGCATCACCTTTAAGTTGCTTTTCCCATATAGTTTTTTCTGCTGCGGACATTGTGGGTGGCTCTCTCAGCCCTGTCCTCACCTCCTCTTACCTGTTGCTCGCTGCACCAGACCACTGTGCTTGAGATCCCCCATGGATTGCTCACTATGGCAGGGCTGGGAAAGTAGGGACTGTCCTCCACCCACCAGGAGACACAAAACCAGATTGTTGGCAGGGTGATCAGCCAGCATCGCAGGATAGAGATAGTGGTCAAGGTGTCATGTAGCCCACACCAGCCCAGTGATTTTCTCCCTGGTTCCCCTGCCATGACAGAAATTCAGAGGCATGCACACCCTGTGAGTTGGTGGACCCTCCTCTGTGGTGTCAGACCATTACATATAATTGGTCAAAGTATTTGATCTCTCCTCCTGTGTACCTATGCCCTATTGATGGGCATTGGTTTAATAGAAATCATTTGGTTTGAAGTGGTTCTTGTTCATAGTTACTTTTAAGGATGCAATGTAATTTTATCATTTTATATTTATTTGAAATTTAGGTTTTTGTTTTATAATCATTTGTGTTCATTTATATTCTTGTTTTCTATTAATTTGTACTAGCTACATTTATATCAAGTGGTTCAATGACCTGCCTACCACTCTAGCCAAATGTATGGGCTCAGTCAAGTCAAAACTGGGCTACAGTACATTTCACACCTACCCTAGCAAAATGCTTGCCATTGCCCTATCTAGCTAATTATGCCCATTTAAGGTTTCCCCACTACTCCCTCCACATTCCTCTTCTCCTTAGTCCACCCTCCTCTTTCCACTCTTTTACTCCCCCTCCTCCTCCTCCAGTATTTCATTCCTCCTTCCCCCCTATCTCTCTCATGCCATCGCTGGGACATTGATCTTTCTTAACGTTGCTAGTATGGCCCCCGCTCCTCTCCCATATGGCCAAAACCTCATCTCCCTCCCTACCCTCCCCAACCTCACCCCTCATGCACATCCACTTACCTCACTCCCCATGTTTTCCATCCCTCCTCTACCTTCACTCTATCTCTTTCTTCTTCCTCCTTCCCCTCACCTCTTTGCTAAACCCCATCTCCCCCAACTCACCCCACCAGCACCTCCTACTCCACCCCTCCCTCCTCCTGACTGACAATGCAATGCCTGGCTGCTCCTATTAGCCTCACCTTCTAGCCATTTTGCAGCCACCTCTATCTCTAAGTACTCACTCACTCAGTTACTGCCTACTACAGTCCTTGTGACACTTCTGTCTCTGACTACTCTCTCTAAATACTGGACCGCACTCTAGTAGTGTTATTTTAAGACTGGTAATTCTGCAAGTGTTGACATATGCTGGCACTTGCTGACCAGTAATCTTGTACTCATTGTAATTGCACTTGTATCCTTGATGTCAATTTGTGTCTTTCCCATATGCACCAGTCTGTCCTGTTATGTCATGTATTTTCTGCCGACTTGGAGCCTTTGTAAATGAGCCTATGGTTCAATGGTTGTTAATGCTAAACTGAAATAAATAAATACTTTGTGTGTCTATCTTTATTAGGAAGCCACTGTAAATGAGCATAAGCTCAAATGGCTTGTAACACCTTTTCCTGTTTTAAATATAAATGTTGAATCTTGACTAGTTTAACCAAGTTCCCTCTTACCCCTCTCTTCATGCAAAACCCCAAGTTTATTCATGGGGAAAGCTGAGCTTAGTAAATGTTATCTGCTCATGAGAAAGACTGTGCACCTTGACTACAATGCAGATAGTTTACTACTAGATAGAGCCTGCTCTTATATTCTGCCCTCAGTATCCTAGGAGCATAACTAGAGATCCACAGGTCTGGAAATTACTACATCTCAGATGTGTGCTCTGCAAGTGATTACTGGCTCTTTTTAATTTTTTTATTTGCTTATTTAAAGGAATATACCCAACCCAGATTAAAAAAAAAATAATGCTGTACGTACAGGTTACAGAGCCCCCTAAAGTGATAGAATCATGTATAAAAAGATAACTTTTACTTCTCTAGTCTGATCTACATTTATATATTTATTTTATTGAAATTTGTTGACCGGGTAGGCCCACTGAGACAACAGAGTCCCTTTTTCAGAGGCGACCGAATTAATTACAGAAAAGAGACACAAGAGCATACAAAGGATAAAAGTAGTACAGTTAATCATAGGTACATACATAAGTAGTAGTACAGTACACAAAGAGAACAGGTAGCATTAGAAACAGGACAAAACCATCAAGACTAAGGCATGTAAAGGGCACCAACAATTCAAATGCAACATCACTGATTGACTACCAGTAAGTGAGATTTTAGGAAGTTTTGAATGAGTACAAGTAGAGCAGTTAGCCACAGCTGGGGGTAGACTGTTGCAGAGTGACGGGGCAGAACTTGCAAAGGACCTGTCACCAGCTCGGGGTTGAGTCCTGGGGACTTTCAGGACAGGGTGGACAGTAGACCTCAGGTCACGTTAAGCTGATTTGAATAGGAGAAGTCCATTTAGGCTAGGAGTAGCCAGGAGCATGGCTGTTTTGAAGGTCAGACAGAGTGTAGGGAATGCAAGCCTGGCCTCAAGTGATGGCCAGCTCAAAGGTGGAGAATATTGCAGTGGTGATCATGGGACTGGGCTGAGGCTGCAAAGGGCAATTTTATGGATAAAGGATTCTGAGTTTATTGCAATCCAGGCCCCGAAGAGGTTGAAATATCGTGGATCACCATACAGAAGCACTGGGAGAATGGCACTGTGGTGACAGCCATATGGGCTTCCTGAGAGGAATCCGCCAAGTCTGTATAAGAGGCCAAATCTTTGATGGAGGATTTTGGTGGTAGTCTCAATGTTGGGCTCAGGGTTAGCTCCTGTTCCAGGTGCACTCCAAGATATTTTGTAGATCGCATACCTCAAGTGGAGTCCTCTGGCCAATGAGATCTGTAGGAGGTTTGATCTATTGGTTCCTAACCATTTGGTACAGAAAAACATGGCCTTGGATTTATTGAGGTTAAAGACTAGTTTCATGTCCACAAGCCACTTTTCCAACTCTCTGAAGTCCTTATTGAGGTTCTGGCTTAGTTGAAATAAGTCCTTCAAACTCCTGTAGATAATGGTATCTTCTACATACAGTTGGATGTTGGCCCCACCACAATGCTTTGGCATGCTATTGATGAATATAGTAAATAGCAGGGGTCCAAGGATGGAACCTTGGGGAACTCCTTGGTGCACTGGCTTAATTGTAGAGGTTGTACCCTTCCATTTTACCAGCTGCTTCCTTCCACAGAGGTAATGATGAAGCCAGGAGGAGGCAAGTGGATCAAGTCTGAGGTTCTGAAGACAGGTTACAAGGAGAAGATGGTTCACCAAATTGAGAGGCTTTCATAAGATCCAGGAATAGGGCACCAGTGGCTGAGACCTTGATGCATAGCTCCAAGTACATCCGAGGTGAACTTGACTAGGGCTGTGTCAGTGCCATGGTTTTTCCTGAAACCATGTTGCACTTCTGTAAGTGGATTATGGGTTTCAAAGTAATCAAGAATCTGTCTATGCAACAGTTTTGCCAGCATTTTCGCAAGCACACTGAGGATGGATATAGGTTGGTAGTAATTTGGTCTTTGTCACCACATTTATGAATAGGGATAACAGTGGCCATTTTCCATTTGGTGGGGAATTGCCCAAGGAGGTGGATTTGTTAAACAGGCTCCTTAGTGGAGCTGCAATAATTGGGGCAGCTATTTTCAGAAATTTAGGCTCAGATTGTCGAACCCAGGAGTGCCATCAGTTTGATGGTGTTAAGAAGGTGAGGACTTCCTCATAACCAGTCAGAAGTGGAAGTTGGGGATAGTGTGGGTAGCAAAGGGAGAAAAGTTAGTGTTGCTAGATGAGGGATCAATGTATATATCAAGGTCAGTGAAGAAGTTGTAGAAAGCATTGGCTAACTCCACCGGATCAGACATCAGGTTGCATTCGACTGTGAGACCATAACTTTTTTGGGTTTGCCAGTTTGGAGTCATCTACTATAGGCACTTTTAGCATGTTTAAGCTATTTCTTACAGCTATTGCATAGGGTCTTGTATAATAGGCAATCAGCATGAACTCCTAAGCATTTGTACTTGCCCCATGCCTTGTCTCTGAGCTTCATTTGTTTTCTCCTATCCTGATCCAACTAGTATGCACATTTGCCACTGACTTCTGTTGTTTAAGTAGGGCATGCTTATTAAGTACACTTAGTAGTTATGGGCAAAGCAATCGAGAGCAACATCAATGTTTTCAAGATTATTAAGGTCTCCCAGTGTATCCCTCTCAGATCCTGAAGAAAATCATTGAGAAGAAATCTTGACAGGTCCCAGGCTAGTACGATCCTCAGGGGAACATTTGGCGAGTTATTCCTCCAAATGCAAAAGACGGGAGCATGATTGCTGAGAGAGTCAGGCATCAGGCCAGCTGCTCTGCATCTGTCTGGACAGTTAACCAGTATCCAATCTAGAAGAGCATGGTTTCCAGTCTTAGTGTTCAGCCTCATGGGTTCACTAATAACCTATGTGAAGGACACATCAGATAGCGAGGATTTGCTAACTGCATTGCTTAGCCAGTTTAAGTTAAAGTCACCCATGAGAATAAGTTCCCCCACAGGGTTACTGGCCAACTTCCTGATGAGGAACTCCAGTTCACATTTAGCCACCTTGGGTGGGTTGTAGGTGCATCCAGTGGTTATGGATTTGGTCCCACCCAGGGTAAGCTTAATTAGAAGACACTCAGAATTCCTATTATCCAACCAAGATGGACCGATATTAAGGGCATTAAGGGAGTTCCGTACATACATAAATAACCACTCCTCCTCCTCCTTTTCTGTTTATTCTGTCATTCCAGAAAAGAGTGTATCCAGAGATGTCTATCTCATGGGTATGTATGTAGGACTTGAGCCATGTTTTTGTGACTCTGATGACATCAGGGGAGTAGAGATCAACCCAGGCCTCGAGCTCATGCAATTTGGGTCTTAGACCGCAGATGTTCATTTGAACTAACTTCAACCCTTTGGTCAGGTTCCACGTTGGGTCTGAGGGGGAGGAGATTCTGCAACTGAGAGGCCCAGGATTCAATTCAATATCTCCTGCCAGGTGGAGGACAAGCTTACATAGGTACCAGGGCAGGTAGGGTGTGGGCCATTTTGGCCATACCGGTGCATCCATAAGGTAAGAAATGAGCTTGTAGCAGTTCCCCATAGCCCTACGCCTTAGCAGTGTAAACAACCCAGAAGGGTAGGTGTCAGCCGAGCAGAAAGAGACAGAAGGAGGCCTGAACTCTTAGTTTGCTATAGTCAGGAGCAGGACAGAGGTAGAGGCTCCAGTCCAGGATGAAAAGGGAGAGTAAGAGGCTGGCAGAGGCCAGCAGGCCATATGAGGGCATGATTTGAAATATGGTTCTAGGGTTATGCAGGCAGGACCAGGGATATAGTTATGGTACCAGACCAATATTCAACCCACAGCACTCCCTAGAGCCAGCTCTGGTTAGGATGCAAGTAAAGTTGGTTTCTCAGGAATGGGGGACAAATAATCTTAGTAGGACAACAGTAATGCACCACATACACCAACACTACCTCCGGTAGTATAACATCAGGAAAACTGAGCTGGAAAGTCACCATAGGCAAACACCCAACTGAGGTATGAACACACGACCAGAAACACCCTAGCAATACAGGGAAGAAGCATAGGAATGGAACAGAATTAGAACAAACAGTGTGGTAGAATGCAGGCTACTACATGTACATATCGTAGTATAGTCAAGTCCTGGGCTCAGGCATGCAGGACCAATAGCAATTAGGAAACATATCAAGTTTAACCCCCGCGGGGGCAGGGCATAAGTCTATATAAAATGTGCATGAAGAGGGGCTGGGTGGGGGGCAAAAAATCAAGCAACACTAGCCAGAGAGCCCCGACTGGTACAGTCCTTACAGTTAGTTTAATTTAGCTCCATGGAGCTCGGTTGCTGCCGCGGTTATTGCCCTGATTTTTTGTCAATTTCAGCAGCTCCACTGAGCTGGGGCAGATAGAATCCAGTGACGTTCTCAGTGAGTTCCAATGAACTCGGACTGCAGAGAGGGCAAGAAAGGCAGCCTTTAAGTAGCCAAGTAGGACAAGCTTGGCTGGAGGAACTTGGCACCTTTTTTTTCAAACAAAAGGAAAAATCAAGCAACACTAGCCAGAGAGCCCTGACTGGCACAGTCCTTACAGTTACTTTAATTCAGCTCTGTGGAGCTCTGTTGCAGCTGTGGTTATTGTCCCGATTTTTTGTAATTTCAGCAGCTCCACTGAGCTGGGGCAGACAGAATCCAGTGATGTCCTCAGTGAGTTCCGATGAACTCGGACTGCAGAGAGGGCAAGAAAGGCAGTCTTTAAGTAGACAAGTAAGACAAGCTTGGCTGGAGGAACTTGGTGCCTTTTCTTTCAAACAAAAGAAAAAATCAAGCAACACTAGCCAGAGAGCCCTGACTGGCACAGTCCTTACAGTTAGTTTAATTCAGCTCCATGGAGCTCGGCTGCAGTTGTGGTTATTGCCACAATTTTTTGTCATTTTCAGCAGCTACACTGAGCTGGGGCAGACAGAATCCAGCGATGTCCTCAGTGAGTTCCGATGAACTCGAACTCAGACATAATTAGTATTTAGGGAAGGCTAGGGTAGTGCAAGCCAGAAATTGTGGGCCTACTGTTTAGAGAAAAAAAAATATTTTGCCAGTGATACCTTTTATTGGACTAACAAAAATTATTTCTAAGACTAGCTTTCGAGAGATAAAACCTTCTTCCTCAGGTCAAAGTGGAAACAGCTGAACAGCATGACAGATTTAGAGCTCGGATGTGGATTCAAAATGTAGACTAGCAGTTTACACAAGAGACAGAGGCTGCTGACATGATACAATACAATATTTTGACACTAAAGAAAAAGGACTTAATAAAGATTTTGGTTTTCTAGTACATTACCAGTGATTATGCTTTAAATAGTGCTTCAGACTTTCTTTTTAAACCCTTACATCAGCGCCATCTGGTTCTTTTAACAGGTACCTTCTAAAGACAATGGTATGTATATTTTTCTTTTCTGTCTTGATTTTTTTACAAATGTTAATTGATGGTCCACAGCCAGAGTAAATTAAGCTGCCCTTTGATCTTACAAGTTGAGCTCTTCAACAGACTTACTCCAATGGCAATTAGTGTCTTCCTGTTTGTAAGGAGTGTGAATTGGCTGTAATGCTTTGATGTGTAACCTGCTAGTCTATGTTTTGATCCACATCCAGCCTCTATATCGGTCATGCTGATCAGCTGTTTCCACTTTAACCTGAGGAAGATGGTTTTATCTCTTAAAAGCTAGTCTTAAAAAAATAATTTTGTCTGTCCAATAAAAGCTATCACCTGCAACATATTTATTTATTTTTCTCTACATTGTTGACTGGACTAACACAGATACCGCATTTCTCTTTTTTTCAAACATGGGGCCTGCTGTTTTAAAGCTGTGCTGACTTGGCCACTTCCTAACCAAAATCTTCCATTCTCTGTTATTGCTTAAGGGAGTCACCTTCATGGAGTTCCTTTGTAGATAGCAGTGTTACCTGGTGTGCAGCAGAATTCAGGCACTTGCTGTAGAACAAGCAATACTAAAGGCAGAACATAGTCTTCTGAAGCAAATCCAAGTGGTGGCTAGTGCAGAAACCCTTTCTCTCCTACAAAGAACACATAAGGTCCAGATAGTGGACTGTAGTTGGAAAGTGGGGAGAGGTGCAGAGTCTATTCAGATAGGGGTGGTGACCATGGATGCTGGCAGTGAACTGGATTGCTACTCGATGTGACTCAGTAGGTCCAGTTCCCAAATGCAAAGATCAGAACATGTTGCCTCCCAGAACACCAGGTACTGTAAGTCCACTAGGGAGACACCTGTGACAAGCTTGGAGTCCCAAGTGCTGGTGAGGACAGGAAAAATAATAGTAATAGGGATTTCATCATTAGCAGGACAGAGGACACTTCAGATATTATATAGTCAGGTGCCTTACAGGGTTGTTAGCTGTAAGGAATACACAGAGGGTATAGAGAATTGTTAATGTTTAATCAGTGTCAGTGGCTCAGTAGGTAGTACACTCACTTCTGGGATCAGAAGATTGGATGGTCATGAGTTCTAGCCCCACACCAGGCACTGGGGTAATACCTACAACTGACACTGTAGTGTAGTATTGAGTGCTGCAGCAGTGAGGTGCCATCAGTTGGATGAAATATTAAACTGGTTCCCATCTGACCATCTCAGGTCACTGTCCATTGAAGTTACAATCCCATGGCACTTACTGATGAAGAGAGGGAATATTTTATTCAAGGAACTGAACAGGTCATGACAAAAGTATAACAACAGTAAATAAATGAACAGACACCAAATAAACAAGATACAGAAAGCAAAATATCACATGCAAAACAACAAATCATCCAGTTTTGTCTTTCAAAAAAGCAACTACTAACCATCTAATTTTCCACACACTTTCTGACATATATTGTTGTTCAAACTGACATTGTTTACTAATTTCTGTTTCACTGATTCGAACAACCATCTCTGGATACTGGAATATCTGTTGTAATACAAATTTACATCTGACTTGCCATAAAATAAACTTTCTAATGTAAAGTACTAATCAAACCGTATTATTTGGTAAACCTAAATGTGGTGTACTAAAACCTCCTACCACTTCAGCATAAGTAAGCCTACCCCAATGGGAGTGACTCCATTCCAGTGCCAACAATTCCCACATTTCCTGCACAAATGGACAGAGGATCAAAAAAATTAATCACAGATTCTTCCTTTTCCACACAGCTCTGTCTTGGACACATTCTTCATTCCCATTTTTTATGCTTTGCATTCCCCTTGGCAGTTAAATGACCATGTGCACTGAGCCAAGTAACATCCCAAAGTCTAGGTGGGATGCATGGATCTTTCAAGGTCTCCAATAGTTTCAGAATATACTGTAAATCAACTCCCTTAAATTGGACCTGTGGTAAATCAATTCCATGTTTTATTGTGGTATACAATACTTTATTTGTGGTGGAGGCCAAGACACTTAATTCCAGTCTCCACTGTTTCAACTTTCCAAGGGCCAGTCTGAAAAACACACATTTCATCTTAATTTGGGCAGTCAGTACTCCCTATCTTTCCCATGTTTGGTGCAGAGGTCTTATCCAATGTTCAGCAAACGGGATCCATAGTGCTATTTGAGGTTTGTACAAATCTAGTAAATTACTATGAAAAAATATAGTGTAAGCCCTGTGGAGAAACAAAACTGACATCATATATCACTGATTCTGAGACATGTATGACAGCATGAATGTCATTCAAATAAAAAACCATTGAACCTTTTAATAGTGTCATCCCCATGTACACACGATCCGGTGCTATCTCTAAACCCCCCTGATACTCTAAACATACAGCGTTCCACCTTTGTAGAAGGGGGGCATGAAAAAGGATCTTTGCAGTGAAAAGACTCCCATGCAGATTTTGCCTGTTTGATAAAGTCAGGTAATGTTTCTGTCTGCTGCAAAATCTTCTCAACAGTATCTCTCCACTCAGCGGGTTTATTAACTGACCCTTCTGACTCAGAAGAGGAGGAATCTGTGTGGGCCAGGATGTTTGTAATGGTTTTATTTTGCACTACAGGCTGCAGTTTTTCTGGATTCCCCTGGCGATAACCTGAAGTTTCTAGTTCTGTCAGCATGTCTAGAGAAACAGTCTGTCATCCCGGAATGGGACTGTGAGCTGCGTCAGAACTCATACACATTCCCCGTTTCCACCTAAGCTTATCAGTGAGCGCTCTACGAAGAGCAACAAGCGTTACAAGTAGGAAGGAGGATTTTCCTCTGCTCTACCTTTCCTCAGACTAAAGTTCATACTTTGAGCAGCAGCAGGTTCTTTCTTTGAGACACAGGAATACTCACAGATGTCAGAAGCTGCTCGAAAAACAGAACACTCTGCTGCACCAGGCCCTGACTCAGTTGTCAGATTCGGCGTTTCTAGGTTTGACTCTGTCAGACTAATTCCCTTTTATGCTCATGCATCATCAAGTTGACTCAATCAGTGCCTCATTTGAATTTCTTCAGCTGCCTGTTTCGCCAGCTCAGCCTAAATCATCCTTGCAGCGTCTCGTACAAGGACTGTATCTACAATGGCTCTCTGAACAGCTACAATGTTGGAAACCACTTCACCAGGCAATGCATTTCCCATAAAAACTTCTTCATTTTGAAGTCTAAAAGCTTTATTTTGCTGCAAAATATTGTCCAACCATACTGCATCCGATCCAAACAGTCCTTTCGGTGCACATAGTGTCGTTGAGTCAATTTCTAACACACTGTCTTCCATTTCTATACAGTCCTGTGGAACAACATTGGTCTCCTGTGCTGGACCTGAGGCTGGGAGACCTGCTCTTCCCCAGGTTCACCAGCAGAATGAACATCCATCACATCAGCCTCCATGGTAGCAGCACCCCTACTGCAAGAGAAAGGAGATTCCCCAGTGTCATGGCCAACATTCCTACCATCAATTCAACAAGTCCATGTAACCCACTCCCAGGATGCACCTGGAAACAAGCTATAATAGCTTAGTATGCCTTTTCTGTTCAAAAAATTGTAAATAAATAATAAATAAACAAATAAATAAATAAATAAATAAATAATGGTTAGAGAACTGTGGAAGGGAAGAGCTGGATGTAACTGAGAATTTAGGGACTAATGATCTGACAGGATAGCCCTTTCAGGAGGTGAAGGATATCTTCAGGAAGCTTGGAGGGAGGCTCAAGTTGGCAGTGACCTCAATATCTTTCAGAGGTCCTGGTAGTTTGGACTAATGGAGAGGGAGGCATCTCCAGATCACTCACTTCAAGTCCTGGCTGTAGAAGGGGTACAAACACAAGTGCTTTAGGTATGTGAGAGACAGGGGAACTCCTGGAGGGATAAAATGCTGTAACAATGGGATTGCCTACATCCTTTAGAGGATAGGGATCAGGATGCTAGGGCACAAGTTTTCAGAGGGCATCAAGGCACTTTTAAACTAGCAGAGGGGGGTCGCAGATCAGTTACTGATAGTTGTAACCACTTAAAGGAGGAAGACCAGGATGGCAACCCACTAGTGCTAGTTGAGGGTGGGAACAACAGGGTAAAATAAAGAGTGGATACAAAAGGGGTAACAGAACATGTTGAGCTACTGGAGCTACAGGGAATCCACAGGAGAGGGTCAAGGTCAATGAGAGAGGGCAAATAAAGGTGGCAGGGGAAAAGATGGGGGACAGGAAGTTTGGGGTTGAGGAAAACAAATGACTTGGACATTTCACAACAACACTCAGTGGTGCGTGACCTATTATTGGTAGGTGATTTCAATGCTGCGTGGAATAAACTGAGAGGAATTGCTTTTAGGTCTAGTTTGAATCCATTAATTTTGAATCAAAATGTTGCAATTTCCACATGGAAAACATGTGTTTCAAATGATGGAAATATTTTGGATCTTATCTTCACTTCAGAAGCAATTCAAGTACTCATTATGGCAGTAAAGCAACCAATATTTGGGGATCATTGCTCTATAATTTGTGAATGTGAGATTACTGTAAATAAGGGGCCCTCACTAAATGAGGAATACAAAACAGTAAGGCATCAAAGTTGTAACAGATATAATAAAGAAGCCTTTTTGTATAAATTAAGAAATGTTAAGTGGGGTAGGCTATTTTTTAATTCCTGAACTTGATTGGACAATTGACAATTTCACAAATCTGTTTATTTAGGTGTGTGATGAAATAGCTCCTTTTAAAATACTGTAAATAAAAAGACTAATGTTCCATGGATTATGGATAACATAAAGTAGATTATTAGATATAAAGATAAATTATGGAAAAGAACAAATAAATCTTTAAACATAAGGGACTGGGAGAAATATAAAAAAGAGTGAAATAGTCTTAAATCTAAAATTCACATTTCAAAAATGCAATATTACAAAAATAAGATTGCTCAAACTATTGAACCACACAAGTACTGGAAATTATTAAAATCATTTGAACAAACTGACAACACAAGACTCTGCAGAGAGACTAAATCAATATTTTGTCTCACTTCCCAGTATAGTTATCCCCTTAGATGATTATGCTCAAACAATATGGAAGGAACAAGGGCCCCCAAACAAGAAACAATTTAGATTTAAAGCCATCACTTGTCGAGATGTTAAGATGAACTAAGAAAACTTCAAACTAAGAAAGCTTCAGGCTTAGATCAAATCAAAAATAGGTTATTGAAAGATTCTATGAATGTAATAGCCCCAGTATTAACTAAGCTTTTAAACTGGAACTTGACCGAAAAGAAGTTCTCAACCTCATGGAAAAAGGCAAAAATTGTACCAATTTATAAAGGGGGTTCTCCTGTGGAATCAACAAATTATAGGCCTATCTCTTTGCTATCTGGTGTGTTGAAGGTCTTGGAGACACTGGTGCAGAGACAATTGAGTGAATATCTGGAGGGGGGGTTCCTCTCTTGTCCTGTTACCAGTCGGGTTTTGGAAAGGGCCACTTCACGGACACTGCCCTCACCAACCTTATTGATAACATCACTACCCTTGTAAATAGGGGCAGGTTTGTGAGGTCAGTGTTCGTGGATCTCTTCAAGGCCTTCGACACCATGGACCATGGAATTTTGTTTCAAATGATGTAGAGTTTGGGAATAGACAGTGAAACCCTTCCTTGGTTTCAATCTTATTTAAGTGAAAGAGTATAGCAAGTACTGGGTGGGGATGTTCTGCCAAATCCTACAGAAGAGACAGGCAGGGGAGAAGAGGGTGAGGAGTATCTCTTTATGTAAAGGAAGGAATAAAAGCAACTGAACAAAAGAGTAAACAGGGTGGAGAGGAGGCACTGTGGGTCTCCTTGGAGACTGGAAAGGGCACCACAATCCGCACAGGGGTTGTGTACAGACCCCCATGTCAGGGGAAGGGAATGGACAAGGATATGATAGAAGGCATTCTTAGAATGGCAGAGAAAGGGGAGATACTGTTGATGGGAGATCTGAATATGCCAGAGGTTAACTGAAGCACATTTGCTGCAGTCACATCCAAGAGCAGGGCCAATCTTGATACCCTACAGGTGGCAGGCCTCAGACAGCTGGTTTCAGAACCCACTCATGAGGGAGCAATCTTAGACCTCATACTCTCAAACAGGGGCAGTGAGTGGATCTCAGATCTAGAAGTGGGTTGCCATCTGGGAACAAGTGACCATCAAACAGTGTGGTTCATGTTAAACTCAGCTACAGAGTCAAGCCATACAAAATTGAGGGTATTGGTCTTCAGGAAGGCTGACTTTGGCAAGATGGGAGAGTGTCTCAGAAAAGCACTAGCAAACAGGCTAGAAGGAGTTGTGGAGCAACAATGGGGAATCATCAAAACTGCCATCACAGAGGCAACAAGCCTTTGTGTGAAGCAAATAAACAAATCAAAATGAAAGAAAAAGCCACTATGGTTCTCAAAAGAGGTGTCTGTGACAGTCAGGAAGAAAAATATAGCATTCTGGAAGTATAAGGAAACACAGAAGGAGCAGGACAGAGAGCTGTACCAGTTAAGGCAGAAGGAAGCAGGGAGGGAAATCAGAATAGCAAAGGCCCAAACTGAGGAAAGATAGCCAACTCGGTTAAAAAGGGGATAAAGCCTTTATAGGTACATCAGCGGCGTAGAAAAGACAAAGGGAGGATAGTGAGGCTGAATAGAATGAACGGTGGGTGGGCAGAGGGACAATGAAAAGCAGGGATACTGAAATGAATATTTCTGCTCAGTATTCACAAAAGAGGAGGGAAGTACCTAATCCAATTAACAGAAACACTCTTGATAGGGGGGTCGATCCCAGTCCTTTCACAGAAGAAAGGGTCCTGCAAGAACTCCTAAAACTGAAGGCGGACAAAGCAATGGTGCCTGATGGAATTTACCCAGAATTCTAAAAGAATTAAGGGGGGAACTAGTGGAACCACTGGCTACACTTTTTAATAAATCATGGGAGGATGGTGTGGTACCCGAGGACTGGAGGAAGGTGGATGTGATCCCCTTCAGAAAAGTGGGACCAAGACAGAGGCAGGAAACTGCAGCACCTGTTAGTTTGACCTCTGTGGTAGGGAAAGTGATGGAGTCACTTCTGAAAGAAAGAATAGTTGAGTACCTAGAGGCCAGTGGGGCACCGGACCCAAGGCAGCATGGGTTCACAGCAGGAAGGTCATGTCAGATGAACCTAATAGATTTCTTTGACAGGCTGACCAAAGTAGTACACAAGGGAGGGGCTGTGGACATGGCCTACATAGACTTTAGCAAGGCATTTGACACAGTCCCACACAAAAGATTAATAGTCAAATTAACCAGCCTGGGAGGGGGTCCCAGGGTGGTAGCCTGGGTAAAACATTGGCTGCACAACAGAACACAGAGGATAATTGTAAATGGAGTCCACTCTGAAGAAAGAGGGGTTACTAGTGGGATACCGCAGGGTTCAGTATTGGGTCCAGTCCTTTTTAATGTCTTCATAAGTGACATTGCAGAGGGACTGGAAGGAAAAGTATGCCTCTTTGCATATGACACAAAGATCTGCAACAGGGTTGATACACAAGGAGGCATGGAAAGGATAAGAAGGGACTTGGCAGGGTTGGAGGAATGGTCAGAAGTATGGCAGCTAGGATTCAATGCAAAGAAGTGCAAAATAATGCACCTGGGAAACAAAAACTCAGGGGAAGAATACACAATGGGGTGGGGGTAGTAGCAACAAAAAAGGAAAGGGATCTGGGGGTAATCATATCAGATGACCTTAAGGTTAGCAAGCAATGTGAGAAGGCAGGAGGGAGGGCTGGGGGTATACTAGGATGCACAGGGAGCGACATCAGCAGCAGAAAACAGGAAGTTGTTATCCCTCTGTACAGACAGTTGGTGAGACCCCATCTAGAGTACTAAGTCCAGTTCTGGAGGACCTCATCTCCGCAAGGATATAGACAGGATAGAGGCAGTCCAGAGGAGGGCAACTAAAATGGTGCAGGGTCTGCAAGAGAAGCCGTATGAGGAAAGACTAAAGGAGCTTAATATGTATACCCTTGAGGAAAGAAGTGAGAGGGGGGACATGACAGAAACTTTTAAGTACCTCAGTGGAATCAACAAAGTCCAAGAGGGTAGCATCTTTCAGAAAAAGAGACTTGCAAGAACAAGGGGACATAATTTAAAGATAGAGAGGGGGCGGTTCAGGGGCAATGTGAGGAAGTATTATTTCACAGAGAGGATAGTGGATGCATGGAACAGCCTTCCTGAGGAGGTTGTGGGGTCTAAAACTGTAGGAGAATTCAAGAATGCATGGGACAGACATAAGGCAATTTTTGTGGTGGGTTGGAAGAAATAGGCTGTTGGTTAACTAGGATCTGCAACCTATCCTGTAGTTAGGAAAATGGGCAGACTAGATGGGCCAAGCAGTCCTTATCTGCTGTCAAAGTCTATGTTTCTATGTTTCTTTCCAGTCATTGTAAAAAGAGGGGTTCCCCAAGGCTCAATTTTGGGTCCCCTTTTATTTATAATTTATGTAAATGAGTTACCAAAGGTTATCTAATTTTCTGCCGTGAGAATGTATGCAGATGACACTGTTTTATTGATGTATGGATGTTCAATTCAGGAGATGGAAAAATGTCTCCAACTGGATTTTAGAAAGTTGGAGTTATGGCTGTGTCACTCAAAAAACAAACATAATGGTTTTTCAGAGCAAAGGGAAAGTAGATAAAAGTTATTTTAAAATTCATATAAAAACAGTAAAGAATGAAATATTAAGTCAAGCTGAGTGTTATCAGTATCTGGGGGTATTTGTGGACTAGGATTTCAATTTTGATATACATATAAAAGAGCTAGTTAAAAAAATTAAGAGCTTTTCGGAGGTCAAAATATTGTCTAAATCAAAAAATGAGGGGATATTGCAAAGCAATACCTAGGATTATACCTAGTATTGAGTATGGAATCCATGTCTATAGTATGACTTGTAAGACAAAGTTTAGAGCGATTCAGGTCTTAGATAATAATTTGGCTAGATTTGTATTAAATTGTGAGTATCTAACTCATCATTGCAATGTGTTTATTTCATTACAATTGCCTCGATTAGACCAAACAATAGAACAAAAATGGATAAAACAAATTCATGGGGTGGTCCACAATTAAAGCCCCAGATACCTTGTGGATGAAATGGATAAAATGTCACAATTAACATATGAACATAACTATAATCTCAGAGGAAGGGGGGGATTTGTCATACCGCAATCAACTAATACATTTGGCGATATGACCTTTGGTACAAAGATTGTTAAATTATGGGATTGAATTGATGAAGGGAGTAAACAAATTAAACATACAAAATTTTTTTAAAAGCTATTGGATATGATCTAACTATGAAATGTATGTGTAATGGTCAGACTGACTTTGATTTGTCTGTTGGAAGCTGAGAACCTTGCTACACTGCAAAGAACAAACTATAACTCTGTTTAGAACCTGAAACCTGGTAAAGCATAATATTGTTGGGGACTTATTAAGAAGGGGAGCTACACTTTCTACAAAAAGTTTCATTTTTTTTCCTTATTGGCATTAAGCACAGAATTGCAGGATTCCATTAAAAGTGTAATAATTTTATAACCAGAGGGAGTGAGATACAACTGAATGGCAGGTAGTAAGGTAAACACTGAGGTACAGAGCTCAACACAGTGCAGGACAGGGGTAAATGGAAAAATAGACAAGGGCAATAAGAGCAGGGATGGGGAAAAAAGGACAAAGCCAACATTAAATGGAGGGCAATGAGTACCAATGTCCGTAGAACAGGATACAAGCTTCCTGAGCTAGTAGCCCTGATGGAAGATGAACAATTGGATATTGTGGCAGTCACAGAAACATGGTACACTGAGAACCATGACTGGGATGTCAACATACCAGTGTACACAATCTACAGAAGGGACGGGGAAGGTAAATGTGAAGGTGGAGTAGCTCTATACATAAGGGAAGGGATCAAAGCTACAGAACTAAAAAGTAAAAGGGGAGGACAAGAGACACCCTGGGTCACCTTGGAGACAGGGAATGGCATCACAATCCACACAGGGGTTGTATACAGACCCCCGTCTCAAGAGGAGGAAATGGACAAGAAAATGATAGAGGACATTCTCAAAATGGCTAAAAAAGGGGAGATACTGTTGATGGGGGACCTGAATATGCCAGATGTTAACTGGATGACATGTACTGCAGCCACATCCAAGAGCAGGGTCATTCTCGATGCCCTGCAGGGGGCAGACTTTAGACAGCTAGTGTTGGAACCCACTCGGGAGGGAGCAATACTAGACCTGGTACTCTCAAATGGAGAGAGGATCACAAATTTAGAAGTCAGTAGACATCTGGGAACAAGCTGACCACTGCACAGTGTGCTTCACAATGAGCACAACCATGGAGATAAGCCACAAAACAAGGATACTGGACTTTAGAAGGCTGACTTTGGCAAAATGGGTGAATACCTGAAGAATGCACTAGCAAATGGCCAAAAGGAGGGTGGAAGAACAATGGAGAAAAATCAAAACTGCCTTTATAGAGGCAACACGGCTTTGTGTGAAACAAATAAAGAAAACAAAGCAGAGCAAAAAACCACTATGGTTCTCAAAAGAGGTGGCAGGGAAGGTTAAGGAGAAAAAGGCTGCATTCAAAAAGTATAAGGAATCACAGAAGCAGCACGACAGGGAACTGTATCAATTAAAGCAGAAAGAAGTGGGGAAGGCAGTCAGAATAACAAAGGCCCAAACTGAGGAAAAAATAGCCAACTCAGTTAAGAAGGGGGATAAAACCTTTTATAGGTACATTAGGGAGCATAGAAAGGTTAAGTGAGGGATAGTGAAGATTAATAAAGGAGAGGTGAGGTGGGCAGAGGGAGACAGTGAAAAGACAGAGATACTGAATGAATACTTTTGTTCAGTATTCACAAAAGAAAATGAGGAGGAGTTACCTTAACCAGACAATAGAATCACTCTGGGTAAGGGGGTTTACAGCAGTCCATTCACAGAAGAAAGAGTCCTGTAAGAACTCCTAAAACTCAAGGTGGACAAAGCAATGGGGCCTGATGGGATTCACCCCAGAATCCTAAAAGAACTAAGGGAGGACCTAGTGACACCACTGACCAAGCTTTTTAACAAATCATGGCAGGATGGGGTGGTACCTGAGGACTGGAGCAGGGCAGATGTGATTCCTCTTCACAAAAGTGGGAGCAAGGCAGAAGCAGGAAACTACAGACCTGTAAGTTTGACCTTAGTGGTAGGGAAAATGATGGAATCACTTCTGAAAGAAAAAATCATTGAGTACCTAGAGGCCAGTGGGGCACAGAACCCAAAGCAGCATGGATTTACAGCAGGAAGGTCATGTCAGATGAATCTAATTGATTTCTTTGACTGGGTGACCAAAGTAATAGACCAGGGAGGGGCTGTGGATATGGCCTACCTAGACTTTAGCAAAGCATTTGACACAGTCCCGCACAAAAGATTAATAATCAATTTAGCCAGCCTGGGAGTGGGTCCCAGGGTGGTAGCCTGGGTAGCAATCTGGCTGCAAAACTGGACATAGAAGACAATGGTGAATGGAATGCATTCCGAAGAAAGGGGAGTTACTAATGGTGAACCTCAGGGCTCAGTACTGGGTCCAGTCCTCTTTAACAACTTTATAGGTGACATTGCAGAGGGTCTGGAGGGAAAGGTATGACTCTTTGCAGATGACACAAAGATCTATAACAGAGTTCATACACAAGAGGGGGTAGAAAAGATGAGATGGGACTTGGCAAGGTTGGAGGAATGGACAGGCATATGGCAACTTAGATTCAATGCAAAGAAGTGCAAAGTAATGCACCTGGGAAACAAAAACCCAGGAGAAGAGTACACAATGGCAAGGGAGGTACTAACAACAACAAAAATGGAAAGGGACCTTGGGGTAGTCATATCAGATGACCTAAAGGTGGGTAAGCAATGTGAAAAGTTGGTAAGGAGAGCCAGGGGGATACTGGGATGCATAGGAAGGGGCATCACAAGTAGAACAAGAATTTGTCAATGCCGAATGTTTGCTTGCTGGCATTGGCATTGGTAGTGTAGAAGTTACAGAGCTGTATAATAGGAATGGCAGTGAAGCATTGAACTGAAGCCAACCCCACCACCACCCTACAGAGAGTGACAGGCATTGAGGTGTGCCTTTAGGTCATCAGGCATAACGGCCATACCATTTCACCACACCCTACCCTGCAGACACTGGCAAGTGTCACGGTGTGCCTTGGGGTCTTTGGCCCTCATGCACACCCCATTCCATCAGGAAATATGGTGAGATGGGTGCTGTATAGGAGAATGGGGTGAACTTTGGGGCTGAAAAGTCCAAGGCATACCATGCCTCTCACTGGCTGCAGGTGTGGAATGGTATAAGCATTACAGGCAAGAATCCTAAGTCACACCCCTGATGTCTGTCATTCTCTACAGGGTGGGGCATTATGGTTGGAAACCCTAACACTTCAGGCATTCATTGGTATTTTACTCTAAATTTTCAAAATGTTTTTTACCCCACCTCATGAACAGTAAAAGCAATATCAGTTTGTTAGCTGAAAGCTGCTTCATGCACAGCTGACTACGGCATTTAGCACCACAGGTGCAAAAACACATTCCAACAGGATGTGAAAAGGACAGCTGTACTGTTCATGGGAGGTGTAAAAATGGCAATGTTGCAAATCTGCAGTAAAAATATTAAAAAAACTGGTGAAGTCATGTGCGTGCATAGAAACTGTGCAACGCACACCCATAATGTAATTAGTTTGGGGATTTTTTACAGCAGATTGTCAACACAGGCATTTTGGGACCTCCGCTCATGAACAGTGTCACTGTGATTTTCTTTATCTGTCCCGAACAATGATTTCCCACAGCAACCATGCATCTCAGCGCTGAAAGTGTGAAAACACATTTTGGCCATGTTGTGAAAAATGACAGTTGTTCTGTTCATAAGGAAGTGTGGAAAAATGCCACTGATGAAAATCTAGACTGAAAATATTACAAAGTCATGAACTTACGAGGGTGCGTGGAAACTATGCAATGCTCACTCATAACACAGTCATTTTATTGACTTTTGTCACCAAATTTTCAACATAGTCATTTTAAGACCTCTGCTGATGAACAGTGTAACTATGATTTTCTTAATCTGTCCCAAACATTGCTTTCGCACACTGACTGCACCATTGTGCGTTACATGTGCAGAAATCATTTTGGGTGACATGTGAAAAATGGCAGCTGTACTGTTCATAAGGAAGTGTAATAAAATGGCAATGTTGAAAATCTGGAGTGAAAACATTGAAAATTAGCAAACTTACGAGCGTGCGTAGGAACTGCGCAATGCACGCTCATAAGCCAGTCATTTTTAGGAATTTTTTCACCAGATTTTCAACCTAGCCATTTTAAGACTGCTGCTCATGAACAGTGTCACTGTGATTTTTTTAATGTGTCCCATACATTGATTTTGCACACCGACCGTGCCATTGTGTGCTACATGGGCGGAAACACATTTTGGGCAAGATGTGAAAAATGACAGCTGTACTGCTCATAAGGAGGTGTGGCAAAATGGCAATGCTGAAAATCTGGAGTGAAAATATTGAAAATTTGCGAACTTATGAGCGTGCGTAGGAATTGCGCAATGCACACCTGTAAAACAGTCATTTTTATGAATTTTCCACCAAATTTTCAATATAGGCTTTTTGAGAGCCCACCTTATGAACAGTGACAGTGTCATTTCATTACTCAGTCCTGAAAGGTGATTTCCCACAGTGACTGTGAAATCACCCGTCGGGCCCGATTAACGCCATGACAGTGAGAGCATTCGTGAGAAGAGGGCCCAAAACCCCATGTTGAAAATGTGGTGCAAAAATTCCAAAAAAAGCCTGAGATATGCAGCAAAGTTGAAAAAACCTTATCTATCCCATTACACAACTTCCCGGCATTTCTTCAGTTCACGGTCGGCTTTGAAGAGTGCAGACGTGTTCTCGGTCCACTGAAGATCGTTGTGCCGGAGTCTGGAGGTAAGTATGGGGTGTGGGGTGTGGGGACACAAGGTGCACAGTGGGTGGTGCGGTGGGCTGGGTGAATGCCAAGGGAATGTTTTATTGTTTACAGGTTTTTTTTTTAAAAAAGGAAGACGATGCGGGACATTTGCCACACTGGGGTGGGCTCCCAGCATGGCAGCTGTAAGGCTGTTTGGGGGTCTGGAGCCGACAGGGGATTGGGCATCCCTGTCGCCCATATGGATGTGTTGTCACACTGGGGTGGGCACCCAGCGTGGCATCTGGAACTCTGTTTGAGGGGGAAGCACAGCACAGCTGATGGGGGACTGGACACCCCCATCGGCTATGTAGTGTGTACATGGGGGGTGAGCACACAGTATGCATGCTCATGTGTGTAAGGGGGGAGCACGCATGAGCAGGCAATATCTTATCGCTGCTCACTGAAGCATAGCTCCCTCTTTCAACTGTATGCCACTGTATTTTCAACTGCTGTCATAGACAGCTCCAGCAGTGATTGGAGAACTGAGACCACGCCTACAAACACACTGACTGAATTGGAAGATGCTGACACACCTCCAAAAAACTAGGATGATGGCACTATGTTTCTTGCACATGCATGCAAGCAAATATACAGTAAAAAGGGAAGTGGTTATCCCTCTATACAGACAGTTGGTGAGACCCCATCTGGAGTACTATGTGCAGTTTTGGAGACCTCATCTACGCAAGGACATAGACAGGATGGAAGCAGTCCAGAGGAGGGCAACTAAAATGGTGCAGAGTCTGCAGCAGCAACCATATGAAAAGAGACTGGGAGAGCTTAATATGTATACTCCTGATGAAAGGAGGGACAGAGGGTCATGATAGAAACTTTCAAGTACCTCAAGGGAATCAACAAAGTCCAGGAGGGTAGCATATTTCAGAAGAAGAGATGTGTAAGAACAAGGCACAATTTAAAGATAGAGGGGGAATGGCTCAGGGGTAATGTGAGGAAACATTTTTTCATGGAGAGAGTGGTGGTTACATGGAACCGCCTTCCTGAGGAGGTCGTTGGGTCTAAAACAGTGGGGGAATTCAAACATGCATGGGACAGACATAAGGCAATTGTAGTGGGGGGTTGCAGGAAGTAGGCTGTTGGTTAACTAGAATCTGGAGCTTATCCAGTAGGTAGGTAGGGAAAAGGGCAGACTGGGTGGGCCAAGCAGTCCTTATCTGCCGTCAAAGTCTATGTTTCTATGTTTCTATGATGTGTCTAGAAATAGATGGGCTGACAAATCTGTATATGAACATGTAGAACAGATTTTTATATTTTGATGTAAGTGTCATTTATATTGGTCTGCAACATAGAAATATGTTTTAGTATATGTTTTTGATGCAAATGAGAGTGAAAATGTGTTATGACATACTTGTCTGGATGTATGTGGTACATATTTTTTAAAACTTTGGTGTGTAACTTGTTTAAAACTTGCTGAATTATAATTGCAACAGGTCCATCTTGAAAAAGGGTCTTTGAACCAATGATGTTTCAACACTGCTACCTGTATAAAAAATAAACTTTTACTACTACTACTACATGGAGGGTTATGAGCACTAATCCCAGTCAGGGGACCTCAACCCCTCATGTTGTGTTCTACAGGAGTCTGGGGAACATAACCATTGACTTGTGAGCGGCAATGGCAGAAGCATGCTTGGACCTGGTTGTGATCAAGGTGACATAGGCAATGCAGTACCATGACTGGTATCTAACTATTCAAAGGCTTACAATGCATAGGAGGGGTTTGGAGTAGGGAAAGGGTGAGGGGGTCACACTATATTTAAGGGAGGAAAGTACAGCCATAGAAGTCAGGGATGGGGGTAAGGCGAGTGCATATAGATAGAAAGGGCTCAGGTAGTCACAAGTGGGAAGAGTAACATCAGGATAGGAGTGGTACATGGACCACACAGGAAGAGGCAGATGACATAGAACTAGGGCATGGAATTAGAAGAGCAGCAAAGGGGGGAGGGGGTCTGTTAACTAGTAACTCCAACATGCCACATGAGGAATGGATATCAGAGTAGCAGCAAGTGGAAGGAATCAGCTGCTGGTAGAGGTGTTCCAAGAAGCATTTCTGAAACAAAAGGTCAAGTTGCCTACATGGGATCTGGGAAAATCCTTGACTTAGACCTAACAAACAGGAAAAGTATAGGTGACAGCACATTGCATGACTCATTGGAAAAGTCACAGACAAAAGCCCTGGACTTCAAAATGGTGGACTTTGGCATGACGAGGGAATTACAACAGGAGAAGCTAGAAGTGGTAAAGAAAGTAGAGGGGATAGAGAAGAAATTAATTGGAACTGATAAAAGATTCGGTATTGGAGGTTACAAGTCACTGTGGCAGAGTAATGGGGAAACACAGGATGATCACAAAACCACTGAGGTGCACACATGAGGGGGAGAGACAGTGAGGGTAAAGAAGAAAGCCTTCAGAAAATGCAAAAAAAACAGCTAAAAGGAGGGGCTGTGGTGGAGTATCTAAGCAAGATGGAGGAGACCAGCAAGCATGTGAGGAGGGCAAAGTCTAACATGGAGCCAAGAATAATGGCGGGGATGAAGAAAGCAGATAAAGCATTCTTTTGCTACATATGAGACACACAGAACAAGAGGGTATTGCCGGGATATAGAAGAGAGGCAGATGGAAGGAGGAGGATAAAGAGAAGGCAGTAATGCTTAATCAGTTTTTCTGTTCAGTATTTATAGTACAGGATAAATGGCCATTACCAGACTGTGTGGTCACTGCAGTGGGAGAAGAGAGAGGAGGTGTCAGCAAGAATCCAATTATAGAGGAAACAGAGCTGAAGGGACTGAATGCACTGATGGTGGACAAATTCATGAGCCAGAATGGGCTGCAAACCTGGTTACTACTGAAGAAGATTGGGTAGGTCCTACCTACACTGCTGATTGAGCTATTTAACAATTCACTGAAGAAGAGGGTGGCACCAAAGGACAGCAAAGCAGAAAATGTAGAGTCCCTCACAAGAGCGGAAACAAGGACAATCCTTTTTCTGTGTATTTGTTTTTGTGTGTCCCCACTGCCTGGGAATTCATGGTGGACATACCTGACAATCTGGTTTCCCACCTGAGGCTACTTCATTGGTGGCAATGGGGTTTATTTCCATTGTGGTTACCCCCAAGCCCTGAGTGCAGCCACAGTAGCATGCAATTATGCTAATGGAAGAGCAGTGCATGCTTCCACACTCTGCACACCAGGCATCCACTCAGCCTCTGAACCCTAATGTGTGGGACCAGTGTACCAACACCCAGTCACTGCTAGGTGTCATGCAAACTCCAGTAGCCAATCCCACCCCCACCCTGGGAGAGGAGAGCTGTCCTCCAGATATTCGATCCTCTCTCTCCCCTGCCAACTCCCAGTGACCAATTTGCACAGCAAACATGGGTTACCAGTGTAGCAAGAGATAAGGCATCGATGCCTCAGCCCTCCATGCTCCTGGGCTGGCCCTGGAATCAAGGACAACCTTGAAAACCTATAGACCTGTCAAAGCAAGGCAAGGCAATTTTATTTTTCAGGTGCTATTTCCCCAAACTTTAGGGTGCCTTAGAGGAAAAAAAAAGGAGGGGATCGCGTGATGCAGATGAGCTGAGAGGAGTTTGGCTCTTGAACTCTGCCTTCTTGTGACATAATTTACAGCAATCCTCCTTACTCCTGCTATCCCACTGGGCAAATGTCATACTGTCCTCCTTCCCCAGAGGTTTGGAAGCCAGATTTAGATATATTAGCAGATTCCAACTTGCCTAAAAAGCCTAAAACTGAAGTTTGTTTAGAAGGCCCTGCAATGCCCGAGGATGAGATGGCAGCCACCATACCTGATGCAGAGTCACATTCCATGATGCAGGACCTGGCTGAAATCAAATCCTTTACAGGAAATAGTACTGTGCGGCTTTCCTGATTGAACATTGCATTAGAGGTGTTTAAAAATGCTGCGGACACAATAGGGGCTCGTATGTTGGAGGTACAGGAGAGAGTTGGTCGTCTGGAGGATTGGGCCTATCTGACCAATTGCTGGCTTGCCACCACAAAGAGAGACATTCAGTTACTCTGGGACAAATTGGATAACCAGGAGACTAGGAGCTTTTGGAACAATTTACCACTCCTAGGGATACCGGAGACAAGTGAAGGGACCAACGCTATTGATTTTTTACAGAGGTTGCTACCTAAACTGCTGGACCACTTCTGGGATCTCCTGATATAGGATTACTAGGCTCACAGGGTCCCAGGAGGACCACCTCCTTCCCCAGCACCTCTGCAGTCCCTACCAATCATTTTTTGCCTCTTACGTTACCAAGACAGGACAGGAAGCTTATTTTGAGCAAAGCCTGGCAGAAGAAGGATCTTATATAACAGGGATCTTGGCTTTCTCTCCAAATGAACTAACTTAAGCGAGCAGTAGATTGCCAGAAATCCTTCGACCCCATCTGTGACATGGTGAGGCAGTGGGGATACAAATGTTTTCTGAGCCCTTCGGCAACCCTGAGGATTCAAACTGGCAACTCTACTACGGTATTTACTTCACCTGCTAAAGCCTGACTATTCCTTTTACATCAGGATAATGACAGCCATCCCACTTTGATTCAGCATCCTGCATCAAGGATGAATCCTATACAGCACACAAATTTTGCTTCGGAGTGCCCTTCTACCTCGAATGAGAAACATTAACTGCAACAGGTCCCTAAGCCACAGTGATCTCTGAGACAGTCCCAGTCCCCTCCTTGGAGTTCATGTACATGGCTGTTAGAGTTGCCCAACACAAAAGGTTCTCAAAGTCAATGTCCAGAGCCTGTGGTGCAGTATGGTCCTCATGAGGAAGATGACATGAACTTCACACTGGCTCTGACATGAACTTCACTGTGCAGCACCTTGGCCATGCTTTTAGAGTATTTGACGCTTGGTGAGAAAATCTTTTATTACCTCATGGGAGGACTTGTGCTTTCTCACTTTGTAATATAAAAGTGCCTACCAGGAGGTGGGGGGATTCGGATCTCTTCTGAAGTTATTTGAAAGTTTGTTTTTGGTGCACTATGGAACTATGGGACTGTTATCACTTTGTGGTTTATAGGGACAAATCTGATTAATTAGTGGGCTAAACCTATACTGTCCAGGTGCTTTCATGGGGGGGCTTTTGTTCTATACTTCCCCTCATAAGCTATAACTCTGACATGCTGTGCTCTGGACACTACATGATCCTGGGGTGTTTGGTTGAAATGTGGATTTACGTTCAAGGCCAGTTGGGGGTTTCTGTATTTGCCTCTATTACAACTATCCATTACTTGGGGATTGAATGGATCTTAGATTGTACCAGGGTTGGATTTACCTGCAGATGCATGAGTCAATTCATGGGGCTGGTCATGTGCCCCCTTTCTTGTTCTCAATGTCAGCCATTTGTCCTGAATGTGGATGGAGGCAGCGGTATGGCTGAAATAGCATAGCCCCATTAATGTGACAGGGCATCATGGGATGAAAATACGCTGTATGTCATCATTATGGGGTGGCCTGGAAGAAAGTGAGTATTTTGAAATGCTATGCTCTATAAAGTTTAGATATCAAGACTTCTGTCTTTATTGTTTGCTTTTGGGAGACAAATCCCCTCAGAGTAGAGGGGAAAATGTGGAAAATTTGGGAGTGGGGGGGTATGCCTTTCATGTGAGATTGTTCTATGAGGCAAGGGCTCAGTGGCCACCTAGCTATCTTTTGTCAGTGATAAGAAGATTTTTCTTTAAACCTTATGTACATAGTTTGTTGAACGGGGGATTCAGTATTCAAAAGCTTGATCATGCTCTTTTTGTGTGTTTATCTGGTTTGGTCTATAAGGCAAAGCAGATGTAGTTGGTACAGGATGGGGAATCTTGGGAGAAGGGAGGGATGAGATGTGGGGTGGGTCATCTTGTTGTCTGCAATGGTATATAAGGTGATCACCTGGAATGTCAGGGGTTTGAACAATCCTATTAAGAGGAGAAGGGTGTTAACTCATATCAGGCGGTTGGGTGGTCAGGTAGTCTTCTTACAAGAAACCCATTTAATGAAAAAAGAGGTAGACAAGTTGAAAAAAGTATGGGGTGGGCCTGTGTAATGATTCATCGATCTCCTTAAAAAAGAGGGTGGTTATTACTCTCTCTGCCATAAGGCAGTCAACTGAGTGGTAGACCAGATTAAGCATGATAAGGAGGGATGTTGGGTGCTGGTTCATGGTTGGCTGGATGGACAACCAGTAATTTTGGGCTCATTGTATGACCCCAATGAAGACTACCCACATTTCTTTCACATTGTATCCCAGGTGTTTTTAGACTTTGTCTCTGTGCCTATACTTTTAGGTGGGGACATGAATCAGGTTGTAGATCCTCTGTGTGGTAAAAATGGATCCCCAGATTCCCTCTTATCCATGGGCGGTCTGGCTCTGTAGTGTTTAATATAGGACCATGGCATATCGGATGTGTGGAGGTTGGAGTACCCTACTGGACATGATTATACTTTTTATTCTGCTCCACACAAGTCTTATAGCAGAATAGACATGGTTCTGGCTTCCTGCTTTCCTGTCCACTGGATGATAAGATCAACGATAGAGCCACTTTTGATCTCAAATCACTCTTACTCCCCAGTCACCTATAGTTTTGACCCCGGCATTTCTGAACAGCCTCTTGAAAGGTGGAGATTCAATGTGAGTCTCTAATGATGCAGTTTTTGTTGAGTGGCTGAGGGAGGAGATTCAGACCAATCTGCAGATACATTTCCTTGGGGACACTGTGGCAAGGTGGACTTGAGAAGCCTTCAAAGAGTATGTACAGGGGCGGATTATTGCCTACTTTTTGGCAAAAAATAAGAGGAAAAAATAGGATCTTCAGTCCCCTGAAGAACAATTGGCTGACCTACAAAAAAAGGAGGAAGCCCACTCCCCTGGACTATTACAACTGATGAGGAAGATTCAATACTGCCTAAATATCCTGAACTCACAAAAGGAAGAGTTTGCCCTAACTAGAGTATGACACACTTTACTGGGATGGTGAGGAGAAGACAGGTCATCTTTTGGCTTATAGGTTAAAGAATCTTTCTGAAGAGTTAAAGATCCCTTGTAGGCACAAGGGCATCACCTTCTCCACCACCCCAGTGGCAATAAATGAAGTCTTTCAAGACTACTCAGCCTACTGAGTTTTAGATTAGTGAGACTGTTGTTACATCTTAGACAGAGAGAGTGAGAAAGCAGCCACAGCTTCCTTGAATCAAGGAGGTTATTTTCTAGACTACACTGAACTGAATTATTACTTTTTGGACCTATGCCAATAACTAGCACTGATTCTGTTTTTGGAGTTGACTTTTCTTGGTTTTAACTTTAATTTGCCAGGGAGGAACTGTAGCTGGGAGATTTTTGCAGCCATTTGTGACTAAACCTGTTACTTAACCTCTGTGAAATAGGTGTCTGTTAAGGGGAGGAGTTGAAAGGGGCCTAGTTGAAATGAGGATTTATGGCAGGAGTTGTTTGTCTCTTTATCTGCTGAGACTGAGACAGAGAAAGTGAGAAAGCAGCCACAGCTTCCTTGATTCAAGGAGGTTATTTTTTAGACTACACTGAACTGAATTATTACTTTTTGGACCTGTGTAAGTAACTAGTATTGATTCGTTTTGGGGTTGACTTTTCTTAGTTTTAACTTTAATTTGCCAGGGAGTAACTGTAGCTGGGAGATATTTGGAGTCATTTGTAACTAAACCTGTTACTTAAGCTCTGTGAAATAGGTGTCTGAAAGGAAGGAAGGCACTCCTCAGGGTGTAGGGTCAGAGTTGTAATTGATTGTTTCTGGATGGCATAGGTTTACTCCCTCCCACCCTTCCCCTCACTCCACCCGCCCCAAGCACATAACTTCCTTTATAGCAGGGGTTCTGACATCACTTCCCCAAAACTGCTAACAACATACACCTGCTCATATCCTTAAAGGCAGCGACTGAATAGGGGGAGAGACACTCACAAGCTTGCACAAACTAAAACAAAACCAAAAAACAATAAAAGAAAAGCATCTGTAACTGGAATGGACATAGGCATGTGGGGAGTGGTGCAATGCACTGGCTGTGGAGCAGCAGCCTTCCAGGAGACATTCTGGAGACTGTGTTGCTGCCCTATTTGTAGGCACCTCTCTGGTCTGAGGGAGGAGGTTGTTCATCTCCATGCTGACCTGGCAAGGATTTGGAAAACCTGCTCCCCCACCCAGGGACCACCCAGACCACTGCCACTACCTCAGAGGTGGTCAGGGAAGAGGAGTGGTTGGACCATGGTGGGCTCAGGGAGGGTGAGGGTGGTGGAACAGAGGTGCATTCCTCCAGTTGTGTCTCTCCACAATTCATTTGCCACTCTGATGGAGCATGATTCCTCTATGGAGGCACCCACAGTGGAGACCAAGGAGGATGCAGGGAACCTCCACAATGGAGACGCACAGGAGGGTGGCACAATTTCCAGGGGAAGTAAAAACTCTGGTGGGAGACTCAATTGTTAGGTAGTACTGGGGAAGGAGGGAAAGGGACGTAAGATGCCTGCCTGGTGCCATGTCTTGAGGAACAGGAAATGAATCCTCAGAATTGTGGGAGCAGCTGCAGCTGTGGGAAGGGAGCTGGATGTCATTATCCACCTAGGGACAAATGACCTGGCTGAGAATGGGATCAGAGCAGTGCAACAGGAGTTTGTGGAGTTGGGGAGCAGCCTTAGACAAGTAGCACACATGGTAACTTTCTTGGAAGTACTACCTGTCTATGGCATGGATGAGGCTTGGCACCCACACCATGGATTCAATGACTGGTTCAAAACTGGCAGAGCTCAAGGATTTGGCTTCACTGGGGCTGTGGATCCACCTGAGGGATTCAGGCCTATATAGGCATGATGGTCTGCATCTATCCAGGAGGGAAATCAGGATCCTAGATGATAGGTTTAAATGCTTCATTGGCAAGCATTTAAACTAGCCAAGGGGAAAGGCACTGAAAAGGAGAAGGGAGATCCTAGCCCCCCCAAAAAAAATTAGTGTAATTAATGAGGTAAACACTAAGATACAGCAGTCGATAGGGAGAAGGGCAGGGGTAAATGGAGAAAAAGACTAAGGCAGTAAGGACAGGGATGGGCCAAAAAGAAATAAAGTCATACAAAAATGCAGGGAAATGACTCCAATGCCTGTAGTCTAGGTAAAAGCTCCTGAAATGGTGGCCTTGATGGAAGAGGGATGCCTGGATATTGTGGCAGTCACAGAAACATGGTAAATAGAGAACCATGACTGGGATGTCAACATACCAGGGTACACAATCTACAGGAGCAACAGGGAAGGAAGAAGAGGAGGAAGAGGAGCTCTCTATGTAAGGGAAGGGATCAAAGCAACAGAACTAAAGGGTAAACAGGGAGGAGAGGAGGCAATGTGGGTCACCTAGAGACTGGAAATGACTCCACAATCTGCACAGGGGTTGTATACAGACCTCCATCTCAGGGAGAGGAAATGGCAAGGAAATGATAGAAGGCATCCTTGGGATGGCAGATAAAGGGGAGATATTTCTGTTGAGGGACCTGAATATGCCAGATGTTAACTGGAGCACCTTTGCTGCAGCAACATCCAAGAGCAGGGCCATTCTTGATGTCCTACAGGGGGCATGCCTCAGACAACTAGTTTTGGAACCCACTCGGGAGAGAGCAATCTTAAACCTGGTACTCTCAAATGGGGACGGAGAGAGGATCTCTGATCTTGAAGTGGGTAGCCATCTGGGAACAAGCGACCACCAAGCAGTGTGGTTCACGATAAACCTAGCTGTAGAGTGACGCCACACAAATGTGAAGGTACTGGACTTTAGGAGGACTGATTTTGTCAAAATGGGAGAGTGCCTCAGAATAGCACTAGCAAACAAGCAAGAAGGTGGGGTGCAGCAATAATGGGGAAACATCAAAACCACCATCACAGAGGCAACAAGCCTTTGTGTGAAGCAAATAAATAAATCAAAATGAAAGAAAAAAACACTATGGTTCTCAAAAGAAGTGGTGGGGAAGGTAAGGGAGAAAAAGAAAGCATTCAGGAAGTATAAGGAAACACAGAAGGAGCAGGACAGAGAACTGTACCAGTTAAAGCAGAAGAAAGTGGGGAAGGAAGTCAGAATAGCAAAGGCCCAAACTGAGGAAAAGATACCTAACTCAGTTTAGAAGGAGGATAAAATCTTTTATAGGTACATTAGGGAGCAAATAAAGACTAAGGCAGGGATATTGATGCCGAATAAAGAGGAAGGTGGATGGGCAGAGAGTGACACTGAAAAAGCTGGGATACTGAATGAGTACTTCTGCTCAGTATTCACAATGGAAAAGCAGGGGAGATACCAATCCAGTCAATATAAGCAATCTGGATAGGGGGGTTGATATTAGTCCTTTCACAGGAGAAAGGGTTCCGAGATAACTCTTAAAACTGAAGGTGGATAATGCAATGAGGCCTGATGGGTTTCACCCCAGAATTCTTAAAGAACTAAGGGAAGAACTAGTAACACCACTGACTACACTTTTTAATAAATCATGGGAGGATGGTGTGGTACCTGAGGACTGGAGGAGGGTGGATGTGATTCCCCTTCACAAAAGTGGGAGCAAGATGGAGGCAGGAAACTACAGACCTGTCAGTTTGACCTCAGTGGCAGGGAAAATGATGGAATCACTTCTGAAGGAAAGTACTGTTGAGTACCTAGAGGCCAGTGGGGCACAGGACCCAAGGCAGCATGGATTCACAGTGGGAAGGTCATGTCAGACAAATCTAATTGACTTCTTTGACTGGGTGACCAGAATAGTAGACCAGGGAGGGGCTATGGACATGGCCTACCTAGACTTTAGCAAGGCTTTTGACACAGTCCCACACAAAAGATTAATAAACTAATTAACCAGCCTGGGAATGGGTCCCAGGGTGGTAGCCTGGGTAAAACACTATCTGGACAACAGGACACAGTGGGTAATAGTAAATGGAGTCCACAGTGAAGAAAGGAGGGTTACTAGTGGGGTACCACAGGGTTCAGTACTGGGGCCAGTCTTTTTTAATGTCATTATAAGTAACATTACAGAGGGACAGGAATGGAAAGTATGTCTCTTTGCAGATGACACAAAGATTTGTAACAGGCTTGATATGCAAAGTGGGATGGAAAGGAAGAAAATGGACTTGTGGGGGGTAGGAAGCAATAGGCTGTTGGTTAACTAGGATCTGCGGCCTATTCTGTAGGTAGGGAAATGGGCAGACTAGATGGACCAAGTGGTCCTTATCTACCATCAAATTCTATATTTCTATGTTTCATTTTGATGGTAAAGTGAGATAGAAATGTATATATTTTTGAATTTTAAAGTTATTTTATAGTTAGGTATAACTAGAGGCTAGGAGAAGCTAGGCAGGGAGGTTGTGGGGGGATAGGTACATGTATGGGAAGCAGAAGATTGGTAAACTGCAATAGCTGTGGGGCAGCAGTCTTTCTGGGGTTGTTGTGGAGTTAAAGAGGATGTCCTGCATGTAAGAGCCTGGAGCAGCTAAGGGCTGAAATAACGCTGCTCAGATGGAAGCTGCGGAGGATGGTGTGGGAAGTCAGAGGAGCAGAGCAGTGGAGGGAAAGACAGAGGGGTGATGCCCAGGGGAGTGAGGGCATCAAGCAGGGGATGGGAGTGAGGAGGAGCAACCAGTATACAGGAGTATCTCTTCCTAAGAGGACTTGGGAGCCCAGGGTGGAGGAATGGCAAGTAGTAAGAGGAAGGGGTGGAAATGTGAGAATAGCATCAGGGATGGGAAATTCTAAAGGGGTGCCTTTATTGAAGAGATTTGCACCACTGTACGGAAGGAATGAGGGAGGGGACATCAGGAGGTGAGGTAGGAGGTCAGGTTGAGCCAGGGCTGAGAGTAGGAGTACAGGGGAGGGGAGAGGGAACTAATTAGGGTAGGCAGGGAAGAGAAGTCAGGCAAAACAGAGTGGAGGATGGAGGAAGAGAGAGAAAAGAAAAGGAAGAGGGGAGGGAAAACGGAAAGCAAATACAGATAGTTAGAAGGGGAGGTGCAGAGTGGGAGATGGAAATACAATTAAGGGGATACATTGTGGATGTGGAGATAAGTTCACCAGGGTGCATATGGAGCAGTTAGGTTGGAAGCAGCTAGTACAGAAGATAAGAAAGGAAGAAAGGACGGGGAGCACGAGTGCAGGGGATGGAAGGGTGGCAATCATAGGGAACTCCATAATTAGGGGTATTCACTGGAGAAGAAAAGGGGATCCAAATGTAAACAGGAGGGTGGTTTGTATGCCAGGGATGACAACGGGGAAGGAAGGCCCAAGAATAAGGGAAATAGTAAGGGTGGTTTGAGGAAAACCTAAATTAGTTATGCATTTGGGAACCAATGACCTAGCTGGGGAGGAGATTGAGGTAGTGCAAAGTAGGTTCCGAGAGTTAGGGAAGATTTGTAGGGAGGAAGGAAGTTTGCTGGCCTTCTCAGAGGTGATAACAGTAACAAGGGCCAGCACATCCCAGAAAAGAAGAATAGAGGGTTTTAATGACTGACTGAGGAAATGGTGCAGGGTGAAGATTTTTATCTGTATTGGGGACTGGGAGGAGACCAGGTCAAACAATGCACTCTTTTCACCAGACAGGCTCCACCTCAGTAGTGAGGGTTTGAGGGTACTCAGGGACAAACTATGGGAATACATAACCACTACACTTAACTTAAAATACTGGGGGGCAGCAGGTGTGCAGGCCCATGGATTCTGAGAGGAGGAGGTCAGTGAACTCCCCTCCCCCACAGTGATGAAAAAGGTCTGGAGAGATTGAGTTGGAATGAGCAAGAACATGGTTAGCGAAGGGTGGAGTTGGTGAGGAACACATAACAAGGGTACATGGAGGCTTGCACACAGAGGGAATAAATTTGAATAGAAGAATAGAGGGAAGAGAGGGAAGGTCAGATTCTAGGTGGAGTGTGGTGTCTCTGAATGTGCAGAGTCTTGGAAACAAGATGGACAATCTGCAGGCACTATTAGCAGACAGGAGGATGGACATAGCTGCAATAACCGAGACTTGGGCAACATCACACCATGACTGGGACCTTGAGATCCCTGGATACAAACTATACAGGAGGAACAGGGTAGTTGGGAAGGGGTTACAGTTTATATCAGGTAGGGAATAACTTGCACAAGGGAGGAGTCAGAGGAAGGGGAGGTGGAGGCATTAAGGGTTCAGTTAATTAATTAATTAATTTATTTATTGAAAATGTTTCACCAGGATAGTCACACTGAGCAATAAGAGACTTGTTTCACGGTGCAACCGGGGGGGGGGTACAAGGGAGGAGGGTATACATAAAACAATCAATAGGTTAAACATTGGAGTCAAGCAATTCGAACAGTTGTTACATACTGTAGTTAAGTGTGGCTTTACAAACTTGCTACATGAGGAGACACTACATACATGTGCCACAAAGAGGGTGGCATAACATACTTGATTACACATCTAGAACTATTCATACTTACATCAGTCCAATAGAGGGAGAAAAGTGAGGTTGGGGGTGGTTTACAGACCACCCAATCAGTATGAGAAGAGGGACAAGGAACTGAGCTCACAAATATTGGATGCTGCGGGGAAAGGAGAGGTGGTAAATGTGGGGGACTTCAATCTGCCCAAGGTGGACTGGAGCATACTATCCACAAAATTGTGTTAGGAGTCATGAGCCTGCAGGGACTGTAGAGTGGGTTCCTGACTCAGGGTGTCACTGAACCAACAAGAGATGATGCAATTCTTGATCTGGTGCTCACAAATGGGGAGTATGTACAGGAAACAATGGTCAAGGAGCCACTGGGTGGAAGTGACCATTGCACAGTGTGGTTCCAGTTGGATATGGCCAAGGAAAGCATCCCAATTAAGATCAAAATCTTGGATTTCAGGAAGGGAGACATCAGGAAAATGGGCAAAGTGCTAAGGAGCCATCTGGCAGAAGGGATGTGCAAAATATTTCACACAATTAACGCGTTTCACAAAATATGTCATTAGGCGAAATGCAAAATTTCGCTGGCAGTTGGGCATGAAATTTCTCCTCCAATTTGGCAAAATTTTGCTCATGGGTGACATTTCACACCCGTGGGTCAAATGTCATCACCCTTGGTGAAATTTCACCACCTGAGGGAGCAATTTCGCCTCTCATGGCAAAATGTTGTGGCCACTGGCCAAAGTTCTCGCTGGTTTCTAGTGATCCCCCACCCCCCGGCCACTCGCTGGCTGAATTATTTTTTTCCTGGGGTCCAGTGGTCCCCTCCAGTAGATCACCGGCCGAAATTACATTAAATAAGCACCCCCACACACACAAGTTACCCTGCCCCTCGATTTGTTTTATTTAAAAAAATAAATAAAATTCACCATGTACTCCCTGGTGTGTAGTGGCCCATTGGCTGGTCATTGTCCATAATAAAATGAAATATGCACCACCCTAACTTACCCTGCTACCTCCATTTGTTTTATTAAAAAACAAAATTCACCCTCCACTCCCTGGTGTCTAGTGGCCCCCCACTTCCCCACCAATAGATAGCAGCACCCACCCAGCTCCCCCCCCAGTAACCTGATTGGGCCACCGGCACAGCCCTCCACTCACCTTCATGGCCAGCAGCCCAACTGAGTGTCACTGAGTGCTTGAATGAATGAGGGCATACTGCGCTCATTCATTCATTCATTCAAGTGCTCAGTGGCACTCAGTCGGGCTGCCAGCCATGGAGGTGAGTGAAGGGCTGTGCGTGGCCCAGTCCAGGGAACTGGGGGGGCTGGGGGGTACTACTATCTATTGATGGGGTGGGGGTCCACTAGACACCAGGAAGTGGAGGGTGAATTTTGTTTTTTAATAAATCAAATAGAGGCAGCAGGGTAACTTGAGGGGGAGTGCTTATTTCATGTTACTATGGCCAATAATCAGCTGGGGGGGACCACTATACACCAGGGAGTGGAGGGTGGTTTTTTTTATACAACAAATGGAGGCAGCAAGGTAACTTTGGGGAAGGGGGAGTGCATATTTTAATGTTATTACGACCAGTGACAGCCGGGGGGAGGACCACTAGACACCAGGGAGTGGACAGTGAATTTTTTTTTAATAAAATAAATGGGGGTGCAGGATAACTTGTGTGTGTGTGTGTGTATATGGGGGGGTTCAATTTATGGATTTGTGGTGGCTGGCAGCAATGGGCAAAATTGCAAAATTTTGCCTCAAATTTGTGAAACATATACCCCAGCAAAATTGCCAATTTCACCTGCAAAATTTTATTTCACTGCATCTCTATCTGGCAGGCATTAGATCAGATATGGGGGTGGACAAAAGGTGGTCAGTCATGAAGGAAGGAATACTGGTTGCCACAAATGAATGCATCAGGCTCAGGGGGAAGAACACAAGGACCAAAGTGCCCAGCTGGTTCAGTTCTGGGGTCACCCAGGCAGTAAGGGAAAAGAGGTTGGCCTATAGAAAATTCAGGAAGACCAAGAGAGAGGTTGATAGGGAAAACTACCTAAGTTTGGCTAGTGAGGCAAGTAAGGAAGTCCGGTGAGCAAAAGCATGGAAGGAGCTGCAGATAGCTGAAGGAATTAAAAAGAGGGAGAAGGCTTTCTTTTGCTATGTAAGTGAGAAAAGGGACAAGAAGGAAAGGATTGTTAGGCTTAAGAAAGGGGTGGAGTGGGTGGAAGATAATGGGGGAAAAGCAGAGATACTAAATGAATATTTCTGTTCCGTCTCACCAGGGAGAAGGAAAAGAGCAGTGAGGGGGCACTGATGCAGTGATAAAGGAGAATAGAGTGAAGGGAAAGGCTGCTGGCACTGAGGGTGGACAAATCACCAGGTCCAGACAGAGTACATCCAAGGGTACTAAAGGAACTGGCTGAGGAGCTGGTGGGGCCACTGGCAAACCTTTTTAATAGTTCACTAGAGTCAGGCATGGTGCCACAGGACTGGAGAACAGCACATGTAGTGCCTCTCCACAAAAGCAGTCCCAAGGATGACCCAGGGAATTACAGACCTGTCAGTCTGACCTTACTGAGGGCAAGCTCATGGAGACCATAGTAAGGTAAGGTTGGTGGAAAATTTAGAGGAGCATGGTCTCTGGGATGTGAGGCAGCATGGGTTCATGGGGGGAGATCGTGTCAAATGAATCTGATTGATTTCTTTGACTGTGTCACCAAGTTGGTAGACAGAGACCAAGCAGTAGACATCCTCTATCTTGATTTTAGCAAGTCCTTTGACTCTGTGCCCCATAAAAGGTTGATCTGGAAGTTGGTGGATCTAGGAGTTGGGGAAAAGATGGCCCAATAGGTGGAAAGCTGGCTGAGGGACAGAACCCAGAGTGTGGTTGTGGGGAGAGAGTTATCTGACACCTGAGAGGTAACCAGTGGAGTCCCACAGGGCTCAGTGTTAGGGCGGGTATTGTTCAATGTCTTCATCAGTGACATTGGGGATGGCATTAAGGTAAAAATTTGCCTATTCATGGATGACACCAACTTCTGTGGGAGAGCGGACACATCTGAAGGGATATCGGACTTACCGGAAGATCTGGAAAAGCTGGGGAGGTGGTCCAGAATCTGACAGCTTGGCTTCAATGCCAAGAAATGCAAAGTTATGCATATTGGAGCCAAGAATCCCAGGACACAGTACCTGGGTGGAGTCCAAGTATCTGCATCAGAGGAGAAGAACCTGGGAGTGATGATCGCTAGTGACCTGAAGCACTCCAGCAGCACAAGAGAGCAGCAGCAAAGACAAACAAAATGCCGGGATGCATATCTAGGGGGATCAGTAGGTCATCTCATTGAAGACAGTGGGCAGCTTTAAGAGAGGCTGGGATAAACATAGGGGAAGGTAAGGATCATGGGTAGGTATGTAGGATGGGAGGAGTGGGGAGGGAGGAGGGCAGGGATATTAGCTCAAGCTGTGGACCCTGCAATATGAGCAGACTTGATAGACAAAATGGCCTTCTTCTGCTGGCTTCTTTGTATTTTGTATGTATGTTCGTATGTACTACCAGGGGCTACACACATCTAAATTACATTCACAGGACCAGTCAGAAGAAGCCATTGCTTCCTTTTTTTGCCTCTAGTATGCTTCCCAGGATTACTGAGGACTAGTGCTGTGTGAAATTGGAAAATTTTGCCCAGCTAAATATTTTGTGGAATTTGCAAATTTCGCGAAATATTTAGCTGGGCAAAATTTCGCCACCTGAGGGTGAAATTTCACCACTATTAAAGTGACACGTAACATCATTAATCTTCAGAGGCTGCATGTGGAGGGACTCCGCAATGCCCTTCAACCATCTGATGTGTCATTCAACCTGTTGCTTCCTCAGTCTGAATGAAAGTGATTTCCTTGCCTTATCCTCCTAGTTCCAGTATTTATGCTTTAACCTGGTAATTGCTAGCTCAGCTTTCCTGGAGGGCCAGGACATTCAGCTGCATGCAGAAGGAGTGTATATCCCTGTAAAGACTTTTTATTGTCTAGTGGACCCCTCCAGGCTGATCATGGCTGAACTGAAGAGCCCCTCAAGTCACCCCGAGTTATTTCCCAACCCTATTTCCCAGCCATGAGCCCGGACCGCAATCTATAAAAAAAAAAAAACAATCCCCTCGCCTGTCCCTGGTGTCTAGTGGCCCCCCACCATGTCTTAAGTCAGCACCCACCTCACTCCCCCTCAGTACCCCAATTTGGTCACGGCACAGTCCCTCCTCCATGGCCAGCAGCCCGACTGAGCACTTCAATGAATGAGTGCGTGCTTGTATGAGCACATGCTCATTCGTGAAGCTCATCGGGTTTCTGACTGTGAAGTGAGTGGAGGGTGTGCCGGGTGGCCCAATCAGGGTACTGGGGTGGGTGGGGGGCACTTTCTCAGCTATGTGGGGTCCACTAGATACAAGGACAGAGGAGGGGACTTTTCTTTTATTTTGTAAAGATTGGGGTCTAGGGTCATACAGTTCAACTGGTGATTGGCAACAGGGGGACCACTAGACACCAGGAAGGGGTATAAATGAAATAATAACTGTGACATAGAAGGAAGGGTGGCTGTTGTGGTGGGCGCCCTTCTGATATGAGAAAGAAAATACCATGTATGCAGGTACAATCTCGATGATTATATAACCCATACAGGATGTAGAAGCATGGTAACAATGTGCCTTTGTGGGTGAAATTGCAGGTGACATTTCACAATTTTGCCACAATTTCTCAAAATATTTCATGGAGCAAAGGAGATCACTGGAGACCCCTGTGACAGAGCAGGAAATAGCCACTGAGATCCATCAGATATTTAGTGGTAAGGCACAGGGCCCTGACAGCCTCCCCATAGAGTTCTATAAGATCTTTCAGGACTTGTTATGCCCCTTATTGATTTTCACTTTTCAGGAAGCCTGGTAGTCATTATCTCTACCAGACAGTGTGACAGAGGCTACAATTTCAATACTTCCAAAGAAGGGGAAGGACCCCGATGTATGTGTTAATTACTGCCCCTTCTCTCTCCTTAACGTTGATTACAAAATTCTAGCTAAAGTGCTGTCATTAAGATTGCAAGTCTTGTTACCTTGCTTGGTGCATGCTGATCAAGTTGGTTTAGTTTCAGGGAGAGATGGTGAAGGCCATATCAGGTGGCTGATTGATTTATTATGGGTGGCTGAGTCTTCTCTAGAACCAGTAGTGGCTATTGCACTGGACACAGAGAAGGCGTTTAATTCTCTTGAATGGCCCTACTTATTTGCTGCCCTCCATTCTTTTGGGATAGAGAAGGGTTTTATTAATTGGGTATGTACTCTATATTCAGCCCTGAAGGCTTCGGTGTTGACCAATGGGCTGGTTTCTGCTATGTTTCCTTTGGAGAGAGGCACAGGGCAAGGATGCCCCTATCTCCAGCCCTCTTCATTTTACTGTAGAATCTTTTGCACAGAAGCTGTGAGAGAATCCAGGACATAACAGTTCATGGAGGTGGAGGAAGAAACTTTGAAATCTATGTTGTTTGCTGATGACATTTTTCTCATCCTGCAGAACCCAGCTCAATCTTTTCCGAGGCTGGTGGAACTTTTGGGTCAATTCATGGCCTTATCAGGCCATAGGAACAGTTGTGGAAAAACTGAAGTGTTACCTCTAAACTTGAATTGCCACTCTATTTCTTTAGAGGGTCTGGGGCTTGAGTGTGTGAAATGCCTGGTTAAATATTTAGTCATTCTTATCTCCCCAATTAGAAGGAATGGGTAAATCTTAACTTCTCCCCATTGTTAAAGTCATTGCAGGAAGATTTCAACTGGTGGAAACATCTCCACTTGACTCTATGGGGAAAATTGCACACTATACAAAAGGTGGTCCTCCCTAGATTATTATATCTCCTTCAATATTTGGCTTGCCCTGTTCTGGAAACTGTTTGGAAGACTCTTGATAAACTTCTTAGACATTTTCTTTGGGACAGAGGAAAACCTTGAATTTCATTGGCTTAATTGGCAGCCCCTGTGGGTAAGGTGGACTTCAGGTACCTTGGTTTTGGGGTTACTACCTAGCTTCTGGCCTGCGACAAATCTGGATGTGGCTGCATGCTGAGAAGTGTTGAGACTCCACTAGGTGGCTAGCATTGGAGGAACAGCTATTTCCTGGCATGGCCCCCGAAGTCATGTTAAGGCACCATCCTGTGGCTTGCCCAACTTACCCTATAAATGACTACACTTTAGCTATCTAGAAAGGGGTATGTAAAACCCAGCTTTACAATGGCAACCTCCCCTTGCATGCTGTCCTTTATGGAACAATCGTAAATTTTTGATTGGTGAGAAACCTTTTAATTGACCCCTGTGGGTTGTGGGAGATATTCAGAGAGTAGCAGATCTCTTCTAACTGCAGACAGGTCAGTTTAAGGATTTCATCACCATTAAGGCTCAAGTGTCACTGCCACAGTCACACCTTTGGAAATACTTTCAAATACAGCACCTGATGTCCTCGTATGTCAGGCCCCATCTCCACCTCCCATTAAAAGGATCCTGGGATAGAAACATAGAAACAGAAACATAGAAACATAGAAGTTGATGGCAGATAAGGACCGCAAGGCCCATCCAGTCTGCCCATTTCTTTTTCTACCTTAAAAATGTGCCATCGGCCTTTGCTCTGTTAGTGGCCTTTCTATTCATACTCATCTATATTGCTCCCTTATGCATATTCCATGCCTGTTTGAAGCCCTGCACTGTATTCATAGCCACCACTTCCTGAGGTAGGCCATTCCATGCATCCACCACCCTTTCAGTGAAAAAGAATGACATCTTGGGTTTGGCATATGGGGGACAATCCACTTCTCACCCCCCAAAGATTGGCCAGGTTTACAAAGGGCTACTGCATGTATATATCCTCCCCAACCCTCACTCTAAAATCAAGATGGGAAAAGCAGTTAGGCACTCCTTTAACAGAAACTGACACTCCTTTAACAGAAACTGACTAAGTGTGTTGCTGGCTGAATCTTTCAGAGGCCTGTCAGGACCTGAAAGGGAGGGATATGCAGCGGAAAACCTTACACCTTTGGCATAGGACCATGGAGCTACTAAACAAGATGAACCTAACTGTCAATTTGGACTCTTGGAGGTGTCACCAACAGGCTGGTACTTTACTGCATATCTTGTGGTCATGCCCAAGGCCAGCCAATTGGTGGAATCTAATTAGGGAGAAGCTATCCAAAGTTCTTGGTTGTCAAATTCTTGCAGATCCCTCTCTTCTCATACTAGGCAACACAAATCGGCTCCCTATACAAAACAAGCCTAGCTCCTTGTGGTTCATGGCTGCCATCACTGAAGCTAAACGTCTTATTCTCCAGAGATAGCAATCTGAATTGACTCCAACTGTGGAGGATTGGGAAGCAGGCCTTTGTAAACTATAGGGCAGTGCAGAAATGCTCTCTGTTTGCCCAAGTTTGGGACCCTTATTTCAAAGTGGGCCACACATAGTAGGCCTTGAAGTACATGTGAAGGTTGGACTTAATCTCAGTTCCCCTGTTGCGTTTCTTTTTGGTTTATGGATGTAGTTGTTTAATGCAAGGTATTGCACCTCACTGAGCCTTTCCCTTCTCAACTAAAGTTGGCTGGCCCTTTGCCGCTTGACTGCTTTGCCATTGTTAGTCTTTTACTGTTTTTGACCTGTTTGTTGTTATATTTCTTATTGTAGCTGAACAGATATGGTGTTGCTATTTTTAATTTAAATGTGCCAGTTGGCCAGCAGGATGATTCAGTGTTTAATGTGCAATGCATTGATACTTTTTTTCTTTCTTTTCAATCTGTAGTTATGAATTTGAGGGGGACAGTTTTACTTATGTCCAAAAAATGCTAATGAGCATTTCATTTTAGAGGGAGCAATTAGATACTACGGGGTGGATTATTTGTTTTCATGTATTCCTTACTTCATGCAATACCCCCTAACCATGTCTCATATAATTTAACCCCCCATCATTGTATCTTATATTCTTTCATGGTTCTTACATCATATGCAAGGATGTGATATTATTAGTACCATGTGTCTAGAAGGCTTATATAAGATGCATGCTGGCCAAATGTTGTATTGTGTTGGTGTTATGTTTATGTAAATAAAGATTCAATAAAATTTTAATTGAAAAAACAAACTGCAAATAAATTACAAAGATCAGACAATTAATTACAAATAACTATGCAGATACTGCAGATAAATAAATAGATAAATAAATAAATGGTTACCATGAGCAGACTGTCTCTAGCAGCAGCTCAATAAATTAAATTAAAATTAATGAATTAAAAAAAATTAACTCAGAAAGAAGACTAGCTCAAAGTGACAGGTTTTCATAGCCCCTTTGAAGGTCAGCACTGAGTTGGTTGAGTGGATGAAATGGACAAGGTACTCCACAACAGTGGAATAGTCCCCTTAAATGATCTGTCCCTGGATAACTTCAGCCTTGACCTGGGCACAGACACTAGGCTACCATCTGTGGAGCAAATGGGGCAGACTGAGGTGTATGGAGTCAGGAGATCTTTCAGATAAGCAGGTCCCAAACTATGTAGGGATTTGTAAACCAACAAACAGATTCTGAAGTCAGTGCACCACTGAATAAGCAGCCAGAGCAGTTCTTGCAGCACCGGTGTAATATAATCACAACAAAATGTCCCTGAGATCAAGTGTGCTGTTGCATTCTGGACCAGCTGCATGCAGAGCATTAAACTCACAGATAATCCTAGGTAGAGGACATCACACTAATCTAGCCTAGATGTGACAAAGGTATGAACTATGGTTACCAGATCATCAGGCAATAGAAATGGTTTGATTAAGACAATGTTCAGAAGGTGAAAAAAGCCACAACAGAAAACTTCTGGCACTTGGTTTTCCAGATACAGCCCACAGTCCATAGTGATCCCCATATTTCTGACCGTTTCCACAGCTCCAATGGTGGTACCATTTAAAGATGGCAAGCAGGAGTCGCTCTTTATCATAAGCAACCCACTGGAAACTGTCTTGATAATCATCACATCACATCAGTCTTGCTTGGGTTGAGGCTTAACCAGTTGTAGGCCCTCCAGTCATGGATCTCTTTAAAACAACAACACACCACAGGGCCCTCATTTTCTCCAGCAGGTGCACATGACAGACATAGTTCTAAATTATCTGCACAGCAGCGAAACTCCAGACAATACCATTTGATGATCTCACTCAGTAGCAGCATGTGCATGGCAAACAACATAGGAGCCAGAATTAAGCTATGAGGTAAACCACAGTCAAGTGCAACCAACTCAGAGGTGGAAGTACCTAAGACAACCTTTTGCATTCTTCCAGGCAGGACTCAAACCAACATAAAATGGTGCCCTGTGAGTCCCTCATACTGTAGTCCCTTAGGCATTTCAAAAACACACCATGGTCCACCATGTCAAACAATGACGAGCAGTTAAGAAGGACAGAAGAACACAAATGGAATAATGCACTCTACCTCTCACTATGAGGAGATCATTGAATGCCTTGAAGAAAGCAGTTCTGTACTGTGACAAGGGCAAAATCCTCACTGGAGAGGCTCATAGATATATCTTTCTAGGAGAGTCTCCAACTGCTTCACCACCACCTTCTCTGTTACTTTCCCCAGAATAGTAAGGTTCAAGACTGACATATAAGTCAATTTAGTGTCATAAAGGGAAAGTTGCTAGAAACCTTAAAAAAGGAGAGACTAGTGGTTTTCCTGGAGGTGAACAGAATTCTGGATGTCAGACAGTATTCTTTTACAGAGGGGATATTATGTCAGATGAACTTAACTGAATTCTTGAATTGAGTTATAAAGGTCGTATACAAAGAGCAGCTAATGGTCATACTGTATCTTAATTCCTGTAAATGATTCAGCTCTGTTCCATGTGAATGACTATTGAAGAAGCTGGATAAGCCGGCCCATCTCTGCAGAAGTAATGCCACTGCTCATGACATCAGTGATCCAGCTTCAGAAGTGAGCCTGAGCCATTTGTGGCTGGCTGGAGGAGGAGGAGGATAGAGCACCCAAGAAGATGCTCTCCTCCTCTGGTGAGAGAGTGTCTGTGCACTCCACTGCAGTACTACCACTTTGGTGACCAGAGGTGGCAATGCAAGCAGAACCACAATGGGAGAGGGTTGTACCTCCCAGTTGAAGACACTGGCATTCTTACAGTACATGCAGATGACCTCCTCAGTCCTTGCCCACAAGGTACCTGGGGCAGAGAAAAAGTAAAAAGGGAAAAAACACCCTCGGTTGTAGGATGATACTGCCTCTCTCCTTGCAGATTCCACCCCTCTTTCTGAGCTGCCATCCAACATCTGAACTAAACATATCTCAGGCTTGGCAAATCCAGGAGGCTTTACCAAAGTGGGGAAACATAGGGTGCTTTCAGGTCAGAGGTTAAGTCCCAGGGACAGTGGATGATGGGATGGGGGAAAGAGAGGCTCATTGGAGCAAGTTGAATGTATGAGACATAAAGTATACTAAATTGAAAAAAAAAAGAAAAAACTGGGGATCTAGCGATTGGGGAATAAAATCACAAGATGGGTTAAGAATTGGTTAAGTGACAGAACCCAGATGGTCATCCATAATTAAGAATACTTTATGGATGGGGTCACCAGTGGAGTTCTGCAAGGTGTGATCTGGGACCTTTCCATTTCTGCATTTTTTTGTGATATTGGAGTGGGGATCAGGGGGAGATCTGCCTCTTCAGAGATGATACAAAGCTCTGAGTAAGAGATGCTTCCACTAGCTGACCCCATGAATATTTCCCTAACCTAATGCAGTTCTCTCTCCCTATTAGCACTTAGTTATTCCTTAGCACGCACTTCCCCATGTTATGTCTACGATAATGTCTCTGGTTGTGCTCCTTCTCTACAGCTCTCCGCCCCCTCACTCTTCCTCTCTCTCTTGTCCTCTATCCTCTCTACACCTCATCCGCTATCTCCTTGTAACCTAGCCTCTAAAACTTTGTTTTTCAGATGTTTTGTAACTCTGTTTAACTTACACTTTTAAAACCTTGTCCTATGTATTGAATTTGTAATATGACTTACCTGTCTTACGTTTTGAATTGTAACCTGACGTGGAATCTTTTTAAAAGAGCTCTGGCTCAAAGGTATTGTAATCCTAGACCTAATAAATACAAAAAAAATATACAGTGGTAAGGAGGGAATAAAAAGTATGAAGGAGGATCTGTAAAGGCTGGAGAAGTGGTCGAGAGAATGGCAGATGAAATTCAATGCCATGAAGTGCAAGACTATACACGAAGGGATACAAAATCCAGGGACTGCATTCAGAATGGTGGGGTTGCTGTGAAGAGTAAACAGAGGAGTAGTACCTGAGCCTAAAAACATTGGAACATTTGATGTGCTACAGATGCACAAATACCTCCACAGGGTTAGCAAAGCAGACAATGCAGAGCTGTTTATGCTAAGTGGAAACACAAGCACCAGAGGGAACTTCAATGAAGCTGGTGTGGGGAAATTTAAGAGAGACATTAGAAAACTTTACTTAATGTAAAGTGGTAGAATGGTGGAACAGGTTAACAATGGAAGCAGTCTGTGCAAAATCAACAAAGAAATTCAAACAAGGGTGGGATAGGCATCTGGAGCTGGTGAAGACAGTGTCAAAAGGGGAGATAGGAATGAAGAGAAAAGGGTCACAAGGGCTTGTTCACAATAACGACATTAGGTAACCAGGGCTGAGCAGACTCTATGGGCCGCAGTGCCATTTTCTGACAAAAACATCAATGTTTCACCTTCATGGGGTCCATGGACTCCTTTCCTTCTCTCTCTTAGTCTTCCATGGTGAATTTCATCTTGGCTAATTGCAGCTCCACTCAAGTCTTTGAGTGTGGAAGGCAGTGGGCAGCCAGGTTGGCTGGGCCCTACAGTGCTGACACCATGGTGCTACACTACGTGGGTTTCTTCCTTTCAGTATCTCTCCCTCCTCAGGATGCTGTGGAGGAATTTCTTTTATATATCTTTCTTTCATGCATACATATAGAGTAAAGTGTGTTACAGTGTATTATAGTTTAGAGCTGCTAGTGTAGTTGGATATTAGCCAAGTCTGAGTAAAAGCTAAGGGTCATTGCAAGTTCATATGAATAGCAAAGCAAGCAAAAAACACTAACTCGTGCTGGCTGAAACCAGCTCCTTAGGTTTGAGATAAGAAGAAGCAAGGTTTGAGAAAAACAACTCTATATATGGAAAGGTATGTAAAATTAGAGTGGGGGTCTAAAGACAGTACCACGACTCATAATGTTATTTGCTGTAACAAAAATGTGTACATGCTAAGAGTGTTATAAAATACTGTGTAAACCTTTGTTCAGGGAGCTCTCGCCTTTAGCTGAGGCTCCCACATATATATGTGCAGACAATAAACTGAGTTTATTGGAATAACCATTGGGTGTGGTTATTGAGTACATAGAAATTAAGGTAAAGTATAGACAGTAAAGAGAATCTGCGACCACAGTTTTGGCGTAGTCGGCAGGATGGCTTCACTTCTCCATGTCACACTGCGATCGGACTGCCAAGTCCCAGCCTCAGGGGAGGGTGGCCCCGGAGGTTCAAGTCCCACCATATGTGTGATGCCTTTGAAGTGGTGACAGCCATCATTTACTGTGGCACCAAGAGTGCTGGGTGGGCACTCGGCATCAGGGGATGCCCAAAAAAGTAGGAGTGTTGGGTGGGCACTCCAAGACCGGTTAGGCACCTTTTAGGGACTACAATGGGAAATACGGGGGACCTCTACCAGATAGATCTCAACCTAGTACTGTTAGAGATTTTTTGTTTTTGTTTTTGTTTTGTTTTTAAACTGCAACCCAGAGCTCTGGAAAAAGACTTGGTTTGGCAGGTTACTCAAATGGCCAAAAGAAAACCTTTGAAAGGGTTAATAGCTGCAGTGTTTGGAAATTATCATGAAGGTCCTGCAGTCAGTTTTCTTACTCAGACTAGTGTATCGGAAAAGAAGAAGAAAAATACCTTGGCACTGGGTAAGTCTGAATGTTTTATTCAAAGTTGTTTTATGTCTGTCTGTTTTATTTCTGTAATACATATACTAAACAAGGTAATGCTCCGTCTTTCTCGTGCATATTTTCTAGCTTATATCTGTGTTCTGTAATTATGTTCTGTTGTCAAGGTTGTGAGATAGGATTGACTGCTTTTCAGTGCACAACATGTTACAGTAAAAAAAAAAAAAAAAGCTTCTTTGCCTCATAGCTGACTGTTTTAATTGGCTTTATTTTTAATGGAACATTTGTGCTGCCTAGATAGGGTCAGTGAAGAACTTTTGTATGTAGTTGTTGGTGAAGCAGGTAGTGTTGAAGGTGAAGAGATATGACGTCATAGATTGCAATGTGCAGAAAGATTTGTAGTTTGCAAGCAACGTGCCAAGCCACTGCTAGGTGAAAATGTAATGTGTTAACAGCTATAAATGGCTTTATCATACTTCTAGTTAAAACCAGAAACTTTTTGCAAAATGGCAGAGTGCCATATTTTGGCTATGCCCCAGAAGGTGTAACCATGTTATACTAGATGTGTTCACTTACAGATGGTATGTTGTGCTGTGTTTTAAAGGTGTTGAAAGGAGTTATTAGAATGTGTTTAAAAAGTGTTTTGTTCTGGAAAGATTTGGCATGGCGATATGTATAAATGTGTTGGTTTAAAAATTGTCAGTGTTACAAGACAGGGGGAGGCAGCACATATATCTAAAACACGTACAGTTTTCTAATGAAACTATGGGCATTACCTCAGCAAATTGGTGTGAAACAATGTCAGTCTTATTTTGTGTTAAGTATTTCTTTTTGTGTATGTGTATGTGTGTGTACTGTCTTGGCCAGCAGTTTTATTGTAAAGATATTTAATATCAGTAGTGTTCAAGGACACTACAAAAATAACTGGGTTTGAAAGACCCTTGCATGCACACTGTGACCTTTTGCACGTTATTTGACCTTCTTGTGTTTCAACATTTTATGTTACTACCAGTTCAAACTTGATGTGTATTCCATACCTGAAGCACAACTTTTCACACAAAATGTATGTTTTCATGAAAGCACACCAAGAGTGGACCATGTAATTTGACTTTTTATTGCAAAACTAGTATTCTAAGTGAAGAGAAACAAACTTTTCTTCTCCTCTCACTGCTTCTGACTTGCATCCAACACAGGCAATACTCCAGCTGGAAGGGGAAAATTATTCATCATCTCCCCATATTTTTATTATATATATATAGTACGCTTTTGAAAAAAGGAATATTACAGCTGTTTTTGAGAGTCTACCATCTACAGTTAAAAAACAATGGTTTTGGTTTTTATGTGTGACCATGGTGTAATCATTTTTTTTTTTTTTTTTCTTTTGAAATGCATTCTAAGAGATATGTACGTACGGTATTACCATCAATCTGGATTTTTTATAAACTCAGCTGACATTTTGTCATGCTTAGGATAAGGGAACCCAGGGACGCTTGGCTTCTTTTATCCTATGAAAATAATCTTGTTTTATTTTTAAACTGGTGTGTGTTTGTTTTTGTTGTTTGTCTGTGTTTCTTCTCTTTCTTCTAGAGAAAAAGAAGTTCCCCATCTTTATAGTAAGGTATGAAACTTACTAAACTAATTGTAATATTATTTTGTTATAATTTAAAGTGTAAGTAGGTGGGGACTGCAATGGGGCCACCCCATTACCATTTATCCAGTGTACATTTTTTTCAAGGTGCTGCGCGACTAGCTACTAATATTGCCAGACCATTTCTGGGTTAATATTCATGTCACCATCTAGAGCTAACCTTTTTATCGCTACAGTATTCGAGCTGTCTCTTTCACTTTGAGCTGTCTCTTCCACCAGTAGGAGCTTGGAGGGAGGGGGTAAGCTACCCTTCCTCCATCCCTTCCAGTGTAATACCCACAAAGGTTGCAAGGTACATCACTGTTCCCCCAGAGGGGTAAATAAGGAAAATGTGTATTTGCCAATAATTGTTTCTTATTTACAGGTTTAAAAAAGACCCAAAGTATTTTAACAGCATAACCCAGCTCAAGCCCTTCTGTTTTCTCTAGTGCAAACAGTTAAATCTCACACCTATTATTGGTACAAGGGTTTCTGCCCTCAGCAAGTAATCAGTTAAGCTGGAGGGTGAAGTTGTGTATGTATGTCCACACTCCCACACATATTCATTATTTTGATTGTCTTTTCAGCCTTCTTATCCTGTTAAAACAAATGCAAAACAACTTTTGTCATAGCCGTACAGCAATAAATGCATTTTTTTTTTCAACCAGTAAATTCACAGTACTCTAACATTTCTGGATTCTAAGCTAAGTTTACAGTCTATATGTGTTGTTTAAAATGTATTTTATGCATTATGCATTATGCTCAGTACTGAAATTGTTCTATTACAAACATGCTTATGTTTCATGTTTATGTTATAATGTTTTGATATACATCTTGCTACACTGTATCATGTGTGTATTCAGAAAAGTGCTCCACATGTATAATGTTTTTAATGCTCATAACCAAACCTAAATACTGGGGCCAGCATTGCTGACCCACCCCTACAATATGTTCCAAAGCAAAACCAAAAGTAAAATTAATGCTCCGTTTGTCTTATTACTCACAGGTACCCCTGAAAAATGAGTGTACTCTATGTAGGTTTTTGTCATTTTAAATTTTAACAATTATAATATGCAAAATTTAGATTGTACTCCAAACCTATGCTTCAAGCCTTACCTCACTCAGTACTTTAAAGTATTTCACTATACAGGGTAAAAAAAAAAAAGGTAGACCTTTTCACTTGTCACAGGTGCAATAGGCACTGTTATTAAATTGGCATAGGCCAACAACATATGTATTTGTCCCACTAATTGCATTGTGTAAAAGGCATATTGTTATGAACAATATGTTTAAAGCGCAACTGCATTAAGCAGGTTAGCAAGAGGAAAAGAAAGAGGAGACCATTATGGTTTTCCAAAGAGGTAGCAAAGAAAGTGAAAGCCAAAAAGATAGCATTCAGGCAATACAAAAAGACACAGGAAAAAGGGATAAGGAGAAGTACCAGAAAAAACGAAGGGAGGCAGGAAAGTCAGTAAGGGAAGCCAAAGCTCAGACAGAAGAACACATTGCAAAATCAGTGGTTAAAGGGGACAAAACCTTTTACAGGTACATAAGTGAAAAAAAAAAAGACAAAGGGAGGGATAGTGAGACTGAAGGGGGAGGATGGGAGTCGCATGGAGGATGACAGTAAAGCTGACATATTAAACAGGTATTTCTGCTCAGTCTTTACTGAGGAAGAGAGGGGATATAATAAGAGACATACAAGTATCTTACAGGGAGAAACAGAGTGCAGGAAAACACTATTTTTAAGCGAAAAAGATGTTCCAGGACTAGAGGGCATGGAATGAAGTTGGAGGGAGGACAATTCAAAAGAAACATGAGAAAAAATTTCTTCACAGAATGGGTGGTGGACAAGTGGAACACCCTGCCAGAGGAAGTGGTGGGGGCTAAAACAATCATAGGATTTAAGAATGCATGGGATAGACATAAAGGAATTCTAGAGGTCAGGGGTAAGGGAAAACAGACTTCTAGGAAAACAAACTAAACTTACAAGCTCAAAGGGGGTAGACTGGGTGGGCCATAGGCCCTTATCTGCCGACACTGTCTATGTATCTATGTATTGTAACATTACAAGATTTTATAACTCAGGCCTGCTTACAACAGACAGAAAAATAATGTTCATCACTGTCATAACTGCCTCTGTGATTTAAAAGCAGGAGGTAACCACAACATTGTCATGATTTACAGATGGTCAAATGGTATAACTGAACCTTGGCCTGCACCCCCAGGTGTGCGGTTAATGTCCCATTTTTATTTTTATTTTTCTAATTGCCAGAATTTAGGCTCTGTCACACCACTCTTTACAGAACAAGAAGTAAATGGTTTAAAAGATTGTTATTTATGTGTTTTTAACTCAGTGTCTAACACACTTTGCAAGTTTGCAGGTTTCCAAGGTGTGGCACACATAAGATCTCCACGTTCAACAGCAGTAATACTTTTATCTAAGTTGCCAAGACCTTCATCTTTTTCCTTTAAAAAAGAAAAACAACTGCCACAGTTTTGATGTTATCACCATCTTTGTGCCTGACTGGTTTCTTATAAGGACTATTGCATGAATCCAGTTATTACTACCTCTGCAAGTGTAATGTTTTCAGCAAAATTACACCTATTTGTAGAACTTTAAATCAACTGAAGAAAATCCAGTCAGTTCAGACTCGGCAATCAAGCTTATTGTTTCTGCTTACTATAAAGTTAAGTCTGGGGAAGGGGCACTCCCCTAACTCCAGCGAGAAGATTCTGCTTCAATTGACCTTCATGCAATGCATCCATTTTCTTCACTGCCGCTTGTTCCAGACATGGCTGGTACTTTCTACAACCCTATTGCTCTGTTATGGACTGTGTTCTTAATGGTTTATTGTCAATTGTTACCTTTTTATGGACTGTTAATCTTTATGCAGGGGTGTAATCAACTACGACAAAACAAAGGCCATGCCAGTGTGTGTGTGTGGCTACTCCATTAAAAAGACTCAATGCACCCCTGGCCAGTGTGTCTACTAAATAGCCAGCCAACAGCCAGTCAGCAAAATGAACATTGACTTTTCTACTATGCTGGTATTTTGTTTTTAAATTACTGTCTGCATTGCCCCATATGCCTTGTGGGGTTACCACCATTCTGCAAATGACATTTCATCTGTATTATAACTACATCAACCTGTGGATACTTATATGAACTTATGAACGGTTAATTTCATGGACTGTTATGTTTTATAAGGACTTATCTGTCAAGAGACATTATCAATAGATTCTTCAATCAAGCTCCAAGGGTGTGCCACACCTCAACACAAGGTAGCATCTACCTTATTCACTCTTAAAGTGGATTCCATAAACTCTTTTTCATCAACAAAATTGTTATGTTATATGTGGTGTCACGTGTTAGCATTTTTTTCTCACACATTTCAATTGTGATGTTGACATCCCTCAATTCTGTATTATGTTTTATAAACTCACCATTGTGTTCCATCTGTAACTCCATGCCTTAACTATCTGTATGCTGGGAATCAGTTTTAAATCATATAAATAAAAAGGGGGGTGGTTAGTTGATACAGAGTATCAAAAGGGGGGAGTGTGGAGGAATTTCTTTTATATATCTTTCTTTCATGATACATATAAAGTAAAGTGTGTTACAGTGTACTATAGTTTAGAGCTGCTAGTGTAGTTGGATATTAGCCAAGTCTGAGTAAAAGCTAAGGGTCATTGCAAGTTCATATGAATCGCAAAGCAAGCAAAAAACACTAACTCGTGCTGGCTGAAACCAGCTCCTTAGGTTTGAGATAAGAAGAAGCAAGGTTTGAGAAAAACAACTCTATATATGGGAAAGGTATGTAAAAATTAGAGTGGGGGTCTAAAGACAGTACCACGACTCATAATGCTATTTGCTGTAACAAAAATGTGTAAGTGCTAAGAGTGTTATAAAATACTGTGTAAACCTTTGTTCAGGGAGCTCTCGCCTTTAGCTGAAGCTCCCACATATATGTGTGCAGACAATAAACTGAGTTTATTGGAATAACCATTGGGTGTGGTTATTGAGTACATAGAAATTAAGGTAAAGTATAGACAGTAAAGAGAATCTGTGACCACAATGCCTCAAAACAAAAATGGCAGGAGACTGAAGTGCACATGTATAAATGTGGCCACACACTTCACCTGTCAATATCCAGCCTCCCACAGCCACTTTAATGGCATTGCAAAACCTGCGGACATGCCATCTAGGTTCAGTATAGCAGTAGTGCATACTTTCTACCTTCCCTGGAAGAGGAAAGTATCTTGGATGCTCTATGTGCCTCTCCCCCAAACAGCCCCCAATGTCCTGGGTTAATTACTGAACAGGGGTCACCAGCATCATGAGCTGTAACCCTACCACTTCACTGATGGGCTTGCTTTGATAGAGGATTTTAAATTGTCATTGGTTAATTTATTCTTTTTTACCTGAGTAGCAGGCCATGTAGCTTGACGGTCAGGCAAGATACGCACTAAGTCCATTCCAGCATCATAATGCTATGCTCCTAGCATTGTTTACTGAAAAAATTATCAGCTCCTTGATAACTGAAGTTATCCACTGCACGATACATGTGTGTAGTATCACAAGTGTACTTTGCTAAGTGCTTAAAGAACCCCTATCAAGATAGGTAACCTGGAAAAAAAAACTCAAGTTTATTTACAGTAGGTTTCAACTGATGCTGTTTGCATTTTTAATATTTTGTTTTCTCTTTTTATTATAACTGCACATTAGTATGACAACAGGATCACGGTCTGATGGACTTCTTATGCTCTGGCTGCTTGTCTGCAACTGACACCACAATCATCTATGATATCACTTAGCGCCATATGAAGTTTCCAAAAAATTTTTTTAACTTGAAACTTGTTATTTCAGAAAGTTTTTAAAACAACCAACAACATAAGGTACACTTTGGCATGGTACTGCTGTTGGGTGACATCAGAAACAACACACGGCAAGAGCATAACTCAAGTACCAAGCAGAAAATTATACAGAATAGACAGTTGTACATGATCACAAACAGTAATTGGTGATAAGTGTCATATCAACGATGGGTTATCTAATGTAAAACAAGTAACAACTTCAGCAGAGATTCATGAGGTGAAAAAAGACAGGTCAGTCTTTTCCGCTTTACCCTCATCTGACCATAACTGAGGCCTTTATGGTAAGGTGAGATGGCAGGCAGTTAAGTGGAATACAGAGACATATTCCTCTAGACAGGCGAGTGCAGGGAATTGCAGTTTTGGAGTAGGGGTACTGAGTAGAGGTGTGAGGATAGCAAACAATCTCATTTCTTGTGATTTAGCCCCATCTTCTGTGCTGTTTTATAGGCCAATCTTTCAAAAACTGCAAGTACTGAGTAAGAACTGAGAGCCAGGTGAGCAGAGAAGGGATGCCTGGCTACCTCCAATTCATGAGTATTAGGCATTTGGCTTCCCTGAGTACCATGAGGAGCCAGCATTGATGAGGCTGGATAGGTCCACTGTCTGACAGATTAGCCCAAGAACTGTCATGGCTGGTGACAGTGGAAGAGGACAGAGCAGGATCCTAGAGCAATCAGCAAAGATTTCCTGCAGTAGCTGAGAGAGTCTTGGGCAATTCCACAGAATATGCAAAAGGTCTGCCTCTAGCTGGAAACATCCCCCACAGAGGGAGTGAGGTAAGAGACACATAGCCTTCAGGGTTTGGGGGTTCTGTGCCATCCAAGCAAGATTTTCACCTAAATTAACCTGATTTTGGTGTCTTTGTAGCCCTGATGAGCAGAGTCGGTGCATAATTCTGACTGGGCCTCTGTTATGGGGTGTCCATATTCCTGGTCCCACTTATGCCAACTAGCATCAAGGATGGGTTTCTGCACATCCCTGACAGTGACATATGTTTTCTCTGCCAGGTCTTAAAAGTGGAGAAGACATTTGGCCTCTGTAACCATTGCCAGGAAGGGTAGGGACTGAGAGTTTAGTCAGGTGCCTGTATAGCTGCCCTTAACTGCCCTTAACTGTAGATTTCTCCAGAAGTCAGTGTGCGGAATTATAATTTTATCTTGGATTTGAAGGATGGAGAGCAGGGTGTTGATGCCTAGCACAGAGATTTCTTCCAGAAGCCTGATACCCTTCTCCTCCCAGTCTTTCCATCTGATGGGTTGGCCTCCAACCTTGATAGCTGACTTCTGCTAGATGTAAGTGTGCAAACTTAGGGAAGGCCTAGAGGGTTTAGGGGCTGAGATGAGAGCCATGCACTTGTCCCAGGAATGGATGGTGGTCAAGATAATAGGATAAGAGAAAAGATCATGAGGAGTTGTGACTTAAGAGAATGCTAAAACAGGGCACTGTGGTGACAACCACCTTGAGGTGCACCCATTGCAGTGAGTCAGTCAAGGGTGGGGAGAGCCACTTATATGCCTGCATGATTCAGTAGGCCAAGGCATACCCCTCAGACCAGGGTAGGCCTAACTCCCTCTGCTCCAGTACACTTGCAGTTTGGCATTACTCAGCTTCAGGGGCTTGCCTTCCCAAAGTAAGTGGCTGGTGAGCCATTCTATCCTGTGGAACACCTTGTCTGGGATACTGAGGGGGAGGTTACCAAATACATAAGCAAAGTTTGGTAAGGTTAACATACATAGAGCCTCAATCTTCCACATGAGAAATATAGTCATCTTAAGCCAGTGCTAAATCGCTTGCTCAAAATGCACAAGTAGGGGAGAAACGATTGCATGTACTATATCCTTCCACTCGGTTGTAACACAAATCTCCATAAGACATTCTCTGCCTATGTTACCAGTGACCCTTGATATCAACTGTTGTCACAACTCAGGTTCAGAGAGGATAGCATGGTTTTATTGAGATTAACATTTAGAGCCAGTAGCTCTGTGAACCTGGAGACCACCTCGAACATGGGTGGAATTTATTGGCTAGGCTACAACAATGTAAGAATATCATCCACATAGGTATTCATCAGGTACTCAGACCCATTCACTTTAAGACCTTGTATATTGAGGGACACGATCAGTGTCCTAGTAAGGAGGTCCAAGGCCAACAGAAATAGCTGAGGAGACAGAGGGCAGCCCTACCTCCTGCCTCTATGAAGTGTGAAAGGATATAATATGATTTTTCAGGACCACAGATGATGGACTGTGGTACAGGGTGTGGATCCAGCTTTGGAAGGAGGGCCCAAATCAATACAATTGCAAAAAGTCATGCAGATAATCCCATTCAACAGAGTGGGGGGTTTCGTGAATGTCTACTGCTATTGCTGCCATATGGAGGTCTGATGCCATGAGGAGCTCGAGACTGACAAGAACCTTCGAGTTATCGGTGCCAGATTTCCCCTTCCTGAAGACAGACTGGGTGTAATTGACTAGACAGGTAAGGGCATGTTCCAGCTGAGAAGCCAGTGCTTTGGCCAATTTTTTTCATATCAACGGAAACGAGGGAAATGGTGCAGAAGATCGCACAATCCAGGGGGGGTCATCTGATTTTTTTGGAAGGAGAGTAATTATGGCTTCATCTATGGTAATACATAGGACATCTTTGACCTAAGCTTCCCTTAATGCAGAAAGTAATTGGGAGGGATGATGACATCTGGAATCAGCTGGTACAGTTTGATGGAGATGCCACTGTTGCCCAGCAACTTCCCTCTGTACAGGGAAATGAGGGCCTTATAAAGCTCCTGCTCTGTCATAGGTCCTCCCTTAAGTGGTCAGGAAGCATGGGACTGGGAGTGGACTCCAAGAACTTGAGTATTCAAGATGTGGAGTACCCAGAGGCCTGTGAAGAGTAGAACTGTTCATAGAATTGACTAATGACAAGATTTATCTTTGCAGGGCCAGTGGTTGCAGATACATCTGGTCTGTGGAGTGCAGGTATTATCTACCCCACTTGCCGTTTGCAGAATCTGTAGGCCAAAAGCTGCCCCCCCTCCAATTCCCTAAAGCTATGTTTGGAGTGCAGGATGTGCCACTGTGTATTTTGGTGTAGCGACATGTTTCTGCGGTACTTCAAGCCTGTGATGGAGGCAATTAAGGATACTCTGGGACAAGGGTCACTTTTGATCTCGGATTCATGCTGTGCCAGCAAATCATTGAAAGCTTTAAGCTTTGATTCTCTCTCTTTTATTTGGGTTGTTGAATACAAGATTATGTGGCCATGCAAGTAGGCCTTGAATGCCTCCCAAACCACACCCTTCCCAATCTCTTCTGTCTCATTAGTTTTAAGGTAGAAGGTGCCTTCCTTCTGGATACATTTCAAAAACTTAGGGTCAGCTATCATTAGTGGGTTGCATCTCTAGCATGACAATGTAGCAGCATCATCTGAGGACTGGAAGCAGAGGGCTACTGGCTCATGACCGGATAGGATGATGCAGCCTATGCCCAGGGCTGAGATGACTGAAACAGCAGCTGTGTTAGCCAATCAAATGTTAATGTGACTGTGGGTGTTCTGGATGAGGGAAACAGAAAGAACTGTCCAGGCCAGTGGGACTTTCACACCTACATGTATCCACTAGGCCCCACTCTGACTTCAATCCCTAGAGCACTGCATGTGACTTAGGGTATCTGTAAGGGGAGACCTTAGATCTGTCTAGTATCATGTCAGGAGTGCCACTGAAGTCTCCCCATATTAGGAGAGAAAGACATTTTTCCCCTTATTAATCAGCAGCTGCTTGGCTAAGGTGGGGAAACAAATCAGCACTGTCTCAATTGGAAGCATAGACATTGACCACAATGATTTTCCCACCTGGGAAGACCAGCTGAGCCCCCACTCACCTCCCATTAGGGTCTGACTGAGATTCTTCTATGGACCAGTTGAGGGCTTAGTTAATCAGAATTAAAAACACTTTTGATTTGCTTGACAGAGAGCTATGTACCATCTGCCCGACCCACCCCTTGCAAAGCTTGTTGGTGGTCTTCCCAGTAAGGTGCATCTCCTGAAAGAGTGCAATATCTGCTCAAAGTGATTTAAGGTATTGAAAGACCTTTGTCCTTTTAACAGAGTGATTCAGACCCTTGAGGTCCCAGGAGAGCAACCTCACTGGGGATCCCACTTCCTGTGATGACATTTTAAGTAATGTAAGAGGCTATAACTGTCCACTGGGGCACAGAATACTGACAGACATCATATACTATAGTTAAGTCACCTTTCCCAGTACCATCCACAGAAAAGGACCAGGGCATTTTTTAATAGGGTACCCTACCTAGGAACAATATCTTGTGGCAAATTAACACAATCCTATACAGTATTTTCTAAAAATTATGTAACAGCTAAATAACACAGTTTATAGCTGATATTTTAAATCCGCAAACTAGTACACTATAAGAAGTTTGAAAATTGAAGAAACTAACAATAATGGATAACACCCCACTATAGGGGCAGATTACCTGGACTACATCCCTAACAGCCCCCCTGTGGTGACAGTTTGCACAAAACACTCTGGCTAGCAAGGGAATGGTAGACCAACTGCCTTACATTGCACTGCATACTTTTATACTTTTAGACAATTAATTTTAATTTGTCATATGTGTGTGTGTGTGTGTATTTAAGTTACAATGTATGGTTCAGAGTGTGCTATATACAGTAGGTATTTGTTGTATTAAATGTGTTAATGCATAGGGTTAATAGTGTGTTAATAGTGTGTATGGTATGACATATCATTTAGTTGTGTGCTGTAAGTGAGCAATATTTGAGTATTGGGATATTAGAGGTGGTTTGGATGGTAGTTACTTAATTTTGAAAGGCTGCGTGTGGGTAGGAGTGTCTGAAGTGTTTTGGTGGTTTAGCGTAATTAGTAGCTGTAGAAAGGTGCATTGGGCCTGGTTTTCAAACTCGGATGATGTACAGACTGCCAGCACAGGAGGAGGAGGAGGAGGAGGAGGTAGATAAGGATATGATGGAAGAAATCAAAGGAATGGCTAAGAAGGGGGAGGTATTGCTGGTAGGGGACTTCAATCTACCAGATGTGGATTGGAGCCTCCCAGCTGCAGCAACAGTTAGAAGTGGAGAAATCCTAATGTCTGTGTAGGGATACTTCCTCAGGCAACTAGTTTAAGAATCCACTTGTGGTGGTGGGGGGTAATACTGGACCTGGTATTGTCAAATGGGACAGTGTCACTGACATCACAGTGGGGAGCCACCTAGTGACCAGTGATCATCATATGATATGGTTCAACATAAGAACTTGAGTAGAATCAAACCACACTAAAATGAGGATCCTGGACTTTAGGAGGGCTGATTTTATGAAAATGGGGGAGTACCTCACTAAGGTCCTAGCAGGGAATGGGAATATGGATGGGGTGGAGGAACAGTGGACAAAAATAAAGAACGCCATATGAAAGGCAACAAACCTCTGTGTCATGCAAGTTAAAAATAGCAATAGAAAAAAGAGACTGCTATGTTTCTCCAAGGAAGTAGCAGAGAAAGTAAAGACAAAGAAGCTGCTATTCAAAAGCTACTAGTCAACACAAAAGGAAAAAGATAGGGAGGGTTATCAGATGAAACAAAGGGAGGCAGGGAAAGCGGTTACAAGTGCAAGGGCTCAAATGGAGGAGAACATTGCCAAATCAGTGAAAAAGGGGATAAAACATTCTTTAGGTACATAAGCAAAAAAAGGAAGAAGAAGTGAGGGATAGTAAGGCTAAACTGGGAAGGAGGTGATTGTGTGGATGAGGAGCAGAAGAAAGACATATTGAACAAGTACTTTTGTTCAGTATTTATGAAAGAAGGGGTAGATGATGGGCTACAGTTAGAAGAAAAGGGCATTAATGGAAGGGGGTAGACACTAACCCTTTTACAGAGGAGAGATTCATCAAGGAACTAGAGCAACTAAAAGTTGATAAGACAATGGGGCCAGATGGGGTTCACCCCAGGAGAGTGAATGAAATGTAAGGAGAGCTGATTGCACCTCTGATGGCCCTTTTCAACCTATCACTAAATACAGTGGAAATTCCAGGGGACTGGAGGAAAGAGGATATGGTCCCACTTCACAAAATTGGGAATAGGGAGGAGGCAGGAAACTATAGACCCATTAGCCTGACTTCAGTGGTGGGCAAAGTTATGGAAACATTACTAAAAGAAAGGATTGGGGAATACCCTGTGACCAGTGGATTACAGGATCCAAGACAGCATGGATTCACAGAAAGGGGATCTCACAAAACAAACCTGATCAAGTTCTTTGACTGGTTGACCAGGGAAGTGGATCAGGGAGAAGCGGTGGATATGGTTTACCTGGATTTCACTAAGGCCTTCAGCACTGTTCCACCCAGAAGACTGGTAAACAAGCTGGTGATCCTGAGAATGGGTGGTAAATGGGGTTCACTTGGAAGAAGGCATGGTAACCAGTGGGGTTCCATAAGGGTCAGAAGTGGGATTTGTCCTATAAAGTATCTTTATTAACGACATCACAGAAGTGCTGGAAAGGAAAGTATGCCTGTTCATGGATGACACAAAAATCTGCAACAGAGTGGAGCCACCAGGGGTAGTGGAAAAAATGAGGAATGATGTGAAAACACTTGAAGACTCGTCATGGGTTTGACAACTAGGCTAAAACACCAAAAAGGGCAAAATTATGCGCATGTGGTACAGAAACTCAAGGGCAACATACCAATTAGGAGGGGAGGTGGTGACAACCACAAAACAGGAAAGGAACCTAGAAGGTATCATATCTAATGACCGGAAGGTAGCAAAGCAGTGTGAGAAGGCAGTGGGAAAGGTCAGTAGAATGCTGGGGTGCATAGTGAGGGTATCTCTAGCAAAAAGAGGGAGGTAGTGTTACCCCTTTATAGATCAATGGTGAGGCCCCACCTGTAGTACAGTGTCCAGTTCTGGAGGCCACATCTCTGGAAAGACATAGATTCGGTGGAGGCGGGACAGAGGAGGGCAACCAAAATGGTGCATGGCCTGCATCAGAAGCCCTATGAGGAAAGGTTCAAGGAATTTAATATGTACTCTCTTGAGGAAAGGAGGGAAAGGGGGATACGACAGAAACATTCCAGTACTTCAATGGTATCTATAAGGTGCAGGAGGGTGGTATTTTACTCAGAAAGAGATGCTCAAGGAAAAGGAAGCATGATATGAAGCTGGAAGGGGGAAGCTAAGTGGGGATATGAGGAAATACTTCTTCACGGAAAGGGTGGTGGACATCTGGAACAGCCTCCCAGCAGAGGTAGTGGGTGCTAAAATGGTAGCTGGATTCAAGCATGCATGTGATAGGTACGAGGAGACCCTAGTATCAGAGCTGGGGGGGGGGGCAGATTCCAGAGATCGAGTAGAGTCTGCAGTAGCACAGTAGGAAGGAAATTTATGGCAGACTAGGTGGCCAAGAGGTCCTTTTCTGCCAGCAACTTCTATGTTTCTATGTTATGACCACAGTCCTACATGAACTACACTGGCTGCCTGTGAAGTGATGAGTTACCCTAAAGGTTGGTTTACTAACCCAAAAAGTCCTATTTTGGTTGGGTCCTGACTACCTGGCAGAGTTCCTACACCCATTCTAGTCACTGTGTGCCTTTCACTGTTCTGAGGGGCGTGACCACTCAGTGCCATGGGCTCAGCTTAAATCTTCCAGCGATCGTTCATTTGGAATGGCTGGCCCTCTTTTATGGAATGTCTTGCCTAAAGGACTGAGGGAGGCCACCTCAGTGAAGGCCTCCAAAAGGGGGTTAAAACCTGACCTATTTAGTCTGGTCTTCGGGGACTAGAGTTCTTTTTAGTTTCGCTATGTTTTCTAACTTACTGTAGCTGTACCACACATACCTTGTTTGTTACTCTCAACATTTTGATAACCAATAAAAAGTATTAACTGGAAAAAAGTTTCCTTGTATGTCAGCTACTTTTAACTGAAATATCAGATGTGATATTTGGTTATCTTTAAATTGTGTATTTATTTTATTTATGCATTAATTTGTTGTATTGTTTTAATTGCCTGTCTTTTATATATGGTGACCTGAGTCTTTGGGGGAAGTGTGCCTTATAAACAAAGTTACTCCTGCTTATCATGAAAGAGGAGTCAACAGCCTCTACAGTACACTCTAGAAACAGATGCACTAGATAGGGTGGTGACAGAAAACCACTTTGTTTTCTGCCCCAGCTCAATAGTGAGTTTCATGGCTTGAGAACTGATAACCAATACCGTGCCCACCTCTGACCAGGGTCAGCCTGCAGCAGAGGCCATGATGGCACCCAGGTAGTGATCAATAATGTGAGGAGTGATAGCAGCAGCATGTCTGTTTGGAATAATCCATCGCAGGGGTGGAGGAGATGGGAGGTTCACAGAGCTGTGATGGAATCCCAGTACAGACAACTCAGAGGTGGAGGGACACCTAGTGGGGATGCGGCCCACTCCTTTTTGAAGTTGCTACCCAGAAATGATTAGTACATGCTAAGCCCCATCTCCCCCATCCCACTTCTACAGCCAAGCAAGGTGGACTTTGGATGTTAAATATACCACAGAAACAGCAGGCACAGTGGCGCAGAAGGCAGACGCTCTTAGCAACTTACCTTTCCCACGCTGGTGACCCGAGTTCAGGAATGAGCTCACACCACCAGTGGTCAGCAGGGGGAGTGCTGGGAGTAGGACTGAGCAGCTATCAGGCAGCTGCCCTCCCCTGGTTCAGGGAGGTTGATCTTCCTGTCATTTGGCTGCCACTGAGTGGAGGCTCAGTAGTACTTCCATGCAGATGGGGGGTCAGTTGCTAGGCCAGGATGGATGGAGCTGGGCTGCTGGTCCTGTCTACATGCATGCCTCCACATGCATGCATGACTGAGTTTGCTGAGGCCCCAGAAAGTAGTTAGGGGAGAAAGTGGTGGAAACATTATGGGCATAGTGAGGGCGTATGGTGCCCTCTGGCCACACCTCCACTCGCCACATCACTGAGCAGCGTGTGTTGAGGCACTGGCTCATGTGTTTCTGGGGGAGGATGGACCTCCCTTTCCTGACCCTACCACGGGGGGGGGGGATAATCTGCCAGGCTTCCCTCACCACTGGGATCCTAGGGAGACAATGGTTGATGTAGGGGAGTGGCAGCTGGCAGATAGAAGCCTCCTTTGCCATGGCCTTGAGGGCTAAAACAGAGTATAGAGAAAAAATATGCCACAAGGATGTCCAGTTGTTGTTGGATGCACCTGGGATAAGCATGAATGGCACAGCACGGTGGAAGGGTACATAATGGGTGAGTGCAAGATGGGAGGGAACCAGCTGAGGGAGGTCTGGGAGCTGAGTGAGGGATTAAATAGCAGTGTCCCTTAGTGATCAAGGTAGGGGGGAACAAGGAGATATACAGTGGTCCACTACAGAGTTTCACTCTGCCCCTTCCATCCCATCTAGGAGTAGTAGTAGTAGCAGTAGTAGTAGTAGCAGTGGTAGTAAAAGTAGTAAAATATTTTATTCATATAAATTTCATATGAATAGGGATTAACTTGATTGAGTAACTAATTTTCAAGGAGGTCCATAGCATAATAAACATTTACACAATTTTAAGACAGAAGATGTTCCATGCATATTCTTAAATCACTTTAATAAAATCATAAAATAGCAGTAAAGTATGTGTCAATGGATTCTCCCTTATCTTTTGCTGTAAGTTACTATTCAATATTAACTGTAAAGCAAACAGCATTATTCATTGATTTGCACATCCTCGGCCCCAGCCAAGCTGAGACACTTTTCCCTCTACCCTTTATCCTGTCCTGCCTGGTAAATTCTAGTTATAAAGGTACACAACACTGCCTTAGGTTACTCATGTCCTTCCTGAACCAAGATTTTATCCCTATACAGGATGTATTCACATTTCCCATTCGCAATTGTGCAGGTATCTTATTCCAACCTTGTGTCCCCCTGTAATATACAGACTAGTGGCCGATCTCTAGGTTACACCTAGGTATTTCCAAGTCTGGCACTTTAACAGTTCTTAATGAATCTAATTTAGTTCTATAAACCAGATTATTCAAGATGTACCGGGGGAAGCTGCCCACCAGACCCTTTCATGTAAAAGCCAACAGATGTTCCAGGCTACTCTCATCTAATTTTTGCCAACCCAATTGGTTGTATAAGTAACACTTGTGGGTTTGTCAAGGAGCCCCCAGCATAAATCTAGTGAGACTACCATGGCAAGCCTCTAATTTTTTAAGATTCCCCCCTTTTTTCCACTGAAGCAGAGAATATCTCCATAATCAAACATAGGAATAATCATTGAGTTCATCACCCTTCTTCTTACCTCCATACTCATAAGTGATTTTGCCCTATAAAGGGCTTCCAGTCTTTTATTCACATTTTGAACCAGATTGTCAATATGGTTGCCCCAGCCTAAAGAATTGTCCACCCACAAACCCAAATATTTATACGACAGCACCTGTTAGAGGTGAGCCGAGCCAGTTGGTGGGGCCATCAAGGAGTAGGAAGTCCCACATAAAAACAGCATCTGTAGCACCTGTAGGATAATGCTGTGGCTCAGGGAGTGCGAGCCAACTTGTGCACAGTATTCAGCATTAAACTCCCCTTCCTCCCCCACATTATATCAGAACCATCTTGCATGTAGTATCTATCAGAAGCTCCCTCCTCCCCATCCATGTTGAACACAAATAATCCCTCAAATTCAGTCTTACTGTTCCAAAAAGTCCCAGAGTGTTATATGTCTAAGTTCCTAATGATAATGGAGCAACTCAGTCCAGTCATGACTGTGAGTGGAAAAGGATATGTGAAATTGTTTTTGGTTAGCTAAAGATGCACGTTGCAATGGCATTACAAGAGTGCATTCCAGTGGGGCCAGGTTGTCTATGAGGGGAGCTTCTGCAGCAGTATCCAAGGCAGCCTCCTGCTCATATGTTTCCCACAATTGATGCCCATGAGGAGATCATCAGTGTTAGCACTGGTAACTGCCCCTGTGGTATCCATCAGATACCACAGGGTGGGATGCTGACAGCTACCCAGGGTACTACTCAGGTGATTCTCGGGCAGCTTTAGCATGTGGAGGACAGGAGATGGAGTGGTCCATCTGGTTTCTCCTTTCATGGCTTCAGGTTCAGAGTCTGCTACAGTTACCACCCTGTGCATGTGATCCCCTCTGACCACCATTCTTAGTACTGGATTTTCCGCTTCAGCATGATTGACTCTCCCAGCCTTTCTGCTCAACACGTGCAACCATGTTGTCCTGGGAGGAAAGAGGTCAGTGCTGTTCCCTATGCCCCAGGGAAGTGCATTTTGCTTCCTGTGCCTCCCAGGTTCTGGCCTGATGGCAGTGTTCTGGTGCCCCGCGGCATCCTGGGAGGGCAGTGTCCAAGTTCAGAGAAGACCACCATCAACTGATGAAAGCCCTCACTTCTTGCAGGTTTCTGCATTTGTGCCCCTGATTGTTCCTTTATATGAAAATGTTAGTGAGGTCTGTGAACTAGTAGACATTTCCAGCTTCCCACAGTGCTGCCCTAATAGGTGTGTATTTCTTTTTCCACTGAACCACCTCAGCAGAGTAGTCCAAACATAAGGACACTTTTGGCCCCTCTCCAGCTGAGGTGACCCTTTTCCTGTGCCAACTGTAGCAGCTGTTTCTTCACTGACAGCCAGAGAAGGTACACTATAATGGGTTTTGACCTGGAGCTGAGAGGTTTTAGAGGCCTCCTGGTGCAGTGTGTACACTCGACTTCCATCGGCCTCTTTCATGTGGGTACTACTAGCGTTGGAAGGGCATTTTGACTTAGAAACACTCCAAGTAGGGTACTTCCCCCCCCCCTTTGGAGCTGCTGAGGATTAGAATATTTTTCCAGTTCCCCTGATCTTCTTGGTCCTCTGCTCAATCCCAGAGGCACCCAAGCCACAGTTCATGGTCATGAAGTCTCTAGAGGATTTGTTGTTGCACATTCTTCTAAGTCCACCACACGCTGCTCAATTGCATTACCTTGGTCCTTCAAAACTCAGACATCTTCAGAGGTCACAAACACAGAGGTTTTCAGGATAGCCATGTCAGCAAGCAGGATTTCAAGGAGGGTGGCTCTGTACCAGTATGACTTGGGATGAGAGGCCTCACACTGACTAGTACACAGTTTTGGGACTACCACTGGGTGTGAGGATACCAAAGCACAGGGATTAACTGAAGCTATTCCTGATAGCACCAGATGACTAATTCAGTCTAAGGAAACTGTTAAGACAAGCATGTAAGGTTAAGTTTAAATTTATAGTACAGTACTGTGGCAGGGTGAGAGAGTTAAGTGGCCATCTTTGTCGGGTCCCAAGCCACACCCTCAAGTTTGATCTTGCAAACTCCTTCTTTGAACATTGAACAAGGAAACGTTTGCCATATTCTGAAATAATTTGTGTTTGCAAGGCCTTTCTGGCCTTTACCAGCTAGTCCCTTGGCCACCCCCTCACCAAACCTGTAATTTACAACCCTTTGCCCCTTCTCAGTCTTCCCCATCTCAACACACACATTTGTTTAAAAATGTCAGCCCCTGGCATTCTTCCAGGAGCCAGCACTGTGATTTTATCACACCCACTTCTCTAGTCCACACCCCAGGGTCCAACATACATTGTAGCTGGGACCCAGTCCTGACTCTGTGCCAAGATTTTGGGTGCCAAATATTTGTAAAACATGAATCTAGCTTATTCAAGTGAGGAGGATCAATTTTCCCAGCCTTTCTGTATTAAACCCGTACTATCTTTAGTCCCAATATCCCTCCCTAACCCACCATCCCTAGACCTCCAAACTCCTAATATAGAATAGAGCCCTCCTGTCTCTTAATTCAGGATTTTTTGTAGACTTTAATAACCATAACCAGGGTAGCTTATTCCCTCCACTTTAGACACACACCACTTCCATCTAAATACTCTAAGCAATCGTGTACCCAGAAGGAATGGAGGGGCAGGGTGAAACACAGAAACATCAAATCTGCCAGCAGATAAGGACTGCTTGGGCCATGTAGCCTGCACATTTTTTCCTGCCTATAGTATCACTGCAGATGCTGCTTGGCCTCTGGCCCATTCACCTCCCCTTCCCTTTCCCTGAGATTTCCTTATGCCTATCTCTTGCATTCTTGAACTCCACCACTGTTTTCACCCCTACCACCTCCACTGGAAGACTTCCAGGAATCCACCACTCTTTCTGTGAAAAGTACTTCCTCATATCTCTCCTCCAGCTTCTTATTGTTCCCCCTTGTCCTTGAGCACCTTTTTTTTGCTGAGAAATACTTCCCTGTACATACCTATGTCCTTTAATCTCTCCCCGCAGTACTTCTGTCTCAGTCCTTGTACCATTTTAGTTGCCCTCCTCTGGACTGCTTCCACTTTGTCTATGTCTTTTCTGAGATGTGGTCTCCAGATCTGGACACAATACTCTAAGTGGGATCTTAGAAGCAACATATGCAGAGGCAGCACTACCTTCCTATTTCTGCTGATGATACTCTTCCCTATGCATCCTAGCATTCAACTCACCTCCCAACTGCCTTGCTTCACTTCCTGGCCACCTTTACATCATCCAATATGATCACCAACTGCTCTTTTTCCTGCATGGTGGTCATAATTACCACCACCCCCATTTTGTACTCCACCCTGGGTTTCTGTGCCCCTAGTACATTATTTTACACTTTTTCACATTCAATCTCAGCCACCATACCCTTGACCACCACTTGAGTTTTCTCATTCTACAGCTCATCCTTTCCACAACCCTGTAGTGTTCACCGTACTGCAGAGTTTGGTGTCATCCACAAAGCGAAAGACCTTCCCTTCCAGCTCCCCTCTAATGTTACTTACAAAGGCATTAAAGAGGACTAATCCAAGCACTGATCCCTGAGACTCATCGCTGGCCACTCTCTCTTCCTCTGAGTGAACTCTATTTACCACCAGTTCTGCCACCTGTCCCTAAACTAACTTTGTACCCAGTTTACCACCTTTGAGCCCACTCCTAAACTACCCAACTTGCTTTTTCATCTCTTATGTTGAATGGTGTTGAACGCCTTACTGAAGTTAGGTAGGATACATCCACCACTCCAATGTTATCTAACTCCTTGGTCACCAAGTCAATGAACTCTATCAGATTTGTTTGACATGATCTCCTCCGACCTTACACCCCATGAATCCATGCTGCCTCATGTCTTGTAACCCACTGGACTCAAGATATTTCACAATTCTATCTTTTAGCAGTGATTCCATTAACTTTTCGACCACCTAAGTAAGGTTGACTGGCCTGGAATTGCTTCTTTCCTACTAGCACTTTTTGCTGATTAGCAGTCTCTTTTTCTGCTTGCCTTTGCACACTTGCTTACACAGTGAGAGAGAGGTGGATGGAATGCTGCATACTGCTGTTTTGTGGAAATTCAGTAGCAGGCTCTATTTTTTGCCAGTATTCTACCTAGAACAGGTATGCCATCTATGCCAAATAATGTTTTCCAGTTTATCTTGTGGGTTCCATCGACTTGGTTGGGTGTCTCAAATATGCGTTCTCCTTACCCCTAGGAGGAAAGCTGAAGGTGGTGGTGGGTGATGGTCTGGAGACGTAAGTATATGAGATGCCCCCAGAAAAGATAACGTCGAGAAGGAAAGTCAATGTTAAAGCTGCTAATCCTGTTAATGCTGCTAATGTTATAATGCTACAAACGCTATTTTCTCTTTGTTAACTAACTCTGGACATAACTCGCTATCAAAATGCTAGTTTTCATGAGACGGTGAAAATCGAGGAGTGTTGTATGAGTGTTTGAGTATTTTCTCCGCTCTATGTTAACTCTCCACTAATTTTCCACCATGTGGTTTATCTTTTTGCATTTGTTTATTTTGGCTTTTTAAAAGTAGATAAGGGAAGTATATATTTTTAATTGTTTAAATTGTTTAATTTTTTTTAAAAAGATTACTTCCTACTTCTGCTTCTGCTGTCAAGATTGGCTCTCAAAATCACATGTCCTTTCTTTTCTTTAGATCTGCCTTTCAGTGAACGCTGCAGCTGCTCGGTCTTGTCTGCATGGTTTTATCTATATGGTTAATGCTGTGTGTCCTTTCTCTGGAGAGTTGAGTTTTTTAATTCTCTTGCTATGAAAGTTAAGGTAGGATAATCTGCTCCTATTGTTCTTTTAATGTCAGCATTTTTTTTAATTAGCTTCGTATGCTTTGTTAATTTTAGAATCCCTTCTGTTGTTTCTTTGTATTTATTAACGGTCCCTGATTGCATTTTTTTTTTCTATTTCTCTTAGGTTATTTATCATTTTGTATTTTGTAAATACTTGACTCCCACCTGGTATACTCCTGATGTTAACCATTTGATTATATTGGGAGGAAAAAACTTCAAATGGAGAAGATTTAAAGGACAATCTGGCCCATGCTTGAAAAATGAAACAACAAGCCATTTTAGATATTTTGGTTTTTTTTTCTTATAGCTAATTTTGTCATCAGAACAGACTTAATTTGAGCTACTCAGTTATGAGGGGGACTGTATCAGTTAATTTCTTTGTGGTCTTCGTTGTGGTCTTTGTTTGTTTTGTGCTTTAACTTTACTGACCCAAATGGTATTTACAAGGAAACAGGCACTGCAGGCCCAAATCAGTTTGGCAGATATTTGTAATGTGTCTAATGTGGTTAAAGTTGATATGGAAAAGCAGCAAAAAAGACATAAATCGAATGCTGCATCTATGAGACAATCCAAAATTACAGACCATTTGAAATGTATTAACAGTTATGATAAAATTTCTACTCCTGTAATTCAACATAATAACAACCTAATGACATCTTGGGACTCCTTCGCTGCTGCCATGGATTGTAATACTCCTATTAAAACTGTTAAAGTTATTTATCATATAGTAATACTGAGTTATTACAGCCATCTTCATTAATTTTCCCCGATACTCAGAATGTTTCCATTCCTTCTAATGTCTTTAATGTTCGCAATAGTAAGTTCAACGATTTAAAATTGAGCAACTCTACTAATATTGCTAATAATAGCAATGATGTTAAGATGATGGGTGATTTTGTGAATGAACATAGCAGGAGAAGTAGGCATTATGTGATGGATGTTCTGGGCTCCCCTTCTGATATTTCATTAACAGCTCCTGTATCTGATAGTTTGTTAGAGAGTTAATTAGGTTCTGATACCCTGGAATCTCTAGAATTTTCTGGAAAAATAGCAGCTTTAGAAAGCAAATCAGGCTTCGTTTATACAATTCCAAGCCCCTCATCTGGGATAAATGATAAGCTTAAAGCTATCTCAGCAGACCTTCAAACTACAATTAAGGGTCTGAAGATGCTTGATGCAGCAAATATACATCATAATAGATCTCAAGTTATAATTAATGATCTGGTGCTAAATTCAGGATTTGCTGGCTCCCCTATAAGGTCATCGGGGTTTGAATTTACCTTAAATAACAACTTGATTGATTTTGGTGATAATAATAAATATCCCACATCTCTGAATAATGATTTGTTACATATGCTAAAATCTACCTTTTCAGCGAATGTACTCATTATGGAGCAATTAATAGCAATTAAAGAAGATATGGAGATGGTTAAAGTTGGTTTATTTAACAATCAGCTTTCCACTGAAAATATAAATAATAAGATGGAAAATTTCAATCAACCTCTGGAGAAATCAGTTTCTATCTCAATCCTTGATGAAGAGGGGGTTGTGTCTAAGGATATACGGGATCAGTTTTCTGTATTGATTATTCCAGATACTCCCAAAATCTCTAAAACAACTAAAATTGGCGGAAAAAAGAAACAAAAAAGGGGGGAAAAGAGAGAAAACAAAAACCTAAACGATGATGGTAGCTCAGGAGGTAGTGCTGGTGGTAGTCCCTTAGTAACACAAAATAGTTTTCAGGATGATTGAGGTAGTAGTGGTGATCCTTTAGTATTCAATAATAGTTTTCAGGATAATGGAGGTAATTTGCAGGTTAATAAGGTCAATAAGGCTTATACTGAGGTAGTTAAGACAGTATCTAAGACTAACCAGATGGATAAATCTGATGTGGGGAAAACATTTTTCCGGCCATAGCCAGGATCCCCATGTAGATCCAATCAAGATTCCTTAAATGTTATTAATTATCTAGGGGGAGAATTTGGAGATAAATTTAAATAAATTGGAAAAAGAAATTGGAAATTTCCTGACTGAGTGCTCAGTGACTGTAAAGGGTCTAACTGAAACATCAGACAGGAATAACGTCCATCCAATTCAAATAATCAGGCAGAGTGGTAATAATTAAAATTCTGATGATTTGGTAAAGACAGCCCATATTGGGGCAGACTCTCTTCAATTAAGAGCTGAGATAAATATAGGTAATAAGGGAAATAATCACCTTGAAGGCAACTTACCTAGACTTAGTTTAAAGGGACCCTCTTGTCGTATACAAGGATCTGATTTAGAACTTAAAAAAGCAATTAGTTGCTTTATTTAGGGTCAATATGAGAGTTTCTATGATGGAATTGGATATACAAAGTGTTAAGCCCTGTGATGATGAATCTAATGTTTCTGTCTGTGATATTGTTTTATTCTCACCAAGACTAGCCAATGATATTTGGTATAATGGTGAAACCTTGCAGGTCTTTGGACTACATGTGAACTTTGAGAACAGAAATCTTTTTACTAAAGAGCTACTGAGGGGAAAACAATTCTCCACTGTCTGGCTTAGTATTTTTGGCATCCCTGAAATTCAAAATTAAACTAATAAGAAATTAATTATTTTAATAATATATTAGGAATACCCCTTGGTAGGGATGGGATTTTGGAAGTGAGCAGAAGTTCAAATGGTAGTCAGATAGACTTATTAATAAGGGATTCACAAATGGCTGATTTAATAGAAGCAAAAGAAGGCATCTTGGATAAAATGGGTTTCCATATGGTAAGGTGGGAGGAGATTCAGACAAACTCTGTATTAAATAAGCTGGGAGAGCCTAACATAGCTGCAACTTGCCAAATTAGTACATCTAATAAATTCCGAATTCTGGTAGATGAATCAGAATGACTTTGAATTGGATCTTACAAGCTTTTTAATGAGAGTATCTCTACACAAATTATTGATGTGATTCCCTTAGTTCTCTCCTGGAATATTGCTGGTTGGCAGACTAAAGTAGCAGATAATTCCTGGGTTAATTTTGTAATTCAGTTTGAAATCTTGTGTTTTCAAGAAACTTGGCATGGGCTTGATGACTTAATTAATATAAATGGGTATATAACATTTTCTCATCATGGCTATAAGGGGACAAACTATGGTAGGAATTTGGCTGGGATTGCTACACTTTGTAGAATTTGTCCTAATTCAAAGGTAAAGACTTTATGCATTATGCCAAATCTCATTTCTGTTTATATTAAAAAATTAAAACAGAATATGATAATTGTGAATGTATATTTCCCACCACGTGGTTCAGTGCATTATAGTGATGGATTATGGCTGATATTAAAAAATGAGAAAACTAAATATAACCAAATTTTTCCCAATACAAATATTTTGGTTATAGGGAATTTTAATGCCAGAATAGGTATCTTTGATGGATACACAGATCATTCTCTATTTATATATGACTCTAATTACTATTTCTCAACTAGAGCCTCTAAGGATCTGGTTGTTAATAAATCGTGTAAGATTTTAATTGAATTAATTTTGGAATTGGATTTATATCCTTTAAATGGCCGAATTCATGGAGATGAAATAGGGAACTTCATATATGCCAAAGCCCATAATAAAACATTACTTGATTTGGCTCTCTGGTGAGGTGATGTTAAATTTTGGTCTCTGTGTATACTGAGTACAGCTGAAAGTGACCACTTTCCCTTACTACTATGCACTGAACAGTGGGATACTGTGAACAATAATGTGTCATTTGTGGTTCCACTTGAAATAAGAATTATGAAATGAGTTAGATGGGATGGCTACTTAGAAGGGAATATAAGAGAACAGATTTCATTATATGATAATGTATTGAGTAAAAGCAAAGACTCAATTCGAGATGTAGTAGCATTGTGGGATTTGGTGGAACAATTGTCAAAGATCTGAGGACAAAAATCTACAAGGAAGTAATGATATCCCAGTTTAGAAAAATTCAAACTTGGTTTGACCAGGAATACTTTATGTTTAAAAAGGAATTAAGGAAAATACTAGGACATGCAAGATTACAAAGGAATGTACAATTAATCGAACAGGTTAAAATGAAGAAAAGGGAATATAAACAAATGTTAAAAAATAAGAGGAGAGAATTTCAAAGAACAAAATGATCTCTTTTGCTTGAGACTATTAGAAGGAACAATGATAAAGGTTTTTGGCAACTTGTTGCTCAAGGTTCAAAGCAGTAAAATCAATGCAGACTGTTATATATCAGAATCACAGTGGACTGATTAGTTTGGGAAGATATTCTATGATCCATATATATGTGAGTCAGAAGTGATTGTCCAAAATATAAGTTGTCAGTTTAAAATTACCATTAAAGTTGTATATTTTGCGATATATGCTATGAAATCCAAAAAGGCCCTGGGATAGATAAAATACCAGCAGAAGTTTATAAATGTAATGCCCCCTTCTGGAGCAGAATATTCTGTTCTTGTTTTAACAAATGGATAGACGTTATTTCCTTCCCTTATTCTTGGAAAGGAGCAGTAATTATTCCCATACATAAAAAAGGAGACATGGGTGACCCCACTATGCAGCATCCTATCAGTTTGTTAGACATAAGTCTTAAAATGTTTACACATTATTTTAAATCATTTAAAACTTCAAATTCAATTAACAGGAGGATTCAGCAAGGCACAACTGGGTTTTTGCAGTGGGTCTTCAACAATAGACAGCTGTTTTATTTTGAATAATTTAATTCATAAATATGTCAAAATCAGAAAGCAAAAATTATATGCAGTATTTATTGATCTGTCTGCTGCCTTTGCTATGGTTTGTAGATCACAACTTTGGGCTATTATGTATAAAAGAGGATTACATAAGGCATTAATTTCAATAATTTCTGAAACTTATAATAATACTTGGGTACAGATCAGATATACTAGTATGGGAGAAACATCTACTCCTATTCAAACTAACCGTGGGGTAAGACAAGGTTGTCTATTAGCCCCCACTTTGTTTAACTTGTATATAGATCCTGTTATTAGGAAGTTAGAACAAAGTGATTTAGATGGCCCAAAGGTAAATCAGAGGCGTATTTCCATCTTGACCAATGCTGATGACCTAGTAATGATTTCTCAGACTAAAAAAGGTCTCCAAAGACAAATAAATGTTCTACAAGGGAGCATTGAGGATCTGAAATTAAAAAGAAATCTAATCAAAACCAAAACTATAACTTTCGATTATAATATTGTCAAATCCCATTTTAAATTTGGTAAACATAATTTAGATGCAACAAAACAGTATAGATATTTGGGTTTAATTTTTACAAATAATGTCAAGTGGAAACAGCAAAGAGATATGATATATAATAAAACAAAAAAAACTATGAATGGGCTATAGAAATTTAATTACTCTTATGGGGGCTTCTCAGTTAACCCATTACTGAGAGCTATTAAAGCTAAAGTTGGACACAGATGTCTTATGCATCTGAAATTTGGAATTGTAAGGATGCAGAACAATGCATGACCCCAGTTTATAAGGTTTTACATTCAGAAATACAAATTCCCCAGTCCTGTCCAGCAGTATATTTATGAGCAGAACTTGGACTGATTAATGTAAATGCACTTACAGAAGGTAGAACATTTAAATATTGGTTACATTTAACAAGAACTGATATAGATAATTTAGTTAAGCAGTGTTTTCTAGAACAACTACTGTGGATTAAAAATGATTGTGAGGATACGTGTTGGTTGCAGAATCTTTACAAGAAATTAGAGCATTATGGGTTAATATTTTTAAAATCATATTCTGTAAAGAATTTTAAAAATAAATAATAATTGCAAATCTTTTATCCAAAATAAGGTGAATCAATGTTGAAAAAAACAGGATTTAGATAATATACATATATCCAGATACTCTAATTGGTATGCTTCTAACTCTAAACATATAATGTATAGGAATTACTGGGATATATTAGAAAATAAGGTAGATAGAAATATCTTCTTTAGAGCCAGATTAGGACTTTCTGAAAATAATATCCTGAGAACTAGATACTATAAACTCCCAAAGGAGTATGAATTATGTGACTGTAATATGGGAATAAGAGAGGATCTTAATCATGTTATATGGCAATGTCCTTGGTACACTAGAATTCAACAGTATTGGCTAGATTCATATATCAACCGGCATGGAATAAGAAATAGTGAATTTACACTCATTGTCATGAACACAAGTGACGAAATCACTGTCAAGAGAATTGTAAATTATCTCAAATATGCTTTCAAAATTAGGAAAAAAAAAACAGAGATGATGTTGTTGATATGATGAATTAGAATTTCCCATACTGGAATTGATTTCCTTTATTTAAGGTTTTAGCATAGTTAGTCATGCTAGGAGAAATTGGTTGATTTAGTTGTTCAGATTGCACAATATGTAATTTATATATCCCTTGTCTAAAAAGTGAAATTATTCTTTTGGGGGGGTAATATAGATTAAATGTATTAACCATGTTGTTTTATTGTAGACTAATGTGAAACTGCTGTCATATTTATACTTTTTATATGGTGAAATATGTGTTTTGAATAATTTTATTATATGATTTATATATTCATTAGTCAACCACTGTGAGTGTTGAATTTAAGGAGGTTTTATGGTAAGATATATGTAATTTATATAATGTGCTTGTTTTGTCTTTTTTGTAATGGCCACATATGGCTAAACAATAAACGTATTACTACTACTACTACTTAACACTTTTGTGAAGTAGGAATACATCTGCCCTTCTCCAGTCCTCCAGGACCACTCCTGTTTCCCAATAATCTGTTAAATAGGACTGTTGAGGTATAGCAAGTACCTCCCTGAGCTCCCTTGAGTGGACCCCATCTAGCCCTATTGCTTTGTCCATTTTCAGATTTGCGAGTACCTTCAGGACTCATTCCTCTGAAAATGAATTAGTGTCCACATCCATCCCTCCCTCCCTCCCTTGCTCCTGCTACATTTTTGCAGTCCCTCCATACCTCATTCCTCTGTGATCACTGAACAAAATTATTTGTTCAAGATATCTGCCTTTTCCTGCTTCTTGTCTGCACAGTCACCCCTCCAACATTATTTGTAATGCACTTGCCTAGTGCATTAGTGATGCCTCCAGGGTACTCATTTATTCTAATCTGTAAAACAAGTGGCCTGTATTGTGGGAGTAGGAAAATGATAGAGCTAGCGTGGCTTTTGATGTTAATGACCCAGCAAAAAAATCATGGAGGAGGAGACAGGAGGGGGCTCCTCTTCTAAATGATAGGTATTTGTATGTCCAGGAGTTAGGCAAGGAGGGCAGGGTTGAGAATTAAGATGGTACCAGCTCCAGACTTACTGCTAGTATTCATCAGATTTAGTATAACCATTGTATGGGAACATTGGGGTTTTGACCCTCATCCAAGCTAGTCTGGTGTTTTACAATTATCCGCCCCCAAAAAAAAACTGTTGATTGTCATCAGGATACATGCCCAACTACAGTGTAATTTTGAGATTCAGGGGTAGACTTGGGAGAGTATGTGTCAAATCTATGGTTTCAGATCCTGACAGAGTGAAAGGAGCTGGCAATTAAAAAAAATGTGTATGTATGGTGGTGGGGAAGACAGAAAAGGATATAGATGGTGAAAAAGTTTGAGTTTTGCCCAGGAAGTTCAACTGCAGAAAGTTTAAGCTGTTTTATTCTCTGGTAGAACCAAACTTGCAGCTCAAACATCACTATAAAATTTGAAGAAACAGATTGCGATTTCACTAGTAGAGATGTTGTGAAGTTCTACTTCAACAGCAGAACTGCAAAATCTACCTTTGCGAATAAGTTCAAAAATTGTCGATTTCACCACTTCACAATGAGTTTTCTTGGGGAAGTGACACTCTTTCAGTGGAAGACAGGTGAATTATCAACTTTGCCAGTGTATTAGTACGACTTCCCTTGAAACATTGCCATTTCGCCTGCCAAAAACATTGCAAAATCTGCACTTTGCACTTTGTGAATTTGGGAAACTTTGCAAATTAATTTGAGAAGCAAAGTTTACCAATGGTGCACATCTCCAGTCAAAAGCAGAGGACTGGGATGTTAAACATACACATACAGTCTGAATAGATGAAGTTCTGAAGACTGTGGGTAAGATTTTCCAAATGTCAAGAATGCCTCAAGCCTCTGGTGCACTGAACATTTGGTGCCCAGTGCTTGTGGCATTCTCCAGCCTGCAATCGGGAGTTTCTATCTCTTGCACCACTCATCACACCTTAGACCATATTTTTGTGGTCTAGCTTGTGCCACTCTGGGGGACCTTTGTTGTGGAATTTGAACCAAAAATTTGTCATGGAAAGGTTGTAACTGTGCCCAGGATTGGAAAATCAGGGGCAGTTGCAGCAAAGTTGCTTGCTTGATGCACTATGAAAACTTGAGTCTGGTGGTGCAGGGCTTGACACAAGCTCTATGCCACCCACTGAAAACCTGGCCCTGTAATCCTGTTGTCATGCTTGTAGTATATAGATAGTTAGAAAGAAAAAAGTTTAAACACAGAAAGTCTGTGAATGTTTTAACTGTGCACTTTTTTTGTTTGTTTGGAAAATGTCCCTTTAGATGTCACTGTCTCTCTAAGTAGTTTAAGTACTCATTTAATCATGCTCAGAATATAAAATGTTATACATGTTTGCTCCACTATTCTTTGGCATCTCTGGTTGGAATATTAATTCTTATAAGATCCATATTTTGTTAAGAATTGCAATCCATATCCACAGCTTGTGGTGTTGTAGCAATGATTATCAAATGGCAAGCAAACAAAACAAAACAAACAACAAGGTATAAGTAATGTGAGCTTGAATTTAAATGCATTTCATATAATTTTAGGATGCTATGTGAACAGAACACACTAAAATAGAATTTAACAGGCTTTGCTCTGGAGAATGTTGTACAAGACCCACTGCATAATATTAATCAAGAGATGAGCACTACTTCCTTCACAAAAGAAAGGGTCCTACAAGAGCTTGCTAAGCTCAGGGTGGACAAGGCAATGGGACCTGATGGCATACATCCCAGGGTACTTAATGAGCTAAGGGTGGAACTAGCAGAGCCATTAGCAGAATTGCTTAGTGAGTCTCTGAGCACAGGAGAGGTCCCAGAAGACTGGAGAAGGGCTCATGTGATCCCGCTCCACAAGAGTGGTATCAGGGAGGAGGCAGGGAACTACAGACCAGTCATTCTTACCTCAGTAGTGGGCAAGATTATGGAGGCAATCCTTAAGGAAAGAATAGTGCAACACCTGTAATCCATAGGGGCACAGGATCCAAGACAGCATGGGTTTACAAAAGGAAGCCTGTCAAACTAATCTCATAGATTTCTTTGACTGAGTAACCAGAGTGGTGGACCAAGAGGGAGTAGTTGATGTCACCTACCTTCACTTCAGCAAAGCTTTCGACACTGTTCCACATAGGAGATTGATAAATAAGCTGGGTAGGCTTGGGATGAGTCAGAAGTTGGTCAACTGGGTGGCAAAATGGTTGACGGGCAGAAAACAGAGAGTGGTGGTAAATGGTATACAGTCAGAAGAGATGCAAGTCACAAGTGGGGTACCTCAGGGATCAGTCCTGGGGCCAGTCCTCTTCAATATCTTCATTAGTGACATTGCAGATGGACTAGAGGGTAAGGCTTGTCTGTTTGCAGATGACACCAAGGTCAGCAACAGAGTAGATGATCCAGATGGAGTGGTCAGAATGAGAAGAAATCTGGATAAACTAGCAAAATGGTCACAAGAGTGGCAACTGGGATTTAATGCAAAGAAGTGCAAGATCATGCACATAAGGAAGAGAAACCCTGAAGCCACCTATAGGTTGGGAGAGGAGTTGCTGGCAGTCACAAAGGAAGAAAGAGACTTGGGCATCATCATCACTGATGACCTGAAGTCATCCAAGCAGACCTCTAAAGCAGCAGGTAAGGTTAGGGGGAATGTTAGGGTGTATTAGAAGGGGTATCACAAGTCGGAAGAGGGATGTAATAATCCCTCTTTACAAGACACTGGTTAGGCCACATCTGGAGTACTGCATACAGTACTGGAGGCCACACCTTTACAAGGACATTAACCAAATTGAGGAAGTCCAGAGACGCAACCAAAAATTGTGCAGGGACTGCATCAGAAGACATATGAGGACAGATTAACAGAGCTCAATATGTATACCCTTGAGCAAAGGAGGGAGAGAGGTGATATGATTGAAACATTCAAACACCTTAAGGACATTAACAAGGTGAAAGAGTCTAACATGTTTAAATATAAGAAAAATAGCAGGACAAGAGGACACAGCATGAGACTAGAGGGAAGCCGATTAAGGGGTAATGTGAGGAAATTCTTTATCACAGAAAGGGTGGTGGATGCATGGAACGGCCTACCTCAGGAAGTGGTGGCTATAAATATAGTGTAGGGCTTCAAACAGGCATGGGATAGGCATAAGGGAGCAAAACAGAAGAGTATGAATAGATAGGCCATTGACAGAGCAAAGGCCGATGGCACATTTATAAGGTATAAAAAGAAATGAGCAGACTGGATGGGCCTTGTAGTCCTTATCTGCCGTCAACTTCTATGTTTCTATGTGTTTAAAGTCAGCCAGCTCTTCTGAATCAGAGATTGAGATGCAGGCCAAAATAAACTTTTTACAGTAAGTTAGTAAGTATATGATAGCATATTCTATTATCTTCTGTCACTAAGGTGCTGAGAAATTATGCTAAAAGTGAGAATACATGGTTGGGACTTTTTCCTCGTCATTTATTTTATTTTTATTTAGTTTTTCTTTACCGAGTACGTGCACTAGCCATAGCAATGACTATTTTCAGGCATGACCCGGGAGGGTAAAGAGCAAACAACAGAAAACAAATTTCAGCACGTACAAAGTACAGTACATTGTAGACAATAGCATATCATATGAACAGTGTCAGCAGGCGTAAATAACAAAGTAGGGTAAATACATAACAGTGTGAAAATACTGCAAAAATACTGGTAGTTGTACATTAAATCATAGCTACTTAAGAAAATAGGGGAGGAAAATACAGTGATGGCAATAATCTATGAAATAGCCAATATAGGGTAGGTGTAGTTGGGATAGGGTAGGGCTAAGAGCAAGATAAGAAGGAGAATGTAGTTGATTTAAGGGCAGTCAGAGAAAGTAGGAGCAAGTGCAGAGCATTAAGTGGGGCTAGCAGAAATGGTCTGGGTTGTGAAGGTTAGGAAGAGTTACATAAGCTAAGGCAGTTTGAAACAGGAGCACATGCTGGAAGTGGTGAGATGATTTTGTAGCTCCTTCTTGAATGTGGCATGGGAAGAGACTTGGCTTAATCTTAGAGGGAGGGAGTTACAGTATTGGGGGGCGTGATAGGCAAATGCACTCACACCTCTGGAAGTGCTGTGTTTGGGGATATGGTCAAGGGCATTTTCCATCCATCATAAGCCATAGCAGGAAATGTGGTTTCAGAATAGAGTTTCCAGTGGTTTGGGTATCTGTGATCTGATAAAGTTGTCAACGGTGGTGCTGTATGTATAGTACCGTGATGCTTGTGGTGGGAGACACCCTAGATCAGAGTAAAGGAGGCAGTGATGTTTGAGCCGGTGAGAGGAGGATGTATAACAACAGACATTGTTGTAGGTAACATCCCATTTCATAAGGTTTGATTTGCCACAGAGGTATATGTTGCAGCAGCACAAGTGAGGGTTGGTAGGAGTATGCCTCGTGCTATAGCAAGCCTTGCTAAGGGGATAAGGACATAGCTGGTTCTGTAAGCAATACCGAGTTTCATGTTTACCTGTTTACAGGTCTATAGTATATGGGTGCTGCCTATTCTCAATGGATTTCAGCAACTGCTGAAATCTTGTTGTAGTACAGTTCAAAGGTCAAAAAAGTTGTTGTACTATCGCTCTGACATCACATCGATAGTACAACAACTTTTAACCCTTGACCTGCCACCTGATTGGCTCAGACGAGGCTCTCTAAAAAAAAAAAAAAAACATGGCGGCGCGATTTAGCGAGCGCCTCAGCAGCCTAGCCAGTGACTTAGAAGTCGGGAATCGGGACACGGAGAGCCATACATGGCTCCCTTTCTCAAAAAAGACAATTTCTTTTTTTTTTCTCACCGATTTTAAAACGAGTGATGTGCAGGAGAGAAACTGTATGCAGCTTAAGCGGGAACGGGCGGGAGCAGAATCACCAGACAGAACGAGACCAGCGCCTACATGAAGTAATGGTAAAAAACAAAATTTAAACAAAAAAACCCCATATATTATACAAAACAGTGGATGGGTGAACATCCACAACTAAGGCTGCGTTCCCATCTCGGGCAGTTGATGACATCAATGAGACCTCTCGAGCTTCACTCTCGAGGTCTCTGTGATGTCATCAACTCCCTCGATGGAAACACAGCCTTGTTGTGGATGTTCACCCATCCACTATTCTATATGTTGTATATGGAAATCGAAGTTAAGTAATGGGCCGAGTGTTATGCCTAGGTATTTAAATGAGTCAACCACCCAAACTGATGTTCCATTAGAGGAAGAGACTCTGAATTTTGGTTGGGAGTTTTTGAGCTTCATAAAGGACCCAAATAGCATGGCTTGGGTCTTAGATTTGTTCAGGACAAGTTTGTGTCTCAACAGCCATTGTTGTATTAGTTGGAAATCTTGGGAGAGATTCTGGTTCATCTCTTCAACAGTTTTTGCATTCCTGTATAGGACAATGTCATCTGCATATAACAGGGATGAGATCTGCAGGAGGTTAGAGGTGATACTGTTGATAAAGATGGTGAAAAGCAGCGGTCCTAAAATAGACCCTTGTGGCACACCAATGTTTATGGTTATTTTATTTGAGAGGGTGGAATTAAATTTAACTATTTGTGTCCTATTGGATAAGTAGCTGTGAAACCATTTTACTACATTGGGTGAAAAGCCTAGAGATGTGAGGGCAACTAAGAGGATGGAGTAGTCAACTAGGTCAAATGCCTTAGTCATGTTGATAAAGATGGCTCCTGTGAGATGACCAGAGTCCATAGCTGCTAGGGCATCCGACATAAATTTAAGGAGGGCGGTGGTGATACTGTGACCCTTGCAGAAGCCATGCTGTGCAGATGTTAAAATGTTATATTTATGGAGGAATTCAATAGTTTGGGTAGCTACAAGCTTCTTGAGGAGTTTGCTGAGAACTGACAAAATGGCTATGGATCTGTAGCTTGCTGGATCCTTGTGGTCTCCTTTTTTAAAAAGAGGGGTAATTCTAGCAGTCTTCCAAATGTCAGGGACAAAACCCTGCATAGGGAGAGGGTAAAAATCCTAGCTAGTGGAGCAGCAATGTAAGGAGCAGCCAGTTTCAATAGTTTGGGTTCCAGATTGTCAGATCCTACTGCAGTGAAATCAGAGATGTTATTCAGTAATCTTAGTACTTCATTTTTAGAGATTCTTTTGAAGAAGAAATTTGGGCCAGTATAACCAGGCATGGTGCATGAGTGAGGTAGGGTGGTGAAAGAGTAAGTGTATTTGGTTAGGTTTGAAAAATGTGAGTTGAAAAAGTTAGCAATGGTTAGGGGATTGATGCAGTGGACCCCATTTAGCAACACGTCATTAAGGGTAGGAGCTGGATTCGAACCCAGGAGGAACTTTATATGGGACCAGAATTTTTTGGAGTCACCATACGAGGTAGTTAGTAGATCGTTGCAGTAGTAGCTTTTGGCCCGTTTGATTTCCTTTTTACAGGAATTTCGCAGTGCTCTATAGGTATTTAGGTCAGGTATTTGCCCAGAGCTTTTGGACTGGTGCCAACTTTTGTCCCTCTGCCTGAGTTTAGAAAGCAAGTCAGAGTTTAGCTAACGGGTATGCCTATTTTCTACCCTACGGGTAGTAAGGTGGCAGTGCTTATCCTGAAGTGCAATAAATTAGGTCAGGAAGTGATCTAGAGCTGCTGGAGCATTGTTGGTTGAGAAGAGGGGGGGACCAGTCAATAGTACCGACGTCAAGAAGAAAGGCCTGAGGGTTGAACTTCGCATAGCTGCAGAATGTGATAAAACGTGGCTTTGACGGGGATGATCTGCTTTTACCCCAGATACAGAAGGTAGAGGAGTGGTCAGTGATGGCATCGGCTAGTACCCCTGAGGTGATTATATGTTCAGGGTGGTTAGTCATTAGCCAATCCAGTAATGTATTAGCGTTCAAGCGCAGGACAGTTCGGGTGGGTTCACAGATCAGCTGGTGCATGTTGTGGTTTTGTAGCTTGGATAGGGATGTGCACTGTGAGTTACCCAACCAGTTGATATTTAAGTCTCCAGGTATAAGTACTTTGTTTCTCCCAGAGAGAAATGAAGTTTGTTCCAGCAGCTCATCAAATCCTTTGAAGCTGCTAGCTGATGATGCACTAGTTGCGAAACCAGTTGGGGCCTCTTTTTGCTGCTGAGCTATAGATGGTATGTTGCAGGCATCTAGCCTCCCTTGTAATATTTGTGATTAAAAGCCTTTTACAACTTTAAGTCTGGAGTTGAGCTGGTTTTGTCATTTTATTTAGCAGGGGGTTGTAGGCACATACGACGTGTAATTTTTTGGTGCCAAGAGTGAGAAGGGTATGTAGTGGTTCACAGTGGGTTAGAGGTGGTGAGGCGATGGAGGTGAGTTGAAGGTGGTCTTTGAAGTAGATAGCTGTACCCCCACCTCTTTTAGGTGCTGGTCTGTCACATCGCAAGAGACTGTAAGATGGGATGTAGCAAAGGGAGTCGGGGTAGAGGGTTTGAGCCATGTTTCAGTTAGGCATATTATATCTGGCTTGTAAAGCCAGGTCCAGGATTCCAACTCGGCAAAGTTGTGCTTGAGGCTCCTTATAATGTGGTGAGCACAATTAGACCTTTGGCATTTGTAAACGGGTTGGGGTGTAGCATTTACTGGACCAGGGTTGAGGTGAACATCACCTGAGAGCAGTACGGCCAGTAGGAGGAAATACCTGAATTCATGGCGCAAGAAGGGGCATAGAGTATTTATATGCAGGTGACAATTTTTTAAGGCATATGTTACCATGTTTATCCAAGTGCTGTTTAAGAGTAATAGAGTGGAGTCATATCGAGTAGTGGGCATGAGAAGAGAATTCGAGTAGAAGTAATCATTGGGCGGGAAGGATAGGTTAGCTGAGGCAGCTCTGGATACTATGGGCATGGATAGGTGGAACAAAGGTACCAAGAATGCACAAAATGACAGTAGCACATATTGGTTCATGGTAGGATGTCCTAAGGGCAGACTGATTTGCCAGAGAAGAATCAGTAGACTCCCGAAGGATTAGGGAAGAGAAGCAGGACTGTAACTGGACTTGAAATAGAATCCCCTAATATCGGTAGATAGGATGAGTGTCTCCAGGTAAGGATCCTAGGATAGGCTAGGCTCAAGGCTTACAGAGCTAAAGGTTGTCTAGTTAGTTTAGACAGACTAGCTGATATAGAGCTCAGTAGGTTTAAGGATACATGCTGTTGAAAACTGGGTAGTTTGAGAGAGGGAAACAACTGGTAAGGTGGGGAATGCGCAAGGCAGAAATACGCAGGGCAGTTTACAGTATGGAGCAGAAATGGACAGAGAAATATAGGTGTTTTAACTGGCTAATTGGCTGATCAGTTACACATCTTCTATAGAGGAGATTGGAGATGAGCTGGATATGTTGAACCAGTAGAGAGTAGAGATGCAGTGAATTATAAATCCTCCCGTGAAGTGGATGCGAAGTGACCACTTCACATCTGCGGAGCACAATGTGAAGTGGACCACATAAAGTGCTCACTTTGCCTTATCATTATCATGCCACTTCGCATTCTCATTATGCCTAAACGTGAAGTAAGGCGAAGTGAGAAGAAAATAGGCACATCACATGGCCTGCAGTACTGTAAGTCACATGCTTTAGCCAGTCAGGAAGGAAGTGAGGCAGAGAAGTAGTTTCACTTTCTCCTATGCATTTGTACAGGGAGAAAGCAGAATTGTGAGAGGAGAGGAGTTTGCGCGGCTCTTGGAGACATTTCTGTTACTGCTATTTCAAACAGCTTTTTTAAAAGCTATTTTATTTAGTGTTTGTATTGTGTTCGTGCTTTTTTGGTAAGTGAATTTTTTTGTATAAGTTTTGTTTTTGTTTTGTGTGTATGTGTGTGTGACTGACTGTGTGTGTGTGTGTGTGTGTGTGTGTGTGTGTGTGTGTGTGTGTGTACATGTGTGTGTGTGTGTGTCATCCTGTGGACCCAGGAGGCTGGAGGGTCAGGTTGGAGTCGGGGAAGGCGAGTCGCTGGCACGTGGGAGCATTAGGAGGGGAGGAGTGCAGACCCTTTGGGGGGCAGGGTGGCCGTGTTATGTTGGACCACTTCAGACTCTTGGCCAGTGCTGCTTCCCCCGTGGTAGCAACAGGAGCAGCAGCACCAATGCCACCAGTGACTGTTGCTTGTCCACCTTCTCCACCACCACCACCACTAGCAGAAGCTGTTGGGGCTCCAACAGCACCCCCTCCACCACCTCCACAGCCATAGGAGGTGGCCCCGGCAATAGTGAGCGGTGGTGGGACTCATGCCCGCCAAGTGCATACTGTGTCTGTTCCCCCCGCAGTTTCCCAGTGTGATTGTTTTTTAATTATGTGTGGGGGGAGACAGCACAGTGGTGCGGTGCCATGTATGTGGTGTGCTGGTGTACTGTGGCCCCCCTGAGACACATTTGGGTATCAGCGGCCAGCGCACCCACATGATGAATCATCACAGGGCAGAGTGGCAGGTTGCCATGGAAGGGGCCATGCGTCCACCTGCTGGCCCTTCCATGGCAGTGGCCGAGGGTGCAGCTGGGGTGGGAGATGTGCCTCTCAGCAGTTACCACTGCAGCAGGAGGAGGAGGGCTACATCAGGTGCTCCACCACCACCACCACCACCACAGCCATCAGCACCACCCTATCCACCACCAGCCCCACTCCCTGGATTACCCGCTGCAGTGGACCCCAGCACAGTCCCTGTTAGCCAGTCTGACCACCTCCTGGAGTGGGCAGCACTGGAGGAAAACAGTGCTGCCCACACCAGGAGGAGGTCAGACTGCTGTGGGCAGCACTGGAGGAAACAACAAGCGTTTAATTAATTTGGAGCAGCAGGTTACCAGAGTGGAAGGACAGCAGCTGAAAATACTTTCAGTGCTGCACCTGCTGCTGGACCACCATGGCATCCCTCTGCCATAGTAAGTCCAGGTATTGTTTTCTGCTCTCCCACACCCACACCCACACCCACCCCCTGACCCCACCCCACTACTGTGTTGTACTTCTGTTGTGTGTTTTTTGTTTGTTATTATTAAATCATACACATTTTCCCTTCCAAGGGAATCTTTTTTGCACCACATAGTGCAATAGATTTTTGAAAACAATGCGTAAATGCATTACAGTGAGCCATGTGACAGAGGCATCCCCTTTCTGAAAATCTGCCCACATTCTGCCTCTCTTCTCAGCAACATTAGTACATGAAGGCAGGGAGATCGTGTGTGTGTGTGCTCCGCTCCTTACAGTGAATATCGGAATGTGCAGGTTTGCGAATGTTTCTTTATGTTAATGGTCAGTTTGTTGTGAAATGTGTGGCCACGTTTCCAGTAAGAAGAGCCTTGGTAGTGGAAACATCCCACATTTCACCACAAAGTGAACTTTATAACATCAGGAAACATTGCTTAGGATAGCTGCTGGACATTCAGTATAGTGGAACATGCACCTGTGCTCCCCCTGCCATCACGTCTTAACGTTGCTGAGGAAGTGTGGTGCACAGGTGGGTTGCTTTTCAGATTGTTAATTCCTCTGTCATGTGACTCAATGTAATGAAATTATGGGTGGTTTTCACAGACATATATTGTGCTCTGTGAAGCAAGAAATATTCTAGTGGTAGTAATGCCCCCACATATTAGTTTATGTGCATCACCATAACTATGTAATGTGGTGACTGTCTGTAAAGCAGCAGCACAACAATCTGTTGATAACTCTGACCTATATTTTTTAATCCTATGTTACAACTTCCTTTACTTGCATCCTGACTGACTGGAATGATACGATATTTAGCAGTAGTTGAGTGTGCTATACTACCTTTTTTCATGTGTGAAATAATGAAAGAAGCATTCCTTTTAAATTGGTGCTGCTGACAGTGAGTGTGACCAGGTCTTTGTCATTGTTTTCCTCTGCCTTTCTCCATCACATCAAGTAGTTGTCATATATAACTTCTGTTGTTAACTAACAGTTATGCATCAGTCAGTGTTTTGTATAACACCACGGGACAATAGTTATTGAAAAGCAGCTGCAAATAAATAGAAAGCTGGTTGGAACAATATTGGAAGATGTGCTCATTTGGTTTTCATACATGAAAAAAAGTAGGAGTAAGAGAAGCAGACATAAATTGTGAGAAGAATCGTGTAATTCAAGTCACTGATGACTCGCATGTAGGTAGTGGTTGCTGTGGCAATTTAAAGTAGCATAAAAAAGTACAGTTCAGAACTGTGAGGACATTCTTGCAATGCTGATTTAACTGTAAAAATGTCACTATGACATCATGACTATGAGCTCACAGCAATAATCACAGAACACACAAAAGTGGCACAGAGTTCCCAGATTTTTTCTGCAGGCCCACAATGCATCTTCCTTGTGTGCAGAAAATTGACATGTGGTAACGAAGTGAAAAGAGACTGTTTCAGCACATACAAAGTCCCTCAAAATTAATGGCACACTCAGTCATGCGCACAGTGGTGGTACAGTGTCCCCAGATTTTTCTGCATTCCCACAATACGTCCTCCTTGTGTGCAGAAAATTGACAAGTGGTAACAAAGTGAAAAGAGATAGTTTCAGCACATACAAAGTCCCCCAGAATTAATGGCGCACTCAGTCATGCCCGCAGTGGTGGCACAGAGTCCCCAGATTTTTTCTGCAGGCCCGCAATGCATCCTCCTTGTGTGCAGAAAATTGACAAGTGGTAACGAAGTGAAAAGAGATGGTTTCAGCACATACAAAGTCCCCCAGAATTAATGGCGCACTCAGTCATGCGCGAAGTGGTGGCACAGAGTCCTCAGATTTTTTCTGCAGGACCACAGTGTATCATTCTTGTGTGCAGAAAAGTGAAAAGTGATCATCTCAACTGGATTGAAAGGTGCCCTTTGGATGTACAGTAATAGTAGCCTTGGTGAGTAGCTATATATATATATATATAGATATATGGTTGTGTATTTTGTAGGTGATGATGAGGGGTGTTGAACTTGACATGGACATGTACTCATGCTATTGTTCTGCATCACACAGGTGGCTCCGAACTGTTGCTGTGCACCTTCCAGTGCTCAATGAGAATTTTTTGCACTTAAATGGAAATGGATAACTCTCAAGCACATGAAAGAAAGTATTTATTTTTTTGGGGGGAGGGATCATATTTTCAGTTTTGTCTGAAATTGTTTCTTATTTTTTTACTTCTTCACAGATTCATCAGCATCCTTCTGGAGTCCGGTTGTTAATGATGGTCATGGTCATCAAATGAAATGACCTCTGCATGTTGCATGTGTGCCCAAGCTCAGGTCGGGGGAGTGGTGTCCCTGATGTTAAACTTTTTTGAATAAGGCCACTTTGACAGAAAAACAAAGTATCGCAAATTTTCGTAAGAAAATAAATTAATGACTTCTTAAAAGTTACAACTTCATTGTTATGTGTCCCTCCCTGGTTCTCAAATCTCAAACCCTATTGTCAAGTTACATTTCAGAGACACATCTTGTCAACTACTAAGACAACCTGTTGTGTGTAATATTTGCAGCAGTCTTTACAAAGCAATGAAATGGATGAAATCAAATCTTCATACTTACCAGAATGGATTTCACATGAACATTACATCGGTTCCTCTCTGTATGGTACGGTATAGCTACAGCATCTTTCCCAACAAGTAATAGCGATGCAGCCTGTTTTTGTTCTCCTGTAAAAGAAACAAAGGAAGTGTACTGTGTGGCCCAGATATTCAAACTGCGCCATGCTGTGGTGCAAGCTTAGGTGCAGCTCAACTTGGCTGCACAGGGGTGTGGACTGGGTGATATTCAATGGAGCTGCGCCATGGCTCAGCAGCTTTGAATATTGTACCCTGGCAACCCCCACACTGTGCATGGTGCAGTGGCACTGCGCCAGCACAAGTGGCCAGAGTGGAGCATGGGGATGCACTAGGGAAAGTTCCATTGCGCTATGCCCAGCAACTGTGATATTCAAAACTTGACATACAAATGGGGCCATAATGTATGCAAGGTGCAAATGGGGCCATTTGCATGTCATTATGGCCCCATTTACATGCAGGTGTGCCGATTCATGATGACTTGCACCTGGTGCCCCGCCAGGCAGCAGCCATCGGGGACCAATGCCCCCTGCAGCTGGCAATGTGCTCCACAGCCCGATCGCAGGCATTTGTATTAAAAAAACAGACCTCTGTCCAATATCCCTGATGGTCCAGTGGACCGCTGCCTGCCCAATCACGGGAATCAGTATAAAAAAATAAGAATTCCTTCCAATATCCCTGGTGGGCCAGTGGACAGCTGTTTGCCCAATCGTGGGCATCCGTATAAAAAAAAAAAATAATTCCAATATCCCTGGTGATCTAGCGGTGCCCCCCCACCAACCCACTGAGCTCCACCTCCCCACTTCCCTCCCCCCAGTCAGCTGGAGGGTGGCAGCACCCCACCCACCTGCCACCCCGCCGCCCGCCGACTGACACTGTCGGTGGGGCTGTATGCCGATTGGTCCACAGTGTGAGCCAATGGGCATGCAGCTGCTACCGTACTACACATTCAGATATGTGAATGAATCGTTCACATATCTGGGTAATGACGTATGAGCTGCATGTCCATTGGCACGCTGTGGACCAAGGGCGACAGCCCTACCAACGGTGTCAATCGGCGGGTGGCAGCAGGCAGGTGGGTGCTGCCGCCCGCTGGCTGACTGGGGGAGCAGGGCAGTGGGGCTCAGTGGTGGGTGAGGGGGGCACCATCTAGACCACCAGGGATATTGGAATTATCTTTTATACAGATGCCCGCGATCGGGCAAACAGCAGTCCACTGGACCACCAGGGATATTGGAAGGAATTCTTATTTATTTATACAGATACCTGCAATCGAGCAGACAGCTGTCCACTGGACCACCAGGGATATTGGATGGAATTATTATTTATTTATACAAATGCTCATGATCGGGCAGACAGTGGTCCACTGGACCACCAGGGATATTGGACGGAATTATTATTTATTTATACAAATGCCCCCGGTCGAGCAGATTGTGGTCCACTGGACCACCAAGGATTTTGGACAGAGGTCTGTTTTTTTTTAATACAAATGCCCGCGATCGGGCAGGCAGCGGTCCACTGGACCTCCAGGCATATTGGACATAGTTCTATATTTTTAACTAATGCTCGCGATTGGGCAGACAGCGGTCCACTGGACTACCAGGGATATTGGACAGAATTATTTTTTTTAACTAATGCCTGCGATTGGGCATGGTGGGGACGCCACCAGGTGCAGCTGGAGCTTGGGTGGCCACCCACAGGTGGCAGCTGCCGTGTTGCACCCTGCAATGCGACAGCTCACCTGTGGGTGGCCATCCGTTATTCCTTTTTTTTTTAATCAATTTTGTGCTGGCGCAGGTGGGGGTTGCGCATGCATAGCTCTGCACATTCCGGGCTGAATATCGGGCTGTGCAGGGTATGCATGGGCACGCCCCCCCCCCACCTGCGCCTGCATACATTACTGATGTGCTCCGGCGCATCAGGATTTGTGCCACGCACTTTTCCCTTTTGAATATCGCACCGAGGCGCAACCCTTTTGAATATCTGGGCCTATGTGTTTTGCCACTGTGGCTCTGAAAAGCTACAGAAAACAAAACAGACAACTTAAGAAAGTGAGGCAGCATAACAAACATGAGTGCACATACTCACTTTATGGTTTAAATATTAAGAGCTGGTGGTGGTGGTGCACTGGTGGACTTGTGGTCCATGGGGGGCAGACAGACTCTTGGTGGCAGCAGAGTTGGATAACATCAGTCCTGGTGGTGGTGGTGGTGGTCCGTTGGGGGGCAGAAAGACTCATGGTGGCAGCAGAGTTGCATAACATCAGCCCCAGTGGTGGTGGTGGTCCGTGGGGGCAGACAGACTCATGGTGGCAGCAGAGTTGCATAACATCAGTCCCGGTGGTGGTGGTGGTGGTCCATGGGGGGGCAGACAGACTCATGATGGCAGCAGACTCGGATAACATCAGTCCTGGTGCTGGTGGTGGTCCATGGGGGGACAGACAGACTCATGGTGGCAGCAGACTTGGATAACATTAGTCCTGGTGGTGGTGGTCCAGGGTGGAGGGGCACACTGACTTTTAGATACTGCAGTTAAAACCTGCCAACATTAACCAGATCATCATCCTAATAAAGAAAACTGCCCTCACAGTCATTGATGTCTGAAATCTGACCACTGGGAAATTCTTTCTCCATTGTGCCATCATCTATGTCAGTGGTGGGCCATTTCAGGCAGCCACTGCCAGTGCCACCAGGATGCTCCATTTCTACATCAGCAAGACCACCATGACTAGGCCAGGGTATGAATATCTAGGTTGCAGTCTGTGCTGGTATGTGCCTCTCATTCATTTTAGTGAATGTTAGCAAACTAACATTTGCAGGAGACAGGTTTGTCAGGCGATCCCTGACTATTGCACCTGCTGAGCTGAATACCCTCTCAACACTTACATTGGAGGGTGGGCATGTATGGTACTTCAGTGCCACTGCAGTCAGCTCTGGCCATTCACTGACCTTTCCACTCCAGTACAAAAGAGGATCTTCAGTTATTGTCAGATGCCTGTTTTCAGACAAATATGACTTAACCATTCTCTGTGCCTCACAAAGTCCAGTTGTTGATGCATCAGCCTGTTCCCAGGAATCATTGATTTCACAAATACCCACTTGGGACAAATCCTCCCAAAGCAGGTTGATGCCAACCACTTTGGTTGACAGACCACCAGGAACTACAGTCCCCTTATCCTTGCATGATATGCTTGCTGGTCCTCCAGCTACACCTTCAGCTGGATTATGCTGCTGAGATTTGCAAACCTTGGCATGTGATTTCTGTGCCCCATGAACCAAGCGAACCAGTTGACCACTGATATTTTTTACCTGTTCAGGCCCTTCCTCCAGTACTGATGCAATTCCACATTTGTATCATGGGTCCAGCATTGTTGCCATGGCAAAGTTGTCACTATGCTGAATGCTCACAATGTGATGATTGTGGTCGAATACTGTCAGCATGTGTTGCAGCAGCATACTGCTACCACTGTCTCTGACAACACAAGGCTATGCTGTACATCCACCAATGTCTTCCTCAGCACCTGCAGCAGTGGAATTGATTGGCTCATGGAGGCAGACTCACCACTTACTGCCTGTGTGGCATGTTCAAAAGGCTGCAAAATTGTTATTACAGAGTCCATGAGGTGCCACTGTTCAGACTTCATAGACATGGAGGCCCCAGAACTGTAACGGCTAGTGTGCATAAAAAGATATTCTGTGATGGCTTTGTATTGTTCATACAACCTTTCTGCCATGTATAACCTGGAGTTCCATCAGGTGACAACTTTCAGCTTCAAGCGGTGCTGAGGCAGGCTATTTTGTATCTGCAACTGCAGCAGTTGGCCACGGGCCTTTCCAGATCTTGAAAAGTGAGAGCAGATATGTCGTGCAAGGGTCAGCATTTCCTTTATGTCAGGGTGCTGCAGAAACTCCTGAACCACAAGATTTAAACAGTGGGCCATGCATGGAACACGATAAAAAACACCATTCGTGATGCATTTCACCACATTTGACCCACTGTCATTTTCTATGAACCCAGCTGTCAGGGACAGAGGGTTTAGCCATCTGTCAATTTCAGTCAGTACCATGTCAAACATGCTTTCACCAGTGTGTGAACAGGTCACACTGCTCATAGCAATTGTTGCATGCTGGCAAATTCCCGGAAGATTGCTACCATGACAATCCATCTTTCTGCACTGATTATTCACACTACCAGCATCACAAACAACCCTCAGCACCTGCGCCCAGTATGCAGTTATGCACAGATATGAACTCCCCGCTGTTTTGCCACTTGTCTACACATCCATACTTAAATGGAGAGGGGGAATGTTGACGGGTATGTCTTACTGAGTCTGCGACAGCGTGAAATAACTCGGGAACAGCACTGGTAGAAAAGTTTGTCCTGGATAGGGCTTTCCATTTTGGGCAGTCACGGGCAGTAAACCACTGGAACCCAGAATTCTCCACAAAGGAGAAGGGCAAAAGATTGATTGCCAGCATTTCTGCTACAGCAGCATTAAGTTCATGTGACACTGTATGATTGTGGGGTACTTCAGCTTATGCGCAAAAACACTCTGTAATGTGGGCTGACTTGAATGTTTTACACAGGGTGTGTTGTTGGACACAAATGGTTGTGGTCTGTGATGAATGGCATTAGCAGGGGGTGGACTGTGGACATTTGATGAAGACAGTTGCACAGGTGATGATGACAAACCCAGAATTATGTTATTTTTCCAGATTTGCCAACCGGGGTTGATGTACCACTTGCACTAGACAGACTGCATTCACCACCACCACCACCACCACCACAAAAACTGCTACTCTTACCAGCACTTTAAAACATTTCAAAGTCATTATGGTCCTCCACCACATCATGCCTGTAGTAATCCTCTGCTCTTATTACCGTACTACTGCACACATTTAATTTCCTACTGGGCTTAACAGTCATAGAAGGGGATAACATGCTGGCTATGGTTGCCGGTGATAGGGGTGAATGCCCCAGTCTGGTATTAGCTGCCAGCTTGTGCTGGGTTGACAGAGACAAGAGCCTATCCTTAAGATGCGTATGCTGTCCTCCTGTCCCAAGATGGCTCCCCTTTTTACCTCGACTCACACACACATGGCAAACCTGGCAGATTGCAACTGAATCATCATTTGCATCTTGAACAAAAAAATCCCAAACTAGGGACTGTGCTACTCTGCTTTTAACATGTTCATGATGATGTGGCTTATTTAAGTCTGTTGTTTTAAGCACTGAAGTGGGGGGAGCAGGTGATGTTTCTGGCATTGCACACCTGGACTGCAACTGACCACCATGACTACCTATTATATTGAGTACTGGGTCATCATCATCATCGTCATCATCCACTAAAACAGGTAAATCACAAGTTTTTACAGGGGGGGGATTCCTGCAAATAGATTCAGACACAGACACTTTTAATTTCTTTTTCTCCGGTTCCCAAATGGGGTCAATTACATCATCATCATATTCATCAACGTCACTGTCACACACATCCACATCTTCTGCTTGGATGCTAACATGTGGACTGCATGTTGCAACAACAGCAACATCATCATCATCAGCATCATCACATTCATCATCAGCATCTACACCACCATCACCTGATATTTTTTCACCACACTGTGAATCACTGCATGGAAAATGAGTGACATTAAGTGCCACGGTGGATGGAATATCACATTGTATGCTATCGTTGACATGATCATCAGAATCAGATTCAGTTAATGGGATGTTACTGGGAAGTATGACATCATCTACACTGTCACTCACTTGCACTGCTTCTCACTCAATATGTTTGGATACAGTACACTGGTCGGATTAGAACTTGACACAACAATACTAATACTACCTCCTTCACCACTAACACCAGTAACACTAACACCACCAGCTGGGAAAACATCATCTCATCCAACTATGAGTGAAGCTACTGATTGGGCTGTAAAAAACATTGCAGGAGAAATACCTTTCCTCACATCAGCAATGCACTTCTCCGTCTGCGTATTACTACCAGGCCCACAGACCCTCTTACTGCCAACATTGCCATGGCCAGAAACAGCTTTACTTGCATGTCTCTTTGCAGACATTTTGGGGGATCAACCACAAATATTATTACCAAATTCAGATTTTGATACGTTCACTTTCTGACAGGAGGGTCGCTAGCTGGATGTGAAGCAAAATAAACAGCTGTAGCTTCAGCAACAGATAAGAGACTACTGTGTTGTGACACTGTCATGGAATTAAAACAACTTCAGTAACTAGTGGTGTTGATGGGGTCACAAAAACAATACAATCTGGTAAAAAAATACCTTTTCAATGTGGGGTGGGGGGCACTGAATACAGGCAGCAAAACTAAGAACAGAGAACACGATCACAGTACAAAATCAGGCAGCTGCAGTGGATAGCAGGTTCACACTGCTGCGCTTAGTTGCACTTACACTAATCTGTGTCACAAATTTTAAAACGTATTATATTGGATGCATGCAACACTGTACACACAACACAGAACATTTTGTGTACAATGCTGAATGAGGAATGTGATGCAAATGCTAAAGTGCAGTGTACTCAGTGCCACGTAATGTAAATTTGTAATTTAAACAACCTGACCTTATGAAATGCTGCACCACATTCACATAAGCAGCAAGAAAATGTGTACTATTACTGACAATTTTAATATGTGTACAATAACACAGTCAGTTATATAACAAAAATGTTACCAAAACACAAAGAAATCACTAGTTCTCAAACTTAAATCTACTTACACACAGATACGCCCCTCCCCCACACAGCACACTTCACTGTCTTTCACCACACACACTCAATGTTGTAAATTTACATTCAAAATCCACACGCAAACAAAAACGCTAGATGATGTGAGCACAGGTGGGTTTCCTACAATTGATGAACTACAGTTGGATCACCAAAAAAAGGCAAAAATGCTTTTTGAACAGCTTTCAAAAGATTCCTACAGACAGCTATCAGAGCACACTGTCTCCTACTCCTTTCTACTCATACTACCTCAAACTGAGGCTGTGCAGATCAATATAGAGCCCATGTGACCTGAACTCCCATGAATCACTGCACAGCCTGCCTTCATAGCTCAAAATCAAGGTAAAGTGAGGCAAAGTGAACTGCCACAATGTACTTTGCCTTAAATTTGAAAAAATAGTGACCAGAGGAGGCAGAGTAACGTGAAGTCGCTGTTTCAAATGGACTGCACATCCTCATTATAATGCGAAGTACTCTGCTTCACGTTGCGGAGCACTCCGCGAATCCACTTGTGCTCCGTAATATGCTTCACAGAGCGGATTGAGCTCACTTTGCCCACCACTAGTAGAGAGGGAGATCACAGACGTGGGTAGTACAAAAGCATATTTAAAGGTGGCCTGGGAGGGGGAGTGGGGGCAGGAAAAAAGATAACCTGAAGTAAGCAGCACTCAGGAGCACCGAGGCACCTCTGTTAGTGTCTATGGGAAAGGTGCACCAATCAGCTTAGCCGTGGGATGCAGGTGGACCAATCAGAGTCCACCTGCAGAAACGCCGCACCAATGGGAGACTGCTGAGGCTGGCTGGTTCCCTGAGTAGAAGCCAGCGGTAGTACCTGAGGTGTGGGATCTGGTTCCAGGGACCATGAGGGTGGCAGGAGTTGGTGGCTTTGGTTGGCGGGCGGTGGCCAGTAAAACTGCTCCTTGAGAAAAGGTGCTGCTCTGGCATGAGTCCCTGAGGAGTAGAGGAGACAGGCAGTTAAATACGCAGCTAGCAAAGAGGGGTGGGAGAGTGGTGGCAGACTGTCAGCAGGGGGTGGGGGCAAATTAACACAGAGACAAAAGCTGAAACGGTAGGGTAGTCAAGGTACAATAGGTAGAGCGAGGTGACAGCGAGGAGAGAATGGGGGTAGGATTAACAGTTTAGTGAGGGGGTGAAATGTTTTGTGTTTCCAGAAGTTAATTGCAGCAAAGACGCCACCGGGAAACAAGTGGGGGGGGGTGGCAGGCAATAGTTATAATAGTCAGGGGAAGAGAAACAGAAATAAGCATAAACAGGTTTCTCAATTATTACAAGTCTAGGTCATACACTGCAGTAACACTACAACATTAGGCTACACTCTGCAATATAGGGCTAACAGTGTAAGGCATTAGATAGCAATCAAGTTTACTCAGTAGCAGGCTGATATTAATAGTTAGGCTGAAACATTCGTACACAGTAGAAATTAAGGCTTATAAGGGTGGGTCAGAGAAATGATAACCTTAAGTAAGCTGCACTCAGGAGCACTGAGGCACCGCAGTTAGTGTCTATGGGAAAGGCGCACCAATCGGCTTAGCCGTGGGATGCAGGTAGACCAATCAGAGTCCTTCTGCAGAAACGCTGCGCCAATGGGAGACCGCTGAGGTCTGCTGGTTCCCCGAGTAGAAGTCAGAGGTAGTACCTGAGGTGTGGGATCCGGTTCCAGGAACCGTGAGGACAGCAGGAGTTGGCGGCTTCAGTCGGCGCGCAGCGGCCAGTAAAACCGCCCCTTGAGAGAGTGTCACTCTGGCGCAAGTCCCTGAGGAGTAGAGGAGACAGGCAGTTAAATACACAGAGATTTTTTTTTCACATCTAACGGCAATTGACACTACTTATGAAACTACACAGCATACTGCAAAATAATGAAAACCTATTCATTAACTATTACAAGTGTGGAGACAATGGCTCCAATATTCAAACTGCGCCTGGAAATGGTGCAAGTGGTTGCTCTGTGCAACTGAAATCCAACAGAGAACAAAATTACTATATTCAAATGAGATGCACAATGGCATATCCTGTCTTAATACAGAATATAAAAAATGCTTGTGGCACAAATGGAAGCCACCGACAATGTGCTGGCGCATCTACCATGTCAGCCTGAATACCTGGAATTGGGATGCACTGCGCATCTGTAGGATGCGCCTGGTACAAATACCAGATATTCAGACCGACAAATGCAAATCGGGCCATTATGCATGAAAGGTGCAAATGGGCCATTTGCATTTCATTATGGCCTCATTTGCATGTCTGGAGCAGGGATGTGTGCGGCAGAATGCACCAGGCACCCTGCAATGCCATGTAAAACAGAAACACCACACAACTCCCTGGTAGTTCAGTGGCCCCTCCCCCTCACGTACCCAGCCCCAAAGTAATACCACAAAACATCCCGAAAGTCCCTGGTAGTCAAGTAGCCCCCCCATTTATGATTGCATAATAAAAAATGTCAATCTATTTTTCATTCCCTGGTAGTCCAGTGGTATCCCTCTCCCAGCCCCAAACCCTGACGGTGGTTAAAAAAGAATCCCTGAACCTTGTCTGGTAGTCTAGTGGACCCTCAATTCCCCACCCACTGAGGAACCCCCACCACCCCTCCCCTGTCCCAGAATGGCCCATCACGCTGCATTATAGGGCAAGGTTGTGTGTGTGTGGGGTGGTGGGTGCTCAATGGGAGGGCTAGGATGGGGAAGGGGGATGGTGGAGATGATGAGGGACTGTTTTTTTTTCAGGTTACAAAAAAGACATCAGGGGACAGTTTTCTTTTTTACAGGTAAAAATGCTGATGGGGTAGGACAAATCTCAGAACATTTGGAGTGGGATCCCCAGTGTTCCACACTGGTGGGGTGCGGAGGGTTTGTGCTGCCATAGGGACTGGGCATCCCACTGTCGGCAAAGAAATAGGTTTTATTTGAATTCATACTTTGGGACACTGACAGTGGGCTCCCCAGTGTCCCACACTGGTATGTTGAGGGGGTCTTCTACTAACAACACAGGGATTGGGCACCTCAATCTCAGTAACTATATTTTATATTAACATGCCTCTTCCCCCTTTCCATTAGAGGCAGTAAAAGGGGAAACAAGGCTTGTTGTTGGTAAACACCAACAGTTGTTTATCTAAACGGTGACCAAGGAATCAGGTTCTGGAGTCAGTTAGTCCCAGAAATGTTAAGAAATGTTTTTGTGGCCACACAGATGTTAGTGCCACAAAATGTGGCTCAACTTCCCTGTTGTTTTGTGAAACAGTGCTGCAATTTGTAGTACTTTTGCAAGAGTACTTTTGCAAATTGCAGCACTAGTGCCACAATTTGTGGCAGTACAAACACATTTATGGGTATTATTATGATAAAGGTTAGCACAGAATTTGATTTCTTGGCCCCCAATTTCGTAAACACAACTGTTGGTGTTTACCTAGGGGTAGTATTTTTTAAACTATTTAACTTTTTCTGCCTCACTAACTGAAAACAAAATGGCAGAATCTCAGCAGTACATTCTGGATTTGCAAAAGCAACTACCACTTTTGCAGAACCAGAAAGTGCTTTCACATGGCACATCTAATTTTTCCATAGGAAGTAATGGGAAACTTGAAATTTTAATAACTTTCGAACAGATCTGTGACCCAAACCCCATATTAAGGGGGCTAGAAGCCTGATGTTCAGTGGAGGGAATTGATCCTCCCAGATCCCCTACTTAATCTCAGCACTTCCATGGCTCAGCTTCAGGCATTCCAAATTAATCTGGGCTGGTCTGTGGATTCCTGTGCTGCTGATTCCTGCGACTGTGTGGCTGGCATGACTGGGCAGTTTCTCTGCTGTTCTTTCCCCCTCTCCTCTCCTGGTCTTCATTTCTCCTGCCTGTGCTCCTTTACCATTTCATTCTTGTTCATTCCTACCCCTCCTTTTCTCCCATTTTTGTCTTTGTGTTCGTCTACTCCCCCCACCCTTGCTGTTCTCCCTTCCATTGCTTCCTCCCCTGTCCGTTCCCCTCCCTGCTCCTCTTCTTGTTCTCCTTTTCATTGTACCTCACTTTTCTGTTTTTCCATCCCTTCTTTGTCTCCTCTGTTTCTTTTTGGGCATTTTGCTTCACTGCCAGCCACCACTCCATTCTTTAATGGCATTCCAGGTGTGACATCACCCACCACGCTCAGCCTCCAGCTGCCAGCACTAGTGGAACATTCCATCTTGGACTCAGAAGGTACTATCTCTCCCAGTCACTGTTTTCTTGCTGACGCTCTCAGGTTGTGTTGTCCCCATCTCAGTCTGCTTCTGGACATCGCAATGAAATTACCTTTTGTGACTCCACCATTGTAGCACCTCTCCTGCAGGTCACCTCCTCCTGAAGAACTGCCCGTTTGTATCTGGATTTTCACTGCTCCCTGCACTTGTCAACTTCCAGGTGTTTCATCCTCCCTCCATGTCTCTTGCCATTGTCTAACTGTCTTCACCTTTGTGGGCTGTCCTGTCTGAAGCCCATCATCAGTGCAACTCGTAATGCTTATGGTGCCTGCACAACTCTATCATTGCCAACCTTACCTGCCTGTCATTAATAAAAAAAATGATTTATTATGGGGGTTTCAGGTTTCCTCCCAACTGCTCGGGTACCCGAGTGGCACCTGGTACTTCCTTCAGTGTGTGCCCAGTGCTTTGGCATGCATTATTTACTGACTGCTGCAGTTGCTCAGCCTGAGGGATTTGATCGATGGTTCAGTTTGCCCGTCATGTCCTAATCATTTGTTTGCTTACCACAGCTCTGGCTGTCCTCCTGGTTCCCAGATCGACAGGGATTCCTGTCTTTTGCAAGGCACTGGCACCATCTACAGTGCAATACCTGCCATGGACTTGAATTGGTTATGCAGGAAAATGGAGCACTTTGTCATCCATGGGACATATTGTATTCTACGGGACATCACATAAATTGTGACCTGGGGCTACAGGACACCTTCCAACTCAATCTGGACATCACTTCCTGATGGGTACCCAGTAAAGCTTTCTTCCCCAACCTCACTCACCACAGCCCTATTTCTTGTAACTGCTGATCTGCCATTTGCCTGGATATGGATACCATACTGGTGCCATCTCCACTGGCCTTACAGAGACTTTTGCTATTGTCCACTGCTGCCCTGTGCTCTCTCTCAGCAATTTCTAGTTCTCCATCCCATTCCTTTTTGCTGTTGTCCCTTTCTCAACTCTGCAATGACATGGAATCCTTTTCAGAGCCCCATGCAGCTGTTTCCTCCACCAATGCATCTATGTTATGATTGGCTCCCTGACTGACTCTGCTGTCTTGCTTCCTGATCATCGAAGCCCTTCCAGATCTACATTTCCAGTGACAGTACCTCTCTTCTGGGGATACACCGCCAGTGTCGCTCCTCATCTGGTCACCTCTGTCCACACTTGTGGTTATGCTGTGATGACCTGGCAACTATCGATACCTGGCTTTGCTTTCCCTATGCCTACACAGAGGATGGCTTGCACTCTAAAGACTTAGGTGGGGGTCTGTCCCTTGTCACCTCCTCCATGGCTATGTGTGGGTCCTTATCATTTCAGCTTACCTCAGACCTATGTGGAGGTCTAGTTCCATTACATATTGGGTCCTGCAGGAAGGATCATAAGTGATGACCTACATGGAAGTCACTTCTCTCCTGCTTCCTTATTCTACCTACATGGGGTTCCTATTCCACTGTCTTGTGACACCCCATTCACCAGATTTTCGCATTGCTGCTGCTTCTCTAGTATGAATGCCTTTGAAGAGCCCCTGTTCTATCCCATTCTGCTGTGCTATGGCAGCTACACTGTCATATGACATATCGTCTGATTCTGAGGCAGCTTCATCAGACACTCCTGCACCTCTGTTTGCTATTCCTGTCCTTCCAAGTGGGCAGTCCCTGGTATCCTGGCATTCATCAATACCTTGACCTACATGGAGGTCTTAGTCAGTCTTGGGTCCTCGGTGAAGGACCTTCATCACTGACCTATGTGGAGTTCTTCTTGCATGCTCATACCACCCAATAATCTCTGTCCCTAGCTCTGCCTCTGGGGTACTGAGCAAAGGCATGACTCCCTAGCCACTGGGGTTGGGAGTCCCTATCTCCAACTTCATTCTCTACTGTTTTTGCTTCATTCTACTCCTTTAGTAGTCCCCATCTCTAACTCTACCAGAGTGGCATTGAGCAACACTGGCTTTCCTGCATGACAGCAATGGGAGTCCATTCCTCATCTATGTTCCTCCCTTCCATCCATCATCTTCTGGCTTTTGACCCCCTCAATGTTGGCTCCTCCTTCAGCATTGACTTGGCTTCCATGCCTTTTGACTGGCTCTATATCACCTCCCAGACTTATTCCATCTGGGACCTTCAAGTGTGCCACTGTCTAGTGCTCAACCATTCTTTGATTTTGTTTCTTGGATTCATCCTCATGCCAAGCTTCCAGTTCTAGACTACCTCAACAGATTCCTGGATATTGTTTAGCCACCCATTTTCATTCATCTGGACATCCACCTGACTTGAACTCTCCTTCATGTTCTAGAACCCTCCATCTTTCAGAATTGACCTTCCTGCTCACTGTCAAATTTCAGAGCACATAGCTAATTAACCAGCAAAACTCAGAGGATAAGACTCTAGACATAACCAGAGCCTAACCACAGTCCACATCTTTTAAGATTATCTCCTCATAGTTTGCCCAGAGGACAGGCAGGTCAGTAGCCATGGGTCATCAGAGGTTCCCCCCCCACAGTGGATTTTCCTCTCCTGCATGCTACTGGTCACACTCTCTGAAGTTGGTGGAGGTAATTGAACCATAAACACTCTTTTGAGCCTCTCTTCCTACACTTACCCAGCATTAATACTGAGGGTGGGAATAGAGAAAAAACTAATTCTAAGTTCATAACCTTAAATCCATGACATTCAAGTTCTTAAGTATTCACATGTACTATGCTATGCACCGCACATAGAATGGGAGGGCTAAAAGCCCAAGGTTTGGGGGGGTTAGCTCCTTCCACATCCCCTACTTAATCCAGCACTTCTGTTGCTCAGCTTTGAGCATTTCAAATTCACTTACTATCCAATCCAGTCTCCTCCAGCACTCTTATCTCACCCTTGACACTGGGACTCTATCCCTATACCTACCCAGCATTCCTACCAAGGGTGGGAATAGAGAAAAGCCAGATTCCAAGTTCTTAACCTCAAGTTGATGACCTTAAATACATAACATTCAAGGTCATAAGTATACACAAGCATTATGCTATGCACCACACATTGAAACCCTGAAAGTTTCCATGCAAACCCCCAAGACATTTTGGAGAAACAGCTTGACAAAGAAATTGGACAAAAAAGTGGTAATTTTTATATTCTTAGACATTACGCGCATCTGTGCACCCATACATCCTACTGTAGCAAAACTTGCCAAATCCAGAAATCTATGGTACCCAACAAAGCATACAAAATATCATGCAAATGGCTTAATGGTTTCAAAGTTATTAAAGTGCAAAATTTGGGGTTTAACATAGAAGTGACCATTGAACCCTAACTATACTGGTGCTACTGCACCAGTATTATATATATATTAGAGTCAAAAAACTCTGTTTAATGCATCAGTTAGGGTTGTTCCACAGTGACAAAAGTGAGGAAATTTGATGTTAGGGTTTAAACCCCCTTTGCACCCCTCGAGCCCACCCCCCAACTGGAATCGGGGTGCGCATTGGGGTCATCGGCCCTAAGTGTCACCCCATCACATGTGGAAAGAAGCTGAGGAATAGGATAATGGGGTGACAGTTAAGACCGATTACCCCAATGCACACCCTGATTCCAGTTGGGGGGGTGGACTGGAGGGGTGCAAAGGGGGTTTCAACCCTAACATCGAATTTCCTCGCTTTTGTCACTGTGGAACAACCCTAACTGATGCATTAAATGGAGTTTTTTGCCTCTAACTTCCCTTCTTTTTGAGAATGATAATGAGAACTAGTGAATGTAATGTGGCAGCGGGAGCATGGGGCCTGAGAGCCCAGGGCCCTGCGGGCCACGCGCTCCCGCCACGTGATGTCTTGTCACATAGTAACATTGTGCTCGCAAGCGCAAATTGTAATGCACATGGCGACGCAAAGTGAAACAGAAAGAGAAACAGTACTATTGACAGAAATGTTAAAAACAACACAAACGCAACCGCAAATGAAAACCAAAAGGTAACGCACATGGTGGCGTAAACGTGAACCGTAAGTGAAACGGGTATGGAACCGCAAGCAGAAACGGTAATGGTAACAATAATGTAAGCGCATAGGCTGGTTTTCCCCAAAAGCTGTATAGATAAATACAGTGAGTACAAAGAATGTATGCAAAATAATGACTGTTGGAACACAAAAATGAGGCCTTGGAATAGTAAATTGCTTATATCTCAGTAACTGTACGACATAGAAAACAAATTTGAAAGTCATATGAATTATCACTTTCCTGGACAGTTTTGTACTTAGCCCTCTTGAGGGGGCTAAGAAATATTTCAACAGAAAGTCCGTATCTCGCACCGTTTTCGAGATACGGGCCCTGAAAGGCGCGGCAAACTCCGTATTGTTATCCTATGGGAAAAACAGAAATTTGGACTGACATAACTTTGCCTCCCTGTAATATTTTTTTACCAAACTACTGAAAGGCACATCTGTGGGATGTTGGCTGTATTTCCTGCAAATTTCAGCCCAAAAGACCAAACCATTATTTTGCAGCAGGGCGCCAAATGATTGCTGCAATGCATCGTACGCCGTAATGTTATCCTATGGGAAAAAGTGTCAAATTTGGAGTATCGTAACTTTGCCGCTGTGCAATATTTTTTCAACAAAACACTGAAAGGCACATCTGTGAGGTATCGGCTGCGTTCCCTCCAAATTTCAGCCCAAAACTTCAAACCGTTCTTTTGCAGTGGGGTGCCAAATAATTCCTGTTATTTTGGGCATAGTGTCGCAAAGTAGTGTCATGATTTGCGAAAGCTTTTGCAAAAATTTGCGATACTTTCATGAGTGCGACACTACTTTACTAAAGTACTTTTTCCAGAAATCTGAAAAACATATTTCTGGGGTGTTTTACCCCAAAATAAAGACATGGCTAGCATCCTCAGGGCCTGACTAGGTGAATACAAAAATAATTAGGTTGCTAGAGGGTCTCAATTTTAAATGCCAAGCATTTTTCTGATCACTAACTGAAAACAAAATGGTGGATTTGCGACAGTAAAAGGGCCATTTACGACAGTAAAAAGTGCATTTGCGACACTGTCGAACTTTTTGTTAATTTTTTCCATTGATTTATAATGGGAAATTGCTTTTTGAATAACTTTTGAACCGTTTAATATTTTTTCATGAAATCTTCGAAAGGCACATTGGGGACCCTGGCTGCATGTTCCCTGAAGATTTCGGTCTGGTCATGCAAACCATGCGACCTGTAGGCATGACCGTAGAATTCCAGAAAAAGTGTAAACGCATGCGCAGATCACGCTTAATAACTCCGTAGCCGTGTATCCGACCAGTACGTAAATCTGAAAGATCCCAAGGCGAATGGGTCTTGATTGTATTTTCCATATTTCAGGCAAATCCATCAAACAGTTGCAAAGTTATTAGGGTGCAAAAGTTTGGGTTTAACATGTAAATGGCTCCTCAACCCTAACTATGGTAGCTCTACCGTGCTACCATAATATATGTATATATATGTATATATATATACATACACATATCTATCTATCTATCTATCTATCTATCTATCTATCTATCTATATAAATAGAAGATACATGATGGGTAGGAGTGTGATATGCAGAAATATACTCACTCCTGCAGAGTGAGCTATGGATACTCACGAGTGCCGAAGGCACAAGTGAGAGTATCCATGGCTCACGATGCAGGAGTGAGTATATTTCTGCATATCACATGATCAGCACATGATGTGTGCAGTTTATACAATGGGGGGGGAGCTTACAAAGTACAGTTATATTTTCCTGTGTGTTTTTTTTTTGTTTGGTAATTAGGTATGTTTTTAGAGGTGGCTTGTTCAGAATCACACAGTGTGGATGTGGAAGGTGTAAGAATCAAACCCAGCTCTGGTATGCTGGATTTACCAAGCTTGTTTAAAGTTCATGACTCTAACCTCTAGACTATACTGAAAGCACTATTTGATTGTGTCCTGAGTGTGTTCAAGTGTTTCTGAATTGTGAATGCTACCCACATTATAAGAAACAGGTGAATGTGTTTGGCAATACTAATTAAATTAGTTTCAGCAAACAGTGAGGAACAGCTACTGTATGGCATTATGATTTAGATTGTAGGTTTTCTTGAACTGAACATAAAATAGTAATGAACAGGAATTTTTACAAACCCTGTGGGAAACAAGTAAATGTTCTTTGCAATGTGAAGTGAGTTACTTGGAAGTAGCAGTGAGAAACAGAAAGTGTGAGGCTCTATTATTTAGAATGCAGGATATTTTGAAAATGTAGTAATGGGTTGGAAGTTTTACAACACTGTGAAAAACAGCTGAATGTCCTTTGAATGTTAATTGAGTTACTTGCAAGTAGTAGTGAGAAACAGATTTGTAAAGAAGTTCAATTTAGTATGCAGGCTGGAGTGAGTGGGTGAGTCAGAGTGTGATAAACGGAAGATATTTTAACTCCAGTTATGTCATCACCAGATATCTCACTCGGGTGGAAATAGCATGTTTTATTATCACTGTGGAGCTCTCGCCCCATTGTATAAATATCTATCTATATATATATATATATATATATATATATATATATTAGAGGCAAAAACTCCATTTAATGCATTGGTTAGGGTTGTTCCACAGCGACAAAGTGAGGAAATTCGCTGTTAGGGTTGAAAACCTAACTCCGATCCACCCCCAGCACACACACACACAGACACACACATTCAAGTATGGGGAGGACCAAGTCAACACAACCAATGACAGACATCCAGCAGCAGGTGACAGAAATAACAAACAATTGTCTAAATGTACTCAGAGACATCCCCACCCACCTGACCAGGTACTGCATGCTCAGTGGAGATCAACAGCAAAACTGAGGCCATGTACACCAAATGTACACATCCCTGATTGTAGCTGCACACAACATACCACACTTAGTAGTTGCATGGCCTTACCTACAGATGCCCCACACCACACCACAACTGGTACTGTGCCGTTATTCAATATAAATGCTGAAGGTGCATGATGACAGTTGTATAAAGGTTTTAACACTAGTGAGTATACATTAATTAAGAGAAGCACATAAATTAACTACAAGACACTAGCATGCTCAAGATAAAAGTAGTGATACATTTAGTAGGTGATTTACATAGTAGTACATTTACTGCAATGGTTTACTCAACATAGAGGTGCTAACGTAAACGTATGGAAAAGCATTGCCTGTTCAATGCTGTGAAATTCGGTACTGCCAGTATCACATGCATTCTTACTGATGAAGGTGTACTGCTGATGTACATACATAGACCTTCAGTGTGTTTCAATACTAAAGATGCAGTAAGTATTCTTTGTAAGAAACATTGTAATTGCATGGATCAGGCCAAGCAACTTCTAAATATCGTAGCACTACTGAGCCAACAATGATGTACCTGTATCGAGATGTATATATAGATTTTCCTGTAGGCACTTACTGAGTATGTTGTACCTGATAAAGATAATCTCATTGCATCTGTGATGACTAACTTATTCAAATAGTAATACATTTACTATTGTTGCAATGAGTGATCTATGCCTCTTATGGACACAGTGTGATTTTTTTTAACAGTTGTTTCATACTCAGACGGTATGCCTACCGTTTGGGTTTGCCACACTTCTGTCACTGATGCTATCAAAGTGATAACTATGTTAATTGTGGTACAACAGGAATCAAGTAGGTATGGTGTAGATATAAACAGAATGTCTTTTAGTATTGATTTAACTCACAATGGGGTAAGTGTACTAGGGCAGCAGGGGTTATCCTCTATCACTGACTCTGTCACTTATAATCACACTAGGGTTTCGATGACTGTAATGATCAAGTTACACTGTTCATCTTCATGAGTTCATATTCACAGCCATTCTCCAGTAACTAGACAGTGTATGGTGTAACTGGGTGGGACACTGTGTTACAAAGCTGCTGCAGTGCCTAGCAGAGGAGAGTATCTACTCATAAAGACAATTAAGCAATAAGGCATGACCAACAGTTATGTTAAATGGTCTGTTAATCACCCTGTAGGGGTTTAATGTTGAATGAGGCATAGCCGAGTGCCACATGTCGCTAGACAGTGATAAACTGACCATTAACATACTACCTGGGAGTGGCTTATTGCTATCATAATAAAACTGTTTTTTAAACAACATTAAACCATGTTCATCATATGGTTAGGCTCTACATGTATGTTAATAAAAACTAAACATAAGGCTGTTACAATGTTTACAGTCAATTAGAAAGCTGCATTTCTCAAACCCTTGTTATAATCAGAGATATACCTGTACAACTCCTTGGTTTTGCTGAACTCTATTGCTCAGGTGGCCCACCACAAGTGGTGTGGTCTGGTGTGTAGAGCATCGGTAGGTAAAAGCCATGCAACTACTAAGTGTGGTGCGTTGGTGCAGCTGCAATCAGGGATGTGTACGTTTGGTGTACATGGCCTCAGTTTTGCTGTTGATCTCCACTGAGCAGGCAGTACCTGGTCAGGTGGGTGGGGATGTCTCATAGTACATTTAGACAATTGTTTGTTATTTCTGTCACCTGCTACTGGATGTCTGTCATTGGTTGTGTTGACTTGGTCCTCGCCCATACTTGAATGTGTGTGTGTGTCTGTGTGTGTGTGGTGCTGGGGGGGGTGAATTCGGAGTTAGGGTTTTCAACCCTAACAGCGAATTTCCTCACTTTTGTCGCTGTGGAACAACCCTATCTAATGCATTAAACTGAGTTTTTGCCTCTAATTTCCCTTCTTTTGAGAATGATAATGAGAAATAGTGAATGTAATGCAGCGTCGGGGCCTTGGTGCCCTCTGGAGCCACGCTCCCACTGCACTCAGCGGTAAGGCGGGAACCGCAGGTCCCTTTGCCCTCCGTCTCCCCATACGATGTCTTGTGGCATACTAACAGGGACAGCAACGCTAAACAGAAATGCTAACAGTGGCGCACATGGTAACACAAGCATGAATGAGAACAGAAAGGGTAACGCACATGGTGGCGTAGGACGGAATGGTCTGCCGTGATGTGTTGTCACATAGTAACATGGTGCCTGCAAACAGAAATGTCAATGGGCATGGTGATGTAAAGTGAAACAGAAAGATAAACAGTACTGTAGACAGAAATGGCAAAAATAACGAACGCAAGCGCAAATGAAAACGCAAAGGATAACGCACATGGTGGCGCAGATGTCAACGGTAAGTAAACGGGTACGGAACCACAAGCAGAAAGGGCAACAGTAACAGTAATGTAAGCGCACAGGCTGGTTTTCCCCAAAACCTGCATTGAGAAAGACAGTGAGTACAAATAATGTATGCAAAATAATGAGTATCGGCGCAGAAAATGAGATCTTGGAATACTAAATACATTATATCTCAGGAACCGTATGACGTAGAAAAAAAATTTAAAAGTCATATTATTTACAACTGTCCTGGCTAATTTGAACCTTAGCCCCAAAAAGGGGCTAAGAAATTTTCCGACGAAAAGTCCGTATCTCGCACCGTTTCCGAGATACGGGCCCTGAAATGTGGTAACGCCATAATGTTATCCTATGGGAAAAAAAGAAAAGTTTGGAGCACCATAACTTTGCCTCCTTGTAATGTTTTTTCACCAAACCACTGAAAGGCACATCTGTGGGTTGTTGGCTGTTTTCCTTCCAAATTTCAGGAAAAAAGACCAAACCGTTATTTTGCAGCAGGGATCCAAAGTTTCTGTTATCGTTGGGCACCGTAATGTTATCCTATGGGAAAAATCGTCAACTTTGGGAGTGCCATAACTTTGCACGCGTGTGATATTTTTCACCAAACTACTGAAAGGCACATCTGTGGGCTGTTGGCTGTCTTCCTTCCAAATTTTAGGAAAAGAGACCTAACTGTTATTTTGCAGCAGGGTGCCAAAGGATTTCTGTAATGCGTCGGGTGCCGTAATGTTATCCTATGGGAAAAACTGTCAACTTTGGAGTGCTGTAACTTTGCGCCATGTAATATTTTTTAATACAACACTGAAAGGCACATCTGTGAGATGTCGGCTCCGTTCCTTCAAATTTCAGCCGAAAACTCTAGCGGTTCTTTTGCAGTGCAGTGCCAAAGAATCGTTGTCACTATCCCACAGATGGAAATACTATCGCGAATTTCAGCTTTGTAAAAAGTTCGACACTTTAGTGAGCATGAAAGTAATTTGAAGTACTTTTTCAGAAATTTGAAAAACATATTTCTGGGTGTTTTACCACAAAATAAAGACATGGCAAGCATCCTCAGGGCCTGACTAGGTGAATACAAAAGAATTAGGTTGCTAGAGGTCTCAAATTTAAATGCCAACCATTTTTTCTGATCACCAACTGAAAACAAAATGGCCGATTTGCGAAAGTAACAGGCCCATTTGCGAAAGTAAAAATGCATTTGCGAAAGTGCTGAACTTTCTGTTAACTTTTCCCATTGACTTATAATGGGAAACTGTTTTTTGAATAACTTTTGAACCGTTTAATATTTTTTCACCAAATCTTCAAAAGGCACATCTGGGACCCCGGCCACACATTCCCTGAAGATTTTGGGCCAGTCGCACAAACCGTACAACCTGTAGGCGCGACCATAGAATTCCAGAAAAAGCGTAACGGCGCACAGATCACATAATAACTCCGCAGCCGTATATCCGACTGGTACGAAACTTGGCAGATCCCAAGGCCTATGGTTCTTAATCATGTATTCCAAATTTCAGCCAAATCTGTCAAACAGTTGCAAAGTTATTAAGGTGCACAGTTTGGGGGTTTAACATAGAAATGGCTCCTCAACCCGAACTATGGTAGCACTACCGTGCTACCATAATATATAATAGTAGCACAGTAGTGCTACCTGAGTTAGGGTTGAGTAGCACTTTTTATGTTAAAGGGTGAAATTTTGCACCTTAATAACTTTGCTACCATTCAATGGAGTTGCCTGAAATTTGGCAGGTGTAGTTGGGCATGGTAGATCTTGGGAACTGTCAACTTTTGTACCAGTCAGATATATGGTTGCGGAGTTATTAAGCGACAGCCAAAAGCGCAATTATGCTTTTCTGCGAATTCTTTGCTCTCACCTACAGATTGCATGGTTTGCACGACTGGTCCAAATACTTCAGGGAATATGCGGCCAGGGTCCCCGATGTGCCTTTTGAAGATTTCATGGAAAAATATTGAACAGTTTCAAAGTTATTCAAAAAACAATTTCCCAGTATATGTGAATGGGAAAAGTTAACAAAAAGTTTGAAAGTGTCACAAATGCACTTTTTAGTGTCACAAATGGCCCTAATAGTGTCACCAGTCTGCCATTTTGTTTTCAGTTACTGATCAGAAAAATGCTTGGCATTTTAAAATTGGGACCCTCTAGGGACACAATTCTTTCTGTGTTCACCTAGTCGGACCCTGAGGATGCTAGTCATGTCTTTATTTTATGGTTAAACACTCCAGAAATATGTTTTTCAAATTTCTGGAAACAGTAGTGTCACAAAGTAGTGTCGCACTTACAGCACTTTTGCAAATTTTTGCGAAAAGTGTCGCAATTTTCGAAAATACTTTTTCAGACTATGGCAAAATGACAGGAATTCTGTGCCACCCTGCTGCGAAAGAATGGTTGGTCTTTTCAGATGAAATTTGGAGAGAAGGCAGCCAACATCTGACAGATGTGCCTTTTGGTAGTTTGGTGAAAAGATATTGCCTGGATGCCAAGTTATAGTACTCCAAAGTTGTCATTTTTTCCCTTGGACTAATATGGTGGTTTCCACTGCTCCTTTCGGAGCTTATATCTCGGAAATGGTGAGAGATATGGAATTTTCATCATGATAATGCATATCCTATGGCTACGCATTTAGTGAAACGTAGCCAGGAAAATCATGATTCATGTGAATTTTTTTCTTTTTTCCAACATCATACGGTTCCTGAGATATAAGCAATTTAGTCTCTCAACAGCTCATTTTCTGCTCTGAGGCCCATTATTATGTATACATTCTTTGTACACACTGTGTTTCTCTATGCAGCTGTTGGGCAAAAACAGGGTGTGCACTTCCGTTACTGTTACACTTGGCATTACCACTTCTGTTTCCGTACCCATTTGCATTACTCTTCCAGTGTGCACCACCATGTGTGCTACCCTTTGCGTTCTCGTTTGCACTTGTATTTGTGTTACTGTTACCATTTGCATTTTCACTACTGTTTGTGTTTGCATTTTGGTTTCTGTCACCTTTTGCGTTTCTGGCAGCCCTTTCGTTTGCGTTTGTCTTTCGTTTTGCATTTTCATTGCTGTTACTGTTACCATTTGCATTTGCAATTGCGTTACTGTGCCTGTGCGCATTATGGTTTGCGTTTCCATATGCGCTTGCATTTCCTTTTGTGTTTCTGTTTCCTTTGCCGTTATTGTTGCTGTTACCATTACCATTTGCATTTACAATTGAGGTACTGGGCCCCTGCGCGTTATGGTTTGCATTTCCGTATGAGCTTCTGTTCCTGTTTCCATTTCTGTTTTATATTTCAGTATACTTTATTAATATTTAATGAACAACAGAATTGACAAAATGACAAGTAAATGGTCAAACATAGCTACTCCCCAACAAAACCCCCACAAGGAAATCCTGGATTGGGGTACCACAAGCAGAGACCCCACCCCCCGAACCACCCTCCACCCCAACCCCTACCCATCAGGCGTGCACATGTTCCATCCCTGAGTCACATTTATACTAAGCAGTTCTACTCAGACTTAACCTGGCTTCCACATTGTAAGCAAAGCATCCAAGTGCCCCCACCTGCTCTGATAAATCTGAGATCGATTATTCATAGTTAAAATGTGCTTTTCCAGTTGAAGGGCGAACAGCATTTCCCTGTGCCACTCTATAATTGAGGGAGCTGAATCCTCTGTCCAGTGTCTCAGTATAATTAACTTGGCTATTGCCGAAATTAAAGCTATTTGGGCCTTCTTAACATTAGAAATACTTTCCAGAAACAGGTTTATCAGACAGATCTCTGGAGTAATATAGGAATCTAGACCCAACAAGGGGTCAAGGGTGTTCCTAATAGCAAGCCAGAACTTCTTAACTGAAGGGCAGGTCCACAGCATATGGTACAAAGTCCCGACATAATTGACACACCTGGGACAGTCAGGAGAGGACCTACCCCCCAGCTTGTGTAATTTGGATGGTGTAAAGTATAAGTTGTGCATTACATTAAACTGCATCAGCCGCAATCTATCCTGTTTGACAAACCTATACAAGGTACGCCAAATTGTGGTCCAGAAATGTGGTTCTGCCCTTAGTGAAAAAGTCTGCAACCAATAGTGACACACTCCTTGTGGAAGCTTTAAATCTATCATCTGAATTACCTTATATAATGCAGACACCGCATATGGTTCCTTCGCCGCCCTCATAAGCTTGCTGAAAGCATCCCCTGCTCCCCGAGTCGTCCCACCTGAACCCAGCTGGGCTAGGACAGCCTTCTTAAGTTGTTCATATTTGAAGAAGGCCATGACAGGCACTTTGAATCTAGTTCTAAGGACAAATGATATTACCCTGCCATCCTCATATATTTCTCCAAGCTTGGCATTACTAAAGGAGGGTAGAAAACTTCGAGGGATGGGCTTCCATCCAATCTGGAAATGAGGGTTCCCCGCAACTGGCTGCTCCGGTGAAACATGCCAATTCTGGGATAAATGAATTTGTAGCTGATGTTGAGCCCTTATGGACCAACCTAGTGGCACATTTCGGAGGGGTTTTGGAATTGCTTTCAGAGCTAAATACAGAAGGGTGGAGAGAGAGCAACGATGTTGAGCTGCCAGGGACTGCTTCACATCTAACCATAATGGTACATACCCTTGTCTCTCCTCACTCGGTGTCCCACTTGACCAATAAGACATCCTTGTCAGATGGTGTGCACAGTAGTACGAAAAGAAAGAAGGTGCTGCTAAACCCCCCTGTTCCTTGGGAGCCGAGAGTTTCAAATAGGATCGCTTAACACTCTTACCTTTCCAAAGGAAGGCCGTTATTATTTGGTTTAACCTATCGAGCCACTTCTTAGGGATAAACAGGCCCAACATTCCTAAGGGATATAATATTTGGGGTAAGATGTTCATCTTTATAAGGTTAATACGCCCCCATAGGGAGAGAGGAAGATCCCTCCATCTAAGTCTAGTTTAATTGTGTGCACTAACTCTGCGAGATTAAATCTCAACATAGTGGGAATCTCCCTGGCAATCTTAATCCCGAGATACGTGAGACACTTAGGCTCCCATACCAGACTGGAGTTACCAAGCTCCGATCAGGGTGTAATGCTATTTAAGGGAAAGACTTTGGTCTTGGACTTATTGAGTTTATAATATGAAATTGCAGAGAATCACTCTATCTCCGCCAGGAGCTCTGGGATACCCTCTGTTGGATATTGTAGATGTAGAAGGAGATCGTCTGCGTATGCCGAAAGGGAGTACCTTTGTAATCCTATTTCAGCACCCTGAAGCTTGGGAGAGGCTAACAGTCTCCTAAGCAGAGGCTCTAAGTAGAGATTAAATAATAGTGGGGATAGGGGACAGCCTTGTCTCGTCCCTCTTTGAAGTAGAAAGGGAGCTGACAGTGTTCCATAAGGGCCCAAATCTGTGCTGACGGGGTAGTATAAAATAATTTGGCCCATCTTATAAACCTCGGAGGGAATCTCAGATAGGCCAGGGTTTCAAACAGAAAGTCCCAGGAAACTCTAACAAATGCCTTCTCAGCATCCAGGGACACCAAAACAGAGGGGATACTCGAGTCCCTGGATGCCGAGAGGATATAAATTAATTTACGTATGTGATCTACTGAAGACCTGCCCTTCATAAAACCTATCTGTTCTCTACTGATAAGCAAGGGAAGTAATGGCCCTAATCACATGGCTAAAATTTTGGCCAAGATTTTAACATTGGTATTAATTAAAGAGATGGGTCTATAACTTTCCGGGTATATATGATCTTTCCCAGGCTTGAGAATGAGGGTAATTATTGCAGTGAGGAAACTTGACTCGGACATCCCCTCCGCAAGCCAGTGGTTGTACACCTCCACTAAAAGAGGGGCAATCTCCTGAGAGCAGCTTTTATATAAGTTGTTAGATAGCCCATCTGGGCTGGGGAATTTTTCTGGCACAAGCTGCTCAATCGCAGCTAATACCTCCTGCACTGTCAATAATTTCCCAAGGTGTTCCACTTCCGGGGAATGTAATCTAGGAAGAGCAGCGGCTTCCAGGTATTCAACTATGTCCCTGGCTGCAGGCCTTCTCTCCTGGGCTTCAGAATACAGCCTCTGATAATAAGCCATCAGTGCCTCAGACACCTCCCGAGGAGATGTCACCAGATTGCCATTGGCAGCAGATCTAATACAGGGAATGGCTCGCGAAGCCGCAGCCTGCCTAAGCTGAATGGCCAGCAACTTGCCCGCTCTCTTCCCAGCATCCAGATATCTCATTTTAGTGCACTTTAGGGCAAGCTCTGCCTTCTGATATATGAGTTCAGAATATTGACTCTGCAGCTGATGTAATGCAACCCACTCTTCCTCAGGGGAATATCGAGATAGAGTGCGTTCCATAGACCATATGCTTGCAAGCAAGGAAGCCATCTGTTCCCTAAATTGATGACTCATCATTGTCGACAATCTAAGACACTCACCCCTGAGGGAACACTTAAGTGCTGCCTAAATCATATCCACCCTAGGGGTGGACCCTCTATTATCCCGCAGAAAGTTAGTCATGAAATTTCTAATGTGCTGGAGAGATTCCAATTTTTGAAGTAACTGGTTGTTTAATTTCCAGAAAACATCCCTTTGGGTATTCAATCTTATGAAGTAGATAAGGGAAACTGGTGCGTGGTTGGAGATAACCCTAGCGTTTATGTCCGCACACACTACCCCTGGTAATGCAAAGGAGCTCAATAAAAAAAAATCAATACGGGAAAAAGTTTTGTGAGGGGGCGAAAAGTAAGTGTACTGGTGTTCTTCACCATGGAGAACTCTCCATACATCCAGAAGATCAGCACCAGCCATAAGGTCACGCAGTGCCCTCTGCGAAGGAGACAAACCCCCACTTCCTGGAGTCAGATCTATCAATATCTGCAGAAGGTATCCCATTCCAGTCCCCTCCCAGTATACTCAAAATGGGTGGCTCAACCACCAAATGGGTCAATAGTTTAACAAAAAATTGGGGAGATTCGAGGTTTGGTCCATATACCGATCCAAGGGCAATCTGTTGCCCCTCCAGGCACCCGTTTAGTATTATATATCTGCCCTCTGGATTCCAAATCTCTTTATCCAGCCTGAATGGAGTTTTTTTCTCTATTAATATCGCTACCTCCCCACTGGACATAGATTTCCCTTCCCCGTAGGCCTGTCCAACCCACCCTTTGAGGAAATAGGCTGACGTCTGGTCTACGGAGGTGCGTCTCCTGGAGGCAAGTGATCCCAGCACATAGCTGGTGTAAATGCCTAAGAAAAACTTGTCTCTTGCATTCATCTCATGCTCCCTTAACATTCCAGCTTACAATTTTATAGTAATTAGCCATTATTAGAGCAATCCCATAAGAGCCAGGATGATACGAGTCACTTCGGCACCTGTAATCTCATTCTGCGCCAACCAAACCTCCATATGAGTACCATTTCAGAAGAAAGTAAGGGCACACGCCTAACTACCCCCCATCACCCTATAATCTACTAGAAGAGGGAACTTATATACTACCCTACCCTGATATCCCCACCCCTCACAACCCTCAAAAGCCCCAACAATATTCCACCTCACTCCCCCCAGTTCTAATGAACTGCACCACAATTCACTCTCAGGTGAGTGATGTCTTAGCGCAGTTACTGAGTTGTTCTAGCCACCCTCCAGCTCCATCCCCTCCATCGCTCCCACGCCCCCATTGCACATACGACTGCTACATTCTCTGCCTAAGATCCCCCAATAGAACAACCTTTGGTTACTGTCTGCACTGCACCCTGACTAACTAATCCTCCAAGTGGCTATTAATGTTGCAACATAACCAAGAGGATAGAAACCACACACCCCATCACCCCTCTCTCACCCCCCCCAGGGATAATGGATGATGTAAACCCATGCACTAATCCCCAACATTTTATATACAATTGTTCCCGTATATTTGAATAGTGTCCACGCAGTCTTAATCTAACAGAGGATCTAACCAGACCAACTGCCCAGCCCTCTGTTTTAAACATAACTTCAGGCGCCCTTCAAGAGATTTCGCCTCCAGAATGATCTGCACTGCTTTCATCTTGACTCTACTCCCACTCCATATGAAAGCGGTGGAAAGCTAGATATAAATTAATTAATTAATTAATTAAAAAAGGGGGGGGGACTGGTCTTTGGGATGTCCTGGTCAAGGAAAAAAAACATTCATACTCAGTCACTAATCTGAGGAAAGACAGTCCATTCTTACACTGGTGACTCTTCCAGTTACATTATTAAACTGCTGTGCCCCACATACATATACATGCAGCCAGTGAGTCCTTTCACTTAAAGAGGTCCAGGAGGAGGTTTCTGAGCTCCTGCTGCACTTGTTCTTGCGAATCAAAGGATATCCACTTCTCTCCAATCTTCACATGAAGGCCTGCTGGATATTTCATACGGAAAGGGATGCTCGATGCAATCAGTTTCATCACAGTAGGGTGCATTTCTTGCCTCTTTATCCGCACCGACTGTGGTAAATCCTGGGTGATCCAGATTTTATGCCCTTCCCAAAGGACTTCTCGCAGGTCACGCACCCTCACTAGCACGTGTTGCTTATCCAGGTAATTAAGCATTTTACAGATGAGGGGCCATGGATGGGAACCAGGCTGTGGAGGAGGACGAAGCGCCCGCTGCGCCCTTTCTATGACATAGGATGCGCTTTCGGGGAAGGACCAGCAATTTTTTCACACAGCTTCTGGAGGAAGAGAATCGGGGCAGCTCCCTCTTCTTTTTCAGGTATGCCAATTATTAGTAGATTGTTTCTTCTACTTCTGCCCTCTAGGTCCTCAATTTTCTCTTCAAGCTTTTTGATTCGTTTTCCATGAAGAGACAGTGCCAACTCACTCTTATCTTGCTTTTTCTCTAAAGAGATCAGTTTGACCTCTGAGTCGGACACTCTAATGGTCAGGGACTGAATGGAGGCCTTAACCTGGTGGAGGTCATCATGAATCTCTGCGATTTTCTCCTGTAGGGGCTGCATCACCTAGAGGAATTGCTCCTCCGAGAGAGCACCGGTGGTGGTGCTGATTGTACTGGAGCCCGCCGTCTGATGTTTCGGGTGCTTCGTGGCCTTGTCCTTCTCCGGGGAGGGTGGGGGCGAGTGCTTCGGAGGTGCTTTCTTCATATACACCTCCATTTTTAACGTGTTTATGCTTGTCCCAAGTGTTAACCAGGCAAAATATCACAATTCTACCATGTATAGAAACTGGGGGACCGAGCTAGGTAACTGAAATAAGCAATGGAGGCGCAGAGCTATGGAGGGTTGCTGCCACTTCTCAGGCTGCCATCACGTGACCCCTCCTGTTTCCATTTCTATTTCCTTTGGTGTTATTCTTCATGTTAACTTTACCATTTGCATTTACAATTGTGGTATCATGCCCGTGCGCTTTACGGTTTGTGTTTACGTGCGCGCTTGCATTCATGTTTCCGTTTCTGTTCCCTTTGGTGTTCTTTTTGCTGTAACACTTAACATTTGCATTTAAAATACTGCTGCCATCATTGTGCATGTTACCAGTTGCATTTTCTTATGTGCTTGCATATCCATTTGTGTCTCTGTTTGCATCACCGTCACTTTGTGCTTGCATTTCTATTAACACTTACTTTACCATTTACCTTTGCGTTAACATGTGTGTAACTGTTGATGCTTGTGTTTGCATTGCTGTTCCTGTTACAATGTGACAAGACATCATGTGGTGAGAGCGTGGGGCCCTTCCCACCACCACTTTACATTCACTGTTTATCATCCTCATTCTCAAAAAGAAGAGAAAATAGAGAAAAAAAACTCAATTTAATGCATCAGTTAGGGTTGTTCCACAGTGACAAAAGTGAGGAAATTTGGTGTTAGGGCTGAAAGCCCCCCTTGGAACCCCAGCCCATCCTCCTAACCGGCATCAGGGTGCGTGTTGGGGTCATTGGTCCTAACTCTCACCCCATTCTCCTACACCTCAGCTTCTTTACACATGTAATGGGGTGATAGTTAGGGCCAATGACCCCAATGTGCACCCCAATGCTAGTTGGGGTGGGCTGGGGGGTCCAAGGGGGGCTTTCAACCCTAACACCACATTTTCCACTTTCGTCACTGTGGAACAACCCTAACAGCAAACCAGACTTGGGTTTGAATTCCAGCTTCCACTTGCATACTGTGTGACCCTGAGCAAGTCACTTAACTTCCTTGTGCTCCCAGGTTGCTCCTGTAAAAAAGCTTTCAGCTTAGTGTGCTACTCCTGGTTAAAACAACTAAAAAAAAAAGTGCATGCCTAGGTACCACCTCATGAACAATGTTACTGTCATTTTGCTGGTCTGTCCCAAAAGTTGAGGAAATATCACCATCGAGGGGTGAAACAAGCCATAAAATCATGAGTCCAAAGAGTTTGACCTCAAGATGTTGATATTTCATGAATATCTGGGACCTATCTATCAAATTTTATATATACGAACATATGAAATTGCAAGCAGATACAGGCCTCATGGTCTATCAAGTCTGCTTGAGTGTGCTTGAGTATACTTACTACTGGAGGTCATCAGCTGTCATCTTCTATGGACGGTGACATGTTTGGACTCTTCAAAGCTGAATTGCAAACTGAAGAATCAAGGTAAGCGCCGTATACTGTATTTCAATGTTGTTTTGAACTTATGTTGATACCTTTGGCATTCCTAAGTATTTTTTCACAAAATTTTAAATATGGCCTTTTTGGGACACCACCTGATGAACACTGTCATTGTCATTTCATGAATCAGGCTTAGAAGGTGATTTCACAGTCGCTGTGTGAGATCACCTTTCAGGACTGATAAATGAAATGATAGTGCTAGTGTTCATGAGGTGGTGGCCCAAAAAGACCATGTTGAAAATTTGTTGAAAAAAATTGTAAAATTGCTGAGTTACATGTGTTCATTGAAATTGTGCTATGCATGTGCATAACTTTGGTCATTTTTAATATGTTGCTTCTAAATTTTCCACATAGCCATTTTTCCACACCACCTCATGGGCAGTACAGCTGTCATTTTTCACATCCTACCCAAAATGTGTTTTCACACCTGTGGCATGTAATGGCATTTCAGCATGGATTTTAACATTTTCTCCTATGAGGTTTATGATGAGGAGTCATAAGAAGTATATGTTGAAAGTTTGGGTTTAAAATATGAAATGTGTCAAAGTTATGACCTTCTTTCATTGCAGTTTCACTATGCCTGCTCATAACTTTGGAAATGTAAAATATTTTTAATGACAGATTTTCAACACAGTCTTCTTATTACCCCACTTCATGTATGTCACAGCTGTCATTTTTCAAATCCTGCCTGAACTGCATTTTCACACCTGGGGTGCAGAATGGCATTGCAGTTGTGCAGAATTATGCTTTGGGGTGGATTTGATAATTGCTCTGTACTGGGTTACATAAAGTGGAGTAATACAATGGCTTTGCTGACAATGTGGTCACTATTGTTCTATAAATGGAAGTGCAGGGCCCAGAGGGCATTGTGCTTCCACATCTACATGGATATGTGCATCTATAGAGGGATTAGAGCTCAGGGCCTGGATTGCCCTGTGCTTCCATAGACAGATAAGGATATGATTATGCTATCTGAAAAAGTAAGGAAATTCATTGCAAAAAAAATGAGTTAATGCAACAGTTAGGGTTCTTACTAAAGTGACAAAAGCAGGAAAATGCACTGTTAGAGTTTACAGCCCTAACACCCCACCCCCACCCTGTAGACACTGACAGGCATCAAGGTGTGCCTTGGGGTTATTGACCCTAAATGCTCAACTAAATGTTCAGAGCACAACTGCACACCTTACAGTGGGTTGTCTATTACATATATATATATATATATATATATATATATATATATATAGCCAAAAACTCAGTTTAATGCATCAGTTAGGGTTCCACAGCAAAAATAAAGCTAGGAAATTTGGGGCTGGGTTGAAAGCCCCCTTGGACCCTCAGCCCACCCCCCCATCAGGCATCGGGGTGTGCGTTGGGGTCATCAGTCCTAACTCTCACCCCATCACATGTGTAAAGAAGCTGAGGTATAGGAGAATGGGGTGAGAGTTAGGACCGACCACCCCAATGCACTCCCTGATGCCAGTTGGGGGGATGGACTGGGTGGTCCAAAGGGAGACTATCAGCCCTAACCCAAAATTTCCTAGCCTTTTTTTTGCTGTGGAACAACCCTAACTGATGCATTAAATGGAGTTTTTTACCTCTAATTTCCATTCTTTTAGAGAATGAGGATGATAAATTATGAAAGGAATGCAGTAATGGCAGCCTGTGGCCCTTAGGGCCCCTCGCTCCTACTACGTGATGTCTTGTTACACAGTAACAGGAACTGCAAAGCAAATGCAAGCGGCAACAGTAATGCACATGGCAAAGCAAATGTAAATGGCAAAGCAAACATTAATAGAAACACAAGTGTAAAGTGGAGCCAAAGCAAACAGTTACATAAACGGAGACATCAAACAGAAGTCCATGCAGAATGCAACTGGTAACACACACACATTCAAGGTACCACAATTGTAAATGCAAATGGTAACAGTAATACTAACAATAACACCAAAGTAAACAGAAACGCAAGCATGTACAAAAATACAAACTGTAATGCACACACTCATGGAACCACAATTGTAAATGCAAATGGTTATGGTAATAGCAACAATAAAGCCAATAAAAATATAAATGCAAGTTCATGCGAAAACACAAACTGTTACACATAAGGTCATTGTACCGCAATAGTAAACTTGAATGGTAACAGAAACAGAAACAGTAAAGACAACAGAAACTGAAATGCAAGCGCATATGAAAATACAAACCGTTATGCACAAGGTGGCGTAGATGGGAATGATGATTCGAATGGTAACAGAAGCGCAACTGGAAATGATAACTGTCACAGTAACAAAAGGGCACACCCTTCTTTTCCCCAAAAACTGCATTGAAAAAACTAATTGAAAACAAAGAATGTATGCATTATAAGTGACTTCGGAGCAGAAAAGTATGACTTGGGATACTAAATTGCTTATGTCTCAGGAACCGTATGATATAGGAAACGAAATTTAAATTTTGTATGAATTATTACTTTCCTTACTAGTTTTATGCTTAGCCCTCAACTGGGGGGGGGGGTTAAGCATTTTTTTAGACAAAAAGTCCGTATCTCACACTGTTTCTGAGATATGGGCCCTAAAAGAGACGATGGACGCCATAATATTATCCTATGAGAAAAATCGTCAAATTCAGAGTGCTGTCACTTTGCCACCCTGTAATATTTTTTCTCCAAACCACCAAAAGGCACATTTGTAGGATGTTGGCTTTCTTCCTTCCAAATTCAGCCCAAAACACCAAACCGTTACTTTCCAGCAGAGCGGCAAAGAATTCCTGTAATATGGCGGATGCCGTAATGTTATCCTATGGGAAAAATGCCAACTTCGTAGTGCAGTAACTTTGCCGCACTGTAATCTTTTTTGACCAATCTACTAACAGGCACATCTGTGGCATGTTGCCTTTCTTCCCTCCAAAGTTCAAGTAAAAAGAGCAAACCATTTCTGTGATATTCAATGTCAAAGATTGGCAAAATTTCCATATCTATTCCATTAAAAAAATCTGGCCATCTTGTCCCTATTTTGCGATCAAAGATCACGATCAAAAAATCTCACGATCAAAGAATTTAAAGCCTCACAATCAAAGAATGTGCAGGCTCACAAACAAAGAATAAAAAATTTAATAATTAAATAAATAGAAGCAATTGCAGTAAACCACTGCCATGGTTCAACAGAACGAAGCCCCCTGAGTAAAACTCATCCTCATTTCACTTCCTAGGACACCCCGGGCTAAGAAAATTTAATTTTAAATTGGGCCATTTGTCCCTCACTCGCGATGCAGGATCACGATCAAACAATCTCATGATCAAAGAATTTGCAGCCTCACGATCAAAGAATTTGCAGGCTCATGAACAAAGAATAAAAACTTGAATTAATCAAAAGATTGGAGGAATTGCAGTAAACCGCCACCATGGTTTAACAGAATGAAGCCCCCCCGAGTAAAACCCACCTTCATTTGACTTCCTAGGGCACCCATGGGCTGAGAAAACTGATTTTTAAATTTGTCCATCTTGTCCCTCACTCACGATTCAAGATCGTGATCAAAGAATCTCATGATCAAAGAATTTGTGGCCTCACAATCAAAGAATTTGCAGGCTCACGATCAAAGAATACAAAAGGGTGAAACATGATTTATTCACTGATTTGAACCAAACCAATGGCATGGTTTGACAGAACGGACCCTCCTGAACAAAACAAGCCCTGATTTGTGTCCCTAGCCCACCGCTGAACCAAGATATTAGTGTTTTAGGTCACGATGCAAGATCGCGATCAAAGAATCTCACGATCAAAGAATTTGCAGGCTCACGATCAAAGATTGTTAGCGAGCCACGAATTAAGATTTTAAAACTCTATTTTTTGACTGATTTGGATGGAACCAAAGCCTTGGCTTTATAGATCAGGGTCCCCTGAGTAAAACACATCAAAGGTTTACTTCAGAAGTGACCCCTGATCCAAGATATTTGTGTTTGTGTGACTGGAAAACTGAAAACAAGATGGTGGACCTTGCGGTCTAAGAATTTTGAAAATTCCTCAGGAACAAAGATTCTTGAACTGTGAGGCTGCAAATTCTTTGATTGCCAGGTGAGACCAGATGGCCAAAACCCCCATTCTTTGATCGCAAGATATACATATACATTGTCCCATTGACTTATAATGGGAACTTAAAAGTGCCATAACTTTTGAATGCCTTATTATTATTTCACTAAACAAAAAGCGGCATGTTCAGCTACCAAAGCTCTTTCAAATAAGCCATCCTGCAGAACAGCACACATACGATGGCTGTGCAGGACCACATTAAGAATGCCAAAAGATGCCTCCATAAATGGATAATTTTGAATTATTCAGCGCTTCTGTACACTAAGACTAGCACTCCAACACAAACACAATTTGGCAAATCAAGAGATATTGTGCACCCCAACGCATCTACCAAATTTCAGGTAAATCCATTGAATGGGTCCAAAGTTATTAATGTCCAAACTTTTGACTTTAGTATGTAACTGGCCACTCAATCCTAACTATACTGGCACGACCATGCACGACCATGCTACCATAGTTAGGGTTGAGTACCCCTTTTAAGGTTAAATGGTGAAACTTTGCACACTAATAACTTTGCCACCATTCAATGGATTTGCCTGAAATTTGGCAGGCATGGGGCGTAACCATAGATCTTGGGATCTGGCAACTTTTGTGCCAGTCGGTTATAAGGTACAGAGTTATTAAGCAACATTCAAGCATGCAATTACATTTTTTTGCGTATTCTTTGCTCACGCCTACAGGTCACACGGTTTGCATGACCAGTCCAAAAATTTCAGGGAATGTGCAGCTGGGGTCCCGGATGTGCCTTTTGAAGATTTCATGAAAAAATATTAAACAGTTCAAAAGTTATTTAAAAAACAAGTTCCCATTATAAGTCAATGGGAAAAGTTAACAAAAAGTTTGAAAGTATCGCAAAGGCACTTTTTAGTGTTACAAATGGCCCTAGTAGTGTCGCAAAACCAACATTTTGTTTTCAGTTAGTGATCAGAAAAATGCTTGGCATTTAAAATTGGGACCATCTGGGGACACAGTTCTTCTTGTGTTTACCTAGTCGAGCCCTGAGGATGTTAGGCATGTCTTTATTTTGGGGTTACACACCCCAAAAATATGTTTTTCAAATTTCTGGAAACAGTAGTGTCGCAAAGTAGTGTTGCACCTGCGACACTTTTGCAAATTTTTGCAAAAGCTTTCTCAAATTGAGACAATACTTTTCCAGACTATAGCCAAAAAGACAGCAGTGTTTTGCCACCCTGCTGCAAAAGAATGGTTTGATCTTTTGGGCTCAGATTTGGAGGGAAGGCAGCCAACATCTCACAGATGTGCCTTTTTTTTGGTTTGGTGACAAAACGTTGCATGAATGCCAAGTTACAGTACTCCGAAGTTGACATTTTTTCCCACAGACTAACATGGTGGTGTTTGCCACACCTTTCAGGGCTCATATCTCAAAAACGGTGCAAGATTATGACTTTTCATCGCAACAATGTGCAGCCCAGCAAAAAGCTAGCCAGTAAACTGATGAATAATGTGAAATTTAAATTTTTTTTCTACTTTGCACAGTTCCTCAGATGTAAGCAATTTAGTATTCCAACAGCTCATTTTCTGCTCCGAGACCCATTATTATGCATACATTCTTTGTACACACTGTGTTTCTCTATGCAGCTGTTGGGTAGAAACAGGGTGTGTGCTTCCATTATTGCTACAGTTAGCATTTCCATTTGTGTTTCCATGACCGTTTGCGTTACCGTTCATGTGTATGCCACCATGTGTGTTACTGTTTGCATTCCCGTTTGCGAACGTGCTTGCGTTTGTGTTTCCATTTCTGTTTCCTTTGGCATTATTTCTGCTGTTAAAGTTACCATTTGCATTTCCAGTTGTAGTACTGTCACCTTGCATGTCACGGTTTGCATTTCCTTATGCTCTTTTGTCTCCTTTTGCATCACTGTTCACTTTGGCGTCACTTTGCACTTCAGTTTCTACTAGCATTTGCTTTTTCATTTATGTTTCAGTCACCATGTGTACAACCATTAGCGGTTGCGTTTCCCTTTTACTTACCATTACTATGTCACAAAACATCACGTGGTGGGAGCATGGGGCCAAAAGGGCCCCGAGCTCCTACTACTACATTCCAGTCACTATTTCTACTGCACATTCTCAAAAAGAAGGGAAATTAGAGGCAAATAATTCCATTTAATGCATCAGTTAGGGTTATTCCACTGTGACAAAAGTAAGGAAATTTGGTGTTAGGGTTAAAAGCCTCCATTGCACCCCCCAGCCCACAACCCCAACTGCCAACGGGGTGTGCATTGGGGTCATCATTCCTAACTCTCACCCCATTCTACTATACCTCAGCTTGTTTACACATGTGATGGGGTGAGAGTTAGGGCCGATGACCCCAATGCCACAATTGGCGGTTGGAGTGGTTGGCTGGGGGGGCGCAATGGGGGCTTTCAACCCTAACCCCAAATTTCCTCACTTTCGTCACTGTGGAGCAACCCTAACTGATGCATTAAATGTTTTTTTTTGCCTCTAATATGTAATAGATATACCACTCTGAGGTGTGCAGTCACGCTCTGATATACACACACGTTGGTGTGCATTGTATGCATGAAGCTACAAGCCAAGTGCGTCAACTGCCCAAGTCATGCATATATCAGAGCATGACCGCACACTTCAGAGTGGTTTATTTATCTTATAAAATGTCAAAATTGTTTTGGAGGGGGGTAAAAGTGCAGGTGTGTGGTCATGCTCTGATATACGCACGGTCATGTGATGCTCATCATCCAGTGAAAGAACAACAATTTCCCTACCCATTTTATAAATATACATGTGTGTGTATAAATATACATCTATCTGTGTATATATATATATCTATCTATCCATCTATATATATATATATATATATATATGTTATGGTAGTCCTACCATAGTTAGGGTTAAGTACCCCATTTAAGGTTAAATGGTGAAATTATGCACCTTAATAACTTTGCCACTGTCAAACGGATTTGCCTGAAATTTGGCAGGCACAGGGTGTAACCATAGATCTTGGAATCTGTTGATTTTCCTACTGGTCAGACATATGGCTGTGGAGTTATTAAGCAACATTCCAGGGCACATTTATTTTTTTTGCGCATTCTTTGCTCACTCCTACAGGTTGCACGGTTTGCACGACTGGACCAAAAGCTTCTGGGAACGTGCGGCCAGGGTCCCTGATGTGCCTTTTGAAGATTTTGTGGAAATATATTGAACAGTTCAAAAGTTATTTAAAAAATGAATTTCTAATTATAGTCAAAGAGAAAAGTTAACAAACAGTTCAACAGTGTCGCAAATGCAGTTTTTTTTCCCCTTGCCTTACTTGCCCCCTGGCCTGCCTCTCCTTCCGGCTGCTCATGACTCTCCCAACCTCCTCACCCCAACCCCCTTCCACTCACCTCAGATCGCAGCTGACCCAGGGGTGGCCTGGTGTAACCCTTCGCCGGATGGGTCCCTCTCCTCCGAGGGGGAAGGCGCCAGCAAGGGGATACCAGTGTGCTATTCAATCAGTCCCCGGGTGCTGATGAGGTGGATTCCGGGGCATCGGGGCATCTGAGATGACTGGAGCCAGCAGCCATCATCCAGCTGACCAGGAGGCAGTTTTTCTGCTTTTTTTTCCCGGGGGTGTGGCATGCCACGGACATCTAGGCCAAAGCCAACGTTCACCACGCTCCTTGTACAGTGGGGTTCGCGTGAGTTGTTGCTCTCCTGGCCTCCACCGGGGGCAGTAGACAGTGAGCCATGTCCCCTTCCCTTCCCCCCGGAGAAGGTGAGCAGTCATGGGATGCTCAAGCCTTCTCCCCCTGGCTGGCTGTCCAGTGACCCGAGTCTGTTCCAGAACCCAGGTCACCGGCATCGCAAGTGGAAATCCAACTGCTGCACTGACGAGTTGGCTGCAAATGCAGTTTTTAGTGTCGCAGATGACCCCTGTAGTGTCACGAGTCAGCCTTTTTTTTTTCAGTTACTGATCACAGAAATGCTTGGCATTTAAAATTGGGACCATGTAGGGACACAATTTTTTTTGTGTTTACTTAGTCAAGCACTGAGGATGCTAGACATGTCTTTATTTTGGGGTTAAACACCCCAGAAATATGTTTTTTAATTTTTTTGGAAAAGTAGTGTTGCAAAGTAGTGTTGCACCTGCGACACTTTCATGATTTTTTTTGGGAAAGTGTTGCAAATCACGACACTACTTTGCAACACTATGGCCAAAATTACAGGAATTGTTTGCCACCCTGCTGCAAAAGAATGGTTGGGTCTTTTGGGCTGAAAATTTGGAGGGAAGAAAGTCAACATCTCACAGATGTGCCTTTTGTTTGGTGAAAAAATATTGCAGGGATGCAAAGTTACGGTACTCCGAAGTTGATACATTTTCCCATAGACTAACATTGTGGCGTCCACCTCGCCTATCAGGGCCCGTATCTCTGAAATAGTGCGAAATATGTACTTTTTGTCATAAAATACTGAGCACCTTAGTGCGCTAAGCATGAAATGCAAATTTAGCCAGGAAAGTGATGAATCATAGGAAATTTTACTTTTTTCTCTGCATTGTACGTTCCTGAGATATAAGCCATTTAGTATTCCAAGAGCTCATTTTCTGGTCCGAGGCCCATTATTATTCATACATTCTTTGTAGTCACTGTGTTTCTCTATGTAGCTATTGGGGAAAACCAGGGTATGTGCTCCAATTACTGTCACACGTAACGTTTCCACTTGTGTTTCCATACCCGTTTGCGTTAGCTTTCCACTGTACGCCACCGTGTGTGTTAATCCTTGTGTTTCCATTTTTTATACTTGCGTTTGCATTACTGTTACCATTTCTGTCTCCACTACTGTATCTGTTACACTTTACATCAACGTGCACATTACCATTTCTGTTTGCAGCCACACTGCCATTCCCATTTGTGTTTGTCTTTCGTTTTGCATCATTGTTGTTGTTACCATTGCCATTTGCATTTCTAGTTGTGTTCCCATGCCCATTACAGTTTGCATTTCCATACGTGCTTGCGTTTGCATTTGTGTATCTGTTTCCTTTAGCGTTATTGTTGTTGTTACTGTTACCATTTGCATTTCAAATTGCGGTACCGTCACCGTGCACATTACAGTTTGTGTTTCCATACATGCTTGCATTCACATTTCTGTTTCTGTTTCCTTTGGTGTTATTTTTACTGTTACCGTTATCATTTGTGTTTCTAATTGCGGTACCGTGACAGTGCGCATTACGGTTTGCTTTTCCATACACACTTGCATTTGTGTTTCTGTTTCCTTTGGCATATTTTTACTGTTACCATTACCATTTGCATTTGCAATTGTGGTACCATGACAGTTGCATTACCAGTTGCGTTTCCGTATGTGCTTGCATCTCCGTTTGTGTCACTGTTTTCTTTGGCGTCACTTTGCGCTTGCATTTCTATTAATGTTTGCTTTACCATTTACATTTGCGTCACCATGTGCATAACTGTTAACGCTTGTGTTTCCATTGCAGTTACCATTACTATATCACAAAAAATCATGTGGTGGGAGCACGGGGCTCGAAGAGCCTGCGCTCTCACCACCACATTCCATTCACTATTTATAATCCTCATTCTCAAAAAGAAGGGAAATTCATGGCAAAAAAACTCTGTTTAATGCATCAGTTAGTATTGTTCCACAGTGACAAAAGTGAGGAAATTCGATGTTAGGGTTGAATGCCCCCCTTGAACCCCCCAGCCCGCCCCCTAACTGGCATCGGGGTGTGCATTGGGGCTGTCAGTCCTAACTCTCACCCCAATCTCCTATTCCTCAGCTTGTTTATACATGTGATTGGTTCAGAGTTAGGGCATACTACCCCAATGCACACCCCATTGTCTGTTGAGGTGGTGGGCTGGGGGTGTGCAAGGGGGCCGTTCAACCCTAACACCAAATTTCCTCACTTTCGTATGTGGAACAATCCTAACTGATGCATTAAATGGAGATTTTACTATAAATATATATATATATATATATATATATATATATGCACACCCCATTGTGTCTTACTGCTTACATATTAGAGGCAAAAAAAATCCATTTAATGCATCAGTTAGGGTTGTTCCACAGCGACAAAAGTGAGGACATTTGGTGTTAGGGTTGAAAACCCTCCTTGGACCCCCCAGCCCACCCCCACAACCGGCATATATATATATATATGTATGTATATGTATTATGGTAGCATGGTAGTGCTACCATAGTTAGGGTTTAGTAGCACTTTTAAGATTAAAAGGTCAAAATTTGCACCTTAATGACTTTGCCACCATTCAACAGATTTGCCTGAAATTTTGTATGCATAATTGGGAGTGATTGATCTTGGGATTTGCCAAGTTTCATACTGGTGAGATGTACAGCTGAAGAGTTATTAAGTGACAACCAATTGTGCAATTACACTTTTTTGCGTATTCTTTGCTCTCGCCTACAGGTCACACGGTTTGCGCGACCAGTCTGAAAACTTCAGGGAACATGCAAAAAGTTATTCAAAAAACAAGTTCCCATTATAAGTCAATGGGAAAAGTTAATAAAAAGATCAACACTTTCGCAAATGCAGCTTTTACTTTCGCAAATGGCCCTTTTACTTTAACAAATCCACCATTTTGTTTTCAGTTGGTGATCAGAAAAATGCTTGCCATTTAAATTTGGGACCCTCTAGCAACACAATTATTTTTGTGTTTACCTAGTCGGACCCTGAGGATGCCAGGCATGTCTTTATTTTGAGGTTAAACACCCTAGAAATATGATTTTCAAGTTTCTGGAGAAAGTACTTTTGCAAAGTAGTGTCGCACTCATGAAAGTGTTGCAAATCTTTGCAAAAGCTTTGGCAAATTGCAACACTGCTTTTCCAGGCTGTGGCAAAATGACAACAATTCTTTGCCACCCTGCTGTAAAATAACGGTTTGGTCTTTTGTGCTGAAATTTGGAGAGAATGCAGCCAACATCTCACAGATGTGCCTTTCAGTAGTTTGGTGAAAAAATATTACAGGGTGGCAAAGTTACGGCACTCCAAAGTTGACACTTTTTCCAAGTGGATAACATCACGGCATTCGCCGCATTACTGGAATCCTTTGCCGCCCTGCTGCAAAATAATAGTTTGGAGTTTTGGGCTGAAATTTGAAGGGAAGAAAGCCAACATACCACTGGGAGGCACAATGATGGCACTCCAAAGTTAACACTTTTCCTATTGGATAACATTAGGGCCCCCTTCGCACCTTTCGGGGCCCGAGTCTCGAAACGGTGTGAGATACGGACTTTTCATCGCAAAAATGCTTAGCCCCCTAATGGGGACTAAGCACAAAACTAGAAAGTTGTAATTCATATGAAATTTACATTTTTTTCTACATCATACAGTCCCTGAGATATAAGCAATTTAATATTCCAAGTCCTCATTTTCTGGTCCGAGGCCCATTGCTACGTATACTTTCTTTGTTTTCACTATGTTTTCCAATGCATTTTTTGGGGAAAAGAAGGACGTGCCCTTCGTTACTGTGCCAGTTAAGCGTTTTCAGTTGTGTTTCCATTACCGCCAGGCATCATCACGCCCACGCCTGCACCGTGGTAAGTTACAGTTTTTCATTTTCCTTGCATTTGCGTTTCTGTGTTGTTTGGTGTTATTGTTGCTGTTACCATTGCCAGCTTCATTTGCAGTTGCAGTGCCATCCACAAGCATTACAGTTTGTGTTTTCATACGTGCTTGCATTTCTGTTATGTTTCTGTTTCCTTTGTCGTTATTTTTGCTGTTACTGTTACCATTTGCATTTACAATTGTGGTACCATGACCATGTGTGGAACGGTTTGCATTTCTGTACTTGCTTGCATTTGCATTTCTCTTTCCTTTGGCGTTATTGTTGCTAAGGTTACTGCTACTGTATTTATGCTATCAATTGCGTTCCGCACCATGCACGTTACTTGTTTGTGTTTCATATGCACTTCAATTCCCATTTCTGTTTCTGTTTCCTTTGCCATTATTCTTCATGTTAACTTTACCATTTGCATTTACTATTGCAGTACTGTGGCTGTGCGCATTGCGGTTTATGTTTACGTGTGTGCTCACGTTCACGATTCCGTTTCTGTTCCCTTTCACGTTCTTTTTGCTGTGACACTTATTTCCATTTAAAATACCACTGCAATCACTGTTCATGTTACCAGTTGTGTTTTCATACCTGCTTCAATGTCCATTTACATCACTGTTCGTTTTGGCGTCACTTTGCACTTGTTTTTCTTTTCACGTTTCCTTTACCATTTACATTTTTGTTACCATGTGCACCATTGTTGGCACTTCTGTTTGTGTTGTTGTTCCTGTTACTATGTCACAAGACATCATGTGGTGGGAGCACAGGGCCCAAAGGGCCCTGTGCTCCTGCCACTGCATTACTTTCACTATTTGTCATCATCATTCTCAAAAAAAGGGAAATTAGAGGCAAAAAAAAATCTGTTTAATGCATCAGTTAGGGTTGTTCCACAGTGACAAAAGTGAGGAAATTCAGTGTTATTGTTGAAAACCCCCTTTAGACCTTCAGCCCACTCCCCAACCGCTATTAGGGTGCACGTTGGAGTTACCAGTCCTAACTCTCACCCCATTCTCCCATACCTCTGCTTCTTTGCACATGTGATGGGGTGAGAGTTAGGGCCAATGACCCCAATGCACACACCAATGCTGGTTGGGGGTGGGCTGGGGGGTCCAAGGAGGGTTTTCAACCCTAACACCGAATTTCCTCATTTTTGTTGCTGTGGAACAACCCTAACTGATGCATTAAATGGAGTTTTTTTGCCTCTAATATGTAAACAATAAGACACAATGGGGTGTGCATTAGACAGTTCCAATACATGGCTAGGGGACGTAGTGAGGCATGAGGCCATAGGCCGAGTGCATCCAGTCTCCTAGCTGTGCCTTAGAACTGTCTAATGCACATCCCCGGAGTGGCTTATTGTGCTTATAAAATGGACCATATATATATATATGTGTGTGTGTGTGTGTGTGTGTATATATATATATATATATATATATATGTGATTTGCACATATTGGGACAAAATATCTCCATGCCCTCTCATGCAAGTGAAATTAAACTTACAACTTCTTGAGCAGTCTGCTTCATGATGGGGCATGGAAAATTCCAAGCATATCACCTGAACCAAATTTTATGTAAATTGCAGGAATAGCTGTGAAGTTATTCATGCACAAAGAAACAAAAAAAGAATCTGACAAAACATGGGGATGTACATATTTTGGGACTGTATATCTCAGGATGTGCATTCCCACTCAAACTGAAGCTTGGCAGATCAAGAGACCATCAGTCTATGAGGGCACATGCCAAACTTCATGTAAACTGCTGGAACCTCTGCAAAGTTTTTAATGAAAAAAAAGTGAAACAATTGAAAAAAGAATTTGACAAAAAATGCAGATGTACTCATTTTGGGACTGTATATCTCCAGATGTGCACTCCCTATCTAACTAAAACTTGGACAGAAAAAGACAAATTGTCTGTGAGGGCACATGCCAAATTTCATGTAAACTGCTATAACCACTGCAAAGTTATTAATGCACAAAGTGAAACAACAGAAGCAAGAATTTGACAAAACATTCAGATGTACACATTTTGGGACTGTTTATCTCGAGATGTACATACCCTGTCTAACTAAAAATTGGCAAGTAAAAAGATTTATTATCTGTGAGGCCAGAAGCCAAATTTCATGTAACTTGCAGGAACAGCTGCAAAGTTATTAATGTACAAAGTGAAGCAATCAAAGCAGGAGTTTGACAAAACTTCCAGATGTACACATTGTGGTACTGCATAGCTCCAGATGTACATGCCATGTCTAAGTAAAACTTAGCAGATCAACAGAACATTAGTCTGTGAGGTGACATCCAAAATGCCATGTACATTTCAGGAACAGCTGTGAAGTCATTAATGCACAAAGTGAAACAAACATAGAAACATAGAATTTGATGGCAGATAAGGACTTGGTCCACCTAGTCTGCCCATTCCCATACCTGATGTATAAGCTACAGATTCTAGTTAACCAGCAGCTTACTTCCTCCTACCCCCCACTAGAATTGCCTTATGTCAGCCCCATACATTCTTGAATTTTCCCACTGTTCTTGACTCCACAACCTCCTCAGGAAGGTTGTTCCATTCATCCACAACCCTCTCCATGAAAAAATACTTTCTAACATTATCTCTGAGCCATCACCCATCTATCTTCAAATTGTGCCCCCTTGTTCTTGCACATCTCTTTTTCTGAAAGATGCTACTGTCTTGGACTTTGTTAATTCCCTTTGATGTACTTGAAAGTTTCTATCATGTCCCCTTCTCCCTCCTTTCCTCGAGAGTGTACATATAAAGCTGCTTTAGTCTCTCTTTGTAGGTCTTCAGGTACAGACCCTGCACCATTTTGGCTGCCCTCCTCTGAACAGCCTCCACTCTCTCTATGTCTTTGAGGAGGTGAGATCTCAAGAACTGCATGCAGTACTCCAGATGGGATCTCACCAACTGTCTGTACAGAAGGATAACAACTTCTTGTTTTCTACTGTTGATGCCTCTCCCTATGCAACCCAGTATTCAGCCCAGCCCTCCTTACTGCCTTCTCACATTGCTTGCCCACCTTTAGGTCATCTGATATAATTACTCCCATGTCCCTTTTGATTTTGTTGTTGTTAGTATCTCACCCATGTTGTGTACTCTTCCCCTGGATTTTTGTTTCCTAGGTGCATTAACTTGCACTTCTTTGCATTGAATCTGAGCTGCCATACATTTGACCATTCCTCCAACCTTGACAAGTCCCTTTTCATTCTTTCCACCCCACCTTGTGTATCAACCCTGTTGCAAATCTTTGTGTCATCTGCAAAGAGACATATTTTTCCTTCAAAGTGCTCTCCAATGTTACTTATAAAGACATTAAAGAGGATCAGTCCCTGTACTGAACCCTGTGGTACCACACTAGTTACCCTTCTTTCTTCACCGTGGACTTAGTTTACTATTACCCTTTGCGTCCTATTGTCCAGTCAATTTTTTATTCAGGCTACCACCTTGGGACCCACTCCAAGGCTGGCTAACTTGTATATTGATCTTTTATGTGGGACTGTGTCAAATGCCTTGCTAAAATGTAGGTAGGCCATATCCACAGCCCCTCCCTGGTCTACTACTTTGGTCACCCAGTCAAAGAAATCTATTAGATTCATCTGACATGGCCTTCCCACTGTGAATTCATGCTGCCTTGGGTCCTGTGCCCCACTGGCCTTTTGGTACTCAACAATTCTTTCATTCAGAAATGATTCCATAATTTTCCCTACCACTGAGGTCAAACTAACTGATCTGTAGTTTTCTGCCTCTGCCCTGCTCCCACTTTTGTGAAGTGGAATAAAATCCGCCCTCCTCAATCGAAGCAAGAATTTGGCAAAACATCCAGATGTACACATTTTGGGACTGTATGTATCCAGCTGTGTATATCCTATCTAAAAGAAATGTGGCAGATCAATAGAGCTCTAGTTTGTAAGGGAACATGCCAAAGCTGCATGTAAAGTGCAGGAAAAGCTACAAAGGTATTAATACACAAAGTGAAACAATCAAAGCAATAATTTGACAAAACATGCAAATGTACACACTGTGGGACTGAATATATCCAGATGTGTACTCCAAATCAACCTAAAACTTGGCAGATCAAGAACCCAATAGTTTGTGAGGGTACATGCATAATGTCAAGTAAATTGCAAGAACAGCTGTAAAGTTGTTAATGCACAAAATGAACACATTCCCCATTTATGATCTGTCCAAACCCCAGCTCATGAGCCACATCCTCTTTTGCAAAACATACATATACTCCAAAGACTGAACTGAGCATGCTCAGAACCCCAATTTTCAAACAGAGTAACTTTAGAATGGATTAATATTGTTTCACCAAACCAGCACTGTCTTGTTCCATGGTGCAACCTTTTTCTACCCTGACAATTCAAGTGACAATTCCAAATGGTGTGGCTGCAGTGCAATAGGCAAAAATCAGCAAAACATGGCAAATAAAATCAAAAATCACACTATTTTCAATATGTGCTGCACAAAAAGAACACATCCAAACAAAATAAAACTTGGCACATCAGGAGATCTACCCATGAGACAGCTAATACCAAATTTCAAGCAAATCTGTTGAGTGGTTACAAAGTTATTAAGGTGAAAAATGCCAGGTTTAGCATTAAACTGCCTACTAAATCCTAACTATAGGGTCACGACTGTGCACTATATATGTATATATATATATTATGGTAGCATGGTAGTGTTATCATAGTTAGGATTGAGCAGCACTTTTAAAGTTAAAGGATGAAATTTTGCACCTTAATAACTTTGCCACGGTTCAACAGATTTGCTTGAAATTTGGCATGCACAGTTGGTTATGGTAAAGCTTGGGATCCACCAACGTTCGTATTGGTTGGATATACAGCTGTGGATTATTAAGCAACATCTGTATGCTCAATTATGCTTTTTTGTGCATTCTTTGCTCATGTCTACAGGTCACATGGTTTGGGTGACCAGTCCAAGAACTTCAGGGAACAGGCGGCCAGGGTCCCCTATGTGCCTTTTGAAGATTTCATGAAAATATATTGAACAGTTCAAAAGTTAGTCAAAAAACAAGTTCCCATTACAAGTCAATGGGAAAGTTAACAAAAAGTTCAACACTTTTGCAATTGCACTTTTTAGTGTCGTAAATGGCCCTAGTAGTGTCAAAAATCCACCATTTTTTTTCAGTTACTGATCAGAAAAATGCTTGGCATTTAAAATTGGAACCCTCTAGGAACACAATTCTTTTTGTGTTCACCTAGTCAGACACTCAGGTTGCTAACCATATCTTTATTTTGGGGTTAAACACCCCAGAAATATGTTTTTCAAATTTCTGGAAAAAGCAGTTTTGCAAAGTAGTGTCACACCTGTGACATTTTTGTAAAATTTTGTGAAAGCTTTCGCGAATTGCAGCACTACTTTTCCAGATTATGGCCAAAATGACAGGAGTTCTTTGCCACCCTGCTGCAAAAGAACAGTTTGGTCTTTTGAGCTGAAATTTGGAGGGATGGCAGCCAACATCTCTCAGATGTATGTTTTGATGGTTTGGTGACACAATATTGGATGGATACAATGTTACGGTATTCCAGATTTGATGTTTTTTTCCCATAGACTAACATGGTAGCATTAGCCGTGCATATTGGAGCTCGTATCTCGGAAATGGTGCGAGATACAGAATTTTTTTCACAATTATGCATAGCGCTATGGGCTAAGCACCCAGCAAAACCCTAGCCAGGAAACTCATGAACCATGTTAAATTTAAATTTTTTTTGTACTGCGCACAGTTCCTGAGATATAAGCAATTTAGTATTCCAACAGCTAATTTTCTACTCCGAGGCCCATTATTATGCATATATTCTTTCTACACACTGTGTTTCTGTATGCAGCTGTTAGGCAAAAACAGGGTGTGCGCTTCCATTACTGTAACAGTTAGCATTTCCACTTGCGTTTCCATAGCCATTTGTGTTACCATTACTGTTTACGACTCCATGTGCGTTACCCTCTGTGTTCTCGTTTGGGCTTGCGGTTGCATTACTGTTACCATTTGCATTTCCACTACTGTTTCTGTTTGTGTTTCAGTATGCGTTTCTGGCACCCCTTTTGTTTGTGTTTCTCTTTCAGTTTGTGTCTTTATTGCTGTTACTGTTACCATTTGCATTTCCAGTTGCATTACTGTGCCCTCGCTCATTACAGTTTGTGCTTCCATATGCGCTTCCGTTTGCTTTTGCATTTCTGTTTCCTTTTGTGTTATTGTTGCTGTTACCATTACCATTTGCATTTACAACTGGAGTAACATGACCGTGCACTTACGATTTGTGTTTCCATGCACACTTCCATTCTCATTTTCATTTCTGTTTCCTTTTGTGTTATTGTTCATGTTAACTTTACCATTTGCATTTACAATTATGATACCGTGACTGTGCGCATTACGGTTTGCATTTCCGTGTGTGCTTGCAATCGCATTTCCATTTCAGTTCCCTTTGGCATTATTTATGCTGTTAACATTGCCATTTGCATTTCCAATTGCTGTACTGTGATCATGCACATCATGGTTTGCATTTCTTTATGTGGTTGCATCTCCCTTTTGCGTCACTGTTCGGTTTGGCATCACTTTGCACTTGTGTTTCTATTAACATTTGCTTTACCATTTACATTTCTGTCACCATGTACACAACTGTTAGTGCTTGCGTTTCCCTTGCACTTTCCATTACTATGTCAGAAAACATCCCACCACCACATTCCATTCCCTGCTTCTACTGCAGATTCTCAAGAAGGGAAATTAGAGGCAAAAAAATCCATTTAATGCATCAGTTAGGGTTGTTCCACAGTGACAAAAGTGAGGAAATTCAATGTTAAGGTTGAAAATCCCCCTTGCACCCACCCCACCCTGCCCCCAAGCCGGCATCGGGATGTGCATTGGGATCATAAGTCCTAACTCTCACCCCATTCTCCTATAGTTCACCACCTCAGCTTCTTTACACATGTGATAAGGTGACAGTTACAGATGACCCCAATGCACACCCCAATGCCGGTTGGTGGGCAGGGTGGGGTGGGTGGCGGGGTTTCAACCTTAACACCAAATTTCTTGCCTTTGTCACTGTGGAACAACCCTAATGATGCATTAAAAGGATTTTTTTTGCTCTAAGATATATATAAATATATATATATATATATATATATATATATATATATATATATATATATATATATATATAGGCTATGACTGAATGTATCATATATATATATTCACGAGAGGCCAATGATATCTTGATGTCATTGGCCTTGAGTGAAGATAAATATGATATCTTCAGTCAGGCCATGTCATGTTCTGTTTATACAACATATGTTTTGGGCTGCTTGAAAAACAACTAGCCAGAGATATTTTTTTTTATTTATTTCCTTTTTCTTGACCGGGTAAGTGCACTAGACAAATCCTGCCTATTTTCAGGCATGACCCGGGGGAGGGGGATACAGATGAATGCCAACTGACCTTGAACCAGATTAAGCTGTTGGGTGTATTTTTTTTTTTTTTAGTGAATGAGGTAAATTTGGCCAGGACACTAGCGAAATTCTCCTACTCTGCTGGCAGTCTGTGGCCAGTAGAGGGCTGTGTTAGCTCTGCTGAATGGCAGAAGCATTGCAGTGTTGTGTGGAGATGGTCGATACTATGGAGGCTCCCGTTTCTGGAGCTATGCTAGACATGCAAGAGGAAGCAGTTGTCACCCCGGAGAAAGGGGCATCTGAGCAGGAGATGCTGGATGTTGCAATGGAGGAAACCAGTGAGCCACTGGTATGGGAGCTTTTTAATATTCCTAGTGTTTCAAGTTGTTCTCTGGTCTCTTCCTGTATGCCGTGTGACTTGGGAACTTCTGTGTCAGCAGCTGTTGTTGTTTCTATGGATGCTTTTCAAGCACCTGCACTTCCGGATATGACGTTGGGTCGTTCTGAAACTTCGGAACCGTTTTTGGCTAAGGATCAATGTCCTTCTACTTCACAGGTTATGAGGCGGCAATTTGTTTTAAAAAACACTAACCCTTATGGATTTGGGGAGGGGTCAGTGGAGAGCTGTCTTTCTCGAGCCGGATGGCTCCAGACATCTTCAGAAATGTGGATCCCTGATCCTGACTGGGTGGGAGATACAGCAATTTCTACTAAGCATGCCAACTCTCTGAGCTCAGGTATTGAAACTGGGTTCTCTTCTAAAAACAGTATTAATGGTGTGCACCTGCTTTCAGAGGAGTCTGAGGCCATTTTAGACCCCAGTACTTCCTCAGGAAGGGGGGGGCAAGGGGGGTATCGGAGTCTGAAAAAGGTTATACAAATACAGGAGGTTCTGAGCAATTTAAATGCATTCCTATGGCTGACTTGTTCAAAAACAAACTGGAACAAGCTCCCAGGAGGAATGCAGTCATATTAAGATATAGAGGTGGTCTTGCCACTCACCCTGATAGATATTACATGGTTAATACCTTACTTAGGGGCTCTATGACTTTTTTGCTTTCTGATTTGTACGCTTTAATACATGTCTCTGGGGAGGATTCTTTTGATGTAAGTTTTAGACTTAATCAAAGCCTGGAAAAATGTTGGGAAAAATATTCAACCCTGAAAAATACACCTTTGTGGGTTCCTTTTTTAGCGATTCCCCTTACTAGGCCTCAAATCTGGTATGTTACTATTATGTTCCGGAATGAGGGGGTGAATGTTAATGACATCTATCATTGGTTACAGAACCGCTGTGACATACTCGGTCCCCCTGAAGCTTTGTTGGATTTAGAAGGTATCTGGACAGGAAGCTGGAAATTTAAAGTAAAGTTATTTCAGGTGAATTCAGATATTATTCATCTGCCCAAGAACTTCTTTTTAGGTAAGGATAGAGGAGTATGCTTCTATAGTGGACAACCAAGAGCATGCTATAAACGTGGTTCTCGGACTCATATTAGCAGCTCATGCAATATGCTAAAATGTTCATTATGTGGGGGATATGGTCATTCTATGGATTTGTGTGAAAATATCTTCCAATGTAATCTATTTGATGATAAAGGGCATGCTTTCCATCAGTGCTCCTTAGCTAAAAGAAATAGGCATGAAGGTTGGGATCATGATGAGTTAGTGATTCAAGCTCAAGAGAAACATTAGAATCCTTTGTCCACTGAACCCACACCTTTTTCCTCTGCATCACACCCTGTTATAACCAAATCAGTTTCCTCTGCTGATGGCATTGGGACTACAAGAACCCTAGACCAGGTCCCTGTATCTGCTCCTGATTTGTGCTCTGCTCCCGATACTGCTAATCATAATGTCTCTAACAGGCCAACTATGCCCTCCCCCCCATATTTGAAACTGTTAAAGGGAGGAGATTCACTAGATGTTCGCTGAAAATTCCCACTCCCTCTCCTATTCCTACCATGAACATTTTCTCTCCCTTCAGGACGATTTTGGGGATTCAGACTTAGAATCAGATACCTCTCACAGATCAGAGTTGGTTACTGAAGATGAAGAGAGCAGATCCACTGAACTCTCTAAAGACAAAAAGGGAAAGAAAGGTAAAAAGAGGAAAGCCAATAACAGTTTGAAAAGAGGGCCTTGCTAAAAAGTTTTTATGGCTACTCTAAAGCTGCTGTCATTTAATGTCTGCAGTTTAAAAACCTATAAAAAACAGATTTCTTTATTCTCCTTTTTTGAGTCTCTTCCAGTTGACATTATTTTTGTTCAAGAAACCCATCTCTCCTAACTTAATGAGGTAGAACTTCTCAAAAAGCGTCGGCATTGGGGGCCTTCTTTTTGGACTTTTGGTTTGGAAACTGCAGACGGAATTGGCATTCTCTTTAAATCCACTCACTTTCATATTTCTCGTCTTATTGATGTTAGAACTGGCAGAGCCTTAATACTTGATAGATCCCTTAGGGATTTTTCTTTTCGTATCATTAATATTTATGCCCTTCAAACCAAATCAGCTAGAATTGAGCTGTTTGAGGAGATTAAACCTTTTTTATTTTCAAAAAAACATATTATTTGGGGAGGAGATTTTAACTGTACTATGGATACTACCTTGACAGGAGTTGCCCAGAAAAAAATATACTGTGACTTCAATGCTCTATCACAAATTCTCTCTGGGGCTAGTATGATGGATGCTTTCTGTAAACTGCACCCTACGGGTACTGGAGCTACCTATCATAGATTTGTATATGCTACTCGTATTGACATGTTTTTTGTCTCCAAACATTTGTTGCCTATTCTTTGTAAATCTCAGCCTTCGGAATTTTCAGACCATAATATTCTTTTTTGCTCTTTCAGTTTACATTCTCTCCCTTCTAAGATTTTTTCACTACATAATCGATGAAGACTGAATATGTCTCTTCTTGATACCCCTTCACTTTCTTCTCAGATTGAAGTTTTCTTTGCTAGTAGAGATTCTGTTTTATGTTCTTATGACTCTTTATTGAATTGGTGGCTGGATACTAAAATGGAGCTGAAGAAGCTTACACTCTCCTTTGGTAAAAATCAGGCTAATTCTAACAATTTAAAATATCTTCTTTTACGAAATCAGTTATATAAATTAATGTCTTTTCCTCCTAGTAATAGGTACAGTTTTACTTCTCAAACTTTGGAAATAAAAAAAACAAATGAAAACCTTTCAATATGACAGAGCTAAATCCTTGGAAATGGAATTTAAATTTGGTACTAGGAAATCACCAGCTTCGGATCCATTTGAAGCATGTAAACAGAGGTTAGATAACACCCTTATGACTCAGCTTACCTCACCTATAGGCACTTTAGTAACCACAGATTTGGAGATGTTAGCAATAGTACAGCAATTTGTTAGCAATTCATTTCATGATAAGTCTGAGCAGTATTTTCCTGATTTTTCTGGATTTACTGCCCCATTGCCTCAAGTTCCTATTTCTATGGTAATTCCATTAATACAACGTATATCTCACAAGGAAGTTGAGGTTTCCATATCTCAATTGAGTAAGGGTACTTCGCCTGGTTGGATGGCATCCCCAATGACTTTTATAAAACTTTTCTGCCCTATATGCTTTATTTTTTGCCCAAAGTTGTCAGCTTTCTGTTGACCTCTTCTTCTTCCCATTCTGGATTTAATACCTCCTCTTTACTTTATTTTTTATATAAATCAGGAGATAAAGCCTTACTATTGAATTGGAGGCCATTGAGCTTATTGAATAGCGACTATAACATTTTTGCTAAAATTCTTAATAATAGATTATTATTGGTAGTGGATTTTCTTATACATCCGGCTCAGACTTGTGCCATTCCCAACAGGTGTATTCAACATAACTCGTACATTCTGCGGGAGTTATTTGAAGTAAGCCATGCAAATAAGGTATCTGGATATGTTGTAGCTTTGGACCAGGCCAAAGCCTTTGATAAAGTTAGGTATGAATATGTATTTTCCCTACTTCTTCATTATGACTTTCCAAAACCTTTTGTATTTTGGATTTCTACCCTGTATAAGGGGGCCACTATTGTACCTATGGTTAATGGTCTTTTTGGTACAGATACCCCCCTCACTATTGGGGTAAGACAAGGATGTCCCTTAAATCCTATTCTTTATTCTTTTGTTTTGGACCCAGTAATAAGATAAATTTTGTGGGATAACAACATTGTCGGCTTGGCCCCTTCACCTACATTACCTCATAAGAAAGTTACTGCTTATGCGAATGATGTTACTTTGTTAGTTCAGGATATTCCCTCCCTAACTAATGCACTACAGATTTTTTCCCATTTTGGGACTTTATCTGGAGCTCAGCTTAATATGGAGAAAAGCTTTATTTTTTCTCTAAATTCTACCCTTTCAGTTCCTTTGGACATTTGGGGTATTCCGGTTGTTTCTTCTCCCCATAAAATTTTGGGTATTTGGTTTGGTGCTGGGGATTTGGCATCTTATAATTGGGAGAAACAGTTATATATTGGAGAGTTTAAGATTCATCACTGGAAGGGATGGAAATTTGGGAAGAGAAAAATAATTATGATTATTAAACAATTCTTGCCCCCTGTTTTTTATATTTATGTTATATCTTTCCACCCCAACTGCATCTGGAAACTATTTAGTCTCTTTTTTCAGATGCTTTGGGGTAATAGATTGAATCCTGTATGTCGAGATATTACTTATTTACCTATAAATAAAGGAGGTTTGGCCATGGTTAATCCTATTGTTTTTTTATGACTCCCTGTTTTTTTCTGGTTCTTTTTCTTATTTATGGACTCCTGCCACCATGACTTGGCAGTTATGGTCACAATTTCTGTGGTCCAGGTATCTTGACAAATGGTCTATATTGCCATCCAGGATTCTGTTAACTGATATTTGACCATCATATGGTATTTCTACTTTAAAAAAAGATGCAAGAGTGGAAAATCTCTTTTCCAAACCTACTCACTTTTACTAGGAAATCTTTTTATAACTTCAGTGTATTTGATGTTAAAAAGAGTGTTCTACTATTTCCAGAATGTGTGCCCTCTCAAATGCTATTTTCTCTTAGGAAGTTAACAGATTTTAGGATTCCCCTACATGGGATATTGTTTGGCTCTCTATGCAATGACGGTTGGGAGTCAGAAGAAATTTAAAATATAAGCCTATTACGGAGATGTTCTGTTTAAGATCTACCTGTATAAACTGTGAGGAATCTATAGTACATTTTTTCATCACTTGTCCCTATAGTCAAACTTTTTGGCAGGACGCTGCCACACATTGGAATTTGTCCTTTTTATCTCATATTTCACATCAAACCATAGTTCTTGGAGATTATACAGGGATCTGGAGATTGTATCACAAAAGTACTTTGAATGTTTTTTTTTCCATTATCCAATATTTTTCATGGCAGGCCCGGTGTCAGTTTGTATTACAACAACAGACAGTATTATACAGTACCATATTTTTACAGATTGAGAATGGTTTAGCTGCTGTTAAAACTAGAGATATTGTTAAGTTTTCTACAGATAAAGTATACTTTTTTTGGCAACATTTCATTTCTTTATGATCTTTTGTTATATTGTTTGTTTTTTATATTTATGAACCTTGTATAATATTGTGATATTATCATTTTTTTTGTGATGTGTTTCTTTTCAATAAAACTTCTCCTACTCTTTTTGATAAGTGCCATGGGATCTTTAACATCCACCTGAACTACCACCAATCCAAGCAGATGGGACCTCGGTTGAATGTCTCATCCAAAAGACAGCACCTCAGAAGTGCAGCACCTCTCTCATGCTGCACTACAGTGTCAGTACTGGGATATTAACTCAAGTGCCAGATGTGGGAACTGAACCCACAGCCCTCTGATCCCCCAGCCTCATATGCGAGTGTGCTACCTACTGAGCCACTGACTCTGACTATCCCCACATACCCCCACCATCATAAGAGATGACAATGACAATTAATTTAAATAAATTGTCTTTGATAATCCTGCCAGTTGAAAGGTATTTAAAGGAAGTTATCTGGTTGAGTTTGCCATTATTTTTAAATAAGTAATCATTTAAAAACATATCTTATTAATCCTGCCACTCAGCGATTTGGAAAGCTTAGAGTACTTTCACTTTCTGCCTGAAATGTAGCGTGACCGAGCAGTATGAAGATAGGCACTTTACACGTAGTCAGGGCTTTGCAGTAAGGTAGTCTGAGTGAGAAATAATAGAAAAATGTGTACATTTCTACACTTTCAGTGTCTGTCTTGAAAATAAGTTCCTGACTTTTCCGACAGGACAGCGAGTGAGTCGACAGGTATGTATATATTGTCTCAAAAAGTAAAGAAATAAATTGCAAAAAAAAAACTTTGTTAATGCTCTAGTTATGGATAAAGCCACAAAGGAAGGGAAATGTGGCATTAGTGTTTTCAAAGCTAACTCCCCACACCCACCCTGCACAGACCAACAGCGTCGGGGGTGAGTGCCTTGGGGTTGTCGGTCCTAACGGTCATTCCATTTTCCTATGTTGTTCCCATCTTAGCTTAGTTTCTTATGGCATGGGGTAAGTGTTAAGACCAATTACCCCAAGGCACACACCCGACACCTGTTGGTCTGTGCAGAATGAGTGTGAGGTGTTAACTTTGAAAAACCTACCGCCACATTTCACTTATTTTGTGGCTTTATCCCTAACTGGAGCATTAACAAAGTCTTTTTTTTAAATTTAATTCTTTACTTTTTAAGATAGTATAATCATATACTTACTTGCCTATGGGGCCCACTGGCCCCTGTACTCCCATCCCTCTACAGATACGTATATGTATGTAGCTGTGGAAGCACAGGGCCCTCTTTGCCCTGCCCTTCCATTTATTTTTGTTTATTGTTTATTGCATATTTTCGGAATTACAAACCTTTGAGTCGCAGACTCATTTGCAAAGGCTCCACGTCGGTTACAGTGGTGGAGGGGAGACGGAGTACAAGGATACATACATAGTAAGGCAGTATACAGGAGAAACATACACACTCAAATAATACACATGACAGTTCTGAACAGTGCAGTCCAGGCTTTATCTTAATACAGCAGTGACTGTAGCAGGGACATTAAGGGTATCATTTGTTAGACTAGGGGAGGCGTGTTCGTGGGATCCATGAGACCCTGTGTCAGTTTTTTAATGGAAGGCGTATTCTTGGGGTCCATGAGACCCTGTGTCAGATTTTTTTTTTTTTTATTTAGTGTGGTAAGGTAGCCTACTTAGGAGAAGAATAGCTAGCCACAGGCACAGGAATGGGATTCAGCTAGGTGGGCTTTGAGGCCTGCTTTGAAACGGGAGATGCTGTGTGACTGAGTGAGCCAAGGAGGTAGTGCATTAAGCCAACAGGAGCACGGTACCGAAACGATCTTTGACCATTGATGTCCTACAGTGGGGATCCAGAATGAAGGATTAGAGCGAGTCGGGTATGCGCCTGATGGGGCTGGTCTGATTATTGGGAGAAGGCCAAGTGGGGCGGTCTGAAGTTGTATTTTTTTAGCCAGGATACAGGTGTGGTAGTGTAGTCTTTGTTGGAAGTTTAGCCAGCCAGTCAGGGCATATAGGTCACATGTATGAGTAAGCTGGTCACTGCCGGTGACTAGTCGGCAGGCTTTATTCAGGGCGGTGTCGATACTGCGTAGTACCGTGAGTTCAGCCGATCCATATATCGATATCCCATAATCGATTAGGGAGGATTGAGGCAGAGACTGCTAGATGCAAGGCCTGTAGGGGTAAACAGTGTTTAACCGATAGAGGATTCCACTCTTGTGTTAACAGCGGTGGAAAGAAGTTGGGCGATGTCTATGGTAGGAGAGGGAGGTATCTAAAGTGATACCCAGGTATTTGAAGTTAGTGGCGTGTTCAAGGGGTGCCTTGCTTGTTGTTAATTAGTAGAGCGATTGGCTGTGTGGGTTTTGTCGTGTGCAAATAACATGGATTTAGTTTTTATAGTTGATGATCAGGCGGTGTTCATCAACCACGATTCTAGCTCCCCAAAGAAACCCTGTAGGGCTTGCTGCAGGGTGTATGGTTGGGGGTGTTTCCAGAATATTACCGCATCATCCGCATAGAGAAGCATGTTTCCACTGCATGCCGTGGGAAGAGAGTTTAAAAAGAGGGAGAAGAGAAGGGGGCCAAGGATAGACCCCTGCGGGACCCCAGAGCACACTGCTTTGCGGGAGGAGATGGTGGTATTTACCCTAACTTGCTGAGACCGGCCTGATAGGTAGTCCCTGAACCAGGCAGTCACCTCAGTGACCACATTTAGCTGTGGCATTACATGAAGCAACAGATCGTGACTGACTGTGTCAAACGCTTTGGTGAGGTCCACGAAGATTGCACCTGCAACAGCTCCTTGGTCCAAGGCCCGTGGATGAACGAGGTGAGCCGGTCAGTGCGGTCACAGTGCTAAGTGTCCTGTCCGGAAACCGTGCTGAGCATGACTAAGGAGGTTGTATCTAGTGAGGTGTTCTGTAAACTGGTCAGCGACTATTTTTCCAGGGCTTTAGAGAGCGGAGGAAGTATGGAGATAGGTCTATAGTTGCTTGGTAAAGTGGGGTCTCCACTCTCAAGATGGGAGTGATTAAGGCATTCTTCCAGGTTGAGGGAACTGACCGAGGCAGAGAGAGATTGAGAATTTTAGTGAGGTGGGGAATTGTGACGTCCAGTGTCAGCCGAATGAGCTTTAGATCGAGTGAATCATTGCTGTACCGGGAAGTGGAAATTGCATTGGTAATGTAATGTTTTGCTTCCTGGCAGGAGATGACTCTCAGTCTGAATGGTAGTGAATCCGAGTTAGTGGGAGTGTCGGGAGGGGGGGGGACTGGGTGGAAGAAATTAGGGGGGAGGATACTGGAGAGGTCCGAGAAGGTGGTGATAAGGGCTTCAGCTACTACGGAGGGGTCTTGTGCATCTTCTCCGTTTACAGAGAGTAGGGAGGGGGAAGGGGAGCGTGAATTCCCATTTAGTTCTTTTACGTTGCTCCAGAATTTCTTCCCATCTCCCCATGCGGAGGTAAGGGTTTGCTGGTAGTAGGATGCCTTTGCCTGTCGTACGGCCCATGTACATTTATTGCGGGCTGTTCGGTATAGTACTCTATCATGTGTGTTTTGCGATTCAATGGCCTTATGCCATAGGTTGTCCCGCCATTGGAGCAGGTTAAGTAGTGATGGTGTGAACCAAGGGGTGGATCTGGTTTTCAGTACTTGTTTGGTGAGGGGGGCAAAAATGTCGCAGGCCTTGTTAAATGTGGATATAAAGTGAGTGAGAGCAAAGTCTACCGACTGTGAGGTGTAAATTGGGAGCCAATCACAAGGTAGCTAGATGGGCTATGAGTTTCGTAGGCCTCCCTCTTTTTAGCCGTCTCTGCATGAGGATTTGCGGGGGTAGTATTTGCCTGACCACCAACTGGTCACTGGGAGTGGTCACTAATTAAATCTGGAAGTACCGAGGCTTGGAGAGGTTCCGTGGCCTATTTGTGAAGATAAGGTCTAAAAGGTGGAGGCCCCAGTTCTGTTGTCCCTTCTGGTAGGAGAGAGGTGACTATCTGGGTAGGGTCACACGCTAGAGCTGAACTTAAAGCTGGACGAGGAGGAGGATAGCCAGTTAACATTGAAATCACCCATTAGGATGAGTTCACTTGTATTAGGTAGGTTAGAGATTGTATGGAGGATGGAATCAAAGGTGAGTTTTTGGTTTCTCGAGGGATGTGAGCTGTTGGCGATGTATAGTGTTTTGGTGCCCAGGCTGAGTTTGACAATTGGTGGGCGCCATATTGGGGTGCAGGGGTGTTAACTTCAGTGGCTTGGAGAGGGATTTTACAAAAATGCACAGCCGCCACCCCTCTTACTGACCCTATCGGTCCTGAAGAGAGAATAATTACGCAGGGAGACTGCCTTATTTGGTATTTTCTCTGACAGCCAGGTCTCCGAGAGGGCTATGATGTCAGGTGTATGCTGGGCAACCCAGCCTTGGAGAAGAGTGAGTTTTTTTGGTAGGCTGCATATATTTAGAGTTGCCAGGAGTAGTCTGCCCCTGGGGTGGTTAGGGGGGGCCTTTGTGCTGGGTGGTCCTGGGTTGGGGTGGATATTGCCCGATAGCAATAAAAGCAGGAGGGTGTGCCGTAGGATGGCCAACCTGCAGTGCTTGGAGGAGTGTCGTTGGGATTGGTATGATGAGGGGCTTTTAACACTGGAGGTCGGGATTGTCTCATTTATAAGACAGCAGTGGCTAAATTTTCATCACAGCCATCTCATTACCCCTCCTCATGTACCCAGTACAGAAAATTTTCATATCCCCACCAAGACGTAATTCTGCACAACTGCAACACCATTCCACGCCAAAGGTGTGAAAACACATTTAGGCCATAATTTGAAAACTGAGAGCTGTGACATACGTGAGGTGAGGTAATAAGATGGATATGTGGAAAATCTGGGATCAAAATATTAAAAATTTCCAAAGCTACTAGTGTGATAGTGAAATTGCAATGAATGATCATAGCTTTGGCCTTTTTTCTTATTTTGTGCCCACATTTTCACCATAGTCTTCTCATAACCTCTCATCATAAACACTGTAGCTGAAAATGTTCAAATCTGTGGCAAAATGCCATTCTGCACCACAGTTGTGAAAACACATTTTGGATCGAATGTAAAAAATTACAGCTGTACTGTTCATGATGTGGTGTGAAAAATTGGCAATATTGAAAATTTGGAGTCAAAATATTGAAAATTACAAAAGTTGTGCATGTGCGTAGAACAATTTCAAAGAACGCACATGACTCAGCCATTTTTAGGAATTTTTTTTATCACATTTTCAACATGGTCTTTTCGAGAGCCCACCTCATGTATAATGGTGGTGAAATAGTATTATTCTATCCCAAAACGTGATTTTGCACAGCAACCACAAATTCACCTTTCAGGCATGATTAATGAAATGACAGTGACAGTATTCATGATGTGGGATCCCCAAAAGGCTATGTTGAAAATTTGGTGAAAAATGTCCTAACAATATCAAAGTTATGAACATACATTCAAAACTGCTTTGACATAACTTATACAGCACTTACCTTGCTTCCTCAGTTCATGGTTCGGCTTTGAAGAGTAAAGTCATGTCCTGGTCCACAGATGATGGCAGAATTTAACATTGGATGGTATATATAGGGTAAGGGGGTATGGGGTGGTGAGTGCTCAGTGGGGGGAGTCAGGATGGGAGAGGGGGATGGCAGGGATGACACGGGACCATTTTCTTTTTTTCAGGTTAAAAAAAGAAGTTGGGGGATTGTTTTCTTTTAGTAGGGACAAGTTAAATAAATATTTAGTGACACAGGTTGGGTTCCCCAGTGTTACGCACAGCTCTGGGGGACTGTAATGCTGACACAGGAATTGGGCCCCCAAAATTGGCACTGGAAATTAAACAATGAGCTTCGAGGGGAAGAACTATTAAATAAAAATTCAGGGACAAGTATCAGAGGGTGGGGGTGCAAATAGACACCAGAGACAGTAATCAGAGGGTGGGGGTGCCACTAGGTTCCAGGGACATGGATCAGCAGGTGGTTGGTGCCACTACACATCAGAAAAAAAGGTGGCTCACAGCTAACAGTGCAGCTGGCAGCATGAATTCAGCAGCAGCTACAGAAGTCAAGAAATTCCCTGTGTTCTCTTACAGAAAACTTTGGGGAAATGCTCCTCTCACTAAGCTGGGCACCCAGGATTTTGGGGGCCCAAAAAAGGTATTTGTGGGCATAATATTCAAAAAGAAACTTCAGAATCTAGCTACATGGGTTCTGTTTAGCTAGGTTCTGATGTTTGTTTATCACAGTCCCAGCATTTTTATTTATTTTTCACACTTGTCAGTTCATGGAAATAATCAAGAAGATGGCAATTGGCACAGCACAAAAAAAAAATGTTTGGTGCTGTGTGAAACAACTGGCCCAAAAGCAAAACTGGCTTTTGTGGCATCACAATTTAACTTTCGCCACAGAACGTTATCTTAAAACCCCTAATGGACATGTGCAAGTCAGAACACTCTAAAATTTAAAGCCTTATATCTCTGGAATCCTTTGGTATTTTTTTACCAGACCTGTCAAAGGCACTACCTTGGGAGAGCACATTATACATGTCTCCTGAAAGTTTGGGGTAAGAATTCCTTTCCATATAGGCTGTACACGTGAGCAAAAAATAAAAAATAAAAAATAATAAACAATGTTAAGTATAGGAAAAAGATTATTTTTTTTTCTAGAAATGACACTTGTATCTCAGAAACTGCAAAAGCTGCTGGTACAAAACTTTTCACACATCAAGATCTTTCCTCCTTGACAACACATGCAAAACTTCAGCTCATTTTGTCAATGGGAGCCAAAGATATTAATGTTCAAAATTTGAGGTTTAGCATTAGACAGGCTACTCAACTCTAACTATAGGGGCACTATTGTGCCCCTATAATATATTATAGTAGTGTAATAGCATCACTATAGTTAGGGTTGAGTAGGCAGTTTAATGTTAAACCCCAATTTGTGCACTTCAATAACTTTGCAACCGCTCAGCAGATTTTCATGGAAATTTCCATGAGTGGTATATTGTTGATCTTCAGATATGTCAAATTTCTTTCTGGTTGGATGTGATGATTCTGAGTGCTGGATAGTGCAAAATGTGAATTTTCATAAGTGTTTTACCACTGGTTTTGCTGAGTTTTTGTCTGACACCTGCAACACCCAAACAGTTTGGAATTTTGACCTGAAATTTTCAGGGTAGAAAGGGGTTGGCCCACAGATGTGCCTTTTGCTTGTTTGATGAACAAATATTAATCTGTTTCAAAGTTATTTAATTTTGAAATTGTCAAAGATTTGGTTCTGAGCATGCTCAGTAAGCACTTCAAAATAGCTGCATGAAATGAAAAGAAAATCTTTTTTTGTTTTGATGCCATCCATTTTGGTGAGGGGAAAATCCTTTTCTATTTACCATCATCTTGTTTTCCATTTTCCTCTACAAATTAAAATTTCAAAAGCCACAAAAATGACATTCTGGGCAGTGACCAACACATTTATCTTGCTCATCGGGGGTCATTAGCTGGATTCTGTACATAACTGTTGGAGAAATGCCCTTGAGATGTTATTTTTTTAAGATTTCCAGTCTTTTCTCATGACTCATGATACAAAACAAAATTCTTATTTCATATCATGAATCAATGAAACAGATTTATAGGTAACATTTGAATTGCATTTCTCCAACAGTTAAGTGCAGAATGCAGCTCAGGGAGTCCTGATAAGCAAGATATACAGTATGTGTTAGTCACTGTCCAGAATGTCATTTTTGTGGCTTTTTTCTTTCTTGTGAGGGGGAAATCCTTTTTCATTTGCTGCCATCTTTTCCCTGGTGTCTTGAGGCACCCCCAACTCTCTAACACTGTCCCAACAAATTAAGATTGTTTCCCTGGTGTCTAGTGGTACCCCAACCCTCCGACTGATGCCCCTGGAAAGAATGTATGTTTCTCTGGAGTCTAGTGTCACCCGTCACCCACTGATCCCCATCCCCTTAAGTTATTTATGTTTCTCTGTTGTCTAGTAGCACCCCCACCCTTCTATCCCATTCATCATAATGATTTTCTTAATCCATTGTATCTAGTGGCAACCCCCACCCACTGATCACTGTTATTTTTAATTTTCTGCTTTCTCTGGTGTCTAGTGGTACCTTCACCCCCCCAGTCACCATTCTGAACTGAAATAAACAAAATGGTCCCACAATGTTTTTTTACCTGTAAAAAAAGAAAACTGTCACTTACCAATCTGTTCCCCACCCCTGTCTATCACTCAGTACCTAACACCCAACACCACCCAGTACACGCCCAGACACCTTCACTCACCTGAACAGGTGTTTGTGTGAAGATCCACTCTCTGACTGAAGACATGTCTTGCTGCTGTAACTGCTGAATGAAACATGAGAAACTAAGGAAAGTGCAGTTCAATGTATTTCAGTGGCATTTTTAACTCTGATGCATAACTTAGCAAATGTTTGCATATTTTGACCCCAAATTTTCAACATGGCTTTGGGACACCAGCTCATGAACAATGTCAGTGAAATTATGCAAATCCAGCCATAAGGGTGATTTTGTGATTACTTCGTGAAATCACATTTTAGGCAGGATTTAAAACTTTTCACCACCCTTGTTCATGAAGTGGGGTCAAAAGAAGGGTATGTTTAAAATTGGGGTAAAAATATGTAAAAATGCAAAACTTAAGTGCATCCTTTGACATTTTGCTATGCTCACTTGTAACTCTGGTAATTTTAAATATTTTGACTCCAAATTTTCACGATAGCCAGATTTTTACATGACCTCATGTATGTGGCAGCTGTCATTTTTTCAAATTCTGGCCAAACTGTTTTTTCACACCTGTGGTGTGGAATGATGTTGCACTGGTGTGGAATCATGCTTTGGTGGGAATATGGACATTTTCAGTACCAAGATCATGAGGTGGGTTATAAAAAGATTATGGCAACTAACAATTTGGTTGTGATTTTCCTAACATTGTAAGGGCAAGGCTTCCACAGCAACATACATCTACAAATCTATGGAAGGATGGGAGCGAAGGGCCCATAGAGCCCTGTGCTCCCACAGACAATTTAAGATATGATTACACTATCTCTGAAATTATGGATTGATGGCATTGCAGGGCCCTCTGAGCTGGCATTCCCACAGGCAAATAAGAAAACTATTATACTATCTCAAAAATTAATGTAATTCATTGCAAAAAAAAAACTGTGTTAATGCACTACTTAGAATTAAAGCAACAAAAGTAGGGAAATGTGGTGTTAGGGTTTTCAACCATAACACCACTCTCTCACCCTGCAGGCAGCAACAGGGTTGGGGTGGGGTGTCCCTTGGGGTTGTCAGCCCTAATGCTTACCCAATTCTCATACACTGTATCCATCTCAGTTTAATTACACATGGAATGGGGTGAGCATTATGGTTGATAAACCCAAGGCACATCCTATGCCTCTTGCTGCCTGCAGGGTGGGGTGAATTGTTAGGGATGGAAACCTTAATGCCACATTTTCCTAGAGGCAAAACACTCTGTTTAATGCATTACTTAGGGTTGTTCCACAGCGACAAAAGCAAGGAAATTCTGTGTTAGGGTTGAAAGCCCCCTTTGGACCCCCCTGCCCACACCCCCAACTGGCATCAGGGTGCACTTTGGGGTTGCCAGCCCTAACTCACTCCTTCTGGCCCCGCGCTCCCACCACGTGATGTCTTGTCACAAAGTAACACGGTGCCCGCAAACGCAAATGGTAATGCGCATGGTGACACAAAGCAAAACATAAAGATAAATAGTACTGTAGACACAAATGATAAAAATAATGCAAATGCAAGTGCAAATGAAAATGCAAAGGGTAATGCACATGGTGCCATAGACGGGAACAGTAAGTGAAATGGTAACAGAACCTCAAGCAGAAGCGGTAAGGGTAACAGTAATGTAAGCGCACAGGCTGGTTTTCCCCAAAAGCTGCATAGAGAAAGACAGTGAGTACAAAGAATGTATGCATAATAATGGGTCTTGGATCAGAAAATGAGGAGCTGGAATACTAAATTGCTTATATCTCAGGAACCGTACGACGTAGAAAATTTTTTTTCAAGTCATATGATTGATGACTTTCCTGGCTAGTTTTGTATTTAGCCTCTTGAGGAGGCTAAGCATTTTCTGACAAAAAGTCCATATCTCACACCGTTTCTGAGATACAGGCCCTGAAAGGTGTGGCGAACGCTGTAATGTTATCCTATGGGAAAAAAAGAAAAGTTTGGAGTGCCATAACTTTGTCTACCTGTAATATTTTTTCACCAAGCCAGTAAAAAGCACATCTGTGGGATGTTGGCTTTCTTTCTCCAAACTTCTGCCCAAAAGACCAAACTGTTTTCTTGCAGCATGGTGGCAAAGGATTCCTGTAATGCGGCGGATGCCGTAATGTTATCCTATGGGAAAAAGTGTCAACTTTGGAGTGCCGTAACTTTGCCTCCCTGTAATATTTTTTCACCAAAATACTGAAAGGCACATCTGTGAGATGTTGGCTGTGTTATCTCTAAATTTCAGCCCAAATGACCAAATCGTTCTTTTGCAGTAGGGTGGCAAAGAATTGCTGTCATTTTCTCACAGCCTGGAAAAGTACTGTCGAACTTTGCAAAAGCTTTCGCAAATTCATTCAACAGTGTCGCAAGTGTGAAAGTACTTTGTGAAAGTACTTTTTCCAGAAATTTGAAAAACGTATTTCTGGGGTGTTTTACCCCAAAATAAAGACATGCCTAGCATTCTCAGGGTCCGACCAGGTGAATACAAAAATAATTAGGTTGCTAGAGGGTCCCAAATTTAAATGCCAAGCAATTTTCTGATGACCAACTGAAAACAAAATGGCAGATTTGCGACAGTAAAATGGCCATTTGTGAAAGTAAAAACTGCATTTGCAACACTGTCGAACTTTTTGTTAACTTTTCCCGTTGTCTTATAATGGGAAATTGATTTTTGAAAACTTTTGAACCGTTTAATATTTTTTCATGAAATCTTCAAAAGGCACATCGGGGACCCTGGCCGCATGTTCCATGAAGATTTCAGACTGGTCACTAAAACCGTGCGACCTGTAGAGATGAACAAAGAATTCCAAAAAAGCTCCCGTCGCCACATTACATTCATTATTTCTCATTATTCTTCTCAAAAAGAAGGGAAATTAGAGGCAAAAAACTCCATTTAATGCATCAGTTAGGGTTGTTCCACAGAGACAAAAGTGAGGAAATTCGGTGTTAGGGTTGAAAGCCCCTTTGAACCCCCAGCCCAACCCCCCAACCGGCATCGGGTGCGTATTAGTCGTCGTTCCTAACTCTCAACCCATTCTCCTATACTTCTGCTTTACACAAGTGATTGGGTGAGAGTTAGGGCCGATGACACTAACACTGAATTTCCTTGCTTTTGTTGCTGTGTAACAACCCTAACTGATGCATTAAACATAGTTTTTGCTTCTTATATATATATATATATATATATATACACACACACACACACACAAAACTATATATATATATATATATATATATATATATATATATATATATTATATTATTTATTTATTTGAAAAGATGCACCAGGAAGGACATGCAGTGCTGTAATAGCTCATTTCCAGATGCATCCTGGGGGGGGAGAGGATGCATAGGGGGTGCAAGAAAACATAACATTTACATAGAGAATACAGCAAACATAGTACACATCACCTGGATAGGAAACAGGACAAATATACAGTAGAAAATAACTTTATTTAAGTGTTTGGTAACTGGGTAAGTACACTAATCCAGGGGACTGTTTTCAGATACTACCTGGTCCACACAGGTAGCAGTCACAGAGGTAGTGGCAAGTTATACAAGGAGTACAAGCCATGTGGATATACAGCCATCATTGATGAACAAAGTGGATATACAGACATCACTAGTGAACAAAGAAAGTGACATAGGAAAGTAAAATTAATGAGAGGCTGAAAAAAATAATCAGTACATCATAATAAGCAACACTTATTATACAATTATTTATTAAGAATAAGAGGCCAGTGCAAATCAATGCATAATGTAAAACAAACAAACAAAAAAAAACACAGAAGACAAAGGTCAAGTGGGAGAGCCCAAGAAGCAAGCAGTGAGGGATGTAAGATAGGAGTCCAAAGAAATGAAAGAGGGCAGGGAAGGCTACCTGGGAATATATAAAGTAGTTATACTGAGAGCCCAAATCACATTTGCACTCCCAGGGAAAGTTATACATTTCCAGATATACAGTACAGTACACTACAGTACAGTATAGCACAGTATAAGCTTAGACTTCAGTATATACACTTTGAACTACAGTGAAACCAAGATGCCATATATGCAAAGTGCTATTCTATACAGTTCCATGATAGAAATGTAGCAGGTAAAATGCAAATGCCAACTCATTTATATATCTAGTGCAGTCACAAAGGTCCGAATATAGGTCAGCAAGAGGAACGAGGGTGGGAAGAAAGAGCCAAAAGTCATCACCCCTTTGTGATGCTAAGAACCTTTGCAAAGGGACAGAGAATTGGCATGTGGTAAAGGATAGAACAATATTGCCTGGGCTTTGCAGCAGGGTGGAAAGTATATCTAGAGGAGGAGGGTCAAGAATTAGGTGCAGTTGTAAGAGGGGGGCTGTGTGGAGTTGGAAGAGGAATAGGCAGTCGGGGGACTGAGCAGAGCAGATTTCTAATAAGAGGGAGTTCCAGATACCTAGGAATTGATAAGAGAAGGCAGTTCATAGAAACATAGAATCTGTCAGCAGATAAGGACCATACAGCCTACCTTGTCTGTCCCTTTCCTTACTTGGTTTGGCAATCCCTACTCTTATCTAGACTGCCTTTCTCCTGCTCTGCTGTACAGCAGGATGCCTTTATGCTTATCCCATTCACTTTTGAATCCCTGTACTGTTTTTGCTTCCACCACCTCCGCTGGTGAGTGAAGTTACAGAGGGTGTAAAGAGGGGTGGGAGGGACAGATATATACAGTGTATATAGAATATGTATTATATATAGGGAATATGACATGGCCTGACTGAAGATATATTTATCTTCATAAGAGGCTAACGATATTATGATATCTCATGAATGATGAAGCCACAAATAACCTATCTTAATATCACTGGAAATGAATAAACATGATTGGCAAGGATAAACATGATTTGGAATGTGTAAAAAAGTGCTTGCAACTTTGAAATGTGTGACTTATTTCTGGCTTCTTTTACAGTTACAATAATTGTTTGCAAGGGGCTTCCAGGATTTACTACTACTTCTATTTAACTCACTGAGCCCCATAGCTTTACATTAAGGTCAGTATATAATGAAAAATGTTGATGTATAGCTCTTTTTTTGACCTTTGTTTGAAAATGTGAAAAAATGTTGCCATTTTTTGCTGATTATCAAAAAATGTAAAAGGTATCTTTAAATGAAACACCACTCAATTTGTAGATATTCCTGTGCTGAACAACTTTTGTGCTCAAAGTATTCTGCTATAAGTTTTCATTATAAAGTTATTCACATTTGCTTATCAAACAAGAGAAAAAACATAATTTGTTGCCTATTTTGCTGATTATAAAATGAAATTTAAAAGATATCTATAAATGAAATACCACCTATTTAATAGATAGTTTGTGTTGAACAACTTTCATGCTCACAGTGCCATGCTATCTTTTTTTTGTTTAAACGTTATTCACATATGAATTTTCAGCTATTATTTGCTGATTGTGAAAAACGTAAAAGGTATCTATAAACGAATCACCACTCATTTTGTAGATATTTTTGTGCTGAACAACTTTCACACACACGGTACTACACTGTCATTTTTGTTCAGTTATTTGAATGTGTTTGTTAAAAAAGAGAAAAAAAAATCACATTTTCTGCCATTTTGTTTGCTGATTACAAAAGTATGTAAAAGGTATCTGTAAATGAAACACCACTCATTTTTTGGATATTTTTTGTGCTGAACAGCTTTCATGCTTACAGTATCATGCTATAATTTTTTGTTTTAATGTTTTTCACATTTGAATATGGTTAGTACTGCTACTGAGGTTGAGTATTCTAAACCTATGACATAGTCGTTCAAGGAAATATATCACTATGACATAATGCATTGAAAATACAGCAATATATTTTCCTGATGCATTATGTCCTAGGGAAATTTATTACAAAAAAACTGCATTAATGCATCAGTTAGGGTTCAACTTAATGCCACAAAAGTGGGAACATGTGGTGTTAAGGTTTCTAACCCTAACCTGCCAGCCTCAACCAGAAAAAGGATCACAGACAGCCATCATCACTTAAGGAAAAAAAATGTTCAACTGTTTTGAGATTACACAAATACAGTAGCATTGAGGTGCCAGCTTCATGGATCTGTATCTGTGGTAAACACACCACAAGACCCACACATTCACTTCTAGCTACAGATAGAAAGCCACAATACTAAAATCATAACAGTATTTCTATTTGCAGAAGCATAGGCACCTGCAGCCACAGATACAAATCCACAATACCCAAATTACAAGAGTTTTTTTTTATCTGCAGAAGCACAGAGCCCTATGGGGCCAGTGCATCTGTAGCCACAGTTACTCATGCACACTGTAAAACATATGCACAGGTTTATCTGAGGGGCATGTGCTTCTGCAACTACAGGAGTAAGACATGCAGTACAAATCAACTTCTGGCTGCAGAAACACAGGTCGCTATGTGGCCTGCATTTCACCTGCTGCAGCTAGAAATCCATGGTACCCAAATTGCAACAGTAACAGTACATCTGTCTGCAGAAATGCAGACCCCTATGAGGCCTGTACTCATGCAGTCACATGTAGTCACAAATGCTGTAAGATATACACATACAGCTGTGTCTGAAGAAGCACAGTCCCCTGTGGGACCAGTGCTTCTGCAGTCACAGATACAAATTCACAAAAGTAACACATTAGTGCTACTGTGCTTGTGTCATCTAGAAATAGTTGTATGTTGTTTGTCTCTCCTGATGATGGTTGTCTATGATTGCTTGTGTAGTCTTGCCCTTTTGCTGCTTGGTGTGGGGGATGACGAGTTAGGGCTGGAAATCCTAATGCCACATTTCCCTAGTTTTGTGGCATTCAGTTGAACCCTCACTGGTTTATTAATCCAGTTTTTGCAATGAATCTCCTTTCTTTTTGAGTTACTGGAATTGTGTTCTCATTCATGCAGGTCCACTCATGATCTGTGTGAACAAATGCAAGCATTTAGGGCCCTCTCAGCCCATATGTAGAGGGCAGATTCTATCTCCCTATGGAAGTGCAGGACCCTGATGTCTGTTTATCACCAGATGTGCAACATTTGTGGGGCTGTGTGATGGGATGTGGAAGTGCAGTGCCCTCTGGGCCCTACACTTCCATGTGGCTACAGATACAGATGCACAGAGCAAAGAGTCAATTTGTCAGCCAAAGGACAGGGCTCACATGCACCCATGAGTGCACAGGTGCAGGTTCTGTACAAAGAGAAGATTTATTTTCATTATATGGTGCTTACAACAGGCCAACACCTTCCCTTCCTGGGCTAGGTGGTGGTGCTGCATGATAGTGCTGTTCCCCCAGCATCAGCCCTTCCAACTGGCTCTGTGAGTGTCACCTAGAACTCAGCCCACCACCACAGGATCACAGATCACTACCCACTGGAGTACTGGCTGGCAGTACACACAGTGTTTCTTAATAATTTTTTTTTCATTTTAAAGTAAACATTTTCAAGATAGTTGCTTTATGGCTCCCTCTTATAAACATGTCATGTGGCATTTATGGAATAGTGTCCAAAATGTAATTTTACTCTGCAGGTGAGAAAACAAGATTCATACAGAATTTGGAAAATGACACCTGCCATGTTTATGAGGTAGTGAGAAAAGACAATTGCTATGCTGAAAGTTTGAAGCCAATATACTGAAAATTACAGTACTAGACATTTGTGTGAGCATGGAAAGATGTCAATGTACATTCATAACTGTGTTGTTCTTTTACCCCAAATTTTGAACATAGTCTTCTTATGATCCCACCTCATGAGCTGAGAAGGTGAAAAAAATGAAATCCCACCTGAAAGGTGAATTCAGGGAGAGACTGAAAAATCACCTTTTTGGATGAATTTGAAAAAAATTCACCTTTCTCGTTTATGAGGAGGGGTCTCAAACAGGCCATGTAGAAACTTTGAAGTAAAAATATTTAAAAATGACATGGTTATGAGTAAAAGTTCAAATGCTTTAAAATATATGAACTGCTCTTACTGTACCTTATTTTCTCATATTACAGATGTGGTTCCAGCAGGAGGACATTTACCAAATCACAACTGGATCTACAATGTTGGACTATTTTAGGAGTGTCAGGGAGTGTGGGGGGTGTAGGGTGGTGGGTTCAGAGTGGGGAGTTTTGGTGGGGTGTTCTAGGTGGAGGGCTGAGATCAGTGAGATGCTGTTTTCTTCTTTGCAAGATAAAACAATGACAAGGGACCATTTTCTTCTTTTCAGGGGTCAAATTAAACAACCAGGAGGGACCAAACCTGACATTGGGTATTGGGTACCCTCATGTCTACATTTCATGTACAGTGGCACCAGGGTGTGGTCATGCTGGTGTCAACACCTATCTATTGGGGGGCTATCTGGAGGGAAGGGGTGGTTAAGTGATAGTGGGGGTGGCACCCCAGTCCACCTATATTTGTATAAGAAATAGAGTACGCAGCAAACAGGAAGGATGATGGAGGGCTGACCTACTGGGTTGGGAGGAATTTGAATTAAGCAAGCAAGAGGAAGGACAAGGGAGGGATGGCTGAGCTGGTAGGGGTACAGAACATGTAAATGAGTTTGTTTTGGGTGCAAACAGAAAACAAACTATCCATGAAACAACACTTTGTTTATGACGGGAATTCTCAAGTCAGATCTTGAAAAATGGCTCATCTCACTAAGCTGAGCACCCATGATTCTGGGGTGCCCAAAAAACTCATTTCTAGACCTAATTAAGAAAAAACTCAAGAAGCTAACTAAATGGGCCCAGTTTATCTAGGTGTGGGTGTTTTTGTAAGACACTATTTTTTAGGTATTTTCCATGTTTTCATAGTTAAAAAAAACAAGATGGTAGCTGTCATAACCAGAAAAGGTGTTTTTAATGACATGAAAGCTGTGTGGTGTGAAAACAAAACAGTCCTGCTACACAGAAATGTTCATGTCATATTGGAGGATTATAAAAAAAAAAAAATACTGAGCATGCTAAGAAAAAAACTTAAAGCCCTCATAGTTCTGGTACTGATTAATATTTTTTCACATATCCTTTGAAAGGCATTACCTTTGCACAGGTTGCCTTTACCCTAAAAGTTGTGAAAAAAAAATCGGTATCATCCACATTGCAGGTGAGAGGAAAATAAAATGTATAATAATTATAATAAATATTCATTAAAAATTGGCATTCTGTATCTCAGAAACCACACGAGCTGACACCACAAACTTCTCATGTATTGAAAATGTGCTTTCAAGACAATACATGCCAAATTCTGATCAATTTCATTGAACACTGCCAAAGTTACTAAGGTGCAAAACCTGGGGTTTAACAGTTTTATAGGCCCTGTTCAAGAGTAACTACACTGGGGGTACCATGACAGTATTTTAGAGAAAAAGAATAAATGTTGGCAAAGTGTGATATACAGAGAAATAATACCATTAAAGTATTAAGCAAGCCACAATGCCACAAGCCTGAAGGGCAACTGGCTATGATGAGCTTGTCCACCCCCCCATGATATTATTTCATGAGCATGCCAGACTTAGCTATATTTTATTTTGTATAATTCATTAAGTTCAACACTGTTTGCTGTGTTCTATGCTTTGCCATATTGTAGATATTTCCCATTGTGTAGTGATATATAGGTAGTGTTTTACCATATTGTAGGGCTTTTTCATAGTGCAGTGGTAGAGTAGTGCTAGTGTTTTTCCATAGTGTAGTGTAGTTTTCTATGGACTGTTTGTTTTGTTTCTTTAATGTTTCTGTACTGCAGGGGCATCCTATAAAAGAATATGTGACTCCTGTGGTCTTCCACTTTTGTCAGGATACTAAATGGTGTAGCGTGCATTCATGAATGGCACGTGGTGTGATTCCCTGGAGTGGCAGTTTGGGGAAAAAATGGCAGGAGGTGAGGCACCATGTCTGCAGTCAAGAGCAGGAAAAGAACAGTGTGCCAGTGGTCAGGACCATCATGTTTTGGACTTGGAGGGAGGAACAGTGTCAGCTTTGAGGGCCTGCATGAGAGGCCTGTAGCTTTGAGGGTCCACTGCTTGTTGAGTGAGGTTGGAGGGACGTTGCTGGGTATTTTCTTAATATAAGTTAGAGTATTTTTCTGTAGGTAGAGTTGTAGAGATTTTAGGGTGGCTATCGTGGAATTCAACAAAATGACTGTTATAGTACATGTATTAAGCAGCATGATATATATGTTATTAAGGGGGTTGTTAGATGTGCCATTAAGGGCTTGTTGCATGTGTTATGCAGTGATTTGTTATATGTCATTGTTGTGATCTGTAGTGAGCTGGATATTAATGTGTTATTTAGGTGATAATAACACATTAATACAGTGTAACTAGGTAGCTGATGTCTTAGTACCCTCATTGGCTACCATCACATATGGTGAAATATATGATGACTTTTGTATGGGAGGAAGTGCCCAACTATGCAATATCTATCTTTCTAGCTGTCTGTCTGGCTGTCTGTCTATCTATCTATCTATCTATCTATCTATCTATCTATCTGTCTGTCTGTCTGTCTGTCTGTCTGTCTGTCTGTCTGTCTATCTATCTAGCTATCCATCCATCTATCTGTATGCCTTTCTACCTATACCTATACCTATATATATCTTTGGAAAGAACTGTATTAATGAAACAATATTCATGTTAATGCCACAAAAGTAAGGAAATGTGGTGTTAGGGTTTCCAACCCTAACTCCCACCCTACACCCCAGTAGCAAAATAAAAATTAAAAAAAATTATAGGGTTTTGGATCTTTGGAGTCTTGGTGGATCAATGATTGGGCTTTTCTGAGGGTTGTCAGCTTTAATGCCCACCCCTTCCCCTGAACAAAGTCAGATGTCATCTCTTTTCTTCATGTAGGGCCCTGATTCCGTTGGCAGCATGTGGCAAGACATACTTCTCTACCTTTGAAGAGTGTACCATAATGAGGCACTGGCTTGGAGCTGTACCTTGTGCTTTGCATAGAACACTATTGGCTGGGGGAAGAGAGGAGCATTAGAGGTGACAACACAAAGGAAAACCCCATCACTGACTTCCCAATGCTCCAGAGACATAAAACTCTAATGTTGTTTCCTTTTGCTCCTTGGGGTGGGGAGTTAGGGCTGGAAACCCTAATGCCACATGTCCCTACTTTTGGGACATTAACCTGAATCCTAACTAGTGCATCAATGCAGTTTTTTTCCCCCAAAATGTTCTTTCTTTTGGAAAGTGTAGAATCATGGCATCAGCAGACATGCAAAGCCTCCAGGGGACCATGTCTGCCTAAGGAAGGGTAGGGCACTGCAATTTCATGCAGTAACAGATGCCAAGAATTCATGGGGCTGTCTAGTGGACCTCAGAAATACAGTACCCCCTGGGTTCTGTACTTCCATATGGCCACAGACACAGATGCACAGGTAAAGAATTCATCTGTCAGCCAAAGCATAGGGCCCAATGACAAGAGAGCAGTTCTCTGCACTATATGGTACTTGGCCCATGCAGGCAACCCTGCACCTACCTTTCCCAGGGTGGGGTGTCATGTTGCATGATAGCATCATCCCCCTAGCCATGGTCCATCCAGCTGGGACACAAAGATCACCCTCAAACTCAGCTCACTGTAATGGGATCACAAAACACTACCAACTGTGGTAAAGGCTAGTACTACACACAACATTCCTTAATAATGATATATATTTTTTTTAAATTGTGACCCTAAATTTCCTGCATAGTCATTTCATGACTCCATCTTATAGACATGGCATGTGGCATTTAAAGAATACTGGCCACAACCTCGTTTTACACCACCAGTGCAAAAAAAGTCTCATCCAGGATTTGAAGATCAAAGCATTCACGTTTATGAGGTGCTGTGGAAAATTGCTATGTTGATAGTTTGGAATCAAGATACTGAAAATTAGTGATGTTATGAGTGAATATTGAAATATTTCAATAATCACTCACAACTCAGTCATTTTATCATATTTTTACACCATATTTTCTACACTGTCTTCTTATGACACTACCTCATGAACCCAGTAGGTGAAATCTTCAAATTCTGCCCAAAATGTGATTTCATGCAGTGACTACAAAATCACCTTTCAGGACAGATTTGAAAAAATTAACTGCCTTGTTCATTAGGTGGGGTCCCAAAAAGGCATGTTGAAACTGTGGTGGAAAAATGTTAAACATTTGTGAAGTTCACTAGTCAAAGGGGGAGGCACTGACAAGCAGCAGAAAAATCCCAGCCTCTCCCTACAAAACAGGGTACTAAATGAGAAAAAGACCAAGGTAGAACAGTCAGTGGGGGATGCTGCAACAGAAGGTAAAGCCATCAAAAAATGGAGAGCAATGAGTACCAATGCCCGTAGTCTAGGTAACAAGCTTCCTGAATTAGTGGCCTTGATGGAGGAGGAACATCTGGATATCGTGGCAGTCACAGAAACATGGTACACACACAACCATGACTGGGACGTAAACATACCAGGATACACTATCTACAGGAGGGACAGGGAGGGTAAAAGAGGAGGAGGAGTGGTTCTTTACATAAAGGAAGAAATAAAAGCAACAGAACAAAAGGGTAAACAGGGAGGAGAAGAAGCACTGTGGGTAAATTTGGAGACAGGCAATGGCACCACATCCGCACAGGGTTAGAGCACAGACCTCTTCTCAGGGGGAGGAAATGGACAAGGAAATGATAGAAAGTATACTTAGAATGGCAGAAAAAGGGGACATACTGCTGATGGGTGATCTGAATATGCCAGATGTTAACTGGAGTGCAGTTCAGCTGCCACTTCGAAGAGTGCAGTTATTCTAGATGCCCTACAGGGGGCATGCCTTAGACAACTAGTACTGGAGCCCACTCGAGATGGAGCAATATTAGACTTGATACTCTCAAATGGAGATGGAGAGAGGATCACAGATGTAGAAGTGGGTAGCCATCTGGGAACTAGCGACCATCGAACAGTATGGTTCACAATAAACACAGTAATAGAGTCAAGCCATACAAAGACAAAAGTACTGGACTTTAGAAGGGCTGACTTTGCCATAATGGGTGAGTGCCTAAGGAATGCACTAGCAAATGGGCAGGAAGGAGGATGGAAGAACAATGGGAAATAATAAAACTGCCATCACAGAGGTAACAAGCCTTTGTGTGACGCAAATAAACAAAACAGAGGCGATGTAAGAAACCACTATGGTTCTCAAAGGAAGTGGCAGTGAAGGTCCAAGAGAAAAAGAAAGCATTCAGGAAGTACAAGGAATCGCAGAAGGAGCAGGACAGAGAACTGTATCAGTTAAAGCAAAAGGAGGCTGGGAAGGCAGTCAGAACAGCAAAGGCCCAAACCGAGGAAAAGATAGCCAACTCAGTTAAGAAGGGGATAAAACCTTTTATAGGTACATCAGGGAGCGAAGGAAGACCAAGGGAGGGATAGTGAGGCTTAATAAAGGGGAGGAGGGTGGGCAGAGGAGACTGTGAAAAGGCAGAGATACTAAACAAATATTTTTGCTCAGTATTTACGAAGGAAGAGGGGAGATACATAAAACAAACAGTAATAACACTCTGGATACAGAAGTTGATACCGCCCATTTACAGAAGAAAGGGTTCTGAAAGAACTCTTAAAACTGAAGGTGGACAAAGCAATGGGGCCTGATGGGATTCATCCCAGAATTCTAAAGAACTAAGGGTAGAACTAGTGACACCACTGACTACCCTTTTAACAAATCATGGGAGGATGGGGTGGTACCCGAGGACTGGAGGAGGGCAGATGTGATTCCCTTCACAAAAGTGGGAGCAAGGCAGAAGCAGGAAACTATAGACCTGTTGGTTTAACCTCAGTGATAGGAAAATGATGGAATCACTTCTAAAGGAGAATTGTTGAGTATCTAGAGGCCAGAGGGCACAGGACCCTAGGCAGCATGGATTCACAGCGGGAAGGTCATGCCAGACGAATCTGATAGATTTCTTTGACTGGGTGACCAAAGTAGTAGATCAGGGAGGGACTGTGGACATGGCCTACCTAGACTTTAGCAAGGCATTTGACACAGTCCCACACAAAAAATTAATATACAGGTTAGCCAGCCTGGGAGTGGGTCCCAAGATGACAGCCTGGGTAAAGAATTGGCTGGAGAATAGGACACAGAGAGTTATAGTAAATGGAGTCCACTCAGAAGAAAGGAGGGTTACTAGTGGGGTACAGCAGGGTTCAGTATTAGGACCGGTCCTCTTCAATGTCTTTATAAGCGACATTGCAGAAGGACTGGAAGGAAAAGTATGTCTCTTTGCAGATGACACTAAGATCTGCAACAGAGTTGATGCACAGGGTGGGTGGAAAGGATGAGAAGGACTTGGCAAGGTTAGAGGAATGGTCAAATGTATGGCAGCTTAGATTCAATGCTAAGAAGTGCAAGGTAATGCACCTGGGAAACAAAAACCAGGGAAGAGTACACAATGGGAGTGAGATACTAACAACAACAAGAATGGAAAGGACCTGGGGTAGTCATATCAGATGACCTAAAGATGGGCAAGCCATGTGGAGAGGGTAGCAAGGAGGGCTGGGGGATACTGGGATGCATAGGGAGAGGCATCACCAGTAGAAAACAGGAAGTTATTATCCCTCTGTACAGACAGCTGGTGAGACCCCATCTGGAGTACTGTGTGCAGTTCTGGAGACCCAATCTCCGCAAAGACATAGACAGGATGGAAGCTGTCCAGAGGAGGCAACTAAAATGGTGCAGGGTCTGCACGGAGTAGTATGAAGAGACACTTGAGCTTAATATGTATAGCCTCGAGAAAGGAGAGAGGGGACATGATAGAAACTTTCAAGTACCTCAAGGAATCAACAAAGTCCAAGAGGGTAGCATCTTTCAAAGAGGTGTGCAAGAACAAGAGGCACAATTTGAAGATAGAGGTGGGTGGCTCAGAGGTAATTTAAGAGTATTTTTCACAGAGAGGTTTGGATGCATGGAGCGGCCTTCGGAGGAAGGTTGTGAGTCAAAATCAGTGGAGGAATTCAAGCATGCATGGGATAGTCATAAGGCAATTCTGGGGGTTGGGGGTAGGAAGAAGTAGGCTGCTGGTTAACTAGGATCTGCAGCTTATCCAGTAGGTAGGGAAATGGGCAGACTGGGTGGGCCAAGCGGTCCTTATCTGCCCTCAAATTCTATGTTTCTATGTTTCTATGTTAAGTTATGAGTGAACCTAGAAATATTTCAATGTTCATGCATAACAAGATCATTTTACCATATTTTTCCACCAAATGTTCAACATAGCTTTCTTATGACCCCACCTCATGAACCCGATAAGTGAACATTTTCAAATTCTGCCCAAAAGATGATTTCATGCAGAGACTGCAAAATCACCTTCTGGGATAGATTTGAAAAATTCCACCTCCCTTGTTCTTGAAGTGTTGTCTCAAAAAGGTATCAGATGGGAGGTGCTAAAAGAATAGGTCTCAGGCTCTCAAATGCTGAATATCTTGATATTTTTTATTCAAGTATTTTAAGTGATTCAATGGCATTTCCTATTGTACATTTTGCCCTTTCATTTCTGTTTTCATCAGGAGACCACCTTTTATGTTTTCTAAAAATATAAAAATGAAATGTACCAAGAAACTGTCCAGTTAACAAAAAAAATGTAAATGAAGTACATTACTTAAATTACCATGACAATTGTGCAGTCACTCACTTCATTATACATGTGCTAGGAGTCCTTCACATCAGTCAGTTGAATTTGCCTTATTATATAATGCCTGAAATCATAAAACTCCTGATATGTTCTAGACATATATCTTTTTGCATTTAACTGCATATTCTCTAGCCATGTATTCCACTGTGTGCACATTCCTACACCAAACACACAAAATGCAGTAAAATGTTATTCTAGTTTAATTCTTTTGCCCCCCCCCCCGATACCTTGCTGAGATATATAGAAACATAGGCTTTGATGGCAGATAAGGACTGCTTGGCCCACTCAGTCTGCCCATTTCCCTACCTATTGGATAAGTTGCAGATCCTAGTTTTACCAACAGCCTAATTCCTTCTACCTCCCACTAGAATTGCCTTATCTCTATCCCTCTATCCCATACATTCTTAAATGTCCCCACTGTTTTTGACCCCACAACCTTCTCCGGAAGGCTGTTTCATACGTCCACCACCATCTCCATGAAAAAAATACTTTCTCACTTTGCCCCTGAGTTGTCCCCCCATCTTCAGATTGTATCCACTTGTTATTGCACATCTCTTTTTTTTCTGAAAGATGCTACCCTCTTGGACTTTGTTGATTCCCTTGAGGTACTTGAATGTTTCCATCATGTTCACCTCTCCCTCCTTTCCTCATGGGTATACATATTAAGCTCTTTTAGTCTGTCTTTGTATGGCTTCTGGTACAGACCCTGCACCATTTTAGTGGGTTTTTTTTTTTGGCCTCTGCTGGACTGCCTGCATCTTGTCTATGTTCTGGTGGAGATGGGGTCACTAGAACTTGCATGCAGTACTCCAGATGGGGTCTCACCAACTGTGTACAGAGGAATAACAACTTCATGTTTCCTACTGGTGATGCCTCCCTCTCTGTGCATTCCAGCCCCCAGCCCTTCTTACTGCCTTCTCACATTACTTGCCTACCTTTAGGTCATCTGATATGACTACCTCCAGGTCCCTTTCCATTTTTGTTGTTTTTAATACCTCCCCCCATTGTGTAGTCTTCTCTTAGGTTGTTGTTACCCAGGTGCATTACTTTGCACTTCTTTGCATTGAATCTAAGCTGCCATACTGCTGACTATTCCTCCAACCTTGCCAAGTCCATTCTCATCCTTTCCACCACCCCTTATGTATCAACCTTTTTGCAGATCGTTGCATCATCTGCAAAGAGACATATTTTTCATTCCAGTCCCTCTGCAATGTCACCTACAAAGACATTAAAGAGGACTGATCCCAGTACTGAAACCTGCAGTACCCTGCCAGAAACCCACCTTTCTTTGGAGTGGACATCCTGGTGGTGGCAGCAACATTACTACATTTTTGTATTTGTGTCATTTACTGAGGCATCCCACCTTTTAGAGGACCTAGTTAGATTGTTCCAAAAAGGCCATGCTGAATAATTGGTGTAATAATATTTAAAAATGTTAAAGTTATGAGTAAAAGTTCAAACCTATTGAAATACATTAATCTGGACTTACCTGATTTATTCATTTTGTATTTGCTGATTCCAGCAGTAAGACGTGTCTTCAATCAGAGAGTGGTTCTACAGAGTGAGACATGTTCAAGTGAGTGAGGGTGTGTGTGGGCTGTTGGGTGCTGAGTGGGGGTCAGGGTGGGGTGGGTGTGGGTGGTTGGTATCTCTGGGGGGCAGATCTGTGAGGAACCATTTTCTTGTTTTAAAGATTGTTTAAAAAAACATCAAGGGACTTTTTTTTCATTGCAGATTTAAAACACCATTGGATTTGACACTGGGGCTTGAGGACCCCATTATCAGCTTAACTCTACTGGGGCACTGGGGATAGGCACCCTGGTGTCACCACCAACTCAGTTTGGGGCTGATGACCTGAAGAGGAGGGGGATTGGTAAACAGTACATGGGGTAAGCACCCAGTCTGATTTTTTATTATACAGTATGCTGTGTTGAATTGGAAACACATGAGGGAGAGTTGGCTGAACTGGAAAGGGGAGGGAATAAACATAATTAGATAGATGGAGAGATAGATAGATAGATAGATAGATAGATAGATAGATAGATAGATAGATAGGAAGACAGACAGAAAAATAGATCAATCTAGAGAGTGGGACAGTGAGAGAGAGAGAGAGAGAGAAATATATTGGACAAGATTTACAAAACACTCTGAAGGAGAAAAAATGTACAAGTCCTCATAATCTGCACACTTGCAGAAAAAAAGGTTGTAATTGCACTGCATCATATACACAAAAAGCCCGTAGCTGAGGAAAAAATACACTGAGGACTATGGAAAATATGCAGCTGTGAAAAATTCCTGCTCAGATAATGGCATTGAAAAGAATGGCATAACCCCTTAGAGGCCCTAATGTTTAACTTATTGATGTGTAGCCCATATTTCAAAACAATTCACACTTCCCAAAGAGGATAGCTTATAGATTTCACCTGATTTTTCTAATTCCCTTAATAAAAAAAACAGGTATACAAATAAGCTCATGATTATTCATGAGTCATGGTTACAGTGACATTTTTGAAAAACATAGGATACATAAGGAACTGTTCTTGCAATGTGACCAGGCAAAACCAAAAATAAATTGTTGTAAACAATGATTTTCAACACACCAAGCTTCTCAAAGAAGAATGGCTTGTAAATTTAAATGATTTTTCTAATTCCTTCAATTTAAAAATTTGGTATGTAAATATGCTCCTGATTATTCATGAGCTGTAAGGCGACTCAAGCTGTCCAAGCCATTACCCTTTATACAGCTATTTTGAAGTGCTTACTGAGCATAGTCAGAACCTGAAATTTTAAAATTTAATAACTTTGGAACAGAGTAATATGGTTTCACCAAACCAGCAAAAAGCACCTTTGTGGACCAAGACTTTCTACCCTGCAAATTTCAGACAAAAATTGCAAACCATCTGGATGCAAAGCAATGACAACCTCCCCCCAAGCAAAAACAGTGTTTTTTACATACACATTTCAGAATCTCCACATCCAACCTCAACAAAACTTGAGACATCAATAGCTTTACCCAGTCCACTGTCCACAATCATGAATAGTGTGAATTGTTTTGAAACATGGTCCATAACTCATTTAGAGGAGGGGGAGGTACCTAAACCAAAAAACAGAGACACTCTGGATAGGGGGGTCGATACCAGTCCATTTACAGAAGAAAGGGTTCTGAAAGAACTCTTAAAACTGAAGGTGGACAAAGCAATGGGTCCTGATGGGATTTACCCCAGAATTCTAAACGAACTAAGGGTGAACTAGTGACACCACTGACTACCCTCTTTAACAAATCATGGGAGGATGGTGTGGTACCTGAGGACTGGAGGAGGGTGGATGTGATTCCACTTCACAGAAGTGGGAACAGGGTAGAGGCAGAAGACTACAGACCTGTTAGTATGACCTCAGTGGTAGGGAAATGATGGAATCCCTTCTAAGGGAAAGAATTGTTCAGTACCTAGAGGCCAGAAGGGCACAGGAACCAAGGCAGCATGGATTCACAGTGGAAGATCATGTCAGATGAATCTAATAGATTTCTTTGACTGGGTGACCAAAGTAGTAGACCAGGAAGGGGTTGTGGACATGGACTACCTAGACTTTAGCAAGGCATTTGACACAGTCCCACACAAGAGTAATTTACAAGTTAGCCATCCTTGGAGTGGGTCCCAAGGTGTTTTGTTAACAGGACACAGAGGATAATAGTAAATGGAGTCCACTATGAAGAAAGGGGGTTACCAGAGGGGTACCGCAGAGTTCAGCACTGGGACCAGTCCTCTTTAATGTCTTTATAAGTGACATTGCAGAGGGACTGGAAGGAAAAGTGTGTCTCTTTGCAGACAACACAAAGATCTACAACAAGGTTGATACACAAGGTGGGTTAGAAAGGATGATAATAGACTTATCAAGGTTGGAGGGATGGTCAAATGTATGGCAGCTTAGATTCAATTCAAAGAAGTGCAAAGTAATACACCTGGGAAACAAAAACCCAGGGGAAGAGTACACAGTGTGGGGTGAGATACTAACAACAACAAAAATGGAAAAGGACCTGGGGTAATCATATCAAATGACCTAAAGGTGGGCAAGCAATGTGAGAAGGCAGTAAGGAGGGCTGGGGGGATACTGGGATGCCTAGTGAGAGGTATCACCAGTAGAAAAGAAGTTGTTATCCCTCTGAACAGACAGTTGGTGAGATCCCATCTGGAGTACTGCTTGCAGTTCTGGAGACCCCATCTCTGCAAGGACATAGACAGGATGGAGGCAATCCAGAGGAGGGCAACTAAAATGCTACGGGGTCTGCACCAGAAGACGTACAAAGAGAGACTAAAATAATTTAATATGTATACCTCAAGGAAAGGAGGGAGGGGGAGGACATGATAGAAACTTTCAAGTACCTCGAGGGAATCAACAAAGTCCAAGAGGGTAGCATCTTTCAGAAAAAAAGATGTACAAGTATAAGGAGGCACAATTTGAAGATAGAGAGGGACAGCTCAGAGATAATGTGAGGAAGTATTTTTTCATTAAGAGAGTTGTGGATGCATGGAACAGCCTTCCTGAGATTGTTGTGGAGTCAAAAACAGTGGGGAATTCAAGAATGCATGGGACAGTCAAAAGGCAATTCTAGTGGGGGGTAGGTCGAAGTAGGCTGTTGGTTAACTAGGATCTGTAGCTTATCCATTAGGGAGGAAAATGGGTAGACTAGGTGGGTGAAGCAGTCCTTATCTGCTGCCAAATGCTATGTTTCTATCTTACCCAGGAGACTAAGCATGCAAAATGTTGTTCAAATCTGTTGAACAATTGCAAAGATATTGAAGTGCAACATTTTGTGTTCACTACTGTCATCTGTAGGGCAGTCACTTAATTACACATGAGTTCCATTATAAATCATACACTTACACTGGCTAGAACTGATCCCCCTAGCTATCTGTTGGGCAGTTGCTGAATTATACGAGTTCCATTATAAACTATATACTTACCTGGCTAGAACTGATCTCTTCTGCCATCTGTAGCATAGTCACTAAATTACACATGAGTTCCATTATAAATTAGACACTTGCATGACTAGAACTGATCCCTCCTGCTATCTGTAGGCAGTCACTCTATTACAACTGAGTTCCATTTAATTAATAATGCATGACAGGGGATGAGTTGTGAGTTTTCCACACACATAAGAATAAGTTTGAATGAATTAATATTTGTTTTCATCAAACTAGTGAAAGGCACCTCTGTGGGTCAAGCCCTTTCTACCCTGAAAATTTCAGACCAAAATTCCAAACCGTCAGAGAGCAAGGTGGTGACAAAAAAAAGCAACAACCAGTGTTTTCTTTTTACATTATTTTGCTATCTGTATCTCAGAATCCGCACATCTGACTGGAACAAAACTTGGCACATCATTAGATCTGCCCCACAGGACCACATATGCAAACTTTCATGCAAAATGCTTTGAACAGTTGCAAAGATGTTAAAGTGCAAACTTTAACACTCATCACTGCCATCTGTAGGGCAGTTGCTGAATTACACACGAGTTCCACTATAAATTATACACTTATCCTGCCTAGAACCGATCGCTCCTGCCATAAGTAGGGCAGTTGATAAAATACACATCAGTTCTATTATAAATTATACAATACCCCTGCTAGAACTGATCCCTCCTGCCAGCTGTATGGCAGTCACTGCATTACACATGAGATCCATTTAAGCAATAATGCATGACAGGTGGTGTGTTGTTGTGAGATTTATAAATGCCTAATAATAACTTTGGAACAGATTAAAACCAGAGAAAGGCACACCTGTGGGCCAAGCCCTTTCTACCCTGAAAATTTCAGACCAAAATCCAAACCATGTGGGCACAAGATGATGACAAAAAAACAACACTTTTTTGCTATCCACATCTCAGAATCTGCACGTCCAACTAGACCAAAACTTGTCACATCTGGAGATCTACCCAATGAGACCACACTTTAAATTTTTATGCAGATTCATTAAACGGTTACAAAGATATTAAAGTGCAAAATATCACGTTTACTACTGCCATCTTTATGGCAGTCATTGAATTACACATGATTTCCATTATAAATTACATACTTACACTGGCTAAAACTGATTCCTCCTGCCATCTGTAGGGTAGCCATTAAATTACACATGAGTTCTATTGTAAATTATACACTTACCAGACTAGAACTGATCCCTCCTGCCATATGATGGGTAGCCAGAGCCACTGAATTACATATGAGTTCCATGTATGCAATAAAGCATAACAGGTGGTGTGTTGCAAGATTTACATGCACCTAAAAACAATTTTGGAGCAGATTAAAGAGATTTATCAAGATATTTAAATTTGGCTTTGCACCACATGTCTTGGTGCCTTACCGTAACCAAAACTGAACTGGATAATATGACCCAAACTTGTTTCCTAATTTAGTCATGGAAGGGATCATAAATTATTGCATAGCTGATCCCTTCCACTTTCCAGTTCTGGGAGATGCTCAAGTTCCACCACCATGCTCAGCAGATTTATTACACGTGCACAGGAAGAGTGCAGGGACACGCTCCATTATAAGCTATGAGGGGTATATTTTTGAGCTTTTTTATGTTAAAATGGTCACTTGGTGATGAAACTTGGGCACTGATCAACAAATAAGGCTATTGTTAGTCAACCAGTGCCCATATTTCATCACCAGGTGACCATTAAAACATAAAAAAATGATCGAAAATATACCCCCATAGCCTATAAATGAGTGCGTCCCCACGTTCTCCCTGGGCACATGATATAAATATTCAGAGTGTGGGAGCAGGATGTGAGCAGCTCCCAGAACCAGGAAGTGGAAGGGATCAGTTTTGCAGAAATTTACAACACCTTCCATGGCTAAATTAAGAAACAGATTTTGCCCATATTATCCAATTTGGTTTTGGTAAAGGTAAGACACCACTACATGTGGTGCAAAGCCTTAACTTAGAGAATCTCTTTAATATTTTTTGCCATAACAACAAAATGCACATCTCTGGGCCAGACCCTTTCTGCCCTGAAAACATCAGACCAAAATTCCAAACCATTTGGGTGCAAGGCAATGGAAAACAATAACCCCAGCAAAAAAACAGTAATTTTTGGTAAAGTTTTTCACTATCCTCATCTCAGAATTCTCACATCTAACTGGAACAAAATTTAGCAAATCAAGAGATGTGCCCCACAAAACTATGCATGCAAACTTTCATGCAAATCCACTGAACATTTGTAAAAGATATTAAAGTGCAAAAGTTTACACTCACTACTGCCATCTGTAGGGCAGTTGTGAATTACACATGAGTTCCATTATAAATTATACACTTAAACTAGCTATAACTGATCCCTCCTGCCATCTGTAGGGCAGTTGCTAAATTTCATATGAATTCCATTACAAATGATACAGTTACCTGGCTGGAACTGATCCTTCCTGCCATCTGTGGGGCAGTCACTGAATTACACAGGAGTTCCATTTAAGCAATAATGCACAACGGGGGTGGGGGTTGTGAGATTTATATACACACACACCTAATAATAACTTTGGAACAGATCAATATTTTTCAACAAACCAGAGAAAAGGCTCTTCTGTGGGCCAAGTCCTTCTACCCTGAAAAATTCAGACCAACATTTAAAACTGTCTGGGTGTAAGGCAGTGATAGAATGAAAACCAAAAAAAATGTGATTTTTTATGTTTTTTGTTATATGCATCTCAGAATCCCCATATCTGATTGGAACAAACCTTGGTATATTAAGTAAATTAAGGGGATAAAAAAGCCTAGGGAACACATTCATTTTGATAAGGTTAATGTTGCCCCAGAGGGAGATGGGGTATTTGGACCACCTATCCAGATCTTGGCTGATAATATGTACTAAGGAATCCACATTTCACCTTCGGGTAGAAACTGGATTTCTGTTTAGTTCGATTCCCAGATATCGTATAGAATCGCATTTCCAAGATAGGCCAAGTTCAGTAACAGATTGTTTAAAAACCTTATGATTGAGCAGAAATACTGCCGCTTTATCAATATTTAATTTATAGTTGGACATTTTGCTATATTTTGCAATGACTTCCAACATAGGTGGAAGTGAGGCAGAAGGGTGGGACAGTTGTAAAAGGAGGTCATCTGCAAAAGCAGAGACCTTGATTTCCTGGTCCAAAATGGTAAATCCTTGGATGTTCTCACAGGCCGATAGATGGCGAATAAGAGGTACCAAATAGATATTAAAGAGCAGTGGGAAGGGGGGGCAGCCCTGTCTGGTATCCGATTGTAAGTGGAAAAGAGTGGAAGTGGCTCCATTACCTGTGTCCTGTGCCAATGGAGAATGATACAGTGCTTGTATCCAGTGCTGAAATTATGGGGAAAAATTGAAGGCTGCAAGGGTTCGAAATAAGAAGATCCAGTCTACCCTATTGAAAGCTTTCCCAGCATCCAAAGATAGCAAAGCAGCTGGAACATGGGCATCTTTGGATGTCTAGAAGACGTGTTAAAGTTCGAAGGTGGTCCACCAAGGATCTTGTCTTCATGAAGCCTACCTGCTCGGGTCTGATGAGCTCTGGAAGGATGATACTAATGTGATCAGCCAATAATCTGGTTAATATTTTCAGATCCTGATTCAATAAGGATATAGGATGGTAGCACATAACTAATTCCGGGGACTTGTCAGGATTTGGTATAAGAACAATTAAAACTTCAAATAGGGTCTGGTCAGTATAGGCTCCTGACAGTATATGTTGATATAAGGGTAGCAATAGGGGTATCAGATGATCTTTATATTTCTTATAAAAGTTGGACTAAAATCCATGTGGACCTGAGGTTTTATCTGCGGGGAGGCTATTAATTACCCTGACCAATTCTGAATGGGAAATGTGGGCTACAAGAATTCGGTGTTGTGCCTCGGAAAGGGAGGGTAATTGGGACTCTGCCAGATACCCATCCAGAACTTTTCCAGAAGGTGGGTCAGGCATAGGGATATATAGCTGTTTGAAGTAGGTACTAAATTCAGCAATAATGTCCTTAGGGGACGTCTTCATCGAGCCATCCTCCAAAGAACGTATAGATGCTATGCATCTGGCAGATTCTTGTTGTTTTATTCTGAGGGCTAATAGGCTCCCTGCTTTTTCATCTTGATCTGTGTAGGATGCTTTTGTCCTCAAAATTGCAAACTCTACCTTCTCTCTTAGAAGGTCTAAGTAGGTATTTCTTAGCTTGGCAAGTTTCTGTCTCAGGGTATCTGGGGAATGGCGAGCAATTGAGGTGTATATTGTTCAAATTCAGGTAAGGATGCTAAGTAATTTCTGATCCTTTTTCTTTGGGAGCTCAGGCTAATTAAGATTCCTCTAAGGAAGGCCTTAAAGGCACCCAATTCCATATCGGGCCTTGTTGTGGAATTAAGATTAGTGGTAATAAATTGGTCAATCTGTTCAGAGAGATAATCGGTTACCTCAGGGTCTTTCAGGAGCTGATTGTTAATCTTCCAGTGTGTCTCCCTCTTAGGGAGAGAGGAAAGGGAAAGGGAAAGGTGACCCATGACAAATAAATGATCTGATGTGGGGCCCAGTTGGATGGAGGAATCAAGAACCCCCCAGGAGGAACATCTGTGAAAAAAGTAGATAATCAATACAGGAAGACATGTGGTTAACTGGGGAGGTGAAGATATAACCCTTTTCCATGGGGTTAAATACCCACCAGACATCACATAGGCCGATCTGATCTATCAGCTCCTGAAATGCTCTTTGAGCCAGTGACAGCCCTTTGCAGGCACAGCTGGAATGGTCTAAAACTGAATCAAACACCAGATTCAGGTCGCCTCTGAGGATTATAGGTAAGGAAAGGAAAGGGGCAAGAAGGTCAATCAGCTGCATAAAAAAACCTGGTGTATCCATATTTAGCCCATAGATACTGCCTAATAAGACCCCCATTGCATTTATTGTACTCCAAATCAAAATGAACCTTCCCTTAAGATCTTGGATAAGCTGGGAGAAGGAGAATTGAACTCTCCTAAAAAGCAAGATCATGACACCACAACTTTGGGTGGTACCCCATGCCAAGAAAACCTGACCTATTTGCTGTCTCCATAGTTGTAGGGCTTCAGAATCTAACAAATGGAATCCCTATACAAAGATATCCACAGTCACCACATTTAAGTGTTTCAAAACCTTAGATTGTATCAGCTTATGTTGGACCCCTTTAACATTCCAAGTAGCAATTCTGAAACCATTAGCCATTGGAAACTCTGACTAAAAGTTGGAATGCAATATGTGAAACAGATATAATAATTGCTAGTACCTTACTCAGTCTAAGATCTGTGTTACTCCCCTTCCCCTTCCCCTCCCCTCATCCCCTTCCATATCTGCCACCAATGCCTCAAAAAACCAACAAGAGAATAAAAAACAATCCAACATTTTTGATTCATCCCAACCCATCCTCCCTTCCCCTACTGTTATGGACATCATTCCACAGAACCCCTTTGCAATAGCTGTGCCCTCCAGCCACCCCAAAATGTCCCCTGCCCTTGCCCAGAGGTATGTGGGAAAGGGGAAAAATGGGGAAACTTAGAGATTTTCTCAGAAGGCTTATGTGCCAAGTCTACAACAAGACCAAAGAGGCAAAATACAAGGAACCTGTTTTGTTTGCTTTCTGCATTAGAAATAAAATGCAAATCGGTCACATCCATGTTATGCAGCTTCAGCAGACCTATCCCTGCCTACCTACCTACTGAAAAATCATAAGAGAGTTCAAGAATGCAGCTAGTTCTGAACTCTATTTTGATTAAATAAACAAAAAGCTTAGAAAAATAAAAAGAACAATATGGCCCTTCGTAGCAAACATTGTCAAGAGCCCTGTCACCAAACAACATTAGGGGAAAGTTCAGTCACCCACTGTCAGGAAAGTTAGCGTAGATGAAAAAAAAAGAGGAGGCCTGTAAGGCAGTAGTCTGGAGGTTCAAACCTGGGCATGGAGCCCCCGTTACAATGCTGAGATAGCTACAGCTAAATCCATTGGATATAGTAGACGTACTTCCTCTTGTGGTCATAATGGATACCAGAGTTCACCTAGGAGGTGTAGTGATGATTCACAAAGGTGCACAGTTTCAAGGAGGTCTGTTAGATAAGCCATAAAATTCAGATAACAGGGCATTCCTCAATTAAAGCACTGCCGATTGGCTAAGCCAAACTGGAGGGTATTGTTGTATTAAATCCCTTTTACAGACATTTCCACAGATTTCTCTGATCTGCACCAAGTGGGGGAAATTATGTATTGGTGGAGGTAGATGCCACACTAAGATAGCCGGCCCGTCGGCGCAGCTGTTGGATTTCCGCTTTCGACGCCGGAGACCCGGGTTCGGAAATGGACTCGGGTCGTCGGAGGGCTGGCCGGGGGGAGAAGGATCGAGCATCCCATGGACTGCTCTCCTTCTCCGGGGGGAGGGCTGGGGTAGCAGTCGGCGTGAAGGGGACCCCTAGCGGAGGCTAGGGTTCACACACACGGCTGTGCTTACGTCAGGGGGGAGGGGAGTGAGGCAGGGGCAGATGCTCAGCGTCATTGCACGTCCCCGCCTCCCTCAGGGGAGTGGGCTAATGGGGTAAAAAACTGTGCCCAGCGCCTATATGACGCTTACTCCAGGACGCCTCTGATTGGTCAACGGAGCTGCCCTCACTAGTTATTAGTTCCGCGGTCCGATACCGGGTCGGAACCGCTGGCCCCACTCTCTGGGGGGGGAAGCCAGGGATGACTGGGGAGTCGGCAATGTCCAGTGACCAGGGATCCCGGAGTCCGTGACCAGGCTGTGGACGGACGTGGGGCGTGAAATAAAGAGCAAATTTCAAAAAAAAAAAAACACACTAAGACCTCACAGTCTTAGCTCCAGAGTAATTCACTGCAAAAAATTGTAATTCCATTTATTGTCATAGGGATTCCTCCAAGAAATAGCAGAACCAGTTCAGGTATTTCAGAAAAGCTCAGGAAGGATGCTCTTGAGCCCAACACGGGCAGTCTTGGGGTCTTCAAAGGTTTCCCAGTTACCCACAACCAGGACCTGAAGCCTTGCAGGGTAGTTCATAAGGAAGCAGACCCTGGAGGTAATTAGCTTAGAAACCAGAGGATGGAAAGCCGTTCGGCACTGTCAGACAGTCGCTGGTAAATCTTTGGTGACCTGGATTCTGGTACCCTCCCAATGAACCTCTTGCAGCTCTTGAACCTTTGAGAGAAAATGCTGCCTTTCTAAATAGTTCAAAAACTTGAAAATCAAGGGCCTCAGGGGGGTTTCTGGTGGTGGGGTTGGATGGAGGGCCCTGTGTGCACATTCTATGACATACTTGGGACCGAATTGTAAGGGCTCTGCTAACTTCTCCATGAGTTTCTGCACAAAAAGTATGGTTTCCTGGCCTTCTTCAGCCTCTGGGAGACCAATAAGGACCATGTTATTTCTTCTTGCTGTGGCCCTCAAGGTCTTCAATTTTTAGTTCCATTTTCACCAGCTTTTGTCTGGCATGTATGAGCTCTGGGTCTATTTTCTCCTCATGTTTCTCTAGCAAGCAGACTCTAGCATCAGTATCTGACGTCCTCCTTGAGACATCGTCTACAGCTTGGGTGAATGATTTGATATCTGTGGTAATCTATCGTAGTTCCTCTTGGAATGGCCGAAATTCTGCCAGAAAGTCTGCCAGTGTTAGGGGCACTGAGTCTGGAGGCAGGTGGGTGGTTCTCGGCAGATCCGATGTGCTGGTAGCCCAAGGCTTTTTTGGACCTTTTTCTGGTGTGGCGTGGGGGTCATATGCTTTGGCAAAGCAAGCCACATTTCCACCTCCATATATGCACTGTTTCAGTTGAAAGTGGTAGTCGACAGGCAGTTAAATCTTCCTATCCAGTTTTTGAAGATTTGCATCTGCTAAATGAGCACAAAATGAACAATTAATGGCCGGTTGGCTGGACAGCTAAATTGGAGCTAGCATCAGGTACACTGCTTCAATCTTGTTCAACGTTAATTACATATATATATAATACATATATATATATATATATATATATAATATATATATATATATATATAGCACCTTGGTTTTAGGAAGGTGCAATACAAATAAAGTATATCATTATTATTACTATTATTATTACAAATAAAGTATATATATATATATTTTAGAGGCAAAAAACTCTGTTTAATACATCAGTTAGGGTTGTTCCACAGTGACAAAATTGAGGAAATTTGATGTTAGGGTTGAAACCCCCCCTTTGCACCCCTCCAGCCCATACTCCCAACTGGCATCGGGGTGCATGTTGGGGTCCTCGGCCCTAAATCTCGCTCCCGCCATGTGATGTCTTGTCACATAGTAACACGGTGCCCGCAAACGCAAATGGTAATGCGCATGGTGACGCAAAGTGAAACAGAAAGAGAAACAGTACTGTAGACACAAATGGTAATAATAACGCAAACGCAAGAGCAAATGAAAATGCAAAGGGTAACACACATGGTGGCATAGACAGGAACAGTAAGTGAAATGGATATGGAACTGCAAGCAGAAGCGGTAACGGTAACAGTAATGTAAGTGCACAGGCTGGTTTTCCTCAAAAGCTGAATAGAGAAAGACAGTAAGTACAAAGAATGTATGCATAATAATGGATCTCGGAGCAGAAAATGAGGAGTTGGAATACTAAATTGCTTATATCTCAGGAATTGTACAACGTAGAAAAAAGATTTAAAAGTCATATGATTTATGACTTTCCTGGCTAGTTTTGTACTTAGCACCCATGAGGGGTCTACGAATTTTTCTGACAAAAAGTCTGTATCTCGCTTCATTTCCGAGATATGGGCCCTGAAAGGCGTGGCGAATGCTGTAATGTTATCCTGTGGGAAAAAATGAGAAGTTCGGAGTGCCATAACTTTGCCACCCTGTAATATTTTTTCACCAAACCACAAAAAGGCACATCTGTGGGATGTTGGCTTTCAACCCTCCCAATTTCAGTGTAAAAGACCAAACCGTTATTTTTCAACAGGGTGGCAAAGAATTCCTGTCATGCAGTGGATGCTTAGTCTATGGGAAAAAGTGTCAACTTCGGAGTACCATAACTGCATCCATGCAATATGTTGTCACTTTTTCCTCTGACTTATAATGGGAAATTGTTTTCTGAATAACTTTTGAACCATTTAATACTTTTTCACGAAATCTTCAAAAGGCACATCAGGGATCCAGGCCACACTTTCCCTGAAGTTTTTGGACCTGTCGTGCAAACCGTGCAACCTGTAGGGACTAGCAAATGATTCAAAAAAGCATAAACATGCACACAGATCATGCTTAATAACTCCGCAGCCATATATCTAAACAGTATGAAAGTTGGTAGATCCCAAGATGTATGGTGCTTGATTGTGTGTTCCAAATTTCAGGCAAATCTGTTGAACAGTTGCAAAGTTATTAAGGTGCACAATTTTAGGTTTAACATGTAAATGGCTCCTCAATCTTAACTATGGTAGCACTACCATGCTACCATAATATACATTATATATATATATATATATATATATATATATATATATATATATATATATATATATATATATATATATATGTAATCATTGCTTTTTTTCTGTCACAGGTCACCCAGTCTTACTTTGGTTTCACATTTTTAGGCTTGCTGAGGAATTTAATTTGCTGTAGGAAAACTGTCAAGTCATGAATGGTAAATACTTTTTTTTTTTTGTTGGGGGGCAATAATTTGGACGCAAGTTTCTTGAATGGTTTTGTTTTTATTTCTTTACAGGTTTTCTGTGAATTCTCCAAGGCTCCGTATTCATACCAGTTGCATCATGTGTTCTTATTTGAAGAAAGCACCGATGGCAGCATACAGCACTGAAATGTTATCTGCAAACAGACGAAGAAGAAATCATTCTTCATTTAATTTTCACAAACACATTCTGTTCTAAGTGTGGCAGTTACTGTCTGTTATATCCTGCTTAACAGATATCAAGCTATTCGTTAACCACATCAAGACCCATTACAACTTTAGTGTGTGTGACATGCACTGTCCCAGTGTCTTAACTTGAGTTACATTCCAAGACGTCTTGTCATTACACAGATAAAACTTTGTTCAACCCCATGGTATGCTGAAGTAAGCCAGAGACTGACGTGCATGAAAAATATATTATCTGCCATACCTATCACCTACTTTGTATGATTTACACTGGCTTAAAAAAATGAAATACCTGAAAGAAGTGATGCAATAAGATTGATCTACTTACCTGAAACTGAAATCCTATAGGTGGTAGTAGACAGTACTGCAGTACTCCTGTCCTCCAGTCTATTACACTGTTTGAAGCTGTAAATGTATAAAAAAAGAAAAACATTTTACTGTATATATTTCTCAGGTGCACCTCAAAAATGTTAAAGGAAGCATTCACACAGCTCAAGGAAATTCCATAGTATGACAAATTAGTACATACTCACTGTAAACTACTGATAATAAGAAGTGTGGTGGCTGTGGCTGGATGCAGGCTCCTTCTGGCAGGTCCTGGTCACAGGAACACATTCTCTCTCATTGTTATAGTGACTGGTGGCTTCGGCTGGCTGTGAGTTACTTGTGATCATGGGCACAGGAACACATTCCATCTCACTGGCATAGTGACTGGTGGCTTTGGCTGGCTGTGGGTTACTTGTGGACAGTCATGGGCACAGTAACACATTCCCTTTCACTGGCATAGTGACTGGTGGCTTTGGATGGCTGTGGGTTACTTGTGGTCATGGGCACAGGAATACATTCTCGCTCACCTTTAGACAGATGGATGGTTGGCTGGATATGGTGTATTCCAGGGTTCTGGGAGGTCAGAGTGCCGGCAGCAGGGTGCCAGCAAGTAGAGCACCAGTGGGAGATCACCGGAAAGGCACAGTGCCTCACCACAAAGCTGCAGGGGACCAGGCATGCCAACCAACAAAGTGCAGATGGGCAATGCCACACACTGCACACCTGCAGACCCACCCACCAAACACCTACAGGGTGGCAAGAGGTGCAGCAACCCCAAGGAGCACCACAGAATGCAATGCACCACAGACAAGGCCCTCATGGATACAACATGCAAGGGACCAGGGCACCATGCAGATGACACTATGGCATAGCCACCATCCCACATGCCTGTGCCACAGTGAAGCAGCAAACAACACCGACGGCCACTGACAGCAGTGCTGACCACACCACAGCTGGGAGCCATGCACAGCTGATGGGCTTCCATGTGAGGCACCCCTGGACCATGGTGCGGGAGGTGGGCTGGGGCAACACTATGCCCAACTGGAAGTAGCAGCACCCAGGTGAAGGGCACCAGCAGGAGGCAACAGGGCATGCAGCCCAGGGACACACACCCAGGAACAACCATGGCAGTGGACATGCTGCAGGCATGGCAGGCACACCTGCCTATGTACAATCAGCTGTGGTGGAGGCATGGTGGTGTGTGCAGCCATGGCAGCCCAAGAGACCCAAAACACCTGTGCAGACGTACTGGTATGGGCTCCTGTAGACAGATAGCACCCATGCACATGGGTCACAGGTGGACACACTCACAGCACAGCCACCATAGGCCCCCTGGCCAGCTGTGTACCCCAACAGACAGGATAGCTCAGCCAATGCACTAGTAGTGGGAAAGGCACATGCACAGGGAGGCGGTGCATACACCTGGAAGGGAGAGCACATGGGCCACCAAGCAGACCACAGCCCCATGACATGGCACCATAGCAGGGGCCATGGGCTGCAGCAGACTGCGGCAGTCACACCCCCATGGCCACATGTGTCAGGGAGGACCAGTGTACTGGGTGGTGTGCCATCACATCATGGCGCCCTTATCACTGGTGCCGCATTGTACCCCTGGGTGCTGGGCACCCTGTTTCACTGTCACTCTGCTTGCGGGAGTACACTTGTGGTTTGCACACTCCCTCCAGTGCTCTACTTGCCGGCACCCTGCTGCTGGCACCCTGACTACCCAGAACTATGTTACAGTATTTCAGTGTCACTCATGAGGAAGATATATTTAAATGGCAGGATTTAAGTGACTACCACCTACTACAAAGTCTATATTTGCTAATGACAGCACACATTCTGTGAAAGAACAGGTAACCACCAATGCCAGGGCAGGTACCCAGCTCACCTCACACATATGAAATAGCTGACCTGCTCCACTATTGTGTGGTATTAAAAATTCCATGTGCTTTATTCCAGTTAAATGTTATCGCACCCCAATTGTGCACCCCCATAAAAACAGAGCTGTGCCTGATACACCACCAAAGATGTACCCCCAGACCCCTTTTGTGATGTCAGAAACTGAATACTGAGTGTGCATTCCATTAATCTGTATGTATGCACAATTTATGTGGCTTTTAGTACTATTTAGAGATGTCATGTATAAAAATAAAAGCAGCCTCTGTTGTAACAGTCACTGTTTACTGGAGTGATTGCTTTCATTTTTCCAAGTGACAACTCTAGATAGTAGTAAATGTCACTGAAAACATGGCACCAATACAGGTCTGTGGAGCACACACACAGCCTTCATTTTCTGACATCACAAAAGGGGGCTGTGGTTTCATCGCTGGAGGTTTGTCAGGCATAGATCTGTTTTTATCAGGGTGCACAGTGAGGGTGCTATAAGTTTTTAACTGGAGGGAAGCACATGGAATTTTTATTACAGCACTCAATAGTGGAGCAGGTTGGCTATTATATATGTGTGAGGCGGGGCTGGTTACTGGACAGTGGTTACCTGCTCTTAAAGTGGAATCAGAAGACATACCAAGGTGAAGTTAAAATGGAATGATTGTGATGGGGCATTATTTGTGCCAATCTGAATTATGGAATGCGAGTGAGTCAAGAACACTGGTTTTATTTTATGAGAACCAGAAAATGTACCATTAATAAAATGTGGCAGCCTTTCAAACCATTAACTTAAAAATCACCAACATCTACCACATCCTCATCAAACAGAAAGCTGCCCTTGCAGTCATCAAGGTCGGAACTGTGCCCACTAGGGAATTATTGGTCCATGACTGCACTGTCAACCTCAATGGTCAGCCATTTGACACTGCCACCAGGATGATATGCTTCTCCAACATCATCAGCATAACTATCAATGAGATGGGGTACATACACAGAGGTGGTAGTTCAAGATGGGATGTGACCTTCATTAATTTTTATGAACGTCAGCATGCTGACATTTGTGGTTGAGAGATTGGTACGATGGTCACAAACTATTGCCGCTGTAGAACTGAAAACCCTCTCCACACTTACAATGGAAGGTGGGCTGGTCAAGTACTTCAGTGCCACTGAAGTCAGCTTTGGCCTTTCGCTCATCTTTCCACTCCAGAACAGCAGTGGATCATAGATTACTGACAGATGCCTTTTTTCAGACAAATATGAGTCAATCATTTTCTGTGCTGCACGCAGTCCTGTTGTTAACTCATCTTCTGGTTCATCGGATTCATCGATGTCACAGATTCTCACTTGGGACAAGGCACCACAAAGTGGGTTAATGGCAACTGGTTTTGCTGACATACCACCTGGACCCATAGCCACCTTACTGGATGTGCCTAATGGTAGCCCACAGTGACCTTCAGCTTTGTCATGTTGTGGCTTTCTGAACTTGCCACATAACTGCTGTGCCCCATGAACCAATCACACCAGTTGTCCACTGAGATTTTTAACCTGTTTGGGCCCTCCATCCAGTAAGGATGCAGTTCCATGTTTGTATCATGGGTCCAGCATTGTTGCTATTCTAAATTCTGAACTTTGTAGAATACTTGCGATGTGATGATTGCAATCCAATACTGTCAGCATGTGTTTAAGCAATGCACTGCTTGAACAATCTCCAGAAACATCAAGGCTACACTGCAGATTCAACAAAGTCTGCCTCAGCACCCGCAGCAGTGGAATGGCTTGGCTTATGGAGGCAGTGTCACCATTCACTGCTTGTGTGGTATATTCAAAGGGCCTCAAAATTGATATCACCAAGTCAATGAGGCACCACTGTTCTGTTGTCATAGACATCAAGGCCCTGGAAGTGTCATGGCTAGTGTGCATTACTAGGTATTCTGAGATGGCTTTGTACTCTGCCATGTGAAGAGTTGAGCTCCAGTGCGTGACAACTTCCAGCTTGAGGCAATGCTGAGGGGAGGCTGTTTTGAATCTGTAGTTGCTGAAATTGATCATGGGCTTTTCCAGAGCATGACAAGTGTGCACAGATGTGGTGTGCAACTGTCAACATTTCCTTGATGTCAAGGTGCTGCAGAAACTCCAGGATCATGAGATTTAAACAGTGGGCCATGCATGGAACCTGAACAAAGCCACCACTGATGATACATTTCTCAATGTTTGAGCCATTGTCATTGGCTATAAAGCCAGCTTTTAGGGACAGGGGATTCAGCCACTCATCAATTTCAGTCAGTAGCAAGTAAAGCATGTGTTCCCCAGCGTGGGAACTGGACACACTGCACCTTGCAAACGCTGCATGCTGTTGAAATCCTGGAAGGTTGCTACTAAGATAGTCTACAGTACCTTACTACACTGATTTCCAATACTGCCAGCACAGACAACCCCCGGTACCTGTACCCAATGTGTAGTAATATACAAATATGAACTGACTGCCATTTTGCCACTTGTTTACAAATCCATACTCAAGCGAATAAATGGTGATGAGGAATGTCGGTAGGCATGTCTTACAGACTCTGTCACAGTCCGGTATAACTCTGGGACAGCACAGTTGGAAAAGTATGTCCTGGAAGGGACTATCCATTTGTGACAGGCACATGCCACAAAATGCCGGAATCCATAATTCTCCACAAAGGAGGAAGGCAACAGGTCAATTGCCTGAATTTCTGCTACAGCAGCATTCAGTTCACGTGACACTGCATGACTGGGTAGGTATTTCATGTTCTGGGCAAAAAGACTCTGCAACATGGGCTGAGTTGTTATTATCCATTTTGCACGTGGTGTGACAAATGGCTCTGCTATGCGAACGGCCATCGGTGTGGTGCTTTTGCCTTGTGATGAAGACAGGGGTACAGGTGACACTAACAAGTCCTCAAATTATGTTATATTACCCATTTTAAGCACAGGGGTTGATGTTGGACTAGAAATGCTGCTGCATAGACCACCACCACTGTTGCCACTCTGACCACCACTTGACCACAATTCAAAATCCTCCTCCTCCTCATGTCTGTAGTAATCTTCAGCTGTTATTTCACCACTACTACAGACATGGCTACTTGGGCTACTTACAGTCATGGAAGAGGTTAACATGCTTAATAAGGTGGATGAGGGTGAACGCCCCACTATGGCATTAGCTCCCCTCTGGTGCCGGCTCCACAGTGCCATGCGCCTGTTCTTCAAATTTGTAGGCTGGCCCCCCCGTGCCAAGATGACTACCCTTTTTACCACGTCTGACATATACTTTGCAAAGCTGGCAGATTGCCACTGCTTCATCACTTGAATCTTGTTCAAAAAAATCCCAGACAAGGTATTTTGATCCCCTACTTCTAGTTTTCACAGGTCCATGATGCTGCAGACTGGACAACAGCTTTTTAGACAATTACACGAGGGGTGTACTTCTACATGATTTCTGTTGCTGGCCACACTTGGGCTTTACCAGCCTATCACTATCTATGATGACTACTACTGGGTCATCATCATCATCGGAAACTGACACATCACAACTTTGAAGAGGGGGTGATTTAACCCCAACAGTCTGAGACTACACACAGTCACTATTCATTTATTTTTCTCTGGTTTTCAACTGGGGTCACTAAAATTATTATAATAGTCTTCATCTGCATCCACAATGTCAGTTTGGATGCTGTCCTGTGGAGAACAAGTACCAACTGTAGCATCATTATGATCATACAATATTCTTTCTCCAGCAATTGAAGGGTTGGATGGCACAGGCACGACCTCATCAACAGCACTGGAAACATGAGATTGCGACAAGACATCGTCAGCATCAGGATCATATTCAACCAATGTGGGGACGAGGATGGGGATGTCGGGGAGTGTGACATCTACTACACTCTGCCTCATGGTCATGCCTTTAGACTCCACAATATTTGGGAAACTGGTTAACTTGTTGCCATTGGCACAGGTTGAACATGGGGCAATACTCACGGTCATCAGCAATTTCACTACCACCAGTGGGGGCAACAGCATCTCCAGTCATGATTGAATCTACTGATTCTGTTGTGAAAAACATAGTTGGAGAAATCCCTTTACTGGCATCAACTATGCACTTCTGCTGCATACGACTACCATGACCATGGTCACTCTTGCCACAGGTAGCACTGCCATGGCCAGAAGCATCGCTGCATGCACGTCTCTTTGAAGGCATATTTTGGGATTACACAGAAAATTCACAACAAATTGAGATTTCTATATTTTGTGGTGTATGGGAAGCAAAAAAAACAACAACTGTGGCTTACAGATGCTGATCTGGCACTAAACAGATGCAAATGTAAACACACAGTCACAGATTGCACACTATAAAGAGATGCAGCCACTCAGTCACAAAAACACCTGAACCAGTGTTCACACAAATCAAAAACTGGAAAAATAAATTATACCTTTTCCCAGTTGGGAGGGCACTGCAGTTCACTATCTAGATAGAAGGAAGCAGTAAAAAATATCACAGACAGATAACTGATTCAGAGTGCGGCAATTACGGCGTGGCACTGACATAATGAAATGTGTCTGACTTGATGCACACACACACACACACACACACACACACGCACTCTCTCACACAGTACAGGTAATGTGCAGAAAATTCAACAGCACACTATATAACCAAATCTTTTAAACAGATTGAAAATACGCACTGCAACAAAACAAATAGAAAGTAACCCACAGTGACAAGAGAAAACAAAAGAAAACAAGCAAACAAGAAATTACAGCTCAATTAGAAGCTCTTTAAAGTCCTACTTGAAGTAGTCAGAGATTTTACTCTGAGTTGCCAATTTCTGATGGTAGGGGTTCTACACTCTTTCTGCAGCAGCAAGAGCATTCCAGTCAAGCAGCACTTCAGGATTTTGTTCCATCGCTCGTCATAGAGTAAGGAGAGCATGTTTAACATCACTCGGCAAAATTGTAGCCTCTGCTAGATCTTCATCGTGCTCCAAATCCTCTTCTTCCACTTCCTCCGAGTGCATGCTCTCTACAACCTGCTTGATGTCATCAGCTACGTGCTCCTGCTCCCCATTTCCTAGGAGACACACTGCATGGAACTCCTCTGCTGTCATTCCCTCAGGCGTGTTTACACTTTCTTCAGTTTCTGCTATGAGGTCCAGTTCATCAGTAGTGGCTGTTTGGGACATTGAGGGACCCTCTCCCTGGTCAAGGTTTTCAGCCTGGCTAGTAAATCCTGCCTTGTGGAAACAGCGCTGTATGGTCTGTGGACTGACAGCATCCCAGGAAGCTTTTAACGGTCTCACTCTGTCTGGTAAGTTTATTTTTTTAACACACTGAGCTGATGTAAGGAGTGTGTCAGCACTGCTGTCAATGTCATCCTGGACTCGCATTCACATACACCTTACATAGTGCTGCTTCGTGTTGTAAATTATGCCCTGGTCAAGGGGTTGTATGATGTAGGCAGTGTTAGGTGGTAGGAAAATTAGGGTGATGTTGTGTAGCCCTGGGACAGCTGGGTGACCTGAAAAGTTGTCTAACAGCAGAGCAATTTTATGACCACGTACTTTTCGGTCCTAAATCTGAATCCATTCTGTGAAAATGACCGAAGTCAGCCATGCAGACTTGTTAGCCCGGTAGAAAACCGACAGATGGCTTACCCCGCTGAAACAATGTGGGGAAGCAGATTTTCCAACAACACTCGCCATTTTTTCAGTTCCATCTATGTTACAGCACACTAAAACTGAAACTCTCTCCTTCACTTTCTTTGGCCCCATTAGTGCCTCGCTTTTGAAAGTGAGTGTTCCCTTGCCAATGCTATGAAAAAATAAGCTGTTTTCATCACAATTGAATACATCCCAGGGGACAAAGGAGGACAGCAGACCGGGCAAAACATTCTTTAGCCAGTGTTCAGAGCTAGCAGTCAGCATTTCGTTTCTCTCCATGCTGTCTGCAAAAACCAATGTTGTTTCTCACTTTCCAATGGTGCAACCACCATTCAGAAGGCTGGAATTCTGTATGCCCTAAGGCAGTTGCTAGTTCCTGGTCTTTCTGGATAAGCAGGGGGCCACTTATGAATGCATCACACCTTCAGACATTAGTGAACCACCGGACCAAAGCTTCTTCGACTTCGCCATCCTTTCCTTCCAGTTTTCATTTACTGTCAGGGTTAACATTTCTGTGCCAATCACTAAGAATGTGTTCTTTCTGCTGTAAAAGATCTGCAAGGGTTGATTTAGGCAGAGACAGATGTCGCACAAAGTCACGCTGACTCATTTTGGCAAGACATCTATTTTCTTTAACAATTCCACTTCGTCACTGAGTGACATTGCCTTGCGTTTTGACATCTCGGCAACTGGGAACGAGCTGGCAGTGAGCTGCTGCCATTTACGCTCACAGTATAAAGCCGCATAATTGACTGCACTGTAATTACAATCATTCTCACCTTGCACAGTTGGAATTGACAGGAACTGACAGCTGTCAATTGGGCGACAGACGGTGGTCAATAGATGGTGTAATAGTAATAATTAGCATGGAAAACATACAAGAAAGGCTATTGGCAACTTGAAAATGCCCACTAAAAACGAGTGACTCGATTGCCGAGGGCACTGTAAGTGGATTTGACTGTATCAAAAATTAATTAAACTATTACTGTGTGTACATAAACACAGAAATACTGACACACACTAGTACAAAACAGTTAGAAAAAATGCCTTTCTCATGTGAATCTCACTCCACCACAGATACGCCCCTTCCCTAAATCACACTTCAACAGTGTTTGTCAGTACACAGACTGAATGTTATAAATTAACATTCAAACTACACACAAAAACAATCAACATTCAATGATCTAAGCACAGGAGGGTTTCCTACAGTAAATGTACTAAATTTGGACCAAAATAATTGGATCAAAAGTGATTTTTAAAGCTTTTTCGATGGTTTGATCCTCAGAGCTCTGAGACCAAACTGTTGCCAGCTTTCGACTACACACACTACACAGAACTGAGGCTGTGCACAAATTAATGCAAAATTCACCTGAAATAGAAATAAACATGTGAAGCGAAGTCCATTCAAATCAGTGGCACTTTGCATTAAAATTGAGGGGGAAGGCTGTAATACAAGGTGAAGTAGCGTGAAGTCCATTAAAGCAATATACTTCATGTTCCTCATTATGAAGGTGGAGTAATTCGCTCCAAGTTGCAGAGCACTATGTGGATTAAGGGACAATACATGACATGCTCCACATAGCAAAGCAGGAGCATTTCACCCACCTCTACTTAGAGGTTAGTCACCTTTGGAGCTAGATAATTGAAAACTTAGATGCATACTTTCCAGGATGATTCATAGAAACTGCAAAATAGAGATTTTAAGATTTATCTATGACTTGCCTCCTGACATGACTTCCAGGGGCTTGCTTCCTGAACCCAGATCATCAGCATGGCAGCATGCCGTTCTGATGCTGGACGATGGTGGTTGCCTTAAAGCCTAATATTTAGGGTTAATGAACTTGACTACATTGGTGATATTCTGTTCTCTAGCTTTAAATGTGTATGGGGTTACAATTCATCAGTTTATGTAATTGCAAAATGTAATTTTAAAATGTCTGAAAGTTGGAAGGCTTATACCTCTATCACCTTTAAAGCTAGAGATCTGAAACTTGGCACACATATGTTTGGGCATGTTTAATGTCACCATGGGGTATGTATTTGTTAACTGCAATTTTAAAATTTCTGAATGTTTGAAGGCTTAGAACACTATCATTTTTTAAATATAGACATCTGAAACTTAGAGCACATCTGTATGGGTACTGGGAAAGCCATTGTTCCAAATGTTGTGCAATTTGTACAAATACTTCTTAAATTAGACAGAAATAACCTGAAGCAAAATTTTGGCAAATTTCACAGAAGCAAAAACAGCATTTTGCCAGAATTCTGCTGGCATAAGAAACAATTTGCCCATCTCTAGTTTTAAGCTGAAAACCCAAATTTTATGATTGATTACCTTCTTTAAAATTCATTGGTGTTACTGATGGTTTACTCTGCCTTCTGTCTCAGTAGAACTGAAATGTGTGGTAATGTGCTTTCTACTCTTGATCAAATGACTTCCCCTCTCAGCATTTCCCCTGATCACTCTCATTTTGGCCTCTTCCTGGATTCTGATCCCAGCTTCTGCATGGTCATCTCTCTCCCTCCCCTTCCCTTCTTCATTCACTTCTCTCTATATCGTCATCCCCCAATCTGTTGACCCTGAACTCAGCCTCTGCCTGGCCCTCTCCCTTCCCCTCCATCCTTTCTTCTCTCCTCCTTATCTTTTACCCACCGTTTTGTTCCGTGTATTGTACCCACTCTCTCCTTCACCCTGCCCCCCATCTAGTCCCCCTTGTCTGGTTCTTCACTTTACTTCTGCATTCCCTGTTCACATTCCCTCTCCTTAGGTCGTTCACACTCCATCTCATCCCTTCTCCTCTGTCCCTATTCCGTCCCCCTACCTGTGCTTCAGGGCCCAGTCAATTCATCACTGTGCTCCAGGGTCCCAGTCGAGTTGCCATGACTCTTGTCACCCCATCTTTTCACAGTAGCTGACCTTATCTGTATTATTGTTATTAGCTCAGTTTATTATCTGCAAACTATTGTGTTATTTTTCCTGTATTTCCTTACAATTTATTGTCCATGCTTGTTTTTGATCAAGCCTGTGTATTGCTATTTTTGTGTATTACCCTGTTATCTTGTACTTGTGTTCTCCCAGGTCCACCTTGGAAAGGAGCTTTGCTCAATGGTGTTCACATGGTTAAATAAAGATGTTGATTGACTGATTGATTGATGTAAATCCTTGATCTACTCTTATTGCTTATTTCCTGAACATTAGGAACATCCTCAAACAGTGCAGCCACTCATGACACAATAGTTTCCTCTGCTCCCACTCCTTCTTGAGTGGCTAGACTGTGTTGAGGGTGTTCCCAAGTCCAGAAAAGATGCAATGGGAGTTGACTAAGGAATGTATACAAACACATTTTGGTGTGATAGCAACAGTATGGTCAATAGTCTGCTTTTCACTTTTAAAAAGAAGAAAAATGAATCAGAGTCCAGCTACCAGCCACAATAGCAGATTCTATATGATACAAATAATCATAAAATATGTTTTTAAACTAAGGACAGTTTGAGATCTAAGGGAGCTGACAGTGCCCCTTTCAAGCACAAAATTTAGCACTCTACTGCCATTTGCAGGGCAGTCTCTGAACTATATACAAGTTCCAATATAAATTATAACATTTGTAGAAAAGCTGTCAAAGCCTCAAAAATAAACTAAAAAAGTCATAAAACTACTTCCAAAAAACATTATATTTCATTATTGCAACTGCATTTGGATATGAAATAGTCCCTTTTTGTTAAAGCAGCTAACTCTTGTTTTGGTAATAGTTACAGCAGTAAAATAACTAATAGCCTGATTTGCAAACAGAAGTGAGGAATACTAGGTAGATTATAAAGTTTACTGAAGTGTTTCTTACTCAGAGATGCAGTCTTCTGTTTTAGTAGTGGTTACTGCAATGTAGCACCAAATATGTAGATGCGCATAGCAAGGCACTGTTGGCACACTATAAATGCGTATTCTGTTTTCCTGACTGTGAAGCACAATCTCCTATTCTGTAGTGATTGCGACAATATAAGGTTTCAGGGGTCAGATATGCAAAACTTTGCCCCAGGGCTAAATCAGTACTGCCTGGCATGCTAAATTAGCCGAGAACCAATAGCCTACTATATTCAAAAGGGATAGCCCCAGTGCTAAACCTGCTGAATATAGTGCTGTAAGGAAGCTAGGCAAACTGGGCTGGGAGTGCAGTGCAAAAACAGCCCAGGCAATAAGACAGCTCTGAATATAGCAACCAGGAAGTGCAAATCACATAGCAGCCCAGTGCACAGCAACGTGAAGGAAGGTAAAGGTGAACTATATATCCAGTGTGTATGCTAACGAAGGAGTGGATTCAGTAAAGCTGCATGCACCAGTGCATGTGAAATTCTGCAGAAATGTAGCATGTTTCTGAAATGTTTGCACAGTGCAGACACATTTGAGCAGGTTTTGTGTGGATCTAAGGCATTTGGCCAGTGTTAACACATTTGCCTGGGGCAAAAATTTGCTATATTCAAATGTGACATGCAAATGAGCTTAATTAGGCAGTTTGTGGGCAAATATCCAGATTAGCAGCTCATTATGTCCTGGTTTACATGCAGTTTGCCCAGTGCTATTGGAGGGTCCCACAGCTCCACCTGTAGGTCAGTCTGGAAGTGTATGGTGGTAGCTGTAGGCTAAATTTGTACAGAACCACATAGAATAGTGTGCCCCAGTGGACTACACAGCAAAGGCAAAGATGATGGTGCTGTATGCAATAGCCAAACTGTAGTTCCTGCTATGGTACACAGCAAATACTACAGTAACAAGGGGGCCAGTAGTGTGAGAGACACAGCAATGCCTATGGTGTTTAGGGCATTAATGACTGCTGCACTTTACACAGTGACAGGCCCATCTTGCAGGTGTGTGCTGACAGTGAGCATTACTGTTATGCTGTTTTGTGACCAACAGAAGCTGTACCACTGGCATGGGATACTCACAGTGACATATACATGGCTGGCTGTGTGTGCTGTGGTGTCTGTACATATGTGTGGTATGTGGCTGGGGGGGGCACATACCATCAGACAGTCACACTGGTGTTGGGAGTATTCCCTACACTGGACCATTTGCTTTGTGTGGATTGTTCCAGCCTTGTGGCAGCACTCAGTATGTGGTGCAGACTGGCCACCTGTACACCAACACCATCCATGCCCCCAGTGCTGCATGTGTGTGCTGGATTCTGTTGGTGTCCACCAAAGGATGATCTGCAGGTGTGTGCTTTATGGATGCATTGCCAGTGTTTCCACTGGGATCTGGTCATCACTTAATGCCTGGCATGACTGGGACTGGTGTGGCAGATGATGGCAACATAGGATGCAGCATGTTTCTTCCATGTTTTGTTTCTTTCTATGTTTAATATTTACTGGTTAGGGTCAATAAACCACCACTGACAGACACTCACAAACTCTATAATTCACACTTGTGAATTACAGTGTTCCATAAACCAAGGTTCTATGTTGCACAAAGCCACAAAGTCACGCAAAGTGGATTTGCCCAGAGTTAAGACTACCTTTTCCTAGGTGATAATTTGCACCACCCAAAGTGTCACACTAAGTCACGTAAAAACACTTTGTGCAGTGCTAATTCACTGAATATAGCATTGTGCCTGTATTCATGTACAAACACCCTCTTTTTTGCTCCTTGCATACATTATACTTTTGCCCGGTGCTAATGCAGTTTGCCCATGCTATTTGGCCTTTTGAAAATAGTGGACCAATGCAAACCTGGTATAAACCAAGTGCAAGCAGTTTGCACCCAGCGCAATGTTTTGAATATCTGGCCCCAGATGTTTATTTTCAAAATGAAGCATTGTGCATATAGTACCCAGCTGACATGATTTCTTTTCTGAGAGAAGTAGTCTCCTATTTCTGTAGTGAGTACAGAAATATCTAGCCAGTTTTTCTAATCCCTCAATTTTAAACAAAGGGGACGCAAATAAGTTCATGATAATTCATGAGCTGGTTTTATGCTGAATTTTCTGAAAATGTGGGACACAAAAGGAACTGTCCTTTCAATATGAAGAGGGGCAACCAAAAATAAATTGTTGTAAACAATGATTTTGAACATACCAAGCTTTCCAAGGAGAGATAAATTCTAAATTTCACCCACTTTTTTTATTTCTCTCAATTAAAAAAAAGTTATGCAAACAAGCTCATTATTATTCATGAGCGATGAGGTGACTTTAGGCATTCATAAATAATTTTCACATATATTTTCTAGGCTCACTGAGTTTGCTCATAACCCAAAACTTTAAAAATTAATAACTGTGGAATGGATTCATATTTTTTCACCAAACTAGTGAGCAGCACCTTGGTGGGCAAAGCCCTTTCTACCTTGAAACTTTCAGACCAAAATACCAACCTGTCTGGGTGCAAGGAGATGAACAAAACTTGGCACTTCAAGAGATCTGCCCCTCAAGACTGTGCATTTAAAATTGCATGTACATCTATTGAATGATTGTGATGTTATTAAAGTGCAATACAAATTGCTTATTCGGAGAAAAGAATACGTACCTGAAATGCCATTATACTTGTGTATGCTTCATTTCTTGGTCCATGCTAAAAAAAGCAGCATGCCAGCATGCAATGGTAAAATACAGAGCTATGCAGATTTTTCAAATTCTACTTCTCCCAGAATTCTGCGGAATTTCTGAAATTCCACCTAATTCCATGGAATTCCATCAGAAATAAAACTGGAAAATTTTGAAAGCAGAATGGTAACTGCGGAATTGAATTAAACAGTTTATGTAAATGGAAGATTTATTTCCTACAAATTGCAGAGTAGTATTCCTGGATAACATAATCATCCATGACTAACAAAAGAAATGCTATTTGGAATTCCACAGAATTAAAAAATAAATTCTAAAAATAATTTTGGAAACAGTATTGCATTCTGCACAAATTCCACTGACAAACTTCTTCAGTCCTAGTCTGATAGATTTCTTTGACTGGGTGACCTTGTAGATTGATCAGGAGAGAGCACTGGATGTGATCCATCTGGACATCAGAAAGCCTTCAGTACTGTGCAGCACAGGAGGCTGTTAAAAAAAGTTTACCACCTATGAGTGGGGTCCAAAGGGGTAAATTGGATTAGAAACTGGATAACAGATAGGAGACAGAGGTCAGTTGTTAAACTGCATTCACTGTAAGGATGTGAGAGTGGCCAGAGTGGTATCACAGAGTTCTGTTCTAGAACCAGTCCTCTTCAATGTCTTCATAGGGAACAATGCAGAAGAACTGGAAGGGAATGCATGACTTTCTGCAGATTATACCAACATCTGCAAGAGTGTGCTTACTCAGGAGGTGGTGGAGAAAATGTGCAGTGCTCCTGGGAAACTCAAGGAGTGGTCCAAGATATGGCAGTTGGAGTTCAATGCCAAAAAGTATGAAATCATGCAGCTAGGGCATATGAAACCCAGTGCTGAGTACAGGATGAGGGGGAGGTACTGACAGTCACTAGACAGGAAATGAACCTTGGTGTTATAATTATATTAGAGGACCTCAAGGTGGGAGTACAATGTGACAAGGCTGTGGGTAGAGCTAGTGGGATGCTGGGGTGCCTAGGGAGGGGTATATCCAACAGGAGGGTGGAGGTACTGCTGCCATTCTATCTCTCCCATATACTCCCCCATCTGGAAACTGGGTCTAGTTTTGGAGAATGCACCTTAGAAAGAATACAGAGTGGAGGGTGTCCAGAGGAGGGCAATTCAAAAGGTGCAGTGTTTGCATGGGAAGCTCTATGCAGAAAGACTCTGGGCTCTCAACATGTACACCCTTGAAGAGAGGAGGAAGAGAGGTGATTTGACTAAAATCTAACAGCACCTCAAAGGGGTGAGCAGTGTACACACAAAGAGTCTCCTTCAAATGAGGACACCCACCAGGACCGGGGCATGTGATAAAGCCGGGGGTGGGGTGGTTCAGGAGTGATGTGAGAAAGTACTTCTTCACTGATAGGGTGGCAGACACCTGTAACAGACTGCCAGAAGTAGTGGAGGCTAACATGATGGGAGGCATCAAGCATGCTTTGGATAACTATAGGGGTATATCAGAAAAAAGGCAGGGAGGAGGGTGGCTCTGGAGATCAGATACAGTAGGATCTGAAGAGGTGACATAGACAGGGAGCACTTGGACATGCTAGATGGGCCAACTGGTCCTTTTCTGCCAATAAATTATATGCTTGTATCCTGCACAGCTCTAATAAAAAGCACAGGTAAGTCATGTGATGGCTATTCAGTTAATGTGTAATCAACTGCAAATTCTTAGCACACATCTAGAAGTTTGAATGGCTGTCCCTACAACTGTTGATTTGTTATACTTATGTTCTTGCATTACCTTAACATACAGATGCCCATCTTCTCTGTTTATCCTCACATGATGGAGCTGTCCATTTGCCAGGCTTCTTACATTGATATTAAAGACATCAGGATTTTTTATCACTATCCAGTTTATAACTGATTTGTAAACTTCCTGAAATCAGAAAATTAATTAAATTCATAATTCAGGGATGCATACAAAAATAGTGACTCATATTACAAAAAAACAGTTCAACACTTCAAGGTTTAACACATTGCATTAGTATGTAAAAACAACTAGAGTGAAAGAGATATAGAACTCTTCTGTGGCATGATGCTGTTTCAGTCCATATAGGAAAACAGCATAGTGTTAGATCACAACTGTGTCTGAATCTGCTGTTCTCAGCCTTTGCTGATTGTGTTATGAGACCTTCTGGCACCATACAATTTTGCTTAAAGTTGAGCAAGTTCAAATTAATTTATGGGCATTTGCATATGTTTCCCATGATGATTTGCATTATTGGTGTATGTGCAATTTGTGTTTTCTTTAAAATTTGTCTGTATGGCCAATATGCTCCGGGATAACCCATGCCTCAGTGCATTTGCTCTGGGGTTCTTTTATAGATTTAAATCACAGTATGCATATGAAGGTCATGACAATCATTTCCCCAAATGGGGCAGATGGTAACATGTGTGTATATAGATTAACACGCTACAACATACATAGCATTACATTTAAGAATTCAAAATACATCAACCTACTTGTCAAAGCCAAATCATGTCTCAGTGTAATTCTAAAGATAGCAATTATAGTACAACTGACAATCACCTTGTAAATTGCTTTGAATAAATTTGTAAATTTCAGAATAAAATATCCTTTACTTGAATATAATCTTGTTTTTCACATTTGTTAACAAAAGAAAATTATAGCAATTAAAAGGCAAGCAGTAGTTAATCAAATTCTGACAATGTTGTCAGGAATTGTACCAATATACTGTAGTTAATGTAACATAGTAACAACGTTGTTACACTGCTACTTCATAGAGATGCTATTGATTACACTACAGAAGGAAATTAAGTAAAAGACACATTTTTATTGACAAACATAATCCACACTTTACCTTCCTGCCAGTTTATTAGTATGAAGTTATCCTGTACTATCACAGATTTAAAGGGACACCATTTGCTGAAATGGGAATAATTCAACCCTACAGCAGTACTGCTTAGTAATAAAGGATTAAATGCCAAGCTGTTTTCACTGTCATGAGCTTGTGACACTGAACCAAGTGTAGGTCTTGAGTTTATGTCTACAGAACAAATAAAATAAAATATTTCCTAATCTAAGCAAATCACTTTTTCCATTTCTTTTTCACACCCTGTTACTCTAGGTACTCAGAAGGTCACATGACAATGGTCCTGTTTATATTAGCATGCAGTAGAAAATGTATAAGTCTGCTCCAAGGAATTCAATTACTGGAGAAAACTATGTTTATTAGAAAAGTTTAATTTTTTATCAGCGATCCACTTCCGGCACACATTTTTATAAATTTATAATGTGTTTGTTTCTAATTCATGCTGATTTTAGATGATTTTCTGATTTCCTGCCACAATTTACAGTTGGCACGAACAGGGTTTAGATTTGATTTATTTGATATATTTGACAACATATTTATCCTGGATAGCAAAGCTGAGAGTTAGCATTTCACTTCCAGTGGGATGCAACTGCCACCCATTTCTGCAGCTGGAGTATTGGGAGGTTAAGTGGAGTGCTTATGATCATGAGTATTTGACTCTGGTGGAGTTTCAACCTGTTATCTTCCAGTTTGTAAGCCAGTGCTCTAGCCTTTAAACCACACTGCTTCTGCACATCTCTTAACAGTCTCAAAAGTGTAAACTTCATTCCATTCCTTTCTTTGATATTATTTTATTAATAGCCTTATCACTACTCTTCCCTCTCCTCCTAGTTCCACCTCCTGTTCTAACCTATCACTCCTACCATCCCGCTGTATTTTTTGCATGCTTTTTTTGCCAACATTGCTTATATTGTCAACTCATTTGCATACCATATCATTTTGTACAATGCAATTGTTGTCCTTCTGATGAATCTGCACTTCTGTTTTCAGCACTGTGTAGAATGATTCTTGCATGTTTTATGAACGATAATTTTTTTTTAACATCCATTAATCCATGTTTGTCACTATATTGTACCTATTTTTTGTTTATGTTTTGTACTAGTTTATTTTATACTCCTGTGTACTCCTTTTGCTCAGAACATGTCAGGAAATGTATTGTGTGCAGTTTAATTTACTCTTCATGGCAATACAAAAGAAACAATAAAAAAATAATTTACAGTCACAAGGGGACACTGAGCTATTCAAATGGAGTTTGCCCTTTAAGGAGCAGACCAGGTTGTCCTGGTGCATCCCTTCCCTCCTGCATAGAATGGTTGTGCTCAGAAGGGAAGGGGGAAGGAAGGGGAGGGGCTAAGGGCCAGAAAAATGGGCAGGTAGCAGGAAGGGAAGGGGCGAAGGGAGGTACATAAGGGACAGCACAAGGGGGGCTCAGCCACTTTTTGCTGGAGTTTTGATCTACATCAACTGCAGCACGTTGGATTGGAAAATTCTTTAAGGTTTATTCACCAGGAGAGAGAGGTAAGGAAACAAACAGTTGATATCGCAGGAAGATATGTAGATTTTTTTAAAAAAAAAAGAAAGAGAGAGGAGAGGAATTATATATACAGTATTAAGATAAAACATGTTACAGTATACAACTGAGCAAATGTGGGGGATCCTGAGTAGCGATGGGGATCAGAATGTGGATGAGAGAGCAACCCAGGACCACATGGGGCGATGCACACGCCTCATGTGGGTCTTGTTGTAAAGACTTTTGATTATTGTGATACTTTGTGGTACTTTGAGGACTGTTTTTTTGCTGATAGCTAAGAATTTTTATACCTGAAAGAGCCCCTGAGCAGGGGAGTGGGTGCGTGAGCAGGGAACACATGGCATTGCACCCTGCAGAGTTCTTGGGATGTGGTATCAAAGCATTTCTGTGAATTTGCATTTTGCAGCAGTTTATCCCCTTTGTGTGGCTGCCTGTTAAGAATAGTGGGCCTGGAAGAGGCTGTGGAGATGGGAGGAGCGAGCGCAAGTCAAGACCATGTGGCGTGACATCACACACCGCATGAGGGGTTGTAAAAACCCCTTTTTTGTCCTTTTCTGGAGCTCTGGTAGCTGTTTGGTGGCCTTTCTGGGCCTGAGGAGGAAGGGAAGGCCTAGAAGAGGCCCTGGGCCTATGGTCGGCATGGTATGAGTCACACACCATGTGGGGTGTTGCTAGACAGTCACTTGCCTTTGGTTTCTTGGCTTAAGGTGGTGCTGGAAGGATGTTTTGTTTGACATTTAAGATCAGGAAGCCTTGAAGAAGCTGTTGAAGCCGGGAAGGGTGAGCGTGATCCTGGGACCACGTGGCAAGTGTTCTTGTGTCTTGCTCTTGTGTGCTGGTGGTGGTTTGGGGGCATCTAGGTTGGCCAGAATGGATGGTAGGCCTGGAAGAGGCTCCAATGCATGAACCATGTGGTGTGTGTCACACACCATGTGGGGGTGCATAGGAGAACACTCGCCTGGTTTCTTTGGGTGGCTACTGGGACAGGGTGGGCATTTTTGTGGCAAATAAGGGGAGTAGGCCTGGAAAAAGGCCCTGGAACAAGGGAAAGTGAGTACGGCAGGGGACCACGTGGCGTGACGTCACATGCTGCCGGGGGGTTGGGACAGAAGCCCATGTGATAGGGTGATTTCCACAGCTCTGGGGGTCCCTCCCCCTTTGTTGAGGCATGCTGGGGGGTAAATAAGGGGTCTGGGAGAGGCCAAGGGCAGAACAAGAGGGATCGCGACCTGGGACCTCGCGGGTAACATCTCATGCTGGGAGCTGGTCGCATTGGAAGTGGTGCCCTCACTTTTTGGGGGGCTGCTTGCTGTTTTGGCCTTTCCCCTCCTTTTTATGTACCATGAATGAAAAGAAGCCAGCACAGGCAGGAATATGAGGGAAGGGGCCAATTATGGGACCATGCGGTGTGTCCGCTTCCTATAGTAGGGATGCTGACTGGGGGTGCCTTAGTCAGCCCAGGCAGGCAGGAAGGCTGGAAAATGGCAGCATTCAGATGGAGGAAGCTCCTGGGGAGGCCAGCACAATGCAGCCTGGCTGAGGGATGGCAGGATGCTGCTAGAGGCTCAAGGCCCAACAAAAAAAAAATTGTAATTATAAATAAAAGGAGGCACTTGAGTGGAGGACAAGGGGGGTGCCGGGTCACTCACAATGCGGTCTCTGTAGGGCATGGCTGAGAACAGCCAAGGGACCCGGCGACCTGTCAAGAAGGATGAGGGTCTTTGCTGGTGGCCCGGTCTGTTTTAAGGAGGCAGGTGGTGTGAAGGACTGGAGGAAGGCATACAAGGAGGTACAGATATACAAATAACCCTGTTTTTTCTCTTCCAGTAGTTGTCTTCACAGAGCAAAGATAAGATGGACATGGCACCAAAGAAAAGCAGGCCATCAATGGAAGATGCTTACAAGGCTATAATTGAATTGGCAGAAAAGGCAAACAAAATGTGGGAACTGGTGGAGGGGGAGGAACCAGGGAGACCCGGGGAGAAGAGAAAAGCGGGCCTGGGAAAAGGTGGCAGGGGGAAATGACCAGCCGATGGGCTACGTAGTCCTGCTAGGGTACCACTGGTGATAGCTGGGCCCACCAGGGCAGTTAATCCACTACCTCTGTGGCCTGTGGCAAAAGCAAGGCAAATTTTATTTAAAAGGACACCCATCCCAGAGGCTCTGGGCACTGTACATCAATCAAATAAAAACAACACAATACAATACAATCAATAAAATATACAACTCCAAACAATTAAAATATAATTTACTACACAATTTGTTTCATTCTGTAAAGCGTGAATAAATCTTAATAAATAAAACAACATAGACTATAAAACGTAGTCAGGGAATGCCTAAGCAAATAAAAATGTCTTTAGTCAGGCCTTAAAACCTCAACAGACAGGGCATCCCTAACAACTATAGGAAGTAATTCCACAGGACGGGGCGCGTACAACTCATGTCGCTTGGTAGTTCTTAACCCTCGTCCTGGGAATCACAAGGAGGCCCCAAGAAGAGGAATGCAGGAACGGATCAAGACAGCAGGTGTAAGAAGATCATTCAGGTAGCCAGGGCCCAGGCCATGTAGGGCCTTAAAGGTGAGCAAACCCACCTTAAAGAGGACCATCCACGTAACCGGCAGCCAGTGCAGACGACGTAGCACCGGGGTAATGTGACAGTATTTAGATTGTCCTGGCAACAACCTCGCCACCACATTCTGCACCCACTGCAGTCGGTGCAGGGTATCCCCAGAGGCTTCGAGATAGAGTGCATTACAGTAGTCAAGCCTGGACGTCACAAAGGCATGTACCAAAGTGGGGAGGTCCAGAGGGGTAACTAAGGGTTTGTCCTGGCAATATTTCTCAGATGATAAAAACTAGTACGTACAACGGAAGACACCTGAAATTCGAGTGTTAAACCACTGTCAAGAATAACACCCAGATCACGCACCCTAGAGGAGGCCTTCAATGGTTCAGAGCCAAGGCAAAGTCCTGTCTCTGCACCAGAGGCCAACCTATCACGTCCTCTGTTCGACTCCACCACCAGTACCTCCGTCTTACTGGGGTTAAGTCGCAACCAACTAGAGGCCATCCAGTCATAGATTTCAGCAAGGCAGCTGTTAAGCACTTCAACTGCACAAGATGTTCCAGGGGAAAAGAAAAAGTACAGTTGGGTATCATCAGCATAGCAGTGAAAACCCAAGCTGTACTTTCTAATGAGCTCTCCCAGGGGTAGCATGTACAAGGCAACTAGCATCGTTGACAAGACCAAACCCTGGGGAACTCCGCACAACAGGTGGTCAGGGGAGGAGGAGAAATCCCCCATCACTACCCTCTGCCTCCTGTTGGATAAAAAAGACTCAAACCAGTGGATGACAGACCCGGCAAGTCCACAGAATTCCCTTAGGTGGTCAAGTAACACTCGATGGTCCACCGTGTCAAATGCTGAGGAGAGATCGAGGAGGAACAAGAATTGTCCCTTCCCCATGATCTCTAGCCCTAAGGAGGTCATTGTGCACCTGAACTAGTGCAGTTTCTGTGCTATGCCTTGCATGAAACCCAGACTGGAACAGTTCATAAAGATTATGGGCCACGAGATGCTCCTCAAGCTGAAGCGCCACCACCTCCTCAACAATCTTACCTAAAAATGGAAGATTGGAGATAGGATGGTAATTTGCCTTGATGTCAGGGTACAACGATGGTTTTTTCAGAAGGGGCCTGACCAATGCCTCCTTCAAGACATCAGCAAAGACCCCCTCCAACAAGGAACACCGGACAATCAAGGCAAACACCAGGCTGACAGAGTCAACACATCTCATTAAGAAACGAGTTGGCACCAGGTCCAGTTCACAAAAGTTGTGCCCGAAGCCTAGAACCAATCTCAATGACTTCAGCCACCTCCACCAGTCTAAACTCACCCCAAACAGATGGAGTGCTCTTTGGAAGCCCATGGTGACCATTGTCGACCAGATTCTGGTCCACTGGTGGAACCCCCTGCCTGATGGCAGACACCCTGCCTGAAAGAAACTGAGCAAATCCATTGCACAATGCATTCGAAAAAGCTACCTTCAGCTGTAGACAGGCAGGGTGAAGAAGCCTGTCCACAGTCTGAAAGAGCACAGTTGGTCAGTTCCTCCCGACAGCAATCTCCCTGGACAGGAATTCTGCCATCTTATGGTTGATTGCCCCCTGGTATGCACCATAGTGCATACGTAGGGCCAGTTTGTCTGCCCCCAGGCCAGACATCTGCCAGCAGTGCTCTAATCTCTGACCCAGAGTCTTCATCTCCTTGAGCTCCCCATCAAACCAAGGGGAACTCAAGTGAGAAGACCTGGGTTGTACATGGACTGGTGCGAGGGAGTCAAGTGCACCAGAAAGCACCCTATTATAGGCATCCACTACTGCGCACATCCCCCCCACATGCATTGTCCACACTAGATAGGTCAGCCACTGCCAGAAAAACCTCGGGGGTAAGCCCTCTCAAAGGGCAGTAGCTGACCATCTCTGCAGGGGGAGGGCTACCAGGAGGAGCCCCAAACCAGAACTTCACCGTGCAATGATTGGACCAAATGAAACTATCAACACTGAAACTATTTATCTCAAGCCCCAGTGTGAACACTAAATCCAGCATGTGGCCACCTTGATGAGTCATGGAAGATACTCCCTGCACGAAGCCCAGAGAAGACAACATCTGGAGGAAATTATGACCCAGCCGAGAAGATTCATCCTCAGCCCAAACATTGAAGTCCCCAAGCACTAAACATCTGGGGGCCTCCAATGTTTCACCGACCACAAAATCAGCCACTTCCTGCAGGAAATATCCAGTTGCCCCGGCAGGGCGATAAATCAGGAGGACCAAGTAATCTGCACCTGGTCCCCCATGGATGGCCACTCACTCAAATGAATGTGGTGTTCTCACTGGGTGCACAGTGAATCCCAGCTCAGATGTAAAACAGATGGCTACCCCTCACCCCTGCGTTCCACTCTGGGGCAGTGCACTACAGTATACCTGGACAGGATGGCAGCCTCTAAAACTGGGTCAGCATCATCACCAATCCAGGTCTCCGTAATGTAAGCCAGATCGGCCAGAGAAACCAAGTCCGCTATAATTTCAGTCTTGTTTCTGACCGATCTGGCATTGCAAAGCACCGCCCTCAGGGGATTAGTGGACAGTGCAGCCCTACTGGCTACCTGCCCACTCAGTCTGGTGGAAACCCTGGTGACAGGATCTAAACACGTTGAGCCTCTCCCCAAGTCCGGTCTAATCCCGGGGCACCTTCTGCACCCCACCACCTTGATCCTACCACCCATAGTGCATGGGGCACCCAGCTCCAATCGAATCCTATGACTCCTCCAAATTCCAACCTCCCTACAGCACCTAGCTGTAGTATCTGATACTGGAGGACTGAAAAAGGGCCAAAGATCAAACAGCCGGGATGCCCCATACACTATCCTGGCCCGACCCAGATTTGCATGCATTCTCAGACACATCCTCCCCAACTACATAATCCCAAAAACAGAACAAAACTCAACCAAACACAAAACACACACACACACACACACACACACACACACACTCAAAACACACGTACACACAAATCAAATCACCAATAAACCCCCCAAAACAATCCCCTAAAACAAAACTCTAGATAAAATCTTCAAAGGGAATTCAAGAAAACTACAAATCGAGTAAAAATGCCAATACTCAGAATGGCACAGTCACTTTCTATTCAAAATTTTCAATGTCTTTCGGCAGTCAAATTCCCAAGAGAAGTCCAAAATATAATCCTCAAGAAGCCCCGGCACCACTCTCACCAGCCGCTGGGACCTCTAAAAAGATCCCAGAAATTTTTTAGGCCCCACAATCAATAAGTCCATGGGGGCCCAAGTCCCAAAAAGCAATCTTCAGGTGAATATCCCGAATGGCACTCTCACTGCCAATAGGAAGATCTTTCAACAGTCGTTAAAACCACAGAGGTTCTCTCACTGCCTCTGAAGTAAAAATTCAATTCATATGCAGCAAATAAATTCCCAATAAGTTATTTATTTAGAGATTGAAACTTGCTTTCGGAATGTCAGGGCAGGGCAGAAAGAAAAACCCCTCCACCACTCACCCCATGAGGGAAATACCCCACACTATGGAGCCACGACCTTAGACCCCAGCTGGAGCCCGCTAAAAAGAAGGCTCCCCAGGAGACCTAGAGGCTGCCGATAGCACATCCACTCTTCATTAGATGTGCATCGGCGCCCCCTGTAGCGACCCCAATGCACACAGACACCCCTCAAAGGATGAGTAGGAAGTGGAATACTAAATGCCCAGATCATCCTCACTTCTGTGAAGCATTACAAGTCCGCTAATTAAAAGCAGCATGGTAAACATATGAAATAAACTCACCAACATAGCATGCCAGCAATACCTTGAAGCAGTTCACAAACACTACTGTCCAACAACCACAAAGTACTTATCTCCCAGTGTGACTCCTCAATGCTTATCCTCCTCCAATGGAATGTCTTCCTAGTTCATTTTCTGGGCTAAACAGATGTCCAGGTCAAAAAACCAATAGTCTCCGTCTCGGTCCCACCAGTCCTTCAGTGAGAACAATAGCAGCACCCCAAATACGGCGCACAGTCTGATACAGAGCAAAATCTGCAACACACGCCCATCCAACACAGCAAACACCAGAGCGGGAATGCAGATCCAGTCACGCCTGCCCTCCAGGTCCAAACAACCGGCATTGCTCCTCTCCGGTCTCCCGATCTGCTGACAGGACCACAGCAGCCCCCAGACTAGATGACACAAATGGGATGAAATGGGGTTCAATAACAATTCCAACAACAGCCCCTGTCTCAGTACAGGACCAATGTCCAGGACTAGGAATCAACAAACAGACACAAATTGCCAAACTGCACTGCAGATAAACGCGGACTGCAGATAAACGCGGAATGTAAAACAAATAAAACAGGACTCCAACTGTCTGGCCACAAAGGAAAAAATATGGAAAGCGGAATATGTGGATATATTCACTTTGGTGAGCCGAGAGGTGGACCCGGTGATGCCAGTACCCACCCCAGATCAAGGGGGGATCTCCCTGGCTGAACCCAGACACGATGCCCAGAACAGGATGTTCCCTCTGCAGACCCCAATAGCTCACCCTCCACCTCAACTGCAGGGAGAAGCAAGGGGAACTTTGGAGGACTCCAGGCAGCTCGGACCAGCCAAGGTTACAGGTAACACATCCAGCGCAGTGGGTGACAGTATAAAAGAATATATAGGGCAAATTGTGGTGGCACTGGGGACAGGAGGGCTGGGGTAGATGAAATCAGCTCTGGCAGTGATTAGCATGGAGAAAGAGGTGCCGGAAAAGAATGAAAAGGGAGTGGAGAGAGAAAGAAAAGGTACAAGGGAGATAGGTGCTCCTAAGATGAGGATAGGCGAACATGTGCCACTGGCCACAAAGGAAAAAATATGGAAAGGGGAATATGTGGATATATTCACTTTGGTGAGCCGGGAGGTGGCAGCCAAGTACGAGGAAACTGAGGGGCATAGGTAAGAGTGAGATGGCAGCGGCCATAGTGCTTTTAGGGGAAAAAAAGAGGACGACAAGTTCACGAAAGGGAAGACTTGGGATGGGTGGTTCCTAGGTTTTGCCACTTTTTCAGCCATCATTCTGGTAAAAAGGCCAGAGCTAGACATCCCGCTCATTACTTATTCATTGATAATACAGAGAGCAAAAGCGAAGGGCGGGGTAGGGTGGTTATACTACGATGAATGTTTTTGGCAGAGAATGGCAACATTTGGGGATGTGAGATGGGATGCAAAGCAGATAGATTTGTGGATGGACTACATAACAAATCAGTGCACACCCAAAGGTGAGTGGGGCAAAAAGGGGTTTACACCCCAGAGATGCTGCTGGGCTTATAACAGGGCCCTTTGTTAGTGGTCTCAATTTTGTTTCTGGCATGCCTGCTCAAAATGCGGAGGAGGGCACCCAGCAAGCAAATGTAGAATGACATGGGCCCAGGGAGCACAGGGGCATGGGGGGCAAGGATCATGTCAACAGTTTTTTCGAGATGGCCAGAGGTTTAAAGGGCAAGCATGGAACAGGGGAGGGCAGGGTAGGGGGAAGGGAATAGAGGGGGTCAGAACCACTGAGGGAAGGAAGGTCAGACAAAATGAGAGGGAGAGGTCAGGGAGGAGCAGCAGGGGGCACAACAGGGAACATTTTGGGATGGCCAGAACCCCCATCAACTTGAAGGCATGGACAGTTTGCCTGGACAGATATCCAGACACGAGCATGCAGGATATGATTTTAAGGGGTTTTAACACAGGTGTTTCATTGCAGTGTATGGGACCCAGGCAAGCAAGGGAGGCGAGCAACCTTGGGTCAGTAAAAGGAAAGGAGGAAATGCTAAGACAGAAGATTGAGAAAGAAAATGCAGTAGGTAGGGTAGAGGGCCCATTTAACACCCCCCCATTGCCAAACATGTGGATCTTGCCATTGGGTTTGGTACCCAAGAAACAAGAAGGGGAGTACAGGGTGATCCACCACCTGTCCTATACAGAATGGGAGTCGGTGAATGATTTCATCAGTGAGGAACATAGTAAGGTGACATATGCTACACTAGAGGATGCAGTCCAGATAATCCGGGCCACAGGGGATATGTGGATGGCAGAAACGGACATTGAGTCCGCTTTCAGACTGCTTCCGGTCAGGAGGGATGACTGGGATCTATTGGGTTTTAAAAGTGGGGGACAGTATTATTTTGACAAAGCAATGCCAATGGGTTGTTCCACAGCATGTGCTACATTCGAGCCATTCAACACATGCCTGCTGTGGATATTCCAAGGAAAAATGGATTATAGGATGGTCATGCATTATCTGGATGACTTTCTTTTCATTGGGAAGGGTGAAAGGGAGACACAGAGGATGCTGGGTAAGTTTCAGGAATTGTGCCGGGAGCTGGGGATCCCATTTGCATCAGAAAAAACAGAGGGACCCAGTAGGGTTATAGAATTTCTGGGGATCAAGATAGATGCCCCAAGTGAAGTATTTAGACTACCGGACAAAAAAGTAAAGAAGTTGAAGGAACTATTCCAGGTACATACCAGCAGGAGACAGGTCCAACTAAAGTTGGTGCAGCAGGTACTGGGGCACCTGAACTTCGCATGCAGGGCCATCGGACCAGGAAGGGCATTCACAAAGAGGTTAGCCAGGGCTACAGCGGGGGTCACCAGACTACATCACTGGGTAGACCTGACGCGAAGTGTCAGGGAGGATTTTAAAATCTGGGAAGAATTCCTCAGGGAGCACAATGGGTGCTCTTTCTGGCAAGAGGAGTTGCTATACAACACAGACCTAGACCTCTACACAGACACTGCAGGGGGGGCTAGGCATGGGGGGGTACCTGAGGGGTAGATGGTTAGCAGAACCCTGGCCTGCCAGTTGGTTGAAGGAGGGGAAAGTAAAAGATATAACATTACTAGAGATCATGCCCATATGGACGTGTACCTTGGTCTGGGGGGAGGAATTACGGGATCAGAAAGTGACACTTTGGTGTGATAATAGAGCAGTGGTGAATGTGCTGAACAACAGGGGAGCCAGGTCAGGCACAGTAATGCAAGTATTACGACTTTTAGTTTTAAGGGCTTTGCAGCTGAACATGTCATTTAGAGCACAACACATAGAAGGGGTACCCAATACCCTGGCTGACAGCCTTTCCCGTCTGCAGCTGGACCATTTCCGGAGACTGACACTGGCAGTGGAAGAACTAAAAACACCCATACCAATGAACATCTGGGACATTGGCAAGAAGGAGCAGAACTATTGTTTCACAGCTCATGGGCGCCTCAGACTCTGAGGGTCTATGATGGGGCCTGGTGAGTGGTTCAAACATTCAGGGCAGAGCACCAGATGGAGGAAAGTAGGCCACTCACAGAGGAGCAGTTGAGCATGTTCACCGTGGAGCAGTGAAAAAAAGGCACAGCCCACACCACTATGGGAGACTTTTTGGCAGGGATTAGTGTTATCTGCAGTCTAAAAGGGTGGAAGGACCTGACAAAATCATTACTCATCAAAAGGATGATGCAAGGACGGAGCAGGTTGAAACAAGGGCTAGCAGATAATAGAAGGCCGATAGGGAACAGTGGCTAATAAGGCTGCAGGACTTGCTCCCGGCAACATGCAGATCAAAGGCCGAGGCCCAACTATTTCACACAATTCACGTGGTAATGTTCGCAGGGGCCATGAGAGTGAGCGAGGTGGTAGGCCATGTTTGAGAAGATACGGAAGGGGGGTTAGAATGGGTAGAATGGGAAGATGTAAACTGGGGGGTAACAGAGATACGGATCAAGATAAGGAGGTCAAAAATGGATCAAAAGGGGCATGGTTGCATAGTGATGCTGAAAGGGCAAGCAGAGGGTTTAATATGCCCAGTACAGGCTCTGTGGGCTTTCACCGCAGGACATAGGAACAGGACGGGGAAATTATTTGTACATGGTGATGGAAAAAGGGTCACTGGCTACAAAGTCACAGCATTACTCAAAAAGGGCATGCAATTCATGGAGGAAGACCCGGCTAATTACTCATCCCATTCCTTGCAGATTGGGGCTGCCTCACAGTGGGCAGCAGTGGAAGAGACGGTGAACAGAATATTGGAAAAGGGATGTTGGTAATCGGCCAGTTGTAAGAAATACATTAGAGCATTGAAGTAAAAAAAAAAAAAAATTTGTTTGAAGGTGGTGCTCCTAGTTTGAGCTGCAGAACTGGGGGTGTGGCAAGACATGGAAAAAGGTGGTGGGAGGACACACACACACACAAAAAAAAGAATAATGAGGGGGGAGAATACAGGTATGACACTATGAGCATGTGTAAAATAATGAAATTTGCTTGAACCCCATAGGTAGAGGGAGGATCACGGAAGTTTGGATCTACGGCCATTCCTATATTTATTGGGCTGGAAAAAGAGCAGAGAAGAAGGCTGGGGGAAGGCAGCTGTACCAGAATGCAAGACACTGTAGGTTGGTCTGACATGGCATATGGGGTATGAGATGGGCACAGCTGCTTCCAACCTTAAAAGAACTCGAGGAATAGCAACCCAGTCCAGACCTCATTATTATACGTCTAGGGGGCAAAAACCTTGCAGGCAGACCTTGGGTAGACACATACTTACAAATAAAAAGGGATTTAGGGGCAATACAACAGTGGTGGCCACAGATGTGCATCGCCTGGCCAGATATGATGCCACAGAGGGTGTGGAGGCAGTAGCACAGCCACAGAGCAGTAGAGAGGGCCAGGAGGAAGATGAATAGGAGGGTTGGGACGTTGGTAAGGCAGATGGGAGGACAGGTGATACTGAGAGGGGTAGAAGAATGGGTAGAAGATTTCTGCAGGGCAGACGGTGTGCACCTGTCGGACCTAGCCATAGATATGTTCAATACAGAAACAATCGGCTTTATAGAAGCATGGAGAAAACATGCAAAAAATGGAATATAAAAAAAAGGGGGAGGAAAGAAAGAAGGAATACAAAGGATATTCTCTGAGGTAAGGGAGAATGGTATCCTAATTATGGGGGAAGCCAGCCATCCAACACAAGCTGGAGACTGGCTAGTGGGGAAAAAGGAGGGGGGAAGGAGGGAAGGGGGAAGAAAAAAGGAATAACACAAGAAGAGAAAGAAGATGAAGGAGAAAGCGGTCTCGGTTTCCACCGTTACCTAATGGAAAAGGAGAAGAAGAAGGCACCCAGGTTTTCACCTGGGGGAAAGATAATCAGAGATTGATATATGGATGGAAATAAATGAAATTTTGAAAATATGATAATAAAGAAATGGAAATGGAATATGGAATTATGAATATAAATAAATTGCCAATCTGAGCACAACAAAAAATGGTGTCTGTCTTTTGTGAGGGAAAAGGGAGGAATCCGGGACAATGGCTTCCACATGTGTTCCATGAGAAAGGAAAGAGACACAAAAAAGAGCCACAGAATATCACACAAAACAGTGTAAACTTGAGCAATAGTAAACAGAGCCACACAAGGCACTGAAGAAGGTCAAAGCAAATTAACATTATATTACAAAAACTTAGAGCAATTAAAAGTCCTAGTGAAACGTGTGTAAAACATTGGAAGAAACAATCATGTTTTAGAGAACTGGAGGGTCAAATCAAATGATACAGTAATTGCAAATTTAGGCCCTATGCACTAATGAGCTTGATATGTGGCAGAAGAGAGCACCTCCAGAGTTGCTGAGAGAGAGAGGGGGCTAACAGTCAGACTCTGTCCCCATCACTGCATATTGCCACCTCTGCTTGCTGCTGACCATGAAAGGGGATATGGAGTCTCCACCAATTGGGCAGACAAAATCCTCAGGGGGATGAGCTATGTGAACAAGCCAAATTAAAAACCAGGCTCCAATTATACTTTAATCATACTAGGACTCCTGTTGTAGCAGAAGAAAGTGCAATTGGAGCTGCTGAGGGCTCTGTTTTTACTTTTTGTGCAAACTGGGTTTCTGTTGCAGCAGACAGAGACCCACTGGAGCTTCTGAGGGAAAGAGGGCTCACAGTCAAACAGCCTGTCTCCCATCCACTGCAAATTGCCATGTCAGTTTTTGCTGACCCTGACAGGGGATATGGAGTCTTTACCAATCAGGCAGACAAAGCCCACAGGGAGGATCTGTGTGAGCCCACTGAATTTGAAACCCAGGCTGGGCTCCTGTTGTGGCAGAAGAAAGCACTGCTATAACTGCTGAGTGCTCCATTTTTATTTTTTTGCAAACTGGACTTCTGTTGCAGCAGAAGAGAGCACAGCTCTACCTGTTGTGGGAGAAAGGGCTCACAGTCAAACAGCTCAAAGATTAAATATCATTCTTATATACACTACCTTCCTTTTTTAATTCATTATCAATTTTTGACTGTTTAAATACCTCTGTCAAGACCTTTAAGACAAAATTGAAATGTTATTTAAATGAGGAAAGTGACTGTAAATGTCTACCCCAGGGTTTCTCAAATGGTGAGGCCAGCCTCCCATGGGAGGCCCCAACCTGTTCCAGCGGAGGCTCAAGCAAGCCTTAAAATGTACTATATTTAAATATCAAGTTTTGGATGCTTCATGTGGAAGGATGCAGCAAAATGAAAGCAAATTATGGCATACAAATGTATGTACAAAATGGTTACCAGGAAAGGCACACTCAACAAACACTTGTTTCTTGGTATGATATGGGGGAAATACAATTCTTGGAAACTATGAAAAACAACATTCAAAATAATGCAAATGAATAGGAACAAGGTAACAACTGACCCATTATATTGGCTGCAGAAAAGCACAAATACAAAGGCTAAGCAGAGAGATACTAGGAGCAAGAGCAGGAGGGAGCAAAATGGTCCCTGAGAAGGTGTTTAAGAGCAGGGTAAAACTGACAAAGAAAACAATCTAACTCATGGAGGTATCGCAACAAGGGGTAAATAGAGTCCAAAAGTCAGAAGTGTGGAGTGAGTAGGCTGACTTGGGAAGGGGGTTTATAGAGCGGGAGAATAATAAGTTCAATAAAATGAGAATAAACTCAACTACTCAAATGCACTTCACTGTATTCTTCATGTAATGTGCAAAGTATGATAGTTGTTCCCACTATGAGGAGGCCCCAAATTATTTCTATATTAGGGGGAGGCTCAAGATGTTTTCCAAGGCTTGGGGGAGGCTCACTATAACAAAGCGTGAGAACGCCTGGTCTACCCTGATGCTTAACTTTAAATGTTTTGAGAATGTATGTTAAGGATGTATGAAAATGTGTATCCCTATGCTTAATCCAATTGTTCTGTAGATGTTTGTTAAGGTTGTTTAATAACTGTCTGACTTCTGTTTTGGTTTTACATATGTAATGCATTTTTTATGTACACTGGTCGACCATGTAAATGGGTCTTCGGCACAAGGACTTTCCAGTTTACACAAACTAAACAAACAAACAAACAAGCTTCTCTCCCCTCCACTGCAGTTTGCCAAGTCAGTTTGCTGCTGACTGAATGAGGATACACAGCCTCCGCCGATCAGTCAGACAAAACCCACAAAGGGTGGAGCTATGTGAGCCCACTCTCCCCTTATCAGTAGTGCTGCTAAGCATTCCTCCTGCTTGAGGTCCTAGCACTAAGGACAAGCACAAAAACATTGACTAGAGTCTGCCAGGAGTCAACCAAGGAAATAGCCAATGAACAGGAACCCTGCCTGCCTGATATCCAGATGCACCTGTGCTGTTTATGGTTTTGTTGTTTGGAGTGTGGTTGTGGGTTGTATGGTAGCTAACTGGCAACAGGTCATGGTTTGGGGAGCTTGCTGCTAGACTGATACCTAGGTAAGAGAGTACTATATTTTCTGCCCATCTGAACCCAGGTACACCTGTATTGTTTGAGGTTTTGTAGCTGCTTTATGGTTGTGGATTGCATGTAGCTGACTGATAACAGGTTGTGGTATGAGAAACTTGCTACTAAACTGATATCTGTGTAAGGTGGGTACTATCTTGTTTGGAGAAAAAAATATTGTTTTAATGTTTGTGTTTATAGCATTTCTATAGCTGTGACATACCTAGGGCAGTTTAAATAAAGGGATGTGTATTGTACTTCAATTATAGCATATCTGTATCTGTCATGTGACTGGGGTAGTTCAACTAAAGGGTTGCATACTGTTATTTAGTAACTTGTACTGCTATTGGCTTAGCCCTTACTGGGTTCTAGTAAAGGAGTTCAGAAAACACAGGGAAAGCAGAAATAAGGATTGTGGGGAGTGATGCAGTGCAGTGGTTGTTGGGCAGCAGTCTTCCAGAACACAATCTGGAGACCATGGTGCTGTTCCATCTAAGTGCACCTCTGAGTCATGGGAGGAGATTGTTACACTCTAGGCTGAGTTAGCTGAGAGCCAGGAAACCTTCTTCCCAGACCAGGAGCCACCAAGTTTGACTCTGTTACCACAAAGGATGCCAAATAGGAGGAATGGCTGGCTTACTGTGGGCATAAGGAGGAGGAGGCAGTGTGACCTGGAAGGTGGGGGGGTCAGAGGCACATTCCTTAACTCGTGCCACTGGGACTGCCAGGAGGTGGAACCTGTGGTAGTGGCCAGGGAGGAGGTGGGGGGCCCTCCCTAGCTGGGACCCCAAGAAGGATGGAAGAGGACCCCAGGGGAAAAGGAAACAATTTCTAATGGAGGACTCAATTGTCAGGGGGACAGAGCTGGGAATCAGAAAAGGGGCAGAGAAGAAAGTCTGGTGCCTAGCTGGCACCATGGGACAAAGGACTGGGAAGCATATCCTATGGATTACTAGGGCACCAGGAATGAAGGGGAAGTTAGATGTCAGTATCCATCTGGAAACAAATGACCTAGTTAGGAATGGGGCAGGAATAGTGCAGGGGGAGTTTAGGGAACTGGGAAGAGGTGTGAGACAAGTAGCACACTCAAAAGCTTTGCAAAAATGCTGCCTGTCTATCATTGGGAAGGAGAATGATCTCCACACCAAGGCCTTCAACTCATGGTTAAGAGAATGGTGTAATAAGCAAGGATATGGCTACATTAGGAACTTGGGGCTCACCTGGGAGGATGTGTTTATACAGAGGTGATGTCCTGCATCCATCCAGGAGGGGAACCACAGTTTAAATGTTAGTTCAATTGACATTTAAACTAACTGAGGGGGTGGTTGAGGAAAAAGGAAAAGAAGAAACTACTCCACCCACAGGCTGAGAGCACTATTAGGGAGATACTGAGGGGAGTGAGTCCCACCAGGTTGCAAGTTAAACAAAGAAGCAGGGGGTTAGTAAAGTAGTAAGTATGGAAAAACAACAGTCAAAGAAGACATGGGAGGAAGAGGGAACAAAAGGAAAATGGGGGCAACAAGCAAACAGCAAACAAAATCTGAAAGGCCATGTGTGCTTCTGCTAGAAGTCTGGGAAATAAGATTCTAGACCTAGAGGCCATCATGGCAGTGTCAGTGGCTCAGTAGGTAGCACACTCGCCTCTGAGGCCGGGAGATCAGAAGGCTGTGGGTTCAGTTCCCACATCTGGCACTTGGGTTAATATCCCAGTACTGACACTGTAATGCAGCATGAGAGGGGTGCTGCATTTCTGAGGTGCCGTCTTTCGGATGAGACGTTAAACCGAGGTCCCATCTGCCTGGATTGGTGGTAGTTCAGGTGGATGTTAAAGATCCCATGGCACTTATCGAAAGAGTAGGGGAATTTCCCGGTGTCCTGGCAAATTTCCTCATTCACTTAAAATACCACCAACAGCTTAATCTGGTTCAAGGTCAGTTGACATTCATCTGTATCCCCTTCCCCCGGGTCGTGCCTGAAAATAGGCAGGATTTGTCTAGTGCACTTACCTGGTCAACAAAAGCTAAAATAAATAAAAAAATAAAAAATGGCGGAGGCCACTCAGGATATTGTAGCCATTACTGAGTCATGGTGCACTAACAGCCATGATTGGGACATGGCCATACCAGGCTACATGCTGTTCAGAAAGGACAGGGTAGGAAGGAAAGGAGGGGGTGTGGTGCTTTATGTGAAGAAAAGCATGAAAATAACAGAAATACACAAAATTTGGTAGGTAGGGGGCAGAGATGTTGTGAGTCACCCTCGAGTCAGGAAATAGAGAGACTATTCAGGCAAGCATGATCTACAGGCTTCCAACACAGGGGGAGAAGTTTGATAAGGAAATGTTTGAAGCAATTAGCAAAATGGCTGAAAAGGGGAAGGTGTTGCTAGTGGGGAACTTCATTCTACTGTGTGCAGGTTGTAAACTCCCAGCTGCAGCTTCAGCTAAAGGCTGGGACATCCTGGACTCCCTGTAGGAGGCTTTCCACATGTAACTAGTCAGTGAACCCACTCATGATGGGGCAATACTGGATCTGGTGCTTACTAGCAGGGATAGTATTGCAGATGTCAAGGTGAGAAGAAATCTGTAGACCAGTGATCATTGTACAGTGTTGTTCAATATAAGAACATCTGGTGAATCCAACCACACAATAACAAGAGTCCTGGACTCCAGAAGGGCTGATTTTAGAAAGATAAGTGGATGCCTCAAGAATTGCCTGGTAGTGGGAGATGACCTTGGGGTGTGGGAATGAGGTGAAGAAACAGTGGGCCAAACTAAAAGAGAGCATTGTGAAGGTAACAAACCTCTGCATCAATCACATAAGGAAAAGCAAATGAAAGAGGAAACCACTATAGTTCTTAAAAAAGGTGGCAGGAAAGGTAAAGGCTAAAAGAGTAGCTTTCAGAAGGTATAAGGAGACCCAGAGAGAGGAGGGTATGGAAGTGTATCAGAAAAAAAAAAAAGAGGAAGACAGCAAAAGCAGTAAGGAGTGCAAAGGCACAAACTGAAGAAAGAATAGCTCAGGCAATATCAAAAGGGGACAAGACATTTTTTAGGTATATTAGTGAAAAAAGGAAGACTAAGGGAAAGCTCATAAAGTTAAAGGGGGTGACTGCACAGAGGGGGACCAAGAAAAGACAGAAGTCTCCAAAAAATAGTTGTGCTCAGTGTTCACAGTGCAATATGTATGGAGGGATCGTGAAAAAGCATCAGAAGCTTTGATGGGAGGAAGGTAGACACTAGTCATTTCTCTTATGAGAGAGTCCAGAACACATTCACTAACCTGAAGCTATGGGACCAGAAAGGTTGCATCCAAGAGTGCTGTAGGAACTCAGTGATGTCCTAGCTGCACCTCATACAGACCTATTTAACAAATTCCCAATCTCAAGCTCTTCAGACATTCGTTGAAGGTCGTGAGGGCTAGTGGAAATGGCATCCTCCCTCTACCCAAATCCCCAATCTCAAGATATGTAGACGTTCATTGGAGGTCATGAGGGCTAGTGGAAATGGCGCCTCCCCACCCAAATCCCCGATCTCAAGCTCTGCGAGTCCGGGAAACTTCACAGCTGTACTGCGTGCTGGCTGCTTCTACGAAGGACTCACTCTGCTCTGCTGCTGCTGCAGTTTTGAATTTTGGTGCCATCTCAATTGTCGGTGCAGATGTGGAGATAGTCTCCTGCAGGGACACATTTACTGTATTGCTGGTTATTTTTGGCATAAATTGAGAGGTGCCTTAAGACCTGGGCGCATTTTACTGTTATTTTCAGTAGCTTCTGCTTAAACGGAAGGGTGCCTTAAGACCTGGTCACATTTTACTGTTATTTTACTTTTATTCCTTTCTGGAGAATCTGAGTGGTGCCTTAAGACCTACTCTAATTCTGAATTCTTGGCACATTTTTGACTGAGCCTTAAGTTTACACAGTCGGAGCTTCTGCGAGCGCCCTAGCAGCATTATCTATTGAAAATTAAATTTACAAGTGCCATATTTCCAGTCCTTATGTTTTGGCTGCCTGTTTAATTTTAGTTTGTGTGCTACATTTAGAGCGTTAGAGATTGCCCTACAGTGAGCATTGTGATTCACATTTTTTATAGCGTTGCGACTGCTCTACAGCGTGCCATTTGAAGCAGTACCTTGCTCATTTACACAGCTACTCTCATTGCTTGGAGCGAGAGCGTACTTACTGGCTTATTTAATGTTATTCTAAGGGAGTTTGTGAGCCAGGCTAGACTTGATCACTGTACTGTTGTTTAAAAACTGACCAATGCACGCTGTCTCGCTGTACCTCCCTTCCCCTTTGTTCCCCAACAGCGAACATATATAAATCATTACCTGTCTTGCTTCTCCACAGATGTTCATTGGAGGTTGTGAGGGCTAGTGGAAACGGTGCGCTCCCCCCACTCAAATCCCTGATCTCAAGCTCTGCAGGTACGGGAAACTTCGCAGCTGTACTGCGTGCTGGCTGCTTCTACCAAGGACTCACTCTGCTGTGCTGCTGCTGCAGTTTGGCCCCACCGATGCAGGGCATCAGCTCTCCACCACCCCCACCACCGCCCTTGGTGAGCACTCCCTTTTATAGGCAGCTTTAACCAATCAGCCAAGTTCTCCATTAGCAGCTTATATTTTTCTACCACTAGAGGCTGCTCTACTGCCTGTTCTCCAGTTTCACTGGACATCCAGAGCTTCAACTCTTAGTGTCATGATGTTTACTCTAATCCTGCTGCTTTGCCATTTGCTCCTTCCCGCCCATTCCCCCTCCCTATCGTACCCTGTTGCACCCCAACCCCCCTCCTCTGCAGTTGGCCTCAGTCTGAATGCTTGGCAGCTAGTGATATTCTGGGTAAACTCGACCCCCCAGGACCCTGTTATAGGGGTTTGGCAGATAACCTACACTCCTTTTACTCACTGTGACTGCCTGGCTAGTCATTCAACCCTGGTCACTCCCCTGGGGGCTGTCCTGACTCAGAAACCTCAACTTCTAACACTGTCGACCTCCTTTGACTTTCACTACTTCCTTCAGACCTACCTTAAGAAACATTCACTACCCATTCCTACTGTCACCACCACTATACCACATACCCTGATACCCCTCGTTGGTAAGAGGAAGTGTGCCTGGTACCCCTCCACAAGGTTCCTGCTTCTCCTCCTCCTCTTATTGGGAAATATCCATCCTAATCCTGGACCACCTATTGACATGATGCCTCCCCAACGTACCCAAGGTCAGTGGCTCATTGCTTCTCTCAATATTTGTAGCATCCTAAAAAAATGGGACTCCTTCCAGGGTTGGGTACTGCAGCACCAACCGGATGTCATGGCAGTGTGTGAAACCTGGCTCACCCCTCGAACTCCTGATTCCTCCATATGTCTGCCCGGGTTTATCCTTTACCATGCAGATCAACATGGTAAGCGAGAGGGTGGCTGTGCCCTCTATACTAAGGATACCTTACAAGGTCACCTTCTCCACTCCCCTCAATTGGGGGCTGGCACACAGGCCCTCACTGTCAAACTTGCTCTGGGAAGAGCCCAAAGCCCTTTATACATAACTACACTCTACATTCCCCCAAGGGACCAAAATTCAGCCTTCCAAGCAGTGCTGTCTTATCTGGACACACTGCCCTCCCAGTCGGAACTACTTGTACTTGGTGACTTTAACATCAATTGGCTAAGCAACGATGCCACCCCACACGTTGATCTCGCCACAGTCCAAGATCTAACACAACTTGTCACTTCCCCCACACGTCTGGACCCTCATACCGGATGTTCCTCACTATTGGACCTCATCTTCTCCAATCGCCCGGGTAAGATCACCAATGTTTCCATACTTCCAGATGCTCTCAGCGACCACTCTCCTGTTTTCTGCTCCTGGTCCTGTAAAATCCCAAGATCCCCTCCCAAAATAATTGTGCAATGTAAGCTTGGTCCTGGTAAACTGGCACATCTAAAAGCGCATCTCAGGGTCATGGATTGGTCCTTCATTTTCACCACTGCAAACCTAGACTGTGCCTTGGACCTATTTACCAGGTCCTTCAATAATATTTGTGACCTCTATGCGCATTTCACGAAAAGAATGGTCAAAGGCAATCACGTACCGTGGTTCACTGAAAGGCTCAAGTCTTTAATGTGAACCAGAGACTCATTATGGCATCTCTCCATTGAGTCCGGCCTCCCCCTTGATAGACAGAATTATAGAATGGCCCAGAACAAGTGCACATGGGCCATTCGCAGGGCAAAAGCAGATTATTATAAATCCACCTTAACCTTGTCCTGGGGCTCCAACCTCAAGTTCTGGAACAACATTAAAGAAATATGCAGTAAGGTTCCCAACCTGGTCCCCTCCCAAGTCATGTCAAATAGGTCCTTGACCTCTGACCCCACTCAAATTGCTGCTGTTTTCAGTGATGCTTTCTCCAACCTTAGCCATGTTCTCCCCCTGAACTTCTATGACCCACCTGCTCCTAGCAATCCAGTGCCTCACCTCGGTCCCCCCTCTTTTATTTTTGCCATATTTCTCCTAAATCAGCTGAATCATACCTTACTGCTGCCCTTAGTCACGCCTCCTCCAACGCCAACTCCCTTGATCTCAGAATTCTTAGGCTCTCTCTTAAGGAAGTCCTGGCTCCTCTCACCCACATTTTAAACCTTTCCCTCTCACTGGGTAAATTCCCAACCATTTGGAAATCCGCCTCTATCACACCCTTATTTAAAGGTGGTGACCGCTCCTCTGTCAACAATTACTGCCCTATCTCCATACTTCTCCCCTCTCCAAGGCCTTGGAGAGGATAGTTTTGGATCAGCTCACTGACCACCTCAATAAATATAACCTACTCTGCAAACAACAGTATGGTTTCCACAAAGGTCACAGCACAACTACTGCCTTGCTGGAGCTAACATCACACATCCATACTACATTGGATAAAGGCCACATCACAGGTGTGATCTTCATCGACCTCACTAAGGCCTTTGATACCGTCCATCATTCATTACTCCTTACCTCCTTGTTCAACCTTGGTCTCTTACAGGACTCTGTGGGATGGTTCACATACTATCTTGCTAACCCGGACCCTTCAAGTCAAAAATGGGAATACCCTATCCTCCAAATCTCCTGTCCTCTCAGGGGTCCCACAAGGGTCTATTTTGGGTCCCCTCCTTTTCAGCCTCTTCCTAAACTCCCTCCCCACATCCTGCTCCTTCAACCTATTACTATATGCAGATGATGCTGTCATCTTCTCCTATAGTCCAGACCCCTCTCAACTCACCACTCCCTCCAGTCCTCTTTCAACACTGCCAAAAACTGGTTCACCTCACAACGCCTTATTATTAACTATAAAAAAAAACAAAGGTATGCTCTTCGCTCATCCGCAGAATTCCAGGAAACATTTTTTTCCCTCAAATACTATCAGTGTCCCAGACCCCCTCTGGAATTTGTTCATTCCTTTAAGTACCTGGGCATCACTTTGGACTCTGGTCTTACTTACCATGAGCATATACACCAATTATCCAAGGCCCTAAATATTAGGCTTGGGCTTTTGTACCGCTATAAACATTGCCTTACCCCTGAGGCCCTGAAGCTTGTGATCTCCTCCTCGGTTCTCTCCCTGCTAGACTATGGCCTTCTGACTTTCGGAGGTGCAAGCCCCTCAGCCCTGGATAGTCTTAGACTTGTGCTAAACAAGGCTTGTCGTCTTTTACTAGGGTGTGACAGACTTACCCATACCTGTGTGCTATGTAAGGACACCAACTGGCTTAACCTTGATAATAGAATCAAATTCCACACATGTCTCTTAGTAAAAAAAAAAAATCACTCTTGGCCTTGCCCCTGCGGCACTCACTTTCTTAATCACCTTGGACCCTAAAGTTAAGCACACCCATAGCTCAGATACCCATCATTTCTCCATCCCTTCCTGTTGCACAACTCAATTCCAAAGATCCTTTTGCTACAGGGCACCCTTATGGATGAATAACCTACCCTCCTCCTCCTTGCATTTTGATCAAAGAATTGGTCGCTTCAAAATGCACCTTAGGGCCCATCTTCGGTCCTCAACTGACTGTGACTGTTCATGAACTGGTGACTTGTCCATCTAAGACTGACAATGGCCTCTTACTTGCCTCTGCTTAAAGCTCTTACCTCCGCCAGCTAAGGGATGTTAGATTCCAGTCGCTTTAAACTGTCTCAAACTGGTCTACTTCCTGAATGTCAGCCTAACTTTCCTGTTGTAACATAATTTTAATCTGTAATAGTCAATCACTGTATTTGTATCTGCACTAATTTGTATTTGTATTTGTGCATCTGACCAACTATATGTGACGTGGAACCTTTGTAAAGGAGTCTTTGACTCAAAGGTATTTCTGATTTTCTGAAAATAAATAAATAAGACTTGTGTGCTCCCAGAGGACTGTAGAAGGGCAGATGCAGTCCCACTTCATAGAATTGGTAGCAGGGAAGAGGCAGGCAATAATAGGCCTGTCAGCCTGAGATCAGTGGAGAGTAAGTTAATGGAAACACTAATAAAGGAACAGATTGTGGAATATTTGGATTCCAGTGGGATACAAAAATCGAAGACAGCATATATTCATAGGAGAGGAGGTCATCTCAAACAAATCTGATAAATTTCTTTGACTGGGTGATGAAGGAGTTAGATCAGGGTGAAGCAGTAGACATGGCCTACCTGGACTTCAACAAGGCTTTCAATAACTTTCCACATAGGAGATTGGCAAGCAAGCTGAGTAGCTTGGACATGGGCAAAAGGTGGTAACCTGGTAAGAAAACTGATTAGGGGATAGGAGACAGAGTGGTAGTTAATGAAGTTCACTCTGAGAAAGGGAGGGGTCCAATGTGGTAAGTCAGACTTCAGTAGTGGGATGGGTCCTCCTTAATGTCTTTATTAGTGACATAGCAGAGAAGCTAGAAGGGAAGGTCTGCCTCTTTGCAGATGACATGAAGATCTGCAACAGAGTGAGCACTCAGGGGGTGGGGGGAGGGTGGAAAGGATGGACAGAGATCTGAAAAAACTGGAGGAGTCATCAAGGGTATTACAACTGTGTTTTAATTCAAGAAAAGTGCAAAATAATGCACCTAAGCTATAGAAACAATGGAGTCAAGTACAAAATTGGTGGAGTGATACTAACAATGAAAAAGCTGGAAAGAGACCTGGGGATAATCATATCTGATGAAATAAAGATGGCCAGGTAGTATGATAAGACAGTTGGCAGAGCTACTGGGATGCTGTTGTGCATAGCAAGGAGTATCATCAGCAGAAAAAGGGAGGTGGTGTTTCCCCTGTATAGACGCTAATAAGATCCCACCTTGAGTACTGTGTCCAGTTCTTCAGACAGCATTTCAGAAAGGACATAGAATGGAGACTGTCCTGAGTAGGGCTACCAAAATGGTGCAGGGTCTGCATCATAAGCACTATGAGGAGAGGATAAAGGAGCTCAATATGTACACCCTGGAAGAGAGGCGGGGGAGTGAGGGTGTATGATAGAGACCTTTAAATATCTTTTGAGTTTTAATAAGGTAAAGGAGGAGACTATTTTTCAGTAAAAAAAAGGTGCTCTGGACACTGGGACATACTAGGAAGCTGGAGGGGGGTAGGTACAGGAGAGACTGAGGACATATTTTGTTAATGGATCTTTCATGTGATCTCAAAATATTTCTTCACAGAAAGACTGGTGAATTCCTGGAACAGTCTTCCTGCTGAGGTAGTGGGGGCAAAAACAGTGGCGGGATTTAAAAATAACTGAAACAGGCACAAGGGAACAGTAGGGGTAAGGGGGAAGGTGCACTGTAAATCAAGTGGGTCCACAGCAAAAATGAAGGTAGGAACAAATAAATCAATTCAACAGACTGGGTAGGCCAAGTGGCCCTTATCTGTTGACAGATTCCATGTTTCTATGTACATACAAGTAAAAGTGCATACTGAGCCCTTCTTTAATGTGCCACACATTTTGCAAAACAGCACACATGGAACCAGCATTCAACATCCCTCCAAATCATCACCCCTGAAGTACGCTGTAGTACAGAGGAGAATAAGCAGCATGGTGATGAGGAAGGAAGAGTCATCTGGGACACCGTGCTTCAAATTGGAAGCCCATTTCAGACTGGAAGTGGCTTCTCTGTTCCTGTGGAGCAAGGGATCTCATAATACAGCAGTCAATGGCTAGGACTGTGTATTCCTTTCTGGTAAGTGAGGAGATTATTGATTTGACCTAATCAATTGAATGCCTGCCCGTAAGCCCAATGACACCTAGCCCACCTCAGCAAGGGGGGGGGGGGTGTCTGGGTGTGGCCCAACTTCTTTTGAGCAGGTATTCCCAATAAAGACAATACCAGATTAACAAGAAGGCTATGGCAGTCTGTTGGCTGGCACAACTGTTCATTCCAATACGTGCCTGAAACTTGTTAAAACAGTTATTACAAATGCATGTATTGGGGTGGCTCAGGCTGCCATGACTTCATTCCACATCCACCCCATGCCAGATGTGTGGGATTGGGCTCAGCCAGGGGAGATAAGGCATGCATGACTGTGTGTCTCTGTTTGTGCATATGTGGGTCTCCACTGGACACCTGGGATGCATGTGACTGAACTCTATGCACTGTGTATCACAGCATGAAAAGCAAAATTATATTACTCCACACAGCCCAGTGGAAGGAAAGGTGAACATAGGTCAAGGACTGAAGTGGAAAGCAGAAGAAGTGGGAGGTGGTATTCCACAAATCCATTATTCTATATGAGAATGTGGACTGTTCAACATTTTTGGCATCTAGGAGAAAGGATTTAAATTAATCAGCAATCCTTAGGGGTAAAGGGAGAAGGGGGTAAGAAGATGATATGGAAGTTTATCACTGTCAATTAATATTTGGAGGTGAACATACTGTAGTCCTATGAGTGATAGGGTTACCACCTTTTAAGAAGCCCAAAGTGGGACATTTCTTACTGAAACGTGATTTTTCGCAGGACAGTACCTAACCTCGACAGATGCAACAGACTTGCTTTCACTATATAATCAGAATTAAGGCCAAGTATTGTAGTTTCTTAGTTGCTTCTAGTGTTTCTTATCATTTTAAGGTATTTTAGTTAAGCTATTGTAGTTTTCTAGAACATTTAGTGGAAAGTTAGAAAATATTTTTTCTACTGTAAAATCAGGACATTTAGTATTTTTCATGTTTTTTTGCAGGACACAGCTGCCCAAATCAGGACTGTCCTGCGAAAATCAGGACAGGTGGTAACCCTAATGAGTGAGGCAAATCAGCAGCAACATTGTATATTATGCAAGGATTTGCACGAGGAAGGAACTTCTAGATAAGCTGATACATGAAGGACTAAAGTGTCCAATCTGGCCAGTAAGGATTCAGAGGTAGAGCTGAAAACAACATCCTCAGAATCATAGACCAAGAGAATCATTTTACCAATAATAACCTGCTGAAAGTATTAGATAAACTGATTTAATTACTAATGAAGGATCCAAGATTACGGACCTATTTAACATGACTGGAATCCAAGCAGTGCAACAAGTCAAGCTGGTAGTCAAACTATTTCCAAAATAATAAATATGGGAATTTATTCCAAGAAGAGTTGCAAAGGGTGTGTATGCAGTGGAGAAACATGCACAAACTTAGTTTTAGTTCCAAATGGCATTGCAATATTACTGTAAATGACAACTACAGTACACGAAAACTGTCTCTTTGGCCCAATATATTTCTTCAGTTCCTGCTGTTTATTTCTTCCCTGAAGTGATTATCTTCTTGTGACATTGTGTTAAGGTTCGTGACAGTAGGCAGAGAAGTCATAAGTGTGGCCTCAGGGCTTGAATAAAAAAAGCAACAACTCAAGTCTGTGGGAAAAATATCCTGTATAATGAAAATACAGTTAGAAACAATAAATAAAAGGACATGAAATTCAAATTTCTGGGGGAATTTTGTAACTAAGTTACAAACCTAGAAACACAGACAACAATAGCAGAAAAAAACAAAGGTCCATTTAGTCTGCCTGGAGTTCCTTGTCTGCCCTAGGGCCTATTGTCCATACATGGTTTTATCCCTCCTGGTCCCACCCCCAACTCCCCTACCTAAGACTGCTGATCTGAGCAACCTTCAAACCCTTCTCTCTGACCCAGTCATGCTTCTAACCATTTAAGGTGTTGGTGCTCTTTACCTCCACTGGCAGACTGTTCCATGATTCCACCACACTTTTTGTAAAATATAACTTCCTCACTCTCCTCTTAAACCTCCCCCTGCCCCTACCCCCCACACAGTTTTCACTCATGTCCTTAGGTTCCAGACTCTGTACTCCTACTAAATATTTTGCAACAGTTTTTCTTGTTTATTACCTTCGGGAATTTGAAGTTTTCCATCATATTCTGCTCTCTCACCTAGTCTCTAGTAAGTGCATGTTTTATGCCTTCGGATGATCTTCATTCTGTAAGATATGCCCTATTGGTCCTGAATCATCTAGGTCACCCTCAGTTGCACCACCTCCAGCCTGTTCCTGTCCTTCCTTGGGGGAGGACTCCAGAACTAAGTGCGGTATTCCAGATGCAGCTTTATCAGTGACCTATATAGAGGTAGTAGTGCCTCCTGTTTACTGCAGTCAATGCCCCTTCATCCTATTAGCCTTCCTATTGACTTTGTTACTGCAGTCATAATTGCATCTTGCTTTTTAAATTATTTACAGCAGCTTTATATTAATTGATTCCATTACTAAGACATGCAATCTGACATGACTGTTGACGCAATCTAAAATTTCTTGACAAATGGTGCCTTTCAGGTTTCTAGCAGTGGGTCTCAAATCATAACCTAGTTCACCAACTCTAGCTGTTGCAAAATAGAAGTGCAACTGATCTTCTTTTTACCTAGGTGTGTCTTTTCAAGTACAGCAATTAAGACTGAACTTGCTGCATCAGTTTGTGCATCAAACCAGTGCCAACAATGTGCTGATATGAACCTGAGCCCTTAAAAATGGCATGACAGAGCTGTAAACACAAGTTCCAGTAACATATCTTCTACCAATTAAAAGTATATTGTCAACCATGCAACTGAGAGAAGCCAAAAATCTTTTTTTCTTGTATTCACAGTTTAATCAACAAAGAGGAATCTATGTCCCTCTACAGATTTTGTGTTTCTGCTGCTGTGCTGTATCACAGCAACAACATGTACCAAAGAAAAAAGTAAGGTAGTGTATTACAATTGTTGCTCGGTGGCAGGAATCAAACATAACTGAACTATATCCACTAATATCACAAAGCAGTTTATGTAAAACATATTTACCAGAAATTTTACCTTTTATGAATGAACTAAAGATTGGACAAATAACTTTATAAAAACAGCACTTTTAATAATTTGATACGCACCATTTTTGGAAAGAATAACTGCCAGGTATTCCTTGTAGTAGGAGTTCACATAAAGTAGTAAGCTTGGTGTCAGTGTTGTCCGGAAGAGAAATGCAATGTTTTCCTTGTTAAATGCCCTATCAGCATAAAACGAAGAAGCATGGGTACTTGAGTTTTTACTAAACGAGTAATATTTCTGAAAGGTGTAGATCACTGATGCTCCGGCTCCCAAGTAAGCAGACACCTCTGAAAGTACATGTGATTTTGTGAATCAAAATTATGGTAGCATCACAAGAACATTACATTTAGACAAACATAAGTAAGGAAAGTCATGAAAATTGTAATGAGACAGTAGAAATCAAGGAAGGGATTTTCAAAAGTCTTATTACTGTATATGGCTATTTTCAAAATTTAGACTTGCATGCAAAATTCCGAGCTGTTTTATGGTATTTTAATCCATTTTTTTTATGAAAAAACATTAGGCATATATGTAAATTACAGACCAGGTCACACTTTTACTGGAAATTGTGTCCAGGTACATTTAAACCTCCACTTTTCAAATTGGACTAACTACAGAAAGTTAGAGTTTAGATAATTGGATTTAGCTATGGTCTGTTCTGGCTTTCAAAAATGGAAACAGAAAAATGTGCTTATAACCAATGTTGTGCAATAGAAAATTGTATCTCGGCGTAGGCTTTGAAAATCTCCCCATACTGTTTGACATAAAAATGTCTGCAATTTATTGAGATCTTTATGAATGTTTTACTGCACAGTTTATTATGACATTCTCCAAAGACATTGAGGAAATATCACAAGGTGCCCTATATTAAAAAAAGTAGGTGCACAGTCTTCATGTTTGATTCGAACTGTATGTAACATGATCCCATTCTTACCAATAAATTGTGGCACAAAGTGGTTAGTATGAGCCCTGAGCCCCAATGGTGCCTTTGTGACCCTACCAAGCTGTGCTCAACCCTTTCTTTCATAAACACTTGACTGAAAGAAGGCAGGGCTCCCATGAAATCAATGGCCCATATGGCCTTTTCCAGAAGAGTGGCAGCTCCTGCAATTCCATTTTCAGCAACATGCAAACCACCACCTCACTTGTAGAGCATCTTAATACTGAAACCAGAAGTGGGCAAGAGGCAAGGAATGATTTATGGATGTGGGAACACTAAAAAATAGTGGCTTGTGAAAAACAAACATTTGAGGCAAAGGAGAGATAAGGGGGTCCAACAGAACAATTAGGGACAGATACTGATTTGAGAGCAGGAGGGGGCCACTGGACCACCAGAACAGAAGGCCAGTGGGCAAAGGATAGAAGGAACAGCAGGCACACAGGGGGCAGTGAGGTTTGTATGGCAGCTTCAGATGGGAGAGATTTAGGGGCAGGACTCCCATGCACTAATATATTGCAGCATGGCATACCAATAGAGATTATGTGGCTGTTACTAAGAAGACTGTTAGTGTGCACAAGTATATCTGCTTCCTGTAACACCGGGATTGCAGATTTGCACTGATAAACTGTGACGGGGGATCCTTCTCCTGTGAATGGTGACAACTTTTCTGTCGCAAGCAACAGTACCCCAAATTTCATGTTGCTGCACAATTGTGACTGAGAGTGTGTCTCAAGATGTTTTAACTGGCCATTAATCTGCATGTTTGTGTTTGTATATTTTGAATACCAAATTGTTAAGCTATCTCCCCCAAAGTTGAAGTATAGGGTGTTTGAATACTGCAGTTTCTAGTCTTCCATGAACGGAGGTGTGCATAAATTGTAGGGTCAATGTGTGGATGAAAACATTTGATAGTGCTGCTCAATGTGCAAATGTGGATACTAAAAAACATCATTGTAGCACACAGGAGGATTCTGTGTACTGTTTAGAAAGCTGACTAAAATGATTATGGATTTATTGTAGAATGCAATGTAGCTTATAATAGTTATTATTCTTATATGTGAAATGTTAAATGCACAAAAAGAAAGCATTAAATGTGAGCAAGCCCAAAACATCAGTGAGCTCCCCAAACAGATGAATGGTTTCCAAGGTGTACATAATTTGGAGATATCTAAGCCTTGCACTTTTTTTCTATGCACATTTTATGCCCCTGATTGTTCATAAAATGCCCCCTTCCATCCCGTCCCCTGTGTCATGTCACCTGGCTTCTCTGGGACTTACAATCTTGCTGATGTATTGGCTTCTGGACTGTGACAGGATGCCAATCACTGGTGCAGGACCTGCGAGAGAATGGACTTTACCCTCTGGCTAAGGATTATTTTCCACCTTGGTGAGGTTTCCGCTAGGGTTGAAAAGTACAGTGACATGGCAGACAATGTCCATCTTTGTGGAGATGTCCTAACATGTCCTGTCATGGCCCTGCCTCCTGATGCACCCAGACCTGCACTGCCAATTGGGCATCTCCAGATGGCAGTAATGCAACAAATCACAGTAAACCCACTCCCCAACGGAGGACAGGTGTTCTCTGGATGATCACTCCTCCTTCCCCCAGCTAACCTCAAGCTGCTCGCATCCATTTCTGAACTTGGGTCACTGTTGTGGCAGGAGGTAAAGCACCTGTGCATCAGCCCTCCCCACTAATGGGCTGGTTTTGCCTTGGACTTTACTATTGTATGTGCATAGGGCCATAGCTATAAGGTAGCTATCAGGGCCACTGCCACCAGCTCTTCATCACTGACTCACTAATCTGTTAACTTGCCTATCCTTCACTAGGAGACAGTATGTCTGTTACCAGCTCCCTCAGTACCCAGCCCACTATAGCTCATTGTGGAACATTCAATGAAAAATACCTCCAGTGGCTCTCATTGCAGCACTATGTAAGGTTACTACCCCCCTCCTGAGGACAGTTTAGTCCCATGGATTCACAGTTAAGCAATGGATAAGCTCACTACCACACTATTAATAAAAGTTTGGTAGTTGAGTCTTTGATCTGTCCCTAATTTAAAAAAAAAGGTAAACTATTTGTGAGTAACACATTTTATTAAACTTCCCCAGTATCATTTTTCGGGGCTTGAATTTCAAACACACTTGTGTTCTCTTAAAAACTGTAATGTACTGCTGTGACAATGCATATGCTGGTTCACTATAAGGAAGCTAAAGTTAAACCACAAAACATTGTTTGCTAAACCTTAGTTCACAAGTATAAAGTCATCTCTATATAGGGCACGCACAGGCATACATTATGGCTAACATGTCCACTCACATACCCCCACATACAGACCTCATCACCCCTCCAACTTCTTCCCACAGACATTTTCTGGACTGACCAAAGGCCTGCTCCTCTATATGACTGAATACAGTGACTTGCTTTCAATTAGAGGTGTGTAAAAAAAAAAAGTCCTATTCTAGAACTGAAGCAAAAGTCAGATGTTTGCTTCTGCAAAAGTTTGGGAATCCACTTCTGAATATTCGTGGAAATTCTGCCTGCTCTGCACCCTACAGTCCACCCCACGCCCCCACCCTCCAATGGTCACTGGATTCATTGATCACTGCCCAATGTTAACATTTAATTCCCAGCTGATTTGAGGTCCTTCCCCCCACCTGATCACCCACCCAATATGTTTAAATAAAATTTCTGATGGCTAGTTTGTAACTGTAATTTTCGTGAAACTGCTCCATTTCAATGAACAATGTGTGACTGTCATTCTTGTGAAACTGTTTTACTCCTCGTGATCTTCAATTGTACCTAACCTGCCTGTGAATCATACATGTCCTGATTGTAATGTCTGTTTTACTCTATTTACCTTGAGTTGTTCCCCCTGTTTATTCTCCTGTAGCCTGTAATGAAACCCAGGTTGCCCCTGAAAAGGGGCTGTAATGGTCTCATTGGGCCTAACCAGTCACCAACATTTTAAATAAATAAAAAAAAAAATAGTGGTCCCCCCACCTGATCACTCACCCCATATATTTAAATAAAATACCTGGTGTCTAGCAGTCCCTCCCCCAACCCGATCACCTGCCCGATATGTTTAAAAAAAATACCTGATGACTAGCATTTCCTCCTCCACCACATATGGAGCAGGTGATTGTGTTGGGGGAGGGACTGCTAGCCACCAGGTAATTTATTTAAACATATGCGGCAGATGATCTGGTGAGGGGAGGGACTGGTAGCCTCTAGGTATTTTATTTAAATATATGGGGCAGGTAATCGGGTGAGTGGAGGGACTGCTAGCTACCAGATATTTTTTATTTAAACATATGGAGATGGTCATCGAGTAGTGGGGCTGCTAGCCACCAGAGATTATTTTTAAATAAATGGGGTGGGTGACTGTGTAGGTGGAAGGACCGCTAGCTACATGGAATTTTTTTAAACATATGGGGTGGGTGATTAGGTGGGGGTGAGGGATTGCTAGCCACCAAGAATATTTTAAATATATTGTGGGCATGGTCAGGTGTGGGAGGGACTGCTGGCCACCAGAGAAGGAAATTTTAACATCGGACAGCAATCGGTGAGTCCAGAGACCTGTAGGGGGGGGGGCACTGGACACCAGGGAAAATTTGCAAAAACACATTTGGAAAATTTCTGATCCTGCACAGGTGGAAGTTTGGAAACATGGCAAAAGTTATGAAATTTTGCAGAAGTTCTGCTAAGGTGGAAATCGTAACTTTTGCCCACCTCTACTCTCAATACAGCAAGTTGGAATACTTACTGCTGAAAAGGAAGTACATGCAAGCATTCATTTTCTTTGCAAGGAATGCTTTTAGTTATATTGGTATGTGTAGGTTAGTGATATATTATACTGTACCAATATGAAAGTTGCAGAATTCAATCTTTCAGTCACCCCCACCCTTTCTTTTTTTAGACACTGACATGTTTTAAATAGTTCAACTAATCTACACTTTTTGTAAAGATATGCTTTTGCCTAAAGGAGGAACCTGTGTGTGCTGAAAAAAAAATGTATTGCAGCTGACCTGCTGGTCCAACAAAATACATACATTGGAAATTATCAGGATTTAATGCAATGTCACAGATTTCTCCATGACAAAAGGGATTGACTACCATTAAAGGGACACTGTCAGCTTTTTGGACTCATTTTAAGGTGTCTTAAATCACCGTGTCTGGAGCAGGCTTTCGCAATGTAAAAGACTTAGAGTTAAACAGATTTGCAAACTAGTTCAAGATATGAATTTGTTTTTTAGAAATGGTATTTGGAACATCCTGACTGAAATGTTGTTAGAACGCATCCATGAGGTAGAAAGGCTCAGAGCCAAGTGGAAACTCTTTCAAGAATGAGTTAGCTATTCGTGGTGACATACAGTATTAGAAAAAGGTTGTCTGTTACCGTTGATGCTGCAGATATGAACAAGGTGATTCGTATCCAAAACTGAGCATTGTAACATGTTTATTTTGTATATTAAAATCAAAGTTGTGACTCTGGGCATGTGCTTTGTGCCAAGTCAAAGCCTAAATTTTTATATAGAAAATGAAATGGGTTACAGCACTCGGTTAAGAATGGAAATCATTTTGTATATATATGCAGCATGAACAGTAAGAGGGACAACTTTTTTCTAGTATGTGACCAAGAATAAAAAACTCATTGACGAACGAGTTTCCCCTCGGATCTATGACTCTCTAGCTCATGGATATGCACCATCATCATTTTGGTTGGGACATCCAAAATATTGTTTTAAAAATAATACACATCTTGCACTAGTGTGCAGATCTGTTGCCCTGTATGTCTTTTACATTGCTAAAGCTTGCTCCAGATACATTCATTCAATGCACCTTCAAATTCAAACAGGAGGTTGACAGTGTCTCTTTAAAAGTGACTTGTTTCCTGATGTAACTACAGAATTCTGTAATATTCTCCCTTACATATTTGCAGGCTCCATTGTAATTCACCTAATTTTTCCTTTACAAGCTAATTTATTGACACATTCTTTTACCCGCTCTCCACCAACCTCCACTCTTCTTTCACTGTAGCTAACGGATGTCTCCTACTCAGCCTCAGAACCACAGGACACTGGGATGCCAACACACTACCACTCCATAGTGCCTTTTCAGATTTCCTCTGAGGTGGGACCTCCCTTTCAGTGCCCTGGAGGTAGGCAGCAACCCAGGTTCTGGTCATCAAGGGACAAGAGCAGCTGAAATCATCCCAGGGAGATGGGAATTGAAGACCAAATTTGCAAAAGTTGAAGGACTGGACTTCAACTGTCCAGTCAGTAGTATTTTCCCAGTTTTCCTACTCTCTATATTTAAAGGTTGTGCTACCATGCAGCCAGAAGCCAGTTCCATGTTCCCTAAACAAACTTGTGGATCCTTAGTGCACAGCCAATTGTACTCCTGTAGGTGGAAGCACTGAAGTGGGAGGTGCAGCCTTCCTAAGGAGAAAAGCATCCTATTGTGAACTTAAATCTTCTCCTTCTGACTCCAAAGAGCACTAGGGTTCTAGCTGCAGGCCTGGGTCACCTGTGTCAAAAGCCACAGCACTGACAATTAACGGGGTTCGTTAAACCATTTTTTATCAAGTTTTAGTCAGGTTTAGAAAAAGGATTTTTATTTCCTGGCATCTGATTGGCTAGTACCCTTGCCGGAGGGGGGGGTACATTAACTTTCAAAAGATGCCCAGGAAATAAAAAGTGCCAGCCTACAGTGCCCCTTCACCCACTGAAATATCCTACTGCCCATCCCTGCTTCCTAATTGGGCAAAAAGCACCCCAGTGAATTTGAAATCCCTGCCAATTTTTTTATCATGCTTAGCGAGAGATACCCCCCTCCCCCCACTGCCGAATTCAGTGGCATCTGCCACACAAACCCGCACACCAACCTTCCCGGGACTCACTTCACATTACACAAAAGAAAAAGTTGTCATACATTTTAAAACAAAAAGCAAGCCGTCATGCTAATCGGCTTCACTCACATGCAGTGTGAACTGCATTTAAACGGCAGCGGCGCGCGCATCTCTGTAACAAATAACTGCTGTTTGCCACACATTTTGCACGCTGCAGAAACACATAAAAAGATGGAAAAAGCCTGCAAGATAAAATCCAGCAGTACCTTATGCTGCCCATGATGATCACAAAACATACCTGTAAGTCTCCCCCCCACCGCTGAACTGTACTGTTGTGTCTCAGACTGACCGCTTTCCTATACGACCACAACAGCTTTGTTTCCTATTAAAAAAAAAGGGAGCATCAAAATGAGAAAAGCCCTTTTCAGCTGTAATGGCAGTTGCCTGGGAGACTGAGAGAGCAGGGATGGCTAAATGAGTACACAAAACTGCCGAAACTCAATAAAAATGATTTTACTCACAGCATTGGTACAGTACTGCTGTGCTTCAAACTGACCATGTTCCCAAGTCACTGGGCCCAATTGCGATTGTGACCACAACAGCTTTGCTTCCAATTTTCAAGAAAGGGCATCAAAATAAAAAAAAAAACATTTCATGGCTAACTAATGGTGATTACCCAAGTGATTGGGAGAGCAGGGATAACTGAAGTCGGGTACCAAAAGCTGCAAGAATTCCATATAAAATTCTAATGCCAGAAAACTAAACCACAGTGCCCTCTACTGACAAGTACAGCATTGACACTGTAGTAGAGGGACTACTTAACAAGAACCTGTATTTTTGTACTATTTATGTCTTTATTAGAATTATTTTTAATCTTTTATTTAAAATCAGTAAAAATGTTACTTATGGACCATTTTCTAAGTGCAATAATACCCTCCAGGGTGGGTGGTATGAGCAATACCGGACCTTCCAGAGGCTATAAGGCACTCCACCTGAGGTATCGGGCCTCATTACACCCCTGGGCAGTCCAGTATTGCCCATTACCACCCACCCTGTGGGGTATTATTGCTTGCATGGCCATGAAGGGCTTGACTGCAGGTGAATTATGCTAAACAGTTTGGGGGTGAATATTTCAGCACACTTTACAAAGAGATGTGTTTGAACTTATATAAATTATAGAAACATAGAAACATAGAATTTGACTGCAGATAAAGACCGCTTGGCCCACCCAGTCTGCCCATTTCCCTATCTAATGGATAAGCTGCAGATCCTAGTTAACCAGCAGCCTACTTCTTCCTATCCCCACGCCCTAGAATTGCCTTATGACTGTCCCATGCATGCTTGAATTCCACCACTGTTTTTGACTCCACAACCTCCTCTGGAAGGCAGTTCCATGCATCCACAACCCTCTCTGTGAAAAAATACTTCCTTAAATTACTTCTGAGCTGCCCCCATCTTCAAATTGTGCCCCCTTGTTCTTGCACACCTCTTTTTTTGAAAGATGCTACCCTCTTGGACTTTGTTGATTCCCTTGAGGTACCTGAAAGTTTCTATCATGTCCCCCTCTCCTCCTTTCCTCGAGGCTATACATATTAAGCTCCTTAAGTCTCTCTTCATATGTCTTCCGTGCAGACCCTGCACCATTTTAGTTGCCCTCCTCTGGACAGCTTCCATCCTGTCTATGTCTTTGTGGAGATTGGGTCTCCAGAACTGCATGCAGTACTCAGAGGGTCTCACCAGCTGTCTGTACAGAGGGATAATAACTTCCTGTTTTCTACTGGTGATGCCTCTCCTATGCATCCCAGTATCCCCCAACCCTCCTTGCTGCCCTTTCACATTGCTTGCCCACCTTTAGGTCATCTGATATGACTACCCCCAGGTCCCTTTCCATTTTCGTTGTTGTTAGTATCTCACCCCCCATTGAGTACTTTTCCCCTGGGTTTTTGTTTCCCAGGTGTATTACCTTGCACTTCTTAGCATTGAATCTAAGCTGCCATACATTTGACCATTTTTCTAACCTTGCCAAGTCCCTTCTCATCCTTTTCACCCCACCTTGTGCATCAACTCTGTTGCAGATCTTTGTGTCATCTGCAAAGAGACATACTTTTCCTTCCAGTCCCTCTGCAATGTCGCTTATAAAGATATATTTGAATCAATAAAGGTGTAATGGAAAAAAAAACATGTCTTGCAGAAATGAGGCTATGTATAAGGAATGTATTTGTTGGTAGACCTTAGTTACAGTCATCCTATGAAATGATTCAGTGCTCAGAAATGTAATAGAAAATAGTGAGAGCACATTCAGGCCATATGATCTTCAAAGAAGTAATTTTAAGATTTTACCTCCACTCATGAAATGCATGAATCATTTATTTTTTTCTGTTTCCTGATATAATATCTCAATCAAACAGAGGCAGGTGGCTTTGTTCACAGTCCATAACCATTTAATCTACTGAATGCCTCTGAAGTCAATGCTCATTCATCTTGCTTATACCTCTCCTGCGTTTTACTTCTCACCTCGTGCTTTTTCTCCTTACCAAAAATATGCTATTATGTTTGTATTATTGTACCTATGGTTTGTTAATGTCTTTCTGGAAGTGTAAACCACAGTGATGGACCTAAAAGCTTTTGATGGAGTCATGTCTGTTGATTTGCATATGAGTAATAGCTTTGTAACAGGAAGGGTTCCCAGCTGCAGGAATTGCCTTGCTGTGGCACTAAGCTTGGATATGTGATTTCAATCAAATCTGTGAGATTCAACTGAAATGTTGTTTAGATCTGCAAGACATACTATCATGGGCACTCTCACAGTCAGGAGTATTTCTCTGAGCTCCAGTTACATTGCCCTCAATATTAGCAAGGATTTTCCACTGGTTTTTATAGGGTTGTGTAATTTCCATCACTCTTTACCTAAAGCCTCAGAGTTTCGAGTAAAAGAGTCCCTTTGTTATTTTACTATGTATGTAGGCTAGCCAAGGGTGATATGTAACATCTTATTCATAGTGAGGTCATGCTTCCTTCCAATTATGTGGCTAAATGAACTTAAGCACAGGAAGGTCAAGTACCTTTGATCAGTACAGCATAGTGCATCAGTAACTATAGTGGAATTTAAACTTGAGAATCCCATATTTCAATTTAGAAAGGTAGTTTTGAAAAGGAAACCATATTGAAACACCAGTATTTGCAAATGATGAAAAAAAGGGTAAGCATCTGTCTTTGAAATAGGCACAAAATACTTTTGTCCTCATATTTGACAGAGTCCTTCCACCTGTCTCCATGCAAAAAGTTCAAAACTCACCAAATTTAAATAGAACTATGCATTAATATATATATACATATATATATATATATATATATATATATATATATAAATGGGGCTAATTATAGATGGTCAGTACTTTCAGATTTCACATCAGAATGCAAGAGTTTTCATACTTTAGGGATAAAAGAAATCTATGTATTAAAAAAAAAATATTTGGCCAGGCAAACATACTGAACTGAGAACAGCACATTTCCAAGTGAGTCCTGATAGATTGGACAATGAAACACAGATGTAAACAGCAAAGACAGAATTAAGTATATAAATTTAAACATCTTTTCGTACAAGTTAGATAAATACCATGGAGGGGACAGGACCATTTCTAAATGTGGGGTAAAATGCTGCAATCTGAGGCACAGTACTAAAATTGTATACAGACCAGCAAACCTTTAAGGGCTACACCTCAGCAACATACACAGATATAATTATATGGACACTATCACTTGTCAAATATTACATCATATAAAGAAGAGAAAAATGTGTTTCAAGACTAACAGGCAGATTTAAAAGAAAACTACTTGGCTACGGATAATTTCTTTTATCATTTATCATCTTAAATACTGTATACATGAGTTAAAGGACAACATGTTTATGCAGACTACACAGATTTAAAAACTGCCTTTTTAATCCCACACTTTAGTTTGTTTATCAGAAAAACTAGGTGATCCTGGAAAAGGGCACAATTAATGAGCATTACTAAGATGTTCATGTGGAAACTTGGGCAAGTATATGAGAAAGTGAGGTCACTAAAGTTTTAAACTGCTTTTCTCTCACCAGTAGAGAAGAATAGTAAATGGAGTCCACAGTGAAGAAAGGAAGGTTACTAGTGGGGTACCGCAGGGTTCAGTAAAGGGGCCGGTCCTTTTTAATGTCTTTATAAGTGACATTGTGGAGGGACTGGAGAGGAAGGTATGTCTCTTTGCAGATGACAGAAAGATCTGCAACAGGGTTGATACACAAGGTGGGGTGGAAAGGATGAAAAGGGGCTTGGCAAGGTTGGAGGAATGGTCAAATGTATGGCAACTTAGGTTCAATACAAAGCAGTGCAAAGTAATGCACCTGGGAAACAAAAACCCAGGGCAAGAGTACACAATGGGGGGTGAGATACTGAAAACAACAAAAATGGAAAGGGACCTGGGGATAGTCATATCAGATGACCTAAAGGTGGGCCAGCAATGTGAGAAGGCAGTAAGGAGGGCTGGGGGATTCTGGGATGCATAGGGAGAGGCATCACCAGTAGAAAACCGGAAGTTGTCCCTCTGTACAGACAGTTGGTAAGACCACACCTGGAGTACTGTGTACATTTCTGGAGGCCCCATCTCAGCAAAGACATAGACAGGGTGGAGGCTGTCCAGAGGAGGGCAACCAAAAGGTTGCAGGGTCTGCACCAAAAGACATATGAAGAAAGACTAAAAGAGCTTAAGATGTATAGCCTTGAGGAAAGGAGGGAGGGGGGCATGATAGAAACTTTCAAATACCTCAGGGGAATCAACAAAGTCCAAGAGGGTAGCATCTTTCAAAAAAAGAGATGTGCAAGAACAATGGGGCACAATTTAAAGATAGAGGGAGAATGGCTCAGAGGTAATGAGAGAGGGTTGTAGATGCATGGAACAGCCTTCCTGAGGAAGTCATGGGATCAAAAACAGTGGGGGAACTCAAGAATGCATGGGACAGATATAAGGCAATTCTAGTGGGGGTAGGAGGAAGTAGGCTGTTGGTTAACTAGAATCTGCAGCTTATCTGTTAGGTAGGGGAATGGGCAGACTAGGTGGGTCAAGCAGTCCTTATCTGCTGTCACATTCTATGTTTCTATGTTTCAATTGTAGCCACTGACAAGTTCTAATATTGTACATCCTGATATATCACAGGAATCCCATTAAAATTAATGTGATCTTCTTTAATATATCTCACTATATTGTGATATGTTGTATCTGGATATACTCCAACTTGTCACTGGCTGCAACTTTATACTGGCTCGCTATTCTTTTTTGCCTCTGTGTGAATGATCTTCCCCCACAATGATGAGAAGTTTTGTTTCCTCTAACATTTAATGATAAGAGTATTGTCCTATTAATGTATGCAGATAACATGGTCCTTCTGTTCCAGTCACCATTAGGCCTTCAGGAGTTGCTTCTTGAATTATATGTGCTGTATCAGAAGACAAATTAGCAATATATCAGAAAATGATCAATTGCATAGGCTTTCGGATATCTCTGGCCCAAGAGAAGGAAACACACATATTTTTTGCTCTTTTTTTAAATGATAAAAGGCTGTGGTAGAAAAATTAATAAATAAATTCCAGTGTCTAGGTCTTTCACTTACTAAGAACCCATCTTCAAAAACTCATATGTTTGAAAGGAAAACAATTGCCAATTTGGTAACCAATGGCATTTTAAAATTATTTTGCTAATTTGGAGGTCACAGCTTCCCAGAAAGAATAACTATCTTAATACTAAGGTACAATTAAGTAATAATGCACAACAAGGTGTGGTATATCATGAGATATCATCACACCTTGGGTGGTTGGGCACAAGGCCACAGGCCGAGTGTGTCCAACCACCTGAGAAGTGATGATATCTCATGAGATACCACACCCTGGAGTGCATTATTGCTATTATGAACTGGATCAATTGATATTTTATGCATTTAATGTAAAAAATTAAAGTTTTAAAATATTTTAGTACTGTTTTTATATGAGTGTAGGTAGACATTAAAAAAAAGTTTGTATATGTCACTTTTGGGCAGTAGGTGGTATTTGTTGCTCCCCATCAGCATGGTGTGCTGCTGCTTGGTACCAGTCATTGTTGTGTATGTGTTCCACACAGTTACCCTGCCCCCCATCGTTGAGTTTATATTGGATTTCAGGGCTATGGAAAGAAGGAAGGAGTAATCTGGTAAGTCTAGCAAGAGCTGATGGTCTGCAATATGTAAAACATGCTGATTAAACATTGGAGCACTCTCCTCGAGCAACCCTCCTTACAAACCGAGTGTCACTGTATGTGGCATGGGGTAAAGTGAAGGGGAGCAGCCATTCTCTGAATAAACTGGAGGAGCTAGTATTAGAGAAAAATGAGCGGGACCTGTGATTGTGCAGTCTGTGAGAGGAGTTGGTGTTGGAGTGATGTCTCTGAGAGGAGCGGGAGGGTTGAGTTGGAGTTAGCATGGTAGTCGGCAGCAGTTTGTTTCAGTCAGTTGGAGACCGGATTAGTGGCAGCGCATGAGGAACTGCTGTTTCCGTACTGCAGTACACGGCGCTCTGAAGGAGAGCAAGAGTTTTCTTTTTCATGTAGAGAGCAGGTACTGTGGGAAAAATGTAAAGGGAAGGGGGGACAGTTGTCAAGGTTTTTAATTTTTTTTTAATTAGTGGCTGACTGCGGACTTTGGGAAATAGGAAACATTGCATTGAGTGTAAGAAGGCTGGTAGCCAGAGCTTTTTTTAAGCTGTGATGATGTAGCCCGATATCATCACGGCTTAAAAAACATCTCAGCCAATCCAATCAGCTTTCTGTATTTATGGCACCCAGTTCATAATATAGATTGCTTTATGAGGCACAAATTAGTTTAAAGAATGGAAGGGTACTGAGTCTGTACAAAATATTTTTATATGAGAGAAAATCTGAATTTACCACCAAGTACCCCATCTGTGCAACAGAGAGCAGAATTAGGTGGAAAAGCTATATTAGTGTCTATAACATTTAAAGCTTTAAATTATAGGAGAAAGAGATACTTGATAATATGCTCAGTAATATTGCCTGGTAGGAAATGTTATGTGATTTTGATAAACTGGGAATGATTAATTGGGGGAACTCGTTAATATCTCTCATTAGCAGTAACAGAAAGCACATTGCAAATGGGAACATAAAATATAAATTTACTGCAGAAATTATGTATCATAGACATAATTTAAAAGCCAATTAGTCAACAGTATAGTCTGTCAGAGAATTTGAAGTCTCATCTTGGTGTGAGGAGATTGAAAAGGATGCCTCGTTGGAATCCTATTTGGTAAAAACTGGCAATCTACTTTAAGCACTCAAAGAGTAATGACTGCACACAGGGCGCAACCAATCATGATCTTGTTTATCAGGAGAAGAAGGAATACTTAAAAACTGTAAATAACTATTTGCAATAATTTATTGTTTGATGATGTAGGCCTACATTTTTAAAAGAGATGGGTGGCGCATCTCCGAAAATAACAGAGATGCATCGCCCATCTCAAAAGTTGCTCCAAACTCCCATATTCAAAGAATGAAGATAGGCAGCCCAAATTGAGATGGGTGACAGCATTTAGTTAAAGTATGCGGCACAAGTGCAGGGGGTGTGCTCATGAATATCCCACAAAATAGGATATTTAGAGAAGATAGGCCACCTTCATGCTGAGCAGTGCAAAGTTAAACATGTAAAAAGCATGCCTAACTTGGCTGGCCACCCACAGGCAGGTTGTGGTACTGCAGACAGCAGCATAGCAGCCTTACATCCCTGGTAGTCCGGGGCAACCCCCCCAGACCCATTCCCTGATGCCAAGGAATGACAGCACAACCCCCATTTTCCAAAGTGTAGGTACCCCCCACCCTGCATGAGCCCCGTTCATGTCCATGGCAATCCAAAACACACATATCCATTGTGATTGTACCCCCCTCCCATCTAATCTGCATTCATGACAGTAGCAATCCTTAAACTCCCATATCCATAGTGATGGTACCTCCTCCACTCAATTCCCATTTGTGTGGTAAATGACACTCAAAATCCCTTTTCCAATGTGTAGGGACCACCCACCTTGGTACCCTAAACCCTAGTTGGTACAGCATCCCACCCCATTTATCTCATTGAAAAGGGGCCCTCCTGTTGCTGACCCACAAGCTCTGTATGATCTGAACCCCCCAAAGGTTTTCATAGAGTAATGATCCCTGACATAGGTATGCATGACCCTCTCCAAGCACCCCCAGAACCACCCATGCTGGCAACTGGCACAGCCCTCTGCTCATCTCCACAGCCAGCTGCCAACTGAACAGTTGAAGTATGAAACTGTATAGAAGACATGCTCACTGGTGGGGCATGTCTGTTGTGCAGTGCCGTACTTGGACTTTTCAGTTAGCAGCTGGCCATGGAAGTGAGCAGAGGGCTGTGCCAGTCACTGGCATGGGTGGTGTAGGGGGGTTGGGAAGCCACTACACTATGAAGAATGGACATTGGGATCATGTGCTACATAGGGGGGTTTTGTAATGGGGCTGCCAGTGATACATTCCTGGTCAGAATTTGGGGCTTGGGGATGGTTTGCGGGGCCTTCACTGTGGAAGGGTGGGCATCTATGTATTCAGTGGGGCATATGCTTGGATGGGGGGTACCTACACTATGATCCTGGTGGGGGATATATGGTTCCTGTGGGACGGGATATGGGATGAGGCGGGAGGACCTACACTATGAAAATTGAGAGGGGTTTATGTATACATTGGCACGGGATATGGGATGGGGTGGGGGACCCTACACTGTAAAAACTGGGTGGCTTTTATGTCTGTCACCTGCTGGGCACTGGACAGGGTTGGTTGCAGCCACCCAGACATGGGCATTGGGGACCGGGGATGGGGGGTGTTGGAGGCTGGCCTGGAGCAACTTGTCAGTCACAGCCATGCATATTGTATGCAAATGGGGCCATAATGGGCACGCAATGCATGCCTGATGGCCCCATTTGCATATGCAGGCTGAATACTGGGAATTTGGGACTGGCACATCTGTGAATGTGCCATGCATCCCCATTCCTGGTGTGTACCCCATCCTCTGGGATGTACTGGCACATTGTCATCCACCAGCAATTGTGCAGACTGCACAGGATGCTATATTTGAACAAGATGTACTATCCGTTGGGACCATGCATCCTGTTTGAATACAGTATTTTGTTTTCATTGGCCCATTTCTTTGGGTGGTGCAACTAGATGTGACTAGTGAAAAACTATTAATCTGTTCCAAAGTTATTACATTTTGAAATTGTGGGTTCTGAGCATGCTCAGTTTGGTCTTTGGGATAGATGCACAGTTTCGATCAAGGGTTTCTGGTCAAGAATGGCTCATTAACAAGGATTGCGAAAAGGGATTTGGAAGTCTCACAAAATCCTTTTTGCGAGATAAGTCCCTGTTTATCAGCCACCATTTTGTTTTCTTCCTTAGCAAGGGGAGAAAACAAAATGTTGTAACTTGCCCCAGGGAGGTTTTTTGAAAAAAAAAAAAGCATGGGTTTTGGTGAGTGGGGCGTCCTCTACCTGCCCATGCCTTTTTTTTACTTAAAAAAATGGTACTTTAAACTGCCTTTTTTCACAATCCCTTTTTGCCAGCCGATCCCTTTTCACCATATTGGCTGGCAAAGAGGGATTGCAAAAAGGAATTGTTAAAATAATTGTGTTGTTTTCCCTGGTGTCTAGTGGACTGCCTGAATCCCTTAAAACATTCACTCCCTGGTGTCTAGTGGCCCCCCACCTTCTGATCGCCCTCCCATTTTTTTTTATTTTTGTATTTTCTGACATCTGGATGCCCACCCCCGGTGTCAGATATCCCCTGCCCGCTGCCCATTATTTTTGAAATGTGCCAACATCAGGGGGCCTAATCCCCATGTCAGCTTTTACCCTCTCAACCCCCCTCCAGTAGCTTTGGACATTGGGGAGCCTGCCCCCCCCAGTGTCCAAAAATGTATTTTTTTAATGTACCTGAAGAAAAGAAAACAGACCACAGACGTCTTTTTTTTTATGCAGAATTCTGCATCCAAATTTTTGATGCAGAATCCTGCATTGAACTGCCCCTCTATGACCATTTCTTTCACCAACATAGGGGTGCCCAACCACCATGTCAGCATTTATCTCCCCCTCCACTTCTGTGGCACACTGGGAGCCTTCCCCAGTGAGCTTAAATATTTAAATATTTATTGTGTTTCCAACATTGGAATGCCCACTTCCGGTGTTGGATGTCCCCCCCAAAGCATGTACATTTTCATTGCCAAAGGGGTGCCTAATCCCTCTGTTGCCATTTTTGAGTAATACCTCCCCCATCCAGTACTCAGGGATACTGGGGAGCCCATTCCCAGTGTCCCAAAATAGTGTTTTTTAAAACCTGTCCAAAAAGAAAACAGTCCCCCGATATCTGTTTTATTTCCCTGAAAAAAAAGAAAACGTTCACTCGCCGTCTCCCTTTCCCCCTCCCCATCCTGACCCTCCCTCTACCCCACCTCCCTGCATCCCCCTTACCCCATACTTGCCCTCTGAGGTCAGCAGCTGTGATCTTCTGTGGGCTGGGAAATGTATGCACTCTTCAAAGCCAAACTGCAAACCTAAGAAATCAAGGTAAGCTGTATAATGGATGTCAATGGGGTTTTCAACTTATGTTGATATCTCAGCCATTTTTAGGAATTTTCACCACACATTTTCAACATGGGGTTCTTGGGATACCACCTCACAAACACTGGCACTGTCATTTCATTACGCAGTCCTAAAGGGTTATTTCATGGTCACTGCCCATGCTTGTTATTTTGCCACTTTTTAATATTTTAATATTTTCACTCCATATTTTCAACATTGCCTTTTTTTCACACCTCCCCATGAACAGTATGGCTATCATTTTTCACATCCTGCCCTAAACATGTTTTTGCAGCACTGGCACAGAATGACATGGTTGTTCTGTGAAATCAACTTTTGGGATGGTAATGAAATCACAATGCCACTGATCATGAGATGTGGTCCCACAAAGGCCGTGTTGAAAATGTCGTACAAAAATACTCCAAAATGCCCGAGTTACGTATGGTCATTGAAATTTTGCTACACACATGCATAGCTTTGGCAAATTTTAATATTTTCACTCCAAGTATTCAACACTGCTAGTTTTTCAGACCACCTCATAAGCAGTAGAGCTGTCATTTTTCACATCCTGTCCAAAATGTGTTTTTGCACCTGTGGCACAGAATAACACAGTCGCTCTGTGAAATCAACTTTTGGGATGGAGTAATGAAATCACAGTGCTACTGTTCATGAGGTGTGGTCCCTAAAAGGCAATGTTGAAAATCTGGTGCAAAAATACCTAAAAATGCCTGAGTTGTGCACAGTTGTTAGAATTTTTTTCCTGTGCACTCACGTAACTTTAGCAGTTTATCATATTTTCACTCCGAATGTTCAACATTGCCATTTTTTCACACCACCTCATGAATAGTACAGCTGTCATTTTTCAAATCCTTTGAAAAATATTTTTCCACACCTGTGGAGCAGAATGGCATTACAGTTTTGCAGAATTGCATTTCAACTAGGATATGAAAATGTTCTGTACTTGGTTCATGTGATGATGTGATAAGAAGGTTATGTTGAGCATTTGAGGTGAAAATTATTTAAGATGGCACAGTTGTGACTATTGGTTGCAATTTCACTATGCCTGCTTGTAACTTAATGTATGGAACCACAGGGTCTGGAGACCCCTGTATTTCTTACATCCAGATACATATGTGCATCTGTGGAGGGACTGCACACCCACAGCAAAATAAAGATAATATTATACTATCTCAGAAAGTAAGGAAATAAATTGCAAAAAAACTTTGTTAATGCATAACTTAGGGTTGAAGCAATAAAAGTAGGGAAATGAGACATTAGGGTTGGGCCCCTAACACTCCCTTCTCACCAAATCCACCAGCCCACCCACCCACCCTCCACAGACCAACACATATCAGGGTGTGCCTTGGGGTGGTCGCTAACTCTCACCACATTCTCCTATACTGTACCATGTCAACTTTCTTACACATGGAATGGGGTGAGAGTTAGGCACAGATGTCCCCAAGGCACACCCTGATGCATGTTGGTCTGTGCAGGGTGGATGTGGGGTGGGCTGGTGGAGTTTGGTGGGAGGAAGATGTTAGGGACCCAACCCTAATGTCTCATTTCCCTACTCTTTGTCGCTTCAACCCTAACTGATGCATTAACAGAGTTTTTTGCAATTGATATTTTTCTATATATATATATATATATATATATATATATATACACATAAATACATATACATACATATATCTATATATATAGACATCTGTTGCTGTGGAAGAGCAGGACCCTCTGGGCCCTGTGCTTCCATTTGTATCAAAACAGCAACCAAACTGTTAGCATAGGCTTTTTATTACCCCACCTTATGAAACTAGCACTAAAACTCTTCAGATCTCCACCAAAACATGATTCCACACCACTGCAAAATTATATCACACCAGAGGTGCAAAAACACATTCTGCTGAAGGTTTGAAAAATGGCCGCTATCACATTCATGATCTGGTGTAAAGAAATGGCTATGTTGAAAATCTGAGAAGAAAATATTGAAAATTACAAAAGTTACAAGCAAGCGTACCTTAATTTCAATGGATGCACATAACTTCACCATTGTAACATATTTTGTCACTAAATTTTGAACATACCCTTCTTATAATCCCACCTCATGAAAACGGCCACTTAAAATTTTCAAATCCTTTCTGAAAGGGGATTTCACCAACTGACCATGAATTTGCCTTTCAAGCAAGATTTTGGTAATTCCACTGACATTGTTCATGAGGTGGTGTCTCAAAAAGCACATTTGAAAATTGGTGTAAAACTGTAAGAAAATTGCCAAGTTATGCACCAGAGTTGAAATCCCCATTGAAATACATGAAACAGCACTTATCGTTTTTTCTCATAAAAGGAAAAAAAATGTAGAAACTACATACAAACATATAAAAGAAAAACATATATCTACAGAAAATGTGAACATCAATCTTAGGGTGGAAGATACCACTAGACACCAGGGGCACACAGGACATTTAGGAAGATGACATGGAATGGCTTGTTTTCTTTGAACAAATCCCTTTTCATTCACTTTTTTTTATTTAAATGAAAGAGGATTCCTTTAAAGGAAGAATGTGTTTTGCCTGGCTTTCCTGTACTGTTCATGTATTTCCCTGGTATCCAGTGGTACCCTTCGCACTCTGATTGTCACCATGGTAATATTTATTTCCCTGGTGTCTAGTGGCACCCTTCACCCTCCGATTTCCCACTCAGTAAATATGTTATATATCCCTGATGTCTAGTGGCATCCCTCACCCTCCCATGCCCACATTTGTTTAAAGTCATTTCATGCCTGGTTTCAAGTAGTGCTCTTCCATCCTCCAATGTCCATGCCCCTTGTATTTTCAGGTACCCTGGTGCTAAGTGACACCCCCCCCCCGCCATCTGATGTCACTCCAACTCTGAAAATAAGAAAATAGTCCCTCAATGTGTTTTTCAAATCTGTAAGAAAAATTCCTCTGATGAAGCACCCCCCAGCCCAAACTCAGACTGAGCACCAACCACTTCACATCCCCCAGACCCCCCACAACCACACTCTTGCACCTCAATGTGTGGCAGTCTGCAGATACACTCTCCCATTGAAGATGTACCTTGCTGCTGGAACTGGAGACTGCTATGTGAGAAAAATGGTAGATATGGAACTTGGTTTTATGACCCATTTCATAATCTGAACTCCAACTTCTGTTTTCTTCTCAACTTCATACACACAGACATACTGCTGGGCTGATCACACACACACACACACACACACACATATACACACACACTGTTTTTCTCTGTTGTTGTTTTTTTCAGGCTTCTGCTGTCACATGCATTACATTTTGTTAGAATTTGTGAGTTACACCTATTTAATTCTCCCTTATGCCTATCCCATGCCTGTTTGAAGCATTGCACTGTATTCCTATCCACCACATCTTGAGGTAGGCTGTTCCATGCATCCACCATCCTTTCTGTGAAAAAGAACTTCCTCACATTACCCCTTAATCGACCTCCCTCTAATCTCATGCTGTGTCCTCTTGTTCTGCTATTTTTCTTATATTAACACATGTTAGACTCTTTCACCTTGTTAATGCCCTTAAGATGTTTAAATTTTTCGATCATATCACCTTCCTCCCTCCTTTGCTCTAGGGTATACATATTGAGCTCTCTTAATCTCTCCTCATATGTTTTCTGATGTAGCCCCTGCACCATTTTGGTTGCCCTTCTCTGGATTGCCTCAATTTTGTTAATGTCCTTGTGCAGGTGCAGTCTTCAGTACTGCACACAGTTCTCCAGATGGGGCCTAACCAGTGTCTTGTAAAGGGGGATTATTACCTCCCTCTTACAACTTGCGATACCCATGCTAATACACCCCAACATTCCTCTAGCCTTACCTACTGCTTTACTGGTCTGCTTGGATGATTTCAGGTTATCTGTGATGATGATGCCCAAGTCTCTTTCTTCCCTTGTGATTGCCAGCAACTCCCCTTCCAACCTATAAGTGGCTTCAGGGTTTCTCTTCCCTATGTGCATGATCTTGTACTTCTTTGTGTTAAACCCCAGTTGCCACTGTTCCAACCATTTTGCCAGTTTATCCAGATCTCTTCTCATTCCACCCACTCCATCTGGATCATCTACTCTGTTGCAGATCTTGCTGTCATCTGTAAACAGGCAAACCTTACCCTCCAGCCCATCTGCAATGTCACTGATGAAAATATTGAAAAGGACTGGCCCCAGGACTGATCCCTGAGGTACTCCACTTGTGACTTGCATCTCTTCTGACTGTATACCATTTACCACCACTTTCTGTTTTCTGCTCACCAACCAGTTTGGCACACAGTTGACCAACTTCTGACCCACCCTGAGCCTACCCAGTTTATTAATCAAGCTTCTATGTGGAACAGTATTAAAAGCTTTGATGAATTCAAGGTAGGTAACATCAACTGCACCCCCTTGGTCCACCACTCTGGTTACTCAGTCAAAGAAATCTATGAGATTAATTTAACAGGACCTTCCTGTTGTATACCCATGCTGTCCTGTATCCTGTGCTCCTATGGCTTCCAGTTTTTGCACTATCCTTTCCTTAAGGAGTGCCTTCATAATCTTGTCCACTACTGAGGTAAGAGGGTTGGGGTGCCACCAGACTCCAGGGAACAATATAATGGAAAAAAACTAAATATATCAAATAAACATAAATGGGCAGGACTATCGAGGGTTTGGGGTGCCACTTGATACCAGGAAAAATGATAAAAATAATAGAAAAGACTCAGAAAAGGCTTTTTTCATGTGTAGGAATCCTTTTGCATATGACAAGAAAAGGGATTCCTTCATCTGAGAAAAGATTAGGCAAACAATTAAGTTTGAAATCCTTTTCCAAGTCAATAGATCCTTTTTTGTTTGAATGAAAAAATCAAATAAAAAAGGATCCCTAGTCTCAGAAAAGTAATCAGCCAAATAAACTAAGTCTGAAATCATTTTTGGTGACAAGGGATCCTTTTTTCTTTGAACAAAATATGACATGAAAAAAGATCATTTGCCAGGAAAAAGGAATTAGAAAAATGACTAAGATCAACATCCTTTTTGGTGACAAGGGATCCTTTTTCATTCCAAAGGATCCTTTTTTATTCAAAGGAAAAAAGTGTCACATAAGAAAGGAAAAAAAAACTAAGTCTGAAATCCTTTTTCCTGACTCATGATCCTTTTTTGTTAGAACAAAAAAGAATTTGAAAATAATATTAGTGAGTGACATAAAAGGATTTAAAACATTAAATAAAACATTCTAGAGTCATTTTGCACCAGACAAATGCAGAATCCACCCAATGGAGTTCTGATGAGCAAAATTTATCTGTTGGTTTATGTACAGCACCTCAGTTTTGTTAGTTTTCAATTTTTTTTGTAAAACTTGGAAGCAAAATGAAGGAAAATGAAAAAAATATTTTTTTCTCGTGAAAAAAGACTGTACCATAATGAAAAAAATAATTTTTTTGTTTGACCAGATTGTTTTTTCATTCCATTCTGCTATCCAGGAGACTGAAATTTCCATTTAAAAAAATTGAGGACTTTAAAACTTAATGACTTTGGAATGGATTAAGATTTTTTCACCAAACAAGCAAAATACATATCTGTGGCCCAACCCCTTTCTATGGAACCAATGGAATCAACTCCAGTCTGTATTTGTAATCCTAGAACAAATAAACAAACAAACAAAACTCCAGTCTGTGCTGAAATTAACTAGCATCGTCTCAGTTAACCTCTGTAAAGTGCTAGCTGCTTCTAAAATAAAATATATTTGTAACTGTTATTAAGCCCTTCCCCTAACCTAATGTGTCTTCCATGCTTATCATCTCCTCTGGTACTAGTCCTAGTCATGACTGAATCCTCTTAGCTTGGAAAATGTAATCTGTGACTAAAACTACATGATTTCCCTACCTGCTCCTCTACCCTTTTACACCTTTGGCTTCTTATCTGTATATTACTCCCCCTTACTCTTTTTAACCATCCCCTTTCCCTCAGTCCTGCCCTCCTTATTTATCCTATCTTTCCTGTCATTGTTCAGTACATTAGTCATATTTATTGCATCTAACCAGTGTTACATTTTTAAACCCTACCTCATATTGCTTGTACACTATGAACCAAATGTTCCTTAACTGTACATTTCTTTACAGTTATGTATCTTTCTGTGTAATACCCTTCTTGTACTATGTGCACATTTTGAATACTTGTAATTAATGCTGCTTTATTAAGTAATGTCTCTTTGACTGTATACATGCTTCAGGACCTCCTTGTGAATAAGCTTGTTAAATGGAGTCTTCCTGCAATAAACTAGAACTTGAAATTTCTACCATGAAAATTTTCACCAAAAATTCCAAACTGTCTAGGCACAAGGCAATGACAAAAAAAGAGCAAATTTTTTTTTTTTACCTTTTTGTACTATCTGGATTATGGAATCTGCACATCCAACCAGATCAAAACTTGCCACATCAAGAGATCTATCCCACAAGAATGTGCATGCAATATTTTGTGCTTATCTGTTGAACAGTTGTGAAGTTATTAAAGTGAAAAATCTGAGGCTTAACTTACAAAGCCCTGCTCAACCCTAACTATAGGGGTGCTGCCACACCCTGTAATACCAATATATATATATATATATATATATATATATATATATATATTTCCTTTTTTATTTGCCTCAGGATGATCAGAAAGGTGGCAGAGAGAAGAGATAACTGGGGGTGTACTAACGCTGGTCACCTGTGAGAATCAGTGTTTTTTTCTCAGTTAATTTTTCTTTATTAATTCCAAATATAAATTCCCCAAATAGTGGAATACTTGCTTTTTGGCACAGAGTGCATAAACCCATTATTCACTGTATTCAAGTGTTAATATGCATTGCTCCCTTACTCCTTCTGTTAGCATGCATTTCAGATAACCAGCAGTGCATCATCAAGTCCTTATATCCTAAGTATTTACTGTTTGCAACACAAGTTACATATGTGATGTATGTACTGCAACATAATTGGAAGTGTAAAAATGTGAATTTTGGACGCTGTTTAAAATTAGCCTTGGTTCAATGGCCTGTATTAACTCCTGTTTTAACAAACACAAACTTAACACTTAATGCATGACTAGAAAATGAACTATTAGTGACTGCAAAATCACGCATCTCACTACAAGAGTGCAACAAGATGAAAAGAAAATGGGGTGTCGTCAGCTTTAAGTGTTAACTACTGTACATAAAGTTTTTTTTAAGAGGTAAAAATCATTACTATATTAGTTTCATGTGCAAATGTGGTCATGGATCTCCACCAGACTCATAGGCTAGACTATTCCATTGTGAATTTACTTCTTCCAATTGCAAATATTCTTTGTGTTCCACTGGCTGCAGAAAAACTGCAATCTTCTTGCCTAAATGAGATGTGTTCTTGCTGTATGACCTACCTCTGCCTTAGTGCTGATTCTTCCACTTTTATAATATGAGTACTGATTGATTGCCTGATGTGTTTTTAACCAGGTAGGTTCTCTTAACCAAAGGTATATTTTCACACCTAATGTCTACTCTGTATGTTCTTGTTTTTTATTTTGTATGTTCAAATATATTATGTCTTACTAGTTTTCTGCCAACTCTGTACCCTTGTGGGAAAGAAATGGCACAGGTACTAAGGAAATACCAATCAGCAAGATATTAATAAACGCATACATGTTCTTGCATTGTTTGTAAACTTTGACAATGCATTTACCTAACCAGACTAGAGTTACATATTGCAATTCATATGCTTTTTGCTAAATATTATTTCCACATCAGTCAAATATTTGGAAGTTTTATTTCGATGTTCCATCAGCACGCTACTGTGATTTGCATTCTTTGACTCACAACACTTTGTGATTGAAAATTTCCTGTGCTGAAAAGCCCACTATATATGCTCGCTAAGATTGTAGTAAATGTCCACGTCTTTTGCAAATGGCTTGACTTAAAGTGGAACACTATGGCACCAATAAGCCCAAAGAGAAGACAATGCATGTCTGTGGTTGTTGCTTTTGGACAGAGTTGACTGAATATATGAGTGTGATTATGCAACCTTTATACAGTACCTACTAATAATATTTGGCATACTGTTAGAATTGCAACTGAATTGGGAACACTTCATTTTAAGTGTTCGCAAGTACATTTTAATTACTGCATAACTACAATGTAACTGATATGTAAATACTGTGTAGTTACAATGTAACTACAATGTAGTTTGTAATTAGTGTCACATTTGCATATTATGTAGTTACACACATTTCCATGAAGTAACTACACTATTATTGCACTGTAAATACAATGCAGTTATTAATTACTTTTACATTTGACTGGTGTGTAGTTATACAATTTACATAAAGTGGTAGTTAGATGTGCAACCACAACCATTTCTCTTTTGGCACAAATTGATTTATGCTGGAAGTGTAGCTACACATATACCAAATGCTGCAAAGTGCAACAGAAAAATTGATTTATGCTGGAAGTGTAACAACACAAGTAACAGCTGTTGCAAAGTGCAACCAAAAAATGTGATTTATGCTGAAAGTGTAACTACACATGTAACAGCTGTTGCAAAGTGCAACATATAGTTACATTTGCCAGACAGAACTGATTTGAGGTAGAAGAGAGGCAACAGTAACTGAAGTAACTACCAGTTCATGCAAATTGTGTAACTACATCAAACAGCAAATATGAAACTACTTAACTACTGCATTGTAGTTACATGTAACTACACAGAAGTTACATAGTAGTTACATTGTAGTTGTACAGTAGTTTCAGTGTAGTTAAGGATACTTAAAATAAAGTGCTACCACTGAATTCTGTCATTGCAATTAGGGCTCCCCAATAATGGTGATGATGATAAGGGCATTCTTGATTTAAATCACCCTTCAGTCATGCTGCACTTTGTGCCCACACATTTTCTGCCCCCTCCAGGCATGCCTACCCCATAGGAGGGTAGATTTAGTTGTAGGGGGTGAAGCCATGATTGTTTCCTAGGATGGGGTTTTGGCACTTTCTGTCCTGGGAGCTGCAAGTCCTGGTGCAGAAATGCTGGCAGTATATTGCCTGCACCCATACCTGTGTCGACAAAATGAATGTCACACCAATAAGGGTGAAACATAATATTTCAGCTTGCCCATCTTCCCAATCCCAGTATATTTCATATGGCTATCCATGACACAAGTACCAACCATTTCCTACTAACCGTTTTTACAGAATGGACCACTGTATGCAGAATGAGTGCAGTCACAAGAGAATCCATTGAATTTCTCGATGCATTTCCCTTCATTGTGGCATAGGTTACCATAAGTGCTGCAATGTCCTGGGCAACCTGGATCAACTCCTGGGGTTATTTTGGCTCTCTCTTCAAGATCAAGTGATACACCATTTAAGTGTAATGAGCGAATACATCCCAGAAACCCCTTCTGTCTTGAGGCTGTTCCTCCTGGAATGAAAAGCAGCAGGATTTTAACAAACTTATGAAAGAGTAGTAGATCTTGATTTGCAAATTACCTTAAATACTTAGGAAAGATTAATAGATCTTGCTTTGCAAGTTACCTCAAATACTGCAAGGTATGACTCAATGAACCAGATTTTTCAAAAGATGTTAACCTTGCATACTGTTTTAAAAAATTGCACATACAGTTGAAAATACTATTAAATGGAAAACAATGGGCAACATTTTCAAATGGCCACATCTGTTTTTCAGATGTGGTTGTGTGACATCCGCCCATATAGTTAGACCACCTGTTTGTGATTGCCACAAATTGTTCCCTGAAAATCACACATACTGTACATCAGAATTTTAATGCAGACATCATTTTTCTGTTGTAAACTGCAGTAGATGTAGCAAATGCATTAGCATGCTTGAAAATCTGACCCAAGCAACCTCATGCAAATGTCTGGATGTAGCATCCAGTCTTTTGAGAATCTGCTTCCCAGTACTGTATTTAGTCAGTCTAAACTGATACCAGTTGCTTACATTTATAAAGTAGTTGTACATTTGGTTAGCCTTTGTTAGTTGGAGGGCTGCATTTATCCTACTAAAAAGTACATTAATTTAAAAAAAAAATGCTTGTTCAACATCCATTTGAAAATTCAGCCACATCTCCACTAGCTGTTTGCAAAGTTTTAAAAATTCAGTGAGTGTAGCACTGTGTGATGTGACCCAGTTTTGCAAAGCACAAATTACCACTTCATGTAGTTCTTTGCTTAGCAATGTCGACACTTCACTAGGCAAAGACTATGCATAGTATCACTTCATCAGCAATGGTACCACTTCTTGTAGTGCCTGACAGTCAAACGTATGCATAGTGGCACCTTCACAGGCAAAGTGCCACTATGTGTAATTCTTTAAAAAGAAATATGATTCTGGTAAGTAAACTACCCCCACCCATAGATTATGTAGTATATTTTCACCCCATCACCACTACCAGCTGATATAACATGATGCTTCCTTACCCCCATCTTCCTAGCACCCAACTCCCCTTTTCACCCCAGAGACGCAGAAAAAATTAAGATGTATTAGCCAGAGTAGTTCAAATTAATGGAACTGATGTGCTTTCATAATAACAGCTGATTGAGTAACTAGAGTAACCAGTCAGCTGTTACTTCTATAGCAGGCCATCAATAATTCATATAGTGTAAGTGAATCAATTAGTGATTAAAGGAACACTGTCAGCTCCCTTAGGCTTCTAAGTGTCCCTAGTTTAAACAAAAATGCATTTTATGATTGCCAGCATTATCTAAAGTTTGGTGATTTAGCTTGTAGTTTGATTCTGAATCTTTTTTCTTTTAAAAAATGAAAAACAGACTGTCAAACATACTGGAGTTAACACACAAAAACATGTTTGTTTACATTCCTTGATCAACTCCAGCTGCATCTTGCCTGGGCTTGGGAACACCCCCAATACAGTCTAGCCACTTGTGATACAATGGGAGTTTAGAAGACTATTGCATCATGAATGACTGCACTGTTTGAGGGTGTTTTTAATGTTCAGGAAGTATTCAGTAAGAATAGATTCAGAATTTGAAACAAAACAAAGTTGTTTATTAATATACATTAGCATGCATTTCAGTTCAACTAAACAAGGAAACATACAAAACAAACAGCAACATCAATGAATTTTCAAGAAGCTAAGCAATCATAAAATATAGCTTTTTAACTACTGTAAAAATAATATGATGCACAACAGGTTGAAAGTGTCCCTTTAAAGATGGTCACCATTACAAAGAGAGTCTTCTTCACTAGACATGGACTGTATCCCGTACTGTTAGTCTGATGGTGGGGGTGTAGAGTTTCAGTGGGTGTGTGGGGTTGGGAGCTAACTATCTGAATGAAACTGGGGTGGGTCAGTGGAGTAAAGACAATAAAAAACAGCTGGGGTGGGGAGAAGAGTTTTATTTGAACTTGCCTGGCTAAAACCACATAAACATTGCTGAGATATGGGAGGAGATGTGGGTAATGCCATGCTATATAAGCTGGTGGTGTGAGAGATGGGGTAGCAATATGCTACATGTACTCTAGGTAGGGGTAGTTTCATTACTGGAAACCTTTAAAAAAAGAAAAAAAAGAACTTCACATGAAGGAATTGTGAAATGGAGAACATAGTCTCACTAAGTGTATCATTAAGTTTACAACTCTGCTGCAATTTTGCTAGCCAATTAAAACTTTGCAGTTTCCTAATTGCCACATAGTTAAAGACCAGGGACTGATTTTCAGAAGACTGCATCCTGCACACATCTGGTGGGATAATCATCTAAAAGTAGTTGCTTGAAACAACCTCTCTTAATCGAGTTATCAAGTCAAGTCAGATGCATGTGTTTGATTAACTGCAAGACAATCCAAAACTGGTAGAGGATCTTAGACAACAGGGCCATATTTTTCAAATAATTCTGACCACAGTTTGAAAATTGGTCCCTTGTCTCATTGTAGCACAAGCAGTACATTATGTGATTGTTCTTGAAATCACAACATTCATTTAAATGATCATCTTTTAAAACATGTTAATATCTTCCATCAATTGGAAAAGGGTCATTCACAGCACTTCTTAACGCATTGATTTATAACAAACTGATACAAATGTTTCAGTATGGTGTTCATATTTGTTTATGTTGTTAAACATTTTATATATCATAGTTTCAGTACAAGTTTTGTTTAATTCCCCTTTTCTCCCTAACCTGTGTATCGTCATCATCCTCCTCCTGTCCTCAGTTGACCACTGAGTCCCATCCCCTACTAATCTCATCACTTCTGCCAGTTCCCATAGCTTATCAGTGTCATAGTTGTTTGGTAGGGATATCATCCCCCTGGTGCTCGATCAGGATCAAGGGCAGGCTATGGGCTTCATGTGTTGAGGATCAAGTGTGCCAGCTTTTTGTAGTTATTCAGATGGAGCCAGGCCAGTTTACCTGTAGTGCTGCCCTCCAACTACCAATGATATGCACTTATGCCTCTGATGGCCTCCTTGCCATGCAGCCTCCCTTGTTGCTGGAAAGTGAAACTCACAGGTGCCTGTCACAGGAGTTGCTGATGCCCCCTTGATCTCTGTCCTCATGGTTGCCAGCATGTTAGACTCATTTACAAACCAAGGTCCCAGTCATAGGAGCACTACTTACTGGGCCACTAGGGGACCATTATTATAGTTCTTCATAAAAAAAATTACAAGAAGCTAAGTACAGTATCTTTCATCTGTTGACAACTGAAGTCATGACCAATTGTATTTTCTGAGACCCTGGTACAGTATTTTAAAATTTTGTTTGGTTGATTTTCTTAAATGAACAAAAACAGGCATTCTTTGTACCCCATGCAACAAATGTATGGCAACAACACTGAAAGCCATTTCATCAGATGTATTCAGTTCTAGCTGGCTGCTTGTTCAGTACTTAAATAATGTCAAAATAAGAGAGCTTACCAATCAGACAATGCCCTGGGTAGCCAGGGGTGCATCTCATCCAGGGCATTATCTGACTGTTAAGACTGAACACAAAGGGCTGTATTGTTATTATACATCTCCTGATGGCTTGTTTTAAGTTAAAATTAAGCTGAAAAATTTTTTTTTTATTTTGAAAACAGTTGTAGAGCTGAATGTGAGCAGCAGGTCCCACATTTTGCTTCCACTAGTGAGCAATTTCTAGGTGAGTAAAGACAGAAAATTAACTGATCAAAAAGAAGAATTTCCCCCTGAACATTGTGTAAGGTTTAAAATTGTTAATATAAGAGGGTATACTGATGAAAATTTATTGAAAAATTATTTCCTGATTTGAAAAATTAGGCCTCCCTTTTAGTATATTTCCAGAAGCCAAAAATAAGCCATCAGGTAGTTACTGATATTTATGCCTCTCATTAAAGTTATTGTTACCTCATGGAATTGTTTATACTAGACATAATTTAGTTTACACAGTAGTTTGGGAAATTTTTTTGTATTACTCTCACCTGCATTCTTTATTAAGGACATTTTCAAGAAAAAAAAAACCTCTTTCTCCTAATAGTTTTCAGATGTAATTAATTCTAACACTAGCAAGAAAAACTCAAAAGGCATTAATAAAGGAAGTTTGACTTTTTTGTTTTTTTATTTATTGACATGTCCAGAGAATACCTGTGTGCACAAGTACTCTTTAACAAAGGTTCCACATCAGTAACAAAGATTACAAAGCAACAAGTACAATAAGTGAGTCCCAGTGAAATGACGTCATAAAAGTACACATATAGTCAAAGAAATACAAATAAATAGGCTGGATTTGTTGCATACCATTGCATAGTAATGGTTAATGGCCTCAGAGCCAGAGCCTGACACAGTTCAAAGATCATACCAGGAGGGACATTAGTTAGGATGATTACCAGTTACAGTTATGCTGAACTGTTAGGGTTGCCCATAGTGCTCTGTTAAACTCGTCAAACTTAAATAGATTCAGCAAGCTATCAGGCAGCTCATTGACCAGCCAGCACTCCTAACTCCAAATAAACACTTGCCCCACTGAGTACAGTGGAAAGGCATTTCAAGGGCATTCCAAACCATGCTCCTGGTGTTGTAGAAACTGGACAAGGTGGAAGCAGTGAATTAGGGCTGGGCGAGGCAGAGCCAGTTGCACCTTCTCAGCTAGCAGACATGTCTGGAATTTAATGCTGCTCATTTATTTATTTATTTATTTTGCTTTTGCAAGTGCGCTAGACAAAAAACTTACTTATTTTCAGGCACAACCTGGGAGAATATAATTACAGAGAGCAAGAACATCTACAGTAAATGGGATTGTGTACAATACAGGGAGTTGCATAGGTAAGGTATTAAAATAAAGTTAAATACAATTATACATACAGTACATAAAGTTTCAGTAGAATAGGACCAAAATATAATCAGCAAAAGCTAAGTATTAGACAGTAGCACATAACAAATTCAACAGTTAAACAGTAGTACTCAATAAATTCAGCAATTAAAACTGGGATGGTGAGATTACGACGTTGGTACTGTGTAGATAGCCAAGGCATATTCAGAAAAGTAGCAGTGAGAAAAAGGGAGTAAAGTGTAAGTGCTTTAGGTTTTCAGCTGCCAACAGAGGCTAAGTTATAAACATATGTGCAAGCTAGTGGAGATTATAGAGATCAGATGTGAACTTAGGACAACTGGGGATGAGGGAGTGGAGGAATCCTACTAAAAGGTGATGTAGACTAAGGAGGGAGAGAAGGTAGTAAGCACCACAGAAACCAGACTTTGAGCTATAACAGAAAAATGTGAATGAAGCAGTATTTTTCAGTGGGAGGGACCACAGCAGGATAGTAGGGTATAGGGTAGTGATCAGAAGCAAGAACAGAGGTCCAAGGATTTAGGTATGAGAATAACTCTTTTTTGAATATGTTGTGGGATTTGTGGACTTTAAGGTGATAAGGCAGGGAGTTCCAAGTTTTAGAGGCAGAGTGAGCAAATGCTTGCTCAACCATATTGGTTGCACAATGAGGAACTATAAGGAGGGACCTGGTAGAGGAGCAAAGTTGGCGAGAATGTACAACTGGGACAAACATAGAGGCAGGCGAGGCAGGTTGTTAGGACCTAACAATGTTGTCAATTAGGCATCCACAGATGTAAATCCACTGGGAGTGAGGGAGATAGCCATTGTAGCATAGAGTACAGTTCACAGTGATGACTGATATGAGGGGCTGACAGGGCAAATCTGCAGATATTGCTGTATGCTACTTCCCATTTATGAAAGAAGCCAGTCTTATCTTGAGCAAAGACAGGGAGCGCATAACATAGTTCAGGTAGTAATATATACATTTAAGGTATGAGTGCTCCCCCACTCTGCTCCTATTTGGTGAGCTCCCCTTTCAACCTCTAATTGGCCAGGGCACATGATATAAGCAATGAAGCTAGATAGCTGATTCCTATAAGATATAGATAGAGCAGAGGAACCACAGCTCAGAATGGCAAGGTAAAATGTGATGCCTTTCCTGACCAATGAGGTGGTCACTCTGTCATAGTGGTCAGGCTTGAACATATTTCAGTTGAACAATGAGACCATGAATCCTTCTAACAATCTAAAATAAGTAAAAATACTGGTGTTATTTGAAAAAATTACAGGCTTTTAAGCAGCAGAGTGGGGGGGCACTGGTAATTTAATTGTATGCTTTTGGTTGGTCACACAATATGTATCTTATAAAGATGTATTGTAAATGTGCTAGGTTCAGCATGTCAAACCCTTTATGCTGGTAGTAATATAGCCTGGTCAATTGAAACCCGAGCAGCTGGGTTGAGGGCATGGCAGATGCGATAGGCCATCCCAATTTTAGAGTTAATGGATTTGCATATATTGTTTATGTGGAGAGAGAAGTCCAGGGCTGGCGTGAGCATGACTCAAAGATACCTGAAAGAACAGGTGACAGGGACCGGAGAGCTATTGAGGAATTTGATGTGCAATTTTTGGGATGAGCTGTGAGACTTATTGTGGGATCCGAATAGCATAGCTTGGGTCTTGCTGACATTCAGGACCTGACAATTTAAGGTAAGCCAAGTTTGGATGTTATGGAGGTTGAAGGTGAGTTGTGAGTTTACATCCTCCTTGGACTTAGAGGCAGTATAGAGTACAAGGTCATTGTTAGGAGTTAGTAGTAACCAATTTGCTTGGCTGTAGAGGGTGAAGTTATGGGTGCACTTGATAGCCCCAAGCATAAAGTGATAATCCTTAATACGGATATGATTTATTCTGCTAAGAACTGAATTGCGGCAGTTGCGTAGACAGGGAGTCAATAGTCAATTACTGTCCCAAAGCACTTGTTTCTGGTCATCAATAGGCTAAGCACACAAGATGCTCATTAAAACCATTTGCATTAGGCTTATGGTACAAAATGGTCTTACATATTCCTTCTGGAAAAAGCTGTCCCATTCTGATGACCCCTCAGATATTGCACAATAATCATGATGTGTAACAAAACTGTCTGCCCTTCTTATCAACATAATGGTTTGTTTCATTTCTATGACATTACATATACTATGTAAGCAGTTTCAGTAGCCTCATTGTATATTTAAATTACAAACTACAGGCCCATTAGTGCAATGGTAGCATTACTGCTCACTCTACCAGTGATCCAGGTTCTGAAGTGAATTCAAGTCACTGGGTGCCTGTTAGTGGGGAGAGGATAGAGCATATGTTGATTGCTCTCCTCAATTTGGTGAGGAAGGATGTGCCTCTCCAAAAATGCATGACACCCAGTTGAGCTTGTGTGTTGTGTTTGTCAGGGCCTCCAGCAAGGGGAGAGGAACACAGGCAGACACGGTGCATCATTGCACACTAGATGCCTGTTGGGGCAAACACAAAGGAAAGCACCTACAGTTGTGGCAGCATGAGAATGATTCATTGCAGGCCCACCACCACTGAGCATGAACTTCAGGCATTGGATCCTACTACAGAGGGATTTCACCAGTCCCTCTGGTCCCACCGCAAGGGATATATCATGGTGGAACGATGAAGGTAAGGCCTTGAGATGGTGAGTGATTGGGCTACTGGAACCATCAGAAAGGGCCAGCTGAGGAAGACAAGGAGACAAATAATGAATTTCAAGCAATAGAACAAAACATAAATGGCTGCAGTTTGAAAGATTTTGATCCATGCTCCATAGGGGGTAAAGACAAAAGGTTAAGGGCTGAGTGTGCATATGGCATGAAGGAAAACATAAAAATCCTTTAAAACACAGCCTGCAGTGCTTTATTGTACTTATAAAAGGAAATTCTGAGATTGTAGTTAAATGAAATATAGAGAAATATGGTTGTTTGGATGCAATGAAGGAAGTTCTGAAATTGTATTTCTAAGGAACATAATGCAATAAATACTTCCCTCAAACAGAAAAGTGACATATTCGAGTTCTTGGCAGTGCTAATGAATGCAATGCTTAAATCCTGCAATGAAAGGAGCAGCTCTATGCAAAAGGATTCAATTACGGAAAGAGAAAGAAAGAGAGAGAGAGACAGAGACAGAGACAGAGACAGAGACAGGGGGTGGCTCTGGTGAAGGTGCACACTACAGAACTTTAGCTCAGCTGAGTAAGCTGCAATTTTATGGAAAGGGGTTCCATCAAGGCACAAAGAGAGAAGGAAGGAATCTGGCTCTTGCTTGTGCTGCTAATTAGGAGATGAGTCTGTTGTCCTGACCTGTAATTTGTTTGCAAACACCAGGATGACTTTGGATTGAACATAAAATAGAGATCCATCACCTAACCTTGCACTGATAGTGTTTTTAACCATGGTCAGTTGGTGGATTTTAACCAGCAAGGTTTCTAGATTCTCTTTCAGGAGTGTTTTTACAGGTGTCAGCTGCTGTCTGGGATGTGGAGGACTGACAGCACTAACTACAGAGCTACTGTAGCTGCAGCTAGTACCCAGTTAGATTAGTGCTACATGAATAGCACCAGTCTACAGAGTGTTAGTTCATGTAGTGCTAACATGGACAGTGATAGGGGATCTACAGCACTTTCAGTAAGTGCTCCCCAGGTGACTGTCCGTGGTGCTCACCACAAGAAAGAGCACCAGGATCCAGGAGGCTGGCCAAGCTGCTCCAGTGGCATGGAGGGTTATAGCATAGTGCAGCTCGGTCAGTGGCAGTGAAGACTAGGGTTCTAATCCTGGTCTCTAACATTTTTATGCACTTGGTTCTTTGTTTCTTTGATATGGGACCATAGAAACAGTATTCCATGGCCCCACATATTTTAACTTTCCTGTGATCTGCCCCTCCTCAGAGTGAGAATTCTTCAGTTGGGGGGATGCGGGAGCCAGAGCCCCCCACAAAAATAAAACTGATGGCATTATTGCTGCACTATTGTTGCTGATGGAATTGTGGTTGGTGCTATTCTAACCCAGTGCTGCTGCAGCTTGGGCTGAGATACAGATGCTTGGTGTAGATCTCAGTGGGTTCTGGGGATACCAAAGGCAGCCCTCCTCCTTCAGAGGCTGCAAGGTTAATTGAGCAGTGTTAGAGGGTTGTGAGTAAGGAGAAAGTGGGCAGAATGGTCTCTCTCTCTCTCTCTCTCAGAGGTAGAGGCAGCCCAATGTTTGAGACACAGGACCTTTTCAGCCAACTAAGCAAGGGTGTTTCTGCTCCAATTGTGGAGGCCCATCAGTTACCAAAAGGCCCCAAAAGGCTGCAGAGACAGAAGACTGTGGTTGGCAGAATCTCCACACAAAGTAGTCCAGCAACGAGAACTCTGTTGGTGGGGGACTGTATAGTGAGGGGGGATGGAAAAGGCAATGAGAGTTGGTGGGCCGTAGGGGTGGCTTGAACATTTTATCCCTGAGTTAATGGCTGGAAGGGTTATTCTTTTGGCAAGGAAACTGGTTCATAAGACATCGGAAAAAAACAATGTAATTGCCCATCTCTTGACAATCTGGCAAATATCATGATACAGGAGTTGAAAGCTAGGATTTGCACTTTATGTTAGGCAGAATTCTAAGAGAAGAAGCAGTCTCTGTGATATTATTGGTGGTACTTACACTCACATGAAGGGGGAAGGGCAGGAAGCTTAACATTTTTATCATCAACAAATGATTAAAGGACTGGTGCAGGGGAAGGGATTTAAATACATATGGGACTGGATTGCACTTTGGCAGGACTCAAGGCTGTTCAGGAGGTATGGACTGTAGCCAAGACAGGAGGTACTATCATTAGGGCAGAGATCTGATGCCTTTATAGATGAACATTTACACTTCTGGCTGGAGTTGCAAGGGCCCAAGAAAGTTATGATCAGCACATCCCAAGTGAGTGGATTAATTGTTGCTCTCTGGCTAGTAAAAAGGGATAAAACATAAAGCAGTAGTAAACAGTGTATCTTTTGGGAGAATAGGGAAATGGAGCAGGTGGGAAACTATGAAGGATGGGGAAAGCATAGTTGTTTGGCAGTGGCTAAAAAGAATGAGGTAGGAGAGCAGACAGGTATAGCTATGGGGGACAAGATCAGTAAGAAGATGGAGGTAAGACTAGGGATCGGAGCTGAAAGTGGTCAGGAGGAAGACAGAGGATGGTAGGTAAACAGAGGTCATGGAAAGCTTCAAGGAGCAATGCCAGAGGCCAAATTGGACTTACTTAGTGTAGACCTTGTTGTCACAGGTTACACTATTTTCAGAAAGGAAAGGCAGAAGGGCAAAGAGTGAGGGTTGGCCTTGTACATTAGAAAAGGCATATAGTAGAAGCTACCATGGAAGGATCAGTGGGTAAAGAGAGCAAAGTGGAATCAGCCCGGATGGACTGGTAACAGTGTGTTGGATGAAAATTAGGGTGACAGTAATATATAGACTGCCAAATGAAAATGAGAACATGGTCAGGGCACTGAAGGATGAAGTCAGAAAGGCATCAGCAAAGGTAACATGATGCCACTGGCAGCCTTATCCTAATGGACATGAACTGAGAAATACAGTACCAGCAGCCAGGAGTGCTAGGTATCAAGCATTCATAGAGGTACTACAGGATTGTTTTCTTGAGCTGTTGGTTAAGGAACCTACTGGGGGTGGTGGGGTGGTGGTGGTGGGGGTGATATCTGGGATCGTGTAATTTTGAATAGAGATATCGCTGAGGATGTCATGATGATGGGCCCTCTTGGGTCCAGCAAACACTATTCAGTATGGTTTCACATGGCCATGGTGGCTGACCACTAAAACTTTATATCAAGAGTCCTAGACATCAGATGAGAGGACTTTAGAAGATTAGTAGAGGTAGTGAGGGCAGAAGGGGTAGACAACTATTAGTAAATCAGCAAGAGGGGAGAACAGAAATGACTAATAATTCAATGATGCAGGTAAGAAAGAATAGGAAGTGTAAACAATCATAGAATCATAGAAAATGTGATGGCAGAAAAGGACTCTCTTGGCCCATCGAGTCTACCCCATCCCACCCTCCCTACTTGTCCCCGCATCCCAAGAGCCCCTCCTCTGCCCCTTGACAACTCCTTGTGTCTGTCCCATGCCTTCTTGAATCCCTTCACCATTTCAGCCCCCACTACCTCTTCCTACAGCCTGTTCCATGGCTCCACCACCCTCTCAGTGAAGTAGCGCCCTCTTACATTTCCCCTAGGTCTTCTCCCATCCATCCTTAGTCCATGACCCCTAGTTCTTGCACGTACATTCCCTGTGAATAAGCTCCACTCTACCTTATTAATTCCCTTCATATACTTTAAAGTTTCTCTCATGTCCCCCCTCCCTTCTGGTCTCCAGTGGGTACAAGTCCAGCTCCCTCAGCCTCTCTTCATAGGGCATCCCATGCAACCCCTGCACCATCTTTGTGGCCCTTCTCTGAACCATTTCAATACCCTCTATGCCCTTGCACAGGTGTGGTCTCCAGAACTGAACTCCATACCCCAGGTGAAGCCTCACCATAGATTTGTAAAGTGGCATCAGCACCTCCCTCCTTCTGCTTGTTACCTCTCCCTATACATGCCAGCATTCTATTCGCTTTGCCCACCACCTTGTTGCATAGGGTCTCTACATTAAGGTTGTCTGAAATTATGATCCTGAGATCCCTGTCCTGCTGAGTTGATTTCATTTCATCTCCCCTCCTCAGTGTGTACTTTGCTTGTGGGTTATTCCTCTCCATGTTCATTACTGTGCATTTTTTTGGCATTGAATTTCAGCTGCCATGTTTCCGACCACCCTTCCAGCAACCTTAGATCTTCACTCATAGCCTTCACTCCCTCTGGATTGTCCACACTATTGCAGATCTTTGTATCATCTACAAACAGGCAGACCTTCCTCTGCAGCCTCTCCGCTATGTTGCTGATGCAGATGTTAAACAGGATGGGCCCCAGCACCACCCCCTGGGACCCCATTCATCACCCCCACCTCCCTTGAATGTACCCCATTTTCAACCACCCTCTGGCTTCTAACTATCAGCCAGATCTCCATCCATCTTGCTATTTTCTGTCCCACCACCAAACTCTTCAGTTTACTTACCAACAGTCTGTGGAAAACAGTGTCAAAGGCCTTCCCAAACTCCAGATAGGCCACGTCCCCTGCCACTCCTTGATCAACCACCATCATCACCCAATCAAAGAACTTGATCAGGTTAATCTGATATGATCTCCCCCTATGTGAAGCCATGCTGATGGATGTCCTGTAGCCCACTATCCCCCAAGTAGTTGACTACCCTTTCATTTAATATTGCCGCCATCGCCTTACCCACCACTGAGATGAGGCTGACTGAGCAATTGTTACCCACCCCCACCCTGTTGCTACTCTTCTGAAGTGGCACCATATTTGCCTTCATCCAGTCATCTCAATGATGTTCTCCATATGAGGAGGTTGTGCAGTTAAAGCAAAATGAGCAACATTCCAGAACTACAAGGGGGACATAATAAGATCAACAAGGAAGGATTTCTGGAAAACCTGAAAATGACCAACATGATAGTCAGGAAGACTAAGGTGGATACAGAGGTCATAACTGTGGAAGGGGTCAAGGAGGGAGGAAAAGCCTTATTTCATTATATTAAGGGAAAGAGGAAAGCAAAAAGAGGGCATTTTCAGATTGAGAAGTGGGAAGAATACATGAAAGAGGGCAGCAAAAGAAGAAAAAAAGTAAATATCCAGAATTAATATTTTCATTCAGTCTTTACAGCAGAGGGATGTGGACCACCTCCAGATTGTGGTTCATGCCCTAGGAGCAATGAGGAACAGACTGTGGTTAGGGTTTCTATCAGAACAGAGGTTGTTCAAGGTACTCAGGACCCTGAAAGTGAATAAATCACTGGGTCCTAATGTCATGCATCTTAGGGTGCTGCAGGAGGTTAAGTCAGAATCTGGTTGCAGCATTGGTTGATCTATTTAGTTGATCTCTAGAACAGGGTTAGTGCAGAGATCTATGGCAAAATGAGTAACATATGGGATAAACACCCTCTACATGTTCTGGTCCAACTGTGCCAACTCACAAAATTGGTTGTGGGTTAGGGATTCCTGTCCTTAAACAGACATTGTGCAGAGTTTTCCCCAGCAAGACAGAATACAAAGTACTGTATCTTGGATGGGAACAGAATGGCCACACCAGATTTTGTCAATACATTGCACAGTGGCAGATCTTGGCTTTTCAGGACCTAAGACAGAGGCATTTCCTACAATAATCTGACTTCTTTAGGTAGTTACAACTCTAAGACTTTATTACATTGGTGTCCAATATGCAGCAGCTCATAGGATTCCTACAGGTAAACACTGCCTGTGACCTCTATGCCCCCTTCTCTAGAAATTGCAGCAAAAAGCAAAGCACGCCCTGGACTACCCCCTCCCTTCTTCACAAACTTAAAATGAGAGACAACCTATGGCACATTGCCATGGAATCTGGCAAGCCAGCTGACAGGCAAGCGTACAATGCAGAGCGCAATAAGTGTACTTGGGTCATTTGACAGGCCAAAGCCTAGTACTACCAATCCACTCTTGTCTCCTCCTGGGGGTCGGCTAGAAACTTTTGGGATAATGTAAAGGAGCTGAATGGGAAATCCCACTCTCCACCCCCTCTCAACTCTTCATTAATGGAACTGTCTGCTCTGACCCCCTTGACATTGCAGACTGCCTAAACCACACTTTCTCAGACCTGAGTTCAGTCCTGCCCAGTAACTTCTTTGACCCCATCCCAGTAGCTCCCCTGCCCACTCTCCAGAGTTCTCCTTTCTATCTATGTACCATCTTCTTGCTGGAGGCTAGACCCCTTCTGCAAAAAGCCATTAGTAGTAACAACCCTGGCACTACCTACTGGACACTAGGCTACTTCATCTGACATTGGATGCTATCCTGGTCCCACTTTCCGAGCTGCTCAACCACTCTCTGTGCCCGGGGCAGTTCCCCAGCCCATGGAAAACTGCCATCATCACTCCCCTCCTAAAGACCGGCAATCGAGCGATCCTGGGTAACTATCAACCTATCTCCTTCCTCCCCCCACTCTCTATGGGCCTTGAAAAAGTAGTTGCCAACCAGCTTGCCAAATACCTGGCCATGCACAATATCCTGTGCCCTGAACAGCATGGCTTTCATGCAGGTCACAGCACCACAATGGCACTACTTGAATTCTCCAACTTCCTGCACTCTGCTCTTGATGCTGGAAGTCCTGCCGGTGCTATGTTCATTGACCTCTCCAAGGCCTTTGACACGGTTTGCCATCCCCTCCTGTTTGACTCCTCAGATGCCTTGGTTTCTCCCCCAACCCCATTGCATGGTTCACCAGATACCTCTCTGCCAGAACTCAGTGTGTAAAAATCAATAGCACCCTATCTGACACACAGCCTGTCCACTCTGGGGTTTCCTAGGGCTCCATTTTAGGGCCTCTTCTCTTCAGTCTCTACCTCAACTCCTTCCCCTCCGACTGCCCAAGTAAGATCCTCCTCTTTGCAGATGATGCTGTGCTCTTTGCCTCTAACCCCAACCCCAACACTCTCCAGGCTTGCTTTTGATAGAGCTGAGCATTGGTTCACATCATGAAGGCTAGTCCTGAACCTAAAAAATACAAAGCTATGCTCTTCTCACATCACCAAAGCAAAGCCAGTGGTGCCCCTCTCATGATACTGCCTAGCACACTAAACCCCATTGGGCAGGTTTCCTCCTACAAGTATCTGGGCATTACATTTGATTCAGCACTCTCCTTCCATTCCCATGTCAATGCCCTTTCTGCTGCCACCAATGTCAGGATTGGACTGTTATACCACCATAGGGACTGCCTACCTCAAGAGGCCCTTAGATTGGCAATCACCTCCTCTGTCCTGTTGCTAATTGACTATGGGCTGCCCATTTATGCTGCAGCTGACAACACTGTGCTTGGAAGAATCCAGCTCTCTATAAACAAAGCCTGCAGGCTAATGCTGGGAGCCCCTAGGCCCACTCATACGTGTCTGCTGTACTCCACCACCAACTTGCTCAGCCTTGAAGAAAGACTCCGCTTCCAAACCTGCCTTCTTGTAAAAAAGACCCTGCTAGGGCTCTTCCCCCCTGGGGTCACCACCTCCCTGCAGTGTGCCTCCCCCTCAGTCTCCACCCGCAGCACTGTCAAAACCTCCCTTATTGTCCCCAGGGTAAGGACCTCTATGGCCCAGGGATCCTTTTGCTCTCTGGCTCCCTCCTGGTTCAATTCCCTCCCAGCCAACATAGCTGACTCCACTAAGCTTGGTCCTTTCAATGTCTCCCTCAGAAGCCATCTGACAAGCACTTGCTGCTGCAACTGCACATAATCCCCCACCTGTCCCTTGCCCTCACTCATAGGCTAGGTCTGCCCTGTATACTTTTGCTGTATATGCCTGAGGTCTCAGGCAACATCTGCAGAGTAATGTAATAAAATACCTCTGGTTGCTACCTGATGTGGTACTCTTGTACCTATATTATGACTACTGTGATCTACCTATTACCAAGCTTGTACCACCAGTGAATGCCTGTAACACTGGTTGCTTTTTTAATCTAAGTGTTATTTCCCGTACTGTTTTGTTTGCTGTATTGTATTGCTCTCTTGATAAGGTGCCTTGGTAAATGAGTCTTTGACTCAAAAGTCTGTAAACTGATGATCTAATAAATAAATAAATAAATGGGATACAGGACATGTATGAGTGGTGGCAGATGATGCTAGGCTAACATGATCAGCTGTTTTGATTGTTACAAAAGCAGTGGTTGGGGGCCAGGCAATAGATGTACTTTGTCTTGACTTCCTCAAGGCCTTCAATTCTGTACCACACTGAAGGGTGATTAAAATGCTGGATGAACAGGGGTGTGGGACAAACCCATGAGATGGGCATGAAACTAGTTTGGGGGCAGAATTCAGAGAGTGGTAGTTAACATCAGATTATCTGATGTCAGGAAAGTCACAAGCATGGTGCTGCAGGGACTGGTCATAGGGCCAGTATCATTCTATATTTTCATCTGTAACAATAGGGAGGGTATCCAGAACAAGACCTGCCTCTTCAAAGAAGACACCAAGGTCTGTGCCAGAGTGGACACAGAGAAGGAATGAAGGGACATGTAAAGGGCTCTAGAAAAGCTGAAGAAGTTGTGTAAGATGTGGCAGCTTAAAGATGATAGGAAACAGGTTCTACACCACTAGGTGCCTTCCAGTTGTTCTTTTATTGGTTACACAATTTTCTGATATGTTTTTGACCTTTTTTGCTAAATTAATAATCTTTTTTGCCTTTGTAACTGCCCTTAATCACTCTCTCCTCAGCAGTTGCTGCTCTCTCTTTTCATACTGCCTGGGCAGTCTATGACACCAATAACACCATTCAAGGCCATTCAGATCATTAGCATGAAATGGGAGTTATTGATGTCATAGAATGTCTCAGAAATATGAAAAGAAAGAACAGTAGCTAGTGAAGAGAGTGGAACTCTAGGTAGATTTGGAGCACCCCAAAGTTAGATTATTTATTTATCAAAAAATCAAATCATATAGGAATACATAACTGTAGAGGTGTGCGGAAAACACATTTTGCCTGCGGAATTTCCACAAAAGTCAGACATTCACTTCTCCTAAAGTTCAGAAATCATTTTGGTAACTTTCACAGAATTTCTGCCTTAAAATGGTAGAATAAATGTACAAACAGCGGGTGAAACGATGAGAAAAGAATTCTGCAGAACTGATCACTATCAGTGGTCAGCTCTGCAGCTTTTTCCGCTGCAGTTTAATACATTAACTCATTACCCCCCCATTGATTGCTGCAAGCTGCACCCCAACCCCCCCACTGATCTCCGACCCCATGTTAAAAAAATGTGGTCCACCTACCTATCAATTGCTGGCCTGTAAAACATATCTGGTGCAATGTGGTTCCCCACCACCCACTGATCACCAGCCCCATAAAAAAAATATCTGGCCACCCCCATTCTGACTTGCTGTTGGCCACCAGAACAGTCCTCCACTCTTGTGTACCTCTTGTGTCTAGTGGCCCCCCACCCAAAAATCACCAGCCTCATATAGAAATAAAATCCCTGGTGTCTAGTGGTCTTGTCCAATTGGCCCATCACCCATGCTAAGTCATAAATCCCTGGTTTCTAGTGCCCCACTTCTTCTGATTGTGAGTCTAATATGAAAAAATGTTTGATAATTTTACCTCCCTGAGTGTCTAGTGGACCCCCAACGATGATCCTTTAGTAAACATTTTCCTCAAGTCATTCCCAATCCTGGTGTCTGGTGGACCTCACACCCTGGCAGGTAGTCCACCACCACCCCACCCCATCCCCACCCTGGGTAGGTGACCAGCATGGCCCTCCTTTCTCCTCCATGGCTGGCTTATCTGCTGAACTGTCAATGAATGAGTGCTTCATTCATGGACAGCTCAGTTTGTGGCCAGCCATGTAGGAGAGAGAGAAGGGCTGTGCTGGTCACCTCCTCTGGTTTGGGAAGGGAGGAGCAGTGTGGTGGGAAACTACATGCCAGGATGGGTGGTCCACTACACACCAGAGATTGGGAATGACTTGAGGGAAATGTTTTACTAAGGGGATCAGGGAAAGAGTGGGGTGCCCACTAGACACCAGAAAGGGGAAATTATTTAAATGTTTTTTTTGGGGGGGACCGCAATAGGTAGGTGAGGGGAACCACTAGACACCAGGGATTTTATGACATGGGGCAGTGATCAGTGGTTGGGAGGGGACCACTAGACACCAGGGATTTTATGACTCAAAGCTGATAATCAGCAGGTGGGAGGGGATCACTAGACACCACAGGTATTTTCTTATTATATGAGGCTGGTGATCAGCAGTTGGGGAGGCACTAGACACCAAGTATTTTTTTTTATATGGGGCCAGCTATCAGCAGGTGGGGGGAATGTTAGACACCAGGGAATGGGATTTTTTTACTTGGAGCAGTGATTGGTGGTTGAGGGGCCACTAGTCACCAGGAATTAAGTTTATATGGGGCCAGCAATTGGCAGACTATGGAGACCACTAGAAAACAGGTGCAGGAGGGAATTTATAGGGGGTCCATGATTGGCAGGGTTGGGGGCCTGTATTGCAAAATAACACATTAAACTGTGGATGGAATAAATTCTGCAATTTAGTGTGTTATTCTGCAGTTCAGCCAAAAAGACTGCGTAACAGGGTGAAAATCCATGAAACACGGTCAGAAGATTCTGATCTCACTAATGGTGGAAGTTTGCAAAATTCTGCAAAATTTCTGAATTTTCTCGAAAGTTCCATGAAAGTGGAATTCCCAACTTTTGCTCACCTCTACAGAACTGGCATCAAACAGAAGATGGAAGGGCAGTTAACTATGTAAAAATAGTTTCCTAAATCCTTTAAGGAAGTTCCTTAGTGTTTCAGCACTCCCATGTCAAATTGATAATGTTTTGACTAGTACATGATGGTCATCTAAACATTCAAAATCCACAACAACAACAAAGAAGTTTGTTTTAAAATAACATGAAGAGACATAATCCTGCTTTATGAAAAAAATATGTAAGGGGTCAGCTTGTTGTATGTAGTTATAAGATTAATAATTTAGGTGTCAACATGAGTGTGAAATAAAAAGTAAAACAAGGGAATATCATTTGTCATGATGTTTGTTTAATGTTTTCCACAGTTTGAAAAATTAAGAATAAATTACCAGTACTATGATATCTTACTGAACTAACATTCACAAAAATGTGGGAAATATTTGTATGATTTTATGCATAAAACCCTTTCAGTCCCATATAATTTTCATGAAATATTTTTGATGGACATAAAATACGGTTGTGAATATAGCAAATAAAAGAAATACAGGGGTTGCTTTTTTTTTTTTTTTAGTTATATCTGCTTTCAAAGTTGTAGTCTCAGAAGTGATCACCTCAGGACCAAAACAACTAATAAAAGATAAAACTTGACAGAAAGCTCCTCAAACAATTCTAAAACACATGCTGAATGACAAAGACATTAATATGAAAGAAACATAGTAACCCCAAAAATAGACTTTTACATAAGATACCTTGAATGATGCCAATGACTGCAATTGTGGAAGCTAATTTCCTTGTTTCCATCCTGTATATAGTCTTAGATAGACATGACATAATAGGATAAATCATTATCATGGGGGATATAGTCAGAGCCATCCAGATGCACGCACTTAGCAGTGTGTCACGCAAAACAGTAGGCCGGCCAGTTTTGTTGCCATATACCAGTGATGGGCAAGATGATATTATATGTGGGCCACAAGTGCGGCCCTCCAGTTATCTGAAGGGCCACATTAGTAATTGAGAAACATATTCAAAAATAAATGATGCTACAGACACTATTTAGTAATGCAAAAACCTTTATTAACTGCAACAAATTAATTAAATCTTAAAAATAGTGTTAAACAGTTATAAATATTACTAATAAATAACACATAAATATATTATGATATATTACTAAGATTTTGTGTTGCAATGTTATCAGCTAGTTTTCTAAGGTTTGGTGATAGTTGAGTGCAGGCACATCTCAGCTCTGCTGATAGGTTAGTCTATTTATTTTATTGTTTTTAATATGTCCCATAGTGAAGAATGTTTGTTCACATGTGTATGTGGACCAGAACATGGACATCAGCTTGGTGTGCTGTTGTTAGTTAGAAATCTGTCCATTTCTATTAAATTTCTTAACTTTCAATGCTGCTTCTTCCCGAGTTTGTGGCAGTTGTCAGTGGAGGTATCTGTTAAATTACAGACATAGCATAGTTTATATCACATATACAAACAAAATGTGTGATTGGCACAGATCACGCAATCTGTGTGAATATGGGACCTTGGATGTGCAGCACAAAGTTGTGGGCCACCGTGGAGTTGTAGTACCCGTGGTCCCTTGCCATGAGACACTCCTCTGGAACGTCACCTCACCCCAGAAGGAAGCAACCTCAACAACAAGGGTCCTAGTAATTCTACACACTGGACATTCCTTATACATCCAGAGCAGTCTCTGGGAATGGCAGCACCGTACCACCTCCAGTTGATTAGCTCTCCCTCCCATCCACCTGCCCGCCCGCTAAACTTGATGTTAATGTGTGCTTATGATTATCTTGGCTGTAGAGTGTAATGCACTTAAGTTGACCTACCTTATTCCCCTGGTTATGTTGTGTCCCCATATTCGAGCAGAGTGGCCAGTCCCCTGCCCCTCCTAGTGAAGTCCCTCTTCAATTATATCCCTATGGCTTTTAACCTCGTGGCACTTCACAGAGTGACACAGTCACTGGGTACAACTCACTATGCTTATGGGAAGTGCCCTTATATACTTCATAGTGCCTAACACTCTGGAAGTACTCCCCCCTTTATTCCTACCTCTGAGTACCTACATTATTTAAGACCCTCCTACAATGCTTCCATTTGAACCATGCTCCCCTCCACTACAAGGTAAGAAACCACTGAAACTAAATATGAAAAAACACTAACACTGCCACTTTAAGTATTAAATAAAAGACCTTATTCTGTGAAGGCTGGGAGCTCTATTTTCTTTTTTCTTTCAAGCCTCCAAGCACAATGCCCCTCTGCAAACTAGCCACTTAAAGTTTCTATCTCCTGTAAGCCTGATTCTGCTCCTCCCCTGATCAAACTACTGTATCATAGGTTGTAATTAACCACACAGTCATCAAGATGCTGTAAATTCTAGCCTACTAAATTACCCACATTGTCTACTAAACATTAATATTATATAGAACTACCCCAAAGCACTGACTGGAATGCACATACCTCTCCCTACCCACCTACCCTACTAATTTAAGTATAAAAAACCTTATTCTGTTAATGCTACAGTTGGTGCTCTTTTCTCCTCTGAGATCTCTCAGCAGTGAAAGGACCCTAACTAACTACCCCTTATATCTAAATAATATCATATGAACTCCATTGGACTAATCAGAATTTAGAATTATTATCAAAGGTTTAACTATGTGTGCTATACCCTGTTGTTATGGTAGTGGTTAATAGTCTCTGAACTATTATGCTACTGCATATCTAAGAAAACATGACAGTCTCAGGTTTTAAATTGTTAGGATTTTTCTGTTTTTCTTTTCCCCTAAAACATCTCAGAGTTGGTGATTTTTTCTGTTTGTACTACCCCAACTTAAAAATAACTTGACTGAGTGCACAAAAGAGTAATACAAGGCTGAAAATTATGGTTTATCATTTAGATGCTTAATCAATCGTAACTGTAGTGTGGCTACCAGAACAATTTATTATATTATACAGTATGTATAGGGTATCAAAACATGGCAATATAGTAACATAAGAGTTTTCAGACAATGTCAAAAAATAAATGACATTCAGTGTTCGGTTCAACTTCGTATGCCAGTAATGAGTATGATACAGTCACATATAATATTCCATAATATCATTACAAAAAATTGCCTATTGTTGGCATGATGTAATGCATGAACATAGGTTTGTAAGCAATGGTAATTTTAAATTCTAATTTAGAACTTCCTTTTATTTTGTCATTGTCTGTAAACCATGCAAACCCTAACATTAAAAATAAAATTTTGTATTGTTGTCTTGAAAGAATTTTTATTTGTGCGTGTCTCTCACCCTTTTTCTATTCATATTTATTTTTTTCTTTCTACTTAGTGACTACTTTCTTCAACATATTGCTATTTCTGGTCTTTACTTCAGATAGCTAGCTGTCTTGACACAAAACCATATCATCTAGACTGCAGCCAAACCCCAACCCGAGTCGTCAGTACACTGAGAGACACCAGTCATGCTGCAGGTCTAAAATGACTCCACTGCCAGGGAAGCATTCATGTTCATTTTTGCTGGAGTAAGGACGGTAGAGTTGGAGGTGATGCTGGGCCCCCTGAGGTATGTTCTTTGGCTGGCCATTACTCATTTCATCTGGTGGTAGGTTTTCACACTGTTTATTTTCCCTATGCAAGGCATTTATCCATCCCATTTTTCAGGAGAGAGAGAGAGAGAGAGAGAGAGAGAAAGCTGATTGCCCATTCATGATATCAAAGGTTCACAATATTCACAAGAGGTGCTCATAAAGCACAGTGGAACAGAGATACACTTGCCTTCTCCTGGTCCCTGTTCATACTACCTCTGCAGCACATGCCTGGCTCCCATGGTTCAGGACAGCGGAGTTAGGACTGTGGCACAAACATGACTCTTCAACACTCTCCTGTGCAACCAACCCATATAGGTGTCATCAATATTAAACTTCTCACTTCTTCCCTGAGGTGCCTTTATTCCCCCAACCATAGCAACAAGGCTCTCACAGCTGTACCCTTTCTTCAGATTAGAGGCTGGGCGCCTTTCATGACAGTCAATGCCAATAGCAACGCAGCATGTGATAGTAGGGAGTCAGTGAATTGCAGCAAAAAAATAATTGTGGCATACCCACAGTAGGAAGATACACTTGAAATATCAACACATAAACTATTAATTAAACTATCATATTACAAAATGTAAGCATTTTTATCATAACTATTTGGGCAGAGCACATATAGCTAAAGAAGATGACCCATCAGTGAATATCAGATCATCAAGGATTCTCCCTCAGGGAAAAATGAACCAACCTACTAGTCATTCCCTATGCCTAACACACCTGGGCCTCGGCAAGTTTCTTAGAATTATAGAACCACATAATCTGCCAGCAGAAAAGGACCACTTGGCTCACCCATTCTGCTCAGATGTCTCCTGTCTAATCTGTCTCTACAGAACCTAACTGTTCTGTAGTGACCCTCATTCCTGCCTGTCTATTTTCTGATATACCTCTATGTCTACCTCATGCATGGTTGAAGCTTCCCACTGTTTTTGCACCCACCACTTCTGCTGGCAGTCTGTTCCAGGCATCAAACAACCTTCTGGTGAAGAAATATTTCCTCACATCTCTGTTAAACTCCCCTTAGCTTCATTGCATGGCCCCTAGTCCTGCTGCCTTTTATTTGAGAAAAAAAAACTCCCTTACTTCACCTTGTATAATATTGTGAGTTACACATTGATAGCTTTCATGTCATCTCTCATCTTCCTGTCTTCCAGGGCTTATATGTGGAGATTCCTCAGTTTCTTCTCAATGGACTTCTCTTGCAGTCTCTTCACCATTTTCATTGCCCTCCTCTGGACTGCTTCCACCCTATGTATTTTCTGAGGTGGAGCCTCCAAAATTGGATACAGTAAGCAGGGTGGGGTCCCATCAGTGAGTGACACAGTGGGAACACCACTTCCTTCCTCCTGTGAAGACACCCTTCCCAATACAGCCTAGCCCTAACTAATGAATAGTCACACTGCCCTACCACTTTGTGGTAATCGGATATGATAACCTCAGTCACTTTCCTGTTTAGTGACTGCTAGTATCTCTACCCATCCTATACTCAGCTCCTGGGTTCTTATACCCTAGCTGCATGATTTTGCGCTTTTTGGCATTGAACCCCAACTATCATGCTCTTTGCCACTCCTTGAGTTTCCCAAGTTCCCTGTTTATTCTCTCCACCCCCTCCTGAGTGCCCGCTCTATTGAAGATTGTGGTATTATCTGAAAAAAGGCATACCTTCCCTTCCAGTTCTTCTGCAATGTACTTATGAAGACACTGAAGAGTACCAGTCCCAGAATTCAACCTTGTGGCACCCTGCTGGTCTCTCTCTCATCATTAGTGTGAGTGCTGTTTACCACAACCCTCTGTCTCCTATCTGTTAAACAGTTTCTAACTCAATTTACACTTTGAATCCCACCCTAGGTTACTCAGTTTTTTTTTATCAGCCCCTGTGTGGTACAGTGTTGAAGGCCTTGATAAAGACCAGATAGAATAGCTTCACAAGCCCTCCCCTGATCAATTTTCCTTGTCACCCAGTCCAAGAAATATATCAGATTCATTCAGCATGAGCTGTGAATCCATACTTGCAGCCCCTTGGGTTCAAGATACTTTATCAGTCTTTCCTTTAGCAGGGTTTCCATTAGTTCCCCCAAACTGAAGTAAGACATACCGTCCTGTTCTTGCTAGATTTCTCCTTGTTGTTGGCCTTACAGTATGTAAAGAGGCCACACTAGCTCTTCTCCAGTCCTCTGGAACCACACCTGTTTCCAGTGAGGTGTTGAATAAGGGTGTGAATGGGGCAGCAGGCACCTCCCTGAGTTATTTTAGAACTCTTGTGTGCAACCCATACAGTCACATAGCATTGTTCTCCTTCAGAGCTGCAAGTCCCTTCCAGATTCTTTCCTCAGATAATGGGCTTGTGCCCACTTCTCCCTTTACCCAGCTAGAGATGCAGCAAATTTAAAATCCACCGCAAAGTGAACGTGAAGTGGCCACTTCACATTGGTACTTCACTACATGGAGTGCCCCATGGGAAAGGCTCTCTTTGCCTTGTTATTATTACTTTGCATTGTCATTCCACCTTAGACGCAAAATAAGGTGGAGTGACAATAATATTGGCAGCATCCCGCCCGACACAGTCACCAGAATTGATGTGCATCCCCAAAGTGCTACTGTCTTGTGTCCAGAAAACTCCCCAATGCTGATGAAGCGAAATGAGAGTGTAAAATGAAATGCAAAGTCTCCGAGAATTAATGGCACGCTCAGTCATTTGCATAGTGGTCAGGTCACACACAGAGTCACCAGAATTAATGTGCATCCCCAAAATGCTATTGTCTTGTGTCCAGAAAATCCCCCAGTGCTGATGAAGTGAAATGAGAGTGTAACAAGAAATGCAGTCTCCCAGAACTAACGGTGCCATGCAAAAGCACAGACAGATTAAGATTGTACTGCACACTCAAGGGATGCATACGAAAAGGCACAAAAACACCTAGCCAGTGCTCACAAGTCACAAATCCAAATCTGGAAAGGAATATATTTTGCCAGTTGGGGGATTTGTGCAAGACAGTAACAATCCACTACCAGTAAAGTTACCACAAAGCAGTATACAAAATTCAAGCAGGTGCGGTGGATAGCAGGTTCACACTACTGCAATTACTCTGTAACACAATAAAAGGTGTCTGGTTTAATGGCACGCATCACACACACACACACTCACATGCACTTAAGTAATGCATAGCAAATTGAAAACCTTTAGTAATATAACCAAATGTTTTAAACAGACAAATTGTACACTGCTGCACCACAACAATCAGCAAAATAATTTCAAGAATTACTGAAAATATTTCTGCGTGTACATGAAATTATACAAGCAAAATATAACCGAAACAGAAAGACAGTTTTCTCCCAGTTAATCTACTTACATCACAAAGCACACTTTACAGTACACAGACTGACTGTTCTAAATTAACATTCAAAATCCACACACAACAATAAACACTCGAAGATATGAGCACAGAAGGGTTTCCTACAATCAATGTACTAAATTTTGAGCAAAAAATATTACTTAAAAAGACATTTTAAACAGCTGTTAGAGGTTTTGAATTGCAGAGCTCTGAGAGCAAACTGTCTCCAGCTACCACTGCACCCACACTACCCAGGCCAGAACTGAGGCTGTGCCGAACAATCTAGAGCCCATGTGACCTGCAATACCATGAATAACTGCAAAATTTCATTTGGAGCTCAATTACAGGGTGAAGTGAGGTGAATTACATTGATTTCAATGTACTTCACCTTACAATTGGTGGAGAAGTGGTTTGGGGAAGGCAGAATAACGCAAAGTCATTGGTTTCAATGTACTTCGTGTTCCTCATTATGAAGCAAAGTACTCCACTTCACACTGTGGAATTCTCTGTGGATTCCACATTACTCAGTGAATCACTTCACTGAGCTAATTGGAGCCACTTCACCCACCACTACTTACAGTACAGTAACTCACATGCTGTACAGGAAGGAATGCGAATGCCTATTGCTGTACTTCCCCGATGAGCTGTAGCACAAAACTCCCTGACTTAAAAATGCTTATTAATGAGTACAATGGTGGAGTGGTGAAGCCTGGAAAGATACTACAAAACATGCTTACAATACATCCAAGTAAGTAGTAAAAAAATGAATGTTGTGATTCATGACATGATCGTGAATCGTGATTTGAAGAACATGATTTATTTCACGAGTGACTCGTGATGAAGGTCCTGACTTAAAAATGCATATTAATGAGTACAGTGCTCATGCAGAATTATGCACCACACCTGTCCAGTACTCTGAAGGGAAGCCAAAGAAACAATTGTGATTTAAGTTACAGATGGAGATTGGGCCCTAAAGAGATGCAAATGCACAGACAGATTAAGATTGCACTGCACACTGAAGAGATGCAGATGCAAAGGCACAACACCTAACCAGTGCTCACCATCAGAAATTCAAATCTAGAAAGAATACCTTTGCCAGTCAGGGTGGGCTGCGGGGGGGGGTCAGTGTACTTCACTGCTGCAGTAACGGTCACTAGTACTAGTACCAGTAAAGATACCACAAAAGTACAAAAATCACACAGCTGCAGTGGATAGCAGCTTCACATTGCTGAAATTATTATGTGGCACAATAAAAGGTGTCTGATTTGATGACAAGCATCACACACATACTCACACACACACACTAAGTAATGTGTAGCAAATTGAAAACTTCAGTAATATAACCACATATTTTAAACAAACTAAAATTATGCACTGCTGCACCACAACAATCAGAAAAAAAAATAGCAAGAATTATTGAAAATATTACTGTGTGTGCATTAACACAGTTATACAAGAAAAATATCACCAAAACAGAAAGCACTGTCTTTTTCTCCAAGTTAATCTACCTACACCACAGATATGCCCCTCCCCCAAAGCACACTTCCACTTTCTCTTAGTACACAGACTGAATGTTGTATATTAACATTCAAAATCCACACACAAACAATAAATGCTTGATGATATGAGCACAGGAGGGTTTCCTATAATCAATGAACTCAAGTTTCAGCAAAGAAAAAAAAAGACTCAGAAAGGCTTTTTTAACAGCTTTTAGAAGGTTTTAATCACAGAGAGCTCTCAGAGCAGATTGTCTCCTACAGCTTCCTACACACACTACCCCAAACTGAGGCTGTGCAGAACAATCCAGAGCCCATGTGATCTAAAACTCCATCAATCACTGCAAAATTCACATTTGTAGATCAAAAACAAGGTGAAGTGAGGTGAAGTACATTGCTTTCAATGTACTTCGCCTTAACAATTGGTGGAGTAGTGGTTTGGGAAGGCAAAGTAACGTGAAGTCATTGTTTTCAATGGACTTTGCGTTACCCATTATAATGCGAAGTACTCCACTTTGCATTGCGGAGCACTCTACGAATTCATCTTCTCTCCACGAATCACTTCACAGAGCGAATTGGGGCCACTTCGCCCATCTGTATCCCCAACCTTGCTTCAACCTGATGGCCCTTCCCTTCTTCTCTCCACTGTAAAGACTGAGCTGAGGTACCTGTTTAAGATGTCAGAATTTTTTTGATCCTCTTCTGTGCAGTCTCCCCCTTCTGCCTTCTCACTTATGTATCCAAAGAAAGTCTTATCACCTTAGTAAACCTTTTGTACATATTTTCCTCTATCTGTGCCTTTGTCCCCTTAATGCTTTACCTGATTTCCTCTGCTTTACTAGGTATACTTCCCTGTATTCCTTCCTCTGTGTTTATTTATACCACTGGAAAGTCACCCCTTTTTCCTTCACCTTTATTACTTCCTAAGAGACCCATAACAGGCTTTTTTTCCTCTGGGGTTCTTTTGTAGTACTAGCTAACATTGTCTCCTTTCACTTCCGTCTGTGCCATACGCTGTGAGACACCTTAGTGGTGTGAGACAGTATTGGCAGAAAGAACCCGACATTCATTTTTTGCACTGCTAATACACCTTTCTACTGCTTGCAGCTTTTAAACTGTGTATGGAATTGAGGGGGTGTTTGTTGGCACTTCGCTACACTCTAGCATTCTTACTCAGCTAGAACAGCTGTTTGGTATAGCGCAGCATATTAGAGGGCTTTAATTAAAGCTAAATCACAGTCTGTGATACCAGGGAGATCAAACGCTCACTACAGGAGTCAGGTGACCACCTTCTCACTTCCAGGCTGTCTGGGATAAAAATCGCTGCAACGTTTTGACGGTTTCAATCTCTGTCCATACGCTGTGAGACACCTTAGTGGTGTGAGACAGTATTGGCAGAGACAACCCGACATTCATTTTTTGCACTGCTAATACACCTTTCTACTGCTTGCAGCTTTTAAACTGTGTATAGAATTGAGGGGGGTGTTAGTTGGCACTTGGCTACACTCTAGCATTCTTACTCAGCTAGAACAGCTGTTTGGTATAGCACAGCATATTAGAGGGCTTTAATTAAAGCTAAATCACAGTTTGTGATACCAGGGAGATCAAAAACTCGTTACAGGGGTCAGGTGACCTCCTTCTCACTTCAGACTGTCTGGGACATAAACTGCTCCGTCTTGAAGGCGGGCAGGGTATGAATTAATGGAGGCGGCGATTCGTCACCACACGCGAAGACACATGCAAAGACATGCGCATCCTCACACGTGTTATGTGTGTTAAGCAATGGAAAGCAGGGGTAAAGAAGGGCAAACCTTTGAAGGTACCAGCTGAATTTTCTGCACATGAGGTTTAGTGCATGTTTAGTCTGATATTTAAATAATTTGTCACTTAGTCATTAGAAATGTTGAGCACTATTAAAATTTTGGAGGGGGACATTGGTGTCAAATGTTCTTGTTGTTTGATGTACAGTTTGATGTTAGTACCTGTACCACAGATGCCATACTAATGCATTAAATGTACTGAATATGAGACCCTGCTTAAGGAATTGGCAGGTTTTTACAATAAATCTAGGTGTCTCTAATTCACACAACACTTTCTTGTCCTTAGAGGTGTAGAAAACAGTTCATCAACAACTGAACTACCCTTAAACAAAGTTTCATATGTGGAGCCTTCTACTTCTGAACATATTGTTGCCCCTTCCCTTTTGACAACATTTCAAAATAAAGAAGTTACATTTAGATATAATAATCTTATTAACAATGAAATTTCCCAGTGTGGCCATTTGTCAACTCTACTGGGTGAGGGTAGTAAGATTTAACGAGATTCTGTGGAAGACCTTGGTGTTCTAAATGATGAGGGTTGGTATGAGGTGCAGAGCAAGAGAGCTGCTAAGAAAGGAAGGAAAGCTGAAGTTTTTACACTACCTCTTCTAAATAGTTTTGACCCTCTTAGTTTAAGTGATCAGGATGCTGAAATAAATAATGGACCCTTTAATGGGACTGATGTAACAAGTGACTGCCAGGGGATCCCAATAGATGCTCAGAAGGAAAATCTTAGTGATATAAATCAAATAATTAGTGAGCCCCATAGCATCCTTTTTAGTAATAACTTAGCAAATGATCGACTGGCTGAAGTTGTTGGGTCAGATGAGGGACTACAAAACTTTACTAATATTAATCCCTCCCAAAATCCTAAGGCAGTTTTCCATTCAAAGGGCTCAAACCACCCTGTTATTGATGACAACAAATCATTTTACATTTTGGGTGATTCAATTATATGATACACAGATCGTTAATCTACTAGTGGCAATAAATCCAAAGTCACCAGCTGTAGTTACAGTGGGACTTTAATAAGGTATATTGTGGAAATGTTGTCTGGTATTTTAAAAAAGACTGAAGATCATAATACTGTTATTTTGCATGCTGGAACGAATAACATAAATAAATCTGAAATACAGGAAATGATTAATGAGTTAATTGAAGCAGTGTCCATAAAGAACAGCCTAAAAGCTGAAATTATTATCTCAGAGATTTTACCAGTACCTCGAGCACCTGCTGCAAGATTACAAAAAATTAAATCTTTTAATAAATGGCTTCACAGGTGGTGCTTGGAAAATCATATTATTTGTTCACAGACATGGGAAATTTTTATTACTAATGATAGCTTGTTTTGCTCAGATGGTTTACACCTGAGCAAATTAGGCTCCAAATTATTGGGGAATATTTTTTACTGGTCTGTCAATGGTAAAAAAGAAAATTCAAAAAACTGGCAAAGGAGGGGCGAATAAAATCATTAAATCTTCCTATAACAAGTTCAATTCCTTTTATGAAACAAGGGCAGAACAGTAGTGGGAATACAAATAAGACTCTTAAAGTCCTGTTAACTAATGCTAGAAGTCTTCATTATACAAAAAAGGATGAACTCAAGTTAATTTTAGTTAATAATAAGGTGGACATTGCTGCAATTTCTGAAACTTGGTGGGATGACACTTCATTGTGGAATTATTCCATCCCTGGTTATAATTTAATTCATAAGGACAGAAATCGTAGAAGAGGGGGTGGTGTGGCAATTTATCTAAATAAGACAATAACATTTAGAGAATGTAATCTAATATCTAATGACACAAATGAAATCCTTTGGGTTGAAATACCATCTACTCCTAATACAAATCTCTTGGTTGGCATGTGCTATAGGCCTCCTGATATTACCTAATGTGATCATTCTTCCTTATTAAAAGATATTGCAAACAATTTAAAGTATAAGGATGTCCTGTTACTTGGAGACTTTAATGTCCCAGGAATTGATTGGAATGAATATACTGCAAACACCTTTCAGGAACATGAATTATTGGAACTTTGTATGGTAAATGGTTTGCAACAAGTTGTTGACAAACCTACACAGGGCAAAAATATATTAGATCTGGTACTTACAAACATACCCCAAAAAATTACTGATCTAGAGGTTAGTGATCCACAGCTTAACAGTGACCATAATATCATTACATTGAATATTATATATGAACAAATTAAGCAGATCGGGGTTACTAAAGTTTTGGATTTTGGTAAAGCAAATTTTTTGGCTATAAATGAAGATTTGCAAAGTTATTCCCACTTAGATTATACCATCCCTGTAAATGATTTATGGAATAAATTAAAATCAAAAATTCTTGAACTTACTGAAAAACATATTCCTAAACGAACCTTATATAATCACAAAGGGAAGCTGCCTATGTGGTATACATATAGGGTGCATAAATCAATATCAGCAAAAAAGAGAGCATACAGAACAATGAAAAGAGATTCATCTGATTATAATAAAGCAAAATATAAGGAGATATTAAAATTATGTAAACTTACCATCAATAAGGAAAAAAGGAATATTGAATTTAGACTAGCACATATTAAAGATGGAGAAGAATCCTTTTTCTCTTATGTAAATAATAAAAAGAAGGACTCCAGTATAGTTCGCCCAATTAAAATCTCAAATAACATCTTGAGTAATCCTGTTCATAAGGTTAATGAGTTTAACAGATTTTTCTGTTTGGTGTTCTCCGACAAAGATATTAATTATTTACAGGATATTGATCCTATTGATCAAATTATAATAACTAGGGATCAAATACATAGCAACTTATATCAGATCAAAATAAATACTACACCTGGACCAGATTTATTGCATCCAAGGGTCTTGAAGGCTATAGGATGGTGGTTGGTTGAACCACTATTTGTCCTTTACAATAGATCCTTACAAATGGTGGAGGTCCCAGTTGATTGGAAACAAGCTTTAGTTGTCCCTATTTTCAAAAAGGGGGATTGTAGTAGCATGACAAACTATAGAACAATCAGTCTGACCTGTATCTTGGGTAAAATCATGGAATCTATTGTAAAGGACATATTTATAACTGACTTAAAAACTATTGGTTTTGTTGATGACACACAACGTGGCTTTAGGACCCAGAGATCATGCCTTGCTGCAAATCTTTGTTTCTATGAAAAAATTTGTAAACTTTTGAATGAAAAAAAGCAGTGGATATGTTTTTTTTTATCTTTGTAAAGCCTTTGACAAGGTTCCGCATGTAACCCTTCTTAAAAAAATGAGAAAACTTGGGATTAATGGAATCATCATAAAATGGGTTCAGGATTGGTTGATGAATAGAGACAAATTGTTAGGATTAAAGGATATATTTCTGATATAAGTAGGGTTACTAGTGGGGTCCCTCAGGGCTCTGTATTAGGCCCATTGTTATTTTCAATTGTTGTGTCTGATTTAAATAAACATACTAAGGGAATTTCAGTCAAGTTTACTGATGATACTAAAATTGCATTGGATATCAGTACAATGGATGGATATTCTGATCTTTCTAGAGATCTCTTATTAATGGAATCATGGGCAGTTTCAAATGGTATGCCCTTCAATCTGGAGAAGAGTGTGGTTGTGTATTTGGGTAACAATAACCAATGTCTCAACTATTTTTTAAATGGTCATCAGTTACAGTCTGTGGAATATGAGAAGGATCTAGGTGTTTTAATATCAAAGGATTTAAAACTTACTAACCATTGCATTGAATTAATTAAAAAGTCTAATAGACTTGTTGGCTGTATTAGACCCTCAATCACTTCTAGAGATAGGAATTGTATAATTACCTTGTATAGGGCCTATGTATGACCCATTTTGGATTATTGCTTTCCTTTATGGAGCCCCTCTTTAAGTGGTGATGTAAAAAGAGTGGAGGGGGTTCAGAGGAGGGTTACTAAGATGGTTCAGGGCCGTTATGGGGTAGATTATGATAATAGACTACTTTCTTTAAACCTTTATTCATTGGAGCTTAGGAGAAAAAGAGGAGATCTCTTACTAATGATCAAAATTATAAGGGACCCTATATTGTTTGCAGATTTAGGTTTTATCCGATATCAAAAGTTGTTCTCTTTAAGATGTCATAGTTATCAATTGGGACTTACATATCCTAAAACTCAGTTGAGAAGGAACTTCTTTACTCAACGGATTATTGCATCATGGAATTCTTTACCCAAAGATATTGCTTGAAGTTGATTCTTATAATCTATTTAAATTAAAGCTTGATAGGTTTTTGTTAAATGAGGGAAATGGGAATTAAAGCCTGCTAAGGCAGGAGATGTATATTTATGGGCTTTGGCCTTCTGTACATCTATATTTTCCTAGTATGACTCCTAGTATGATGCCACCTGCTACCTCCGCTCTTCCCTGAATGAGTCCGTAGCCTCCATCCGTGCTGGGGAGCTCTTCAGCTTCCTTCCAACTACAGTTTGTCTCAGCTCTGGAGTAACAAAATAGTGGTTTTTAAACCTTGCAGAATGGTGGGTTTTGACCTTGTTCCTGCTACGAGAGGATAGGCAGTACCACACTCCTGCTCCTGACCTCAGGACACAGTCAGCTCCACAACAAAATATACTCTCTGTAGAGTACCACAGAGCAGAATCACGTTCCAGCAGCTGTCCATTTATCAGATCTGCTTCCCCCAGGGAACCTTTAATGAACCCTGCTACAAAGTAAGTAAATGTGAATATATTATTTTAGTTACCCAAAGGTTGTTCTACCTCATGTACAGTTTCAACACAATTGAATTCCTCCATCCTGCTTCCTGACCAACACTCTTGCACAGTTACTATTTAAAACTCTTATAGGTATGGAAACTCTCACTGCTGCATTCCCTGGCTGGACCCTGCATGACTGCACTCCAATACCTCCTGATACCGATCCCTCTTATCTATATCCTGCTACCTCAACCCTTCCATCATCCTTTGGTTTTCTCCTCAACATATACCCCAGAGCATCATCACCCATTTCCTCATCCTATTTTGCTTCCCTACCTCTCTCAACATGTATATTCCATTTGACCACTTGTGTTTACCATGCCTGATGGTTTATTATATCACTGCTTCATTATCCTGCACCTCCTTTCATCTTCTAAATTTCCTCTTTCCCTTCAGCAGAGTTGCATTTTTAGCCAGCCCATACCAGCAGTATTCTGGTCTCCATCCCTAACTCGCACCTTCTGAGGTGCTGAGTGTAGGTAGGCTTCTCCCTTCTACCGGGGATGGGATTCTGTTTCAACCATTCCCTCCTGCTCCCTTCCAGGCTGGAGCTTTCTCCTGCTTACCAATTTGACATCCTCCATCCCTAACTTTGCTGGACAGCATCGAGTGGAGGTTCGCTACCCTCAATGACCGGGGATGGGAGTCATGTCTACTATCTACAAACTGTTATCGTACCTTCTCTACTTCAAACCAGTTGCTGCTTCCCTTCAGGAATGGAACTTCATCCTACCTACCACTTCAACATTCTCCATCCCTAACTCTGCTGGATAGCATCGAGTTAAGGTCAGCTCACCCCGACTTCCAGGGATGGGAGCCATGTCTACAATCTAGTGAATTATACCATACCGTATTTATTTCTACCATATGCCGTTTCCTTTCAGGAACTAAACTACTTCCTTCTTACCAGCCTGACTTCCCCCATCCCTAACTCTTTTTGGCAGCATTGAGTGTGGGTTAGCTCACCATGTGCTTCACCTTCTATGACCTCAGCCTGATATATGACTGCTGCTCACTTCAGGACCAGAACTTTGCCAGATTTGCTGCTCCATTTTATCTCACCAGCAGCCTAGACCATTCGTTCTGTCTTCACCTTCCATGGCTAGAAGCCTGACTCTACATGGACTGTTTCCACTATTTCCATCTACACCGCTAAGGATTACTATTTCTGTTCACAAATGAAACTTCTTCAATCAAGTTCTCTCATCGTTCTACATTCCCTAGCTGCATTTAGTCTGGATCCTCTTGCCTCAAGCATCCCTTCAGGATGCATCTCCTTCCATTCCACTGCTCTGTATGTGTTCTTCTCCACCTGCTACCCAGTGCATCGGCCCTTCTGGACCTGGACCTCCTACTGCTGTCTGCGACTTCGCCTGTGGAACCTGACCTCTCCAACTTGTTTGCCTCCATCCTGCCAGTGTGCCACTTTCCTTCAATCATAGGATCCTTCTGCATTTGATTGACTCCACTTGCCATCCCACTCTTCCATGGACCTTCATTTTCTAGCCCCTTTGGCCTCCTTTCCCTCATAATATGGATCCTGCCAGCTTGTTCTCTCCCTCTCTCCATCCAGGTTGACTACCTTTGGACTACTTTACTGCAGGTCACCAGTTCGGCTGTGGTACAAACTTGTTTTTGAACAGATTTGGGACCTTGTCCTTCATTGGTCCAGCACCTTCCATTATTTTCTAGTCGCTTCCAGCCTTTGTCAGCTGTGGGACTCTCATTGCTCGTAATGCTTGGCTGGCTTCTTGGTCTTCTGTGGATCATCATCCGATGCCTTGATTCAGCTTTCCTGCAATTTGCTGTTGTTCACCATGGACCTGATGTTGTCCTGCTCCTTCCTGCTCCAGATGTCATCCGAGTTCACCTGGTCCCTGGCTTCCTCTGCTTATTCCTTCAGTTACTCAGGATCCTCTGCGTACTTCCTTTACAGTTGAATGGCTGCCTCCTCCTCTTTGCCTTGCTGGCTCAGGGCTTCATGCTGTTTGGGGTGGCTCTTTTGGGCCTTGTATCCTATCTCCATCCAGTATTCCTACGAGTCACCTGCTTTTTCATACAATCCATGCCCTGCTTCTACTCCTGCCCTTCTAACAGTACCCTTCCACTACTCATTTGATCATTTATTCATTACTCTGGAGTAATACTACTGCCAGCAAACATTCCCTTGCTCATATGCTCACTGACTCTTATATTCTCATAGAAGTCTCACACTGTCCATTCAGTTCTTTGCAATCATTCATGGAATCCCATTTGCCTGGACAATAGGAAGATCTCCTCCATCTCTATTGGATTTACCCTCCGATCCCTGTCCATCTAATCACCATGACTCCTCGGATGCCTCATTTCATTCACCATCCTCATACATGGAAAGGACTTAAATCCTTTTGTTCTATTCAGACTTCATAATCAGCATCACTTTTACAGATACCGGGAATTGCAATATAACCCATTAAACTATGGATATCATCCATTTTACCTTATGCCACCTCTTATTTCAACAATGACTCTGATGACCAAGTTACTTGACTCCTATTTCCCAACAGTCATTGCTAGTTTTAGGAATTACACTAATATTGTCCAGAATATTCATCATGGGATCTCCATCACCTAGCTGACTCCTGACTCCATGCCATCCACACCTTTGATTTTACTCCCAGACATGGTTATTTCTTATACTATTATCTGCACCTGTTCACCTAGTACTTTCAGCTGGGTTAACCATTCTTCCAGTGGACCATTCAACCTCTTCTTTTGGAAGTACCTTCATTAATCTCTACAGTTAACAGCATCACTGTGAACTGGCACTCTTCAATTCTAACTGGCAACCCATAACAGCCAAGTCAAATTCACCAACTCAGCCTTGCATCCCAATTGGTATTAATCGGCAGTAGCACTAAATACTATGGCATCCTGCATTTATCAATCTCACTGCCAATCCAGCCTACAGACTCTTTCTCTCATCTGCCACAAACTTTTCTCATGTACTTCAGCACCAGGCCTACCTATAAACATAACCACCTATGCCACCACAGTACATCTCCTAAATGATCACACCACAGGAATACCCACACGTACTTCGGGCAGCGTACCGGCAAAGGATTAAGCATAAAGTCACAAAGATCATGAACAAAGAAGCCATCTATTCCTTATACCACATTCCTATCATTCCTCATATACATTAGGTTGCCATCTGGATGGCTCTGCAAATCATCTTCTGGGCTTTACTAATCACTTACAGCATTATTCTCATCAGGCACTCAAACTCTTCTACTCATTTTACTCTGGGATGCTTACCTAGTGACTTTCGCTCACTAATCAATCCTTTAGCAAGCAAGCAAGCAAACTTTATTTATATAGTGCCTTTCGAAATCAAGGTGCTTTACATAATAAAAATCACAATAAAACAAATAATATAAATTATTTAAAACAGTCAATTAATGAATCAGTTAATCAGGGAAGGCCAAAGAAAATAAATATGTTTTCAACATAGAATTAAAACTACCTTCAGACTACCTCGAATATCAAACCTTATATTAATTGGAGCAGTCACTCATAACTTTACTAATCATCACAACTATCACAGTGTACTGTCTGTTCTTATAGCAATCTCATCTTGCTCTCCCACCTTATAACTGCCATACAATCCCTTGGACAGCCATCCTTTGTCACTTTAGAAATATGGTCTACATTAGCCCTTCCTTAACTGGATCTGCTTTACTCATAGGATTTTACCATGCTATGGAAAGATGTACCCTTCATCTTCAGAATCATCATTCAAGCTGTATCATCTTTTAATCAAGAATGAACCATTGTCTCCATGGCACTCAAAGACTCTTCTACAGATTACATGCTATGAATGTTTCCTTAGTAACTCCTTGTTCAATACAGAATTCCTAGCTTCCAGGCGATACCGTTACATTTGAGTCTCTCAAAAGTTGAACCATTCACCAATGACTTCTTCCACCATTGCAGTTCCACCATTTCCTGTTTAGTACTGTATCAATCCAGTCACGATCCCTCTGCCCATTACAATTCCGTTGGACAAGCATCAATCATCATCTTGGATACTTGGACTTCCTTCATCCTCCTTCACTTGGAATTACTTTATACTTAGTATTCTGTCACTCATTCAGAACAGATTACCTCATCAATCTCCGGATCATCATGCAATCAGCATCATTCATAGAACAAAGATGGATTATCATCTCTTCAAGCAACTCACCAACCTCAAATTGGCTATGGTTACTAGAACCTAGCTCCTTCTCCATTTAATATGCCCAGAAGGATGGGCAGACCTCTGGCAAGAGGTCCTCAGAGGTATCCTCCACCTGAGTTTTTTGTCTCTCCTGAGTGCCAGGGGGTCATACTCTCCATGAGTTGGAGAAAGTTTCTTTTTGGGCCTTCTATTCCCTGCAAATTACTACCTACCGACCTACTAGTACTCAAGGGTGGGAATAGATTAAAGCTACAAAAAGTATTACAAGTTACACAAGCATTATATACCCCATCTCTCCTTATTGCTATTCCACAAACATTGAATGGGAGGGCTTGCCCGAGGTTCAATGTGGGGAATAGCTCCTCCCACAACCTCTACATAAGCCCTCCTCTAACACACCTGCCTTGCTTAGGGAGTGTTTTTTATCCACCACCATCCCCTCCTCCTCCTTCTCCAGTGCTCTTCTCAGCCTTGCTAATGAGCCTTCTATTCCCTACAAATTGCTACCTACCTACCTACTATTACTCAAGTGTGGGAATAGAGTAAAGCCACAAAAGTACTACAAGTTACACAAGCACTATATACCACATCTCTCCTTTTTGTTATTCCACAAACATTGAACTTTATTTATGTTCTCCCTTATTTTCCCAATGGTGCATCTACCCCTTCCTAGCATTCACCCACTTCAATGCAGTTTCTGAGCAGTCCTCCAGTTCTTTAAACTCCTCCCTCCTAAAGTCCAGGACCGTTGTCTTCCTGTGGTCAGCCTCTGTTCTTGTCTTTACATTAAACCACACTATACAATGATCACTGGTACCCTGGAGGCTGCCTACTGTGATGCCTGCAACACTGTCCTTGTTTGTAAGCACCAGATCCAGCATTTCCCCATCCCTAGTAGGTTCCTTGACTAGCTACATGAGAAACACCACATGTAGGAAATTATGGATTGCACTACTCCATAGCCAAAACCACAGATGGAAGGCTACACTCTACATCAGGCAGACTAAACTCACCAGCTAGCACCTCTCCCTGACTCACCATTCTGATTTTGGCTTCCACAAGTGGCTTATTCAACTCCTGTCTCTGAGCTGGAGGTTTGTACTTTACCCTGGTAAGAATAGCAAACCTGGAGTCTGTCTCCAGGGTGACCCTCAGCACCGCTAGCCCAGCCCCTCCTTTTCCTGATGGTGCCCCTGTACCTCTGTGGCCTTGATTCCCACACTCACATATAAAACCACCCCTCCTATCACCCTGTCTTTCCTGAATACAGAGTAGCCCGATACAGCCATGTCCCAGTCATTGTGCTCAGTTATGGCCACTAAATCCAGGTCAGCATCCACCATGATGGCTTCCAGGCTGGGAATGTTGTTTCCAGGACTGTACATTGGCGAGCATGGCTCTCCACACCTTGCTAACCCCCTACCTGCTGACCTGCTTCCCCTTCCATTCGTGCCTTGTTTATTCTCTGATGCACCCCTGACTCTTCTCTTCTCTTTTTACCTTCCTCATTCCTTTTCTACATCAATCCTCTACTTTTGCTTACTTGAGTTCCCCCTTTTCTTCTGTCTTGACCCCATCCCTGTCTTTCTGCATCCTTGCTCTAGAGGAGTTTTCGCCCATTAGTCCCTCCCTCCCTGCTTCTCCATCATCATTGAGCAATACAGATGAGTATGACTAGATTGGCCATTGACAGAGCAAAGGCTGATGGCACATTTATAAGGTAGAAAAAGAAATGGGCAGACTGGATGTGCCTTGCGGTCCTTATTTGCCATCAACTTCTATGTTTCTATCAAGGGGGCTACTGTTGCTTCTCTTGGTTTCATTGCCTTCCCACCTTAGCTTGTTTAAACGCTCATCCAAGTAGCATTTTAACCTCCCACCATGGACTGTAGTCTTCTTCCTGGAAGTATATGGGCTGTCTCCTTTATAAAGGTACATAATTTTCAAGGCTGTCCACCAAGCTCGAATGTAGCCAAAGCCCTCCTCAATGCACCATGCCTTCAACCAGCCATTACATGCCCTGGTGTGGAATACCCTTCCATCTCCCCATCCATACACACATAACACCTCAGAAAAAGCTACTGTGCATGCCACCTGCTTAAGATCACTCTCCAGCTCTCTGAAGGTTATTCTACATTACCCCTACCTTATCCCTGGTGCTACCAGTATGGAATTTTGTGGCAAACAGTCTAACCTATGACCTCTCAATTAACAGTGTGATATGCTGCTTACACACCACTCAGACAGCCTTTACTAACACCTTGAAATACTCAAGGTACTGTGTATCAAAAGCAATTGTTGATTCTTCCAACATTGAGTTTATGTTGTTGCTACTGGGATTAACAAATTGCTTGTATATAGATGTGGCTAGGATCTAGAAATGCTAAAAAGTAGTTGTTCGCGCTTCCACAACAGTAGGACTGGCAATTTTTAATATACTATATAAGCAAACAAGTGCTAGTCCTACACAAAAAAATCATTAACCCAATGTTAATAGGAACAGCAATAAATATTATGCAATGTAGTAGTCGAAAGGACCATTAAGAGCCAATAAGCAGTTGTCTGTCCCACTACCAACCCTCTATCCCTATAGTTAAAACATGGTTGGCTTATGAACCCCTTCCCCTCATCCAGAAAAGCTTAATATTTTTTCTTGTTCTTTTTTGCTGTTCTATTTATTTCCCATTATGCATGTTTCTGTGAACACTATGTCCCCCTGCTCTCATCCAGGGTCTCCATGCACTGGGTTGGGTACCTCTTCATGCACCCCACCTTGCCCATTAGTTAGCAAGGTCCCCATATGCAGCTTGAACCCCCTAGGTGTACTCCAAGACAGATTAGGATAGCCAGTGGGTAACTGGAGGGTCATCTGCTTCCTCATGTCCATCAGACATACATTAAATGGGGATTAGAAAATGGTACACTAAATACTGTATTCTGACTGGCTGTTGCTAGTCCATGGGCACATGTTTATGTGCCAACACCACTCTGTAGAGAAAAAGGCCCAACCATGTGATCTGGAATTTTTTCAGATCACATACAGAATTCATGAGCAACTTCCACCATTTCAAATTTCCAATTCATTTCAGCTTCCAAAGCGACAGAGGGTTGCCCATTTAAACATCCACAGCTCCCTTCCAAAAACTAACCAACTGAAACCTATCATGCATAACCTATGATTGGAGGTACTTGTCATATCTGAAGCTTGGCTCTCCCCTAAGGTCCAGTATTCTGCTGTGGCTATCTCTTGTTACTCTTTAGCAAGGCATGATCACGCAGACAGGGGTGGTGGTGTTGTAGTTTACATATCCACCAGAATCCAATTTGTGATTATGCTTGCTGTCTCTTCTTCCTCCTACAATATGCTGCTCCTTCTCAAACTGTCCCTTCATTTCTCTTTTCTCATCTTTATTCCCAATGTTTACTGTTTCCCTGGTATGCTCCCTGCTTTAGTTACTGTGCTCCTTTCTTCTATCTGTTCCCATTTCACTCGAGGTGAGCTACTTATCCTTGGTGACTTTAAATAAATTGATGCTCCCCTTCTGCAAATAAATTCATCCAAACTATAAAATCCCTCCAATTGCCTCAATTGGTTTATGACCCCACATTCCTACATTTTAAATCTTTGAATCACTGTCTATTACTAGACTGGGTACTTTCATCCAATTCCCAACACACAGTGGTTGCTGGTATCATTCCTGACACCCTCATTGACCATTACATGGTTTACAGTGTGCACAAGACACATCATCCTAGGTATTCCCCCCAATTCATCTATCTCAGGTATATTAGATGACTTGACTTGTCCTCCTTCCTAGCCATCCCATAGGTATCTGATTGGGCCCCAATCTCTGCAGCCAATAATACGTATTGTGTCCTCCAATACTTTCAGTTCAAATTTATGGCTGTATGGGATCATCATGCATCCCTGAGGAAAACCACAGTAAGGGGCACCAATCTTCCCTGGATAGCAGCTGAATTGTTAACTTACCTCCGTACCAGAGAGCTAGCCTAGCGATCCTATAAGATCACTAGCTCCCTGACTGCTCTGGCCAACCATTGCCACCTTTACAATGCCTGTACAAAAGCCATCAGACTTACAAAGACTGAATATTTTGCAGCCACACTCCACAACAACAGCATTCACCCTTCCAAGTTCTGGAACATTATACATTCCCTTTTCTCCCAGTCTCCCACCCCTGCTCTCAAGGTAGGTGACTGCCTCATCTCTGACACTTCTTATGTTGCCTCTTCTAACTCCTAGTTCACCACCTGTGCTCTCTCTTATTCTTTCCTCACTCTCCCCTTCCTCTCCCCTCCTTCTGCCTTCCCCCTCACTCATACTGCTTTTCTTGTGCCTCTCCCTCTGCTTCCCTTAAAGCCTTTCTTCCCCTTAATGCTCACAAGGGAGGTAGCCCTGATGGTTTCACTCCTGAGGATCTGCTTCTTTCAGCTCCTACCATATCTCTACTTATATATTCTACAACTACCCCTGAAGCCAGGAAGCAGGCTACTGTCTGTCATCCCACTCCATAAAGGTGGTGACCCTTTTTCTCCTGTTAACTTCTGTCGTCTTTCTCCCCTTCCAGCTCTGGCTAAGTTAGAGGAAAACATTGCTCTCTTCCTTCATTGATTCCTCCTCCTCCTTCATCCCTTTTCTGTCTGGTTTTAGGAAATCCCTCTCCACTTCAATCTCTCTCCTCTGGCTCACTGACTCCATCATTTCAGATATGAACCAGGGTCTGGTCACCTCTCCCCTATTTGTCAATCTTGCTAAAGCTTTTGACACTGTAGCACACACCCTTCTTCAGGAAAAGCTTAAAGAATAGGTCCTCTCTGACTCCTCAGTCAGTTGATTACACTCCTTCCTTTCAGGAAGGTCTCAAGCTATCTGGATTGAGTGCTCCCTACCTCCCCCACTCTTCTTCTGCTTAGACATCCCTCAAGGGCCTGTCCTTTGCCCATTTCTAAACATAGAATTTTACGGCAGATAAGGACCACTTAGTCCACCCAGTCTGCCCATTCTTCCCTACCTAAAGTATGACCACAGTCCGTACTTGATCTCTGGCCCATTCTGTCCCCCCCCTTCTTTCCCTTAAGATTACTTTATACCAATCCTGTACATTCTTGAACCCCACCAATGTTTCCCCCCCAACACCTCTGTTGGAATGCTATTCCAGGAATCCTTCAGTCTTTCTGTGAAGAAGTACTTCCTCATGTTTCTCCTGAATCTATCCTCCTCCAGCATCATAGCATGTTCCCTTGTTCTTAAGCAATTTTCTGAAAAATACTTCCCTCCTGTACCTTATTTACCCCATTAGGTATTTAAAGGTTTCTGTCATATCTTCCCTCCTCTCTTCTAGGGTGCACATATTTAGGCAAATAAGGAAAGATGCACACTCCACGGTACTGCACCAGGTGCAAGTAGTGGGTTTAACCAGACCCACTAAGACACAAGGCAAAAAATAAGGCATATCCAGAAAAAGCAGATGAAGAGAGGTGACATCTCAGACCAAATAGTGGTCCACTGTTGGGACTGAGGTGTCACGTGTCTTCACCTCCTTTCATCAAATAAAAATCTGCTAAGTAGCTGGAATTTCTGGATAAGCCTTACTTGTATGGTGTGCATAGCAAATGACTGATGCTTCAGCAAGTGCAGTACAATTAGTTTCTTGCCTTGTGTACATATTTAGGTCCTTCAGGCTCTCCTTGCAGGGCTTTTGATGCAAACTCTGCACTATTTTAGTTGCCTTCCTCTGGACAGCCTCCAACATGTCTATGTCCTCTCAGAGGTGTGGTCTCCAGAATGGGACACAATAATCTAGGTGGAGTCTTATCAGTGATCTATACAGAAGCAATACTATCTCCCTTTTTCTGCTGCTGATACCTTTGCCCCTTCCCTATACATCCCAGCATCCTGATAGCCCCACAGCTGCCTTGTTGCACTGCCTGGCCACCATTAGCTCATCCAATATGATTACCCCACGGTCTCTTTTCTGCTTGATGGTTATTAATACCACTCCACCAATTTTTCACTCTGCCCCTGGGTTTCTGTGCCTCAAGTGCATTATTTTGCAATTTTTCAGATAGAATTCAAGCTGCCATACCCTTAACTACTGTCTGAGCTTTCTCAGGTCTCTGTTCATCCTTTCCACACACACACTGGAGAGTCCACCCTATTGCAGATTTTGGCACCATCTACAAAGAAGCAGACTTTTCCTTCCAGCTTCTCTGTAGCTTCTCTGTAATGTCACTTATAAAGACATTAAAGAGGATAGGACACAGCACTGATCCCTGAGGACCCCCCACAGGTCATCCTCCCTTTTCCACAGGGAAGTCCATTGATCACCACCTGCTGCCACCTATCTGCCAACCAATTTCTTACCCAGTTTACCATCTAGGACCCATTCCTCAGTTTTCCAGTTTGCTTACTGGTGTCCTATAGGTAATAGCATCAAAAGCCTTACTAAACTCCAGGTAGGCCACACCCACCACTCTACCCTGATCTAGTTCCTTGGTTACCCAGTCAAAAAAATCTATCAGATTCATTTGACATGATCTCCAACCCCTCTCCTCCCTAACGGATCCATGCTGCCTCAAGTCTTGTAACACACTGTACTTAAGATATTACACAATCCCTCCTTTCAGCGGTGTTTCCATTAACTCTGCCACCAACAATATCAGACTGGCTGGTCTATAATTGCCAGCCTCCTCCCTGTTATGTCTTTTGTGAAATATGGCTACATCTGCACTCCTCCAGTCCTCTGGAACCACTCCTGTTTCCAGTGAGCTATTAAATAGGCTACTTAGAGGTGCAGCTAGTTCTTCCTTGAGCTCTCTCAGTACCCTTGGGTGAACCCCATCTGGCTCTACTGCTTTGTCCACTTTCAGATTAGTGAGTCCCTTCAGGATTCTCTCCTCTGAAAGCAGACTAGTGTCCACCTCCCTCTCTCTAATGTTCCAGTTACTTTTTGTGGCCTCTCCCCTCTGTGAACACTGAACATAAGTATTTGTTCAGGATGTCTGCCATTTTCTGGTCCCCCCTGCACGGTCCCCTGCTTCCCTTTGTAACCTTATGATCCTTCCCCAGGTCTTCATTTTTTGCTTACGGAAAAAATGTCTTTTCTCATTTCACTCATGTTACTGTCTGAGATATTTTCTCTTCAACTTATGCCTTTGCACTCCTTACTGCTCTCCTGCTCCCTTCTGTTCACCGTGATACAGTTTCCTATCCTCCTCCCTCTATATCTCCTTATAACTTCTGAATGCTAACCTTATACCTTTTCAGTCACCTCTTTTGAGAACCTTCTTTTTCCTCTTCCTTTTGCTCACTTGCCTGACCCAGAAGTTTATTGTCTTCACTATGCTAACTTTCAGCTTCACTCACTTTACCTCCACCCCACCAATGTCTCCCCCCACCATGTCATCCCTGAGGCATTCACCCATGTTTATAAAATCTGCCCTCCTGATGTCCAGGACCCTCACCCTTATGTGGTTCAATACTGCAACTGTCCTTTTATTGAACCACACTGTACGATGATTACTGGTCCACAGGTGGCCTCCCACCTTGACATCTCAACACTGTCCCTGTTAATGAGTACAAAGTCCAGTACTATCCCATCACAAGTGGGTTCAATGACTAACTGCCCAAGAAATGCCCCCTTCATGGAATCCCAAATGTCCATTCTCCTAGCTGAAGCTGCAGCTGAGAGGCTCCAGTTTACTTCCAGCAGACCAAAATTCTCCACCAGTAGCACCTCCATTTTGCAAATGGCTTCCACCAGTACCATATCTAACTCTTCCCCTGTACTGGAGGTCTTTATATCATACCAGTGCGAACAGTGGCTCCATTACCCATCTATGTGGTGATGCATATTACCTCTGCCCCCATATTTCCTGTATCTCTGTCACTTTTATACTTTCCTTCACATAAAGCATCACACCCCCTCCTTTCCTTCTCACTCTGTCCTTCCTGAACAGAGTATGGCATACTACAGCCAAGCCCCAGTAATAGTTTTCAGTGCACCATGACTTGGTAAAGGCATCAATATGCAGGCTGGCCTCTGCCCTGATGGTCTGTAGGTCCAGAATTTTATTTCTTAGCCTTCTAGAATTTGCACACATGGCCTTCAAGATTTTGTACCACTGTTCTTGTTACAACCTTTTTTACCTTTTTTCCCTCCCTTCTTCTGCACTCTCTTTTTAATACTCTTGTTCCCACACCCCTTTATATCTACCACCCTGCTACTTTTATTATTTTGCACATTGGGGGAATTCCTATCCCATTGGGTTCTCCGTACTGTCTACTTCAGCCTCCCCTATTTCTTCTACAAACCTCTTTGGTTAGTTTAAATGTTCATCAAAGTAACATTTAAACCATCCACTGAGGACTGTGGTTCCCCTCCTAGATGGATGCAGGCCATCACCCCTGTATAGGCCTTTATCCCTCCAGGTAGATTCCCAGTCCCCAGTACAGCTGAACCAAACTAGACTTTTTTCTTTTCCATATTCTTGAATGTCTTCCCCTCTACCTTTTTCACTGTGTCCATTTTTATGTACACTGATGAAACAGTATTCTTTGCATCAGGCTTCTCTTCCCATGACCTTACTTACCAACTACAGCTGGATTTTGACAATATTCAGCATTTGTTGTGGTCTAACCAACTGTCCCACAATGCCAAAAAAAACTGTTTACATGCTTTTATGTACTAGGTAGAGGCTTAACAGAGTCACCTCCCTCCCATTTTTTCTGCATCCTTTGTGGTGCTGTGATTGAGGATGCATCCTCCTTTAAGTACTTTGGGATCTAATTTGGCCATCATTGTGACTTCTCAGTGGACATCTATGCCATGCACCATAAGCTCCACTGCAAGCTTAGTTCACACTACAGGGACAGAGCAAGTATCCTGCTTCCTGCTTGCCATGAGACTGTTTTTTTTAAACATATTTTATTGAGCAAGGTATAGCACACACAGCATGTCAACATACATGCATGGAAGAACAATGGGGAATAATAAAAACTGCCATCACAGAGGTAACAAGCCTTAGTGTAAAGCAAATAAACAAAACGAAACGAGGTAAGAAACCACTATGGTTCTCAAAGGAAGTGGCAGTGAAGGTTCAAAAGAAAAAGAAAGCTTTCAGGAAGTACAAGAATCACAGAAGGAACAGGACAGAGAACTGTATCAGTTAAAGCAAAGGAAGCTGGGAAGGCAGTCAGAGCAGCAAAGGCCCAAACCGAGGAAAAGATAGCCAACTCAGTTAAGAAGGGGGATAAAACCTTTTATAGGTACATCAGGGAGCGAAGGAAGACCAAGGGAGGAATAGTGAGGCTTAAAGGGGAGGAATGGTGGGCAGAGGGTGACTGTGAAAAGGCAGAGATACTAAACAAATATTTTTGCTCAGTATTTACAAAGGAAGAGGGGGAGACACCTAAAACAAACAGTAGAAACACTCTGGATACAGAAGTTGATACCAGCCCATTTACAGAAGAAAGGGTTCTGAAAGAACTCTTAAAACTGAAGGTGGACAAAGCAATGGGGCCTGATGGAATTCATCCCAGAATTCTAAAAGAACTAAGGGTAGAACTAGTGACACTACTGACTACCCTCTTTAACAAATCATGGGAAGATGGGATGGTACCTGAGGACTGGAGGAGGGCAGATGTGATTCCCCTTCACAAAAGTGGGAGCAAGGCAGAAGCAGGAAACTACAGACCTGTTAGTTTAACCTCAGTGGTAGGGAAAATGATGGAATCACTTCTGAAGGAAAGAATTGTTGAGTATCTAGAGGCCAGAGGGGCACAGGACCCAAGGCAGCATGGATTCACAGCAGGAAGGTCATGCCAGACAAATCTGATAGATTTCTTTGACTGGGTGACCAAAGTAGTTGATCAGGGAGGGGCTGTGGACATGGTCTACCTAGACTTTAGCAAGGTATTTGACACAGTCCCACACAAAAGATTAATATACAAGTTAGCCAGCCTGGGAGTGGGTCCCAAGATGACAGCCTGGGTAAAGAATTGGCTGGAGAATAGGACACAGAGATTGATAGTAAATGGAGTCCACTCTGACAAAAGGGGGGTTAGTAGTGGGGTACCGCAGGGTTCAGTATTAGGACCAGTCCTCTTCAATGTCTTTATAAGCGACATTGCAGAGAGACTGGAAGGAAAAGTATGTCTCTTTACAGATGACACAAAGATCTGCAACAGAGTTGATGCACAAGGTGGGGTGGAAAGGATGAGAAGGGACTTGGCAAGGTTAGAGGAATGGTCAAATGTATGGCAGCCTAGATTCAATGCTAAGAAGTGCAAGGTAATGCACCTGGGAAACAAAAACCCAGGGGAAGAGTACACAATGGGGGGTGAGATACTAACAACAACAAAAATGGAAAGGGACCTGGGGGTAGTCATATCAGATGACCTAAAGGTGGGCAAGAAATGTGAAAGGGCAGCAAAGAGGGCTGGGGGGATACTGGGATGCATGAGGAGAGGCATCACCAGTAGAAAACAAGAAGTTATTATCCCTCTGTACAGACTGCTGGTGAGACCCCATCTGGAGTACTGCGTGCAGTTCTGGAGACCCAATCTCCACAAAGACATAGACAGGATGGAAGCTGTCCAGAGGAGGGCAACTAAAATGGTGCAGGGTCTGCACCAGAAGACATATAAAGAGTGACTTAAGGAGCTTAATATGTATAGCCTCGAGGAAAGGAGGGAGGGGACATGATAGAAACTTTCAAATACCTCAAGGAATCAACAAAGTCCAAGAGGGTAGCATCTTTCAAAAAAAGGAGGTGTGCAAGAACACAAGCACAATTTGAAGATAGTTGGGGGCAGCTCAGAGGTAATTTAAGGATGTATTTTTTCACAGAGAGGGTTTTGGATGTATGGAATGGCCTTCCAGAGGAGGTTGTGGAGTCAAAAACAGTGGTGAAATTCAAGCATGCATGGGACAGTCATAAGGCAATTCTATGGAGTGGGGGTAGGAAGAAGTAGGCTGCTGGTTAACTAGGATCTGCAGCTTATCCATCAGGTAGGGAAATGGACAGTCTGGGTGGGCCAAGTGGTCCTTATCTGCCATCAAATTCTATGTTTTTATGTTTCTATTCTCTTATCATTAGATTTATAATCACACTTGAGAAATGCATCTTTGAGTACATCATGGTGTGAGGGAAATATACAAAATAACAAGCAACTTCCTCCTGGATACATTGAGCAACATTACAGATTGACCATGAGATCATTTAACGAATCCAGCATTAGTATAGTGTGTGGGAAAGCTATAAAAGGACAATTTTTAAAGTAGCCAGTAACCTTCTTCTATAGCCTGCTGCAAAGGGCCCCAAATCCTATGAAATAGATTTTCCTGATCTATTGTTGTGATATGTATTCTTTCCACCTTCAGGAAAGGTCCCACATTGCTGACCAGCAGTAATATAGTAGGTGGTGCTGGAGAGGCCCATTGTTGAGGCATTGTTTTCCTAGTTTGTCTTTGTGCTATTGACCATAATACTGAGGCCTTACTTAATGTGCTGTGTTTTGTATCAGCCCCCAGCAGTAGTTCTAATGGGCATTTTGGGAGTCTGATCTGCAGCACTTGCTCTATAATGCCATGCAGAGCATGCCAAACTTAGCTGATCTTGGGGCAGGTCAGGGTAATGTGCATAAAGGTGTCATCCTGCACCTGGCACTTAGGGCATTTAGGGGATTTCTCTGGGCACCAAACATGCACCCTGACTGGTAAATAGTATGCCTGATAGAGGAAATTTAATTGTGTCTTCTTAAAGTATTTTTTTTTCACTTTTAGAGCAATCTGTCAGGTGCATCGGTACTAACTTCCAGATTTCATCAGTGATGGGGGTGCCAGGTCCTCCTCCCACCTCCAACATATACACCACGTGAGGGAGAGGCTCTTCCCCTCAGTATATTACAACATAATGAGAGCTGTTTCAGAAGAGGCTGTTGTGAGTATGGTGCCTCTTTTATAGGGAACATAGGGGCAGGTGGGCCCAACCAGTCCCCTTTGTCAATATTTGACTTCTATTTGAGCATATGCCTAACCCTGAGGTATGCAAAAAGTTTACCTGATGGAAGGTTCCATTCTCTCTGCATGCCCCCAAAGTGCTTCAGGTGTTCCCTTCATATAACTACTTTAGGCAGCTGAGACCACATTTCTGCCACCTTAGTAGGAGCTGGTGCATGGCAACATTGTATCGGGACATTTCCATCAAGACGATCCTCAGGGAAGTCTGTCCTGATAGGCTCCTAGGACATGATATTGTTTATTTTATTTTAGTCTTTGATAACCGGGTAAGGCCCACTAGGTTAGGAGATCAGGCACAACTGCTTATTTTCAGGGTGACCTGGGAGCACTGGGCGGTTAAGTGACTTGCTTAGAGTCACACAGTATGCAAGTGGAGGTTGAGAGAATGAAACTCAGATTTGGTCTGCTGGATGTATCTAGCTCATTCATACCTCATTCCCCTAACCTCTAGGCTATACTGCCAGCCGTTTGATGGGCTGATAACCACACCGGGGCAGTGACTTTTGCAAAGAGATTAGAGATGTGTGGGATGGACATGGTTCTCAAGGAGGCTGACATCAGTCACATCCTCAGTCCACAGCCCAATTCCTCCTCCTCCTCCTCCTCCTCCTCCTCCACTGCTGTCCATGATGGGATTTGAGTGTGCTCTCCACTAGGAAGGAAGCTGAGCTGCAGTGCCCAGTAATCATTTTTAAACACTGGGAGGGCACACCCTCCTTCATGCGTTGGGAGGTGCAATATTGTTCTTTTTACCCATACAGCTTTTCCATGCTACAGGAGCCTGTACACCACATTATTCACCTGTTTGAAGAAGTGGTTAGATATTTTAATAGGGAGAGACTGAAACAGAGGCAATTTGGCAGATTGGATGCTTTGATTGTATTCACTCTGTCAATGGCTAATAGTGGCAATGGCTCCCATCTCTCACATTCACATCCAATGTTAGCTAAGAACAGAGGGAAGTTTAGCCTATATAGCATGGAAAGCTTTGGGGGTGAATTTTCACCCCTAAGTATTCGATGGCGGAAACTCCCATATAGCCCAATAGAATTATGGACCATCTTCATTCATTGACAGCTCAGTGGGTGAACTGGCCATGGAGGAGAGAGGAGGGCTGTGCCAATTGCCAGCTGAGGTTCGGGATGGGTGGGAGCAGGTTGTTGAGACACTACCTGTTGGGGTGGGGCGAGGGGGGTCATTAGACCACCAGGGAATATAATTTTTATTCTATTCACAGACTGGGGATCAGGGATACAGAGGGGGGTTCAGTATAACAACAGGGACTGGAGTAGTTTTTTTTACTATATGGGGGATCGGGATGGGTGAGTGGGGTGGTAGAACACTACCTGCTGAGTTGGGGGGGCAGGGAGTCACTTAACCACCAGGGAATATAATTTGTATTCAATTCATTGGGGATAGGGATGGGGTTCACTAAACAAACAGGGACTGGAGAAATGCTTAAAGCATGAGAAATGTTTATTTTTTTTTTACTATATGGGGGATCAGAATGGGGTTACACTTGACATCATGAGGCATAATGTCCAGATCAGGTAGGTAATCAGGTGGGGGGAGGGACCACTGGCCAACAAAGATTTTTTTTACATAAGGGGCAGGTGATCAGGTTGGTTGAGGGACAGCTGGCCTCCAGGAATTTATTTTTACATTGGGCGGTGATCAGCGACTGGCTGGTGGGGGGGCACTAGGCACGTATATTGGTACTGGTCTGGAGGATCTGGAGGATCATAGGATGCAGGTGGAGTTTTTGTGAATGTTCAGAAATGGATTTTTGAACTTTTGCAGAAGTGAAAGTCTGACTTTAGCTGAACTTCCACCAGCAGAAGTTTTTTTTTTTGCACACTGCTATTTATAATCCACTATACCCTGATGCCTCCTGATGGCAGCCGCCAAAGATTCCAATGATAGCACTTAGAAGAGTGGGGAAAGTGGGCAGCCTTACCTGGTGCCTCTACAGTATAAAAGCTTCCATTAGCCCTCCATTAACCTGGATTTTGGCAGAAGAAGCTCTGTATAAGGTATCTATTTACCTAATTATTTGTTCTTTCAAACCAAAGTGCCTAAGAGTTTCAATCACATAGCTCCACTCCACCAAGTCAAATGCTTTTGAGCCTCAAGGAAAAGGACCACTGCACCATGCTCATCAGGATTCTTTGACAATTTATGAGTGATATTAAGGGTTCAACTCATGTTGTACTTGCTCTGTCTCCGCTTTACAAATCCAGCCCAAACTGAGTGAATGCACTGTGATAGGCATCTCTCCAGCCTGTCAGCAATGACCCTAGCAGTAATTTTATAATCTGTTGTTAGCAAAGAAATGGGGTAGTAAGAGGCACAATAAACAGATCCTTCCCCGGCTTTGGGAGGATGGTAATGGTTGACACTTGAGCAGAAGGGAGCAGTGTCCCTGTTTTGAAACTCTCCTATATCATGTCTAGTACAAGGTGTAGCAAAACCTCCATAAATTGTTTTATAAAGTCAATGTGCAGGCCATCAGGTCCTGGGTCCTTTCTCCCCTGGAGGAACCAAATGGTTGCTATTATCTCAGTTTTGATGCTAAGCAGCTCCAGTTCATCTATCCAAGAGGGCTGGATAAGTGTCATGGGGTCTATTTGGAAAAAAGCCGGATTACTCTATGCAGAGGGAATGGTCTCAAAAGTATACCAGGTCTTGTAGGAGATGTTGAAAGCATCTCCTACATCTGCTGGCAGGTCTAATGCCATCATGGGGTAGTGCAATCATTTAGGGGTGCCTGAGTAAAGCCTTACTATTTAAAGTACTGGGAATGAATCAATACTTGATCAAGTGGCTGGTGCCGCACGTCAAGTCCCAGTTCTTGTAGAAGATGTTGAAAGCATCTCCTACATCTGCTGGCAGGTCTAATGTCATCATGGGATAGTGCAATCATTTAGGGGTGACTGGATAAAGCCTTACTATTTAAAGCTTTGGAAATAAATCAATACCTGATCAAGTGGCTGGTGCCACATGTCAAGTCCCTGATCTTCCTCAGTAGCTGCATCCTCTTGATTTATGAAGTCCTTGGCTTCTTCTGCAGATATGAATTCAACTCATTTCAATTCAATTAAATTTTAATTCAGTATTCTCAATGGTCTCCTGGATCTGGAAATTCTTAACTTGGAAGGATAGAAGTGGGCAATTTCCCACATCTAAGATGCAACTTGAAATTTACTGCTGTAAATTGCTGGTGTTTCAACTGCTGCTCCCTACTAAAGACCTGAAACATCATCACTGATCTGTCCAGGACCTTAACAGGATTGTGGGTTTTGGATGCCTGAAACATTTTCTCGTTCTCCCAGCATCTTAAATACTTTATTAGGAATTGATTGATTGTTCCCCTGGCCTTGGATTCAGGCCAGCCATGTGTGCCCTCTGAAATTCAAAATCTATGGCTTCAGGCACCATGCCTAGCTGATGGACAAATAACTTTTGAATAGTTCTCTCTGGGGTCTTACCCACCAGCCTAAGATTTTACCATCTAGCCCTGTTCTCCTAGTCATTGATCTTTTCCAAGACTGCTTTAATATTATGTTTTATCTCCAGGCACCCACATTCCAAGCCTGAAACCATGTTATCTAGCTCCCAAATTATTTTTTCAGCACCAACTATCCTTACTGTATGAGCAGTCATTGTTTCTGTGAGACCAGACACAACAGTTTGGATGTGAAATATGTGTGCATTAATATTTGTAAAGTGGGCTTTCTTTCCAGCTTCCAAGTTTTTAATCACTGACGGAAGGGCTGCAAATGAATCTTCTTGAGTGAGACCACCTGTACTGGAGCTTCCCACTGCTGCCAAGCTCTGTGCCCTTATGCATGCCTCCAGTGGATCTGCTGTCTTGAAAGCAGCTGCTTCTTGCTGAAAAGGTATCACAGATTGTTTTTTTCAGAGAACACTGCATAGCCTGCAAATAGATCTTTCAGACACTTTATTTAGCTGAATTGTGTTTGCATTTATCTGTGAAGTTTACCAAAATGAAGCAGTGTACTTAGGAAGTTCAGCTAGAACCCATCTGCATTCTGGCTTGGCCAAGGCAAGCCCCTGCCATTAGATTGTTTCAAAAATGATTCTCCCTATTTTTGACTAGGACAACATAGTTTACATTGAAGCTCCCAAATCTTCCCTTGCCAGTCTGCATCATCTCTTTTACTCATTTTGTCATTTTGCCTTACACTGTCACCCTCATGTCCACCACTGCTTGCCCTACTCTGTCCTTTCACTGCTATCCCTTGATGTCAAAAGCCTTTCCAATTGTTCTCCTTTATATTCAGATTCTGGTTTGGTTCTGTTCCCTTCTATCTTATCTCACTAATATTCTCTCCCCTTCTTTCCTTGAACCCTTTCTGCAGTTTTGTTTTGTTTTCTATTCCTTTTCTGCATCATCTAGTAAACCTACTATTGGTCAAACTGTCTTCTCATATCAATTTCCTAAACTCTCTTCCACCCTTCCCCTGTCAATCCACTCTGCCTCTTCTCCCTTCTCCATTAAGTTGCTTTGTCATGATTTGTCTTCTCCCACCTGCAACTATCCATGACCCCTGCCTTTTTTATCACCATCCCCCTACTCAAATTGCCCTGGCCATTTTTGCTGTTCCCCATGCCCATATGAGTAATTCCCCCTTGCTTATCAGAACTCAATTTTATCTACTGAAAATACCTGTTGTACTGTTTTGCCTTACAATGTTAATGATTATGTTATTTATTTTTTATTTATTTATTAAAACATCAGTTTACAACCTTTGAGCCAGAGGCTCATTTGCAAAGGTACCTCGTCACAGAGAGAACAAAACAATAATAACAAGCAAATAACAAAATAGTACACAGCAAATTGGAGCAGGACAATTGTACCAACCACGTGGTTATGATGATACAGTAGCCAGATACAATTTGGATTAACTTAGACATTACCGCAGAGCAAGTGGAATAGTGGTTAGGACAAAATGGGGGGTGGGTAGTGGGATGGGAGCAGCCACTCAGGGAGCTTTGTCATTGAGAAGAGCAATGGAGAATTACAAGCAGCAACAGCTGCACCTAGTAAGCAGGTGGTTGTGCAGGGAGGTTTTGAAACGAGAGATGGAGGGGGCATCAGCGATTCTTGAGGGGAGGGAGTTATGCCAGGAAGGGGCCCAGTATAGGAAGGCCCTTTGGCCTTGCATGGTCCTGGCCCAAGGAACTACCAACGTGGATTTGCAGTAGGATCTGGTTTGCACTAGAGGTTTAGCATGGTGGATAGAGGCAGTCAGCCCAGGCGGGGATAAACCAAGGAGAGTTTTCTTAGTTAGTAGGCTGATTTGATACCTAAGCCATTCGTCAAGATCAAGCATATTAGCCTGGGCATAAAGAAGGCAGGTATGAGTGAGTCTGGGAGCCCCGGTGATTAGCCTACAGGCCTTATTTAAGGTAAGCCAGATTTTGTTTAGGGCATTCTGGTCAGCAGCCCCATAGACAGGAAAACCATAGTCAACTAGGGACAATATAGAGGACATGACAGCGAGTCGGAGAGCATCAGGGGGAGACAGTTTTTGTGGCGATACAGGATACCCAGCCGAATATTGGTGGCAGAGGCTAGGGCAGAGATGTGGGAATGGAATGTGAGGGCAGTGTTGAAAGTAACCCCAAGGTACTTATAAGTGTGGACCAGCTCAAGTGGGAACTCAGAACTGGCAAGGACCTGTAGTGGGAAATTACTTGCCTTGTTTTGGGGATGGGCAAAGAGCATGGCTTTAGTTTTTTTAAGATTAATTACTAGTCTATGATCATTGAACCAAGTGTCAACTTCATTATAAGAGGCTTGCAAGGTGGTCTGCAGGGTAGTAGGTTTCCGGTCAGAGGCAAAGATGACAGCATCGTCTGCATAAAGCAGGAGATTACCAGCACAGGCGCAAGGCAGGTAGTCGAGATATAGGGAAAAGAGCAAGGGCCCAAGAATGGAGCCTTGTGGAACACCAGAGCTGATTGGGCAGGCGTTTGAGAGAGTCGCATTAATTTTAACACGCTGGGACTGGTCAGACAGGTAGCTGGTGCACCAGGAGACTGGACCAGCAGCAAAGCCAACGTGGCTGAGTGCCTTCAGCAGGAGGGGATGGGAAACAGTGTCAAAGGCTTTAGACAAGTCAATGAACACTGCACCCGCTAGAGAGCCAGAGTCCAGGGAGGAGTGAAGAAAGTTAGAGAACTCAAGGAGGGTGGTGGTGATACTGTGCCCAGCCCGGAAGCCATGCTGCTCAGGGCAGAGTATGCTGTATTTGGTTAGGTACTCTGAGATTTGGGTGGATACTATTTTTTATAGGGCTTTTGAGAGAGGTGAGAGGATAGAGATTGGACGATAATTATCAGGTGCGGTCCTATCACCACCCTTATGTATGGGTGTGACAGTAGTGATTTTCCAGGCAGAGGGAAACTGTCCTAGGCAGAGAGATTTATTAAAGAGACTAGTAATTCGGACAATGACCAAGTCAAGTACCTGGCGAAGGAGACAGGGGTCCAAGGAGTCACTGCCAGTGGTATTGCCCTTTAAGGCCTTGAGTAGATACGGTTGGACTTCGTGGACGGTAACCCGATGTAGGTGGAACCAAGGGTGGGTGAAGATGGGCTCTGGTATGGAGGAAGGGGTCAAAGAAGTTGCAAGGGAGAACAGGGCTAAGGTCAGTGAAGGATTTATTGAAAGAGTTGGCAATGAGGGTGGTGTCTGTGGAGATGGAGCCATCAATATAGATTTGGGAGGGTGGTGGTGGATGTACACCCCCATTTAGTTGCTTGATATTGTCCCAGAAGTTTCTGGCATTCCCCCAGGATGAGGTGAGTGAAGCCTGATAGTGCTCGGCCTTGGCTTTGCGTATGGCCCAGGTACACTAGTTCCGGACAGCTGCGTAAGCCTGCCTATCTACAAGGTGACCAGTTTCCAAAGCAAAGTGCCATAAGTTATCCCTCCTTAAGAAGTTGGAGCAGGACGGGTGAGATCCAGGGAGCATGCCGTGCTTTGGAGCGGAGTACGGTTAAAGGTGCGAAAATGTCACAGGTTTTATTGAACATTGAGGTGAAAAAGGTTAAGGCTGAGTCAATATTGGGGCGGTCTCAATGGGAGACCAGTCAATTTGGGCAAGGAGTTGCTTAAGCCCCTTCAGCCCCCCTGGTCATAATCGCTGCCGTAGTGTGGGCGGTGCTGTGGATTTGGGTAGGGTGGCCGACCAGTGGAGAAGTATGGGAGAGTTGTCACTAAGTCCATCCGGAAGGACTTGAATGTTGCAAATTTGGCTAGGCCGGTTGGTAAGGACCACATCAAGAAGAGTGCTAGATCCCGTTCTAGGATTCACTCTGGTTGGCTGGGCCACAAGTTGTGTTAGGTCAATGGATGTGAAGGAGTCACAGGTAGCTGAGGATGTGAGGCTGAGCCAGTTAATATTTAGATCACCCACAAGGAGTTGAGCAGAGGAGTGGGGCAGAGAGGTAAGATATTTAATTAGTGAGACCAAGGCTGGGGTTTGATTTTTTGGAGGTACATAAGCAGTAGTTAGAAAGAGGGGACCCTTAGAGGGATCAGTGGTCAATTTTAGGGTTAGGGCCTGTGCCCTGAAATCAAGGACAGGGGCTGGGAGGGCTAGGCCTGTAAGGGAGTCTTTGATGTAGATCGCACAGCCCCCACCCCATCATCCAACTCTATCTTCTCGATAAAGGGAGTAACCAGGGAGCAAGACAAGGGAGTCAGGGGTAGAGTCTGACAGCCAGGTTTCTACTAGAGAGATAATGTCTGGTTTATGTACTGTGACCCAGCATTGAAATTAATCAAATTTCTTCAGGAGGCTACAGATATTCATAGATGCCACAAGAAGCCCAGGGGTAGCAGTCGATGAGCTATTGTGGGCTGGGCCAGGTTTAGGATGAATATTCCCAGACAGGAGAAGGTGGATAAGTGCGGCCCATGACCGAGGACAGTGGAAGGCGAACTTACATCGGGCAGTAAGAGAAGTGTAGGGGAGCTTCAAGAAGCATGGGGTAGGCACGGAGGTGCAGCCAGGGTAGGCTAGAGTGATAAGTTGCAGGTAGGTGTGGGAGGATGGGGCTGGATGGGGAGTAGGGAGTGGGTGTGGTAGGATAGAGTGCAAGGTAATAGTGGAGAAGGAGAGGGGAAGCTTTTGGGCACAGGAGGATGGTAGGAGAGGAGGGCAAGTGGGGACACCAGGTTAGGGGGACTGTGGAGCCTTAAGGACGACTGGGCTGGTGGGTGGCCTCAGGAAGATAAGGAGCGAGAGGCAAATTAAAAGGAAGTGGGCAGGCATTTTCAGGGGGAGACTACAGGCCGGATTAGGGTTAAGGAAAGAAGAGTGCAGGAGGCCTACCTGGAAGCATTAGTGCCACTTTGGTATAGTGGTATGGCCCCCGCCTTAGGTGTGCGGGGTACCAGGTTCAAAGCTCACCCCGGGTTTTATGGGAAGGCCCAGGGTAGGGGCTAAGATCCACAATCCAGAGGCAGACCACCGTCAGTGTGAGGGCCCAGAAAGGGGGAGCTAAATAGTGACTCCTAGTGGGCAGGGTAGGAAAAGACAGTTAAGGGGAGAGGGGAAGCTGGTACCTAGAGGCAACCAGGTGGGGAGGGAAACTATGGGTGAGGGTAGAGGGGCTGAGTGATAGGAGAGATGGGGGGGCAGAAGGGAGAGAGTGAGACAGGCTGAAAAAGGAGATAGAGCAAAGGCTAGCAGGGCCAGGAAAATATAAGAGCAGCAATACACAGCAGCCTCTAGTGGCTATTAGGTATAACCTGCAAATGGGAAAGTGGGGACTTAGTATTTCAGCAAACAGGAAGTGATGTCATGGGGAGGGCCAATAAATTGAGGGCCCACCGTGGGTGGGTGGCTGGGGCGGGCGGGGCAGACGACGCACAGCATCATAGGGCTAGCACCCCACACCAGAGTCCCTCAGGGTGAACAGAGGTAGTCTTTACCTCTAGGCCAGGTGAGGTCCCTGAAATGCTGTGTCGGCTCCCAGAGGGAGCAAGGAGGTGTCCAGTGGCTGCCGCAGTAGGCAGTGAGCTTGCGGGGGGGGGATGTGGCCTAAAAAGGGAGCAGAGAACAAAGGAAGCTGTTAGTATGCAGCGGGAAAGTTTACCTTACTATCCCGATTCAGCCCAGACTGCGCATGCGCAGACAGCCCACCAGTCAGGACAGGTTCTTAAGGGACCATACACGACATGAGGCTAAACATGAGGGAATGAACAGAGCCATAAGACAAAACAAAAAATAAAACAATCAGTAATCGTACGGGGACACAAAGTCCAAACAGTCTTAAAGCTCCTTTCAAGTAGCACCCCACAGCAGAGTCCCTCAGGGTGAACAGAGGTAGTCTTTACCTCTAGGCCAGGCGAGGTCCCCGAACTGCTGTGTCCGCTCCCAGAGGGAGCAAGGAGGCGTCTGGTGGCTGCCGCGGTAGGCAGTGAGGTTGTGGGGGGAGGGATGCGGCCTCTAGGCCAGGCGAGGTCCCTGAACTGCTGTGTTGGCTCCCGGAGGGAGCAAGGAGGCGTCCGGTGGCTGCCGCTGATTATGCTCCCTTGATGTACTATATAAATGTATATGACTACTATTTTTGTAATGCTATTAATTTCTATTTATTTTTTCTCCTCTTGTACTATCTTCAATACTCCTCAACCCCAGGGTGCATCTGGAAATGAGTTGTTATTAGCTGAGTATATCTTTCCTGGTAAAACTTTTGAAATAAGTAAATATATTTCCATCATAAACATGGCTGCCACCTTTTCTGTTACATAGAAACCTTCAACTTTTCTAAAAATTAAACCTCCCTAAATTAAAAATACATTAATAATTGAATTTTGCTTTCTCTCATGATACTTTTCTTGCAGACATCACTAAATTATAAAAAAAAAATCAAGCACTATTCAGAGTCTTCATTGCTGGTGTTTCTCTGATGACCATTAAAATTCCTCCACATTCCAAACCCTGCTTGCAGAGCAATCTTTACTACTAACACTGTAAAACAGATGAAATCAAGCCTCTGGCTCCATACGAGGCCTGTGTTTGTCTCTGTGAGTGAATGTCAGTGGAGTACTACAGAATAATAAATTAATGCATTCCATGTTCGCATTCAGTGCTTGTGGGGGGGGGGGAGAGCCTATTCTATTAGAACAATACTGCAGCATATTAAATTCTTATGTTCCATGGTAAGCAAACAAGTCTTCTACTGCAAGTTTTGAAAGACTAATGACTGACAGGTAGAAAGCATCTGTGGAGGAGCTATTTTACAATTTCTAAGCAATATTTTGTTATACTGTTGTGCCTTTTTATTTTTTATAATTTTTGTTTTTAAATTTGCCTAACTTATTTTCTAAGAGCAATAAGACCCTTCGGTGTGTGGGGTATTGGTAGTTACTTGCACTTCCAGTGGCTGTAAGGCCTTCAACCTGTGGTGCAGGGCCTCATCTAAGCCCTAGGTGTATGGGTGACCACCAATACCCCACGCCCTGTCAAGTCTTATTGCTTAGTTGATTACCACACATCATGTTGCAGCAATTGGGGATTTACTCCCCCCCCCCACTGGTAAGACTACCCACCACCCATGCTTGGTATGCATACTCCTGATGTTTCTGGGGGGATATCCATTGATGCATGGCCACCCACACTGCCAATAGCATCACCACAGTGCCTCCACTAGGGGGTGCTTGAAGAGTGACATTATGCTACACCTACTCCAAGAAGAAGCCACATCAAGGCCAGCTTTCACTACTGTTATTCTGGGATGGGGGCACAAACCTGTATCACCAGCATTTCAGAGCAGTAACCCATCACTTGGCACCAATGAGCCGGCTTAGTTCTTATTCTTTTTAACCCTGCAGTCTACCCCACCCAGTTCACTCTGTCACTTCACCATATGTCAGGTCCACTGTAGATGTATCCTTCCTCAGGCTGGTAGGGCAGGAAAGTGGCTGACTTCACAGCTGAGGTCAAAGCTGTTTTGTGGCTGACTGACAAGTGGTTTGCAAATGTCAGACAATCCATAACCTCCCACTCTGGCAGCAGTGAGCCTCAATTCTGCAATGTGCTCATTCCCCTTTTACCTCCTTTGTAGTACAGTATTTTCAAAGTTTAACATGATCCCTCTTCTGCCAGGTGCAAAGCACTGCTGCTATACCATTTACACAGACCCATATAAACTTCCTCAACAGTGGTGCATTATGGGCCCTTCCTACTAAATAACTGTCAGTCTTAAACATTTCCTGTAAACCAGCTTCAGTTGACTGAGTGTTCACCACAAATTAAGAAAACATTTACCTATTCATCAATACAATATTGCACATATCTTTCTCTATATATGCTATATTCTTTGCAAAAAAACTACATTAATGCATCAATTAAGGTTGATATCAAACTGTAAAAAGGAGGGAAATACATCATTAGGGTTTCCAACCTTAACACCCCACCCACAACCTGCACACACCAACAGGTGTCGGGGGGTGGGCCCTGAGGTCATCAGCCATAATGCTCTCCCCATTCCACAGGTAAATAGCTGAAATGGGTACAGTATAGGAGAATGGGGTGAGCATTATGCCTGATGTCCCAAAGTCACACCTCCAACACCTGTTGGTGTGTGCAGGGTGGGGGTGGGGTGTTAGGGTAGGGATGGAAACCCTAATGTCATATTTTCTTTCTTTTTATGGTTTGATAGCAACCCTAAGTGATGCATTAACATAGTTTTCTTGCAAAGAATTTATTTCCTTACTTTTTGAAAAGTTTAATCGTAGCCTTATATGCCTGTGGGAGCACAGGGCCCTTTCGGTCCTGCACTCCCATCCCTCCATAATGTAGATGCATATATGTATGTCACTGTTGAAGGGCCCTGCACTTCCACTTATCAGACAACAGTGATCAAATTGCCAGCATAGCCATCTTATTACCCCACCTCATGTACCTGATACAGAACATTTTTGAATCCCTGCCAAAATGTAATTCCATGCAACTGCAAGTCCATTCAGCGCCACAGGTGTGAAAACACATTTTGGCAATGATTTGAAAAGTAACAACTGTGACATACATTAGGTAGGGTAACTTGATTTGGTATCAAAATATTAAAAATTTCCAAAGTTACGAGTGTGCATAGCGAAATTACAACAAATAGTTATAACTTTTCCAATTTTTAATATTTTGACACCAAATTTTCAACATAAGCTTCTTGTGACCCCACCTCATGAACAAGGCAGGCAAAATGTTAAAATTCTGCCCAAAAGGTAAATTTGACAAGCAACCATGAAATCGCCTCTCAGGCAGGAGTTGCATAATGACAGTCATAGTGTTCATGAGGTTGGATCCCCAAAAGGCTATGTTGAAATTTGGTGTAAAAGTGTCCAAAACTGGCCGAGTTATCAATATAAGTTGAAAATCCCATTGAAACACATTCATAGGTTAATAGGAAAGTACAAGTTCTGAGGGCTGAGGCACATAATGAACTCACCACCATTTCGGACTCTAACAGTGGAAAGAGTATTTCCAATCTCCCATGTATTGATCTAGTCTGGTTTTGAACTGTTATATGTTCCCACTTGAGACAACAGTAAATGGTAAAGAGTTCCATATAGGTGGCATTCTTTGGGTAAAATAGTTACACCTTATTACAGTTTTATTTACTGAATCATAAAGTTTACCTTAGTTTCTCACATTGCAATCTCAGCAGCCAGACATATTTTCAGTCATAGAGTGGATCTCTAACCTGGGACCTGTTTAGGTGAGTGAGGGTGTGTGGGGTGTACAGGAGAGTGGGGGTGGGTGGGTGCTGTGTGGTGGGGGCTAATTGGCGATGGACCATTTTATGCCAAAATAAAAAAACATTGAGGATGGTTTTCTTTATTTCGGGTACTTGGATGCAGTCGACGGGTGGGGGTACCATTAGACACCAGGGAATGAATATAATCATGCAAGGGGGACAGTGATCAGTCAGTGGGTGGGGTGCCACTACGCACTAGGGAAAGCAAATCAAGAGATGGGATTGGTGTCAGTGAGTGGGGGTGCCACTAGACATCAGGAACATACAGGACAGTATGGGAGATGGTATCAGAACTACATACAGATTCTCCCTTCACGAAAAAGGATACTTTTTTGTGCTCTGTGATATGAAAAAAGATTCTTTTTTCATATCATGTGGTCATGAAAAAAGATTTCTAATAGTAAAAAAAAAACATTTCTTGGGCATGTCTGCCACTAGGAAGTGCACATTACATATAAGGGGGATCACACAGATAAATGTGTTGGTGTCTCTCAATGATGGCCGTTTAATAGCTTTTGAATTAAAAAAAGGAAACAAGATGGTGGCAAATGAAAAAGGAATATTGTAATATGAAACAGGATTCCTTTTTCATTACATTCTGCTATCCTGAAGTGCTTACTGAGCATGCTCAGAAATTATTTTTTTTTTCAAATTTTAAAAATGCAATTACTTTGGAATGGATTATTATTTTTTCACCCAACTAGCAAAAGGTACATCTGTGGGTTAGTCTCTCCCTTCTGTCCTGAAAATTTCAGACCAAGATTCCAAACCATCTGAGCTGCAGGCAAATTCAAAGAAAAAAAAACCCGGCAAAGTCACTGAGTGAAAAAAATGCTTTGTTCACCTCTCCAGAACTCAGAAACTGCACATCCAACCAGAACGTAACTTGCCACATCCAGTGATCTACCCTGAGCAACTGTGCATGCAAATTGTCATGCAAATTTGTTGAACAGAATTAGAGTGCAAAATCTGTGATTTAACATTGAAGTGCCTACTCAGCTCTAACTATAGGGACACAACGGTGCCACTATAATAATACATTATATATATATATATATATATATATATATATATATTTATATATATTATTTGGGGAAAAAAACTGCAGTAATATACCAGTTAGGTTCAACTTCATGCAAAAAAAGTAGGGAAATGTGATGTTAGGGTTTCCAGTACTAACTCACCCCAACCCCAAGCAGCAAAAGGAAAACATATTAGTGTTTTGGGTTTCCAGAGTCTTAGAACTCAGTGCTGTCTTCTTCCTTGGGGTTGTCAACCCTAATACTACCCCTTCCCCAACCTGTAGCCTCCTATCCTCAGCACAAGGTACTACTCAAAGTCAGTGTCTGATAGTTATACACTCTTTGAAGGCAGAAAAGTATGTCTTGCCACATGTTGCCAAAAAAATCTGTTGTGGCTTTCTTCATGTGTGAAGAAAAGACACCACATCTGACTATCTTTGCTCAAGGGAAGGAATGCCCATTAGTGCTGAAAACCTCAAGTAAGACTGCACCACTGATTTGCCAAGACTATAGAGACCCCAAACCCTAATATTTTCTTTCTGTTTGCTGGTGGGGGTGGGGAGTTAGGGTTGGAAACTATAAGGCCACATTTCCATAGTTTTGTTGCATTAAGATGAACCCAAACTGATAAATTTATGCAGCTTTTTACATATAATTTCCTTTCTTTCTGAGATAGTGGCATCATATACTTATTCATGCAGATCCCTTTGGGAACAGATGGAGATGCATAGTGCCCTCTGGGACCTACACCAAGGGAAGACTCCATCTGCCTATGGAAGTGCAGGGCTGTGCTGGCCCTACACTTCTGTGCATGACAGATGTCAAAAAATACTGAAGTTATGAATCAGTGTAGAAAAATGTCAATGCACTTTCATAACTTTTTTTTAAATATTTTGACTCTAAGTATTTTACATAGCCTTATTATGAACCCATCTCTATGAATCCAGGAGGAGAAAATGTTCAAATCTTGGCTGAAATGTCATTTCAAGCCACAAGTACAAATACAAATTTTAGCCAGGTTTTGAAACTTGACAGATGTCATATTCATGAGATGATTGATTGATAACATTTTATTTTTATGCAAGATACAAATCATTATGATTGTACCCTTATTTTCAACAATGTCCTGTCAGCATTCATACATACACATATAGTATACTTAACATGCATCCACATAAACTTATAACAATGTACTATATACTACATTAATTTTGTGAACAATTACAATTATAGTACATACCACATTAACTATTCCAAAAACAATTACATTTGGAGTACTGACTTCTTTTCTGGAACAGTTTAAAAGTTGTAAATATTTTCAGTGGTTTCAGTTAATTTGGTAACACATTCTAATATCTAGCCATGTTCATCTGCAAAGTGGCATCCCCCCAATCTATTGAATGATTTGCCAGTAGTTATATTCAGTCTATTTTGTCTTAGGTTTTAATTAGTGTCACTAATTTTCTTAAAGGGTGTTACCCTGATGAATGAATTCGTTTGTTTCACCATATCAACCATATGAACTGCCTTTTCTTTCCAGGCGGCAGCCGATTCAGCATCTCATATGCCTTGCAGTGGTGTACACAATGTCTGCTTTTTGTAGCAAATTTTTCTAGTCTGTAGCACATTTGATCAATCCTTCTCAATGTTACCAAGGGGAGAGTTCGTTTATAATTGTGATCCATATTCTAGTAAGAAGATCAATAATTATACCACCAATTTACACCTTATTTCCTTTGTTAAGTAGCTAGAAACTCTCCTTATTGCTCCTAACCTTTGGTTTACTTTTTTCACTCATATATTAATATGCTCTGAGTAAGTTACTCTACTGTCGACCTGGACCCCAAGATACTTATATGACTTAACATTAGCTATACTGTTTCCATCCAAAAGTGTTATTTTCAATCCAGGCACTTGCTGTGCCTGTGAACTGAAAGTGAACAAGATGCTCTGAGTTTTCTTTGCATTCAACAGTAATTGAGGATCCCTAAATCATTTTTCCATGGAAGCCCATATCTTCCTGGAGAATTGTCTCCAGGGAGGCATGGCTTTCCGTGAATGGCAATAAGATAGTGTCATCTGCATATAATCGAAAACTGCTATTTCTAATATTCTTTACCAAGTCATTGACATACACATTGAACATTAAAGGGCCCAGTGTCGAGCCCTGTGGGACTCCTCTTTTTTAACTTCTTTAAAGTAAGATGTGGAATTTCCACAAACCATGAATTGCTGTCTGTCCGAAAAGTATGACTTGAACCACAATAATAGTTCCTCTTGGACCCCAGTCTTATATAGTCTCTTCAGCAGCAACCTGTGGTCTACAAGATTGAATGACTTACTGAGATCCAAGAACATGGCCCAGTGCTTCTTCCTAGATTCATAGATGTTACAAGATTATTGAAGTCAATTAGGGCCATGTCCATGGACCTCCCAGCTCTAAATCCATGCTGGGAATAAGTCAGATGTTGTTCTAAGTATTGGTAACATTGTTTATAAAATTGTTTTTCCATAACTTTTGATAGGACTGAGATCAGAGTGATCGGCCTGTAAATTGATGAGTTGGTATTGTCCCCACCCTTAAATATATAAACTATTTTTCCCACTTTCCCAAATGTCAGGGAATGTTGAACTACATAAACTGCAGTATGTTATCAGTGGGGATAGGATGTCAGCCTCTAGTTTTAAAAATCTAGTTTCTGAACCACCTAAGCCCCCAGCCTTGTGCAATGTCAAGTTTCTTAATTCCTTTTCTACCTCTTTAATTAGCAGTTTTTTTTTTATCTGAATCCTGGGCCCAAGGTTTCTTTACCTAGACTTCTGCTATCCTATTTACATCTTCTAATATCTGAGGTATTTTTATTTCTGATGTTTTAATCTATGGGTCTTGCAAGTGTAAGTCTGGTAAATCCTTGAAATAATTATTTAAAATGCCTACACCTCTAATTGATCCCCTATCAGTATGTATTTGTCTGTCAGATTGATTAAAGTTCTAGATTTCATTGGATTTTGCAAATTTTTAACACAATTCCAGAACTGTTTTGAATCTGTTGCTTGATTTATACTATTCAAAAATAATGTTTTTTTGCTAATTGTATTACTTTTGTACATTTGTTTCTCCAATTTTTAAAATCTGAACCAATCCTCCTTTTCCTTAGTCTGTTTCACTTTTTTCCACAGGCAATCCCTAATTCTCAAATGGGTATTAAGTTTACTTGTCAGTCATGGGACATCCTTTGTATTTACTTTCTTCTGTATCTTTTGTGCATGTTGATTAAATAATTCATGTATCATTTTAGTAAAATCCTGGACTGCTAGATTTAGATCTGGAATTAATAACAGTCTATCCCATCTGATGTTGAATAGGCTTTTTCTAACAACTTACAAATTGAATCTTTTTAAATACCTGACCCAGTATGTTACTGTTTCTTTCTTAGTGAGTTTATGCAAGTCAGCTATGCAGTTTAAAAGATTGTGATCTCCCAAATTTAAGGGCATGACCTCCCATTTTCCCGACCCCAATGTCTTGCAAGATAAAGATTAAATCAAGGATAGAGCCTTGTTGTATGTTTTTAGTACATCTAGTGGGGCTTTGTATTATTTATTTCAAACCCCGGACCTTTAAGCTACCTTTCAGTTTCTGATCACTTTCCTGTGTTCAGTCTGCATTGAAATCTCCAGTCAACACCACCAATCCTCCTTTTACTTTGTCCACTAACGTATTTGCCAAGGTATCATTGCTCATTATTTTTGTTCTAGAATGTGCATAAACTACTCCCACTTTCAGTTTAACTGCCATTAAATCCACTAACAAGCAATCCATTACATCCTCATTTTCTGACCCATAGTGTTTTTGTGTGGCCCAAACTGTCTTTGGTGTTCAACATCACCAACCCCCCCCCCATTTGCTCTATCTGTCATTTGCACTCCATAGCCATTGAACTGTATTTCTGAATCTTTGATGTCTTTATTTAACCAGGACTCTGATACTGTTAATAAATATTCATGCTCTGCTGCAGTCCAGAATCTAATCTCATCGACCTTGTTCACTATGCTACATACATTTTCATGAATTATTATCAAACCTGCTTTTTTCCACAGACCAGTATTTGTCTCAATATCCCCACTTTGTACTATTAAGAACACTAAGAGTAAGCTATCAGTGCCAAATCTGTTCCCTAAAATAGTAATTTTTACCACTCTAAACACATTTACAATTTGCCTCCATTCATTGGTAAAAGCATTCCTCCTTCATACATAAACACTTCCTTTTGGCTGGATTTTACTGTAAACCAAGAGGTAGATTATGTCTTTTTTTTAAATCACTTGTATTGATCACTGTACTCCCATAAATCCAAAAAAATTACTCCACCAATATCAACCCCCCATGTTAAAACAACATAGAAACAGAGACTTTGTTGGCAGCTAAGGACTGCTTGGCCCATCCAGTCTGCCCATTTCCATACCTTTTGGATAAGCTACAGAACCTAGTTAACCAACAGTCTACTTCCTCCTAGCCCCCACTAGAATTGCCTTATGTGTGTCCCATGCATTTTGAATTCCCCCACTGTTTTTGACCCCACTACCTCGTCTGAAAGGCCATTCCATGTGTCCACCACCCTTTCTGTGAAAAAATACTTTCTCATGTTGCCCCGAGCTGTCCCCCCTCTTTCTTCAAATTGTGCCCTCTTCGTCTTGTACATTTCTTTTTCAGAAAGATGCTACCCTCTTGGATTTTGTTGATTCCCTTGAGGTACTTGAATGTTTCTATCATGACCCCACTCTCCCTCCTTTCCTCTAGGGTATACATATTAAGCTCCTTTAGTCTCTCTTCATATCGCTTCTGGTACAGACACTGCACCATTTTAGTTGCCCTCCTCTGGACTGCCTCCATCCTCTCTATGTCCTTGTGCAGATGGGGTCTCCAGAACTGCACACAGTACTCAATATGAGGTCTCACCAACTGCCTATTCAGAGTGATAACAACTTCTTGTTTTCTACTGGTGATTCCCCTCCCTATGCATCCCAGTATCCCCCAGCCCTCCTTACTGCCTTCTCACATTGTTTGCCCACCTTTAGGTCATTTGATATGAATAACCCAGGTCCAGTTACATTTTTGTTGTTGTTAGTACCTCCCCATTGTGTACTCTTCCCCAGGGTTTTTGTTTCCCAGGTGCATTACTTTGCACTTCTTTGCACTGAATCTTAGCTGCCATACTTTTGATGATTCCTCCAACCTTGCCAAGTCCCTTCTCATCCTTTCAACCCCCCTTGTGTATCAACCCTGTTGCAGAACTTTGTGTCTTCTGCAAAGAGGCATACTTCTCCTTCTAGCCCCCCCCACAATGTCACCTATAAAGACATTGAAAAGGACCAGTTCCAGTATTGAACTCTGCAGTACCTCTCTAGTAACCCCCCTTTCCTCAGAGTGGACTCTGTTTACTATTACCCTCTACGTCCTGTTGTCCAGCCATTTTTTTTTTACCCAGGTTACCACCTGGGACCCACTCCCAGGCTAGCTAACTTGTTTATTAATTTTTTGACTGGACTGTGTCACATGTCTTACTAAAGCCTAGGTAGGCCACATCCACAGCCCCACCCTGGTCAACTGCTTTGGTCACCCAGTCAAAGTTTTCATGTTGACCTTACTGATTAAATGGTAAAACAAAAAGACTCCCTTTGTCTGACTGATTTAGTTCAATCCCTCGGCTGCTGCAAACCTTAGGGGTCACATAAACATTTTGGCATTTATTTATCTACCCAAATTGTTTTTTAGTTTATTTTACATCGAGACCCTTTGCTTTCAAGCCACCAGAGTTTTTTTTAACAAATCAGTCACAAAACTACTTTAAAACATTTGCTTCCATTTATTAATAATGCGATGCTTTACCCCTTTTACACAGCAAATTTGCACTAAAATCTGTATGTTTTACCATACCTCATTTAACATACTTTAATACTTTCATACCTTGTGAACTCAGTTTAATTCAACCTCAGGCTTCTAACAAGAATTATTTTTGCCAAGTGGAGATGGTGTGAAAAAATTCAAATTACATTCATAACATTGTTGCTTTTTAATAATTTTACCCAGAATTTTCAACATAACCTTGTTATGATCCACATCATGAACAATGGCAGTAAAAATGTTAAAATCACACTAAAAAGGGGATTTTGTGCATCAATTGTGAAATCACCTTTTGGGACAGATTTTACTAATTTCACCACTCCTGTTCATGAGGTGAGGTCCCAAAAAGGCCATGTTGAAAATTCGGTGTAAACAAATTTAAAAATTACATAGTCATGAATAATAGTTTAAACCTTTTGAAGTACATTAAATCAGACTTGCCCTTTTTTCTCATATCACAGATGCTGATTCCTGCAGGAAGATGTGTCTTCAATCAGAGAGTGGACCTGCATCATGGGACATATTCAGGTGAGTGAGGGTGTGTGGGTGGAGTGTGGAGTGGTGGGTGCTGAGTTGGAGGATTGAGGTGGAGTGGGTAGGGCTCGGGGGTTCACATCACTAATAGACCATTTTCTTTTTTCAGGTAAACCCCACCCAAAAAATCTATGAGGGATGCTTTTATTTATTTTAGAGTGACCCAAGCCAGTACTGAGGAATGGGCACCTCACTATCAGCATGATCTGTCATGCAATAGGGTGGGCATCCCAATGCTGTAATGTATATTATGGTAAGGAGTGGGTGACCAGGATGGGAGGGATGGCAAGAGAAATAGTACCAGATTTGGGCATCCTGGTCTGTTTATATTACTGATTGTATAAATAAAAAATATGAAATAAATAATCATTGGAAAGGGGAGCAGGCAACTTGGGGGGGGGTGAAAAAAGCAGTACCGGGGTGGGCACCCAAATCAACTACAGAAATATTAGATAGATACAGACAGACATGTATATAGGTAAAGAGATAGATAGATAGTAGAGAGTGCAGTGGGCAGCACATGCATCAGTGTTTGCGAGTAAGCAATACAGATCAGCTGCCATCTTGGACATGGCAAACTGTGGTGTGTTTCCAGCCAGACATTTTTGTGCATGTGCCACTTTGCGATAGCTCAGAAAACAGGATACCAAAGAACACCCAGGTATTTGGAGTTGTAGAATAGCATTCCACAACTACAAATTACTCTACTCATCCCCTGCCCCATGGGTGCACTACTTATAATCCCATGACCACCATGGCCCACCATGTGCTATATAGCAGACAGATATTATTGCACATGCATCAGTGTTTTCGAGTGAGCAATACAGATCAGCTGCCATCTTGGACATGGCAAACTGTGGTGTGTTTCCAGCCAGACATTTTTGTGCATGTGCAAGTAGTCGCACTTGAACAATAGATAGATCGGTGGCCATCTTGGACTTGTTGGACTATGACGTGTCTCACTGTGACCTCCATGAGCTCGGCTGCAGCTGTATCTGTTCTGGCCAGAGGCTTGTTTGAGTCAGTCTATCATATATTTGCTATATATAACAGCAGTATACAATTTATAGATTTTAAATTTTCACTTTAATTGAAGATTTTGCTGATTTTAACAGGTGACTGTAGTGTTGCACTATGTATTTTGATGTCATTAGCACTGTTAAAGCTGCTTTCTGATTTACTATTCCTCTGTGATGACAGTAACCTTGAAAATATTAATTGTGACAACAGTAACAACATATTTTTGATAAGTTGTTGTCGTTGATGACACTATCGAGTACATCTTGTTTATCTCACTTTTATTTATTTAGGTATATACAGTACATATATATATATATATATATATTACATCTGCACAAACACATATATACACACATACACACAAACACTGTGTACTGTATAATATTTGTAGATAGAGATAGAGACAGAGACAGAGGTAGAGATAGAGATAGAGGTAGAGACAGATACACATACACATACACATACACATACACATACATATAAATTCAGTCTGGGGAAAGAGGTGATTGTTTTCAGTGGAGGGGATGGCTTATATGCTGCTGGCCATGTCAGCACTGCTAAATGATACAATATGCACACTACTATGTATCTTAAATGTACATACAGTATCATAGTTGTCCCTGTAGCTAAGTTCTTCAGCGACATCATCAGAGGCTCAGCCCTCATGGTCTGTGGCATTTGTGTTATGCAGGATGGCATGCAGAGGCCTGCAGAATCAACCAGATCTCAAGTTACTTTAAAAAAAATGTGAAAAATAACTGGGGGGGGGGACTTTGCAAATTGGGACCTCCGGGTCTTGTGTCAGTACTTTCTGACTTTTGAGAATTTCCCTTTAAGGAAAGAGTGGAACAACTATGAACAGAATCTTGGGAGGGAAAAATATCAAATTATTAAGCAAAGATTTATTAATCTGATCTCAGTTCAGTTGCTGCCTGACAGAAAACTGGGGTATGGAACTTAAAATGAACAAATAATAAGTTGTGCAATTGGGCAAAAACAATGCAAAATGTAAATAGTTCATAAAGAGTACAGAAATCAATAAAACTACCAGAGAAAGAGACGTTGAAATTTTAATAACAAATAATGTGAAACCACCAAAACACCATAGAGGGATATACAACTGTTAAAACTAACAGGATGCTCAGCTGCAAGGCATCACTTTACCTCAGTGTAGAAATCAGTCATCTTTCTTCAATGCAGAAACCTGATTAGACTGCAACTTGATTAATTCTCAGCAGTTTGGAATTTAAATCAAATGAAATCTACTGCAGGTCAAGCTGTCTTTTTATTTCATTTACCTCAATTTCAGGATTCTGCCCCCCCCTTATGTTTACTCTGGCCCGGATATTCAAACTGCGCCAGGCTGTGGTGCAAGCCTGGGTGCAGCTCAACTTTGTTGCACACGGGTGTGGCCTGGGCGATATTCAACAGAGCTGCGCTATGGTGCAACAGCTTTGAATATTGCACCCTGGCCACCCCCACAGTGCATGGCACAGTGGCACTGCACCAGCGCAAGTGGTCAGAGTGAAGCATGGAGATGTGGTGGCGCAAGTGCCATTGCTCCATGTACAGCACCTGCGAAATTCAAGCGGGGACATGCAAATGGGACCATAAGTTATGCAAGGCACAGAGGGGGCCATTTGCATCTCATTACGACCCTATTTGCATGCCATTAACATGCAGATGCGTCAATCCCCAATGACTTGCTCCTGGTGTCCTGCCAGGCAGCAGCCGTCGGGGACCGACGCCCCCTGCAGCCTGATCTCGGGAAGTCCCATAAGATAAAAAAAGTCCAATATCCTGGTGGTCCAGTAGACCTCTATGCCCCGATTAGGGCATCACTGTGACCCCCAGTCCAATATCTCTGGTGGTTCAGTGGACACACTGAGCCGATCGCGGGCATCATTAATCACCCCAAGTCCAATATCCTGGTGATCTAGTGTGCCCCACCACCCGCCCACTGAGCCCCACCACTGCTCTCCCACATCAGCGGTGGGTGGCAGCACCCTCCGGCCTGCTGCCCCGCCCATTGACTAACAGCTCAGTGTGGGCTGCCGCCCGATGATTACAGCATGAGCCAATGGGCATGCAACCATATCGTCTGGGTCCAGATATGTGAATGAATTCATATTCACATATCTGGACCGAGTAGTACGATATGGATTGCATGCCCATTGGCTCACGCTGTGAACCAATGGGCGGCAACCCTACCTGAGCTGTCAGTTGGCGGGCGGCAGGGCAGCAGGCTGGTGGGTGCTGCCACCCGCTGGCTGACGGGGGCAGGGTGGTGGGCCCAGTGGGCGGTGGGGTGGGGGGTACACTAGATCACCAGGGATATTAGACTTGAGAGGTGATTAATGATGCCCGTGTTCGAGCTCAGTGCAGTCCACTGGACCACCAGGGATATCGGACTTGGGGGATACAGTGATGCCTGTGATTGGGGTACATAGAGGTCCACTGAACCACCAGGGATATTGGACTTGGGGGGGCCATTATAGACCCCAGATCGGGCATGGAGGGCGCACCGTGCGGCAGGAACTCGGGTGGCCACCCGCAGGTGGCAGCAGCTGTGTTGCGCCCTGCACTGTGGCAGCTCACCTGTGGGTGGCCATCACTTGTTCCTTTTTTGGGGGGTGTAACTTTGTGCAGGCACAGGTAGCGGTTGCACATGCATGAATCTGCACAGCCTGGGCTGAATATCGGGCTGTGCAGGTTATGCATGGGCACGCCCCCACCCACCTGTGCCTGCATACATTACTGATGTGCTCCGCCGTATCAGGATTTGTGCGGTGAACTTTGCCCTTTTAAATATCACACCAGGGCGCATCAGTGGGTTGTGCATGGCACAATTTGAATATCTGGGCCTCTGTCTGTTTCTTCATTTCCTGCTTTTAAATCTGTCTTCTTTCAATTCTCCACTCACTGCTGCAGTTGTTTCTGATATTTGGTTTACTCCTTTACCTTTAACTTACCTAATCCACTGACCGTCAACATTTCTTCACACCCCCAGTATCAGTCATTCCCCTTGTTTCTTATTTTGTTAAGTTGATAACTATTTGTTCTTTTGTTCAATTTCACAATTTTATTGTATGGTAACTTACTAATTGTCTATTTATTCTAAGGCATTTTTGTCTTGAATATTTTGACATACTGATTATCATCCTATGTATATTACATTTTGTATCTGTTATCTTTTCCTCTTGTTCGCTTCCCCCAGGACACATCTGGAAATCAGGCTTGCCAATGAAAGGCAGGCCAGTTTGTCTAATGTCCCCCTGCCAGAAAAGCAAAGGGGGGAGAGGATAGGAAAGTAGGAAAGGGAAGGGGGATGGGATGTCAGAGAGGGTCAAATGACATGGACAGGAAAGCTTCCCAAGTGGTCAAGGGGAGGGGCCAGAGAGGGGGCAGGGAGGTGGGGTCTGCTTGGGCTATGTAAGATCCTGCAAAGCTTTTGGTCTCCCTCTTTTTGCTGGGATAATGTTCAGAATTAAGACTGAGTGTTGCAGTTTTTTAGATGTTCCCTAGTGTTTCTAATCATTTTAAGGTAATTTAGTTAAGATACTACAGTTTTTGCAGCATTCTGAGAAAGCCTGAAAATATTTTTGTACTACAACTTCTATATGTATGATAATGTCAGGACATTTGATATTTTTCATGTTTTTTCACTGGACACAGCTGCCCAAATCAGGACTGTCCTGTGAAAATAAGGACAGGTGGTAACCCTCGAAGGTTGTGGGTTTAATCCTTGGGGGGTGCCTTACAGAAAGGTTGTTCTGAGGTATTTGCAGTAAAGGATCAATTGTGTTTTTCCTTTCACTGGACATGCTGATCTGTGCCAGGTCTTAAAAAAAAAAAAGAAAGAAAATAAAAGAAGCAGAGAGAAGCAAGAAATGGCCACAAGAAGGCAGGATCTTTGGGGTGTTGTGTTTTCAGTCATTGGGCATTACAGGGTTCAGCATTTTTCAGTGGGCCAAGCAGAAAGGTCTCATCACAAGGGCCTGCTCTCAAGGGGTAATGCTTGGAAGCATACCTCTCAACCTCTTGCCTCAAGAATCAGGGACAAGGCTTAAAAAATCAGGGACAAAGACCCCAAATCAGGGACACATCTTAAAAACTGGTGCTATTCGCTCAGAAAGCTGACAGAATAAAGGGATTTGTGTTAAGATGCATTTTGTGAAGTTGAACAAGTATGTCACTTTAATGTTTGACATTAATTTGTGATTTTAATCATAACTGTTCTGTCACAAAAATACAAATTTTATGAGGGACAGAGGAACATTTTGAGGCAAAATCAGGGACGTCCCTGAAAATCAGGGACAGTTGAGAGGTATGCTTGGAAGCTTTGTGATAGCAGCATATGCATGGCGGAGCTTTTAAGCTGCAGGGAGGATGAGGCAGCCAACACTGAAGAAGCACTCTTTTCATTGTAATTGAGGGGTGTTTCATCTGTTGATCTAAAAATTATGGTTGTGCAGTAGAGTGCAGGGGGAGTGGTGCGTCCCAGTGCATTTATATGGTGATGCACTGAAGGCAGGCATCACGACACACGTTCAGTTGGTTGGTGATTGGTGGCATGCAGGTTGATTTGGTCGAAAAGTCTGGTGAGGACTTGCACGACCTGACTCTGCAGCGTACATCCCCAGAGGCCATGTGGTCCATGGCGACCGGGCAGAAGATGGATGGAGGGGTTTCTTCTTGCCCTGCTTAGGTGGGGGTATGGGGACAGAACTTGGCTGTATCTGTGGGAGTGAGAGGAAGTCAGCAGATAATGGGGGAAGATTGATCCTTTGTGTCCTGGTTACCGGTGAGCTTTGTGGCACCTTGGGGATGGCCTTTTTTCTCTGAGCACAGCCAGGGATGCAACTTGGAAGAGCAGCAATTGCTGCAAGGGGGTGTTGGACAGGGGGTATTTGTAGCCACACAGCGTGTGGGGAATGGCAGAGGTTAATGGTGCAGCTGAAGGTCAGTCACCAGCAGAGAGACGTCTTCTTACTGAAGCCTGCAGGCAGTGTAAAGGTTGGGCCTGCAGGAGTAGGCCAGCAATAAGGGAGTGCACCCCTTGTAGCCATATGGTGCAGCAGTCAGAGTGAGTGGATCAGGGCACCACACTAGTGTGTTTTTGGTTTAAAAAAAAAAAGAGGACAGGGACACCCCCAGCCAGTTTCAGACAAACGAGTTTGTTTTTGTGTTGGTATGGCGGTGATGCATGACTATGCTGGAGGGGGTGAGCACATATGGGCAGATCTGGGGCCTAACTGAGCAGGCAGAGTAAAGGTGCAAAGGGAGGGCATACCTCATGGTAGAGGCATTAAACATGACACAGGAGCGGGTCCATGATGCCAGCAGTGGGGGCATGTAGCAGTTATGGAGGGGTGTGGGGGTTGTATTTGGCACCAAAAGATATCTGTTTGATGTGGAGAACAGCACAGTGGACAAAAAAGGGGAGTTTTGGTGGGAATGCAGCAGAAGGGTTGGGAGAGTGACCATGGTGCAGCCACCATTTTGATTCAGGACACGTGGCAGTACCATTTTGTACACACAGTGTGGCAGCCATCCTTTATATATAGATACACATATCAGTAATAAAATAACATAATATGAAGGGGTTTTTGATTCCTCTTGGGGGAAGGCATGGTGTCATAGGAGGGCTAATGTGTAGATCAGCATGCTGTTGAATAAAAGTGAGAAACATGTGGAAATAAAAAGAATGCAAGGGGGTATGCTGCAATGCTTTCATGATGCCATACTGTGGTCACAGTGGGTGGGATCATTTTGGGTGGGTCAAGCATGGGGCCGTGTGGTGGCCACCAATTTTGATATAGGCCATGCGGCAGCAGCCATTTCTGGATAGGGGTAGTTTAATGAGAATGGTGCAATAAGGCTGAGCCAGCATGGGGGTACCAGAACTGCATAGTTGGTGAAATAATGCTGAGGTATGGGCCAGCTGCTGTTAGATTATAATCATCTGCAACATTAGAGGAATCCTACAAGACGTGGGTACTTGGGAAAACACCCAGAGCTAAAATGGACAGCAGGAACTACCTGCTCCCCCCAAGAAGAGGGTTTATATTTGAAAGCATCCTGGATAGCTTTCTCTGGTAAAACATGGGTGAGTTAACTCTTCTTCTGGAATTTTGTTAAAGCAAAACTAAGAGGGTGAGTCAAAATAGAAATTTACTGTTATGGTGGATGGCAGACTGCTTAATCTTCAGACAACCTTTTTAATATTGGATGTTTCTGAGAATTTAAATTGATGATGATATAATTAGGTAAAGCTGACATCTAGGAGAATTTTAACTGGAAGTCTGATGTATTCTTGTGATTTGTTCAATATTTTGATGGAAAGTGCTTTGATGTTTCGAATTGTGCTATATAAATAAAAATATTATTATTAGTATTATTATTTCAGCCATTCGAGACACCTGGTGGTGAACTGGGTAAAAACCAATGCTACATGTTGGATTTGAGTAGCTGGGATCTCCCAGTTGTACATAGAGGACCAGGACTAAACCTAGGGGCCATAAAGGGACTGGCAAGGCCTACTAACTGCTTCTGTTTTCTCCACTATCCAGGTACTCAATATTTCCCCCACTTTCTGTGTGCTAAGGATACTCGGTCAGTTGAGCTTTAGCTCAAAGGTGGTAATTCCAATTTAAAAAGTAAATAAAATAAATAAAAAGTGACAATGCTGATATTAGATTTTACTTGTATTGCAGTAAGCAGCAATCTGATATTATAGCTATCATTGGGGTCAGAGGGTAGTCAGGCTTGCCAGTCGGCACAGTACCACTACCACTGCCAGGCCGGGGCTCTCAGCCAGGTACGTCAACAGCAGGTATGGAGCATGGGCAGATGAGGGAAAGCTTAAGCTAGTAAGGATTGACTGGCAAGAGGCAATACAGTCTCAGTAATTACTTTCGGGGGCAATAGGGCACAGCGGTCTTGTGTCCCCTGGCTGCATGACCAGGAGTCATGGATGTGGGAGGCCCAAGGTTTCCACTTGCATCAGTGTGCCCAACTGAGGCCGATCCTTGGCATGAAGAATCATGGGTAGGGAGTATGGGAGGAGAGGGAAGGGCAGGGACATTAGCTCAAGCTGTGGACCCTGCAATACAAGCAGACTTGATAGGCCAAATGGCCGTCTTCAGCTGGCTTCTTCATATGTTCGTGTGTTTGCAAAGGTAAAAAGGAAGGGGGTAGCAAAGTGGGAGATGCCCCTAGGATCCTGAGTGGGAAGAACATGGGGGAAGGGGAGGACATGGAGAGGGGTTTAGAGTATAGGCTAATGGAGACCATCCGCCATCTTTGTGATCAAGGACAGTGAATACATGCCGACAGAAGGGCAGCAGGCTGATGGAGGTTGGTACCAGCAGGCGGAAATCATGGGGTTATGGTGGTCAAGCATAGGCCAGGGGGCATGGCATGTCCCTCAAGTTGGGACAGGACAAGTTTCTACAAAAGTGGGCCCAGGGCCAAGGTTGGGCACACCTGGTTGAGTGCTCTTCATGCAGGGAGTGGGGGGCTGGTACTCACCTCTGCAAGGGGTGGATATTTGGAACCATGAAGCAAGGGACCCTGAGGGGTTTTGGAACAAAGGTATTACTCCAAGAAAGGTCAGGGATGACCAAAGGGGTTCAATGCACCAGAGAGAGGAGAAGGCAGATCAGACGGGCAGGAGGAGAGGAGGAGAGCTTGGATGAGCTGAGAATGGAGATTCGGTGGGGAAGGCCAGGTGATCATCAGGGGACGGAACCAGGGAATGATTGGAGGCAGGTCAGGAAGGCGGTGACCAGCAGGATGATGAAGGTTATTGCCCTTGGGTAAAACTAGCTGGCCACGACAATAAAGGGAGGTGGATCCATCTATTACACCAGGTGGTTCACCTATCTAAGTAGAGGGAGGAGGGCACTGGCAGCTGGGTATAGCAAGGGTGTACCACTCCTGAATCCCATGTGGTGTGAACTGCAGGGGGAAAAACTGGGGCACACACCAGTCATGTAGGTTCACTAGCAAGAGGTTGCTGAGCAGGAGGGCAGGATCAATTAAGGAATCCAGGCCATTGCAAACTGTTTCAAGTTATACCATGGGGGGCTATTGGGGAAGCCTCAAGGAGAAGTGGAGAAGCATGCAGGAACTGGGGAGCCCAAGTGGTGGAAGGGAAACCTGAGGACCCAGGTCATGGCACTGGAGTTAGGTAGAGCTGAGGGTATGGGTCAGCAAGGTTCACAAACCATGGTGTACTGGGTGGGTTGAAGCTTCCACCCACCTTGTAGAGTAGGGGCTTGTGGGGGCAGGTTTGGCATATAGTTGAGCAGGCAAGGTAAAGAATGCTGCCCACAAGGCCCTGGTCATGGGGGCAATACATATGGAGCCGTGAAAGGGCAACTGAGGGCTGGGGGGCTAGCGGAGCCCCACAGGGTGGCAAGGGGTACCAAAAAAGAAATGGTGGCATGCAACACATCTTGGGGGGTATGCTGGGGCAATGACGGTCAGGAACAGGCACTAGATATGGACAGGCACAAGGAAGGAAGTGACCTCTAATGGGGCCCGACATGGGCCAGGTAGTGCCGCAGATGGGTGGCCAGTGGCTGGGGGGCTAGGTGGAGCCCCACCGGAGGGTAGCAGACAAAAAGAGAGATGGCAGGATAAGGGGAGGAAAAGGGGTTTGGAGCAAAGGGAAAAGGGGGGGCAGGCATGAACAGCCATGTAGGGGTAAGGGGGTCTTCACCCCCAGGTGCTACAGGCCACAATGGCCTGGGGGTGGTGGGCAAGGATGGGAAAAAGTTGGGGGGGTCAGGGCTCATCTCAGGGGCATTGCATATGGGAGGGAGTACAACTACACAGCAGATGAGGTTGGCATGCCAGAGGCACAGAAAGGGGGCAGGCCCGACATGGGGCAAGCACCCTTACGGAGGGCTATGTGAGCTATAGGGGGTAGGGTTGCTAAGGAAGAGGGAAGGACCAGGTTTTCTAGCCCACAAGGTGGGGGCCACATCGTCTTTTGCAAGCCGGAGATGGGTCAGTGGAAAAGGGGAACAAAAGGAGAAAGGGGTGAGAAGAGGGGGAGGCTGGGCACGGGCTGGGGCAGAGAAACCCAGGTGGAAGTAGGGGGGAGGGGGGAGGGGATAGATACTAGGTTCTGGATCACGTGTCCAGACCTAGTGGGGAATGGACCGGGAATGGACCCTATGCGGGTTGGGCCCGGGTAAATGGGGTACCTGCTAGTGGTACTAAGTGGTGGTGGTACCTGGTGGTGGTACCTGGTTCTGGTGATAATGGGGGGGCTGGATCAGATGGTGTCCAGACCCCGAAGTGCTACAAGCAAGGAGGAGAGGATCTAGTTGGTAGAAGGTTTCCAGAAAGAAGAAACAAAATGAATTATTGGAGTGGTACTCTACTGTACTGTATACTGTTGAAATGGAAGTTGGGATGTAAACATAACTTGCATGCCTTTAATAAATATTGCCAGCATGCATCCAACAGAAATAGTTGTGGAGAGATTTATTTCTGGGAGGGAAATCAGAGGACAATCAGCCTTGCCAATAAAAGGCAGGCCAGTTTGTCTAATGTCCCCCTGCCGGAAAAGCAAAGGGGGGGATTGGATAGTAGGAAAAGAAAGGGGGATGGGATGTCCGAAAGGGTGTCAGAGAGGGTCATATGACTAGGGAAAAGAGAACTTTCCAATTAGTTAGGGAGGGGCTAGAGAGGGGTGGGAGGTGGGGCCTGCTTGAGCTATGTAAGAGCCTGCAGAGCTTTTGGTCTCCTCTTTGTTGGGATAATGTTTCCTACCCACCCACCCTGCACTAAGTAGAGAGTTTTGCTGCTGGCTGGCACTGCACGGAAATCGAGAGTATAAAGTACGGTCCCCTGTGGACCCCAAAATGGGTTGGGAGCTGCAGGATGTCTGCTCATGGTCCTGGGGGCTGGTAGGGTCTGATGGTGGCAACAGGTAGCCCACAAAAGGAGAAAAGGACAAGAAAAGGGAAAAGGGGAACAAACGGGAGAAAGAAAATGGGGAACAAAAGGGAGAAAGGGGATGGGGAGAGGGGGGATGGGGTAGGCAGCATGGGCTGGGGGCAGAGGAGCCCAGGCATGGAAGTAGAGGGGGGAGGGGATAGATACTTGGTTCTGGATCACATGTCAGGCCCTAGTGGGGTATGGACCAGGAACGGACCCTGTGCGGGTTGGGCCCAGGTAATTGAGGGTACCTGCTAGTGGTACTAAGTGGTGGTGGCACCTGGTGGTGGTACCAAGGGGGGTACCTCATGGTGGTACCTGGTTCTGGTGATAATAGGGGGGTCCGGATCAGATGGTGTCTGGACCCCGAAGTGCTACAAGCAAGGAGGAGAGGATCAAGTTGGCAGAAGTTTCCCAGAATGAAGAAACATAATTAATTATTGTGGTGGTACTGTACTGTACTGTATACTGTTGAAATGGAAGTTGGGATGTAAATATAACTTGTGTGCCTTTGATAAATATTGCCAGCATGCATCCAACAGAAATAGTTGTGGAGAGATTTATTTCTGGGAGGGGGCTCAGAGGACAATGAGCTGTTATCAGCTTAGTATGTCTTTCCTGGTAAAATCTTTGATATATATATATATATATATATATATACATACACACACACATACAGTGGTGTCAGCCAAGATGAAGCACATTAACTTGTAGTAATGACATGTCACAAAATCCTGCATGACAAAAGGGCTTAATTGCCATTGACTTAAATGGCTCCTGCAGTAAACTGCAGCATTCTGTGATATTTTGCAGCATTTCTGTGTTGAATCCTGTATATATATCACAATAAGGAAAAGTTTATATCAAAAAAGATTGAAAAATAGAGCTAAGAAATTAATCTGGAATGATAAGACATTTCTATATGACGAGTGCCTCAACAAATCAGGGCTCATGACCCTGGAAGACCATAGAAAAAAAGTTTGACATAATGCAAAATGGAATATTTAGAAATAGGCTGGCATTTGAGATCATAAATGAAAACCATGCAACTAGGAAAAACACAATACACTAGACTGGACCTCAGAAAGATGCAGGGCAGTGGCTAAACAATATTTCTTTACAAACCTGATAATAAGCATGTGGAACAACCTCCCTCAGAATATCATTGACAGTCCAAACAAAACCACATTAAAATCAAAATTGACCAACATGTTTATGTGGTTCTCAGATGCATTATTATAATAGCTAGAATAGTCAGTAATAATGGGCTGCATGGTCTGATTCTGCCTAAATCCCAAGATTAATCTCAGGTATAAATATAATGCATTGGGCTGTAAAAAGGCTAAATGAGTATTTCATCTCAGTTTTTACTACAGAAGAGTTGGTGGACTTGCCAAATCTGTAAAACATTCAGTGGATCAACACAAGATGATTACAACACAGTATGTACCTCTGAAACCTTAACATCTGTACAGCTACTGCAGGAAAGTTAAAGGTGAATTTATTACAAGGACCAGATATGTAGCATTAATCCAAGGGTACTAAAGGAGCTACAATATATAATAGCTGGTACTCTGACAGTGATTTTCCAGAACCCACTGGAAACTAGTGAGCTATCTCATGTTTGCAGGAGGGCAAATGTCACAGCTCTGTTTAAAGGAAACATAACAGTGACCAAGGCAACTAAAAGGTGAACCATGCTATTCCTCAGCTGTAGGGAAAATATTTGAGCCTGTTAACAAGGAGCAAATTAAAAAAAAACATCTGGACTATCTTCAGCTAGTAAAGGACAGTCAACATGGGCTGACTAAGGTGAGATTGTGTCAGTATGACCATTTGGCTGTCTTTGAGCACCAGACGGGAAAGGCAACTGATGTACACTAGTATACTTAAATTTCAGCAAAACAACTGACATGGTTTCTTCTGAAAAGCTACTTCTAAAGTTGAGGAAATTTGGATGTGCAGGAAATTTGGCATGAGGAATAAAAAGCTGGTTAAGCAATAGAGCTCAGCAGGTAGTTTTAAGTGAGAAAGCAGACTGGAAGGAAATCCCCAGTAGAGTTCTGCAAAAGTCAGTAATGGAACTCCTGTTGTTCAAAATTATTATTGATGAACACCATACATCAGAATTACACTGCCCTCACTACTCTAAATAAGATGTCCAGGCTGTAAAATGCTGCTATTTGAAACCATTTTTAGTCTGGCCATTCCTCTGTACAGACAGTTGGTGAGATCCCATCTGGAGTACTACATGCAGTTTTGGAGACCCCATCTCTGCAAGGACATAGATAGGATGGAAGCAGTCCAGAGGACGGCAACTAAAATGGTGCAGGGTCTGCACCAGAAACCATATGAAGAAAGACTAAGGAAGCTTACTATGTATACCCTTGAAGAAAGGAGGGAGAGGGGGAACATGATAGAAACTTTCAAGTACCTAAAGGGAATCACCACAAGTCCAAGAGGGTAGCATCTTTCAGAAAAAGAGATGTGTAAGAACAAGGGAGCACAAATTGAAGATAGAGGGGGAACGGCTCAGGGGCAATGTGAGGAAGTATTTTTTTCACAGAGAGTGTGGTAGATGCATGGAAAGGCCTCCCTGAGAAGGTTGTTGGGTCAAAAACAGTGGGAGAATTCAAGAATGCATGGAACAGACATAAGGCAATTATAGTGGGGGGTAGAAGGAAGTAGGCTGTTGTCTAACTAGGATCTGCAACTTATTCAATAGGTAGGGAAATGGGCAGATTGGGTGGGCTAAGCAGTCATTATCTGCTGTCAAAGTCTATGTTTCTATGTTTCTAAAGTTCAGGGCACAGCAGATGGTGCACATCCACCTTCAGTGTTTTACTTGTGTAGCGCTTGGTCACGTGTGATTGATCCTTGCTTTGTAAGCACATTTATACCCAGCAAAGTATGGTTACACAAGACTGAAAGTTCATATAAATGTGCAATACATAAAATTAGTGCAAAAAGTTAGAAATTTAAGATTCTTAACAATATTCTCAAGAATTGCCCTAAGATATGATACTTAAACAGATATCAATAAATAATGCAAGCTATTCAAGGAAAGATAATGACTGTATGCAGTGTCAACAAAATGGCAAAGCTGCAGCATAGAAGAGTATTATGCACACCCCATTATACTGGGAACCAGCGACCTAAATGTTAACTGTAAAATAAATGAGTGAACAAAGATCTGTATGTAGGAGCTGCTGCTTCCAAGGGCTGCAGGAATTTTAGACACAGTTTTCAAACCGAACCTAGGACAAGGTAAAAGGAAAAAAAATACTATTCATATCTTAAACATTAGATACCACACTCTGCCAAACTTCTTGGGAACTAAAATACAATATTTCTCACCGCAATAGTAATGGGGTTAGGTTATCAAAATATATAGTGCTGACATATTTTGAAAATCAGGTGCTTAGCCTCTGGCATCCTATAGCTGATCCAGATGATATATAACAACTGTCCATCATGGGCCTCCATCTCCAGAATTAGCCAGGTCGGATGTACCAGAATATACATGAATTGAAAAGTAAAAGCAAGGCCTCCAACAACACTAACCACTATAAATGAGAAAGGACAGTACCCTGGCTGCCCTTATATAAGGCCCCAATGGGTTATACATTTTGGCTATTAAAGGGGAAGTCTCCACAGCCTATATCCTGTAGTGGTAGTAGTAATAGTTTATTGTTCAGCAATTTGCCATTACAGTTTGTCACGTTAGAAACAGTTTCATACAACAATTTTAAAAACATACAAAATAAGCTTAAGTTAACAATACATACAGTTAAAAAAACTTTTGCATAACTGTTCAAAGAGAAAAATAGTAATTTAGATAATTGTATTTACAGTTATAAGCAGTACATGGAGCTAAGCAGCCATTGTTAAAAGGGCTTCTTATTAAGTAAGTCAGTCCAGTGCCATAACATATGTAGAATGTATATACCCTGGCAGTCTAGTGATCCCCTTTTCATCCCTAAGCATAACATTAAATTAAAAAGAAACTGTTTCCCTGGTAGTCTAGTGGACCCCCCCCCATCCCTGATCTATGACGTAAGTGTAAATATGCATCTAAATCATCCCGATAGTCCGGTGTAACATCCCTCCCATCCCCGAACGTGATCGAAGGGTTATGATAATATTCCCAACATCCCTGGTAGTCTAGTGGTACCCCCCTCCCATCCAAGAACACAATTGTAGGGTTATACGAAATATCCGAGTATCCCTGGTGGTCCAGTGGACCCCCATCAATAGGTATAAAGCAAGATTCCTAAGGGTAGCCTTAGTTTCAGAATTAAATAACATATGAAGAGTAAACCTGGTAGGAATGACTAAGGATCCAATAAATTTACCTAAAAACTGTTTTCGTGGGTGTTCATACCATGGACAGCAGAGTATGACATGTAGAATGTCCTCCTTTTCATAAAATGAGCAATTGCAATCAGGTGATACAGAATTGTCCTTACTATATCTAGCTTCTATCAAATTACTCAGAAATACTTCAAACCTGTATAAGGCAAGTACTGTATGTCCCTTTGTTACAGAATTTGTACAGTATTCAAGTAGACTTTTAGAGTGTTCTGTTGTGTTATGAGTCAGACACTTTGAAACATTCAATTTCATAATAGTATCAAGATGATTTTGTTTAGACCTTTGCCGTATATTACTATCATTTTGGTGTACACAGGGTTTAAGCTGATATTCCAATATGTCCACCTACTCAAATAAGTATTCAAATATATACAATTATATTCCATCAGTAGTTAGTTTAGTTTATATGACCAATTATCTTTATGGTATAAAGTAGGTATCTGTTTTTCCTTTAGACAGTTTGCAAAAAGAGTCTCTTTACGATGGGCTGAGGTTTTTATCTAGAATTTGATTACTCTTGCCTGGGCTAGATGTCTAAAACTGGCTTGTTCAAGTTGCGTTCTGACAAGCATGCTTGGAGTGCCAAAAGAAACTCTGAGCATATTTTCTGTATACCTGTGTAGTCAATAATCATGAGCAATGATTCCCTTTCTTACATCCCCTTAATGTCATCCTCATTTAAATATGAATGAAGTTGCTTCACTCTGTTTTTTCCCTGATGTGAAAATCTGTTTGTCTCCATTTCAAAGGTTATGAGCCCACTCATGTAAGGCATCATGGAAGTTGATGATGTGTACATGCACAAGCCAACAGAAGTTACATTCATTTAGTTCTGTTACATGTCTTGTGAAGTCCCTGTCTCTCTAAAATCATTTTTTTCTACCTCAGATACAATTTAAACTACAGAAAATATCAGTGTTTGATAGATGGCAATATTAAATGTTCTAGAGTGCAGTAAGAAGCCTCAGGGTATGTGCTTACTGTGGACATAGTTCCAGTATAAAAAAGACTGGAAAAACTAGCCTTTGGGGAGGGTGGGGGCCGTGTGGAGGATGCCAACAGTAAAGCTGACATATTGAATAGGTATTTCTGCTCAGTCTTTACAGAGGGAGAGGAGGGTCATGGGTCTGAAGGAAGTACAAGGGGTGGGAATGTTGCAGAAATGGACACAAGTCCCTTTACATGAGAAAGGGTCCTGAAGGAACTGGAAGCAATAAGAGTTGATAAAGCAATGGGTCCAGCTGGGGTGCACCCCAGGGTCCTTAAAGAACTAAGAGAGGTGGTGGCTGAACCTCTGGCAATCCTGTTTAGCTGATCACTGGAAACAGGGGAGGTACCCAAATACTGGAGGACAGCAGATGTAGTCCCCATATACAAAAGTGGGAACAAAGAGGAAGCGGGGAACTACAGACCAGTCAGCCTCACCTCGTTAATGGGGAAGATCATGTAAGCACTATTGAATTAGAGATTGGTGGAACATCTGGTTGTCAATGGACTGCAGGACCCAAGGCAGCATGGCTTCACCAGTGGGAGGTCATGTCAGACCAGCCTCAATGAATTTTTCGACTGGATGACTAGGGAGGTGAATCAGGGGAGGGCAGTGGGCATGGCCTATCTGGACTTCAGCAAGGCTTTGACACTGTGCCACATAGAAGACTGTTACACAAACTGAGGAATATGGGTGTGGGCAGGACAGTAGTGCAGTGGGTAGGTAACTGGCTGGGTGGCAGGACACAGAGGGTGGTGGTAAATGGCTGTCACTCCTCAGAGGGAAAAGTGACCAATGGGGTACCACAGGGATCAGTGCTGGGACCAGTCCTATTTAACATCTTCATCAGTGACATTGTGCTGGACCTAGAAGGCAAAATTTCCCTGTTCACTGATGACACAAAGCTCTGTAACAGAGTAGACATACCAGAGGGTGTAGACAGAATGAGAAGATACCTGCAGAAACTTGAAGAATGGTCAGGGGTTTGGCAGTTGAAATACAATGCAAAGAAGTGCAAGATAATGCATATGGAGCACTAAAGTACTGGCACAATATATCAGTTGGGGGTGAGGATGTGGCATGCACCAAGCAGGAAAGGGATCTTGGGGTTATCATCTCTGAAGACCTCAAGGTAGGGAAACAGTGTGACAAGGCAGAAGGTAAAGCAAATATGATGCTGGGATACATAGACGGGGCATCACCAGCAGGAAAAGGGAGGTCATAATTCCACTACACAAGACACTAGTGAGGCCCCACCTGGAGTACAGTGTACAGTTTTGGAGACCTTACTTACGTAAGGACATAGACAGGGTAGATAAGGTTCAGAGGCGGGCAACAACGATGGTACATGGATTGCATCACAAGTCCTATGAGGACAAGTTGAAGGAATTGAATATGTACTCCCAGGAGGAGATGAGGGAGATAAGAGATATGATAGAGACATACAAGTATCTTGCAGGAAGGAACAGGGTGCAGGAATGCACTATTTTTAAGCAAAAAAGATGTTCCAAGACTAGAGGGCATGGGATGAAGTTGGAGGGAGGATGATTCAGAGGAAATGTGAGGAAGAATTTCTTCACAGAATGGGTGGTGGACAAGTGGAACACCCTGCCAGAGGAAGTGGTGGGGGCTAAAACAATCACAGGATTTAAGGAAGCATGGGATAGACATAAAGGAATTCTGGAGGTCAGGGTTAAGGGGCAACAGACTTCTAGGAAAATATTAAGTAAACTTACAAGCTCAAATGGGCAGACTGGATGGGCTGTAGGCCCTTATCTGCCAACACTGTCTATGTATCTATGTATCTATGGTGAAAGTCCAGGTTGGGGTGGTCAGTAGTTGAAATATTGTATATGGACAAGGCAAACCTAGAATTATACTAAAAAAGGATACAAATTCCAAGAGTTCTTTGAGTACTGGCTATTTTGTTGCTCCCATCTTAAAAAAATCAAAAAGTTCTCTCTTTTGTCTACTCTGGGATCCCAGTCTGCCCCTCTTGGACCCAGTTTGACATGTCCAATGTCAATAAATTCTGTCTGTTCTCCAGATGTACCTATGGAGTTCATGTGGGCAGGAAGGACATACTCTTGATTATTTGTTGTTAAGGCCCTCATACGGTCACCAGTGTGGTCCTTAAACCAGGGATGTAGCCAGACAATAAAAATGTGTACACCACAACAATGTGTGTTGCCTCATCTGATCACAATAAATGCATATTTTGTACACCATTGTACTGTTTGTTGTCCCGATCCATGGTCTGGTAAATACAGCTATTACAGTATATATTTCTCCTTCAAGACACCCATATGCCTCCCTCAGTGCCTGTATTGTATTGTTCATGGGATGCAAAGACAGTCTCAGTGGCTGATCCCTCTATTTGTGTCTCTGAAGTATGAAATTATAAAAAGGATCTGCTGGCCTTGTGCTGAACTGCTTTAAGCAATGTGGCAGTGTGAAGCCTTGTTGTTGCCCCCTAAAATAAAACTGTACACCATGGAGTACGTGGATTATGTCTTCCTACACCCATGCCTTAAACTTCTGTTTGTTCCTGCCCATTTGAAAAAAAAAACATAAGTGCACTCTGCAACATACAGTGGTAATCGAACAAAAGTTGACTGGTAGTGCACAGTGCACATTATTGCATGGTACTACAATACATATTATTCAATAAGTACCGTGCCTGCGCACCGCTTGGTATACTGCGCTACTAGTCAACATTTGCACAACTACCACTGTATATAGCTTATGTTGTATCACAGGTAATCATTTGTACTTCCATAGCATTGTTTTTCTCTGGGCTAAGAAAAGTATTGCACTATTTTACAACTTTACAATATTTACGATGCTCACGTTGTATAAAGCCAAATGATTGTCTGGGCTACTAAGTTTCCGATTGTTCAACTGACTGCACTGAGTGCACTCACTCATCCCTCAGGTTTCTACCTCTCTTGGACGCCATTATGGGTGGTGTGTTCACAAGGTCTTTCATCCTGCTGTTAGATGCCACCCCCTAAAATGTTTTTATAAGACCTGCCTTTTTTATTTGACTCTTAACAAAGTTAAGTAGCAATAAAGTTAGACCTATTGTCATGTACTGTACTCTTCTCCTTAGAGCATAGTAGTTCCTCCCTATTCACTAACATAAACTTACTCTTGGCATTGTACATCACCATTCCTCAATATCTCCTTCCTTGAAATCTTTCCTGGAGACTTTTAGACTCCTCTTGGAATTGGTCCTCTGAACTACAGTTCTATCTCATTCTATAGAAAAAGGGTTTTAGAGATATTTGTTCGGCATGGCTAAGGTGACAGAAACTGACTAGGAAAACTGTATTCCCATCTGAGGGCTTACAATAGATACCCATGCGCATATTGCCTTCACTTTCTTTTGTAATCATTATGTCCAGGAATGGACACTGCTATGTACCATAAACCTGATATGATTATTAGTACTTTGAAGCTATTGCACAAAATCAGCCAGATCAGTCACTCCCCTGACCACACCATAAAAAGTTGTGAATATAGCAATGCCACATAACCACTTTCTAGGCAAATCTTGTGTTGTCAAAGTTTCAAATGGACTGCTTCTCTGAAAGTCCAAGGCATAAATTGTCCTAACTGGGGGTGAAACATGCCCCCACAACCATTCCCTTGACTTGTACAAAGAACTCTGCCATATATGCAAATGCATTTCTTTACAGGACCAATTCAACCATTTTCACTAATAAATCTGTGCTCAGTGTGGTCTTTTTGCTCCGTTTTGCCTGGTTACACCTTATGACTCATAACCCTCCCTTCATGTAGTATATTTAAGCAATAAGGCATGACAAGGTGTGTGTTATCGTGTAATAACTTCACTCCTGGGGTGGGTTGAAGCAGGCGAAGCCGGTGCTTCTACCAGGGTGACCAACACACAATAACACACACCTTGGAGTGCTACTCAATTATACAATGGCTCGATGTTATAAAAATTAAAAAAAAAATTTTAAATGTTTTTAGTAGATTTTTTTGTGTTTCTGAAGAGACAGCAGCCAACAAATCAGCCAATAAATCAATACAGTGATGTTATTGTGTAAGAACATCACTGTCTCAGGCACCCACTGACCAATCAGAATACAGCAAATTTTCTTGCCATTGTATAATTGTGTATAGGGGATCCACATCTAAAGTGACCAACAAGTCAGTTTCCTTTGTGTGGAGCTCCTCTAAAATTTGCAGCATATTACGTGTTTCAATTACATGGGATGGCAATCCTGGCACCAGAGCCTTTAAAGAATCATTAAAAAAAAAACAAACAAGAAAGTGGCTCTATGTCTGAACTCACCCCCAAACTTATTGGCCACCCAGGTGGATTTACCACTGTTCTATGAATGTTTGGTAATGTGTACAGTATATATGGGGCGTAAGGGAGTGGTCAGTGGTAAGGTACACTTTTCATTTTTGTTTATTAAGTCCATGCCATATGCCCATCCTAGGAAGTCATCCACCTTCTTTTTTGAGTGGCAATGTGTGGTCATGGCCAACTGGTCAATAGAAATACATATTGCTTAGTTGCCTCCATACCTCTGCCACATATTTTGTGGGGTACATGGCCACTGCACTGCCCACTTGTCAGCAGATTTTATTGTATTGCTTTTGTTTGTTTAAGATTTTCCAAACACCTGTGCTCTGCAACTACAAGATTAACACAGTTTTAAAGGAAGTCCTATAAGGCAAACATTCAAATTTCTTCCTCACATAATTTTTGAAAAACACTAACTGCAGTAGCATATATGTGGATGGTTTTCATCTTTGGGTCACACTGCAGTCATTGCCCAATACAGTATCCTCCACAATCTCATTCATATCTTGTTCTGCCAATGCCTCTCATACAGCTTAGGTGGGAATGATGTCTTCTCCCTCTATCACTTGAGTGGTGCCACCCACAGTGTTGTCCCTCACACAACTCAGATTTAATTTATGTAGCATTTCCCCAGGTCTGTTATGATTTCAAACAGGTTAAAATCCACAGCAGGCACAAAGCTAAGCCCCTTGTTTAACACAGAGGCATCCTCTTCAGAAAAGGCATGTGACAACATGTTCAAAACATTACTTTCTTGGTTTTGAGTAGTCAGAATGTTAAGGGGCTCAGTGCCTCAGTTAAAGCAAGTCACCTTTCTTTCAGGCATTAATTCCCTATTAGCTATCACTTCTTGCTGCACTGCTGCTATCCATTTTTTTGCTGCAGCATCAGCACCCCCTCCTCGTCTATTTTCTTTCTGAGGGAGGGCCTTTGTACTTGCTCCTTTGCAGACTCCACTCATCAATTCAGTTGCACTCCCAGTGGAGGAAAGGAACATTCAGCACTCATGTAGGATTTGTTTGCCAATGATTTATTGCATTTAAATAAATAGCAGTGCAGACTTGCAATAAAGAAAATCCAGCAAAAGGTAGCTTACATAAATACATATGTATATATATATATATATACTGTGTAATGCTGAGAGAGCCACAATCACTCAACATAGAGCAATTTCCCCAGAGTTTTACCTTAGAGGCTTCATCAGGGTGCAGAGACAGTACAGACTGACAGGTAATTTATAGTACCAACCTGATGACGTTCATGTCAGTTTACACTACATGATTTACTTTTAAGCTTAAAGAATTCAAAATTATCAAAGTTTCTAGCACATATCACCCATAAATTTATTCTTAGCAAGAAAAAAATACATAGCAAACTAAATGGGTGATAACTTATGCTTGTGAAAAATGATTTTGCAGCTTGCACCCAGAACCTTGCATAGATCCATTCCCTACAGCCAATTTCTCTGTATACAGAGAAACTGTTCAGAGCTACAGGACTATGTCATACAATCAGCTGAACTTAGGCAAAGGTTCAAGGAGAGGGGCTGCAAAGATGTATCGCTGGACAAAGCCTACAAGAATGTCAGGGTTAAGAACAGGGATACACTTTCTTTCTTTCTTTCTTTCTTTCTTTCTTTCTTTCTTTCTTTCTTTCTTTCTTTCTTTCTTTCTTTCTTTCTTCATTCATTCATTCAATTGATTCACCATAATCTCAATAATTCATATTCAGATTCTCAATAATTCAGTGTGCACAAGGAACAAGAAACAGATTGGGACTGATACTTTCTTCACTGACTATAGCAATGTAGCAGGTCAGATTGGAAACATTGTATGGAAATACTGGTACGTCCTACTAAGTGATGATACTGTCAGGGGGACAGTGGGAGACACATCTAGGGTGACATTCAGAAAGAGTCCCTGTTTAAGAGATGGACTGGTCCATAGCCATTTCTGTGGACCTGGCAAGAGCTGAGCATGTTGGTTACAGTACTACAAAAACCTAAAGACCATTTTAAATGCCAAAATTGCAGCACTTATTCTTTCATCATTGACCTTGATTTTATGCATGAGTTCTTTCTCAAAACTGCACTAGTCACTTTGTTAGGTGTAAATGTGCTTAGTCAGTATGGATCTTACACCCATGACCAAGTTCTATACAAGTGAAATGACAAGTGAAATGTTGGGAGCATTGTGTAACATTGGCTGTGCCTTGTTTCCTGGTTTCTGTCCAGAATAAAGATAATCAAAAAATTAGCATTTTGTAGACTGAACATCTTATGTGGAGTGATGAGATCAGTGTAGAGCTGGGTGAAATTAGCACATTTCAATTTCATGGATTTTTGTGAAATTCTGTGAAATTTGACATAATTTTGTGGAAATTTCCCAAATTCTTTAATTAGTCATACTACTGTCAGTATTACAGCCAGAGCTGTGATATGTAGCATGCATATTGCTTGTAAGAGGCCTCAAAATGATGTCAGGTTTCATGACATTTGGATGAGGGACTCAAAGTTTGGCAATTTTATATTTGTTTTAAAATTCTGAAAATATTTCTGTACTTACAACTTAGCCACCTTTGGAGTGAGATAATATAAATGAATATAGATACTTTCTTGGAAGAGTCATAAAAACTTCTAAATAGAGAGGCAATTGGTTTAGTAAATTGTAAGTTACAGGAGTTCAAAACTTTACAATTTATTTATTTGTTAAATTGTGAGAAAATTATCGAATTTGCTGGATGTTTATAGCTCCACTGTCATTGTAGGTGTACACTCAAGATTTCATATGCATGCCAAAGTAAATGTGTCCCAAAATCTAATTAAGCTAGATAAATGTAGTTTAGCAAATTAAAATTTACTGTGGATAGTTCAGAAATGACTAATTGGCAAAATGTGCTCAAAAATTCATGGATGCATAATAGGAAATGTAACTACAATTTTACTTGTGGAATTTAACTTTTACAAAGTACTTATTACCCCTGGATCACCATATCTGCACTAGCATTATGGCCCTGAAATTCCTCTCTAACATTCCTTTGACAGTGATGCCAAGCATCATGCTCCATCATTACTAAAGATATCCAGATACTTGTGCCTGCTCCATTGCAGGACCAGTCATCCCACGGACTGAGTGTGTGATCAATGGTGTGCCCTGTCTGGTGCTCTGACATGCTGGTGACAGCAGATGCTCATTGTCTGTATGTCATGCTGACTACCTGTGCCCTTCACATACATACACGAGCATTATGAGAAGCCATGCAGGTTAATCTGCCTTACAGTGGTGTACACCTTGCCGTGAATGCCTGCATGTACACTGGACACTGTGGTCCTGTGCAGCTGACAGACATTTCATCATGTGCAATAGTAGGGGGCACTGCAAGGTATGTTGTACAGGTAGGCACAAACCTCACATCCTTGTACCCTTGTAACAGAATGTGATGCACCCAGGCTGGCTGTTAATGTCGGCCATTCACAGTTTAGGGATGCCCACCACCTGTGACTGAAACCATATGCCACCACGTACTATGCAGTGCTGGGCAGTGAACCACTGATGGCCATTGACATTCCTGTCTATGACATGAGTTAACCCCCACCTGTACATGGAGCATGTTGCAGCATTTATGGGACTGTCACCATTCCCACTTGCGGGGTGCTGACCTAGGGGCACATCACCTGTCCTAGGATGCCTCTTCCTTACTGTGGTTCCTCCAGACTGTGACAAGCAGCCATCCAGTGCTGCAGGGCTCTATGGCTGACCCACCTCTATAGCCTGTGGTGGTTCATGAGGCTGATAGACCAGCTCTGGCTGGTGTAACCACAGGCATGTTCTGCAGGCTTTGGGGGGCTTTCAAACTACTCCTGATATATGGGCACTGTAGTGGTGCAAGCCCCTGACTGCCATGGTGCACCTATGCATACATCACATATATAATGCAAGGGGTTCTACCATGCCTAATAGACAGCATTGTTGTCGAAGTTCAACATGCAAGATCCCCAGTGTTGACAGGTAAAATTTTGCCTGTCAGACACTTTGTTTTTATACTGGGGGACTGCACCCCCCAACACCCCATGCAGGGGGCTGTGGTCCCTGCACCCCCTTCTATACATTCCTAACTCTGAGCCAGAGCTCATTAGAAGGGGGGGTGAAAGACAGTGAAAGGGTGAAATTTCACCCTCAGGTCCTTCACAGCAACAATCTCAAATAACTGTCTTAATTGTCACTGTGAGGTAGTTTGCCATCCCGAAGTCATTGTCCAGTCAGCATACCAATGTGAGGCACTCTGGCTCAGGTAGCCCTGGGTATGCTACAACGTCCCTTCCAAAATTGGGAATGACACAAGGTCTGACAAAGGGTGTCCCTTGCATCAATTCTTCTCAATGCATGCACCTTGCATCATTCTTGAACTTTTGAAAAACATGCCCAGTGTGCTTAAAAAAGTTACTCATCTTATTGTAATGGCATTTTAAGTATTATTGCCCCCATTCGTGTTGTTTACTCTACTCACTATAAAAATCTATTGATATGTGAATTGTTGTCACAAAGTTGAGCAACAGTTCCTTGTCCCCATCTCCTCTTCTTCCCTCTGCTACTCCTGATATGACAAACAATAATTTATTAAACTACATTTCTATGGTATTCTCCCTTTGATCACTCTGTCTACCCAGCTCAACAATCAGTGGAAACATTTGTGATGAGAACTGCTCCTTTATATCAAGGCCACGCCAGACAGCTCTCTTTCTTTCCTTTCCTTCCCTTCCCCTTCTCACTCACTGGCGCATCCATTTGTTACCTGACTCATATTAGTTTTGTTCTGTTTCCCTCACAGCAGCTCTCTTGCAAAATGCAATCAGCTCCTCAGCACATGTGAAGAAAGGTACATTAACAAATGTTTAAGACTTTAATTTACTACTACTTCTGCACCCGCTGTCTTCTGAAATGGAAACCATGCATGGTGCAATGTAGAACTGAGTCATTAGCTTGCTTCCATCTGTGGCAGCTAATGTTAAGAAAATACTGGTATTCTCATCGTATTGCCAGTAATAGTCTCTGGATCATTAGGGTTAAGATGGCAGTATTTGTTAGAGTGAACAGATTGTTGTAATAGAGGGTGGAGGGTTGGGGGCATTTAAAAATGGAAAAAAATGTTTCTGCACAGCAAATGATAATACGACACAAAGTGCATTTCTTGGTTAAATGCTTTATTGTTTTGTCTACCCCTCCTGACTTTGGAAACTACTTTTTCATGCATAATAATATATTTAGTAAATAATCATTTTGTTTAAATTATTTAAAAACCTGTGTATATGTGTGTGTGTGTGTGTGTGTGTGTGATTTACTTTAACATATTGAATCCATTTTATATAAACAATAAGGCACTATGGCAGTATTGGTTGTACTAGGTTTGCCCAATGGCTGGAGCTGAAGGCCCTTGATGTTTGCCTTGTGCTTTACTACACCCCTAGCCATAAATAAACCTAGTGCAACTAACACCCCCTTATTGCCTAAATAGCAAACAACCTGCAGCCATGGATCATTACAAAGACCTTGGGATCATCATTCATGGAATGTTGAAGCAGTCACAGCAATGTGCAGTAGCAGCAAGTAAGTCTAAATGAATGCCGGGCTGCATGAAAGGTGAACTAACATTTTGGGAGACTGATGTTATTGTACCTCTTTGTAGGGCTTTGGTAAGGCCTCACTTGGGGTACTGTATGCAGCTCTGATCACTGCAGTACAAAAAGAATATTGCAGAAATCAAACCAGTACAATAGACATAACCACAATGATCAAGGGAAGGAAGAGGCTAAACTGTGAGGATTGTTTAGACAGACTAGTTGTGTTTTCCCCTGGAAAAAGAAAGTTAGGCAGAGATATGATTTTAGTTTTGAGAAAAGGAGAGAAAGGAGTGACATGACTGAGACATATACAAATACTCAGTTAGGATAAATAGAGTAGATATAAAAAACCTATTCTCCTCAAGTTCAAATACATGGATGAAAGGGAATTCACTGAAGCTGGCAAGGGGACATTGAAAAAAGTACCTTGGTAAGCACTTCTTTATGGAATAATTAGTGGATATGTGGAATGAGCTACCTGAGGAACCAGCATAGGCCAAATGAATCAATAGCTTTGAGTAGGGATTGTGCAGGCTGGTGGGTTTAGTGAGAAAAATGGTGGACAGTAGGAAAGGGGTTATTGCCACAAAGACCATGCAGACAAGTTAGGTAGATAGGGCTACCAGACTGGATGGGCCATGAGCCTTTTTCTGCTGCCAACTTCTATGCATATATGTATCTATGCTATGATTTTAAAACAATTGGATTAAGTAGATTATGGGAGTTCTTTTAGCTTGTTCAAACCAATAGAGCTAGAGGACATACTCTGTTCTTGACGGGACAGAAAGAGGAGTAATGTAACAAAATAGTTTTGTTTTTTACTGAGAACGTAGTAAAGTTATGGAACAGGCTCCCAATGGAAACAGTGAAGGCAAGGAGTGTTGAATCCTTTAAACTCAAGTTAAATCAGTGTTTCATTGAGAACTTTATAGATTGGCAAATGTTTAACTCCTTGGGGAAGGGGGCATGCCTCATGAAAGTATTAGTATGTCTGGGAGAAATGGGCAGATCCCCTGTTCTAAGGTTCCCAGAGGGTCCTGTCCTTGGTGAGTTTTGCCTCTATAGTGCTAATGATAAAATGTGGAGGTAGCACTTCCCATAAAATGAGTTCAGGTACATGACATGCTTTTGAATTCCACAGCTGCCTTAATGGCAGGAGATACACAGGATGTGTCCATGGTCTTTTTTACATATACCATTACCTATGTTCCTGTGTTTTTTAAGGAAAAAGCTAAAATAAATGTACCTTATGTAAGTAAGCCCAAACTCTACTGACCTGCCAACTTTAAAAATATAATTCTTTGTATTTTTTGACAAATCTGTTATCAACTATTTTGTGATAAATGTTGGGACAATACCACTTTTCAGTGTTCATGTTCTCGAAAACTACAGTATCAAGATATTCTGATGGCGAACAAACCCTGAAGGATTCCATTCCGTATTCCAAAGATCACAGAGTAATCAGCAGTGCAGAAATTGACTTTTAGTAAAACCTACCCATCAAATACTGTGACCTTACTAGAAATATGAAATGTGTACTTCAGAAGTGAGGGGGCAGTGCAAATAACTCACATCTTGGTAATGTACATTTTGCCTCCTTACTTTGTTATTTTTTTTTCTGACTGTTCATTCTGTGTGTGTAAGAACACTGAAAAATGATAGAGGCAATCCTGGTTATACAAATATGCAGTTGCTGAGTTATATGAACAGCTATTCCAATGATTTCAAGAGTACAGTCAAGTTCATGGCCATCAGAAAAGGCACAATTCATGACAATTCTTTCTTTTGATATATAGATGGTGTCAAAACCTGGGGAAAGCAATACAAGTGTTTAGTGATGAATCTCTTCTATTATGCATTTGTTAATAATCACTTCAGGCATGCAATGCTTTCTGATTAGATTTTCAAGAACTGCATTAGCAGGTATGTACAATTCCAGGAACTATTTTTTTCTGCTAATGTTTTTCTTCATTTTAAATATTATTTATGTGCTGGGTACACACTAGATTTAAAAGACCTCACATTAATCCATAAACAGCATAACCTATTTCTTTTGTTGCACAGAATCAATAATTTTCATTATGGAAATGTGTTGAGTGGAAGGGGGACTACTTGGTTATGGGGGGAGGATTGAAATCTGTTATATACACCTTAATTCAGTACCTCTTAGAAACATATAGAAACATGGTCTTTAATGGCAGAAAAGGACTGCTTGGCCCACCCAGTCTGCCCATTTCCCTACCTATTGGATAAGCTGCAGATTCTAGTTAACCAACAACCTACTTCCTCCTATCCCCCACTAGAATTGCCACCCACATACTCACATAGACCCTTCTTCTCACCTACCAGTACCTTTCTGCAGAAACAGATGATGACTCTGGGCCTTGTGCATACTTGGGGATTTTAATATCTTACAGCTTATAATTACACATAGTTCTTCCAGCTCTGTCAGGTTCCCTGTATGCTAGACTAGATTACTTTCTTACATTTGAAAACTGTGTCATACCACTGATTGCTCCGTTTGGTCAGTTGGTCTTTCAGATCATACTCCAGTGTACTTAATACAGCTGCAGGAGAGCTCAGTAAAGACTGTAGGTTTTGTTACTTGTAAATCTGGAATTCACAAGCTTCATCAGGGACATTATTAAGGTAGTTATTAAACTGAATGACCCCCCCCCCACAGACACACACACACACACACTGTAGAATGCTAGATAGGCAGTCATACTGGTTAGAGGCAATTTCCCAATCCATTATTCTTAAAATTTACATGATAGCATAATAAATTACACTTTAAACAGGTTTTGTTTGACTGGAACATCTGCATGTGCATTCTCTTGATATCTTTGAGACACACATAATGTATGGTATGTAAATTTAGGGTGGATGCCAATGTCTTGCTTATGTCAGCAGTGCAAATTCTGTTATTTTTGACATGAAAGTATTATAAGAGAGGCTCCTGTGCTTCAAAAGGTGTGACCCCCTCAACAAATAAGACATACTAAGGCACATATTTTGAAAATAATGGCTCCCATCACTACTCATACTGTTTCCCTAGATATCCCAACCCTTGCAAAATATCCTGTTTGCTCCACACTGCAAAAGAATGTTATTTATTTTCTTAATTTCTGTGTATGTGCCCAACTAATTTGGCCTATGTCTCTTCAACCTGCACCCCAGCCCCATAGCCCCATCATCCACAGGACTTTCCTTTGGCTACTCTGGAGGCCCATGGCATACCCCCCTGCCATGGTTTGCCTTTTGGGAGTGGAAGCCCTCTGTCATTGGTGACCAGATCCTCATATAGAGCTGAAGCCTGTTTGTGGGTGCAAGGCCTGCCTGGTGCAGGTTTCATCCTGCTTCTGGTGGGCATGTTTCCCTGTTCTCCCTCCCCTCAAGTTAGCAGTGTGAACTTGAGTCTGCATGCATGCAATGGGTGTGCCTGATGCAGAACTGTGCTACTCACCCTCCCACTGCTGTCCCCTTATGCTGTACCACCTGTGCTACCACAGAGCCCACTCCTGTGATGGAATGAGCAACCACCTCTCCCTCCAGAGAGTGCAAGCATCTGCTGGGATATTCAAACCCTCTTCTCCTGCTGGTCTTCTAGCAACACAAGCTCCCTCCAGAGGTATCATGAAATGAGCTGTGACCAGCTTTGCAGGTCTGGTGAAACGTTTAAAATAAACAAAACAAATACAATCAAGAATCTGAGTCTTCAGCATCACAAGCAGTAGTGCTACTGATGGGTTAATGTGATGGCCATGCAGAAGTGAGTTATAATAAGATTTATAGAGGCAAGATTTGTTTAAGGCACATAGGCTTACCAAGTAACTGCTGATCAAAATCAGTCTGCCACAGTCATGCCTACTCAATTCTGAAGCTCTTAAGCATCTACAACCTCATAAGTGACCAGACATTAATGTTTTTTTGTGTACTTTTATAAACATTTCACTCAGTATTTTCACCCTATTTTATAAAATTAATGAATGGATTTTTTAAAAGCGGTAAACTAAGGAGATCTATGATGCCGCACAGACAATTTCTTGTCTAAGTGACATCGCCATAGCACCACTACATCGACCACAATTGTGGTCAGCATGATGCTGCGGAGATCAAAGTTCTTGTTTTGTTGGGGACTGTGCCCCCTGCATCACCCATTCAGGGGGCTATGCCTGCTGCACTGCCCCACTTATGATTATCAACTCTGAGATGGAGCTGATTCAGGGATGGGGTGCAGGACCTTGGGAAAGGGTGCAGAACTATCAGGCAGACTTTACATAGAAATAGCGATGTCATCAACATGGACCATGTCACTGTAAAGTTGTCACTGTAGTGACAGTATACCAAACTAAGGTATCTTGAAAGAAAATATTTATCTCTTTTATTTCTATTAAGGGGCTGGAGCACACATACTGTATTGCTGTTATGGTATCTGATTTACTAGCTTCATGTGGATCTTTTTGTATCCATATTAGTTAAACATTTTCAGGTAATCAAACTCCAGCTTATTTATCCTAACCTGAAAGGGTTGTCCCAACTCACCAGGCACAGGAGGGCAGCATTTGAAATTTGTTTTTCATATTTTATGGAAAATACATAAAATGTATCTTCATGATCGGTTACTGCAGTAAATGCAAATGTTGAGATTGTACTGGAGAGGATATGCTGGTCATTTTTGTATTAGACTGTGCTTTCAATCATTCAAACTGGATGTAACCTTTCTTGTTAATAGCTGGGCCCTCTGTTTTGATACTCATGTATCTGTTCAGGGAAATGGCACTTACTGTACTCAGCCATTTTTCTGCTTTCTCACTGTGCACACCAGGGATTGCCCTCCTACTCTCTTACTGCTTTGTGTCTACTGAAAATATTCATGAGTGCTTGCTGATGGTTTTATTATGGGGAGGAGGGCTAACAAAATATACTAGACTAGGGATCAGGGGACTACTTAGTTCACTTAGTTTGTAGGAGTACGAGAAAGGCGACAGCCCATGAATTGACTCATATTAAGACAAGGTATAGTAATCTAATCTACCTCCACTGAAAATATAGTTATCCAGGTTGCATTTGAAGTCATCTTTGTTAGTACTTAGTATAATATTCAATGGCATGCTATTCCATAAGTTAGCTGCTCGTACAGTGAAAAAATATTTCCTTCTATTAGTTTTAAATCTACTGACTTTCACTTGTAAGGGGTGACCTCTTGTGCATATATTATCATCGCTATATGTAATATTTAATTCAATCATCAATATAGGGTCATTTAAGATATGGTAGTATAATAACATGCCTCCCCTTTGACTTCTTAACTCAAGAATATGTAGACCTAATACTTTTAACCTATCATTATAATTTAGGTTTTTCAAGGTTTGTTATAGATTTGGTGAATTTGTGCTGAATATTTTCTAATTTAATAATCTCAGTTTTTTTTATATGGGCTCCATAATTGGCTCCCATAGTCCAGTATTGGTCTGACATATGAGAAATACAGGGGTAACAACGCATTTTTATTTCTACTTTTTATGTTTCTTTTATGGCCCTAACTGTGTGATTTGCTTTTGCAATAATGGCTGTATATTGGTCTTTAAACTGAAATTTGTAATCCATGATAATCAATAGGTCTTTTTCAGATGTTTTATTTGATAAATCATCCCCGTTTAAGTTATAGCTGTGTCCTTTTTTGTTTTTCCCATGTGTACTACGTAGCATTTGTCAGTATTGAGTTTCATATCCCAAATATTAGTCCAGTAAGCAACTTTGTCAACATCCTTTTGTAATGATTCTATTTCAGTAATTGATTTACATGGTCCACCTAGTTTTGTGTCATCTGCATATTTTATGATACTATTGTTGATGTATTTTTCTAGATCTGCTATAAACATTTGAAGGATTATAGGGCCAGTAACTGAACCCTGTGGAACCCTACTGGTTACTTGACCTTGTGTTGATAGAAAACTCCTAATTGATACCTTTTGGGACCTATCACTTAGTTCTCTATCCAGTTAATAATATGAATATCAATATTATATTTTTGTAGTTTTCTACTTATGTCCCAATATGGAACCCTGTCAAATGCTTTGTTGAAATCAAATAAAACTATATCCAGTTGAGTGCCTTCATCCAGTATTGTGCTTACATTTTAATGAAAGCAGATCCGATTAGTAATGCATGACCTTCCTTGAGTGAATCCATGTTGATCCATGTCAAAGGACAAATCTGTTTTTAAATGATAATGTATTTTATTTTTTATTAGTGACTCTAATATTTTACAGGGCATGGATGTAAGACTAACTGGTCTGTAATTTGACACCTTTGATTTATTTCCAGTTTTAAAAATGAGAGTAACTTTATTTTTTTCTAGTCAGAAGGAATGAGACCAAAGTTTAATGATTGTTCATAAAGTATTTTTAATGGAATCCAAATATGGTTTTGTAATAGTTTTAACATCATTGGGGTAACATTATCTAAGCCAGGTGCCAAATTATTTTTTAGTTTGTTAATTTGTTGTAATATTTCTTCTTTACTGAATTGGTGGATTCCTGAAATCATTGCCCCTTTAGCATTATCAATTGGCTTTTGTTGTTTTGAAAACACTGAACAGAAATATTTGTTGAATGTATTTGCCATCTCTATTGAATCTGTTATGTTTTTGTTACCTTCTACAATTGTGGTCAGTTCTTCTCTATTACATTTTAATGAATTAATATAACTGAAAAAACTGTTTGCTGTTTGATTTTGTAGCTATCTTTGCTAAATGTACTTCATATCTATTTTTGGCCTTGTTAGTCTTGTTTTTACATTTTCACTGTACATCTCTAAATCTTCCCAGTTTTGTTCAGATTTGTTTGACGTATATTGGGCATAACATTTATTTTTCTATGTAATATGTTTCTTAAGTCCCTTGGTGTGCTATTTTGATTTCCTCATTTTTATATTGTATTTCTTTATATGTTTAACACGTTTTCTAATTATGGAGTGTATGGTATTTTTAATGTACAACCAATTATCATCAGTTGTTTTACCTTTGAGTGTATTTTCCCAGTTGGCATTTTGGAGTTCACTAGCAATTCTTTCTTTATTTGCTGTTTTATATAAATAAAACTCTGTACTGTATATCCTGGGTTTATATGATTTTGTTGCTTTAATATTAAAAATATACTTGTATGGTCACTATTTCCTATCAGTGTTGAATGTTCACATGTAGTTATTGTTAAGTCTTCCATTGTTATTATGAGGTCCAACACATTGTTTAGCCTTATTGGAAATGTTACATGTTGAATCATATTGTTTTCTCTACATTCTTCTAGAAACGTTTTGCTTTGTTTAGTTACAGCCTCTCCTGTCTGCCATTTAATATCTGGGAAATTAAAATTGATGACTAGTAAAAGGTTACCTATTTACAGAGCTCAATTGATTTCATCTAATATATCTAAATTAGTAGCTGTAGAGGTATCAGGTGGGCTGTAACATAATCCCAGTATATAATCATTGCTACTATTTTTAATTTGTAGCCACAAAGTTTCTGTCTCATTATCGATATTTTTGGTCTTATTAGAGATATCGGTATAGGATATGTGTGATGTTAGATAAGTAGCTATACCACCCCTTTACATGCCTTTCTATTTAATTTAATAGCCTGGTAACCTTCAATATTATATCTCATCCATCAGAATCATCCAGCTAAATCTCAATCAATAATGCAATGTCAATTTTGTTTAATAGAATTTCTGTTTGGAGTTCTTCTATTTTATTATGAAGGCTTCTTACATTACTAAGTAGGAACTTGGTTGAGTTTGTTTGATACTTTGCTTTTTTTTGTCTGGGTCTAAGGCTAATGGTACATACTGTGACTCTATATCCCCCGATAGGTCACTTTAAATGAGTACTTTCCATCTTGTTTCTTATTCACCCAGAACATTTTTTTTTCGTGTATTGAGAGCTAATTTTGGCATTTACTGATGGTACCAAAACCCCCCAGATGGTCATTTTCTATCTTTAAATTGCTATCATTACAGGAATACAGAGCCATGCTGTCCCCTGCCCTTTTCCTAAACTGCTGTATTTTTCTCCTTCCCTGTGACAGAAATGCTAACACCTTCTATCCCCCTTTTCCCATTCATACATCTCAGTTATCCCAAATTAGGGAAACATTTTCAACAGTATGAAGCTCCCTGTCCCAAATGGATACTGTGATGCCCCATACTGGACCCTAAGATATTAAATTACAATTTCATATCTCATTAAAATATATTTATAATGAGCTAAATTGTCCACATAGAAATAAAAGGTCTGCTGTACAAAGACATGATGTTTACAGTAATAAAAGAAACAGGAACATTTTGATCAAATGAACAATCTTAGAAGTATTCTATGTTTGCTAATGTGAACACAGAAAGCAATTGGGACAGAAGATGTTTGGGCAGACCATCAAAGTTTGCTCTTTCTGCTAATCCAAGGCATGTGTCAGTTTTCACTGAATGAGTGAAAAAAATTACTAAGAACAGTTATTTTCAATTCTAGAACATATTCATATTACAAATGAAAAATTAAGTTGGTCATGTTAATTAAGACACCAGCCACAACTTGTGATTACCTTGCCCCTCCTAGAATGGGCCATTGTGTTTTTGTGTGGGGAGGAGCACAGCTTCATTGCATCTATTAGATACTCTGACAAATGTACCAACACAGACATCTTTGGTCCCAGCAAATTTGCTTGTGTGCACACAAATGTATCAGTAGAATTTAGGCCTTCAAATTGCATATATACTGTAACAATAAATGAATGAATGTCCTACCGATTGTGAAAATTAATCTTTTCAATTGTTTCTATTTTTTTACTGTATCATCAAGGAGAATACCTGTGTGAATGTTTTGAAGTATTTAATATTAAAACAACAGCTTTTACAGAATCATCAAAAAATAATGTTTTTGTGCATAGAATTGTTTGGCCAGCAACCTTGATTTCCAGCATATGTGGTCCTGTATAGGCAGTGACTGTGGTACTGCGTTCAACATCTTTTTTTCTAACTTTGCAGGAGTCAATCCTGTAGCTCTCTATTGTAATGAATACCCTTAGTTGACACACCTGGTACTGAAAGACTTTTGATATTCACAGTGCCTTACTAGCCAGATATTTTTTAAGTCAATACATACAGTATGCAGCTGTACTACAATGCAAATAATTTCAAACTAAGAATGCATTTACTATATGTTTTGCCTCTACCGTTGTAATTTGTATTTGTTCACTTTTCCTTTTCCTGTTATACCTCCCTGTGGTCACACCTGCAAAGAAACATATAATTTAATGGCAGATAAGGACTGCTTGTCCCACCTAATCTGACCATTTTCCCTACCTACTGTTACACTGCAGATCCTACTGGATCTCTGGCTCTACCCTCCCCCCTTTCCTTACCACTAAGGTTCCCTTATGCCTATCCCATTAAACCTTGAGTCCTGTTCCCTTTTTTGCCCCACCAACTCTGCTGGGAAGCTGTTTCAGGCATCCAGTACTCTTTCTGTGAGGAAATATTTCATCACATCTCCGGAGAGTCTAGCCCCTACCAGCTTCGTAGCGTGTCCCCTTGTTCTTGAGCATCTTTTTATCTGAAAAATGCTTCTCTCTCAAACCTTATTTGTACCTGCTAGGTATTTGAAAGTCTTTCTCACATCCCTTCTCTCCCTTCTTTCCTCCAGGGAGTACATATTGAGGTCCTTTAGTCTCTCCTCATAGGGCTTTTGATGCAGACTCTGCAAAATTGTTGTTGCCCTCCTCTGGACTGCCTCTAATCTGTCTATTTTCTTCCAGAGATGTGGTCTCCAGAAGTGGACACAGTACTCTAGGTGAAGTCTCTCCAGTGATCTATGCAGTGGTAACACCACCTATCTCTTTCTGCTGGTGATACCCCTCCCTATTCACCCTAGCATCCCACTTGCTCTCCTCACTGCTTTGTCACACTGTCTGGTCACTTTTACATCATCAGATATGATTACCCACAGGTCTCTTTTCTATTTCTTGGTAGTCAATAATACACCCCATTTTGTATTCTGCTGCTGGGTTTCTATGCCCCAACTACATTATTTTGTTATTCTTTGCATTGAAGCTTAGCTGCCACACCCTTGACTACTCCTCTAGCTTTCTCAGATCTCTAATCATTTTTCTACCCCACCCCCAGAGTGTCTACCCTATTACAGATTTTAGTGGCATCAGGAAAAAGGCATAAAGGCCCCTCTGCAATGTCACTAATAAAGACATTAAAGAGAGCCAGTCCCAGTAATGATCCCTGTGACATCCCACTGGTCATCCTCCCTTCCTCAGATTGAGCTCTGCTTACCACCACTCTCTGTCTCCTCTCCTCTAATCAATTCCTTACCAGTTTACTACCTTTGGATCAACTTCAATGCTGCCCAGCTTGTTTACTAGTCTCCTATGTGGAACAATATTACAGGCCTTTATGAAATCTAGGTAGGCCACATACACTGCTCCACCCTCATCTAATTCCGTGGACACCCCCTATCAGATATGTTTGACATGACCTCCCCCAAGTGATTCCATGCTGCCTCACATCTTGCAGGCCACTGGATTCAAAATATTCCACAATCCTTTCCTTCATCAGTGATTCCATTAATTTCCCCTCCACTAAAGTCAGGCTGACTGGCCTGTAATTGCCAGCTTCCTCCTGCTACCACTTCTGTGAAATGGGTCTACAGTTGCCCTCTTCCAGTCCTGTCTCCAGTGAATAGTTGAGCAGGACTGTCAGAGGTGCAGCTAGTACCTCTTTGATCTCCCTCAGTACCCTTGGATGCACTCCATCTGGCCCCATTGCCTTGTCCACATTGAGATTTGAGTGTTCCTTCAGGATTCTGTCCTCTGTAGATTAGTGTCCACCTCCCTTCCCTCAATGCTCCATCTTGGCACTTATCTGTGGTCATTTGCCCTCCCCTTGCTCTGTGAACACTAAACAAAAGTATTTGTTTTGGATTTCTTATTTTTCCTGGTGCCCTTCTGCATCCCCCCTTCTCTTCAAAGATTTATTATCCCTACCCTGGTCTTTCTCTTTTCCCTTATATGCCTGAAAAATGTCTCATCACTTTCTTTACTACCTGGGCTATTTTCTACTGCTCTTGTGTCTTTGCTCCTAATTGCTTTCTCTGCCTCCTTTGGTTTTTCCAAATATACCTCCCTGTCCTCCTCCCTCTGTTTCTCCTTATACCTTCTGAATGCTAACTTTTTTGCCATCACCTTCCTGGCCAGCTCTTTTGAGAACCATAGCGGTCTCTTTTTCATCTTGCTTTTGCTAACTTGCCTGACACAGAGGTTTGTTGCCTTCACTATCCCCTCATTTTTTTTATTACTTTTTTCTCCCATGGGGTCCCAGCTGGCCTTATCGTCCTTGCATCCCCTATGATCCGTCTGCCATCTGACCTGTGCCATCTCCTACTGAGGGTAACCACCGACTACCCAATGACTTACCCCTGCATGGCAGGGCTGGTGGGGGTCAATCAACTCCCCCACCACACAGTGAATCTGCTCACGGTGAACCTTCAGAGCAGCACAGGACAGCACGGACAGCCAACAAGCTGCAACAGCTGGGCACTCCCCTTTTTCCATGTTCTGTTGGAGGCAGGGCATGCAATGCTGACAAGGGCTCCCTGTACATGCATCCACACACAGTGCACCCACCAGCTGCCCCGCCTACCACCCCTTTCTACCATGTCAGATGTGCTGATACCCAGCCTCCGCTAGGTGTCAGGCTTACACTAGATACTGTACCCAGACCCACCCCGGGAGAGGAGAGCAGTCCAAGAGATCTCAATCCACTCCCTCCCTACCCTGCTGACCCCCAGCACCCCAAGCTCGCTCCTGAACCAGGGTCACTGGCATGGCTCAAGGTAAGGCATCCAGCACCTCAACCTTCAGTGCCACCTGACCAGTATTATCCCCTCATTTAATTTTGCCCACTGCCCCTCCACTCCACCCAAGTCCTCCTCCCTGCCAGGGCATCCCTGAAGCATTCCCCTTTATTTTAGAAATCAGCCCATCTGAAGTCCAGGACCTTCGCCTTTGTGTGGTTCAATTCTGCCACAGTGCTAATACTGAACCACACTGTAAAGTAATCACTGGTCCCCAGGTGGCCACCCACTGTGATGTCCACAACACTCTCCCCATTGGTGAGTACAAGGTCCAGTATTTTCTCCTAATAAGTGGGCTCTTTTACTAGTTACATGAGGAAATCCCCCTGCAGGGAGTGCAGGATGCCACTGCTCCTTGGTGAAGCTTCAGCTGGGATGTTCCAATCTACATATGGCAGATTGAAGTCCTCTACCAGCAGCACCTCCCACTGATTTGCCATCTTTTGTATGGCTTCCACAAAAAAACATGTCCAACTCCCCCATCCCCCTGTGGTGGAGGTCTATAGATAACAACAGTGCAAACTGAGGCTCCATTCCTTGTTTCTAGGGTGAACCACAGTACTTCTGCCCCTCCCTGCATTCCCTGTATCTCTGTCGCTTTTATGCTATCCCTCACATAAAGAGCCACTCTTCCCCCTTTCTTTCCCACCCTGTCCTTCCTTAACAGATTATAGCCTGGTATGGCTATATCCCAGTCATGGTTATCATTGCACTAGTCTTGGAAATGGTGACAATGTCCATGTCAGCTTCTGCCATAATGGCCTTTAGGTCCTGTATTTTATTTCCCAGACTTCAAGCATTTGCACACATGGTCTTCCAGATTCTGCTATCACCCTGCTGCCAACCCCCCCTTTTCCCTTTTGCCTTCTGTCCTTACATCCTCTGCTATCATTCCCATCTCTCTTCATTTCTACCATTTTCTTTTGTTGCTGTTAGGCACACTTGGAGATTTCTCTCCCTTAGGGTTCTCCTCCTGACTAAGTCAGCTTGGCAGGGGTAGTCTGTCTCCCTGCTTCCTTCTGCTGCTTTAACTCTTTGACTAGTTTAAATACTCACCAATGTAACATTTAAACCATTCAATGAGGACTGTGTTTCCCTTCCTGGATGGATGCAGGACATCGCCCCTGTATAGGCCCTAATCCCTTCAGATGGGACCCCAGTCTCCAATGTAGCTAACCCCCTCCTCTCTGCACCACTTCTTCAACCATGAGTTGAAACTTCTGGTATGGAGTATCCTACCCCCCCATCATAGACAGGCAACACATCAGAGAAGGTCAATGAGCATGCTATAGTACCTGCCTGAGACCCCCTCCCCATCTCCCTGAAATCCTCCTGCACTATCCTAGCCTCATCCCTAGCCAGGTCATTAGTCCTTAGGTAGAAGATGACATCCAGATCTCCTTCTATCCTGCTGCCCTAGAGATCTTCAGGATCTACTTTCTATCCCTCTGAGTCATGGTGCCGGGTAGGCACCTAACCTCCCTCTCCCCCTCCCTTCCTTTCCCCAAATCTGTCCCACTGACAATGGAGTCCACCACCAGGAATTGTGTCCTCCTCCAATGAGGTCCTCTTCCACCATCCTTGAGTTCCCCACTATGGAAGACTCCCACATCCTCCTTCATTACTACTATGGGTGCCTCCATGTGACAGTCCTGTTCTGCCACAGCAGCATAGGAATTGTGCAGTGGTACCATATGGGGAATGTGCTTTTGCCCCACCAAATTCACCCTTCCAAAGCCCACTGTAGTCCAGCTGCTTCTCCTCCTTGGTATCCCTTGAGGTAGTGATGGAGCACTTGGTGGTTCTTGGGTGGGAGATGCGACCCCTGAAATCTTAGCCAACTACTCCTGGAGTCTAGCAACCTCTCTCTCAGACAGATAGGTGCATGCCGATGGGGCAGCTCCACAGTCTCCAGAAGGTCTCCTTGAAAACTGCCACCATACAGCCACTGCACTGCACCACTCCCATAATAATTTCAACTATGCTACCCCTGGAAATACTTGGTCCCTTGCATCCTGACCTAGACAGGTTTCTTAGCTAGTGTCTCCCCTCACTGATTTATTTTTTTTAAACAAAATCCCATTTGTACCCCTACCATATATAGGGTGTTTCACCCACACCCATTCCTAGAAGGGATCTTCAGTTCAGTGTGCCTCTCCTGGGCAAAAATTCTAAAAGCAGAACAACTACAGTATGTGAATGATTTTCAATGTTAGATGTTAGAATGACTACAATATCACAGAAACTCTAAGGGATTAAAATTTGTTCACCATGAGTTGTTTATCCATTACCCTAGATTTCCCACTCCTAACAAGTTTGATTCTTTGTGGATACAATAGTTACAGTGGCAGTGCCTGCATCCACTTTTTTCTAGTTTGGTTGGAGTCACTATCCTCACTCTTAATTCAGTTTCCAAACATTCAAGAACCATAACTTCTGTGAACTTTAAGATTCAAATTAAATTTGAAAAAAATATTCTACTTCCCAAATTTGAACCATAGTATTTGTCAAACATACAGAAATGTAAAGGTTATTTTCCTGAATACATACCATAGTTTGCAGTATTCAAAGGAATCATCTGATACATGGCATCCCCTAGGAAGTGATGTGTGCCATTTTGCATTATGTGCATTCAGTGTCATCGGAAATTCTACATAAAAAACAGTGGTCCATCATTCTTATCTCTCACAATCCAGACAGCAGCTTAAAATATCATGGATAAAGACAAAGTGCTGGATTCACAAAGCTCCTAAAAATCCTACCGCTGCAGGGAAAAAAAACAGTGCATCACCTTGCGGGTGCCGTAGAAATCCCTGCAGCTGTGAAAAAATGTTATGGATGGTGGGACCTGATGTAATGTCTCTGCAACTGTGGGGGGACTGTGAATACAAATCTTTGCAGCTGTGGAGATTTGGGTCTGCAGTTGGAGTTGTAGAGTGGAACTTAGTTCCATTTCACTTTGTGAATCTGTCACAAAATCTTTAGGGAACTCTCCCCTCTATAATTAATTAAATGATGTACCCAGTTCTGTTATTCTCCAAGAGTAACTCAACTAACCTGTTTTTAATGATTCTGTACTTCCCACTTGTCTTTTGCTGGTACACATTGTTTGGCTAACTCTGAGATCTTGATGGTTTCCTTGATGTTAGGAAAAGTGTTATTGACATGAAAACTGAAGCTATGACATTCTATTATTTACCATCGGTTGAAACCTGAGGTCAAGTCTCCTTTAAATGGGACTGATCTAAAATTAAATATTTTGGGGTCTACCTTACAAAAGATCTCTCACAATTGTTCTCAGGCAACTGTGTGACCTCTGCTTAAAACACTGCTGTTGGCTTCAACATGTGGACACATATTTCCTTTTTTTCAATCATGTGTATTTCCACCTACCAGTCATCTTTTTCCAAGAACCAAGTCATTGTGTCTGCACCAGATCTGTTGTTTCAACACTTGGATTTTTGTAATACATTTATATTTTACATCTAGCCTGTTTCCTGGTGCCTTACTTGTTATCAATCATTTCATTTATGTGGTCCCCCCTTAAAGTGCACTGACCTGTGTTTCCTGAGTGCTTGTTTCCATGTAGCTCCCCCACAGTAGCAGCAGGTAACCAGCACTGCTGGATATGGGTCCATTTTGGCTGTTATCCATGGATATACTCTGACTCATGGATATACCCAATTCAGGTACTGTGAGCTATCATAGAGCTGACTGGGAATGTTTTCTTTCCTGGTTTTCCCTCCCAACTAGAGCTGTTGTGAAATTTTAATTTGTTGGTGAAGTTCTGGTGATGTGAAATTCCCATTCATGAAAAGCTTTGCAAATTGTGCACTTTGACACTTTACAGTTAGTGTTCCCAGGGAACTGGCACTTTTTCAGGCAAAGCCAAGACAAGGTGAATTTATATGACTTTGCCTGAGAAAGTGCCACTTCACCTGTCAAAAACTTTGTGAAGTAGCCACTTTGACCCCAAAAGACAGACAGTACATTCCAAGGACTGTTTTTTTTTTTTTTTACTCCTGCTGCAGTGGCCTAGAATCATCAATCAAAGACTCAAGTCTGTGATTCCCAGAGCAACAGACGAACACCTTAACTGCTAGGCCAGTGTAGCAGTCTCAACTTTACCTCTCAATCTCCCTGAAAGTATCTTTACCAGGTTTTATTATTGGGCTAACTAACTTTGGATACAGTTTTGTGGAGTACTGTACCACCACATTACCTGGCCAAATCAAAGGACATAGAACTCACTAAATAAATTGAATACACTTTATGGGAAGTTCTTTTTGATTTTTATAGGGAAAAAAAATGCTTTTTCTTTGCCAAAAGAAGGCACCTACAGCATTCTCTTCTTCCCTGAGCTTTGAATATTTACCTCTCCTTACCTTCTCTTTGACCTATCTTCAACAGTTTCTCCTTAATATCTACCTACCCTCTCCCCATTCTCCCAATTCCCCTGTCCCATATTTCTCTTCCCCTTTTTCCATAATCAACCTGGCTGTTACACTCTGCCATCTGTTCTTCCTTAATCCTTCCAAAGGTCACAGCCAAGAAGGGTTGACCCTAAACTTCTCCACCTCTCAGCCTCCGCCACTGCCCTCCATTTCCCCCTCCTAACCCTTTGTTTTCAACTTGGTAAACTGCATATGGGGTGGAAGCATGCAGAAAGTGTTTGCCTTCATAAAGGAGTTGATCCCTTTTCACCTGGAATTTATAACCTCACATTTTCCCTCCTGTTCTTGCAAAATGGCAGGAAAAGTTGTACTGTCCCAGCAATCATCTTTCTTAATAAAATCTTCTTCTACTGTCCTTTTAGACTGGTTTCCATAAAACCCACACTGGAGTCTTGCCCTTTTTGTGGCTTTCTTGAACTTCCCTAAAGGTTATGAGTCGGGGGGGAATTTCATTTCTTGCACCTCTGTAGACCTCCAAAAGGTCTTCAACATTGTTTCACATCCATTCTTTCTTGAATAACGTGTTACTAGTTCTGTCTGATCTAATGGCTAGTTGATTCCATGCCTACCTGTTCAATAGTCATCAGTTGGTCCAAGTAGGCATTGCTCATTTTCTTTCCTTGTCCTATCCCCTCTGGAGTCCCCAGGGCTCTTTTTGGGCTCCAACCTGCTTTGCATCTTTCTTAAAGAGCTGCTGATGCCTCAAAGAAAACTTTGAAAAACATAATATTTTGGTACAATTCAGCTTGCATTCCATATATATTCTATAAATTTAGCCTAAACATTATTTATTACTGAGGAAATTTGCATGAATACATGATCTTTATACTTCAGAGTTCATCTGCCTCTATAGCTTACTCCCTACTTCAAGTCATAGTCCTCTGTTGTGACATCACAATCTGTTGCCATGGGAGTAACTATGATGCCACGAGCAGCACATTATGATTCCAGGAAGAAAGAAGGCAACAGAAATAGTTGAACTCTTCAGGAGCAAAGATCCTATTTTTGTGCAAATTACGCCACTAATAAATATTGAGTAGGAGGACTACAGAACTAATGTGAAACACAGCAGTATTTGTCTCCAAGAATAACCACATGTATTTAGACAGCACTGAACATTTTGACTCTGTTGTCTCAGTCCTTAAGATGATATTTGTTTTTTAGTGTGACTTTAAAAACATTCAGTGCTGGTTCCAATCAAATCAACTATTGCCAGATTTTAAAATGTATTCTCCAAGATTCTGACAGTAAAATCATGTTGACATACTCCACATCATCACCATCACCAGAATTTTGGATAAATCCTTCCTTTTGGAAGTTCCCAATTTCAAATAGCAGATAGTTTAGCAAGGGAAAAAGGGCAGACTAGATGGACCATGGGGTCCTTTTCTGCAATCAAGTTCTATGATTCTGTGATTCAATTACTGTACCTTGTGATGTGGTATTGAAATCTCAACTTCTCCTTCCTTATTGATTTCAATTTTCAATTTCAATTTCAACTTTATTTTTAAAAGGCGCTTTTCTTAAATCAAAGCGCCTGTACAGATAAACATGACAATAAATATAATAAATCCAATCAACAGAAATCCTTAAAAGCTATATTAAAAAGGTGGGTCTTCAACTCCCTTTTAAAACTAAGGACGGTGGGGCAGTCTCGCACCTGACGAGGTAGAGAGTTCCACAGGGTAGGTGCCATAAAACTAAATGATCTAGCACCAGATGTTTTCCAAGCGTACCCTGGGAATCTCTAGCAATCACTCGTCAGTGGATCGGAGGGGGAGAGGGACTATAGGGGCATAGGTTCTCTTTCAGGTAGGCAGGTCCCAGATCATGTAGGGCTTTATAGGTCAGCAAACCGACCTTGAAGGTGATTCGACACCGGCAGCTAGTGCAGTCCGTGGAGCACAGGCGTTATGTGACTGGATCTAGAGACTCCAGTCAACAGCCTGGCTACCGCATTCTGCACCAGCTGCAGACAGCGAAGTTCAACCCCTGATAGCCCTAGGTATAGGGAGTTACAGTAGTCAAGTCAGGAGGTAACAAAGGCGTGGATTAACGTTGGAAGGTCCTCTGGAGGAACCAAGTGCTTCACCCTGGCAATATTCCTCAGATGAAAAAAGGAAGTCTTCACAACCACTGACACCTGAGATTTGAGTGTGAAACGGTCATCAAGTATTATGCCAAGGTTTCGCACCTGGTCTGAGGTGATGCCACCTGTATGAGGCCATTTCCCAGTCTTGGCACACTGTACATTAATAAAATCTGACTCCCATTTCCTGTCCACTAGGAGACTGTCTTGAAGATGATCCTCCCCATGTTTATTATGTTTCTATAATGTAAAGTGCTGCTCCAAAATCAACCTTTGCTAACATGGACCTCCTCATCTACTCTTTATGACTTTTTTTCTTTCAGCTGCCCTTCCTGCACCTACCAATGCTCCCTCTACTTAGATCTGCCCTTCCCCTTCCAAAGTACAAATTCTGGTCTGCCTCACTCCTTTCAAAATTCTGGTCCAGCTCCCATCCCTGTTACCTCTACACTTTTCTGTCCCCTACCCTCCTTTGATTTCCAGTTCGTTCCCATCAATACACCCCAAATCTGTTGTATGTATTTTTTAATTCAGCTTTTTAACCCCCATAGGCATGTCCCAATTGCTTGGTGATGGGGATCTCAGAGTTGGCAGAGGCTGTGCCCCCCCCCCCAATCTGTTGTATATTTTGTCTTCTCCTACCACCTACACTTTCTTTGGAACAAACAGAAACATAGAAGCTATCAGCAGAAATGGACCTCCTGCCCAACTTAGTCTGCTCTAAAGTCCCTACATACTGTGCTATTGAATACTCTAGTTGATCTCCAGCCTCCCCCCATCCTGTTTCTAAGGTCCCCACTAGCTCTCCATTCCTCCTTCACTTTTCTATCCCTCAGAGTCTTCCAAGTGACTTCTCCACCAGACTCACTCCTACAACTAAATCTGCATCCCTTCAGCTTTCTTCTACCTCAGCCATTATCCCCCCATCTACTACCGTTCCATCCATTTTGTTCCTAAATGGTAACCCATGCCAGTCCAGAGAGGCTTCCCCCAGTGTACAATTAATCCTTACCCCATATCATGGAACTTCTTTTGCACCAGAACCCATCTTTGGTAATCTGCTTTGATACAGAAGATTATTCTCCTGAAACAAGTTACTTATTTGTTGAATTTTACTGTATCTTATCCCATGTCATTTTACATTTGACTATGTTAGTTTATTTTTATTACAGTATCACATTTATACTATGTACAGTAGTGTAACAGTCACTTCTCTATCTTTTTTATCATTCTGTATCCATTATTATTGGCTTCAATATTTTATGTATGAAGTTTTTACTTAGTTGCATTCATACAATCTGTAACCCTCCCCCCCAATCCTCTCAGGTGGCACTTGGAAATGAGCCTTGACTCAGTGTTCATTTCCCAGTCACCAATTTCTAAGTACATAAGTCATATGAGGAAGGTTCTCCTTCATGTTCACTGGCTAGCATTTAATTTTGATTTTCTCTACAAACACTTAGATGTAGGTTATATCCAGGGCCCCTATAATAGTTTTACATGGCACTGTAGCCCTGATTTCTAGGGCAGAAGTCCTAGGATTCTGAGGCAACATTTGTTCACTTCTGAGGCATGAACAATTCATCTCTGTGGCATAATGCAGTCCTGCCACTGGCTAAAATATTATGTGATGTCATTGATGGCATCATATGCTGAGCATATGGGAAGGGTTTGAAGCTAAACAAGGATGGGAAGGGAAGCAGGCATTTTTGGAAAACCATATATTTTAATTAAAAATCACCTAGATCATTGAGTTCTGTGCTGCTACATATATTCTTTGGCATGCTCCAAATTCTGCAGAAGATTCCATTGCTATGGAACCACAGAATTCCATGGACCTTGCTTTTATCAATTGACTTAAGTGTGATTAGGGTAATTAACATTTCTTTGAGATGATTAACTTGGTTTGCTTTCAATCTCTTTGAGTAGATATGGCATTTCAGCAGGAAGTTTACACTAGTTTCAGGTGAAACATTACTTTTGATTACTTTCGATTACTGTTAGGTGGTAATTATTTTATTATTTTACTGGTGTCCCCTTTTAATGTATGGAGCCTATCTGCATTTCAAATACCATAATAATCAGTAGAACCAGTTATTATGGTGTTTTGTGTCATTCGCTAGTAGCACATCACCTCACTGGCTCTTTGTGCGTGGGTGCGACAAGCACCTGAACAAACATGGTGGCTCTGTTTCTCCATATCCAAGGACCTGCACTGATCGTTCATCTGTCACCATCATCACAGGTAACTTTTTTACTGTTTTAAAATATTTATCTGGTTGGTTCTGCCTGTCTGGCTTATCCTGTAGTTCATACCCTTTGGGTACAGCTTCAGGACACAGTGACTCCATTGGGAACGGAGCGTGGCTGACCACTCTCATGTGTTGTTGCAGTTTGCAGTGTAACTTAAAAAAAAAGAAATTAAACAATAAACTAAAACTAAAGGCAAGGCAAATTTTATTTTTCCAGCTGCCCAATCCCAGAGGCTGTGAGCACTGTACACAAACAATGCAACTATCAATAAAACAATAAAATGATTAGCAAGAAAAACAGACCATACAATTAAATAAATGAGGTCTAACTAAAAACAATACTGGCATTGTCTATGCCAAACTAAGATTTAATATACAGTGGAATGCCAGATTAAACAGGTGGGTCTTGAGGTGGGCCTTGAATACCTCCACTGAAGGGGCTTCTCATACAGATGGTGGCAGAAAATTCTGCAGCACAGGGCCAATGACACTAAACGCTCTGTCACCAGCAGTTTTCAACCTCATCTTGGGAATTGCAAGGAGCCCCCTAGAGGAGGAGCAGAGATAGCAGACCAAAGCGATGGGTGAAAGAAGGTCAGACAGGTAGCCAGAGCCCAGTCCATGTAGGGCCTTAAAGGTGAGCAAGCCCACCTTAAAGAGGATCTTCCACCTGACCAGCAGCCAGTGCAGTTCACTCAGCACCGGGGTGACATGGCAATATTTCAAATGCCCTGTCAGCAACCTGTCAGCTGCATTCTGCACTAGCTACAGCCTGTGTAGGACATCTCCCAAGACCCTGTGGTAGAGTGCATTACAGTAGTCAAGCCTTGACATCACAAACGCATGCACCAAGGTTGGGAGGTCCAGGGGTGGAACTAGGGACTTGATCTTGGTGATATTCCTGAGATGGTAAAAGCTGGTCTGGACAATGGATGACACCTGTGATTCAAATGTCATTCCACTGTCAAAGGTCACACCAAGATCTTGCACCCTAGAGGAGTACATAAAAAGCACAAATCCCAGGAATAAGCCTGTCTCTGTGCCTGAGGCCATCTTATCATGCCCTCTGTTTGACTCCACCACCAGCATCTCCATCTTATCAGGGTTCAGTTGCAACAAACTGGATGCCGTCCAGTCGATCTCAGCAAGACATACATTTAGCACTTCTACTGTATTTGATATACCAGGGGCAAAGGAAAGATACAGCTGGGTGTCATCTGCATAGAAATGTAAAGCAAAACTGTACTTCCTAATGAGCTCTCCTGGGGCAGCATATGCATGGCAAACAACATTGGTGACAAGACTGAACCCTGAGGAACTCCACATGACAGGAGGCTAGGGGAGGATGAGGAGTTCCCATCTATACCCGTTGTCTCCTATTCATGAGAAAAGACTCAAACCAGCAGATGACAGTGCTGGTGAGTCCACAGAATCCTTTCAGGTGGTCAAGCAATTCACAATGGTGTACTGTGTTAAAAGCTGAGGAGAGATCAAGGAGAACTGGAATTGTCCCCTCACCTCTATCTTTAGCCCTGAGGAGGTCATTATACAATTAACTAATGTGGTTTCCATACCATACCTCGCACAAAACCCTGACTGGAGAGGCTCGTTCAGGTCAAAGGCCACAAGGTGTTCCTCAAGCTGAAGTGCTACAACCTTCTCAGCAATCTTCCCTAAAAATGGGAGATTCAAAATTGGATGGTAATTTGCCTTGACATCAGGGTCCAAAGATGGTTTCTTCAGAAGGAGCATGGCCAGTGCCTTCTTCAAGGCATTTGGGAAGATCCCCTCTGACAGTGAGCACTGGATAATCAAGGTGAACACCAGGCCAATGGTGTCAACACATCTCATTAAGAAACACGTCGGCACCCTGTTCAGTTCACAGTATGTGTGCATCAGCCCGAGAATGATCTGAGTGACCTCAGTTGTCTCCCCTGGTTTAAACTCCCCCCAGCCTCATGGAGTGCTCTCTTGACGCCTAAGGCAACCACTGTCGGCCATGTTATGGTTCACTGGTGGTACTTCCAGCTGGATGGCAGACACCCTGTCTGAGAAGAAGTGAGCAAACTCTTTGCATAAAGCATCAGAAAATGCTTTTTTTTGGTTGTAGATAGGCTGGATTTAAAAGCCTGCCCACAGTCCGAAAGAGCACAGTTGGTCAATTCTTCCCAGCAGCAATCTCCTTTAACAATAATGCTGCCTTCTTATGGGTGATTGCCCCCTGATACTCACCATAATGGGAGCAGAGGGCCAGTCTGTCCACCTCTGACCCAGACCTCCACCAGCAGTGCTGTAATCTCTGACCCAAAATCTTCATTGCCTTGAGCTCCCTGTCAAACCAGGGGGATCTCAAGTGAGAGTATTTGGGTTGCATATGGACTTATGCAAGAGGGTTGAGTGCTGCCGACTTCACCCTTTTGTAGGCAGCGATGGCTCCACCCATACCCCCTATGCAAGCACTACGCACACTAGATAGATCGGCTACCACCAGAAATCCCTCCAGGGTCAAACCTCTCAAAGGGCGGTAGCTTACCATCTCTCAGGTGACACGCTCTTAGGGGGACCCCAAATGAGATCTCCACCGTGTAATGATCAGACCAAATGATATGATCAGTCTTCAGGTTAGTAATCTCAAGCCCCAGTGAGAAAACCAGGTCCAACACATGGCTGCCCTGGTGGGTCACAGAGGAAACTTCAAGCAACAGGCCCAGAGATGACATTGTCTGGAGGAGGTTATAACCTAGCCTAGAAGATTCATCATCGACCCAAACATTGACATCCCCCAAAATTAAACATCTAGGGGTCTCCACCGTTTCACGGACAATGAAATCGGCAACATCCAGCAGGAATTCACCTGCCACCTTGGAGGGGGGGCAGTAAATCAGAAGAATCCTGCGACTTGCACTTGGACCCCCATGTGACCACACATTCCAAGGATCCTGGCTTTCCCACTGGGTGCATGGTTAAGCCAAGTTCAGATCTAAAACAAATGGCCACTCCCCCACCCCTGCATTCCACTCTGGGGCAGTGCACTACCGTGAACCGGGGGGGAACGGTGGCCTTTAAGAACAGACTAGCATCATCACCCACCCAGGTCATGGTGATTCAAGACAAATGGACCAATGAAATCAAGTCCACTATAATTGCAGTCTTGTTCCTTATTGATCTGGCATTGCAAAGCACTGCCTCAGGGGATTGGTGGATAGTGTTGCCTTTCTGGCTGCCAGACCACTCTGTCTGGTGGGAACCAGAACCAAATATGTATGGTCTCTCCCTAGGTTCCACTGACACCCATGGTGCATTCCACACCCAATCACCTGAATCCTACTCCTCCACCTGGCATGGGGCACCCTGCCATACCCAACTACTGAGGGACCTCTTAATCCTGACCTCCCAACAGCGATGAGCTGTAGTGGTGGAAACTGGGAGATCAGTAAAGGGTCATAGATTGAGAATTTGGGACACCCCATACACAATCCTATTCCACCCCTGACACATGAACCTCCCCAGATACATACTATTCTACCACAAACCACTATACACAACTGCCAAACCTCTAGTCACACAAGCAACCACACCACTAACAATACTGACTGTAACCAGTCTCACACATGCACACACTCAATTATATTATAAAAAAAAATCTACCCCAGACCAACTCCCACTCACTCCCCTCAGAGCAAAAAGTAGTGTAAGGCAGCTATTCTAGATCAAAAGAACAATACCCATAGATCCCCACTTAATGAAAAATGGAAAACAAAGAGCAAAACAATGCTATTGTCAAAGTTATTGTCAATATTGAACACCAGATGTAGTGTAAAAAATTCTTCATTACCCGAATAATGATAGAGGGCCCTTTCACTGTCCTCCACCACAGGGCAAGATGATATCAGTACGGTTAATGAAATTTATTTGAAGGTGAGTACTGGAATAGGAGTGAGCTGAAAAAGAATACCCCCTTTAGCTACTCTCACCAGCTAAGGGAGACTGGTACAAGCTGAAAATCGTCCCCTCAGCTACCCTCACCAGCTGAGGGAGGGTCTATTTATTACAGTACGTTACCCCAGATGGAATTAGAGATGGGTGAAGTGGCCCCAATTCACTTCGTGAAGTGATTTGCGGAGTGAAGGTGAATTTGCAGAGTGCTTCGCAACGCGAAACGGAGTACTTTGCGTTGTAATGGGTAACGTGAAGTCCATTGAAACCAATGACTTTGCATTACTCCGCCTTCCCAAACCACTACTCCACCAATTCTGAAGGCAAAGTATATTGAAAACAATGTACTCCACCTCACTTCACCTTGTTTTTAAACTCCAAAGGTGAATTTTGCAGTGATTCATAGGACTTCTGGTCACATGGGCTCTAGATTGTTCTGCACAGCCTCAGTTTGGGGTAGTGTGTGTATAGGAAGCTATAGGAGACAATCTGTTCTGAGAGCTCTCTGTGATTCAAACCTTCTAAAAGCTGTTAAAAAAGCCTTTTAGAGTCATTTTTTTTGCTGAAACTTTAGTTCATCGATTATAGGAAACCCTCCTGTGCTCATGTCATCAAGCGTTTATTGTTTGTGTGTGGAATTTCAATGTTAACGTACAACATTCAGTCTGTGTACTGAGAGACAGTAGAAGTGTGCTTTGGAGGAGGGCTGTATCTGTGGTGTAGGTAGATTAACTTGGAGACAAAGACAGTGCTTTCTGTTTTGGTGATATTTTTCTTGTGTAACTGTGTTAATTTACACACAGTAATATTAATAATTCTTGCCATTTTTTTTTGCTGATTGTTGTGGTGCAGCAGTGCATAATTTAAGTTTGTTTAAAATATGTGGTTATATTACTGAAATTTTCAATTTGCTATGCATAACTTTGTGTGTGTGTGAGTATGTGTGTGACTCATGTCATTAAATCAGACACCTTTTATTGTGCCACATAATAATTTCAGCAATGTGAAGCTGCCATCCACTACAGCTGTGTGATTTTTGTACTTCTTTGTGGTATCTTTACTGGTATTAGTACTAGTGACTGTTACTGCAGCAGTGCAGTGCACTGCCCCCCCCCCGCCCGCCCCCAACTGGCAAAGGTATTCTTTTCCAGATTTGAATTTCTGATGGTGAGCACTGGTTAGATGTTGTGCCTTTGTGTCTGCATCTCTTCAGTGTACAACTCAATCTTAATCTGTCTGTGCATTTGCATCTCTTTAGGGCCTAATTTCCATCTGTAACATAAGTCACAGTTGTTTCTTTGGCTTTCCTTCAAAGTACTGGACAGGTGAGGTGCATAATTCTGCATAAACATTGTACTCATTATTATGCATTTTTAAGTCAGGACCATCATCACGGGTCACTCGTGATACAAATCACATTCTTCATCATCACGGTCACAAATGCAATCACAAATCACGATTCACAATCACGTCACGAATCACAACATTCATTTTTTTTCTAGTGACTTGGATGTATTGTAAGCCTGTTTTGTAGCATTTCTCCAGGCTTCACCAGCCCACCATTGTACTCATTAAAAAGTGTTTTTAAGTCAGGGAGTTTTGTGCTGCAGCTCATCGGGGAAATACAGCCATAGGCATTCATGTTCCTTGCGGAACACAAAGTCCATTGAAACCAATGACTTTGCATTATTCCACCTTCCCCAAGCCACTTCTCCACCAATTTTAAGGTGAAGTACATTGAAATCAATGTAATTCGCCTCACTTCGCCTTGTAATTGAGCTCCAAATGAAATTCTGCAGTGATTTATGGGAATGCAGGTCACATGGGCTCTAGATTGTTCTGCACAGCTTCAGTTTTGGCCTGGGTAGAGTGTGTGTAGTGGTAGCTGGAGACAGTTTGCTCTTAGAGCTCTGTGATTCAAAACCTCTAAAAGCTGTTTAAAATGCCTTTTTGAGTCATTTATTTTGCTCAACATTTACTACATCAATTGTAGGAAACCATTCTGTGCTCATATCATCGAGAGATTATTGTTGGGTGTGGATTCTGAATGTTAATTTATAACAGTCAATTTGTGTACTGTGAAGTGTGCTTTGGGGAGGGGCGTATTTGTGGTGTAGGTACAGTAACTGTGAGAAAAAGGCAGTCTTTCTGTTTTGGTTATATTTTTCTTGTATAACTGTTAATGTACACACAATAATATTTTCAGTAATTCTTGAAATTTTTTTGCTGATTGTTATGGTGCAGCAGTGTATAATTTGTCTGTTTAAAACATTTGGTTATATTACGAAAGGTTTTCAATTTGCTATGCATTACTTGAGTGCATGCGAGTGTGTGTGCGATGCATGCCATTGAATCAGACACCTTTTTTTGTGCCATAGAGTAATTGCAGCAGTGTGAACCTGCTATCCACTGCAACTGCATGAATTTTTTATACTGCTTTGTGGTATCTTTACTGGTAGTGGATTGTTACTGCCATGCATGAATCTCTCAACTGGCAAAATGTATTCCTTTCCAGATTTGGATTTGTGACTTGTGTGCACTAGTTAGGTGTTGTTGTGCCTTTTTGTATGCATCCCTCAAGTGTGCAGCACAATCTTAATCTGTCTGTGTGTTTGCAGTGCACCATTAATTCTGGGAGACTGCATTTTTTGTTATGCTGTCATTTCACTTTGTTAGCACTGGGGAATTTTCTGGACACAAGACAGTAGCATTTCATCAGCACTAGGGAATGTTCTTGACACAAGACGGTAGCATTTTGGGGATGCACATTAATTCTTTTGACTCTGTGTGTGACCACTGCGAGCATGACTGAGTGTGCAATTAATTCTGGGAGACTGCAATTCTTGTGATGCTCTCATTTCACTTCGTCAGCACTGGGGAGTTTTCTGGACACAAGACAGTAGCACTTTGCGGATGCACATTAATTCTGGTGACTGTGTGGGATGGGTGCTGCCAGTATTGTTGCCACTCCGCCTTACTTCGCATTTAAAATGGAATGACAACATGAAGTAATAATAACAAGGTGAAGTGAGTCTTTCCTATGGGACACTCTGCGTAGCGAAGTGCCCACATGAAGTGGCCACTTCTCGTTCACTTCACAGGTGGATTTTAAATTTGCTGCATCTCTAGATGGAATAGATCCCAGCTAGGCAATCACTGTCCAGTCCATCTCCCCCAAATAATAATCCAACAGTGGGGAGATGAAATGCTACACATTAGCAGGTAATCCTCCAGCCAGCAATGCGGAATGCGATCGGTAAGTGAAGACAGTCAGGTCGCTTGTGGCCAAGGACTGCTGTACACACATTTGCATAATTCACGAAAATAAATATGTGTACTACAGATGGAGGGACAGGCAGTGTGAGTGTGTATGTGTGTGTGTGTGTGTGACAAGTGATCCACAAATTTTTGCATGACTTGTGTTAGAGGAAAAAACCTCCCTGCACCGTTAATTATAAAAAATAATGGCTATGCAACTGTGTGTTAAGAATTTTTTAACACACCTTTGGTGTGTGATAACCTCATAAACCTCTTGATCTTCACTCTTAAGGTTCGTGGGTCATCACACACCTTGGGTATGTAAAAAATCCATAACACACAGTTGCATACCCATTATTCTCTAGTTAACAATATACTCCATACTACTGATACAAAACACTTGGGGCCCTAAAAACAGTTGCATTTCTTGTGGTTGATGTAAGCAATAAGGCATGAAGGGGTGTGTGTAAAACATATTTTACAGCGTGGCCAGGCGCATAGTAAGGCATGATGCCGAAGGCAGAGTGACTTCAGCCACTGGATGTGCTGTAAAATATGCTTTACACACATCCTTGAGTGCTTTATTGCACTAATAAGATTGGTTCCTTTTTGTTTTACTTTTTACTATTGGGAAAAGCATGTTTATATGTAGAAACAATAGATTTACTTGTGTGCATTTATGATAAAATAGTCCTTCTGTCCACTGCAAGTGATGCCATTCATGATGTCATTGTATTATTGCTTACTTTCTTCTTCCTGTTTTTTTTTTCTGTTTTTTCCACATTCAAGATATGGCATGTTTATCATGGAATGTTTACCAGAGAATACATGGATTCAAACTTCTGCTCAGTTCCACTGACAGAATGTTTCTCTCCTAACACCGTGTACACACAGACAACAAAGACCATTGTTACAGCCAGAGACTCAATTACCTCACTGTCAGGACAAGAAGAAGAGAGCTCCCTGATGAGCAGATAAAGACAGAAGGGGGATTTTTCACTGTCAGCATAGAAATAGTTGTAGTGAAAACTATAAACAATACTTATTGTTTCTAATTTGTTAATGTATGTAGTTAGAATGTGATAATCAGTGAAACAACATTTAATGAATTTGTTTTATTTTTTTTATTTAAGGTAGTTTTATTGTTAGGGCCCATTGAAGTTTTTTTTAAAGTGTAAAGGAAGCAGCCACGTTTGTGGTGGAAGATCAGTTCTAGCTGTAGGGGACTAACTGAAATGCCTATGTTCCAAATGTCCATTGATCTGGGCTACAGACTCTTTACTGCTAAGCAGTCTTTTTTTTTAACCATGTGTAAACCATATTTTCCACATAAATAAAAGCTAATCAGATTACTGGATTTTACCCTGCCATTTTATAGTAGTCACTGAGACCACTAAAGGCCTGTAGTGACATTTTGACCCCATTGTGTTGTATTTTGCACTGTGTAGGAACATCCTTTCTCTACCTTATCACTGAATATCGTGTCACCATGTAGAGAAGAGGAAAGCGGATTCCATGCAAATGAACCTAAGGGCCATTCTCAGTGCATAACATTCTCTACACTTCCAGTTACAGCCTTCCTGGGCTCCATGCTTGTTGGACTTTAACTGGTATACAGCAAGGAAGACACACTGCTGATAAAGGAACTGTTGAGGAGGGAAGGAAAGGGGTTTTCCTGCCCTAAGTGGCCAGCTGAACTATAATTTGGAGAGACAACATCTAAGGAGGGAGGCCCACTGGACACCACAGAATGCTGAGACTGTTTGTAGAGGGTAAGGGCATATGGACTACAAAGACATAGCCAGTGGGAGCTAAAATGTATAACTACACTGGCCCAGAGAAGAGACATTTAAAGGCAAAGGGGCCAGTGGAAGGAAACATCTGTGTTCCACCACCCATGCAAATACTTTGTAGAATAGCATAATGCCAAGAAACTGATTATTCATTCACTAATTTCCTTAGCTATTATTTTTACCAGGAAAGGCACACATACATTAGCTGTGAATGTTTGTTTGTAGGTATATCCTGGAGGTGGATTATCCAGACATGGGGTAAATGTTGGCTAAGACACTGTGAAACTCCCCATCTCTTACAAAAAATTCAATGAAATAAGTAATTTCCACCTGGAAAACCACCAAAAATGGCAGAAGGGGCCTTGGTTTAAATCTCATCTGACAGATGGCATCTCAATAATGCAGCGACCTAGTTTTGCACTATAGATTTTGTCCAAACTGGGTATTAGCCCATGTTTCTGCTTTGAGAGTAGAATCCATGACCTTCAAATCTTTGGGTACAATATGCAAGTTTGCGACCTACTGGTCTACAAACCCATCTTGCTATACTGTGACTCTACTGACTAGTGCATCAGCATGTTAGCAGGCACAAATGCTAAAGCAGGCAAAATTATTTGCATTGTCACTTAGTTGTTGGGGGACTTCTTCCTCTGAGAATAATTAGAACTTTGGGGAATACTGAAAATGAGTGGTAGCAGACCTGTTTGCCCTCAAATATTTTTTTCCTGAAATGAGCTTTTTATTTCCTGGCATCTGATTGGCTGATACCCTTTTCAGAGAGTAAATTAACTTACAGTAGATGCCCGGAAAATAAAAAGTGCCATCCCAAGTTCCCCCTTCATCCACACAGGTATCCTCATACCCACCCTGCTTCCTCATTGACCAACATCACCCCATTGGGCATGGAATTTGACATCTTCATCATTTTTCTTTTTCACTTCCTTATTGAGTGAGCAGAGCCCCCCCAGTTCTGTAAACAGACTCTGTCTGCTGCAATGCTACATTAAAAAAACAAAACAAGCACAGACAATTTTAAAATTGAAAATGAACATAAAAAAGTATCTTATTTTAAACAAGGTATAGCACTAGCATGTCAGTCTCATGCTCAGCAATACTGTACAGCAGGAGATGACTCAGACTGCAATCACAAAGATAATCCTTTTTTCTCTTATCTTTTTTAACAGAAAAAGACAAACAAATCAAAAACACACATTTTGCAGCTCACCCATTACTCTTTTTTTTCTCTATGCATACAACAGAGTTTAACATCTATTCGCCTGTTTAAGGGTCACCTTCATGCATTCATCCTTTGATGTGCCCCTCTTCAATGAGTTGTCTCCTTTCTTGACTGTGCTGGTGAGAACTTTGCTTCCTTTCTGGTTGTGCTGGTGAGAACTGTGCCTCTTTTCAAAAGCTGGTCTGATAGTGGGAAGCATTTTTCCCTGGTTCAGACTCTCTTTTGCTTTGTGGGGGTGAGTGCCTATTGTTGTTACCATGAGGGTGATGCTGCCATAGTGAGAGGAGCACTGCCTCATAACTGCACTCTTTGAGGGGCTCCTTGGAAAGTTTAAAACCCTCTAACTTCACTTTTGCATTAGCATTGTTTATATCTTTGACTGAGGTGGTGTGAAAACCTCTGTCCTTGCACCTAAAGTGAGCTGCCTGCATGAAAAGGCCTTGGACTGGGTAGCTGTTGTTACCTGATTGTGACATTTGCACTTTGCAGAGTGACTGCTTTCATCTTGTTTTATAGCTGAAATTGGTTTTGCAGTACATTTGTTCATCTGTGACCTCTCCTTTTTGTTATCTATTTTATATTTCATTTTAATGTTAGAGTGATTTGGGAATTGTGTGTTCACTTAGTTCACTTAGTTTGGAGAAGCAAAAAAAAAAAACAAAGCCCAAAAGTAGCTCCTTTAGGACAGAATGTAACAGTTCAAGTATCCCCTGTGGTAATGTATTTATCTAAATTATTTTTGAAATTTTCTTTACTTGAACTTGATATTATGTCTATAGGTAATCTGTTCCTTAAAGGTCACCTGTTCGCACTGTAAACAAATAGTTTCTTTCTTTTGTTAGTGTTAAATCTGCAAGTTTCAATTTGTGATGGGTAATCCCTTACATCATGATGGTCATTGTTGTACTCAATATTTAATTCTGCCATTAGCATTGGTCATTTAAGATGTCATAGTAGAGTAGAATATCCCCCCTTTGCCTTCTTAATTCGAGGCTATGGAGACTTAATGTGGTCAGGCTATCTTAATAAGTATAATGTTTCAAGGTTGCTATTGATTTGGTATAAAATCGTTGGACCCTTTCTAATTTATTGATCTCTGTCTTAGTATAGGGGCACCATCATTGACTACCATAATCCATTAATGGTCTAACATATGATACGCATAAAGGTAACAATGCTTCTGCAGTTCTGCTTTTAATATCCCTTTTTATTGCCCTTATTGTGCTGTTTGCTTTGGCAATCATGGACGTGCATTGCTTCTTAAACATGAGTTTATTGTCTATTATTATACCTAAATCCTTTTCTGAGGGTTTATTAGGAAAAGCCTCACTGTTAAGTGTATAAGTATGCAGTTGATTATGTCTCCCCATCTGTATAACACAACACTTACCGGTATTTAGTTGCATGCCCCATTTTTCTGTCCAGGAGGCTATTGAATCTATATAATGTTTTAAAGACTCTATATGGTCAGTGTTATCACACGGTCCACATAATTTAGTGTATTCTGCATATTTTATAATTTAATTTGTTACATTTTCATCCAAGTCTGCAATAAATATTTGGAAGATTAAGGGTTAAATAACCAATCCCTGTGAAACACCACTAGTAACCTGACCTTCAGATGAAAGATAACCATGTATGAAGACTATTTGGGTTATGTCATATAGCCAGTTTCCCAAACATTTAATGATATGTGTGTCAGTGCCATATTTTTTAAGTTTTTGATCAATAACCCAAATATGGGATCAAATCAAATGCCTTGCTAAAGTCAAACAACATTTCATTTATTGGTGTGTCTCTGTCCAGCATTAGGTTCATCTTGTCATAGAAACATATAAGATTAGTGGAACAAAATCATCCCTGTCTAAAACTGTGCTGATTAGAGTCAAACAAGGGAATGGTTTTAAGCTGTTCTATCATTCTATTTTTTATAAGTGACTCAAGAATTTTACATGGTACTGATTTAAGGCTTATTGGCCTATAGCTGGAAACATTTGATACATTACGTTTTTTAAAAATCAGTGTCACTTTACATTTTTTCCAATCTGATGGAATTTGGCCATTATTCATGGATCTGTCATATATTATTTTAAGTGATAACTAAATGTAAGCTGTCATTAATTTTAACATTGGTGAAGTAATATTATTTATTTATTTATTAGCTTTTGGTAACCAGGTAAGTGTGTTAGGCAATAGTCCTGCCTATTTTCAGGCATGACCTGAAAAGTTGGGTGCACTGCTATCTTTTAATTTGTCAGTTTCTTGCAATATCTCTTCTCTGGTGAATTTGTGTGCCCCTATTTCAGTGTTATTATTTATGTTTAGGGGTTTTTTGAGTTCGGTTTGAGTATACCTAACAAAAATAATAATTGAATTTGTTAATAATTTTAATTGGATCTGAAATGCATTCACTGTTCTCAATAATGGTTGTAAGTTCCACATTACCCTTTTTTCAGTTAGTTAATATAACCACAGAATTGTTTGCTATTAGATTTTTTAGCAGTTTTTGCAAGTTAGCCTATGTCATTTTTTTTAGCTTTGTTTATTTTGTTTTTACATTTTTTTTGTATTCCTTCAAACAGAGTCCATTTTGATTCAGATTTTATATGTATTGATCATACACCTTATTTTTCTTTTTAATTACTTGGATAATACCTCATTCCCCATTTATTGTATTTCTTAACATGTTTCTCCATTATTGTTTGTACTGAATAGTAGTGTTTATGTAGTTCCAGGACTCATCTATTGATTTACCATCAAGAATCTTGACCCAATCAATACTTGTTAAATCACTTTTAATACTGTCTTGGTTTGCAGTTTTATATAAGTAAAACTCAGATATTAATAAACATGTCAAAGAAAGGCTAGAAGAAACAGTGGAAAGAAGTACCCCAGCTGAGGAAACTCCTTGCATCTTGATTATAGGGCACCTTGGCTGCTGTATCAAGCTGAAGCAAATTGAGCAAAATGAGCAAAAGCAGAGATATGGTCAGGGATCTGTCTTTCCAAAGCCAGTATGCATTTTAAAATAATTAAACATAAATGCACAGGAATGGACCTACATAAATTTATTACAGAAGCTGACTGTAAGATGTTTTGAGTAGTGCCTCGGGTTTCACTGTCCTGCCAGATCTAAAAAAAGAAAAAAAAAAAGAAAACCTTGTCTGAGTATTTACAATTAAACTAAGAATTTTAATAAATAAATATTTTATCTTAAAAATCTTTAAAATGAGTGTGAGCTTACCATATTTAAAAGTGTTAGCACTTAGATGTAGAAAAAATGTATTTTTGTAGGAGCAGTTACATGCTGTGTTAGTGCTGTGTTAGATTGTTTTCGGTGCAGAAATTTAGAAAGTTTTTGCATTTTTTGGTAACCAAATTCCCACAAACCCAGTCAATATCTGGGAAGTTGAAATCACCTGCCAAAATGACCTCACTAGTTTCCAATGCTTGATGAATATATTCAATTATGTTTAAATTGGTTGCTGTAGTGGTATCAGGTGATCTGTATCACAGACCAAGGGTGTACTCTTTATTGTTGCATTTTAAAATTTGATGCTGTAATGTTTCTGTATTGTCTGCACTGCTTTTTTTGTTTTGTCTGTGAAGTCTATGAACTTTAAATCAGAAGACAGATAAAATACTAGCCCTTCCCCTTTCCTGCCCTTCTATCTTGTCTTATAATATTATATCATTGAATGCTCTTTCCCCAGTTTTCTTTGTTAACTAACCAAGTTTCTGTTAATAATGCCACATGAATATTTTCTGTATGTATTACAGTTTGCAGCTTACTAAATTTGTTATAGAGGCATCATACATTACTGACAAGGAAGCTGATTGTGTTTTATTCTACAAGGTGTTTGTGTGGGGTTTTGTTGTATGGTTTGTAAGGGATGTATGACTGTGGTTGTGTGCAAGGTTAATTAATAATTTTGTATAGTGAGTGAGTTGGTTTGGGAGTAGATTTTTTTGTATATTTAAGTGCTTTATTAATTATTAGGCAAGACCTAATTATTGGCTATTTGTTAGTTTGGGTTGGTGGGCCAGGTGAAGATGTATTGGGATCATGGTTCAGCATAAATTACTTATGCTGTTTCTCTGCTTCATGACCTCAACCCCATTAATGACCTCCCAGTTCCTACCACAGCAGCCAGGCATTGCAGGGAGATTGGGATTACGAGGAGGCAGGTGGGTCAACGATGGCAGAAGGCAGCTGAGATTGGGGAGTTGAGTGGTATTGAGGCTGTTAGGTGCAGGATATGTCTTGTATTTAAACAGAGTCTTGAGAGAGGCCAGACATGTTTGGTCTCTGTATCCAGGGGTCCCACCAGACTGAGTGTGCAGGTAGTCAGAGGGCCAGCTGCACCCTATAATCCTCTTCAGGCAGTGCTCTGCAATGCCAGGTCAATAAGTAACAAGACCGATATTGTTGCAAACTTGATTTTCTCCATCAGCCTGGCTTGCATTACAGAGACCTAGCTGGGTGACGATGCTGGCCCTGTTCTAGAGGCAGCTGTCCCTGCTGGATACTCCATTGTGCACTGCCTGAAGAAGGATCACAGCAGCAAGAGGAAGGAGCTGCTGTTAGAACTTTACTACTCTACTGGACCAAAGAACTAGAACTCTACTACTGGAAACTTCAATTTATGGTAAAAACAAACAAAAACCAAAAAATAGTGTATTTGTCTGAGTTGGGTGAATACATTGTTATCTATAGGTGAAAAAGAAACTGTGAATTGGGGGAGTGGCTTAAAGAGAAGGAAGACAGGTGTTTGCATTTAAAAACTGACCTAATTAGCTTTTGGCAGAGAACAGCAAGAGGAAGGAGCTGCTGTTAGAAGTTTACTGGGACTATACTGCCCTCCATCACTCCCCTTCACCCCTCCACACTTAGCCGGTTCTTCTTTTATAGGCACAGAATTTGCCTACCTGGCACCATGGCTTGGAGGGACAGGGAGTGAATCCTCAGGATCACAGGATCAGCTGCACAGGGAGGGAGCTGGATGTTATTGTCCACCTAGGGACAAATGATCTGGCTGGGAAAGGGATCAGAGCAGTGCAGGAGGAACTTCTTGTTTGGGAACAGGAAGAAAGTGATCACATAGGCACACAACACTCACCATCCTAAAAGGAAAAGAGTAGCTCTCCACCCCCCCAGCAGCTGGAGGTCTGACTCTGAGCAAGTAATAAGGAGGCTACTGAAGAATATAGGAACTTATTGCTCCAGAACAGGAAGATCAGGAGCTTGAAGGGCATGGAGGCAGTAGCAAAGTAGGGGGAAAAATAGATATTTAAAAAAAAATAAAATAGAGAGAGGAAAGAGTATACAAAACAACTGTTAAGGGGCCACAAATAAGACATGATGGGAGTGGTACAGTGCAGTGGCTGTGGAGCAGCAGTCTTCTGCAAGATGTTCTGGAGGATGTGGTATTGTCCCATCTGCAGGCACCTCTCTGGACTGAGGAAGGAGGTTGCTCATCTCCAGGCTGACTTAGCCAGGATTCAAGGTACCTCCTTTCCCACCCAGGGACCACCAGAAGTTGCCAAGAAAGAGGAGTGATTGGACCACAGTGGGCTCAGGAAGGGTGACAGTGATGGAACCTCCCTCCAGCTGTACCTCTCCACAATTCATATGCTGTTCTGACAGAGTGTGGTTCCTCTATGGAGGCACCCACAGTGGAAACCAAGGAGAATGCTGGGAACCTCCACAAAGGAGACCCACAGGAGGGTGGCGTGGGATCCCACAGTGGAAGAAAACAACTCCTGGTGGGAGACTCCATTGTTAGGAGGTAGAACTGGGGGAGGGAGGCAAGAGGGTGGTAAGGTGCCTACCTGGCACCATGGCTTGGAGGGACAGGGAGTGAATCCTCAGGATCATAGGATCAGCTGCACAGGAAGGGAGTTGGATGTTATTGTCCACCTAGGGACAAATGATCTGGCTGGGAAAGGGATCAGAGCAGTGCAGGAGGAGTTTGTTGATTTGGGAAGGGGCCTTAGACAAATAGTATGCATGGTAACCTTCTTGGAGGTGCTACCTGTCTATTGCATGGGTGAGGCTAGGATGCTCTGCACCATGGAATTCAATCAGTGGTTGAAAAACTGGTGCAGAGCTCAGGGTTTTGGCTTCATTGGGAACTGGGGGACCACCTGGAGGGATGCAGGCCTATACTGGCACAATGGTCTGCATCTGTCCAGGAGGAGAACCAGGATCCTAGGTGATAGGTTTAAATGCTTCATTGGCAAGCATTTAAACTAGCCAAGGGGGGAGGCACTGAAAAGGAGAAGGGAAATCCTAACCTCCCCTCAAAAAATCAGGGTAGTTAGTGAGGTAAACACCAAGACAGAGAAGTCGATAGGGAGAAGACAAGGGGTAAATGGAGAAAAAAGACAAAGGCAGTAAGGACAGCGATGGGGCAAAAAGGGGTAAGGCCATCAGAAAATGGAGGGTAATGAGGAGCAATGCCTGTAGTCTAGGTAACAAGCTCCCTGAATAGGTGTCATTGATGGAAGAGGAATGCCTGGATATTGTGGCAGTCACAGAAACATAGTGCACAGAGAACCATGATTGAATGTCAACATACCAGGGTACACAATCTACAGGAGGGACAGGGAGGGTAGAAGAGGAGGAGGAGGAATAGCTCTCTGTGTAAGGGAAGGGATCAAAGCAATTGAACTAAAGGATAAACAGGGAGGAGAGGAGGCACTGTGGGTCACTCTGGAGACTGGAAATGACACCACAATCTGCATAGGGGTTATATACAGACCCCCAATTTCAGGGGGAGGAAATGGACAAGGAAATGATAGAAGGCATCCTTAGGATGACAGAGAAAGGGGGAGATATTGCTGATTAGGGACCTGAATATGCCATATGTTAACTGGACCACCTTTGCTGCAGCCACATCCAAGAGCAGGGCCATTCTTGATGCCTACAGGGGGCATGCCTCAGACAACTATTGCTGGAACCCACTCAGAAGGGAACAGTCTTAGATCTGGTACTCTCAAATGGGGATGAAGAAAGGATCTCAGATCTAGTAGTGGGTAGCCATCTGGGAACAAGTGACAACCGGTGTGGTTCATGATAAGCTCAGCTGTAGAGTAAAGCCATATAAAAGTGAAGGTACTGGACTTCAGGAGGGCTGATTTTGTCAAAATGGGAGAGTGCATCAGAAAAGCACTAGCACACAGGCAAAAAGGAGGGGAGGAGCAACAATGGGGAAACATCAAAACTGCCATCACAGAGGCAACAAGCCTTTGTGTGAAGCAAGTAAACAAATCAAAACAAAAGAAAAAAACACTATGGTTCTCAAAAGAGGAGGTGGGGAAGGTTAGGGAGAAAAAGATAGCATTCAGAAAGTATAAGGAAACACAGAAGGAGCAGGACAGAGAACAGTACTAGTTAAAGCAAAAGGAAGCAGAGAAGGCAGTCAGAATAGCAAAGGCCTAAACTGAGGAAAAGATAGCCAACTTGGTTAAGAAGGGGGATAAAACCTTTTATAGGTACAATAGGGAGTGAAAAAAGACAAAGGGAGGGATACTGAGGCTGAATAAAGAGGAGGATGGGTGGGCAAAGGGTGACAGTGAAAAAGCATGGATACTGAATAAATACTTCTGCTCAGTATTCACAAAGGAAGAGGAGAGGGAGGTACCTAATCCAGTCAATAGAAGCATTCTAGATAGCGGGGTCAATATCAGTCCTTTCATGAAGGAAGGGTTCTGAAAGAACTCCTAAAACTGAAGATGGACAAAGCAATGGGGCCTGAAGGGATTCACCCCAGAATTCTAAAAGAACTAAGGGGAAAACTAGTAACATCATTGACTACCCTTTTTAACAAATAATAGGAGGATGGTGTGGCACCTGAGGATAGGAGGAGGGCAGATATAATTCCCCTTCACAAAAGTGAGAGCAAGCCAGAGGCAGAAAACTATAGACCTGTCAGTTTGAACTCAGTGGTAGGGAAAACAATGGAATCACTTCTGAAGGAATGAACTGTTGAGTACCTAGAGGCCAATGGGGCAGAGGACCCAAGGCAGCATGGATTCACAGTGGGAAGGTCATGTCAGATGAATCTAATTGGTTTCTTTGACTTGGTGACCAAAGTAGTAGACCAGGAAGGGGCTGTGGACATGGGTTACCTAGACTTTAGCAAGCTATTTGACACAGTCTCACACAAAAGAGTAATAAACAAATTATTCAGCCTGGGAGTGGGTCCTAGGGTGGCAGCCTGGGTAAAACATTGGTTGGACAACAGGATGTAGAGGTTAATAATAAATGTAGTCCACTATGAAGAAAGGGGGTTACAAGTGGGGTACCACAGGGTTCCATACTGGGTCCAGTCCTTTCTAACGTCTTTATAAGTGACATTGCAGAGGGACTGGAAGGAAAAGTATGTCTCTTTGCAGATGACACAAAGACTTGCAACAGGGTTGATAAACAAGGTCGGGTGGAAAGGATGAGAAGGTAGCTTAGATTCAATGCACCTGGGAAACAAAAACCCAAGGGAAGAGTACACGATGGGGGGTGAAATATTGACAACAACAAAAATGGAAAGGGATCTGGGGTAGATATATTCGATGACCTAGAGGTGGGCAAGCAATGTGAGAAGGCAGTAAGGAGGGCTGGGGGGATACTGGGATGCACAGGGAGAGGCTTCACCAGTAGAAAACAGGAAGTTGTTATCCCACTGTACAGACAGTTGGTAAGAACCCATCTGGAGTACTGTTTGCAGTTCTGGAGAGCCCATCTCCACAAAGACATAGACAGGGTGGAGGCTGTCCAGAGAATGACAACCAAAATGGTGCAGGGTCTGTACCAGAAGACATACGAAGAGAAAATAAAGGAGCTTAATATCTATACCCTCAAGGAAAGGAGGGAGAGGGGGAACATGATAGAAACTTTCAAGTACCTCAAGGGAATCAACAATGTTCAAGAAGGTAGCATCTTTCAGAAAAAGAGTTGTGCAAGAACAAGGAGGCACAATTTGAAGGTAGAGTGGGGGACGGCTCAAAGGTAATGTGAGGAAGTATTTTTTCATGGAGAGGGTTATGGATGCATGGAACAGCCTTCCTGTGGAGTTTGTTGGGTCAAAAACAGTGAGGGAATTCAAGAATGCATGGGACAGACATAAGGCAATTCTAGTGGGGGGTAGGAGGAAGTAGCCTGTTGGTTTACTAGTACCTGCTGCTTATCCATTAGATAGGGAAATGGGCAGACTAGGTGGGCCAAGCAGTCCTTATCTGTCATCATGTTCTATGTTTCTATGTTTCTATTGCAGGGGTGGTGGAGTGGCCATCATTTTAAGAGCCAGCCTGGCTTCACGGTGCATCCAGTTGGTAATACCAGATCCTTTGAGTGTGCCACCATGCATGGGGGTCCAGGTGCGGGCTGCAGGATCCTCCTCATATACTGACCACCTGAGGCAGGGGGAGAGTTCCTGCAGGAGATGGCAGACTTCATCATTGACAGGTGTTGGATTCCCCAGGTGTTTAATCCTGGGGGACTTCAATGCCTGGGTCAATGATGAATCCTCACATTTTGGTTATGATCTCCTCCAATTGATGTCATGGAAAGGATACTAATGCTGTTTCTGTGTTGTGTCTGGCCCGAAAACCCAACTGAAATGGCACAAGCGGTTGCTTCTGTGACACACCATCATGGCCACACACTCGATCTGGTGTTCCAGCTGTGTCATGGGGTTGATTGCCTCAAGATCGATCGGGTCTCATGGTCAGATCACTGCACCATGAGCTACAAGGTTGGGGCCCCCCCAGAATCCCTCCCCCTGTGGAGATGGTCAGTTATCACCCTTTAAGAGGTTTGTGCCCAGAGGGACTACTGGCCCTAGCTGACCTATCTAGTGTGGATGCAGCCTGTGCAATTGGCACCAGTGAGGTGGTTCCCACCTATAACAGGGTGGTATCCGAAGCACTGAATGCCATTGCTCCAATCCATATATGACCCAGATCTTCTCCTTGGTTTGATGGGGATCTCAAGGTGATGAAGATCAGGGTTGGAAGGCCAAAAAACTGGTCTTGCGTGCTCACCACAGTGAGTATCAGGAGGCATTTCCCATTAGAAGGCAGAATTCCTGTCCAGGGAAATCACTACAGGGAGAAACAGACCTTTTCATTTCTTCTGGACTGTGGATTGGCTACTCCATCCTGCTTGTCTGCAGCTGAGAAAGACCTTTTCATCCACTGTATGTGAAAAGTATGCTCTGTTTTTCTCTGACAGAGTGTCATCTATCCTGGTGGGGGTTCCGTCAGGGAGGTCATTGCCTTGCAGTAGTCAGATTGGGAGGAATAAAGGCACTCTACCTGTCTGGGAAGAGTTTAGACCAGTGGAGGTGGCCTAGGTCATTCTGGTGATCTTAGAGCTGAAGCACACTTATTGTGAACTGGACCCAGCCCCGATGCATTTCCTAATGGGATGCGCCAAGGCTGCTGGCCCAGTGTTCACTGGGATTGCCAGGTGTTTGATGGCAGAGGGAGTATTCCCAGTGGCTTGAAAGAAGTGCTGGTTAGGCCCCTCCTTAGGAAACCTTGCCTCGACCTAGATGTCCTGGTGAATTACCGTCTGATCTCCAACCTGTCATTTTTGAGCAAGGTTGTTGAGAAACTTGTGGTACAGTAGCTTGAGGATCATCTTGTGTCCTTTGACATCTTTGAGCCATTTCAATCAGGTTTTAGGGCTAGACACAACACAGAAACAGCATTAGTGTGGATACATAATGACCTGCTCAGGGCTAGAGACAGAGAAGACAAGTCACTTCTCATACTCCTTGATCTCTCTTCAGCCTTTGACACTGTGGATCACTGCAGGCAATAATGACAGCGGCTAAACTGGACATAGTAGCAGTTAGCGAGATATGGTTTACCAGTAACCACACTTGGGAGACTTCAGTACCTGGCTATGTGCTGTTCAGAAGAGACTGAGGTGCAAAAGGGGGTGGAATGGCCCTGTATGTCAATGAAAATATCAAAGCTACAGAAATTCAAAATACATATAAGGAGCCAGAAGAACTGTGGGTCACCCTGGGAACAGGAAATGGGACAGCCATAAGAACTGGGATTGTCTACAGTCCCCCAGACCAGGGGGAGGACATAGACATATTGCTGTTAGAACATATACAAAACATGACAGCCAAAAGGGAGGTTATGATAATGGGAGACTTCAACATGCCAGATACAGATTGGTCAATACCAGCAGGAACATCTGCCAGAACTAGACACATGGTGGATTCCATGCAGGGGGAGGGCCTCAAACAACTGGTACAACAACCCGCAGGAGACAGGGCTATCCTAGATCTAGTACTTACTAACAGGGAAAGAATCACAGATCTCCAGGTAGAAGGTCACCTGGGGGCCAGTGACCATCACATGGTATAGTTCAGTTTGGCCACTACAACTAAATCATCCCATTTCAAGGAAAAAATATGGGACTTCAGAGGAGCTGACTTTGATAAGATGGCCAACAGAGTTAAGCTAGCCCTGGCAAATAGAAATACAGGTGAGGGGGTACAGACAAAGCAGGCAAGCATTAAGATTGCAATACTTGAAGCAATATCTCATTGTGTTAGAGAGAAAAGAAAGTGCAAAAGAAGAAAAAAAAAACACTTTGGTTATCAAAAAACAGTACCAGAAAAGGTCAGAGTCAAAAGGCTGGCTTTCAGGAAATATAAGGGAAAGCAGCGGGATGAAGATAGGGAGGCATACCAAACTTCCCTAAGGGAAGCAGGGAATGCAGTAAGGCAGGCAAAGGCCCAAACCAAGGAAACACTAGCACAGACAGTAAAAGAAGGTGGCAAGGCTTTCTATAGTTACATTAGTGAAAGGAGAAAGTCCAAAGGGGGTATAGCTATGATAAAGAGAGATAAGGGTGTGTGTGAGGAGGAGGACTATGTAAAAGCATCTATTCTAAATAGATACTTATGCTCAGTATTTACTGAAGAGAAGGTAGGGCAGTGCCCACAGCTCAGCACCATGGATACGGGAGGGGGGGAGGTGAGCACTAGTCCCTTCACAAAATAAAGGGTCCTACAAGAGCTTGATAAGCTCAGGGTGGACAAGGCAATGGGATCTGATGGCATACATCCCAGGACACTAAGGAGCTAAGGGTGGAACTAGCAGATACATTATCAGAACTGTTTAGTGAGTCTCTGAGCACAAGAGAGGTCCCAGAAGAATGGAGATGGGCTCATATGATCCCACTTCACAAGAGTGGTAGCAGGGAGGAAGCAGATAACTACAGACTGGTCAGTCTTACCTCAGCAGTGGGCAAGATCATGGAGGCACTCCTTAAGGAAAGGATAGTGCAACACATGGAATCCATAGGTCCACAGGATCCAAGACAGCATGAGTTTATAAAAGGAAGGTCCTGTCAAACTAATTTCATAGAGTTCTTTAACTTTAAAGTGGTGGACCAAGGGGGAGCAGCTGATGTTGCCTACCTTGACTTCAGCAAAGCTTTCGATACTATTCCACATAGAAGATTAATTAATTATCTGGGTAGGCTCAGGGTGGGTCAGAAGTTGGTCAACTGGGTGGCAAACTGGTTGACAGGCAGAAAACAGAGAGTGGTGGTAAATGGTATACAGTCTGAAGAGATGGAAGTCACAAGTGGGTACCTCAGGGATCAGTTCTGGGGCCAGTCCTCTTCAATATCTTCCTCATTGACATTGCAGATGTACTGGAGGGTAAGGTTTGTCTGTTTGCAGATGACAGCAAGATCTGCAACGGAGTAGATGATCCAGATCGGGTGGGTAGAATGAGAAGAGATCTGGATAAACTAGCAAAATGGTCTTAAGAGTGGCAACTGTGGTTTAATGCAAAGAAGTGCAAAATTATGCACATAGGAAAGAGAAACCCTGAAGCCACACCTTGGCTGGAAGGGGAGTTGCTAGCAGTCACAAGGGAAGAAAGAGACTTGGGCATCATCATCACCGATGACCTGAAATCATCCAAGCAGACCTCTAAAGCAGTAGGCAAGGCTAGTGGGATGCTAGGGTGTATTAGCATGGGTATCACAAGAGGGAGGTAATAATCCCTCTTTACAAGACACTGGTTAGGCCCCATCTGGAGTACTGCGTGCAATAATAGAGGCCACACCTTAACAAAGACATTAATCAAATTGAGGCAGTCCAGAGAAGGGCAACTAAAATGGTGCAAGGACTGCATCAGAAAACATATGAAGACAGATTAACAGAGCTCAATATGTATACCCTAGAGCAAAGGAGGGAGAGAGGTGATATGATCGCAACATTCAAACACCTTAAGGGCATTAACAAAGTGAAAAAGTCTAACATGTATCAATATGAGAAAAATAGTAGGACAAGAGGACACAGCATGAGATTAGAGAGAGGCCGATTAAGGGGTAATATGAGGAACTTCTTTTTCACAGAAAGCGTGGTGGTTGCATGGAATGGCCTACCTCAGGAAGTGGTGGATATGAATACAGTGCAGGGCTTCAAACAGGCATTTGATAGGCATAAGGGAGCAATACAGATGAGTATGAATAGATAGACCATTGACAGAGCAAAGGCTGATGGCACATTTATAAGGTAGAAAAAGAAATGGGCGGACTGGATGTGCCTTACGGTCCTTATCTGCAGTCAACTTCTATGCTTCTATGTTTCTACATTTCTATTGGCTCTGTGAGTTTTGTGGCCTCACTGGTGTGGTCATCAAATGGTTTGATTCCTTTCTATCTGATAGGGTGCAGCAGGTGGTGCTGATGGGGAATTTCTCCTCCTTCCCAATGCCCCAGTGATGGAGAGTACAACAAGGCTCAATTTTGTTGCCAATGTTGTTTGCAGTTTATATGCTGCCCCCTGGGTGAGATCATTCAGCAGTATGGCAAGGAGTTTCATTGATATGCAGATGACACCCAGCTGTATTGGCCATTTGTGCATGGAACATCCAATGCTGTGGACATGCTCAACATCTGTCTGCCTAAAATCAATGACTGGATGTTTTCAAGTTGGCTATGACTTAATCTGGACCAGACAGAGGTGCTGGTGATTGAGCCGGGTCACGGGTGTGATGGGTTGTCACCTGGAGCTAGCACAGGTCTTTTCCTGGGGTCTACTTCATTGGTGGTGTCCCTGAGGGTGTGCAATCTTGGTGTGATACTGGACAGCAGGCTGACCTTTAAAGATCAGGTATCATCTGTTGTCAAAAGTGGTTTCTACCACTTGCAGAACATTGCCAGGATCAAGACCCTCATTCTACATGATGATCTGCCACCTCTGGCATATGCCTGTGTTACCTCTAGGCTTGATGACTGTAACACTCTGTACTTCGGGGACATGGGAGGGACCCTCCACAGACTTCACCTGGTGCAGAATGCAGTGACCCGTTTGCTGATGGGCATCTCCAGGTCCAGTCATGTAACCCCGGTCTTGAGTGCTCTGAACCAGTTGCTTATCAGGTGGATGGTCCTTTTCAAGGTGGGCTTACTCACTTTTAAGGCTCTATGCAGGCTTGGTTTGGGTTACCTGTCTGAGTTCCTGACACCTGTGACCTCTCTCCACTCTCTTCGCCTCCTCTTCAAAGGGGCCTCCTGGACATTCCCAGGGTTCGGCTCAAGACATTGGGTGACCACGCCTTTAGGATTGTTGGGCTGTTCCTGTGGAACTCGCTACACCTGCAGTCTGGGAGGCCTCCTTGATCGGGATATTTAAATTAATGCTGAAGGCCCACCTCTTCAGCCTGGCCTTTATGGACTAGTTGCTCCAACCCTAGTCATCCAAGATATTTTTGAAAATATTTATTATAATATTGAAGTCTTGAATTTTTATTATCTTTGAATTTTATCTAGTTTTTTTATATTTACTGCTTCTTTCTGTTTGTTTTATTGTTAAGTTCCCAGAGCCCCTGAGACTGAGTACCATATAAATAGAAGTTGCCTTGCCTTGCCTATTGCAGTTGCTGTGCAAACTGAGTTCCTGAACATGCTGAGCCTTAGCTTCCCCATGCTCACTCTTATCTCCACCTGCAGCTTGCGATGGTAAGGTTATTTTCACTTAAATAAAAAAGTCACCTTTTTTTTTGTACTGCTAACTGTGTCAATCTCCCAGTCTCACACAGAGCACATGGGTGTGCTCTCTCAGCAAGCAGGTAGGATTGTAATTGCAACACGGTAAGCCCATAACCCTTCAAGAGTTGACACAGGCAGAAGGAGAGGGGACAATTCACAAAAAAATGAGAGGCTCACTTCACTCTATGATGACTGTCCTGGTGCTAGCAATCACAAGTGTCAGTGGCTCAGTAGGTGGCACACTCGCCTCTGAGGCCGGGAGATCAGAGGGCTGTGGGTTCAGTTCCCACATCTGGCACTTGGGTTAATATCCCAGTACTGACACTGTAGTGCAGCATGAGAGGGGTGCTGCACTTCTAAGGTGCCGTATTTCAGATGTGACTTTAAACCAAGGTCCCATCTGCCTGGATTGGTTGTAGTTCAGGTGGATGTTAAAAATCCCATGGCACTTACTGAAATGAGTAGGGGCATGTTTATTAAAAACCATAACAATCATAACAAAACCAATATACAAAAAAAAAAACAGGTAAATCAGCAACTAATACAGAAAGCAATACATCAGAACAGGCAAAATAAAAAAAAAACCCAAGAAACCCACCCATAAAACATATTACAAGACATAAAACAAACAAGAATATACTCAAGGCGTCCAAAGTCCCATCTGTAAGCAACAAAATAATGAAAAAAATATAGGGAAAAAAATTCTGTACAGTAAGTAACAAGATTACCAGAAACTCCAATATCTTTCCCAAATATTCCATTTGAGAAGTTTCCTTCCCCCTCCCTAATACGATCAATGTGATTCACAACTTTGTGAAACAAATCCGCAAGAGATACAGAACACTGTTGAAACAAAAAACAACACCGTATTTGCCAAACCCAATACAGTATCACAACAGCTATTAAATTTAGAGTACTAGGGTTACACTTATCCTACGAGGCCAGAAATAAACCAAAAATCAAGGATCTCGGATCCCACTTGTGCCATACCCTGTTCCAATATTGACGACGCCACAAAAACCAAAATTGTATAATAAAGGGACAAGAAAAATATAAATGAACCATAGTCTCAGTCGTCTCAGTACAAGAAGTCCTAAAACAATAACCATCCAATAACTGTGTTTATGATTCCTTCATAATATAATTTTGCCATGCACACCCAACCACGAGATATCCTACATAGCCAAAGGAATTCTAATATCAGTAAGATGACTGCCAATCATTGCCTTTTCTGACACCGTAAATTCTGGAAAAACTTCCTCTGAAAACCAAGAATCCACTATAACCTTATACAAACATCTGTGAGAAAGCTCCTTTATCATGGACGTCATAATACACAACGGGTGGGATATTCAAAAGGGTTGCACCATGCGCAATAGGGTTGCTCCTGTGCAAGTCCAAAATTGCGCCATTCTGTGATATTCAGCAGGAGGCAGTTGCGCCCCCCCCAAAGCAAGCTGAGCAACAGCGCAATGCAAATGAATGCATGCTGAACTGGAGGGGGAGAAACCATGCATAAACTGCACAGCCAGATATTCAGCAGGCTGTGCAGAGTTGTGCAGGTGCAACCCCCAACCTGTGCCTGCACAACTTTGAGCCAAAAAAAAGGAGTAAGTCGAGAGTCACCCACAGGTGAGCTGCCGCATTGCAGGGAGCAACACAGCAGCTACCACCTGTGGCTGGCCCTCAACCTAATCCCTGTGCCCCCCCTGCAGCCCAATCGTGGGCAAAAGCATAACAATCCCCCTTCCCCCCGACTGGCCCGATCGTGGGCGAAAGCGTAAATAACCCTCCCCACCAGCCCAATCGCAGGCAGCAAAGTGCCCACCCTCCAGAACATATCCCTGGTGGTCCAGTGGATCGCTAAGCCTGATCGCGGGCTGATAATGTTTAAACACCCCCAAGACTATATCCCTGGTGATCTAGTGCCCCCACCCCACCCACCCATGAAGCCCCACCACCCGCCTCCCGGCAGCCGGGCGGTGTCAGCATCCCACCCACATGCCGCCCGCCACCGCCGACTGACTACTCGGTAGGACTGCACACCCATTGGTGCAGAGTAAGAGCCAATGGGCGTGCAGCCCATACCATACAAGGCAGTCCAGATATGTGAATGAATGAATATCAGACATACCAAAAAAAATCCCCGAAAGCTTTTGTGGAGAATCCACCAAACGTATACCCCCAATATAAGAAATCCCAACAGAGGGTCCCACTAAATTAAAACAAACACTTTCCGAAAATTTAAACTAGAACCAATATAATGTAAAAAGACCAGAAGGACATGACATAATAATCATCATCAGCATAACATATAATTTTCTGATTACATAAACCCAAACCTGAAAGATCCAGAAGTCCAGGAGATCTATGGGGTAAATAAATGATAGGGTCTAAAGCCATAACAAACAGAAGTGGGCTCAGGGGACATCCCTGACGTACACCCCGACGAATGTAACAGGTGACCCAATCCATCCATTCACATAAGGCCTGACATAAGCCAAAGAATAACATAAACTAAGCCAATTAACAAAAATCTGGGGGAAACCAGAAGCTCAAAGAGTCAACCAAATAAATTCCTGGGACACACCATTGAAAGCTTTAGATAAATCAAAATTAAACAAATAACAAGTAAGAGCCCCTCGTGCCCCTGAGAGAACAATTCCCTGACCAAAATCAAAGCATCTCAGATGGACCTACCCAGAACGGAAAAATACTGAAAGGGAGAAATCAAAAAGTGCAATAATTTTGAAATCCTATTACCCAACAACTTTGCAAAAATTTAAAAAATCTGTATTCAACAGTATAACCAGATGCCAATTCCCCAAATCGGATCTATCACCTTTTTTAAAATGAAAAAACATCAAACCCTCATACATTTGGTCTGAAAGATGGTCCTCAGACAAAAAAGCATTAAATACAGCCAATAACTGAGTAGGTATAATACCCAATAAAGATTTATACATTTCAGTGGATAACCCATCTGAGCCCAGTGCCACCATATCCCTTAGGGCGGAAATAACCACCTTCACTTCTGCCAATTAAAAAGGGGCCAAAACTGCCTGCTGTTGAGACAACGTCAAGGTAGGTACATCTGAGGCTTATAATAATAGATTCATTTTGGCCGATTCTGATACTGGGGATTCAAAAGTGTGCTTTACAAAATCTGTAACATACTGTAAAAGGTGTGACTTCCCCTTAACAAGGTTACCTTGGCTATCACTGAGCTGAAACATCTGCCTATCACAAACCTTCCCCCTATCGGTATCATAAGGGTTAAATTGACTCTGTTTCCCAGAGGTCCAAAATCATTGTTCAGAATCTAAAGTCTTCTGTCTATTATACTGTGCTTGTGTCAAAGCCACTTTGACATCCCTTATACGAGTTCCACAATCAGACTGTGACAAATAGGATGCAGTAAACAGCTCATACAGTTCAGCCCAAAGGAGCCAAGAGTGGTGGTGCCTACTATCAGCTAAAAGCCTAGAGTGGAATTTAAAATAAGCCACTAAACACGTCTTGGTATCTACTCACCAATCAATCATCGAATCCTAAAGAAAAATCACAGAAGTGCAATCTAAAAGAAAATCCAAATACCCCTTATTAAACTCTGGATTTAATAATAAAGTTGTATTCACCTTCCAAACCCCAGGCCCATGAGCAGTCACATCTCCTAAATGGATTTGCAACCCCAACAAATTATGATCTGAAGTCACCATTGGTAAAACTACACCCTTAAACTCCCCAATATTCTGTGAACAAAACCAAAAATCTATCCTTGAGGTCAGGCTACCTTTTGAAAAGGTATGTAATAGATTGTGAGCAAACACATCAACCAAATCTAAATCCATAATAATAGTACGTAATGCATGGGTATCACAATATACTTTCCTGGTAGGGGGGATGTCTAAACTGGAGTTAAAATCCCCACCCCATAAGATTATCCAATTGGTAAACAAATAAGGCTTAATTAACTGAAAAAGCTGTACCCTAGCGGCCTTCTGTTGAGGGGCATAAATACTGATAAACCAATAAGGCAGCCACAAACCATCCAAAAGCAATACCCTGCCAGGAACCAAATCTACCAATTTTTGAAAAATAAACCCCGATGTAGAAAAACAAAACCCAATACCAGAACAGAGGTCCTGACCAAGGGACCAATAAGAAGGCCCAAACCCCCAATCCCTTGTGGCCCTATCAACCTCCATGATAGTATAAAGCCAGACATCCTATAAAAAATAAACCTCTATAAAAAGTTTGCCAAGCTATTATCCCCTCTGCTCCTTAAACTATTTAGGCATATTTTATCTCATCAGGTGCAGGACCATTTTTTGTTTGAGGCGTTGATTGTATTAATTCCCAAGCAGGATAAGCCCCCGGAACAACCATCTAGCTATAGGCCTATATCTTTGCTTAACTATGATGTTAAGATCTTGGCCAAATTACTGGCTGAGCGCGTTAGTAAAGTTTTACCGGGACTTATTGGCCCAGAACAGGTTGGCTTTATGAAGGGCCGGTCATCTACTGACCACTTGCGGACTTTGGCTCATGCTTTCTCGGCGTCTGAGGACAGTGGTACTGCCATGCTCTGCTGTCCTTGGACGCCGAGAAGGCTTTTGACAGGGTTCACTGGGGATTCTTGCTGGCTGCAATGGAAAAATTCGGGTTCCCTGGCCATTTTTTGGGGTGGATTAGCTCCCTTTACTCTAATCCCACTGCGAGGGTTGGTTGTAATGGTGCTGTCTCGGACCCTTTTTGTCTTTATGTGGGTACGAGGCAGGGATGTCCTCTGTCCCCTCTCCTCTTTAATTTATATTTAGAACCTCTCATTAGGACAATTGTAAGTAAGCGTGACATTGAGGGCATTAGAATTTTGGATTATACGGTGAAAATCACAGCGTATGCAGATGACTTATTGGTTTATGTTACTAACCCAGGGTTTCCGTTCCTGCTCTATTGGAAGTTATTAGGGAGTTTGGTAAGTTAGCCAATTATAGATTAAATTTAGATAAGTCGGTGGTATATCCCCTTAACAATTATGTTTTTAAACATGAGGTGGTGGAATTGGGGTTATCTTGGAAGTCGGATTTTATAAGGTATCTAGGTCTGAATCTGACAAGGGGTGCTGCTAAGATATTTAGATTGAATTTAGATCCTCTAGTACGGGCTATAGAATTAGACCTTGAGAGGTGGGTGAAACTGCCAATCTCCCTATGGGGGAGGATCAACTTAGTGAAAATGAACGTATTCCCTAGATTGCTTTACCCCTTGAGTATGTTAAATATTTGGATACCGCTGGCCTGGTTTAGAAAGGTACATAATATGATAGCTAATTTCGTATGGGGCTATAGGAAATCACGCATGGCCTACTTGAAGTTGGTGGCGCCTAAGTGGATGGGGGGACTTAGGCTTCCTCACTTTGCCCTTTATTTCTGGGCAACTCATACTAGCAAGTACTTAAAGTGGGCGAAGGGCAGGGATGCTTTGGGGCAGCTCTCTTACACGCCGCTATGGCTGCAGGTGGAGCTTGCCCTGATTAGGGAATCTGGTCTGAGACCTGAGGCCTTGTTTCATCTTAAACCGAAATTATTGCCTCCCCAGTTGCGAAACTCTCCAATTGGGATCTCTGTGAGAGTCCACTCTCAACTTTCGAGTTTTTTGCAATATGATCACCTTAAGGATTGGGCACAACCAATTTGTGGTAATCCACGTTTTGTACTAGGAAATAGAATGCTTGGTCATTCCTGGTTGCCCTTACCTGAGGAATGTCGGGTGAAAGACCTTCTCTCGACTGAGGGGGAGATTCTCCCCTCTGTTGAGATTCTGAATAAGTTTGGGTTGCCCACTAAGACAATCTTTAAGATATATCAGATTAGGCACCTATTGGTTGCCCAGTTGGGTAGTGGAGTAGTTCGGAATCCTAGACTGGAGTTTTATGGCTCCCTAGAGCCACTGGTGGGGTTACAGCATGCAATTTCCAAAATATATTCAGCGTTATTTGAATGGGCATACTCCTCAAGTCCTACCCAGGGGTCGTATTGGGCTTCTGTTTTTCCTGATTTGGCGCTTAATTGGAAGGCCTTGTGGATGAATTGTCATAAGTTCCTTTTGCAGGACCGGTTAAGGCTGATGCAATTCAAGATTCTTCATAATATTTACTATCCCCCGAAAAATTAGGCAGGTTGAAGCTGATGAAGGACTTTAAGTGTTTTAGGTGCCAAACAGGGAGGTGGATTTGATGCATGTTTTTGGCAATGCCCTAAAGTAACCCCATTGTGGATGGAGATTAAAAGGAGCATTGAACCCGTTACTGGGACTGGGTCATCTCTTTACTCGGAGAATATGTCTGTTGAAGAATGTCTCTGGCATCCCTGTTAAGAATAGGAGGTTTCATATAGTTTTAATTGCGGCTACATGTAAGAAAATTGTGCTTAGGCGCTGGAAGGATTCTGTCGTGCTAAGTTATACTGAGTGGCTGGAGGAACTATTAGCCTGTTTGAGGATTGAAAGGATGACGGCTATCCTCCAGAATAAGCTTTCCAGGTTCGACAAGATCTGGGGCTCTTTTTACACTCTTTTTTCTCTCTAGAGTGTATGAATTAGCTAGAGTTTGAGGGTATGCTATCTCATTGAACTTGTGCTGGGAGGGTAGGGGAGGGTTGGGGGAGGGATGGGGGTATGTTACAGGGTTTACTCCATAGGAATGTTTATGTATACATATATGTATTATGTTATGTCTGCATTCTGAAATATTGCATCATGTCCCTGTAACTAAAACCAAATAGAGAGTTAATTGAAAAAAAAAAAATAAATAAATAAACCTCATACGGTAAGGAATGCAAGGCTGCAAATGTAGCTGTACATTTATACTGTGACCTAATACTATTAACATTCAGACTAGCTAACTGAATGGTAGGTGATACTAGAGACATAACAACTGGCAAAAAAGAAAAAAGAAACCCTAGCAAAATAGACCAAATCATTTCTTTTTCCTAGTTCTAGTAGATATCTTTTTCAGGGTAGTCCCAGGAGTGTCAACTAAAGGGAGTGGTGCAGAAGGAGCCTCAGGGTGAGAGGACGAAGGAAGGGATTCAGCTAAATCCCTCCCTTCCATAATGCCTCCCCAACTCTGTAAGGGTTCATAGGGATTATCTACTGAAATGGAAAACTGTGGCACATCCTCCACCAGCTTGGTGGAATGAAATCAGCTACCAACAGGGGGTGAAGTCTCCAAGACCACCTCTGCCCCCAAAGCTGCATCCTCCAGGAGAGGTGGGATGGGATAGAGAGAAGAACGGAAGTAACAGGCAGAAGAGGGGACTCAGGGGGATGGGGAGGAACAACAGGAGTATCCGCTGCCGCAAGGCAACAGGGTCACCAGCTGAAACTGTTAAAGGACGGGTCGAAAGTTCAGAGATACGAACCGGTCCCGGGCCGGGGGGGGGCTTAGTGGATGAAACAGATTTGGCAATGTAAAAATCATGTTCAACATAATCAGTGGTATTGTGAGCCACCCACGGACAGGCTGCAAAAACATGAGTATCCTCACCACACAGGTTCAAGTGGGAGGGACAGTACAAGATCATACCGAGTGACCTAATACCCCACAGGATGCACACTTCAGCTGATCACAATCAGAGCTAAGATGGGATAATGTTCCACATCTATAGCAGAAGCGAGGCTGGCCTGGATAAAACAAGATATCACGATCCCTCCCCAAGTAAAAACAATTAGGAAGATGTTGAATCCTGTCTTCAGTCATTTTAAGTTGAACATTAAACTTCCACCCCCAGTTCAAAATCCATTGTCATCAATCAGGGCATGAGGCACCCCATTAACAGTACAGCATTTCTCCAACCAGTACAAAATATCCAAGACATTGACCCCTTCATTGCGAAAGAGAACAGTGACAACTTTAGCAATAGGCCTAGTAATTGGTATGACAACAAAAGGTTTCCAAATAGGGTCCAAGTGGGCAGCATAATATGCAGCCCAAAGTTATCCAAAAGATTTGCCGAATGAAAAGAAACATAAAAATTATGGTCCCCTGAGGTGTGGATAAAAGCATAAGCCTCAGCCAGCCAGATACCCAAAGAGTCAATAATCAAATATTTGCCCACATAGTTACGGTCAGGGGGGAGGTCCAAACCCCCCCTTATAATAAATGCGGGCCACAAAACGCTTCCTTGCAGGAATGTCTGATGGTTTAAACAAATATGCATAACTGGCCAGTTTAGCAGAGTCAGCCCGGAGGGGTCAACGCACTGCACTCCCAACAGGGCCCAAAATCGGGTCATCACCCAGAGCTGGAGAACACTGACCTGCAGAAGGAGCCCCAGACCACTGGTTGGGGGGTCTGGGATTGTCTGTAGCAGCCACTGGAGTAGGAGAAGCCTGCAAACAAGATCCCAACAAAGGTGAAGCCAGACATGGCTCAGGAACAGGCGGATCAAGACACCCATCTTCTCCAGGAATAACCGGAAGTGATATAACGCCCTGGTCCAGCTCCGAAATAGGTACTCCCTTTGAACACTGTGATGCAGAGGGTTCCAGCGCTAAAGGTAGTCCTTCCCCTGGTAAAGGAATACTGGGGTCAGGGATCCAGGCGGTGGGGGTCTTAACCCACCCCGCATTCTCAAGAGCCAATTCTGGGGACCAAGCAGCAAGCCTTGTCGAGAATGGAAAAAAGTCGACCTCCGAATTAGCATCCGACACGCCCGCCGGCTCGACAGCTGAGTCCTCTGCCAGGTCCAAGTTACTGTTCTTCACTGCCCCAGGAGGGGCTGACTGACAACAATCAGGGCGTTTTCATTTTTTATCATCCTCCGAAGACAGAACCACAACTGGGTTGGGCAAAACAGCCACCAGAGAGCAGTCAACAGCAGCAAACGGCAAATACATTTCCTCAGCAGGTAAGGAAACAACGGAAACATCCAACACCTCCATCAAAGCTGGTTCCTCCAAAAACACAGCAGCAGAATCCTCAGAGCTCTCCACCAACACCTCCTTATACTCAGCCATCCAAGACATACTGAGAGCAGTCCAGTCATCCCAAGGGGTCCCCCTACTGCAAGAGTTCGGGAATTTCCCCGGTGTCCTGGCCAAATTTCCCTCATTCACTAAAAATACCACCAACAGCTTAATCTGGTTCAAGGTCAGTTGGCATTCATCTGTATCCCCCTCAAAATAGGCAGGATTTGTCTAGTGCACTTACCTGGTCAACATAAACTAAATAAAATAAATAAATAAATAAAATTACAGAGCAGGCACTAGGCAAACAAACTTGGATACTCGATTAAACATACTGCTGCACTTTATGGCAGCATAGCTGAACATCAGTGATTGCAGTGCATCACCATGCATGTGTGTTCTTCTTCTGGCTGCTGTCTATATTCTGCTTTGGGGAAATGAAAACACCATGTTGGTGTCTACAGACTTTTTGTTTTAAATTACCAAAGTAGAGCCACCACCGCTTGCACCCTTCTGCTATGGATTATGATTATGCTGTGCACACTGAAATAAATGTGAACAACCATCTGATAGGTGTCATGATTATTTATTTGTATGAGTGAGCCTTCATGCTGGGTAAAGTGTAGCAGAGTGTTTACTCAGGTGTCTGAGTTTGTTTGCCTAGGAGGAGAGGGGAGACAGTGGAGGGAAGTACCACATAATAGCAGTGCCATCTCTAAATCAGAGACTACTTTACCATACAACTTTTGGTTTTGTATTTTTAATATATTTTTTATTTTGTACCTATTTTTTAACTACTGAAAAACTAGCAATGTTTGCACTAACCACTGAGCCACCTAACTGCACTTTCTAATTGCTGTGATGCACACACACTGACTAATATATGTATACATGTATTCCAGTATAACATAACAGTGCACTGTCTACACACACATAGCATTGCCACACACTAACACACATACACTACCTCATATGGCATTTCTTTACTTATACATTACTTCTAACCCTAACATTTACTGTATTTATGATGAACACTGTGTTTTGCACTAGCTCAGTGTACTAATCTATGGCATGACTGGGTAACTAAGGTAGAGGAACAGGGAGGTGTGGTGTATGTGGCCTATCCAAACTTCAGAAAGGCCTTCAACACCATCCCCCTTAGAAGGCTGATGGTAGCATTCGCCTACCCCCCATCTCAGATGTAATACAATGTCACTCCCTCCACTGCCCACCTACTCAGCATGCACCCACCACCATCTGACCCTGTATTTGGCACCTGTTCAACCCAAATATAACCCATCTTTGTTGACAGCCAGATTTGTAGACAGTGAATGGCACAAACCCTCCACTCACCACCTCAGCCAGTCGCCATCTAAATGATAGGGACTGAGCATGTCTGTACTGCAGAAACAGTGTTTCTCCAGTTTTCACATGCTCCGTCCCTGTCATTCAGTCATTGGCTGGCTGAGGCAGTGAGAAGAGGGTCTGGGCTGGTTGCTGTCTACAGATCTCACTGCCGATGAGAATGGGTTGTCTTCAGATGGGTTGGGTAATAGATGGGGGGTTGAAGTGGTGCATGCTGAGTGGGTGGGCCAGAGAAGGGGAGCATTATATTACTTCTGGGATTAGGATGGGGGGTATGACTAGACTGCCAGAGAAAGATTTGTTTGAGACATAATCCAGAATGAGGTGTCATTTGGGCTGAGATTTACCCATGTCTCGCATGGTTAGGTCATGAGGGCACAGGCTGAGTGATTAACCACGGCAGCAATGGGTAAGTCCCAGCCCAACTCACACCCCATCATGGGTTATTACGGTTGTACAATTAGGAAAAAAAAGAACTGCAGCAAAAAGTTTAAATAAAAAGGTCATGTTTCATTATTTTATGCTTAAAACAGAGAAATGTCAATACATGGCATAAAATAGTCTCTATTGAGAAGTGGCATACAATGCATTTAGGCTACAGAGGACATCACCATAGTAATTGTAAATACCAAAAGAAATGTACCAGGCTGAGCTACTGATCATTGAGGTAATTTAGCAAATATGTCATTTTTTAGTCAATTTCACTGTCACTGAGTAACTTCCTGGAACTGTGTGTTTCAAACAGAATTTGATATTGTTTTCACTAATGGCTTTTGATTTTGCAGAATGGCACAGTTAGTGGGAGAAAAGAAAATGTTTGCTTTGCGAGAGTGTGTTGAAATTCTTAGCATTCTGCATGGAATGATTTTACTTTTTTTTTCATGCAGTTGGCTGGTACTTTATGTTGTGGTAATACAAAAATTAACCCACAGCATAAAGTAGCAGCCGACCAATCAGGAAACTGAATTTATAGACCCCATTATAAAATATAACATCAGGAACTGGGTGGGAGGGGGCTACCAACAGACTGCCAGGTAATGGTTTCTTCTAACATTAGGTCAGGATGGGGGAGTCTTGATACTGTACTATTAGGAACCGCTGCTGCCAGGGGATGGTAGGGTCATGCACCACTGTGCATGTTTAGCCACAGGACCATAAGCAAAGCAAATTACATGTCTGGTGTCATGCCTGATGGGATTGGCATATTTCCCATAGGGTCCTATAGAAAGCAAGCTGCAGGTCTGGTGCCATGCTTTATGCAACACCTGCTTTGTGTATGGCCTGCAGGGCCATGTGCAAAGCAAGCTATAAATCTGGAGCAATATCCACTTATTCAGTTGCTCTGTGTATAGCCTGCAGAGCCATGCACAAAGTAAGCTACAGGTATTGGTCTGTGCTCGATGGGATATCTAACTGTATATGGCCCATGGCCATACACAAAGCAAGCTGCAGGTCTGGGGCCATGCACCATGCTTCTCCTGCTTTGCATATGAATCACAAATACATTTACAAAGCAAAGTTATTATGTCTATCTACCTAAAAAAGACAGAAAATTAATTGCTAAAAAAATTACATTTATGCATAGATTAGAGTTTACTATTAAAGTGAATAAAGTAGGGAAATGTGATACTAGGGTTTTCTGATCCCTAACTCTGCCATCTACCATCCACCATCATTGTAAATACCAATGATCTGAAGGCCATAGCACAACCCAGGTTTAATATAATAAAATATGTGAGGAAATATTTTTTCAAAGAGATGGTGGTGGACACATAGAACAGTCTTCCTGAGGACATTGTGGGGTCTAAAACTGTGGGAGAATTCAAGATTGATGGGACAGACATAAGGCAATTCTCGTGGGGGGGGGTAGGAAGAAATAGGCTGTTGGTTAACTAGGATCTGCAGTTTATCCGATAGGTAGGGAAATGGGCAGACTAGGTGGGTCAAGAAGTCCTTATCTGCCGTCAAAGTCTATGTTTCTGTTTCTAAACATCATATACAAATACCATAGTACCAGGAATACAGTTGAACATGCAGTAGTATGTTGTTGGATACATGGTCACCAGAAACAGAACTGTGGTATTATTTATGATCGAACAGCTGCTTTGTGAGTGGAAAACAGGGCCATTAATGAAGCTTACAACAGGCCTGGGGACAACATGTGTGTAATGTCAGCAGCTCTGCAAGTAGCCCAAAGGACTGTTCGTGAGGCCCTGTACAGATCCAGGGAAATGTGTGTGATGTTATAGATGCTTCAGGAGTGGCCCTAATGCCCATTTATGAAGCAGGCTATAGGTTCAGGACAATGTTTGTGATGATGGAGCTCCTTTACCAGTGGCATGCATGGCCATTCATGAAGCCCTTTTTCAGATTTTGAGCAATGTGTCTGATAATGCAGCTGCTTCATGATTTGCCCACAGGGCCATTTGCAAAGCCTGCTACAAGCCTTGTACAAAGTCCGGGACAATGTAGCTGCCTCTTGTGTCTCACAAGATACTATTCCTCATAGTATGTTATCTATGTATTATGCTCAAACATACCATACATATTAAACATGGGATGTGTTTTGACATCCAGTTTGTTGCAGTTCATGGGTGTGGTGGATGGGGGCTGGAATAACTTGGATTCACAAACCACATTTGCCTTCTTTTATTGATGTAATAATAAACCCTAATTTGTGTGTTAGCCTATTTTTTGAAGTGATTATGGTAACAATAATTTAAAGTCAAAGAGATTCTACAGTAGGCCCAGCATGTCCACACACCCCCACACACACAGGCACATTATAAGCAGGGATTAGTATGTATGTTGTGCAAACATGTGCTAATATAGACTAAATGATATGGATTTCCTATGATAGAAAGCTATTTGTAGCTTCAGTGATTATTTTGTTGGTAACTCTTGCACCATTCTCTGTTTCCTGTTCTACCTTTTGGAGCCTTAAACAAGTTTTTTTTTTCCTTATACTGCCAACTCTCCTTCTATCTTCCTGCTTCTGTCAAGTACAATGTTTAGCTAGGCTTATAATGTTCTTCTAAATGTCCAGTTTTATTGGGCCATGGAAACATAGAAACAAACAATGTCTGCAGTAAAAGACCATTGTTCTGGCCATTCTGTCAGGTTTTACCCTACCCTTCCTGATGATCTAATGTCTAGATGGGGTTTTAGCCCCCACCTCCCCCCTTGCTCCCTGCCTTACTGCTATACCCAGAGTACCAATAAAGCCTATTACTCTGTTCCAGTCATGCTTAAACTAGGGCTGTGCAAAATTAAACTTTTGCTGGCGTAATTTTGACAAAAGTCATAATTTCGCTTACACAAAATTTCAGAATGCACTTTAGCAACTTTTACTGAAATTCTGACTTACAACAATGAAATACATGTATGAAATGTGGATTATTGTAATAAACTTCAGCAGTAAAATTCTGCAGAACTAACACTGTCAGTGGTCAGTTCTGCAGTATTTTTTCCTCAGTTAAAAGATCAATGGCAAACTTGTTTTAATGAAAATAATGTCGTTCAACATCTAGTGTGTTTTATAGTATGTGTACTTACCAATTTTCAAGTGTTACTGTTGGATAGTTATTTAGTTTTCATGTTTTGTTTTCAGTGTCTGTTTCACCTTTCAACCACATTCTTTTTCAAGCAGCTACTTTTTCAAGCTTTTTGTCACTAATGTAATTTTGGAGCTATCACAAATACATAGCTCTGTTTCCCACATCTGAGTGCCATATGCCACAGGGCATTATGACAAAGTTCTAACGTTTATTGTCTCTTAATGTTTACATATTTTTTACTAACATTTGATGGTGTTATGACTAGATGTTTGCCCTGATTTGACATTGTAAGTTTTAGTTGCTTGAGAGATTTTCTAACAGAAAGTGTCTGTTATCAGTCTATTTCCTGATTCAACTGTCATTCTCTTCAGGTGCAACATTCATTTTTTTGATAAATGAAAGTTTAATCTACTGGACTGTTTTGAAATATTGCCATATTATTATTGTTGAGTTACAATATATCCAACATGGATTAGATACAGATTGCAGTCTTTTCTGTCTTACTGAATATTGCTTTTTCATGTGTCAGACATGGTGATTACTAAAATAACAGCTCTCATACATGAATGTATTTGACATTAAGGGATGTTTGTCAGCAGTGGTCATTATTATAAATAAATGATGTGAATGGCTTCCGGCTCTAAGTGCTGCATTCGCTTTGTGCTGCTTGTATTCCTTTAACTCCTCCTTCTGCTACCTGCAGCTTAGGCATTCAATGCAGGCAACACCTTGGCTCCTGTCCTCAACATGGCCATAACTTGCATGGGGATCAGTGCCTGTTTAGGCTGGAATGCTAGAAAAAGAGGTGGCCAGTTGTAATGTTGAAATGGCTCACACTCGCAGTGTGAGTGACCTGGCACAGTTCAGGTTAAGATCCCTGCACCTGAAATCATTCATAGTCTGCAATATATACAATTGAGATTGATTAGATAAATGATAAACCATACATTTTCTACAAAGATCTGTACCAAATGTGTAACCTGAATCCATTCAGACTTGGAATTTCCTCTTTCTTATAGACATTTTTATGTGCAGCTATTACTGTGAAATTAGCACATTTTGGAGGCTGATTTTTTTCCCTTTGCAAGTTTATTGGACAATAGGTTCAAGCCATCAAACATTTAACTACGATGAGAGGCCTTTCTTATGGCTGCATTTGTTACCAAGCCATTAAGTGATGGAAATGTTTCAAGAGTGGTGGAAGAAGATTACGTATGAGGTAGATTTTCTCTCCTGTTATTTGGGCAGTTCTCTTCTCTGCATCAGACTGAAGAAATCCACTGGACAAAACAACCACTGAAATACACCACCAATATGTACTTAATGATACTTTTCTTGTGCTGGGTGTGATAACAATGCTTTTTAGTTGATGCATTAAATAATATTTGGAAAATATAGTAGCATCAGTCAGTGAGTGCATTTAATGTAAAAGTTTAACTTATTTTTACAATGTATTTGTTAGTTGTAATATGCTTGTGTTTTAAACCATACATTAGTGTCAGCACACTGTTTGATTATACCAGCCATATATTCGAGCCAACTGTGTTTGGAGGTATTTAGTAAAAGTGAATCATATAGTAGGGATGTTGGCAATTTGTTTTACAAATTCTTATACTTTCTGGAGCAGGATAACAATGTTTAGCACTTTTACTGAATTATTTAAATTTAAAATGATACATAAGGAATCCCTTTACAGAAGTCACAGTGCTATGTTCTCAACTTCTAGGATGTGAGCATTGATAGCAACTTAATAGACTTCTTTGAAAACTAGCAGTTTGTTGTGTAAAAACCTTTGCACTACATCTTGCATACAAGAGGCCAGTTTGTGGAGTTACTTATATTCACAGTATATACAGTACTGTAGCACAGCATCATCCATGAAACTGCATGAACCTGGTCCCAGTTTATCGATTGCTCATGTGTAATAATGCAGTTGAAATAAAAATGTGACTTGTAAAAAAAAAATAACGTGAATTTTCATTAGAGAGGCTTTTTTTTTAAAAATGAAACATCACAGTTGCTGAATTATCTTGAGTTAGTATTATTTCTATTGCACTGTGAGTATATTCCATTCCTGAGCCTTCTGTTCTACGACTATCTGAAAAAAAACAGCTCAGCATTATCATTATTTAATTATTTGATAACTAGCTAATCATTCTGAAAAAATACTTTCTGCATCTCTAATATTATGGCACAGTATTAGTAATCATTTGCAGTAAAGTATTGTTTCCTTCTGAACGTGGATCGAACCCCCCGCCCCCCGCCTTGCACACACACTTTTACTTACTTTCTGACTTAGGTCATTAGCGCTTTGTTCTGCTTGTCTCAGTCTTAATGTTTGATAACAAAGCAGCTATCAGTCATTCTATTCCTATGTGGAGTGTTTTCTATGGTGGTCAAATAATATTTACTGGTGGAGAGTCTAGCATTCAAAAATATAGGTACCAGTACAGTTGTCATGGGTTCCCAAAACACAGAAATTATTTGGTATTTGGCTCTGTGATAAAACCATATATAACCCCCTTATTTTTGGTAATTTTTGTTAATGTTTCAAATGTGATTTAATGTATAATAAACTGAAATTGCAGCATGAACAAGAGGGTGAGCAAGGCTGAATTGCTGGCAGATGAAAGTGCCAAATTAAGAATGTGCAGTTTCTAAAAGATAATGCTTTCTATATGAACCTCAACAGTTTCGGACATTTCTTGATTACCAATATTTTTGGAGTTTACATAGCATGCTATGCTAAATGAAGGTAATTGAGCATACAGGTTACTCGACAACAAGAAGTTGACCTAATCTACACTGTTCCCACTTGATAATGATACAGCCGATATGTGCAGAGATGTTTGCTGCAGACCTGATGGAATAGAGCATATTATTTATGATAAACTGATGTATAGATGAATTTTATGTCCTGGTGCTAAAAGTGACCTTCTCTTTCAAATGGATTTTTGATACTGCCACTGAGACTAAGCAAGAATAGTTTCTGAGCTATATGCCTCTGTTAAGTATGACTCTCTGTGAGCAACCATAAAGGGTTCCATGAAAGAATAAAGCCTTTCATCATGGATAGGTACGCTACCCAGTTGGAAAGGGACCATGTCTACTCTCCAGCTTAGACACCATTTGTGGGAGGAAGGGCAGAGTACTTAGGCACCCATTCCATCATGCTACTGTTTGAAGAAGCACCTTGTGGCAACTGCTTTGCAAGATGTGAGAGCAAATAGTAATAATCATAAAAAAAAATGGAGGAGATAAAACCTTAATTGAAATTAGGCAGACTGCCTGCCAGTATAGCAAGGGAAAAAACTCGGTGTTTTTTTTTCTTGAATTTCCTTTACTTAGCCACCCTGCATTCAAACCCACTTCTACCAGGACTTCATGTATTTGCTGGGGGGGGGGGGAGCAGGTGTGAGGGTACTACTAACTACAGTATATGCACTCAAAGACTAAAATGAATGGTGAAATACTGTCTCTTAGTAATGCAGTTCTAAATAATGACCCCTCCCCCCCCCGCACACACTCACCAACAAAACACGCTTTTGGCATTATTTAGATGTTTCTGATAAGTCAGATGTTTTAGTAAAACTGGTAAAAAATAGAAAAAATAGCAAGACTACAAATTATTACATGACACAAAGCAATCAGATTGACATACTATGACAGGTTAAAACATGGCAACTGTCAGATGACTGCTAAAACATGAACATTGTCTCAGACAGAATAGTAGATGTTCACTGAACTGAATAGCAAATATTGTGAAAAGTTTACCATTCATCTATAGGCATTTGGGATTCTTTGCCAGTATCTGAACTTGTGGTGTCAGAGTATTCCACTTACCTCAGAGATTGCACTGGTGCTTGACATCACAGGCTCAAAAGAATAGGGCTTACAAACAGTCCCCAAAACAAAACTGATGGACTCATCAAATTCATCAGATGAAGACTTTGTAACTAGGATTAGCAAAGCAAATATAGCAGTGTTTGGATTGCTCTGGGTATTTTAAATAAATTTGCAAATCACTAGACAATGCAGCACATGGTATCACTGCACCCTATTCAGTGCGCTAGTAAGGAGGAGAAGGTGTGCTTGGTCACAGATGACTCAAAGACATGTAACAGTGTGGACACACTGAAGGGACTTGACAGGATGAGAGAGGACCTTAAAAACTGGAGCAGTGGTCCAAGGTGTGGAGACTGGGATTAAACTTGGGACATGTCAAATTATGCATTTGGGGAATAGGAACCCATGTGGTAAAATATATGCTCAGTAGTGAAGAAATAGCAAACACAGATCAAGTGAGAGACTTGGATGTCATCATTATGACTGACTTCAAAGTGACAAGTCAGTGCCAAAAGGTGGTAGGAAAGGCCAACAGACTGCTGGGGTGCATAGGATAGGATATTATGAGCAGAAAGAGGGAGGTCATTGTTCCTCTGTACAAGACGTTGGTTAGGCTGCACCTTGAGTACTGCATCCAATTCTGGAGGCCATGCTTCAAAAAGAACTTTGCAAGGGTGAAGCTGTCCAAAGGAGGGCTACCAGAATTATTCATGGGCTACATGGGAAAGCATTTCAGGACAGACTGAGGGATCTCAATATGCACTCTCTGGAGGAAAGGAGGGAGGGTGGGGATATGATTGAGACTTTCAAGTATCTAAAGGGGATTAACAGGTACAGGAGGGAGATTTGTTTTAGAGGAGAAAGGGCTCAGCAACTATGGGTCATGACATGAAGCTGGAGGGATGACTATTTAGGGGCAATACAAGAAAGTACTTTTTCACGGAGAGGGTGGTGAATGCCTGGAATAAACTGCCAGATGTAGTGGTAAGTGCTGAAATTGTCTCAAGTTTTAAGCATGCATGGGACAGGCATGAGGGGATCCTGAATGTGTGGGGTGATGGTGTCATAGCAGAGGGCGTCAAGGGAATGCTCAGGCAACACTCGGGCAAGGACGGGGATACTCAATAAGTAGGAGCATCCTAGGACAGACTGGCTGGGCCATAGTGGTCCTTATCTGCTGACACTTGCAGGTATGTCTGTATGCATATATGTAACCTCCCACACCTCCAAATTGATGTTGCAGTGTATTCTGACAATTAGTCTGGTCCATGTAGAGATGGGGCATCACTGCATGCTGAACCTATCTTAAAACTGGATGAAATAAAAAAAAAATTACATTCAACACTGATCACATAGATTTATCCAGTACACCCAGTACACCAGAATGAAGACATAGGTCAGTAAAAATTTGTATTTTATTATTTGAACAAAAATGAGTGTGCCATTGGTCTATAATACATTAATACTTTAATCCACAATTCATAAGTTCTTTTCACAGTTCTGTGAGTCACTGAACTGTGGAAGGAATGTATGAATTGTGTATTAATGAATTAGCAAAACTGACCTCTGAACTGCAGAATATTTAGATGCATTACACAATAATCCATTAAACTGTGAAATAGAATGTTGTAGTTCATATGCATTATTCCTCAGTTCAGTGAACAAACAAAACAGGGTGAAAATCTGCCAAACACATTTGGAAGATTCTGATCTCACCAATGGCTGACATTTGAAAAATGTCATAAAATTTACAAAATTCTGTGAAAGTTCAGTGGAAGTAGCATTTGCAACTTTCTCCCAGCTATAGCTTAAACCCATCACTTTTTTTTGTGCCCACAACCTCTGCTAGTAAGCTATTCCATAGCTCATCCACTCATTCCAGAAGTAAAACATAACCTCCTGAATTCCCTCTCCCTAGACAGCTTCAACATGTGTATTCTTGTTTTTGACCTGCCATCATGTTAAACTGTTCTCCACAGTTTACCTTACTCATTCCTTTCAGGAACTTGAAGCTCTATGTCATGACGCCCCACTTCTTTTTGTCCTCCAGTGAGCACATGTTCAGCAATCTGAGAAAATCTTCATAGGATCTCCCTGTTACCTTTGAATCACTTTGGTTACTCTACACTGCATCATCTCCAGCCTGTCTGTGTCATTCCTTAGGTGGGGACTTCAGAACTTGGCACAGTATTTTAGGAGTGGTCTCACCAGTGACCTACAAAGTGATAGGATTACCTCTTTTCTCTTGCTTTCAAACCCCCTTTCAATACATCCAAACATTCAAGTGTCCTTGCTGTAGGCCTTGTTACATAACTACTTTATTTTAGGTAGTTACTTATGATGACTCCCAGGTCCTTTTCCTCTGAAGCAGTGCCCAGATTAACCCATCTTATTTAGTTTTGTGTCCTGCGGTTCTTGTTCTCTATTTTCATCACCTTGGACTTTTTCACATCAAATTTCAACTGCCATGTCTTGGACCATGTCTGTAAACTTTGCAGGCTCCTCTGCAACTTCCTTACCCCCTATTCGCTGTCTATCCCATCACAGAGCATAGTGTCACCTGTGAACAGACATATCTTGCCCTGTATTTCTTCTACTATGTCAATGATGAATATACTGAAAAGGTTTAGTCCCAGGACTCTCTTTCATCCTCTTGCTCCTCCCAGCTCCATACCCCTCTTATTTATCCTCCTTTCCTATCTATCTTGCTTGTTTAGCAGTTTGCCATTTATGTTACTGTACATACTGTATATAACTGTGCCTTTTGCTTATCATATTACTGTACTTTGTTTATACTATATATTTATTCCCACCCTCGTTCCCCCAGGATACTTCTGGAAATGAACTTTATGGCTCAGTATGCATTTCCTGGTAAATCTTTTCAATAAATAAATAAATAAATAGTCCAGATGCAAGTTAGTGTGGTATTCAAAAGCCCCCACTCAAATCTCTGACAAGGTGTGGTGTTCCGTAATAGCAATAGCCAAAGGTTTGATCACCAGCACAATATAGCATTGGCAAATGGGTGCAACCCCACCTAATGCCTTTGTGTAAGAGAAAAAGGAATGACAAAAGAGCTTTCATTAGGACTCTGGGAGTGAGGAAGGTGTATAGGGAAGACAGCCAGCCTCTAAAGATAGTTCTAAAAAATAATTGGAAGAGGATTGTGTGAAGCTATTCCCACTGAAGCAAAAACAAATGGCTTATTGAAATCCACTGGATTGACTGCACAGGTGAGGGAAGGGAGAAGGCTACCAGGGAGAGATTTACTAGGGTATAGATATGATCAGATCTAAGTCTCACCTTGCCAAATATAATTTGGGAAGGGTGTAAAAGCACTGGGAGGTGTTTCTGCAATCTGAGTGCCAGAACCTTTGCCAGGAGTTCGGCATCAGCATTAATCAGGAAGGCTGGCTGATAACTCACTGGAAGAAGAGGCTATTTGCTAGCCTTTTAGAGAAATGTAGTTATCACTTCTGATGGAATGGGAAGGGAGGAAGGGTGCCCTTCTCATCAGCAACTTTATATAGCTTTATTTTATTTTATTTTATTATACTGTATTTGATGATTCAGAATACAACCTTTGAGTCAAGGACTCTTTTGCAAAGGCTCCATGTCAAAAAACAATTGGACAATTACAGCAATGTACATGGTAGGTGAGGTTAACACAATAGAATACAATAGGTATAAAAAGTTAGACATATTTTACAGCATTGTACATAAAGTGATACAGCAGGCCACAAAGGGCCATAATTAAACAGGTAACAGTGGGTTCTACAGGAATTATACAATCATTATTACATTTAGTACAGAGTGGTACAGCAGGCTATGGGGCCTTAGTCATACAGGAAGTTCATACAGAAATAATTCCAGGGTTTAAAAGTGGCACTAGGTCATTTACATAAGGGAGAAATCAAATGAGACAATGTAGTCTGAAAATACTTGGTTGGACGGGACTAAACATTTCAAGATGAGTGGCAGTGGCAAGGGTCATAGGCATTCACATTTGGAATGCTCAATGAGATGGTTTCTAAGGGCCAGTTTGAAAGGGCCGACAGTAGGTAGATGGTTGATGGCTACTGGAAGCTCACTGAGTGATGGGGGAGCGGTCTGGTATAAAAAGGACCTTTGATACAATTATGTTCTATAGTGGGGCACACAGAAGGCAGACCTAGTGGTAGTTCTCGAGGCACGGGATAAAGATACAATGGAGTCCAGGGAGTCAAGAATGGGGGGGGGTGACTTGAGGGATATCTTTTTTCTGAGGATACAGGCATAATATTTGAGTCTGGCATCCAGATTTAGCCATCCTGCAGACTTGTGCAAATTGCAGGTGTGGGTCAGTCTGTTGTGACCTGTGACCAGCCTGCAGGCCTTACTCAGGGAGTTTTTAACCCAGGAGTGGGAGGTTGGATCAGCTGAGCCATATATCACCAGGCCATAGTCAACCAGAGAGAGAACATATGATGATACAGCCAGGTGGAGAGCCTCGGCCATCAGGAAGTGTTTATGCCACTAAAGCAGGTCAATCCTGGAGTTGAGCATGGACAGAAGGCCATGGATATGGTAGTGATATGTGAGATGAGAATCAAGAGTTAGCCCCAGGTATCTGAAAGAGTAAACCTGCTCAAAGGGGACATTTGCAGAGCTATGGATGATAGGTTGTGATGTTGACTGTGATGGTAGATAAATACCATGGCTTTGGTTTTGCTACAATTGAAAACTAGTTTGTGAGCAACAAACCAGGATTCAATGGTATTGAAATGCTTTTGGAGTATAGTTTGGAGAGTGTTTGAGTTGGGATGACATTCAAAGATGACAGTATCATCTGTGTATAAGAGTATGTTACTGGAGCATGATAGGTGAAGGGGGTTTAGGAATAAGCTAAAAATGAGGGGGGCAAGTATAGAACCTTGGAATACTCCTGAAAGAACTGGGTTATGAGAAGAGAGGGTCAATCGTGACCTGTTGTGTTCAGTCAGTGAGATAGCTGGCAAACCAGGATACTACCTCAGGGGTGAGGCCCATTGATAGAAGGGAGTGGAGCAATAGAGCGTGATTGACAGTGTCAAACACTTTGGTAAGATCTACATGGACAGACCCTACCAATTGTCTGCTATCGAGGGCACAGTGAATGAAGGATGTTTACTCAAGTAGTGCAGTAGTGGTGATGTGTCCACTGTGGAAACCATGTCGAACTGCAGATAAAAGGCCATGGTTAGAGAGACAGTCTGTAAGCTGATCAGAGACAACTTTCTCTAGTGCTTTGGAGAGTGGGGGCAGAATGGAAATGGGCTGATAGTTATTTGGGATAGTGCAGTCTCCTCCCTTGTGCAGAGGTGTAATGACAGCACATTTCCAAGCAGATTGGAACTGCCCAAGACAAAGTGATAGGTTAAGAATTTTAGTAAAGGGAGGAGAACATCCTCCACAGTGAGTCTTAAGCATTTTAGGTCCAAAGAGTCTCCAATATGCCTGGACTTACTGATGAATCTAGAGATATATTTTCTAGCGAGTTAGGGAAGATAGTTCTAAGGTGGAAAGAGGGGGGCATTCAATAAAGCTGGAGAGGGGTTTGTAGTTGAGGGGGTGTAAAAGAAATTAGAGGGCAATGCTTTGCTAAGATCCAAGAAAGCCTCCTGGACAAGATTTCCATCAATAGTAAGCTGGCGGGGGGGGGGGATGGACTACTTTCCCAATGATCTTCTTAATGTTGTGCTAGAAATCATGGCCAGAGCCCCAGGTAGTCGAAAGGCCTTGGTGGTAGTAGGAAGAGGCTTTGGATTGGTGGATCACTCACGTACATTTGTTTCTGGCTTCTCAGTAGAGTTGCCTGTCCCCAGGATGCTTGGAGTAGAGTGCTCTGAGCCAGAGGTTATCACATTGACACATCATTTCAATCAGGTCCAGGGAGACCCAGAGATTGCTTTTTGTTTTTTGTATATTGCTTTCTTAGGGAGGCAAAAGTGTCACAGGCATGGACGAAAGTACTGATGAAGTGAGAAAGGGCAGTATCCATATCTATAGCATTGAAAATGGGGGAGCAGTCACAGGAGAGGAGGAAGGCTTTAAGTTTGCATAGTACACCTTTTTTTAACCATCTAAGGTAGGTGAGGGTGGGTGGGGAAGGTAGAGGACTAATTTGACCACAGACAAGTGATGGGGGACTGGTCACTAGGGGAGTCTGTGAGGACTGAGACCTGGGAGATGTGTTTAGGATGATTGGTGAAGATAAGGTCCAGTAGAGTGGATGTGCCAGTTTTGTTGTTTATTTCATAGGGGACTGGACTAGCTGGACAAGATCCATGGCAGTGGCCGAGTCTTTGAAGGCTTTAGATGACCAAGTCAGCCAATCTACATGATAGTTTCTGCCTTGCTGGGTAGGGATGCTAGTGAGGACAGGATTTCATCAAAGGCTGGCTTTTGGTTATGTGGGGGAATATATGAGACCACAAGATTTATATATTTTTTTCTGGTTGCCTAACATTATTTTGATGGCAAGGGCCTGGGTGCCAAGAGTAAGGGACGGGAGGGTGAAAGTGATAGCTTGTGGGGTGTTTCTTATATAAATTGCACAGCCCACCTTTTTTTCCAGATCTGTCAGCTCTAAAGATAGCATAGCCATCCAGTGACACTGTAGAGTCTGGGATACCTTGTGAAAGCCAGGTTTCTGTCAGGGCTATGATATCAGGGGAGTGGAGAATGATTCAGGCCTGAAGGGGGTAATTTTGTTCAGCAGACTATGGATATTCATTGAGGCAATAAGAAGACCATTAGTATTCTTACCTAGTTGGGGGCGGAACACAGGAGGTCAAGGGTTAGAATGGACATTCCGGGATAGAAGGAGAAGGAAGAGAGCATATCACAGTAGGGATGCTCTGAGTTGTTTATTGAGGCAGGGGGCATGTTGGGATGTGCGGAGGGGTGCAGCAGCAAATGTGAGTACAAAGAGGGAGAGAATAGTGGGGGCTATGAGGAGAAAGGGAGGGTGGGTAGGAGAGAGATGAGCAAGCGGAGGGGTCAGAAAAGTCATTACAGAAGGATGGCTAGCAGTACCGTGTGATACACAGAGTCAAGCAGTTGCTGGTTCACTTACTGGCAAACTTGGATGACAAGCTTGGAGTGGATAAGGGTGGCTGGAAGGCTACATATTAGAAAAAGAAGACATGGTAGACAGCCAGCCAAAAAGAGTAAGTGGCCTAAAATTGTAGGGTAGTTAGGAGGGTAGAAAACCAGGGCAGACACTATGCCGTAGGGGAAAGGAGCCTGCTTTAGGTGCAGAAGGTACAGGGTTCGAAACCGGCAAAGATAGTTCCAGGGAAATGCACAGAGACAGCCAGGTCAGAGAGAAAAGGGAGGTAGAAACAAGTATCTGAGGCAGGTGAAATTGAGGAAAAGGGGAGGTACAATATTGACTACTAGTGGGCAGTCAGTATAACCTGTAAATGGAAAAGTAAGGTGATTGACAGAATTTGTGGGGGTGTCATGTGTTTGATCATGTGGCCTGGGTGACATGTTGAGGAGGTGGTTGGGGCGGGTGGAGTTGACGCTAAGCCTTGAGAGGTAAACATCCTCCAGGGTGTTCATAGCACTATGCAAGGAAGCTGGTGGAATTACCTCTTGCAGCCCAGGCAGTTCACTCTTACTGGTGCGAGTGTTCAGCATCTGTGGGGGATCCTGTGGGCCTGATGTTGGAAACAAAGAACACATATCAGGTTATTCTGATCTTGCAGGAAGGTCAGAGCCCCGACTGTGCATGCACGACTGTTGGGAGCAATGCTGGGGGGGGGGCGGGAGTTCTCCTGCCCTTCGACTCTCATCAGCACCAGTAGACAGCTATGTAACACTAGAAATAGCACAGGGACATCCAGAAATGCTGCAGGTAAGCTGCCTAAGTCCACACATGCTGTACCCTCAAATTACTTGCTAGAACATGCTGAAATACATAATGCAGGCTAGCAGCTTAAAGTACCAGTGCTACACAGTGCTAAACTATAGGAAAGCAGAGCGAGATTACAGTGTTGCCAGAATCTATCTGTCCATGTTGGCATTTACACCCTCCAGCCTTTTGCATATGTGACAGATATTTAGATATTTGGAGTAGCAGTTTGTATAAATTTGCAGTGATTTCATGCCAGCCCTGAGATTTGTGGGGAGATAGAGATGCCAAGGCTTACTTTATTTCTTCGACAGAGAATGGGGGATCTGACTCTGCTCCACACTCAAGGGAAGAAGGCAAAGCAAGAACTAAAAGGCTTCATATTGTCCCAGATCCTTAGAGCCCAATGAACAGTACAAGGCCACGTAGAAAGCTGCCATGGTGGTGTTGATGTCTTCCTGTGAGGTATGTGTTTTACTAGAGGTGTCTTGCAGGACTGGAATAAATCTGTTGGCTTGCTGCTTGAGCAGCTGATATGAGAGGAGTTTTCCTGCCTTCTCTCCACCATCCCAGTGCCAGTGTTTCAAGTAAATATTGTGAGCTCCACCTTTCATGAAGTTAGAGCATCTAGTTGGGTTCTAAGCCCTGACAGCTCTGCTAACGGGGAATTAGGAGGAATTGTATGGTGGGGAAGGGGTGACAGCTTTATACTCCTTTACTTGTTCCACCAGTTTGGCCTCTAAGCTGTATATTTTTCCTCTCTCTTTTCATGCCTCCTTGATGTGGAGGCCATGACATTGCCCCACAATGTAGCTTTAAAGTCTTCCAGGAGGCTCACCACTGACACCTCATTATTATTGTTAAAACAGAAATGAACTATGTTCCTTCCTTGTCTCGGTTGACAAACTGCAGGTCATTTAGAAGAAGTTCTAGGTGCCATGACAAGGATCAAGGGAGCTGGGAACCCCACACCATATAGAGCATGGTCAGAGGACAGTGGGGATATGTGGGATGAAATTGCCACCTGTGATACCATTGAGGATGCCAACAGTAAGTCCAGTTGACTGGAAGAGACATACATCACTGAAAAGTAGAATTAATCCTTCACCATCAGATTAAGGATCTGCCAAATTTGTAAGGGCAAATTTGGACTTTAAGAATTTTAACACCTCCACTGTCCACACATGCCATTCAGCTGCTCCTGTTGAGGGATCCATAGCAGCACAAGGTGGAGGTTAAAATCCCCATTCAGTAATGTGGGTCACCACCTGTAGCAAACTGAGCTAGTGCTTGACCAAATTGGTGAAAAACATCAGGAGTGTCCTTGTTTGGAGTATAGATGTTGTCCAAGATTAGGGACCCCACTAGGGTGTAGATCCGTACCAGGAACCATTTTTCTTTCACATAAGCTCTTTGATCTGCTATTGTCTAACATAGGGCCTTGTGTAAAAGGATGAAAATCCCCCTTTTGGAACATGCAGTGCAGCTGTGAGCCTCCAATCCTGCCCATTCCCTCCTACATTTTACGGCCACCTGTGTGAATAACTTAGTCTCCAGCAGGAAAACCACTTGAGCTCTGAGTGATTTGATCCTAGTCATAACTTTCTCCCATTTCACCAATGAGTTCAGGCTGTTCACATTCAAAGATATACGCCAGCTGTCAGCCACTAATTATGAAAGATGGAAAGAAACAGAGGTGAAACATGGGACCTAAATACAAGAATTCAAGGAGTGGAGGCGGCACTACAAAATTTCCCAGGTAAGCAGATTCAGTTACAAGAGACAAGTGTACCATGACCAATGACATATGTTTAATACTTAACATCAAGAATCATACATGTAACTAGAAAACAATGTGTTTATTCTTATACAGAACAACCACTAGTATCTTTTGACAATTAAAAAAAATAATCTTTTATGATATTTTATAATGCTTGAAATTATGTTTTAAATAGCTGCAAACCTTGAACTGTTACTCACAGTAACTTATTTATTTTAAATTGAAATCTTAGAGTCTATCCAGCATTTATTGAGCCTAATGATACCGTTGTGTGGTGTTTCTACATGTCTGTACATGTTGAAATAATATGTAGTTAAAAATGTCAGGACTGAGACTGCACATGCAGAGACACTGTAACTAGATGGTCAGCCATTGCATCCTGCTCCCCGGCAACAATAAACCACAGAACGTGCATCTGCCGGAGAGAAAATGGCTTCCACATGGTTCAAATCCCCTGCAACAGACAATTATTTGGTGGTAGCCAGTGTGAAATTGGCAAAAGCGACATAGAAAACAGATCATAGATCATAGAGAAACATTGGTTTTGTCAACCCTAAAGAAAAAATGTAGCTCACTCTTCCCCCTTAGCTGCTGGTGGTCTGACATTAAGCAAGGAAAAAGGAGGCTACTAAAGAAGATAGGAAGTTGCTGTCCCAGAACAGGAAGGGTGAGAGTTGTAAGGAGAGGAGAGAGTAAGCATACAGAGAAACAGGAGAGGGGGCACAAAATAAGACATGATAGGAGTGGTGCAGTGCAATGGCTGTGGGGCGGCAGTGTTCCGGGAGACATTCTGGAGGCTGCGATGCTGCCCTATTTGCAGGCACCTCTCTGGTCTGAGAGAGGAGACTGCTCATCTCCAGGCTGACCTGGCTAGGGTTCGTGAAACCTCCTCCCCCACCCAGGGGCCACCAGGGCCAATGTCACTACCTCAGAGGTTGCCAAGAAAGAGGAGAGGCTGGACCAGGGTGGACTCAGGGAGGGAGAGGGTGGTGGAACAGTGTTGCATCCCTCCAGCTGTACCTCTCCACAATTCATTCACTCTTCTGGTGGATAGTGGCTCCTCTATGGAGGCACCTGCAGTGGAGACCAAGGAGGATGCTGGGAACCTTCACAAATGAGACCCACAGGAGGGTGGCATGGGACCCTACAGGGGAAGAAAACAACTCCTGGTGGGGGACTCAATCATTAGGGGGGTAGAAATGGGTGAGGAAGGGGAGAGGGAGGTAAGGTGCCTTCCTGGTGACATGGCTTGGAGGGACAGGAAGCGAATCCTCAGGATCGTGGGAGGAGCTGCATGAAGGAGGGAGCTGGATGTCATTGTCCACCTAGGGACAAATGACCTGGCTAGGAGTAGGATCAGAGTAGTGCAAGAGGAGTTTATAGAGTTGGGGAGGGGCCTCTTAGACAAGTAGCACTTACGGTAACCTCCTCGGAGGTGCTGCCTGTCTATGGCAAGGGTGATGCTAGGGCATTCCTCACCAGGTAATTCAATGAGTGGTTGAAAAACTGGTGTGAAGGTCAGGGTTTTGGCTTCACTGGGTACTGGGGAGCCACCTGGAGGGATGCAGACCTATACTGGTGCGATGGTCTGCATCTGTGTGGGGGGGGGGGCCAGGATCCTAGGTGAGAGGTTTAAATGCTTCATTGGCAAGCATTTAAACTAGCCAAGTGGGGAGGCACTGAAAAGGAGCAGGGAAATCCCAGCCTCCCTCCACAAAACATGGTAATTAGTGAGGTAAACACCAAGGTAGAGAAGTTATTAGGGAGCAGGACAGAGGTAAATGTAAAAAAAAGGCAAAGGCAGTAAGGACAGGAATGGGACTAAAAGGGGTAAGGCTATCAAAAGGTGGAGGGTGATGAGTACCAATGCCCATAGTCTGTGTAACAAGCTCCCTGAACTAGTGGCCTTGATGGAAGAGGGTTGCCTGGATATTGTGGCAGTCACAGAAACATGGTACACAGAGAACCATGACTGGGATGTCAACATATCAGGATACACAATCTACAGGAGGGATAGGGAGGGTAAAAGAGGAGGAGGAGTAGCTCTCTATGTAAAGGAAGGGAAGGGATCAAAGCAACAGAACTAAAGAGTAAACAGGGAGCAGATGAGGCACTCTGGGTCACCCTGGAGACAGGAAATGGCACCACAATCTGCATGGGGGTTATATACAGACCCCCATCTCAGGGGGAGGGAATGGACAAGGAAATGATAGAAGGCTTCCTTAGAATGGCAGAAAAAGGGGAGATACTGTTGATGGGGAACCTGAATATGCCAGATGTTAACTGGAGCACCTTTGCTGCAGGCACATCCAAGAGCAGGGTCATTCTTGATGCCCTACAGGGGGCATGCCTCGGGCATCTAGTATTGGAACCCACTAGGGAGGGAGCAATCTTAGACCTGGTAATCTCAAATGGGGACAGACAAAGAATCTCAGATTTAGAGGTGGGTTGCCATCTGGGAACAAGTGACCACCAAACAGTGTGGTTCACGATAAACACAGCCATACAATCAAGTCATACAAAAGCAAGAGTATTGGACTTTAGGAGAGCTGACTTTGGGAAAATGAGAGAGTGCCTTAGAAAAGCACTAGCAAACAGGCAAGGAGGGGTGGAGGAACAATAGGGAGTAATCAAAACAGCCATCACAGAGGCAACAAGCCTTTGTATAAAGCAAATCAATAAAACACAGTGAAGGAAAAAATGCTATGGTTCTCAAAGAGGTGGCTGGGAAGGTTAAGGAGAAAAGGATAGCATTCAGGAAATATAAGGAAACACAGAAGGAGAAGGACAGAGAACTTTATCAGTTAAAGCAGAAAGAGGCTGGAAGGCAGTCAGAATAGCAAAGGCCCAAACTGAGAAAGGATAGCCAATTCTGTTAAGAAGGGGGATAAGACCTTTTATAGGTACATTAGTGAGTGAAGAAAGACCAAAGGAGGGATACTGAGGCTTAATAAAGGGAAGGGAATGTGGGTAGAGGGCGACAGTGAAAAAGCAGGGATACTGATCGAATATTTCTGCTCAGTATTCACAAAGGAAAGGAAGGGAAAGGTACCTAAACCAAAAAAGAGAAACACTCTGAAGACGGGGGTTGATACCAGTCCATTTACAGAAGAAAGGGTTCTGAAAGAACTAATAAAATTGAAGGTGGACAAAACAATGGGGCCTGATGGGATTCACCCAAGAATTCTAAAAGAACTAAGGGTAGAACTAGTGACACCGGTGACTACTCTCTTTAACAAATCATGGGAGGATGGGGTGGTACCTGAGGACTGGAGGATAGCAGATGTGATTTCTTTTCACAAAAGTTGGAGCAGAACAGAGGCAGGAAACTACAGACCAGTTAGTTTGACCACAGTGGTAGGGAAAATGATGGAATCACTTCTGAAGGAAAGAATTGTTGACTACCTAGAGGCCAGTGGGGAACAAGACACAAGGCAGCATGGATTCATGATGGGAAGGTAGTGTCAGACGAATCTAATAGATTTCTTTGACTGGGTGACCAAAGTAGTAGACCAGGGAGGGGCTGTGGACATGGCCTACCTAGATTTTAGCAAGGCATTTGATACAGTCCCACACAAAGATTAATACAAAGTTAGCCAGCCTTGGAGGGCCCCAAGGTGGTAGCCTGGATAAAAAATTGACTAGACAACAGGACGCAAAGGGTAGTAGTAAATGGAGCACACAGTGAAGAAAGGAGAGTTACTAGCGGGGTACCGCAGGGCTCAGTACTGGGACTGGTCCTTTTTAATGTCTTTATAAGTGACATTGCAATGGAACTGGAAGGAAAAGTATGTCTCTTTGCAAATGACACAAAGACCTGCAAAAGGGTTGATACACAAGATGGAGTGGAAAGGATGAGAAGGGACTTGGCAAGGTTGGAGGAATGGTCAAATGTATGGCAGCTCAGATTCAATGCAAAGAAGTGCAAGGTAATGCACATGGGAAACAAAAACCCAGGGGAAGAGTACACAATGGGGGGTAAAATACTGACAACAGTAAAAATGGAAAGGGACCTGGGGGTAATTATATCAGATGACCTTAAGGTGGGCAAGAAATGTGAGAAGGCAGTAAGGAAGGCTGGGGGATACTGGAATGCATAAGAAGAGGTATCAATAGTAGAAAACAGGAAATTGTTATCCCTCTGTACAGACAGTTGGTGAGACCCCATCTGGAGTATTGTGTGCAGTTCTGGAGACCCCATCTCCCCAAAGACATAGACAGAGTGGAGGCTGTCCAGAGGAGGGCAACCAAAATGGTGCAGGGTCTGCACCAGAAGACATACGATGAAAGTCTAAAGGAGCTTAATATGTATACCCTTGAGGAAAGAAGGGAGAGAGGGGACATGATAGAAACTTTCAAGTACCTCAAGGGAATCAACAAAGTCTAAGAGGGTAGCATCTTTCAGAAAAAAGAGATTTGCAAGAACAAGGAGGCACAATTTGAAGATAGAGGGGGGACGGTTCAGAGGTAATGTGAGGAAGTATTTTTTCATGGAAAGGGTTGTGGATGTGTGGAACAGCCTCCCTGAGGAGGTAGTGGAGTCAAGAACAGTGGGGGAATTCAAGAATGCATGGGACAAACATAAGGCAGTCCTAGTGGGGGTAGGAGGAAGTAAGCCATTGGTTAACTAGGATCTGCAGCTTATCTGTTAGGTAGGAAAATGGGCAGACTAGGTAGGCCAAGCGGTCCTTATCTGCCATCAAATTCTGTGTCTATGTTTCTATTAGAAGAGAGCAAGGCTAAGGCAGGTCCTGGGACTGATGTGGGCACCACCCAGAAGGCCACTCTGGAGGCAATGGAGGCATTAGGACATATGTTCTCAGGACAGGTCCTTGACAACTTGTGTCCCAAGCTTGAAGCACTGGCTGTGAAAATTGATAGCCTGGCTGAGAAATATGATGAGCAGGCAGGTTGTCTGTTTAAATCTGAAAGCAGACTTTCCACGATGAAAGACAAGATGAGGCCTATCCCAACAAAAGTCACCAGGCGGGAGAAAGAACTGGTGACATTTTAAGAACAGCTTGACTCCCAAGAGAACCTTCAGAGGAGAAACAAAATTAGAATCAGATGGCCTTCTGAGGGCATGGAAGGACTAGACATGGTCAAATTCATAGAAAAATGGCTAGCGAAGGTGCTCAAGCTATTGTAGATTGTGCTAAGAGCTGTGTTAAAGTGGATCGGCCAGCTAGATCTCTGGTCCCAAAGACCCCACAGGATGCCCTTCCCCAGCAGGTAGTCTTCTGTCTACAACATTTTCTGGAAACACAGTGGATCTTCAAATCTTGCCAGAAGGCAGGCATAACAAAGGTTGGAGATGCCCAAATCTGCTCGTTTCAAGACTTTTTGAGTGTTGTGCAGCTGAAAAGGAAAGCGTTCTTCCCCAGAATTAATTGTGGGCCAAAGAAGTTGACTTTGTTTGCATATCTGGTGGTGATCACCATCAGGCTAGAGAGGCAGGTATTCACCTTCTGGGAACTGAAGAAGGGCCATAAGTTCTATACAAAGAAAAAAAAACTGCTGGAGAAGCTGGTAAGCTACTACTTCATTTTTCAGACACTTGTTCTATTTGCCCATTTGGATTGGTTTTGGCATGGGACCACATGAAGCAGCTGCCTTAGTTAATTTGTAAACTGTACCATCGCCTACCCAGCCCTCCATAGACAGCACACATGCAATAATTACCAGTTTGTTGGATTCTCAAGTACTTTCTCTGACTGTGAGTGCAATTGATCACCTAACTGAGTCTCTGGGAGGGGAGTTCCTGCAGACATGGCATACAACAGGTCAAACTGATGCAAGTGTGGAATGTTGTAGTTCATTGGCACAAGGCCATGATGTCCTCTTGCTGGGGTCCCCCCTCAGGAATGGAACAGCTGTTGCACCACTGAGAGACATTTGCCACCACCACTTTTCTGTGCAACTCACCTACAGACTGGTTGATACACGACTTTTTTGTGGTTGAACTAAAAAGTAAACTTTATATGTCATTGAGGGAGTTGTGGTGAGAAATAGGGAAGGGCTGCAACGTATTTCCTGGGTGGGGGGGCCAGGCACCTGGTCTTTCACTGTAGATGATGATGATAAGTAGAATCATGTATTCAGGTACTGCTACTCAACTAACAATATCTTTCTAGAGGTGTCAGACTGCTGGAAGGGCACTTGGAGAGTGGATGGTTACGGTTCACAATTAGAAAGGCACAGCTAAGCCTGGAGAAGGGGTTAATGGCTACAGGGGCAAAGGCTATGATATATATAAGAGCCTAGCTCACTGCAAGGTGCATCTGTGATCTCAAATAACTGAAATTCTTGTGCTGGAGGAGGTTAGGAGAAAAATGACATTTGATTTGTTTAACCAGGAGTAGCACACTAAGCTGAAAGCTTGTTTACAGGTGCGACCTGGGAGCACAAGGAAGTTAAGTGACTTGCTCAGGGTCACACAGTATGCAAGTGGGGGCTGTGGGATTCAAACCCAGGTCTCCAGATTTGCAGCTCAGAGCCTTAATCCACTGTGCTATACTGCCTCCCATCTCCCATAATGAGATACCAAATACATTCGGTATTTTTTGTCCCTCTCAGAAATATATGCCGCTGAGAGGGAGCTATGTGCTTTCAGTGGAATTTCACTTGTGGAACTTGTGGAATGAAGTAGTGGACACTGGAAAAGTAGTATTCAGAGGTTTTCAGGATTTTCTGATTTCCATGTTGGGCCACTACCAGGGGCCACACAGTTCAGTTGATGTTGTTTGGTTTGAAATGTTGACTGCTGTATTGTTGACAGACTTAATTCTGGTAACAAGTGTTATGCAAAATCACATTAGGAAAGCACTTAATTCATTGAGTCCTGATGGACATTTTGGGTCAGGTTCTGTAATGGATGGTTCCGACACCATATGGTATTTACTGGACCCAATGAGTTTTGAAGGGAAAGAGATGCTGAGATGGATTTGGCTCTGGATCTGTTCCAATAGGAGAAACTCTCTTACAGAGCCATTTCAGAAATCATATACCAATCTGATGAATAAAATATCAGTCTACACCTACATTGTCCAGGATATTTTCTCACATATGAAATGGAAGAAAATGTTTACAGTGCTTAAAAGACATGATGACAAAGTGACCATGCTACAGAAGACTCATATGACCCCTGAGGAACACAATAAACTTACGAGAGAGTGGGTGCATCACTTCTTCACATATGAAATGGAAAAATGTTTTTACAGTGCTTAAAAGACATGACTCCAAAGTGGCCATATTATAGAAGACCAATATGACCCCCAAGGAACACAGTAAACTTATGAGAGAGGGGGTTGGTAAAAGCTATGCTGCTTATGAGCACAAGAGAAGGGTAGCCATTCTTTTTCATAGAGGCCTTTCCTTTAGAAAGTAAAGGGTTCCAGCAGAATCCACTAATGGGAGATAAATATTCAAATTGGGCAAGTGTGATGGGGAAGTAGTCACATCTGGTTATATTTATGCTCCTGCAGAATGGGACCCTGTGGTCTTATGACCAAATGTTAGTGCTCCTTCATAAAGAACAGTTCCCTAACCTTGTTCTTGGTGGACATTTTAATTGTACCTTTGGTTCTCACCTGGACATGTTGGAGGGTGCAGATCAAATACTGCTGTAGATAGATGGGGCAAGGCTTGTAGAGCTGGATCTAGTTGACATATGAAGAGAGCCAAATCCAGGGGCAAAATAATTTGCAATTTATTCCAACCTTCATCAATTTTGATCATGCATAGACTACATCATGGTGCCCAGGGTCTAGTATCAGAGGGTCTGTCATACTGATATCAGCCCAATCATGTTATCATATCATGCCAGGGTGTTGGTCACATTAAATCCAGGGCAGCAAAATTGACACGTCAGGGCTTGGATGTTTCCAGCATATTCATTTATTTATTTAGGGTCTCGGATCATACCTTTGAGCTCAGAGCTCTTTTATAAAGGTTCCACATCAAACAGTGACAATGACAACAACAAACACTTTACATACAGTATTTGAATAGTAGGTAGCTAGTATACGATAAGGTTACAATATAATTCATAGTACCAATGGTGATAGTGCAGCGTCAAGAAGCATTCAACTACAGTAAAGGACAGTGTTTATATGTAGTGAAGGAGATAAAGAGGTGTGACACCTAGTGTGAGAGTCTGAGGAGGGGTCAAGGTGAAGGGGAAGGGAGACTGGGGAGGGAGAGTGGGTGGCCAAAAGAAGTGGCTTTGTCTAGGAGGTTGGGAGGTAGTGGTAGTAGGTTGGTTTTAAGGTTGATCCAGTGGGGAAAAAGGCATGGAGGGAGAGGAAGGCAGAGGGATAGGGCAAGGGGGAGTAGTGGGGGTAAAAGGAAGGGGGAGGAGAGTGTGGGTGAGTGGGCATTATGGATGTTAGAGTCCTTGTGGCAGTCACAAACTGTCCTAGTAAGAAGGTGTTGCCTTAGGCCATTTTTGAATTGCGAGATGCATTGGGAGTTTAGAATGTGCACTGGGATTTCATTGAGCCATTGGGGGGCCCTATAGCTTAAAGAATGCTGTCCTGCACAGTGTGTTAGGTAGTCCTTGAACCAGCAGACAGCAGTGGTTGCAACCCCCAGATTCTATAGTTGCATCAGGAGGAGAGAGAGTGATTGACAGTGTCGAAGGCTTTGGTGAGGTCTATGAAGACTGATCCCACCAGTTTTCCTTCTTCTGGTGCCTTGTGCGAGTAGTCAGTGTAGTCCAGCAAGGCAGTGGAGGTACTATGATTCTGCCTGAAGCTATGCTGGTGGGACATAACAGGTTGTATTTGTTGAAGTAATCCGTGGTTAGTTGCCACTTTGGTACAGTGGTAGAGCCCCTGCCTCAAGTGCACAGAGTACCAGGTTCAGTGTTTGCCTAGGGTGATAAAAAAAGTCCCAGGACAGTGGCTGCAGCAGCAGGGTGCAGGGTTCAAAGCCTGCAGTAGCACTCAGAAAATATTTTGTTTAGGAAATTGGGGAGGGGTCTCAAGCAAGTAGCTACTTCTGTCACTTTCTCAGAAGTACTACCTGCGAGAGGCAAGGGAGAGCATAGGAGTGCATGTACCAGGAACTTTGAGGTAGAAGACTTGGTTTGCTGGCCAAGGCACCTAGCTTCACCTGAGCTCTTTCCTTCTAAGACTGCTTGAAAGGCAGAGTAGAGAAACTTACCAGAGCAAGAGAAAAGATTAAGACTTAGTTTGGCTAAGCAGATTTACTGTGGTGGTGTTTTATTTTTACTCACAGGATTGCTACTGTTTGTTTTAACATTTCATTGCTTTATTTTTCTCTGATTCAAATTGTTGTTGCTGGTATACCTTCTTCTGCATTATTACAAGGTGTGCCTACAGGTGTGTGCTAACAGATTACTGCTGTAATCTTCTGATTCAAATTGTCTTTTGCAAGGTATATCTTCTGTTACTGCTTTATTTTTCTCTGGAGCAAAGTGTTTCTTATAGCGTACATCTTCCCTGAAATTATTACAGGTGGTGCTTTACAGGTTTTACAGTTTATCTAACATTAGGATAAGCTTTCAGGGTTACTGCATTTGTTGTTGACTGATTGTTTCTGCTCTTACCTCCTTGTTCTTTCATCCGTGGTTCTTCTTTTTAGGCAGGGGAAGGGCCCAGCCACTGACCCCCATCCCCAACCACCCCACGCTACACTCCTTTTATAGGGTACCACAGTTCTGACATTTCCTGTGGCAGAGCAGGAAGGATCAGTGGGGCCTCCACAAGGTGATCTCATTTACAGGGGCACTAGTAATTTAACTTGTTATAACAAGTTAAACAAAGCACAATTAAACCATTACTTGCATTTTTTTCCTTTTTTTCCTTCTAATTACTCTGACTAGGTTACAAACCCAGCAACTTATTTGGAATGGATTTCATTAACTGCAGGTACTGTGGAACAATTTTCAGAAGGACAGTCTTACAGGATTTAGGACACTGTACTACATGCTGGGCCTTTGGAGATCTTAGGGCTCAGCTCCGGGCAGCATGGGCAGAGATTGCACGCCTCAAATTTCATATTGAAGAGGAAATACATTATAAGAACCACCCGCCATTTCCCCAGCATCCAACAGAAAAACCTCGACCGCAGAGGGTAGTTGGTCCAGGAGGTTGGCAGGTGGTTAGGAGGAGCAAATCAGGTTCCCCATCACTCTCTACTCTCCAACATATTACCTCCAAAAACCATATAAACACTACAAACAGGTATCTGCCTCTATCTCTGAAATCAAATAAAGAGGCAGAAGACACTGCAGAGCAGGACACTGCAGCACAGGAGCTAGCACAACAAAACTCACCCAAATCAGGAACCAAAACAAAACAAGCACAAAGGAAATCTAAAAAACTTCTGATCATAGGAGACTCCATGATTCGGGGAGTTGATACCCATCTCCAGCCAGGGGTGATGGTCAGATGTCTCCCAGGTACATCAGCATGGAGAGACACTGACCGCATTCCTAAAATTGTTCACAAAGCAGGAGAAAACATTGATGTCCTAGTACACATAGGGACTAATGATCTCGCCAGCCAGTCAGTCGTGGAGACCAAAGAACACCTGACTAGGCTGGGTGACAAACTATCATCTATTTCGTCCGGCATCTCCTTCTCTGAGATCCTGCCAGTCTGGGAGAGGGGAGCAAATGGACGGAAGGTCAGAGAAGGGGAGATAGGTGAGCTAAACACGTGGCTCAAGGGCTGGTGCCAGGAAAAAGGACACAGATTTGTAGGGAACTGGCAACAGTTCTGGGAGCGAAAGTTCTTTAAATTTGATGGACTGCATCTGACTAAAGAGGAGTCAGTGCATTGGGGCAGAAGTTTGACGTCTTTGCAGAATATTTAAACTAGCAAATGGGGAGAGGGGTGCAGCACCCCATACGTCGAATGGGAAGAACGCCCCTCCCCCCTCAGCTAGTGGTTAAACAGGAATTCAGCATGTTTGCTATTCATTTGCATCACCAGGTAATAAAAAAGATTTGTCTCCCCATACGACGCACAGGGGTAATGCCAAACTTCACCCAACACCTAACACACCAAAATCTGGCAAATGGAAAATCATGTACACAAATGCTCACAGCCTGGGAAATAAGATCCCAGACCTGCAGGCAATAATGTCAGAGGCTAAACTGGACATAGTAGCAATTAGTGAGACGTGGTTTACCAGTAACCACACTTGGGAGACTTCAGTACCTGGCTATGTATTGTTCAGAAGAGACCGAGGTGCAAAAGGGGAGGAGTGGCCCTGTATGTTAATGAAAATATCAAAGCTACAGAAATTCAGAATACACATAAGGAGCCAGAAGAACTGTGATCACCCTGAAACAGGAAATGGGACAGCCATAAGAACTGGGGTTGTCTACAGGCCCCCAGACCAGAGGGAGGACATAGACACATTACTGTTAGAAGATATACAAAACATGACAGCTAAAAAGGAGGTTCTGATAATGGGAGACTTCAACATGCCGGATAAAGATTGGTCAATACCAGCAGGAACATCTGCCAGAACTAGACTCATAGTGGATTCCATGCAGGGAGAGGGCCTCAAACAACTGGTACAGCAACCCACAAGAGACAGAGCTATCCTAGATCTAGTACTGACTAACAAAGAAGGGATCACAGATCTCAGGTAGAAGGTCACCTGGGGCCAGTGACCATCACATGGTATGGTTCAATTTGGCTACTACATCTAAATCATCCCATTCCAAGGCAAAAATATGGGACTTCAGAGGAGCTGACTTTGATAAGATGGCCAACAGAGTTAAGCTAGCCCTGGCAAAAAGAAACACAGGTGAGGGGTACAGGCAAAGTGGGCAAGCATTAAGGATGCAGTACTTGAAGCAACATCCCATTGTGTTAGACAGAAAGGAAGTGCAAAGAAGAAGGAAACCACTTTGGTTCTCAAATACAGTAGCAAAAGGTCAGAGCCAAAGGCTGGCCTTCAGAAATATAAGGAACACAGCGGGATGAAGAAAGGGAGGCATACCAAACTGCACTAAGGGAAGCAGGGAAGGCAGTAAGGCAGGCAAAGTCCCAAACTGAGGAAACACTAGCACAAACAGTAAAAGAAGGTGACAAGACTTTCTATAGATACATTAGTGAAAGGAGAAAGTCCAGAGGGGGTATTGCTAAGCTTAATGGAGAAAAGGGAGCATGTGAGGAGGAGGACCTGTAAAGGCATCTATCCTAAATAGATACTTTGCTCAGTATTTACTGAAGAGAAGGTAGGGCAGGGCCCACAGCTCAGCATCATGGACACAGGGGAGGGAGGTGAGCACTACTCCCTTCACAAAAGAAAGGGTCCTACAAGAGCTTGCTTAAGCTCAGGGTGGATAAGGCAATGGGACCTGATGGCATACATCCCAGGGTACTTAAGGAGCTAAAGAGGAACTAGCAGAGCCATTAGCAGAATTGTTTAGTGAGTCTCTGAGCACAGGAGAGGTCCCAGAAGACTGGAGAAGGGCTCATGTGATCCCGCTCCACAAGAGTGGTAGCAGGGAGGAGGCGGGGACTACAGACCAGTCAGTCTTACCTCAGTAGTGGGCAAGATTATGGAGGCATCCTTAAGGAAAGGATAGTGCAACACCTGGAATCCATAGGGGCACAGGATCCAAGACAGCATGGGTTTACAAAGGAAGGTCCTGTCAAACTAATCTCATAGATTTCTTTGACTGGGTAACCAGAGTGGTGGACCAAGGGGAGCAGTTGATGTCGCCACCTTGACTTCAGCAAAGCTTTTGACACTGTTCCACATAGAAGATTGATAAATAAGCTGGGTAGGCTCGGGGTGGGTCAGAAGTTGGTCAACTGGGTGGCAAACTGGTTGACGGGCAGAAAACAGAGAGTGGTGGTAAATGGTATACAGTCAGAAGAGATGCAAGTCACAAGTGGGTACCTCAGGAATCAGTCCTGGGGCCAGTCCTCTTCAACATCTTCATTAGTGACCTTGCAGATGGACTAGAGGGTAAGGCTTGTCTGTTTGCAGATGACACCAAGATCTGCAACAGAGTAGATGATCCAGATGGGGTGGGCAGAATGAGAAGAGATCTGGATAAACTAGCAGAATGGTCAGAAGAGTGGCAACTGGGATTTAATGCAAAGAAGTGCAAAATCATGCACATAGGGAAGAGAAACCCTGAAGCCACCTATAGGCTGGGAGGGGAGTTGCTAGCAGTCACAAAGGAAGAAAGGACTTGGCATCATCATCACTGATGACCTGAAATCATCCAAGCAGACCTCTAAAGCAGTAGGTAAGGCTAGGGGGTGTTAGGGTGTATTAGTAGGGGTATCACAAGTCGTAGAGGAGGTAATAATCCCTCTGTACAAGACACTGGTTAGCCCCATCTGAGTACTGCGCAGTATTGGAGGCCACACCTCCACAAGGACATTAACCAAATTGAGGCAGTCCAGAGAAGGGCAACCAAAATGGTGCAGGGACTACATCAGAAGACATATGAGGACAGATTAACGGAGCTCAATATGTATACCCTTGAGCAAAGGAGGGAGAGGTGATATGATCGAGGCATTCAAACACCTTAAGGGCATAAACAAGGTGAAAGAGTCTAACATGTTTAAATATAAGAAAAATAGCAGGACAAGAGGACACAGCATGAGATTAGAGGAGGCCAATTAAGGGGAATGTGGAAATTCTTTTCACAGAAAGGGTGGTGGATGCATGGAATGGCTTACCACAAAGTGGTGGCTATGAATACAGTGCAGGGCTTCAAACAGGCATGGGATAGGCATAAGGGAGCAATACAAATGACTATGAATAGATAGGCCACTGACAGAGCAAAGGCCGATGGCACATTTATAAGGTAGAAAAAGAAATGGGCAGACTGGATGGGCCTTGTGGTCCTTATCTGCCGTCAACTTCTATGTTTCTATGTGAATTGGGCGGTCACAATCTTTTCCAGGGCTTTAGATAATGGAGAGAGGATGGATATTGCCCTATAATTGGTGGTGCATGCCATATCATCGTTCTTGTGCACTGGTGTCATGAGAACCTGTTTCCAGATCTCAGGGAATTACGCAAGAGCCAGCGATTTGTTAAATAGTTTTGTAACTGGCATGATGATGACATCCAGTGTTAGGGATAGGAGTTTCATATCGACTTCATCATTCCTCATTCTGGTCTTGCCTAGTATTTTTTTTATGTGTTTGTAAGCCTCCTTCCCTGACACTTTTTTGAAGTAGAATACAGGGATTGAGCCCCCTTGAGGCGTGCAGTTTGTTTGTTCCCCAGCAGGGTGCAGGTAGTTGGGGGTTAGCACTCCAGTCAGGTCAGTAAATGCTGTGCTGAGAGAATCTGCGATGTGCCGAGGGTCAGCAATTGCGGCGTTGTTGATGTGGAGAGAGCAAGGGATCTTCTTCTCATCCTTCTCAAGAAGGTTTTTGATGATCTCACAAAAAATCTTCCCATTTCTCCAAGTTTTATTAAGCTGCTCCTTGTGGAAGTTGATCTTTGCTTGGCAGATAAGGTCGATGCAGTGGTTTCTTGCACCTCTATAGCATTGAAAGTTGTGTTTGCTGCGAGAAGACCTGGCTTTTTCCCAGAGGAAGTCTCTTTCCCTTATCTAGGCAAGGAGATCCCCTGTGATCCAGCCATTAACTTGACCCTGAATTGTTCTTTTCCTCAATGGTGCAAAGATATTGCAAATGTTGTTGAAGCCCTCTATAAAAGAAACTTAGGGCCTGGTCAATATTAGGCACATGATCGATGGGTGACCAGTCATGCTGGGAGAGGGCAGAGGAGAGTATCCCAAGCTTGCCATTCCCCAAGACCCTACTATTAATTATGATAGGTGGGGGCTTGCTCAATTTGTTTTGACCATATATACTTAGTATGCTTAATAATGAAGGCCTCTGTGCCCTAATGGGGTGGGGGTATGCAGAATCCATGCGTACCCTGCCCACATAGCTGTGCACCCACAGACAGGTGTGCACTGGCAGTATTCACAACCACTGGCCACCTGTCCACGGCCACACTCCCCCAGCACGTGGGAGCATTGAAGACAGATATGTAGACCGGAAGGGCATCTAATAGGATGCCTGACCCAGTCTGCCAGTGGATCCCTTGCACCCGTGGGCACAGAGAAATGGCTGCCACCATTCAGTGCACTGTAACAAAGAATCGGGCTGGTGCCCAGTCGGCCGTCCCCAGACCACCATATGCTGTCCATGGTCTGGGGTGGCATGGTGTTGGGGGAAGACAGTCACTGACTGTCAGTCTGTGAATGGGGAGCTGACATCCCAGGGGGCATGTAGACATTACGGCAGGGGTTCCCCCTGTGTACTGTGCCCCCCCTGCGCCCAGGACTCCACGACTCTGTGAATGTCATGGAATGAGGGCAAGCCCCCCTGCACTCCCCTGCCCACCCTGACTGCTTTGCCTCCGCACAGTGTGGTGGTGGGGTTGCATGCCTGGTAGGTTAATCCTGCAGCTGGCTGTGTAGGGAGCACAATGGGTGTGGAGTGGTTGCGTGCCACAGTTATGCGTGTGCAGCCAGTCCACCCTATTAGTGCATAGGGCCCGAAAAATTTAGGAGCACCTGGCTAGTAACTGCAAATTATGCATAGAAAACATAGAAACATAGATGTGTTGGCAGAAATGGACAGGAAGGCCCATCTGGTCAGCCCTAGCTCCCCTGCCTAACACTACACCCTGGATTTGGTTGTATGTATCCCCTTTCCTCCCTTACCTCTATTTATTATACCTATGTGCCTATCCCACGCATATTTGAATCTCCCCACTGTCTCTGCCACTACCACTTCTTCTAGCAGGCTGTTCCATGTGTCCACCACACTTTCTGTGAAGAAAGATCTCCTCAGATCCCTCTTAAACTTCCCCCTCTCAAGCTTTGTTGCATGCCCATGTGTTCTAGTACTCTGCCTCATGCGAAACAGACTCCCCTCCTGCACCTTCTTCACTCCTGTTAGGCACTAATAGGTTTCAGTTATGTACCCTTTACACTTCTCTCTTCCAGGGAGTATATTTTGAGTTCCCACAGCCTCTCCTCATATAGTTTCATGTGCAACCCCAGCACTACCATTTCAGTAGCCCTCCTCTGGACTACTTCCACCCTGTCAATGTCCTGGTGGAGGTGTGGCCTCCAGAACTTGACACACTGCTCCAGGTGTGGTCTCACAACTGAGTATTAAAGAGGCAACACCATCTCATTTCTTCTGCTACAGATCCTCCTCCTCATGCACCCCAGTATTCAGTTTGCCTTGCCTACTGTCCTGTTGCACTCCCTGCTACCTTGACATTATCAGATATGATCACCCCAAGGTCTATGTCTTGCTTGGTAACTGTAAGTACCTCCCCACATCTTATATTCTGGCCCCTGGGTTTCCCCTCACTAGGTGGATTGCCCAGGCCCATTGAAACAAATGCCATAATGGCCCGCTAGAGGGCAACCTTTTAGAATGTTAGGAAGGCTTTCATGAAGGTGGCAATTGTGGCCCACATGGCTGTCTAGCACAAATAGAAAAACTGATGGGGCTGAAGGAAAATAAAACTAAGGAGTTTGAGTAAGTAGCTTTTAGAGACCCCAAGGAAGACTTTCTGTGAGAGACAAAAGCAGCTAGGGAGACTATAAACTGAGAGCTGAAGGGTGAAGCAAAAACAGCCCTATTCTATGCCCGAAACATATATTATGAATGGGGCAATAAGCCCAGTCCGCTTTTAGCATGACTGGCACATGGAAGGAAGAGCTCTAATCTAATTGAATTAATCGAGGATGGGGAGGGTAACCTCACTAATAATGCTAAGAGGATGCATGACAGCTCTTGGGAGTTTTACTCTGGGCACTACAAGAGAGAGAGTGTGAGGGACATGAGGCTGCAGTTGAGGCCTTCCTTAAACATCTAGGACTGTCCACACTGACAGAGGAGCAGGCTGATACATTAAATAGGCTGATCACTGAGGGGTAAATCAGGCAGGCAGACTCTAGCCTGGCAAAAGGGAAAGCTGCAGGGCCCAACAGCCTTCCTATTAAGTATTATAGGGCACTAGATGAGACAGTCTGGAAGCACATGTAAAACATGTCTGCAGAAGTTAAATTGAACAGGGTGCTTCTCACATCTTTTAGTTTATCCACCATCATGCTCATTCACAAGGATGACATGGATCCTGTACAATGCTTGGCTTATAGGCTAATCTCCCTCCTCAACTGTGACATCAATGTGCTAGCAAAGGAACTGGCAAGGGGTCCTGCAGCACTTATGGTGGGCGACTAAACCGGGTTTATCAGGAATAGACTGTCCTACCATAATGCTAGACAACTCCTGGCAGTGGTGGGGCTGGCCTCTTGATGCCTGAGGGAAGCATGCATGTTCTCCCTGGATAATGATCAGATAATCCTTGATAGTGTGGAGTGGAGTTATTTGTTTAGGACATTAGAGGTCTTTGGGTTGGGAGAGCTCTTCATAAACATGGTCACACTGCTATATGGGGAGCCCAGGGCCAGTATCCTGATAAATGGTGCCATTACTAAGGATTTTTCACTTGATACAGGCACCCTGGAGGGGTGCCCCATATCACCACTGCTCTTTGCTCTGACTATTGAGCCCTTGGCAGAAGCAAATCAGTAAGCTGCAGGAGATCAGAGTGATACAGGGTGCATTGGATAGGCAACATAAAATATATTTATATGCGGATGGCTCTCTGCTTTATATCATGCAACCTGAGATATTGATCCAAATGGTGACCCACATAATAGAGGATTTCTCCAATGTCCTTTGGTTATAAAATTAATTTTGGTAAATTGGAGAAAATGGGCCTGGCAGCGTATACATAGGGGGCCTGTGCAGATTCAAATACAGGGTGGTCTCCTCAAATATTATTTTCTGGGTATCAAGATGGGTAAAAATGCTAAACTTCTTATACCAGCTTAATAACCTTAATAACACATCAGTCGTGCACATCATCTAAGGTTACATGCAGTGGAGGCAGACTTTACCAATCTCCTGGTTAGGTAGAATGACCTTAATTAAAATGAATGTTCTCCTATGGGTTTTATATCCAATACAGATGCTACCTATAGGGCTGCACAAAACTGTAGACCCAGTAGAAGGCACGTGCTGACTTTATCTCGGGGTGAAAAAGGCCAAGAATTAGCCTAGAAAGACTCAATAATCCCACACATAAAGGGGGATTATGGTACCAAGACTTTCGACTTTACCTTCTAGCAACCCAAGTTAGGCTCCTGACACAGTGGGTAAGAGGACGCATCAGGGCCTCTGGGCATATATTGACAAAGAAGGACTGGCATGCATTGTTACAGCTATTTTCCTTTTGAATTTTTGATTTTCATGTAATAGAATCTTGTATTACAGTTTGAAGTATTTGCTATTAGCTTGATTTTCTGCCTTCTAGTTCTAAAGTTTCATGGAGGTCAGTGAGTTTTTATGCCCTCGTGTGGCTCCCAGCTTCTTATTTCCTGAAGAGCATTTAGGAAGCATGAATCTGGGAGCCACTCGGGACCACAGAAACTCATTGACCTCAGTGAAACTTTAAAAGTAGAAAGCAGAAAATTGAGCTATTATCAAATACTTTAAACTGTGAAGGAAAAGTGACTCAACAATAATACAAGATTCTATCACCTGAAAATCAATAGTTCAAAAGGAAACTAGGCCTTCTGAATATATCAGAAAGTTACCAGAAAAGTTGGATTTTCAGCTATTAGTCTGGATGTTATTAACAAACTTGAAAGAACTGGCAACCTGTTTGGTGAGTGGACCTGTTACTCCAGTCTTCAGCTGTGCTAAGAACAGCCTTGACTGGTTTGGGGCCTCTCCCATTTAAACAGTTAATTGTTTTACCTTGTTGATGTGAACTGAGCCAGACAGCAGCTATACATATTAAGGATACTTACAGTACAAGCATTATTTCTGGGCATGTAGGGAGCCCAGACCCTTTTTGTCAGACATAGCAAAGAGCATATAACAAATAATGAAAATAATAACAGAAGATGAACACCATCCTTTGCTATTTGGGATAGAATCCAGAGGCCAAGAAGAATGGGACTTACAGTATATCACAGAGTAATAAGAATCATGTTGGTCACTGCTAGGAAACATATTCAAAATACTTGGGTCTCACATCTAAGACCGACAGAGCAAATATGGAAGAAACTGTTACTGGCAAAATTGCCCGTGGAGTACATCTTCTATGAACTAAGAATCTGGCTGCAGATGTTTGAATGCCAGTGGGGTCCATACATAAACTTGCTGCCCCCCACCCCCACTGCAGCAAGCAATAAACTGACTGCACAATTGGAGAATACCTGGAAGAATTATACCAGCACTGTCTATGTAAATAGAATATACTGAAACTTTAACCAAAACTACTGCATTTACCAATTTCTGTGTGATGTGATATTGTGTTTTTTTTTAGTCTTTGGTAACCCAGTAAGGCCCACTAGGCACACGTGCCTGTTTTCAGGGGCAACCTGGGAGCATGGCGCATTTAAGTGACTTGCTCAGAGTCACGCAGTATGTAAGTGGAGGTTGTGAGAATCAAACTCAGGTCTGGTCTGCTGGATGTACCAAGCTTATTCGCAGCTCATTACTCTAACCTCTAGGCTCAACTGCCAGTACTGAGCCCACCCCAGCATGGCAAACGGTCCCACAACGTCTTTTTTTTATTTTTTACCTGAAAAAAGAAAATGGTCCCGTGGCTCGACTCCCGACCCACCCAGCCGCACCCACCCACTCGCACCCAGCTTCACGCCCCTCACCCCATACTTACCTCCGACTCTGCCACGATTTCGGTGGTCCGGGAACACGCCTGCACTCCTCAAAGCCGACCGCGAACTGAGGAAATGCCGGTAAGCTGTATAATGGGCTAGATGGGGGGGGGTTCAACTTTGTTGCATATCTCAGGCATTTTTGGGAATTTTTGCACCAAATTTTCAACATGGGGATTTTGGGACCCCTTCTCATCAATGATGTTACTGTCATGGCATTATTCGGGCCAGAAGGGTGATTTTGCGCAGTGACTGCAAAATCACCCTTTGGGCCTGAATACCACCATGACAGTAACATCATTCATGAGAAGGGTTTCCAAAAACCCCATGTTGAAAATTTGGTGCCAAAATTCCAAAAAATGACTGTTTTACGAGCGTGCATTATCGCAGTTCTCACGAGGCTTGTAAGTTCACGAAATTTCAATATTTTCACTCCAGATTTTCAACATTGCCATTTTACCACACCTTGTTGATAGTAGTACAGCTGTCATTTTCACATCTCACCCAAAATGTGTTTCCACCCATGTAGCGCAGCATGGCGCAGTCGGTGTGAGAAATCAATGTATGGGACAAATTAAGAAAATCACAGTGACACTGTTCATGAGCAGAGGTCTTAAAATGGCTATGTTGAAAAGTTGGTGAAAAAATTCCTAAAAATTACTGTTTTATGAGCGTGCGTTACGCAGTTCCTACGCAGGCTCGTAAGTTCGCAAACTTTCAATATTTTCACTCCAGATTTTCAACATTGCCATTTTACCACACCTCCTTATGAGTAGTATAGCTGTCATTTTTCACATCTCACCCAAAATGTGTTTCCGCCCATGTAGCACAGAATGGCGCAGTCGGTGTGCAAACTCAATGTATGGGACACATTAACAAAATTACAGTGACACTGTTCATGAGCAGAGGTCTTAAAATGGCTATGTTGAAAATTTGGTGAAAAAAATCCTAAAAATGACTGTTTTATGAGCGTGCGTTGCGCAATTCCTACGCACGCTCAATTGAACACCTGTCTGGGGGAACACATCAGGACAGTGACAGACTAGGAGCCAACTCACCTCCTGTGCTTGTATCCATGTGTGCAACATCTCAAACACAGTGCTATGGAAACAATGTGCTATTTGGGAGAGCACAACCGGCTATCTAGAGCAGCTTAAAGTCAAATGGATCACAAGATATAACTGGATACTAACTAGGCAGGCCGTTGTGGACTTTTGTCTTCTTGGCCTTGTAATAACCTATGAGACCTATGGTCAGTTGAGCAAACAAACCCTAGTGCTTTGCTGAGCACATGCATAAAAGGAACCACTTTTCAGTGATGACTATTATGTACTAATCACAAGCCCTGAAAGAAAAAAAACAAAAACAAAAACTTCTGCTACCCTCATGTCTTTACCAGCAGCTGGGATATAGTCTGTTGGTGTACATTCATCATTCCTATGAAGGGGGATGTACATGTACATAATGCATACTGTATGAAAGGGAAATGTACCCTATTGTATGGTTTGCTGTCGTGGTGCAGCCCAAGTACTAGAATGTGCTGGAGTTGGGAGGCTTAACCCTAGTGTACATGTATGGCTTTAGGGCTGTGCAGGGTCCAAATATTATTTTCTGAATACTATAATTAGTGGGGCTCTCGAGTATTTATAAGCCTTTACTGAACAGGGGACTATTTATATTCGGGAAAGAATATTCGACTAGGTCAAAAATATCACTAACTAATAACTAAGTAAATATATGCCCTTCTCCATCCCGCCACCCTATCAGCATCCCAATGCCACCCTCCTCCACCCAAACACCAACAATTTGTTATGTTTTGATTATCTATTTTCTGCATTTGTAAATCATTTCCCATTATGAATGACTGGAACAACCTGCCTGCCTCCACAGCTAGCCACTGTCTTTCTTAGAATTCCTTTTGCTCATAAAACTATATGCCCCACCACCCACCCACCCTGGCAGCACCACAGCACCAGCATCTAATTCTTAATACCAAGAGAGAAGATGTCTGGCACAGACCCACCATCTCTAGGGTCAGCCACCTTCTCTTGAATGAAAGTGCATGCATGCTTGCTCTATTTATATAGTGAAACCAGCTGATCACATGATCAGTTGGTTTTACTATACAAATAGAGCAAGTGCACAAACAGTTTGATTCATGACAATGTGGCTGGCCATGGAGGAGGGCAGATCTGTGCCAGTGACTTCTCTCAGTATTAAGAACTGGGTGTTAGTGTTGGGGTGCTTCCAGGGTGTGGGCATGTAGTTTTATGAGCAAAAGGATCACTAAGAAAGATAGCAGTTGGCCGGGGAGGTGGGCGAGTTGTGCAGGTCATCCATTGGGGCATGTATTATTTACACATGTATACAACAACTTGTGGGTGCTTGGGTGGAGGAGGGTGGTATTGGGCTGCTGCTAGAGGGTGTAGGGATGGGGTTACATTTATTTTATTGGGTTTTGGGTTGGGGAGGGGCTTGTTTTTAATTTTGTTTTAAATGTGCTGCCAAATACTGAATACCTGAATACTCAAATATTTGACAGCCGAATAGAATATTCTGCTGATTATTAGGAAAAAGATATTTACACGGCCCTAATGACTTTGCTTCTGTTCATTTCTTGTTAGTCTCTAGGAGAGATAACTGAGCTCTAAATCAATAGGAACCCCCCCCCCCACATAAACCCCTCTTTCTCTCACAGTACTGGAGTAGGGCAAAATATATCTCAAGAGCATGTGAGGTGCAATTTGCTGTGTACTCCTCCTGTACAGAACCATTACTAACCCCTAACTCTACTCCTACAATAAGCAGCTGCATAGTGGAGTCAGAGACATTGTTCCACCACAAATGTATAGCTTCAGAAATTGCCGGGGACTTACATATATTCCCATTTAAAGAAGAGAAAAAAAAAGAGAAGCAACAGAAAGTGCTGGCAGTTCCTTGCTAAGGTACCATACATATACAAATTAAAAATGTCATGCCATGGGGAGGGAGCTAGGGCTAGGTATTGACCAAATGAGTAGGATATAAAAAGAACTTTGAGGCCTGCAAAGACATGCATCAAATATTGGCAAGCAGTGATTTATCCAGGCAGGTCCCTCTCTCCCACAAGTTTCTCATTTCCCAAGTGTCTTTTGTGTGAAAGTAACAGATCAAGTACCAAAAAGAGAAATAATTAAGCTTTGAACACCTACCCTTCTGAGCCCCATTCTATAATCAACATCTGACATTCAAGTAGTTGTGTAGCAGCTTACTACAATACAGTCTGCATTACCTGCTATACCAGTACAGTTCTGTGCAGTTCTGTTGAATCACTGTAATCGGGAACACAGAAAGGTGCCTGACCATTTGAGGAAGTATATGCCTCTTTCTTTATGAGATTATCAGGTCTGAAAGTAGGGAGATTAGAATTGCACAGAAACTAAACTCACTGTGCGGGTCCCTTTTCTCCCAGGACTTGAGGAACATATCTGCTGAAATGAGGTGGCCAGGAGGAAGGAGGGTAAAATAAGCTGAGGAAAATAGTATCACTGGTGAAAATAGCCCAGATGTGGGGAGCTTGTTAGCCTATTGGTTGCAAGAACTTTGTGTTGATTTTATCAGAGGATCTAGTCTTAAGGAACAGCCTGTTGGTAAAGAAACAATTATGGCCACTGGATCCCAACATGTCACATGAGTGGGATTATTGAAGCAGTCCTTGATGTTGTTCGGAGAGGGAATCAAGCCTGCCAGCTTAAATGGTTACCCAGAAAGAGATGTGAAAGGATTCAGGAGAGATGTAACTCCAGCGCTGTCCTCTGATGATGTATACAACCCTACAATAATGTTGGTTATGTGGTGGCCTTGGTCACTCTTGGGCAGGATCCAGGCATCAGTATCAGCCCTACAAGGGGGTTTGCTAGAATCTGGATGATGGCCTATTAGTTGGTAGGACAGTTCAGAGGATGCCGTGAACATGTGATGTACAAGTCATGTGTCCAGTGAACCTGATTGCTGCCTCTGTAGTCAAGCAGATGTTTGAAAGTGGTGGAACAGAAAGTTCTCCATAGCTGTAGATGTCTCAAACAGATACATTACACCACTGAGAAACAACCTCATTTGGAGCAGGTACCTCAGGGAATATTGTAGTCCAAGACAGGCAAGTTTTTTGCATACTCCAGCATGGTACTTGCATCTGTTTGATATTTTGACCTAGAAATCTAGAAAGAAATGGATGTGGTACCCTTGCCAAAATGGCAGCCCACATTCTCTGGCCAGTCCAGATAGGTTTTCTTTTATCAAAAATCATATGAATTTTGTCCAGTTAAAGCAGGTTAGCATTTCCCTTTGTCTTGGCTTTGGGTTCAGGGAGCGGTGGGCACTTTTTATTTTGAGATGGGGACAATAGTGGGCATTGAGAATGGCACGGACTGCACCTTGTAAAAATCTGATCATATCAGTTCCTTCAGCCCCTTCCATAAACCAGACAAACTGAATGTTGGAATGTTGGGCCCTGTTCTTAAGTTTGTCTACTTTTTTGGATCAGGAAACTGGTTTTTCTGTCCTGCTAACACAGATGAGCCTGCTCCCAATCAAACTGCAATTCCATTGACCCAACCTAGGATTTGACCATCTCCAGCTTGCCACCAATTGCTGCAAGGTCTTTAGAGGTTTGGGATGCTGAGTATTTCAACTTCACTGTGTCCCTTAGGATCTGGGATAGCATCACAGAGATCTGATGCATGTAGGAGAAGTCACCATTTTGAAAGCTAGGGATCAGCGCTTCCACCATGTAGGCCGTTTTGACAAATTAAACAGATGCAATTTGCAGAGTAACTGGTAAAGTTCAGGAGGCAATATTGGTATTAAAAGGTTACCAAATGCCAATAGTAGCCCTGGCTAGATTGCGGTGGTCAGTAAAGTTATGTCAATAGGATCGCTGTGAATAGTAGCAGGGGGTAGCTGATTCCCCCTCTTATCAGCAACTTTCTCTTTGTTCTCCCCCTCTCTCCTTAACTTCCTAGGTTTCCTGCATTTTACTGGCCCCTGACACCTTTACTCAACTTATCACTGCTGTCCTAATTTAATCTCCATTGCTCCTAAAACCCATTTCTGGGGGATTCTTGCCTACAGTAGGTTTCCCTTTTGCACACTATTCTCTGTGGCTCCTCAGTCTCATTCTCTCCCTCTTAGTGTAATTGTTCCTATATAGATAAAAACATCTGCAAAGTACACTGGCCCACCTCTCTTCTTAGGTGGACTTCATCACCATTGAGGAGTCTTTGGCCCCAGAAGTTCCCCAGTCTTCCACAAAATAGTATCACTTATCCTGACATAATCCCCTCAACCAGCTGTCAAGTTCTTCAGTCTTCTTTCTCACCCTATCATTCCCATTTCCCCTACTTCACATAAGGAGGACCTCAGAAAAGGCCAGGAAGGCTGAGTATGCCTTCAGTTCATCCCCAGCCTTCGAAAGTTTGCCAGATCAGTGTTACCCTCTGGTTGGAGGCCTCTGTTGGAGCTTCATCAATCAGTGTGTGATACACAGATTCTTTCAGGTAGTCGTGGATGTACAATATTGGTCCTAATGTCACCTGCACTTGAGAAGCTAAAGCTAGAAAAGCTTACTAGCTATTCCAAGGAAGTAAGAAATTAAAATAAAATGGAACTGAAATTCTGTTTTACTGGGCAGGGAGTATGTGGTACTGCACAGGATGGATTGGCTTCATGGGTGGCACTTATATTTGGGAGGGTAGCACTGTTAGACATTGGGATGAACTCCCAGTTCTGCATTCAGTATTATTGGAATTGGAGGCATTTGGCTGGACTGTGTGGAGTTTTTCTGCTACATTTCAACTAGTAAAGTTGAAGGTGTCTGATGGCACCAGCGGGGCTGTCATGTACATGTAGCCAGGACCTACAACTGAGACCCCTATTATTTCTTTGTAACCCCTAGAGTTACCTAAACAAGATTTACCTATCATTTGTTTGGATTCAGTTTGGTGAGAGGAGAAGCTTTGCAACTCCTATGATTTTGCTGAAATGGGACTTTAAAACCCACATAATTCTGGTAAAATGACACACCTGAGCACCAGGTGGTTGTAGGTGGTTGGATGATGGGTGTTGGGGTATTTAAAGGCACAAGGGATGCAATCCCTGTGCTGCAGTTAAACTTGGTGTGGTGGTGAGGTTGTTTGGTGGCACAGTGGAGGGGGGTTCTGGTGCAGTACAAGAAACACCTTGGGGTGGGAAGATCACCAGAAATAGAGATAGTCTTCAGATAATACACAAGACATTGGGTGTTTGTGGCTTCTGGAGTCACATTTAGTGTGTGGGTGGGGGTGTGTGTTCAGTAGCACAGCAGATGGGCACTTCGTGCCACTATTGATTTTAACGTGGGTTGACTTTCATTCCAGAGTTTGACTACTGGGACATCAGAAGACATTTTGAGAGGGGGGTTGGGGTGCACAATATGGGCTCTTGGCGCCCATACACTTTATTTGTTAAGAAGTTGATTACTCTTGTCTATGTTGGTTGTACAGGTAAATTGGTAGCTCTTTACTTTTTTTGAGTCACTACTCATGAACAAGTAGGAGTCCTAAAGCTGTGGAATAGAGAATCATGAATGTGTGCTGAGGCTTCAGGAAATGGCAGAAAATTAAAGCCTTGTCAATAATGGATGCACTTTAGTTAAATGTAATGTTCTTGCTGCTGCTATTGTGCATCCATAGGCTTTAATGAGACCCACTAGAAATCTCTGGTATGACTGAAATATAGATGCGGACCAGCTGTAAAAACATGTTTTGCATGGAAGTGAAGAGGGAGTGAAAGTCAACCACTTACAGTAGCAGCATGTTTTCTCACATTCAGTCAATTTTCTGAGTGCGAATTACTGTAGTGTAAATACAGTGTGCCTAGTGCAAACAGCAACTGTGACTTAAAGGAAAACTACATCCAAAACTTGAAAAAATATATGTTGTGCAGAGTATTTTAATTTGTATGTGAAGTTCTAGTGTTTTTCCTTCCCTCTGACTGGTATTAGGAGTTTTTCCTAAATTAGCCTGATAGCTTTAGGGTAGTTTTACGACCCCTGGAGATCACCATATCAAATAGTTTTATTGCATTTCTTTGTCCTTCAGTGCACCTTGTTTCATGTAATGGTGATGTACCAGAGCCCATAAATCTAGCAGAAAGCATTGCATTACAATCGGTTCACAACAACGGAGATGGCTATATTTTAAAATCTGTAGAATTCAGCTTGGTGACCATCCTCATCCTAAAGGTTTTACTGTCCTGAAAAACTTTGCTGCTGGTAATTTTTGTGCAGCTTGTAAAGCTTCCAAGATATTTAGTTTGTTTGGCATGCGTGTGCTGAATGTTGGGTCTCTCTTACATCACAGTCAAATGAGACAAAATGCACTGTGGGAACCAGAAATACAATTACACTATCAGGTATGGAGATCCCCAGGGGTCATAAAACTAGCATAAAGCTAGCAGGCTAATTTGGGAAAAACTCCTAATACCAGTCAGAGGGAAGGAAACACTAGAACTTCACATACAAATTAAAACACTCTGCACAACATATATTTTTTCAGGTTTTGGGTGTAGTTTTCCTTTAAGCTGTGATACTCTAAGCTTTCAGATTCTGCTCTTAGCAATATTAATTAAGTGCTATGAACAGTTGACTGGAGGCTGTGAAGTGATTTTCTGACTGCACAATGTAGACATTTGATCCTGCAACAGTTAGGGTTAAGTATTGTTTTTTTTATATAATATCATGACTATCAGTAGCACATAACTCAGTCATGTAATGCTAGGATCCTAAAGATACACACGCACTACCATTGCATATGGGTATAAATCCTACAAATGATTTGTAAAACTCAGATGGAATTTTTTAAAGTTAAAATGGGTACAATTTTTTTCTCATCAAGGTTTCCTAAAGCTGGTAAACATTTGAAATCTAAAACTTTCAGGCTTTACAGATACAGTACCTACCTATTGCTCATGCTTTTTCTCTACATATAAAGACTTAAATAAGGAAGTTGCTAGTTTTTGCATATTACCATATAGCAGGATTTTTGATACAGATATTGTTAAGTACCATAACGGCATGGTTTAAGATTACTGGAATGTGACCTACAATTATGGGTTTTGCCCTGTTGCTACATCTTCATAAAACTACATGTCATGATCTATGTTCTTACAGTTTTGCCATCATGTGGTACTGTACATCCCAGTGATCCTGTGCCATATGACTCCATAATGTGTTTTTGATAAGATTATAGATTAAAACAGATAATCCTTTTTAATTTAACTAGAGAATAGGACTAACCCTACATCCATATGGTACTCCCCAGTGATGCCATGCCATGTGATCATGGTCATCTGTAAAACCTATGAAAATTAAAAAAAAAACTACCCTGCGTAGGTTTATGGTGGTTTGTAAACACTTATAAGTTCTTTATTTGGATTTCAAGTTCTATAAAGTAATACAGCAGTGCAACCTATGATTAGGTATATAATTATATACCAAATGTTTCAGCTTTGAAATCTTTACTTGCTTGAAACAAACGTACTGTATTAGGAACACTTTTTGAAACATGTAATCATATTGAATTCTTGGGCAATTCATGGTGCTCAAGAACAATGACTGGGAAATGACCATACCAGGCTATACCTAGTTCAGAATGATGGGGCAGGAAGTGGAGCGATACTGTATGTAAAGGAGGGCATCAAAGTGGCCAAAATGCAAGAAGCCATGGGAGAAAGGAGGGGTTAGAAGTATCATGGGTCACCCTGGAGATAGGAGTTGGAGCCACTATTCATACTGCCATGATCTATGGACCTCCAATACAGGGGAGGAATTGGATAAGGAACTAGGAGAAGCCATTGGCAAAATGGCAGAAAAAGGGAATGTGCTGCTGGTGGGGACTCCAGTCTGCAGATTGCAGATTGGATGCTTCCAGCTGTGGCCTCAACTAAAAGCAGGGACATTCTAGACTCCCTTCAAGAGATGCTTCTCGATGCAACTAGTCAGGAAGCCCATTCATGATGTGGCAATTCTGGACCTTGGGGTTACAAACAGGAACAGTTTTGTAGTCATCAAGAAGGGAGGTCACCTTGAGAACAGTGATCACTGTACAGTGTGGTTCAAAATAAAGGATGGTAGTGGAAGAAAATCACACAAGGATGAGGGAACCTGAACTTCAGGAGGGTAGATTTAAATAAAAAAATGGGTGAATGCCTCAGAAATGACCTAACAGGCCAGCCTTGTGGCACTGAGGGTTGAGGTGCTGGACTCCACACCTCATGCCACACTGGCAACCCGGATTCAGGAACAGATTTGAGCCGCCGGGGGATTGGCAGGGGACGAAAGGGGTCAAGCATCTGGAGGACTGCTCTCCCTTCCCATGGTGGGTGGTAGGGCTAGCTAGCATCACTCCTCAGTGGCCCCAGATGGAGCTCCCCAATCTACAAGTAGTGATGCTGAAAACAGGGGGCGGAGTGGCAGAGGACATCTGCACATTTATATGCTCTGATGTCATTGCACGTCTGCACTCCAAAGGGAAAACACACCAGCAAAAACCCTGGAGGACATACAGAGGCAACTGAGACCCCAGAGCCAAGGCCCACATCCCACTGCTGGACCAACCTTCTACCAGCTCTCCTGAGCCCCTTGACCAGGTCCAGGACCATCCCTCTAATTCAAGAAAGGCTGCCAGGTAGGTGAGGCGGGCCCTCCCAAGGGGGTAATCCAGGGGGCTGGACAGTTCTTGGGTTTGGGGAGAGGGTGCTTAGCAACATGACTCCCAGTGGTATGGTGATTTCTGGCTGGGAGTAGAGGCTCAGGCTGTGAGGGTACTCCCAAGAGATGCCTTGGTTCCCCAGGGAATAAATAAACTGTACAAATAAAAAGAAATCACTTAGCAGGTAGGATGGCCTGGCTGGGGTGCAGAAACAATGGACCAAGTTAAGGGATGACTTAATGAAGGCAACACACCTCTGCAGAAAAGAAGTGATCAAAAACAGGAAAAAAAGAGAGAGACCACTGTGATTCTCAAGGAAAGTGGCTGAAAAGGTTATGGCTAAAAGGGTAGCATTCAGGAGGTACAAAGAAATGCAGATGATAAAGGATAGAGAGTTGTACTAGGAGATGCAGAAGGAAGAAGGGAAAGTGGTAAGGAGTGTAAAGGCACAAACTGAGCAGAGGATAGCCAAATGGGTAACTAAAGAGGACAAGACCTTTTTTAGGTACATAAGTGAAAAAAGGAAGACAAGAGGAGGGTTGTGAGGTTAAGAAGGGCGGGGGGACTGTGAAATGGTGAATCAGAAAATAGCAGATATCCTGATTTTTAGGTACATGCATGAAAAAACAAAGACAAAGGGAGGGACTGCGAGTTTGAGACAGTCAGGGGGGACAGTGAAAAAGTGGATCAGAAAAAAGTAGATATCCAGAACAGATACTTCTGTTCAGTCTTCAGAGAAAGGGATGGATGACATAAAAGCAAAAGGAGCATGGTGGTGGGGAAGAGAGGTCGACACGAATCCATTTACAGAGGAAAGTGTCATGAAAGGAATTGCAAATCTAAAAGTGGACAATGCTATGGTGCCAGATGGGATACACCCAAGGGTGTTGAGGAAGTTCAGGGATGTACTGGCTGCACCTCTGGTAGCCCTATTCAAGAAATCACTGGAAACTGGGATTGTTCCAGAGGACTGGAGGAAGGCAGGCATTGTACAGCTTCGTAAAAGCTGTGGCTGGGAAGAGGCTGGAAACTATAGGTCAGTCAGTCTGATATCAGTGGTGGGGAAGTAAACGGAGTCATTGTTAAAGGAAAGGATTATTGTGTATCTTTAATCCAGATAGTTATAAGACCCTAGACAGCACTGATTCATGAAAGGGAAGTAATATCAGATGAATCTGATGGGGTTCTTCAACTTGGTGATGAGGGAATTAGATCAGGGTGCTGCAGCAGAAATTGTATACTAAGACTTTAGCAAGGCCTTCCACACCATAGCACGTAGGAGGCTCATAAGGAAACTGGACAGTTTGGGAGTGGGTTTAAAGGTAATAAACTGGGTGCAAAATTGGTTGATAGATAGTAGAGAGTTGTAGTAAACAAAAGTCACTCGGGGGAAGGGAAAGTGACCAGTGGGGTACCTCTGAGCTCGGTACTGGTCCCAGTCCTCTTTAATGTCTTCAAAAGTAACACTGCACAAGGGAAGGTATGCCTCTTTGCAGATGACACCAAAACCTGCAATAGGGTAGACACTCTAGAGAGGGTGGAGATAATGTGAAGAGACCTGAGAAAACACTTGAGCAATGGTCAAAGGTATGGAAGCTGGGTTTCAATGCAAAAAAATTGCAAAACATGTGCCTAGGGTACAGAAATCAGGAGGCAGAGTATAAAATGGGGGAAGAGGTATTGACAGTCAACAAACAGGAAAGGGACCTTGCAGTAATCATATCTGATGACCTCAAGGTGTCAAAGCAGTGTGACAGAGCAGTAGATGGGGTCAGTGATATGCTGTGGTGCATTGGGAGGGGTGTCACCAGCAGAAGGTGGGAAATGGTGTTGCAACTGCACAGATCGATGGTGATGCCCCCACCCTGAGTAATCGGTCCAGTTTTGGAGACCGCATCTCAGGAAAGATATATACAGGGTGGAAGCTTTCTAGAGGATGGCAACTAAAGTAGTGCATGGGCTGTATTAAAAGCCTATGAGACGGGGCTGAGGGACCCAATATGAACACCCTGAAAGAGATGAGGGAGAGGGAAACATAATAGAGACCTATAAATACCTCATGGGATTGAGCAAGGTATGGGGGAAACATTTTTTAGAGGAGAAGTTGCACAAGAACATGGGGACATACAATAAAACTGAAAGTGGGAATATTTAGGAAGGATGCGAGGAAGAACTTATTCATTGAAAGAGTGGTGGATGCCTGGAATGGAAGTAGTGGGGGTGAAAAAAGTGGCTGACTTTATCCATGCATGGCATTGGCATAAGGGACTCTTAGCTAGGAAGCACTGGGGAGTAGCCACAGATCAGGTAGCGTGTGGAATGACAATATAGGCAGGGAAAACGGGCAGACTGGGTGGGCAGAGTGGTCCTTATCAGCCATTTTATTCTATGTTTCTATGTTACTGAAAAACAGAAGAACACATTTATGTGTGTTGATATGAATTCCTAGCACAGTACATACTGTACAATACATTTTATGTGTCTATGAAATATGACTGCACAAAACTGAGTTATACCATAATCATGTAGCACAATCACACTTGGATGCATCACAGGATCATGGGTTTGTCCTGCTGTTCTGTTCACATGAAATATGATGTATGCTTTGATCGGCAGTTCTATGAAACTATAATCATATGGAAAACCTTGATAGTCTTCTGCTATATGATTATAATTACATTTCATAAGATTAATGTTTGAAACCTGTACAGTAATTATATTATCTACTAATAAAGAATAAAAATATAAACTCCATAAACACATAATACATTCCAGTGGTCTAATGCCATATTATTATGATACTCAGCTATCTTGCACACATTCATATTTCATGTAAACATAGGGCAAAATATGTAGGGCTGGATTTTCAAGAAAATCCAATACATTTGTAGCACAATATTTTTTACAATTGCACCACATTTTGTGACACTGTTGAGTCATTGAAAAGGTGGTCTAACCCTTAGTACATAAATTATATGCAACTTTTTTGATGCAAGTGGCCTTAAAGTACAAAAACTGTCACAAAATCTTAAGTGCCTTTGAAAACAGGGTGTTCACAAGTACCCTTGAAAAAAAAGGTGCTCATATTTTGGGACAGTCATAAGAATGTCAATGCTGCAAAATTTATGTTTGCATCATCATTTCTGCATTTATTCACTTATTGATTGATTGATTGCTTCATTGTTGATAACCAGTTAAGTCCATTTGGCAAAATATGATCTTTGCAAGGATGAACCAGGGAAATAAAACTGGCATAATTAATACACTAAACAAATTACAACATGAAGTGTCAGTGGCTCAGCAGGTAGCACACTCGCCTCTGAAGCCAGAAGATCAGTTGGTTCTGGGTTCTATCCCCATACCAGGCACTTGAGTTAACATCCCAATACTGACACTGTAGTGCAGCATGAGAGGTGCTGTACTCCTGAGGTGGTGTCTTTTGGATGAGATGTTAAACTGAGGTCCCATCTGCCTAACCTGGTGGTAGTTCAGATGGACGTTAAAGATCCCATGGCACTTCCCGAAAAGAGCAGGGGAATTTCCCCAGTGCAATAGCCAAAAAATTTCCTCCATTCATGAAAAATACCACCAAAAGCTTAATCTGGTTCAAGATCAGTTGGCATTCATCTGTATCCTCCTCCCCCCGGTCATGCCTGAAAATAGGTAGGATTTGTCTAGTGCACAAACCTGGTCAACAAAAAAATAAATAAATAAAACTATTTAAAATTACATGTGCAAACATTTATACTATTTCAATGCTGATTCAAATGATTTTTCTAAAGATTTGATTGTATTTCAGTTTTGTATACTGTAGATACTGGGAAGGAATTCCCAGATTTGACAGAATAGAATGAAAAAATACATTATCCTTGTATGTCCTTCTTAAGGGGTACAAAAAGTTATTTGTTATATTAGATTGTAAATTTATTTCAGAATCTTCTAGCTGAAACATAACACAATCATAGTTTGGATCTGGCAGTATAGCCTAGAGGTCAACTTAATGAGATGTACACGTAAATGAGCATAGTACATCCAGCAGACTTGGGATTGATTCCTGCAACCTACACTTGTGTACTATGTGACACTGAGTAAGTCACCTAACCTCTCCAATACTCCTGGGTTGCCACTGAAAACAGGCTGTGTGCCTAGTGGGCCTTATCTGGTTACCAAAGAACAGAAAAAAAAAGTAATCTACAGAGGCCTCACTGGAAATCTTCCAGGCAATAATGTCTTCATGGTACAACCTTCTCAAATTCTTGTTTAAAGACTTGATTGTATTGCAGTTTTGTTTAGATGGGAGTAAATTCCTATATTTGGCACAATGGTATGAAACAATATGTGGCCCTTGTATGTCCTTTTTAAGGGGTACAAAAACATTATTTATTACATTAGATTAGAAATTAATTTCAGAATCTACCAACTGAAACACAGCACAATCAACAGAGGGCATGTCTCCATTAGATAACCTTCCAGGCATTAATGTCTTCAATGTACAATCTTTGCATTCCAAGTTTAAAATATATGGTACAATAGTCACAATATGGCCACCTATTGTGCTAGAGCTCCACAGTTTGGCATGCTTACTTTCTGGGAGGAGTGCTGAAGACATGCCAAATATTTTGGATGGATTTTGCAAATGTATAGGTGCTCAAAGTCTGTCATTTTATTTTTTGTGGGAAATTTCATGAACCTTTTCATTTGCATATACCTCAACCATCTATTGGGCCAGAGATCATAAATTTAGCATGATTTCTTGGTGACAGGTGTTCTAACAATGTGCCACAATTCATGACACTAGGATGTATTTTCTCAAAATTACAGGTGCTCAAAATGTCATTTTTTTTGTGTTGAAATTACATAACACTTTTTATCTGCATACACCTCAGCTATCTATTGGGCCAGAGATCTTAAATGTGACATGATTGCTTGATGATAGATGTTCTACAAATGTACCAAATTACATGACATTAAGATTCATTGTCTCAAAATTATATGTGCTCAAAGTCTGTTATTTTATTTTTTGTGGGAAATTTAATGAAAAACATTTTTTGCATAGAACTAATTCACCTTTGGAGCTAGACATGTGCAAATAATTGGATAAGAGATTTGTAAATTACAGAGATTCATAATGTTACTATGTAAATATTTGTACAATTTTGTGAAAACATAGGCTTAACATTTGACATACATATCTGATGTCAGTGCATCCTGGTGTCTAGCACAACTAGATACATTGGTTTAGCAGTTTTAAATTTACAGTAAAACAACAACAACAACAACAAAAACAAGCATTTGTCAATGCCAAATGTGTGCTTGCTGGTATTAGCATTGGAAATGCAGGAGTTAGACAGATGCAGAGTAGGAATGGCAGTGAAGTATTGAAATTCACGCCAACCCCACCTCCAACCTGCAGAGACAGACAGGCATTGGGGTATGCATTTGGGCCGTCGCCCATAACATTCATGCCATTTCACCTCACCTTATCCTGCAGACACTGACAAGTGTTGAGGTTTGCCTTGGGGTGTTTGGCTTTACAATCACCTTACTCCATAAGGACATATGCTGAAATGGGTACAATATAGGAGAATGGGTGAACTCTGGGGCCGAAGAGTCCAAGGAACACCTTGATGCCTGTCACTGGCTGCAGGGTGGGGGGTGGGGGTGGAACGGCATGAGCATTACAGTAGACAATCCAAAGGCACACCCCTGATGCCTGTCAGTCTGTATGGGGGGGGCGTTTGGTTAGAAACCCTAGTGCCCCAGGTGTTTGTTGGTATTTGCACTAAAAATTTTCAACATTGCCTTTTTGTGACTCCCACCTCATGGAAGCATTTGGGACCTCTTCTCATGAACAGTGTCACTGTGAGTTTGTCAATGTGTCCCAAACTTTGAGTTCTCACAGCGACTGTGCCATTGTGTGCCAGATGTATGAAAACAGAGATCAGGCAGGATGTAAAGAATGACCACTGCACCATTCATAGGGAGATGTGAAGAGATGGCAATGTTGAAAATTGGTACTGAAAATATTAAAAATGCTAGAACTTCCGAGCCTACGTAGAAACTGCGCAACACATGCGTGTAATACAGTCATCTAGTGGGATTATTTCATTAAATTTTCAACATAGGCATTTTGTGACCTCTGCTCATGAACACTGTCAGTACAATTTTCTTAATCTGTCCCGAACATTGATTTCCCACAACAACCATGCTATTCTGTGCTAGATGTGTAAAAGCATATTTCGGGCAGGTTGTAAAAAATGATAGCTGTACTGTTCACAAGGAGTCTGAAAAAATGGCAATGTTGGAAATCTGGAGTGAAAATACTACAAATTTGCAGTGACTGGAAACTGCACAACGGACGTTTGGAACACAGTTATTTTATGGATGTTGGTCACCAAATTTTCAACATAGGCATTTTAGGACCTCTGCTAATGAACAGAGTCACTGTGATTTTATATATGAACATACATACGAACATACTAATTTGCCAGCAAAACAAACCAATCGGTCTATCTAAATCTGCCCAAATGTGCAGCTAGCACCCTAGATTGCAGCTGACCCAGCCTCCTCCTTCTCAGTTCCTTCCCCGCTGGTCCCAGCCCCTGCCCCCGACTCTTCCTCTTGTGTTATCCCAGTCCTTTTTATAGCAATTGACTATTCTACACATTACCACCTCCTCTGGCAGCGCATTCCAACTAGACACCACCCTCTCAGTGAAGTAGTACCTCCTCATTTCCCTCCTAAAACTTCCCCCTTCCAACCTTAGTCCATGCCCTCACATCCCTCTTCCACTCCTCAGTTTAAGCACCCCCTCTGTGCTAGGTTTATTTACCCCCCTCAGATATCTAAATGCATGAATCATATCCCCCCATCCCTCCTCTCCTCCAATGTGTACATGTTCAGCTCGTTCAGCCAAACTTCATATTCCTTTCCTTCCATCCCCTTTAACAATTTTGTTGCACTCCTTTGCACCCCCTTCAGTAACTTTATATCTCTCCTCAGGTATGGCTTCCAGTATTGCACACAGTACTCCAGGTGCGGTCTGACCAATGATCTGCAGAGAGATAGGATCACATCCCTGTGTCTGGATGAGAACCTCCTTGTGATGCACCCCAGCATCCTGTTTGCCTTTGCTGCTGCTCTCCTACACTGGGCTGAGTTGTTCATGCTCCCAGTTACCAACACCCATAGGTCCTTCTCCTCTTCTGTGATCCCCAACCTTACCCCACCAACCAATAGTCCCTGTTCTGGTTCTTAGCCCTGAAGTGCATCACCTTACACTTGTTTGCACTGAATCATAGCTTCTACTCCACCGACCATGTCTCTAGTTTGGTTAGGTCCCCCTGCAGTTTTTCCCATCTGTCCTCTTTGTCCACCACTGCCCCCAATTTTGTATCATCTGTGAACAGACGAACCCTGCTCCCCACTCCATGTGCTATATCGGAGATAAAGAGCCCAAATAGCACCAGGCCCAGCACTGACCGTTGCAGCACACCGCTTGTCACAGCTCTAGGTGCCAAGAGCTCCCCCACCACCACCACCCTCTGCATCCCATAGGTGCTGGAACCAGGGGGGCAAAAGGGGCAGTAGCCACCCCACTTTTTATTTCTGAATGGCAAAAACTAGTATAGAAAAAGTGCCCTTTGTTCCTTCATAAGTGCACTTTTGATTCTCAGCCCCCTCAGCTTTTACCAACTTCTGGCATCCTTGCTGCACCCTCCCCTGTAACCAGGTCTGTATTCATTTAGTCAGCCTTTTTCCCACCCCCACTGCAGTCACCTTCCCCCCAGTCTCCCATGAAGCACTGTATCAAAGGCCTGACTGAAGTCCAAGTACAGGACATGTACTGCATGACCCCTTTCCAACTCCCTTGTCTCCCAGTCATAATACTGTATTAGGCTGGTTTGACAAGACCTCCCCGTGAAGAACCCATGTTGCCGCAGATACTGGAGGTCATTACTCTCTAGGAATGCCACCAGCCACTGTTTCAGAATCGCTGCCATAAGCTTACGCACTATGGATGTGAGACTGACCATCCAATAATTTTCTGGCCCCTCCCTAGGCCCACTCTTATGTATGGGCACCACATGGGCCACCCTCCAGTCCTAGGGCATACACTCCATATCCAGGGAGGTGTTGAACAGATCTGACAGTGGCTCAGCAAACAGCTCCACCATCTCCCTCAGCACCCTGAGGTGGATGCCATCTGGACCTGGTGCTTTGTCCACCATTACTGCCCTCAGCCCCTCTAGCACCCTAGTCCCTGTGTTCACTTTGTCTGTCACCTCCTCCCCCCTTTCCCCACCCCACCAGCCCATGCTGGTAGTGGACAATCCCTCTCCTTAGTGAAAATGGAGCAGAAGTACTCATTTAGAATTTCCTCTTGCTCCTCCCCTTTTCCATCCAGTCCACTCCCTGCTTTATCCTCACAATATGTACCTTGCTCTTCCTCTTTTCCATGATATACCTTAAAAAGTCCTTTTCCCATCCCTTTATGCCCTGTGCTAACCTTAATTCCCTGGAGGTCTTAGCTTTTTTTACCTTCCTGGCCACCTTCCTTGACCAACTCCCGTAAGCCTCCTTATGCTCTCCCTTCCCTGTGCTCCTGTACTTCAAGTATGCAGCCCTCTATGCCCTCACCCCTTGCAGCACTTCCTTGTTCAGCCAGCTTGTTTTCTTGGCTCTGCTCTTCTTACTCTTGGCTCTGGTGCAGGCTGCTGTGGCCTCTGTTAGCCCAGTCTTTATGATTCCCCGCTTTTGTTCTGTATCCATCCCCGGCCTTATATCCTGGAGTCTTTCTTCATAGTATTGCTCCCATCCTCCCAAAGTCCACCCCACTAAAGTCCACCACCTTAGTACCTGTGCCTCCTGTCTCCCTGCTCAGTGCGAAAATGAGCCACACTGTTTGGTGGGTCGCTACCTGCTAGTGGGTCCTTCACCTTTTCCTCCATCACTACCTACCCATTTGCCAGTACTGGGTCCAGAGTGCTACCAAGCCTTGTAGCCCACTTACCATTTGCATCAGAGGGCCGTCCTGGAATGCATCAATGAGCACCTGCTCCCTGGTACTGCTAGTGGTCAGGGACCTCCAGGTAACCCCTGGTAGGTTAAAATCCTCCACTATCACCACACTCCCCCTTCTACAGACCCTCCTTATCTGCTCTGCCAACTCCCCATCCAGTTCCCTGGATTGGGCTGGTGCTCTGTACACCACTCCCAGCCTCAGCTTTCTGCCCTAGGAGTCCAGAAATTGCACCCAAAGTACCTCTGTTCTCTCCTCTTCTCCCTCATCCATTATACATTTGATCCCCTCTGTCATGCAGAGTACAACCCCCCCCCTCCAACCCCCTGGTCCCTGCTGTATATCCTGTATCCCGGGGTAGCCGAGTCCAAATCATGGTAATCTATGGCCCAAGTCTCTGTCACTGCAGCAGTGTCGATCTTCCCCTCTGAAAGGAGCACCTGAAGCTCTGAAATTTTGTATCCCCTGCTTCTTGCATTGAGAGAGAGCCATACCTCTCCTTCTCCTCACTCTTCTCCTTGGCATGTGTCCCTCCTCCCAGTAGTCCACACCTTTTCTCCTCGAAATTGTTATTGGGTGGTGGTGCCTTCTGTATTATACTCAGACTAATGTGCACGCCCCTTCCCATAATTACTACGCCTCGGCCTTTACCTATATCTAGGAGGTGAGCCTATTAGGCTCCCCTGTCTGGACCTTTCTACCAACCTCAATCTTTTGGCCACCCCCCCACTAGTTTAAATCCACCTTAGTAGAGATATATCCCTCTAATCCCACCTTTAATACTCCTTTCCCTTCCCTGCTCAAGTGTAGCCTGTCCACCGTGTGCAAGTCACTATTCCCCCAGACCCTACCCCAGTTAGTTACTAACCCATAATTTTTGGTGTGGTACCAATCCCTCAGCCATTCATTGAAGTCTTTGATCCTACCCTTCCTCCCCATGCTTGCACATGGTACCGGGAGTACCTCCAAGAATGCCACCGACTCTCCCATGCTCTCACACTGCCTGCCCAACTAATAGAACCTCCCCCTCATTACTTCCACAGTCGTACCCACCAAGTCATTTGTACTTACATGCAACAGTAAATGAGGTTTCTTCCTCCTGCTCACTGAACATTTGAGCAGTGCCTGCCCCTCCTGCAGTCAACCCAGAGAAACATTGAACTCAAATACGTCTGTGCCTTCCCCCCTTCTGCCCCATCTCACCCCTTTCAGCATAGAATCCCCCAGGACAAGTACCACCCCTCCTTACCCCCTTTCCCTTCTAATGACCCTTCCACCACCCCAGTATTTGTTCTTCCCTGCCCCTTACCCCCAGCCAGCTGCATCCTCTGTGACTTCTGTGTTGTCAATTTAGAGCCCTCATTCCCTTCGACCCCGATAGTGATGCTCCTGCAATCCTTCCCATTCGCATAGCCTTCTCTCCTCCAGTCACCCCCTCCTTCTTTACTAGCCCCTTCTACCCTTTCGTCGTTGCTATCTCTTCCCCTACCTGTTGCCATCCCTCTCATACCCTGCTTGTCCTCCCCCTTCAGTATGTTCCTGCTCCCCCCTCTCTCCCATAGCAGAGGCTTGAATCTATTCCTAGTCGATACCCCTCCTACGTCTCTTACCCTATCTGTTCCCCCCTCCTACTTGTTCCTTTTCATGCCCCTCCAGTCCCACCCCTGCTCCCTCCCTACCCGCAGCCATCTGCTCTCTCCCATGGTACTCCTCGTGGTCTCTTCCTCCCCCAAGGAGGCCTCCTCCTCACCTCGGGCACCCCCTTCCTTTTCCTCTCTTTTCTGCTAGTATCTCTGATACTGGGGTCAGTTTCAGTCCCTAGCTGTTCCTCCCCCGTTCCCCCTTGCCATCCCCTATTCCCCCTCAGCCAGGATGCCTACCATACTTATCTGCCCTGCCACTTAGACTCCTCACTAACCTCCACAGTTCCTCCCTCAAACTAGCCAATTGTCTACAGAACATACACTCTCTCATCCTCCAAGCCCAGTCCGGGATCAGAGTGAACCCACACTCGGTACATCCCACCACCCTTCCAAAGATGCCAGCCCTATTGTTACGTGGCGCAAGCCCATTTTGGTCCCCATCTTATGTTACAGCCTGTTAGGGCAGGGGTAAATGGAGAAAGTGACAAAGGCAATGAGGACAGGGATGGGGCAAAAAGGGGTAAGGCCATCAGGAAATGGAGGGTAATGAGTACCAATGCCTGTAGTCTGGGCAACAAGCTCCCTGAACTGGTAGCCTTGATGGAAGAGGGATGCCTGGATATCGTAGCAGTCACAGAAACATGGTACACAGAGAACCATGACTGGGATGTTAACATACCAGGTTACACAACCTACAGGAGAGACAGGGTAGAAAGAAGAGGGGGAGGAGTAACGCCCTATGTAAGGGAAGGGAAAAAAGCAACTGAACAAAAGAGTAAACAGGGAGGAGAGGAGGTACTGTGGGTTACCTTAGAGGCTGGAAATGGCACCATAATCTGCACGGGGGTTGTATACAGACCCCCATGTCAGGGGGAGGGAATAGACAAGGATATGATAGAAGGCATTCTTAGGATGGCAGAGAAAGGGGAGATACTGTTGATGGGAGACTGAATATGCCAGATGTTAACTGGAGTGCCCTACAGGTGGCATGCCTCAGACAGCGAGTTTTGGAACCCATTCATGAGGAAGCAATCTTAGACCTCATAGTCTCAAATGGGGACAGTGAGAGGATCTCACATCTAGAAGTGGGTAGCCATCTGGGAACAAGTGACCACCAAACAGTGTGGTTCATGATAAACTCAGCTGCAGTCAAGCCATACAAAAGTGAGGGTACTGGACTTCAGGAGGGCTGACTTTGGCAAGATAGGAGAGTGCCTTAGAAAAGCACTAGCAAATAGGCTAGAAGGAGTGGTGGAGCAACAATGGGGAATCATCAAAACTGCCATCACAAAGGCAACAAGCCTTTGCATGAATCAAATAAACAAATCAAAATGAAAGAAAAAGCTACTTTGGTTCTCAAAAGAGGTGGCGGGGAAGGTCAGGGAGAAAAAGATAGCATTCAGGAAGTATAAGGAAACACAGAAGGAGCAGGACAGAGAGTTGTACCAGTTAAGGCAGAAGGAGTTAGGGAGGGAAGTCAGAATAGCAAAGGCCCAAACTGAGGAAAAGATAGCCAACTCGGTTAAGAAGGGGGATAAAACCTTTTATAGATACATCAGGGAGCATAGAAAGACAAAGGGAGGGGATAGTGAGGCTGAATAGAATGGACCATGGATGGGCAGAGAGGGACAGTGAAAAAGCAGGGATACTGAACAAATATCTCTGCTTAGTATTCACAAAAGGGGGGGTGCCTAATCCAATTAACAGAAGCACTCTGGATAGGGTGGTCAAGCCCGGTCTTTCACAAAAGAAAGGATTCTGAAAGAACTCCTAAAACTAAAGATGGACAAAGCAATGGGGCCTGATAGAATTCACCCCAGAATTCTAAACAAATTAAGGGGAGAACTAGTGAAACTATTTACTACCCTTTTAACAAATCATGGGAAGATGGTATGGTACCTGAGGACTGGAGGAAGGTGGATGTGATTCCCCTTCACAAAAGTGGGACCAAGACAGAGGCAGGAAACTACAGACCTGTCAGTTTGACCTCTGTGGTAGGGAAAGTGATGGAATCACTTCTGAAGGAAAGAATTGTTGAGTACCTAGAGGCCAGTGGTTCACAGGATCCAAGGCAGCATGGGTTCACAGCAAGAACGTCATGTCAGATCAATCTAATTGATTTCTTTGACTGGGTGACCAAAGTAGAAGACCATGGAGGGGCTGTGGACATGGTGTACCTAGACTTTAGCAAGGCATTTGACTCAGTCCCACACAAAAGATTAATAGTCAAATTAACCAGCCTTGGAGTGGGTCCCAGGGAGGTAGCCTGGGTAAAACATTGGCTGGACAACAGGACACAGAATATAATTGTAAATGAGGTCCACTCTGAAGAAAGAAGGGTTACTAGTGGGGTACCACAGGGTTCAGTACCGGGTCCAGTGCTTTTTAATGTCTTTATAAGTGACATTGCAGAGGGACTGGAAGGAAAAGTTTGCTTCTTTGCAGATGACACCAAGATCTGCAACACGGTTGATATGCAAGGAGGCGTGGAAAGGATGAGAAGGACTTGACAAGGTTGGAGGAATGGTCAGAAGTATGGCAGCTAGGATTCAATGCAAAGAAGTGCAAATAATGCACCTGGGAAACAAAACCCAGGAGAAGATTACACAATGGGGGGTAGTAACAACAACAAAAATGGAAAGGGACCTGGGGGTAATCATATCAGATGACCTTAAGGTTAGCAAGCTATGTGAGAAGGCAGTAGGGAGGGCTGGGGGGATACTGGGATGTATAAGCAACACCAGCAGAAAACAGGAAGTTGTTATCCCTCTGTACAGACAGTTGGTGAGACCCCATCTGGAGTATTGCATCCAGTTCTGGTAACCCCATCTCCACAAGGACATAGACAGGATAGAGGCAGTCTAGAGGAGGTCAACTAAAATGGTGCAGGGTCTGCAAGAGAGGCCATACTAGGAGAGACTAAAGGAGTTTAATATGTATACCCTTGAGGAAAGGAGGGAGCGGGGGACATGATAGAAACTTTTAAGTACCTCAGTGGACTCAACAAAGTCCAAGAGGGTAGCATCTTTCTGAAAAAGAGATGTGCAACAACAAGGGGACACAATATGGAAATGGAGGGACTGTTCAGCGGCAATGTGAGGAAGTCTTTTTTCACAGAGAGGGTGGTGGACACATGGAACACCCTTCGTGAGGAGGTTGTGGGGTCTAGAACTGTGGGAGAATTCAAGAATGCATGGGACAGACATAAGGCAATTTTTGTGGGGGGTAGGAAGAAATAGCTTGTTGGTTAACTAGGATCTGCAGCTTATCCTGTAGGTAGGGAAATGGGCAGACTAGTTGGGCCAAGTGATCTTTATCTGCCATTAAAGTCTATGTTTCTATGTTATTCTCAGTTTCTGTAGCCTACTACAACTGTTAGGGCCCTATTAACTCAAATTCCTGCTTCCCTCCACACCAGTCCCCCTACTGCCCCCTTGCTGACAGGGTTAATTTAGTCTCAAATCTCATCCATTAGATACTGTATTACTGCAGTAATCCTAAAGCCTCCTTGTCCATTTTCACCCCTCAGCTACCATACTTTTTGTTCTCAGCCCACCTAGTTTCACTTAACCCAGTTAGAAATTGTGTTGCACTCCAAGTATTACTCAACTCAGAGAAATAAACAGAACAACTAAATCTGTATTATTACAGCAATCGTAAAAGTATCCAAGCATTGCTTTTTCTCCACTCCAAAGACCCTGCTGTAATATAGGACCACACAGGACCCTGGGCAGGTGGGTGGGCAACTCTAAAGTCTTGACAGAGCTCCCTTGAGCTCGCTCACTGCTCCCCTCTCTTACTCACACATTCTCTTTCTCCCGGCACTGCAGGTTGCCCTTTTGTATTGGGCTCCTACCCGCAATGGAGCTTTTTCTGCCCACAAAGAAATCTACAGTAGTCCCAACAGAGCTCCACTGAGTTCACTCATTCCCCCTCTCTCACTCACTTGTACTATTTCTCCCAGCGAAATTGGGATCCTGCCTGCATTGGTGCTTTTTCTGCCCACAAAGAAATCCACAGTAGTGCCAAAAGAGCTCCGTTGAGCTCGCTCACTCTCCCTTTCTCACTTGCTCGTTCTGTTTCTCCCAGCGCTGCAGGATGCCCTTTTGTACTGGGCTCCCGCCTGCGTTAGCACCTTTTTCTGCCCACAAAGAAATCCACAGCAGTCCCGACAGAACTCCATTTCGCTCGCTCACTCCCCTTCTCTCACTCACTCGCTTCTTCTGTTTCTCCTGGTGCTGCAGGCTTCACCTTTTGTACTGTGCTCCTGCCTGCATTGGCACCTTTTTCTGCCCACAAAGAAATCTGCAGCAGTCACAACAGAGCTCCGTTGAGCTCTCTTACTCCCCCTCACTCACTTGCTTGTTGTTAATCTGTCTCAAACACTTTCCCACTGCAGCTGCGCTTTTCTGCATCAGAAGTGCGAAAACACATTTCAGCCATGATGTGAAAAATGTCAGCTGTACTGTTCATGAGGAGGTGTGAAAAAAATGCCAGTGTTGAAAATGTGGCATGAAAATATTGCAAATTTGAGAAGTCATAAGGGTGTGTGGAAACTGCACAATGCATGCTTGTAACACAGTCATTTTATGGACTTTTGTCACCAAATTTTCAACATAGGCATTTTAGGACATCTGCTCATGAACAGTGTCACTGTCATTTTCTTAATCTGTCTCTAAAACTGATTTTCCCCAGCAACCATGCTATTCCGCGCCGGAAGTGCGAAAACACATTTCAGCAAGGATATGTAAAATGAAAGCTATACTGTTCATAAGGAGGTACAGAAAAATGCCAATGTTGAATATCGGGAGTGAAATATTACAAATTCACGAAGTTACATGCGTGCATGGAAACTGCACAAACCCTATTTATTTCACTATACAGCTCACCAGCATTTTCTCCATTCCCCGTCAGCTTTGTAGAGTGCAGACATGTTCCCGGTCCACCGAAGATCATCGTGCTGGGCTCCAGAGGTAATTATGCTGTGAGGGTGTGTGGGGAGGCAGGGTATGCAGAGGGTGGGCATGGGTTGGGGGGTAGGAAAGACCATGAGGTACCATTTTCTTGTTTTACAGGTAAAAATAAAAGACTACGTGGGTCAGTTTTCTGCTTTCGCAAGTGTTGTTTGGTACACTGGGGTGGGCTCCGAGTGTACCATCTGCATTTGTGGGGAGGGTGACCAAAGCTGATGGGGATTGAGCCCCCCGCCGGCACAGAAATGGGTGGGGGGCATGATGCCAAGGGGGATAGGGAACTCCCTTGTTACACAGCAGAAATCAGGGGTGTTTACATTATGCTGACAGGGACTGGGCTCCCTGTCAGCAATTGTAAGGGTTAGGGGGCATGCCAACAGGGGTTATTGGATAGCCCCCATTGGCTCTGAGGCATCTGCATAGAGCCGCCATGTTCCTGGTACTGTTACCAAGTGAGGTACCACCCTGCAATGACGGGTCACTCCCTCATTGCAGCATAATTGCTGACACTGTTATGATGAGGCATCCCCTCATTGCAGCGGCCAAATCATTTCAAGTTGGTGGCACTTCTGCAGAACCAGTGTCATCAGGACAGTGGGCCTGCAATGGGTGCACACCACCAAGCCCACAACTGCAGTGCTGGCATTGGCCTCCACATTGCTGCACCTCCATAACCAGCTCTCCTAAGCTGCCGCATAATGTTTCTTGTGCATGTGTGCAAGCAAACATAAAAAATCACTGGTAACATTTTCTCAAATATTTATGGTAGCATATAAACGAAGCATACAGACTTCTTTTTGTGGAATTTAACATTCACAATGCATGTATCACTACTTCATTTGATAAGCTGTGCTGAGCTTTTTGCAGTCCTGCTGTTCATCTCTGGGTGATTATTTTGTGCTCCTCTTCTCTCTTAGCATAGACACATTGGCTGAATAGAACTACTGATTCCACTAATATCCTATTTGTTCATTACAGTGACAACATCCCTTAAAATGAAAGTCATCTACTCCTTTTCCTACCAACCTATCCTGTTTTAATAGCCAGAATTCTTCCTTCCTGATGCCCCAGGCATTGTCTTCCCCCACTACATCTTTTTGAGTATCTCTAAGGCCCAGACTTGCACACATCAGGCTTCCTGGATCATCAATTTACTGGGTGTGATCATTATATTGTATATCCTGCATTCAGGTTAGAATTGTTGACACTCTGTGCTTCCTTGCTTCAACTGGGCGGTCTGCTACTTGTATGCTACCCAGCTCAGCTGTCCATGTCTTGGTGAAACTATGCATCTGACTCCTGAACATGGTGACCCCCTGCACTACCTGCCTCTCATATCCCTACATCCTTTAATTTGAATCCCCCACATAAGGTTGACTGAAGTAGGCAAATTCTAATTTTATGGAATTTTCATGAAATTCTGCAATTTTCACAAAGTCTCATGGAATTTAACTTTAAGTGCAGATGTTGTTATTTTGAGATTTCTGGCAGGAAACAATTAATAAAATTGGCACACACAGTATCCTTGTAAGATCTAAGAACTGGTCAAATTTAATGGCATTGCATTCTTTGGTTTTAATGTTTCAGGGTATAAATTTGCAGTTTACATTCTTGCAAAATGTTATTTTAAAATATCATGAAAGTTGGACTACTTTTAATTTAGTCCTTTTCAAAGCTGTAAATATGAACTTTGTTAAAAATAACCATGTGGTATAGTAGTTTAAATGTTTCAAATATGTTTACATTTGGATATTTTGTTTTAAAAGTAGAGGGAAATAGCCGAAATTAAAATTTTGGCAACATGTTCTGCAGGCTATGACTATAACTCAGTCCAATCTGAAGCTAGAAATCTGAATCTATAAACAAATATACATGTTGTGATAACCTGTATACCTGTAAACATACAGTATATAACATTTCGATGAATACTATCAAAAATATACTAAAATAACTGAAATCTAAATTTTGGCAAAATGTTTGGCTACCAATAACTCAGCCCCCTTTGAAGCTAGAGACTTATAACATAGTGCACATACCCATGCTGTACATTTCTCCAAGTCCTGAAACTGTGGAGACATTTGGATAAGACATGAACATGATGAAATATTACAACATTTCTTTATGGGATCAACCAGTTCCTCAATTGCAATTTCTACAAGGCTAATATTGATTGTGTCCCACAAATGCGTAGTACTGAAGTTCATTTGTTTTACATATTCAAGTACAGTATACTACACATTAAACTGTTTCACCAATGAGTTGGTTTAGCATTATTTTTAACAGTTGGCAATGCACTGGCAACTCATATTGCATTGTTTTTCAATGCTTAACCAGCTTAATGACAAAGTTTGTAAAATGGTCTGGCAGCTCATTTGGAATGTATCGGTAGTCCAGTCACAATGCAATGCAAAACTGAGTATTAACTCTTAAGGAGCAGTTTGTGCATGGCTTTGTGCTGATCCAGCAAGACTTATGCAACTCAGTCAGAAATGCTAAAACAAATCATTGGAGGAACAGTTTAATGTGACTTGTACTCTACCTCAACATCAGTGAATTCCATAAAATAAAATGTTGATTTATTTGACATAAAGAACTGCATCTGTCTTTTTCTTTAAGTTATTGTCAGCTGTTATTTGCAGTATGTGTTTCAAAATAAATCGCTCAACATTTCCAAAGAAATCATCAAAATATTCAGCCATTATCACTGGCTCAGTATGGTTGTAACTAATCCCCCAAGCATGCAATTCATACTACATTTTTTCCAAAACCTGCAGGAACTGGAAAGTGAACATTGTCTCCACTAAAAAAAAAAAATCAGGCTTATTAACGTTATTTATTGTGTGAAGTAGATCTATGGATTGAAGAATATAATATTCTCTCAGAAAATCAGTATGAATTCAGGGCTAAAAGGTAAACAGTAGATAAAATATTTATTATAAGTCACTTAATTTAGAAATAAATGAAAGGGGAAAAGGTAGCCTAAATTGCTGTTTCCTTAACTTAAAAAATGCATTTGAAAATGTCAACAGAACTGTTCTCTGGGAAATTGTTGGCAGATATACTGTAGGTACAGATTTACAAATCCTTAAACTAATAATAACATTACATGCAAACACATGCACACATACAAATACATCTGCATGTATTAGATGTAGAACTGATGGAAAATTAACTAATAAGATCAAAATTCATAATGGAGAGAAAAAGGGGAGCCTTTTGGCACTGGCCATGTTTAACATTTATATTGATCAGATTGTGAGACATCTAGAAATGACATGCAAATACATCTGCATGCGTTAGATGTAGTACTGATGGGGAAATTAACTAATAAAATCAAAATTAATTAAGAAGCGAAGCTGGGGTGCTTTTTGGCATTGGCACTGTTTAATAATTTTATATTGACCAGATTGTGAGAAATCTGGAAATGACTGCTACAGATGCTCCAAAAATGATGAAATATCCAATAAGTATTTCAATGTATGTAGATGATGCCTTCATAATTTCTAGCTCTGCCCATGGCCTACAGAAGGCCCTGGGTAATGTTTATAATTCTCTTACTATCCTCAACCTAGAGCTTAATATATAAAACAAATAAAGTTATGATTATAAATGAACCCACCTCTATGGGATATACATGGAAAATGAGGGGAACATTTTTCAAGAAACAGATGAGCTCAAGTATCTAGAGGTAACTATAGCATCAAATAGTGGTGGGTAAGAACATATAAATTATACAAAGCAGACAACTAGACAAATAGTTTTAGCTATAAATATGTTTAGTAAAAACGTTATTAACAATTCTTTCAAAGCCTTTATGAAAATCTTTAAAGCAAAGGTAGATTCCATTTTATGGTACGATGCTAAATAGTGGGGTAGAGTCTCATTTGTTGCCTCTTTGGATGCAATACAAAATTTATTTTTAAGATTGGTCCTGGATGGCCACAAATACTGTAGATTCAGGAGAACATCTACATATATAAACGGGTCAAAAATCCACGGTAATCAAAGCAGTTATTAGAGGTAAAAACTATTGGTATAGACTGATAAAAAACACAAAAGGTGTTTTGCTATATGCATGTTTGCAAGAATATATTTTTTAATAAACAAATTAGCATTGTTCTTTCATAATGGTTTTCAAACTTAATCATCATACTTAGGTAGCAATGATAATTGCTCTTGGTGAGGTTCCTACTATTTCAATCCCCCCGACCCCCCAAAAAAAAAAATAATATAGGGATGAAGCATTACAAAGACTAATTGACATATCAAGGCAAGGGGAAGAAGAAAAAGTCAGCAATTCCTAATTATTTCATCAATACGAAACATTAAATAATAGTAATCTAGTTAATGGCTATCTATCATGGGTAAGCTAATGGAGACTATCCTGAAAGAGAGGCTGATTGCCCTCCTAGAGGCCAAAGGACTACAGGACAGCAGACAGCATGACTTCATATGTGGCAGATCCTGCCAAACCAACCTGGTCAAGTTCTATGACTGAGTAACTGGCAACTGGACAGGGGCCATGCAGTGGATGTCCTGTATCTGGACTTCAGTAAGGCATTCGACTCAGTGCCACGTGGAAGGCTGGGAAGGAATTTAGTAGGCACAGGGGCAGGTGCAAAGCTGGTGAGATGGGTAGGAAACTGGCTGCAGGGAAGGCAACAGAGGGTGGTGGTGGAAGGGGAGCTCTCACACCCAAGGGCAGTGACAAGCGGTGTTCCACAGGACTCAGTGTTGGGACCAGTGTTGTTTGGGATATTCATTGCAGACATATCATGGGACATCAAGAGCAAGATCAGTCTGTTTGCTGATGACACCAAGGTAGGCGTGGTGGTGGATGACCTAGGGGAATGGCAGGGGTTGCAGGATGATCTGGCAAAGCTTGAAACCTGGTCAGACACCTGGCAACTGGGCTTTAATGCCAAAAACTGCAAGGTGCTGCATTTTGGGATGAAGAACCCAAGGAGGAGTTACCAGCTCGGGGGAGTGCAGCTAGCCCAGACAGAGGAGGAGAAGGATCTGGGTGTGCTCATTTCAGGGTCAATGAACAACTCGGCACAATGTAGGAAGGCTGCTGCAAAGGCCAACAAAATGCTGGGTTGTATTGCAAGGGGTATATCCTTGAGGAGGGAGGAGGTGATTCTGCCACTGTATAAGTCATTAGTTAGACCACACCTGGAGTACTGCGTGCAGTACTGGCTTCTGTATCTGAAGAGGGACATTAAGTTACTGGAGGGGGTGCAGCACAGAGCGACAAAGATGATCAAGGGGCTGGGGTACTTATCATACAAGAAGAGGTTGAAGGAGTTGAACATGTACTCACTGGAGGAGAGGAGAGATGGGGTGACATGATTGAAACCTTTAAATACATGAAAGGAATAAACAAGATGGGTACAGAGGGACTGTTCAAAGTAAGGGAGGGGAGGGTCACCAGGGGCCAAGATATGAGACTGGAGCGAGGAAGGTTCAGGAGGGAGATGAGGAGACACTTTTTTACAGAGAGGGTGGTGGCTGGGTGGAATGCGTTACCTGCTGAAGTGGTATGCAGTAGAAGAGTGGGCTGCTTCAAACGAGGATGGGACAGGACAAGGGGGAGGGTTAATGAAGGGGAAGGGTGGAAAGGAGGGGCAGCTGCAGAATAAGGGGTGCTAGCTGCACATTCGAGCAGACTTGATAGACCTCTAGGCCTTTATCTGCTGGCAAATTTCGTATTTTCGTATTGAGGTGTGAAAATACACTACATAGTTAGTGCCTGGCTAGGCTCAGATTTGATTTACATTTCCACTGCAAGTCAATTTTTATTACATGGCAAGATTATAAGAAGACTGAAAGTTGTTAATGAGACAGCCTAGCAGATATTACATCAATACATTTTGATTTTGGTCTGTCTAGAAACATAGAAACATAGAAACATAGAAGTTGACGGCAGATAAGGACCGCAAGGCCCATCCAGTCTGCCCATTTCTTTTTCTACCTTATAAATGTGCCATCGGCCTTTGCTCTGTCAGTGACCTATCTATTCATAGTCATTTGTATTGCTCCCTTATGCCTATCCCATGCCTGTTTGAAGCCCTGCACTGTATTCATAGCCACCACTTCTTGTGGTAGCTATTCCATGCATCTACCACCCTTTCTGTGAAAAGAATTTCCTCACATTCCCCTTAATCGGCCTCCTCTAATCTCATGCTGTGTCCTCTTGTCCTGCAATTTTTCTTATATTTAAGCATGTTAGACTCTTTCACCTTGTTTATGCCCTTAAGGTGTTTTAAATGTCTCGATCATATCACCTCTCCCTCCTTTGCTCAAGGGTATACATATTGAGCTCTGTAATCTGTCCCTTATATGTCTTCTGATGCAGTCCCTGCACCATTTTGGTTGCCCTTCTCTGACTGCCTTAATTTGGTTAATGTCCTTGTGAAGGTGTGGCTCCAATACTGCACGTAGTACTCAGATGGGGCCTAACTAATGTCTTGTACAGAGGGATTATTACCTCCCTCTTACGACTTGTGATACCCTACTATACACCCTAACACCCCTAGCCTTACCTACTGCTTTAGAGGTCTGCTTGATGATTTTAGGTCATCAGTGATGATGATGCCCAAGTCTCTTTCTTCCTTTGTGACTGCTAGCAACCCTCCCAGCCTATAAGTGGCTTCAGGGTTTCTCTTCCTATGTGCATGATTTTGCACTTCTTTGCATTAAATCCCAGTTGCCACTCTTCTGACCATTTTGCTAGTTTATCCAGATCTCTTCTCATTCTGCCCACCCCATCTGGATCATCTACCCTGTTGCAGATCTTGGTGTCATCTGCAAACAGACAAGCCTTACCCTCTAGTCCATCTGGAGGTCACTAATGAAGATGTTGAATAGGACTGGCCCCAGGACTGATCCCTGAGGTACCCACTTGTGACTTGCATCTCTTCTGACTGTATACCATTTACCACCACTCTCTGTTTTCTGCCAGTCAACCAGTTTGCCACCCAGTTGACCAACTTCTGACCCACCCCGAGCCTACCTAGCTTATTTATCAATCTTCTATGTGGAACAGTGTCAAAGCTTTGCTGAAGTCAAGGTAGGCGACATCAACTGCTCCCCTTGGTCCACCACTCTGGTTACCCAGTCAAAGAAATCTATGAGATTAGTTTGACAGGACCTTCCTTTTGTAAACCCATGCTGTCTTGGATCCTGTGCCCTTATGGATTCCAGGTGTTGCACTATCCTTTCCTTAAGGAGTGCCTCCATAATCTTGCCCACTACTGAGGTAAGACTGACTGGTCTGTAGTTCCCCGCCTCCTCCCTGCTACCACTCTTGTGGAGCGGGATCACATGAGCCCTTCTCCAGTCTTTCGGGACCTCTCCTGTGCTCAGAGACTCACTAAACAGTTCTGCTAATGGCTCTGCTAGTTCCACCTTTAGCTCCTTAAGTACCCTGGGATGTATGCCATCAGGTCCCATTGCCTTATCCACCCTGAGCTTAGCAAGCTCTTGTAGGACCCTTTCTTTGTGAAGGGAGTAGTGCTCACCTCCCTCCCCTGTGTCCATGATGCTGAGCTGTGGGCCCTGCCCTACCTTCTCTTCAGTAAATACTGAGCAAAGTATCTATTTAGGATAGATGCCTTTACAGGGTCCTCCTCCTCACATGCTCCCTTTTCTCCATTAGCTTAGCAATACCCTCTGGACTTTCTCCTTTCACTAATGTATCTATAGAAAGTCTTGTCACCTTCTTTTACTGTTCGTGCTAGTGTTTCCTCAGTTTGGGACTTTGCCTGCCTTACTGCCTTACCTGCTTCCCTTAGGGCAGTTTGGTATGCCTCTATCTTCATCCCGCTGTGTTCCCTTTATATTTTCTGAAGGCCAGCCTTTGGCTCTGACCTTTCTGCTACTGTATTTGAGAACCAAAGTGGTTTCCTCTTCTTTGCACTTCCTTTTCTGTCTAACACAATGGGATGTTGCTTCAAGTATTGTATCCTTAATGCTTGCCCACTTTGCCTGTACCTCCTCACCTGTGTTTCTTTTGCCAGGGCTAGCTTAACTCTGTTGGCCATCTTATCAAAGTCAGCTCTCTGAAGTCCCATATTTTGCCTTGGAATGGGATGATTTAGATGTAGTAGCCAAATTGAACCATACCATGTGATGGTCACTGGACCCAGGTGACCTTCTACCTGGAGATCTGTGATCCCTTCTTTGTTAGTCAGTACTAGATCTAGGATAGCCCTGTCTCTTGTGGGTTGCTGTACCAGTTGTTTGAGGCCTCCCCTGCAGGGAATCCACTATGAGTCTAGTTCTGGCAGATGTTCCTGCTGGTATTGACCAATCTATATCTGCATGTTGAAGTCTCCCATTATCAGAACCTCCCTTTAGCTGTCATGTTTTGTATATCTTCTAACAGTAATGTGTCTATGTCCTCCCTCTGGTCTGGGGGCCTGTAGACAACCCAGTTCTTATGGCTGTCCCATTTCCTGTTTCCAGGGTGACCCACAGTTCTTCTGGCTCCTTATGTGTATTCTGAATTTCTGTAGCTTTGATATTTTCATTAACATACAGGGCCTCCTCCCCTTTTGCACCTCGGCTCTCTTCTGAACAATACATAGCCAGGTACTGAAGTCTCCCAAGCGTGGTTACTGGTAAAACCACGCCTCACTAATTGCTACTATGTCCAGTTTAGCCTCTGACATTATTGCCTGCAGGTCTGGGATCTTATTTCCCAGGCTGTGAGCATTTGTGTACATGATTTTCCATTGGCCAGATTTTGTGTAAGAGTTGTTGGGTGAAGTTTGGCATTACCCTGTGCATCGTATGGGAGACAAACCTTTTTCTTACCTGGTGATGCAAATGAATGGCAAACACGCTGAATTCTGTTTGACCACTAGCTGAGGGGAGGGTGTTCTTCCTATTCGACGTATGGGGTGCTGCACCTTCTCCCCATTTGCTAGTTTAAATATTCTGCAAAGACGCCAAACTTCTTGCCCCAATGCACTGACTCCTCTTTAGTCAGATGCAGTCCATCAAATTTAAAGAATCCTTCGCTCCCAGAACTGTTGCCAGTTCCCTACAAATCTGTGTCCTTTTTCCTGGCACCAGTCCTTGAGCCACGTGTTTAGCTCCCCTATCTCTCTTTCTCTGACCTTCCGTCCATCTGTTCCCTTCTCCCAGACTGGCAGGATCTCAGAGAAGGAGATGCCGGACGAAATAGATGATAGTTTGTCACCCAGCTTAGTCAGGTGTTCCTTGGTCTCCACAACTGACCGGCTGGCGAGATCATTAGTCCCTATGTGTACTAGGACATCAATGTTTTCTCCTGCTTTGTGAACAATGGTTAAATAATATAAGAAATAAATGGTTACTATGGCATCTGGAAAAAATAAGTGGTTTAAACTCACCAGAAAAACTTTGTGTATTTTTAAAGGGGAAAAATACGATTAAAACCCAGAAAGTGATTAAGTTTTATCTGAATGTATATAATATTTTAAATGTAATAAGCTTTTACGCTGAGTTTTTTTGTTTCATTTTTTTATTTATTTTTTGCTTTCCGGGAAACTGAAACAGCTTGACATTTCTGATTACAGTAATGATAACAATTTTGTTGTACCAGACTGTTTGTCTAGATAATGCAATTTCTTAATAACTAATATCTATGCAGAGGCAGAGTGTCCATCTGCAATGCCAATGGCCCGGGTTCGGAAATGGACTTGGGACATCAGAGGGCCAGCCAGGGAAGGGGAGAAGGATTGAGTATCTTAAATATTGCTCTCCTACTCTGGGGGGTAAAGTGTCCAACACACACCATGGACCTCTGGCAGAGGCTGGGAGAACCCATTGTGCTGGTGCCATTACCTGTGGGGGGGGGGCAGATGCGGCAAGTCATGCATGTCCCTGCCCCCCTGGTACTGCTGCACAGCTATAAAAATCTCCAGTCCCCCAGCCATGACACCCCCACTACACCACCTGTCCCACTGTCGCTTGTGTTCGCTTGGGGGTCCCTCTCCTGTGGCTGTGATCTGGGGGGTAAGCCAGGGCTAGCCTACATCGACCATGGAGAGAAGGTGCTCAACTGGTGGCCCCACCCAGGGGGATAAGCTTGGGCATGGTGGGTCAGTATGTGGGGTAGGAGCTGAAGTTCCATTAAGGGCATTAAGGGGAAGACCAGAGGAACAAAAACATGCTAAATAAAATAAAAATATAACTAATATTAAGAAGGGCTTGGACCACAGATGTGCCTGTTGCTGGTTTGGTGAAACAATTTACATTGGTTGCCTAGTTATAACATTCTGAAGTTTAGAAATTTCCCATTGGATAACATTGTGGAAGCTGCAGGACCTTTTGGTGCCTATATCTCAAAAACAGTTTGAGATACAGGTGTACTAAGCACGCATGCAGGTTGCCAGGCCATGATTGCAACTGCAGTGGAATTTTTTCCAGTGTTCCTATGGTTACTGAGATATTGCCTCATTTGTAGCACAAGAGGTTGCTTGTAATGTCTCTTGGCCTGCACTATGTCTCTATACTTATGGGTAGATGGCAGCGCAGGACCCTCACACATATGGATACCATTACACAATACTGAAGTGCAGGGCCCTCCATCATGCAGTACTGAAAGATTAGAGTTCATTACAATGCCTCTACACTTATGTATAGACAGGAGTGCAGGGCCAAGATGCTCAATCCTCTGTCCCCTGTCTGGCATCCAAGCAACCCTGGTCTGTTCCCAAACCTGGGTTACCAGCATGGGTTGAGGTAAATGACCAGCACCTCAGCCCTACATGCCATCAAGTTGGCCCAGCTTTGCAATTTATTAGATAATATGTACTGTTATCCTAACAATATCACAAGGCTAAAAATGTTAGCACTTTCAAACAGGTGATGTTTACTCACCTGATCACTCCCTGCAGCTGTCAATGTCTCCATGAACGTGTTGTACCAGTCATCTGTTTTCATATCCCGGACTCTCATTTCTAACCACCTCCTCCATCTTTACTCCCCACAATTACTTTTAAAATTCATTTACTATAACTATGTATATATTGTAATTATAAATATTGGTATTGCCAACTACACTTAGTTGAATATCAAGTATGCTTAGTCATCTAATGCTAGGAAAACCATGCTGCTACAACTTTCCCACTAGGAACCTTTTGGAAACATTGCATATAATCAAAAAGAGAGTGCATTAATTTTAAGTAAATAAAATATACATTTTTTGAAATCTCCTACCAACTAAATTTTAAATGTTTTACTGCAGGTAGTATTGACAGTTCTGGTCAAATTATCAACTCTATGCTCATTATTAAAAAATAAAGATGATATAAAGTAATGGTAATCCACATTACTTTCATGCCACCTTACTTTTAAATTCTTCTCCACTTTGGATGTAAGAAGCTACACCTTCTGGTGCTTACAGTGCCAGCATTATGGTACCATGCAATCAGGGCACCAAATGTGGGATGTACCCCCCTCCCCAAGGTCCACCTACCCCCAGAGTTAGAATCTGTAAGTACGAGGGCATGGACAGTTGTGGAGGGGCACAGCCCCGCATAAAAAACATGATCAGCAACATTGCAGATTGGCACCTTAATTGCCCAGCGCAGGAATGCAGGTGCATTCCAGTGGTGGAACCACAGTATACAGGGGCAGGGAATTTCTAAGACTACAGTATGTCAAGATGCAATTTTCTGTTGTGGAAAAGTTTAGACAAAAAAAAACAAGTTGTATTTCTGTCCAATGTCTAAAGCTAGGACATAGCTAAGTCCAGCTTTTAAAACAGTAGTACAAGTTAAATGCAAAGTCTTTTTTTAATCACTGGGTAGCCCACCCCCTGATTTGCACAAACCTTATTTTTTTTTCCTGCAGCTTCCAGAATTTTATTAGTGGACATTGGTAATTTATTGTGGAGAACCTGCCTGGTTGTTTATGTTTCCTCCCTGCTGTGCATCTTTGCCACTGTTAGATGAGACTGTGCACCTCCTCTTCTGGTTTACTGTACATGTTCACAGTCGGTGCAATTCCTGGTCCTGTAACTGAACAGTGGTTGGCTGGACTCCACCAGCACCAACACTGAAGGTCTTGCCTGCTGAAATCCCATTCTCTGGCACTAGTACCCCCACCATCTCTCCGACCACCACTCCAAATCCTATCCTCCTGAAATGTATGTTCTGATTCCAAACTTTACTGTCCCATTAGTTCAATAGTAAAAAAAAGGTTGATGGTGACAGCGACTGACACAACCCCTCCACTCACCACCTTGACTGACCACTGTCTGAATCAGAGGTGCACAATGTGCAGCCTGGGGGCCACAGCAGCTGTCTGTGGCCCCCAAGGGCCTAACAGCTTCCACTTGTAGTCTTTGTTTATTTTGTTGTTGTTGTTGTTTTTAATTTCAGTAACATGTTGATAAATAAATAAATAAATGTTTAAATTTGTTTTATGTGTATATTTAATATTGTTTTGCTGGACATTTGTCACCTCTGGCCATTTTACAGTGGCCTTCGGCCAGTGGCCCATGGCCCTTGGCCCCTGCCTTGACTCAAGTCTTCAGTCTTGCCCTCCACAAAAAAGTTGTGCACCACTGATCTGAATAAATCACTAACTGTCATTTATGCGGCGGCCAGCTGAGGTGGTGAGCAGAGGGGTTGTGCTGGTTGCTGCCAGAGAAAAGTATTCTAAATCTGTTGAGGTCACCTAAAGAGAAAGGTGCTATGGAGGGGGGGGGGCTAGTGATCGGATGGGACATGAGCATTTGCCAGGACATTACATCTGCAGTCAATTCTGGAGTAGGGGTGCCAGTTCAGATAGGCAGGTTTAGAGGAAGGCAAATGGGTACCAAAACAAATAGGGAAGCTTTTTAATGAGACGGCAACCAATATGTGGGAGGGCACTGGAGACAGGGAATGGAAAATTATGAACTCTGGCCAAGGATACTGTACAACAGTGGTTTTACATAGTAGCACAGAGGGGAGACAAAGACAAGTGTTATGGAAGTTTAGCACCGAGGGGAAAAAAAAAAACATATGAGGCAGAAAGGTCAACCACCATTAAAATGCAACAATTTTTCTCACACTACTCTGTTTCACAGCAGTGAGTACAGACTTTGATGGCTCTAGGAGACAGAGAACTTGCATTACAGGGCAAAAATAGAAGTAAACCAAAGATGTGCTGGAACATGAAGGAAGCAGGCAGCTGATATTACAGCACCTGCCATATTTTGTGTGGATCCACAACCGTAATAATTTTGATTTAAAAGCTTGACTTCATATCAAACTTTCAGGTCATGAAACCAGAACTGAAGCTGGACAAGTACGTACAAAAATAAAGTAAGTGAAACACATGTGATGCTTAATTCCACTGCTGCTTTGAAGCTCTTACTGTAGTGATATCCAGATTTTTGAGTTCAGATGTAGTTTCATCTGAACAAAATTGCCAGGCCAAATCCATCATTTACATGAACTTACAGCTATTTACATCCAGAACTGGTTGTAAACTACCATAAAACAAGTTCAAATTTTTGCAGATAGCCTGAAAGTTAAAAAAAACTCTAGTAGAATCAAGTATGATCTTGTCATAGTAGGATAGATCCTGGTATTATCATAACTAGGAGTTATGTTCATGTTATTGTGCTTTTGGAAATATTGCTGACAATCTTTTGAACAAAGGTGCTCGTCAACACAGTGTGACATTTAGTATCATTACACATTCACCGCCTTGTCCCTAAAACATTTTTCAGAAAGACTAATCTCAGTCAGCTTGAATTAATTTTATGGTCTGGAAATCACTTCTATTTTTTCAAAAGTGTTCAATTTTTTTTAATGGAACAAAAATTAGCTCCTTTTAAGGTTCTACATAAAAATAATCAATGGCTGCTGACAGAAACCATGTTTCATCATGTGTACTGTAGCATGCAGTACTCTGATACAAATGCAATCAAACTCAGAAAGAGACATCCACACAGGTTACTCTTCGATCAAAAATAAATAAAAATGTTTAAAAATGGTCCTACCTACAAACAATTGACTATTGAGCTGTAAGTGAATATGTCCATCAGATGACTCATCTTGTATCTTCTTTGACAGCTGATCCACTTGAAGAGCTGCTTCTTTAATGTTCCGTTCTAACTTCACATAGTGCCACTGGTTGTCATTTAAGTCTCTTGGTGACTTTACAGTAACCTCATAGGGACCATTTCCCACATCAAATGAAAATGTCACTTCTGCAGGAGCTATTAATGAGATCAGAATAATAGTCTGTAAAAACTTAAATATGTTACACAAAATGAGGATTTGTAAAATGAATTCTGACAAGACCCTTTTCAATATCCTATTACAGAAGTAGAACAGAACCATAAGCTGTCATACGCAACTTGGGAGGAATTTAATAAATACTGTAGCATACTATATATTTTAGCGTCATTGGAATTGTAAGTGCTCTGTAAGCAGCTGCCCCAATGGTGTCAGTGAAAAACATTCTTCTACCACCTAGTGGACCTGAAGAAGTGCACCAGATTGTTGGATTTCCACACTGTAATGTATCATTTATGTAGGATTCCATGAAAGTGGCTTGCTATAGTTGCAGAACTTTTTTTCATATGTGTAAAAACTGCAGTGTTAGGCTGGTTCAACAGCACAGAGGCAGTGCATCGATCTGCAAGGCCGATGACCCGGGTTTGGAAATGGACTCAGGATGTTGGAAGGCCAGCTGAGGGGAGAAGGATTGAGCATCCGAGGGACTGCTCTCCTTCTCTGGGGGGAGGGGGGTGTATGTCCATCATGTCACAGTCCCCTGGTGGAGGCTGGGGGGATCCATTGTGCTGGCATCATATCCTGTGGGAGGCAAGGGGGACACAGGTCATCATTGCACTTTCCGCCGACAGGTACAGTCTCACACAAAATCCTGGCTCAACTGCTGCCCCTGCAGCCAATAGTGTCCATCTGGTGGGGTTCCACTACTGTGACCCAACTCTGGGGGGTAAGTCTGGGCATATGGAGGTAGTGAGTGGGCATGGGCTGTGCTCCCTTCAGGGAGTGGAGGTGCCAGAGTAAAAAAAATGCAACATTTAAATTTCTGCATTTTCATGCAATATTAATGGCATTGAAGAAATACACTGTGTAACGTTACTATCTTGTGTATGTGAAAACTGTAAACATTTAAATAATGCCAGCAAGAAACATAATTTGGCATGGCAGAATCCAAGGAAATTATAGAAGTTAAAACTGACATCATTTCCATTGACTGCAAAGATATCATAATTTTAAATTATACCGTCTTACACAGGTAGAAAACCAAAAAAAAAAAACAAGCAAGACCTGGGTTCTTGTTCAGTCCTTTACCTGCTTCTAGGACAGCAGAGCTTTTTGTGCCATGTGGAGGTCATATGTCATGCTTGGGGATTGCATATATTGTTCACCCTCTCTTTACCTTCCATGACATTTTCTGGTACTGCCTTGGAGCAATCAGGGTGCTGGCATCACCACCAGCAGCTGAGAGGCAAACCCACAGAATGACTGCGGTTGTGCATCATCTGTCAGCAGCTATGCGAACAATAGGGAGAAAACTTGGTGGTGCTAGCAGACTAAGTAGCATTTTCCATGTAGACTAAAAAGGGTTATCTTATTTGTAATTCTCTCCACTGATGTACTGTACATTTACTAACTTTCTTTAGAAGAGCTTGTCTAGCCCCCTAGGATCTGAAAGAGGAAGTACCTCTCCTGAGGTGTGTTCCCTTCTTTAGAGCTTGTTCAGCTATATCGAACAAGCTGAGAGGGTAGATAGGTATTCATAATTATGTAGCACTCTTCCAAGATAAATGCAATTGATAGTTAAAACCTTGGTGAGAGAATGAATAAATCCACCCAAGTTTAGGTGTCAGTGAGCAAACATATAATAATAATTGTTTCCCAGAAGGATATCTACAGCATAACTCTCAACTGTCCCTGATTACAAGAGAGGTCCCTCATTTTGCCCCCAAAAATTGCTCTTCCCCTCATCCATCCTTCATGAAAAAGGTGCTGCCCCCACAAAGAGTGTGCTGTAAATGTAGACTTTAAATTAAAAATTAATAATATTGTAAGATGCTAGATCAAAAATGAACTTTGTACTCATGAACAAAATGGTTTCCACAATATTGTGAGCTTATATGTCTGTGTTTGAGGATGTGACCTTCATTACGAGACCCAATTTCCCTCATTTTGATAATCCATGTCCCTCATTTCAGGGACAAACATTTGAGAGGTACAATCTACAGTAACTTACAGATCTTGTATGGCTGCCCAGGCCTTTGCTGAAGAGTGAAAAAACAGGGAAGGAGAGTTGAAGTACTTAAAACTTATTTGATAAAAAAATTAAGCCTGAATTACTGAGTCTCTGTTCTGATGTGTGCAATAGGGATGCAGATTTCAGTAGAAGGAATCATACACATTAATCCTTAGCTTTGGCAGAAAAAAAATATTTCTCAGTGAAACTAGAAAACTAATATTTTTAAAAATGTCTTTTTTTTCACCAACTTTTAACATTCAGAGGAAAACATTTGTTTTAAAACCAAAACTTTTACAAACTACAAAGGTAACAATATAAATGCTAAGGTAATTCTGAGGCATGCAATACAACGTGCACTGGCTGTAATGTGATTCTGCTTCAGTTGCATGTTTAACAGGTGCTATACTTCCATAGTAATTTTAATTTCAAGGTAAAGGCCTGCTCTGGTACTGTAAATTCTATTTCTGCCTCCTTATTTCCCATGAAGGAGACTGTATGCCATGCATACTGTATGGGCACTCACTGACAGCATAAATGGTGGCCAGCCATGAAGGTAAGAGTAGGGATGTGCGGGTCACTGTATCAAGCTTGGAGAAGCACTGGCCACATGGATGAGGGGGTAACAGGAGGTGGAACTTGAATGAGTGTGGGGATGCTGGCTCTCCAGTGTTTAGTTGAAATAGAGGAAATAGTTGATTGGGGGGGTTCACACTAGATCACCAGGACATACTTATAAATATGAAACAGGTGATGGAGTGGGCCCCATGGACACCAGGGAATGTATAACGTTATTAAACATGCAATCAGGGGGGTGGGGAAACCACTGTACACCAGAGAATGAATAACATTATTAAATGTCTGATCAGGGAGTGGGGGAACCACTGGACACCAGGGAATGTATAACCTTACTAAACCTATGACTAGGGGGTGAAGAGTGCCACTGGACCACCAGGGCTTTCACTCCAGGGTTGTCAGTGGCACTAAGGGGCTGCTGGACCCCATGCAAATTAGCCCATAATGATCATGCAAACAGCCCTTTAGTGCCTTGCATGCCCAAAGGTCTCATTGCATGTGCAGAGGCCACCCACTATCTGACTGAATATAGCAGCACCTGGGTTGGGCACAAGTGCAGCACAAGCATTTGCAATAAACTTGTGCTCTTATTTGAATACCAGACCTCTAGATAGTTAAATGCATCTAGGGCATGAGGATCAAAGATCTCATGCCCTGGATGGATAGATTGCTGTTGGGGGTGGTGAGGTGGTGGTAGAACCAGTTAATGACATAAATTCTGACATGAAAATGTTTGAAAGTGTGGGTCATAAGTCATTCAATAACAATTTAGGGATTTGGCGAGAAAGCTCAGCAGTGATGCCTCTTTGATGTCATTCTCAGAGATAATAACTGTTCCTTACACATGATAGGAAAGGCGGAGAGTCATTTGAAAGACAATCAAGTGACTAAGGGTATGGTGTAAGTAGCCAAGGTTTAGGTACCATTTGTACTAAGGGAGCCTATACGTGTGGGCTGTGCTGTGCCTAAGCATAAGAGGGATGCACATCCTGGTAAGAACCATAGAGAGAAGGTTGGGGAAGAGTTTCAAATTGTAGCTGGAGCCTGTGATGGAGAGCACCTAAGCCCCAAAGATCAGTAAACAAATATAGCAAGGAGGACTGGACAAAAACAAACATTCTCGAAGTAGTATAAAAAAAAACAAACTTTTTGTTTTTCTTATTCAGTGGTGAACACACAAAGACACCATGGGCCATCAAAATTGTGTGACAATAGATGACATTTCCTTGGGGTGCACAGTACAGTATATCAGTGAAGTTTTTTTCATGATCAGTCACAATGTAATCATATCACTTTTAAGATGCCATTCAAATAAATCAGTTGGTGTTGCAACAAATACAATTAATAGAATTCAGAATAGGTGTCTGATATTTGGGTGCTATTTAAGGTGCACAGAGTATCAAATCTGCAGTGCCTGAGGAAGGTCACATGGTTGATCAAAGTGCTGAGACTTTGCATTTGAGTGTTACCTCTCAGTGGACAGGTATGCAAGCAGTTAAAATAGAAGTCATTTTTATGTGTACATTATTCTAATCTCATAGCTCATCCATGCAGCCTTTCATTCTATTTTTCATGGTTCATATACAGGGTTACAAATCCTTTATTATTAATGGTAGCACCTTTCGTTGGCAGAACCATCCTCCTCTTTTCTTTTGAGGTGCCCATGACATGACAAGAAACCTCAGTCACAGATTATGGATTATTTTATTACTTGGCATTAATTGGGAAAGTTGTTCTGCCAAGTACAAGGTACCACAGCAACAGACCTTGTCAAGGCTAAAAAAAACTTCACACAACTACAAACAGAGCCAACACTAGTCATGAGAATACTATGAAGCACTCATTAAGGTGTATTTAACAACTGGTTATAATGTGCAAAAGGTGCAAAACATTTAGAAGTGCAACTTACTGCAAGCAGGTGGCAGGGAAAGAAAACAATAAACCATCAGGGAAACTGACCCTACTGGTTTTGTTCTCTTCTTCCTCAGGAGTCCCAGATTTCAGACATGGTATATATTTAAAACAGCTCTTAAAGCTGCAGTAGTGAAATGAGCAATAAGTACAAACAAATTGCAAAAAACCTTTTAAAAACAATTTCTACTACACATATCACATCCAGCAGGTTGAAGGAGTATGCACATTCTTAAAGGCTAACACCAGTACAATAAAGTGCTAACCAAACCATTATCAGTGTGCAAAAGGGAAGAACAACATAGAGTAGGCACTAGATAATTGAAAATGTATAATTTTTTGAAAGAGTCATAGAAACTGTTTAATAGAGAGGTACTTTGTGAAAATTTTAAGTTACAGAGGTTCAAAATGTCACAATGTATTTGTTAAACTGGGTGAAAGTTTTCAAACTATTTGAATATTTATAGCTCCACTGCTGTTTCTGGCATACAGTCAAGATTTGACACTAGCATCATGGCCCTTCAATACCCCTCCAACACTCCTGCATCATGCTCCATCATGGCCCTTCAATACCCCTCCAACACTCCTGCATCATGCTCCATCATGGCCCTTCAATACCCCTCCAACACTCCTGCATCATGCTCCATCATGGCCCTTCAATACCCCTCCAACACTCCTGCATCATGCTCCATCATGGCCCTTCAATACCCCTCCAACACTCCTGCATCATGCTCCATCATGGCTAAAGATATCCAGGTACTTCTGTCACAGTGGCCTAAGTCACAACTAGTTGTAAGGCTCGGCATCACATGGTGCCACTGTTTTCAAATAGTAAAAATATACATTGTTATCTACAGGGTTGTTAAAAAGTCAGCAGGTGGCATTATACAGAAACAATGTTGCACATGCATGTCTTTCCACAAGTCATTAAGTCAGTGAGTTCTATTGGTTATCTGGCATATTGCAAGAATTCAGGCTAGTGTTGGCCCAGTGGTGCTGAGGGTTGAGGCACATGATGCCAAACCTCGCGCCATGCCAGAGACCCGGGGTTGGGAGCTACCTAGGGTGCTGGAGGGTCGGCTGGGGGGAGGAGGATCATCTGTCCCAGGGACTGCTCTCCTCCTCTGAGGCAGGTGGGGAGGGAATACCATGCTCGCACTGGCTAATGGCAGTGGCTGGGGGGAAGTGCATACTGCAGTTAAGCTGTGGGGAAGTGGGAACCATGGCTACAACCCCCCCAGCCGAGGAGAATAAAGAAATAAATAAAAAAAAGAAAAAAAAAGAATTCAGGCTAGTGCACAGTGATGGCCTAATTATTTCAGAATCTTTGGCTGTTTATAATGTGGCCAGCCTTTGAGCAAGAGATCAGAGTGCTGACTCACACAGCCTCTTTTTTCCATATTGTTTCTTCTCCCAACTGGCAGGTGATATCTCAGGGATATACTGTGTTCACAGGGATATACCCGGATCATGCTGAACCCAGCCATCAATCAGCTGGCTACCAGGTTTTTCTCCATTATTTTTCCCTCCCTTGGTGGTGGCTGTGCCTATGTCAGCTGCACATAGCCATAGTTTCCCCTACAGCAACTGGCCCAGCTGCATCAGTTGCCATTTTGGTAGAACCTGCTGCCAACCATCCCTGACCAAGATGAACTGCCGAGTGGTAGCTGTCCAGGCCATGGTCTGCCTCCTGACATGGCTTCCCATGCTCCTTTCCAAACCCAGGTCATCAGCATGGTGGCATAGCACTCTACTGCTGGGCCACAGGGGGTGGCTTCAAAGACTAATATTTAGTGTCAACAACCTTAACAAAATTGGTGATATTCTGTTCTCTAGTTTTAAAGTCACATGGGCTTAAAATTCTGCAGTTTACATAATTGTGAAATTTAATTTAAAAATGTCTAAACATTTGGAGGCTTATAACTACCATTTCCATTAAATACAGAAATGTGAAACCATACACATCAGTATGGGCCTGGATAAAGCCCTCATACTAAATGTGGTGCAATTTGGATAACTACATTTAGTTTACAGAATTGTGAAATATAATTAAAAAATGTCCAAATGTTTTGATGCTTATAACTCAGTAAACTTTGAAGATAGAGATCTAAAGCTTGGTACACTTCTGCATTGATCATGGTAAAGTCATCATACTAAATTCAGTTCAGTTTGGACAAATACTTGTTTAAATTAGGTGGACATAATTGAATTACAATTTTGGTTGAATTTCACAAAATTTTCATGGAAATTTTGTGAACTTTCATGGAAATGAAATTAGAATTTTGCCAGAATTTTGCTGGCCCAGCTCTACCCATATACAAGGGGTGTCTGTATTGGGGGGGAGGGTTAAGGTTAAACAGTCTGTTCCCTCTCATCTTTTATTCATATGTACACTGACAACACTGTCCTGTACTCCTCTGGTAATTGCCCTATTGATGTAGCAACCATGCTTCAGCAAGACTTCCACCAAGTTCAGCTATGGTTCTCCTCACATCAGCTTTTCTAAATGCCAAAAAGACAATCTCCATGACCTTTGGCACAAGGGAGAGACTCTCGAGGCTTCACTTCCTTCCCTCTTTCCATATCACTGATGGGACTATCCTTGAGGACACCTCTTTCAGATACCTTTGGGTCTTACTGGACCAAAACCTCAGTTTCTCTGGACACATTGATGTAATTCTGAAAAAAACTGCACCCCAAGATTGGTGCGCTATTCAGGAACCATTGTTATATCCCCCCCACAGCAAGGCACAAAATAGTCCAGAAGATGATCCTCCCTATTTTTGACTACTGTAATGTAGTCCATGGTGCTGCTCCCAAATCCTCCCTGACCAGATTGGACTTTCTCTTTAACTCCTTCTGTCGGTTTGCCCTTGATGCTCCACCATGTACTCATCACTGCGGCCTGTACCATGTCTTGTCTTTCCCCCTCTGGCTAACAGATGACTCACTCACTGTGTCAAACTTACATCTAAATTCTGGTTAGAGGAACTTCCCTCATACCTCCTATCCTCCCTCTCCTCTCCCCCTCCTCCCTCACACTCCCTCAGATCCACTGACACTCATACTCTGATGATCTCCTGTAGCACCACCCTAATCGGTCAATCTGGCCTTTCACATCTCTTTCTAAAATCTAGAACTCCCTACCCCCCCAAAATTCATCATTCCTCCTCCTTCCCCATTCCCTAGCATCTGCCATTTATGACTTTTTACTGTCAACTGCTCCTGCTTTAACTCTCCCTAATCACGTCCCCCCTACTAAATAACCCTACTTGCCTACTCTGTAAATCACTTACCTTGTCTCCCCACTTCTTTCTACCACCTCCTTCCCCTCCTTTCTCCCCCCTCACTTCTTTTTCCCTCTATGTCTATTGAGTTTTAGCCCCTGGCAGGGTTATCTACACCCTGGAGGGGCTAGCTTTAGGCCATTTCCCCCCACCCCTCTTTCCTATTTTCCCCACCTGTCTCCTTACTTTTTAGCACTTAAACAGGTATCAGTTTACTTTACCTGCACTTCTGCACTCCTAGTCCTGTCTGGGTAGTGCTTATCACTGTATGCATAAATTCTCACCATGTTAAAAATTTTAATTCTGTAAACCACCTTTCAAATGTATAAAATATATGCCATTTTAATTGCTCATGTCTGTACTTTCACATTGCTGTCAAATACTATTGTATGTCGATATTGTGACATCCTATTGTACGCCCCGTCCATACAGAGACGAGCAAACTGTTGTTCAGTGTGCCTTTCTGGTGAAACATTTCAATAAATAACTTTAAAAAAAAAATAAAGGGAGGGGGAAGAAAAGGAGGGAAATGGAGAAATAGAAAGTGAAAATACATACAGTTATGTTTTCCATATAAGGGGCATCAAGTCAAATTTACCAGTAAGTCCCAGTCTAGAATATAATGTCCGCATCTGCACCATCCACATTGCCTATCTTTTCATCACCAAGGTTTCTTGATCCTCTCTTCTCCTACTTACTTTAACTTTTTCTAGTTCACTGAAATTGAATTTATGATCCCCAGGGAATGATTGGGAATATAACTGTAGTGAAAGTACACTTTACAATTGCTCTGGACAGCCCTAACATGTTCTCCTCTAGGGATCTATAATTTGTGTGACATCTTCCCCGCATAGAAAGAGCTGCATGTGCATGTGGCCAAGTAGACCACTGATGTAGTATCACAATTTATAAAATGCCTGGGGCCAGATATTCAAATATGCACAAAGTGGAGTGCAAAAATGTGTGCTGTGCCTTGCACTTGCCTGGGTGAGTGAACATGCTATATTCAGTTTAATAGCACACTGGTGCTATTTGATTCAATAAAGGGCCATACTTGCCCAGTGCTAAGCCACTTAGTAGTGCCCCAACATGGCTCTCAAAGTACGCCATCAGAATGGATTGCACCAGAGTGCTATTTGCAGTATTCTAAGGGACCCATGCAAATTAGCCAATTTGGCATGCAAGGCACTAAGTGGCCATTTGCATTTCCATTATGGGCTCATTTGCATGGGTAGCGTGCCACCCCCCCATTTGCCCAGTTCCAGACATGTACATATCCCTGGTGCTAGTGGATCCCCCTGCCAGTCACCAGCTAGTGGCTCCCCCATGTTGATCACTGGCCGATTCTGTATATTAATATACCTCTGGTGCTAGTGGTTCCCCCTGATCACCATCCACATATGCTGAAATAAATTCTCTTGTGGTAGTGGTGCCCTCCCTCTGAGCTCAGTCCTGTATGTTGAAATAACTTCCCTGGTGGTAGTGGTTCTCAACCCCAATCAACAGTCTGGAAGTACAACAAAACCCTCCCTTGCACCCAGTGGTTCCCCCCGTAGCACCAGGCACCCACCTCCCCAACTCACTGTATTCACATCGGTGGTGCCACTGGTGCATGTGATGGCTGGAACAGCCCTCCTCACACCTTCTAAGCCAGCCACCATATGTACAGGCAGGAAGCACACCTCTTATGTATAGGACAGGTTGCTTCACGCTTTCCTATAAATAAGAGGTACTGTCCCTGCCTGTACATACAGCAGCCAGCTGAGGAGCTGTAAGGAGGGCTGTTCCAGTTGCTGTATGCACCCACTGCACCATCAATGTAGATATGGTGAGTGGGGGGGGGTGTCCCATGCCATGAGGGGGATCACTGGATGCTAGGGAGGGGTTATTTGTACTTCCAGGCTGGCGATCGGTCACACCAGAGAATTTATTTCACCATTCATGGCTGGGATTGGAGGGAGGGCATCATTAGCACCAGGAATTTATTTTATTATACAGGGATGACGATCTGAGGGGGGAACCACTAGCACCAGGGATTATATTTCTTACAGAATGGGATGATGATCAGTGGGGGGGAGACACTGGATGCTAGGAATAATATTTCTTACTGAACAGGCCAGCAATTGGTGGGAGGGGGGTAACCACTGGACACAAGGGATAATATTCCTTACAGAATGGACTAGTGATTAGAGGGGGGCAGGGATCACAGGGGATCTTTTTACTCCCCCAGTGACCAACCAGCTAGGTGGCTGCATTACCTCTGGCAGCTGCTAGGGTTGCTTGGAGTTAAGTCACGGTTTTCTTTGATATTTATGCTGCACTAAAGGACTGCGCTTACCCTTTTGTATGGCACATAGACCCTAAATATGGGGTAGTGCACATATTCATGACCACACCCCTCCCTTTGCCTGCATGTATACATTATGTTTTGTGTGGGTGCTAACCTGGGAAAGACCTGTTAGCACCCATACAAACTTTTGAATATCGGGCCCCTGATGTCAAAAACCTTAGTGGCATTCACAGATGCTAAATGTGTTGTCTTTTCCATACTGTAATTTCACAGTATTTGCATGAGCCACAAGTAAACTTTCCCATTGGCAACAGAGGAAACAAATTCCTTACTGAGAGATTACCAGTGGACTGACAACTGTGAACTAATCTGTCTGCCTCTTTTGGGATCTTATAAACCAATTGTGGAAGGTTGTGATTGTAGTTGCCAAGTACAGGATCAGATTGGAGGATACCCCAGTGTTTCGTCACTATGTCCCAAATGGCTTTTGATTGTCAGCAATATGGAGTGATGAAAATCGTTGGTTGCTCTCACTCTGTACCTCTTTCTTTCACTGGTAAAAGATCAGATTTGTTTGCTACTAAGGCATTAACTTCTACTCGTTCTTAGGAGGATTTAGCATAAGTCCTCTGCTGAAATCTCTCCTTCATCACCTTGCTTTGCCGAAGGAAATCCTTTTCTTCTCTGCAGTTATGTCTCATCATGAGAAATTGTAACTTTGGGATGTTCTGTACCTTATGTTTAGAGTAGATATTTGAGGCTAATAGCACTGTGTTCTGGTCACATGTCTTGTGGTATAAATTAGTCTTGATTGTACCATTAACTTTTTTATGGACTACCAGGACTAAAAGATATCTCACACTGGCTTGCTTCCACTGAGAATCTCGAGTTCTGATTAGTACCTTTTGTGAAGTGTACTAATTCATCCAACTCACTTCTGCTTTTCCCTCCAGATCATAATAATGTCATTTATATATCAACTCCACAGTCCTACTCTATGGTAAAATGATTAGGCTGAGGGCAATAAATGATCTCTTTCTCCCAAAGTCAATGATACACATTTGCATAACTGGGGGGAGGGGGGCAAACATAGCCCCCATAGCTGTACTTTTTATCTGCAGATAGATGTGGTCCTGAAATAGAAAAGCATTAGATCAGGAAACCAGCCAGGACCATTCTCACAAACACGCCACAAAATTATTGTCATAATGGGTTTCACTTTCCAGCCAATGTCATAAGGCAGCTACACCCGTCCTGTGGGGGATATTTGTGCAGAATGCCTCTCTATGCATAGAAACATGCCACCAGTTTTGTTATATCTGGAGATCACTCAGGACATCAAATATGCCTGCAGTGTCCCAAGCTATAAAGGTATAGACTGCACTAAATCTTTAGTATGTGTGTCTACAAATTGATATAAGGGTTCCATCAGGCACCTTATATCTGCAACAATTGGGCATCCTGGGAGATTATCCATATTCTTATGCACTTTTGCATACACATCATAGAATCATAGAATGTGTCAGCAGAAAAGAACCGGTAGGCCCATTTGGTCTGCCCTATTTTCCCTGCTTACTGTAGCACTATACTCTAGACTCTATTTGGTCACAGGTGTCCCTCCTGCCTCCCTTACCACTGTTTATTATAACCACGTCTATCCCACATGTTTGAAACTCCTCACTGTCTTCACCCCTACCATCTCTTCCAGCAGGCTGTTCCAGGTATCTACCACCATTTCTGTGAAGAAGTATTTCCTCACATCCCTCTTAAACATGACTTCTGAAGCTTCATAACATGCCTCCATGTTCTGGTGCTCTTCCTCATGTGAAAGAGACTCCTCCCCTGCACCTTGTTCAACTCTGTGAGGTACTTATACTGTATGTCTCAATCATGTCACTTCTTGGTCTTCTCTACTCCAGGGAGTACATGATGAGTTCCCAGAATCTACTTTCATATGGTTTCTTGAGCAACCTTCACACCATTTTGGTAGCCCTCCTCTGGACCACTTCCACCCTGTCTATGTCCTTGTAAAGGTGCAGCCTCCTGAATTGGACACAGTTCTCTTGGTGGGGTCTCACAAGAGAGCAATACAGAGCTAACGCCACCTCCCATCTCTTGCTTGAGATCCCCTTCCATATGCACCCCTGCATCCAGCACACCATGTCTACTGCCCTATAGTACTGACCTGACACCTTGAGATATGATCATGCCAAGGTCCCTCTCCTGATTGGTAACTGTAAGTACCTCCGCCAAGTCTTATACTCAGCACCAGATTTTCCCTCTCTAGATGCATATGTTTGCACTTTTTGGCATTGAATCCTAGCTGCCAATCTCTAAACTATTTCTCTGTTTTTTTCCAAATCCCTTTGCATCCTTTCCACTCCCTCCTGGGTGTCCACCCTGCTATAGGTTTTTGTGTTATCAGCAAAGAGACATACCTTCCCATCCAGTTTCTCATCAATGTCACTTATAAAGACATTGAAGAGGACAGGACCCAGCAATGATCCCTGTGGAACTCCACAGGTTTCTCTCCTGTCCTCCTAATGACTGCCATTTATCATCACCCTCTACTTTGGTTCTGTGTCATAAGGGCTATGGCCGAAAGGTGATCATCCTTATGGCAAGCGTACATGGGTGAATTTCGGCAATGTGCACACCTGGTGAAAGGAACAATGGCGCAAAGACACTATATTTACTTTTATGCGGGGGGGGTGCACCCCCCCACACTTTTAGATTCTCAACTCCACAGGAGTGCATGTTGATGGCGGGGGGTGCATCAGTGTAAAAAAAAATAAAATCCCTGTCTCGGGCTGGGTGCAACAAAATGTGCTGGAGCCCGGATCCAAATCCTGCATTCCCACCACCCCTGGCCAGCACCCATCCCATCCCACCACACCACAGAGCCAGCTCAGTGGAAAGTAGCTCTCCACAAACATATCCTCAACATCCGTGTCTGTAACTGCAACTAGCTACTCCCCCAGCTCTCTAGGGCCATAATGCTGACAAGGTCCACTTTGGACTGCTGCTACCTACAACTATGACTAATCCATCACTTGCTCTTCAATATGATGAATTAAATTGTATCGCAAGTTCTCTCATAGCAAGAATGTTATTTGTTCATGTGCTTATATAAATATCTATACCAAAACTTATATGTATTATTATCTGTAAATAATATTTGCAATGGAAACAATGTCTGTAATCCACACATGACAGCTAATCACCTGTAACTGTATCTTTTTTGTCTTTTCTGTCCTCTATGTGACGAGGTACCTTTGTAAACGAGCCTCTGTTAAACTGATACTTCCAATAAATAAATAAATAAAACCGCAGTACCACCCCTCACAAACCCTCCCACTCCTTGCTTGGCATGGTCACTCCCCCCCCCCACGCAAATATACACATAGCGACATCCTGTCGCCTTTCACAAACACTCCCCATCCGGTCACCCTCCCCACACTTTGCCATAGGGACAGTCACTGCAAGTGGGTTGCCATTTTGGTAGGCACCCACTTGCACACAGCCCACCTCATAGGATACCCTCTTCTTCCTTCCTTGCAACCAATTGCCTACCCAGCTCACTAACTTATGCTCCACTCCTTAGCTGCTGAGTTTCTTTATTACCCTCCTGTGTGTGTGGTACTGTGTTAAAGACCTTACTGAAGTCCAGATAGGCTACATCCACTGCTCTCCCCTGATCACCTCCTAGTTACTCAGTTAAAGAAATCTATGAGATTCATTGGACATGACCTCTCCACTGTGAAACCATGCTGCTGGTGGTCCTGTAGCCCATGTGTCTCCAGGTACTGTATCAGTCCCTCCTTCAGTAGGGACTCCATTAACTTACCCACCACTGATGTGATTTTAATGTGACTGACTGGACTGTAATTGCTTTCTTCCACCCTGCTGCCACTCTTGTACAGAGGCACCACATCAGCCCTCCTCCTATCCTCGAGAATCACTACCTGTCTTCAATGAGGTGCTAAATACTGTTGCCAGAGGGGTGGCCAGCACTATGCTGAGTTCCTTAAGTACCCTTGGGTGGATCCCATCTAGCCCCATCACCTTGTTTTTCTTGAGGGCTTCCAACTCCAAGTGGACTCTCTCTTCCATAAATGGACTTGTAGCCACCCCAGTGCCCGGTAGTGCTTAATGAGACTATTATATTATATTTATATTTAAATATTATTTACCAGGTAAACAAACAGAGACTAGATGGTTCATTTCTGGTTGTGACCTGGGGAAAGGGGTAGGATATTACAGGGAAGAATGCATTTACCCACAAGTGTCTTGAGAGTGTTAATGTACAATAATAAGACTACATAGTACAGGAATGTATTGGTCCACACAGGACTTTATAAAACAGCAGCAGTATATAATACAGTACTAGATACAACACAGATTGCATACAATACGCAATAATTGGCTGGTGCAGTTGGAGTCTGTACAGTAGAGACTCATTTTACCTCTGGAGCATGTTACCACTGTAGCAATACTACTGGCAATGTGCCAAGTAGGTTTGGGCTGCAAAATGATGTCAGGCCTCAGGTGGATATTCCCAGAGTAATGGTTACTAGGGCACCTGGGGCATGAAGTCAGAAAGGCACAATGAGCTTTGATTCTCACTACCATGAAGGAAAGGAAGTGGCTGAGGTAATATTAGCAGATAAACTGTTCTAAGTGGAGGGAAGCCGGTAGGTGATTGAGGCTTGTCCTAAGTTTCTCCTGCAGCATGGTATCTGAAAGGAACACTGTCCTTAGAGCTGAGGAAGTAAGAGTGATTTGTAGCCAGTGTGGCGAGACTCAGGAGGTAACAAGGGATTTTCCCTGTCCAGTACATAGCCCCCACTAGACAGTGTGCAGAGGTTACCTCTTCTGAAGTGGTAGCAACCCAAGTTCATTATACATTGTACAGTGATGTGTTTTGAGGGACAGGCCAGAATGAATCTGCAGAGGACATTGAATAGTAAGGAAAATGTGGATATGTGAATGTCACTGTTGCCTGCATAGACAGTGTCCCCATAGTCCAACAGGGGGAATAAAGAGCACTTGACCACCATAAGAACGTAAGAGTTTGCCTTCAGAAGGAGTCTCTTGATCCATCTAGTCTGCCCAGAATACCTATGCTCCCTCCTCTTAGACTATTTCCTTTTTTGTGCATAGTGTTTATCCCACACAAGTTTGAATTGCAATGCATCTGAGGATGCCATTTACTTTCTGCACTGCCCTTTCACATTGCTTGCTCGTCCTAAGGTCATCTGCAGTGATTATGCCAAGATCCCTCTCCACCTGTGTTACATGAAGCTGGTGGCCTAGCAGCATGTATTCCTTCCTGAGATTTATTTTACTCAGATACAGCCAATTTTTGGACTATCCTTCCAGCCTTTTCAGATCCTTTTTCATTCTTTTCCATCTTTAAGACTCCCTTTTGGGTGTCCACCCTGATGCAGAGTTTTGTATCATCCACAGACAGGCATACTTTCCCCTCCAGCTCATCAGCGATGTCGCTGATGAAAACGTTGAAGAGGATGGGGCCTAAAACTGACCACTGTGGCCCTCCACTGGTTACCTTGCCCTCCCCCAACTGAGAAACATAGATACACAGAATTTGACAGCAGATAAGGACTGCCAGGCCCACCTAGCCTGCCCTTTTTCCCTACCTGCTACAAAAACAAAAAAACCTACTTGATCTCTGACTTTGTTCTCATATCTTTCACTAGAGTACCCCTATGCAAATCCCACACATGTGATGTAAACTAGACAGATCTGACACTTCATGCTAAAGCTTACAAAATTCTTGATGAGGCTGAAGGCAGCTTTTCATTGCCAAGGTTGTGAAGTGGTTCAGGGTTGACCTCAACATCCCCACCCAATATAAGCAGAATGAGTATTATTAACAGACAAAGAACCTCTGTGTGCAAGCACTGAGGCAATGGTTACCTCAAAGGGCATTTGGCTGGGAAGCCAAGTTTCAAAGAAATACAAAATCACACATGACCCCACAATGCAAAGCATCATGGGCTGCATATGCAAATCACCACAGAATATTATGATGGTTTAACTTTATGCAGAAAAGCATGGTGCTGAAAGGCCTCTCACACAGTTTGCAAAGGGTGCCAACAGTATTATTAGTTGCCTGTCCTGCTGTATGGGTTTCTCATTTTGGTGCAGATTGATAGAGACAGTGTGGGGCTACAAGATCATTAGCTTCATCAATGCCTCTGGCAAGTATGAGTTTGTACCAGAATGCCTGGATATATGATTGAGTAGTGATCATTAGGGATAGACTTGCAAGGGTCCTGTAGAAGGATGAGAGGCAACAGCATGAGAAATATAATCATCAGCATCTTGTCGCAGAGTGTCTAGAATTAGGCAGACTTTAGGGTACCAGCACCTAGGGGAGTAATTAGGATTACAGGTAGACTGGCAGTGGAGGCTTGCTGCATTATGGAGAAGCATCTCCAGCATGGGCTACTACGCTTATTCCAGTAGTAGGACAGTTCCTCAACATATGGAGTTTCAGCATAAGTTTACCTGATTACAAAACAAAGAAGCTAACTATCTGCAGTGGAGCAAACTAGCTAGGACAAAACATCTAGATGTATACAGTCTTCTAGTCACAAACTGATCCCTTACATTAAGTTAACAAGCCCTAGGGAGAAGTGCAGTGTGGAATACTGGTAGACACCAAAGTTAACTGCAAACAGCATTCAGCTTTAAATTAACCAGCTGACTAGCTAATTGTTGAGATAGGTAGCTGTTTGCTTCTTGTCCTTAATGCTTAATAATAACAAAAAATGTTTTAGTAAGCACATTAACATACTGCTGTATGCCATAAGAATGTGCCTACTCCTACAACTAGCTGGTTGTCAGTATGTATGCTAGAAACTGGTTTTACCAGTTTTTTTGCATTTTATTTGCGCTTAACGCACTATTCACTACTGTAGCTTTAAGAACTGTTTTTAAATACATACTGTGTCTGACATAGGGGACTCCTGAGAAAGTGGAAAGCAAAACCAGTAGAGTTGTTGTTCCTGGTGGTTTACTACTTTCTTTCCCTGTGCTTGCATGCAGTAAGTTGCTCTTCTAAATGTATTGCACCTTTTGCACATTGTAACCAGCACAGTAATTTTTATCAGTACTTCATCGCATCCTCACGAGTGGGGCTGGCCCTCTTTGTTACTGTATTTTAAAAAAATTTATACTTTTCTGACAAAAAAGTATGATTTGCAGTAAGCAAATATTTGCACATGTGATTTGTGTGTTCTTTACCATAATTGCCACCTCCATACATACAATCTGGACATGGTAAGACCACTTAATAGCTGGTCTACCAGTGTGGTTTATTCATTAGGAATGGGGGAGCAGCTGTGATCCAATGACAAAGATATGGTAACATTCAAAATAAGAAGGGGTGTTTGATAAACTTTCCATTTATGGATGATGTATCCAAGTGATTAGCAAAGGATGCTAGTGAATGAGCAGCTGTCACTGTTGGTTTAGTTGTAGTACAACTAGGAAATTAGAAGTCAAAGAAACCACAGGGACTAGATGGAAGGATCCCCGGGTACTCAAAGAGCTAATGAAAGTAATAGCTGATATACTGGCAATGATTTTGCAGAACTCACTGGAAACATATAAGGTGTATGTGGATAGGAGGAGGGAAATGTGACTCCCCTGTTTAAAAATGGAAGTACTATAGTTAGTGAGCCTTTCTCAAGTCTAAAAAATAAAAACAAAAACACTAAAGACTTTAGATATTATCAAGAATCAGATTACAGAACACATGGATAGATTTTAGGAGATAAAGAGTCAATATAGGCTCTCTAAGGGGAGAAAATGTTTATCTAACTCATTAGTATGGTATCCCAATTGTTCAGTAGTTTTATTTTTAGTGAGGACCTGGAGTCACAGATCTCAAGTTAGAAAATTACATTTTTAGAAGACACAAAAGAATTACAAGAGGCAGATTCAAGGTTAGAGGAATATATTCTTGTTAGTCTACTACATAGAGTTTAAGTCCCTTTGCAGACAGCAGTGACACTTAAATGAACTGTGTAATAGACCAGCAAGTGGCAAATGAAAATCAGTGTGGATAATTGCAGGGTCCTGTACTTATGCACCAAACATTCTTATCTGGATTATTATTTAAATATTAAACAACTAAAATAAACATGTATTTAAAAAAGCAAAAATACATTATTACTGATTTGATAAGATAAAGCTGCCTTAGAAATGTGTAGTGGTGGTGAGGTGGGAAAATCAAATGTGGGGTTGCATCATATGGGCATAATATTCCACAAGAGTGTTACAATTCTGCACCTTTATAGGGTGCTGGTGTGGCCACACATGGAGTATGGTGTGCAGTTCTGGTTACTGTAATACAAAAAGGGCAATGCAGTGATCAAGGGAGTGTACTGCAGCAGAAAGCAACTAAAACCATCAAGAGGTCAAAGAAGTTAAGCTACAAGGAGCAAGTTCTGAAAGGTCTGTAAAAAATTAATGTGATCAAGTCCCCAGGGCCAGATGGGTTGTACCAGAGGGTACTGAAGGAGATGAGCCAGTCACTGACAGTCCTCTGCTAGGCATATTTACTAAATTGATAGCTTTGGGGGAAATGCTGAAGAACTGCACAGTGCTAAATGTGGCTCCATTACATATAAGTGACAATAGGGAAAACAAAGGAGTTTGATGCTGACAGTGGGAAAGCCAATGGAATCAATATTCAATTAGCCAATAGTGGATGTTCAGAAAGAAAATGAGCTTAGATAGATAGATAGCTAGATAGATTGATAGATAGATAGATAGTTAGATAGATATATATTTTATTTATATAGCTCCCAACTCCAAAGACTCTGGGTGCTGTACAATATAACATGTATAACATATACCATGCAATAATACAATTCTAAAACTAACAGCAACAATATACAAAATATACCTAAAAACAACACCTTGACTAACCATCATAAATATACTATTTTATAAAACCCCTTCAATTAAAAGCCTGATTAAATAGATATGATTTGAGGCCCTTCTTAAAGGCTTCCACCATGGGAGCCTCCCTAAGATAAACAGGCAAGGAGTTCCACAGGGTAAACGTAGTGGCTGCAAATGCCTGATCACCAGAATGCTGCAGCCTAACCCTGGGAACTCCAAGGAGGCCACCACCGGCAGAACAGAGAGCCCGGGCCGGGCCAGGCGGTATGGCACAAGGAGCTGTTGCAGATAGACTGGGCCCCTGAAGTGCAGGGATTTATAGGTTAACAGCCCTATCTTGAAGATAATCCTCCACCGAACTAACAGCCAGTGCAGTTCACGTAGCACCGGGGTGATATGTTCACCTCTTTTCACCCACAACAATAATCTTGCTGCCATGTTCTGCACCAGCTGCAGTCTGCAGAGATTGCCTCCAACTATCACTAGGTACAGGGCATTGCAATAGTCTAACCTGGAAGTGACGAAAGCATGTACCAGTGTGGGCAGGTCATAAGGTGGGACCCTTGCTCGAATTTGGGCAATATTCCTGATATGGTATAACCTGGTTCTCACCATAACCTTTGGTTGGTAATCAGTATGATTTTACAAGGGGAAGGTTGTGTAAAACTAACCTGATGAACTTTTATGACACAGTGCTGCAGATGGTAGATAGCAATTAGGATTTGGTGTTTATACTTTAGTACCTTACAGAGAATGTATCCCAGAGGTAATGGAAATAGGGCCTGAGAAAAGACTAAGTGGATTTATAAGGGATTATCAGACAGGACAAAGAGAGTGGTCCAGATTGACAAATTCTTTTATGTGAAGAAAGTTACTAGTGGAGTGCCTTAGAGATCAGTGTTTGGATCAGTGCTAGTCAATATGTTTATTAGTAGTACTGGGGTGAAATGTCACAGTAAAGTGGGTCTGTTAAAAACTAGAGATTAGCGAAGTTGGCAAAATTCGCTCCACAAATTAATCCATGAATTTAACACAATTCATGGAGTGCGGATCGATTTGCAAAGTACAAATATCCATCCACGTAGTGTGGAATTTCGTCTATGAATGGCAGAATTTCACCTTTGAACAGCAGAATTTCACCCCACACAGTGGAAGTTCACCATTTGGAGGAGAAATTCCACCCTTCCTGGTAAAATTTCCAGTGAAGTCACATACAGTAGTACCATTTTCAGCCTAACAGCAAACATTTGCAGATTGATCCACGGAGGCAAAGTGGGTGACTTCACCAGAACTTTGCCAGTGGATTAAAACTTTGCAACATGTCTACTAGAAGAAACTCTATGGGAAGGTAGACATTGGTAAGGGATTAACAATAAGAAAAGAGATGTGGAATGTCTGGAGCAGTCAGTTCCAAAAATGCATGGTGACACATATGCCTTGCTCATATGATCATGGATAAAACTATGGTTGTTTACAGTTAGACTACAGTGATACATGGTCAGCTGCCATGGTCATTTATGGACTTTCTCTGACTTTAACAGTGGTTTTCTGTGAACAGCCTCTGACAGTAAATGGCCCACAGACTGAATAAGAATGAGTACAGTCAATATAGTTTGAGACTTATTCAACTTAACCATGGTCTTCTTCCGTGGTTTTTGATTTTAGAAGTTTTGTGTGTTATAAAACACATTTCTACACAGTGAAAGTAATTTCAATTGTTCCAACAACCATAACTATCTGTAACTAATTCACTTTATGTTTCCCACATTTACTTTTGAAATATCTTTCTGTTATTGACCCATCACAGCAGCCGTTCCTCTTTTTAAAATAGTCTCTTCTCATTCAAGCCTGATAGAATGACCTAATTTCTATTTGTACCACCATAAAATGAAATTGTTTTTAGATACTGTGAGTTCACATCTTAATCTGTTCATGGTTAAGAAAGTAATCTCTTCGTGAAAACCTTCTTCTGTTTTCAAAAATTGCAAATGTTTTTATTACTAGGACTATGTATTTAATTCTTTTTTCTCCCCTTCCTGGTCAGCCATCCTTTCAACGAGCACCCCACCCCTGTCATACAGAGTCTGTTGGTATTTACCTGCTGGCTGTCTTCCCCAGGGCTTGCCCCCCCAATAGTGGGAGGAGTACCCCAAGCCCTGCCATAGAATGGATCCAGTTTGGGTCGGCATGCCCAGCTGGTTGGGTGCAGGGCCTGCAGGTACTTGTCATCATCCTGCCACTGGATTTTTCCTCTGGTTTTCAGCTCCCTGGTGACATGATGTGCACTGATGTCATGGTGCATATCATATGCTTCCATGTGACATGCCCAGATTTATGATCCACCTCCCGACCTTCTTGGCCCAGTCTGCCTTTCCCCCAGCTTCTGCCAGGGGCCAGGCAAGCTTCAGGCACTGCCACCCCCCCAGAGAAGGAGGAGGAGAACAGTCCTATGAATGCTCAATTCTCCATTCCCAAGATGGACATCTGACAGCCCAGATTTGCTTCTGAGTCCAGGTCATTGGCTTCACAAGTGGTAGTGCTGCTGCTGTGCCAGCAGGCCATGAATATTTATTTTAAAGTGGCACATTCTGCATTCTTATATGCAAATCAATTATGCAAATATAGTTGTTATCCCAAGTTCTTATGATCATGGACAACTATAAAATTGTATTGAATCACATTGGTAGAGCCATCACTGTACACAACAAATGGTTGGTAAGACCACATCTGGAGTACTGTGTACAGTTCTGGAGACCACATCCCTGCAAAGACATAGACAGGGTGGAGGCTGTCTAGAGAAGGGCAACCACAATGATGCAGGGTCTGCATCAGAAGACATATGAAGAAAGACTAAAGGAACTAAAGATGTATGGCCTCGAGGAAAGGATGGAGAGGGGGGACATGATAGAAACTTTTAAATACCTCAAGGGAATCAATAAAGTCCAAGAGGGTAGCATCTTTCAGAAAAAGAGATGTGCAAAAACAAGTGGGCACAATCTGAAGATAGAGTGGGGACGTCTCAGAGGTAATGAGAGGAGGTATTTCTTCACAGAGAGGGTTGTGGATACATGGAACAGCCTTCCCAAGGAGGTTGTAGAGTCAAAAACAGTGGAGGAATTCAAGAATGCATTTGACAGACATAAGGCAATTCTATTGGGGGGGGTAGGAGGAAGTAGGCAGACTAGGTGGGCCAAGTGGTCCTTATCTGCTGTCAAATTCTATGTTTCTATGTTTCTATGGTCAACTCTGAAGATAGGAAAGATCATATTACAAGGAGATACTTAAAGAATTCTGTGGCAACTTTGGTCTAGAACAGTAATGAACTGGGACCACTCAATTTATTAATAAGCATGGTATATTAATAAACCATAGGTTTTTGTGGAAGCCAGATACAGTTTGTATATTTATGTTGGTGATCTGTTTTTTACTTTGAAAAAAAAAAGATACACTAGGCAACCATACAGTAAAGTCATGGAATGAGAGATACCATCCAATAAAAAATAGGCTATATAGAAATAAAATAAATACCTATCTTTCAATTTGATCTTGACACTTGTGGTTGACACCTTTAATGATGCTTCAAATTATCCAGACCCCGTAAATGGCTTAAGCGGGCCATCTTAAAATGAGACTAAATTGGCACTTGGAAGTACTTTATACTATTTTAGAATCTATACAAGTAGTGTACAGTGATGGCTCTACCAATGTGATTCAATGCAAGTTTATATTTATTTGATAACTCCATTAGGTATGTATGGTCATTTTCAAGAATGACCTGGATGACATACAAACATATGACTTTACCATCAAAAGAAGGCTCTATGGTCTATCTATCTATTCTGCCCAATGTAGGCCCCCGTACATTGAATTATATTGTGTCCCACCCCCTCCCCTTTAACTTTGACCCTCTTCATTACCTTGTTCCACCCTCTCTTGAATCTGCCGACATTCTTCTGGTTCACAACCTCTGCCGGAGGTTCATTCCACCATGACACCACTCATTCCCATTCCTTAAAGAAGTGTCTCTTGACGTCCATCTTGAATCCCCCCACCAATTTGTACCTGTGCCCCTTGTGTTCCTTTTCTCACCTGTTCTCACTCATAAAGAGCTTCCAATGAGCTAACCTTTGAATACCTTTGACGTACCTTAAGGTTTTGTTCATGTCCCCCCTCCCATTTTTCCTCCAGTGAGTACATATTTAGGCTCCTCAACCTGTCCTTGTACAGACTACCCTACTGACCCTGAATCATCTTCAGTGCCCTTCTTTCCACCACCTCTGGATGATTTATGTTTGTTCTCAGGTGGGGTCTTCAATATTGCACACAGTACTCAATATGTGGTTGCACCATAGATTGGAACAGTGGCAAGATCAGCTCCTTCCTTCTGCTTGTAAACCCCCTAGCTATGCACCCCAGTATCCTATTTTACCTTGACTTTGCTTTTTTGCATTGCACAGAATTTTTAAGATTATTGGTTATAGTAACCCTAGATCCTTTTTCTTCCCTGTCATCATGAATTTATCATCCCCTCCCCCAGCATGTATTCAACTCTTGGATTTTTACAACCTGTATGCATGACCTTGTAGTTTTTCTCATTGAACCCCAGCTACCAGATATCAGACCACCTTTCAAGCTTTACAAGGTCTTCTTTAAGGTCCTTGACCCTCTCTCCAGTGTCCACCCTCCCAGAAAGTTTGGTAACATCTGCAAAGAGGCAAATCTAACAATTTCTCCCATATCATTAATGAACATAATTTTTTTATTTTTTTTTATTTAGTTGTTTAACCAGGTATAGCACACTAAGCTGAAAGCTTTTTTACAGGAGCGACCTGGGAGCACAAGGAGGTTAAGTGACTTACTCAGGGTCACACAGTATGCAAGTGGAAGCTGTGTGATTCAAACCCAGGTCTGGTCTGCTGGATGTCACCAAATTTGCAGCTCAGAGCCTTAGACCACTGCGCTATACTGCCTCATAAATAAACAACATAGATCAGAGCATTGACCCCTGTGGGACCCTGCTGGTGACATCTCTCAAAACTAGTAGCTCTCCTCCACCTCTGCTCTTTGGTTCCTCGTGCTGAGCCAGTTTGCCATTCTCCTTGTCCATTGCTATGGCTCCTACTCTATATACTCCAATTGTTTGGTTAACTTCTTGTGGGAACTGAATCCAAAGCCTTACTAAAATCGTAGTACAGTATATCTACTGCTTGCACTTAGCAGCCTTTGTTACCTTTTTGAAGTAATGAATCAAATTGGTCTGACACAACCTCCCTGCCATGAATCTGTGCTGCCTCTCATGCTGGAGTCCATTTGCCTCAAAGAATTCAACATACTGTTCTTTCAGATGGTCTCCATTAGCTCACCCATTATAAATGACAAGCTGACAGGCATGTAGTTCACTGGGTCATCCATATCCCCCATTATGCAGCAGCACCAACACATGTACTGTTCCTTACTCCAGTGGCACCACCCCTCTGTATCTAGTGATGTGTTAGAGAGGTCAACCAGCAGTCCTGCTAGCTCTGATTCCAGCTTGTTCAAGACCCTGGGTGCATGCCATCTAGTCCTTGGGACCTGTCAACCTTCAGGCCTCTGAGTCCCTTCACAACACAGTCCACTATGATCCATACAACCCTCCCTCACCCTGCCCATCTTTCCTTGTGGCACTGGTTAACCCTCTTTAGTAAACACAGTGCAGAAGTATTTGTTATATACCGCTGCCTTATCCTTACTTACGTCCACCCACCCTCCCCCTGCTTAAGTGTAGCAATGCCCTCTTTTATGCATGGCTCTTTCTTCCTTAATATACACTATTGTATCATACATCATGACATCATGAGGGTCAGTCCTTGGGGGTGAGCATAAAAGGCAGCAACAGCATAACCGCAGGCTGGCTGCTGTTTACTCGAGCATCAGCGGGAAGTGCTGCTCATCTAAAATAGTAATTTTGTCTTTTTAATTTCTACTCTTAAATTATGGCACACATCTACTTGTAAACAAGAAACACATTACACATTGTGATTTGTACTGTATGTGTTTTCAGGGTACCAATTCAAGAAACTTTTTATCTTATGTGATTTTTTACTGTTGTCACTATAAATCATTGATTTGAAAGGATGGGATTTAGGAGAAAACAACATGCACCCTGATGAAGACCTGTAATAGTCAAAGCACTGGGTCATGGTAGTCCTCCTGCCACAAGTCAAATAAAACCTCTCTTTGCTACTTAGCTATGGTCTGAGTTTGTCTTTTTCAGAGTGCAGCAATTTGTTTTCATAACATACCTGGACACTGATATTCTGCCTGATACTTTGAAATGGGGCCACAGCCAACTTCACACATCTACTGGCCAAAATGAAAACTGAATTGGATAGATGGAGACTTTTAAACCCCCTCTATGGCAAGCAAAATAGCTGCAATTAAAATTATCTCTGTGCCCAAACTCCTACATTTCGCATCTCACATCCTTCTCTTAGTACCCAGGCTTTGGTTCTCCAAAACAGACAAACTAGTACAGAAGTTGTTTTTTTTGTTGTTTTGTTTTTTTTTATGGGAGGGAAAACCTCTCAGATATAATAGAATCAAACTTCTAGCACACTGGAAAGTAGGGGAATGGATGTTACCCTGGGTCTTCGGACATCACTTGTTATATATGCAGGGACTGACCATAACCTTTTTTGCACTAATTAGGAGGACAAGTTTATTCAAAATTGCACTAGCTAACAGATTATTGCAGTAGTCCACAATTATAATGAAGAATTTTGCACACTTACACAGCAAAAAGTGCAAGGCAAGGAATATTCTGATACTGCACATTTATCCTGCTCCTAGAGTGCTTCCTGCCCCAGTCAGACTGTCCCACCAGGATACCTGGATATTTCCATACGGGTCCACTCAGTTGGGTACCTGGACACCTTCTAAACTCTGAAATTCTTGCATTATCATACTAACATACTAAAATGCCAGCAGAATAGGCCTAATGGTCTTTCGTGTCTGCTCGTTTGGTCAGCCCCCACCCTGGGTGCTGACCTTGCTGTCCCCCTCGCCTTCTCTGGCTTCTCCCTTCCCAGTTCCGGATATTCTTGCTGCATTGGATTTTGCTTCCTGAACCCTTCCCCTGTACCTTTGTAAAAGATGTATCATCTTTTTTTTCTAATTAAATCTGGTATGTGTGGCACTGTACTTAAATATAAGATGTAAACACAGAACTACTTATAAAATTTAAGTTGAATACTGATATGAGTGTGTCACTCTGAGCCCTCCCCTATTGATTTTCTAGGTGGCCCCAATACCTACTTTCCAGGTGGACCCACTGTACCCCAGTCCAACCCTGGGGCTTGGAGACTAGAACATTTTGCAACATTTTTATTAATATACACCGGGGACAAAATTATTGATTTTAACATGCTCTGTCTCAACAGTAACAGTGTTTTTTTTTTTTTTTTAAATATTGCCCTACCATCATCTGTGGGGAACCAGTCACTGTAAGGACTGATACCTTTTATTCGACTAACGTATGTCTTGTAAAAAGATAATATAGTACACAAATGTTCAGGGCCTCACAGGTCCCTTCTTCAGGTGATGGTGAAGAAGGGATCTGTGAGGCCCTAAAAGCTTGTGTACTATGCCATCTTTGTATAAGACAAAGGTTAGTCCAAGCCACTAGCGTGCCACCCCCTCCCTTGCACCCTAACTGGCCAATCCCAGGAGCTTGCCCAGTTTCAGGAAGAGCTCTGCCAGGGATTTAAACCCTGTGGCAGATCAGACCAGGTGCACATTCAAAAAAGATCTTCAGGGCAGAAACGGTTCCTTCATTTAAGGAAAGAGAGTCCTCCCTCTTGCAGTGCAGCAACACTCAAGTGGAGCTATAAGATCCAAGATGTCCAAATAATGCATTCAGTCAGGACACTAGCCACATCCCCACCTCCTAACTGGCCAACCCCGGTGCCTGCCTGGTTTCAGGAAGAGCTTTGCTGGGGATTTAAACCCAATGGCAGATCAGACCAGAACATATGGTTAGATCCAAGGCAGAAATTAAGCAGGTAAAGAAAGGTAGTGAGTACAAGAAGGGTGCTGCAGTTAGTGCAAGACACAGTGGGTCTAGGGGGAGGGAGGGAGGAAGACCCCAAAGTGACAACAAAAAGCATGTAGATCATTCCTGGAAGGGAGTCTGCCAGGAGCTTGGGTGATATAATTTGTGATTTACAGGCATTAGTGGCAGATACTAGGGTGAACCTTGTTGTTGTCATGGAAACCTTGAAGATGGCCAGTTATGACTGGGACCTACTTTTCAGAGGATCAGAAGAAATAGAGTGGCTGGGGGTGGACTCTTTGTTAGAGAGGATATTGATGTTGTAGAAAATGTTAAGTGCCAAAAGTAACATGAAGGGAGTCGAATTGCTGTGGGTATAGCTCACAGAGACATTGGACAAAAGAATTTGCATGGGGTGATTCATTGACCACCTGGACAGGAGGAGGTGAGAATAAGAAACTTTCAGAGTAAATAAATATAGTGACATGAAGAGGGGAGGTTGTCATATTTTTGGATTTTAATCTACCGGACATATACTGGGATGTTCCAGTAGCTAAGAGCTCTAGAAGTCAAGCTATGTTGAAAGCCCTCCAGAACTGCCTGCTGACCCAGCTGGTGAAAGATCCTATTAGGCAAGGATCTATCCAGTATGTGATTCTCACAAACTCAAAAGTAGTGAGGGCAGAAAGGGTAGGGGAGTCACTAGCTAACAGTGACCATAACTCTTTCTGGTTTGAGTTGTCCCTAGGGGGTGAAAGAACACACTCAAGGATGCAGGTCCTGAACTTTAAGGGGCTGGACTTTGATAAGATGAGACTGTTGGTGAGGAACAAATTGGCCAATGTTAGGGTACAACTGGTGTGAAAGACAAAGGGTTTTATATAGGGGACCACATGTGGGGTTTATACAGTAGACCATCCTTGAGGCTACAAAACTCTGTATTAAATCAGTTATTAAAATAAATAAATACAAGAGACCACTATGGTTCTCAGTTAAGATCAAGGAAGTGGTCAGGGCCGAAAGGGGAGCATTCCACATGTATAAAATGAGCCAGGAGGAGGAGGAGTGGGAGGAATGCATTAAGAAAATAGGGAAGCTGAAAGAACAGTAAGGGAGGCAAAGGCAACCATACAGCTACAGACTGCAAAGGGGATTGAATCCTGGGAAATACACTTCTTCCAATACATCAGAGAAAAATAAAGAAGGAAGGGGGATCATTAGGTTTGTAGGTGATGGTAAGATGATCAAAGACAATGGACAAAAGGCTGCACTCCTAAATAACTATATATGTTCTATATTCACCAAGGAAGGAGAGGGCCCTCTACCTGAAAGCACCATCAATACATCTGCTAGGGGACTCCAAAGAATAGACACCCCAGTAGTCACCAAAGACAGTGTCCAGAATGGCTTGGTGGCCCTCAAGCCAGATGATGCTCCAGACCCAGGCAGGATGCATCCAAGAGTACTAAGGGAGTTGGTGGAAGAACTAGTTGACCCCCTAGCACATCTGTTCAATACCTCATTACAGACAGGGATGGCACCCAGTGAGTGGAGAGCTGCTGATATGGTGCCACTCCACAAGAGAGGGGACAGAGAAGAGGTGGGGAAATGATAGGCTGGTTAGTCTCTCATCTATTATGGGAAAACAGATGGACTCCCTAATCAAGTAGGAACTCATGGAATATCTTGAAACAAATGGTCTTCAAGACAATAAACAGCTCTGGTTCATGGCAGGGAGGTTATGCATGACCAACATTATTGTCTTCTTCAATTAGGTGACTAGGGAGCTGGACAGAGGCCATGCAGTGAACCACCTTTACTTTTATTTCAGTAAAGCATTCAACTCAGTGCCACATAGGCACCTGTTATAGAAGTTGGAGGACCTTGGAGTGGCAAAGGACAAGATCAGGTGGGTGAAAAATTGGCTTAGGGATATGAATCAGAGGGTTGATATAAAAGGGGAGAGGTCAGCAGAGGGGAGGTCACAAGTAGGATACCTCATGGATTGGCCCTGGGCCTAGTTCTTTTCAACATGTTCATTGGTGACACTGGTTAGGGAATACAGGGTAAACTTAGCCTTTTTGCTGATGACACTAAGCTTAGTGGAAGGGTGCAAAGCGTAGAGGCAGTTAGGTAACTAAAAGAAGACTTCCAAAGGCTAGAAAGATGGTCAAATGTGTGGCAGCTGAAGTTTAATGCAAACAAGTGCAAAATAATGTACCTAGGGAAAGGCAACCCCCAGACAGAGTACTGGCTAAATGAGGTTAAACATAGTACCACTGCAGAAGAGCAGAACCTGGGAGTCATCATTTGTGATACTCTAAAACAATCAAGCCAGTGTAACGAATCAGACAGCAAAGCAAGCAGAACGTTGGGGTGTAGAAGGAAAGGAACTGATAGTAGAAGCAGAGAGGTGATCCTCCCCCTTTATCAAACCCTGGTTAGACCACATCTGTAGAACTATGTCCAGTTTTGGAGCCCTCACCTTCAAAAGAACAAGAACAGGATAGCAGCCATGCAGAGAATGGCAATGTAGATGATACAAGGCTTCCAGGGAGTCTTCTACAAGAAGTGGCTGAAAGCACTGAATGTATACTTACTGGAGACCAGGAGGGAGAGGGTTGATAGGATTGAAACCTTTAAGATCCTGAAAGGCTTAAATAGAGTGCCCCACAAAGTGTTATTCAATAGGAGCACCAGCAAGACATACAGGCATAAGTGCAAGCTGTGAGGAGGGAGCTTCAGAAGGGATTTGAAGAAACACTATTTTTTGGAAAGGGTGGTGGGGCCATAGAACAGTCTGCTAGTCAAGGTGGTGGGCACTAGGACTGTGGTAGGTTTCAAGCATGGGTGGGACAGAGTAAAGGCACAGATAATGAATACAAGGGTTGGGAAGAATGAGATATTGAGGAGAGATATGTCCCCAGATTGACACTAGGTCCTGAGTAATTTATGGGCAGACTCAATGGACCCTCAGTCTTTCTCTGGAGTCACTTTCTATGTTTCTCTGTTTCTAAGATATTAAACCTTCCAGCAACTCCAGTTTTCCAAGGACCAGTATGACTAAAATCTCTTTTTACTGGGGAACCAGTCCTAAGGCTTGAGGTTTGACTTCCTCTACTTCTATTTAGGAGGATCTCTGCACACCAGAAATGCATGTTTTGGTCTTTACAAGTTTTTCTTTTTTAATTATTAGGGTTGTTTTTCAATTATCCATTCATCAAAACATTGTCATTAGGATGAATGGACATGCTGGACAGTGTAATTGTGGGGGTGCATGGATGGCATTGACTAGTGCGGTGCACTGGAAAAAGTTGGGACTCTACACCTGACATTAGCCGCTGCTGTGGGCATATGGATGGTCATTCCAGGGTCCTCTTTTGTTATCAGCCTTCAGTGGTGTCTGAGGAAAGTAAAGAATTGGGAGATTTAGAAGGAAGAGGGATAGTTATGTGGAGGTTAAAATAAAATCCACAACTTGCAGTACAGATCCTGTATGCCTCTTAGGAAGTTGTAACTGAAAAGTTGAAAACTGACACTTCAAAATATTGGGAAATGAGGGACACTGGCAGTAATAATGTGGGAGACATCATCACACACCTGGCAACAAATTCTGAACACTGGAAGCTTGTGACTTAACAGCACTCTGCCCCTGATCTCCACCTGGACAATAGCTGCAAACTATAACAATGGGGTGATAATGACTCACATTGAGTCTTTTGTTTGGTCCCCATCTTGCACTGGCTGGTAATTGTATCCCTTACAGAGCTTTAAATTGCATCAAACCATCTGAAACACAAAGAAAAATTAGCAAAGGACTATAGCCTGCTTAAGAAGGGGCTTTTTAAGCTTTATTGATAGCCATGGAGGACCAGCACTAGTCAAAACAGAGAACTAGAGGGTTAGCTGCACTAGTCCTGGTCAGATTAAATTATGCCCCAGACAAGAAAACAATGTTAAACTTTACCCCAGCATATATGGAGGCCCCAATACTACTCAGGTCCTTATCCATCTCTCCCATGGCTCCCCAGTGGATATGGATGAAAATTGCTATTACAGAAGGCACCTCTCCAGAGGTACTACACTAAGAGCCATAATGAGTTCGATCTCAAATTGTGAACCAAAAAACTGAATCTTGCTTAGATAATTACTACCTCTACCTGATCCTCCCCACAAAACTCCCTGCTGGAGTGATTCCTCATAAACAGAAGCAATAAAATAGTAATGGCTGGCACATTACCAAGTGCCATCTTGGACCACTTCCCAATTTTTTCCATCTGGTAATCCCATCCCAAAAATGCCTCCTTCCCCTCAGACTGCTCCACATTCAAGTCTTTTCGAAAATAAACTCCCAGAACTTCCTGAGAACCTGGCCACCATTGACTGGTCTTCCCTAAACTTCTTAACTTATGTAAATAAGGTTCTAGCAAACTGCATAAACATTTTCTCCAATGTTCAGCAAAAACACACTTCTCTCATGAAGCATAGGCTGCAGGGCTCAGCCACAGATTGGCTCATCAGTGATCTTCTAGCCCAAATGAAGAATAGGGACAAACTTGGAATAAATATAAGAAAGCCAGACTAGCCTATGAATGGGCTGATTATAGAAGTTGGAGAAACATCTGCAAGTCAAGAGTTAGGTCTAGCAACAGCTCCTTTTATAAAAACAAATGTGCTGCTTCTGACACAAATCAGCATAAATTCTGGGATGGCATAAAAAGCCTTTTAGGCACAAAAACTAAACCACCCCTGTCTGGCATACTCATTGATGCTATAACTTGTAGTAACCCTTCCAAAATCGCAAATGCTTTTAACTCCAAATTCTCAGAACTCTCTGCTTTCACAGAAATTGCTGTTGCCAGCCCTGGTGCCTTAGCATATGTCATATGCCCTCCAACTCTGCCATACCGTACTCTCTCCTTTTCTAAATTTGATCTGTTAAGGTGACAGAAGTAAGGCAACACTTGGTCTTTATCACTCCTGCCAACTCAGGATCTGATATCCTTGAACCAAAGCTGCTGAAGCTCGCAGCCCCCACAATTGTGCTCCCTATCTCAAAAATACTAAATCTCTCCCTCTCTACTGGAGTTGTCCTTGATATCTGCAAAAACACCAAAATCACCCCATGTTTAAAAGAGGTGATCCCAGACTCATAGACAACTATTGCCCCATTGCCATACTCTCAGTACTCTCCTGAGCCATGGACAGGATTGTAGCATTATCACTATATGACCATATATGTAGATGCAATCTCCTGTATCCTGTCTAACATGGTTTCAGGAAAAAACATAGCATCTCTACAGCCCTTGCCAAACTGACAAACAAAATCAGCTTAACTCTGGACTCTGGACTCCTAATTGGTTCTACATTTATTGACCTCACTAAGGCATTCAACCTGGTCAATCCCTCGCTCCTCAAAACCAATCTCACTTCCCTTGATGTCTGCCCAACAGCTAACTCCTGGTAAAATCACCTCCACTCTACTACATCCAGCCTTGCTGACATTACCATTGGGGTTCTCCAGGGCTCAGCCTTAGGCCCACATTCTTTCTTTATTTATGTCAATGATCCCCCTGATGTTGCCTCTGGGTGCAGCTTACTGTTTTATGCTTATGATCTTGTCCTGTACCTTAGTGCCTAGACTGTTCCTCTCATCCAAAAATCCCTATCAGATGCTATCTCAATCATTCAATCTTGGTTGTCCACAAATAACTCATTCAGCAAAAACACCAAGTCCATGCTCTTGAGTTCCAAGCCAAAACTCAGCGTTGCCCCCTCAAAACTCTCCATCACCTGAAAAGATGGATTCTTACTCAAGGGTGTCAGCAGCTTCAAACACTTAAAGAGTATGGCTATACCCCTCCCTTGATTTCTCTCCCCATGTCTCCTCAGTCTGTAAATATGTTAAGGTCAAGTTGGGCATGTCTTTCAGGGTTAAACACTGCCTATCCCCAGGTGACTGACAGTCTATAGCATAAGGTGTATTCCTACCAGGTCTCAAGTGTGGCTTTTTAGTATTCCCGGATGCAAACAAAACTGTCCTTTTTAGAATGGATACAACATACAATAATGCCTCCTCTGCACTAGTCTGGGCTGGCCTTCCCCTGCTGGTCAACAGTCTCTTGCTCTGGACCATTGTGTGGACAATCTTCTTCAAATAGTGCCCCCATCTTATGTAGCAAGGCATCTGCAGCACCTGTTCCCTTCACACTCGTTAAGATCTGTGGACACCCAACCTCTCATTGAGCATTAATGCACCACTTGCCTGAGAGAACAGACTTTTGAAGTCTATGCTCCTTTCTACTGGAACTCCCTTGCACCAGAATTATGCCTCTCCCCCATCCACCCAATCTTCCAAAAGGCTGTAAAGGATTTGTTTTGTCTTCTTGGCCGCCGCTCCTGCTAGAAACTCCAGGACTGGCTGCCCTAGTACTGTTGCACTTTTCCCCTCAATTTCTCTGCTGAGTATTATCTTGTATACATGTTATTGCACTTTGTGTTGTTGTACCTGCATCCACAAAGCTGATATCACTGATTTCCCATCTTCTGTACCATGCTTTTCCTTTTTTGAAATCACATTTTGACTGTACTGAATACTGTGTCTTTTATTTGCACTACTGCTTATTCACAGTGTCTATTAATTGTTACCCCCTGTTGATGTTGCTTTCAATTTATATGTACTGTCTGCTGTATATTTTTCCTGCTGTTAGTCTGCAATTCTCCAACATCATGCCTACAAATAGGCAAATGTAAGCTTATTGTAGCTCACCTGGTATCAAAAACAAAAAAAAAAAATCTCTACCCACAACAGAAGGATCTATTCAGGCATGGTAGGCTTTATGCATATTGACCAGGGCTCCATTATCTACACCTGCCTGTACCCCTTCTGGAATAACCCTCTAGTTCAGGTGGACTACAGACCTCTATTTCATATTCATGGCACAAAGCCAGCATATGGAAAGTTTAAAATATATGCCTGCCAGGCAACAACTAGATAGATATTTTCCAAAACCTGAAAGACAAATGTCAGCTACCCCAAAGGAGTTTTTGTTTCAAGTTAGAAGTGTCATCACATCTCTCCAAAAAGAACCCACAAGGCTCAGTAATGCCACTAACCGCTCCTTCTACCTAGATAGTTATACCTAAGGAAAGGGAAAGCTGAAACCATCTACAAATGAATATTGGGACAGACCCCTGATGAAACACATAAAGCCAAAACTAAGTGGGAAACCCAGGCTGTCCATACAAATCACAGAGGAACAGCATGTGATATGGAGAAAAATGTCCCATAGGGCATGTACCAATAATAAAGATCTGCAAATCCAATAAAAGATAATGCACCTATGATATCGAACCCCATCAATCTTGCAGGCCATTAAGGTCATCCCACCTGGCTCACACATATACTGTGGGCCTGTGTCTCCATAGCACCTTACTGGAAAAAAAGGTTGTCTCCTCCTGTGCCAAGGCCCTTAAATGCAGAGTGAGTGCAGTGCACCCTGACTCCTGGCTACTGGGCCCATCCCCCCCCACAGGCACCAACTTACTAAACAGCACCACAGGTGACTTACGACAACCTCAGTAGAGGTGAAAAGGCTCTTGCTGCAAAAATGGTGATCAAAATAATTTTACTCTATGGAGCAATGGAGACTCCCTGTGCAAACTAGTCAACTCTGAGCACATGTCTTATATTACCAAAGTTACCAGGGGTAAATTTAACGTGATTTGAGGCCCCTTTCTGTCATCTCCAGGGTGCAGGCCCTTAACAGCTGGGATGGATGGCCAATACACTGTGCCATGTATGCCACTGGATATACCCATATCCAGTCTGAACGTATTATATAGGGGCTGCTTGACTCCTGAAGGGGGCTCAGAGAATCTAAGATGTCTCCACCATAGGATGAGAATTAGAATCCCTTGGTGTTCAAAGTATCATTTGAGATGAAATATGTGTTAGTAATAATGCTATCTTATATAGGTGTAAGGAGTTATACATTCTCTACCTCAGAGTATTAGTAAGGTTGTATAGGATAGAGTGCTTGCCAGTTAGTTATTTGCATTGTTTTTTATTATTATTATTATTATTACTGAATTTTATCCTTCTTTATGAATGAAATGTGTTCACATGCACTAGATCTACCTTGTCATGTATTTGTGCACTGTACGTGTATTGCTGGAAAATCAATAAAAATGATCAGCTACAGCAAAGCATGAAGGAGCACTCACTATTTGTTCCTATAATAATCCAGGCAACTATTTTTTTTTCTAAAGTAGTGTAATATACTGGGCAGTACAACAGATTTAAACCCAGAATTACTACATAAACCACTAACCATCAGAAGTCATGACTTGCAGAAAGTTTGCTTGTTAATCAATTACTAAGGGATAATTATCATTGCAAGTCACGTACTGTGCCCTATTAATAGAATTCATAGCTTTAAAATGTTTAAATTTATACACTGCTTAAATAATCATCTGAATTAGTTTAGTATAGAAGAAATCAGAGCCAAAAAATTAATTAATATGCAGGGACAGCATCTTTTTGTTCTATTTTTTCCTCACAGGTAAAACTATTCATTAAAGAGAAAATATCAAGTTGAAGAAAGCATGACAAGGAAAAGTCCTTATTAAGTTCAAATGGGGACATTGTCTGTATACATCCAACTGGTATTTATGTTAGTATGTTTTGCACAAGAAATTCATTTTTTTTTGTTGCACTGTGATGTGATGCACAGTTGCATTTTGTTTGCTTAGTTACATAGAATCATAGCATATATAATTGGTTACAATATGCTTAACCTGTATATGAATTGTACTTTAATGTATTATAATGTCTGTACTGTTTTTGTCTCTGTATTTGATGTGGAGCCTTTGTAAAGGAGTTTCTGACTCAAAGGACTGTAATTCTGAATAAACCACTAATTAAATAAATAAATGTGCCAGAAAAGGACCAGTAGGCTCATCTGGTCTGCTCTATTTTTCCTGCCTGTTAGTACATTCTGGACCCTATTTGGTCACAGGTGTCCCTCCCTCCTCCCTTTGCTCTAGCTTTTATGCCCATATGACTATCCTGCACATGTCTGAAGCTCTTTGCAAAACAAGAGAGTGTGCACAAGGTTGTGGTGCTCACAAGTAACAAATACACTGAGAACAAAGAAAACCTGGGCACATACCACCACATTAGATGCTGACACCTAGTAGGAGACAGAAAAAAAATATTTACATCATGTAGCAGATAAAAGCACCCACATCACACTTTTTTTGGTACCACCTGAACCCTTTCTCAAAGGCTGAAGCTTCCCAAAGTCTTTGCCCCACCACCTCTTCCATCAGGCTGTTCAAGGGGCTCACCACCATTTCTGTGAAGAAGTATTTCCTCACATCCCTCTTAAATTCCCCCCTCCAAGCTTCATAGCATGACCTCATGTTCTGGTACTCTTCCTCCTCCTCTGAAAGAGACTCCCCTTCAGCACCTTGTTTATCCCAGTGAGGTACTTACAGGTCTCAATCATGTCCCCTCTCATTCTCCTCTCCTCCAAAGTCAGAGAGTACTTGTTGAACTCCTGCAGCCTCTCACTGTATAGCTTCTTGTGAAATCCCTGCAACAATTTTGTTAGCTCTCCTCTGGACTACTGCCACCCTATCAATGTTCTTGTGGAGGTGTGGCTTCCAGAACTGGACATAGTACTTCAGGTGGGGTCTCGCTAGTGTTTTGCACTTTGATGATTGTGGTAGGTTATACACTGCCTTTTTAAGGGTCCAATATAAAAGAGGCATCAAGATCTATGTCCTACATGCTCTGTTGAAGATGCTTTGATATCGAAATGTTACTATCACATGTACTCTGCACATCATGATAGTAGGTACAATCAGCCTGTTGATGTGGGGCCAGGATTCAGCATTGCTGGTTTTAGTGATGTTCTGGCCTTTAGAAGCTGCTACCACTGCCATACAATAACAATAAAAGTCATACTGTATTGGCACTTCATGCATTCAGAAAGTAAAACTGGCAATTAAGCTGTTGCTTCAATTGACCTCAATGTGAGAGTAAGAGTGTGCTTTGGCATGGTTCTATCTGTGGGTCAAGTAAGGGAGTCATGATGGTTATTTAAATCAGCAAGCAATAAAGGGGAAAGAGGAAATTGTTTACCCAGGAAAGGCACTCTCAATTGGAGCTTGTTTACAGGTGTGACCTGGGAGCATGAGGAAGTTAAGTGACTTGCTCAGGATCACACAGTATGACAGTGGGGGTGATGGGATTCAAACCCAGGTCTTCAGGTTTGAAGCTGAGACCAAAAGATTTTGAAGAACTCTGGTTCTATAAATGAGGAACAGCAGACAGAATATATATAGCCTTAAGGAAAGGAGGGAGAGGGGGGACATGATAGAAACTTTCAAGTACCTCAAGGGAATCAACAAAGTCCAAGAGGGTACCATCTATCAAAAAAAAAGATGTGCAAGAACAAGGGGGCACAATTTGAAGACGGGGGGGGGCAGCTCAGAGGTAATGTAAGGAAGTATTTTTTCACAGAGAAGGTTGTGGATGCATGGAACGGCCTTCAAACGGAGGTTGTGGAGTCAAAAACAGTGGTTGAATTCAAGCATGCATGGGACAGTCATAAGGCAATTCTAGGGGGTGAGGGTAGAGAGAAGTAGGCTGCTGGTTAACTAGGATCTGCAGCTTATCCATTAGGTAGGGAAATGGGCAGACTGGGTGGGCCAAGCAGTCCTTATCTGCCATCAAATTCTATGTTTCTATGTTTCTATATGGTGCAGAGTTTTATTTTCTCCAGTGGCTTGTGTCCCCCAGTGCCTCGGCCTAACAATTGGGCCTTTGTTAGGCTTTATATATTCTGCCTGCTGCTATTCATTTATAGGCCTGGAGTGCTTCAAAATCTTTTGGTCTCAGCTAAGAAAATTCAGGGTGTACCCTCTCAACCTGGAGCATCCTGGTAGTACTGTGATGCACCTGCTTTTTATACAAAACTTCTTCAGGTTTGCAGCTCAGTGCCCTTATCCACTATGCTATGCTGCCTGATATGATATGATGGGGTGTGCATTAAAGAGTTCTAATGTATGGCCAAGGGGCATATTAAGGCACAAAGCCACAAGCTGAGTTCATTCAGCCCCTGGACGTGCATTAGAACTGTCTAATCCACACCCTCTGAGTGTCTAATTGGACTTACAAATGTAAAAATTGAAATGTCTTTCTTTAAATACTAAAACAGCAAAATCTTTAATATATTATGACCTAAAATAGTTCCTCCACATCTGTAAACTTGATGTAATTTTCTTTTTGACCTCAGGAGTTCTGTGCTACTGTGACCACTATAGCTGTAGTTTTTTCTTTTATATTGTAGTTCCAAACTGATTGTCATGACTCCCTCCTCCCCGTTTTGTTTGGAGTGGGTCTACACACCAATCTGCTGTTATTTAAAATTACCATACCTTCTTTTTGCTTTGTTGTTTTAATTAAATCATGTATTTTAATTTAATTTATTTTAAAATATATAATTTAATTTATACAAAACATCTGATCTTTGAACTGTATTACAGCAGCTTTTGTGGCTGTGTGGAAATCCATCTGTAATAATGTCTGGCTATATACTATAATTTGTTTAAAATATTAAGGTGAAGTGCTGGTTCAGTACCAGTGGGAAACATACCACACACAAGGACCCTGACCAAGGACAGACTATGAACAAGTTCTGTGGGTTGAAATATAGGAATGAAGTTTTCGTCGGATCAGTCATTGTTTCTGTTTTTGTTTTATTTTTAATCAGGATACATGTACTGACTGAGTGTGTGATCCCCAGTGTGATAAAACAGGGAGCAGGCAGAAGTAATGTGTGGAAATGCAAGGGGGCAGTTTGGCAAGTGAGCAGCAAGAGCAAAATTTAACACTGAGGGTCCCTCAGTATAGAGGTTGATGGCAGATAAGGACCGCAAGACCAATCCAGTCTGCCCATTTCTTTTTCTACCTTATAAATGTGCCATCGGCCTTTGCTCTGTCAGTGGCCTATCTATTCATAGTCATTTGTATTGCTCCCTTATGCCTATCCCATGCCTGTTTGAAGCCCTGCACTGTATTCATAACCACCACTTCCTGAGGTAGGCCGTTCCATGCATTCACCACTCTTTCTGTGAAAAAGAATTTCCTCACATTCCTCCTTAATCGGCCTCCCTCTAATCTCATGCTGTGTCCTCTTGTCCTGCTACTTTTCTTGTATTTAAACATGTTAGACTTTTTCACCTTTTTAATGCCCTTAAGGTGTTTGAGTGTTTAGATCATATCACCACTCTCCCTCCTTTGCTCAAGGGTATACATATTGAGCTCCATTAATCTGTCCTCATATGTCTTCTGAAGCAGTCCCTGTACCATTTTGGTTGCCCTTCTCTGGACTGCCTCAATTTAGTTAATGTCCTTGTGAAGGTGTGGCCTCCAGTACTGCATGCAGTACTCCAGATGGGACCTAACCGGTGTCTTGTAAAGAGGGATTATTACCTCCCTCTTACGACTTGTGATACCCCTACTAATACACCCTAACACCCCCCTAGCCTTACCTACTGCTTTAGAGGTCTGCTTGGATGATTTCAGGTCATCAGTGATGATGATGCCCAAGTCTCTTTCTTCCTTTGTGACTGCCAGCAACTCCCCTCCCAGCCTATAGGTGGCTTCAGGGTTTCTCTTCAATATGTGCATGATCTTGCACGTCTTTGCATTAAATCCCAGTTGCCAATCTTCTGATCATTTTGCTAGTTTATCCAGATCTCTTCTCATTCTGCACACCCCATCTGGATCATCTACTCTGTTGCAGATCTTGGTGTCATCTGTAAACAGACAAGCCTTACCCTCTAGTCCATCTGCAATGTCACTAATGAAGATATTGAAGAGGACTGGCCCCAGGACTGATCCCTGAGGTACTCCACTTGCGACTTGCATCTCTTCTGACTGTATACCATTTACCCCCACTCTCTGTTTTCTGCCCGTCAACCAGTTTGCCACCCAGTTGACCAACTTCTGACCCACCCCGAGCCTACCCAGCTTATTTATCAATCTTCTGTGTGGAACAGTGTCAAAAGCTTTGCTGAAGTCAAGGTAGGCGACATCAACTGCTCCCCCTTGGCCCACCACTCTGGTTACCCAGTCAAAGAAATCTATGAGATTAGTTTGACAGGACATTCCTTTTGTAAACCCATGTTGTCTTGGATACTGTGCCCCTATGGATTCCAGGTGTTGCACTATCCTTTCCTTAAGAGTGCCTCCATAATCTTGCCCACTACTGAGGTAAGACTGACTGGTCTGTAGTTCCCTGCCTCCTCCCTGCTGCCACTCTTGTGGAATGGGATCACATGAGCCCTTCTCCAGTCTTCTGGGACCTCTTCTATGCTCAGACACTCACTAAATAGTTCTGCTGATGGCTCTGCTAGTTCCACCCTTGGCTCCTTAAGTACCGTGGGATGTATGTCATCAGGTCCCATTGCCTTGTCCACCCTGAGCTTAGCGAGCTCTTGTAGGACCCTTTCTTTTGTGAAGGGAGTAGTGCTCACCTCCCTCCCCCCTGTGTCCATGGTGCTGAGCTATGGGCACTGCCCTACCTTCTCTTCAGTAAATACTGAGCAAAAGTATCCATTTAGGACAGATGCTTTTACAGGGTCCTCCTCCTCACATGCCCCCTTTTCTCCTTCGAGCTTAGCAATACCCCCTCTGGACTTTCTCCTTTCACTAATGTATCTATAGAAAGTCATGTCACCTTCTTTTACTGTTCGTGCTAGTGTTTCCTCAGTTTGGGACTTTGTCTGCCTTACTGCCCTCCCTGCTTCCCTTAGTGCAGTTTGGTATGCCTCCATATCTTCATCCCTCTGTGTTCCCTTATATTTCCTGAAGGCCAGCCTTTTGGCTCTGACCTTTTCTGCTGCTGTATTTGAGAACCAAAATGGTTTCCTTCTTCTTTTGCACTTCTGTTTCTGTCTAACACAATGGGATATTGCTTCAAGTATTGCATCCTTAATGCTTGACCACTTTGCCTGTACCCCCTCACCTGTGTTTCTTTTTGCCAGGGCTAGCTTAACTCTGTTGGCCATCTTATCAAATCAACTCCTCTGAAGTCCCATATTTTTGCCTTGGAATGGAATGATTTAGATGTAGTGGCCAAACTGAACCATGCCATGTGATGGTCACTGGCCCCCAGGTGACCTTCTACCTGGAGATCTGTGATCCTTTCCCTGTTAGTCAGTACTAGATCTAGGATAGGTCTGTCTCTTGTGGGTTGTTGTACCAGTTGTTTGAGGCCCTCCCCTCTCTATCTCTGATATCTCTGGGGAGGAGTGTAGTCAATGCAGGTCAGAGTGAATTCAAACAGGAACAAATAGAATGGGTGTGGATTTTCATTTTTTTCAGTAAAAAAAAAACGCTGCATTATCTAAAGTTAACAAATGAGTGAGTGCATGCAGTAGCCAGTGCAAGTGGGGTAAGGGAGCAGCTAATGGGCGAACTGGCTGGGAGGGCAAGTTACACACAGATTTTAAAAGAATTTCTTAATTAGATGTGAGTGCTCTCTTCAGTGTACTGTACCTACTTTTTAGCCTTGCTTCAGGGAGCAAGCTGGGGCATGAAACAGGGAGGGTGAGAGGCCACAGTCAGGATTATGGCAGAAACAGCAGAAGTGACTGGGATAAATAATCAACAAAGGAAATAAATAACTTCTTTTGTAAGCATCTGTCCATTTTACTGCCTTATGCTAATACTGTTGTTTTTCTCTGTGCTATTGATTGTATTTTTATTTCTGCATTTGTGTACTCAACAAGTGAAAAAAAAGTGGTTATAATTTTGTTTTATAAATCTAAATATGAGCGCAAGGATTTCTTTATTGTCCTGTGTCCTGCTTGGCTGGATTTGTTTTTAGCCATGCATTGACATTGCTAATTCACCGTTAATGAAAAATCAGCATGCAGTATTTTCACTTCCCATTTTATAATGAAAGATACTGTATACCTACATTCAATGTGAACTTTTAATGTATTGTAAAATTAAATCCATTTGTGTGTATAACACATCCTTTTCTTCCTGTTAGGAAGATCCTGTTTTATAACAGCTGTGTGGTCCTTGCTGGATGTTTCTTGAGGTTGTTGCATTTGGGTACAGGATAGTCAAGCAGAACATTGATTTGTGATGATTAATGCAAAGTTTTTAGGTACAATAGCAAATACATTCACAACACCATCTACTTTCCAAAGTAAAACATAGTAGAACATACTGTATTATTTTACTGTAAACATACACATAAACTCTACACAAACATTTATATATTTTTTAATTTTTAAATGCAGAAAAATTGATCCTTTTCAAAATAGCAATAATTTATAACAGTGTGTGTTATTTCACAGAGTATCATCTCTTCTTTGGTTAATGAGATACTCGGCCTTCAACCTCATGTCTCAAGTGCACCTGAGTTATGATGATACTCCATGGCATAACACACCCTGTCATGTATTATTAATTAATTAAAGCAGAAAAACATGCCCTCCTTTTCACTGATACATTTCAAGTTAAAACACTCAACCTTTGAAAGGGCATTATACAATGAATGCATACACTGTACAGTAGGTGCTCAGTGAGAGTTTAGCTGGAGATCAGCCATGGAGGTGAGAGGTGGGCTGTGCCGGCCATGTTTAGAGATGGGGAGTGGGGTGGGGGAACTACTTGCTGGGGTGGGGGTTGGTGTCCACTAGGTCATGATGGAAAGAGGGTAATCATAACATCTGAATACCAGCAACAGTAGGGATTGGAGGGCACTAGACCACCATAGAGAGGGGGTTATTGTTAATTCTGAATATGGGTAACTTTGAGGATCAGTGAGGGGGGCAATAGATCACCAGAGAATGAGGGTTATTATTACTTTTGGATACAGGTGATATTGTGGTCAGCAAGGGGGAGCACTAGACCACCAAGTATAGAGTTTCATACATATTTACCTATATGGACATGTCAGAGGGACCTCTAGACCACTCTTGAGTGGTGCACAGACACCCTGCAACTTGTGGCAAACCCTCCCAGTGCACTGTGGTGCCCAACCATGGTTGCCACAAACTAAGGAACTTCGACACCAGGACCCTGCCAGATAGAGTATCAGGCACAGGGTTCCCAGCACACTGGCATTGATGCAAACTAGTGTTTGCTGCAGCTTGCGTCCATCTAAGGGCCTTTTGAGAAGCGAACCCATGATGTTATGCCAGCACAAAATCACAAATCTAATCCCGGCACACACATGACTGAATTAATAGTAAAAAGAATCCCTCCAGATGACATTTCCAAGTTGCCCACATTTGACATGCATGCCATAGAATCTGCCAGTACTTCCCAATTTAAAAAAAGTTAATCCTTTCCTCTCACATTGTTAAATGCATAAATACACCATTTCTATTTCCCCCAGTCAACAATTTTACTTCATCCATGAAAACATTTAAATTTAGACCCAACTTTAAAAGTGAAAGTGAATCTGTCGGCAGCTGCCTTCACTGTTCCCCACTCCTCAGCACATAATTGTCTTGACTTTCACTTATGCTGAAAGCTGATCGCACTGAGGCACTTAAATTATTTTCTATTTTTTGTAACATCTCCTATCATAAACATTCACTCCATTACCCTCTCTTCTCATTTACCACACTGCACAATCCCATTGTTTTTACAGCAGACTTAACGACATGTGCTACAATCCCCATTTAAATTACCCTCAGCTGTTTGTTTTCACTCTCAGTCTCCGCTCCGGGTTTGATTCATACCACTAGGCACACTATTGTATATACATGGAAGAAGAGGATTTTGACTATCCAGTCACTCCTAAAACAACTGCTCATGGGCTCACAGCTTCATGTTGTGGCAGTGACAGACCTGCTTCTCATTTGGCTCCCTCTAACACTGCAGTGCAAAAAACCCACATGTTTACCAGTTGCAGGTCAGGATGCTGGCCAAACGAAATCAATGATCTCCATATGGGTGGAAGATGGAGATGTTAAGCTACTGATTAGTCACAAGAATAAACTCCCTCCATATGGGTGGAGGAAGAGGACTACCAATTTGTCCACAAATAGCACATAGACAGAGAGATGAAGCTGGAAATGGAGGGGGCTGTGAGACAGATTTAGTAATAACAACAAATTCAACATAAGGCAATGAAAATGATAAGGGGACTGGAACATTTATCATACAATGAAAGATTAACTCATTTAGGACTTCACGCACTGCAACAACATAGCATAATGAGTGATATGGTGTTTTTGTTTAACATGCATACATAGTGACAGGGACTAGAAGGATGCACTGAATTTGGTTGGAGTGCAAGAAACACTGAGCCTTCACAGTAAACAACTAAAAGTATCACTATTTAAAACCAGCATACAGAAACAGTTTTGCACTCAAAGGGTGGTAAATCTAAAGAATAACCTACCACATGACTTGGTTAACCATGAACACATCAATATGTTTAGAAAGGAAATTGACAACTCGCTACAGAAAGGAAAACATAAACCATTTATAATATGCATTATATGAGATGGTTAAGTATGGACTAATCCCATCTCTAAAACCACTGTATGAACTACAGTACAAACACAAAACCAGCACCACCTCCTGGCAAAACAATATATTCAGCACCATTATTTTATAATTATACATCCCCATTAAAAATGTAACTAAAAATCTATATTTATGTGCATTTTTTATTTATTTATTTTTTTCTATTTCAAATAATCATGATAATGGAATCCAGGGTGTGTATCATTCTAGGATAATGTCACACTTCCGATGCTTGGACTCTCAGTCTGCAACATTGTGCTCAATCACCCAAGGTGTGATTTTATCTCAGCATGACACACACCCTGTTGTGTATTATTGCTAAATTTTATAACCACAGCAGTAAAAGGAATAACATTTAAATAAACACAATGAACATAAAATGTTTTCAAATCCATGTTATCATATGACAATAATACATCTGTAAAATTAAAACAAAAGGGTAATATTAAAAGCATGCTGAAAATAGAGTTAAAATCAATGTTTCGACCATAGGTCTTCTTCAGGAATTATCTAAAATAGAAAGAAACAAAATTAGTGGAGAGATATGGGGAAATAGGGGATATATATCAATCAATCAATCAATCAAAATCTTTATTTTATCAGGCGAACATCCTTGAGCAACGTTCATTTTCAAGATGGACCTGGGCAGAACGTAAAGACATAATATACATTGGCTACAGGCAATGAGAAAAATACTATAGGATTTCAGAAACTAAATGATGCAGTCATCAGGAGTATGTATGTGGGGAAAGAACAAAGGGGGAAGATCTATAAAAAAAGTGATACTAGGCAAGTTAAAAAAAAGAATCTGGAATACAAAAAGGTTATGATGGGTATGGGTATGTCTCACTTAGGGAGGCAGTGTAACTCAGTGGTTAAAGACTCTGAGCTGCAAATCTGGAGACCTGGGTTTGAATCCCACAGCCCCCACTTGCATATACTCTGTGACCCTGAGCAAGTCACTTAACTTCCCTGTGCTCCCAGGTTACACCTGTAAAAAAGCTTTCAGCTTAGTGCGTCTCACCTGGTTAAATAATTGGTTAAAACAATTGGTATGACAAGGCACAGGAGGAGCAAATGAGCTGAGCAGTCCTCAAGTGGAGACTAACTAATGGGGCCTAGTAAGAAGGTTGAAGGTGACAAATGTGGGGGAAGGAGACAGAGATAGAGACATCAGTGGGAAATGAAATAGATATTCACACATTGCTGGAATGCACATGAGAGATTGCCCCCCCACATGCACACACACAGCAAGGAAGTGTGTGCAGGCATACCCACACATGCAAATGTACCACACATACACACACATGCAAGCAAAGATATGACAGGGGTTAGGGTAAAAAAGACAGACTACAGTGGAAAACCATACAGTAGCTGAAATATGTTAATAGAAAATAACTCTGTCATTAAAACTGGAGGGCTGATGGAAGTCTAGGCAAATGATCAGTTTGGTTTCCATGTTTTTTCATTGGTTAGCATCCTGTAAACCCTGTGAAATGACACAAATGGAGAGATCATTGACACTGTGGTCCCTGGAGGTAATGTGGAATGCAATGGGTTTATCAGTGTCTCCATTCCTGACTGCCCTGTAATGTTCCCTGAATCAGTCAGCCAGGCATCTGCCATTTTCTCTGATGTAGACAGCTGCACACTTCCTGTAAAGAATACAATATACCACATTAGTGGAAGTGCATAAGCAATCCTTGGTGATGTGAAAAACACCTGTGGGGCCCCAAATTTAAGTGACACTAGAAAGAAATCTGCAGGTATAACAGCGAGTTCTGTTGCAGGCTCTGGTACCTGGTGGGAAGGAATTGTTTGGACTATATAGGCTGCTTCATACCAGGAGACTCCAAAGGTTGGGTGGTCAGCGGGAGGAGGCAATAGATGGTTCTGTAAAGGAAGCTTCAATATTAGGGTCAGTTTTCAGAACAGGGAAGTTCCTAGAGATAATTCAATGAAGAGATGGTGTTCTGTGATGTATGGGACACACTAGTGGAATGCATTGTTGTTGTTGTGTGAGAGTGTCCCTCCTATGAGAGTCAAGGTTATGGGGCATATTACTGACCCAGAAGAGTACTCTGTTCACTGTGATTTTAGGGTATCCACTGTTAGTAAAAAAAAAACAACTATGCATTATTTGAGCTTGCTCAGGAAAATTATTTCCATTGCACTACCTGCAAAATCAAAGAAACTGTGAATATATGTAAAATTACGTGTTTAAAGTAAAAATGCCCTTTGGGGTAACCCTTGGCTCAGTGTTTGCACACAGAGGTTCTTTGTCTTTTAAATATTTTTTTTTTATTTTAATGGGTTCACCACAACATAACCCAGACAGACTGTCTTAGGGTAGCTGGTTCATTCCACTGGGGTGTCAAACAGACGAGGCATACTGATGAGTCCTGGTAGGACGAAACACGTGTCTATGTCATCTGTTAACACCCTTTGCAAACTGTGTGAGAGGCCTTTCGGCACCATGCAATTCTGCTCAAAGTTGAACCAGCATAATATTCTGTGGTGATTTGCATATGCAGCCTATGATGCTTTGCATTGTGTGGGCATGTGTGATTTTGTATTTTCATGTTAACAATGCCAGCCAAGCCAGATACAGTTCATAAAATATAGTATTACAGTAATGTATGTTTAGAATTCATCCAGCATTGGGATTTATAAAAAAATCATTACGAACTGATGGCAGTCATGCCTACTCATCTCCCAACAGCCATTAACTTAATTAACTTTTTAAAAATGCTGTAAATTAATCTGCCATACTCTGTTCAGTTAAGGTGGTTTTGGTGTCATTCTACACAGCAAGCTTTCTTTCTTTCTTAGTTTACCCACTAAGATACAGACATAGGACTCAATTCTCACAACCCTGAGATTGACGCAAGGTGCCTGCACCAAACATAAATGGTGCAAGTAACACCTTGTGTCAAAAACTGCCCCCTGAGCTATTAATAAAAGCAGCCTGCATCAACCACAGGCTGCCTGCCCCAAATGGGGATTGTGCTGCCCATGTGCCCTAAATGGGCTGTGAAATGGTACTAGGGGGCATGTGGTAGACGTAAGCTGCCACAGCCCTGAATATGGAATTCACAGAACTCTCCCAGAGGGTGAATTTTTAAGCACCCTTCAACCAGCCAGGGCTGGTCTAAGGCTACTTAGAAAATTCTCCTCTGGGAGAGATGTCTGTTTACGGCAATGTGCCGCAGTCCCCTCCCCCCAAGCCCTAGCCCTGATGTCGCTTGTTGTATAAATATATAATAATATCCCCTTTCTCTGGTGGACTATTAGACCCCTCTGTGATCTCCGATGTCACCCGATGTCAAAATATTTCATAATATTCCCTTTCTCCTGATGGACTAGTGGTCCCCATCCCTGATCCCCAATGCCACCCAATGTCTAAATATTTCTGAATATCCCCTTTTCCTAGTGGACAAGTGGCCCACCCTTCCTGACACCGATTTTACCTGTTTGTTTAATATTAAAGAAATCACCTTTTCCTGCTGGTCTAGTGGCTTCCCACTCCTCCACCCCACCAGGTAGTGCCCACCTCCCTGCTCCTTACTCCCTCCCATCCCAAAACACAGCTGGTGACCAGCACAGCCCACCTCTCACCTCCACGGCCAGCCAGCTGCTGACTGAACTGTGACTGAGTGCCTGCTGTAATGCATACAGCACTCATTGAATGAGCACTGTATGCATTACAGTAGGCAGTTAGCAACAGTTCAGTTGGTGGCTGGCTGCGGAGGTGACAGGTGGGCTGTGATGGTCACCATCTGTGTTTCAGATTGGGGGAGTGGGGTGATGGGCACTACCTCCTAGACTGGTGTAGTGGAGGTCCACTAGAACACCAGGAAAGGGCAATTTCTTTAATACTTAACAAACGGGTGAAATTGAGGATTGGGGAGCAGGGCACTAGATCACAAGGACAGGGGGTGATTAATAAACATAATATCAGTGGACATCGGGGATGGGGTTGGAGGACCGCCTACCTTTGTGGCTGGAGCCTGTGGCAAACCATCCAGTGTGTCAGGTGTTTGTCATATGGGAGAGGTTGCCACAAGTGTGGGGACTTAGGCACTGGGACCCCTCCTTTTCCAGAAGTAGTACAGGGTCCCTGGCACACTGGGCTTCAGTGCAAGCTGCTGATTGCCACAGCTTGTGCCGATCTAGCCCTCTTTGAGAATCGAGCCCATAAAATATAAAATTTCATATCTGTGAGGGTTTCAGCAGGATATAGCTCCACACGAACAGCAAACAATGAAAACAATACAGGTAGATTACAAACATGTTTAACCAAATATTTTACTAAATATGATTACCTTTAAACATATCAGAAAATTGGTTACATGCAGGAAGCTACTCAACAATTAATTGAAACCGCTTGTTTCTAAAATAAGTCAGACACTTTAGAACAAACAAGAAGTATTGCCAACACAGGCATCTAGACCCACAGAATCATAATACTTCAATAATCTACCCCACAAATGAAAGAAAAGTGCAGCAATTATAAAACCTTCTGGCATTTTAAATTCTTTAGCTCAATGTTTGGTGAATAAAGTAGTGCTGGTGTATACTGTAAAATGTACCATTAGGTTTAATGTCAATTATAACAGATAGTTTAAGATTTTCACCAGTCCAAATAAAAGAAGAAATTAATACCAGGATATTTAATGTATATATGCAAAGGATTTAGAGTTTTGCAGATTGTCAAAAGCATGCCCATGGTTAGCAGAAAATAAAAGATCACATAAATTTGAATCATATTTGGAAATATTACGAAACTCTAAACATAGGAAAGCAGTTACAAGATTTTGTTTTGAATGCTTCACTGGCAACATTAGGAGAGGAAAATTTGGGGAAAACAAAAATATGGATACTAATTGTAAATGTGGACTAAGTAAGCAATAATACCCGACAGGGTGGGCATTATTGAGAAATACTGGACCGCCCAGGGGCATAATGAGGCCCAACACCACAGGCGGAGGGTCTTATAGCCCCTGGAAGGTCCAGTATTTCCCAATAATACCCACCCTGGAGGGTATTATTGCACTTAGAAAATGGCTAGCTTAGTAAGTTTTAATAAAATGCTAAAACAAGAGAGAAAATGGGCAGAAAAAATTAATAGAATTAGTAGAAAAAACATTACTGATAAAATAGTCCATATTTTTTTAAGGCTATTCCAGCTGCTGTTTCTCCTCCCTACAAAGGCCATTCTGATCAATTTTCTGCCCCCCTCCCAACACACACATACACACACATCCACCTAGCAGACTGTCAGCATTCTTTTAAAGTTCTGCCCCATTTTTGCACTTTCTGAAGTGCAAGTTACCTGAGTGTTGTCAGCTTGTGGAGCTGCTAGTCAGTTCGGGAGCAGCATAAAACAACAGTCAGTCTGGATACTATTACCAATACCGAGTTCAGTGATCAAATTCTTTTAAAAAACCAAGGGCTACTTTATATAAAATTTGCATTTGAAAAACTGAAACTGGGACTCCATGCATGTGCACTGGATGTGCATACACGGAATTTCTGTTTTAGTTTTCAAATGTAAATTATATATAAAAGTAGCCCTCAAGGGCCCAATCACTGTTTCCGGCTATTAATCGAAGCAACTGACTATTTGCTGCTCAGAATATGAGCATCTCCATACACAAGTCCAAGTTATTTACTGTCCTCACAATGTCGGGGACATGTAGGGGAGAGCGGACTTCGGTATTTCAGTTGGGACGGTCACGACTAAATGTCATTTTTTGCAAGAAAGTGAAATTAAAAAGGCACGCTATGGACTTTTAACTATATAGGGACAAAATGTGAGTACGGATTTGTATTACAGGCACATAAATATGAGGGTGTTTAAACAGAAGGGAAAGCTGACAGTGACACTTTAATATTTTGAAACAGGCAGGCTCGCGCATAAACTCACAGACACAGAAGTGAGTGGGATCCCTCACTTGTACTGTTTTGGGTGGAAACTGTATGCAGTGCCTTTTTATAAAGAGGCAGCTGTACTAAGAAGTGCAGAGTGGACCAGTGTTGAGCGGGGGTGAAGACCAGTAGCTCTCGCTAAGCAACAGAAAATCATGGCGGGGATTTCAGATTTCACCGGGTGCTTTCAGCCAATGACAAAACAGGCTGGCACCACAGGAAAATGCTACTGGGTGAAGTGGAACTTGGGCTGGCTCTTATTTTTAGCTGGGCATCTATTGAAAAATAAATGCCCAGCTTGGAGCCTGTCTCAGCCAATCAGCTTTAAGATTTGATTCTTGTCATTTTCTAAGTGAAGACAATTTACTACATGTAATTTTGTTTTGTCTTCTATACAACAAAATGAGGATTTCTCTTTTGGTTGGTTTAATCCAAAAACTTACATATCAACCAGCTTATATTCTGAATTTTCTATTAAAAACACAGAAAAAAGAAGCACTTGTCCCTGTGGCCTCCCTTTTAAGATATATGGAACTCAAATGTCTCCACTTAAAAACGTTAACTATGTAAAAGAATGTGTCACTGCGGAATTATATGTATGTTGCATGTGTAACTAAATTAGGATAAATATAAAAAAAAGCCATATGGTAAATGGATTTAAAATGTGAAAACACAACTGAAATGGGTCTGTGATAAATCAATACTATGTGGTTTTTATATACAGCTGATGTATTCTTATCATTGAGAATTGTTTTTACAACATGTCATTTTAAAGTGATTTTTTTACCTCATATTTATGTCTTGATTTGTAATGGCATAAAATGCTGAACAATAAACTTAAATTGAATTGAAATACTGTAAAATGTTGGCATTTCCCTATTCCCACCCTCGGTAGATAAGCTGGGTAGTGTGTATGGAATAGAAGGCCCATCACCAAGGATGAGCAGAGTGCTGGAGGATGAGGAGGAGGAAGAGGAAGCGGAGGATGCTGGGTGTTTCAAAAACACGCTAAGTGAGAGCTGCAGGGAGAGGCTGTCTTTTATCTGGAATGTGCGAGGGGCTATTCCCTCACATTGAATCTCGGACTTCAGTTCTCTCATTTCAGTGTTTGGTGACTAGAGTAGTACTTGTGTATCCTGTAAAACCTTGGCCTTTCTGTAGTCCCACCCTTGGTAGATAAGTCAGACAGTGTATAGGGAATAGAAGGCCCAAAAAGATCCCCTCCTCCAACTCAGTGTGACCAGTAGCATGCAGGAGTGGAAAAAAAAAACTCTGGAGGAAACCTCCGGGGACCCATGTCCACCACTTTTGATTACCAAAAAGGGGAAAGGAAGATGCTGAAACTCCTTGACATTAATAAAAGTGTTATTTTTATTAATACATCTGTGTGGAAGCCTCCTATAGCATTTAGTCACTGTTTCATGGCCGAAAGGGCCACCTCTTTAAGGCCCACAGTGGTCCTGTTTTGAGAAACAGAAAAAAAGTGCTGGCATACATGTTCTTAACACATCTTTTTTCCATTTCTGAACCAACACCTATTTCATGTCATGCCTAAAACATTTTAACATGCTGTTCATCCAGATGTTACTTACTTACATAAACGATTCATGAATGTCCCTTTAATCAGGGTTTCTTATCCCCAGGTCATCCTCCAGGCATCTAGGAGGTCAATGTGGCTGACCCCCAGTAAATGCAGTATTCCTTTTCTAAATATTCAAAAAAATATTTTTTCCCGAAACACCTTAATATTTCCCCATGATATTTATATATCAATAACATTGATGGGCTGGCAGTATAGCCTAGAGGTTAGAGGAACAAGGTGTGAATAAGCTTGGTACATCCAGAAGACCAGACCTGAGTTTGATTCTCACAACCTCCACTTGCATACTGTGTGACTCAAAGCAAGTACTCAACTGCCCAGTGCTCCTAGGGTGCCCTTGAAAACAGGCACTTGTGCCTAGTGGGCCTTACCAAGTTACCAAAGATTCAAATAAAAATAAAATAAAATAAAATTTCAACAAGCAGTTAGGTAGTCCGTGCTCATTATAAGTTCTTTACTTCTTAATGCTAACCACAATGAAGAAATGTGTTATTGTTTATAAAAATTTAAAATCAACTTACTAAATTGCATTTAGGTACACTTATGTTGAACTCTTTATCACTTAAATGCAATCTTTCTTTACAGGACCTGAAAGTCTGTAATTATTAAATTACTAGTTAGTGCAATACATGACAAAAATAAACTCATAGTCATTTGTATCTTATGTTGTAATATCACTTTAAATCTCAAAAATGAACACTTGTACCTTTTCGTACTGCTTTTTCCCATATATGTTCTCCTAGACAAGATTATTTTGTAATATCCTATTCATCACTAAGAGCAAGACATTAAAATATTTCTTTACGAATTTAATGCAAACGACTCTTTTTAATTTCCTATGTTCTCTCTGTTACTAGTTTCATTTAATTATAACTGAGACCTGTTGTTAAACTGCTGTTTTTAAAGCTTATGCTCATCCTTTTAATCTTGATCTCCCTGAGTCTAGTGCTTGCTTTAACCATTTTCCATTTAGCAGCAAATGCAATATCTACTTTCTATCATTAGTACACCACTGCCATTCTATATTAATTCCTTTTATTGTTAACTCCCCACCTCCATCTTTGCTTGTATTTTTGCTATATACTGTTTGTTTGGTTTCTGAAATTCCCGCATTTGTCAAAATGTAACATGGAATATCAAAGATCTATTTTCTTTGTTATAGTGGTCCTTACCTCTCCCTTCAAGGATTTGTTTTTCATTTTTGTAGCATGGCATTACAGCTCATACTGTGCTTTGTGTTGGGCTGAATCATTGAAAGTAATTCCTTTTATATGGGAGTTAAGCTTCCCCCAGAGGTGTGTCGGGGATAATGACATACTAATAATTACATCATTCACCCGGTTTTAACTCAGCACACCTGCCCAATGCTAGACTCTAATTTGTTACAAGGCACTATGAACGTTTGGCAGGATTTGTGGTTTGTGATAAGGTGTCTTCTCCCCTGGGGTGTTTGAAAATAAAATATAGTATGCCTGCAGCTGAACTATCAGGATTCTGATCTTATCTCAACTGTAGTCACATCACAGAATTAACTTAATGCCATTGTATGAAATATTTCAAAAAAATGGATTTAAACACATACAGTGACAAAAAAGTGTTTATGAATATGGTATCTATGAATTACTGCCCTGAAGGATGGATTCCTGGCAGGGAAGGGAAAGGATTGGGGGTACTGTTACAATCATTCATTGTTAGAAAAAGTATCATGAAATATGAAATACAGACGTGTTTGATAGAAATACAGTTTCAAGTAAGAGATGGGGTGGGGGGTATTAAGAGCTAGGTACAAATTATCCATGAATTTAATGTAATAAAATGAAATAATAATGTATAAATGAAATAATTTTAGTTGAATCATTTATTTAAATACAAGCCTATCCTAGCCAAATAATTCTTGTTCAAGTTAATTGTTTTTTAAATCTGTGCATTATACAAAAACTCATCACTAGAATAAATGCCATTCCTCTTCCTCATTCATTCATCTATCCACTTCTAATGTCCCCAAGGTAGAGATCCACCACATTTCCTGTCTCTGGAGATGCAGATCCCAATCAGCACCCCACTCAGGCTCCTTAACAAGTTCTAAGGAGCAGAAAGTTTGGGAGGCTGCAGTGCATCCAGCTGTGATAAAATGTCTTGCTACTGCAGATTTTGGGTCCCTCCTGCTAATGTCACTCTTGTGCTCCTGAATCCTTGTTTTCAACTGTCTGGTAGTTTTGTGACATGAGACAGTTGGAAACAAGAATTCAGGAGCACAAAAATATACTTATGAATATCTGTATTAATGCTGTATGCAACAAAAATATATATGACATCATTTGTTTAAGTTAAGTTTCATTATGTGTTGTAGTAATATAGGCTGTGTATGGGCTAAAGCTTTGAGGGCAGGGTTCAGGAATGTGAACAAGCATTATTTGGATAGAATAGGCTTGTAATTAAATAAAGGATTCAAGTAAAATTAAATACATAGGCATTAAATACTCCCCTCCTCTCCCCCCCCCCGACACCCTTCCCCTTTGCATTAAGAGCAAAAGTAAAAGTATAACAAACTATATGATAAGGGTTAAATAGTTATTTACATTAAATTCTTGGATCACTTGTATCTATCTCTTAACAACCCTCCCAACCCCTACTTGGAATCGTATTTCTAGCAAATACATCTGTATTTCATGATACTTATTCTAACATTGAATGATAGTAACAGTAGCCCCCTCCCCAATCCTTTCCCTTCCCTCACAGGAAACCAATCCTCAAGGCTCTACTCCATAGACATCATATTCATAAACATTTTTTGTCACTTTATTAATCTGTTTGAATCCATTTTTTGTAATGTTTCATACATTGGCACCGAGTTAATTCTACAATATGGCTGTGGATAAAATAGGGCCAGAATCCTGACAGTTCAGATGCAGGCATACTAAACTTTATATTCAAGCACCCCAGTGATGAATGTGCCTTATCACAAGCCACACATTCTGCCAAATGTTAACAGTAGATTGTAACAAATGAGAAATTAGCATTGGACTGGTGTGCTGAGTTAAAACAGGGTGAGTGATACAATTATTAGTATGCCATTAACCCTGACATGCCTCTGGGGGGATCGTAACTTCTATATAAAAGGAATCAGTTCAAACTGCTCAGCCCAACACAAAGCAAAGGAAAAGCTATAAAGCCAAGCTACAAAAATGAAAAACTTGAAACTCATGATTGGGGAAGTAAGGACCACTATAACAAAGTAAATAGTTATTTGATATTCCATGTTAAATGTTGACAAATTTGGGAATTTCAAAAACTAATCTACTAGTATGCAACAAAAATACCAGCAAAGATGAAAGTGAGAAGTTAACCATAAAAGGAACTAATATAGAATGACAGTGGCGTACTAAGGATAGAAAGTAGATATTGCATTTGCTGCTAAATGGAAAATGGTTAAAACAAGCACTAGACTCAAGGAGACCTAGATCAAAAGGATGAGCATAAGCATTGAAAACAGCAGTTTAACAGCAGGTCTCAGTCACGTTTAAAGGAAACTAGTAACAGAGAACATAGGAAATAAAAAGAAAGAGTAATTTGCATTACAATCATGAAAATCTATTTAAATGACTTGCCTTAGTGATAAATAAGATATTACAAGAACAAGAGAATATTGTCTAGGAGAATATACATGGGAATAAGCGGTACCAAGAGGTACAAGTTTTCATTTTTGAGATTTAAAGTGATATTGCAACATTAAGACACAAATGACTATGAGTGCATTTTTGCTGTGTATTGTACTGACTAGTAATTTATTAATTACAGATTTGCAGTCCCAGCAAAGAATGATTGCATTTAGGTGATAACGAGTTCAACAAAAGTGTATGTAAAAACAATTTAGTAAGTTGTTTTAATATGTTATAAACACTAACATATTTCTTTAGGGTTAGCATTAAGAAGTACAGTGCTTATAATGAGCACACACTAATTAATAATGTGTTGAAAATGTTATAGATGTATAAATATCATGGGGAAATAGTAATGTATTTAAGGGAAAAACTTTTTTTTGACTATTTAGAAAAGGAATACTGCATTAGCTGGGGGTCAACCTCACTGACCTCCCTGGATATCTGGAGGGTGAACTAGTAATAGGGAGCCCTGATTAAAGGGATATTTATGGACAGTTTACATAAATAAGTAACATTTGATGAACAACATGTTAAATGTTTTAGGCATAATATGAAATAAGTGTTGGTTCAGAAATGGATAAATGATGTAATAAGACCACGTGTACCAAAAAGATTTTCTCTGTTTCTCAAAACAGGACCACAGTGGGCCCTGAAGAAGTGGCACTTTCAGCCTTGAAACACTGGCTGGATGCTGTAGGTGGCTTCCACAAAGATCTATAAATACAAATTGCACTTTTATTATGTTTAAGGAGTTTCAGAGTCCCACCCATTTTTGATAATCATAAGCAGATAGCGTAATCTAGGCAGACTCCTCCACATTACTTTAAACCAGAAATAAAGTGTTCAAGCATCCAGGATCCACACCCCCATATATGACCCATGGCTACTGCCATGCACATCCTCTGGGTAAACTAAGAGGAGATTATCCTAAATGCTTGTACTGATTTTGGGTTCTGGTTTAAGATAGATTCGAAGTCTGATGAAGTCAATTTTCTGAGTTTTTTGATGATGTGTGCAGGAATTATATTTCTTGAGGCTGAAAAAGCTACTCCAATATGGATGAATGTCCTGATAATGAATATGGATTAGGTCCAAGCCATTGAAGAAAAGTTCAAAAATGATCCTGGAATCATCTGTGGATAAATAATTGTTTATTGGAGGTAAGCAGAGTACGTGCTTGATCTGATCATAAGGAAGAGCATGAGTTTATCTAGGTGAGCTAAAAGACCCTAGTAATTACAGGACGGATAATAGACTATGAGCCCCTTTATGCAATCTGATAGAATTTGAAGAAGGTTGCATCAGAATATAATGAGCAGCCCTTTTCTGTAAATCAGCAATTTTAAGGAAGTTGGTAGAGAAGGATGATGAGATAATGAATTCTACAGAATGCAGGAATCCAAATATGGCTAGACAAAATACCATGATTTTTGATGTAGAATGGACTGGATCTGAATTCAGTAAATCCTCTATGCTTTTATTATAGGGCCATCTACAGACTGACAATGAAGAGTTTAAGCAATTCGGCTCTTTGGATACCCAGGATTTTATGCAATTGAGCTCTTTGGATACCCAGTAGAAGACATATAACTGAAGGATTAAAAAAAACAGTGGATGTGAGGATAGAGTTGGATGTGAGGAAAATAACTGGATACCTGATACGTATAGCTTAATTGTTCCAGATGATAGTTTCCAGATTTGATGACAAAGTTAGAAATGCTAGAATAGTGTATGCTGCTTATGGCAGATTGATTGGTGTTGTTCAGCTTTGTCCGCTGAAAGCGGGGTCCGCAGTTGCTGACAAATGCCGAAACAGGCATTTATACAAAAGCACATCACATGGTGGGGCTATTGGAACTGCTGAGCAGTATTTTAATTAATTTTTGAATGAGAGCTGAATAGTCTTGTTTGTGGTGGGGCTATTGGAACTGTCAAGCAGCATTTTTATCTATCTTTGTATGAGAACTGAACAGTCTCATTTATGCTGTGTCACAGTGTGCTTCAGTGAAGTTATTTTGAGCAGTAATATGCTTCAGTGAACTTTTTGTGAGCAGTTAGCCTTTATTTTCCTGGGTTTTCAGTTATGGATGTTTGCGGAGGAAGTGGAGGGAGTTGATTTGGTGGTGTGTGGGGCTGTGGGGTGGTGCTTAAAACGTCCTTCTTTTTTTTGTTAACATTAAAATTGATGATCTTGCTACTGCTTTCCGAAGAACATCAGGAGGAAGCCATAACTACTGACACTTACACAGACAGTTGATCAGATGAAGGTTAAATGAGAGATAAGTGGTGGTTACACATTTTAAAGAGCACCTAAGTGACACTGACTTAAACAAATTGCCACTAAGCACTTTCAAATTAAGTGCAAATTGGCTTTGTGGTAAAAAAAAAAAATGCTGCATGTGCCATAATTAAATGTCCGTAATACACAGTGCGCATAGTCTGCATTACTCAAGGGGATTTACATTACTGTAATGGGAAAAGATTTTGGCCGGGAGATTTTGTCCATGGAAAGTGATTGTCCACAATAAACATGTCTGCACAATGTGGTGCCCACTATACATGTTCTATGTAAGCAGAAATCTTCAGGGAGGACTCAATGCACAGAAAGAGGAATCATTTTTATGCTATAGAATATGTAGCTCTGGTGGCAGCAGCTAGGGTGGTCCCATAAGGCACTGACTTGCTGGTGATTAAAATCTAACACATTATGAGGTAGATGAAAGAAAAGAAGGAGTCATGACTAAGTCTGCTGAAGGACAGAGGTGATGAAGGTCTGATATCAGAAACAGGATAATGCATCAGCTTTGTCAGTTGTGTACCTCAGAATGGAACCATTACAATGTGGATAACCAAGACAGTTCCTGCATGAATGGTATGGTGGAATAGGATGAAGAACAGCCTTGTTGATGATATTAACTGTGGGTCATCAGGAAAATGAATATTGTCTGAAGGGACCAGTCATGACCACAAGGAAAGTGACTAGCATGATTGGGTATATCTTGAAAAGGAGATGTAGATGAATTCATGAAGTATTATAATGTTTGGAGGCCAGGGAGCAATGATCCAGGATTGCTCAAAGACAGCAGGGCAGCCATATGTTGGATCTGCTTTGGTGTATAGTCTGAGATAAAAGATGGATAAAGAGCCTTTGAGGAACATTACAGCCATTCCAGGAAGCTAGAAATGGGGCCACATAGCTGGATCTGGTTTGCAGTGGCCAAGATTTAGAAATGATGATACAATTTGGAAACTGAAGCTGCCAGTGCCAAGAGGCAGGAATGAAGGACTGACCTAGAGGAATTATCATTATTGTGAAGTTGAGGCATCCCAGGAAGGAAATAAGCTGATATTTCATGCATGAGGATTGATTTGAAGAGGACTTCACTACTGCTTGGATCCTGTGGAGTTTATAAGGAGATAATCAGCTTCCATATGGACTGAATCCAATAAGATGCCAAGAAATTTGAGGGATATTGCTGGACCTAGGTTTCTTTGGACAGGAACTGAACAGAAGACATACTGCAAGACAAGAATGGTCCTTCCAAGACAGTTCAAAGAGATGCCAGAGAGAGAAGGATAAATGGAGAACGGTCAAATGACATCTGTGATACTGGCAATGGAGAGCTAGGAACCAAGGTCAAAGCATTCAGAATCCCCACTGAAGATTGTTCCTGACAGCAGATGAACTATAGCATGTTCTGGCACAGCAAACTGAAATGTAAAACAGTAGAAGGTAGATGAGGGGAGCGTTGAGATTCCAGCGTGGTCCAAACAAAATCCAAAGGAAAAGGCTGCATAGCAGAGAGGAGGCCAAGGCCCCACAGCTGGAAGGATTGCAAAACAGATCTTTTTCATGGTATAGGCTATCACAGTTGAAGTCTTTAGGAGTCCAGGAGCTACAGACAGCAATATCACAGAAACGGCACTGCAGGAGATGAATCTGATGTCTGATGCAATGACTGGTGGTAGCTCTGAGGCAGATGGCAGATGGACACTTGGATGAGTACCCACAGGAGTGCGAATGACCAGAGCACTGCCGATGGATGAGATAGCAGAAGTAGCTGATGTTGTCAGAGGCTGGAGTAGGCTGAGTTGGGAAATGAGCTACAATTGTGGCCATACAAGAGAGCAGGTTGGAAACTGAGAGACAAGCAGAGCTATGAAGTCCCAAAGTTCAGACAGTGGAGAAGAGTCTGGTTGATGAACAGGCTGGCTGGGACCAGGATCCTGAATGGGATGGGGCTGAGAAGCTTGGATAAAACATACAAGTCCTGGATATGGGTTGAAACTGAGTACTAGAAACTCTGAGACATGTAGGTCAGCCACAAAATGGGGAATAGTCCAATCCATAATGCAGTAGTTCAATGTAAAAGCCAAGCTGAGGAAGAAATCTGAGGAGACATGGCAGTACCTCTTCAGGTGGCAGAGGCATGGTATCGGTAGACACAGAAGGTGTCTTGATGCCAATACATGCTGATGTAAAGGCTTAGATCCCAAGGAGAATCCCCAAGCAATGAGGTCCAGGAACTAAACAGAATAAAAAGCCCCGATACAGGAGAGGCTTTGCAAAGCAGCTAGATGGTCCCACCTCCAGGTTGAAATGACAAACATGAATCTATTTCCTTATGACCTATGGAACTGAGAATGAGGCAGAAGTAGAAGTGGATGATAATGGAATGAAACCGACTCCCATTCCTGGCAGACAGGGCAGGCCCACCTTCACTCAATACCACACAATGTAAAGTTAGGGACAGACACTGTCAGCCTGTTGATAGAGAATGTAATTGGATGAAACAGATTCCCATCCCCGGTAGACAGGGCAAACTTACCTTCACTGGACACATCTTAAGGTATAATTAGGGACAAAGACTTTTGGACTGTTGGTAGATAATCAAATTGGATGATACAGACCCCAACCCCTGGCATACAGGGCAAGCCCACCTTCACTTGATATTACACAGGGTAGAGTTAGGGAAGGAGGCTATTGTACTGTTGATATGACTGGCTGATATAGCTGACTGACTGAAACAGACTCCCATCCCCAGTAGACAAGGCACGCATACCCTCACTCAAATACCTCAAAAGGTATGTGTTAGGAACAGAGACCATTGTACATCTGGTATGGGCTCAGCAAGGAAAGGGCAGCTGGCTGCTGCATAGTAAAATAGGAACAAAGCAGAAAAAATTAGCAGTAATAAGGGGAAAGTAGCAAGGGAAGGTGGATTGGGAACAGCAGGAGGAGGACGTATACTGTAGAACAAGAAGTAAAATAGGACAAACTAAAGGCATACAACACAGAAGCTCTAGGAGGACAAGTTGTGGGTATGTATAGCTTTAAGCTGAGCAAGGAGAGGAGACAAGCAAAATGCAATAGATTCTGTTTCATGCCTGAATTGTCAAACATGCAGCAGAAAAGCATTTGGACCAAAGTACTATTGAATCACATTGCAACGTAGTATCAAACAAGTCAGGACTATGTAAACCACATGATTTGAGGGATGCAACTTTGAGAATACAAGGCAGTATAATTTGAATGACTTGGAACTGAGCAGCTGTGGCATAGAATAGAAGATGCAATTGCAACAACTGCTGCTGTTTACAATTCAAACTTGAACACTTGAGGACCCAGACAAGTACAGAGTTCTCCGTGTAGCAGCATCTTGCAGTTATGAGAGTGTGACAACACATGCAGTTGCCATATGTGTTCAGTGAGTATAGATGAAGTGGAGTGCTACAGGAGCTCACACAACCCAGAAGCACTTGTGCAGAGAAAGAATAGCAGCTCTGAGAGAAGTGAGAAACTGAACATCCAAAAAGGAAAATTAAAACAGAGGCTGACAACAAGAAATGGAGTACAAAAATGAGATGGCAGGGGGAAACAAGAGGCAAGAGCAGGGAAGGAAGAGGGGAAGAATACAAAAACAACAAACCATGCAGAACAGGGTGGGCGCACAGTAGAAACAAACTGGAACAGGAGGGCACAATAGAGTAAGGAAATAGGGTGGCAAAAGGAGCAAAATGAGAAAGGGGAAACAGGGAACGAACAAAAGGCAAACGAATGAGAACAAGAAAGCAATGAAGGAGCAGGGAACCCAAGGAGGCTCAGCTGCATGAGCCACAAAGGAGCCCAGAGTACTTCCATTTCAAAACACACTAAACGAGAGCTGCTGGGAGAGGCTGTCTTTTATTTGAAATGGGGGAGGAGCTATTCTCCTACATTGAATCTCAGCTTCAGCCCTCCCATATACAGTACTTGTGCCTTAGAATTTATATTACAGAATGTCAAATAGAAAACTGCACTTCACAGAGTAAAGCAGAAAATAACCCACCTGGTATGTACTGAAATCAACACATCATAACTAAATCAATTTTGGGGATGTTAGAGTTGCCAATATGTTGTTGGTATGGAACTTGAGCACATCATCTTAAAGCAGTAGTTTATGTTAATAGTGCAAATTTTGATAAATCATTTTTTTTTATTTTAGATTGCCACCTATCTTCTGGCATTTATGATGCCCTTTATTCCACATTTTGAGTCAGCTTTACTGCTTTTTTCAGTGGAAATAATAAAAAGAGTGCACCATTTAATATGGCTCACACTGTTTTTACCCACAGAAACTAGATGGCTTAGTGGACTGGTAACGGGTAACATAGCTGTCCACCTCTAGGTAACCTGTTCAGATCCAACACACATTGGTAGTGGCTGAAAGCCATTATCACCTGAGATCTGTTAAGTCACTTATGTGAAATGAGTTGTGGTCCTCTCAGTCCAGCTCCCAGTGTTCAAGTCTCCACATCACAAAACGACCAGCATAATTGGCAGTAACTAATACTCTGTTCGTAGTCTCACGTGAAAGGCCAAGGACTGAATGGGCATGAAGTCTGAACTCTGGTCTCATCTATGTGGTGATCCCATCATGGCAAGTTTAAGTCATAAAAGTAGGACAGTGTGGGGAAGCTTGCACTGTGATTGCCTGTGTTGTACCTGTCATGTGTATAAGCATAAGACTTCAAGGGCTCGATTTTCAAAGGATGATGCAGGGCTTGCATCAAGCCTTATATCACACCAATTTTTTTGGTCAACTGCACCAAATTCTTTGACAAAACAGCACCATATTTTAGTACATCAGGTACAGTTGTGACAGTTTCTTCATTTTACAGCAACTTGCACCAAAGCTTTGGCACAAGCCCAGTAAGAAAGGTCCCCCAAATGGCTCAAGTAAGGCCAGGCAAAAGCTAGTCTAACTTGTGGCATTTGGCGCTTGGGATCAGTGGAGTAACTTTGGTATAATATTTGGTGAGCACACAACCATAAGAGGATTTTACAGTAAGTTATTCAAGATTGCAATGATGAAATGTTGGGAAGGACCTGACCCCCCATCCCCTCCTATAATTACACCTCTGCTCAGGATTAAAATTTCCAATTGCTGGCCAGCAGAATTCCTCAAACCTTGTGCACCAAATGATTGGCACACCAGGGGCTTGCAACATTCTGTGGGCTTTAAAAAGCAAGCCCAAATTTCAGTGTTGTCAGTCCAGCAGAATTCATTAGCACTAAAAAATTCACATGTAGAAAAAAAATATTTTAAAAAAGTATTCTGTGCTATTTTTGAAAGCACATTATTTAAAATCACTTTTCTTGGGACTACAATGAATTAAAATGCAGCATAAATTGCTCTCTTGTGATAAGGGACAAGAAGTGTACAAATACAGCTGGGAATACTGATGAAAACTTGGTTCAAGCCATATTAAAAGAGTACTAGTTTTATTACTTAAAATGTGAAAACGTGAACTAAAGCACACTCAAACTGGGGAGGTCAGGAGATTAGGAGCAATCTAAAACAGAACAAAAAGCATACTGTAGGTCAAATATGTCACCACTATCATGCATTGCTACATGGATGTACCTGTTGTTCCTAGAAATAAGCAATAAACTAAAATTTATTTTAACACTAACGTACTGTAATATTAGTATAACAAGCATGACTAAGAAGTAAGCAATAAGACATGGCAGCTGAGTGCCTTTAGTCCCTAAGAGTGTGGTAATATATGTTCTATGGATGCACACCCAGGAGTGTTTTATTGAACTTATAAAATGGGCTTTTAGTGTTAAACTTGAAGAAAAAGACTGACCATTATGTTGCAGTTTATAAATTTTATTTAAATAGACAATGTATTCTTACACGGCAAAATAAAAACCAAAAAAATAGTCCCAAGTAACATATGAGGGAGAGAGAAAAATAACAAATATTTGGGATGCTTAAATCAAAAAAAAAAAACAAGTTACGCAGCTAAGCCCACGTTGCAGTGTTTAAAGTGGAAAAAAAAACATCACTTGCCAATATTGATGAAATTTATTGGACCATTGAAACTTACAGCTCTATTAAAATTGAAGGATCCCTGGCTGAATGTTGTGTTACAGTGCAGGGTTGTCTTTGTGTGAGTTGACAGGTGAATTTCTCGGTGGAATAGGCTCATGTGTTTCTTTTTTGTTGTGCTGACCTAGTATACGTCTCCACTTTTGTCGGTCACCACAGGGAAGTGGACCGGTATGCTCGCAGATTAGACTCATTACAATATCCTGCAACAGCCAGTATCTTTCTGCTTTCAAGACCTGTATTAGAAAGCAACTGGACCATGGTTGTCTGAATTGAATGGTTTGTGTAAATCTTGGTTAAGTCCCACTTCCTTACTCAGTCGGGACATGCAAGTCGACAAGTAATTTAAACCATTGGCTCCACAGAATACCAAGTCATTGCTGTGTCCAGAAATTGCTGTGACACTCTCCAGGGGTGACAATAGAAAGACTGGGCATGGGGTGGCAGCTTACTTATGTAGTTTTTTAATTAGTGACTGGACTGTTGGGTGAGCCAGCTACAGAATAAATGAAACCCCGATGTGCCTGATGTTTGTTCCATGTGGTCACCATAATTCTTACACATTAAATCATAACATGGCATACTCATAACCATTTTCATCGATTTTAAATTCAGAACTATTTGGATACAGTTGTCTGAGACCCTCCCTCCCACATCATACCACATACAATTGGATATTAAGCCAGACCTTTCTAACTATGCCTAGCACGTTGTTGGGAGATAGGATGGGAAAGTCTCGGTGTTTTTGAAGGTAGCTTTACTAATGGCCGGGTGATGCTTGGCTGCATCATTTTGTGATTTACAGTAGTGTTTCTTCACTGCAACAATGACATTGTTGCTTGTTGAGAAGGTTGGATTTGATTGATGTTTATGGTTCTGCCGATTGATACTGAGTTTAGATAGTGATTCAAGGCTGCTCAGAGACTGCAGAAGCTGTTGAGTGAGTATTCTCTGCCGTGCGAGTTTCTCACCTCAGTGTAGAATGAACAGAATGTTTCGTTCAAAAACTCAGGAAAGGCGGCTTTAAAATCTATCTATATGTTTCTAGAACTTCTCCAATCTTCAACAATATTTAGAGCACAGCTGGTAGTTCTTTTTGTGTTTGGCTCATTTCTAGCATCCTCAATGTCATTTAGTTCAGCTTCTGTTAGTGAACTGTGTCTTCTGCTGACCACAACAGTATTTAAATGACTTGCTGTAGGTGAATTACTCACAGCGGATGAGGATGAGTTTTCTGAAGTTAAAGCCTGGTCTTTTTCCATCATGCTGATGAAATTGTCCTCTGCTTCTTGTGTCATGGAGATGTCAAAATTAATTTCTGTGTCTTCTTGAGAAAAAACAGAGCAGTTTGAAACATAGAAGGTACTGCGGGTGTATGTTTGGTGTGCTTTTTACATGTTTCAGCTTGAATAAAATTATTGTTATCCAGAGAAGAATCAATACTTCTGTTTTATTAGGCTGAGTGCTCGAGCCCAGCTATGTGCATGAACTTAGACTTTTTGACACTGAGGATCCACTCTTTTTATTCTGTGTGGGCTCCATACTTATTGCGTACTAATGAACCTGACATCATGACATGTAAAGGAACTGAACAACACCTCAACTTGTAAAATATCAGCTACAACAGTATCATCAAGCAAGGTTTCTTACACTTGGGTAGTAACATACAGCAGTAATTTAAGATGATAGGGCCCAGTAGGTCCATCAGATTCATCCTCCCTGCTTCATAAGCAGGTATGAAAAAAAAAACATTCAGTGTAAACACACACTCATTTATAGGCTTCCCTACCCACTCTACTATGCAGGGTACCCATTGATTACCTTGGTCAGCAGTAATTTGTCAGGGTTAACTTGAAGAGCTCCACTGTCTCCATGTCTACACTGTCTTTGCTGATAGGCTATTGCATGGTTTCATCACCCTTTGGGAGAAAAAGTGCATCCCAATGTTTCCCCTGCATTTGCCACCTCTGGGTATATCCACAGGTCCTGCTGGAGGACACTAGATCAAACTCTCTGTAAATTCAGTCTTGCTGATACAATCAGTTATGCAGAGGACTGAGATCATGTCCTCTTGCAGCTTCCTATTCTTTTAGGTGAACATCTTATGAGCCACCACTCTTACCTCATAGCTCTCATCCCTATACACCTAATCATCTTGGTGGCCTTGTGTTGCACCCTTTTAACTGCTTCAACATACTTTCTGTATTGAGGAGCCCAGAACTGCTCTATGCACTTAAGTTAGAGCCTTCTCAGGGTCTTTTAAAGAGACAAGAATACAGTATTTCCCCTCCTCTGCTTGACACCCTATTTTTGACGTACCTGCTTGTCTTACTTTCATTCTTTGACTGTTAAGCCCATTACGTTGTTTTCTTCCTCTAAAGTGGGCCAAGGCAGGTGTATTCCACAGTGATAAGCCTTTCATTGTATTTGCACATTGTTTTGCAATATGTATCTTTGAGGTGATACAACAGTATAAAGTTAAACTCTTTTTTGAGTGGGCAATTGTTTGTTGCTTTATGTTCTTTTCTGGTACAATATATAGTATAGTGCCCTGTGTGCTGACAATAGTCTGTAGCACAGAGCACTTTCCATTTGTGTGTCTAGCCTTTTCACTTTCCTCTGCAATAAGACAAGCCCCACACAGTATGTAGGTCCTACCTCTGTTTTCCTGCCCAGATTGTCAGCAACTTGTCTTGGGCTACACTGAATTTTAGTCTCCCAGAGTCTGACCAATCAGCCAGCTTGTTCAGATTCTCATGGTGTTTGTTCCCTTCTTCAAGGAAGTCTATCACAATGACCATCCTAGCGTCATCATCAAACTTAAGCAATGTGTTGGATACTCTAACTTCCAGATTATTAATAAAAATGTTGAAAAGCAGTAACTCAAGCACTGATCCCTGAGGCATGCCACAGAGTACACCTCTTCACATGGATTTGTGCCCAGGCACCACCACTCTCTTGGTCATGCCTTCAAGCCATTTAGCAATCAACCTTGAGTATGTCTCAAGTTTATCACATTGGTGTACTTTGATCAGTATCAAAGGAATTGTTTAAGTCCAGATAGACTATATGCCTAACCCTGCTCCTGCCCAGTTTCCTTGTTACCTACATAAAGGAGGTGATCAGATTGGTTAGGCATGCAGTGACTCTCATAAGCTCTTACTGGGGAGAGGGGGACAAGAACCTTGGCCTCAACCACCTGCTTCATTTTCTATCTTTAATAATGGCTTGCATGAATTTGCCACACACCGATGTCAGGCTGCCTGGTTTGTAATAAGCTGGGTATGATCTTGCCTCCTTTGTTTTCTTCTATGGTTTCTTCTCCTATTGATTGACCTACCCCCATCTGGATCTGTCCTCCCAGCCCCCTTGCCTGACATCCATGAGTCTCCTTTCACTACAGGTGTCCTCTGTCACATAACCTAATTTGTGACCAGTTGCCAGTACAAGGCCTGTGAGGGACCAGGCAAATACCCAGTCACAGTTTGAGTATTTTTTTCCCAATTTTCTCCTCATGTGTACTCATGCATTCAATACTGCAACATGAATGCTCCTCCTCAGCAAAGATGCTCCCCCCTGGGTATGATATCCCTTTCCAAGGTGGCAGCTAACCAGCGGTACAAAGACCCCCCTTCTCAAGGGAAGAGAGCTATCTAAGGGACTCTCAGTCTTCCCTCTCTGGCAGCTCACAACCAACCAGAGTCCATTCCTAAGCCAAAGTCACCAGCAGAACAGGTAGTAGCTCTAATGCCATGCTACCTGGCTAGCCACGTCACCTCATTCTTTAAGACGAGTATCACATTGGCCACTTTTCAGTCCTTCAGCACTACACCTGTCAGGACAGAATCCTGAAAAATTACATCTGGTAGCCCTGCCATTTGTTCCCTAAAAAAGTCAGTGATCCTGATCTACATCCCATCTGCTCCTTGGGACTTTCTTGACTTGATATTATTCAGATAGTCAGCTTCCAGGGAAGGTGGGTTATCTTCTGACTGCACTGTGCCTACCTCAGGTACCTTAGGCCATCTAAATAAATGCCCTTCTTCCATTGCCTCTGGCTCTTTTGCCAGTTTCCCAGTCCCCTTCTCAATATTTCAGGAGCCCAGTCACCTCTTTCCCCTTTCTTCTTTCATTTATGTGCTAGAAGAAATCTTTGGCAATGTCTGCCAAACATGTTGCCATTCTAGTTTCAAGATTCTCCTTGACTTCTGAACTCTAATCTTGCTGTCTCTCATAGCTGCTCTGTACTCTTCCATGGCCTGGAGGTAACCTATCTCTTTCCAGAGGACTTAGCCCTTCTTAATGTTCAATATCAGTTTCCTTACATCCCTACTGTTCCAGGATTGGTCAGGTCTTGACTTTTATTCCCTTATTGATTATAGGGATGAAGACCACTGCTGCTGTTCCAAGCAACTTCAACAATGAACCACCTATGTGTTCTGCATTACCAGCCACATGCAGCTGCTCTAATTCATTGGACACAAAGTTCTTCATGTTGTCTGCTTTTCTAAAGTTCTAGGTCCTGGTGATTGAGGTCTGGCTCATCTTCTCTGTCACCAAGGTAAGTTGCCCCATTAAGGTCACTTCCTCTGTCCTGTGGTTAAATATTCACAATTTATTTAGTTTCTGTTAACCGGGTAAGTACACTAGACAAGTTTTATGCCTATTTTCAGGAACGACTCGGGAGAGTACAATAGGGTATAACAGGTACATCAATACAGCAATAGGGTATGATGAGTACATTAAATACAACAGCAGGAGAGAAAGACAGCTTTTACAGTTTTACATTTGAATGGAAAGTACACCCAGTTTCTAATGCTGGGGGTAAGATACAAATTTGAAATAAATACAATGACCAGCAGGGCTTGTAAGGAGTCATAAGCGTAGGAGCACCATAGAGTCGGTCAGTAAGGTGGGGGGATTAGATGAGGTAGTAGTGCGAGAGTGGTGACGCCAGAGCAAGAGAGGTGAAGCCAGCATACCAGTGGGCACTGGGAGGCTAAGGAGGCTTTGGGCATTCACAGCGAGAGACCAGCTTAAGATGTTCCCACAGGGAGATCTGGAAAAGCTTGTGAGAGGGGGCAGTGTGGACACTTTCAGGAAGGGAGTTCCAAAGCCTGGGAGCATGAACAGCAAGGCTCCGGTCCCCCATGATGGTGCGGGTGGTAGGTACATTTAGTAGGCCAGGGCCCTGGGATCTCAGCAGGTAGGGGGGAGAGGTCAGCAGGGGCGAGAATCTGGGCCAGTTCCGGAGAGGTGCTGGAGCTGATTACTTTACTCGCGAGGCACCCAGTACTAAAGTTAAGGTGATTGATCGGGGACAGCCAACCAAGCTTCTCGTAGAGTTCACAGTGATGGGTGAGGCGGGGGGCGGCCAGGGCAAACTGACAGATATTGTTGTACGTTGTGCTCCACTTGCTTAGGAGGGTCTTGGAAGTATGAGCAAATATGAGGGAGCCGTAGCTGAAGGAGGGAAGTAATACTCCCCTGGCAAAAGCTAGGCAGGCCGCTGGGGTGAGGTTGTACCGAGCCCTGTAGGCCAGCCCCAGCTACAAGTTTACCCCACTGCAGGCATTATGGATGTGACTGCCCAGGTCCAGTTGGGGATCAAGCATCACTCCAAGATATTTAAGGGAGGTCACAGTAGGGAGAGGGAGCCATCTTCATAGTTGATATATAGGGGAGTTGAAGAGGCCCGAATTTTGGCGGGGGAGCCGAAGAGCATGGCCTGGGTTTTTTTTTGGTTGAGGACCAGTTTATGGTTGGAGATCCAAGCCTGGATGTTCCAGAGGTCCTCTGATAAGTGACAGTTTAGTGTGGCTGTATCGCAGGAGTGGGCCAGGAGAACCAGGTCATCCGCATACATGGTAACTCGGCAACTGGTGACCACATCGGGGAGATTGTTGATAAACAGGAAAAAGAGTAGGGGACCCAACACAGAGCCCTGAGGGACACCAGAGGTTACAGGCAGGGGGGCAGAGAGGACTTTATTGAATTTAGTTAGTTGTTGTCTGCCATTTAGATAATCAGAGACCCAGTTTAGGGCAGAGGGGGACAAACCAAGGGACCTCATCTGTGAGGCAAGCAGGTCGTGGTCAATGAGGTCGAAGGCCTTGGATAAGTCAATTGACACAGCACCTGAGAGTTGTCCTTGATCCATAGCAGCTCTGATGCTGGAAGAGACAGAGATGAGAGCCGTGGTAGTGCTGTGCCCTTTACGAAAGCCGTGTTGGGCAGGGGACAGCAGTCCATGGGAGTGGATATACTCCGAGAGTTGTTTGGCAACCACCTTTTCCAGGAGCTTGCTGACAGCAGAGAGGATAGCTATGTGACGGTAGTTATCCAGGATTTTGGGGTCACTCTGCTTAGGGACAGGGACGACCTTGGCAACCTTCCAGATATCAGGGCTCTGACCCTGGGTAAAGGATAGGTTGAAGATGTGGGCCACCGGGGAGGCTATGAGGGGGGCACCTAGTTTGAGGAGCTTGGGCTCCAGGTTATCAAGGCTGGGGCTTGCATTCTGGGAGAGACCTTGAAGAAGAGACTGCACCTCACTTACTGACACCACCCTTAGGTGAAATGGAGGGTGGGGCAGACCAGACTCCCGCTGGGATGTGGAGGCAGAGCAGTTTGAGTTTCGGGCCGTGGACCCGAGTGGGAGAATGGAAGGGAGGTCAGTGAAATGATAGTTTAATGCATTGGCAATCACGTGAGGATTGTTGCAGGAGACTCCTCCGATGAGCATGTCAGTGACCCCGGGGTTGGAGCGACCACCGACCAGTGATTGGATGGTTCTCCAGAACCGTCTGGGGTCTTTAGCAGAGCTGAGAAGGGCGGCCTTACAGAAGTCACTTTTTGCCCACCTGATCATTTTCTTGCACTCATTTCTGAGTTTTCTGTATTGCTGAAACAGGGCAGCATCACAAGGAGTCGCTTTTAACCGATGCCAGCATTTGTCTCTCGCTTCAAGATAAGGGAGAGGAGACTCCCATGCAGCCACTGGGTGGCTGTCCTCGGACCCTGCACCTAGTGATAGGGGCATGCCTATCTTGTAGATCCACAAAGATGTTGTGGAACGCGGCGACGGCGGAGGAGGGGTCCAGTGCTCTGTGGACTTCTGTCCAGTCCGTAAGCCTGAGTTCCTCCATGAACAGGTCTGGGTTTAATCTGGCAAAGTTTCGAACCTGGATGATTTTGTGGGGGACCTTAGGAGAGGGGATATTCCATATACAAAGAACAGGAGAGTGGTCAGAGATGGCGTCGGGTAGGGTCCCTACTGAGGAGATCCTCTCGGGACAATTCAACATGATCCAGTCCAGAAGGGAGCAGGAAGTGCCGTTTGCCTTACGTCGGGTGGGCTCCTTTACAAGTTGTGTTAGGAATTTGGTGGTAAGCAAGGCCTCAAACTGCTTGACGTTATCCCCATCCCAGTTTAGGTTTACATCCCCCAGGATTAGGAGTTCGTTTTCCCCGGTACTGGGACAGACAGTATCCAGGAGATGGGTGAGGCCCTGCAGCCCACCCTTTGGTGGGTTGTAGGAACATACCACGTGCAGTTTCTTGGTGTTGCCAAGTAGCAGCACGGAGTGGAGGAGCTCGCAGGTTGACGGCAGCACGGAGGTGTGATTTATAAGGGATACGTTGAGGTGGGCCCTGTAGTAAATTAGGATACCTCTACCCCTTTTACTCCCTGTTCTGTCCAACCATTTGAGCTCATAACCAGGGAGCCTGCAGGCTGAGTCGGAGATGAACCCATCCCCGCTGCTGCGAATAACATTAAATGTGGCTTTAAATGATGTCCTTGCTGAATATGCTGCTCTAGGAAGCAATACTTGAATGTAGATAAGAAGTTGATCTAAGCTCCACCATTAGCATTTTCAAATCACAAGTCTATGCCAGCCTTTGGTCTCCACCTTCATAAATAACATAGATCATCAGCTTCAGGGGGATGTTCACACGTATGCTGACAATACTGAGATTTGTTGTGTGGACAAGAATTTAGTGAATGTTCAGTATTACCAACATAATGGGTTTGATGTGGTTCAGAAATATTTGTATGAGAGTGGTCTGGTACAGAGCTCTCATAAAATTCAAGTGATGGCCTTCAACTATTGACATAAAACTGATGCTAGTGATATCTTTTTGACTAAACTAAGGACCCTATTTTCCTTCAGTTAGTAAATTATTATAAAACACTGAGTTTGTGGATTCCCAGTTTCATTGGGATGCCCATACTGGCATCACATGTTATGGGCAAGTCAAATTGAGCGACTCAGTTTGACCACATGTGGAAGTAGCGACTGTGACAAAATAGCGACTGTCACTGAATAGTGAGTGTGAAACATAATGAGTGAGCAAATAGCGAGGGAGAACCAGCTACATGAGGTTATAGGGCTTTGTTTGGAAAACCAGTTCATAGCTGGTCACCTGGCATGGTGGCTACAGTCAGTGCCTCTGAAGCTAGTGGACCTGGGTTTGGGACTGGCTTTGGGGTGGGTTTTTTTTTTTGTTTAATTTGTTTTTTTGTTGGTAAACTCCCATTCCCCCAACAGCTCAGCTTTTATAGAGATATTTATTTATTATATTTATTTATGCTGATATTTTATTGTTTTTATTTTTATTTGTATTATTGTGTTGATAGTATGCTTCCATTATTCGGTGCCCAAAACCCCTGGGATTGGGTGCCAGAAAAATAACATTTGCCTTGCCTTGCTTTGACAACTTTGTTCCCGCCCACCTCCAGGTTGCCCCCTGCCAACATTCTTTCCCTGCACACTTGCATCCCCCCATGGAGCAACCCCCCTGAGTTGTCCCCGCTCCCATTGTCATCCCCCCTTGGTGTTGATTATTTAATTTATGGGAGGTGCAGGAGCAAAGCCCCCACAAAGAAGGGTGTGAGAAAATAGCCTCCTGCATAAAAAGTAAATGCAGATTGCCCCCCACAGAAAAAGTAAGTGCCTGTCGCTGTTTCTGGTGGGCACTGAAGTACACATCACCATTTTAATTTTTGGCTATGTACAGTCACTCATTTTGTCGGTGCTTTTTTTGACTCACCAAAATCACATAGAACCATGCATTCTATAGCTGTTATAAATGTTAGGCCCCCAGATTATAAATTGCTATATAGAGTCTGAGATGATACCTCCAAGAAAACTAGACTAAATGGGTCTGAGTCTCAAAGCAGCTAGAATGATGCAAGGTGCCAGGGTCAAAGATAAAAGATGCAAGTGGCACCTTGCATCCAGAAATGCACCCCAAGCTATTCGAAAAAGCAGCCTGCGACAAACACAGGCTGCTTGCAGCATATGGGGCTTGTGCCAGCCTTGACCCATAAAATGGGCTATGGCATGGCATTAGGGGGTTTGTGGCAGTTGCAAGCTGCCACATACACTAAAATGGTATTCCAAAACCACCCACAGTGGACAAATGTTGAGGTACATTTAGACCAGCCAGGGGATGATCTAAGTGCACCCAGTTTTCCTCTGTGGGCTGCACCAATGTGCCATGGGTCCTGATCCCCCCCCGTAGTACATGTCACCCCCACCACAATGTCTGAGCCCCATGTACACTAAAATAAGTATATGCCCTGTAATGCTAGGGCACACCCACAAAAGTGCTGATTCTCAATCTCGTGTGCATTATATTAATATATATCCTGTATGTCTAGGGCACCCCCTAGCCCCAATCTCTGATCCCTGTGTACAGTTTCATAAATCTCCAGTATACTCGGTATGGCTAGGGCACCACTGCCTCTGCAACAGCCCTCATCCCCCTAAAATAGCAGCCAAAAATTCCCTGGCAGTCTAGTGGTCCCCCCATTCCCCATCCCAGTTGGCAGTGGCCCACCTCACTGATCTCCCCCATCTCCGAGCCCATGACCAGCCAAGCCCTTCTGACACCCCCATGGCTGGCTGCCAACTGAGCTATCTATGAATGCATACTGTACAGTACACATTTATTGATAGTTCAGCCAGTGGTCAGCCATGGAGGTGTGAGGAAGGCTGTACTGATCGCTGGCTCAGGGTTTGGGGGGAGCAGGGAGGTGGGCCACTGCCAACTGGTGTGTGGGGTTCACTAGACTGCTAGGGAATTTTTTACATCTATTTTAGGGGATCGGGGCTGTTGCAGAGGAGGGGATGCCCTGGACATACCGGGAATACTGGATATTTATGAAACCGTACATGGGGATCAGAGATCAGGGCTGGGGTGCCCTAGAAATACAGGGCATATATTAATATAATGTACATGGGATCAGGGATCGGTGCTGTTGTGGGGCTGTGGGTGCCTTGGCATTTTAGGGCATATGATTATTGTAATTTACATGGGATCGGTGACATACTGGTCATGTGATTATTTTAATGTACATGGGATTGGGGCTGGGGGGGCACTAGGCACCTGGCACCTGTCCATGGTGCTAGTATCACAGAACCGACCCACGACTTTGGCAGACTATCTCATTGCACCCTTTATGTGGCTCAGGGAAAGGTTTGCCACAAGCTGTGGGAATTAGACACTTGGACCCTACCCCACACAGAATCAGGAGCAGGGTCCATGGTGCAGCGGCAATTGGCGAAAGCCACCTTTGGTGCGGCTTGTACTGACCCTATAAGAATCAGCCCCAATGTGTTTAATTCTATCCAGTTATCAATTCTGGATTGCAGGCATATTATCTAAGGTGACAATGTATGGTTCTGCAGGGCAAACAGTAGGTCATGTATTATCATCTGGCCTGGATTGTTCTACATGTACACAGCAGCATCCACCAATGTATACTATATGGGCTAATAATAATATGACTCCCCATTAGTTGAGGAGACATCCCCTTTTAAAATATTTATACCTATGTGCAGGCTTGAAGATTTCAGGTTATGGTCTGGAACATTTGGATCACATTTGATAAAAACAGAATCTTTGTTCTGCCATAAGTTTTGAACTTACAGTCTCTAGGACCCAGAGCATAAAGAGCAATGATGTGCTTCCTGGTTGCACTAGTAAATTATGAAATCCATTACCCATTCACCTCATGCCACATCATGGCCCAGATACCCCCTTTCCCCAGATACTAAGATTGATTACTGAGGTGGATGCAAATTTCTGAAGCCATTTTTTAGTGAAAAGTCAATAACTGTATTTAAAGAGCAGCTGATGCCTACAGTAGAACTTTCACAAAAAGTCCAACTTGTATTTCATATTAGATCTGTATTTTTTCTCTCCACTATTTATTACTAAGGTAATTTTCATGAAAACAGGATCTTTGCTTCTGAAGAGTTTGTCTATTCATATTACTGTCTCCCTACCTGAGGTCATAATGCACTGCTTGTGACATCACAGTTACTCCCATGGCAATAGATTGTGATATCACAACAGAGGATTATGATCTGAAGTAGGGAGTATGCTATAGAGACAGATGAACTCTAAGAGATAAAAATGATGTATTCATGCAAATTTCCTCTGTAATAAATAAAGGAGGAAGAATCTATAAAATATATATGAAATGCAAACTGAATTGTATCTTATATTATGTTATCTTCATTTTTATTTTGAGACGTCAGCTGCTCTGTAAGTATATAGCGCAACTAGTATTTATCTATTGTATTTTTGTTGGAATATCCCATTATTTACTGCATTTCTATAGTACTGCGTGTACTGTACCTTTTAAGCATATATGCAAGGATTCCAGTGGAAATGGGCATCAGCTCTGTTAGTTTGTTACCATCCTGAATGATTAATTTATAGAAATAATATGTGAATTGATTGCCGCTGAGAATGAATTCCCCTAGGATCACCACTGCATCTATCACCACCCACTGCCCATCCCATGGGACATTCCCTCCATGTTATTCCCTGCATTGCTCCAGTTCTCTTGGTGTTTGCAGTATCTGTCTACTACCCCTGGTGATCCTCTATATCAGCACATTCTACCATTCTCCTTACCAGTGCCCCCACTCCCTCCTGAAACAGGTGCAAACCAGCCTGGGTGTACAGGTCTGCATTCCCCTAGAACGCCCTCAAGTTGACTAGAAAAGAAATCCTTCCTTCTTGCTCCAAGCTCTTAAACAATCATTGGCCTGCCTGGTGGTCTGCTGCTGCTCATCATTAACCTCCAGGAATAAGAGGACCTCAGAACAGAATAACCTGGATGCCATTCCCTTTAGGAACATCCCTGGATCTTGGAATGACTTACTCATGTATGCAGGACTTGTGCTTCAGCTGTGGTCTGCACCAACATGGATGGCAACTGTTTGCTGCTCTCCCAAGCTGCACTGCATGGGTGAGGATAACAGTCATTTGACCCACACTGCAGGCAAACAAACCTTCTCTCGTGAGCTACTATTCAACCTTGATCCAGCAATTCCCCCTCCAATTCATCCATTGCCATATCTATGGAGTTCCCGGTGAATATTTCTGAATGCTGCTTTTATGGCTTCCCAGCTATTTCCTTCCTCCACTTTTACATGTTGGTTCCCAGGTGCCCATACCGCCCGTCCCAGCCACCTTGCTTTTTGAGCACCCTAACCTTACCAGAGGCTGATGACTGTTGTTGGTGTCCACTGGCAATGGTACTCCCTTGTAACTATGATTGCTACCTTTCTTCTTCACATGGATCTACCCTATTCCCTAAAATTAGAAATCATTCATTATCCTACACAACCCTGTCAGCCATCATTCCACAGTCCAGGGCCCATGTCCCTAACCTCATCTTTTTCCATCCTACTCAGTCATCTGCTTTGCCCCTACACCAACGGTGCCTTTGACCACACTCCAGCCTAGCAAGGTATAGTAACTTATGAAAGCATTGTCCACCCCACAGTGGTTACAGATATAGTCCCCCCCTGCCCTCCATTGACATGATGGTGTATGTTGTATAACATGGATAGCACATGATTAGTGGTGGGTGAAGTGGCTCCAATTTGCTCCATGAAGTGATTCGCGGAGAGAAGGCGAATTTGCGGAGTGTTCCGCAACGCAAAGTGGAGTACTTCAAGTTATAATGGGTAACTCAAAGTCCATTGAAAACAATGATTTCACATTACTCCGCCTTCCCAAACCACTACTCCAATTCTTAAGGTGAAGTACATTGGAAACAATGTACTCCGCCTCACTTTGCCTTGTTTCTAAGCTCCAAAGGCGAATTTTGCAGTGATTCATGGGATTTCAGGTCACATGGGCTCTAGATTGTTCTGTACAGCCTCAGGTTGGGGTAGTGTGTGTATGAAGCTGTAGGAGAAAATCTGCTCTGAGAGCTCTCTGCAATTCAAACCTTCTAAAAGCTGTTAAAAAAACCTTTTTGGGTCATTTGTTTTGCTGAAACTTCAGTTCATCGATTATAGGAAACCCTCCTGTGCTCATGTCATCGAGCATTTATTATTTGTGTGTGGATTTTGAATGTTAATGTACAATATTCAGTCTGTGTACTGAGAGACAGTGGAAGTGTGCTTTGGGGGAGGGGGTGCATCTGTGGTGTAGGTAGATTAACTTGGAGAAAAAGACAGTGCTTTCTGTTTTGGTGATATTTTTCTTGTATAACCATGTTAATGTACACACAGTAATATTTTCAATATTTATTGCCATTTTTTTGCTTATTGTTGTGGTGCAGCAGTGCATAATTTTAGTTTGTTTAAAATATGTGGTTATTACTTAGTGTGTGTGTGTGAGTAGGTGTGTGACGCATGTCATCAAATCAGACACCTTTCATTGTGCCACATAATTTCAGTAATGTGAACCTGCTATCCACTGCAGCTGTGTAATTTTTGTACTTCTTTGGGGTATCTTTACTGGTACAAGTACTAGTGACACTTACTGCAGAAGTGCAGTACACTGCCCCCCCTCACGGCCTGCCCCAATCAGCAAAGGAATTATTTTCCCAGATTTGAATTTCTGATGGTGAGCACTGGTTAGGTGTTGTGCCTTTGCATCTGCATTTCTTCAGTGCACAGCACAATCTTAATCTGTCTGTGCATTTGCATCTCTTTAGGGCCTAATCTCCATCTCTAACTTAAATCACAGTTTCTTTGGCTTCCCTTCAGAGTACTGGACAGGTGTGGTGCATAATTCTGCATGAACACTGTACTCACTAATATGTGCTTTTAAGTCAGGACCATCATCACGAGTCACTCGTGATACATCACGTTATTTATCATCATGGTCACAAATGCAGTCACAAATCACGATTTTCGATCTCGTCACAAATCACAAAATTTATTTTTTTTAGTAGTTACTTGGATGTATTTTAAGCCTGTTTTGTAGTATCTCTCCGTGCTTCACCACCCTACTATTGTACTCATTAATCAGTGTTTTTAAGTTGGGGAGTTTTGTGCCACACCTCATCGGGGCCTAGGGAAGTACAGCCATAGGCATTCGTGTTTCTTCATCATCACAGTCACAAATGAAGTCACAAATCATGATTTACAATTACGTCATAAATCACAAAATTAATTTTTTTACTAGTTACTTGGATGTATTGTAAGCCTGTTTTGTAGTATCACTCCAGGCATCACCTTCCCACCATTGTACTCATTAATAAGTGTTTTAAGTCAGGGATTTAAATAGTGTCTGCAGTACATACACAGACTGGAAAGAAGACTGACTGCACACATGCAGTTTAGCACAGTATACTTGCACTGCTCAGAATACAAAGTGTCAAGCATATGGAAGACAACAAAAAAGGGCATAATTACATACAAGAGTTGGGGATGGTGGAGAAATACATTTTATAACACAGCAAGGAAGGTGTGGGGGGCACATGGTGTGAGGAAAAAAAAAACATGGATCCCATGGTGATCCAGCAGCAGTTCCAGCATGGATATAATTTGCAACTGATGTCCCTCTATGCAATCCAGCTGCTGCTTCACAGCATTCACCCTCTCATTGTTCTCCTCAACAGCACTCCTGAGAACTGCCAAGTCAGCCTGTGTTACACACAGTTCTCTGTGGTCCACACGTTCTACAGGCTGACCTGTTGGTGGTGGTGGTGATGGTGGTGGTGCTGGTGGAGCAGCAGGTGCTGCTGTGGCCCTCCTTTTCTTAGGGATGCTGCCATGCACAGCTGCACCATCTGCCAAAGAATGGCCAGCAGGTGCAGGCATGGTCCATTCTGTGGCAGCATGCCACTCCAACTGGTGGTGATTGAGTATATGGGTGTACTGGCCCCCAGTCCCCAGGTGAGTCACCTGGGGGCCACGGTGCACCTCCACCTCACATAGGTGGCACTTGAACACACTGCTGTCCCCCCAACACAGTCAAAAACCTGCCAAACAATGGAGGTGCAGTGAGGACCAGACACAGGCAGGGGAGTGCCAGATGAACTGGCAGCCGACTGGTCATGGTGCTAAACAGGGATGGAATCCACACCTGGGCCCAGGGGAACAGTCACATCCTGCTCCAGAAGACCTGGTGCTGGACTTGGTGGTGGTGGTGGTGGTTCCACTGCCTCAGAGTCAGGACAGGAGGTGGTGCTGGGCCTGCTTCTGGGGGTGGGGACAAACAACTAACTACTTATAAAGGTAAGAAAATTAAAATTTACAGAAAGAACAAATTAAGTAAAAAAGTGTACAGAAAAGACAAAAAAATGTAGCTTTTTAAAAAGCTGTTGGGTCTAAATCAAAGTTTAAATCCCCTCCTCACTCTGATCTCAAAGTATCAGCAGTCACAAAACATACTCCTTTCTCTCCATCTGCACAGGAGAAAGTAAAAGTGTCTTCTTGTATGACTCACTTTCTTCCTACCTAGCTAAAGAGCATGTGACTTACAGTACTGTAAGCCATGTGATGTGTGGGGGGGCTGCCAAATCTGAAACACCAAGTGGATCACTTAGAATCATAATGAGGAATGTGAAGTCCATTAAAAACAATTACTTTGCCTTACTTCACATTGCCATTCCGCCATAACGCAAAGCGGTAATGACAAGGCAGAGTGAGCACTTTGCACTGCCCACTCTGCAACGTGAAGTGCCCACTTCGTGTTCATTTTGCCAGTGGAATTTAAATTCACTGCATCTCTATGCATGATGTGTGTTCTATCTCAGTGTCTGGAATCCTAAAATCCTTGCCCTAACCATTCCAAGTCTCCCTTAGCTGCTGGCTCAGCTCCACAAGCCACCTCCATGATGCAGGCAGCTACCATTCTGGACAGACAAGATTCCTCTCCAGACCTGCGACCAGCATTCTGGAGGAACAGGGATACCTCCCACTGCTCTATGCAGTCATATATCCTCTTTGGTTACCTATCTCAGTTCAGTCCTACTACATTACCTGTCAGTCGGATCTGGCAGGATGCTTACAGTGTCCTGCCATGTTGCATTGTCTTTCTGATCTGTATACTGGAAGGACTTGATCTCTCATCTGGCCTTCAGACTTGCTTGGTTAGCTGTCTCAAAAGGCTAACTGGTCATTCCTGCCATGCTAGTCTACCACTCACACAGGTAGCCTCTCTCACAATCAGCCAGTTGATGACACTGTAGTCATTTGCCCACAGTGACGCAGTATGTTGTACAAAAATATGCTAGTTTAATGGTGTTCTAGTACCATTAGTATCCAGTGATTATTCTGATAAGCAGAAGTTTCCCAGGCTTATTGTATCTTCAGGGACTGTACTGTCTTCATGAACACTGTCTGTGCTGGTAGGCTGTTCCATCAGTTTTCCTCTGAGAGAAGCAGTGCTTCACTTAGAGATATTGCGAAGTTTTCATTTGCAGGTGAAGTTAAGACAAAGTCTGGAAATCTGCCTCCAGGAATAATTTTGCAATGTGTTTATGAATTCACTATTAGTGACTTCACCTGGCAACTTCACCCTGTAACTTCTCCTTGGGTAGGGTACACCAAGATGATGTTTGGTCAAAATGAAGACCCTTTTTTTACCTGAGACCCTAGTGATGACAGTGTCATCACCAGCAACTTCTGCCACCAGTGGATCCACATCTGCTGAGAAGAGTGCAGTGTGGGCTATAGCTGTTCTCAGTACCAAATGTTCTTATAACTATAAGCTACTCAAAGAACTTTCTGGCTGCCAGTCTGGTGGAGAAGTTAGATATAGCACTTAGGCATCCAGAAAATTTACCCCTCTGGAGGATCTGTTTCAATCTGTTATAGGCCCCATCCCACATTTCCAGCACCAAATATGAGTAAACTATATCTGCACTGGGAAGAAACTATTTTCATTGACCTTGCAAAGGCATTTGACAGTGTCTTTCATCCTCTTCTTCTCCACAAGCTAAGCGCTACCGGCCTTTTCCAGCAACTGTCTCTTGGTTTAGCTCCTATTTCACTGGCCAGTCCAGGTCAGTTAAAATCAGTAATATCCTCACTCCATCCTTTCACATCCTTGAAGGCGTCCCCCAAGTTTTGATCCTCGGACCTGTTCTCTTTTCCCTGTTTATTAGTGGCCTCTCCTCTGTATGTACCTACGCCAAGATCCATATGTACGCAGACAACACTGTCCTATTCCTATCTGGTCCCTCTGCTCTAGCCATCCAAACTCCATTCCAACATGACTTTACCACAGTATCTAACTGATTCAGTGACAACTGTCTAAAAATGAATACCAAAAAGATCATAGCCATGGCTTTTGGCTCCAAACAGAAGCTGGCCAGGTTCCCCGCCCTCCCTACTTTCTCTGCCCCAGCCAACACACTTCTCAATGATGTCCCAGCCTACAAATACCTAGAAGTGTGGCTTGATCCCTCTCTAGACTTCTTCTCCCACTTTAAAGCCCTTCTCTCCAAACTACATTCCAAACTAGGTCTACTCTACCAAGGGTAGTCTTTCCATTTCAGTCAGACATGACCTGCTGGTCAAATGGATACTCTCAGCTTTCAACTACACTGACACTGTCTTCAGCACAGCCCCAGCCACCTCTCTCACCAAACTAGATATTCTCTTCAACTCTTTCTGTAGTCTCACCTAAAATACCCCCATCACATCACTGTGACCTCTACTCCTCCCTATCACTCCAATCTCTATCTCAGAGATGTACATCCCACTGCTCCACTTTCATCTCCAAATATCAGTTTGGAACTCATAAGCATGCACCTCGGTTGGGAAACTAGCATTGTCCTATAGACTTCCTTCTCCCTGGAATAACCTCTCCCCTCAAACCCACCTCACCCCCTCCTTTTCTGCTCTTAAAGGGACACTGTCAACCTGTTTTTCATCATATTATTTCTAGTTGAAAACCTACATTTTATGATTGCTTACCGTCTCTAAAATTCATTGATGCTGTTGTTTGTTTTGCCTATCTCATTGTTTAGTAGAACTGAAATGCATGCTAATGTTTATTTATAAACAACCTTGTTTCGCTTACAATCCTGGATCTGTTCTTTCTGCATACTTCTTGAGCATTAGAAACACCCCCAAACAGCGCAGTCACTCAAGAGCCAGTAGCCTTCTAAACTCCCACTGCATCATGAGTGGCTAGACTGTGTTGTGGGTGTTCCAAGTCTAGGGAGGATGCACTTGGAGTTGATCAAGGAATGTAAACAAACCTGTTTTGGTGTGGTAACACCAATATGTTGGGCAGTCTGTTTTTAACTTTAAAAAACAAAGAATTAGAATTAAACTACCAGCTACATTAGCAATATTTACAGAATGTTTGTAAAAGTAAAATGTGTTTTTCAAACTAGGAACACTTTGAGACCTATGGGGGCTGACAATGCCCCTTTAAGTGCCTCTTCTGTCCATCCCCTGCTACATCTCATTGCTGTCCTCTGCTCTAAACCACATCCATGTTACTGTCCTCCTCTCTCTTTTCCATTCCCTGTAGTAACTAGTGATCACATGATTTTTTGCCCTTGCTCTCTCACCCTGCTTATGTAATCTCCTGTACTATACTCTGTTATGTATTCCTATATTGTAAATTTATCTGCTCAGTGATTTATGTGTATTGATGAATGTTATTCTGTATAATACTGTACATTTCATGTTTCTTCTGTATTATACTGTATCTGAATTTTTTTGTCATCCCTTTGTTTTATTTGTACTCCCTGTCCCCAGGTTGCACCAGAAAATGAGCTTCTGCTCAGCGTGCCTTTCCTGGTCAACAAGTTTTAAATAAATGAATAAATAAAATGAACAGTCCATTCCAGTGCTTTGCATATAAAAAGTTGGAGCCTGTTCTTTACTCAGTCCCAGTTAACCTTTACCTGGATAGCAACACAGCTCAGACCAATCTTCTTTTCACAGGGAATAATACTGTTGTGGAGGAGTCAGAAAATTAAATTGCTTCTTCTTAATTATAGCAAGCTTTTCACATAATTTGTAGGAATACTGATCATGGAATCATTCAACACTGGGTGACAGTACTGAGGAAACTGATGTTGAAGAAAAAGGTGGCTATTACAGTATCTCGGTGTAACAACTGCAGAAAGTGAATTGAAAGGTTATGCAATGGTTAAAATGCAAATGTTTAGCTAGGAGAATTCTTATATGTGCATTTCTAGGTAGGTGAACTGCTATTTGTAGGTTTTAAAAATGTGACTGTGACCATGACCGTGAAGAAAGGAGGCGGCTGTGTCACCTCATCTTAGATTAAGTACTTAGGTTATAGTCCACTTGACCCAAGTAAACTTATTTGTTGAAATGATTAAGTAAAATGATAATTTATTTTTATAACATGAAATGTATATATAACATAAAAATTTGACCATGACCATGAGGAAGAAGACTGTGTCACCTCCTCTTGGATGAAGTAAATGGGTTGTAGTGCTCTTGATGCAAGTAAACATATATTTGTTTAAGTGATTATGTAAAACTATAACTTAAAACTATCATTTATTTTAATAATGTGAAATTTATTTTAATAGCTTAAAAACATGAGCATGACCATGACTGTGAAGGGAGAAGACTGTGTCACCTCATCTTGGATGTAGTAAATGGGTTGTAGTCCACTTGACACAAGTAAACTTATTTATTAAAATGATTAAAGAGCTGGTGACACGTTCAAGAGAACTTTAACAAAACATAATATTTATTTATTTTATTTATTTAGTTAAACATCAGTTTAGAAACCTTTGAGCCAGAGGCTCATTTACAAAAGTACCTCATCACATAGAGGACATCAGACAGCAGTACAAGGGACAACAGATATTACAGAAACAAGATAGTTACAATTCGGGGTTACAGTAAGCTTCAATACTAATGAACAACCTGGCAAGAGTGTAAAGACTTGGGGTTGGGGGGTGCAGGTAGGGAGGGTAGAGGTAGAAGGGGAGAGGGACAGGGGAGGAAAGGAAGGGAAGGGGGAGGGGGTTAGTAGAAAAGGAAGAGGGGGTGCCGCTCAGTGAGCATTGTCAAGGGTTTTTTTTTGTTTTTTTTTTAGTGGCAGTGGCATTTAGACACAGTCCAGCTTATATTTCCCATTAATTCTGTATTTCTCCTCCCCATTATTTATTACTGAGGTAATTTTCATGAAAACAGGATCTTTACTCCTGAAGAGTTCATCTATTCCAGCTGCTTTCTCCCTAGCTAAGCTCATAGAGCACTGATTGTGGCCTCACTGTTATTCCCATGGCAACAGATTGTAATGTCACAACAGAGGATTATGACTTAGAGTAGGGAGTAAACTATAGAAGCAGATGAACTCAAAGTAAACTCTAAGGGACAACAATAATAAATTCATGCACATTTCCTTAGTAATAAATTATGGGGAGGAGAAATATATAAACTACAAATGGAATGCAAGTAGAATTGTACCTAATCATTATGTTTTTTTAAATTTTCTTCGAGGCGTCAGTAGCTCATTAAGTAACACTATAATTTATTTTAATAATGCGACTGTGACCATGAAGGAAGGCATAGCGCCAGTTCCACCTCATTTTAGATGCAATAGAAGGGTTGTAGTCAAAACAAGCAAATTAATTGTTTTAAATGATTATGGAACATTAGAATTTATTTTATCATGGAGGTGACTGTGACTATGTGTATGACACAAGAATGGCCATGACGTGACCACAGAGCATGTGTTCCATTAAGGCACAGCTTCCCTTATCACCACCTGCCTCCATTACCTGTTGTACATTTGACAGCATCTGCCTAAGCACCATAGAAGTGGGATGAACTATGGATTTTAACATAACCATGACTTTTAACGTGACTGTGACTGTGACCACGTGTATGACATAAGGATGGATGTGACAGGACCACAGAGCATGTGTTCCATTAAGGCACAGGCTCCCCTATCTCCATCTGCCTCCATTACCTGTTGTGCATTTAACAGTGCCTACCTCAGCACTCGTAGAAGTGGGATGAACTATGGATTTTAACATGACCATGAATCTGACTGTGACCAGTGTGGCAACGGGTGTTTTGAGGGATGATGTATGCACTGTGACAGTGGCTGAGTAGATGTAAGTAAATGTATATTTCTTTAAATGGTTTCATAAAATTAAATGTATTTTAACATTAACGTGACTTTTAACTGTAAATGTGACCTTGACTGTGAAGGAAAGTAGACATCCTGTGCCACCTCATTTTAGACACAATACATGTGTTGGAATCGAATCAAGTAAATATTGAATACATACAGAAAATATAATACAAAATGACATACTTCAACAATGTGCAATTATCAGACCATTTTAAATACTTACAATCGTAAATATCTGATAAGTGACTTTTGAGGGAATTCTTAAATACAGACAACCTAGAGCAACTAGCACTAGGATTAGGTAAGTTATTATACGATTTTGTGGCAATAAAATTTATAGAATGTTGAGAGAAAGTAGTATGAAGAAAAGACACCTTAAAATAATTTCTACTTTGTATTCTAGATGGATAACCACATTATTTTTTTGAAAAAGTCGGGTAATACAATCTGGTAACAGATCTAACTGAATTTTGTGCAAAAAAATAATGACCTGAAATGGAAGGTTTCTGTGAAGGACAGACATTCAAATGATTTATAAAGCTGAAAATGGTGAGTCTATCTAGGTAGTCCTATGGAAAAGTGTATAATATTGTTAAAAGTGGTTCGATGTTTAGAAAGGATTTTCCATGGAAAATGAATATATGTTACCACCATAGTTAATTAATGAAAGTAAAAAACTGTGTGTGAGAATTATCCTGGTTTGTGATATAAGGCAATTATTAATGTGATACAATGAGCCTAATCTCTTGTGAAGTCTATTTATTAGTAATATGAGTTTCAAACGTAAGATGATGATTAAGAATTAAGCCTAGGTATTTAAAAGCTGTAACTCTCTAAATATTATTTCTGATACTATCACAAAGCACAAAATCATCAATAGGGGTTTTCCTGAAACTATTAAAAATAAGAAATTTAGTTTTTGAAGAACTGAGAACCAAATTACATGATTCAAACCAAGAATATAATAAACTAAAATCCTGTTGTAATATTTGTTGTAGCTGAATAATATTATTGCCTACAAAAAAAGAAAAAGAACTGCATCATCTGCATGCAAAATTAGTTTGGTTTGAGTCAAAAGATCAGATAATGAATTAACAAAAAGGGAAAATAGAAGGGGCCCAAGTATGGACAACTGTAGGACTCTGCATTTTAAAGGAGAATAGGTTGATGAAAAAACATGTATTGATGTTCTTTGTTTCCAATTATAAAGATAGTGTTCAACCTCAGTAATAACTTCAGTTGAGAAGTGAAACTTGGTTAATAACTTTAGAAGCATAGCTTGATCAATCAAGCCAAATGCCTTGGTGAGGTCCACAAAAGCCAAAGCAATATAATTTCCGTCATCAAACGCTTTAACAACTAGGCTTGTGAACCTCACCAAGGCAGTTTCGGTATTATGAACTTCTATCAATCAACAAAAATGAAATCAATATAGTCAAAATACAGTGATAAAAATAATTCAGTAAAACACACCTTACTGTTCTACAGAACTAAAATAGCAAACAAAAGAAAACAGGAAAACAAATCACGCAAAACACTGCCATAACAGCTAGTGATGCAGAGACAGAAAACACTGCCTAGACTAGCCTGCCTTTTTCCTGCTGGAGTTGCTGCAGCTAAGTTTCCTCCCACCACAACCACCACACAGCACTGCCTCACAACATAGAATACAAAAAATGAAACTGAAACTTTAGACTACCTAAATAACAAAAAAAAATAGTAAATAAAAATTGATGATCTAGAGACAGGAGACACTTAATGGACTGATTTTTTTGAAAACAACTGCATGTTTTAAACACTTTCAGAAGGTTTTTAGGCACAAAGCTCAGTTAATGCCAACTCTGTCTTCCTCACATTGCACTTAATTCAGCCTACACATGGCAATATAGCTCATTGCAGCACCACGTGACCTCCTAGCCCATGGATCCTTGCAAACTTCACCTTACAGCCCAAATTTGCAGGCATAATTTGCTTTTTTGTCATTCACAAAGTTCTCCTTCAACATAAAGTAGAAATTTATCTTGCAACTTTAATTTGTGAATTTCTCCATGAAGCAAATTTCACTAACTTTGCCCATCACTAGCTTAACTATGTTATCCTTAAATTCACCACATATGTAATTCAGGTTGTGTCTCTAAATAATTTTGTTTAATCACAGTAATAGTAATAGTCATTCATGACAGCTGTACAGCACATACATGGAGCCTTACATAATAGGCACATGGACTAACATGAGACAAGAGAGAGAAAGGCTGCTTTGTCAACATGATGCACACACACACACACACACACATGCACACACACAAACTGGCTGAGTTGCGTCAGGTGCTGCTTGCCATTGGACACTGAGTGGACAGGAGAGAGACACACAGTGAGAGGCAGCAGACGGATCTATAGACTGGATTTAAATGAAGGGAAAAAAATAAATTTGTAAACAAGAAGAAAGATGTGATGTCACACTCATGGGCCAGGATTTTCAAAATGTGGTGCAGGGCTTGCGCTCAGCCCTGCACCATGACGCTTTGGCTCTGGCCGTGCGCCAAACCCTTCCCCTGCAACTATGCCTGATTTTATGATCACAGGCACAGTTGCAACAGTTTTCACGTATTATGGCAGCTCACACCAAATATTTGGTGCAAGCTCCATATGACGGCCCCCTGGAGTGCCGCAAGGTAGACCAGAAAATGTTTATCTACCTTATGGCAATTGTTGCATGAGACAGATAATCCTGTAAGATCACTGCAAGCCCTGTGCACTGTATTGTCAGTGCACTGGGGCTTGCAGTGATCTAAGTAGCCCTTTCTTTCAAATTATTGTTAGTGGGCATGAAGGAGGGTCCAGCATTTAAATAACAGTATTTGGGGGATTGGGGTGGGTTGGGTTAAGGTGTGGAGGTTGGATGTCAGCACAGTGCAAGGAACTGGCCCTTTTTATTTCAAAGTATTTGTAACAACAGGGAAGGAGGGTGCAGGACAGAAAATTATATCAAGTGCTACTACTCGTGACATCACATTTATTCACTGAAGCATTGAATAGTGCAAAGAGCTGACTGCTCATATGAAGGAGTGCATTTCCAAACGTTTTCCCTGTTGATATTGTTAAAATTTTTAGGATTTGTTTGGGAGGATGGATGTTGGGTGTAACAGGAGGATAGGATGCAGGTGTTCTTATGAATGAAGTGGGTCAGGAGTCTTGATGGGTGGGGAAGGGGTGGCTTCTTGTTTGGAAAGGGTGGAGTCAGGATTTTTTACATGCAGTAAGTACTATTACTTTTAATGGAATTTCAATAGGACTGTAAGAAGGGGAGCAGGCAGAGATGAGGGCAGGTGCTAGCTGAGGGCTGGGTGAGGGGGAGATGTGTTTAAATTATCTGAAGGTGGGCAGTGGGGTGAGTGATAGTTACACAATGGGTGGAAAGCATATTTAGAATTAAAAAAAATATGTTTTTTTTTGTTAAAATAACCTTGCTGAGCAAAGTTGGGACAAAGTTAGACATTTTGTTACACTACACATAAGTCAAAGTTCCACTTTGCTGGCAAAGTGATAATATGCAACATCACTATTGAAGGGCACCAGTGTTTATTATTGTCTTGAAAAACACTAGCAACAGCTAACTAATAACAAAGCTCATCATTTCAATATTTTATTTAAATACTTAAATATTTTTGTCTGCCTGCCTCAAACATGTTAAGTACAGTCAAAACATACATGTTGTACAGTATGTGGTTAAAAGCTTTTGCTGATTGAAGACATTGAATAATTGCAGGCTGTCACTATGTAGTATATAATGATACAAGTTTCCATTGCATACTTACAATACAGTTCAATCCTTATAAAATCTTTTATTCCAAGGTTTTCGAGGAACACACCAGAAGAAGCAACAGTTTTAAAGTAAAATGATACATCAGCACTAAGTTCGCCATGAAAGGTTGGGAAGTGAAGATATGAAGTCTCTGTGTTGAAGGAGGCTGCATTCCAGAAATTTCCTAGGCAGATCAAAACATGATACATTAAAATAATAAAATAAAGTTCCTAATGGTTTAATGTACTTAAGACACATCTAGTTTATTTTCAATTACATTCATTATGGAAGCTTTGTTTTCTAGCTTGTTCAAAGATTAACAGTATAAACAAATGCAGTCATTTGTATTACTATACACTTATGTAGAGGTGGGCAGAATAATAGATTATGTTGGCAGAATTCTAAAATGGATTTTATGTCAATAAGTAAACCACAAGGAGTTTGATGTTAAATGCATTATTATTTTTAATAAAGTTATTATATAGTGAAGTTTGTTTCTCATATTGTGTTTGTATATAGAATAGAATAGAATAGACATTAATTTTAGCTATTTCCATTGAAAATGAGGTGGTATTCCAGGGGAATAACCAGAATTTCAAAATCTAAAGGCCTAAGCATAGGTACATGCTGCTTATGGCAGATTTGTATCCCTGCCCAGCTGAGTTATGACATATTTAGCCAAAGTATTTGGATCCAAATGAAGGCCTAGGCATTTTGGCCCTGGCCTGGCTACTCTCTTGTATTCCAAAGATTCCACATGGATGAAATTCTGTGAAAATCACAAGATTTTGCACATATTGGATGGCAGTGGAATTTTATAATCCCACCAGCATTAGTTACTGTATGCATTATTTGCCTCATTTTCTGCTACTGTAGCCAGTAAGTACATTCACATGCCAGTCTATTGGCACAGTGGCAAGGCATCCACTTATGATGCTGACACCTGGGTTCGGGAATGGACCCGTGGAGTCACAGGGCCAGTCTAGGGGAGAAGAATTGAGCATCTGAGAAACTACTCTCCTCCTTCAGGGGAGGGTGGGTACATGCCTGGCATGTGAATGACCCCTGCCAGAGGCCAGGGGCTGTGACAAGTCAGCACTGAACTAGTGGGGAGGCATGCCAAATGCTCACTCTTCTGCATTGCTGCATCGCTGCATGCCATGCTCCCATTGGGATTACATTAAAAAAAGTTGCAGCTGCCTCTATGATGCACAGCTCCTCTGATCCCCCTTTTCTGCTGGGATATATTGCACCTCAGTAGGAGGGGCAGCACCTTACTAGGTAAAACATTTTGTAGTGTTATAGAAAACCATTTAAACTAAATAAAAGGAGGGAGAATTGGATATTACCCAAGTCTGTTACATCAATACCCCTCCTTAGCTCCCTTAACATGTGTAAAATACTTGCATTAAATGCAAGATCACTAAACCTAACTAAAATGGCAGAGCTGGAGGCTAGAAGCAAGTTATTAAACCTAGGTATCCTAGATATAACCAAAACTTGGTGGGACCCTTTCTTATCTTGGACCAAAGAAATTCAAGACTACAAACTGTATCACAAAGACAGAACTGGTAAACAGGGAGGTGGGGTCTGTATATACATAAAAGAAGATATCCCTTCCTGTGAACTTCATTACCAAACCAATTCAGAAAGCATTTGGGTAAATGTGCAGTTCAAGGGCCAACAGCAGATTACTATAGGGAACTGCTATAGGCCTCCATCTTCAGATTCAGATTATACAACTGACCTCCTACAAGACATCTCCAATTTATCCAATAAGAGGGACATACAAATTCTAGAGGACATTATCGTGCCCATTATAGATTGGAATTCCCTTACCGGCAGCAGCGAGCATGAAAAATGCTTTATATCAACCCTCACTGATACTGGTCTTGCCCAACTTATCACTCAGTCGACTAGGGGTAATAATATTCTAGATCTTCTTATTACCAACATAGAAGATAAAATTTCTAATATTCAAATCTTAGATCACTTAGGAAGCAATGATCACTTCACCATTCTATTTGATACAGCCAGCAAACACCTTTGCCTAAAAAAAAAAAAAACTTACAAAAACTACAACAAAGCAAACGTTGGGGAAATCAATAACACTCTGAATAAGATCCCTTGGGAAAGCATATTTCTCCATCTTTCAGTGAATGATGCCTGGACAAAATTCAAAACTATAATCCATAATTTGGAAAACAAACATGTGCCAACCCAAAAAAAATATAACAAGAAAGAGAGGATTCCTAGATGGCTCAAGAAATCAATTAGAGCCCAAATTAAACAAAAGGAAAGATTATACAAAAAGCTTAAAACATGTTACACAGAGACTAGAAACACCATTTACTCCTAATACAAAGCAACTTTAACCACCCTAAAACATTTGATCAAGCACGCCAAAGATAATATGGAATTCATACTGGCACACACTAAAGACTGTCACAAATCATTATTTTCTTATCTAAAAAGTAAAAAGGGTAATAGTAGGAAAATAGGTCCAACTAATCCATAATAGTATTAGCTTGCAATCTGACACAGATACTGCCAACCTTTTTAACAAAATGGTTTGCCATAAAGGGCAACCTCCATTGTTCCAGGTCCCTTCCTCATTTTGACCCTAAAAAGAGACTGGCACTGTAACAGGAAAGGTGGGGAGGGGGTGGGTGAAGAAAAGAAAGGAAGGGGAGGGCATAAGGAGGGAAGGGGAGTGAGGTAATAGGAAAGGGGATGGCCTCATGAGGTCATGAGGTTGTCAGTAAGTAGGTGGGTAAGAAGGACCAATAAGAAGAGGGATAGGCCAGGGAGGGGCGGAGCAAAGGAGGTTTAAAAAGGGCAACACAGTGGGGCTCTGCCACTTTCTGCTGGGTTCTTAGGTGAGTATTTTTTAGACCTACCCACCACCCCTGGAAGAAGGTAGGAGGAAGAAAGGGAAGGTTGGAAGGAAAGACTGGATAAGAAAAAGAGAAAAAGAGAGATGGGGGGTAGAAATGAACAAAAGGGGAGCAGAAACCAGAAAAGAAGGGTATGGACATCCAGGTAAGTGGACAATAAAGGGAGAGCAGGAATTGGACCTGCTCAGAAAAGAAGGAGAGTATAAGAACAGCTTGAGTTTACACCAGGGAAGGAGTGGAACAAGACCCCCTCGGGTTTTCGACGCCTGGGGGAGAGAAGACAAAAAGAAATCAAAGCTTGTAATAAAAGGATTGGAATAAAATTTGGATGTAAGGAAGGAGTTGAAGGAACTCAATATTGTAAACATGTATATAGTTATACTTTTAGTGGAATAATAATAAAAGGCTTTGCCAACTGAGCAGTCAAACCTACAATATGGAGTGTGTGGTCTCTTTTGTTGAAAAAGGGGGGTTCTGGAACAATTATTTTTGCTCAGTTTTTTCTAAAAAATACTCTCATACCCTCCTAATCCACTCCAATAAAATTCCTTCCCCTGTATGTACTGTAACAACCTCAGATATACTCTCAATGCTAAAAACCCTAAAAAAGTCAATTAGTGCAGGCCCTGATAAGATCAGCTCTAGGTTTCTGATCGAAACAGTGGAATATATAGCCATCCTCTTAGCAATCATTTTCAACAAATCCCTTAATGACTCTGACGTCCCATCAGACTGTCTAACAGCAACAGTCACCCCAATATTCAAGAAGGGAAATAGGTCCAGTGTTCAAAACTATAGCCCAATCAGTTTAACGTCCATCATCTGCAAACTTATGGAAAGGATAATTAAATACTATCTTGAAAAAGAAATGGGAAATCTCACTATCTTTGATTACTCACAGCACAAATTTAGAACTGGTTACTCATGTACCACTAACCTAATACTCTTCTATAATCACGTAAACCTAGGCCTGGATAACATTACACTAAATGATGCTATTCTGCTGGAATACAGCAAGGCATTTGATAAAGTCTTTCATGGGAAGCTTATTAAAAAACTGGAATTACTGGGCTTCTCAACCTGCCGAACTAAGTGGGTCAATGAATGGCTTTTGAACAGATCACACAGGGTCAGTATAATTTAGGTTTGGTCACCAGTGGGGTGCCCCAGGGTTCAGTCCTGGGACCAACATTGTTCAATATCTGCATTAGTGATATGAAAATTGTTTCACATAATTGGCTTCCTTAGTGTGCTGATGATTCTAAACTGGGTGGGAGAGTGGCTACCCCTCAACACTTGGAATCACTTGTTTCAGATCTAAACTCCATTGAACACTGGTCTCAGCAGAATAGTATGGAATTTAATGTAAACAAATGTATAATCTTGCACTTCTGATTAAAACATCCCAGAAATATCTACCATCTAAACAATACTCCACTCAAATCATCATGCAGAGAGAGGGATCTAGGTATCTTAGTAAACAATACTTTCCTCCACTGACCACTGCACTAAAGTGTCCAATATGACAAATGGTTTACTAAGACAAATACAATACACATTTGTTACAAAAAATGAACAGTGTGTCTTGTTCCATTATACAGGGTCTATGTCAGACCATATATTGATTATGAGTCCCCCTTCTGGAGCCCACATCTCAAAGGAGACATAGCATGCCTAGAGCAGATGCAGAGGTCTGCTACAAAAATGATACCTAGTCTCACCTCCAAAAATTATCAAGACAGTCTAAAAGAAACAGGCTTCCACTCCCTACTTAATAGGAGGTGTAGAAGGGATATCCTCTTCACATACAAAATACTCCAATCTTCCGAACTCATGCAGCAATGTGGTATTTCTTACTCCACCAGCTGCATCGTTCCTAGGCTACATAACAAATAACTTGAGGTCAAGCAAGCAAAAACAAACCATAGGCAAAACCTTTTCTCAGCATGAGCCCCCAGATAATGGAACACTCTCCCCCAGGGACTAGTGGATTGTAATAACTTCTATACATTCAAAAGGGGACTAGACAGCTGGCTATCATCTCATCCAGTACAGGTCTAATAGCCCACATGATGTGGGGAAAATCTCGATGGGCTTCTGCCTTCTTTTTTCCTACAATACCAAGTAAACCAAATTAACCTGCTGTGGTGCTCTGCCAATGACCTAGTATTGTCATCCACCATGTCCTTCATGATCCCATGCCCCACCCTGGGGGGCAAGCCAGAGAAACAATGCCTGTGAGCGATCCTTGCCGGAGACCCTGTACCAGCATTGTGCAGGTTTGCACTGGCACAGTGGCCCCATCCTGGGATGAGGTAAGTCCCAGGGGGATGAGGAGGGGACCTGGAGGGAGCAGGGGATGAGTCTTGGGTGGTACGTCCTAGAAAGCATACTCAATAAACACACAAAAAAGGAAATACTGTATGTTCTGATTTTTGCCGGTGTTTACTTTTCAATGGGTCAGATGTCCTGTCTATTTTTTTGTTTTATTCAGGTTTTATTATTTGACTTCATACACCATGCAGTACATATTACAGGAGAAAAAAACTACAAATAACATAGCAACAACAAGTAGCAGCAGTGTACAAGAAAAGAGAAACAGTCAATGCATCACCAACATAGCTGTCAAAGAGAGCGAAACAGATCCTAAGCAGGTCACAGAGTATCTTTAGACTACCTTTCATTGTACCAGTCATAGGCTCTGGAATTCCACAAGGCATTGCAGTGTTAGAATAGGAAAGTATTCACCAAGCTGTATACCATGTCATGAGATAGTCTGGGTTATTATCTATTTGGTAGACCACCAATCTCCTACAGAATTCCTCAGCCTTGACTGATTTATCTTCTATAGAAGCAGTAAAAAGTTAAATTTTATATATACTGTTAACTAAGGCTACCCAATTAGATGTTTGAAGGTGGGTTCTCCATAATCACAGTTTAGTAATAGTTCTTTTTTGCTGCCAATATTATTATCAGCTGTAGTTTCAGACTTAGCCTCCTAATTTACTTGTTTTTCACTCTGTTCTTTGATCCTGTTCATCAGTGACATCAAGGATATACTGTACATTTACCTCTACTGTGTAGCCCATGGCAAATTTGTTCTGTAGTCAGCTAACAAGGGCGCTTCTGCATCAGTCAGACCAGACCATCTGTGCCTTCCCTCCAAGGGACTAAACATGCAACTCTCTAATCTCCCTAACTGTCAGACTCCTAAAATGAATTTGTGTCACTGCCCTCCTCAATATGCCAGTGTATCCTCATGAATTGAGTGCCTCTCTCTGTCTCAGTACAAAAAAAAAAAAAAAAAAGGAGAAAGGGTAAAGGGCATGTCAGAGGATTCCCTGTGGTGGGGCATGCCAAGGCACTATATGCCATATAACCTACCACACCAGCAACCGGGGTTCATAAACAGATGAGGGTCACTTGGAGTCTGGCTGGGGAAGGGAGGATTTAGAATCTCAAGGACAATTTTCCTCCCTCTGGGAGAGGGAGGGTCATACTGTATATCCTCTTTTGTGACTGACTCCTAGAGGAATCTGAGTGGCAGCATAGTTGGATAAAAAGGAAAGGGAACCTACCTGCAGGAAGCCAGGGTGTCTCCAAGGAGGTGGAGAACACAATGCATCATTGAATGCACTGTGGGCCCTAGGAGAGAAAATGGCAGAAAAGACCTTGACTGAGGCTAGATGATGGCCCAGTCCCCTGTAAGCTCCAATCTGGTGACTGGGCTCCTCTGAACATCCTGTGGCAGAGGACAGTTCAGAGCATGAAGGTAAGAACCAGAGATGTATACTCTCCAACTGTACTGTTTTGCCCAGGTACAATATCAGCTTTCTTACAGTGATACCAGATCCTGACTAGTTGTTAGTGTGTACCGAATTTCAGCCACCTGAGAAATATTTTAATTTAAATTATTGTGTACTGTTGTAGGTAGTTCCCTGCCTTAGTCTGCTGCAGTGAGTGTGCGGTGATAGGTGGGGCCACATGCATGCCCAAGCATAAAGTGGCCATCTGCCCCAATGGTAACCACCATGGACATGCACCGCTGGCTCCCCTGTGACCCCAGGAAGCAGTGCTGCTGCAGCCTGGATGTTTCCCATGACAGACTTGGTAGAAGTGTCTGTCAGCCTGATTCAGTCAGCTGTCTGAGCCGTGCAATTTATTACGGGCACATCATGGTGTGTCTGTGTGTCCGGATGACCACATTTCCTCGAGGTCCCATGGAGAAACATGGCTCCTCTGCTTTCTGCAGTGCTAGTCAAATTACTTAGCTGAAGCCTGTGTGTTGAATCAGATGCCGATCTGGTCGGATCCATGACCGTGGATCAGAGACATCAATCCCCTCACTGCATATTCAGAGCCTGGCTAACAAACAGCAGTATTATGAAGTTCAGAACTTCAAGAAATCTATATTGAAAAACAGTCGTCTTGGGGTATGTCATATGGTGTTAAAGCAGATACAGGATCTGGAATTGGTATTTTTCTGCTATCATTGATTGTTTGTCCCCAGTGGCCTTTCTCTGACCAACCCCCATTCCACCCAGTATACCTGTTTTCATCTGTAGATTGTAGGAGGTTCTGGAGATGCCAGGGGATGGGGCTTGGGAACTGGACTGGTCTGGAGGGGTGCATGTTGGGCAAAAGAATAAATAAACTAGTAAGTGGAAAACAAAAGACATCTCAGAAAGCTAAATAATTGACATAGACCCCTCATGTTGTCTATAATTTAGGCAAGTAAAACACTGTATCAAATTAACAAAGGAATATGATAACTGGCATGGGCAATGCATTACAGGCAGTGTATAAAGGTTCCTACTTACACAAAATGTAAGCACCATCATTTATTAGGCGTTCAAGCTTTCTTCTCACTGATGGAACTAAGAATTTCTCTAAAACCACTAGAAATTTCTTTCAAGTCATTTTTGGAACTTGGAAGGTATACAAGTATAATAAGGAAGCAGCTGGGCATCACAATAAAGTGACCAAAAAACAGACCTGTAAGCTAGGTCTCGATAAATAGCTTTTATTGTATTCACAAACTAAAAGCAGCAACCAGCACTCCTGCCCCATACACAGACGTGCATTTCACCTCGACAATGCATCCATCCTGTTTTGCTCCCAAGGCAAGCAATTTGAGTCTGACATGAACACAGGATTCCTACAGGACAGTGAATAGTGTTACCCTCAAGCCAGTGTTTTGGTTAAGAATACTTTACATTCATATACCCATATATGATTTTATTAAATATTGGAACTGGGGGGGGACTGAGAGAGTAGAGAGAAATATCTAGCATTCAGGTGAAAGGTACAGTATGAAATACTAAAGGTGAAAGTGAGAGTAGGTTGAAATTTGTTGGGAGTGCTTTTTTGTGACATCTCTTTTATTTTAGAAGGACAGTATGTAAAACCTTGCTAGTTAGAATTTCACAACCTACTGTGGATTGAGTGGTACAGAAGGTTCTCGAAGTGTGGGGTAAGTGCCTTGTGGATTAAAAGGTAAATAGAGTACTGCATTTGTAAAGAGTATGGGAACTTCTTATCTGTAATCAAGTGTTGAGGTGCTGTGGTGAAGAGTAACCTAATGAGAAGAGGAGCAGTGGCAAGAAATATTGATGGATTCAGGGTTTACCAGGTTTACAGTAAACATAGTGTACATAATAAGATGTGCACACAGGAAAGCGGCAGGGAGGGAAGCTGGTTAGCTACAGGAGATGCAGCTCCACCAAAACTGCAGAGGGTGCTATGGAAGGCTGGAGACTGCTCAGTCTGCAGGAAATTCATAGTACTCATTGTGGAGACAGCTTGCCTCAGGGCTGAAGTGTAGCAACTGAAAAGCTGCTCAGTACAAAGTCCATGGGTATCTGTTATCCGATTACCATAATGGGCACCACATGTTCACACCAGGAAATTGACTATATTGGGGAAGCAGGAGGTGGAAGGTCAGGTAGGATTGGTACAAATTAGGCCCAGGGGTGGCAACCCAGAATAGTTTTGCCATACTTTTTGATTATGTTCAGGATGACTACACCAGCAAGTAAACAGCATTCAGTAACCCAAAGGGGATAATTTTGTTCAACATGGATGCACTAGGGGGAAGGAGTTGTGTAGACCCAAGATGATCACTAACCATATCTAGTCACAGTGGATTCCATAGTTCGAGGGATAGAGAGAGTGGTCTGCAACTCAAACCAGCTGGAGTTATCTTTTGTATCTGTTCTGAGTCTGCCAGCAGTGACTGCAGACATAATTCCCTAACTTAAGAAGCTGACCTTAACAGGGGGTGCATAGCCAGGTACTGTGATACACCTAAGTATGAATGCACTGGCAAATAACTGTAGAAGAGGTTAATGGCAGATTCAACTGGGTTGAAAGCTGAAGACGGTTCCAGATACAGTAGCCTTAATGCAGTACATTGTGCAGGAAAGAACAAAAATGATAAAATAATAGAGTTTAACATGTGGCTAAAGGGTTGGTGTGCTAAGGAGTGGTTTCACTAAACAGGAGACTGGTGATCTTTCTAGGAAAATAATTGTTTTTTCTCAAAGGATGGCCTTTGTTCAACCAGTGTGTAAGGCATAATAGCAGCACATTTTTAAACTAGGTAAGGAGAGCAGTATTACAGTACAATAGCATGCACAGATACACGAAGGTATCCAACATGACTCCTCACAGTACACAAGGGACAAATGATAAAAGGAGGAATGACAAGGTAAATTGCAGGAACAATGGGTGTTCAACAGTCACTAAGGATAGGAAGACTAGAGGGGAAAGGAAGGGGAAGTAGAGAGTGATGTATGTAAACACAAAGTGCTTCGCTTATAAAATGGATGAGCTGCATGTGATAATGGCTGAGGAGCAGTTAGTTATAGTAACAGTAAGAGAAACATGTGCTATCTGGAACAAAATCTGGAACCTTAATGTCCTGTGATATGCCCTATTAAGAAAGAACAGAGAGAGTGCCAATGAAGGGGGAGTGGCAGTCTGTATTAGGGAGTCCATAATGGTCTCAGAGGATAACTCTAGCTTGGAGAGGGGGCAGTGGAGTTGCTATGGCTTCAAGAGGCTTAAGATGGATGAAAAATACATAGGACAGGAGTAGTTTATAAGCCACCTAACCGGATGGCTGACATGAACAAAAAGCCAGAAAGGGAAATTAGGTAGGCATCAAGGAAGAATTATTTTTTTTGTATTATCTCTTTTCTCCCCTCATGCTTCATGACCCACCACTCCTTTGGGTTGCCTAGGTCCCACCTGTTCTGCCTGTCCCTTCCTCAGCCATCCAACCACAAATTGCAGCCATCCATGGAGTAACCCAGATATAACCCTTCACCGGGTGGGTCCCCCTCTTCCGAGGGAGAAGGCACCGGGGGGGTGCACCCAGTACACATACTTGGTCCCAGGACACTGCTGAGGTGAGGGGTCTCCTTCGGGGCATAGGTGGCAGTGGTGGACTGGCAGCCATCATCCAGTCAGTTGTGAAGCAGATTTTTCTGCCTTTCTACTGTTCCCTCCTACATGCATCTGCAGAGATCCTTGTCTCCACCAGAGGCTGCTACAGCACAATGTCAACCCACTACCCATCCCAGAAGAGGACAGCAGTCCTATGGACACTAAATCCTTTCCTTCTCCTGCCAGCCCCCTGCATTCTGAGTCCATTCCCGAACCCGGGTCACCAGCATGGTTTGAAGTAAGGTGCCAGCACCTCAAGCCTCTATGCCACAGGGCCTGCAAGGAAGAATTTTAACTTATAATATACTCCAATTTCCCAGAAATAGGTGTACACCAGTGGAAAAGAGCCAAAAGCAGTCAGATGTTTCCAGAAGACATGAAAGACTACATTCTTTTTTTTTTATTGTTTTTCTGTTCCTGTCCTGGCATAGCTAAGCTTCATGGCAGCACCACTAGCCCTGTCATTCCATCTTCTCCTGGGACTTACCTGGCCTTTCTCCTTTGCCTTATCTATCATGGTGGGGTGGTAGAGAGCACACTCGACCCACCAATCAATGATTCTGTGGTCATGCCCGAGTCACTGGATGTGGGGTCTGTGAGGGACAGCTGTTATCCAAACCAGCCAGGACTGTTGTTTCCTCTTACTGTGCCTCCCTCCTCCCCTTGTGGCAAGGAGGAGTGGTGTGCAATGACATCAATGGTAGCAACACATATGCTTACATGTGTGACATGACAGACATCTGCAACTCCTCCACTGCTGTGGTGCACTGGTCCCTAGCCTCCAGTAGAAGGCAGTGCTACTCTGGGTTCTCCTACTCTTTCCCTGGAGAAGGAGAGTAGTCCTGTGAACACTTGATCCTCCTCCCCCAGTTAGCCTTCTGATATCCTGAGTTCACTCCTGAATCTGGGTTGTTGGCACTGCAAGCGGTAGCACTACCACTGCACCTGTAAGCCAGCTTGAAAGATTGCTTTCTCACACAACAGATGAGGAAGGTAACTCAGGGAAGCAACTTGGACCTCATAATAAACAACCAGAACAATATCAGGGCTATCACAATAAAGGAAACAATAGAACATGGTGACCACAATACTGTGAAGTGCAACATTGTTCTGGATTCCCAGCAACTTAATTCCAACCTGCGTTCCCTGATTTATGGAACACTGATTTTGACAAAATTAATTTTATTTCATTTTTAATTAATTAATAACAGTTCAGCTAAAAACATCATGATTTATAAAGGGCACAACTTGTGTGGGTAGCAGTAAAGCATCAGTATTAGAAGCAACCTTAGAGGGTGTTGCATTTGTTTGTATGGTGAACAAATAATATGCAACATATGAAACCAATATGGCTAGACATAAAAAGGACACAATCTGAGACAAAAAGAGAATGTTTATGATCTCCAAATAAGAACAAAATGAGAACAACAGGGCAGTGTATAAGAAAAAGGCAAAGAAAAGCAAGCAGCTCATTAGGAGGGTGAAAGCAATCACAGAGCTATGGATAGCAAAACAGGTCAAGAAAAATAAAACCTTCAGGTATATTATCTCAGATAAAATGCCCAGCTGATGTAATCATTGGGTCTTCCACAGATTATTGCCTTCCTTACACACCAATGTCCTGATTTTCTAATTGGGTCTTGACATTTGTGAGTTCAAAGTTGATCTGATCATCTGGTTGGATCACCAAGCTGTGCCTTTCCTCTGTTGGGACCCTATTTTAATACCCCTCCTGTGGAGGTGGTCCAATGCCGACCATGTCATCTTGATGAAAAACATGGTAACTGTTCTTATCATTTAAATAGTGTAAGAGCCCTAGGGCTCTATCCATAAGCTGACTTTAAGATGTGCAGTTCTCATGGCACCACACGTGGATGCCTATCAGAGTCACTGCATTACCCTCTATAAGTGAGTGGAGTTCCTTCTCCACTCATGCAGGAGATTGTGGAATATGGCACCCAAAACGAAGATGCACTTTGACCCAAGGCTCGGTGACACTTCAAACAGGGACAAAGTTGAGTACAGCTAAGCAACAAAAAGCAGGACAGTAAAGTAAATAAATCATTAAATAAAACAAATTAATAGCCTCCAGGCACATGAGAAAAGCACAAAAGGAACCCCAATGCTTTGTTCAACTACACTTTCATCAGGGGGTCCCCTTGCAAAGCTTTTGGTGAGCAGAGCAGTGGTTTGTTTTGTACTTTCTTTGTACTGATGCCTGGATGTAAGTAAATTTGTATTTCTTTAGTTATTTACTTGAGTTTGCTGTTTTTCATTGTTTGATTTGACATATAGCAGTCCACCTGGGCTGCCATATCTCCTTTATAGCCATATAATTACTAGTGACCCCCTTTATAACACAGTTAAGAGGCCTCTTTAAAAAGCCATAATAACACAAAAAATGGTTATTACAGCATTTTCAAAACTTTATTACCATAACAGTGTCCTCAGCAGTGTCACTCACTTGTAGCACACCACCTCATTGTCTGTTAGTCTGTGTGTGGGTGGGCCAATAACAGAAAAAACATGGGGGCTCTGTTCTTCGGTTAACGAGGAACTGCAGCGATCATTCTCCTATAGTTATCATGTGAAGTAAATTGGTAATGTTTTATAATATTTATCTGGATGATCTTGCCTTTACTAGTTACAAAATCTATCTTGTTGATCTTGCCATTTCTACACTTTGAGCATGGCTATGGGAGACAGCGGCTGCATCAGGAATGGACCTCGGCTGACTTCTGTCATTACAGTTTGAAATATAATAAAGAAAAAAGAAAACACCAAAGTAAAGAAAAGAATGCATGTACTGAAAGGCAAACACATGCAGTGTGTGTGTGTGTGTGTGTGTGTGTGTGTGTGTGTGTGTGTGTGCAAGAACTGCTCCACTGTCTTTGGCATTGACTCCCTCCCTTACACCAGTAATTATAAAAAATAATGCCTGTGCAAGACGTGTGTTAGGAGGAGTTTTCACACACTTCGGGTGTATGAAAAATCCTCATAACACACACCTGCAAAGGCATTATTCTTTATGTATTTAAAAATAAAACCAAAAATAACAGTAATGCATCTCTGTCCTCCATGCTTGTTTGGAGGAGTGGGAGCAATGTATAATGTAGGCCATTAGGGCACTAAACACTATAGAGTGTGAGACATGGAGGCATATTACAGTTGCCTCCCTAGTGTAGCCCCAGTACCATCTTGCAGCTCACCGCAGCTCACATTTCACATTGTGGATCATGCAGAGCATGGTTCTACCACCATTCCAGACACCTGACCTAACTTGACTGCTTGTGTACTTCTTTAGGGAGGGTGAGATCAGGGTGTGCAACCCCCTGCACAGGGGTAGAGTGTTAATACCTGGATCCCATGATGTGTGCTGTGTTGGGAGGGGAGCACTTCATGGCTCTTTGAAGCCCTTCACATTCCACACCCACTGAGGGCTTTGAGAATTGGGTCCTTACTTTTCCAAACTTTATGGGATCTGTTGGAGATTAACAATTGAATAATTTGAAAATGGTTTTCCTTTACAAAGATTAATAATATAATACTAGTAGTTAGTATAAAATAGGTACTGGAATGTGCAGTGATTTGTGTGATGTGATTGGCTAACGAGACTCCAGAAGATGCATTAGAATCCCCAATAACAGAACATTTACTAATGGCAAGATAGTTTTAAGAAAGCTTGATGATATCACAACCAAGCTCTGTTGTACTCAGAAAGAAACATTCAAACTGAAACAGACCACACTATGCTTGAACAGCAGTTAATTTACATTGTACCCTGATTTAATTACTTGGCTACAAAAGATATTCATTTTATAAGCAGGATGGCTACAAAAGATATTCATTTTATAAGCAGGATAAGTCACTCCAGGATGTACAGTCATTGATTTATATGAGCTTCTCAGCTGTTGATGGAAATGGGTTTTTGGCTTCATAACAGTGAACCCAAAGTGTGAATGTATCTCAGTATGAATGAACACCCTTTTGGGTCAAATCCCTTATATACTGCAGATGGGGTGATTTCATAGGTCCATATATTCCTTTTGAAAACAGCAGGCATATTTTAGTGATGCTGGCTCATCACTAAAGTCCATGTGTTGCAAATTCAGAACCCTGAACTATAAAAATCGGGCCAATTATATCAAGAGTACCCTGGATATAAAATATAATTAGAAATTCTCATAGAGAAATTTATCATAAAAGTCTTTCAAATGCTATGTGCATTAGGTTCCACCCTTTCCCTTTATTGTGGTTATTTCTGAGTTGAACAAAAGACATGTTTTGGATTACTATAACAGGATATATTCCTGTTGTTAGGCATTTTAGTATTGCCACTTTTCTATACACTTGAAAAATACTAAAATTAAAATGTGCTTTTCTTGGCTGAGGAGCTCAATATTACACATTGAGGTTCCTACAGTAGGTTAGACAAAAAAAAATGCAACATTTTTTTATGATTCAGTCTAATGAAGTATATCAAATTCCCATCTAAAATATTTTCATTGAAAAGGGATAGATGTTAAAAATTCAGATCTCAGTTACCCAGGATAGTATGCCAACTGAAATATAACATCTTAATTCCACTGTGGTTATTTCACATCACACTTTTTTGCAACCACCTAATATTACAGCATGGAGGACTAAAACACTAAGAGGTCAAATGACTTGCTGATGGTTTCATAGTACATGACATTATTTTTGCAGATCCACACTTGTGCTCTAACCACAAGCCCCCCATTGATCACCTTTACAACATTGTATTTTATCTAATATACTGTATTCTTTGGACTGGATTTTTTTTTTGCCACTCAATGTATGTTAAAGTTTTCAGAGAGAATAAATTCATTATTTTCATGAAAAGGGATCCACATTGCCAAGAAGAGGTGGGAGTTTCTGGTGACTGCTAACAGAGAGAATGTATATACAAAAAAAAAATATGTAGCTTCTTAGAGTTTCCCAACAGGAGAACAAAGTGACAATTCCCAGTTGTGGTCCAAGGGTGGTGGATCTGCTAGGAGCAGTGACATTGAAGTAGGTTTTGAAATAAATCATGATGCCATCTCCTTTCTTATATATAGCTTGATCTCATCTTATAAAGCTATGGCTGGGTAAGGTGCATAGTTTGTGCAATAGGCTTGGCTTTAGCCAGATTTCTGAGATTCCAGATATATTAGGCTTAAACTGATTGGCTCAAACAGTGAGCTCCCCAAGACTGGAGCTCAGGCTTCTAATGTTTTTGTAGCAATTTTGAGGCCCTTTACATCCTGCCAATGGGAGTGGGTGAAACTGGTGGTATGAGACATCCTAGGGTGTGGGTTAGGATCAATGTCCCTAGCAACAAGAAGGATTATAAGGCCAATAAGACTAGAAGAGAAAACTTCAAGTGTGTAACTGCTGGACAACACTTCCAGTGGAGTCTCTTTAGGAACATTACAGTCTGATACAGAACTCGAGGGAGGCGAGGATGTACTGAGTATCCCAGCTATTATGGTGGTGAATGAGGGAGTTAGACATAGGAACATCAGTACAATCAGTCAAGACTAAGTAACAGGGGTACCTAACAGGCAAGGAGATGATCACAAGATGAAAGTAAGTAATAATGCAGACAGTTACAATAACAGTGCAGTGAGCCCAGTGTTGCAGTAGGAGGGGCAAATCTTAGTTGAATGTTGTATCCCTCATGAGTGTAAATAGCCTGTGTCGAGAGGTTACAGATCCACCTTATCTAACACTAAATCAAGGACTATGCTCACACTAACTAGGGAAGGGGTTATGTAAGTGGGTTAGTAGCCCCACTAATATTCAAATAGGAACTTTCACAGACTACTCACTTAACCAAAATGGGCACATACAATTTGTCAATATAGGGAGGAATGGAACTACTAAGTTCTGTGCTTTACCAATATAAGGAGAGTGGGCTTCATTAAATAGTTGCAGCAAACCTGGTTCAAATCTTAAAAAATTAGGGCCACCTATATAGGGTGTAACTAAAGATTGTGATGAACCAAGAATTACAGACTACAAATATTTGGGTCACTTAGATAGGTTGTATGTAGAGCCACAGTAGCAACCACATGTTAAACAAACTCTGGCCAGAGCCAGTATGGCTACAGGCAAGCTAACAGAGGAACATGAGTTGATCCTTATGGTGTGATGTGGTGGCTTCCAGTCTGCTACTGGTGAATAGGTGGAGAAGAATGTACTGTAGATACTGCTGCTGGCTCCAGAGGGTGAAGGAGGTGTGAAAAAAATCCCAGCCCAGCTTGTTGTCTGCTGGAGAAGGAGGATTAAATTGAATTTTAATAGCACACAGAACTGAACTCTGGTGGCACAGTTCGCCATGTCCAAGATGGCCAGCAGAGTTCAGTGCAGATGCATGAGTCATCACACATTCACAGAAAACTCTGGTGGCCATTTTGGACACAGCAGAGAGTGCCTTGTTCTACCAACTGGACTTTTAAATAGTGCAGTGAATGCTCAGTTATTGCCTTTCACCTACACTATTTAAAAGTCTGGTTAGTACCCAGTAATCTTCCTTTTCTCTACTGTGTTTGCAAGATGATTGCAGGGCTGTGCCCACTACAGCTGTAAAAAACAACCTAATTCCTAATAGGACTTTCATAGCAATGATTTAATTCTTATCATATCTTTGTTTGTAATAGTACATGGGTCAGTAAGCAGTCATACAAGGTCTGTTGCACCTCGAGTAGTATGTCTGACCACCAGTTGACTTCATAGATAATGTTCATGGCAAATGCCCTTATACATTGTGGCCCTTTGTGCACTACCACACAGCATGGATGCCCACTTGAGTGCCATAGTACAATTTGAAGCAAGCTAGTCACCTCTCTCTCTCTCCCCCATTCACAGTTGCCACATGATTGGTGCATGGCAGTTCAGCTCTTCCTGGAGGTATGGCAATCTGCCTGACTGCAATACAAATGGATGGCAGCATGGGATTTCCAGTGTAGCAGATGCCAGTGGGGGAGAAGAGATGAATGCTTCTGCCTTTCTTGACCCTTTCTGAACTGGCTGGAGTGTCTGAAATGTCACTGATCACACCAGTGCTATAGCAGTCAATGCCTTTATTTGAGTTGGTGTTTTTCCTGTGGACCCTTTTTCTCATTCAATTTGTAGTGAGGTAGGACCTGCCTTCCCACTCACAGACACCACCAATTTAGTCACAGCAGTCCAGCTCCTCGGTGTGCAGTACCTCACCCAGTCAAATGAAACTGGCACGTTATAGAAGAATGTTATGTTCACTATAAAAATGACTGACAAGAGGGCACCATTGTGTTGGACACAGATGCATACAACACAGAAGTGTTATAGCAACTAGTTAATTAACATTTTTGTAAATGTTTGGCATATCCTCCTACCACCATGTTTAAAAATACATTGTGGGTTTTATTGAAAATGCTTGCACTAATTTATTTCTACCCATATGGTTGATTTCATGATAAATAAGAACCTTGTGCTCTCCACAATCTACAATCTCCCAAATATATACAGTAAAGGTCAAAACACTTGTAAATCACCCAGGGAGACAAATGGAGACCATAGGGTCACTCAAAGAGTCTGTGTCCATTTTTGTGCATAACTGCTTGAAACCATTGGGTATCACAAATGTCATCTTATGTGAGGGACCCAGATAATATATTGCACATTTTGGAGCAACTGCAATAGGAGGAAAACATGCTCCTGAGCGCCCTTAATGTGTAAGCTTTATATACAGATATTCCACATGAGGGTGACCTGAGAGCAATAGCTTACTACTTTAGGGAAATGGGGAATCACACACCAGCTATAGTGGATTTACTGCCCAACTTAAGAAGTTTATTTTTACTTGCAGCATCTTTTTTTTTTCTTAGCCAGCATTATTTACTGATCCAGGGTAAAGCGATGGTTTTGTCTTTAGTCCCCAGTTAAGCTAATCTATTTCTAGGCCCGTTGGAAGAGGAGGGAGTCCAGGAAGGGGAGGTCAATAATTATCTGAAAACAATTGACCTACACTGCCGCTTTATGCAGTAGATAACACATTGAAGGTATGATGATGGACAGAGGACTAATTTAGTAGATCATGGGTTATCTGGAGGCCTCTAATCCAAGTTTGTGTTTTTTTTTTTTTTTTGTGAAAAGCAGTCGAACCAATGTACAATTCCTGGATCTTAATACTATGAAGGGTCCTGGAAGGTCTATAATTATATATTTGTATGCAAAACCCAAAGATACCACCTTATTCCTACTTGCATCTAGCCACCAATCCCCACCTCCATCAATAATATTCCCAAGAGCATGTTTTCCTGGGTCCATTGTAAAGATGGCTCTCACCGATGTCCTCCTGTCCAGGGCGAGCTGGATGTTCCTAACTACTTTTACTAAAGCGGAGGTGGTACCATGCTTCTGCCTAAAGCCTGATTGGAAGGGGTTGATTTTATTTTGTGTTTCCAAAAACTCTTTTATTTGAGCCACTACTAGCTTTTTGAAAATCTTTGAAACTTTAGTCAGAAGAGAACTGGGCCTATAATTTCCCATATCAGTTTTCGATCCATACTTAAAAATAGGTACCACTTTAGAATGCTTCAAGGCTGCTGGCCAGCCAGTGCAGGAGCATGGTGTCCATCTGTGGCACCGGTGACCAGGGTTCAAGAACAGTTTTGGGATGTTAGTGTGTTGGTCAATGGCAGAGAGATTGAGCATTTTAGAGAATGCTCTCCTTCTCCAAGGGAAGGGGGATAGAGTGTCCTGCTCACCGTGCACCCTTGGCAGAGGCTGGGAGCACCACTGTGCTGGTGCCATCACTCTTAAAGTTTTTGGCTGGTTCTGGAACCCTAATACTTAATACAGTTAATAGGGGCCCTGAGGTGTTTCTCTTTTAGCATAGGAGATTTGTGTCTTGCAGTTATGGGTTTGAGGATTGCAGTGGGAAACTCAACAGTTCCTGCTGCTCAAAATTGTGGTGCTGTTATACCACAAAGAACCTATACTGTAAATATATATATCTATAAAAAAAAAGTTTTACCAAAAACAATACAACATTAATTGCAAACAAATAATTAAAGTATGCAAATCCCCCTTTCAGTTGTGGTGGACTGAACAGACCAGCAATTTGCATGAGAGCTCAACTGCACAGAGAATGATGAAAAGGGAATTTCAAAAATCCTATAGTCTGATGGGCAGGTATACGTCAGTGATTTATAGTAGGATGCAGAATTTGGAATTTCGCCAGTGAAATTAATGTGGAATGCCCATTCTGCTGGTGGAATTTTGCTGGTTATTCTGTGGAATTCTGCCTGCTGTGATCCATGGAATAATATTCCATGGAAATTTTTTTTTTTTTTTGTAGAAAATCATTCTGAGACCATTTCCACTGAAAATATTGAGATCCGCAGAATAAAATTCCATGGCAATTTTGCAGAAAAACTCATTCTTCATTTTTCTGCCTTGGAAGCCCGTTGTTCCATTTCCGGTGAAATCTGGCAGTATTTTAGTGGATTTCAAAAATTATGTGAAATTTTGTTCGGCCAGAATTTTTTTAATTCCACACAGTACTAATGAATTATTTTATGTTTTGTTTACTTGTTTTGTTTACTGAGAAAGGAGGGCTAGGAAATATGTTCCTGTTTTAAACCTTATCTTAGGGTATGAGGGGTACAGTTACTATTAACTGATATTGAACTGGGATTAGTTGGTGGTTGTTTTAGCTTATGGGGGAAATTATCCTGTGCATTGGAAATCCCTCTCATCTGTTGCAGACAGGGACCATGAACTCTTTTATATCCACTGAAATGGGCAGTGAAGACCTTGATTTATTGTCTCATCTGAAAGATGACACTTTACAACAGCAAAGTATCTCCATAACACCATACAGGAGCATCTGTATGCTAATTTATAACCAAGGATTTTGCCCACTGCAGAGCAATCAACACCCCTTCTTACAGCACCTTTTGTTTGTTGGAGTTTTCATGTCTGTCTACAGAAACCCAGAGGAAGGTCAAGTGTCTTGGACAAAGTGCTGGAGAGTTTGCTTGTGTATCTTAGCTCTGGCATGAATACCAGTGGTGTTTAGCAAAAAATGCTTTTTTTATTTGCATTTGAAACAAGTGCAGTTGTTTTCTCTTGTGCAGCCTACATATTTCTCTTTTCTGTCTACAGGACAGGCCTGACTCTTCTCAACTTCTGAGAACTGATGGGATCAGGCTGCAGGGTGTTAATGTGAAGTGATGTTTTTCAGCCTCTAACATGTCTAGGTGTATGCCACCCATTACGGTGGGGTGATATTTATCTTCCACTGGAAATATTCTTACAAAATTATGATTTCACTTCCATGAAATTTTGCAAAATTTCACAGAAAAAATTAATGAGCTTCTCCAAAATTGTGATTTCACTTATTTACATCTAATTTAAAAAGTATTTGTCCAAACTGCACATAATTAGGTGTGACAACTCTACCAGTGTCCAATCAGATGTATACAACATTTTCAATATCTATATTTAAAGGTGACTGAGATATAAGCCTCAAAAAATGCAGAAACCTTAAAATATTGTTTCACAATTATGTAAACAATAGTTTTAAGCCTCTATAATTTTAAAACTAGAGAACAGAATATCACCAATATTGTTAGGTTCATTTACCAAAAATATTAGGCTTTAGGCCACCTCTGTGGTCCAGCAGCAGAGCGTCATGCTGCCATATTGACATCCTAGATTTGGAAGCAAGCCTACAAAGTCACCTTAGAGGCAGGTCATGGCCAAGACAGATGTCACTCAGCAGTAGGGATGGGACAAATAGTACTTTTTCCTGTTCGGATGAATACTGATTAATTGATGACACTACTCACTGAATAATGAATACGAATATGAATAGTGTTACATCACAAAACAAAAAAGTGAAGCTAATACCACTGAAAATGTAGTGGGTCCAGATGGTGGTGGTGGTGGGTAGCTTAAAGAAGTAAAGTTGCAGCATGCCAGCACCATTTCACATATACACACGCATTTGCAAAGTATCTGGCCATTAAGGCAGTAGTTTTGACACATGACCATTTAAAGGGATTCCTCTGAAAGGTACAAGCATAACTTTATTTTTTAAATACAAAGATCCTTGACCACATAACTTCAGACTCCTAGCTAATAGTTCACATGGTTATTTTTTTCAATGTCCTAGCCTTTTCTTCTGTTTGGGTCAGATTTCAAGTTACCAGTGTTCTGTATCTGTTTTTCTGTCAACTAGGACAGGCATGAGTGGCTCTGAGAGGGGATTCTTTTTTTACAAATCTTAAAGATCTGTGACCATGTTTCATCTCACAGCAGATGCAGTTTAGCTGCTGAGAACAGGCTTGGTGCTTATGATCGTATGATCTTTACAGAGGTCCAAAATTAGAAAATCTTTGTTTGACAAAGTCAGATTTCCTCAGCCTCTAATTTTCAGATTAAGTGACTCATGGCAAGGCAAAGCAAAATTTATTTAAAAGACGCCCAATCGAGGGGGTCACGTGATGCAGGGCAGCTAGAGGCAGCACTTCTGTGGAGCTCCCATCTACCACTCTCTTATATACCGCTTTTTTCCCCTACTTTGACCAAAAGTGAGCAGTGGTTTCTTATTTTAAGTCTTGTCATCACAATCGCACTCACGGAGTGGTTTTTGGGCTAAATCTAATACAGTTATTGGCCCGTAATAGCGATGGAAGCGGAGATGAAGCCGGCTGGCATGAAGCACACCCCACCATCAACTCCTGAGAAATCTACCAAAAAATCTAAGAGTCAAGGTTTGGGGACTACCCCCAAATTAACCTCATCCAGTGCTCCCCTGATTCCTCTTACCAAGGATCGCTTTCTCCAAGAGTTGTTACCATTCAAAGAAACGTTGGAGGATATTTCGGTGGAGCTAAAATCGCTGTGAGGGGACCATAGCACGTTAATGACCAGAATGGGTAATTCAGAGACAAGAGCCTTCTCTCTGGAGAAATGGAGGGAGAAGACAGACCCAGAGATCATTCAGATGAGACAGCAAATTACTACACTCCAGCTAAAAGCAGAAGATCTAGAAGGGAGAAGCCAGAGAAATAATTTGTTGATTCTAGGCCTCCCAGAAGCTGAGGAAGGCACAGACATTATCCTTTTCCTCCAGAAGTTCTTAATTAAGGTTGTTGGTCAGTCTCCCCTCAATCTCCAATACCATATAGAGCAGGCTCTTCACTCCCTTCGACCAAAACCCACATCTGGTACATCACCAAGACCTATCATTGTTAAGTTTCTAAGTTTTCTGGAGAAGCAGCATGTCCTGGCCAAAGCAAGGGATCTACAAGCAATACTGTGGAGTGGCTCTAAACTACATATCACCCAGCACCTCCCTTATGAAACACAGCAGAAACTATCAGCTTTTCACCCAATGGTCAGCAAGCTGATTCCTGCTGGCATTCGGTATAGAATGAACTATCCAGCCAAGCTACAGGTGTCCATCGATGGGTCCTGGCACTCCTATGAATCTCCGGATCAAGCTCTTAATGACCTTAAGCTCAGGCTACCAAACCTGTTTAAATCTGGCTGACCATCTACCGCAATGGTAGATTGTTAATTGTCACTTGTAGAAGGGAGGTTATATTCTCACCTGTTTGTTGGGTTTGTTTCCCTTTTCTGTCTCTTTTGGTTTCCTCGTTGGTGGGATGTGGTGGATGGATAGGCCAGAGAGCAGCCTAGCAGGCCTATGGCCTGTCCAGGGAAGTGTGAGCTGTTTTGCCTGGTGAGAGGGTGGGAACCTTTGTTCTAGTCTGTGTTCCCATAGGCCATTAAGCGGACTGGATATTCTGGTTTCCTCAGCTTTTTCGGTCCTCCGGCCTTTTTGCTTGTTCCTTTAAGGGCAGAAAGTGCCCTGGGACCTTTGGGAATGCAGCGACTCAGAATTGGGTCTTGGAGATACCTACCCTCCAGGTTTACGCCAGACAGAGCAGGACAGCCCTAACCGACGCTCTCCATAGTAGTGCCTCATAATTTCAAGTAGCTTCAAACACCCAACTCACAATTTGTTTTACTGTTTTGGTAATGGTTGAGGGAACAGGGTTTCCTATTAATAGCAAGGTTTCCACTGTCTATCTTCCGATTCCTGATCTTTCGATGGTGTAATAGGGTTTATTCTGATCCACCTAAGGAGGTTGGGGGGAAGGGGAGCTCCGGGATGGAGTTTGCTCTTGGGGGTCAGCATTGCACACCAAAGAGAGGGATGGGAGGCACCTTTCTTGAGGGGCTTTTTGATTTTGGTGCTCTTGTTTTTGTCCTGTTGTCAAGGTTTGAGATAAAGAGGCCCATACTCTATTGGCACTGTCACCTGGGTACAGAACCTGCCTCCCAATGGAAGGGGGTCTATGGGTTTAGGGTCTCCGATTCAAAGTTTAAGGAAATTCCTAAATTTCAGGTACCAACTGGGAGACTTTTTGTATATAGTTGGAAGGGATTGGGGGAGGTGGGTTCTGGGACACAGCTGTGTTTCCTTCCCCTCGCTCGGTTTGGGGATGTTATTCCATGGTTGAAGATATTCTTACTTTTGCTAATTTTTATAGGTACTGATGAGAGGTGGGGAGGACAGGGGGTCTAGATGCGAATATTTCATGGGATTGAAGGGGGGAGGGGGATGTACCTTTTGAGATGGTTTATCTTTTCACTGATGCTTACTCTCTTTCTTTACAAATATAAATCACATGGCTATGGTGTTGTTTAAAATTGCCACATGGAATGTCAGAGGTGCCAGAGATTTGTCCAAGAGATACCAGGTTCTCAAAAATTCTGCCCTTTTGAATATTGACATTCTTCTGATGCAGAAGACACATTTAACGACATCGAAGATTAGTGGGCTATGCCGGCAGGGGTATTCCCAGATTTTTGCTTCCTGTGGGTCATCAGTGAGTAGAGGGGTGGCTATATTGATGAAAAGACACATCCCATTTCTGTCAGAAGAGTGCCTAGTGGACCAAGATGGCAGATTCGTCCTAGCTAAGGGCACTTTAAATAATGTCAGGGTGGTATTAGGTGCTATCTACGGCCCAGTGGGAGGGGATCCAGACTTCCTCATGAGACTAGCTGACAAATTGAGTGGTTTCCTGCCTTCCCTGATAATACTCGGGGGGGATTGGAATATTGCTCTGTCTCAGGACTTGGATAAATCCGATAGGCCATTAAACCCACCTTCCCCTTCACAGCTTGCCCTAAGGGATTTCATGGATCTATTGGGGCTATGTGACCCATGGTGTTTGTTTAATCCTTCTGGCAACTTTTTTCCTTTTATTCCCAAGTTCATCAGTCATGGTCCAGAATCAATTTCATTTTAGTTAGTAATATTCTTTTGTCCAGTATTTCACAGACGGGAATAGAGTCAATTGTTATATCTGATCATTCTGTGGCATGGATCTCGATTTCTCCCGATTCACAAGCTCAAAGAGATTCCTCCTGGAAATTAAACACTCAACTTTTAAAAGAGGAACACACAGTTTCTCATATTAAATCATTGATTTTGTCCTTTATTGATATTAGTTCAGGTTCAATCAAGTGAGAAGACCTGATTTGGTGCTTTTTTAAATGTTTCATCAGGGGGAATTTATTAAGCAAGCGTCCAGAATGAAGAAACAGAGAGAGGTAGAATTCTGGCACTGTCAAGCCAAATCAGGCATGCAGAAAACACCTTATCCTCGACAACTTCCCAGACGGACTTAGAAATCCTAATGAAACTCAGGAATGAGTACTCAGACCTGCTAAGAGAAAAGGCGGAGTATGCTATCCTCAAGACCAAGGCTTGCTATTTTGACCAAGGGGATAAACCAGGCAGGATGTTAGCCCTCCATTTGCAGGAGGTAGAGGGTTCGAGATGGAACCCTGCTTTATCTTCCCCAGATGGCTAGCTCAAGACTTCCCCTCGGGATATTTCCCAAACTTTTGAATCTTTTTATAGGGACCTTTACAGCATTGGTCCTTCTCAACCTTCCCTTTCCCAAATTGAACAATTCTTGGATGGCCTTCATCTCCCCTCCCTGCAGGCCCATCAGCGTGAGCTTTTGGTCTCCCCTATTACTTTGACGGAGGTGGAGGAAGCGATCAGGGGTCTAGCTGTGGACAAATCTCCAGGTCCTGATGGCTTCCCTTCTAATTTCTACAAAGTTTTTTGTAAGGAGATTGCCCCCCTTCTCTTTAAATTGTTTGAGTATATGTTTACCTCTGACCTCCTAGATCACTCTTTGCTGTAAGCCACAATTGTCTTGATTCTGAAGCCGGATAAGCCTCAGAATGACCCAGCCAGTTACCGCCCAATTTCATTACTAAATTATGACATGAAAATTCTAACTAAAATGTTATCCCTTAGAATTAAGCAGATTTGGGCTAACTTGTTGAGTCCCGAACAAGTGGGGTTTGTGCAAGGCAGATCCTCTGCTGATCATTTACGTACCCTCTCGCACATTTTCCAGTCTGCCCAAGATTCCCAGGCTCCCATGGTCTTAGTCTCATTAGACGCAGAAAAAAGCTTTTGATAGAGTTCACTGGGAATTTCTCTGGGCCACCTTTAAGAAAATGGGCTTCCTGGATATGTTTATCCAATGGATTTGGATGGTACATAAGTTTCCCACTGCTAGAATTTATTGTAATGGGGTCTTTTCTTCTCAATTCCCTTTATTTACTGGCACTCAACAGGGGTGCCCTCTGTCCCTTTTCCTGTTTAACCTATATTTAGAACCTCTCCTGCTTAGCATTAAAAGTTCACCCCAGGTTACAGGATGCTCAGTGCATCAACAAATTTTGACCCTTTCGACTTATGCTGATGATATCCTTCTGCATTTGGCTAACCCAGAACTCTTTTTTAACACACATTTTACAAATTATTGCCCAATTTGGTAAGGTGGCCAACTATAAGCTGAATCTATCTAAATCAGTCATATTCCCGTTAAATGATAGTAGACCTCATGCCAACTTTTCCCAGTTCGGTATGAAATGGTCTTCCTCCTCATTTAAATACCTAGATATATACCTTACTAGAGACTCTGAGGCCTTCAGAAAACTCAATTTGGATGACCTAGTCTCAAGGATACAGCAGGACTTTTAGAGATGGTCCGCCCTCCCTCTGTCACTGTGGGGTAGTATAAGTATTATTAAGATGAATGTGTTACCCAGGGTTTTTTACCCATTAAATTTACTGAATATTTAACTTTCCACATCCTACTTTCAACAGCTCCACTCTGCTATTTCCAAATTCATTTGGTAGGGCAAACAGCTCAGGCGGGCCTTTTTAAAGTCTAATCTACCTAAGGAAAGAGGTGGACTTCGTCTCCCTAATTTTATGTTATATTACTGGGTAAGTCATTTGTCCAAAATGGGGAGGTGGTATGAGGAAAGGTCTGATGTATACCTTCCTATATGGCTGCAGCTGGAGAGAAGGATTCTGGATAAGTATAATCTTCAGTTATCCAGAGTCTTCTATTACATGACTTCCGCCTTACCTTCTCACTTACAAGGTAGTGTCATAGGGGTTTCTATTAAGGTGCTGACTCAGTGCTGAAACTTTTTCAATATTGCATTTAAAAAAGATACGGCTCAGCCTCTTACTTTAAACCCCAACATCAGAATTGGTGGCACTCCGATTTCTTTAGATTGGCTTCCTCAGCTACAAGACTGTTGTGTGGAAAGCCTTTTTTCTCAGGACTCCCTTCTCTCCTCAGTTGAGATTATGAGTAAATTCAAAATACCTCAGAAATTTATTTTTAAGGTTTTTCAGTTGAAACATCTCATGGTTTCTATTTTTGGCCCCACATTTAATTAATCTCAAGTCAGGCCTATTCTAAACTAGATACAAGAATATGCAAATCAGCCCCATAGCATCTCTAAGATATACTCTTACTTATTAGATGCTAAACATCCTGATCCCCTTAGTGGTTCTAAAATCTGGGCTACTCTTCTGCCAGACTCCCCCTTGATTTGGGGTCAGATGTGGAAGGACATGCCTAAATACCTTACCCAAGACAGACACAGACTTATCCAATACTACATCCTAAATAATCTATATTACACACCAGTCAAGCTGGCTAGATTAGGTAGATTGCCTTCGAATACCTACACAAGGTGTGGCATTGCTGAAGGGAACCTGGTACACATTCTTTGGCACTGTGACAAAGTGGCTCCTTTATGGTATTCAATTCAATCTAAGCTGGATCCCCTTCTGGGATGAAGAGATTTGTTTACTATTGAAGTTTGTATTTAAGGGAAGCTTGCTAATATTCAGGTTCTGGAATGCAGGTTCCATATGGCCTTAATTTCGATAGCAGTTGAAAGACTAGTTCTTAGACATTGGATGGACCAATTAGTCATATTGTATGAGGAATGGATCAAAGAAATATCTCTTTGCTTCAAGACTGAAAAACTAATAGCAAGCTCTCGGAACTGTTTGACTTCTTTTAACAGGAAATGGGGCAAATTGTACTCTCTTTACTTGCATTAAGCTTTATGTATGTACACCTCTGACTGTTTGATTTGTATTACCTTCTCTTGATGCTGTTTACTGTATATAGACTAGCTTTTGGTATATGTCTTAAGAGAGTTTTTCCAACAAGCACATCTCTGGGGGTGGAGGGATCTATGAGTGGGGGAGTGTGGGGTGACAATGGGGGTGCGGGATTTGTTTTCTCTCTAGGGTTAAGGTTTCACAATACATTCCAGAGGTAATTTTGAATTTAATTCCTTTTATTTTTGTTGTCCCTGATACTAGCCCATGCTCTTTAATGTCAAAGGCTGGTTTGTTTTGCTAAAACTCAATGAAAAATATTGAATTTCAAAATAAAAATAAAAGATGCCCAGTCACAGAGGTTCTGGGTGCCGTACAGATAAATAGACAGATTTTTCAAAATAGAATCAATAAAAACATAAAAAAACATAAGCATAATTAATTAACCCCACATAAAAACATTTCCCATACATAAGCTAAAAACATCAAATTTCAATAACTGTAATCAGATCTGTAAATGGAACAGATTAATCCAGAAAGGCCTGGGTGAATAGGAGGGCCTTATGGAGGGCCTTAAGGTGGGCCTTGAATACCTCCAAAGTAGGGGCCCCTTAACCCCAAGGGGCAGTAAATTGTACAGGATGGAGGCGGCGACACTAAAAGCTCTGTCACCAGCTGATTTCAGCCTCATCCTGGGAATCGCCAGGAGGCCCCCACAGGTGGAACAGAGAGGGAAAACTGAGAAAGCAGGTGCTAGCAGGTCTAACAGATAACCAGAGCCCTGACCATGTAGGGTCTAATAGGTGAGAAGACCCACTTTAAAGATGATCCTCCACCTGACCGACAGCCAGTGCAGCTCATGCAACACTGTTGTAATATGGCATAATTTTGGCTGCTCAGTAAGTAACCAGGAAGTTGTGTTCTGCACTAACTGCAGTCTGTGGAGAGATCCTCCCGCAACCCTGAGGTAGAGTGCATTACAGTAGTCAAGACTTGATGTAACTAAGGCATGCACCAAAGTGGGGAGGCCCAGAGGCAGAACAAGGGGCTTTATCCTGGTGACATTTCTGAGATGGAAAAAAACAGGAGTGGATGGTGGAAGATATCTGCTCCTCCATTGTCAGACTCCTATCCAGAATGACACCAAGATTTCGCACCCTAGAGGAGGCCTTCAATGGAACAGATCCCAGAACAAGTCCAGTCTCTGATTCAGAGGCCATTTTGTCACACACTCTGTTCAACTCCACCACCAACACCTCTGTGTTATCGGGGTTCGGTCACAACCTGCAATAGGGCATCCAGTCGTTGATCTCAGCAAGGCAGCTGTTTAGCACATCTATCGTGTGAGGTGTTCCTGGGGCAAAGAATAAGTATAGCTGGGTATCATCAGCATAGCAATGAAAACCCAAGCTATACTTCCTAATGATCCCTCCCAGGGGTAGCATATACACTATGAACAGCATTGGGGCTTGCACTGACCCCTGAGGTACTCTGCAAGATAGGGGGCTGGGGTGGAAGAGAAATTCCCCATCATGACTCGTTGCCTCCTGTTGGTGAATAAAGACTCAAACCAGCAGATGAAAGTGCCGGTGAGTCTGCAGAGTTCCCTGAGGTGGTCAAGCAATACACAATGGTCCACAGTGTCAAATGCTGAAGAGATATCAAGGAGAACAAGAATTATCCCTTCTCCTTGATCTCTGGCCCTGAGGATCTCATTCTGCATCCAAATCAGTGTGGTTTCTGTGCTATGCCTCACCCAAAACCCCAACTGGAAGTGTTCATATAACTCATGGGTCACAAGGTGCTCCACCAACTGAAGCATCACTTCCTTCTTCACAATCTTCACCAAACAGGGAAGGTTGGAGATAGGTCAGTAATTTGCCCTAACCTCCGGGTCCAAAGATGGTTTCTTTAGGAGTGGTCTTACCAATGCCTTCTTCAAGGCATCAGTAAAGACCACCTCAGACAAGGAGCAATGGATGATCAGAGCAAACACCTGGCCAACTGCATCAATGCATCTCATCAAGAAACATGTTGGCACTGGGCCCAGTTTGCAAAAAGTGTTCTTCAGATTGGCCACCACCCCATGACCTCACTTACCTCCACTGGTCTAAACTCCCCCCAACCAGGTGAAGTGCACTCAGAACACTTTGGGCAACCACTGCCAGCTATGGCAATGCTGAATGGAGGAACTCCCTGCCGGATACCAGACACTCTGTCTGAGAAGAATTGAGCAAGCTCTTTGTATTCAGCATTAAAAAAAAAAACCTTCTTCATCTGTAGACAGGCTGGACAAAGTAGCATGTCCACAGTCTGAAAAAGTGCAGCTGGTCGGTTCATATGTGACAGATTCACCTGCTTATCTGCTCTGTTCTTCTGCCTCTCATTCAGGTACAAAGCCTGGTGCTTCATGATGATCAAGATTGCTGAAAGAGAGGGGGCGGGCAGAAGCACAGAATCCCTACTCACAAATTGTTGCACCCATACTGATGAAAACATTAGTAACACTCAACTGCAGAAAGGATATTGCAGTTTAACAGAATACCACACTATATACTGGCTTTGTACTCACTTTTTGTTTTGAGTCAAAGCACTACACTTCAAGTCAGGTGCTCCAGTGCCTACCCTGTTCTCAGACTCTGGTTTTCAGATTAACTCACTCATGTATCACAGTTCACCTGTTTACTGGCTCTATTCTCCTGACTTCTGTTTAGGTACAAAGCTTTGTGCTTCATGGTGATCAAGACTGCTGAAAGGGAGGGAGAGGGAGGAAGTCAGTTCACACATTGTTAGGTAGCTCCTTATGGTCACGCAGTGCCATTAACACCTCCATAGCTCCAGTCAAATAGTGTTAAGAGGTATTGAGGAGGTGTTAGAGAGGCTCATCAACATCTTTCTCAGTAGATCGTGAGTTGCATAGTATACTGTACTGTATTCAATTATCAGTTATTTTTTTGAATTTGATATTCAACCAAATACAAAAAGTGGAGTGAGGTCACGATTCATATAAGAAGTGAATATGAATTGAAGAGTCACTTCATCTCTAATCAGCAGTTTATCTCAGTTTCAAAGGATTGGTAGCAGGTACCACCAACACAGCCACCCCTGTAGCTGGACCAGGAGCTTGCTTCTGCTGCAGCGGAAGCTGTGTCTGTGCAAGGCTGATAGGGTCACCATCACCACCAGGGGAGATGGGATGAAAAAATGTGGAAGAAAAACCTGGTAGTTAGCCTGATCAAGGTATATACCTGTGAACAGGGTATAGCCTTGAAAGATGTGTTGATAGCAGGGAGAAGAATCTCTATGGAAAAAAAGAGGCTATGTGTGTCAGCTCTGTACTCTCTTACTCAAAGGCTGGCCAAGTCACGAGCAGCCAAAGATTATAAAATAACTTAAGTAATTAAATATGAATTTAATGAGTTTTTTTGAAATTGTTGGATGTTGTCACACTTTTGTCAAAATTTTGTGGAAGGGGGGTCCCAAGGGAAATCACCAAAGTTTTAATCCAGTGTTCAAGGTTGAGTGAACCAATGTTGCTAGTTTATAAAGTCAAAAAGATATATAGTCTTTCAAGCAAATACAAGCCAAAATACCACCAGTGTCTTTTCCTACAGTTCTATTATTCATCATCTAATATGACAGGCCCCAATGTTTCACCTATTTAAGCTACTTCTGGTGAACTATAGGACAAAAATAAATTATGTTTAATATTCATTCTTAAACAAACATGTATCTAACCTTTTATTTCGAAAGAATTTTCTAATTGGAGCCATGGCTATGAGCCCCAGTTTGATCAATTATTATACTGTATACATGGTTGTTTATGACAATAAATCTTTTTTATTTCACAAATATTGTTCCCACATTTGTTAACAATACCCAGCCAGCTTTACTAACATATTGTGTCAATAGGATACTACCTGTCTTTTATTTGGGCCAATCAGCTCTTGTGACTGCCTTTGCCTTTTGCCAATATACAAACCTTTCTGAATGTTTTTTTTCTTTCAAAAAGACAAAATCAAATTTGTATCTCCCATTATTGGGGAATAATATTGGGGTCATTTCATAAAAGGCTGTTTACCTTATATATTTCTTGAGCAAATGCTTAAAATTCCACTAAGGTCTATTACATCAAGACATGAGCAAAGTTGGCAAACTTTGCTCTGTGGATTAATCCATGAATCTGCAGAATTTTCTTAATTCCACATGGTGAAGTTATGCAGCAAAGAGCAGAATTCTGCCTGCAAAGTGAGGAATTTCCCTAAAATTCCACACTTCATGGGTAAAATTTCATCATTTGGGGGTGAAATTTTCGCACTTTGTGGTGGAACGTTGCCATTTCAAAGTTTCTTAAGGTTGGGAAAACTTCATGGAGCTCTGCGGAGGCAAATTTCGGCCATTTATGAGAAATTTGCTTACAAATTTAAACTTTGCTTCTTGTCTATTACAGCTACACTTGTGCTTGCAAAGCAAAGTAAAATATTAGACTTGATAAAGTAAATGAAGCTCCATATATATAACACAGAATATTCTATTACTGTTATAAGACCCATCTTGTGTTTCTACAAATGCTTTAAAAATGTACCTTTAAAAGTTCAATGATTTCTTGCTAATGTGATTGTCATGCCATTTTCCTGTAGAGAATAAGAAGTGCATTTTAAATTTCAGTGTTCCTGTCACTGCTATTTACTTTGAGAGTGATAGTATATAAAAATTAAATTGTTCTGTTTTATTTCTTGCTCTTTTACTACATCTTGATTTAAATGACTAAGCAGTGATCTTTGCTACTACATGCAGTGTTCATGCATCAGTATTCCTTAATGCATTCAAGCCTCTTACTGAAGTACTCACAGTAGCTACTTAATGCTCAGCTCCAGTGAGTGGAGTCAAGTGTGGAACGGAGGCGATGCGGGCAGAGGCAAGCAGTGTCTGCTGGCGTCTGCCATGGGAGACGGGGAAACAATGCAAGAGTGTACTTACTGCCCAAGTGAAAAAGTGAAACAACAGAGAACAAATATAAGTATACTAATAATATAAAACAAGAGGTTGGATACAATGGATAGAAAAGACCCGGCAGAGGAACTACTCGTATTGTTATATCAGGAAGGTACGTTAATTCAATGTCAGAAATGTAAAATGTATGCAGAAACAACACCACAATTAAGTACAAAGTCTTTTATTTGTATAAAATGTAAAGCATATCTCACTGTCCAAGTGAAGTTAAATGCACTTGAAAGGGAAATAACAGAATTGCAGACAGGAAAAGAGCAGAACATAACTCAAACAATGACCATAGTAGGAAACAATAGACATAAAGGAAAAAAGGGACGATCTGAAGATTTGGACTGTAGTGGCACAGAGCATAATTTTAGATGAACAAAAAAGGGAAAAGAAGATGAAAGTTGTGAAGATAGAGACCAGTGGCAAGAGGTTAATAACAGAAAGAGAGTAAAAAAGGGTAGAAGGGCAGAAATAAACACATTACCAACACACAACAGATTCCAAACATTAGAGGATCTAGAAACAGAAGGAAATTAGTTTAACACATCAAAGAAGAGGAATAATAAAGAAATGATGGTGATGGGGGACTCATTAATTTAGAAATTGTGAGGAGGATAAAGATCACAGAATGGTGCTGTTATCCAGGAGCTAAAGTCAGAGATATTGCATACATGGCAACAGCAGTATTAAGATCTAATAAAAGCAACTCAATTATTACATTGCACATTGGGTCAAATGATTTAGGATATAACCATGAAAAGGATATTTGCCATGAATTAATGGATGTAGCAAGAACACTGAAGGGAATGGGGGCAGATGTGATAATCTCCCGGATACTGCCAATATTCAGGGCTCAGAAGGAAAAGAATGATACAATACATAGAATTAACACTAGTATGAAGAACTGGACCAAAAGAAAAAGTATTCAGTTTATTGACTCATGGTTGTGTTTTAAGAACAGAGCACATCTTATAAAAAGAATGGACTACATTTAAATGAAAAAGGGACTAATATATTAGCAAGGTTAATAAAAAATCACATGGAGGTTTCTCCTTTAAATCAATTACCCAAGGAAACATGGTATGCACCTTAGACTTAGAAGAGACTGAAAAGGGGAAATTAATACAGAACGTAGGAAGAGAAAGTAAAAAAAGTAGTAAAGATCACTTAAAATGTATGTTGTGCAATGCTAGAAGTCTAAAAAACAAAATGAATGAGCTTCAGACTTTTGCTGTACTAGACCACAAATAATGATATATTTTTAATAACAGACATATGGTGGAAAAATACTGAAGAAAGGGGCAGTGCTTTACCTGGATTTAATTTACTCAGGTTGGACAGAACGAACAAAACAGGGGGAAGGATTGCTATTTTTATAAATGAACAGACAGTAGCAGTGGATATAACACCTTTAATTACTGTAAAAAGCATGAATTAGAGAATGAAACTATATGGATTCGTCTAAATATTATACAACAAAAATGTATATATTGGGTTTGTATTATAGACCACCAAACATGAAAGAAGAGATGCATTTAAGACTTCTAGAAGAAACAAACCTTGCCGCTGAAATGGGACCATTGATACTGACAGGTGATTTTAACCTGGGTGATATAAATTGACAGAGTAACGAGGCTAGTAGTAGAGAAGGTATGATGCTGTTACAGACTTGTATTGAGAACAGTGTACATCAGAATGTTATGGAACCTACACGGGAAAACACATCTTGAATTTAGTCCTAACATCAGAATGTGTTATTATTACAGACTGTTTGGTGGCATCACCCTTGGAAGATAGTGAACACAGTACTGTTACATTTAATATACAATGGCCCAGATATTCAGCCTGCGTCAGGCTGTGAAGGAAGCCTGGGCGCAGCATAACATGGCTGCGCAGGGACGTTGACTGGGCGATATTCAACGGAGCTGTGTCATGGCACAGCATCATTGAATATTGCACCCTGGCCACCCACAGTGTGCATGGTGCAGTGGCACCGTGCCAGAGCAAGTGGCCAGAGTGGAGCAGGGTGATACGCTAGTACAAGTTCCATTGCGTTATGCGCAACAACTGCAATATTCAAAAGTGCACATGCAAGTGGGGCCATAATGGCGTGGTACATACATGGGGCCATTTGCATGTCATTACAGGCCCTCATTTGAATGCAGGTGAGCCGATCCCTGGCAACTTGCACCTGGCACCCTGCCAGGCAGCAGATGTCGGGGACTGACGCACCCTGCAAAGCGCGGCAATGCACCCCTCTGCCTGACCATGGGCATTTGAAGCTTACAGAATTGTCCAATATCCTTGGTGGTCCAGTGGACCACTTGTAGCCCGGTCGCAGGCATTTGTATCAAAAAATAAGTCCAATATCCCTGGTGGTCCAGTGGGCTGCTCACAGCCCGATCATGGGCTGAAGTAAATTGAAATGTATTCCAACATCTCTGGTGGTCCAGTGGACTCCTTGCAGCCCAATCATGGGCTATTGTATAAAAAAATATGTCCAATATCCCTGGTGGTCCAGCAGTACCCCCCTCCTCACCCGCCCACTGAGCCACACTGCCCTGCTCCCCCCAAGTCAGTGGTGGGTGGCAGCACCCCACCCACCTGCAACCCCACCGCCCACCAACTGACACCATAGGTGAGGCCTGTGCCCATGGTCCACAGTGTAAGCCAATGGGCATGCAGCCTCCATCTACACATTCAGATATGTGAATGGGATCCATTCACATATCAGGAATGTGTAGTACAGTATGGGCTGCACACCCATTGGCTCATGCTGTGGACCAATGGGTGTACAGCCCTACCTATGTTGTTGGTCGGCAAGTGGCAGGGCGGCAGGCAGGTGGGGTACTGCCTCCCACTGCTGACCAGGGAGATCAGGGTGGTGGGGCTCAGTGGGCAGGTGGGGAGTGGGGTACCGCTGGACCACCAGGGATATTGGACTTATTTTTTGATGCAAATGCCCGTGAACAGGCTGCGAGCGGTCCACTGGACCACCAGGGATACTGGGATACATTTAATTTTACTTCAGCCCATGATCAGGCTGTGAGCGGTCCATTGGATCACCAGGGATATTGGAATTCATTTATTGTAATTTCAGCCTGTGCTCAGGCTGCGAGCAGTCTACTGGACCACCAGGAATATTGGACCTTACTTTTTTACTTATGCCTGTGATCGGGCATGGGCAGGCACCACCACGGAGGTGCAGCCAGAGCTTAGGTGGCAGCTGCCGTGTTGCACTCTGCAATATAGGAGCTCACCTGTGGGTGGCCAGCCGTTGTTCCTTTTTTTTTGGCTCACCTGTGTGCAGTGCAAGTAGGGGTTGTGCATGCATGGGCTCAGCACATCCTGGGCTGAATATCAGGATGTGCAGAGTATGCATGGGCATGCCCCCCCACCTGTGTTGCATACATTACTGATGCGCTCCAGAGCATCGGGATTTGTGCCAGGTGCAATCCCCATTTGAATATCTCACCGGGGCACATCAGTGGGTTGTGCATGGTGCAACACTGTTGCGCCATGCGCATCCCTTTTGAATATCTAGGCCAATGTGTACTGGACAAATTACAAGAGCAAATAGAAATCTTTTTATATAAGACAGCCAATGAAGGGATGATAAATAACAACATAAGTAAAATCGATTGGTATAAATTATGTAAATATAAGAGTGGAGAAGAAGTTTGGTTAATAATTAAGGAAGTACTGTTAAGTGCTTGTAACAGACATATAAAGAGAATAAAAAAATATAACGAAAAGGGGTTAAAACCAAAATGGATGAATAGGACTATCATAAAACTGATTAAACAAAAAAAAAGATCATATATGGTTTATAAAAAAAAATAAAGCAGATCTTAATTGGAATAAATATAAAACATATCAGAAATTGTGTAAGAATGGTATAAACAAGTTAAAAAAAACAATGGAACTAAGACTAGCACAAACAGCAAATAAAGGAAACAGTAAACAGTTTTATGGCTATATAAACTCATTAAAAATGCAACAAATGGGTTATCTGCCATCATGGATAAAAGTGAAATAATCAGCGAACCAGTACAAGTTGAAGAGTTGTTTAACAAACATTTTTGTTCAGTATATACTGATTCAAGCAATCAAGAAGAAGAAGTGTTTTCATACCCAAATGAGAAAATAATTCCCACTTGTGACAGGAATATCATAGTCAGAAAGACAGAAAAACTGCTAAAATTTGGAGCACCAGGTCTTGATAACATCACACCCCAAATGCTTTTCATTGCAAAAAATACTATATGTGTACCTTTGGAAATGTTGTTTAATAAACTGCTGGAATCGGGTGATGTGTCGTCAGACTGGAAATTGGCCAAAATAACTCCAATACGTAAAAAAGGACCAAAAAAATTATATAAAAAATGATAGATCATTTAGTCTAACATCAATCACAGGTCAAATATTTGAATCAATCATAAATGACAAGATAAATGAGCATATCAAATCCGACAATTTGATGGGCATCACACAACATGGATTTACAGCAGGCTGGTCGTGTCTTACAAACTTGATGCATTTTTATGTCCCAGTAAGTAAATCTCCGGACAAGGGCATACCAGTGGACATTATATTAATGGACTTTTCAAGAGCCTTTGACACTGTGCCACATTGGGCTATAAAATATAAATTAAAGTCATTAAAAATTGACCCATATTTAACAAATTTGATAGCAAACTGGTTGGATAATAGGTGGCAGAGAGTGTCTATAAATGGAGTTTTATCCAAAGCCGGGAGGATGACTAGTGGTGCTCCACAGGTTTCAGTTTTGGGCCCCGTGATTTTTCAGTTGTTCATGGCAGACCTTAGAGTAGGTCACAAAAACAAGTTAATTAAGTACACAGATGACATAAAGTTGGGAGGAGTATGTGAATCTAATTATAACACTGCATCAATTCAGCATGACTTGGACCAAATAACTAGTTGGGCATATGAATGGGGAATGGTATTTAACACTAAGAAATGCAGTGTGATACATTTGGGTAAAAAGAACAAAACAAAAATCAGTACATGCTGGGTACCACAATTTTAAACAACTCTATGGGTGATCAAGACTTAGGAGTGTATATCGATAGTAAACTGGATTTCAGTAAACAATGTACAGATGTGATTTCAATGGCAAACAGGACATATGGAGCAATATGTAGGAATATAAGAAGCAGAAAGACTGAGGTACTGATGCCCCTTTATAGGTCGTATATGAGACCACAACTGGACTTTTGTAGTCAGCTGTGGATTCCTCATAAAAGAGGAGACATTATAAGATTAGAGAGAGTGCAGCGTAGGATGATCAAGTTAATAACAGATATAAAAATGTTAACTTTTAAAGAAAGAATGGAGACTTTGGGATTGTACAGTTTAGAGCAAAGGCGAAAACGAGGGGATTTAATTTTATACTGTGATATTGTTAAAAATAAATTACTTACACAAGAATTGGATATAAAGTTTAAAAGCCAGGAATTAAATACAAGAGATCGCTCACTACAAGTACAGGGAAACAGAGTGACAATTAATAAATGAAAATATTTTTATACTGAAAGAGTGGTGAACTTATGGAATGGTTTGCCAGAGGACTTGGTACAGCGTACAAGTAAAGACATATTTAAAAGAGGTCTTGACAATCTCATACAAAATGGCACTAAATTAAATTACTATTAAGGAAAAGGGGTGATTATGGGCAAGATCCTTCTTTTTAAAGCTCCTAACACAATAGTGACAATACTGACGATTATAAAGCAGTTCCCTCTCTTTTTTGTCCAGTGTATCTCATTGTGTTTTTAAATAATATTTATAAACTTTCTTTGTTTCTTTCTGTTTGTTTGTTCCTGCATGTGGTGGCAGACAGCTGGGGCAGCAACTAGTGAACTGAATTTGCCATGCTGTTGTATCCCTAGGGGGCCATGTGATGACGTAACTGAACTGTGTTGTTTGTTGTCATGCATTACTTTGGTAACACTGTTGCCCTGCAAATGTGGCTTTCCTATGGGTACCTGGCTGTTGTGGTTTAATTTCACCTGTCATCCCAAGGCACTCCTTTTCATTAATATATCCTCCCTTATGCTATTAATTTTCCATTAAATTTGTGAATCAAACTTTGATCGGCTGTGTGATTAGTTCTAGTATCATCCTGTTCTATTCACCACAAGATATTTAAACCCTATGTGATGCTCAATTTTATTCATAAGCATGATCATCATTTTTGATAATCCCACCCTAAACATTTCTTGGCTGATTTATTAATTAATTCAACTTAAAATTATTCTGCACCTTGATAATTAAGTAGCTGCCTCTTGTTCTTTCACATGATCTTTGATTCATGACATTCTTCACTGTGGATAAATGTAGTCAAACTTAATTGTTTGATCTTATTTCCACTGTTGTTCTCCATACATTCAGTTTTAAAATGGAGCTAATTCCACTGCACCCTGATAATTAAGCTTCTGGCTCTATGTCTGTCACATTATCTTTGATTTGTAACATTCTGCAGTCAAATTTTACTACTTGATCTTAGTTCCACTGTTCTCTACTATTATGCAAGAGGTATCATTTTCAGGAAATTACCGGGCTGGATACAAGTTGACATGCTACAGTATATTAGGTCCCCTATTGTGTATGCATATTAATAGGGAGTTGAATATCATAATTATAAGAATCAATTGTAAATAAGTAATTGTGGAATATCATGTCAGAGCTATACAGAGCATGCAAACTGACTACAAATTGAGATTAAATACATTATTTATCACAGCAGTAATGGATGGTAAGGCATATACTTGAAAGATCTGATAAAATAAAATGGTACAGAGCTACAATGACAGTGGAACCAGTTGTGAAGGATAACAGTGGAAATAAGATCAAGTAGTAACATTTGATTGCAACTATTCATTAGTGCAGAATGTTTTAAATCAAAGATAATGTGACTGAAGTATAGGCAGAAGCTTTATTGTCAGGGTGCAGAGGAAATAGCCCCATTTTAAAATTAAATGTATGGAGGACAACAGTGGAAATAAGATCAAACAATAAAGTTTGACAACATTTATCCATAATGAAGAATGTCATGAATCAAAGATCAGGTAAAAGAAGAAGGTGTAGGTACTTAATTATCAAGATGCAGAATAATTTTGTTGAATACATTAATAAAACAGCCAGAGCACTTTTAGGGTGGGATTATTGAAAATGATGATCACACTAATGAATGATTTGAGCATCACATAGGGTTTAAATATACTGTGGTGAACAGAACAATATAATAGTACAGCTAATCACACAGATGATCAATGTTTGTTTCATGAATTTAATGGAAAATGAATGACATAAGAAATATAAAGGTAAACAGCCTTTTATGAAATTACCTTAACATTATTCCCTAGTAATGGGAGATACAGTGGTAATCGTTCAAAAGTTGCACGGTGCCATGCACCACACATCATTGCATGGTGGTATACATATTATTCAATAGATACTGCGCTTGTGCATGGCTCAGTATTCCGTGCTACTGGGCAACATTTGTGTGATTACCACTGTACAAATTTACATTTTTTTTAAAAACATTCAGGAAGTGTTGTATATTGGCAGAAGGCAAAGGCAGTCACGGGAGCCGATAGGCCCAGATAAAAGTCAGGCAGTATACTATTGATACAATATGTGAGTAAAGGTGGCTGGGTGTTATTAACAAATGTGGGAACAGTATTTGTGAAATAAAAATGATGTATTGTCATAAACAATCCCATATACAATATACTAACTGATCAAACTAGCCATGGATCCAATTAGAAAAATCTTTCAAAATAAATTGATTATAATAATTTATTTTAAGAATGAATATTAAACATACTAGACCACAAGGGAAAGGGCTACATTAACTATACAGGGAATTGGGGATTAGGAGATGGGTCCACTAGACCACCAGGGAAAGGGTTACATTAATTATACAGGGGACTGGGGATAGGGAGGGGGTCAACTAGACCTCCAGGAAAATGTTGCACTTGACAATACAGGGGATCAGGTTATACTGGAAACCAGGGACACTTGTTTTATATATTGGGGAGATTGGGTTCAGGGAAGGACAAATAGCCACCAGGATATTTGTCTTTACAGCAGATGAGGGATTGGGAGGGGGGGCCACTTGTACAAGGGAGATTTTATTTATTTTACTCAGGCTGGGGATCCTCGATCACGAGGGGGGGGGACACTTGCATCAGGGAGGTTATTTATTTTACTCAGGCTGGATACCAGCAATGTGGGGGGGGAGGACCACTAGCACCAGGGAATAACATTTTGTTTTTTACCCGTCAGGCAGGCGATTGGTGATGGGGGGATCACTGGCACCAGAGACTACTCCTTTTTTTAATTTTTTGCAGGTCAGCAGTCAGTGAACGCTGGTGGGGAGGAACACTAGATGCCAGGGATATCCTCTTGGTGGTGTTGAGCCAGTGGGTGGAGCACCGTTGCCAATGACTTGCATTGCAGGGGATGAAAGTAAGGTCTCAGTCAGTGGTATTTGCTCTGTACAAGGGGGCACACAAGAAGTCAGTGTGCTGAGCAAATGCTTTGTGAATCGGACAGTGTTGATATCCCCATCCCTTCCCTCTGATTTGTATTGTGGCCACTGCCACACTTTGCCAAGGTGTAAATCTGGTTTGTGCATGCAAACGTGACTTTTGTGAATAACAGCTCAGTGGAAAACTCAGTTTGCACCATGCAAATCGTGCTCGTGCCTGTGCAATGTGTTGTGAATCTGGTGCCATGATCTCTAAGTCATACATACAGTTGCAGCAAAAGACTAGGTCAAATATTTCTAGATATTTTGTGATGTTTCTAATGTGATTCTCTTTTTTGGGCCTACTGTGGTATTGCAAGCAGGCATGGAATTTCACTAGAGATATCACTTTTTTTGTTTCTTTGTTTTATATTTTGCTGCATCTGTAAGGAGAATAATGTATGAGTAACCATGCACAAGAAGGCTGTGTTTCCATCAAGAGATTGTAATAAAATAACAGTTATTCTAAGAGTGAAGCTCAAGAGATCCTGTAAGGTTACAATCCCAAGATAGAAACAAAGCCTTGATGTGTATGGCAAGCCATACATTATTTTTTATAATATATGGTATAGTACAGTTTTTCAGTGATACTGTTCCAGTTTAAGAAAGACAAGGCCCCCTTTAACTTTTAGTTGTGCTGTTATCTTCATAGGTTTCATAGGTGCTGTCTTTCCCTGAGTATAATTGGGAAATACGCGTTAAGAAGTTACTCAGCTATTACACTTAAAGTACCCAAAGCAAAATCCCACTTCGGCACACAGCCATAAGCTTCGTGCTACCTACCTTATGGAATGATCTACAAAAACCCTCAAATTAAGCACTCTAATCAGTATAAATGCCTTCAAGATGCTTTATTTCTGTACAATCATAGAAGTATGTAACCGCTTCATCCACTCAGACCCAGTACCGGTGTCTGCACTGGTATATAGCCATGCCTAGACCCAATTTTTAGTACTGACCCCCCAGCTTGCTCCTCACCAGCCTAATTGTTCTCTGTCTCTTATCCCCCTGTCTTATCAACACTAGCCCGTCCATCCCCTTATTCTTCCTTTCCCAACCTCAGATAGGAGCTCACTACCCTGGGTTGTGACATCCTACCATGCCCCGTACTTTATAGTATTCAATCCCGGGGCTCACACATACTCCTTTTCTCCATTCACCTTCTCTACATCCCGTTTTACCAACTCCTTTCTGTGCACTGTGCCCTCCTAGCCTTTCTCCACCTACCTCCCTCCCTTCCCCCTTACCTTCACCTCTGCCTGGTGTATATTGTTATTTATTTTTTCTTCCATTACTTCCTCCTGCAACCTTAGATAACCTGCTTTATCTTCCTGTAGACACTTCTATGTATGTAAATACCATGTAATCTGCACAATATCTGTATCATTCTATGTACATATGAACTTCTTTTTCTTCCTCTCTGTAAAGAGTATTATATGTATTGCCTTGTAAATACCTGTGTTGACCTGTATATACAATTGTTCATGCTCCACCCAGGTTCATCTTATAAATGAGTTTTTGCTCAACGATGAACGCCTGGTTAAATAAAGACTTGATTGATTGATTGATTGATTGATTGATTGATTCAAGCTTATTAGGCAAAGGCCCATGCAAAGCTTGACAGTATACCGGGAGATATACCAATAAACACCCTTTCTTACAATAATTATCCACTTTGTTGTTGAATTCCACCATACTGCTACTTCCTATCATTTCAACTGGCAGAGTATTCCAGACCCCATGACCCTCTGACAAAACCACCCAGCCCTGAAAACTGTTGTGCTGGTCTTCCCCTGAATGTGCCCTGATATTATAATTCTGTTTCTAAAATCAAATCTCAGGCATTCCCAGAGATTGCCACTAGTTAATACCTTGATCTATATATGCAGATCCCCAGGCATTCTCCTGTATTCCAGAGCATACAAACCCAGGACCTCTAACCTTTCAGTGTAACTTATTTATTCCCTGTACCATCTTTGATGCCCTCCTCTGCACCTTCTCTAAAGTCTTAATCTCCTGTTTTGAATTAAGTGACAAGAACTGGGAGCAGTACTCCAGATGAGGCCTCAACTGGGAGCTATATAATGGCACAATCACATCCCTATCCCTGCTTTTGATGTGTCTCTTAATGCAGTTCAAAATAACATTTGCCTTCTTATCATTGCAATGACATTGTTGTTTGAATTTTAATCATTCATCACTACAACTCCCAAGTCCCTTTCCTGACTGGTAACCTTAAGTGGCTGGGCATTCAACATATACTGTATCTCCAAATTAGCTCTACCCAGGTGCGTTGCTGCACACGTATCTACATTGAATTTAAGCTTGTATTTTAATGACCATGTTTCCAGGTTAGTTAACTCCTTCTGCAATTTACAGGCCTCCTCTTCACTATAGACAACTGCCCCAATCTTTGAGTCATTACAAACTTGGATAACCAAACTTCTGAACTACACTTCATTGTAGATGCATACAGTATATGTTGAATAATACTGGTCCAAGCACAGACCCCTGTGTTCCCCACTAGTGACATCTGTCCAATCTAATCACATCCCATGAATCTGCACTCTCTGTTTCCTTCCACTCAGCCATGAACTTATCCAGGCAACAATTTTAATATTTAAACCAATCTCTTACAGTATCCTATCTTGTTTTGTTAAATGAAAAAAAAATTCACACCAAGCTGCCTTACACATCATTAACATACACTGTACTTGATTCATTTAAGTCAGTAAATGGAATAGTGATCATAAAAAACAAACATGCAGCACAGAACAACAATCCTCAAACAATAAGCACTTGCATGTGAATGACACTCACTCAAATGAAAGCACTTAGCGTGTGAGGATCATCATCAAGCACTGGAGCTTTTCTTTTTACAATTGCAATTCCATTTACTGACTCATATAAATTAAGAAATAAAAAGCAGAGTGCTGTGCTTCTATTAAGCAAGTTATTGAAGGGTGTTTTTGAAAATGTTAGGTTAATGGTGAGTTTTGTGCAGAGAACTGCTAGGAGGGAGAGATGCTGCTGGCATGTGCTTCCACATTGCACTGGGTTGTAACTACTGTGGTACAGTGACAAGTCATTGGTACACAGTAGCTTCATCAATGTTGTGGCACAACAGCATCTGTGAGTGTGTGCATTTCCATACATAACAGCTAATCATATACTAGATTGCATTCATTGACTATAAGGAGAAGCCTAGTGATCAAACTCTAATTTTCTGAAATGAGTTTCTTCCCCCACTGCTTAAGACAAACATCTATTTACAAGCATTGTTGTTGGAGGTAAGGGTGAGAGAACAGGGCAGAGCCAAATATGATTCAGCTTTGAATTGGGCTTGATAATTCAGTGTGGCTTTGCCAGAAAGACTGAGCCATTTGTAAAATGGACTACAAATGGAATGGGTCTTGAGGTCAGCAATAAATATAAAAACAGGTAGGTTACTGTTGGCAGGTGGTATTGCCATGCATCTGCTGGGGACTACTGCTTGTGGTGTTGTGTCAGAGTCTGTGAAAGCCATACAGACCACTCTACCTAGCGTGAGTTGCAGTAATAGTTGCTATTCATTGCTAACCTCAAGGCCCAGTCCTCCTATAGTCTTTGAGTCACTGTTTTATGTCATGCCAATTACTAAATTCTTGCTTGCAATGCCATAAAGTTTATAATAATATATTTATATTATGATTATTAACTGGCTGGAAAGGATGCAGGAAACTGATTGAATTAAAGGTAGTTGGAGCCATGATTAAATCTCACAACATAATCATGGTTTCAAAATACCTCCAGTAACCAGCCTCCTCACTCTCCCCAAAACACATCTGCTTAATGTTAGTTGGTTTCAACACACAAACACCTCTGTGACCCTATGCATACTAAAGCTACTTAAACTTTTTTTTGGCAGCCTCAGTTAAACTGCCAAAATTTACTGCCACAACCCAAACAGCTTTTTTTGCTGTTGTTATAAAGTGCTGCTGTTTGGGGCTTTACACTGTCCCTATCTTTTTCCTGTTATAGCAGTGCCAAATAAAAAATTAAAATGAACTCTGCACAGTCCATGTACCTCGTGTCTAACTGCAGATCATGTCCCACAGCTAATGAAGTGAAAAAACAGGAAAATCAATTTTCTAACACTCTGGTAACCAAAATATTATTGAAAGTGGCACACTGCAGTATCCTTCATGACCATTCCTATGTCTCACAGGAAAGTGCATGCTGCACTTACTGAATTCTTCATTTCTGTTCTGCTCTTCCAACATTAAATGTGCCCAAACAAAACAATATTGAAAGACATACTCCAGTGCAGTTAGTTCTACAAATAGGAAGAGAAACAAGCCAGAGACAAGGGCACCACAGTTCACATCCAGAATAAAGGAGTGAGAGAGTTCACACTAGCACAAGAGCTCCATCTGTTGTATTAGCTCAAAGTAAAACAGTGCCACCTGTTGACAAAGTTCCTCCAATAACTATTTTCTTAACTACTAATACACTACCCCGAAAACTCATTTTAAAATGTTTTAATAGTTTTTTTTTTATTTTGTTTTCATTGATATACCTATAAGCCAATTCACAGTAGAAATAATGAACTCCAGGGTGTGGTATATCGTGGGATATAATTATGCCTTGGGTGCATGAGGCACCGAAGCTGTGATGGTATCCAATGATATACCACACCCTGTTGTGCATTATTGCTTAACTATCTTATATTATATATTCTATTATTTTATTTTGTGTTATTTGCTTTATAAATTGGATAATAAATAGTATCACTTTTATTACAATCAGAACCCTTTTGTAATCATCAGTTATAATTAGCCTTGCGTAATTGAGAGTGGACGCTCAAATGCATGGCTTTCAGAAGCATGTGATTCAAACTTGTTTGGAAGCAGACAAGGCCCAAGCACAAGGTTTCTCTCTCACTCTCTCACACACACTAACTGGGCAGGCAGGCAGATGCATATCCCATATCCATCTATGCACAGTTGTACACTATTCTCCTCCCAACCAATGTGAGCCTTCCTGATGGGACAGCCACCGAGCAAAAGAAGACATCTTTATTCATCTTTATTCAGTCAGTGGGATTAGAAATTATAAAAAATAAAAATGGGTGGGTGTAATCCAGAACTATATGCACATCATCAATGTGAGATAATTGTACAAACCCCCTCAGTCTTTGTTCTTGAGGTTTATGTAGCACCATTTATTTATTTATTTACTGAAATGTTTCGCCAGGAGGGCATACTGAACAAGTTGATCATCTCATGGTGTGACCTGGGGGGGAGGGGGTTATATGAGGATAAGAAAACAGAAATTATTCAATTAATGGATGGAAGAACAGTTACAAATTGTGTAGGAGAGTAAACCAAATAATGCAGCAGTAGGAAGTGGTACAGGCAATACAGTTTGTAAAAATACAACAATAGGAGTCCACAGATTAGGATATAATATAACAGGTGGTACAAATTATACAAACAGAACAATCATAGGTCTATAATATACCAAAAGTGGGCTCAAGGTAGTACACAAGTGCTGTATTAGGAGTAAGAAGGGACAGCTAATAAGTGCTGATGAGGTGAAAGTGGAATGGCAGGAGGGTAGGGGAGGAGAGGCAGCCAACACCAGTTACTCCTTCAGGATGATGAGGAACCCTGCAAGGGGAGCTGAGGCTGAAGAGGAGGTGGAAGAAATGCAGCCCAACCCTGGATCCCTTTTAGGATATTATGAACCCTGCAAGTGGGAAGGGAGTTGATGTGCAGGAACTACGAGTAAAGGGATTTTAAGAGGGTTTAAGCAGGAACAGTTGGGAGAGTGGAAATTGTGGAGGGAAGTACTAAGGAAATAGGTGGAAGAGAAGTGTCATATTTGAGGGGTGAGGGAGTTCCAGATTTTAAGGAAGTGATAAGCAAAGCCAGTCTGGCCAATGAGGGTGGAACACCGTGTGACCACCAATGCGCATGTGTCACTAGATCTGAGGGAATGTGAGGTTGGAGGAAAGGGATTGGAGAGAGAGGATGAGAGATAGGGAGGGAGTTATCCAAGGCAGAATTTGGAGGTTAGTTTGACACAGTGGGAGAGGTGCCTGTTTGATAGTGGAGGAAAGGCAAGGGAGTGATAGAGTTCACAGTGATTGGAACAAGAGGGAGAATTAAGGGCAAAGTGGCAGAAGGAGTTAAAAAGAGTGTCCAGTTTGGTCAGGGAAGATTTGGGAGCAGCACCATAGACTACATCACAGTAGTCCAAGATGGGGAGTATCATCTTCTGGACAAGTTTACACCTCACAGTCACCAGGATGCAACTACATTTCCTGTATAGGGTACCAAGCTTGGGACACGGTTTCTTCAGGATGGCATTGATATGCATAGAGAAATTTAGATGTTGGTCCAATCAAACATCAAGATCTCTAAATGAGGATGTGCCCTCAATGGTTGTCCCGTCGAGGGTGTGAAAGGAGTGCAGAGTGGTGAGTCTTGAGAGTCTCTGCCTGGTGCCAAAGGTCATACAGACTGTCTTTCTAGTGTTAAGGAAGAGCTGGTGGGAGGCAAACCAGAGCTGAACTTAGCCAAAGTCATGCTGTAAGCTGGTTTCCACCGCAGCAAGGTTTTTGCCAGAACTGTGAAAGACAGTATCATCGGCATACATATAGATGGAGGAGGTGGAACAGGCTGTGGGAAGGTTGTTTAGGAAGATATAGGAGAAAATCTGGAGACTGAGCACTGAGCCCTATGGGACTACAGTGTTGATAGAGAGAGGACGGGAGGTGGAGTTGAAGGATTTACTGATTGGGTCCCACTGATGAGGTAGGATTAAAACCAGTTTGTAGCAGACAAGTCAAGGCCTACTGTGGAGAGGAAGTCAAGGACCAGAGTATGGGAGACAGTGTCAAAAGCTTTGGCTAGGTCAACAAAGATGGCTGAGGTGATCAGGCCATTGTCCATCACAGTAAGGATGAAATCGATGAGTCTGAGGAGGGAGGTGATTGTAGAATGGTTCTTCTGAGAACCAGATTGGAACAGGGTAAAGAAGGAGGAATTAGGAAGGGGGACAGTTGGAAGAGAATCAGGTGTTCCTGGAGTTTATCAAGGGTAGGAAGGTGAGAGATAGGGTGATAATTACCAGGAGCGGATGGGTTGCTTTCCTTGGGGAGTGGAATGACAACAGTGTGTTTCCAGGAGGAGGGACCTGAGCAGATGTAAAGGAGTGGTTTAAGATTAAAGAGATAGGATAAGCAATAGCAGGAGCAGAGCGGTAGAGAGGTTTAGGATCAAGATCATCTGGAGGGGTTAAGGGAGAGGAGGGTGCCTAAAGATTTATCAGGAGAGATGCTAGAAAAGGAGAAAGGGGAGAGGTGGATGAAGAATGTGATGGGGGGCTCGAGGTAGTAACTGATTGTGGAGGCAGGGAGCACAGGAGAGATGAGGTGCAAGAGGTGTAGTAGGCATTAAATTAATTGGCCACCAAGTAAGGTCAGATACCAAGGAATTATGTATTTTATGAACTGGGCGAGTGAGAGAAAGGAGAGAACAGATTGTGGACCACTCTCCAGAATTTGGATAGGGAGTTTATGTTTGTGAGGAATGAGGATTTGAAATATTTGGACATAGCCAGTCTGGTAGCTTTAGTGCAAGGGTTGCGTAGCATTCTGTACAAGGCATAGTTGCTGGGGTGCTTTGTAGATTTGTGTTTGTTTCCATGGTCAGTCACTCTCCCTGAAGCAGGCCAGTAATTCCGGGGTGATCCAGGGGAGGTGTATCCCATGGACTCTGGTCATCTTGAAGGGAGCAACTACGTTCCAGGTGGAGATGAATTTATCCTTGAAATAGTCGAGTGCTTGGTCAACGGAAGTGGTGGAGCACAGAGGGGCCCAGTCTGTAGAGTCAAGTTCAGATTTGATTGGGGCAAAATCTATGGATTTAAAGGAGTGAAGCTGGATGATTTTAGGAGGGGGGTTGGGGCGATAGACCTTGCGAACCATGAAAATTGGGTTGTGGTCACTAAGGGCATCAGGGAGGATACCCGACATGATTATGTGGTGTGGATGTTTAATGAGTACCCAGTCAAGTAGGGTATGGTTCAACATTTTATGATTTGGACTTGTGGTCTCAAGTATAATTTGAGTGAGGTTTAGTTCAGCAATATCATTCCGTAGCTTAGTTGACTTGGGAGACAACCAATTTTGATTCATGTCACTCAGTATAAACAATTCTCCAAACTGGGAGATAGAGATGATGGAGAATAAGAGTTCCATCTCAATCGAGGGTGGGATGCTTGGGTGACAGTAGATATCAGCTACAAAAACTGGGACTGTGGAAGGAAGGAAGGGTAATGTGGGTGACAAGGGTCTTGTAAGTAGCTGAGACAGAAGAAGATAGGATCGTTGTAGATTGCAATGAGGACAGGATATACATGGCTCCTCCTCCTCCTCCTCTACCTGTCCAGTCTTGTCTGGAGAGGGAATACCCAGGGATGGCAATGGCAATGTCTTGGATGCTTTTTTTGAGCCAGGTCTTAGTTATTATGAAAATGCCTGGGGTGTGTGATACCACAAGAGTTTGGATGAGGTCAATTTTATGTAACAGGCTGCAGATGTTTAGGTGAAGAAGTTTCAACCCATTGGGTTTAATCATAGGTAGGTAATTGATGATGTATGTACCTGGTTATTGAACTTTTAGTGCAACCTGTCACTTGTGAAAATGGGCTTCTAGCTCATCTAGCCAACAAGTATAAAAAATGAAAAATGAAAACTGTGGATAAAAGGTGTGTATAAAATTATTATTATATACACCCATAAATGTATTATTCGTTGCATATTTAAAAAAAAATCCTTTCTTTACACATGTTTATGTAATTGTTTTGTTTATACAGTATGACCAGTAAGCATGATTTGTGAACATTAATATTTTGTATTTAGAAGAACTAGTTGACTTCTGTGTTTTTTTATGTTAATATCATTTTTTTATTACTTATTAATATTCCAATAACAACAATTCAGTAGTGTGATAGCATATTAGTATGCATAACTGGGTTGCTATAGAAGATAGTAAGTAACAGTGCATGTGACTCACTATGGGAAGGACTGCTTATTGTGCTGGCACTGGTAGAGAAGAGCAGTATAATGTGACTCCATATCATGACAGACACCGCAGTACATTTATTCAAGAATATGACAGCAATATAACATATGTTTTAATGTTTTAAATGCATTTTGTATGAGAAAATTATGATTTCTGAATGGATATGTGATAAGCTGTGAAGATAATTGTAAACTTCACTCTGAACAGTATACTGCCTCAAGGTGGACAGGCAATCATTCATGTCTATGGTGAACAGGTGGCTGTTGTGGCACTTAGCTGACATTGGCAACTGTTGTCAAGTTGTTCAAAAACACATGACAAGTTGTGAAGATGATAATAAATAGCACTATGTAAAGTGCCTGAATGCAGTCAGGCAAACATCCACATCCACAGTACACAGGTTGCTGCACTGGCATTGGCAGCTTTTGTAATGTTGTTTGCAGTAAACACATGATGAGTTGTGAAGAGTATCAGGTACCCATAACACTGGAATATGCTGAATTAATTTTTTCTAAAGAAGAGTGGAGCATTTTAACATATTCTGAAATGATAACAGTGGTGGGTATCACTCGTGTTGTAACATCATCTGTGCACTGTGCATGCAGGGAGGAAAGTGGTGTCACCCACATGCCACAGTGATGTATGATTAATGAAAATGGATGTTTACTCACCTGGTAAAGGTGATTGTGTTGGTTGGCATCCATGGCACTCCAGACATTACCTCATGGGTTTTAGCCCACCTGATAGGCTAGTGATGCACTGACCCAGATCAAATTTCTAGCATAGCCAGGTCCCAGAAACCCCTGCTCTCCAGTTTGAATCTTCCACAGCTGAAATTGAGGTCGGTTAGTACAATAGAAAGAAATATACAACCTAGGCACAGCCAAAAGATGACAACAAGAGAGATGGTCAGAAACCAAAAGAAGGATGCGGACCACAACGTAGTATCAATGGCCCGTGGGCCGAGCTTTATTCTTTCCCTATTATTTACAGTCTAATCTCAGTCCCGAAGGTCCGACTGGTAGATTAACTTTAAGAAAACATAGTAGCTGTTTGTCCCTGTAGGGTCTGCCATGGATGAGATCCCCTAGTCCAGTCCCGGTCACTCTGAGCACTCTGAAGGAAGGGCCTTGGAGTGCCATGGATACCAACCAACACAATCACCTTTACCAGGTGAGTAAACACCCATTGAGATTGGTTGGCATCCATGGCACTCCAGACATTACCTCATGGGTAGATAAGAAGCAGTGAAGTACCCAAGGGGGGAACAGAGTGGGCTAAGAGTGAGGGGTTGAGGATGCTGCCGCCAGGACCTGGGTGGTGAAAGTGGGCCAAATGGCCTGCAGCTGCTCTAGTCTGTAGTGCCTGGTGAACGTGTGGAGAGAACTCCATGTGGCTGCCCTACAAATGTCCTCTGAGGATACGTTAGCTCTTTCCACCCAGGAGGTGGTGATCGCTCTGGTGGAGTATGCCTTGATCCCCTGGGGAGGAGTCATCCGATTTGCTATGTAGGCATTCTAGATGACTCTCCTTAGCCACCCGGCAATGGTGTCTTTGGAGGCGGCTCTGCCCTGCCTCCGTCCCTTGGAGATGATGAACAGTCTCTCTGTCTTGCGGATGGGACGGGTTCTGGCCAGGTACACAGAGAGGGTGGATCCAACGTCAAGATAATGTGGGACCGCACTGGGGCCCTGCTGGGACCCTTCCGGGAAGGTGGGTAGTTCGATGGGTTGTTCTCAGTGAAAACCAGTGGATACCTTTGGCTGGAAGGCTGGGACCATTCTCAGATGGACCCCTAATGGGATGAACACCATATAAGGTTCTACGCAGAACAGGGCCCCAAGTTCTCCGATCCTCCTAGCTGAACAGATTGCCACCAAGAAGCATGTCTTGAGGCCGATCCAGAACAGGTCCACCTCGAGGAGGGGTTCATAAGGGGCAGAGTTGAGGGACTCTAGAACTAGTGGTAGGTCCCATGGGGTGACGGTCGGGTGAGTCCTTGGACGGAGGATCTCCACTGCCCTTAGAAAGTGAGCGGCGTTGGGGTGAGCTTCCGGGGTGTATCCCCCGATGAGACCCGTAGCCGCCTCTATGGCTGATAATTGTACCCTGAGGGAGGAGAGTGCTAGTCCCTTGTCTACTCTCTGTTGGAGGAACAGTAGGATGTTAGACATGTCGGTCTGCTCGGGAACCCTGCCCCATTCCAGACACCACCGAGAGAAAATAGACCATTGTCTCCTGTACATGGAGGTGGTAGAAGACCGTCTGGACTGGAGTAGGGTGTTGATGATGGAATCATGGTAATCCACTGCCCTCAGTCTCCTCCTCTTAGAAGCCAGGCCGTGAGCTTCAGGGTCCGCGGGGTTGGGTGGAGCACTGGCCCCTGTGAGAGCATGTCTGTTCTTTAGGGTGTCCTGAAGCTGGCAAGTGACATCTCTCAGACTGCTGCGAACAACGACCTGCATGGCCAGTAGGGGGCCACCAGGATAACTGTGTGCTGTGATTCCCGTACCTTGGTTAGAACCTGGGGGATCAGGGGGAGCGGTGGGAAGACATAGGTGTGGCTCTGCCTTCAAGGTTGTGACAGGGTGTCCGTTCCCTGGGAGAGACTGTCTCTGAACCGCGAATAGTAATCTCTGACCTGAGCATTCTCCCATGTTTCCATGAGGTCTATGGTCACGGTTCCCCATGTCGCTTGGATCATCTGGAATAGGTCCGGGTGTAATCGCCATTCCCCCGGGTGTACCTGTTGCCTGCAGAGCCAATCCACGTGGATGTTCAGCTTTCCTGCTAGATGAATTGCGGTCTGGTGTCTGAGGTTGGCTTGGGCCCAGTTGAGGACTGCCGTTGCCTCCCTCAGCATAACTCTGCTCCTGGTCCCACCTTGCTTTGCTATGTAGGCCACCGTGACTCAATTGTCAGACTGGATTAGGGCCGACTGCCCATGTACCTGGTGTTTGAATGCCTTTAGGGCATGAAACACAGCTCTCATCTCCAGTATGTTGATGGAGAGCTCCGACTCCGCTGGTGACCATAGGCCCTGTGCCGTTGTGTCTCACAGGCATGCTCCCCAGCTGGAGAGACTTGCGTCTGTTTCTATGGCGATTGATTGAGGTGCCTCCAGGGGAACTCCCCTGGTCAAGTTTGCCTCCACCAACCACCATGCCAAGGATAGTCTCACAGCCTGGGGTAGTGGTACCACCACCTGGAGGTTGTGTTCACTCAGCGCCCCCCGAGTCAGCACGTAGGTTTGGAGCGGGCCCGTGCACCACCTGGCCCAGGGCACAAGGTCTATGAATGAGGCCATGCAGCCCAGCAACTGGGCTATCTTTCCCATCGTTGTGCTGCGGCAGGCCTTCATCTGACAGGCTAGGTCTCTCAGGTTGTGAATTCTCGAGGGGGATGGTTTTGCCCACCCCTAAGCCAAGTTGATGAGCGCTCCCAGATGCTCGATCTGCTGGGTGGGGCTGAGGTGGCTCATCTCTCGGTTTACCACCCAGCTGTGGTCCTCGAGTGCCTGCAGGATGGATTCCGTGTGTATCCATGCCTGACTTTCAGACCGGGCCCGTATGAGCCAGTCGTCCAGATACGGGATGATGTCCAGTCCCTGTTCCCTGAGTCTGGCCACCAAGGTTATGGAGACCTTGGTAAAGACTCTCGGGGCAGAGGAAAGGCCGAACGACAAGACCTGGTACTGGAAGTGGTGGCCTAGGATGTGGAAGCTAAGGAATTGTCTGTGTTTCCAAATGCTGGGGATATGGAGGTAAGCGTCCTTGAGGTCTATGGACGTCAGGAAGTCGCCTACCAGAATGCATCGAAGGGTGGATTGGATGGTTTCCATTTTGAAACGGTGCGAGACCACGTGGTGGTTTAGGTGTTTGAGGTCCAGGATAGGCCGGAGCTCCCCTGATTTCTTGGGCACTAGGAAGAAAATTGAGTACACCCCTTGATTCTGTTCTGGCACCGGTATGGGTTGAATGGCCCTGTTCAGAACCAGTTCTGACAGGATCTGTTGGACCTGGTGTGGCGATGCCCTTCTCCTGGTTATGGGGGAGGAGACGAACCTTTGGGGAATGTGGGCATGGTATAGTTCTATAGAGTATCCCTTGGTTACCGCGTCTTGGACCCACCTGTCCGATGTTGTGTGGAGCCAGCGGTGAGTGAACAGGGTTAGTCTTTGTCCCGCAGGTGGGTAGGGGTCCTGGCCTTGTGGCACCGGGAGAGGGTAGTCACTGTTGCTTACCCCTGTAGCCTCTACCTCGTCCTCCGGATCTTTGATCTCGGGTTCTGAAGGAGGAGGACTGATAGCTCTGAGGGTATGGGCTACGGAAGCCGGGGGAGGTGCCTCTGCCTCAAAAGGAGTGGCCCGATTGCTGTGTGTCCCTGCATGGTTGATATGGTTTGTCCCCCCCCCAAAATCTCTGCCTCAAGGAGGGGAGGTAGGAGAACCTGGACTTATTCTTGAGGAGATCTCTGCCCTCCTCCTTTTGTTTCAAATAATCATGTAGCCCTTCCCCAAAAACATGTTTTTCCCACAGAGGTAAGTTCTGGAGCAGAGTCTTTGACTCATTGTCTGCATCCCACAGTTTCAGCCACAGTGCCCTTCAAGCATGGTTGGTGATGGCAGTCGCCCTGGCATGAAGACATATGAAAAGAGACGAAAGGAGCTTAATATGTATAGCCTCAAGGAAAGGAGGGAGAGGGGGGACATGATAGAAATGTTCAAGTACCTCAAGGGAATCAACAAAGTCCAAGAGGGTAGCATCTTTCAAAAAAGAGGTGTGCAAGAAGAAGAGGGCACAATTTGAAGATGGGGGGGCGGCTCAGAGGTAATTTACGAAGTATTTTTCTCAGAGAGGGTTCTAGGATGCATGGAACCGCCTCCGAGGAGGTTATGGAGTCAAAATCAGTGGTAATTCAAGCATGCATGGGACAGTCATAAGGCAATTCTAGGGTGGGTAGGAAGAAGTCGAGGCTGCTGGTTAACTAGATCTGCAGCTATCCAGTAGGTGGAAATGGGCAGACTGTGTGGGCCAAGTGGTCCTTATCTGCCATCAAATTCTATGTTTCTATGTTTCTATGAAGCTGCAGGGTGTCTCCTGCCATGTCGGCCAGGTATTTAGCTGCATCTAAAGTACATTCCAAAAGTTCTGGCCTCCTGATTTGGGGTGGCTTGCTCCTTCGGTCTCAAGCCAGTAGATCTGTGCTCAGCCATAGATGGCTGTGGTGGTTGCTGGCTGCTGCCTCGATCTCGAAGCCCTCCTTGAGCATATCCTTGACCTGCTTGTCCATTCGAGGTCCTAGTGCTATTGTACTGCATGGTAGCACAGTCTTTTTGCTAAGGGCCGCCACCTGGGGGTCAATGGTGGGAGCCTTGCACCAGGCATCTGATTTCTCCCCTTGGACCAGATACATCCTGTCTAGATTTTTACAGTTTGACATTCTGCCCGGTTCGGGGGATTGCCACTCCTTACTGAAAATATCCTCTATCGCGGGGCACACTGGGAACTCACGCGGGGCTCAATGGTTGACTGTCTCAGTTGAATCAAGGGGTCAAGCTTTGACTCGGGTCTGCTTTCCTCGGTGTCGAAACCCATGGTGGCCTTGATAATCTTCATGAGCCCTGGGATCATGTCAAAGGAGCATAACTTCGATGTCAGGGAGGGTGTCGCCTGGAGATCCATGTCCTCCTCGTCTGAGTCCGGCTCGTTCTTTTCCCCCGTGTCGTCCTTCTCCCCATCTTCATGTGCGTTGTCAAGTGGGACGTCTGGATTGGTGTCCTCCAGGGTCGGAAGCTCCTCTGGTTGCCCCCTGCCCTGTCTGGTTCAGGGCTGGGTGGCTTGCCCTGTGTTGGGTGAGGGATTCCAGATTTTCCATGATCTTGAGCATAAAGTTCTGTTGGATCTCCATCATGGCAACCGCGGCCTGCTGATTTTGGAGTTGGGGTTGCTGGTCCCTGGGTTGCTGGGGCCCCTGGGCGGAGTTTGCTCCAGAGAGGAATCATCGTCGTCCAGGAGGCAGGCCACGCAGAGGGGGCCCGGAGTTTGGGGCAGAAGGGTGGCGCTGCACAAGGAGCATTTCTTTGCTTTCACCATCTGGGGAAGAGAGAAAGTATACCTTAGAGCGGAACTCTGCGACGTCCAGAGGACGATCCCCTCTTTACCCCCCCAATGCCAATGAGGAGGACTTTCCCTAGGCTGAGATAGTATGCAGGTGGTGGAGGTGCTATGTGAGGACCCCCACAACGAGGCCGTGAAGGGAAAGAATGATTGGTGTTCAGTGGTCTGGGCCATGGCTCGCTATGGGAAGGAGCTGTGGAGACCGGGGAGAGAGGGAGAGTCCGGTGGTGCGGCTACCTACACGGGTCGCTGTGGGAGGGACCTGAGAGGTAGAGAGCGAATTCCAGAGGGGAAATGGTCTCTGTTCCCCCCCCCGTGAGGAACAGGAGGAGCAGGAGTGTCGCCGGAGGGTCACTGTGGGAGGGACCCTGTGGGCGGGAGTAGAGGCCCAGACAACGGCCGATCGCCCAGCCTAAAAACTCACCCAGTTTTTTTTTTGACACTGTTGGACGGGGGGCTCCTGCCCTGCCTCTGTCCCTCTGAGAGGACTTGCCAGGCCAGGCTCTGGTGACTAACCAATCTGTCGTGTCTCCCCACCCCTGGGGATGTGCTGGAGGGGGGGATGATGCTGTAGCAACTGCTGGAGAGAGGAGATGCCCAGGTATAAAAAACACATGAAGGCGCTACTTTTCTCCCCTTTTTTAGGTTGCCTCCATAGAGATAGAGGAGAGGGAGATGTCCCACAGGGTCTTCCCCTGCTGAAGACGAAGGAGCTCTGCTGAAGATGAAGGAGCTGAGGGGAGTCCTTGCCCCCCTGTGAGTACTCTCCCCACCTGGCCAGACCATGAGGTAGAAGAAGAACGCTGGCGCTCGGCAAGGGCGCCTTCCTAGTGGGAGGAGGAGCGGAGTCGCGAGGAGCAGGTCCCTAGTCGCTGGGAGCAGAGCTGCCTAGGGGGAGTAGGCCCAAACAGAGGCCTCAGGGAGCGCACCAAGTGCGAGGAGAGGCGAGGCACCCATGGCAGATCCCAGCACCACATGGCACAGGAGGGTGGCCAGGCTGCATCCAGAGAGTGAGCGGAGGAGGAGAGGAAGGAAACTATGTCTCCTCCGGAGACCACACGCATCATCACTTGGTCAGGGCAGGCCACCGGGTTGACCATGGGGAAAGCGGGCCTAGGCTGATCCTGGAGTGCTGGGGCAGCGTGGATCACAAGGCCTCAGGCCAGAAGTGGCTGGGAGGGAGGGGAACACGCAGGGAGGTGGCGGACTGCACTACGCGGTACCAAGGCGGACTGCTCAGACCCAGAAGGTGATTTAAACTTACGATGCCTTCCCGAGGCATACCAACCCTCAATATTAAAACGATCAATGCACAGTTACATTCTGCATACAATCCTAGGGTTGAACCCAGGGAGTACCTGGGCTAGCTGCACCTGCAGATGGCTAGTTTACTCTATTTCTCCTAGCAACATTTCTAGACAAATCGAATTGTAACTGCATATGTTGTGCCTGAGTGCTTAAAGCAAAAATAATTCTTTATATCCTTGGTTCAAGGTCTTACCTTATAAGAGCAGACAGGGATTCCTGGTGTGCTTCTTGCCTGATCAGATGCATGATTCAAACTGGAGAGCAGGGGTTTCTGGGACTTGGATATGCTAGAAATTTGATCTGGGTCAGTGCATCACTAGCCTATCAGGTGGGCTAAAACCCATGAGGTAATGTCTGGAGTGCCATGGATGCCAACCAATCACAATGGAGTTTGCCCTTTAAGGAGCAGACCAGGTTGTCCTGGTGCACCCTTCCCTTTCCATCAAGATGGTGTGCTCAGAAGGGGAGGGGGGAAGTGGAGGTACATAATGGACAGCACAGAGGTGGTTCAGCCACTTTTACTGGAGTTTTGATCAAGCTAATTGGAACTGCAGCACATCGGATTGGCAGATTAATTGGAAGGTTTGTGTACTAAGGAAAAGAGGTAAGAAACAAAATAATAAGGAAAACAGGAAAGAATATGAATAATAGACATATATACCACTCAGTAATATAGAGATTGATCACAATAGCTAGAAAGTTTCTGAGAAGCTGAATAGATGGTAAAGGTGAGAAGGAGGCATTGTTTAATGTAGTTGCATATGTCAAGAGTAAAATAACGCTCTTTGTGGAAACCAAAGTGAGAACCACAGTACTGCAATGCATTTAAAGTAGGGTTGTGGAGCAGATGAAGCCGGCAGCAGAAAGTGGAATTTCATATAAGTGGCTGAATGTATTTGTTTAGCATGTTCCCTTTAATGAGGATAGCAGCATGTGCAGAAGCAGCGAGGCAGAGCTGTGGGCAGGGGACTGAGCTTGAAGGCCATCGCTAGTGTAACAGTGGCTTGCTGCCGGTGAACTTCACAGAAGCACAGCCACAAAGGTTTTTTGGGGGCAGAAGACAGTGGTGGGGGAAGTGCTAGGTTTGTCGTGAGCGTGTGAGGCCAGGAAAAGGGTAGTCCAGTTAGAAACTGTGTCATTTGAGTTTAAACCTTTTAATGAATGGTGTAGAGGAGCTGGTGTTAGGCGATGGGCGCAGGATGGGTTTTGCAGCCTTGCAGTGGAGAATCTCTCCTTTGAAGAGTGCAGTCTGGGGCTGAGCAGCTCTCCACAGAGCTCAACCACGCCAGCTCGACCGTGTGGCATGGAAACTAACCCCTCCCCCTCCCTCCAATCTCCTGGCTACCTCCTCGTGGCCTTAAGGATATAATGTCTTCTCTCACTGTGGGGGCGTTTCGGGTGCCAGCAGCAGGCTTGCTGCCCCAACGGGGCAATGCATTGAGAGCCATGCAGCCTCAAAGGGGCCTAGCCTTGGGAAAAGCCTGAACTGGTGCTAATAGAGGGGCAGTAAAAGTGCAACAGGACGCTTCAGAAGGGGAACTAGGCATGCTCTGCTGAGCCAGTGGGGGGGGCTAATTCAGGCTATGACAAAGCCTAGCTGGGAGGTTACTAGCGGCAACATGGCATGACATCACATGCCAAGGGGGAGGCCAAAAAGCGGGCAACTATGCCATTTTCCAGGTGGGGGAAGGTTTTTTACGCTAACGGCGATGGGGTGGAAGGGGGTTGTTCGGGAAACTGGACAGAGAGTACCTTGGTGGACAGAATGAGGCACATGGGGAGCCTTGTGGAAAGCTAGGACTGTGCTGATAAAGGGGCAGTAGAAGCACAACAGGCCGCTTCAGAAAGGGAATAAGGTATGCCCTGCTGATCTAGTGGGGTTAGGTCAGGCCTACGACAAGGCCTAGCAGGGAGGTTACGAGCAACACCGTGGCATGACATCACATGCTAAGGGGAGAGGCAAAAAGTGGGCAGCTAAACCATTTTCCGAGGCAGGGGAAGGCTTTTTGTGCTAAAGGCGTGGGGTCAAGGGGGGTTGGTTGTTCGGGATACTAGACAGAGAGTTCCTTGGGGGACAGAACACAGCACATTGGTGCCTCAAGGCAGAGACTAGCGGGAGTAGGCCAGAGGCCTGGAAAGGAATGGCCTGGCCATGTGGCATGATGTCACAAGCCAGGAGGGACAAGCAATGGAAGGAGGCCCCCCCAAAAAAATAGGGGGGAGCCATTCGTTGGTACAATGGGCTGACTGTTTATCTTGGGAAAAGGGTCTGGGTCATAGGGAGAGCATTATGGGCTAAGAGGTTTAATGAAATTCTCTTTTCTTTCCTTCAGTGTTCCCATAGTTGGCGGACAGTGAGGAACATGGCCCCAAAAAAGAACAGGCCTTCAAAGGAGGACGCCTACAGGGTGATAGTGGAGCTGGCAGAAAAAGCCAATAAAATGTGGGAGCTGGTCAAAGGGGAGGAATGGGGGAGTCCTGGGGAGAAAAGGAAAGCAGAGAAGGGAAAAGCGGGCAGAGGGAAGTGACCAGCCGGGGGGCCCTAGCAGCCCATCCAGGACACAGCCACCAAGGGAAGGGCCCAACAAGGTGGCTAGTCCAGCACCTCTGCACCCTGTTGACCAGTTGCCACCAGTACCTCCCAAGGACCAGTTTGGCTTTCCCCCAGCGGAACCCAGACTGGATCCCCAGCTCACAGTGGTTCCTCCACAGCCACTAGTAGAGCAACCACCCATCCGACCAAAAGGCACCATACTTGGGCATCAAGAGGATGGCAGGCAACCCGGAGTGGACAAGGCCATAGGTAACACACCTGGATCTGTAGGGGTCAGCATTAAAGAGTATATAAATAAAATTATTTTGGCAGTGGGGACAGGGGGTCTGGGGCAGAGATTAGATCATAAAAGGAAGTGCCAAAAGAAAAAGAGGGAGGGGTGGAGAAAGAAGGAAAAGGAACAAGGGAGATAGGGGATGAGGGTCGGCAAACACGTACCGTTGACCACGAAAGAGAAAATATGGAAGGGGGAGTATGTGGATATCCTCACCTTAGTAAGCCATGAAGTGGCAGCAAAATACGAGGAGACAGAAAACATAGGGAAGAGTGAGATGGCATCGGCAGTAGTTTTGTTAGGAAAGAAGGAGGAGGATAAATTCACAAAAGGAAAGACCTGGGAAGGTTGGTTCGTAGGTTTTGCCACATTCTCAGCCAGAGTATGGGAAAAAAGGCTGGAGTTGGGCATCCCACTCATCACATACTCCTTGATAATAAGGAGAGCAAAAGCAAAAGGGGGCATGGGGTGAATATACTATGATGAATTATTTCGGCAGAGAATGGCAACGTATGGGGATGTAAGATGGGACATGAAACAACTGGACTTGTGGACAGACTACGTAACTGATCAGTCCACACCAGAAGGGGAGTTTGGAAAGAAAGGGGCCACGCCACAGAGATGTTGCTGGGCCAATAATAGGGCCTTTTGCTCCTGGCCACAATGCCGTTTCCTGCATGCCTGTTCAAAATGTGGGGGATCACATCCGGCGAGCAGATGCAGGACTACATGGGTCCAGGGAGGACAAGGATCTTGGAGGCAAGGGTCAGGTCAGCAGTTTTTTCTGGAAGGGCAGGGATATAAAGGACAGACATGGAATAGAGGGGGGAGGGGTAGGAGACACGCAAATAGAGGGAGTCAGAATCATTGACCATCAAGGCCAGACATCAACCAGAGGGGGAGACCTTGGCAGAGGAACAGAAATGAAGACAAGGGAGAAATTTAAAGAAGCTAGAACCCCCATCAGGATGGCAGCATAGAGAGAATGGTTAGACAGATACCCAGATAAGAAAACAGCAGAAATGATTAAACAAGGTTTTTGCACATGTTTTAGCTGCAGTGTGAAGGCCCAAGGCAAGCCAGAGAAGTGAACAATCTGGGATCAGTGAGGGGAAGGGAGCAGATGTTAAGACAAAAAATAGAGAAGGAAAAGGCAGCAGGGAGAATTGAAGGACCATATGATGCCCCCCATTGCAGAATAGGAGGATTTCTCCATTGGGTTTGGTCCCCAAAAAACAGGAAGAGGAATACAGGGTGATTCACCACCTATCCTTTCCAGAAGGGGATTCAGTGAATGATTTTATCAGCGAGGAATATAGTAAAGTGACATACTCTACTCTAGAGGACGCAGTCCGAATTATCTGGGCAACTGCGGATGCATGGATGGCAAAGACAGACATAGAGTCAGCTTTCAGATTACTTCTGGTTAGAAGAGAGGACTGGGACCTTTTGGGTTTTAAAATTGGGGGACAGTACTATTTTGACAAGGCCATGCCCATGGGCTGCTCTATAGCATGTGTGACATTCAAAGCTTTCAGCACATGTTTGCAGTGGACATATCAAGAAAGAACTGGCTATAAAACAGTGATTCACTATTTGGATGATTTCCTTTTTATAGACAATGGCAGAAAAGAGACAGAAAAAATGTTGGCCAGCTTCCAAGAGCTATGTAAAGAGCTGGGGGTCCCATTGGCACCTGAAAAATTGGAAGGGCCCAGTAGGGTGTTAGAGTTTCTGGGTATTGAGATAGATGCCCCAGGGGAAATATTTCAGCTGCCAGACAAAAAAGTAAAAAAAAATGAGAGAACTGATTCAGATGCATACCAGTAGAAGAAGAGTACAACTGAAACAGGTACAACAAGTATTAGGACATCTGAACTTCGCATGCAGGGCTATTGGGCTGGGGAGGGCTTTCACCAAAAGGTTAGCTAGGGTTACAGCCAGAGTGACCAAACCACACCATTGGGTAGACATAACAAAAGGAGTCAAGGAGGATTTTAAAGTATGGGAGGAAGGAATATAATGGCTGCTCCTTCTGGCAGGAGGAATGGGTGTATAACACAGACCTCGATCTATACACAGATGCAGCTGGGGACCTAGACATGGGGGACTACCTGAGGGGCAGATGGTTTGCAGAACCATGGCCATTAGACTGGATAAGGGATGGTAAGGTAAAAGATATAACATTGTTAGAGATCATGTCCATCTGGTCATGCACCCTGGTGTGGAGGGAAGAGTTATGGGATCAAAAAGTGACATTTTGGTGTGACACCAGAGCAGTGGTAGAGGTCCTGAACAACAGGGGAGCGAGGTCAGAGATGGTCATGCAAGTTTTGCAACTTCTAGTGCTCAGGGCTTTGCAGCTGAACATGTCATTTAGAGTCAAACACATAGAAGGGGTGCACAATACCCTGGCTGACAGCCTTTCCCGTCTGCAGCTGGAGCGTTTCCGGAGGCTGGCACTAAAAGCGGCGGAGCAAAAACCGCCAATACCAATGAACATATGGGATGTTGGCAGGAAGGAGCAGAAATGTTGTTCCGCAGTTCATGGGTACCATGGACTCTGAAGGCCTACGATGGGGCCTGGTGAGTGTTTCAAACATTCAGGGCAACACACCACATGGAGGTAAGTAGGCTGCTCACAGAAGAACAATTGGGGAAGTTCACCATGGAGCAATGGCAAAAAGGAACAACCCACACCACAATGGGGGTCTATTTGGCAGGGATTAGTGTTATCTGCAGTCTGAAAGGATGAAGGGATCCAACAAAATCAATGTTCATCAGAAGAATGATGCAGGGATCAGGTAGGTTAAAACAAGGGACGGTGGAAAATAGAAGACCAATAGGGGTACAGTTCAAAGTTATTTCACACAATTTACATGGTGATGTTTGCAGGAGCCTTGAGAGTGAGTGAGGTGGTAGGCCATGGCAAGCAAGACAGGGAAGGTGGATTAGAATGGGAAGATGTAAACTGGGGGATGAAGGAGATACAGCTCATGATCAAGAGGTCAAAAATGGATTAAAGGGGACAGGATTGCATGGTAAGATTAAAGAAGCATGTGGAAGGCACAGTGTGCCCAGTGCAGAGTTTGTGGGCTTTTGCTGCAGAGCATGGGAATAGGACAGAGAGATTGTTTCTTCATGGTGACAGAAGTAGGGTCACAAGTCATCAAGTCACAGCTTTGCTCAAGAAAGGCATGCAATTCCTGGGGGAGGATCTGATTAATTATTCCTCCCACTCCCAATGGATAGGGGCTGCCTCACAGTGGGCAGCGGCAGGCGAGGCTATGAATAATATTTTGGAAAAGGGATGCTGGCGGTCTGCTAGTTATAAGAGATACATTCGAACACTGCAGTGTGGAGACTAATTTATCACCTATGTTTTCTGTTACAGATATGGAACCACACGGGGGGGTAGGGAGAGGGATATCATGGTAAGAAACTAAGGCCATATATAAAGAAATTTATTTTATTTACACCCTATAGGAAGAGAGAGAGGAGCACAGAAGTCTGGATCTGCGGCCACTCTTATATTGATTGGGCAGAAAGGAGAGCTGAGAAAAAGGCTGGGGGAAAGCAACTTTACCAAGATGTGAAACAATGTAGATTGGTTTGGCATGGCATCCGGGGGATGAGATGGGCACAGCTGCTCCCCACCTTGAAAGAGCTAAAGGAGCGGCAGCCCACTCCAGACTTAATTATATACATTTGGGGGTAATGACCTTGGGGGCAAGCCATGGGTGGACACATACATGCAGATAAAAAGGGACCTAGAGACAATACAGCAGTGGTGGCATAGGGTAAGCCTTATCTGGTCGGATATGATACCAAGGAGAGTTTGGGAGACAGTAGCACAGCTATAGAGCTGTGGACAGGGCCAGGAGAAAGATGAACAGAAGGGTAGGGACACTGGTAAGGAAAATGGGAGGACAAGTAATACTGCGGTGTGTGGAAGAATGGGTAGAAGATTTCTACAGGTCAGATGGCGTGCACATGTCGGATCTAGCCATAGACATGTTTAATACAGAAATGATGGGTTTTATAGAAGCATGGAGTAGGCATGCAAAAAACAGAAAATGAAACAAAAAGAAGGGGGGAGAAGAGAAGGATTGGGAAGGAGGTTTCCCTGAGGTATGGGAGAACAATACCTTAAGTGAGGGGAAAGCCAGTCATCCAACGCAAGCTGGAGACCAGCTATTGGGGGAAAAAGGGGAAGAAGGGGGGGGAGAAAAAGGAATAAGATGAAAAGAGGAAGAAGCTGAAGGAGAAAAGCGATCTCAGTTTTCACCATTTCCTAACAGAAAAGGAGAAGAAGAAGGCACACAGTTTTCACCTGGGGGGAGAAAAAAGAGGAAGAAAGAGGGATGATCAGAGATTGATATATGGATGGAAATAAATGAAATTGTGAGAGATATGATAATAAAAGATGATGAAATGGAACATGGAATTATGATATATAAATAAATTAATTGCCAATCTGAGCACAACAACAAACAATGGTCTCTGTCTTTTTGTAAGGGAAAAGGGAGGGATCCAGGACAATGTCACTTATGATGGAGAGAGGAATAAAGAGATTAAGTTGAAGATGATGCAGTGTTTTCTAAAGGCAGAGTCCTACTTAGTTGTTTGTTTTAATGTACATCTTATTATTAATTGTTATTCTTAAATTTGGCTTTATTCATATGCAGAAAAAATGATATTTCAGTGGGTCCATGGTGTCATCTGTAAAATACTGTGCTCCCACAATGTAGAGGGTCCATTTGCCTTTTACAGCTGTATAGAGATAGTTATGCTTACATACAGCAAATGGGAGGAGAAGTAGGAAAGTGACTAATGCATCACAATTGTTTGCTTGTTTGCTTCGTGCACTGCCCAGTTGGTGCAGTTAAAGAACATGCATTGAAGAAATCAGTCCGAATTCTCCCTCTGTCTCTTTATGTCTCCCCTCCCCTCCACCCTCCTCACCAAGATCTATTTCTACCTAAACACCTACACACTACAAAAAAGTCCCTTTCCCCTAATCACTGCAGGAGCATGTTGCCCAGGGTTTTGTAGCAGCATCGGAAGGCAGTATTTGTCATTGATGGTCTTAGTGCTGCCCCCAGATCCCACTGACTCCACACATGCACAGGGTCTGACACAGTCCAAGCACCACTCCCTCTGTCCTTGACTGATGGCAGTCAATGCTTTATGTCTCTCCTTTCTTCCTCTTTCTTTTACCAACTAGCAGCCAAGCAGTCAGTGCTGGAAAGCAGCCTGACACTTGCTGCCACAATGAGGATGAAGGCACATCCTGAGCCCAGCAGTCAATGAAATTTCAGTACCTGAGACATTTGTTTGTTCTGTCTGGAACAAGTGCTAGAGTTGTAGTGTTGAAACAATGGAGCCTCACACAGTCTGCTTTTTCTGCATAGAGTGCCCCGGCCATCATGTTAGCCTGCCCCAAACTGTCACTCAGTGTAGACTATGAAATGGGATCACAAGTCTCAGAAGCGTGGCTGCAGAGGCTGTGGCCAGAAGCCCCATCCAGCCCAGGTGAATCCCTCTCACCCTCATTACTCCAGTTGTCCTCTTTCTTCTTGCCCAGTAGGACTGGTGCTCTTAGTTTTGAATGTTATCTCCCAACTTATTAGTGGAGTCTACCCTTTCTGTCTCCTCCCCCAACTCCATCTGAGACTACAAAACAATCCTGGCACTCAACACATCCAAATAAAGAAGTATGCTCTCACAATGTATCTTGTGCAATTTCTTCTTTTCATTAAAATGTGTTCTCCAAAACATAACTTGAGAGCATCAGCAAGGTGCAAAACTCTAGACATTTCACCCTCTTAAGGCTTTGTCAATGGATACACACAACCAGTAAACATAGCCTTTTAAAGCATCCCAAATGGAGTGTAATACTATTTTTTTTAAACTGACAGTGCTGTGGTGAACATTAAAATCAATTGCCCAAAGAGAACATGTATAGATCAAGTCAATTATTTTTAAATTAATGATAAATACATTACTGTGATAATTGTGCTGTAAGTAGACTAGAATCCATAATGTCATTTTTCCCCTCAGAGTTTAAGAAACTGCTTGATTTCATTTTGGTAATACTAATGCTTGATTATGCAATTGATTTTTATGAAGCTACAGTATACAAAATTAGTTAGTCTACAGATTACATCCATTTAAACATCACTGTAGTTACATTGTTGTCAACAACTTTGTGGGGAAGAAATAGAGGGGAAAAGGCCAGGGAAGGGCATGAGAAAGGAAGGTGATGAGGAGGGGGGCATAGAAAAACACATATGTATGCTTAAGCACCATCAGAAATAGATAAGGGTTATCAAACACAGGTTTATGGTCAGCAATTATTTATTTGCCACAATGGTGTTAATCCCAGAGAATCATAGAGAACTGGCTTTTTACATGTTCCCTATCTGTGGAACCAGTATGATTCATACATGGCCAAAACTTGGTGTCTGTCTCATCCCTTTGGGCCCATTTTCACATGCTCAATGCCTGTAAAAGATAATGCATGTTCCTGTATGTTACTGGCATTTTATGGCTGCATAGTAAGAGCTATGCTGACATATAATGAATGGGAGGAGGGGAGGACAAAATCTGGTAAGAGCCAGTATGGCTGCAAAATGCTATTATTGATGGTGGTCACATTCTAGCTGTTATATCCTTTGTAAATATTCACCTGTCCATCTCTGAAGGTTCCATGGAGCAAATCATCTGGTGGCACTCATTTAAATATGTGTGCTGTCTGCTCTTTAAATAAATCAGTTAGTACCTGCAGCATGCACATGATTTTTTTTTACAATTTATTTATGAAGGGTATAACAGCTAGGATGCAACCACCATCAATAACATCATTTTGCAGCCATACTGGCTCTGACCAGATTTTATTTAGGTACAGTGGAGAGGCAGTGGTAGTGAGAACCAGGGAGCACTTCTGGCAAGGAATTTGGTGCAGGGACAGTGATTGTGAGAGGATTTCTTTTTTCAGTAACTGTGGAATAATGTGAGTTCAGATGACATTGAGCAGGCATGATGTCTGAGCAGATAATACAGTATAATGTGATATTACATTATACTATATTATTCAATGGCAAGAACATTTCCTTATCTCTGGTCAATGTGTGCCTGAAGCAGTGATGTTATCTGAGTATAACATCACTGCATTAACTCCAGGCACACACATGACCCAATCTCACTTGATGTATGACTCCAATACACTTCTCACCCAGGTGCCCATTGTGTCAAACTGCTGCACCCCGTTAAACTGCCTTAACACAGCCAACAACAACCCAGACTTAACCAGTCCCTAACTCCCCCACCAATCCAAAGCAAACAGCAAATCTTTTTTTTAAACTGCTGCTACAAGTGGCTTCATGATGCCCCACCAAACTGCAAATTTCTTTTTCAAACTTCCACTACAAGCAGCTTCAGAGATGTACCTCTGTACATTTAACTATGCACTTCCTCAGAGTTCGCTGAACCATTTCATTTTAAAAATATACCATAACCGATGCAGATTTTAATAGCAGTACCTTACTATAAACACAAAAAAACACCACATGCCCTTGTGAGGTGCAGTGGAGAAATGGACAAGCAAACCTGCTCCATGGTGCTCACACATTCATTTTCACATCTGTGAATCTGTGCATGCCACTTGATTACCAGCTTGACCAGAGATGGTGAGAACTGCTTGAAAATGTGACCACTGCCACAGGTGAACCTGACTGGCTCACGTTCCTTACCCTCTCACCTATCAGACTCCTGTCAGGCACCACAAAACTGAAGTTTTGTACTCCCAAAAGGCTTCTTGATCCCCAACTTGTTGACAGTGTGGTCGTAGTAGTGCATGTCTATTAGTTTATAACCATGCTCCACTCCTCAGTGACTTGAATACCGCACTAACAGCCACAATGAATGAAAAAGGTAAACTGAGAAACCAGTAACTAAGACAGCAAAAATGCAGTCCAAACACAGAGGAATGGTGGAGTGGGGTTGGGGTGCAGAGAACCCAGCAAGAATAAATGCAACTAACAGCAAACACAGACTTTATCAACAGTGCCACCTACTGGGGAAACCAGCAACTGCAGATTTCATTTTAATCTAGGATGCTTACTCTAACAAATAAAAATGAAATAAAATGATACTTAAATTTAGTTTTTAACTTTTTTCTTTGTTTAAGAAATGAGCCATTGAATAATAGCAATAATGTACTCTAGGGTGTGTCTAGTGCTGGGATAATGCCACTTCTCAGGTGTTGAATGTGCTCAGCCTGTGGTCTTGTGCTTCAACAACCTGAGGCATGGCATTATCCTAGCAGGACACACAACCTGTTGTGCATTATTGCTTAATTATATTGCAATACAATATAATATTTGATATATGACAAAATAATATTATCGGATTTGGTGAGGTATATGAACAGTTAAATTATATGAAATAATATATGATATATGATAAAATAATATCATCTGATCTAATGTAATGTGATAAAATCTCCAATACATTTTAAATAAAAAGCAGAAAATCACTGTATTATTGATTGGTTGATAACAAATCCACCAGAAAACATAAGTATTCAGGAAACCTTATCAGATTCCATCTCAGATCATTGCCTAATATTTTGTCTTAGGAAGTTTATCTGACCTAGACTGATTAATAAAAAAAAAAAGTATATCTAGACTGAATGTTGAAGGCTTCCTTTCCCATGTGGGCTTGATTAAGTGGGAATAACATAGAACAGATACATGGCTGGAAAACGTTATAAATCAACTAGGGCAGAGTGACAAGCTGTGAATGTGATTGGTACATCTAGCAGACTTGAGACAGTGTAAAATGACTTACTGTTTATTCAAAGAACAGTGGACTTAATCAGCATGAAACCTCACAACAGGTCCATGCACCTCTAACATGCCAGCAGTGACTGATGACATGATGACATCAGACAGTATGAGTAAACACCAAGTTCATTCATACTGTATGATGTCATCAATCACTGCTGGCATGTTGCAGGTGAACAGCCCTGCTGTGAGGTCTCATGCTGGTTCAGTCCACTGCTCCTGTAATAAATGGTAAGCCATTTTATACTGTATATCATTATTTGGCCAGTTTCTGGTGTGGGGTGCTTTGTGTGCATTTTGGTTGCTTGGACTGTGTGGCACCAATAGGACCATGGCTGCAACCCAGTGTTAGCCCATTGTTCAGTTATAGTCTATACTTTGGCTCTGCAGATAAATCTGAGTAGTATATACACTATGTGACTCATTATGGCTTTCTCATGAGTTTAGATCCATTATGGCACAAGTACATACACATGTGTATGGATTCTACCAGCCCTGAGGTGCATAGCAATGTGTGGCTTGACATTAGAAGACCGCATGATGGAAACATGCCTTTACCATCCATCGCTGTGGCACTGACATTCATGTAAGGAGGACGGAGAGTGGTGGTGTCAGTGGTGTGGGTGGGAACCAATGGCCACAAATGAAGAGGCAGGGGTGCCGGGATCAGGGATTGAGGGGGTGACAATAACTTGAAGACAGAGAATGGGACTCCATTGTGTGTTATCTGGGTGGGTGCACTTTTTCCAGGCAGGGATGGGGCAGTGATGTGGAGGATTGGCTGGCATATGGTACCAGGCTGAGGTTCTACTGGGGTGGTTCATCTGTGTGACGTGCAGTGGGTGGTGCCATGGGAGTGAGTATTGAGTTGGGGGAAGAAAGGATGATGGGGACTGTCTGCACTTTCCCAGGGTGCCTGCGTGCTATGCAAGCACCTGGTCCCATGCATTTCCACAAAGGGGATACACTATGGGATCCAGGACAGGAATCCGATTGGCTACCAGCTTGGGTCTGCAACTCTGCCCCCCATCCACCCTCTGCATTCCTGCATGCCAGAGGAGTGGGACCATGGATAGGTGTGCATACTGTCCTGTGCACACCTGTCCATGGGTGCAGAGCTATGCAGGTGGGGTATGAGCCTCTGGCACATACGCTCTGCCTGTTTGTGCATAGACACCATTATCAGTAATTGAGAAGGATGCAAAACCTCTGTTTGTTCTCTAACAACTTGTATTAGTCTGCAATAAGTGTAAAAGTTATCTCTGCTTACATGACACAAAGGTAGATAAAGTAGAAAAGTTTAATAAAACCAAAAAGGACCACTCTTCCTGAATGTGATTGAAATTATTCAGTCAGTAGAAAGGGGGATGAAGGTGCAGAGAGTGAGAGAGAGAGAGAGTGAGACAGAGATGCTATCAAAAGATGGCACAACAGATAAAGAAATCAGCTTCTGAAATGTAAAAAGGAAGGAGGATAACGGGATATACAGGGAATGCGAACTGCAGTCCTGGTTTGTTGTTTATTTACTCAATGCTCTAGTATTTGTATCATTTTTTTAATCATTAAAATCTTTTACCTTAATGTGTTTATTTATTTATTTGATTTTTGTTCACCAGATAAGTACAATGAGCCAAAGACCCTTTTTCCTGAATGACCCGGGCTGTGTTTACAAGCGGCCAAGATGTTAATAGAATACTAAAATAAATACATGTGGTATGCAGGATAAACGTAATCAGAACAAACATATATGACTACAGAAAACAGTGACATGATTGTTTTAAAAAGTGCATTTTTTTAACTGCTGCTTGAAAACTGTATTTTTTTTTTACTTCAAGAAACAATTCTGGTAAATTATTCTAACTCTTGGCAGCGTGTACAGAAAAGTCATGTTCACCAAAAGCAGTTTTGGTAGATGAAATTGCTAACATGAGCTTTCCCATGGATCTCAAATGTCTACTTTCAATTTTGGAATCAAGAAAAGCATAACGAAGGGAATCATTTTTAAACGTTAAAGTGTTATCTATAATACAAGTTGTACAAATTATTACTCTTTGGGGGTAACCAACCAGATTGTGGGTATAATACACTATGATGAGTTCCAAAATTCATCTTTAATGCAAATTTGCAAATCCCATGAAATGCAGTAGTCAACAATGTTAGGTCAGCAGTAGCTAAACTTGAAAAAATGTAAGAACTGTAATTTAAAGTAGGTAACTGTATACTGTTTACAATAGTATGTCTGGCCTCTGAAGTTAAATAATTCTGTAACTTAAGCAAAGCACCCAGTTTTTGATTGGTTTGTCCACTTATTACCCTTGGGAGTAGTGAAAAGGTTAAATTTGAACCCCAAAGTAATTCAATATATTTGAATTCTGTATCCTCTGCAAACAAACTACCCATTGTATCTGTAATTGACAATGGAATACATTTTGATAATCTTGGTTTGGACCCAAATAACATGCATTTTGTTTTTTTAACATTCAACAACAGATGATGTTTTATAATCCAGTGGTTTAAAATGGAAAAAAACATAGTGTTTAGTGTCTGATTTATTTTATCTACAGTATAAGAACTAGAATATATGATAATATCATCTGCATACAAAATGGTACTAGAATGTGTTAATACAGAAGATATGGTATCAGCGAACAAAGGGAACAATATGGGCCCCAGGAATGAGCCCTGGTGCACTCCTTGTCCCAGTGTTTGAGTACTAGAATATACGTCACAGTAATTTACCTTAACAGGAACACTATTTAAATAACTATTAAACTAAGCACATGGAAAATCTGCCAGCCCAATGCTCCTCAGCCTCCCAAGCAGCAGGGAATGATCAGCCAAATTAGTGGCCTTGGACATGTCCATGAAAACCACGCCAGTAAGCTTCCCTCTATCCATAACTCTATTGACACAGTCAGTGAACTTGGCCAACGCTGTACCAGAGCTATGGTACCTATGAAAACCATGCTGCTTGGGAGACCACAAGCCACATCATAGGAGATACTCAACCAACTGAATATTACTAAATTTCTCCAATATCTTACTAAGTCATAACAACTTAGAGATCAGACGGTAATTGTCCATATCAGTTTGGAGACCAGTTTTGGGAATAGGCTTTAATGTTGCATATTTCCAAAAATAAGCAAATTGTCCTGTAATCAATGACAAATTAAATATCTTAGTCAAAGAATGGTAGATGTGTGTAGTTATTAATTTTAAAAACCGAGGCTCAAGACAATCCTATCCTGCACTTTTATTTATTGATATTTGATTCAATATCTTCAGTACCTGTTTTGGCTTCTCAATACAAAAATAAAAAGTAAGCGTTAATTCAATCACAGATTCTAGATTATTCTGATCTTTAAATTCCACATTTTCAAAATCAGTATTATAATTATTCAAATCTAGAAACTTATTCAAAAATAATTTACCAATTTCTAAGTTTTTGTTTAACTTTAGACCATTGTTATACATGACATCAGTTGGTTGTTTACTAGTTGGTTCTATCAGGAATTTTATAGCAGTCCAGAATTTTCTAAGGTTTCCTAAATTCTCTTTTTGGTTACTTTTAAAATAATCAGATTTACATTGTCTAATTTTACTTTTGCATTAATTTGTTAATTTATGATATATATTCAAATCAGACATGCTCTTAGACGATTTATAAAGTTTCCATGCATCATCCCTTTATTTCATTAGTAAGAACAATTGTGGGGTTATCCATTGTTAGTAATCTCTCTCACCATTCTTGTTACCTGGGGAAAATATTTATTCTGAATCTTGATCAAAGAATTTGTAAACTAATCTACAGTTGAATCTACATCTGGAATGGTGTCTAGAAATGGCCAGTTGATTGAAACAAGATCCTTCTTCTATTATCTATTTTTGCGTTAGTAAAATTTCTAAAAGTTATGTATCTGGGGGTTCTTTTATTTTTTTTTATTTTTCCAAGTTCAATAATTGGGCAGATGATCACTCACTGTATCAGGAAAGCTGCCTTTATTTTTAATGTTAGAAACATTATTTGTAAGAATCCAGTCAAGTATTGTGTGTTTATTACTCAATAGATTCAGACAAGTATAAGTGTTTATTAATTGAGAAAAAAACAGAGCCAGATACAAGTGGTCTGGGTTCCAATTTAAACTGAAATCTCCCATAACCAGCGTATCCTTATTTACATATATTATACCAATAAACTCAATAAAATCTCATAGCCTTTTATTCCAGACTAAGGAGGATAGTACACCATACAAAATTTCAGTTTACAACACTCTCCCAAGATAATTTCAAGCAAGAACTATTCACAATCTGTACTAGGGCTATAATCAATCAATAAATCAGTAAGTTTCTATTATATCCTAATTTGCTTGGCTGTTCTTGTTGTTATCTAGTGATACTGAAATTAATCCTGGCTCCAATCCTGCTATTTCTAATCTATAAAAATTAATTTGGCATTCTGATGGGCTGAAGTTTGCCCATGTAAGTATACACAGCTTGTTGCCCAAAAAATCAGAAGTGGACACTGCGATTTCATTGTACTAACCATATGCATTAAGTTTGACTGAAACTTGGCTGAAACCATCAGTCAGGGACAATCCATGTTTGATTGATGGAGGAGGAGTGGCACTTTATGTGAAATATGACATAAAGGCCACAGAGATCCAGTAGGAACAAAATGGGGGAGAGATATTGTGGGTTAAGCTGGAAAGGAAAATGGGGCCAGCCATCAGCATAGGTGTGGTCTATAGACCACCAGCCCAGGAGGAAGAAACAGTTAGCCATCCAAAGGATGGGAGTCAAGGATGAGGTAGTGTTTTCTGGAGACCTCAATATTCCAGATGTGCACTAGAGCATCCCAGCAGCAGTATCAACCAGGAGCAGATTTAACCTGACTCCCTTCAAGGTGCCTTCCTCAAGCAACTGGTCATGGAACCAACTTGGCAGAAGATAATACTGGACCTTGTGTTCACAAACAGGGACAGTAAGATGGGGGAAACAGTGAGGAAGCACCTGGGGAACAGTGACCACCAGTCATTGTGGTTTGAAATCACAGAAGGAGCATAACCAAACCACACAAAAACACATATCCTGGATTTTATGGGGGGGCAGACTTGGGAAAATGGGGAGATGCTTGAAAGAGGCATTAAGGGGAATGGGATGGGAATCAGGGGTTGAGAAACAGTGGACAGTATTTAAAATGGGGATTACAAGAGCAACAGAATTATGCATTAAGCATGTTAGCAAGGGGAAAAGGAAGAGGAGGCCATTATGGTTTCCCAAGGAGGTAGCAGAGAAAGTGAAAGCCAAAAAGATTGCATTCAGGCAATACAATAAGACACAGGCAGAAGGGGATAGGGAGAAGTACCAAGAGAAGCAAAGGGAGGCAGGGAGGTCAGTCAGGGAATGCAAAGCTCAGACAGAAGAGCACATTGCAAAATCAGTGGGTAGATGGAACAAAACCTTTTACAGGTATATAAGTGAAAAAAGAAAGGCAAAGCGAGGGATAGTGAGACTGAAGGGGAGGATGGGGGCTGTGTGGAGGATGACAACAGAAAAGTTGACATATTGAACAGGTATTTCTGCTTAGTCTTTACTGAGAAAGAGGAGGGTAATGGGCCTGAATGGAGTACAAGGGGTGGGAATGATGTAAAAATGGACACAAGTCCCTTTATATGAGAAAGGGTCCTGAAGGAACTGGAAGGAATACGAGTTGATAAAGCAATGGGACCAGATGGGGTGCACCCCAGGGTCCTTAAAGAACTAACAGAGGTGGTGGCTGAACCTCTGGCAATCCTGTTTAGCTGATCACTGGAAACAGGGGAGGTACCCAAAGACTGGAGGACAGCAGATGTAGTCTCCTTATACAAATGTGGGAACAAAGAGGAAGCAGGGAACTACAGACCAGTCAGCCTCACCTCGTTAGTGGGGAAGATCATGGAAGCACTACTAAAGGAGAGATTGGTGGAACATCTGGTTATCAACAGACTACAGGACCCAAGGCAGCATGGTTTCACCAGGGGCAGGTCATGGCAGACCAACCTCATTGAATTTTTCGACTGGATGACTAGGGAGATGGATTGGGGAGGGCAGTGAATGTGGCCTATCTGGGACTTCAGCAAGGCCTTTGACACTGTGCCACATAGAAGGCTATTACACAAACTGAGGAATATGGGTGTGGGCAGGACAGTAGTGTGGTGGGTAGGTAACAGCTGGGTGGCAGGACACAGAGGGTGGTGTTAAAATGGCTGTCACTCTACAGAGAGAAGAGTGACCAGTGTAGTACCACAGGGATCAGTGCTGGGAACAGTTCTATTCAACATCCTCATCAGTGAAATTGCGCAGGACCTAGAAGGCAGAATATCCCTGTTCGCTGATGACACAAAGCTCTGTAACAGAGTGGACACACCAGAGGGTGTAGTCAGAATGCGAACAGACCTGCAGAAACTTGAAGAATGGTCAGGGGTTTAGCTGTTGAAATTCAATGCAAAGAAGTGCAAAATAATGCATATGGGGCACAAAAACCCTGGTACAATATATCAGTTGGGGGGTGAGGATATAGCATGCACCAAACAGGAAAGAGATCTTGGGGTTGTCATCTCTGATGACCTCAAGGTAGGGAAACAGTGCAACAAGGCAGCAGGTAAAGCAAATAGGATGCTAGGATGCATAAGCAGAGGCATCACCAGCAGGAAAAGGGAGGTCATAATTCCACTATACAAGACACTAGTGAGGCCCCACCTTGAGTATAGTGTACAGTTCTGGAGACCTTACCTATGTAAGGACATAGACAGGGTAGAGAAGGTTCAGAGGAGGGCAACAATGATGGTACATGGATTGCATCACAAGCCCTATAAGGACAGGTTGAAGGACTTGAATATGTACTCCCTGGAGGAGAGGAGGGAGAGGGGATATGATAGAGACATACAAGTATCTTACAGGGAAGAACATGGTGCAGGAATACACTATTTTTAAGCAAAAAAGATGTTCCAAGACTAGAGGGCATGGGATGAAGTAGGAGGGAGGACGATTCAGAGGAAACGTGAGGAAGAACTAAAAATACCACCAACAGCTTAATCTGATTCAAGGTCAGTTGGCATTCATCTGTATCCCCCTCCTCTAGGTCGTGCCTGAAAATAGGCACGATTTGTCAAGTGCACTTACCGGTCAACAAAAAAAAAATAAAAAATAAAAGAATTTCTTCACAGAACAGGTGGTTGACAAGTGGAACACCCTGCCAGAGGAAGTGGTGGAGGCTGAAACAGTCACAGGATTTAAGAATACATGGGATAGACATAAAGGAATTCTGGAGGTCAGGGGTGAGGGGCAACAGACTTCTCAGAAAATATAAAGTGAACTTACAAGCTCAAATGGGCAGACTGGGTGGGCCGTAGGCCCTTATCTGCTGACTCTATCTATGTTTCTATGTATGTATCTATGTATAAACTGATACACAAAAGGCAGAGGAGGTAAAAAGAGAGGAGGTGGAATCTTGATATATTATATGAATAGTATAGAACAAAAATGACTGGCATTGTATTAGCAGATGAAAACACATTTATCCTAAGACAAAATCCTAGGTCACACAATGCATTTTTCTGTAAACATTCTAAACATTTTATACGTTCCAGAATCAAAGAAGCTGATTGGGATAATAAGTTTGAAAAAATAAGCTCATCTGTTAACACTTCATGGGTCCAATATTTAAAACTTAGCCCTGGGGCAAAATTAGCACTGCCCAGCATGCAAAAATAGCCCAGAACCATTTGTACGCTATATTCAAAGGAATAGCCCAGGGGCTAAATCAGTTGAATAAAGTGCGCAAATGAAGGTGTGCAAACAGGACTGAGAGTGCAGTGCAAAAATAGCCTTGCAAATAGGACATCTCTGAATATAGTAACCAGCCAGTGCAAGCAGCAACAGCAGCTCAGTGCGCACAGTCGGAGAAAGGCAGAGCTGCAGTAGGTGGCCAACGTGGATGATAGCAATGAAGTGGTGCACAACAACTGCAAACAACATTGCAGGCCAAACACTGCAGAACTTTGCTATATGTGTTTGACAGGTTAGCATGGAGAAAACTCATTTGCATGGTGCTAACACATTAGCCCAGGGCAAACAAGTTTGCATGGGGCTGAACTATACAATATTCAAAGCTCCTATGCAAATGAGATTACTTAGGCGATCGAGGGCAAACAGCCTCATTAACATCTCATTACAGCCTGCTTCACATGCAGGACCTTGTAGATTGCCTGGCACTATTTCAAGGTGCACTCAGCTCCACCTGTAGGTTGAACTGGAACTACAGGTTCAAGATGGTCACATTGGCCGTGATTCTGCCAACTCTGCAAAAAGGGGACTGGCTAGCCGCCTTAGACCTAAAATACACATATTTCCATATTCCCATAAGGGAGTCACACAGAAAATATCTGAGATTCAGTCTCCCCTCAGGCCACTATCGGTTCTCAACACTTCCCTTCGGCCTCACCTCTGCTTCAAGGGTATTTACCAAGTGCATGGCAGTATTGGTGGCACACCTAAGAAGGCTAGGTGTTGCAGTTTTTCCCTATCTGGACGATTGGCTAATCATGGGAAAACCTCACCAGCAGGTGACAGAACACCTTCAGGTAACTCAGAATCTGTTGCACTCTTTCAGATTTCTTCTCAACATCAAAAAGTCAGTACTGATCCCTGTACAGGTACTGCACTTCATAGGTGCAGAACTTAACACTATATGACATTTTGGAGGAAGGGGTCCAGCAGGGGCCATCAGAGAATGTGGGCGGCAGAGTGGCTGGAGACGTGGGGGAAAGATCTCGGGTGCAGTGGAAGGGGGGGAGGTGGGGGCAGGCACATTGCATGCAGGGGAAGGGGTGGATGAGGAGACAGGCACATTAGGGACACACAAAAGGGTGGCACTAGGGAAACTGTGGCATAAGAAAAAGGGCAGGAAGGAAGCACTGGAAGAGCTGGAGTTGAGCTCCTGGGAGGTTGAAAATGAACGTGAGGAACCCCTGCAGGGCAGGAGCTGCAGTTGGAGGCTAGGGCATGTGACAGGCAGGGTGCAGGAGATGGGAAATATGCAGACAGGTCAGGTGGTGAGGAGGAAGACTTCTGCAAGTAGGGTACAGTATTCAAAACCTTCTGCAAAGATGGGCAGGACAGAAACAGTTGGAATGTAATCAAGCACAGTTGGCACAATCTCGCACAGTGATGCAGACAGGGGAAGGCCAGGAGCAGGTAGAGGGGGTCAGGTGACGTTGGCTTATGCTCAAGCAGTGATGCAGGAGGGGTTTGCAGGGATGAAGGAAGCCAGGCAGAAGTACAAGGGATGAAGAGGTACAGGAGGGGGGAGTCTGAGGAAAGTTTAAAGGGAGAGGGTGAAGAGGGACAGATGCTGGGTGTGGGTAAAAATCAGGATGGGTTAGGTGATGGGGCACAAAAGATGAGCAGAGACAGAAACCAAGTCAGGATGGAACATGAGGAGGTGTCCAAAGGGAACCAAACCCCGTGACACAAAGCTAGAGGCCAAAAGGACACCAAGTAAGCAGGGGGTAGTAGGGTGGCACTCTTGGGGGACTCAATAATTAAGGGGCTAAAATGGGGAAGGAAGGGAACAAAAAGCAATGCAGTATGGGTACAGTGCATGCTAGGGATGACGGCGCTGGAGGTGAGGCATCATATTCCTTCCTGTGGTAAGCAGCAGGATGAAAGGACACATATGGTGTTTCACCTGGGCACAAATGACTTGGATGGGAACAGTCTGATGGAGATACAGGCAAGGTTCAAGGAACTCGCTAGGTTCTGTAGGAGCAACAGTGTTTTTCCTTCCATTTCATTCTCTGAGGTACTGCCAGTACCAAGAGTGAGCACACCCAGAAAGGAGAAGATAAGGGCATTCAACAATTGGCTACAAGGTTGGTGCAGTCAGATGGGGTTCGGCTGGATAGGTGACTGGGGCCCTACATGGGAGGAGGAGGGGCTGTATGCCCAAGACAGGCTACACCTGAACTCTTCAGGGGCAGCTGCACTAAAGAGTAAACTGGGGGACTTCATGGCAAGGAAGTTCAATTTAAACTAAATGGGGGGAGGGAGCTAAGGACAGGGCCATCCTAACGTGAGGCAGAGCAGAGAGGCTATCAGCCCCCCCCAAGTCACAACACTCGTCAAGGGAACAGTTAGCAGCAGGGAAGGACGGGATGGGGCTACATGTTGGAGGGCTTTGGTTACAAATGCCAGGAGCCTGGGGAAAAAAAATGGGAGAACTGGAGGCCACCTTGATGGAGGAGAACCTAGACATTGTAGCAGTGTGTGAGACTTGGTGGAACAAGCACCACGCCTGGGAGATGGTGATCCCAGGGTATCGTTTGTTTAGGAAAGATCAGGAGGGGAAGAGGGGGAGGGGGGGCATTAGGGAAGTGGTTATTCCTCTATACAGGCAGTTGGTGAGACCCCATCTGGAGTACTGCATGCAGTTTTGGAGACCTCATCTACGCAAGGACATAGACAGGATGGAAGCAGTCCAGAGGAGGGCAACTAAAATGGTGCAGGGTCTACATCAGAAACCATATGAAGAGAGACTGAGAGAGCTTAATATGTATACCCTTGATGAAAGGAGGGACGGGGGGACATGATAGAAACTTTTAAGTACCTCAAGAGAATCAACTAAGTCCAGGAGGGTAACATCTCTCAGAAAAAGAGATGTGTAAGAACACGGGGGCACAATTTAAAGTTAGAGGGGGGAATGGCTTAGGGATAATATGAGGAAATTCTTTTTCATGGAGAGAGTGGTGGACGCATGGAACCACCTTCCTGGAGAGGTTGTGGGGTCTAAAACAGGGGGAATTCAAACATGCATGGGACAGACATAAGGCAATTATAGTGGGGGGTTGCAAGAAGTAGGCTGTTGGTTAACTAGAATCTGCAGCTTATCCATAGGTAGGGAAATGGGCAGACTGGGTGGGCCAAGTGGTCCTTATCTGCCGTCAAAGTCTATGTTTCTATGTTTCTATGTTACAGGTTGGTAGCCACAGGCTGTAAATGCTCACCGCTCCACCTGTATGTCAAACCTGGTCAACAGTACAGCAGCTGCAGGCTTACTTTGTGCACATCAGCAGAGATTATGGGCCCCCATGATAGTAATAGATAGATACTGATGGTAATATTTGCTATTCTTTGCTGGAGGGTTGACTTCTCTGTCTTCGTTGAGCAGACTGGTGTTATCAAGGAGACTCGTCTTGGACTTGCTGACTGCAGAGACCCAGTGGATCATTTGATCCTGTCCTCTAGATCCCGGTTACTGAACACTGGTGGCAGTTCATACTGCATCATGTTTGTGTTTCTAAAACGGTGTGTATTGCTCCCTCAGGTCTCCCCTGCTGTATGAGTTCACTTTTAACTGTTGTAACGGACCCAGTATTCGGTTCCATAGAGTTATTACTGTACATTAGCACTCTGCATGGCACCATGCTTTTTTTGTGAAGGGTGGGCTTGTTTGGATTCATAGCAGTATTACTGAACCCTTTTAGTAATATAGCCATGTGCCCATGGGCAGTTATTCCATGGCTTTGTTCAGTCTGTATGTATAGTACGACTATTTCGAGTCTCTCCCACCTGTTGGAATTGTTGTGAGACACACTGAGCCTGTATAGTGTGCCATACACCAATGATGGGGTGGCTTCTGTGTGTGGGGGGGGTACAGGGACATTGGAGATTGTGGAGGGAGGGCCACTGGAACACTAGTGATGGAAGCTTATGTGTGTGGGAAATACTGGGACATCAGGGATCAGGGAGGGTGGGTCACTGGAACAGCAGGTCGCTTCCATTGGGTGCTCAATGCTTCATACAATGCTGCTGTGTCCATGCCCCCCTCCTTCCTTTGCCCAGAGTTACCGCATGTTTTTCATCTGCAGTATTTAGCGCCACGATACAGGTTGTGTTAATGACCATAACGCAGTGCTATTGTTTTGAATATCCTAGTACGCCTGAATTCATGTCTCCGTCCCTCACTCAGTCCACTGCATACATTATTTTTTAGTGCCAGTGCTACCACGTTGCACTGGTGCTATTTACATTTTTGAATAATGCAGCTGGGTGCAAATATGGTGCAATTTCGGCACTATCGATTTGTGCTCGGCACAAGACTTTGAATGTCTGGCCTTATTTTTCTTAGGTACAGCACTCTGGTCTATCCAAAGTAACAAACCATAGTCCAGTAGCAGGAATCCAATAGCCATACAAACAATTATAGTATAAAACTGATTCATTTTGTAATCAGAATATTTAATATAAACCATTCACATTTTGGCCAACAGGTTATCCAGCCACTGCACTATTATATTTAATTAGTAAACAAACGAAAAAACAGCAGCAGGTGCACTGCAGATGTTAAATATTATTAATAGTAGCAAGTAGCAATAAATTACTACAAATTAAAAACACCAGTGAATGTATGTGTGTAATCTAATATAAGTTCAACACTAATTTAACACAAATGCCATGGATTGACTCTAAAACCCAGACTTTAACAATAAGACACAGTGCCATTAATCAACTTAAAACAATCAAATGTTAAATATTAAAACACATTACCTCTGGTTAACTCACGCTATTTTTTCATTCATACTCTGTAATCAACATAAACTTTTAAGGCTGAACCCTGCTTCACTGATGATGTCGGCTCTCATGAGCCACCGAACACCGGGAGATTACTATACAAACCACATATATATTATAAGCACAGCAAAATCAATAGTCTTTTGTGACATTTGATAAGTTATCTGTTAAACAGTTGCATTTTTAACCTATCCCATTTATAAATAAATGTTTGTTTATGGCAGTATCCCACTTTCTCACTGGTATCCTGTGTAAATTTTTCCCGAGTGGCACTTGCAACACTCGTGCTCATGCACCACACTTGCTCTGGTGGCTGGCATGGGCTTTTATGATGGTCTGCCATGCCCCCACTGACCAATCACAACCTCTGGCTCACCCCCAGAGCCCCCGTGCCTGCTGTGCTTTGTAAAGTTAAAGTTCAGCACAGCTGACAAAGTTCTTACTGCCTCAGGTGCTGTTGCCCATTTGAAAGAAGGCTGTATGCTGGCTGGAGTTCCTCAGGCTATGTGGCTGTATGCTGGCAGGAATCTCAAGCTGATGTCTCCTTGGGTTCAGAATCAGGGGGTCAGCTGTGCAGCAGATGATTGAAAGGCAGTCTAAATGCTGCAGGTGGCATGGGCTTTTATTATGGTCTGCCCTGCCCCCACTAATCCATCACAGCCATCTTCTCGCCCCCAGAGCCCCTGTGCCTGCTGTGCTCTGTAAAAGTAACTTTCAATACTGCTGACAAAGTTATTACTGCCTCAGGTGCCATTGCCCAGTTGAAAGAAGACTGTATTCTGGCTGGAGTTCCTCAGGGTATGCGGCTCTATGCTGGCAGGAATCACAAGCTGGCATCCTCTCAGGTTCACGATCAGCAGGTCAGCTGTGCTGCAGATGAATGAAAAGGCAGTCTAAATGCTGGTGGGTGGCATGAGCTTTTAGAATAGTCTGCCATGCCACCACTCATCAATCTCAGCCACTGGCCTGCCTCCAAAGCCCCCATGCCTGCTGTGCTCTGTAAAGTTAAAGTTCAATGCAGCTGACAATGTTCTTACTGGTGAGGTGCTGTTGCCCAGTTGAAAGAAAGCTATATGCTGGCTGGAATTCCTCAGGCTGTGTTGTTACCTTTGAATGAGGATCCCCAGAATGACTTAGACTGCTTGGCTCAGACTGCGGTTTTGGGACTTACTATGGCAAGCCATGCCCACACATGATAATTTGTTTGCTGCAACTGCCAGCTTGTGAGGTCACCAGTCAGACCAAGCAGAGGGAGTGTGTGATGGAATACCAAAGTTATTTTAAATCACAAAGGGAGCTTGCAGAATTAGGTTAGGCTACAATACGCTCATTAAATAACACAGATTCCTTAGGTTGTGCCAGTGGTATATGGGACATGGAGGTGGGGAGATCTAAAATATAATTAGGTTGCTTTCAGAATGACACATTACCTTAATTTAATAACCCATTGATATACCACACAGTAACACTGGATTTACTCTTCACACAGTTCAAAAACTGAAATCACTGATGGCTGAGTGAGGCTGAGCAGTCCCAGGAGTGAGGACAACAGATGAAGCCAAAGTACAAGACATAAGAGAAAAGCAGCATGCTCAACTGTATTATAGTGTATGGTGGAACGTCGTTCTCCACCGAAATCGATCGTTTTCGAAACCTTGTAGTCACACACTAGTAACGTTCGCAGTACAACAGAATGATGTTTTCTACTGTGCTGTGAACCTCACACTGTGTCCTCGGCAGCATTTGACAGTTAGGGCTCACTCCACAGACAGGACACATGGCCCGAAAGCAGCAATATCAGCGGGCAGTATTAATGGTTAGTGTGAAAGCGTTCACAATGTAAATCTTTTTCCTTCTAGTAACTGTTTTTTCCCAAAAATTACGTTTCCACCATACACTATAAAGAAAAGTGCATGGGAACAGTTGACAACAAGGGCATCTTTCACCTCGTTGGCACTATGACAACGGATTACTCTCGAGCTGCGCTCTCGAGGTAATCTGTCGTCATAGTGCCAACTCGGTGAAAGAATAGCCCTGTTGTCAACCGTTCCCCATGCACTATCCTATATTTGTGCCAACTGGAAGTATCATCATGGCACCTCCAGTGCAGCAGTTACAGAAAAATCTTTAACAAAATCTTGAAACCAGAGTAACATTTATTGTGCAATTCTGCAGATAGCGATTAACTCACATTATTTATACTGATGATAAAAACATATTAGAGGGAATATTCATTCCTTTTTATTTCCTGTCCTCTTTAACGGTCTGCTAGTTAGAATAGGAGATCATTTGCTGCAAGAGCTTACAGCACATGTCTCCAGGAATTATATAGGGAAAATGTCTCTCAAGGAAGATCGTGGAAAATGTAAGTTCCTTTGCTAATGTTGCCAGGGCAAGTGGAAGTAAGAAACAGGGGGGCAGAGCAGAAATGTACTTTAATCATCTTCACCCAGAGTGCTGGACATTTCCTTGCAAATCTTTACCCTGAGAAACTTATGGCTGCTCTAAAATTGGTCTATGTGCCCACAACTTAGTAATCTCAGAAGCTGCATCTGTGTTAGGCAGCTGCTCGGTAACCAATAATGATCATAAGAAGAAATGCAATGGGATCACGTGACGGCAGCCTAAGAAACAACAGCTTACCTTCATAGCTCCGCTCTGGTACAGCAAACAATTCTGACAAAATACTTCCTTGAGTGAGCATTTCAGTTTCAGAAAAGACTGCTACTTACCGGAGGTTCTGGGCACTTTAAATGAACTAGTCCAAATGAAAATCTATATGAAGAAGGCTCCTCCATGGCACTCACCGCCTCCCACCCCAGAAAAAAGATAAGGTGGCCAAGCGGGCCAAGCAGCAGACCTCTACTTTGTCAAAGTCATCAGCCGCTCAGACGGCCCTTTCGGAGGAAAGATTCCTCAAGATCATGCAGTCCCTGCAAGACACAGTTTCAGCAATGTCAGTGAATCTGCAGCAGGTTAAGGTTCCAGTGGCATCTTTGCAGGTTCAGGTGGAAGACACAGAAACTAGGCTCATATCAGTAGAGAAAAAGCAGAGGAAGACTGAACAAGACACTATTAATACCAACAGAGGCGCATTAAAAAACTGGAGGAAAAACTTGAGGATTTGGAGGGGCATAGTAGACGCAATAAACTTCTTCCAAATGCTAAAAAAACAAAAGCAATGTTGTTCTCGCCTTTTAGCCATGTGATGAATCTGGCCAGCTCTGGAGCACTATCACAGATTACCACAATTCTTGGAGAGAAACTGGAGTTTGACTCATAGTTTAAATACCTAGGTGTGTGGTTAGACCATAATCTATCATTCACTGAACATGTTGTCGATCCTGTAAAGATGTTACGGCAGAGGCATGGGCTATTCTTTAGGATTAACCAGTTTCTTATTAGAGATGCAAAAGTGTGCCTTGTACAAACTACTTTTCTTTCACTGGTCGATTATGCAGATTTTCTTTATAGTCAATGTCCCAAAGCCTCGCTTGCAAAGTTGGATACGCTTTACCAAAGGGCCATCCAGTTTATTACTGGTCTCCCCATCTCTGCTCATTGTACAAAGCCATAGGGTGGTCCTCTCTTATGTTTAGGCATAATAGAAACGCAGTCTTTTGGACTTATAGAGTCTTCTTGAAGCGGCTTCCACAATATATAATAGACTGTCTCCCACTAAGTGAGCCAGGGACGTATGCCCTAAGAAGCGCATCCTATATCACATTATGTATCCCCAAGGCTTCCTCTCGCTATGACATAGTGACCATTAGTTTCCTGTTGCCAACATTGTGGAACAAAGTACAAAAATCTTTGAAATTAAGCTGCCACCACAGTATGAATGCCTTTAAATCTCTATATGCTCAGTACATGTGTGAGCCTTGCAATTGCTACCCCAGACCCTAATTTTAGCCTGAAGCATCAGGCTGCTGCCCTCTGTGGTTAGTTGAATTTATGATCGTGTGTAACCTTTGGTGACCTTAACTCTGTGAGCGTCTTATGCCTTAAATGTTTTCCCCTATAGAAATCCCTGTAGGGTTATTATCTCCTTATGGCTTTCGTGGCCGCTACATCTTACTCACCCTGCTGTATTTTACATATTGCTTAATCTACGGCTCTTTTTCCCCTACCCTGTACCATTTAACTGCCCTATTTCACCTTTATTCACTTTCTGCATTCCACTCTATCTTTCATTTTGCCCCTAACTCTCTTCCCTGCCATAGACTAGCCCTTTAGGGGCTCCCTGCCCCTCAGGTGGGAGAAATGCAGATATCGAGTGGTTGTCACTTCCATAGCCACCAGCTGAGATACCCAGACTGGACTCCTTGCTAGCAAGGTGTGGCATTGCTAATGCCCAATCAGAATGCAAGTGCTTTTCTGCTCTGGCTTCTGATTGGCTCCTGCAGTTTGCTCCTGTGTCTCCCTCAAAACTAAACTAAAGTCTGATATTCTGTCTAAAACTTGCACAAAAAAGTGCTGTACTTACTTATTGCCTAACAGTTATGACCTCTCTTTTTTTTCCTGTTTAGAGTGTCAAGAGTTGGGACTCTGATTACACTCCTTTCTGAATTTCTGTGGTTGGGCCAGTCTTTAGGCATCAAGGAATACTCATCTCTGTTGTTCTGCTGTTTTGGTCCTCCTGTTGGTTCAGATGTTCCATTTGTCCATGGCCCAGTACTTAATACTGACCCCTTCCTCCATCCCCTGCCAAGATATGCTCTCCATGAGCTCCCTGCCCATACACGGGGGGAAATTCGGGCACTGGGCGGTCGGTGCTGCCTCTACTATCACTTGAGAACCTAAACTTAGACTATCCATTAGCAAAGCATGGCATTAGCAGCTATCCAGTTGGAACGTGAGTGTTCTTCAGCGTTGGCTTCCGATTGGTTCCTGTAGTCTGCTTCTGTGTTCATTCTAAACCAAGCAAAAATCTGATTTCCATGCTGAAATTTGCCAAAAAAGAGCTTTAAATACTTTTCTCCTTGACTGTTAAGACTTTTATCCTTCTGTTTAGAGCGTTACATCTAGGGATACTGTATGATTACACTACTTTTGAAATTCTATGCTTGCGTCAGCTTTCTACACGAGCAGCCGATCACTTCTCCCTACTGAAGTTCCTACTAAGCCTCATCTTATGTCCTCCTTAAATATTACAGAAGTACTCTGAACTGATATGACTGATGTAACATTGAGTACTTACTTGCATTAATTGCATTGATTGTTTTTTTGTTTTTACTTGTGTTATTTGGCTGTATTATAAATATCTCTGTATGCATTGTACCATTTGACCTGGAGCAAACCAGATCCATCTTGTAAGTGAGCTTACTCAACTATGTTCTCCTGGATAAATAAAGATTTTGATTGATTGAATAACCTCCTGGTAATAGGCATCCCAGAAAAAGAAGAAGGTAGTTCTCTGATCTTATTCCTGCAAAAGTTTTGAGACAAGATTGCTGGGCCATCGCCAAATGGGGCAACTTACATAACTGGGAGGGCTCATCATGCCCTGCGCCTGCCGCCTCCATCAGACTCTCCGCCTAGACCCCTTATCTTCAAGTTGCTCAACTTTTTAGATAAACAGAATATTTTGGCCAAGGTTCGGGAACTACAAGAGATCCAATGGGAGGGTCGGAAGATTCGCATAACTCAGGACCTGCCACAGTCAGTACGCATGAAAAGGCAAGAACTTCACCCCAGTTACCAAGCTAATTGCAGCTGGGAAGCCATTCTATGTGAAGTACCCAGTGATACTGCAGGTGAAACATGGGGGATAGTGGCTGACTTCTGACACCCCTGAGCAAGCGAGCCAAGAACTAAAATCTCTGCTGATGGACTTGTTCAAGTGATCTGTGTTCTGTGGCCCTGTTCACTAATCACTGTATTGCAGTACCTGGCTTGATTTCTAGGACCTGATTCCAGTAAGGAGATCTATCTTAGGCACACCTCCGGTTTAAAACTAAACCGGGAATTAGACTTTAAAATGCCAATACTGATGCCAGTGACCAGCTTGTATGATGTCCCACTTGTGGTCCACCTGGCATCCAATCTTAGCAACAACCATCTTTAGTGGCTCTGATGTGGTCTCTTGGCATGCTCCTGAGAATCCCATTCATCAGCTCAACTGGATGGACTGTCCTCCTTCTGGACTGAAACGGCAAGTATTCCTGAAAGACTTTATGCAATGTATATTCCCCTAGATCTGTGGCAATTTTGCACTGTTTGAGATCTAATAAGGCGACTGGAGAGTTCATCACAACAGTCTCCCCCCTTTTTTGCTTGGATGAAAGCAGTCGGCTTATCGAGGACATGCTGACTACTCTAGCTAAAGGCTTCATTCGGACTACTTCTTTTGCTTTTCATTTTTTTTTTAAACGGAAAAGATGACTGATAATGTTTAATTTGTTAATTTAATTGATAGCCTACGGTGCATTATACAGTTGACCTTTGGGGGTTAAGAAGAACTCTCTGAGAATAATATGGTGGCTCTGAATTAGGGTCCCTTTCTATTTTTATTTAGATGAGCTGAGAGTATTGTTTTATGGGTTTTCTCAGCATATTTAATTTTATTGGCCTCAACTAAGCCAATTATTTCATTAAGCTTGCTTCCTATTGGTGGTATTCCATTCTCAAGGAGGCAACATTTTTGAATAATGTAATGTTGGGATTTGGGAAATTGCTTGGGATCCTTTTCAATGGTCCCTGCTTGATCATTTTGCTCTCATTTGTTACAATCACTAGTGTTTGCTGGGGGGAGGGAGAGGGAGGGGTAAGGTGTAGCTGGTTGTTTTCTTTTGATCTGCACTAAAACATCACCAGGTGATATTATAGTAGTAGTGCAGTTGTTTAGAACCGGGGGTAGTTACTTAGACTTAGATGGGTAAGTTTATTGTGTGATTTTATTATGGTGAGAGCGGGGGGATGGGGGTATCAAAGGTCATGTGTGTATTTTTCTCTGACTGTCTATATTTTAGAGTGGGGGTGGTGCCAAGCATTCTTATACCTTTTCCAAAAGACTACTCAGAGGGCTATTTTGGAATGTGTTCGAGTCATTTAAATGCCTATCTCTCATGTATTTTGTGTAAGAAGACCATGGGGGGACCATACAACTTTGGGAGCTGGAGTGTTAAAGTGGCTCAAGACAGGTATAAAAGGCAAATGATTCTAGTGCATTTGTCCCATCTTAAGACAGAAACATAGAAACATAGAATTTGATGGCAGATAAGGACCGCTTGGCCCACCCAGTCTGCCCATTTCCCTACCTAATGGATAAGCTGCAGATCCTAGTTAACCAGCAACCTACTTCTTTCTACCCCCACCCCCTAGAATTGCCTTATGGCTGTCCCATGCATGCTTGAATTCAATCACTGTTTTTGGCTCCACAACCTCCTTCGGAAAGCCATTCCATGCATTCACAACCCTCTTTTTGAAAAAATACTTCCTTACATTACCTCTGAGCCGCCCCCCTCTATCTTCAAATTGTGACCCCTTGTTCTTGCACACCTCTTTTTTTGAAAGATGCTACCCTCTTGGACTTTGTTGATTCCCTTGAGGTCTTTGAATGTTTCTGTCATGTCTCCCCTCTCCCTCCTTTCCTTGAGGCTATACATATTAAGCTCCTTTAGTCTCTCTTCATATGTCTTCCGGTGCAGACCCTGCACCATTTTAGTTGCCCTCCTCTGGACAGCTTCCATCTTGTCTATGTCCTTGCAGAAATTGGGTCTCCAGAACTGCACACAGTACTCCAGATGGGGTCTCACCAGCTGTCTGTACAGAGGGATAACAATTTCCTGTTTTCTACTGGTGATGCCTCTCCCTATGCATCCCAGTATCTCCACAACCCTCCTTACTGCCCTCTCACATTGCTTGCCTACCTTTAAGTCATCTGATATGACTACCCCAGGTCCCTTTCAATTTCTGTTGTTGTTAGTATCTCACCCCCACTGTGTACTCTTCCCTGGGTTTTGTTTCCTAGGTGCATTACCTTGCACTTCTTAGCATAAGTCTAAGCTGCCATACATTTGACCATTCCTCTAACCTTGCCAAGTCCCTTCTCATCCTTTCCACCCACCCCACCTTGTGCATCAACTCTGTTGCAGATCTTTGTGTCATCTGCAAAGAGACATACTTTTCCTTCCAGTCCCTCTGCAATGTCACTTACAAAGACATTGAAGAGGACCGGTCCTAATATTGAATCCTGTGGCACCCCACTAGTAACCCCCCTTTCTTCACAGTGGACTCCATGTACTATTACCCTCTGTGTCCTATTCTCCAGCCAATTCTTTTCCCAGGCTATCATCTTGGGACCCTCTCCCAGGCTGGCTAACTTGTATATTAATCTTTTGTGTGGGACTGAGTCAAATGCCTTGCTAAAGTCTAAGTAGGCCATGTTCACAGCCCCTCCCTGATCTACTACTTTGGTCACCCAGTCAAAGAAATCTATTAGGTTTGTCTGGCATGAACTTCCTGCTGTGAATCCATGCTGCCTTGGGTCCTTTGCCCCTCTGGCCTCTAGATACTCGACAATTCTTTCCTTCAGAAGTGATTCCATCATTTTCCCTATCACTGAGGTTAAACTAACTGGTCTGTAGCTTCCCGCTACTGCCCTGCTCCCACTTTTGTGAAAGGGAATCACATCGGCCCTCCTCCAGTCTCCAGGTACCACCCCATCCTCCCATGATTTGTTAAAGAGGGTAGTCAGTGGTGTCACTAGTTCTACCCTTAGTGTTTTTAGAATTCTTGGATGAATCCCATCAGGCCCCATTGCTTTGTCCACCTTCAGTTTTAAGAGTTCTTTCAGAACCCTTTCTTCTGTAAATGGTCTGGTATCAACTTCTGTATCCAGAGTGTTTCTATTGTTTGTTTTAGGTACCTCCCCCTCTTCATTTGTAATTACTGAGCAAAAATATCTGTTTAGTATCTCTGCCTCCCTTCCCCTTTATTAAGCCTCACTATCCCTCCCTTAGTCTTCCTTCACTCCCTGATGTACCTAAAAAAGGTTTTATCCCCCTTCTTAACAGGGATTGCTTGTTTGCAGAAAACACACCTCCAGAGGAAAGACTTTCTTCTTTAGCGGAAAAACATGGTAGGGCAAGCCTTTGGCTCTTGGATCTTCACTATCTGTGGTGGTGTGGCAAGGTTAGTGGCAAAGGCAGTCTCATTTAGGCCAGCAAAGGAAATCTGGGATCCTAATGGTCAATACATTCTTGTACATGGTATGCTGGAATCCTGCCGAGTACTATTAGGTGCGATTTATGGGCCAAATGTAAACTCTCCTCTTTTTTTTACACATCTGCTGAGCTTAATATCAACTGATCCCCCAAAGCTAATGATACTGGATGGAAATAGGAAAATCACCCCTCAAGTAGACTCGATAGGTCAGACAGTAGAAAGCATGGCCTTTCCCTAGCACAGTGAGCCTTGAAATATCTTATGAGTGGGGCAGGCCTCCTAAATGTCTGGAGAATGTTGAACCTGAAAGAAAGGCAATATTTCCTTTTTTCTCATGCCCACTGCTCATATTCTAGGATGGATTACTTTTTAGTTAGTTTCTTTGTGTTGCCAGGTATCTTGGATTCAATTATCCATGCCAAAGTTTTATCTGACCATTACACTATTGTCCTCACATATTTACTGGGACCAGGTATCAAACAAGATTTTATGTGGCTGTTAAATAAACAACTTCTCCAGAGACCAGCAACTCTAGAGTGTATCAATGATTTAATCTCTGCATTCCTTGAGATCATCAGGGGGTCAGTGGATAGAATTGACTTGAGATGGTCAGCATTGAAATGTACTCTAAGGGGGGAATGTACCCGGCTGGCGGCGACTAAGTCATGCCAACATAAAGTGCAGAGTGACTCACTCCTTAATTCCATTTGAGTTCTAGAAGGGTCTTTAAGCCAGACTTCCACTGGAGAAGAGTGGGCTAGGTTACATAAACTTCAAGCTCAATATGCAGATATGATGGTGCAGTGGGCAGAGCTCTCCCTTCACCGTACCAAGCTCAGGTACCTTGAATCATGAGAAAGGGTGGGCAAGTTGCTTGCAATCAGAATCAGTCAGGCAGAGGTGTCATGGTTTATCCCAAGTCTTTGTGCTATGTGGGATGGTCCTGTAGTTACTGACCCAAAAGGGATAACTGAGGCTTTTGGAGTATTCTATCAGAATTTTTACTCTGTTGACTCCCAAGCATGGCCATCAGAGGTAGAGATTAATCAGTACCTCAACTTAGTAGTATTTCCCCAGGTGTCCCCTATGGAAGTGCCCCCCCTTGGGGCATGCATTACCATTGGAGAAATACAGCAGGCCATAGGACAATTTACCCTAGATAAATCTCCTGGCTCAGATGGCCTATCTAATAATTTATATAAATCCTGCTGCCCTATTTTGTCTCCAGTATAGGAGGAGGTGTACAATTTTTGCTATGAAAATGGCCTCTCCGAATCTAGTTTCCTAGACACACTCATAACCCTTATCTCAAAGCCGGGGAAGGACCCCATATACCTTGAGAGTTACCGCCCCATATCCTTACTTAACTCTAATCTCAAAATACTAGCAAAGATTCTGGCCAATAGGCTTGCCCCCATTATGAGCATCTTCATTAGTAATGAACAAGTTGTATTTATGGTGGGGAGATCCTCAGGGGACCATATGCAGAAGCTGTTACACCTGATTTCAGCATCCAGGGATTCAGAAGTTCCAGCAGTGCTTGTCTCCCTGGATGCCAAAAAGGCATTTGACTGTGTCTCCTGGGATTTTCTTTTCTTTGTCCTTTCTCACTTTGGTTTGCCCGATGACTTCCTTAGATGGATACATTTATTGTATACCTCACCATATGCTCAAGTCTGGTGCATTGGCATGATCTCCACCCCTTTTCCACTCTGACATTGTCCCCACTTTTATGTAACTTCTACCTTGAACCTTTGATTCACAGATTATTGACTTCCCAGGAAATCCAGGGTATTAAATTGTGAGACAAGTGATATGCCCTCTGTGTGTACACAGATGATTTACTCTTACACATTGAAAACCCTCAATATACTATCCTGGTTCTTCTAAAAGAAATTGAGACCTTCTCTAAAGTGTTGTATTACAAGGTAAACTGCTCTAACACCCAGGCTTTTCCACTAAATCATAGAACTACCAAGGCTACATTGGCAGCATACAATCTGTCCTGTGAAGCAAAATTTATTACATACTTGGGTATCAAAGTGCCAAGGGAATTGACAACTATGATTAAGAAGAACCTGTCTGACATGTTGAACACCTTAACAAGAGATATGGATAGATGTGGAACCTTTCCTTTCTCTCTTTGGGGGAGGATTAGTATAATTAAAATGAATGTGCTTCCCCGAATCCTATATCCCATGGGTATATTGGGCTGTTTTCTCCACAAAGTCTTGTTTATCAAGTTTCAGAAAGTACTTAATGCATTTATATGGAGAGAGAAGGGGGTCAGGCAGGCCTACTTTAAATTAACAGCTCCTAAAATTCAAGGAGGCCTTGCACTCCTTTCTTTTTTCACATATTATGGTGCCCATCACTTAAGTAAGCTTGCTTTTTGGGTCAAAGATGTAAATCCCGTTAACCCATTGGATTATACCCCTTTGTGGCTGGAGCTTGAGGGCCATTTAGCCTCGAAATATTACTGTCCTTTATCTGCCCTTCTATATGTAGCCCCTGCACGTATACCCAAACCAATTAGGAAGACTCCGATTGGTTGGTCCCTCAAGGCCCTTCAACAGATCCAAAATCATCTCTCATTGAATTGGCACCAGTCTTTAGAACAACCAGTCATTGGAAATCCCAATTTTAGAATTGACAACAAACCTATTCAGCCCTCTTTTTGGGCTATATTGAGAACTTGTAAACTCTCTGGTTTCCTCAATAATGAGAAAATAATCCCCTTTTCAGACTTCCAAGCATGCTACAAGGTTCCAGACACCCACAAATTTAAGTTCCTACAGACAAGGGAGGCCATCTCCACCTTTCTGAGGAACATACCTATACTAATCCCTCCCAGTACAGAAATAGCTGTAATTTTGAGGACGGCCAACCAACCTCACTCTGTCTCTGTAGTATATAAGCATCTTCAATCACTAGTCTCTCTTTTGCCCTCAGGTGTTTGTTATTATTGGATCAAGAGTTGGCGTCATCTGAAAATATAGATGCCTGGAGGAAACTCTGCCAGAATAATTATAGGTTTATTAAGCAGGACAGGGTCTCACTACTCCAATACAAAATTATGCACAACTTATATCACACTCCAGTTAAACTTTATAAATTTGGTAGGATTCCTTCCCCAGATTGTCCTAGATGTGGAGAAATCCTGGGAACCTTGTATCACATGCTATGGACCTGTCCAATTGTACAGGCCTTCTGGTGTTCTATCAAAAGAATATTAGATCCATTATTAGAGATAGACACCTTGTTTACCCCGGAAGTCTACTTGTTAAACCTATTCCTGCATGGTACCCCAAAGTTAGTAAAGCACATCTGGCCCTAGTGGCTTCAATTGCCAAGCTGATTATTATGAGGCATTGGAAGGAGAAAACATTACCACCAGGTATAGAATGGTACAAGGAAGTGCTTTTAGCATTGCAATTAGAGAGACATATTGCATCCACGCGTGGCAGGATTAAAGCCTTTTAGAATATATTCGGCCCCCTATCCTTACTATCCATATGGAATCCTTAAGCTTAATTTTACTTATTTCTTCAAGGGTTGATTACCTTAGATCCCCTCTCAAAGGACAACACTTGGCATGGAGTGGTTGAGGGCTGGGAGGGGAGGCATGGATTAATGGTAGGATAACTGTATCTTTTAGATTTGGTGATGTCTTCATTTGTTATAGTCATTTTGTGTTTGTAAATGGCAGTCTGTAAAACTTGAGTGATATTCCTATCTTGTAACCTTGACTGCTTGAAATGCAATAAAGTATATTAAATAAAAAAAAGAAGAAATCCAATACAATGCGATTATGATCATAAGAAGAAATACAATACAATACAATACAATACAATCATTATGGGTAACTGAGAAGCTTGTAAAACCCCTATCACCTCACTAAAAACTCACATTAGTGTGTAATAAGTGTAAAAAGTGATCTTTGCTTAAATCACACAAAGGTAGGCAAAGCAGAAAAGTTAAAAAGCAAAACAACAAAAAGGAGCACTCCTTCCTTGGTGAGATTAATGAATATTTTTTTTTAATTCACTCTCAATGCCATTCATCAGGAGTGTAGAGCAATATATAGATTTTATACAATATTTATCAAATGAGAAGAATTTAACTGTCTGCCAGTCAGAACAGCTAATCACAGGCGGCAGGAGCTTGCAGCACATCTCTCCATGAATGACATCAGGGAAAACCTTGATCAAGAGAGATGATGGAAAAAAAACTGCATTTGCCTAAGAAGTGAAAGTGCAATACAGTAAATATGCCTGATGTATAATATATGAAAAAAGATGAAGCAAAACAAATAAGCTATCTGTTCTGAATATTAGCAGACAAAGAAGGGCACGGTGTACCAGCACAGTGAAGCTGGAGACAAGTAGTGGTATATCACAAGTCACAACAAAGCAAAGAAAAAACACACTAAAACATTGTCAGTGCAGGCAGAACTTATGGAAGTAGATATAGTTTTTTTTATTCAGAACCAAAAATTAAAACCACATCTCAAAACTACCCTAGTTTTGCCAACATTGATAATTTTTAGCATACCTCAGCTTTGCTATGTTGCTCAAAATGTTACCTGCACTGTTTTAATTTACTTGATTTTGTTGTGCAGCAGCTTGCTTTGATGCTTTTTTCTTCTCTTCTAAACATTGTTAGTCATAAACCTTGTAGTCAATCATTGCAATTTTACTCCTTGCCTATTGTATACAGAGCACGGTTCAGTCATATCAATATCTGGGACAAGTCTTGGAGAGTTCACTCTCTTTTGATGATCATTTTAAGCAACCTGCATCAAAGTTAAAATGTTTTTTGGGATTCTTTTACATAAATAATGCAATTTTATGAGAGTTTTACCTTTGTAAATGGCTACGTCCATTGAGAAAGGGGGCAGATGGTCTTAAAGGGCACTGCAACCTACTTTAGTCCCAATTATCTTATGTTCATATGTTGTTATAACTCATGTTTTGACTTCATCAGTATCCACATGCACTTATTGCATTTAGATGTTTATAAGAAATACTCAACTTTCTTCTAATAGAGCATTGTAGATCATAGGGTTCCAGAACAGATGCATTGGGGATGGGATGATCCTAACTTAAACCTTTCAGTATAGTCAGTTTCCACAAGATAATATGCTTCAAACAAAAGTTGCTGTAGAGTTATTTTTATAATTATTTAGATACATGCATAAATCAAAACAAACATTTATTTATACCACAACAATGAGTATGCATTTCGCCAGATAAATGGCGCTATATTTTGTTGATGACATACTGAATAAACCATCAAAATAACAAGATGCTAAATATGTTACAAAGACAATATTCTTTACCTACTATGGCATAATGCTGCAAGTAACCAATGGGAAAGCAGCTGAAATAATGCTTGATGACTTTACAGTTCAACTATGCAGCATTCTAACTAGAGTAGTGGTGTCAATATAAAAAGTTAGAGCTCAATAAGAGTTCATTTAAAAAGTTTACATTTGTAACTGTGGGCTATAAATCAGACATGCAATGACCTTGCACAAAATGTGACATTTATCGTCATTTGAGAGGGATAGGACCTTCATCACTCACTTATGGCTTTGCCATTCATGAGTTATGAACTTGGCCCCTCAGCCAAGAAGGAAAATGACATATTCTGAATCAGGTCATTATGCTCCCTATATAGAAAACAGTCCTAAGTTTCTCATTTAGCAATGTTTCAATGTGAGAAAAATGTTAAACAAAAGAAACAACAACACATTTTCCATAACGGATATTGAAATATTAATCTTACCTAAACAAGAACATTTAGGCCCAAAAGCTGATCAGGCACCTGATTTACTAATTTCCGGAAATGAAACTCATTTATTAAATATAAGAAGTGCCACAATTTTTAAAAAGCAATCAGTGTTTTTACTTACTGTCACCATGACACAATAACGGCCCAAGTTTATATGCAGCTTCTGAATTTGGTCTGTATGTATCAGTAATAATGATCTGAGTGACAGGCAAATGCTGTTTGTTGGAAAGGAGACTTGTGTCATTAGCCCTGCAAAAATCAAAACAAATGCCAGCTGCATAAATTCTAAAAGGTTTACAGGCAAAAAAACACCATTTAACAATACTGCAAAAGTCCTCAGTAATGGCAAATCTTTGTGTGCTCATTTTTTGTGGAAAGCTAGAGTTTAGCCAATGTGTAATACAAGGTTACATTGGTAAACTAGATCCAGCATAAACCTAGATGTGCATCAAAAAGAAGTAGAATGAAAGATTAACAAGCATTTGTCAATGCAAATGTTTGCCACTGATATTGCAGTTGTACCGGGTCTTGCTTGTACACATTTTTATTATATATTTACCCAGGATAGAGCAGATGAGATGCAGTGTCTCATTTTCAGTGGAGTCCTGCTTTGACATAGAAACAGAAATTGTCGGCAGATAAGGCCCGCTAGGCCCATCCAGTCTGCCCATAAGCCCTACTCTTGTTTGTGGTCTCTGACACATTGTTAGTATAATTACTTAGGATGGGCAACAGAAAAAGCTTTCAACAGCATAGAAGGTAATGCTTATTTTCAATTCTAAAAATGAGAACTAATGGCTATAAATAGCTTCTTGGTTGAAAGCTATATAAGTACTCCTAAGGCAAGTCCTGATCAACGGCACTAGTTCCTCATTATTCCAAATTTATAGAAGGACTAGACAGGGATGTCCCCAGTACATATTACTCTTTATGGTGGTTATAGAGCCATTGGCCAATACTATGGGAAACTCAACAGAAATACTGTAACATGTTTTAAATATGGCATTTCAGATAAGAGTCTAAAAATATCATTCTTCACTGCTAATGTTTTAATGCATTTAAAAACAAATACAGAAATAGAATTAAAAACAATACTTCACATGGTTCAAGAATATGGGAAACAGGATATTTGATAAAACTGGAAAAATCAGAAGCTTTGTTACTACAACCTGATGAATGCAATATAGATTCAGATACTTTTCTAGTTAATATGCTTTTACATACTTAGAAATAGATTTAACTAATAATATAAATAATTTACTGATCATTATTATGGCCCACTTAATCAGTACTGTTGGCCAGGACTTAAGGTGAATGAACTTACCTTGTTAGGTAGGACACAGGTTATTAAAATGAATGTCCTTCTAAGACTGCTGTATGTTTTTCAGGCTATTACATGAACTATTCCAAAATGTGCAGTTAAAGAATTGGATAACCTAATCTCAAAATTTGTATGGAAAGAAAGTAAACCCAGAATAAAACAGAAAACTTAAATATGCCCTATAATAAAACTGATTTAAAGCTACTACTTTTTGAATATTATCATTTGGCAGCAGTGCTAGAACCACTAAAAAAGTTTTCAAATAGGGTCGGCCCAGTAGTGTGGAGGGTCAAGACATCACTGCCTTACCTCCTGCCATGACCTATGTTTGCAATTTCAAATGGGTCACTGCTGGTCGGCTGGGGAAGTAGAGGACTGAGTGTCTTAAGGACATATCTACTCTCCCAGGGAGGGTGGGTTGGACATCCCACTGAATGACTGCCACCAGGTGGAGGCCTGAGGGTAGAATGGGTTGGGGACACCAATGGAAGGGAAGGTACTGTGGGACTCTGCAACGTGCATGCACCTCCATGCATGAGTGTTGATGTATCATGCCCCAGCAATGAGGGGGTGGAATGGAAAGTGGTCAATAGCAGGATGACACCAGTACTCCTCAGGCTCTACACCTGGCTAGCTGGGCACCTCAGTGCCATCCAGGTAAGTTCTGGTGAACACTGGGGTGACAGGGGTGGAGGGACCAGTGGAAGGGGGCTGGTCAACTCAGAGAAGAAAACTGTAGATAGAAAAGTAAAGCTTTCAAATAAGAACCCATCTCTGTGGCTATACTTCGAAACTTTGTGGTCCCCATATATCAACGATAAGACTGGTTCATCAATATTTCAGTACTGATATAGTAAATTGTTGATGGATAGGGGAAATATTGTTGTGAGTAATATGCTGTAAGAATGGAAAAACGCTACTGCAAATCTGGGGATAAAAAACAATTATTAAATTATCACCTAAAATAATAACTTTATGCCCCTTTTCAAACCATTTGAGTTAAGAAATGAATTCAATACAATATTTTTACCTTCAAATAACTATTCATAGGTGGTGTTATTAAATCATTCCAACAATTAGAAACCCAGTATCAACTACCCAAGATATTATTTTAGTTATTTGCAGATTAAGCCAGTGCTTTAAAAGAGCAGTACTTTAGTAGATTTTGATACAAAAGGCAATGCTTTATAATGACATTTTACATAATGCTTTAGCTTGAACTAAACTTATTTTGAAACTGTATAACTTCATTATTAAAAATTCAATGATGGAAATTTCTGATTTAAGACTCAAATGGGGACAAGTTTTTAAATGTCTATTACATTTGAGAAATGGGACCTCATTTGTTCCAACTGGAACTTTTCTGTTAACTGTAAGTTAAATGAAATTGAATTCTGTGTATTGCACAGAATTTATTATCCTCCATACTTACTAAATAAAGTGAACTCATCTATATCATCATTCTGTCATAGATGTCAACATAGTTTGGCCACTTCAATTCATGTGATTGTTCTCTGCCCAACATTAGAGGTTTTTGGAAGGAAATGGTTGAGTCTATAGACAAAATGTTTTCATCAAAATTACGATTAGTATCAGAACTTTGAATACCAGCTGCTTCTTTCTACCAGGCACTGCCAGAAGGACAGAGGTTAAAACTAGAGTTGGGTGAAAGTTGTGATTTCTGCCTTAGCAAAACTTCTGTGAATTATCACAACTTTCATGGAAGCTTCCAAACTTCTGCCTGTAGCGGACTGGAAATCTTGTGAATGTGTTGGGTGAATTTTCACCCTGTTCTGCTCATAATTCATATAGTACAGTAAAAACAAAAACAAACCTTTCCCTGAATCCCTGATGTCCAGTGCCCTCCCATAACCTGCAGTCCTGCCAGAAATTGCAAGAAAATTCCATAGTGGCTAGCAGTCCCACCTCACCACCCAATCACCCCCCCCATATAACAAATAACTCCATGGTGACTAGCCTCCCCCCACCTGATCATCCACCCAACCTGTACATTATGCCCTGCTGTCCAGTGTAACCCCCCTATCCTGATTCCCCGTGTAGTCAAAATTAACATTTTTCCTTGATGGTCTAGTAAATCCCCATCCCTATTCCCAATCCCAGTCCATGAATTGAATTCAGATATTCCCTGGTGGTCTAGTGCCCCCCCACCCTGGAAGATAGTGTCCCACCTCCCTGCTCCCCCATCCAAAATCTGAGCAGATGACCAGGTCAGCCATTCTCTCTCTCTCCACCATGGCTGGCAACCCACTGAGCTGTCAATGAATTATTGCATGCATGGGATACTACATGCTGGGGTGGGGGTGCACTAGACCAACAGGGAATATCTGATTTCAGTTCACAGACTGGGGACTGGGAATAGGGAGGGGGGTAACTAGACCACCAGGGAGAAATGTTTATTTTGACCATACAGGGTATCAAGATGGGGGTGGTACACTGGATACCAGGGAATAATGTGCAGGTCAGGTGGGTGATCAGGTGGGGAAGGGATTACTATCCACCAGGGAATTATTTGCTATATATGGGGTGGGTGATCGGGTGAAGGGAGGGACCACTAGTCACCAGAGAATTATTGGTTATATATGGGGTGCTTGCTTGTACAAGAATGTGCTCATTCGTTGACAGCCCAGTGGGCAGCTTGCCATGGTGGAGAGAGGAGGGCTATGCTGATCACTCAAATGGGTTCAAGTGTGGGGGAGCTGGGTGGTTGGACCACACCTTCTGGGGTTGGGGGGCTGGTTGTGCACTAGACCACCAGGGAATATATGAATTCAGTTCACAGACTGGGGATCAGGGAAAAGGATAGGGAGAGGGGTTCACTAGACCACCATGGAGAAATGTTTACTTTGACTGTACAGGGGGATCGGAATGGGGGGGTACCATAAACACCAGGGCATTATGGGCAGGTTGGGTGGGTGGGTGATCAGGTGGGTGGAGGGACTACTAGACACCAAGGAATTATTTGTTATTTATGGAGTGGGTGATCAGTTGTGGGAGAGACCACTAGCCACCAAGGAATGTTATTTCTATTTTGGGTGGGGATGCACTGGACATTATTTTACATTGGGTGACCATCAGCGACTGGTGGTGGTGGTGGGAGGGGGGTGCCACTATACACCAGGGATTAAATAAGATTATTTATGAATGGCACTGGACTACTGTAGTGTGCCAGCGGGATTTCCTTTAAAGTTGATAACTGAATTTCTGGACATTTGCAGACATTGCATCAGAGGAAGTTTTTTTTTTTTTTGCACGTCTCTATTTAAAACTGTTACAAATGACACTTTTAATAGCTAAATGCTGTACAGCGAGACTGCAAAAAGGATCCAGTAGTCCTTACATGGGATATGTGGTGGAACCTCTTTCCAGAAAGTATGTATTTGGAAAAAAACTTCTACTACACAAAAACAAATGTAATAAAATATTGGGAAATCTGGGGTCCAGACCAAAATGCATCTGATCAAGGACTGATTTAAATATAATTTCCATAAAAGAAAGTTTCCATAACGTTGGACCTTATCCTTATTAGATCTACTTTGCTATATCTTAAGCACACTTAAAAGACCAAACATTTTGATAGATTTGGCGTACTAGGAATATTAAGATCATGGGCCCCATATTCAGAACCAGATGGCTGTGCATGCACGCAGGTGTGCTGCGTGAGAAAATAGGGCCGGCTGGCTCTGGTGCAATATTCAGACAGTGCAATCCAAACGGACTGCTCTATCCATCTGAATATCAGGCCATAGTAGCATGGTGCACAGTAAGCAGTCATCATGCTGTATGCCTCATTACCAGAGTGATGGGCCGAATACCACTCATAAGAGTAAAGCATGGCACACACTGGTTAGCACAGTGGTCCCTACGGGCAATATTCTGCCCAAACATTCAGATGAGCCTATTAGGTATGCATGGCACTAACAGGCCATTTACATGCCCACAATGGGCTCATCTGCATGCCGCGCATCAGCAGAGTGCTCCACACCAGGCCCCCCCCCCCAAGCTCTGATCCCCTCATATCAAAAATAAAAGTAATGCTTGGTGGTCTAGCAGTCCCTCCCAAGCCTTGATCCCCACATAGAATAAACAAAAATAATCCTTGGTGGTCTAGCAATCCCTCCCAAGCTCTGATCCTCACAGAGAATAAATTAAAGTAATCATTGGTGATCTAGTGGTCCATGTCAAGCCCCAGCCCCCACATAGATAAAAAAACAGTAATCCCTGGTAGACTAGCAGTACCCCTCCCTAACCTCAACCTGCCTATATCATGCATATAGCTGTTCCTGGAGGTCTAGTAGACCCCAACCCAGCAGGTACTGTCCCACCACCCTGATACCCCTTGTCCCAACCCCAAGAACCAGTAACTGGCACAGCCCTCTGCACACCATCATAGCTGTTCACATACTGAGCTCTCATGGAGTGCATACTGTGTTAGCTGATCGTATAGTATGGGATCCATGTGAACTCAGTCAGTGGCTGGCTGTGGTAGTGAGTGGAGGGCTGTGCTGGTCACTGGCTCTCTGGGTTGGGACTGGGGGAGCAGGGTAGTGGGACAGTACTTGCTGAGGTGGGGTGTCTATTAGACCACCAAGGACAGATATTTACATGATATGGGCAGCTAGGGGTTAGGGATGGGGGACCACTAGACACCAGGGATTGCTTTTCTTTTATCTATGTGGGTCTTGGGGCTTGGGAGGGACTGCTAGGCCATCAAGAATTACTGTTACTTATTCTGTGTGGGTATTGGAGCTTTGGAGGGACCCGCCTAGACCCTAGAGACCCAGCTGGGTTTCAGAAACATTAAAGTGCATTGTGCTAGCGGCTATTTAGCTCTTCTGGAAACTTTCAGTGTTGCGCTGCACCGCAGATGCATGAGGGGTCCCTCATTTGCATTTGTGTAGCATGATATTTTTCATGATGGCATCTATCGGGGTGCACCATGCATAGGAAGCCTTTGAATATGGGCACGCCCCCAACAGCTGGAGCTGTTCTGGGTTAGCATGGAACAAACCTAGTTTGTGCCGCACTAACCTTTTGAATATGGGGCCCCATATATTCAATGTCAAATTCTAGAAAACCATCCATATGTTTGTTTAACAAAGTAAGATAATTGTATTTATTGATTACCATTCAGTATCTTACATTATTTGCATTTTATACACGTTTCTGTATTTTCTATAATTACAATAAAAAAAAAACAGATTTACACCTTCCTCACTCCCCCCAAAACATGAGGCTGAAGCTGACATCAGGGAATGTACTGGGTTTGTTTCACATTATAGAAGAGACTGATGCCTGCAACTGCACTCAATGGGCACAATATAGGGTTGAACTTCATTTCACCAGCCAGACAGCACAGACATTTGTTACAGCTGCAGGGGCGGAGCTCCACAGAAGTCATACCATCAGTCATGAGATGTTAAGAGCACTGTGGAAGCACGTAACCGGACCGCTGTCCAGTGTGCTTTCACAGTGCTCTGTCACAGTTTTCTCTGGTGCTGTTTAAGTGTCCCTTCCCTCAATAGGCTGCATAAGCACCCCCCCTTCCCAGAGCACTACTTCTTCTCTGTAATTGTGGAAGTGCTGGCTACTGTGTACACATGGTGGTGCAATCTGAAACTGTCCATGCATGTGTATTGTGCATGCATAGTTACGCCATCACCACCATCTTGTGCACATCTGCCTCCAGGCCTCTTTAAGCATGTACGAAGTCTTAATTACAGTGGTCTCTGGTGCAGCAAGAGCTCCAAAAATTATTTTCAGCACTCTTGGGAGCTCTCGCCACTATGTGCAGCTGTATTGGCTTGGACCAGAGTTTGTCTTTATATGATACCTCTCAACTTACATGGGGTTTAGACCACAGCAGAGTACTGTCACCATGAAAGGATTGATTAAAGATATATTTGAGTGTGTGTATTTTTTTGAAGGGTCAGTGTTATGGACTTCCAGTTGTGATGGCTGCCAGCTAGTCACACTTTGCATCACTCCTCTGACTCCTCCGCTTGAAAACAACATTATTCAACTCAATTCTACTCCTAATAGCAGTGAAATAGAAGAAAATACTTTACTTTAAATCATTCCACCAATTACAAAGACCAGAAAGCCTGCATTTTATATGGAGACAGAAATGAAGCCTCAGTGACCCAGACGTATGCCACCACAGTCTCCTGACAAGGACAAGCCAGTGAAAAGAAACAAAGCGGGCAGCTCAGGGGACAGTCCTTCCCCCACCCTGCTAATTTAAGCAATGTTTTTTGAAGGGCTGGCACCAATTAAAGATTCACTACAAGAAGTAGTGGGGAGACCTACAATCCTTAAAATCTTCAATGGCCCAATTGTCAATTAGAATGAATGACAACGAAACTCGGATTTCATCTTTAGATGACTGGAGGGTCCAAATCAATCCTGAGGTTATATCATTAAGGCAAAGGCTCCATAAGACTGAGGGCAAGTTAGAAGATTGGGAAGGAAGGTCACGGCACAACAACTTGGTAATACTGGGGCTACCAGAAGGAGAAGAAGGGGTAAACCCGATTGCATTTATACAAATATTCTGTGCAAAAATAGCTGGGGCATCTCCTAATGGCCCAGTTTACATTGTAGAGCGAGCTCATAAGGCTCTGAGACCCACACCTCCATTCAGATCACCCCACAGCTGTTGATATTTTGCCTATTAAATTACCTGGATAAACAGGTAATCCTGGATAAGTTGAAGGAATCCAAGGAAATCTAGTGGGATAACAAAAAAATACAAGTGGCACACGATCTTCCTTTAACAGTGCACAGAAATGTACTGAGTTGCACCCATTAGTTACAAAGTTGATAGCCGCAGAAATTACATTTTGTATGAGATTCCCTGCCAGTCTCCAAATTAACAAAGAGAGGCATTGGATTTCATTCGATTCACTCAGTTCAGCAACTACAGAGCATAAAAAACTCTACTCAGATCTCTTTAAGTGAACAAGAGACTGTCGGGTGTACCAAATAAACAATCGTTGATCGATAATTTTCAAATGCAATGAATGACAAAGTAAAATAAAAGCCAACTTTTTGTTACATCAAGAGAACTGCTAAACATCTGAAACAAAGGACATTCTAGAGGCTAAGAGAAAGTGAGAGAATCCCCACTGAAAACCGAAGAGCTTGGCGCTCTACTTAAGTATCTTAAAGTTGTTCTTTCTTTATACCTTTTTTCCTGGTAATACTGTATTACCTTAGAAAGAAAATATATAGAGAGCCAATAGACTGACAATGAAGTCTTATAGAAAACCATAGTGCTCTGGGCACTGTTTACAACTGTTTAATGTTGTCCTCTTATTTGTTAACTGCATTACTATGCTGTCCACATGGTAGTTAAACAGTGAAAGGTCTTTACTATATTTTAGGACAGGTACGTTCCAGTAGTTACATCTAGTTAGACTATTTAACTAATATAAAGTGTAGTGATTTAAAGAAATGTTGCTTCCACTGCAATTTATAATAAAAACTAGTAATGTGAAGTATGGAACAGCCTTAAAACTGTGATGATTTCCATAAAGCGGGGGAGGGGTAGAGGTAAGAGGGGAAAGGGGAGAGGGGTCAGACTGTCTGGCGGTCGGGAATAATTGCAACAAAATAAATAAAAGGAGTACAGTCATTAGGACTGGGGATTTAGTTTCTTAGCTGGGATGGGAATAGTTTTGTTTTTTTGACTTAGGGTTATAGTACTTTGTTAGGAATGTTTACCAGAGGGATCCATTAAGAATGAGAACCATAGAGAAGGGAGCGAGTTGGAATTCAAAAACAAAATAACACTAACCAAAATTTCTCTATAAATGGAAATAACCTGAGGCTTTCTAATTCCAAAACAGATACATGCTTTATATGTAAGTCATCATTACCTATCCCAAGTTATGTAAGGCTAAACTAATATGGCAATAATATTTGTATCTTGGAATGTCAAAGGAGCTCGCAATCATATAAAGAGATACCAAATTTTAAAACATCTAGAAACCTTGCATTCTAACATAGCATTTCTTCAAGAAACACACCTATTAGAAAATGAGGGCAATCTTTTTAGATGAAGACAAATGGGTCAAGTATATGCCGCTGGGAATGCTACAGCACAGAGGGGAGTGGTGATCCTGGTTACCAGGGCAACTCAATTTAGGCTCCAATGAAGCTAACCTGACCGACATGGTAGATTTATATTCCTACAGGGTCTATTGAACCATGTCGATATGATACTGGGATCAGTATATGGACCCAACATAGAATCACCCAAATTTTTCACGTCACTCACTACTGCACTGAATTCCTTTCCCTGCCTACCTACTATTATAGCGGATGACTGGAACTTAGTGTTCTCACCAGAACTAGACAAAACCACTTTAACAGTCTTAATCTTTTACCAGCCCAGAGAGCTCTAAGAGAATTTATGATAAACTTTAGCTTTAGTGATCCATGGAGACTACTATATCCAAATACCAAGGGATACACTTTCTATTCTCCAGTACACAAAATGCTATCCCAGATTGATTATTTTCTAGTAAATAATACTATTTTGGATGGACTGATGGGTAGTGGTATGGATCCATGAACTATATCCGACCAAGCACCTATGTGGATGGAGGGTATGGTTACTATTCAAACAATGAAAAGTACTACATGGAAACTGAATGTCCAGCTTCTTCAAGATGAACAAGCAGTAGATGTACTTAAAAATACAATTGAGCAATTTCTGTTACACAATCAGGGCACCATAAATCAAATTGACAAACTATGGTGTGTCTTGACGTGCATGGTGCGAGGGGAGTGTATTCGACTTTCCTTAATCCGGAAAAAAAAGAGAGAAGCATTTTTGACTTCTCTTCTTTCCCAAATCAAAACTCTATAGGATCAACTGCTATCTTCTCATAGTGAAGGTACAGTTGAATGCTTAGCCAAATTAAAACACAATATATTGAAAACCTGAGCGAGCAAGCCCAATATACCATATTTAAAACCCTTGCAAGGTATATTGAACAGGGGGAAAAAGCTAGTTACTTTACTTGCCCTTAGACTTAGAAAACAGGAAGAATCCAGAATAGTGATAGCACTTAACTCCCTCAAAGGCAATTCTCTTCTGACCACTCTGAAGGAAATTGCAAAAGAATTTGAAACTTATTACAGGTCCCTATTTTCCCCCCAAGAGCCATATCCTCAGAAAGTTGACATACAGGCATATCTAAATAATCACCCACTTCCTTCTCTTTCACAGTTACAGGCAGAGGTACTCATAAATCCTATTACCAAGCAAGAATTAATGGAAGCCATTAATTTGCTACCAGAAGACAAAGCTCCAGGCCCAGATGGCTTTGCACCCCATTTCTATAAAGTATTTAAAGATCTGCTTTCATCCCTGTTGCTACAAATGTTCAACTACTTATGTGAATTTGGACTCTCTGATTCTCCTCGCTTGGAAACCTTAATTATAGTAACCCCCAAACCGAACAAATCCCCACAATTAGTTACCAACTACCGTCTGATTTCCCTCATGAATTACGATACCAAACTCTTTGCCAAAATATTGGCCACTCGGGTAACAAGAACCTGGATATCATTACTTAGTCCAGAACTGGTGGGTTTTGTTGCTGGACAATCCTCTGCTGATCACCTTAGGAAACTATTCCATATCTTCTCTGTGTCCAAGTTGGCACCCTATCCTGTGGCTATGGTGTCCCTAGATGCTGAGAAAGCATTTGATAGAGTTAGTTGGACATTTGTTTTAGAAGTTATAAAGAAATTCGGATTTCCCCTAAAATTTATCAGTTGGATAAAAAAACACTGTATACCTCTCCTACAGCTAAGGTTTATAATAATGGAGTTTTTTCAGATTTATTTCCCTTATATTCTGGAACATGCCAGGGATGTCCTCTCTCGCCATTGCTCTTTAATTTATACCTTGAACCACTTTTATATCATCTAAAGTATTCTTCTTTAATTAAAGGAATTCAAACAGGCGAATGGGACCTACGTCTATTGGCATATGCTGATGACATAATGTTACATGTTACTGATACCTTGACTTTCCTACAAGAAGCAATTTCAATATTAGAGTCATATGGAATCTTATCCAGTTACAAACTGAACATAAAAAAGTCCACAATAATGCCATTAAACTCCCACACCCATAAATAGCAGATGGTTGACCTTCAATTAAATTGGGCTACTACTCTTAAATACCTAGGCTTAACTATTACACCAAATTTGTCACAAATTAAAAAAACTGAACCTTGATGCTTTATTAGGAATAATACAACAAGACTTAGATAGATGGACTCCCATATATTTCTCTCTACAAGGACAAATTAACATAATTAAAATGAATGTGCTTCCCAGAGTATTCTACCCCTTAAACATGCTTAACTTCTACCTTCCACAATCATGGTTCCAAAAGTTACAACAAATTATTTCCAAATTCCTATGGAAATCTAAACCACCAAGAAGATCATATATTAATTTAGGTGCAACTAAACAGAGATGAGGACTCAAAATTTCCAACTTTTCCCCATTACTGTTTAGCAAGTCATATGGTGAAATACCTTCGATGGTTTCCTCAGAACCATAAGACGACAGATCAGCAATATATACCATTATGGTTGCAAACTGAATGCCAAGATATTAAGCAAACTGATATTTCCCCATCTAGTTTACTATATAGTACCCCTAAAAAGGGTCAGACTATCCTAAAAAGTGACTTGATTCACATGTCACTAAAAGTACATACTCAACTGTGTAAAGCTCTTAAATATAATAATGTACAAGATATATCTCAACCTCTATATTTTAACCCAAATGTTATGCTCGATGGCAAATACTTGGATCCTAAGAAAGATTCCCCTGAAAAAGAAATTAAGATATCGGACCTATTAGAATCCGACAAAATTAAACCCACTTCCACATTATTACTTTCTTTACATCTCCCCGCTAATCAAGTATTTAAAGGTTATCAAATTAGACACATATTGATTAGTAGATTTGGAACAGGAGCCTGGAATATAGACCAAACAGAGCTACTTAATACACTTAACACCCTGGCATGGAGCCCACTTGCTGTATCAAAATAGCAGCAATATTATATCCAGCAATTTATCAGGGTATCCTGGGTGCATCATCAACTGGCTGGGTGGCAGGACACAGAGGGTGGTGGTAAATGGCTGTCACTCCACAGAGGGAAGAGTGACCAGTGGGGTACCACAGGGATCAGTGCTGGGACCGGTCCTATTCAACATATTCATCAGTGACATTGCGCAGGATCTAGAAGGCAGAATTTCGCTGTTAGCTGATGACACAAAGCTCTGTAACAGAGTAGACACACCAGAGGGTGTAGACAGAATGAGAAGCGACCTGCAGAAACTTGAAGAATGGTCAGGGGTTTGGCAGTTGAAATTCAATGCAAAGAAGTGCAAGATAATGCATATGGGGCACAAAACCCTGGCACAATATATCAGTTGGGGAGTGAGGATATAGCATGCACCAAGCAGGAAAGGGATCTTGGGATTGTCATCTCTGATGACCTCAAGGTAGAGAAACAGTGTGACAAGGCAGCAGGTAAAGCAAATAGGATGCTGGGATGTATAGGCAGGGGCATCACCAGCAGGAAAGGGAGGTCATAATTCCGCTATACAAGATACTAGTGAGGCCCCACCTGGAGTACAGTGTTCAGTTCTGGAGACCATACCTCGTAAGGACATAGACAGGGTAGAGAAGGTTCAGAGGAGGGCAACAAAGATGGTGCATGGATTGCATCACAAGTCCTATGAAGACAGGTTGAAGGAACTGAACATGTACTCCCTGGAGGAGAGGAGGGAGAGAGGGGATATGATAGAGACATACAAGTATCTTACAGGGAGGAACAGGGTGCAGGAAAACACTATTTTTAAGCGAAAAAGATGTTCCAGGACTAGAGGGCATGGGATGAAGTTGGAGGAAGGACGATTCAGAGGAAACATGAGAAAGAATTTCTTCACAGAACTGGTGGTGGACAAGTGGAACACCCTGCCAGAGGAAGTGGTGGGGGCTGAAACAATAACGGGATTTAAGAATGCATGGGATAGACATAAAGGAATTCTAGAGGTCAGGGGTAAGGGGAAACAGACTTCTAGGAAAACAAACTGAACTTACAAGCTCAAATGGGCAGACTGGGTGGGCCATAGGCCCTTATCTGCCGACACTGTCTATGTATCTATGCATCTATGTATCATACTGGGAGGCTCAGTTTCCAAATTTGAAATTAAATTGGGATAGAATATGGCAAACAGTATATTCCTATACAACTAATGATAAACTTTGTCTCATGCAATTTTACATATTGCATAATACTTATTATACCCCTTCCAAGCTTGCAGCCATGGGTAAACTGACAGACTCAAAGATGCACTAGGTGTGGTATAAATAAGGATACTATTTTTCATGTTCTATGGGACCGCCCTTCAATAACACCCCTATGGCGAACACTCAAAAACAAAATTGACCATTTACTAGGTTTGGACAATCTCTTTAGCCCTGAAATATGTATTCTGGGTGATTATTCCCTAGTTCTGATCCAAGAAAGAAGATATGCTATGTCTCTAATTTCTCTTTCAGTCAAAAAACTTGTTTTAAAGCATTGGAAAGATTTGCGTGTTATCTCTTATTCTGAATAGTTAAATGAGCTCCTATTTAATTTAAGAACAGAAAAATGATCACAAGCCTTAGACATTCACCATCATTATTTGAAACAAATGGGGCAAACTATATACTTTGACCTCAATAACTCAACATTAAGCTTTGAAACAAGGTTGACTGTAGAAAAAGTGAACCATTAGCCCCAAATTGGAAGAATGATTCTAAATCTACACACTAAATTGGACCTACGGGCTATTTTCTTTTTTTTTTAATCCAACCAACTCCTTAATCTAAAAACTTTGTTAATACTGTATACAGACAAGAGCTGACAAATGTGTTGATTACCTGACTAACAAGGTACAGCAGGGGAGGAGGGAGGGGGATTGCAGAGTAATAATAGTTATAGATGTTTAGTAATTACTGTACTTGGGCTGATGTAACCACAAGGCGGAATAACCAAATTATGCTCACTGTATTTCATTTTCATGCCGAAAACTGACTATGTATAACTTAAAAACGAAAAAATATATTGAATAAAAAAAAAGAAAGGACAGTGTTATGCCATGCAATATGAGGTACATATATCTGCTCCAGTGTTTGAAATATTATCTGCCCCTCAATACCCTCCCCCATCCTCTCATGCTAGGGGAGGCATCCATGTCTCCAGACTCCAACCAGTCAATGACCTAGCTTGTTTGTCTGAGTTACAAAAAAATACCCTCAACACACACACACACACACACATTCTGAACTAACCAGCCATCCATAAAGCAGTATAGAAGTTAGCAGCCAAACTCAGAATCCAGTCTGCTTCAACTTCATTGTCTGCATAGGAATGATAAATCTGCAAGGATGTCAGAAGCTAGGTTTGTGTGGTGCTTCCACACCCCCACACATTTGCTTTGGTATCTTTGCAGCCGACAAGTTTCTTTTAGTCTGGAATGCCCTGCCCTACCCAAGTTAAAGTGCAGGCTTTTACAAATATGTGCACCTTTTTTCTCCTGAGAGTCATCCTAGAAAACAATACCCCCCCCCCAGCCCATAGCCATACAGCTGGCATCAAAGTAATGGTACTTCAGAGCTCATTGTTTAGTGTTAAAAATCCTAAACTTGCATCTCTGATGTCCAGTTTTCAGTGATTCCTCCTTGAATGGGAACTGTCTGCAGTCTTACATCAAAGAACACTGGGGTATGAAAACGCTAGCCAGATCACTGACTAGTCCCTTTACGTTTATTCAGATTTGCTAGTTGGAAGGAATACTGTATTTACTGCAATACACTATGCCCACTTGTCTTTGATTTGTCTGATGCCAAGCTGCTTCTGGAGTGCAGGCTGGAGAGAGAAAGTGATTGCAACATACTTTGAGTGATGGAGAGTGAGCATGTGAGAACAGGAGTGGGGGGATGAGTCTGCACCATGGGTCAGGGCATGCTGCCTTGGATTACTGAAGTGACAGCTGGTCCACCTTGCTCCTGTCCCCTGGTCTTGCTGGAAGACATTAAAGAGTCACAGAGGAAGACAGAACAGTGACTGACTGGAAACCAGATTAAGTACACCCCAAACCATTGATATGTATGACTGGAAATAATGTAAATCTCAACTCTTAGGATTCATAGGATATACAAGCTACATAGACTTGCGTCCTTAATTCTTGCCATTATTTTTTTTATCTGTCAATATTATTTCTAAACCATTGATGTTTTAGTATGGTAATATTTATCCAGACCACACCTGAAAGACTCCATTGACCCAATCATTACTAATTGTTCTTGTAAAGTGTTCCACAACTTAAGACCTTCCTGGCTAAACCAATTCTTTCTCCTTAGAGTCCTCCATTTGTTATGTTTTAATTGTAATTTGTGTGCTCTTGTTTCATGCAAACTATTTTTCCTAACTATTATTCCTAGATCTTGCCTTAAGTGCTCGTCCTTGAATGCCCTATAAATCATTCACATATCACCCCTAATTCTGCCATACTTCGATGAATAAAGATTTAGATTTATTAATCTTTCACGATATGACACATGTTCTTGACCTGAAATTCTCTTTGTGGCCCTTCGTTGTACACCCTCTAATCTCCTAATATCTACCTGCCCAAATGGTGACCAAACCTGAGCACAGTACTCCAAATGGGACCTCACCAATGCACTATACAAGGGCACCATCACCTTTATATCTCTGCTACCAATATGATGTAATATACAGTTTAATACTTGATTTGCCTTTTTCACCACTAAACTACAATGCGCACTAAATTTCAAGTTGTCCATTACTCTCACTCCCAGGTCTATGTCCTCCATAATCTGTTTTAACTGAGCCTTACCTATGCTGTAGATATTTCTTTTCTTTTTACTACCCAAGTGCATTATAGCACACTTGCTAAGATTTAGTTCTAATTTATGTTGATCCATCCACTGGCTCAACATATCTAATGTCTCCTGTACCTTGATGTATTCTTCAGTACTGTTAACTATGCCCCCCACTTCTACAATCATCTGAAAATTTATTAATCCAGATGCCAGGATAAATGCTCCTAATTGTAGAGATGTAAAGATTGAATAAACATGGGCCCAACACTGAACCCTGTGGCACTCCGCTGGTAACCCCCCCTCCAATCAGAAAGAACTCCTCTGATATTAACCCTTTGCCTTCTCTCATGGAGCCAAGCCTCTACCCAGTTAACTATGTTAGTAGGTATCTTAACACTGTTCAATACATTCACCAATTATTTGGGTGGCAGTTTATCGAATGCTTTGGAGAAATCCAAAAAATACAACATCAACAGCATCACCTCTATCCAGAATCGTGTTTACTTTTTCATAAAGTGATAACATATTTGTCTGACATGATTTTAATTTTGTTAATCCATGTTGAGTTGTGTCAATTAAGTTAACGACAAATGTTTCAAAATTATGTCCTTCAGTATTCCCTCAAACAGGTTCCCCACTACAGATGTTAAACTCACAGGTCTAAAATTTTCTGGCTTTGTAGTTGGACCTTTCTTGAACAATGGTACGACTGTAGCATCTCTCCAAGCTTGTACTACAATTCCTTGATCTAGAGATTTCTGCAATAAGTATGTCAGGGGATGCTCCAAAAGGACTGTCATTTATTTTAGTACCCTAGGATGGAGCTCATCCGGTCCCTGAGATTTGCTTATGTTTAAACTTTCTAGCCTATCCAGTACCTCTTTAGGATCAATTTTCACCTGCCTATCTGGGAACTAAACCTATTTACAGAACTACTAGAAATATTTATATTAAATACAAAAGAAAAATAGGAATTCTATATACCAGCCATTTGCTTAATGTCAGTTATAGATTAATTTTTCCATTTCTAAATGGGCCTATATTTATTTATTTATGAAATTTTGTTAACCGGGTGAGCCCACTGGGCCCTGGAGGTCCATTTTTCAGGGGCAACCCGGAGTTAGTTACATAGAGTTGAACAAGTACAGTTAATAGATACAGAGTAGTACATTGCATACAGGTGTACAATGTTTTGTAACACCACACAGCATCCGTAGCAGCTGTTAGGTTGAGAGCAGGTAGTACTTAAAAAATATACAAGCAAAGCGGTATACGTCATTAAAAGGTGCAGTGATTACAACTGGAGTTGCTAGCTTTATGTAGGAGAGGGCAACTATTTACAGGGGGAGTACCCTAGGTCAGCTGTGGTAATTAGATGCCAGGGGCGTGTTTTAGCTAGCCTTCCGAACATATGTAGGAGCTGAGATTTTGGAGGTGAGCACATAACCTCATCTGAAAAATAGCTGGGGAGGGTGCTTATTATAGTTGACAGAGGAACTTGTTCCACAGTGTGGGTGCTATATGGGTGCAGGACTTTCTACCTGCTGCAGATCTGGGCTGGGCTGTTCAAGCAGTTTTTTGTCCGAAGTGCAAAGGGGCCTGCTGGGATGTTTTGGGGTGATTAGCCCAATAAGCCCTGCAGGGGGGTCATTGGAGAGGAGCTTGTATGTCCAGTTTAGTAGGGAGTACTGAAGTCTTAGGTTCAAGGTGGGCCATTTGAGTGCAGCAAGGACTTCGCAGTGGTGGGTCCTCGGGTGGGCTTTTGTAGTGAATCATGTGACTTTGTGGTACAATGTCTGTAGTCTATCATAGTCTAGCTTAGAGATGCCGAGTAGAGTTGGGGCCACATAGGTAAGAGTTGGTAGGAGGGCACTTTGAGCAATTGCCAACCTTGTCTCAGGTATCAGATTGGCACTTAGACGGTAGAGCAGCCCAAGTTTTTGGTGGATGTTTTTGGCCACCAAGTCTACATGTGGTTTTAGTGTGAGTCCTTGGTCCAATGTAAGACTTAAATATTTGAAGGATTGTACCACTTCGATAGGAGAGTTGGATGAGGTGACCAGTGGGAGAAGATGTGCCCGGGAGGGACCCAGGGATTTGGGACCAAACAAGAGTGTTTTGGTCTTGGCAGGGTTGAGAACTAAGCAATTCTTGACCAACCATGCTTCAGCCTGGGAGAAATCAGCCTGGAGCAGGGGTCCTAGATCATCGCGATGTGGCGCCGCTCTGTAGAGTACTGTATCATCGGCATATTGCACAATGGAGCTGCCCCTGCAGTGGTGAAAGAGGTCATTGACTAACAGGGGAAAAGGAGTGGGCACAGGATGGAGCCTTGTGGTATGCCCTCCATTAGCGGTAGAGGGTCAGAGGTAGCACCTCTCCACTTGACTTGCTGGGAGCAGTCAGTCAGGTAGTTGCTGAACAAGTTCAGGGAGTACTGATCCAGTCCAAGTGTGCTCATTTTGTTTAGTAGGACTGGTGATCCACCAGGTCAAATGCCTTGGTCAGATCTATAAAAACTGCCCCCGTGGGAGTGCCCTTGTCCAGGGTGGCTAGGACGTCGGAGGTAAACCTGATGAGGGCTGTGTCAGTCCCATGTTTTTGCTGGAACCCATGCTGTGAGGGGGCCAGGAGCTGATTGTTTTCCAGGTAGTCCCTCAGTTGGCCTTAGACGAGCTGCTCCTGGATCTTTGCTAGGTGGCAAAGAATAGAGATGGCTCTGTAGTGGCCAATTGGATCTCTGGATCCACCCTTGTGAATTGGGACCATGAGGGCCTGTTTCCACATAGTGGGGACAACTCACTCCTGCAGGGATCTGTTTATTAACACAGTGATAGGTAAGGCTATGGCAGGGGCCACAGCCTTGAGCAGCTGAGGGTCCAAACCGTCGGGTCCTGCTGATCCCCTAGGTTTTAAAGATTTCAGGAGGGGTAGCACTTCTTTGACACGTACAGTTCTTAGGTGAAAATGGGGGATCGGAGGGTCCTGCATTTCCTTGACCGAGGGACCCTGTGATGAGGTTGGTGGTCTTTTCTGTAGATGGCCAGGTCCGTGAAGAAGCTATTGAAGGCAGCAGTGGCCTCTCCACCATCAGTTAAAGTTAGCCCACTGCAGGTAATATTGCCCTGCTGTGGTTTGTTTGTTCCTTTTAACAATGAGTTGATGCAGGTCCAGAAGGACTTAGGGTCAGACAGGGTGCCTTGCTGAAGGACTTTGAGATATTCCCTTTTGGCAAATTTTGAGGCTTTCTTGCATTTGTTCTGCAAGGACCTGTAATCAGCAAGGTCGGCTGGGCTATTAAAGCACCTTGCTTTTTTCCAGGCCTTGTCTCTGCTTAACATTAGGGTTTTAAGTTTGCACAATATCCATCTGTGGCACTGCCCTTTCGCTCGTCTTTTCTGTAATGGACTGTGCAGGTTGGCCACTGCTGAAAAAGTGTGTTGGAAGTACTGAGTAACATCATTGATACTACCTAGCATACTTAGTGGTACCCAGTCAGCATTTCTCAAGGAGTTCTGGAACGCCTCAGGGGAGAAGCCAGAGAAGTCCCTGGCTATTATGAGCTGGAGGGTGGTCCTGGGTGACCTGTTTTTGCAGATGCAGAAGGTGGGGGAGTGGTCACTCAATGCATCAGACATCACACCAGCCACTTGGATGTTGTTTGGATTGGAGACTAGGATCCAATCAAGGGTGGAGTGATTCCCAGTCTTTAGATTTTGCCTGGTGGACTCTGTGATGACCTGGGTCAGGTTAGCTTCTTGGAATAAGGCCCTATGGGCTTGTTCGGAGGCAGGATCCCACCTCAGGTTATAGTCAACAAGGACTAGCAGCTCTGCAGATGGATACCCTGTGAGGGCACTTGTCAGGCTCTGGAGGGCAGTACTGCCACCAGTGGGGGGATTATAGATACAGCCTATTATTAGGTGTTTTGCTTGGCCCAGGATGATTTGGATGAAAAGGGATTCAAGGCCTGAGGGGCTTGGCAGTTCAACAGAGGAAGGCGAGGCCTCGAGAGAGAAGCTCACATAAATTAGGACACCCCCTCCTTTTTTTCCCTCTTAGTCCTTTCTGAAGGAGTGGTAGTTTGCCAGCTCCACTTCATGAGAAAGAATGTGAGACTTCAGCCAGGATTTGGAGATATTAATAGATCCCTTCTTTTTTCCATTGATATAATTATAAAAGGCTTTACTATTGTCCTTTATTCTTGCAGCTAGACCTAGTTCATATTCTGCCTTGGCTTTCTGAATTACTTTTTTAAGATGTTTAACTTTATCTTTATATAGAACCCATCCTTCCAGATTATTATTTTTATTAACCCTTTTAAAAAACATATCCTTTTCTTTGATAATTTTTTTTAAGTTTAGGGTTAAACCAGCCTTTAGAATTTTTTTATTTTACTAACATATTTCATCATAATAGGCATAAATTTTTGCACCCCCATGTTAATTCTTTTTAACAAAATTTCCCAAGTGCCTTTAACATTTTTATTTAAGAACTCCGTATACCAATCCCAGGTCAATAAATCTGCCCTAAAACCAGAAAAATTATCTTTTTTGAAGTTAAATATTTGTGTTAATCCTTGTACACTTTTGTTGTTTACTTTACCTAATATTGTAAATTAGATTTTAGAATGGTCACTGTTTCCCAATGGACTTCCCAACTTTAAATCACCAATTTTATTTCCCATATTTGTTAATGCCAAATCCAGGGTGTTCTGGCCCCTAGTTGCATCCATTACTCTCTGTTCCATTCCCACATGTTCTATTACTTCTAAGAATTTGTTTGCTGTACTGGATTTCCCAATCTTTTTTTTCCAATCTATTTCAGGCAAGTTAAAATCCCCTGTTAGGAGTATGTCCTCAGATGGATCCAAATTGGAGATAATTTCAAGGTTAAGGTCGTTGTCTTGCTTATCTATAGAAGGAGGCCTATATAATATTCTGGGTCTAGTTTTAGGTTAATCTTTATAAGTATTTTAATCCATATAATTTCAAGATTATCAAAATGGGTTTTATTCCTGTTCACTTTCTATATAATCTCTAATATAAATGACAATTCCTCCACTTCTCCTGTGGTTTCTACATTTAGAATATAGTTTGTAGCCTAAATTATTTTTCCCCCATGGGTCAGCTTCATTCCACCAAGTCTTCATAATCAATGCTACATTAATGTTTCCAGAAATCAACATATGCTGGAACTCATCAAATTTATTAAATAGGTTTCTTGCATTTAATAAAACTATATTCAATTCCCCCTTACATATTCCTTTGTACCTCCTTTTTTTTACTTTACTCAAGTCTTCAAAAACCTGCCCTTCTCCTTCCAGTTTAAATGAAACTTAATAACCCTATTAAATTTAAACCCCAGTATTCTACAACCTGCCCTATTTAAATGCAGCCCATCATGCTTAAAAAGATGTTTATTTTGAAATGACTCAGTATTGTCTAAGAAACCTATATTCCTTTCAATGTAATAGGAATGTAACCATTTATTGATTGGTTTATGACATAGTTCTTATATTCTTGTGGACCTTGTACTGGTAGGATACCCGAAACCATGACCTCACCTCCATTATTTTGAATTTTGTTTACTAATTTCCTAAAGCAATCCTGAATGATTTCTGGCTTATTTTTTTTCTATGTCATTTATTCCTACATGTAAAATAACATGAGGATTATCTGAGTTCTCCATTAGACCATCAAGGAAATAATGCAAATTTGTTATTTTGACCCCTGGCAATGTACTAACTGTTGTATACAATTTCCTATTTTTACAAACTATCTCGTCTATCCCTCTAGTCAGTGAGTCACCTATCACAAGAATATCTCTATGTTTTTCCTGCTCAGAACATGAGCTACCATCTATCCCAGCTTGCATTTCATCTTTTCTCTGCTTGTGTTGCTCTTTGTTGGTAACTATCATTTTTTTTCTCTTGTAATTAGATTATTTTTATTTTGCAACTCCAAGGATTTAACAAGGACCTCAAATGTATTGCTCAATTGTAGGGGGTTACTTTGTTAGATACTATCCTCCACACTTCTATTTGGAAGAATTTCTTTTTTATTTGTGCAGACTACTTTTGTTTGACCGTTACCCTTTTTTTTCACTGTGCTCTTTCTTTTGAGTGACATACAACTGGAAGTGCTAGTTGTAACACCTATTTCATGCACTGGGAGGTTTTCTGACATAGTGTCAATAAATGTTTCTAACTCACCTCTGTCTTTTTTAATCTCCAATCTTTCTAATAGATGTTTAATTCCTTCCTGAAATGTCTCCACTAATAAACAGTTGTTACACTTAAACTGAAGCTCCTTACTACCCTCAGTGTACATTTTACACATCATACATTGTTTAACTGCTTTGATCTTCCCTTACCTTGAAGCATACTGATTGTTAAATTGATACTTAGATTACTTAACTAAAACAAACTTGATTAGTTCAGGATCCTGATCCTGGCGTCCACAGTGGACACAGGAGACAAGCTCAGACGTGAGTGTCTCTGCGTGCATCTCTGCGCGCTTGAACACGTGCTCATCCAGCACATGCTTCTCTTCAGTATTTTTTGTTTTGGGTTGGATGTGGACTGGTGAGTGCAAATAGTAAGACAGAACTCAGGAAAAGAGCGAGTCACAGGACAGGAGTCAGTAGGGAACTGGCATGGTGTGGTGACTAGAGTTGGATGGGCTGTGCATGCTAGAAGTTGGCCAGAACTGAACAGAACCATGCTGCATGCTATCACACACAAACTGCTAGTGCCTTGTCTTGTCTAGGTTGGTAGATGACCCCCCTCCACTCACCTCCATGTCATTTCCTGGGGGGTTTCATTTGGTTTCATTCTCTCCGATAATTTTTTTGCATAAGTAAGGATAAGGCTTTTTATACCAATTGTTAGTAAATGTTTTGGAGTAATGCCAAACCCTGAGACTCAAAGGAATGGGTGTAGCATCAAGATGTGGCTGACTGGTATGGAGTGTTTTGAAAATGCCATTATTTGTGTCCCAGGCTGGGCATGGGGTCAAAATGTATCACGGCAGAATGCTGTGTGACTTAATCGCATTGCACAATTTCTTTATATCTTTTGTTCTGTGGGGGGCTATGCACCCCACATGCCCCTGTTATGGGGAGCTGCACCCCCCTGATCCCCTCACTTATGATTCTAACTCCAGGGGGGTCCAACATGGAGAGTACACAGGTCTGGTGTTCATGCATAATGCCGTATGCTATTAAGCATAAGACATTATGACCTGGTACTCCCAGAGGGCCTGTGGTAATTATTACTTGTAACACAATTACTATTTCTTAAAAAGAAAGTAAGTAATCTCCCCATACAAAATTAGACAAACTGGTTATGTGCTAGTTGGAAGGAATACTGTATTTACTGCCATATGCTGTGCCCACCCTGTCTGTTTTACCTGATACAAAACTGCTTCTAGAGTGCAGGCTGGAGAGAGAAAGCAAGCATGGCACACTTTGAGTGGTGGAAAGTGAGCAGGTGAGAGCAGGAGCAGGTGGAATGAGTCTGCATCATGGGTTGGGGCTTGCTGCCTTGGAATACTGCAGTGATTGTTGGCCTGCCTTGACCCTGTTGCTGGTCTTACCAGAAGACTGAAAAAAGTTAAAGAAAAAGACAGAACGATGACTGACTGATTGAAAACCAGAGTAAGCACACCTGAAACCACTGGTATGAATGAGTGGAAATAATTTAAATCTCATCTCCTCTTCAGTGTTTGTTGTTCTGGGCTAGATTTGGACCAGTGAGTGTTAATAGTGGGACAGAACTTAGGACTGGAGTGAGTCAGCTGGTACACAAGTGGATCAGCAAGACATCCATCTTCGACATCAATCACCTGGGTTTGGAAATGTATTTGGGATCATAGGGCTGGCTTGAGGAACAAGAACTGAGCATCCTAGAGATGTCTCTCCATCTCTGTGGTGGGGGGGGACTGAGGGTCTGGCAACAGAGATAGTGGAGATTATTGGACCACCAACAGACCTATGCTATTAGTGTGGGGTCAAGTTATGCTACTTTCTCAAATCAGTCTTTGGGTTATTTTTTAGTAGCTTATTTGAGTTGATGAGCTTTACCCCCAACATCTCCCATAAAAAAGGGGGTATGGGGCGAAGTCCCCCAACTCAAACAAACTGACACAGCCAACATTAACAGTAAGCACAAGCATGCACTGTATTCATGAAAGATTAACACTGCTTCTATAGCACTGGTCTGATAATCTAAATGATCACATCAGTGACTTATTGACCTCTGGCAGAGGCTGGGGGATCAGCAGTGACTGGAGTCTGAACTAGTGGAGGCAGGATTGACATCAGCATTAGCACTGTGGACCTTATTACACATCCTACCTCCACTGGGCTTACTCAAAAAATGTCTGCCGACAGGGTGACTCCTGCACCAGACCTTGCACCATGGACCATGGCCACTCACCACATGGTACCATTGAAGAACCATTGGGAAGTTGGCAGCCCTGCCTGGGGTAAGCCAGAGTGCCTGGAATGCTCTCCCTCACCCCCAGTACCATAGGAGGGGCTCCATCAGGGAATTGGTGGCCTCGCCCTGGTGGTTATGCCAGGGTGCTTGGGGAGGTAGGCCGAGGTGTGCCCCACAACACGATGGTTGAGGTGGAGCAGAAGTGCAGGTGGATGGAGGCCAGTCAGGACACAAACAACATACTAAATAAAAAAAAGGACAGCAGTGAGTCATAGGACAGAAGTCAGCAGAGGACTGGCATGGTGCAGTGACAGCTGGAGCTGGTTTGGGGAGTGCTTGCAAACTGGCTGGAATCAGGCAGACCCATGATGCATACTGTCACACACAAACTCTCAGTTCCCTGTCTAGCCTAGGTTGGTGATGATGACCCCCTTCCCCCAGTTGCCTGCTTGACTTTTCTTTGGAGTTTTCATTTTGTTTCATTCTCTCCAAAAACTTTTTGTATATGCAATGATATGTTTTTTTATACCTGTTATTGTTAAGGTTTTCAGAGTAATGATGAACCCCAAGGCTCGATAGAATGGGTCCATCATTGAAGTCAGACTGACAGATATGGAGCCTTTTAAAATGACATGTTTTGTGTCCCAGGCTGTGGTAAAGATTTCTTGCAGCACAGTTACTATTTCTTTAAAAAAAGTAATCTCCCCATAGAAAATCACCAAAACTGGTAGGTATAATGCTTCAGAAATGGTAAGCTAGCTAACTGTGGGTATAATACATATGTGGCATTGGTGAGGGAAGGTATGAAGGTCACCATGACTAAAATCCTCATTGAGATCTGGCATTTTGTTCATACAGCACCAGTGCTGACAAGGAGATTGGGGAAGGACTGGATTAGGTGGATCATGACATATCATCTGTGCTTGCTGGGTGGCATAGATCAAAAGAAAAAGCTGAACAATTATTGGGTCATCGCTCTCCTTTGAAATACACAAAGTTTCTGCCCAGCAAGCCAAAACGGTGTTATGATCAGCTTGGCTGATGATTGTTGTGACACTGGCAAGCCCCTTGCAGACCACTCTACATTGGACTGACAGATTCACACCCCTCAAAAGCCACTTTCCTAACAAAATGTTTGCTGCATGTGTGCATAGCAAACATAACAAGCATTTGTCAATGCTGAATGTAGGCTTGCTGGCATTGGCATTGGTAGTGCAGGAGTTAGAGAGATGCATAATAGGAATGGCAGTGAAGTATTGAACTGACGCTAACCCCACCCCACCCTACAGAGACTGACAGGCATTGGGGGTGTGACTTTGGGTCATCGGCTATAACACTCACACCATTTGACCTCACCCTACCCCGCAGATGCTGGCAGGTGTTGCAGTGTGCCTTGGGGTCTTCTGGCCTCATACTCACCCAATTCTATAAGGAAATATGCTGAGATGGGTGTGGTATAGGAGAATGGGGTGAATTTTGGGGGAGAAAACCCCAAGGCACACCTAGATGCATGTCACTGGCTGAAGGATAGGGGTGGAATGGTGTAAGCATTATGAACAATGATCCAAGTCACACCCCGATGCCTGTCAGTCTCTACAGAGTAGGGTGTTATGCTTGGAAACCTTAACACCCCAGTTGTTTGATGGTATTTTCACTCCAAATTTTCAAAATTGGCTTTTTGTGACCCTACCTCATGAACAGTGGCAGTATCATTTCGTTACTCAGTCCTGAAAGTTTGTTTTGCAGAGCGGCTGCACCATTTAGTGCCACAGGTGTGAAAACACATTTCTGGCAAGATGTGAAAAATGACAGCTGTACTGTTCATGAGGAGGTATGAAAAAATGGCAATGTTGAAAATCTGGAGTAAAAATATGAAAAATTGGTGAAGTTACGAATGTGAGTAGAAACTGCGCAAAGCATGCCAGTAACGCAATCATTTCTAGGAATGTTTTCACCAAATTTTCATCATGGGCATTTTTGAACCTCTCCTCATGAACAGTGGCACAAAAAATTTTGTTAATCTGTCCCGAAAGTTGATTTCCCACTGTGATCGAGCCATTCTGCACCTCAGGTGTGAAAACACATTTCAAGAAGAGGTGAAGAATGTAGCTATATTGCTCATAAGGAGGTGTGAAAAAACTGGCAATGTTGAAAATCTGTAGAGAAAATATTAAAAACTGGCAAATTTACGAGTGCATGTAGAAACTGGCAACACAGACTCATAACGCGGTAATTTTTTTGGAATTTTTTCACAAAATTTGCAACATGGGCTTTTAGGGACCTCCACTGTTGTTTCATTAATCAGTCCCAAAATGTGATTCTGTACAGTGACCGCAAAATCAGCTTTCAGGTATGAGAAACTAAATGACAGTGGCATGTTCATGAGGTGGGGTCTCAAGAACCCCATGTGGAAAATTTGGGGCCAAAATTCTTAAAAAATGGCTGAGATATCAACCTAAGTTGAAACCCTCCATTATAAAACTTACCGTCATTTCTTCAGTTCACAGTTCGGCTTTGAAGAGTGCAGACATTTCCCAGTTCAGAGAAGATCATGGCTCCAGACCTCCGGAGGGTAAGCGTGGGTGATGGGGGTGCAGGGAGGCGGGTGCACAGAGGGAGGGTGGGGATGAGGAGGGGGATGAGGTATACAACAGTGGACTGTTTTCTTGTTTGCAGGGGGGGAATACCGCCAGTGAAGGTATTCTTTATTTACACAGGTTACACAAAAAAAAATAGGCACACTGGTGTGAGCTCCCAGTGTGCCACAATTTGGGGGGGGTGCCAACATGGGGATTGGGCACCCCAATGTCAGCAAGCTGTAAAGATGGATTGTGGGATACATCCAACACCAGGAGTGGGCATCCCTGTGTCAGAAAGGAAAGGGGAAACTGTTTAACCAGGAAAGACACACTAAGAGGAGGATGCCGACATTGGGATTGGGTACCCCATGTCAGCTTTGTTGGAATTGTGTGGCGGACAGCAGGAGTCACCATATTTACTGAAATATTTCACCAGGAAAGGCACATAATGGAGGTGTGTCATCTGCTGCAGCAATGATGCTCCTGTCTCTGACTGCAGTGACAGATTTCTTTCAACTCTGTGGCTCTCTCCAAAAATGCTGTCATCGGCAGAATGCTCACTGGTTGGCGGCTGAGGGATGCACCAACTAAAGCATCCCCTGCATTTACCACAACACTGACACACCTCTGAAAGTACTACCACCGCAAGATGTTGCTTGCGCGTACGTGCAAGCCAACATAAAAAGCATATATAATAAGGCTGCAATTCCATAGGGAGGTCCTGGTGACATCATAGTGACACAGTAACTTTTATTAGGAAAACATACTAGAAGAAAGATGGAAAGTGGTTTTTGGGCACTCAGAAACTCCCCAATGACATTTTATTTCAAACAGACTTTAGACAAAACTCCGATGGGCGTCCGGCCAGTGTCTAGTGGTACAAGAAAGGAACAAGTAAAGAAATCAAGGTGTAAATTACCAGACAGCAGCTTACAGATACCTCCCAGAAAGTTCTGCACAGTAACCCCTCATTATAATGAACGCTTTGGGAGCCATAAACAGCATTCATTTTAGTAAGCAATTTGTTATAGCGAGGAGCACTGTGATCGATAAGAGTTCCACAACAGTTTTAACCCCCCTCAAAATTGTAGTGTGCAAACTAACCACTAAACAGCAACTTCATCACTCAGCACTCAAAGCTTTATTCATATTTCGTAATTAATTTGATGTATTAAAAACAAGTACAGTATCAGTATTTAGCACTCAGCAGTTTTCAGCACTATTCAGTCAGTACAGTACTCATGGTACACTGCCAGCAGCGGGTGCTTGAAAGAAGGTAATCTTGCATTGCGTGGTGCTGCGTCTTATTGCAAGATCCCTGGCATAAGAAATAGATTCCCGGAGTTGCAGAACATTCAGGGGTTTGCATCTTACGACCGTAGCCAATGCAGACCTGCCTCTAACCCAGCTATTGCCTCTTGATAGCTTGGAACAGGCACACTCTCATCCTCTTCCTCAGATTCAGATTCGGAATCCTCAGTCGGAGGAGTGCTACCACTCGTGATAGTAGAGAGGATGTCTTTGTTTGTCATCTGGTCATGTGTCATTGCTCCATCATCCCCACAAAGCTAGTCATCGGTGTTGTCTGCCGCAAATTTATTGTTTGGCAGCAGGTTCAACTACTGCACTAATCCTGCAATTTCATTGGTGCCTTCTATATCATTCACTGCCGCTTCACCCTCCTGTAATGCATCACCAAATAATGGCCACAAAGTAGCAATCCAGCAGTGGGAAATTATTGCCATTGTCACATTGGCCCATGTCTCCCCACACAGAAGTGCAACATCCTTCAGCAAAGGTTTTTTAGGAAGTCAGTGACAAGAGACCCTTCTGTTGCAACAAGGTCAGAAAGCAGGCACTTTCTGTAGTTCTTTTTAAAAGTTGCAATTATTCCCCCATCGAGTGGTTGTATGCGGGAGGTAGTGTTCTTAGGGAGAAATAGGGCTTTAATTTTGTCATCTCGGGAGTGGAGTTCAGCCTCACTGGGGTGTGCTGGACAGTGATTGAGAAGAAGCAATGCTTTAATAGGCAACTTGTTTTTCCATAGGTGTATTCGCACTGAAGGGACAAATTCGGAGAAAAAACAGTTGCGAAAAATATCACAGGGCATCCAAGCATTTCTGCTATGGTCGTAGGTTATGGGCAATGATGCAATGTTTGTGTGGTGGAAACATCTGGGCTTGGCAAATTTGTCTATCATTAATGGGGTGATTTTATGTGTTCCAGTACTGTTGCAGCAGAATAGGAGTGTCACTCAGTCTTTGCCAACTTTAAACCCTTTGCTAGCATTGTCCTCATTACGCCTAGCTAGGGTGCCATCTTGGAGACACCTCCAAAATAAGTCAGCCTTGTTGGCATTATACAGTTGTTACAGGGCATACCCACCACACTCAATGATCTCCTTGAGCTTTGATAGGAACTCTGCTGCAGCTGCATCATCGCAAGAGTGTAATTCCTTGGTAATGCACACCAGGCAAATGCCATGCCGGCACTGGAATTGCCACAAATCTCCAGCTGATGGTCTGAAGTTAGATTCAGGTCCATGGATCTGCTTCACCAAATGTTCTGCTTTTTGTTGAACTATTGGACCAGAGACTGCCACCCCATTGATCCTCCGCTGTGTGAACCACAGCTGGTAGCATTGTCCACCTCGTCCTTGTCTGGCCACCGCATTTTCTTTCTCTGGAGACCACCCGTTTCATTGCACCCACTGGTGAAGTCACAGAGTGCCTGCTCCTGCCTCTTCCAAATGCAGATAGTTGATTTTGAGTAGCCAATTTCCTGCAACAATTTACCCAGACTCTCACCATTTTTTTAGTTGATCCATCACTGACAGTTTGGTCGAGATCTAGTAACCTGACCACTTCATATTTGATGTAAGGGTGCGGCAAGAAAGGTATCAGCAGCTTATAAGAAGCTCATTAGGTAATGATTACTTAATAATTGGGGGCAGTAATTGACACAGTAATTGAGGCACGTTAAAGAGACAGAACATTGTGAGCGTTGTTACAGGAATACGTACTTGTGTTTTTATACTGAAGCAAATGCTGAAAATGGCTGTAACTGTGGGAGCCACGCATAACATTCTTTATAGCTGAGAATTTGCAGTAGAGGAGTTCACTATAATGAGGAGTTACTGTATTTTCATATTTTGGCTACTAAATTCTACATAACCCATTTTCGACCATGTTCCCGGTACCCATAGCCACTACCTGCTAAGACTAGTAGCCAATGTTAGACTTCCCCTAAGATATGGAATACCATTTGGATAGGTTATCATAATACCTGTGATAAGGAACCACAAGTAGTTAAATGACAGGATACGCACCAGTAGAGCTGTGTGATAAAAAACCTTCCACTGACAATATTTGTACGAAAGTCAGACTTTCGCTTGCGCAAAAGTTCAAAAATCAAATTTGCAACTTTTGCTGGCACCCTACAGCAGTCCAGTACCATAATTTTTTTTTTTCAAAATTACCATATTTTATTAAACCAACTTATACAGATAGTACATACAATGAATAGGTTACAGACAATAGGAGGTTTATAAAACGAAAAATAGCCCCCTACCTATAACCCACCCATGTAATCTCCCCCACACAGCTATCAACCCTCTTAAAAAAAAAAGAACCATGGTATCAAACAAACTGTATACATAGACGTTTCTCAACTCGGCTGACAGAGATCAAATTACAATAACAGAGCAAAATCATGGATAAAAGGAAGTTAAACCGAGTCCTAGGTAATCATAAAGGGAAAAGAAAAAGAAACCGATGCCAGAGTAAAAGCTCATAAACATATTAGGCATAGGCAAGGTAAACCATTAGACAAGTTCATAAGATATTAATATATTACTAGTAAGGAAAGAGCAAATAATCGGTAGTAGGTAATAAACCATAGATAAAAGATACTAAATAGTTGATAATATATAATGATTAATAGATAAATAATAAGTAACCGATAATCAGGACAGGGAGAGGGATGCAGGGGAGAAAAGAAAACCAAGTAAACAAAAGCAAAACAGAGGAGTAAAAGAATAATAGAGACCACCTCTAAATTCCAAAATTAGTGTTAAGGTATTGAAGAAGTCTCCCCAATATTGGGAAAATTTGGGAAGCCTTAGATAATCTAAAGGCCAATCTTTCCATAAAATGCATTTAAAAATTCTTCCACCATTCCTTATGGAAGGAACCCAGTCTTCTCGCCAGTGGCGTAAAATTAACAACTTAGTAACTGATGAAATCAATGCTAACTGATATTTCTGCTCTTTACTTGAAATACCCGTATCTCCCAAATATACAGTTTTCTAAAGAAAATAGGGGTGAGATCGGTATATGGACCAATCCACGCCTTCACCAAAGTCCAAAGTTTTGCACCTTTGAACAACACCAAAATTTATGTATAGTTGTCGTCAAGGGATCACTACAATCTTTACACGCAGGAGAAGGCAATCTGCCTACCAGTGCAACCTATCGGAGAAAAATATATGTTATGTAACAATTTAAACTGTATATCCCTTAGCCTTTCTTGCTTAATATAACGGTATGTATCCTTCCAAATATTGCCCCAAACTACTTGCGGCCAGTCTAAGGCCAAATTAATTGACCAATGCAGGGGCAACTGAGCTAAGGAGGGGACACATTTCTCTAAGATGTACTTATATATTTTAGATATAGACATTCCCCCCAGACAAAGATCCCCTAAATCCTTAAAAAGTACACCTGCCCTGTCCGAACAACGGCTCTTCCCCAGAAAAGACTTAACAGAACTATAAATCTGTAGTAATCTAAACCCAAAAGGGTCTTACCCCAAATTTTAAAAGCAGCAGACGATGGTGACAACAGTAGAATGCCCTGAACAGAAGTCTGCAAAGCGTGGCTTTGGGTATAAGGTGGAAAAGGGTTTAACAATGGGTCGCATACCAATTAGGAAGTTAAGATTTTTTAGTACGGGTTGGGTAAGATCACATCCTGTACGAATGTTAAACTTAGCACACAGTTGGTGCATGGCTCGGATGTCCCATCCTAAGGGGGTATCTCTAACTGCTTTGGGAACCTTGGCCCAAGAAATGTATAATAGAGATTCTAAATCCAAGTTAAATTTTTTAACAAAGGCTCCGTCCAGTGCCAGACTCGGTGTAGATGCACTCAAATCACAGGTCCATAGAGCCGCCCTAGCCACGTATATTGCCAAGTAGTATGTAAAAAAGTCCGGTAAGTTCAGGCCACCCTTATCTCTAGGATAACACAACTTGTGATAAGCTCTACATGGGGGAGCCCCACCCCACAAAAAGTTTAGGCATAACTTATTCAGTGGTCTGAAAAAAGACTTGGGCAGATAAATATTTAGACAGGAAAGGGGTTAAAAAAGCTTAGGTAGTATTACCATTTTAATTGTATTAGCCCTACCTGAAAGGGATAGAGGGAGTTTTAACCATCTGTCCAAATCCTCTTTGATTGATTTTAAGGGTGGTTTAAGATTAAGACTAACCAAATCTTCTAGATTCCTAGAAACCCGAATGCCTAAATATGGTAAGGCCTCTGTCTGCCACTGCAGGCCCAAGGAAAAACACCAAGCTTTTGAGAGATGAGATGAGAGTGAATACAACATAGTCTTCGACAGATTTAACTTGTAACTGGAAAATTCACTAAATCTTGCAATAAGTTTCAGGACTTGAGGAAGTGAAGTAGAGGAGTTTTGGATATGCAATAGTAAATCGTCCGCAAAGGCCGACACTTTAAATTCCTCATATCCAATTTTTATTCCTTGAATTAAAGGATCAGAGTTGATAGCTCTTATCAGGGGTTCAATATACAGGTTGAACAAATATGGAGATAATGGGCACCCCTGCCAAGTTCCTCTCTTTAAAGGAAAGGGTTCCGAAATCAGATTATTGCACTGAATTCTAGCTGAAGGGCATTGATACAAAACCTTCACTGTACTAATGAAACAATCTTGGATGCCAAAATTGGATAGGGTAGCAAACATTGATGGCCACTCCACGTGGTTGAAAGCTTTCTCTGCGTCAAGAGAGACCAGGGGTGCTTCCAACCCTGGGCTCTCCGACGCAGAGATTAAGTAAAATAACTTTCTAAAGTGGTCGGCCGGAGAACGTCCCTCTACAAAACCTGCCTGTTCTGGACTAACTAAATCACCCCAAACCTTTTTAAGTCTAAGTGCCAAAATTTTTGCAAAATTTTTACATCCAGGTTTAATAGGGATATTGGTCTATAGTTGCCTACCAACTCTGGAGATTTATCTGGCTTCGGAGAAGAATGATCCTGGCCTCAAACAGAGACTTATCTTTAACCCACTTTCAACCCAGAAAAGATAAAGCTGCTTCAACGGAACAATAGACTGTTTAAAGGATTTATAAAAGGGGTAAACCCATCTGGTCCTGGTGCTTTCCCGATTTTAAGAGAGTCAATTGCTTGCCCAATCTCCATCTCAGAAATAAGGGCAGCTAAACTTTGTTCTGCTGTTTCTGACAAATAAGGATGAGGGGTGTTAGCCAAAAATCCTTCTATTTTTGCCTTACACTGTGGTGAGGGGAGAGTACTTGAATAAAGTTCTTGATAGAACTCAACAAATCCCTGCAGAATGCCCTCAGGATTGGTAGTTAAGTTGTAAGATGTCAGATGTCTCAGAGCTGTGACCCACCTAGCAGTGGCCTTTTGTTTCAATTGCCAAGCTAACAATTTCCCAGCCTTGTTACCCTGACCTATATAGAGAGCCCGAATCCTTGCTGCAGAAGAGACCACCTTATCTCACAGCATATTAGCATACCATGTTTGCAGGGACAGTAATTCCTGCTCCTGACTCTCAGACCTAGAACCCCCTTGAGTACTCTCTAGAACCCTGATTCTCCCCAAACATTCCTCTAAGCCCAAAATCTCTTTAGCTTTATGCTTTGTCGCTATAGGGATCAATTCACCTCTCCATACTGATTTGAGTGCAGCCCAAGTATAGTCCACGGCCTCTATGGATCCCCAATTCACCTCGATCGAGCCAGACAAGAAATTCCTAAAGTGTGAGAGAATCTCAGAGTCTCTCAAAAGACTATCATTCAGGGACCAGGAATGGGATCTCGCGAAAAAAGGGGATGGTAGCCACTTCAAAATTATTGGAGAGTGGTCTGAAATAACTCTAGACAAAATAGTCACCTCCGTAATATCACCCAAACAGTCTTTGCTTATAAGAAAGTAATCTATTCTTGAGAATGATCTATGGACCGTGGAAAAAATGTATAATCTCTAGCAGAGGGGTTAATCAACCTCCACGGGTCTACCAACCCCAAGGAGGAGATAAGCTCCTCTAGAGCAGATTGGGCCGGAGAGGATTTCGCCCCTCTGCTCACGTGAGGATCAAACTATTAGACTGAGTTAAGTTCAGTCACCACCTAAAATAATTTGGGCACCTTGGAAGTGAGCTAATATTAGGGATAGTTGAACAAAAAATGTCGGTGACTCCTGGTTGGGTCCATACACCGATACCAGCACCAAACTAACTCCATTAAGTTTACCAAAAACAAATATGTACCTGCCATTAGGGTCTGAGATAACCTCAGAGTGAATAAACGGGATTCCCCTCGCAATCAATATAGCCACTCCTCTACTACTGGGCGAAAAGCTAGAACCAAAAACCTGCCCAACCCATTTTTTTTTAAAATGCATTAACTTTTCCACCAAAACGTGCGTTTCCTGCAAAAACACCACTGCCGGCTTGTAATGGGCCAAATGGTTTAGTACAACAAATTTTTTGGAATTATCCTTCCCCCCCCTTAATATTCCAAGATAAAATATTCAGCCCACTAGCCATCGACAGTTAAAGGTTTTCCACAGAAGGAATGGATAGCTGTCCCCATACTAACTGAAGCCCTTACCCAAGTAAAAAGGATAACAATATAAACCCCCATATCTAAATTGCAAAAAAGTATAAACCCCCTAAAATAAAACCCCCAATTGAAAAACCAGGCCCGTAGCCCACTCCACTGCCTCTGGTACATGAAACGCTATAGAGGCCGGGCCCCCCTACCAACAGCATACCTCGAGTAAAGGAGGAGTCTCAACAGTTAAGTAATATATAAAGAAAGAAATGTACCTCCCTTCAGCCCCACAAATACAAGATAGATACTGAAATGTGTTGCAAAATTTCAGTGCTCTAAATGAACTCTGGGACACATCGAGACCAAACAAACACCTTGGCTTGATTGTTCCCTTATAAAATAACTGACAGACACAGTTACATGCCTGGACCCCAATTAAACATCGAACTGCGCATCCCACTGGACCCTAGAAGATCTTAAAAATTATGAATACAATATTAACAACATTGAAAACATAATACAGGGCTACACAAATAAGTCCATCTACCCCCTCTTGTAGGGAAAACGTAAGCGTCTCTGCTCCCTTTCCCGCTTGAAGATCAAAGCTTGTAGCCAAATTGAAATGGTATCCAACAAGTCCACAGCTACAGACCGTTATTTAAAGAGACGACATGTCTTTTTCAGAACCTGGGAGTGATGCTAAATTTTAACACAAACGTCTTCCACTCGAGATTAATAGAATTCAAAATAGGAACAGTTGCAACAGATTAAGTTTCCATGGTGCCATATAAACTGGCCACATTTACCATCGCCGAATCCAGGCTCACCCTTTATTTTTAGGAAAAAGATCAGGGAAATAGGTCTCTAAAGCAGCGAGGGCATCCTCTGCTGTTGTACTGCTTGCTCCCATCTTTTGTGGATACCTCAATCTAGCTGGGTATAACATCTCTGTGGCTGAATACCAGCTGCCCAAAGCTCGGGTTAGTGGGCGAAAAGCCAGCCGCTACTGCCTCATCTTCTAAGTAAGATCTGGTGCCATGGAGCTTCTTACCTTCCACTGAAACACCAATAACTTTCTGACTTCTCTCAAAATATGCTCGATCCAAATAATTCAATAATTTGAAAATTATTGGTCTTGCGGCTCTGAAGGTGCAGGCTTTGCTCTCAATGCTCTATGACCTCTTTCTATTATATATTCTGATAGGCTTAGCAACGGCCCACTGATTTATTCAGCAACTTTTGCAGGAAGCCAATGGTGTTAGCCCTTCCTCGCCCTCTGGCAGGCCCAGAAGAACCAGGTTGTTCGTGGTCCCTACCCTCTAGATCATCGAGCTGATTGGTTAGCTTCTCCAGGCTCGCTTGTACTCTTTTGCCGCAGGCCCGCTCTCTCTAAAGCCCTTTCTATAGAAGAAATCCTGGCTTCTGCATTGGTAACCCATCTGACAAGCTGTGTAAGGGCTGGTTTAAACTCAGCCAGGTCTTCGATGAGTTTGAAGAGGGCGTCCTTGATCATCGTCAAATCTTCATAAATCGTTGTGGGAGCAATGGTCTCTGGCTCATGAACTGGAGAGGAGCTCTGCCTCGGCCGTTTGGCCTCTAACTCTGACTCCACCGCTTGCATATTCAGACGACGAAGTGAGCAGGCAGGATCTCCTCAGGTAGCTCGGGGTAACAGATAGGTAAACGGCTGAAAAATAGGCACCGATCAACGAATAAACTAATAAAACTCGCTGTCGGAGAGGAAGACCCGCTGAAACACCGCTACTTCTCCATGCGCGTCACGTGATCCCCTCGTTCCCAGTACCATAAATTTAATGTCATTTAATCCCTGCTTTCTAGTGGCACCCCCCCACTGATAGCTGATAGCCACCCAATGCAAAATATTGTCCAGTGCCCCCCACCCAAAATAGAAATAAAATTCTCTGGTGGCTAGCGGTCCCTCCCCTCACCCAATCACCATCCCCATATATAACAATTAATTCCCTGGTGGCTAGAGGTCCCTCCTATCACCTTATCACCCACCCCATATATAACAAATAATTCTCTTGTGGCTAGCAGTCCCTCCACCTACCCGATCGCCCACCTGATCTGGACATCATGCCCTCTCTGGTGTCCAGTGTAACCCCCCCCATCCCGATCCCCCATACAGTCAAAATAAACATTTCTCCCTGGTGGTCTAGTGAACCTCCCCACCTTATCCCTGATTCCCAGTCCATGAACTGAATTCAGATATTCCTGGTGGTATAGTGTACCCCGCCCCCTCCCACCCTGGCAGGTAGTGTTCCACCACCCACTCCCTGCCATTCTGAACCCAAGTGGGCAACTGGCACAGTTTTCCTCTCTCCACCATGGTCGGATTCCCACTGAGCTGTCAAAGAATGAGTGCGTACTTGAGCTGCCAGCTAAGGTGGAGAGAGGAAGACTGTGCAAGTTGCCAACTCAGTTTGTGACGGGGGGTGGGGTGTTAGGTCACTATCTGCCTGAGTGGGGGGCAGGGGGTACACTAGACCACAAGGGGATATCTGAATTCAATTCATGGACTGGAGATTGGGGATAGGGACAGGGTGTTCACTAGACTACCAAGGAGAAATGTTTATTTTGACTATAGGCAATTTACAAGCATGAATCAAGTGCTAAATCTGTACTACAGAGTCCGCTACACCTATGGTACCTCTGGTTCATACAGGTTACTGTCCCAGCATTACTAGTAAAAACACAAAATAAAATGTAGCTTGCTGCTACACACACTAGAGAAAAAAGATTCTGATGTGAAACTGACTGGCATAAAGTTGATGTTCTCTCTGTTTACTATTACTATGTCCTCTGTAGGGCTCAGGTGGATTTTTAGGAGAACACACTTAAGAGTTACACGTATCCCTCCTCAAAAAGATTTATTTCAGTTTCTGTTTACATCACCTGATTGTGGAGCAGTCATGACACTTCCTTGGCTAGTCATAAATCAAACCCACTGCCACTGGAGAGACAGAAAATCATGACCTGCAGTTTTGCAGTGACCTCAGTAAGCAAGTTTCCCCTATCTTGGAAGGGCAGATGATCACTTTTCAAAACTTGCCTGAGATTGGGATCCCATCTGAAACAGATGAGAACCAGGAAGTCAGTCTGTCCCAACTGCATAAGGGGAGACAAAGCAACATCATCCACCTAAGCCCCCTTCCTGTATTTTTTTGTTTCACTTTCCTGTACAGTACACTTCATCCCTTCCCAACTCCAGGACTGACACAGATGCTCTTCGCACTCCAGAGGCTCTTCAAGTACCCAAACTGATCTGCACTGAGCTTCCCAGGGTGCACAAGGAGACATGGTTCAGCACAGAGATACTCCCACTTCCGGAAGAAAGCATCCTGTGGAATGAACAGTCTTTCTTCTGCCATGTGGGATAGGTATGAGGAGGGGTTTACACTGGACACCAGGGCATAATGTGCAGGTCAGGTGGGTGATCGGGTGGGGGAGGGACTGACAGACACCAAGGAATTATGTGTTATATATGGGGCAGATTATCAGGTAGGAAGGGATCACTAGCCACCAGGGAATTATTTGTTATATATGGAGAGGGGAGTGATCAGGTGGGGAAGGGGCTGCTACCAACCAGGCAATTTTAATGCTATTTGGGTCCGTGTTTCGGGGGGGCACTGGACACCAGGGAAAGTTGGTTTTTTAGTATACAGAATGTGAGTGGAACAGGGCGAAAATTTACCCAACATGTTCAGAAGATGATCCGCCACAAGTGGAAGTTCGGCAACTTCCACAAAAGTTGTGACATTTTGCAGAAGTTCTGCTAAGGCAGAAGTCACAACTTTCACCCACATCTATGTACCAGGCTTGAATGTATTAAACAAACTGAAATAATGAAACTTTTTTTCCCCCTCACTGTTCTTTTATTTTAGGTTTCTGGATTATGGTAGCTGACAAAAGGGCTTAACCCCTATTTTGGGCTGCTCAGTTATGAGACTTTTTTTCATGGCGATTATGACCCATTATGGATTAAACGGGTCTCTGAAACTTTAGTTGTGATTTTTGTCTGCTTTAAGTGGCACATTTAGGATGAACAGGTGTCAGTACTCTCTGTAACAGGTTTTTACTTAATTTGATTTATTTCATAAGGTTATTGCTGAAATCAGGTCTGTTCATATACAGTACATGAAACTGAGACAGTGGGCTTGATTTTCAGAGCCCTGTTTGAGTGACGCATGATGTGCCGAACACCCGTATGTGGTGAACTTCAGTGTGCCAGGGACGCTGTACCTGATTTTGGTATGTGGATGGTCCTGGCACTGAAGTCCCCAATGATGCCTCAGAAAGTCCCATGCATCAAAGAGATTGCACATGGGAGAGTACTGATGGATGCTGCCAGTGAAGGGCTTAACAAGTGAGTGAGTAAGGCCCCCAGGTTCATGTTCCCAGAGTGCAGGAGAGACAGCCATGCACAGGTAGTGGGAACACTAGGTCAGGGGCACCATGGGCTGAAACAATGGCAGCCACAGCAGTAGATGGCCCAAGGCTCTAATCCTGGTGCCATGCGGCTACTGCCCCAGCAACCCATTACAGTGACTGCTGCTACATCAGGCAACACCAGTGAGTAGTTCAACTACAGTAATACTGAACACAGGAGTGGGTACAGGTAGGGAATGCAGAGTGGGCCCCCCCCCGCTGTCATAACCACTGCAGCATGATCTGTCATAAACTTCTGTAATACAGCAGGAACTCTCAAATGATGGACTGGCAGTGCCCTGTACCTGGCACAGTGGCATCGCTATGCTGCTATGTTCATGAACAGCAACAGTGGCAAGATGTGATGGGATAGATGCTGTGTACCTCAATGAATGCTGGTGGCACAGCAGGCAAGCCCAACCTGTCAGTGGGTCCAGCATGTACGAGTCCCATGAACCACAGCATAACACAGTACGGCACTATATACCAGACACTGGTGATAAAGTGGGACCACCCTAGACAGTCTGCAAGGAGTGTACAGTCTGTTCCCTCTGCACTGCAAGACAGATGCACAATGAGTTGCTAGGCAGCTGTGTAGGGGATCATCATGCTGTACCCCCGAATAGCATGCCCCAGGTCATCCAACGTGCAGAGGATGTGAGGTGCACATCCTGGGATGCATGACAGTGATCCTGTAGGATACACATAGTAGCCTGTGTGGGGTCCCTCCCATTGTATGCTGGGCAGCCATATCACTTTGTCAAAAGGAGTGCTGCCCCCCCCAACAGCACTGTGCACAGACCCACTGGAATGGAGACGAGACACACTGGATAGGATGCCACATAACATGGAGGACCACAGCAACGCCGTTAGTGCTGCAGAGGAAGCCCCGGTTAGATCACAGCACCTGTTGGCATACAGATGCCTCTGATCAGACAGCCATTCACTTACATAGCTGTCAGCTTGCAGGACATTAGCACCACACTGCAGTTCTACTCCTCGGCAGGTCACACACACTCCACTATGGACCACCAGAGCTGTCTCACTAGTGAGCATACCATAGTGTTTCCCAGGGACTGCTGTTCTTCACAACTGGGACCTGCAGACACCCTGCTATCAATTAGCCAGACAAGGCAGCTGTAGCTATTGGGTGCAAGACAGGTGTAGAAATGTCTGGGCTCATGAGTCTGTGCCAGCTGTGGGTATAGTGGCACAAGCACTGCACACTGGGTGTCATATGGTGCAGATGTGGGGGACCATGACATACAGTTGGTACAGTAGTGGCATTCATGTACTTAAAGCAGTGTCTACGTGTATGCCTGGTGAGTGTCTATGGGTACCAATGGCCACATGAATACTCCCTGTGTAACATGACCTTGTTACTGCCTCCCTGATGTTGTACATCATGGATTGGGTTCCACCAAGTTACAGTGACAACCAAGTAGTCAAACAACTTTACATTGACACTACTTTGCTGATGGTAATCACATAGGTGCAGCAAAGTGTAGATGGACCCCCCACAGTGGCAGAGCACTTTACTGTTTGTGGGGGACAAAGCCCCCACAACCCCATGCTGGGCGCTCTGCCATCTGCAAGCCCCCAGAATTGATTGTCAACTCTGGGGGGGGGATTACAGGGGAGAGCGTCTTACAGCAAAGTAGCTGTATCCCTTCATCACTGCGACAACCTGTTCAACACTGTGGATGTCGAACGGGTTGTTGTCGATGTAATAGATTCACTATGGGGGGGTTCATTATTGCATTGGTATACCCACAGTTTGAGGGTCTCACTGTACCAAGTCTTTGATGGTCACATAGCTGTTTATTTCTGTGCAGCAGTCCATCTTAGCCCCCATCCTGCACCACAACCATCTCAAAAGTGGTATTTCTACAGCTGTGGGGCTCTGCAGGGACTCCCAGATATGAGGGTTGCCCCCATCTGTCACAGAGGGACATCCTGTGGTCAGGTCCTTCTGGTTGACACTCAGATATATGATGATGCATGGAGACATTATACCAGCTTTGACTGGTCTACACCTGGGTCAACCTTGCACATGTGGATTTTTGAAAATCCTCACATTGGGGAATACTGCATCATTGTTCTGATGCAAGCCCCCTTGTGCCATGGTGCTGCCGTGCATCTGTTGCAAGAACAGTGCAAGCACCGCTGGGACAGTCAGTCCCTATACAGCCACAGGCACGGTTAGAAAATTGGTAATGATGTAAGGTGTGGTATCGTGAGCCTTTTGCATCATGTCTCTTAGATGCAAGCACTTGTGTCTTTCCCTACCTTTGAAAACCAAGCCCAGTATATTCAAATTTATCAAAGTGTAGGTGGTATAATAGTTCATGGTTGCCTCTGATCTTATATGCCTGTAATTTTTAGCTGTTCATTCCCCCTTTGTGGTCACAAGACTATTGCTCAGAGATTTATGTTTCATAATTTGTTTTTTTGTTTATTGCTGTACTCCATTTCCTTTGGTTTAGGCATTTATATTTCAGTGGTGAGCTATTTTCTGTTTGGAAAATGTTTGTAATGACTTGTGAGTTTTTATTTTTAAGAAAAAAAAATCCCGCTGCTACGTCTCTGTAAGTTTTTGCCAAAAAGTCATGATTCCATCATTCAGGGTAAAAGATACTATGCAAATTCAGTTTGTATCCTTTTTTGATGCAAATGCCACTTTATTTATGCAAATGCATCTGAATTTTGCACAATGCAGGAGCATTTCATAAATGGTCTGAATTCTGCCCTCTCAAAATTAGCCCTGTTAGAAAGACTTTCTCTGGTGACTACTGGTAAGCTAAAGCATTACTATAATAAGTGGGACCCCCTTCTGCATTCACATATACAGTATGCTTGGTACCTAAACCTCTTCCCCACAACCACCACTACTTAACATCTTAGAAGTCAGGTTTTATTTTATGGATCCTTTTGCCTCTTTGGTATCCCCCCCCCCCATCCCTTCCTTCTATTACGCTACTTTGTGAGTTGTGTCTTTACGTTGATAGCTTTATTCCATTTCTTCTACATGTAGTTTCATTGCATAGGTACACATCTTAACCTGTTTATTTGTATATGTTTATTGTTTACATTAATGGGTTTTTTTTTGCATTTACAGTATGAGACCCCAGTGCCTTACTCAATTGTAGATTTGTAAATTTTGTGATTTTGTTGTTCCATTTTTGTTTCCTGTGTTACTTAAAATTTCTCAATGAAAAGGTTAATAAAAAATGGTCTAACAATTCAGATGGATGTCTGCCTTAAAAATACAGATGGATGGAACCTGGGTAGGGCATTTTGAACCCCCCTGCTGCTAAACGGTCCATACTGTCCACTTCAAACACAATTACCTCATCAGCAGTGATGCAAATATGCTGGGAAAATGTACCAGTTTATGAGGATTCCCTACATACACCTTCGTGGGTACCATCTGATTCCCTTTGTAATCATACATTTGGCAGGTTTACCTTAATGGCCTGCACTTTCTTGATACACACTTTATCTACTTGTAAACTGTTCCATAAGTTCATCACCCTCTTGTAGAAGTGTCTTTTAATGTTACTGCTGAATCTACAACCTCTGAGTGTCAGGGTGTGCCCCGCAGCATGTTGAGGTCAACTAGATCAAGAAATCTCTGCCTGGCCATTTGATTACCTAGTAGAAGAGTGCTGTGCTTCAATGCTAGTGACTTGGCTTTGGGAGAAAACTCAGGGATTCCAGATTTTGGCAGTCAGTGCTGAGGAAGTGCTGCCAAGTGCAGCATTTGCCAGCTAAGGGAGGGAATTGGTTAGGTTCTACTATTGCAGCAGCCCCCCAGCTGGGCCAGGATGGCAGCACTTCTGAACAAGTATGCCATGATGAGTCCAATAATATTATAAAATAGCATGAAGAACTCAAGAAATTCCATTAGCCAAGCGACATCACCTGACCATGGATTAAATCTCTATAAACACATGATTTCATGCTGAATCTCATTTTCCTCCTCTGAGAAATCTACTTAGAGCCATTTCATAAGTCTAAGAAGCCACTCCAGGGTGTGCATCATAGGATTTTAATGCACTTTCCATGTGTGTAAGGACACTTGGCCTACAGCCTTGTGCCTTACTGCACCCCTGCGGTAAGCATTGAAATTCTGTAAATGCACACCCTGTCATGGCTTATTATTATGGCATGATTTATTGTTAGTGGAGGTGGGCAGCACGCATAAAATGGGGTGTAAAATCCCTGTAACCAACGTAATGGAGGTCAGTGTCAGTCTTTGACCTTGTGCCACTCATCTTCCACCGTGATCATGGTAGACGGGGGCTAGCCAAAGTTAGGGTTATGGTGGCCACCATGAGGGTACCTCCAAAGAGCTAAGAACTGGGTGTGTAGTAACACAGGACAAAAAGATAAACATAAAAGAAATTTACTGTCTGATATTGTGGTTATCTTTGACTATGAGGAAGGCAAATCATATTCCCTTCTCAGCTTTCTTTATTTCAAGATGAACATTAGTTAAGGGCCAAAAGCCTGGCCTCATATCTTTTGTTATGGATACACCTGTGTTGTACCTTCTTGACTGCCTCAATGTCCATTTTGTTTATTTCTTTTTTTGTTGAGGAGCCCAGAACTACTGTACTGTACATGCAGTACTCCAGATCCGAAGTGACCAGGGCCTTGTAAAATTAATGAATTACTTCTCCTTCCCTACCGGTCACCCCCTTTTTGTGCACCACAGCATTTTGTTATCCATCTGCTTGCCATGATTTTAGCTGTTAGACTATTATGATCCCCAGGGCATTTTCCTTCTCTACTGCAGCAATATGAGCACCATACTAGGTCTAAATCTTAATGTATTTGTGTTCATCTATGTAATCTAATGTATTATTTGTGATATGTTTGTATTTCTTTTTTGTTTAATTGTACAGCGTCCAGAGCCCTATGGGATACAGCATTATATAAATAAACTTTCCTTGCCTGCCCTGTCTTACCTACCACTGTTTTTTCCTACAGAAGTATAGTACCATGCAATTGGCTACATCGAACCAGATTCCGGAAGTCTAACCAGTCACCTAGCCTGTTTAGGTCCTGCTGACTTTTGTCCCCATTCTCAAAAGATTCAACCACTCTTTCCAGCTTATTATCATAAGAGAAACTGAGCATTAGCCAGCCCAGTGGCACTGGAGGTTGAGGCACTGGTCGCTACACCTCGCACCACTCTGGCAGCCCGGGTTTGGGAATAAGCCCAGGTTGCCAGGGGTTGGCAGTGGGAGAAGGGATTGAACATCTGGAGGACTGCACTCCTCTCTTGGGGGAGGGTTCCACATTGTCCAGCTCGCTGACTGCCCTCTGGTGGTGACTGGAGGGCAATATATGGGTCAAGAGGTACGCTACGACATAATCACATTGGTGGGGGGAGCGGGAGAAAAACACAAGGAGACTAGCCTGGCAGGGCTCCATGATGGTCCACGCACTGAGGGCTGATCCCTGGCTTCTGGATTGGGTGTCTGGGAAGGGGGCATTACCTTCCTGGCCCTGCCATGGGGGGCAATCCATGGGGGAAATACTGGGGTCATCAAGCGCAGTGGGATCTGAGAAAGAGAGTTCCTCCCTCGAAGGGTCAAATCCACTGCCAGGGTTCAGGAAGATAAAAATCTGTATAAAAAAAAAGAGAGAGAACCTGAGCATTCTGCTAGGGATCCCACTTTCATGCTTCTAATGAAACTGTTGAACAAAATTGTCCCTAGCAGGAAGCCCTCTGCTTCCTGCAACCAATCCAGTTAGCAATCAACTTTGTGAACAGAGTTCCTTATATACAAGTATACCACTCTTGTGTACTTTGCCCAGAAGCTTGTCATGTTCAACAGTGTCAAAGGCCTGGCTTAAGTCCAGATTGAAATTGGCTATGGCCCTGCCCCGTCCATCTCCATGGTCACCTCCTCAAAGCAGTTTTTCACATTGGTTATGGACAATCCGCCTTTCATAAAACAATGATAAGTTGGAGCATGGTCCTTGGACTTACCCAAGTGCTCTTCTACTTTTTCCTTAAAGAAACTGTAGAATGTTATGTTACTTTTATTGAAGTCATGTCCATACATTTTGCCCAGTCATACACTTGAGTTGCCATAGTTGAAGTAGGAAAAGGCTAGGATTAAGTAGTAACAAGGTAGCATTCATAGGAGGCTCCATAGTGAAAGTATAGAAGTACCACATGCCAGGTCACTATCTTGAGTGACAAACCATGAAGAATAGTTATGGACGTCAGTGGGCACTAGCCTGAATTCTTACAATATGTCAGCTAATTACTAGAACTGACTGACTTAATGACTTGTGGAAGCACATTCAGGTGCAGCATTGTTTCTGTACAATCTACCACTATGGTTATTCAAGAAAGTAGCAGTAATAGTAAAGGAAAAGAAGCAGGCATTCCAAAGGTACAAGTTGACACAGAAAGAAGAAGATAGGGAGAGTTAGCAGGAAAAACAAAGGGAGGCAGGGAAGGCAGTTACTAGAGGAAAAGCATGAACAGAGCAAAACATTGCCAAGACCTTGTAGCCATTGCTGCAGAGCACCCCTGACTGAGTGGGACTACTTGGGATGCCCTCCCCACCACTGGAGCACCTCTGTACTCCCTCTGACTCCACAACACCCCCTCAGACCTTGCAGACATCACTGCAGAACACTCCAGTTCAAGAAGGCCAGCTTGGGATGCCCTACCCACCACTGGAGCACCTCCAGACTCCCCATGACTCCACAATAGCCCAGCAGAACTTGCAGTCATTGCTGCAGGACACCCTGGGCTGAAAGGGCCAGCTTTGGATGTCTCCCCCACCAGTGGACCACCTACAGACTCCCCCTGACTCCACAATAGCCCAGCAGACCTTGCAGTCATTGCTGCAGAACACCCCTGACTGAGCGGGACTACTTGGGATGCCCTCCCTGCCACTGGAGCACCTCTGTATTCCCTATGACTCCACAACACCCCCACAGACCTTGCAGACATCACTGCAGAACACTCCAGTTCAAGAAGGCCAGCTTGGGATGCCCTACCCACCACTGGAGCACCTCCAGACTCCCCATGACTCCACAATAGCCCAGCAGACCTTGCAGTCATTGCTGCAGGACACCCTGGGCTGAGAGAGCCAGCTTTGGATGTCTCCCCCACCACTGGACCACCTACAGACTCCCCCTGACTTCACAATAGCCCAGCAGACCTTGCAGTCATTGCTGCAGAAAACCCCAGGTGAGGGCCAGCCTGAGATGTCCTCCCCACCACTGGAGCACCTCTGTACTCCCCCTGGCTTCACAACAGCCCAGCAGCCATTGCTGCAGAACACCTGGGGTTGATAAGGCCAACTTGGGATGCCCTCCCCACCACCAGAGCACCTCTGGACTCCCCCTGACTCCACAACAGTCTAGACTTTGCAGCCATTGCTGCAGAACACCCTGGGTCGAGAGGGCCAGCTTGGGATGCTCACCTAAGCACCTCTGGAGGGACCTTCCCTGACTCCACAACAGCCCATGTAAAAGCCTGGACCTGCTCCAGCCATCTAACTGCACAGCAGCCTCTTAGCACAGCAGAGAACTTGTGGCCATTGGACTTGGCGCCAAACAGGACTGCCTGAATTTTTAACTGCTCCCAAACTGTATATTTGTACCCGACTCCATTACAAGTTGGTGTACAGCAATTAATTGATTTATCATCACTAATGTATATCAGTATTGTTGAATTTCTAGCCAGTATAAATATTTATTGATTTATTATCTCTAGTGTATGCCTGTATTGTTGAATTTCTAGCCAGTATAAATGTTTAAAATGTATTTAATAGCTGCCTGCCCCACTGTTTGAATTCCAGCTCTGTAGCCCTCTCACTCAAGCAGTCCTCTTCCTCTTTCTTCCTACGATCCCTCCATAGCCCATTTTACTCACTGTTACTCCCTTCTTTCTTCCACAGATCTTGCAGCCGTGGCTGCAGAGCACCCTGGATTGAGAGGGCCAGCTTGGGATGCCCTCTTGGCTACTGGAGCACCTCCGAACTACCTCTGACTCCACAATAGCCCAGGCAAAGGCCCAGACCTGCTCCAGCCATCTAGCTGCACAGCAACCTATTAGCACAGCACAACACTTGCAGCCATTGCTGTGCCATGGTTTGTGCAGCACCAAAATATATCTGTTCATATATAGAAGCTCCCATACCAACCCCTCACACCACTTAATGACTACACCACCCACCACATAAAAACATAAACTTCTGATGATACCCCAACTGAATGACAGAAAACACATCCCCCTCACCCTACTCAGGGAGTAAAATGTGCAATTTATTCAACATCCTTAGTATTGGACTAATTCTACTAAGCCTTGCCTGGCTTAGTAATTTCTGTGCCCATGTACTTGTCACAGACGGGGAACCCTACAGCTTGTATTCTCACTCAATACTGAACAAATAAATTCCCTCTGTACCACAAGCTCTACTTGCCCATCCTGTCACATTCAACTTGTCTTTCCAGAAGGGAGTGTTGCCTCCTGGGGACCTTGTTATACTTCCACTCCACACCCTCTCTCACTTTACTACAGCTCCACTATAGGTTTCCTTGTTGTACTCAGCTAATACTATTGCTGGGTGGCGATACTGAAACAAACCCATGTCCTCTACAGACCAGACATCCTAGGGATCACAGAGACATGGCTAAATCTCTGCATCCCATTCTCACTGCACCACCTTATTGTGTAGACCCCTTTTAGGCATGACCACACAGGAAAAAAGAAAGGAGGTGGTGTGATGCTTCTCATTAGAGACAATTTCATAGCCTCCATCATCTCCACAATCCCCAAAGATATCATAGGCCCAGAATGGCTCATAATGGAAATAACACTTGGCTTCTGCAAGAAAGTATATGTAGGGTGCATATACAATCCACCTAAGGTGGGCCTGTCTGGACTACAGCTACTCATAATCACAGAAAGTGGCCTATCCCTCAACAGAGATCTTATCTCGTTTGGTGATTTGAATATAAACTGGCTCAGCAAAAATCAGACCGAGTACTCGGAGCTGCTTAAACAAGTAAACTTCACTTAGATCATCTCCTGCTACACACACCATAACAACCTGTCCACCAATGATTCACTATTAGACTGGATCATCACGAAAACAGTGGACAGAATATCTGCATCCAGAGTGCTAGCAGAGTCCATTAGTGACCACTCCCTGACCTTCTGCACTTGGAAGTGCAAGAGACCCCATCCATCTCCAAAAAACATATCGTTCAGCGATTTCTCTATACTGTCCCCAGAACACCTCAGAGCCAACGTCCGGGGTGCAGACTGGTCTCCGTATTATTCCCTAACAGATTTGGACTTTTCACTGAGCTTCCTCTCCGATGCTCTATCTTCCATATAAGACAGACACTGCCTGATTACTACCCTTAGGGTTTGGAATAACAATGCTAGATGGCTATCCAGACAATTGCTTAAGAAAATGAGACAGAGGGACACAGCTTGGGGCCTGCACAATGCTAAACCCTCACATACCTTGTGGAACTCATATCATACTCTCCACAACAGCTGCAGGCAGCAGGCCAAACTCCAAAAAATATCCTACCTCCAAAATCAACAGACACATAATCTTAGTGACCAATGCAGATTTTGGTCTTCTATCAACTCTCTGAAAAACTGAAACACAAAGCAGAGTTTTATTCATTCATTACTTTATTAAAGCATTTCACCAGGAAAGACATACTGAGCTCAAACAGCTCCTTTTCAGATTTGTCCTGGGGTGAAGGGGAGAGTGATTTAATAAGAAAACATAATATATGTTTATAAATTCATACAACAGTTGAGATACAGAGTAACAATGAATAAAGAGGTCAATGCAAAATATAATGTACAACATAATGAGACAGTAAAAAAAAAGGTTAGTAGTGTTGGTATATACACTATTTACAAAAACTGTAGTAGTAGTAGTAGTTTGGGTAACAGTGCAGCTAATAGTAGACAAGGCAGGTACAGCCTGAATAAAATGTTTAGAGTTTAGGAACCAAAGTACAATCAGATTCAGATCATGTGAGTTCAAGGGAGTAGGAGCAGGAAGAAGTGCAGAATTACACAGGGGACTTGAAGCTGTTCAAAAGCTGGGGGCTAGAAGGAGGAAGGCTAAGGACAGAGCATATATCGGAAGGAGAGGGAGGAATCAATGGGGAGGAGGGGAAGAGTAGGAGGGAAGGGAAGAGAGAGAGGAGAAAGGAAAGGACAAAGTATGGGAGGAGAGGAGTGGGGAGAAAGAGTAGAGAATTTGGGGGAAGGCACATTAAGGGCAGTGACAGGAGGGAGAGGTATGGGAGCGGAGTAATGAAATTAGAGAGGGTTTGGAGACTGCAGAGCAAATAGGTAGGGGGGAGACAATTCCAAAGTTTAGGAAAGCAGAAAGAGAAGCAGCTTGATCAGCAAGAGATTTGCCACATGGGATCAGGAGGGAGAAAAAGCCAAAGTTATGGAGTGAGTAGGGGGAAGGGGTGGAGGGTGAGAGGAGAGAGTTGAGATAGGGGGTAGGGAGGCTAATCAGAATTTGGAAGTGAAGGAGGCACAGTGGGTGAGACAGTAATCCTCCAGGGAAGGGAGGGAAAGAGCAGAAAAGAGCACAGTAGTGGAAGTGAGGAGAGCAGTTCAGAGCGAAGTGACAGGAGTGGAAGAGGGGATCCAGTCTGGCCAGGGTAGACTTAGGGGCAGTACCATAGTCTATGTCACCAAAATCAAAATTGGGGAGAATAGTCTTAGGAGTTCCATTAGTCTGATCACGGACACAGGGTTAGCTACCAACCTAAATGTTGTAGTTAAACTGCTAAACCAAAAATTCACCAATCTCCAGTCCTACCTAGATAAACTTCCCTCAAATCACACCACCAACCCTGAGGCCACTGGAAATTTCAAAAAAAACACCCAGTGCCCTCTTCTACTTTAAAGGCTCCACCCAATAAAATTTATAAACTTCTTATGGGACTCCACAGATCTGGTAGTACAGGCAGCGATGGCCTCTGCCCCAGATTTCTGAAGCTAGCTGCAGGCTACAGTACATCAGCCCTGGCCTTTCTCTTCACCATGTCCCTAGCCACCTCCTCTGTGCCAAGGTTATGGAAACAGGCCAGAGTAGTCCCCATATTTAAATTTGTTGATTCTGTGCTCATGGTGAACTACAGACCTGTTTCCATACTGTAACACCTCAGCAAAGTGCTGGAGAAGATAGTTTTTCGGCAAATGTCTGATTACATAGATAAAATGGACTACTCTCCCTTCTTCAATGTGGTTTCAGGAAGGGTTTCATCACCACCACCACAGCTACAGCTTGTTTCACTGACCATGTACTCAGCTCTGCCAATGAAGGTATGCTAACCAGTACAATCTTCATCAACTAATACAAGGCCTTCGATCTCGTCAACCAAAAACTCTTTATTCATAATCTTGCCTTCTTCAGCATCGCTGAGGGGACTGCAAACTGGTTTTGTCATTTCCTTTCTGGGTGGCCACAAAGTGTCTACATCAGTGGTGCTCTCATCACCACTAGAGGTGACCAGTGGGGTTCCGCAAGGATCTATACTGATCCTAATTCTTTAGTTTCTATTTGTCAATAACCTGCTACACATTAACCCTGTCTGTCAGAAAATCATGTATGCGGACAATCTAATCCTTTACAGGAGTGACCTCAGTCTTCTCTCCCTATCTCATTCCCTATACTGGGACTTCATAATCACACACACCTGGTTCTCAGCCAATAGACTACTGGTCAATACTAAGAAAACAAAAAACATGATATTTTGGTCCAGATAAAAGCACAATTTTTTCACAGCAGTAGTCTACTCTCTCTCTCTCTATCTAGGCCCTGATGGTGCACTCCTTGAGCACATCAAGAGCTATAAATACCTGGGGAAGGGGTCGCACTGGACCCTTCCCTCATGTTCAGTGAACATATAGGAGCTATTATCAAGAGAGTTCACCAGCAGGTTGCACCTTGCTACCGACTTACGTTTTCTTGCCCCTGAGGCTTGACTAGTGATAGGAAGAGGAATGCTGGTCCCAGTCCTGGAGCACTGCTCTCCTGTCATCTCCCAAAACACTTTTAAGGAACTGAACCATCTAAACACTGCCTACAACTGCATCTGTGATTTTATTTTCTCTGCCCCTCTAATTACACATCATTGTTCACTGTATGAGTCACTAGATTGATTTTCCTCCCAGGCCCAATATGACCTCCACTTGAGTGCCCTTGTCAATAAATCCCTTGTGACTGGTGCTACCTCCCCCTAGGTAGGTTCCTCTGCATACAGCAAAGCTCTAGGACAATGAGCTCTTCATCTCAACAATTACTACGTGTCCCTCACTCCAAAATGTACTTGGGCCAGACAGCATTCTCAGTAGTAGCTCCCAAGCTCTGGAACAGCCTTCCCATCTCAGTCCTTAACATAGGTTAGGGATCGATGACACTGCTCTATCTCATACTGTGTATCCCACAACTGTTTCAGGATGATGGGCAGGATATTTTGCAAAAAAGTAATAGCGTCACCCAGTTCAGCTTTTTCTGGTAGTCCTATAAACCTTAAGTTATTGTGGTGTCTGTGGTTCTTTAAGTCATCTAATTTTGCTTGCAGGGTTTGGATAGTTTTGTCTGGTTCACAGAGGATAGTGCATAGATCTTGACAGGATTCTTTGTCTTGCAAGAACCTTTGTTCATTCTGAGCTGTTTTTGTAGAAGGTAGTTCAAGTTGCTTGGATTGTAAAGCAGACTGGTGTTTAATATATTGGTGTTCAGTGAGCAGTTTAGAGAACATGGTTTCTATTTTATCCATATTAGGTACTGACCCCATGATCGAGAGAGGCCTTGTCTCTGTATATGCTTGGTAGAGATACAGCACTGTTCCAGCTGTTGTTGCAAATATTGTTGACTCAGGATGTTGAAAAGGTGATCGGATAATAGATGTAACCAATAGGTATAATTTGCCACAGATTTTTTATAAAAAATAATGCTGAGGAAGGCAGATGGAGCTGGAATAAGGTCAAGAGGAGAGGAGAGTGGAAATCAGGTTGTTTTCTTTGTTGTGCACTAGCACCCCCACACAAAAAAAATGTTTATTACCAAACAATTTTAAAAGTTCAATAACTCAATCTAGGGTGTTGCATTTGGTGGGAGGTGTACTGTGGGCACTCTTTTGATGTGTACTGACTCATTATGCTGCAGGCTGAGTGCTCCTCAGGAGGTGCGCATATATTTCATAACAATTGCAAATACCATAGCTCTCACCTGCTTTGCTATATTTCTCATAATGATATATATTACACATCCAAATTTACCACTGCTTGTAAAAATTTGCCAATATTCCTCAAAATGTAGAGCCATTTCTAAACATACAAACTACTGAAAATAAAACTAACCTGATAAAGGCAGTCCTTAATGAATGGGTATGAACACATTCTGGCAATCGGAATGCAGTACATCAATGAAATCCATGTACCTATTTAAGATTTTAAACTAAAAAGGGCTACCACTGTTTTGCTGTATAGCCTTAAAACATGAAATTCCTCCACAAATTTAAATATCCTGTTTCTGATAATAACTCTGCCATAAGCCATCACTGATAGACAAGTGTCTTTTGCTTAAGTGTGTATTCCACTTGTTTCTATTTCTCTTTTAAACCTAATCCAGCTTCTACCATTTCTCAGACATTCCCAATTCTCCTGCCAGCAAATGCCTGCCCCCTCACTCTCTCTCTGTTTTTGTAAGTCAGTTTGCATGTAAAAGCCAGAACCCAAACACCTGTTTTCCAGCTCATCATGTCTTTACCTACATGTTCCCCTATCATTATCTTACCACCTGCCCAAAGAAATGCCTCTGTACACTGCTATCTGCCTACACTCACCAGCACACTCACCTGATCTGGAGCAGAGCAGCACTATTTTCTTAACTAACAGTGCTGCAGATGCAACCATGCAGGCAGCAGGCCGGCTCAGCAGTTCTATGCAGCTACTAAGATATGTTTGTTTCCCACCAGTTCCCCAGCACTAAACCTGGCTGCTCAATCATTTTTTTCCACACAATGTGACAACTCCCTTCCACTCTCACTACTTCAATCCCTTAGCTTCACATTAATATACATATCTGGGGGTGAAAGACACATGCTAAAGATGCTCAACAAAACACACCTGCAAGTGCATTAATGGCAGAACTTTTTTACATACAATTTAAAAACATTTATATTATTAAGTTATTCTAAATAAACTTCATTAAAAATAATAATAATTATAAGTACAATACACACTCCAGGATGTTGGTTGTGGTGTTACAATCACACTTCCAGGGGCTGAAGGCACTCTGCCTGCAGCCTTATGCCTTACTACTTCCCTGGTTGTGTGGCTATGACATCACAACCAACACTCTGTCATGACATTTTGCTTACACATGTGGTGACCACTATTATTAAATATATTATTCTTTAAATTAAACATGTGCTATATTTTCTGGACACTTACACCACATTTGAAATACCAGTGGTATATATTTCATTGCTGTGAGATTCAGATGTATGGGGATGTATACCCAGTCATACTTCTGCACACACACACACACACACACACACACACCGTGCACGCGCACACACACACACACACACACACACACACACACACACACACACATTTGTTTGAGATGCTTCATTCTAGGCATGGGCAAAGTTGGCAAACTCTGTTTCATGTACCACTTCCCAAAGTTTGCCAACTTCACCTAGCACAAAGTGTCATCCTCACAGAGTGCTATGCAAAGTGACAGTTTTTTCCAGCAAGGTCAACATGTAGTGGCAGCTCTGCTGGTGAAGCTGACACTACACATATACTTTACTGGGAAAAGTGCCAGTTCACCAGGCAAAAGTTTGGGAAGTGTGAAAGGAGATTGAAACTTCAGGAAGCTTCCCAAAAGCAGAGTTACCCCACTTTGTACCAACTTTGCTGGTGAAGTTTAAATTTGCTGCATCCATACCTAATATCAAAATGATCTGATAAAGCAATTTAATACAATGTTATATACACGTACAATTCCCTGTTCTGTGAAGTACCTCAGATTCAGCCAGTAACTGGAATGGGGTTGATACATTAAACTGGGGCTCAGTTTCAGCAGTGACATTACAGTCAGCATCAAGTAAACCTGGGTACACAGCAGCAACAATTAGAATGGCGATCATTGCTTTAATTATTGAGGATATTTATGTGAAATCTGGATCATTGTCTACAGCAGTTAGGTTCACTTAAAACTGAAACTTACTCAGAAGCAAAATTCATAGTTCTCTGGTTGTGAAATCACAGTCTGTTGTTTTGGGAATGACTATGACGTCAAAATGGGGAAATTATGTTTTCAGCTCCTGAATAAACCAACACTTTAGATGACCTGTAAGGTACTTTACAAAGATCCTGTCTTCATGTAGTACTGAACTGAATGGCATGAAAAAAACAGTTTGGGAGGGGGATGAAGTGTTAGGTTTTTCTGATGGCAATATGAATTTTTTAGGTGGTAGGCAGACCTCTTTGTGAGAGTTCTAGTGGAATAATTCACTTTAATCATATATATCCTTTAAAGTGTCCTTACATAGGGCATTTGTTCTTTCAGAGAGCAAGATAGAGGAATACTGCATTAGTCCATCTGAGAAGTGAATTATTTACCTACAGTACACAACAGAGCAACAACAAGCCAAATAAGTGGAAGGGGGCCTCAGTTCACAAAATTGGTGGAGTGACATGATGCTGAGGTCATCATGAAAGGCTAGAAAAGAAGGCTGAGCAAAGTGCTGATGGGATACAGAAGACTGCTACACCTAAGATCAGAGGTGGTAAGAGAGACATCAGGCTTGTGTACTCCCTTTTGTCTGTTGAGGTGTTCCAAAGTCAGATGTAAAACTAGGTTTGCTGACAGAAAGCACCTAGCTTCACCTGAGCTCTTTGTCTCCTAGGTTTACTTGAAAAGGCAGAGCAATGAACAACATTAACAAAGCAAGGAGACACATTAAGGCTTCTTTTGGCTAAGCAGGGTTACTGTCTTGTTACTATTTTGACTTGTGCTTACAGGTTCTGTTGCTGGTTTTTTTTTTGTACTTACAGGTTGTGCTGACAGGTTTTGTCACTGGTTTGTTTTTGTGCTTACAGATTTTACAGTTTGATCTCTCTTTAAGCTAAGCAGAGATACTGTTTTGTTACTATTTTGTTTTGTGTTTGCAGGTTGTGCTTACAGGTTTTATTCTTGGCTTACAGGTTTTGCAATCTCTTTCTCACATTGAAGGAGTTAATTTGCTTTTCTTCCACAGCTTATCTAGGGGATTAGGAGTGTAACTGGGGGGGGGGTGGAGGTGACAAAGGCTTAGTACCTTCCAAAGGAAGGCAGATTTAAAAGGTCAGGTTACTTGGTGTGTTGAGGTGGAAGACTAGGTTTGCTGACAGAAAGCACCTAGCATTACCTGAGCTCTTGTTCTTCTAGGTTTGCTTGAAAAGACAGAGCAAGGAGCAACAGCTCACAGATCAGCCTGTACCTCACTGTTTTGCCTTGCAGGTTTAGGTTTTGCACTGCAGTTGGTTTTTAATTTTGACTTAGTGTGCATAGGAGGCTACTTATTTCCCACCTCCCTCCCCCAAATCCCACCCTCTCCTGGGGCATTGACATTTATAGCCTTCTAGCACCTCCTGCTTCCTATAGAGTTACAGCAGGACGTAAACAGTACTACCTTTACTTCTTTCTAGCACAAGTCCTCACAAATCATTACAGGGCTCTCTACATAAAAAAAAAAAAAAAAACTTCTTCTTTGGGCCAGAAGTTCTATTTCCATCCACACATCCTCTCAATTACTTTTTTCCACAGGTACTTCTATTTACGTCTGAACTCCTTCTCTATTCCCTTTCTAGCAACCTTCTTCCTAGGGGCATAAAAAACAAAAAAAACCTCTGTATTACTATTTCCACAGGCACTTCTATTTTCATCTGAACTCTTCTCTACTCCCTTTCCAGTAACCTTCTTCAATTTTTTTTTCTCTTAAGCAGGATTTATATTTCCATCAACACATCCTCCCTATTTCTGCTACAGCCAACTTGCACAGGTGCTTTTTATCTCTGTCCACACTTTCACTTTGCCTTCCTGATGACTCGGTCTGAGGAAGACTCAGGCAGTTGTATCCCACAAGGAGGTTCACCTTGTGTACCATCCATCCTTAGATTTATGGCAGTTTTGTTTTTGTCCATTACCCACACAACAATATGGACATCAACTGCAGATATTGTGGGACCCTCATCACCAGAGCTTACACGAGACAGATGGGGCATTATTATACTTGCTCTACACTAAATGATCTACACACTCAACTAAATGCCACTTGTGCTGAAATATACTTTCTCAGGGTGCAACTCAACTATGCTGCTCAGCACTCAGACTTATAGACCCCCAAACCAGGAGATCAAAAAGGACAAGATTGTCCTGTAAGACATAATGAGGATGGCTGACAAAGGTGAGCTATTGCTAGTTGGAGACTTCAATCTACCAGATGTAGAATGGTCCACCTTCACAGCCTCTTCAAAGAGGAGTACAGACTTCCTCATGGCATTGAGGGTGACAGGACTGAACCAAATGGTGGTTTCTCCCCCAGAGAATCAGCTATCCTGGACCTGGTACTCAGTAACAGTGCCAGGGTATCAGATGAACAAGTGGGGATCAATCTGGGTACCAGTGACCACATGTCAATATTGTTCTCCATTAGGAAGACTGAGGACCCCTGCCACTCCAGAATAAGGGTGCTCGATTTCAAGTAAGCAGATTTCCTGAAAATTAGGGAAAGAATCAAGCCCCTGCTGGCATGAGATATCACATGGAATGTAGAGGACAAATGGACAAAGCTGAAAGATGCTATAGCGACAGTCACAGCACTATGCACTGAACAAATCATCAAGTCCAAAAGGGCAAGGAACCCCCTCTGGTTCTCCAAAAAGATAGCTACTATAGTTAGGGAAAAGAGAAAAGCTTTTCGGAAGTACAAGGAGACCAAGTCTGGAAAGGACAGGGAAGCCTACAGAAAGAAACTCAAGGAAGCTGGGAAAGCTATTAGGATGGCAAAGGCCCAGACCAAAGAAAAACTGGCTTAAGAAGTGAAAAAGGGGGACAAAACATTTTATCGATGCATTCGAGAAAAAAGAAAGAGCAAAGGATGAATAACAGGGATGGCAACCAAGGAAGGATACCTAGTGAAAAATGACAAAGACAAGGCAGAAGTTCTCAATGAATTCTTCTGCTCATTCTTCACACAGGAGGATATTGGTAATGGTCCAGCTGGTCACTTCCCCATACCAAAGGAGCTGACATAGTCCTGTTTATGAAAGAAAGGGTCCTTGAGGAGTTGTCTAAAATAAGGGTGGACAAGGCAATGGGCCCTGATGGAATACACCCAAGAGTTCTAAAAGAACTTAGTGATGAACTTGCCGCCTCACTTGCTAAACTGTTTAACAGTTCATTGGAACAGGGGATAGTACCACAGAACTAGAAAAGAGCCACTGTTGTGCCATTGCACAAGAGTGGTAGCAGGAAACTACTGCTCTGTAAGTCTGACTTCAGTGGTGGGTAAAATTATGGAGACATTGCTTAAGGAAAGGATAATGAACTACCTGAAAGCAAGTGGGCAATCTGACCCAAAGCAGCATGGCATCACATCAGGATGCTCATGCCAAACAAATTTGATATAATTCTTCAACTAGGTTACAAGAGAAGTGGACAAGGGGGCAACAGTGGAAGTGGTGTATCTGGACTTTAGTAAAACCTTTGACACAGTCCCACACAGAAGGCTAGCCTACAAACTGGAGCAAGCTAGCATCGGTCATAAAGTAGTTAAATTGATCACAAGCTGGCTGCAAGGCAGGACACAGAGGGTTATGATAAATTGCACCTTGTCCCAAGAGGGGAAGGTGTCAAGTGGCATGCTGCTGGGGTCAGTATTTGGCCCCATCCTTTTCAACATATTTATCAGTGACATCACTGAAGAAATGAAAGGGAAAGTCTTCCTCTTTGCAGATGATACAAAGTTCTGCAACAGGGTGGACACACAGGAAAGGGTCTCAGAAATGGAGGCAGATCTCAGGATGCTAGAGGAATGGTCCAGGAACTGGCAGTTGAGATTCAATGCCAAAAAATTTAAAGTCATGCACTTGAGTAGAAGGAACCCATGCATGAGGTATGTACTAGAGGGGCAGCTAGTAGAAGAAACAAAGTTGGAACGGGATCTTGATGTTATGATCTCAAATGATTTAAAGGTATGGAAGCAATGTGAAAAAGCAACACTTAAGGCAAGCAGTATCATCAGATGTATTGGTAGGGGTTATTACCAGTGGGAAGCATGGTGTAATCCTTCCACTGTACAGGTCCCTGGTCAGACCTCACTTGGAGTACCGTGTGCAGTTCTGGAGACCTCACCTACAAAAGGACATAGACCATCTAGAAACTGTGCAGATATGTACCACAAAATGCTGCAAGGTCCGCACCATGATACGTACAAAGCTAGGCTCAGCCAGCTAAACTTATTCTCCCTTGAGCAGAAGAGGAACAGAGGAGACATGACTGAGACATTTAAATTTCTTAAAGGTATCAACACAGTACAAACCAGGAACCTCTCCCAGGAAAACAGGACTGCACATACTAGAGGACACAACATGTGCCTGGTGAGAGGTAAATTCAAAACACATGTTAGGAAGTACTTTTTCACCAAGAGGGTGGTAGACCCTTGGAACAGCCTGCCACCGGAGGTAGTGGCAGCCAAGATGGACAATGAATTCAAACAGGCATGGTATAGACTGTATAGTCACCTTAGCAAGGCAAATTGATAGTGAAGGGGTAGAAAACCCTGGCAGACTACATGGACGACATGGTCTCCTTCTGCCATCAAATTCTTGTGTTCTTATGTTCCCTTGGTAGTGGCAGCACTAAAGGTAGTGAATTTTATCAATAAACTTAAACAACCCTGGTGAGAGGAGAGTTTTTTCATTTCCTTGGTAAAATAAATTGTAAATTCTGAACTCTGAAGCATCTTTGAGACAGAAACTGGTCTGGGGAGTAAAAATACCAAACTGTGGGTCCTCTGAACTTTTCTCTGGTATTTGGCATCAAAAGACTGATTACCACACTGATTTATCTGGTTATTAATTAATTTAGTTAGTTAGTTATTTTATTATTTAAATGTTATTAATGTGTTTGAGAATGTAAGAATGTATGTACAGTATGTATAGGCTAGGAGTCTGGTAGTAGTAAATTACTTTATGTTTGAATTAAGTGTGGATATGGACTTGGATGATTAGGGAATTAGTAGTACTGTTAGTCTGGAGTGTATGAGAAGGGTGGGAAATCGTGACCTGTGTTGGTAGGATTGTGCGGAGTGCTGTGGGTGGGTAAGTTATTGGACATTGAATGGTGTGTTTTGCAGTGGGGATGCATCTTGTGCAGCAGACCCACAGGTTCAGTTACTCCTTGTCCCTTCTCTGAGACATGTACCCCTTTCATGCCCTTCCCCCACCGGGTGTAGCATGTCATCGATGCAGGAAGGTGGGGATTGTGAGGAGGCATGAGGACTGGTGATTGGGTTCGGACAGGGCTGATTGGAAGAGTGCCACTAGAACAGTGAGAAGCAGAAGATGCCCTGGGGTGAAATGGGACACCAAAGAGGGTCCAGACATGTTTAGTTCCCATATCCATGGTGTTCACTGGACTGAGTGGTAAGGTAGTCATGGGACCTGCCAACTCTACTCATCCTCTTTGGGCAGTGTTAGGCAATGCCAGATCAATACAGAATAAGACTGCTATTATAGTGGATTTTATTTCTGATTCCTTAGTCTATCTGGCTTAAATCATGGAGACATGTCTGAGTGACAATATAGGCCACATACTGGTGGCAGCTGTCACAGTCATGTTCTCTATGTTCCACTGTCTGGGGAAGGATTGAAGAGGGGGGTGATCACCTGCTTTGGAACTGAGCTTAACTTGGTTGTGCACCCAGTGAGAGATGTAGTACCTCATTGTTTGAGTGCCTGGTTATGCATGGAGATCCAGGTGCAAGTTGTAGGATCCTTCTCATGTATACCACCCTCTGGGTCTGGGAGGGGCTTTAGGAAACCATGGCCTTCATAGAAGACAGGATGTTGGAGTAACTTATATGGTTAATTCTGGATGATTTCAAAGCATTGATCCACGATGGACTATCACACTTTATACAAGATTTCCTCTGACTAATGGAATACTTGGGCCTTGCCCAAGTACTTACTTCTGAAACTCACCAACATGGTCATCACTTGGACTTGGTAATTTCCCTGGGGCTCAATGCAGACGGTCTCAAGATCGATCCAGTCAGGTGGTTGGATCATTTTGCAATCAAGTTCTTTTCAAGGGCCCCCATTTTGATCCACCCCCCAGTAGAGATGTTCTAGTACAAACCTTTCAGAAACTTCATCCAGAATGACTTCAGGCAGTAGAGGATATCTCCGCTATGATGGTGGCATGATCAGCGGGATTGGATGAGATGTTGGTGGCCTATAACAGGTTGATCAGGAAAGCCTTCAATCATGTATCACCTATCCATGTATGCCCCTTGCACTATGGTATGCTAGTGAGTCATGGGTGATGAAAGCAAGGGGATGGAGGCTGGAGCATTGTTGGAGGAGATCTAGGGCTGAGGAGAACTGACTGGCCTTGCATATTCACTACAGTGAACACCAAAGGGCAATCACATGGAAGAAGGCAGGTTTTCGGTCAAGGGAGATTGCTGCTGGGAGGAACTGACCATCTCAACTCTTTCAGACAGTACATAAGTTACTTCATCCAACCTTCCTGGAGTCTGGGAGAGTTTTTCACCTGCTAAATGCATGGAGTTTGCTCAGTTTGCCCAGGGGCAGACTGGATGGGCAATGGGATCCTTGTCTGCCATCTAGTTCTATGATTCTACAGATTAATAAGTAGAGATGCAGCAAATTAAAATTTCACCTGCGAAGTGCCTGCAAAGTGGGCACTTCACCTTGTCACTCCGCTACATGGAGTGGCCAATGAAAAAGCTCACTTCGCCTTGTGACTTGTTACATCGTCATTCTGCCTTAATGCGAAGTAAGGCGAAGTGACAATAATATTTGTAGCCCTTCACACACACAGTCACCAGAATTAATGTGCATCCCAAAATTGCTCATGTCTTTTGTCCAGAAAACTCCCCAGTACTGACGGCGATTAAGTGAAATGAGAGCACAGGAAATGCAAAGTTTCCCAGAATTAATGGCACACTCAGACGTCATGTGTGCAGTGGTCACACGCAGTCACTAGATTTAATGTGCATCCCCAAAATGCTACTGTCTTGTGTCCAGAAAATTCCCCAGTGCAGACAAAGTGAAATGAGAGGGTAACAAAAAATGCAAAGTCTCCCAGAATTAATGGTGTACTGCAAATGCACAGACAGATTAAGATTGTGCTGCGCACTCAAGAGATGCAGACGCAAAGGCACAACAACACCTAAGCAGTGCTCACAAGTCACAAATCCAAATCTGGAAAAGAATATCTTTTTGCCAGTTGGGGGGGGGGTACTGCATGGCAGTAACAGTCCACTACCAGTAAAGATACCAAAAAGCAGTATAAAAAATTCATGCAGGTGCAGTGGATAGCAGGTTCACACTGCTGCAAATTCTCTGTGACACAATAAAAGATGTCAGATTTAATGGCTTGCATCACGCACACACTCACACACACTACAAGTAATGCGTAGCAAATTGGAAACTTTTAGTAATATAACCAAATGTTTTAAACAAACTGAAATTATGCACTGCTGCACCACAACAATCAGCAAAACAAGTCAAGAATTACTGAAAATATTACTGTCTGTACATTAACACAGTAATACAAGCAAAATATAACCAAAACAGAAAGACTACCTTTTTCTCCCAGTTAATCTACTGCAACACAGATACGCCCTTCCCCCAAAGCACACTTCACAGTACACAGACTGACTGTTCTAAATTAACATTCAAAATCCACACACAAACAATAAACATTCGATAATATGAGCACAGGAGGGTTTCCTATAATCGATGTACTAAATTGTGAGCCAAAAAAAAAAGTTCAAAAAGGCTTTTTTAACAGCTTTTAGAGGATTTGAATCACAGATCTCTGAGAGGAAACTGTCTCCATCTTCCACTACACACACACTACACAGAACTGAGGCTGTGCAAAACGATCTAGAGCCCATGTGGCTGCAATCCCATGAAGCACCGCAAAATTTGCCTTTGAAGCTCAAAAACAAGGCGAAGTGAGGCAAAATACATTTATTTCAATGTACTTCACCTTAAAATTGGTGGAGAAGTGGTTGGGAAGGCAGAATAACACAAAGTCATTGTTCTCAATGGACTTCACATTCCCCATTATAACGAGAAGTACTCCACTTTGCGTTGCGGAATACTTTGCGGATTCCACATTACTCCTCGAATCACTTCATGGAGCGAATTTCGTCCACTTCACCCACCGCTATTAACAAAGGGGAAAGGGGCAGACTTAATTGGTCATGTGTCCTTTTCTGCCCTTAAGTTCTATGATTCTATGAATTATTCTCAAAGAGAGTGTCCCCTGTTTGAGCCAAGGTCCACCAAGTGCACTGTGGCAACCCAATGGAGTTGTGTCAACACTCCACAGATGTGCTCAGCTGTTGTGGGGAGAGTTCAGACCAGTAACAATAGAGGAGGAGACTGGGGTGACATTGGAGCTGTGACCAGCATGTGGTGAGCTGGATGTAGGTTCAACATGATTACTGGTGGGTTGTGTCGGACAAGAGGGCTTAGTGATCATTGGGATTTTCTGGTGTTCCTTAATGGGGGGATCATTCTGGCTGTATTGAAAAATGTACCGGTGTGCCTCTCCTGAGAAAGCTATCTTTGGACCCTGACAACCTAGCAAATTACTGACTGGTCTCTAACCTGCCCTTCTAGGTCAAAGTTATTGAGAAGTCAGTTGCATGACAGCTTAAGGCACACTTCATAACCTTTGACATCCATAAACTTCTCCGGTGAGGATTCAATGCCATGCATAGCACATACTGCACTAGTAAAGGTGCTTAATAATCTCTTCAGCAAAACAGATAGATGTGAATGGTCAGTTCTCATTCCCCACAGTCTCTCCTCAGCCTTTGACACTGTAAAACATGGGCTTTTGTTGGACCACCTCGAGGCAATACAGGAAGTCTAATTGGCTGAGTCATCTCTTGGTTTGAGTCCTGCCTCTGGGCATGACACAGAGAGTTGTGTTGGGAAATGTCTGTTCGTGTCACTGCCCTGTGGTGTTCTCCAGTGTTCAGTCCTCTCACTTATGTTGTTTGCAGTTTACATGTTGCCCCTGTATGGGATCACTAGCTAATATTGTCTGGGATTTCACCACTATGTAACTGATACTCAGCTATACCTGCCTTGTCTACCCACGATGCTGTGTGCAGGTGACATTCTAAATAAGTACTTTGCACAACATCCTGGACTGGATGTCATAGAGCTGGTTGAGGCTTAAACCTGACAAGACTGAGGTATTGGCGATCAAACCAAGTCACAGAGGAAGAGTGATGGCCACCGAGATTAAGATTACGTTTCAGCAAGGTTCATCTAGGCTTGTGGCTGCCACTAAGGTGAGAAATCTGGGATCATTCTGGTTGGACTGGCATTTGATGCTCTGGTGTCAGCAGTCATCCACAGTGGCTTTCATCATATGTAGAACATCAGCCAGATTAGATCCATTATGTGGTGTCTTGGCTTCACTACTGTAAAGATCTATACCATGGGGTCACTCCAGCAGTTGGTGCAGAAAGAAGCTGCTAGGGTGCTGACCATTTCTAGGCTGAGTGATGTCTCTTTGGCACTGCATGAATTACACTGGTTGCCGGTTAAATGGCGTATCTCCTTTGAAGTTAGTCTTCTAACTTATTAGGCCCCATTGGGGTAGGATCATGACTGTCTGTTATTTCATCTACATCTTTATGTGCCTTCATGCTCCCTTTGCTCCACTGTGGTGGTCCTCTTAGGTATACTGAGGGGCAGGCTACAAACCTTGGGTGACTGGGGCTTTGAGGCAGCTGACCCAGCTTTATGGAACTCCTTCCCGATGGGTCTCAGAGAGGCTCCCTGGTGGAGGCCTTTAAGAGGGGTCTGAAAACCATTTAATTTCAGGTGGCGGCTGATCCACCTCTCATTACTAATCATCCCTGCTGGGTTTTATGGGTTATGTATTTTAAACTGGTAAAAATGCATTCTTTGGTTATTGCTGTATTTTAATTTGTTTTGTTACTGTCAAATTTGCACTGTTTTCTTGAGGCCCCCTAGGCCTCTGCGGAAGGGCACCTATATAAAAAAAACCTATTAATACTACTACTACTACTACTACTACTACTACTGGGTATATGCAATCATCAATCATAGTTCTAGTTTTTCCAAAGTGACTAGTTTAAAAATGGAATCATATGATGCTCTACCTCTTTATTATGCACCCAGGTTTTCCCACTATTCCCCTGCCCTCCATCATGATGTTTGGAGCGCTATGGACACAGCATTCCTTCAGTCAGGAACATGGGTAAACTGCTGCATTCCCAGCTTGCACCAATCAAGCTTTTAGTCACCCAGCAAATGATATACCATTGCAGGAGGAGGGGTTCACTCACTCAAATGTGCTCTGCCCCCAGCATGTAAACACCAGTCTCCCAGATGGCAAGGAAATGTGCTGGGGCTTTCCTACTTGGCCAGCCATGAAGCTATAACCATGAAAGCATTTTAACATTTTTATGGCCTAATAGCTCCTATTTCTTTCTTTCTTTCTTTCTTTCTTTCTTTCTTTCTTTCTTTCTTTCTTTCTTTCTTTCTTTCTTTCTTTCTATCTATCTATCTATCTATCTATCTATCTATCTATCTATCCAGGGTGGTAGCTTGCATAAAAAACTGGCTGGATGACAGGATGCAGAGGATAACAGTAAACAGAGTCCACTCTGAAGAAAGGGGGGTTACTAGCATCAGTACTGGGACCAGTCCTTTTTAATGTATTTATAAGTGACATTTGCAGAGGGATTGGAAGGAAAAGTATGCCTCTTTGTAGATGACACAAAGATCATCAACGTGATTGATACACAAAGGGGTGGACAGATGAGAAGGGACTTGGCAAGGTTGAAGGAAAGGTAAAAAGTATGGCAGCTTAAATTCAATGCAAAGAAGTGCAAAATAATGCACCTGGGAAACAAAAACCCAGGGGAAGAGTACACAATGGGGGGAGAGGCACTAACAACAACAAAAATGTAAAGGGACCTGAAGGTAGTCATATCAGATGACCTAAAGGTAAGCAAGCAATGTGAGAAGGCAGTAAGGAGGGATGGGGGGGATACTAGGATGTATAAGGAGAGGCATCACCAGTAGAAAACAGGAAGTTGTTATCCCTCTGTACAGACAGTTGGTGAGACCCCATCTGGTATACTGCATGCAGTTCTGGAGATCCCATCTCTGCAAGGACATAAACAGGATAGAGGCAGTCAAGAGGAGGGCAACTAAAATGTTGCGGGGTCTGCACCAGAAGCCATATGAAGAGAAACTAAAGGAGCTTAATATGTATACAGTCGAGGAAAGGAGGAAGAGGGGAGACATGATAGAAACTTTCAAGTATAGCAAGGGAATCAAAAAAGTCCAAGAGGGTAGCATCGTTCAGAAAATAGATATGCAAGAACAAGGGGTCATAATTTGACAGTAGAGGGGGGATGGCTCAGGGGCAACGTGAGGAAGTATTTTTTCATGGAGAAGGTGGTGGATGCATGGAACGGCCTTTCTGTGGAGGTCTTGGGGTCAAAAACTGTGGGGGAATTCAAGAATACATGGGACAGACATAAGGCAATTCTGATGTGGGTTAGAAAGAAGTAGGGTGTTGATTAACTAGGATCTGCAGCTTATACAATAGGTAGGGAAATGGGCAGACTGGGTGGGCCAAGCAATCCTTATCTGCCTTCAAAGTCTTTTCTTTCTTTCTTTCTTTCTTTCTTTCTTTCTTTCTTTCTTTCTTTCTTTCTTTCTTTCTCTGCAGTTTTTGTACACTGAATATAGACATATACAGTATGCACTGCATAGACACATATTGTAGTACATGTAAATGACTGTACAAGATGCCATATGGTGCACAAGTTCAACTTCACAAGACAACTATGTAAACAAATAACATGACACAATGCCACAATATGGCAGTTACAGTAACATTGTGTTTCTTGCTATGCTGTCATTAACATATACAATTATTAAAATATGCTGTAGTTATGAGAATGGAGTAATTAAATAGAATTACCATTCATTTTTGTCCGCGTCACAGTTACAATAATGTTGGGTATCAATGCAGTTCCTCTCTAATCCACAAGCACATTTTTGAACACCAAGCACAGGTTTTCCCCAGTTGATCTGTGTGTCATTGGCTCGTCCAACCCACCAGGCAAAAGGTACATCATCTGAAAGGAAAGACATTTAGCTTTATGCAACATGTATCATACAAATTGTATCCCTCAGCACTTTACAGGCCATCAGCAGTTGCATAACCCATTATGTGAGGACAGGGAGTTGAACAAGGTAGGGGGTGGTTATGGAAAGTGCCAGAAGGTTAAGCACACAGAATGAAACAGAACTATGAATTTAAGCACAGAAAAATTGTGTGACTTGCTCATGGTTATATAGGTGCCTATTCACCAATGGGACAGGTAGGCATGATAGGCATGTTCTCAGCCTGTGCACATCCTCACCTGTGAACAGGCACATGGGGCACAGCATTGACCAAAGTCAGGCAAAGCATGTTTCCTGTTTGTGGCCCCACTCCCAGTGCATTGGTGCACAGGGGGATGATCAGTGGATACAGGCAGACATCCAATCAGATACCCATCCTGGTCCTGACGTGTATTCACTGGGATCAGTGGATTGTGGGACACATCTCATCTTGTGAGACAGAGCACAATGAGTGATTGTCCCACCCTTCCCTACTTGAGTGGAGTACTGGACAGCATGGTGGGGGGTTGAGAGTCCCACTCTAGCTGGCAGGTGCTGTTTGTGGGGTACAAACAGTGGCTATAGTAGCAAAGTCCTTGCTTGCATTACCTGTGTCTCCCATAGCCAGCACTGTATGCCTTAGTGAATGGAGGGGAGTGTGGAAATGCCCGCTGGCCACTCCACCAGTCTGTCCACGAACGTATACACATGGGCGGGCAGGGGATCTGGTGCAGAAGGGGTATGCGCACCTTCTGTGAATACCACAGGGGTTTGCATTACACCTGATGTGCAGCTATCTGTCATAGGGAAGATTATGTTCCATGGATACACAACACGTAGGCTTTCCTATTTATAATGCATGGGGTCCATTGTGAATAAATGGTGCTGCTGGGATTCAATCCAAGTCAACAAATTAATTGTATTGCACTATAAAATATAACTTCTACTGCCTCTCTAGAGAACAAAAGTTCAAATAATGTATCATTTTTGTCTTTTCATATTTTAAAACAATGGCTAAAGACAGAGCATTCTGATTGGATGTCTCACATTCTAAAGTGTCATGTTAACTGCTGTATCACACAATAGAACATTTAGAATTTAAACATTAAAAAACATTCATAAACAAGGACTGGCCAAGGCTATCCATGTTTGCTTGCTGGTATCAGCTTTGTAGTTGTTGGACAGCAGTCATGTATGCATTCTGAATGTGTGCTGTGACAACGGGGCATGGTTCATACAGATACCAAAGAGACATTGTCAGATTTTTTGTAATTTCTAAAGTATATTTTAACACTTGACCTTTCTCCATTAATATAACCACACAATGCATAAATACCCCATGATTAATAACATATTTCCAATTATTGATTTTTCAGGCTAAAAGTACATTCAAGACAAAAAGCCTTGATGACCTCTCCAATGATGTTCATGCACATCCATGATACAATGTGTCACTGAACTGTGGATAAACTCATTCATGAGCTAGTTTTGAATTTTTTAAAAATTATAACAAAATACATGTTCTAATATGGTTTATTTAACTGAGTTCAGCATAGTCAATCAATTTGCAAAACAAGTGCTATAACAAGGTTTATTTTGCTTTTGAAAAGCAAATCCATCACTAAGTGGATGCACATTAGCATTGACTTTAATGCATATGCGAGGAGTGATGGCTTTGATTTTCAAAAGTAAAGTAAACCAGGTCAGAGCACCCATTTTGCAAAACCCTTGACTTTGCTGAACTCAGTTAATTAACTCATGAATGAGTTTACCCACAGCTCAGCTACACATTGTATTATTGATGCACGGGAGCAATGGCGAGCAGGTCATAATGGTGGGTTGCCTTAAATTTATTTTCAACCTGAAAAACAATAAATGGAAATTTTCTGCTAATCATGAGCATTTATGTATTGTGAGGTTATAATAATGGCAACAGGTTTGTTACTGTTCCCCAAGAAGCTGCCTGGTTCTCTACCCTGTCACAGTGCCCCAGTGTAAAAGCAGAGCAGCAGAACCAAAAGCATGGTGTAAGGTTTCAAGCAAAGGTATAAGGGGTTTCACAAGGAAAACCTGCAACTTGAATTTTCCAGCACTCTGACTGGGAAATGACTTCAAAGAGAAAAGGAAGAGCAAGGAGGAGAAAGGTGGAGGGTGAGCTGAATTAGGGAGGAAAGGCACTATTCTGAAGCTTTAATAGGTGGAGGGGGGCATGCCAGAAAAAGCCCTGTCACAGAAGACTGAAACCAGTATGTTTGCATGCTTTGCAAGTAAACATTACAAAGTCATCATATAATTGCATTACAGCCCTCCAGGAGTGGGGCTTCTTTTGTTAATCTAACCTACAGTAAAGTGGCATTCACTTTAATTCACCTCACATCTCATGACTACCCCTTAGGGTAAGATTTATTGATAGTAACTAATGCCCTGGCCATATCTTAAGTCATAATTGTATCTAAAGTCTGTCTACCTCATTTATTAGGATCCAGCTAATAGCAAAAATCATAGCACCATAATACTCTGTGTGTGATACCAGAGTTATTCCCACAGTATTAAAATAGGATGTTACATGGGAGGAATTATAACTTAAGCTTCTGACCCAGCAGCAGTTGTAAGTGAACTGTAAAAGACAAGGATACAGCTTTTATGCACACTAGAATTCTTTAATACTAAGGGAATGAGTGACTCCAGATGTAAAGATCTTTGAATTGTTTTGTACGTATGCTTTTCTGATACCAGCTGCAGTTATTTGCTGGTGACCAGAGACCTACATTATGGTACATAACTGTGCATGTTGTATTAGTTGGGAATCATATGCATAGTTTTTAATTTGAAAAAGGAAAAAAAAGCAACAAACAGATTAAATGGTTGTCACATGGTTGATCTTCGCAGTAATTTGGTAAAGTTTCTAGCTCTGTCAGGGATGATGTTAGTATCGTTCAGTGTAAACTGTTCACTTATTTAGTCCTCTTTACTGTATAATCAGTGATACAAAAATAATGGCAAAAGTAAAGCACAGTTATAGTAAGCAAACATATCTGATATGCCAGATTATGCTGTGTAATACTGAGATCAGTGTAGTAAAACATACCATTCATGAGAAACACACTGCCACTATTTCTCAAAATATCTTCCTAGTAGCAGACAACACCATCTATGCTGCACTTTGCAGATCATGCAATTGTTTTTTTTTCCCCCACTAAAGGGTGAAGTGATTTAAATTATCAAGATGCTGGTAGTTCTATGAACATTCGTCTAAGTGGTCATCTTCAGTTTTGTGAGACTGAGTTATGATTAGGTCAAAGGTTCTCCATATTTGCCACTTTATATATGTTGGAACAACTAAATATCAGGTTTCTGGTGGGGGTTTTTGAGTCCACGTTAGATAGTAGAAACTCAGTTGGCTAAAGTTGTTATGTGTCATGGAGGGCCCTCAAAAAGTCAATTACAGCAGCTGTGACCAAAGACAAAATGCCTGCATGAGCCTTAGCATAGATTACTGGACATGGGTAATAAGGTATGAAAAGATCCTAAGAAACCCTGCAGTTGGTAGGAATCATATTACAGTACAGCAGCTTATACATTTTATCATAAAAATAATAAATTGGATGAGTTAGCCATACATAGAAATATAGTGGATATCTTGGTGAAGGTTATTAAAAATGGATGTGTCCAAAAAAGGTAAGAAATGCAAGGTGGTTATGTATACTACCATGCAGCTTGTCAAAGAGAATTTGTGCCTCTGAACATGCATACAATTCTAGAAAAACAAGGGAGAACAAACGATCATATTCTAAGACTACCCAAGAAATGGGAGGTGATCACCCTCTTTTGTATTTTCTGAGAATAGTTTGATAAGTACTAGGCATTGCTGAAACAGACAAGTTGTCTGTACTACTAAAGACTCATTACTGCACATGGCACAAGGCATCATCCACCAGTGGAAGACCTGCCCAGAATGTTGCTTCACATAACATCTAAGTCTGACTCTAGGGACAAAATCCAGGCTCTCTTAAAGCAACATGGCTCAGTCCAGGTGAATGAAAAACCTGATTTAGAGCCAAGAGGAATTTTCAAATTCTGCCTCTGCCAGAATTCCATAGCATGTGGCACTCCAAAATTCCAAAAGCAGAATCTTTTATTTCTTTAATCTGCAAGGTGATGGTGTAGTGAGATGGACTCAGACAGCAAGGTTGACCTGAAGGGGAACATGATGAATGACTCTGATAACTTTTTCAAACAGACCTTTGTATTTTGCTGCTGGCTGTCCTTCTTTTTTTTAGTAACCAGGATGCCTATTCCAAGAGGAATATGTTGCAACTCGCAGGCATCTGTGAGTTGCGACATTTGCCACTATGCCTGGGACCCTGCACCATATTCTAAGAGTGGCAGGGTCCCGGCACCTATGACCTATGACCTGTGACTTGCGGCAGGTGTAGGCTAACACCATGGGCCAGGCATAACAGCCCAGCTGGCCACAAGTTGCAGCTGGCTACAAACTGTCCCCACTGAGTCCACCCACCCCAGAACACGATGGTGTGCACCAGGGGGCATGGGGGGCTGGCAGGTGGCACAGGCATCTGGAGCCACATACAAAACCAGACCCCAGGGGTTCCTTACAGTTGGGGGGTTTGGGGGCATGGCCATGATGGGGGGAGCATGGGGACCACAGTGGGATTGTTGCTGTGGGCTGCGAAATAAGCATCCATTATTTGGCACTGACAGATGCCACTTACACCACTTCCTAGGTGGTGTAACTCCACTGCACCAAAGCGGCTCTTGAAATTGTGTATGTGGATTATGACAGATGCCCTCTTGGAATAGGGTGCAGGTGCTGCCATAACCCACCCTTGTGCCATGGTGTTGTGGGTTGCTGCATTGTGGATGTCATAACCCACATTTGGCACAACCCACAGTTGCCATGGTGCAAGGCACCATTTGGAATTGCACCTGGCATAATGCCTGGTGCAGGTTGTGAGTTATACCATAGGGCTTGGCGAACCTCGGCTTGTGCCAAGAGTAAGCCTCTTGGAATCGGGGCCCAGGACTGCTTTTGATTTTGTGGCACAAACTGTAAAGTATAATTATTTGATTTTCTTTGGCACCAAGTTCACAACTGAAAATGGTGAAACCTTGAAAATATATAATCTATGAATGTTATTGTTTTGTGTGTTTGTGATTAGTAAATGTAAATCTGTTACTCTCCGTATTGTATGGAAACTACATAATTGTGTCTTGCAGACTGGATGGACCATTGGTCTTTTTTCTGCCATCATTGTTGATGTTTTTATGTTTCTTTATATTAAGGAAAGGTATGGCTGCAATTATAGCTTGTGGTTGAAATCTGTGTTCCTCGTTGCTCCTTTATCGCTGACCATACTTAGCTCTCAATTGTGTGGTTTTGCTGAAAATAATAAACAGCTTGAAAATGGGATGCAGCAGATTAAGATTTGTCAGTGGCCACACCCAGATACCCGAACTGGTTGGGTCAATTTAGGTAAATACCTCCCCCAGGTGGAAGAACTCATAAGGCTTCTGGCCAGAAAAGCATACCAATTGGCTTAAATTCCACTGCACAAATTTCGCTCAGTCCTTGCACCTTCTCTTACAAAAAGAAGAGATATTTGAGACAATTAGTGGATTGTACCCTTCCCTGCTTCTTTCAGCCCTGTGGGTATCACTACGAGACATATGCCCTGTCCACACTACAACATGCTGTGCTGTAATGTTCTCAAAAACATTACTGCCCTTACCGTTACGATGCATCTGTACTGTGACGGTAATGTATTTGAAAATGTTACAAGCTGGTGCTGTTGCATCTGCATTGATGTAAATTAGCCATGTTTGCTACCAGTTTTAAGTATGGTATTTCATGTTCTTAGGTATTCTGGTAGCAAGGAAGACCGTTTCACCTACCAGATGAGCAACTGCACTGGTAGACAAACCATTACCAACTGTGCAATGGTTCTCATTCTGATCTCAAGACTACCTCCAAACAGATCTTGAGATCAGATCCAAAAACTGTAGCAGTAACGTTACAGATGCAGATGCCAACCGTTTTAACATCTGTAATGGTTTAGCCACTCTGTAACATTACGGAGATGGCAGTGTGAACAGGAACTTAGTCTCCAAAAAGATTCCGGTGAACATTAGGATTAGAAGTCACCTGTCTTTCCTTGAGGTGGACTCTGTCAATATTCATATTGACCTGCTATGCACGGTGATGTCATGCATCATTTGACAGGGTGGAGGAAATTTTGAGAGAAGCTGTAAAATGAGCCTGTATGGTGAAAGTGAATAGAAGGCCCACATTCTATTTTTTGCCAGTTCACCATGATGATAGAGACTTGCTAGGCATGAAGTTTGAGGGTCAGTGTTTTGTTGGTAGTTGTGTGCCAATGAATTGTGCAAATGCCTGTGCAGTGTTTGAGGGTAGCATGTTATGATGGTGACTGAAATTGAGTGACTCAGTTTAGAGTGACTCAATTTCAATGCCTGTGATGTCAGCTACACTGAAAGGGTAGAGAGGTGTGGTTATAGCACCAAGTTATGGGACAAAAGAGCAAGATACTAGGTGGGCAAAGGACTGGAAGAGGAGGGTTCAGGAAGGAGAAGGTATGTGGAGTGTAATTTGGTGGTGTGCTGCTGAGCTGCCATTCTGGTGTGATGGTGAGGGTGGTGAGGGTGCAGTGAAGGAGGTGCTGGGTTTGGGGCTGGGTAGGGAATTTGTTTTGTTTAGAACCTGTGTGGCATTTGAATTTTTTTTCCATCGTTGTTTCTCCCCTTCCCTGACATGCACCCCCCTGGAGTTGAGAATCATAATTTACGTTTTTTTCCCACCACTGTTGTCGGGTTCGGTGGGGAGTGTACATTGCTGTTTTGATTTTCAGCAATGTAGACTCGCTGTAACAGCAATCCCTGTGTTGTGATCGCTGTTATGACATGGAACCGTGTTTGAGCAGTTCAGCATCTTCTTGCACAGGGTGGTGGCAGAAATGCTTGTGGGTTAGGAATTGTCTATTATTCGGATGATTCTCTGTTTGTCCGCAGGAGGGGGGGAAATGGGCAATGCTGACACTCACTGATGACATTCCCTGAGATGTGCTGATCTTGGGGTATCTTTGGACCTTGATAACATGGAAAGGCCCTGTACCACCTTGTCATTCCTGGGACTGAGATAGATTCTCGGGCCACTGAGTTTCTCCTGCTGCTCAAGAAAGTTGTTGCCCTTTGGGATTTGTAGGCCAAAGCTGTAGGTGCAACCAAGATCACCCTCCTGGAGCAGCAGCAGCTCCTGAGTCAACTTAACTTTGCATTCAAGATTATCCCTTTTTATTTCATTTTGACCAGGTACTGGTACAGCTGGTCAACTGGTATTGACTGCACACTGGGCACCTCTGTACCAGCCAAACCCTCAGAAACTGTTTTGACACACCTCCAGTATGTGACACAGGTACTGAGCACTATGAAGTTCTGAGCATCTCTTAGGTTTTGGGATCACCAGTATCCCAAGGACTAGAACTTCCCTGGATGTTTCTGTTTTTCTGGAGCCAATTCCCAGATTTTCAGCCACTGCAGATATGAAAGAGAATCAGCAATACTGTTATCAACACCAACCACATTCACAGCTTTTAACTGAATATTGGGAAGTAGCAATCTGAGTACCAAGACTCATATCAGGTCACCCAGTAGGCCTTTTGCCCCAGCTGGCCATTAATAGTTTGGACCAGCTGTATACTGTCATTCTTCAAAATGACCTTCTTGTCCAAGAAGCAGCTGCCCCACACCAACAGGGCCACTGCATTGGGGAAAAACTCCAACATGATAACCCACTTCATCAAGTCCAACCTAGGAAACCGGCTATTATGTGGTGCACCATGCTCCTTGAAAATACACCACAAAGATTTCAGATGCATCAGTGTAAAGCTCTTGCTCCTAGTTGGTGGTTAGTGCAGATCAGATGGACATCCCATTATAATAGTTCAGAAACATCTGGAATACCATCAAATCCCCCCTCATGTTCTTTGTGACCTGAAATCTGTGGTAAGGCTTGCGGCACTTAAGACTGTTTTTGCCAGGTGTCAAATGAAAGTCCAACCCGTGGGTTTGACACCCGGCAGCATATCTTGGTTTTCCAAGGTCATAGGGCTTGAGAACAATACCAGGGAGTTCTGGCATTGCAAGATGTTTGGGGCAGGTTTAAGGGGTCAAGAAGGAGATAGATGGGTATTATCTAATCAGCCCAAGCCTCTTGAAGTTGGTATGGAGTGAGTTGCTGGGAGGATGGTCATTCCCATTTCAGGTTGTGTTGTTCTGCATAGTGTTCTTGTTGCTATTTATGTGCCTTTGGGGTTTCTGAGTTGGTACAGCCAAAAAACATCATTTTCACTCCTATAGCCTCAGACAATGAAGACATAGCCATAATGCAGGCAGGGGTTTTCATTCATCTCCATAGAAGCAAGATGGACTGCATAGTAAGGGGTTGTTGGTATAGCCTGAGGTCCTCCTTGGGGGTATAGTGAGACTTGTGGGCCATATCACAACAGTGTAAGGCTGCAGGGATTCTTTCATCAGTCACAAGGATGGGACTCCACTGACAGGGTACCACTTCACTTACATCTTGACCTGAGCCATTGTGTTGGTGGGTTTAAACTCAGACATGATTGATTCATATTCCTTCTACATCTTGGTGGCCACCAGTGCAAAAACTGAGGGGTTGACTGACAACCATATACAGACCTTATGCCAGTGGAGGTTGCAGGCAATTAAGGGTTATGTGTGGTTGCATTTAATATAACCATCTCTTGTATTTGTTTTACTGGCAATTCTCACTTTCAAGCCAAAGCAGGTGTGGATATATGGACATTAATTCTTTCACTCAGGAACTAGGAAGGTCAGGCGGTACATGGGGAACGCAAGAACCTCTTCCTCTACTCTCCTCAACAAGGACAGGGGAATGGATGGGTTGAAGGGGAATGAACTGGGGGTACCTGCTCCCCAGTACAGGGCAATGCCAGGTTATGAGGTCTCCCTAAGGTACTGGTACTTCATTTGGGTGGCAACAACTTGGGGCTGGTGAGATCCCTCAATCTGCTGGTAGGATGAAGGACAATTTGCATCCCTCTTGGAAGCCTAGCCATTGGTTTTGCTGATTTTGTCCTATATCATACAGTGGCAGTACTGGGGCCATGCAATAGATCCCAGGGCAGTAGAGAAAGGAAAACAAATTGTTTAACCAGGAGTAGCTCAGTAAGCTGAAGCTTGTTTCCAGATTTGACCTGGGAGCACAAGGAAGTTAAGTAACTTGCTCAGGATCACACAGTATCACACAGCATACACAGTATAGAGAAGGCTTCTCAGATGATCAACGTGTGGATGTGTCACTTTATGGACTCTTTGGTGAGACTGTGCAGAAGCACAATAATATTGTCACAATGATACTCCAACTGTATGCAAATGATGGAGTGCATTTATTTGATACTGTTTGTGAGAGATATTTAACATCCATACTTGAGGACTTAGAGAAGTACTAGCATGATGTGCTTGGGGAGATGATATTCATCTCTCTTGTGGTATCATGGTAGTCTTACAAGGAGTTATACAAGGAGTGCAATGGGGGTATCTGCTTCCACTTTGGACAGGTTCCTTCCCTGGCTGTGATGAAGTGACGCCCAGATGACTGGGATCCTGGCTTGGACCTGTCAGAGGATAATCATTGCAGGGTTGTCCTGTATGTGAAGCTCCATCTGATGGGGGAGGAACATATTTCATATTGCCCTGGAAGCCCTTCTCTGCCTTGGAGACTGGTGTCCCTCTGGAGGTCATACCCTTTGGGAAGGAGGCCATTCAGATTGTCCTATTAGGGTAGGGGATGGACCAATGTATGGTGTTGCCCATCCTAAGTCTTGCTGAGATGTTGGTGCTTTGCACAACATGCTGCAGAAAGCATAGTTTGAATATTCTTAATAAACACAAGGCTGTGGCCTTTCCTCCAAGATGATGCATGTGCTTCTTAGTTTGGGTAGAAGGAGTAATGAGTTGTATAATGACAACAGACAGCCTGCAAATGATTTGCAGCATTTGAGGATTTGTTTGTGACCCCTCCACTGGATACCTGAACTGGTCAGTTAAGGTTAGGTAGACACCTCCTCATGTGAGGGATAGTGAGGGCTGTCTAGGGTGGGGGCTGCTAGCTGTAGGCAGAGCAGTGGGTTTGAATTCCACTGCACAAGCGCAGTTCAGCACTTAATGTTTCTCTCCAGGCAGAATTCCCACCTGGTCACCCTTATAAAAGCAACATTTCAGGCCAGACAGTGTAGGAGAAGGGAACCCTGCCATCCCACTGAAGGGGGGGGTCACTTTAAGGGTCAAGGAGGAATTTTCTCACATTTTCCACAGGATTTTCTGGGTTTTTCAACTCCTCTGATGGGTGTTTAACATTTTTATTGTTAAGCATGGTCACAGTCACGTAAACGTGGCATGCATTTATATGATGCTGGTTGTGACAGATTTTTAGCATCCATACATGAAGTCTTGGAGAAATCCTAGTATTGTACCTCCTGTGGCAGCACTGTAGTCTTTCAAGAAGTTGTATATACAAGGAGGTAATGGGGGTATTTGCTTTTACTATGGATAGGTTCCTCATCAGCTGGCATAAGGTAAGGTCCAGTTGAGCATGAGCCCAACTCAGGCCAGTGAGGGGATCCTACACCTACAAAAGGAGGCCCTCCATTTTACTTTGAAGATGCTTCAGTTTAAACAAAAAACTGCTCCAGTTATTTTGTTGTTTTTTGTAGCATAAAATTATTCACAAACTGACTTCAGTTGGCTTTTATTGCACCTAAAACTCCATAATTTATCCATTCAAATGGCTCTAAATTTACACTTGAATCCCTTTCAAAACTGTTAATGCTAATTAGTCTTCAAACTAAAAACTAAAATACCAGTCAATAACTGGCATGAAAAGGCATTTCAGTTTTTCTTAAAGTACCCATCTGGTTTAATCATTCACATTGTATTCAAAGATCAGTAACTGATTAATTTGAAGAGCCAGCAGCACCAAAAACAGTTCATATGAAATACCCTCATGTATAACTATTATGATATACCTTCTTCAATACATACTGTATGAATACTGTACATTATGTTTTTGTACTTTTATGTATTACTTTTCCTTTGTCATAAAATGTTTGTAATGAGTTCATTTTAAAAGCAATTTCATATAATTGTTTTGAAAAAAAAAGCAGGCAAAAACAGTTCTAAAGAGTAGTCAGTAGTTACTTTTTGTTTCTAATTTATCTTTCCTTTTTGTTTTGCTACAGTAATTAGGGTTTTTGTTGCCCAGTGAATATTAATGTGATGTATAGAACATGGAACAGCACAAGGCTCCAAGTGCACAGCTATTATCTGGAGTGGCTTTTATCATCTGAGAAGCATCAGCCAGATTAGATCCCTTATTCCCTTTGGTGACCTGGTGGCACTAGTACACAAGTTTGTGACATATTGGCTCAAGTTCTGAAATGCTCTGTATGGCACACTCAGAGGAGGTACATTATGGTGCCTGCAGTTGGTGAAAAACACCACTGCTAGGCTGCTGACAGGCCTTTCTATGTATGCTGACAGGCCTTTTGAGGTCAAGCCATGTCTCCCAGCACTGCATAAACTGCTCTAGCTGACAGTTAAGTGATGCATCTCCTTTAAAATTGGCTTGTAAATGTATACGGCCCTACATAGATTGGGTCCTGCTTACCTGTTAGATCTCCTGCCTACTTATGTGCTCTTGTGCTCTCTTCACTCCACTGAGGTTAGCCTCTCCGCTGTGTCAAGGGTCAGGCTAAAAACCTTGAGTGACCATGCCTTCAAGGTGGAAGGCCCAGTGTTAGAGAATTCACTCCCAATGACCCTCAGAGAGGCCCCCACAGTGGTGGCCTTTAAGAGGAGTCTAAAGACCCTTTTATTCAGCCACGTCTTTGGGGACTGATTTATCTTCCCATTTAGGTCCCTCCCAACTGAGTTGTATGAGTTTTATGGGTCTTAAAGTGTTTTAATTGCTGATATATGATATTTATATGTTTAGTTATTGGTTGATTGATTGATTAGTTGATTGATAGTTTGTAATTTCTGCACTTATTTTAAAGCACCCTGAGTATCCAGTGAAAGGTGCTTCTTAAAAAGAAAACCTGTCACAACTATTGCTACTATTTGTTGCAGTGGGTGCCAGCCAAATGAAAATGATCAATGAAAAAGCAAAGATGGCTACACTCAACATACCAGGAAATAAATGTCCAGAAGGCTCAAATGGTTAGAAGAAACTCTGTATTTGATTTTCTTTTATGTAGTGAAAAGGAAGTTCAGTACTTAACCCCAGTAGTTTGGCTCAGTAATGGCGCTGATGATGGGTCCCATTACAGATTCAAAGCACGGGCTAAGTAATGCACTTTTTTTGTACTACAAAATAACAAATGAAGAGTGTCTGTCAATCATTTGAGTCTTTTGGCCATTCATTTCCGGCTATGGTGAGTGCAGCCCCCTGATGTATAGGACAGCACTCTCCTTGGAGGCTGAAACCCAGTATGTGTGCTATAGGACTTCATACCCCACAGCATCGTGACCTCATATACTGTGATATCACTGCCTTTTGACCCAACTGTCAGAATGTGACTGGATCCTCTTGGTCCGCCATGATGTCAGTGAAGTTACAATGCTGGTAACACAGAGATCCTATATGCAAAACTAAAGGGGATATCACTTGGAAAACCAGGGGTTTTATGCCACCGAATGCAAGTGGCCTATATTATGTCTATGGGGTTAGTATGAAAATGATTCGGAGGGATCTTGTAATGACACATCTAGTTTTTGAAATATATATGACCTTCATGTCTAACAAGGTATGATGACTGCTGTTCTAATCATTGTACCTAGTAATGGCATGTTGAAAACCTATCTAGCAAACAGAAAATATACTTCTGATACAAAGAGAGCCAGCTAACTACTTTTGAAAGTTAAATCAAGTGGAGGATATATTCTTGATTAAGTACACTTCAATCTGACCCAGTAGCACAGTGGTACACATATTGCTTGGTATGCTGGAAACCCCACTTCAGAAAAAGATGCAGGATGCTTGGGGGCTGGCCAGGAGAAGGAAGATTGATTGTTCTATGGACAGATCTCCTTTCTCAGGTAGGAGAAATGCTGGGTCCTACTGCTCCACTGCCACCTGATGGAGGCCAGGTGTCAGCACAGTGGGAACATATAGAAGGGGAGATAAGCAGCTACCAGGCATGCACACATGCCGTGGCATGCTGGTGTGTGTCACTGCATGCTGGCTCTCTCAGGGAACCAAAAAGGAGATGGAGGAAAAAGCCCTGATCTGCTACTGCACTGGCACCCACTGTATGCCAATGCATGACAGACATATTAGGTCACCCACTACTATCAAGGTCCTGAGTAAGTGGTGCATAAACTCTAAATTCATGAGAATGTCAGCCAGAGGTGATGTCTGATGAGCTCGGGGCCAAGAAAAATCAGAATGAAAAAAGAACTCTTCAAAATAGTGACTAATACAAAAGAGACTGTCACTTACTTGTAATACTTGGTTAGTATTTTCTTCAAAAGAGACACAGCAACATATAAAACTCATAATACCATTGCTGTGACATCAACAAGTCATAATACCATCGATCTGACATCAGATCAATGGTATTATGACTTTGAATCTTCTTGTAAATTGTGCTTGCACTAATGAATTAATGACTCAAGGACACATCACCTGTGATACATGAGTGTGAAGAGCAGTCTAGTCCAATTCAGACTGTGCTGGCCAGTGATAGTAAAAGGTAAAATAAAATTAAAAACATAAATATGCTAATTACTGTTAGCTAAAGGAAAAAGACCATGTCATGTGGGTTGCTATAGCGACCCAGATTGAGTTTGTGTGTGGGGTGGTGGGCACGATCTCTAAGTAATTGGATGTTGCTTTGGTGACCCTAACTGTATTCATGGGGAGCAACTGAGTGAGAGGGACAGGCACATGCATGCAGTGAACACGCCTTTGAGTACATTCAGTGATCAGACTGAGAGATGGTGAATAAAAAAAACTGAGTACTAACAAAACTGGGAAACAAATAACCAACAAATTCAGTAAAAAGGAAAACTGGTACTAACAGAAAAAGGGCTGTCTGCTAGCTCCAACCCTATTTAATAATAAATGGACAATGAACTTAATGCCATTGCTTGGGAGTCTTCAGACTTTCCTAAAATCAGACACCTATCCATTCCTACCTTAGCCGACGCAGATGACTTTCTCATGATGCCCCTCACTCCAGCAGGTTCACCCATGCTGCGGCGACAATCAAGCTGGCAGTGTGAATTATGGCACAAGCAATGTGCTGACACCAGCCACTGTGCTCTGAAAATCCACCATCAGGCAGTAGGAGTGATCTCAATCGTGGGGGACTGTGCTCCTTGTACCCCCCCCCACACACACAGTGGACTTCACTGCATGCACACCACTGTAAAACAGCAGCAATAGTGACAACACTCAAAATGGAGAATTCCAAGAAATCAAAGTTGCAAGAGAAGTCTGCAACAACATTCAGTAAGCAATATCAGAGCGAGAATAATCAGTCACCTTACTGATGGGATATGACTCCAGGAGGGCTGCGGAAGAAATTAGACTCCCCAGACAATATTGCATGCAGGTTGCTCCTGACCATACACCAAGACATATCCAAAATTATGATTTTTAATAAAAGACATTCATCCAATACAAGGAGATGGAAACTTGGAGACTGACACATAGATATTGTGAACAAATGTGTTTATTTAGGGGTCACTATCTCATCTAATCCTCATGTAGCCTCATTTAGCTAATAAGAAGACCAAGAATGAAAAAAACCTGACGTGGTCTTAAAAAATGTAATTATGTCTATGGTGGTAACAGTATTTGCCCCATTATTCTGGCCACCTCCTCCAAATTAACTTCATAAGCCATTTGTGCTGCAGAGATCTGGGCTCCTTTTGTGGTTTCTGAATTTGAAAAAAAACTCTATACAGTTATTTAAATTTCCCTTAGGCCTAACTAAAACCAGCCTTATCTCCTACATTAGGGCAGAATTGTACCTCGACAGTTATAAAACATTAGCAGATTCCCTTGTGAAGGGATATTGGATAAAATGTACTAGAACCTCTGTGAATAACATGTTAGTATCTGTTTTTCGAAGAAAAAGAAAAATGGGGCAACAGGATATAAAAAGTCCTTGTGGCTGACATATGTGCACTCCTTAATCAGAAATTATAAGTTTATCACCTATATAAATATTTCAAAAAATATATAACCATAAGTCCTAAATATTAGCAATCAGGAAACAATTCTAGTTGTAATAAAAATAGCAAAGTATTCTCCCTGATATGCAACCAATAATATAAGGCTCAGCTACAGATTTTATTTTTTTATTTAGATTGTAATCAAGACCCCCAAAAAGGAATGCTTTTATGTGCAATAAGTTTGAGACCTTTCCAAGCAATACATTACATGCTAAACTTGCTGGGATTCCAAATGTTGCACAAACTCCCTGCTCTTGTGTCCTGAGACAGGCAGAAAATTTATTCTATGTAACATTTGAATATCCTTGGTATGCAAAAATCTACCATGTATGGATACACAGTATTTGTACAGAACTGAACTACATCCCTAAAGAGCTCTTAATCTTTTTATTTACAATTTAGGATGATATTATTATTAATTAAATGGTGGGGTATTTTTTTTATCACCAAGCAAATTGGGAAATCTAAACCTTTTGGATATTCAATGTACGCTTCATAGGATGTCATTGAGTCTTATTATATTTTTACTAATGTAGTTATCATTTTTAGTGTCCTTTTAAATATATATGATCTAAGTCATTTTTTTTTGTTATGGCATGTGCTGATCATCTAAAGCTTTAAAGTAAGTGTGTGTGTGTGTGTGTGTGTGTGTGTGTTTGTGTGTGTCTGTGTGTGTGTGTGTGTGTGTGTGTGTGTGTGTGTGTGTGTGTGTACTAACAGAAAGAGTCCCAAGTATTACAAAAAAAAACAAACACATGGGACTCTCTGTTATGGTGCTGAAACACCATCTTGGGATTCCATTATGGTATGCCATGTACCTCGAGAGCAGAATCTGTGAGTGGTGTTAAAGCATGATAACAGAGAGAGTCCCATGTGTTATTCTATTTATAATTGTAATTCTAGAGTTAATCATTTTGCATTGGAAAATATCTTGGGTGTGCTGATTCTTGGTGCTGCAAGGCATGTGTCATTCTTTTGGGTGCTGTCGTGGAAGCGTTCTTTTATACTTCTGGTGGGATGCAATGCCTTGTTGCGGCTGGTTGTGTGTGCTGATACTCAGTTCTGCTAGTGGGGCATGCCAGTCTTTTGAGCTACCAGTAGGGTGTACAATTCCTTGGTGCTGCTAGTGGGTTGTGTGTCTCCTTGTTGCTGTCATTGGAGTGCACTGCTTTGTGGATAACTTACATGATAGACTAAAAGAATACGTCATTCCTGCAAAAGAAATAAAATAATTAAGCAGGTGAGAAGGTCACTCCCTGTTGCTGTCAATGGAATGCATCACTACTGGTTCAGTCAGTGGGGTATAGGGCTCCCTAGAGCAGCTGGTGGGGATACACTGCTCTTTGATGCTGCTGAAGGGAATGCACTGCTCTCATGTTCTGCTGGAAGAGTGTTCTGATTCTTGGTGCTACTGGTGGAGAGCATTGTTTCTTGGCACTGTCAATCAGTGGTCTGTTCCCTGCTGCTTCTGCTTATTTATTAAGGGAAAGGACTTGCAATGCCTGCAAAAGAAAGAAAACAGATATTACTTGGTGCTGCCCAGAGAGTATGTAACTCTTTGATGCTGCTAGTAGGGTGATGCGTTTTTGGTGGTGCTGTTGGGGTGCTCTGCTCCTTGATGAGTGATGTCAGTGGGGTGCTGTACTCTTTGGTGCTGCTGGTTGGAGTATAATGTTCCTTGACATTGTCAGTGGGGCGTACTAGTTCTTAGTGATGCTTTTACTTATCTCATAAATGGACTCTTCAGATCTGCAAAAGAAGGAATACACATTTTTCTTAAGTATGCTGAGGAAGGCATTGTTCCATCGTCCTGCTTGTGCGGTGCAGTGTTCTCTGTTTTGGTTGGTGAGTGCACAGCTTCTTGATGCAGCTGGTGGAGAATGTGGCTCCCTTATTCAGTCAGTGTGGTTTGTGGCTTGTGGTGGATGACCGGGTGGGATGTACCATTCCTTGGTGCTGCTATCGATAAAGAGAAAGGACACTTCAAACCTGTAAAACAAAGAAATCCCATATGTAAAGAAAGTACTATATAGTAAAATAAGGTAATACATGAAAAAAGGGGTGGGAAATATTGGTTCTTGGCATTGGTTTAGCAGTGAAGTAATGATTTCAGAAGGGGGGGGCAAGGTAAAATGCACAGGGGGGTCTAGCTGTTAGTTCTGTGGAAAATGTTGAATACTTCTTGTTGTATAATGCAGGCCTCATGTGAAGGAGATGCTGTGAACACTCAGAATAATGGGAATTATATAGGTCACCACATTGAAAGTCAAGCATGAGAACCATGCCCACAGGAGTGCTTCATGGAAGGTAGTACATGGATTGGGCTATATTCAGACAATTTATTATGACCCTAGTGTGCTCTCTGTAAATGGTGATGTTTCAGTACAGTGCATAGCAACTATGCACTGTGCTGACCCAGCCCCTGTCTGAACATGCTCCACAGGAGCTGAATCAAGATAGCTTGGTCCAAACAGGACAGCACCAGTGCTTCTGTGTGCCATATTCAGCCCAACTATGCAAAAGTGCCCATTGGGCATGCAAGGTGCAAGGGGCCATTTACATGTCCATTATGGGCTCATTAATATGCCACACAATTTTGCAGTGCTGGACCCCTGGTCACTGTCAATGCCATACAGTACTATTGAAACCAGTTCATAGGTGATAAGTGGCCTTACCCCACCTGATTGTCAACAATGACACAGGTTCATAACTGAAGCCATCTTATGGGTGGATAGTGACACCAATCTGCCTGATCACTGTCCCCAACATGTGCATCTGACCCCTTCCTGACACATGTGCTTAGTACTATCTACTCTACACTGCCTCCTAGCCACCATTACCCCCATACAGCATTATAGATGGTGACAGGCAGAGCTTTTCACTCACTACTTTGGCTGCCACTGTCTGAATTAGAGGAAGGGATTGTGCAGCTACTGTAAGCATGCGACTGTTCCTTGTCATTCAGACAACCAAGGTGGTGAGAGGACGGTTGTGCCAGTCACCATTTTCTCATAAGCTATAGTGACATCAGTGATGGTGGGTTGAGGGGTGTGTTGTCTGGAGGGTCAGGAGTGGGTGGGACTGGAGGAATGGTGAGTTGCACAGTCAGGGTTGTGGTGCTCAGGGGGGTTGGGGCCCCTATCCACCCACGGGGTGACTGTAGATATATACCTATGTCCTTGGCGATGATAGGGGCTGGGGATCACTTACCATGTATAGGGTGGTTGAAATAGTACTGCATGTCACGGGCAATGATCAGGGGCAGGGGTCACTTACCATCTATTGAATGGTTTTGATGGTTCTATGTCATAATTATGATTGCCAATGGGCAGCCATCATTATGGTGAGGGTACATTGCTGAAAATCAATTTCAGCGATGTACATCCCCAGCACACAGGAAAACAGTGCCATGGACTTACAATTTCAATGTTAATGTGGGGGGGGGGTTGTGCCCCCCCTCACCCCCCCATGGGGGGCTTCTCCCACCAAATCCCCCATACTAAAGGATTCTTAACTCCAGCGGGGGTGCATGTCAGGGGATGCAAATTCTGTGGAAAAAAATTTCATCCAGGGCACACAAAAATGTAGGTGCACCTGGACTCAAAACCGGAATCCTCACAGCTTTAGGCTGCCAACCACCCACCATGCTATGCGGCCAGCTCGGCAGTCCCATGCCAACCATGCCAGGCCAACCCTCCCTCCCTTACTTCATGCTCACTCTCCTCCATGCGCATATAGATATAGGAATGTCCTGTCGCTTTATGCATGAGCCTCCCCCATTCTGTCCCTTTCCTCACACCCTCGCCTGTCCTTCCTGTGTCTCAAGTGGGTGCCATTCTGGTAGGTGCCCACTTGTGGTCAGCCCACATCACAGGATACCATTTTAATAGTATGATATGGCATTAACAGTGACTGGAGGACACTGCCTGGGACAGAGTACTTCTGCTGTCAATCCATTGCTGGCACCTGGTTGTTGTTGGTGGTGGGGGAGATTGCACACCACAGTGCACATTGATATGGGTAGGGTATGGGCAGAATTAAACAGTGCTGCAACAGAAGCTGTGGGGTGTGGCCATTCATTTTAAAATGGACTTGCACTTCATGGCTCTTCCAGAAGGAACAACGAGGTCCTTTAAATGTGTGGCTGTTTAGGTGGCTGCAGGTGCAGGTGTAGGTTGCAGGATCCTTCTCGTTTACCATCCTCTGGGGTTTGCGAAGGAATTCCTGCAGGAAGTTGCACACTTCATTGTCAATCTGGTGTTGGAGTCGCCCAAATTAATTATTCTGGGTGACTTCAATGCCTGGGTCGACAATGAACTCTCGCTGTTTGGACAAGACTTCCTCCAATTAATGCACTCATTGGGCCTGACACAGGTGGTTACCTCTGCAATCCATGTATATGGCCACTATTTTGACCCTGTCTTCTCACTGGGATTAGAGGTCACTGACCTCAGGGTGGAACCAGTTGCTTGATCGGACCACCATACCATGAGGTTCTCATTCAAAGTCACCCAATAGTCCTTCTCCTATGGAAATGGTCGAGTACTGCCCTTTAAGGGGTTTGACCCTGCAAGGTTTTATGGCAGTGCTTGATCTATCAGGTATGATGAGTGCTTGCAATGAGCTGGGGGAGTTGGTATTGACCTATAATAGGGTTGTTGCTGAAGCTCTCAGCTCTATCGCATCAGTCCATGTTTACCCCTCACCTAACACTGGAGATCCTCTTGGTTTGATAGTACTCACAGGGATTTGAAGGGCTGAATGTTGGAGTGGTGCTGGTGAAGGTTGTGGTCTGAAGGGGACAAGCTTATCTTGATGCCTCATTACAGAGACTATCAATCAGCAATCTCCTGTAAGAAGGCAGCGTTCCTGTCCAAGGATACTTCTGTAGCAATTAGCAGACTGGCTCAGCTCCTCTGGACTGTCAACAGGCTATGTAATCCTGCCTGTCTTCAGTCCATTGGAGCCTTTTCACAATCAAGGCGTGATGAGTTTTCACTGTTTGTTGCTGATAAAATTGCCTCCATCAGATCATGGATCCAGCTTATGCACTCTACTAGGGCATGCAGTGATGAGCTGGAAGTCATAGGCATTCAGTCTGTCACGTTCAACTTTGACCAGTTGGCAGTCATGGATGTCATGAAGGTCATCCAGGAGTTCAGGCCCACCTTCTGTAGTATAGATCTGGGTCCACTATGACTTTTTGTAGGGTGTGTTGATGTCATTGGCCCAGTCCTGGCTGGGATAGTCCAGTGTTCTTTAGTCAGAGGGGTCTTTCCTGAGCCCCTGAAGGAGGCAGTGGTAACACCACTTCTGAAGAAAGCTTCACTAGACCATGCATGCCAAGTTAACTACAGACCTGTCTCTAACCTCCCCTTTGTGGACAAGGTTATTGAGACGGTGGTGACCTTCAACTGGGGGTGCATTTATCAGCTCACGACATCTACAACCCTCTCCAGTCAGGTTTTAGGAAAAGGCACAGTACTGAGACTGTAAATTTCTTAATGTGCTAATACAAAATAAGGTGAGCAACAGGGCTGAGGTCTGAAAAGCAGGCATGCCAAACTGAAATATCAGTTTTTGCTTTCTTTATTTTTTTTCTCAAAAGCAATTTAAGTGCTTATTCAAAGTGCCATTAAAAACCACCAAATGCATGTAAACAATGCAATGCAAAAGAATACAAAAATGCATACATATTTTTTCAATGATGGTATAAAAGATTTTAAACAGACCTACTCTATTCCCATAAACAACAGTAATGAGACTGCCCTGGTTCATGTACTCAATGATCTCCTGGTGGCAAGGGATGGAGGAAAATGTTCCATTCTTATTTTCCCCAGTCTTTCGGCTGCATTTGACACCATGGACCATGGGGTGCTGTTAGAGTGCCTGCGGGTCTGTTGTGGACTGGCTTGAACATTCCTCAGCTGGTTCCATTCTTTCCTCACTGGCAGGATGCAGAGAGTGATGTTAGAGATTTTTTCCTCTGCACCACTCTCCCTTCCATGTGGAGTCCGGTAGGGCTCCATTTTGTCCCCAATGTTGTTTGCAGTGTATATGCTGCCACATGGGACATTATAAGATGTCATGGGCTGAGTTTTCACTGCTATGCTGATGATATTCAGTTATACCTGCCTTTTGCACCCAAACAGCAGGATGTGGTCTGGGTGTTCAATCAGTACCTTGCTGAAATCCAAGACCACATGAGAACCAGCTGCATGAGGTTGAATCCAGATAAGACTGAAGTACTGGTGGTGGAACCTTGTCACCCAAGGGTTGGTGTGCAACCTGGTCGAGTCTCCAGACTTAGGCTCGGGGACTCCCAGTTGCTTACCTCTCTCAGGGTGAGGAATTTTGGCATTGTACTGGACTGTGGGCTAACACTTGAATCTCAGGTGTCAGCCATGGTCCAGAGTGCTTTTTACCATCTTAGAAACATTGCCAGGCTTAAACACCTGATCTTCCATCACTAGTCCATACTTTTTTGATGTCACGGCTCAATTACTGCAATGCCCTTTACCTAGGGCTATCAGGGATTGATCTTCACTACCTGCAGCTGGTGCAGAATGTGGCAGCCAGGTTGCTGACAGGTCTTTCAAGAACATGTCACAATACACCTATGCTGCGCTCTCTGCACTGGCTGCCTGTTAGGTGGTGGATCACCTTCGAGTTTGGTTTGCTGACCTATAAGGTCCTACACAGACTGCGGTCTGGCCACCTGCAAGAACTCCTATAGCCCTACCACCCATCCCATCCCCTCAGATCAGCTGATATAGGTCATTTGGTAATTCCAAGGGCCCACTTGAAATCATCAGGTGCCTGTGCATTTATGGCATCAACCCTGTGGAATTCACTCCCTCATTCTTTGAGACAAGCTCCATCAGTGAATGCCTTCAAACTGGAGCTGAAGACAGTTTTATTTAGAGTAGCCTTTCCTTCCATCTGAGTTAGCGTTTAGGAATCCATCCGATTAGGATTGTATTTTATGAATTTTAATTGTCTACATAAATCTGCTCACTCGTATAGCATCTTGAGTCAAAATGAAAAAGAGTGTGTTATTTAATAAATTATGATGATGATGATGATGATAATGATGATGATGCTGTTTAGCACTGCCAATACGTATTAATATACCATTGTGCCCTGGAAGCATGGGGGCTCACTAATTTTCATTAGAACAGCAATATATTCACAAAAATACCACCATTATCTTAACTTGATTCCATATGTTTGGTTGCACATGTACCTCCACACCCCTTCACCAGCATGAGGCTAAAACAGGCAGAATTGCCTAGCCAATCCTTTCCCTTTCAATAAAAACTGAATACATACAGTAAATATTCTGTGCATTTGCACTATCTGATCAGGGCCAAACACTGGGGGTACTCACCCCATCATCTCCCGCTATTCATGGTTAGTGTGACCCTAATATGGTTAGTGCTCTGCTAATCTTTTGAATAGCAGGCTATGGTATGGAACTTTTTTTTTTTAATTTAGATTCAAAACTTCAGGGAAAAGAGAACATAGGTACCCAAGTGAGAGAATGGGAAGTGCCCCCCCAAAGCTCTGTTTACTTTCTTGTAATCCTTCCCTTGCTAGTATCAAGTCAGAAACATCCACCACCACTCCTGTTTCACATGCACTTCAGCTCCTGAATCTGCACCTCTGAGCTACGATGGGGGAAATATACTGTAATTAAATCCAGGTAGCTCATATATGAGTTCAAGCAAAAGGGCTCTGACTTGGTATACTGGAAGAATACAGCACTCAACAAAAACTGTATACAGCAATACAAGAAACTGAGAGAGCACTCAAAAAACAAACAAAAAAAAAAACACACGTTATATGAAAAGAAGAACCGATGCATTCATTAGTGCCAGGATGGACAGACACAAAACTATAATGATTCAAACCTCTGCAGGTTCATTGTGAAGGAGGAGGGTGACCCAAGATACATATTTAAATGGTGCATTTAAAGATGCAGAAGATTCTTTATGGTATGCAATGTACCCTAGTAAGCTACAGCCTGCAACTAATCTTAATGTGTCTATTAAAGTGTAAGAAGTGCAGACAAATTTAAGTGAAAAAATGAAATGAAGAAATAAACAAAACATCTTATTATGTCATATGACTAATTAAAAAAAAATCATACCAAAGGGTAATAAACAACAATTAAGGCAGGCTACAATGCTAGATCACAGAAGTGCTTTACTCCAGTAAAGAAAGCATATAGCATAATCCATATGAAGGTGCAGAGGCTGGAGGAGACACCCCACAAGACCAGACATTGCAGGAATGAGAATCTAAAGGAAAAAGAAAATTATTAATGTTAGTCCATGATACTCCTAAATAACAAGCAATAGAAAATTCAGAATGCTGCTAAACAAAGGGGAGAAGAAAAATAAAATATATAGAAATGGATTGCAAATATGGCATAACATCCCAATCATCATTTAAACCAGAGGGAGTGAATGCTCCTAATTTGAAAATACTGTAAGTCAGCTTTCTCTTTGTAGTAACTTGTGCAACTTGTTGCCACCCCTTATATATATATTGGTATATGGTCTATGCCCATAACGTGCATTGAGTTAGAGTCAGAGTTGTGAACTTGGTGCCAATGAGCACTAACAGGAGTGTCGCTTTTCCACTCAGATTAGAGTGGACATGTTCATGCAATCTTTCCTTCAAAGGTCAAACTATGCAACCAATACATAAGAAAGGACAATCACATCAAATTGCATATTCAGTAAATGCTGTTCTACAACTGATAAATGAATGAATGTAGTATAGTTTCTTATTCATGAGGCTGACAAAACAGCTACCAGTTTGTACATATAGTACCTACAAATGTTGCAGGAACCACAGTGATGCATACCCTTTGGTAGTGAAATAAATATAAATGAATGCTTTTTAGAAGTATTAGTAAAGTGACTATGGGCCACCATGTCATGACCACTAGCTGGTCTCCTGTACACAACTCTGGGGCAATCTCCTATAATGGCAGATAAATCTGGATCAATTTAAGAATATGCCAATGCTTCTTTAAAGATCTATAGTGCCATTAAACAAGTGTTCACTACCAGTTTCCACCCCAGCCCTTTATGAGCAACAAAACTAGTTGTACTAGTGCCTCTGCTCACTGATAGGGCTGTATAATATATTCTGGACACTCAGCTGGGTACCATTCCTAGCAGCATCACTGTCTGCACGCTAAGGAGGCAGCATGGAGCTAAATACTGGCTCAGGGAGCAATGGCAGGTTAGTGCCTGTGAGGTGAGTGGACACACACACACACACACACACACGTGACATACATTAAACTGCATATTAATTAAACAGCATCTCAAAACTTACTCTTAACCATGTTTCATGCTGAGAAAATTCACTCTTTTTCTTCTAGGCACCATGTTGCTTTAGAAATCCAAATCAACTTCTTCTATAACTGCAGTCTGCTTCTTGATGGTTCTCCTGCTTTTACCTGTAAATGTTTTCTGCATTTCTGAGCTATACAGTGCCAGTTATGATCTCTGTCCTTGTTTATGGAGAGAGATTTCCATTTTTTACCAGTGAAAGAGAGGCTAGCTGAATAGTGAAAAAATGAAGGTTTAATGAAGTATAAATGAATTGTTAGACTATCTCTGCTTTAACAAACTCTAGCCAGAGCCGAGGGACCGTTCACTAAAAATATTGCCAACAGCTTAATCTGATTCAAGGTCGGTTGGCATTCATCTGTGTCCCCTTCCCTGGATCGTGCCTGAAAATAGGCCGGATTTGTCTATTGCACTTATCTGGTCAACAAAAACTAAATAAATAAAATAAATAAATAACAGACTGTGATAACCTGCCAAATGACCGAAGTTAGACATGTGCATAGAAATTATTCAACACCCATGTGTAACTTGACCATTTTTTGGAGGTGTTGCACCAAATTTTCAACCTGGGCTTTTTTGGATGGCTCCTCTTGAAGAGTGTCAGTGTCATTTTGTTCATTCGTCCCGAAAGGTGATTTCACAGAGTAAATGCACTCATCTGTCCCACAGGTGCAAACACACATTTTGGGTAGGTTGCTGAAAATAACAGCTCTACTGTTTTGAAGGAGGTGTGCAAAAATGGCAATGTTGAAAATGTGGAGTGAAAACATTAAAAATTGGCAAAGTTAGGAGTGTGCATAGAAATTGCACAATGCACACTCGTAATACAGTCATTTTTTGGAATTTTTTCTCCAAATTTGCAAAATGGGCTTCTTGGGACACTACCTCCTGGACAGTGGCACTGTCATTTCATGAACTGGTCCGGAAAGGTGATTCCACACTGCAATTTCGATATCACCTTTTGGGACTGAGTAACAAAATAACAGTGACAGTTTTCATGAGCGGGAGTCCCAAAAACTCCATATTGAAAATTTTGGGGAAAAATTCTAAACAGATGGCTGAGATATCAGCATAAGTTGAAAACCCCATTGAATTGCATTAAAGCAGGCTTACCTTTGATTTTTCAGTTCATGGTTAGGCTTTGAAGAGTGCAGATGTGCCCCGGTCCAGAGAAGATGACAGCACCAACCTCTGAAGGTAAGTACAGGGTAAGATGGGGATGTGTGGAAGTGGGTGTTCAGTGGGAGGGTGGGAATGGGGAGGGAACTGCAGCAATGATGACTAGTGACTGTTTTCTTGTCTACAGGGACAAAAAAGATTGGAGCAACAACCAGGGACCATTTTCTGTTTTACAGAAAAAACATTTAGGCACACTGGGGTGGGCTCCCAGTGTATCACATGATGGGGGGGTGTACATAATGCTGACAAGGGGATTGGGCACCCCGAGGTCAGCAGTGGTGGGTGGGGGGAGAAAAAAGTATGCACCCTGGGGTGGGCTCCCACTGTGCCACATGAGTTTGGGGGGCACAGAATGCTGTGGACCTGGTGGTGGCTGACATGGGGATTGGGCACCCTGATGTTGGTGGGCAAAACTAAAAACTTTAGGCACACTGGGGTGGGCTCCTAATATTCCACATGAGTTTGGGAGGCCACAGAATGCCTCAGAGCTGGTGGCTGCTACTGTACAGCTGCAGTGAATGGCATTTTGCCATACATGATGCCTCCAACAGAACTGCACATGTGCACTAGTCACGCATGCACAGTTCATGCCATGGAATATGGAAGTAACAGCCAAAATAGTGCAGCTGTTATTCCATAGCAGCCAATCATGGTGGTGGGATTTAAGCTCTGTTGGGCTTTCGGAAGGATACTTACAAACGTCCAACAGAAGGTTCCACGATCGGCCATTTTTAGAGCTACAGAGTGATCACAAAACTGCTGTAGGGCTCTGCCCACAACCCTAAAAATGAACATTTGAATGCTATTCAATGGGCTCTTATGAACCCATAAATGAAGATTTTAACCAAAAAAGACTGAAAAAGGGAAACTGAATGCTAGCATTATATTAGAATACTGAGAAAAACAGGGACTTTGGTAACAGACTTACAGAAAATGTGCCCTTTGTTTTTGTATAGTATAACCCCTTTGATCTCATCCTGCATTTATAGTGCCATCAGTCATGGGAGGGGAACACATCACATGGCTCAGAAGCATTCCCTATACCTTGGAGGCTGGTGTCCCTCTGGATGCCTTTTCCTTTGGAAAGAAGGATACTGTGATGGTCCCTTTCTGGTAGGAGATGGACCAGTGTATGCTATTTTTTTTTTATAAATCCTTTATTGAATTTTTCAATATATTTCATATATATTCCATCAAATGGGTACAGGTAGAGATCGAATCTCATAAAAGTCAATAAAGATTCTTATTGCTGAATAAGTAAAAGGGGTATTACAGCATACAATTGTGCTACTTTAAATACCTCATATATCAGTAAAAAGTATCCCAAAGCATAACTGTTTAATCCACAGATGTTTAGGCATGAAATCCTCTGGCTTCCAAAGCTCTATTTCTTTATTTGTATAAATTCCATACTGGCTGAAAATTTGTGAAGTAGCCATAATTATAAAGTGTTGCTAAAAATAGCTGCCCCCATTCATATTTAGGAAAGGGATAGTTAATAACATCCTGTTTCCAATATTTTAAAATAAGTCGCTTAACAGCCATAATGTTTGCCTGGAGAAAAAAAAAGTTCTCATTACCCACTAATCCTTTTATACTATACATTTCCAAAACTATGAATTTAGGATCATTCCAATGTGGAACATTATTGCCTATAATGGTTCAATATTTCAAAAGCTTTCCTCCACCATATCTTGACAAGCTTTCATTCCCCAAAAATATGCAACATATCAGCATGTAATTCCCTACAGTACCAACAAGAGTCATCCTTTACTAATTTCATCCAATAGAGTCTATGAGGTATAAAATAGGCTCTATTCAAAATTTTATAGTGGATGACTGTCTCTTGTCAACATAAAATGGGAAATGGCATTACATGCCAGGCTCCATTGTACATCTGTGTAATTTAAGTTATTTTTCCCATTTTTGAATGGCTGGCAAACAGATCTGGGAATATGATTTTTGTAAGTTGTCCATCAGCCTTGCAAAAGACGTACTATACTCATTATCTTTTATTCTAATTAAGGCTGATTCAAATTGTCTATTATTTGGCGCCCTTTCCCATCTGGTATAATCCTTTTTATATAGGCTTATCAACTGATTGAATAACATACAGTGGCTTTGTTCTAACTGATACTTAGTCTTAAAGGTATCCCAAGATAAAGGCCTATTCTTCTTAAAAAAAACACTTCCATCTTTTTATTCCTTTTCCTTCCCATATTCTGTGATGGTGAGTTTTCATCTCAGTCTAAAATTGGGATTATTCCAAATTTTGTTTTCTGGGGAAAGATGTGAGTCCCACATAGTTTGATTTGTATATTGAAGTATTCCATCAGCCATATAACTCAATATAAGACTATTGGAATTTTTTATATGTCTGGCAGTAAAGTCAATTTGGGCAATATCCATATGTTCTTAATAGGAAGTTGAAACTACGTTATTCAGGAAGGACAATGTTAACCTATCAGAGACTTCATTTAAAGCCCATTTCAAAACTATTTTCATTAAGTAAGATAAGTGGCACTTTTCCAGATATAGACATGCTAATCCCCGCTCCCCACCCCAACTCAGGGGGAGGCAAAGCTCCTCCTAAGAAATCCTGGGATGTCTCTTATTCCAGATGAAACTTTTAAAGTGCTTATTAATTTTTTTAAGCCAAGGCCCAGGGATGGGTATCATTAATGTTTGTAACCTATATGAGAGAAAAGGGACTGCCATCATTTTTAAAATTTGTATTTTTCCCCAAAGGGATAGGGGAATCTTACTCCAGCAATAAAATGTGTCCTTTATAGAGTCCAAGAGGTCTTTAAAATTTTATTTAAACAAGGCTTCAATCTTATTATGGATGTAGATTCCCAAATATATCATGCCCTTTTACTGTAGCCTATATGTACTGTTGAATTTGACCCAGATCCTGAACATGAAAAGTAATCATTTCAGTTTTCCCTTTTTTTATTTTATATTCTTCCACCTTGGAAAATAATTTTATGACCAAATTTAATTCTTGCACACTATTCACTGGGTCCTGAAGAGTTAAAAGAACATCATCAGCAGCAAAGACATTCAGTTTTAATTATCCTAAACCTTTTTTAATGCTCTAAATTGCCATATTTGTCCAAATCTCACTCAAAAAAGGTTCTAAGCACAGCACAGAAAGAGTAGGAGATAGGGGGAACCGTGATGGATGCTCATATGAAGCACCATTTTTTCAGAGAGGTTGCCATTAACTTAAATTTGTGCCACAGGTTTGGAATATAGAGTCTTGCCAATTGAAACAAAGCCAGAGGGGAATCCATAAGCCTTTATAATGTTGAATAGGTAAGGCCATACCAACATGTCAAAGGCTTTAGTTGCATCTAATGCCATAAATATAGCTGGAGAATCAGAGTTTTGTAAATGTTCAATTATAAAAAAAAAAATTATCAGCCAGACTGTATTATTCTATTGGGAATTAAGCTAGTCTGATTGCAGTGAAACAACTTGGATAACAGAGGAAGTATTCTATTATTCACTTTTTTTGCCAATATTTTGTAATCTCTGTTCAGTGTTGTAATAGGTCTATCATTTTAAACTTTATTGCTTGATTTTCCTTGTTTCAATATTACTGAAATATATGCTTGTGAAAAGATGGTGACATTTTCCCTTTCTTAACAATCTGGTTAAATAACATTTGTAAATAAGGAACTATTATATTTCTTGTTGCAATATAGAATTCTAGGAAAAGCCATCCACCCTTGGATCTCGATTTAGCCATTTGATGTTTGATATCTTTAGTCTCCTCATCAGAAATTTCCTGTATTAAGATTAGAGCTTCGATATTGTTTAATTTAGATCCTACAGATTGTTCAAAATATTTAATTTCTTCTTTTGTGGTTGAACATTCCAAAGTGTATAGTTTTGTATAAAATGTAATAAATTCACTCAATATTTCTGATTGCTCAGACACTGTTTGACCATCTTCTGTTAATAATGATATAATTTCAGATATTTGTTTTTCTAAGGCCTTCACTTTATTTGCTGCTAGGGTCTTTCCTAATAATTCACTATTGTTTTTCCAATTTGTATTGTGCCAAGCCCAACTTCTATTTACATGAAAATACTATGTATATTCAATTTATTTCCTAAGGTTTTTAAGTTCTTCTTTTGTTGAATCCCCCATTTTTACTGTTTTTTCTACAAATTCTAATTTATCCACTACCACTTTTTGTCTTTCCATTCCTCCAGGTGGACTTTTCTATAACTACCCCTCGTATCATTGCCTTGAAGGTGTCCCAGCAACCTACTGTATTTTCATCGGACACAAAGTTCTTGGTCATAAAGCGCATTATAGCCTATGTTATTTTTTCTAAGATAAGTTTATCTTGTAAATAAATATTATTGAAACACCACAGTCTGTTACCCCTATTTCCTTTAGCTCCCAGAGGGAGGTTGTAGGATACTGGACTGTAGTCTGAAATCAGTCTGGTTTCTATTTTAGTTGTAATACTCTGACTTTCTATTAGCAGATCCCTAGACATGAAAACATAATTTAATCTAGAATGTACATCATGCCTGGAAGAAAAATATGTATAATTCCTCATGTCCCCATTTATATCCCTCCAGATGTACACCAGGTTGTTAAGGTCCAAAAAATTGTTCAGCAATTTAGATTGGTAAATATCCCAACTCAAGCCTTTTGAAGTTTTGCCCAATTCTATATTAAGGATACAGTTCAAATCTCCACCCAGTATTAAATGGCCCTCAATCCATGTGTACATACATTTATTTAATACTGCCAAAATGTTGTTATAACCTTTAAAAGGTGTATATAAGGACCCAACAATAATAAATCTATGATTAATCCTCATTCTTACCAGAACTAATCTCCCCTGTTTGTCATTAATTGAATCTAAACTTTCACCTTTAAAGTTTTTCCAAAAAGGATAGCTACCCAGGCACTTTTATTGGATGCCCCAGCAGAGAAATATACATTCCCAGAAAATCGTTTTCCCAATTCCCCTCATTATTTTTAATTGAGTAAAGTTTCCTGCAGCATAGTTATGCTTGACTGCAATTTTTTAATTCTTGTCAAAATTCTGAATCTCTTCACTGTTGAATTTATACCATTTACATTCCAGGTACAACCTCCGAGTGACCCCATCATGTTATGCAAAAACATTTAACATTTCCATTTTCATGTTTCTCTGTGTAATCTCGATCCCATACCCATTTCATTCTCGCATTTTCTCCAAGAACCCCTTCCCCCTTCCCCAAAAAATGTCTAAGACAAGGTCTGGTATACCCTCACTATCACTTGATAACAGGAGCTGGATTTAGAGATAAACCACCCCTCCCCCATCTGATTTTAAGGTTGCAGAACTTTTTTTATTTATTTACCCAATTACACTCAACCCCTCCAGCTAGTTTGTACCGTCACTGTATGTGTGTGTCACCTTAGCCATTTTCATAACCTGCGAACAGTGTAGGCAAAATGCATTTTTAAATCAGATAATGCTTCAGAAACAGAGCTGTAAAGCAAAATTTGTTTTTTAAACAACACTTTCTACTTGGCAGGAAAGAGTACATAAGCCTTAACGTCCTCCTTCCACAACTTCTGTTGCAGCCCCCCATATCTCTTTCATTGTTCCCATAGAGCCTTAGAGAAATCATTTTTTGAGTTATACAGGTTGCTCTCTACTTACAGAAAGTACTTTTGACAATAAAAGGCCTGCATAATCATGTCTTTCCCTTCCAAGGTTAAGACTTTTACTATGGCTGGTTTGGTTTTCCTGCCATCTTTAGCTGCTCCCAAACAATGAACCCTGTCCAAGATTGGGGTGTCTTGTTCGGCTGGTAACAGTTTAGAGAAAATATCCATTGCAATGCTTCTGAGTGGCAGATCTGTTTCCCATTCACGTAAGATTCCAAACAACCGTGTATTTTGTCTTCCTGCCCAATTCTCCTGCTCATCTAATTTGCCTTTTAAGATAGTCTGATATTTCTTTAAAGATTTTAAATCTTGACCATGTGGAGTTACAGTATCTTCTAAATCTGAATGTCCTGTTTCTAAATCAGATACACATTTTATTCCTTTCTCCAAATTACTATCAAGCTTCAAGATATTTTCATGAAGCATTTTTATAGAGTCAGAAAAATGCTGTAACCTCTCTACAGAACTTTCTATGGCTGTCATATTCTTGATCATCCGTGAGGCCCAATTTGGTGTGGAACTGGGGGCTGACTTAGCAAGTAAAGGCTCCTTATTAATCTGTTTTGAATTTGAACAAGAAGAGCCTGAATTTGAGTTATCCCCTGTACTGTAATTGACTCAACATCTGAGTTTTGTGCCAAATCTTCAGAGGGACCTGGTATTACTTCGGTGTCCTCCTTCAAGGAGGTGTCTTCCATTTTACCTTGGAACTGCATAGATTTAGCATTAGAGCTTGCAGTTTTCCCTTTTTTTTTTTCTGTCTTTTTTTCTGGGTTGATTTTTGGGGCCATATTTGTTGATTTAGATACAACAGGATTGCAACAATTTTTGAAAGGCAGACTCAGTTGCCTTAACTTCCAATTTTTGCCTCTGCCACTGTTTTTAAATCAGGCTCATGATTTCTGCTTTCTTTTGGAGGTTTAAAGTTATCTCCTGAGACCTGAAAAAGTTTGGACAGTCTTTTCCCTTGTAACTCTGTCTTGCGTTGCGCATCTTCCATGTGCAAACTCTCTCTATGTTTGTTTAAAAGTTTGCCCCCTTTAGGATGATATAATTCCAAAACACCAGGCCCACTATTTCTCAAGGTTTTATCTCAAATTAATCAAATGGACATATTATGTTTACCTGGTTGCTATCTTCGTAATCTTAGAACTACTGTTAAGCAGGCATAATGTTCACTTAGAGAGAGAGAGAGAGAACAAATGTCAGGTAATGGGTTCTAAATTATAGCAAGTTCTGAATGGTTAAGAATATTTTAATTTAAAAATCTGATATTGCCCATGCAAAACATATTGTAAGCTTCCTTTACCTGTTGAGGTGATATGCTTTTCATTAGTGTTTTACTCTATTTCCTGAAGAGGTTTTAACTTATCTTGCTGCTGCTGGTAGCTAGCGGTTTGTCCCCTTATAGCTGTAGGCTGAAGCATTGCCTCCAATTCCTCCGTTGCCACAATCAATGCTACATGCACATTTTTCTTCAAAGCACTTGTTTTTTATCGGCCATGGCAAATGTAGCAAGAAATTAGTAAAATAGAGAGGTACACCATCCAGGAGGACCAACTCCAGTTCCATGCAGAAGCCAGACTGCTACTACCACTTTAACAGGCCCAAAATCATGCAACTGAAGATGCAAAAAAAAAAAACATTTGGCCGACTACTTTGCTCTTCGTGGAGGCTACTTTTACCAATAGCATCTTTTTAACTCAAGTTAATTTTTGGCTGTACAAGTGGTGAATTCACTTGCTTGCTGCACGATAGTTTCACCAGCTGAGTAAGGAGAAATAAGATTTTATTGAAGCATGGAGAATATCACAGGGGAATAATAGTACTTATAACAGAGTGCGAGGGGTAAGAGATGCAGCATCACCATGCTGCCTAGCCCAACATCCAGTGCATTGTGTCACCACGTATGACTCGCTTACCATGACTGGTGTACTGTTGACAAAAGACTTGCTGAGACTTCTGGATTGTGCACATCAAGTAGACAAAAGCAAAATAAGAAGTGGTTATGGTGCTCAGTGTAGTGGCACATTAGACAGTGGCAACATATAATGAGAACAAATTAGAGCATCCATAACTGCTGGAAAATACACTGACCAGTGTCAGAAATTCAAGGTTGTGTATTAAATAAAGTAGACATGTTTAAATGCCCACGCTGTCATATAGCAATCTCCCAAATGCAGTATGCCACAAAAAAACACACTGCCATTTTTCCTGGCTGACTGCCAGGCTTTCTCAGAGTTACCGGATTCACTGGTAAACGTGCCCACCATTTATACTTAAAACTGGTGCTTCCAATTAATTACCCGTCAGTCAGTGTCTACCAATATTTGGATATACAACAATTAAAAACAGGTTTAAACCCAATCATGGTGCAGCATCAGTTTCCCACTAACTTAAATACAGCAGTGGAGTGGAGCAAAGGTAATTACCAAAAAATGTGAAAAACAAAAACAAGGCACTGCATCAGCATCTGGTCTAGAAGCAAAACAAAATGGTTCTATTAAATACATGCTGAAAATAGAAAACAGAATTAAAAATCTATGTTTTGACTTTAGGTCTTCTTCAGAAAATATCTAAAAGAGAAAAAAAAATAAAGTTAGTGTAGATGGGGAGGTAAAATGAGGGATATATATATGTGGGGAAAGAAAAAAGGGGAGGCTCAGGGAGAAGAAGTGATAAATGGCAAGATTAAGAAAGAATTTGTGAAAAAATGTTGCAAAACAATAAGCCTAATAAATTAGTAAGTCAGAAAAAATAGCCCCAAATTAAATTCACTGCTTAACAACATGAAATGGAGAAACACAAATGCTGTAACCTGGCACACAATTAATCTATTAAATAGATCAAAGGCCAACATCCTAGATAGGTGGTTCCCTTATTAAACTTAAATACCACATTAAGTTTCCTTAAAATCCAATGCAGTGTAGAAGGTTATTTTGGGGGTCAATATCTAAATTTATTCTTGAATGCAGTTAAGTCTATACTTTCATTGAGACCATCTCCGTCCTTTGCTCCAAAGTTATAGATCCAGAGACTTTCCCTCTTACCAATCAATTTCACTATGTCACCCCCCCCAACCCGGCTACCAGCTTTGACCACTTCAATGCCAACAAAATGTATACTATGTGCCAAGTTACATGCTCCACTGATATGCTTCACTATAGCATTTGATTCATCACCATGCTGCAGTGCTCAGACATGTTCACCAACTCAGTTTAAACTGACGGGTTGTTCGGCCGAAATAACATGAGCCACAACTACATGATTGTAAATATACTACCCCTTGACAATTGCAGATTATAAGCTGCTTAATCTCCATGTCTTTATTAGTCTTGGGATGTTTAAATGTCTTGCAGGGCTTTATGTATTTGCAGTACATGCACCGGACACATTTGTATGTCCCAGGAAGGGGGGACAAAAACATAGGTCTGATGTTTTCAGGTCCCAGAAGGTTACCACTAACTACCATGTCCCTGATTGTTCTGTTCTGTCGAAATGCCACATCAGGTCCTTCATCTGCAATATGTCATAGTTTTGCTTCTAATTGTAAAATGGACCAATTACTAGTTATTATTTCTCTAACCTTATGGTCTTTTTTGCAGTATGCAGTTACAAAAGAACAATTTCTGGTACTGTTATTTGCTGTGTTGTTTATGTCAATGTGTCCTCTCTGTTCATGTTATCCATAGTATTTACAGCTGTAGCTATGCTATTATTACTGAACTCTTTCTTTGTAATGTAGTAACTGATTACTATTTTTTTTCCTCATATTCTGAGTGCCTAGTACAATTTCTCAAACTCCTCACTAATTGGCCTTTAGGTATATTAAATTTCACATGATGGGGTGGCAACTGTCAAACCTTGATAAGAGTCACTCTGTTGCAGCTGTATTCATGGACCGCACCAAGGCCTTCGACCTTGTTGACCACGGAATGGTGCTCAATTCTTTGTCAGATCTTCATTTTTCAAATGATGTTTCAAAATGTTATTAAAACTGCTTAAGTAGCAGGGCACAAAAAACTGTTGTCAAAGGACAATTATAACAGTCCAGGAATATTAAGTGTGAAGTGCCCCAAGGATCTATCCTGGGGCCTCAGATATTTTCTCTATACATGAACTCAGCCTCGGAAGTTTGCAAAAAATTCCAAATGACACTCTTTGCTGATGATGCTATAATTTACAGCTCCAGTGCAAAACATAGGTATTCTGATGAAGTAATACAAAATGATTTCAAAAACGGCTCCAATGTAAGTGAATGGAATTAAATGTAAAGAAAACCAAATTCATTACTTTTTCCTCCTCCAAAAAGAAAGTAGAAGTGAGTACACCAATGGTTGACTTAAATGGAGAATTGGTTGAGCTTGTGGTTAATTTCAGATATTTAGGGATTGTCTTGGATTCCAGGCTTACTTTTTTTTTTTAGTATGGTATCTTTTATTAGAATATTTTAGAAACATACAGAGTACACAACATCTAATACACTACTACACTTAAACAAGACAGAACAGAAAGCATGGTGCATTTGTATGAGTCCATGGAAGGTAAAGCTGGCTGCCCCATTGCAGGAGGTGATGGGGCTGGCCTTGTGATGTCCAGTGATGCCAAGTAATGGTTGGACGGTCCATCAGGAGAGCTGCTCAACTTCAGGTCCTGTGGTAACAAGTTCTCTAAACTGGTTTGGTTCCTCCACTGATGTCTGTCTGGGAGATTTTTGTGGGCACTTAGGCTGTGAGGCAATGAGCAGGGCTTCAAGTGAGGCCCAGGTGAGAGAATACTGATGGGGTGTGGCACATGTAGAGAATTATTTTTTTCCATATCAAGTGCCTCCAACATGGAATTGTGCCATTCCACATATGATGGGATCTTATTATCCAATTAGTGTTTTAGAATTAGTTTTTTGGCTATCGTGGCTATAAGGACAACGTGATATTTCCCTACTCCATTAATGGGGTCAATCTCATCCTTAGGAGACAGCATTCCAGAGTAAAAGTTTGCTGTAGGCCCAGTATGGGGTCTAGTTTATTGAATATAGAGTCCCATAAGGGTTTGCTTTTGGGGCAGTCCCAGAGGAAATGCTTTAGTGTGCCCTTTGATTGTCTGCATTTCGTACAGAGATCAGAGTCAAGGTTCTCCATTTTGTGGCACTCCGGTGGGGTATAGTAAAGATTGTGGTTAATTATGAATTGAATCAGTCAGAGACCAATGAATTTTAGTAGTCGGTAGGTACTGGACCAATGTATGTTGCCAAATTCTGGGTGTTTAGGTCTGGGAACTTGTCTAGCCAGCATGGGCTGTATGAGGGTAGTGATAATTTTGTTAGGCCCCTGAGTGTGGTGTAGATGCTAGAAAGGGTGGGCATTTTGTTGGCCATGTCACCTGACTCATCCCACCTGGAGAAACCTTTGACCCTCCAAGGTTGTTGCCCTAGTGCTGAGGATAGCATGCATTGGACTTGGAGGAAATGGAATATTGGTATGATAGCTGGTGTGCTAACATTCTGAAGTTTTTAGAAAATAATTTGGGAGTTTCTATCAAGAGGATGACCCAGGGTCATGGTACCATAATTTGTTAGAAAATTTGGTGGTACAGTTTTTCCCTGTATGATGAAATATGGGCTCCCAGCTAGGGGTTGTTGTAGGTCTAGGTGTGGATTCATCCTTAACAGTGTGTGTAGTTGCTTACAGATCTTATTAGAGGTTCCCATCCATGAGTTCTGTATGTAGGGAGGGAGAGAGTGGTAGGGGACGCTTGTCAGGGCATTAATGTTTAGACCAGCTTTCTTGTACAGGTGAACCTCTATCTGCTTCCATTCAGGGGTTTGGTCTATGTTGTGCTCGGATGCCATTTCCACCAGAGGAATTTTGTGGCATGGGCTGCTAGATAGTATAGCAGGAAGTCAGGGAGCTGCAGCCTGCCCCTGTGCTTGTCCACTGTGAGTTTGTGGTAGGCTCTACAGGGTGCCTTCCCATTTTATAGGAAGAGGGTGAGCATGGAGTGAAGGTGGGAGAACCATGTGGAGGAGACAATTCACCCCATCATGTTCAGTGGGTAAAGGATCCCGGGGCGGAATTTCATTTGAATCACATTAATTCTTGCCCAGAGTGTTAGCATCAGCAATGTCCATCTGTCCAGGTCCTGTTTGATGTGCGCCTTGAGTGCCTCAAGGTTCTTGTCATGCATTAGTTTGTGGTTCTGTGCTATTGTTATATCCAGATACACCGTGCTTACTGGGTTCCAGGAGCTGCCCCATTTAATGCATGCCTCTTTGTAAATATGGCAATTGTGGGGCATAACACAGATTTTATAAGTGTTAAGTTTGTAGCCTGCTAGTTTTCTGAAATCTTTAAGCAGTGTGAAGGCCTGGGGGATGGAGTGACTTGGGTTTTCTACAGTAGGTCTAGTAGGACATCATCTGCATATGTAGAGATTTTATATCGGTGTTCTCCCTCCTGGACTCCCTGGATGTTATCATCCAGCTGGAATCTTTCTTGTCAAGGGATCAATGTAAAGATTAAAGAAGTATGGGGATAGAGGGCATCCTTGTCTGGTGCTGGCTTCAAGCTCAATAGGAGCTGAGAGGGTTCCGTTACATTTAATCCTTGCCAAGGGGTGGGAGTAGAGCAGTTTTACCCAGTTTGTAAAGTTCCCCAAGAAGCCAAATTCTGTTGTGTTTCAAATAGGGTGGGCCAAGAGACCCTGTCAAAAGCTTTTTCGGTGTCCAGGGAGAGAGGGATCACTGGAGAAGTGCTCGATCTGGTGGTGGCTAGAATGTGTACTAATTTCCTGAGGTGGTCTGAGGCTAGTCTGCCCTTCATGAAACCCACTTGCTGGGGTCCGATCAGGTGACCCATGACTCTGTATATCCAGATTAAGAGGATCTTTGCAAGGATTTTAAGGTTGGTGTTGAGAAGAGAGATGGGTCAGTAGTGGGCCATGTGTGTAGGGTGTTTCCCTGGCTTCCCAATTAATGTAATGGTTGCCTCTTGTAGGAGTGGGTCTAGGTGGTTGAGGGCATGTGCTTCATTAAAGAGACTTCCATTATGGATTTATATTGATTTGGTGAAAACCCATCTGATCCTGGAGCTTTGTTTAGGGTTAAGGAGGATATGGTGAGGTGCACCTCCCTTTCTGTGCTGGTACCTCCTAGGACACTGACTGTTCTTCGGTGGGAGTTTGGACAGTCTGGTCTTCTGTAAGAATTCCTTGACTTCCTGCTGTGTGGGGATTTCCTCCCTCATGTAGAGGGTTTGGAAGAATTCACGGAAAGCAGAAGAGATTTCTTTGGGATGTGTAATGAGGGTTCCATCCCCTTTTCTTATAGCAGGGATTGCTCTGAATTGCTCTTGTTGCTTTAACCAGAGGGCCAGATGTCTTCCTGCTTTTTCTCCCTGGTCCACATATCTGGGTTTGGCCCTGAATATGGCATACTCAGCTTATTCCTGGGTGAGTTGCCCATATCTGGGTCTAGATATGTTGAGTTTTAGATGAGTTTTGGAGTTAGGGGGACCTGCCATTACTTTTCATAGTTTCAGATTGTGGTCAGGAGCTCTTTTGTTTCTTCTGCTCATTTTCTTTTCCTAGTGGCCACCAGATGCAGGAGCTCCCCTCTCAGGGTGCACTTAAAAGCCCCAACAAGGAGCCCCTGGGTTTGGACTGAGTCAACATTAGTTTCGAAGAAGCGAGTGGCTGCCTCCTCTATTCTCTTGAGGCAGTCTGGGTCTTTAAGGAGGGCATTGTTTATCCTCCAAATCTTGTCTGGGTCATGGGTGAATGGGGGGGGAAGGATAGGGTGACTGGGTGGTGGTCTGAGATGACCTTTGCCTCCATTTCGCAACTGATCATCACTTTCAGAATTTCATAGTTGATCATGAAATAGTTGAGTCTAGAGTGGATGTTGTGTACAGGCAATGTGAAAGTGTAATCTTTGGTGCCAGGGTGAAGGAGCCTTCATATATCTTGAGTCCCATTGTGGACATCATTTCTAGGAGGGCACAATGGGCTGGTGACAAGCCTACTCATCTGGGGTTGAATTTGTCTGTGCTGTTGTCTGGAACCCTGTTCCAATCCCCCCCCCCCCACTATGAGTGGTCTGTGCAGTACTGTGGTTAAGGTAGTGAGAAGGGCAGTAAAGAAGTGCGGGTCATTGGTGTTTGGCCCATAGGTGCATGCTATGATCGGTTTCCATCTGTTGAGATGTCACCTGACCACAACAAACATGCCCTCTGGGTCAGATATCTTCTTGACCACCTTGAATTGAAGATTCCTGTGTACTAGGATTGCTTTTCCTGCATTTCTGATACTGTTCCCAGTGGCAAAGACCTGTTCAACCCATTCCCTTCTCCACAGGAAGGCCAGGGTCATTGGGGTGTGGGTTTCCTGCAGAAGAGCCAGTTGAGTTTTAAGCTGTTTCAGGTGTTGGAGCACCTGGTGCCTTTTTACGGCTGCAGTGGGTGGAGCCTGCAGACTTTTTACATGTACAAAAGGGGGTGAAGTCATGTTTTCTGTCTGTGGAACTGACTGAAGGTCTAAATAATCTCCTCTGCCTTACCCTCCTCCAAGGAATGTTTTCCACCCTCAAATTAATACGCTTTCATGATAGTCAATAGTTGCAGGGCACTATTTTCTTTCTTAAATGGGAGGTACAAGAACTGGAACCTGAGTAGTTGGAGGCAGCATTAGTTTTTTGGAGGGAGTAAGATCCACTCCCACCTGCACCCGAGAAGCTCATAAAGATCCACAACACTTTTTTTTGGTTCATGTGGGAGGGCATGAGGTTGATCATTCATGCTGGGACAACTGACTATCAGAGTTGCCTGGGGAAGTAATAAAGGAGTGCCTGAAACTGCATCTAAGCATACCCCCCCCCACACACACACTCACATAGGCATCATGATTTTTATTTTAACTCTAAGCATGTCAATATGTGGCTGTAACAGAATGGGCAAGTTGGGCATAAAAATAAAATGGAAAAAAAAGGATCAAGCAGGTGCCTTTTTCCTTTGTCAGATGCATGCAGACAGAAGGTCACAAATCCTGTATGACAAGTTCATTATATGGATGTTTTCCATGTAAAACAGAAATGTTGTTATTGCCATTGTAGTTTGTGGGAGAGCACTCAACCTACAGCAGCAAGGTTTTTGAAAAACGACAGGTACACCAATCTAGTATTTTAAAGTCATGTCACTCCTTGATCAGACATAGCAGTGCAACAGACAAGGTTGCACTGCTATGTCTGCTCAAGGAGTAACATGACTTTAAAGCACTAAATCAGTGTACCTGTCATTTTTTTTTTAAACTTGCAGCACACATCCTTAAACCACTGTGCTATACTGCCTCCCTTGTTATGGCAGTCATCTGTTTTATGGTTCATGATGTTGGTGTAGTAAGCAGCAGTACATTGCATCTCAGGTGTAAAATGTCAATAAGTAGGTCACGCAATAGATGTGCTGAGCAGTTACTGAAGCAAGAAATGTATTTAGGATAGTAAAATATACCTGTTAGAAAACTGATAAATGTGTGACATTTGCATCTCAATTTCAAGGAGGTCCTTATGAGGTATCAATGTACAATATAAAGTAGTTATAGTTTTCAAGTTGTCTGAGTAATTGCTTTGTACTATCACTGTTACTAAATTTAAATTACTCTAAGAAGGAAGTTTAAGTTTATGCAACTGTTTGTAAATGTATTAAAACATTTACTTGTCCTTAAAATGTAATGCATTAAATGCTGTTGCTAGGTTAAGAAGTCACATAACAGCAATAGAGATGAAAACAATGGGATGCATAGGAATTTGAAAAAAAGTATACGTTAGCAGGAGCAGTGTCATGAATTCACCAATTGTTTTATAGTTTCACTCCAGTTTTTCTGCACTACCATTTTTTTACACCTCCTCATAAACAGTACAACTGTCATTTTTTACATTTTGTTCAAAATGTGTTTTTGTACCTATGGTGTCAAATGGTACAGTCTCTGTCAAAATCACCTTTTGGCTAATGAACTAATAGTATCACTGTTCATGCAGTGGGGTCACAAAAAGCCCATGCTGAAAACTTTTAGTGAAAATACCAAGAAACACCCAAGGCATTAGGGTTTCTGACCATAATACCCTGCCCTGTAGGGACTGACAGGCATCAGGGGTGTGATTTGGGATTGTCAACAGTAATGATCATGCCATTCAACCCCCATCCCCACCCTATAGCCAGTGACAGGTATCAAGGTGTGCCGTTGACTCTCAAGCCCCAACGTTTACTCCATTCTCTTACACTGTACCCATTTCAGCATATTTCCATATGGAATGGGGTGAGTGTAAAGTATGAACACCCCAAGGCACACCTTGACACTTGTCTGTGTCTGCAGGGTAGGGTGAGGTGAAATGGCATGAGCGTTATGGGCACTAACCCAAAGGCACACCCCTATGCCTGTCCATCTCTGTGGGGTGGGCGTGGGGTTGGCATTACTTCAATACTTCATTGCCATTACTGTTCTTCCTGTCTGTCTGTCTCTCCCTTTATTTACCTATATGTCTATGTAATTATCTTTCTATCAGTTGTATGTATCGCTATTTTACCTATTTCTAAAACAAGCCTGCATATCACATTTGTCTGCACTCTGAGCACATACTTATAAAACTGTGCATATTTGTACTACACTTCTGCATAAACCTCATAATTTCCTAATATTCCCATTATCACAAGCATAACTGCCTTGACCTTATCAAAAGTGACCCCTCTGAAAGTTACTATCACATTTTCTCTGCTAACAGTCCATCATTACACCTAACTTCCTGACATCAACACATTGCTTAAAGATAACTTATATCACCTCACGGAAAAAAAACCTGTTTCTCTAAAAAAACAAAAAAAAAACTATGTAAATAATCCCAAGGCTGAACATATGCCAGCCATTACTTTTTCATGTACTAAAACCTCTGTACCATCTTGGGGATTTGCATGTGGTTCCCATGATGCTTTGCAGAATTGAGGTATGTGCAATTGAGTAATCTTTAAAATTAGACTGTCCGGCCAATATCATCCTGGATGATACATACCTCAGTGGCATTTGCTCTGAGGTTCTTTTGTAAACCTATATTGCTTCCTATTCCTTCCATTAAAATGTACACCTCCATATATTTTCTTAATAATGTGTATGCCTTCCTTAGAACAGAAGCAAAAACAAATCTTATTACTTACAAATCATTGTGTTGTTTTTCCATACCTCCTTAAAAATTCTATACAACTTCACTAACTTCATTATGCAGCCGTGGTGGATCTGACCAGAATTCATTTCTTTAGTCTGCACACTCTTTGTATTCCATGTGGTGCAGACATAGGGGTTAGGCATTGGGAGAGGGGAGGGGTGTGTGTGGGTGGTATTTTCCCAGATTGGGTGGTGTTTTGGTGTGTTGGTGACATTTGGCTGGGAGAGGTTCTAAGCCTCCCGGGGTATGTGGGTGGCCCATCCTCTCCATGAGTGACCTGGTGTCATTCAGAGGATTTCGGTCACTTGGCATCAGTGTTGGAGCAACAGTTTCAAAATAGTAAGAAAAGAATAAGATAATACAACAATGCAAAAAAGACAATATTATACTATAACATCTACTCACTAATATATACAAGTGATCTGTACAGAGTTAGGCCCTCGCTACCCCAATCTCCCTGCACCTTTCGGGCAGAGTATGGAGCAGTGGTAGCTTTGGACTCCATTCAGATGGTCCGCAGTGAGCTGTCATGTGGGATGCTCCCCCAGTCTGAGGATCACTGGTACATGTGAGGTAGTTAACACTGTCCATAGTCGAACAATTTTTCTAGTATATTTCCAAATGACCAGTGCATTCCTAACTGTCATGTATTTTTTCATTTATCTGTTTAAAAGTTGATGACCGGTAGAGGCACCTAGAGCAGAAGCTTGTTTCCAGGTGCAACCAGACCTGTACATTTTCTTCAGCCCCCCGTAACTGGTCCTCCCCCGCCCCTGCCCCATCTACTGCCCCCTGAGCTCTGAGGTTTCACTGGGACAACGACTCATCCCGGTGTCTTGGAGGGGTCTGGTGGCTGTGGTGTGTGTTACTGGACCCTGGCTGATCTATTCGGGCCCTATCTCTTTCATTAATCTTTCCTTCCCCAATCATCCCTATAGTTCCTGTTGGTGGGTGTAACTTGTGTGGGTGGCTTTGTCCCAGTTCTTCACTACCTGGTGCCCCACCCTCCCCGGGTCTTGAGAACCATCCCCTGCCTGGTGTGTATATAAATCTGCATTCTTTTCTGCTGTTTTTTCCTCCTGGTGGGGAGGTGTCTCATCAGCAATGGGTGCCCTATGGTGGCTGTCCACCGCTCCCTGCTCCCTTGTGTCTTCTTTACTTTAGTGGGGTGTTGAGCCTGCTACTCGTGGCTGTGCTAGGATCAGAAGCCTGCACTCAAAAAGGGTCCATGTGTCCTTGGGCAGGCAGTCCTGAGGCTGAGCCTGGTGGGGTGAAGCTCCACCATGAGGTGCCTGCAGTCCTCCCCACCTTAAGTTGCCAGCCTGGTTCCATTTGGTCACTTTGGTGCTACCTCTGAGTCAATCTCATTCTCCTGGACCCCAGTACCTTTCACTATCGGCCTTATTGAGTAGGTTCCTACTTGTCTTTGAGTAGAGTTGGCCCCCTCTGCCCCCCCCCAGGTTGACCACTGAGCATCTCTGTGCTCTGGGCCATGAACAGGATAGCAGATTTTTCCATGCTCCACTCAGTGGTCCCCACTGGGTGGCCCTCTCAGATGCTTTACAGTTGGAGTGGATCTCCAAAGTGTCCACGTGGATGATCGAGCTACACGGTTCAAATTCCAGAGTGGACTAAGTGGCAGAGTTCTGCCCTGCTGTGTCTCCATCTCACACCCCATGTGGCTGGGCACACTTTCTAGTCTCTCTGCTGGGATCACAGTGGAAGGACTGCCCCCCCCCCGCAGGCTCTTGTGAGGCACACTCCCGACCCTTTGCATTGCCTGACTTTGGCCATTTTGTATGTTCAAGGTCTGGAGTGGTGGTCAGAAATGCCCATGAGTTAGCGTGCTCACCTAACACCCCTGTCCCCTCAACTCCATGCCTATCAGCAACCTGGTCTGCTTCCTCTCTCAGGCAATTGTCAGCGTGGTCACAACCATGCATGTTTTCATCCCAACCCAGTACATTTCTGCACTGGATTAGATGCCCACTTATGTGTTATGCTTCTCCCACTATCCACTGATCTTAATATGGCAGATCTGGGCACTGCACAAGCTTTACTGGAAGGAGTGTCCACTGGCATGATGTGACTGTATTCATACCCAGTTATAGGGGACTCCCATACCACCTGTTTACCATTAGTATTGGGCTGCTCGTTGTAGGCCAGTCTAGGTGGAAGGCCCTAGACGGTGGCCCACTGATCTATTCTTCCTCTGGTGGGACTGATGTTCCACCTACCTTGTACCTACATGATTCCCCCAGGCCCACCTTCCTACCTGATCCCCCACCTATACTCCATGCTGATTAGCATGGAGCATGGCAGTGTGGTGGATTTGCCTCGTTGCGGGCCACTTAGCAGGGAAGCCAGGGGTACGGTCTGTTCTGGTAGGTGGATTGATCATGGTGACAAAAAAACAAATAGAACAACCAGTCTCACAGCTTTTTCTGTCTGGGAACCCTGGCCATTCATCGTGCCACTCCGCAATTCACTCTGTCTTTGAGTCCTGTGCAGCTGCCCAATGCACAGAGTGCTGAGAAATGAGGGGTATCCTCCTGTGTCTTCACTGCTGTCACAATTGTCCATGGGCCAGAGGGAGTGTTTCATATATCCAGCTTCTAGGTGTAAGGGAAGAACAGAGACCAAGAGCTCCATAAGATGAGACAGCCAAGTTGTGTCGTGGGCCGTGCATTGGGCTGGTGTGGGATGGACGAGGTGTGTCAGTCTCTGACTCTCCATGAGTCTTCCCATCACAACTGGTCTCAACCCCTTCTGTGGGCTGTCAAGGGGGGGTGAGAAAACTGCAGCAAGAATCAGGAGCTTTGAGGAAGACTGGGCGCTGTTCCCCGTGGTTCCTCTGTCTCCAAAACTGGACAGCAGAATCACCATCTTGCATCCCATCTTAGAATCAGGGGGCACATTAAACCAGAATGTAATACTCCCCCAGGGTGTGGGAGGTAGTCCCCAAAACTGCTTAAGCTCTGTGATCTGCAATGAGTCCTGTGGGTACGAAGAATGAAAATAGTCACAGAGCCAGAACCCCCGGGAAAATAACAGGCAACAATTCAAAATTTCTTACGGTGGTTTACACAGGTCATCCCTGAAGAATGAGGTCGAAGAAGTTATATTTTCTTTGGGGAGAGTTTACACCTTGTGTGTTTTGTTGTTGTGGTGAACACTGCCGGGAGGATAGTTGGGAGCTCCTTCATGGCATCCTCCATGCAGGAATATTCAAAGGTGCCTTTCTGTGTTGTCACTATTAGACGAGCAGGGTACAGCATCCAAAAGGGGACTTTTGCCTTGTGAAGCTGTTTTTTAATGCTATGGTAAGGGATTTGCTTCTCCCTTACTGCTGGTGTCATGTCACTAAAGATGTGGAACCTCTGTCCATTCCAAGAAAGGGTACCTTTTATTCTCACTGCTTTCTGTATATCTAGTTTGAGGGCAAAAGTTTGGCACCTGGCGATGATGGCTCTGGGTTTATCAGAGCCCTTGGCTGGGGAATGGGAGGATCTGTGGACGTAGTTCAGCTGGCAGACTTTTACCATCTGTAAGGGTCCGGACAAGTTTGCCAGGAGATTTTGTGTGAATTCCACTAGATTTAGACCCTCCGCTCATTCAGGTATGCCAACTAGAATAATGTTATTTTTCCTGGTTCGGCCTTCCTGATGCTACAAACTGTTTTCTAGCTTGTGTAGCTTCTTTTTAAGCTGATGATCTCTGTGCAGTCTTTGTCCAGTTAGTCCTCAGTGGAGCTTATCTGTGCCTTGGCATCCACTACTTTGGTTTGGACAGTGTCCAGCATTGGTTTGATCATTCTGATCTCCATCATGAATTCATGGAGGGTGATCTTCATTGTTGCTAATTTGGTGAAGAACTTGTCGAGATGGTCTAGTTTATCTAGTTTTAGTAGTTTATCAATGAGGAGGTCGGTCAGGATGGGAGAGGGGGGCGACTCCAGCAGTGAATCCATTTTCTGTGTTTTGGATGGCTGATTAGTCTGCAGCAAACTGGGGCTTGTTTGAAAGTCCATTTGTGTCATTACTGCTGTCTCTAGGTCTGTAAAACTTTGGTTTTTGTTTGTGGTCATGTTCCCCTGATGAAAACATGTTTGACTGCTGAGATTGGAGCCATGTTAACTTAGATAATGGCAGCATTTTATATGTGAGCCCAGAGCTACGAGGAAATCAACCGCTCAGTGTGAGCATATCATGTGACTCCCCAGGCTTACTTTTGAACCCTACATTAATTCTGTAATAAAAAAAACAACTTTGCATCGAAGATTAGGGGGATGTACAGAATCAAAACACTTTAACACAAAAGTTTAAAAAACTTAACTCATGGCTTTCTTTTTGGAGCATTGGGTTATGATGTAATGATATACACTGCTATAAGTGAGAAGATAGTATCCAAATTGAATGTCACATATAATAGTGCATTAATATTTAGGATGGATTCTCCCTCCAGAATGCACTGATGTAATCTTCAAAAACTTGCTAACTGTCCCTTCCTAGAAAATAGACTAAATATGAAAATGGATTTATTTATTTTTAAGGTAGTCAGGGGCTTACTCCCAAGTTCAATCCTTTCCAAATTTCCTAGAAGTATAAATGTTCTGGGGACCAGGTCCCAAACAAGTATGTGTTTAAGATACCACTCTTTAAAACTTAAAAAAAAACACTGGACAGAAATCATTTCTGCTTAGAGTGCCGCAATTCTTCAATACTGTACCAATTTCTCTTACTAACTATCTTAATGATCAGACTTTTGAAAATAGACTAAAAACATGCTTTGCCACTACTAATGTTTGTTCATTTACTTAAGTGAAAAAGTAGACCTCCAGCCTACTTGTTGTATGTTTTTATTAAGTTTTTTAATGATGTAATTTTTGTAAAAAAAACTTATCGCTTATGAAAACGGGCAGCATTGCTCATCATGCTAACAAGTATAAGAAATACAAATGGAAAATAAATGACATTAAATCTTAACAAACTATTGCAGTCCATGGATTTCTGGTATAGGGTGGTACAGACAGCCCATTCCCATTTCTATAAATCTTAATGTCCAGGAAAGTAATCTCTTGTGACTGGATATTGGGTTTGAATCAAAGACAGGAATTTGTGTTTTCTAACCACCTTTCCCTTCCAGATAATAAGAATATTATCAATAAAGTGCCATCACAAATCCAATAAATGAAAGTATGGATTTGTGGTGGAGCTACAGTATATTGGACATCACTTACCCATTTGCCCAGAAACAGGTTTGCAAAACTGGGGGCCAAGGTGGCCCCATTGCCGTGCCTCGTATGTGGAGATGGTGTTGATTCTGACAGATGAACACATTTTTGGTTAACACATTCTCAGCTAGGTCCAATAAATACTGTATCAGATGAGAGTTGCCATCCTCTCCTGCTCAGATCTCCCATCAAGTAAATGTCCCATAGCAGCCCGACCCTTCGTCATAGAGAATAACTGTATATAATGAGTCGATATCCAGTGTCACAAAAAAAAAAACCCGGCCCATATCTATATTTTCCATGACATTAATTATTTTAGTTGAATCCCTCACATAGTGTTGTATATTTTTCTGATTCCTTTGATTCTTTCTTTAGTTTCTGCAGAGTTTCTCTGGCGACCACTACACCAAACTGGAGCAGGATGACAGAACAGATTCCAAGACCTATTTAAGTAAAACAGCTATCTTATATTTATTTTCCAACTGCTTAACATAACTAAGTAAACTCATCAGACTATCTAGAGTCCTAACACACATGTACACTGGCTAGGTATCTGATCATGCCCAGTAGACACATTAGTCCTTTTTTATCCTCTGGTGGCTTCATGTTATTTATTGATGTATCTTTCCCTTTGTCTGGCTTTACACCCTCTGAAATAATGACATGGCACATGTTTTGACTTGATTCAACATGTATTGTATTTTGTTTTTGCTGAATTTGACATTGATCTTTTGCGCTGTCTCCATGATGTGACGCAACATTTAATCATGCTCTTCTTTAGTGGATGCAGCGATGATCATGTCATCTGCTATGATGTGGATGCCATCAATGTCAGCAAAAGCTTCTGTATATTTCTGCTGAAATACCTCACTTGCAGGTTTTATCCCAAATGGTAGTCTGTTAAATTTGTAGTGCCACCATGGAGTATTAAAAGTACACAGCAGTGAAGACTTTTCATTTAGGATTACCTGCCAGTACCCATCCTTTACATTGAATATGGTGAATATTTGCTTTCCTGCCAGGTTGCACTGTACTTCCACAATGGTTGAAATGGAAGAAATGTTGTCTTTTTAAAGCCTGATTGAGGTCTTTTGGATCCAGGCAGACTCTCAGAGTTCCATTTCTTTTTTCTGTGATTACAAGACTGTTCACCCATGCCATGGGCAGCTGCACTGGACTTATAACACCTGACTCTTGTAGCTACTGTAAGGTGTCTTTCAATTTGTCCATGAATGTATAGGGAATTTTTCTATAGCCATGTATTACCAGAGTGACTGTAGTGTTCATGTCAATATGGTGTGCTCTCAAGAAATGACCTAGACCTTCAAATACTGTAGGATACTATGCAAGTAATGCTTCTTTTGTTGCTGGGAATTGCATGTGCACAGAACTAATTCTGCATATCAAGTCAAGTTCAACACATGCAGTCTGTCAAAGTAAATGTGCAGTGTTTTCATTTGTAATGAAGAATTGCAGACTAGTTTTCTTGTCTTGCACTGCCAGTTACAATGTGGTACAACCTTGATGTACAATTCTTGTTCCCCATTAGCTATTAGCAATGTGTTGGTGGGCCTTATCTTTACAGGACATGGCAATTTGTTGACTGTTTCAATTGGAATTAGATTCGCCTCTGCATCTGTATCAAATTTAAATTTAACAATCGTTTTCTCAATATTAAAATCTGTATACCAGGCTTCATCCAGATCTTCTTGCACTCTGCTGGAGTTCACATTGTGTATTACTCCAACAAACAATGTGTCTGTGTCTGTCTCTCTGGATTTCTTTTACTGGTACTGGCTTCTGGGTTTTTGGTCCTACAAACCTTGGAATAGTGACTTTTTCCTCCACACTTGTTACATATGGCACCATATGCGGGACTCTGTTTTGGCTGGTGGACCTTCCCACAATGTTTACATTTCAGTTCACTTGTACTGGAAGCCTTCTTTGTGCTATTTATGTTCCATTTTCTGTTGTCCTTTTTAACACTGTGCTGTATGACAGCTTGTATTGTCCTCTCCAGAGTGCTTCCTGCCATTGCTTGCACCAGGACCTTTGTGATCTCTTTCACTCTGTAAATGTTTACAGCTTCTTTTAATGTTAAATCATGGATCAGCTAGAAGTTTCTCTATAACAGCATCATTGGTTACACTAAACACAATTTTATCTCTTAGCATCGGGTCTTCTGTGTCACCAATTTCATAGTTCCTTGCTTCTTGTTTTAACTCAGTTAGAAATTGATCTATACCAGTGGACTCTTGCAGGGGGTGTGCCCAGAATTGATGTCTTTCAAACACAGCATTTTTCCTTGGATTGCAATACTTTCTTAAAGCTTCAAGCACTTCAGCCATTGTGGGTGCTTGAGGATCTGTATATTTTATGTTCATAGTGTTGTATAATTCTAATCCTTCATCGCCAATAGTGTGGAACAGAATAGCTATTTTCAGGTTTTCAGATTTTTCACTGACACCAGTTGCTGTCATGTAAAGCTGCAGCCTTTGTTCACATCATCTCCAATTTTTATTGAGATTTCCAATTAACACTAAAGGATTGAGTGGCTTGAATTGCTCCATGACTAACACGCACAACACCTGAAGTCCTAACTTCAGTTTTGTTTGAGACTTTATAAATCTTCTTTTGCTATATTGTGGGTACTCACTGTTTTCTGGTCCTAGGTTCTCTGTATGTTTTATTGCATCTCTTCTGGATTGGCTTTCACTTCTGACACAATGTTGTATACTTTTCTGATACCTTTGATTCTTTATTTAGTTTCTGCAGAGTTTTAATGGAGACCACTATACCAAACTGGAGCAGGATCACAGAACAGATTCCAAGATTAATTTCAGTAAAACAGCTGTCTTATATTTATTTTCCAACTGCATAACATAACTAAGTAAACTCAGCAGACTATCTGGAGTCTTCACACACATGCACACTTGTTCAAACTGGTTACACATACATTCTGTTTCCTGAAAGTGTGACTCATACTGAAGGAGTCTTAAAAAGACACCGGCATATATTACATATAGGACTGTAGTCCTTTAACCAAAGGTTGGGGGAAGTAATCAACATAAAGTGAAAGCTGTTCTGTAAGCCAACTTTTTCCAGATATAATGGGTCTTCCTGGGGGGTTCTGTAATGTGTTGTGGATTTTTGGTAATACATTGATCACTGGAGTTATTGGGTGTGCTACAGTGAGTGTTTTGTACATGTTCTCCAAAATATACCCTTTTAGAAAACCTTTGACAGATCATCAACTTGCATTTTAAAGTCAGTAATACATGATTTCCTGCTCTTGACATTAAATCTAATATCTGCCAACTAACTATTTATTTCAGCAATGTAATCATCAGTGTTCATTAATACAATTGATCCACCCTTACCATGGGTTTGATTGTAAATTGTTTTCTTTGGGCTAGCTGTTGTAGAGCTCCAAATTATTCACCACTACAGTTAGATGGTAAATGCTCATCCTCGCCCCTCTTAGGTATCTTTAAATCTAGTTCACATTGTTTTCAAAAAAGTTGACACTACTGGATTGTAAGTGGGGCAATATTGGGAACATGCTCTAAAGCCATCTCATGTGTTAGTCCCAATGCTATCAACCCGCATAGTTTCCTGGTCATTGACATCAGTATAAATACACTTAAGAGTTAGGTTGTGGGCAAATTTATATAAGTCAACTGTTACATCAAAAGAATTTATGTCTGTTGTCAGTGAATAAGACAGTCCCTTACTGAGAACCTTTCTCTCTGTATCTGTGAGGGTACAGCAGGACAAATTCACAATGGGAGCCATGTTGGTCACAGTATTAGTGGTGGGTGCGTCCATGGAGGAGGTAGTAATGCATTGTTTAATCAAATGACTCTTCTTCTCCTTCCTCCACACCATGCCCCACTTCCTCATTCTCCTCTTGGCTGTTAGCTCAACTGGAAGCAGGTCCTGCATTCGCTGCAGTGGACCTCCAGTACATATACAGTACATGTGATGGGGCCTGGTTCTCTGATGTCTTACCCACCTCCTCCTCTAAACAAGCATCTGATTCTAAGAAATCTGTGTCAGATGGCCCAGTGGTATTGTCTAGTACTATGCCATCTCCCCCTTCTGTAGCTGTACTTTTTTTGTTTAATTTGTTTGAGTTTATTTTCATCTTTTTGTCAAGCCCAATCAAAAACGCAATTTCATTTATAATAATTTTTATCCCATACTAATTATTTCTGTTTCTGTCTTTTAAGCTGTGATCTATGCATTACCAAAGATCCACAAAATATTACAGAACCTCCCGGGGAGACTCATTATATCTTGAAAAGATTAGCTCACAGAACCACTTTCACTTCATATTGCTCAGTTCCTCCAACCTTTGGTAAAAGGAATATGGACCTATGTGAGGGATTCAACTGAAATAATTAATATAATTGAAAATATAGATAAGGGCCAGGAGTGTTTTTTTTTGTGACACTGGATGTTGTCTCTTTATATACAGTTATTCCCCATGATAAAAGGTTGGCTTCTATGTGACATTTTCTTGATGGGAGATCTGAGAAGAAGTGGTTGGCAACTCACACCTAGTATTTATTTGACTTAGCTGAGAATTTGTTAACCAAAAACACGTTCCTGTATCAGAATCACCACCACCTCCAGATATGAGGTACTGCAATGGGAGCCACCATAGCCTCCAGTTTTGCAAACCTGTTTGTAGGCAAATGGGAGAATAATATCCTGTATACTGTAGTACCACCACAGATCCATACTTTATTTATTGGATTTGTGGCTCTGCTTTATTGAAGATAATCTTATCATCTGGAAGGGAACTGTTAGCCAAATTTCAGAATTTGTGGGATGGTTAGAAAGCATGAGTTCCTGTCTTTGATTTAAACCCAGTATCCACCCACTAGAGATTACTTTCCTGGACCTTAAAATTTATAGAAATGGGAATGACGATGTCAGTACCACCCTATACCAGAAACCCATGGACCGTATTAGATTGTTAAGGTTTGATAATTGCCTCCCCATCATTCGTAATTTTAATATACCTGAAGTCCAGTTGGTGAGGACTTTGAGAAACTGTACTGAGCACTCAGAATATGAGGAAAAATATAGTAATCAGATACTATACCTCAAAGAAAGAGGGTACAGTAATCGTAGCGTAGCTACAGCTGTGAATACTGTGGATAACATGAACAAAGAGGACACATTGACATATACCAGCACAACAAATAACACTACCAGAAATTGTCCTTTTGTAACTGCATACTGTAAAAATGCCCATAAGGTTAGAGAAATAATCACTAGTAATTGGTCAATTTTACAGTTAGAAGCAAATATGTCTACTACCAGCCAATGTGACTGCTTCTCCTAATTGGTCAACCTCTACATTCATGCCTGGCATCATCTGGCCCTAAACTTTCTGTGGCCAATTATCCTTGTCCTCCACTTTCCTCCCTCTCACCTTACCTCTCCCTCATTCCTCCCCATCTCACCCACACACTCCCATCTTCTAGAACTTCAGACTCCTGTCTCCTCTGCCTTGCACTTCTCACACCAACCACACCCCCAAGCAATGGCCTTTCAACCTGCCCACTCCTTCCTGCCCCCCACCCACCCTCCTTTCCCACCCCTACTGGTTGCTTATCTGGCCTTACTATTCTTTTGCTGTCTCTCTGCTTGAAATACAGTATTTTGTTTTTTGAGACTCTGTATTAATGTTTACCTTTGTTTGCATGTCAACTTTCCATCCTTTGATGTGGAACCTTTGTAAACGAGCAGTTCTTGCTCAAAGGTATTTGTAATCCTAGAGTTTAATAAATAAATAAAAAATGAATAAATTAAAAAAACTATGAAATATTGTAGATCAAGGCCTTGATGTGGTACAGTATGCACCTCTTGTATCAGGCTGAGTTGGCTACTGTCCGGTAGTCTGGTAGAAGCGGCGTCCACTACATCATTTGGTGTGATTACATGGGGCATATTAATACAATTACATGATAAAACACAAACAGATGTATCAGACGTGCAAAGCTGCAGCAGTAAGTGATTTACAGACCTTTTTTGACTTTGTTGCTGCTGTATGTGCTGAAAATTAATCTTTATTTGAAATTAGTGACTTAAAATTAAAATAAAAATGAGTGCTGTGCTGCCTGTCAGGTTGCTACAGTGCAGCACTGTACCTCTCATTCATTTGGTGCTGCTCTGAGTGAAGTACTCATCAATTGTGGTCTGTTTTCTGGTGCCTTTGGTGTAGTGGCTCCAGTGTTCTTCAGTCTTTTCAAACAATTCCCACCATGGCACAATCTCCTTGCAGTGCTCCATCACCCTCCATATTGTCAGTAGTGCTGCATGGATATCTTGAGGAGTGACTATCATTTATTCCTCCACATCTGCTTCATCATCTGCTTCATCCTGGACTTCCTGGTTAACCTCTCCAGCAAGGATTCTGATGGCTCCCGTGATGTCATCGACCTCGCTTTGGCCAACAAAAGGGGATACTGAAAATGCATCTTGTGGATGCTATATCCAAAATTCAAGGTTCATTTTAACACTATTAAATAACATTGCTGACTATGTAAATAGATTTTGGAAATTCACGTTTTGTCCACTACATGCGGCTGTCTGTTACAAGCCTGTCCATTACTTTTGGTGCATACTGTATTTTGACTCAAAAGAACAATCAGGGACATGGTGGTTAGTAGTATCCTTCCGGGACCTGAAAACACCAGACCTATTTTCTTGCTCCCCACCCCAACAGGGACATAAAATGTGGCTAGTACATGTACTGCAAATACATAAAGCTCTACAAGACATTTAAACATCCCTAGACAAATAAAGATGTGGAGATTAAGCAGTTTATAAACTGCAATTGTTGAGTAGTGGTAAATATACTATCATGCAGCTGTAGTTAATTTTATGTGGGCTGTACAACCAGTCAGTTTAAACTGTAAGTTGGTGAAAATGTCTGAGCACTGCAGCATGGTGATGAATCATACACTATAGTGAAACATGTCAGGGGAGCACCTAACTTGGCACATAGTATACATTTTGTTGGCATTGAAGTGGTCGAAGTTGGTAGCCAGGGAGGAGACATAGAGAAATTGATTGGTAAGAGAGAAAGTCTCTGGATGTATAACTTTGGAGCAAGGGACAGAGAGGGTCTCAACGAAAGTATAGACTTAACAGCATTCTTAAATAAATTTAGATGTTTACCTCCATTATACCCTTCTATGCTCCATTGAATTTTAAGGAAACCTAATGTGGTACTTTAGCTTAATAGGGGGACCAGCCATCTATGATGTTGGCCTTTGATCTATTTCATGGATTAAGTACGTGCCTGGTTATAGCATTTGTGTTTCTCCACTTCATGTTTTCAAGCAGTGAATTTAATTTGGGGCTCCCATTTTTTATGCCTTACTAATTTTAGTGGGCTTATTGTTTTACAACATTTTTATGTTGCTTGTGCGCAGCGCAAGAAGCATATTGGGACAGCTTTCTCAGAAGCAGGTTGTGGAGGTGCAGCACTATTGTGGTCAATGCCCCCACAGCCTGCAAAGGCTTGTCCCACTTCCCCCAATGCCATGGCATGCTGCTGCTGATACTAGTTTGCAACCTTGCCACCAACTTGAGACAAATCAGCCACTGCAATCAGGGGCCACCTTGTCATTGCAGCATAAGCCATCCGCTGCAATGAAGGAGTGACTCGTCATTGCAGGGTGGGATTTTCACATACTGATATTGTTTGTGAACATGGTGGCAGTTTGCCACCATGTTTACATAAAATATTAACCCCCCCCACGTGTTTACTTGCCAACAGGGGCCCCAATCCCCGTCGGCTTCAGTGCCCTTGTGTTTCTGTTGCTGATGGGGGAGCCCACTCCCCATCGGCATTAGGTAAACCCCCTCCCCACTTTTATTGTCTGCTGATGGGGTGTTCCATCCCCATCAGCATAATGATACTCCCCCTTTTGTTGTGTGCTGATGTGGGGTGCCCAATCCCCCATCGGTTGCTGCTGCCCCCCAAAAAACAAAGCCTCCGGTGACATGCTGGGAGCCCACTCCAGCATGCCACATGCCCCAGTAAAGTAAAAAAACAGTCCAGTGATGTCTTTTGGTTTTTTTCCCTGTAAAAAAGAAAACTGTCCCTTGGCGCTCTCCTTGACCCTCACCCGCAACTCACACCCACCTACTGCACTCCCTGCCTCCCCACCCCCCCATACTTATCTCTGGAGTCTGGCACGATGATCTTCCGTGGACCGAGAACATGTCTGCACTCTTCAAAGCCAACTGCGAACTGAGAAAATGCCGGTAAGCTGTATAATGGTAGAAATAGGGTTTTTTCAACTTTATTGCATATCTCAGTCATTTTTTGGAATTTTGGAACCACATTTTCAACATTGGATTTTTGGGACCCCTCCTCATGAATTCTCGAACTGTCATGGCGTTAATCGACCCGAAAGGTGATTTTGCGGTCACTGCATGGAATCACCTTTTGGTGCTGATTAATGAAATGACAGTGCCAGTGTTCATGAGATGGGCTCCCAAAAAGCCTATGTTGCAAATTTTGTGAAAAAAAAGCCAAAAAATGACTGTTTTAAGAGCATGCATTTCGCAGTTGCTACGCACGCTCATACATTTCTGAATTTGCAATATTTTCATGCCAGATTTTCAACATTGACATTTTTTCACACCTCCTTGTGAACAGTACAGCTGTCATTGTTCACATCCTGGCTGAAATGTGTTTTTGCACTTCCGGCACAGAATAGTGCAGTCGCTGTGGGAAATCCATGTTCGGGACAGAGTAAGAAAATGACAGTGATACTGTTCATGAGCAGAGGTCCTAAAATGCCTACATTGAAAAATCTGGTGACGACAGCCCATCAAATGACTGTGTTACAAGTGTGCATTGCACAATTTCCAAGCACCCTTGTAACTTCGCAGATTTGTGATATTGTCACGATAGATTTTCAGCAGTGGCATTTTTTCACACCTCCTTATGAACAGTACAGCTGTCATTTTTCACATTCTGACTGAAATGTGTTTTCAAAATTCCGGCCCAGAAAAACACGGTCGCTGTGCAAAATCAGTGTTTGGGACACATTAAGTCAATGACAGTGGCAGTGTTCATTAGCAGAGGTCCTAAAATCCCAATGTTGAAAATTTGGTGATGAAACTCCATAACATGACTGTGTTACAAGCATGCATTGAACTGTTTCCATGTAGCCTTGTAACTTCACAAATTTGTAATATTTTCGTGCCACATTTTCAACTGTGGCATTTTCTCACACCTCCTTATGAGCAGTACAGCTGTCATTTTCCACATCTTGGCTAAAATATGATTTTGCACTCCTGCCAGAGAATTGCACGGTCGCTGTGGGAAATTAGTGTTTGGGACTGATTAAGATCGTGTGAGTGGGGGGGGGAGTGAGCGAGCTCAACGGAGTTCTGTCAAGGCTGCTGCGGATTTGTTTGTGGACAGAAAAAGGCCCAAATGCAAGAACCCAGTACAAAAGGGCAGCCTGCAGCACTAGGAGAAACAGAATGAGAGAGCGAGTGAGGGAGGGGGAGTGAGCAAACTCACTGGGGTGCTGTCCGGACTGTTGCAGATTTCTTTGTGGGCAGAAAAGGCATCAATGCAGGCAGGGGCCTAGTACAAAAAGGCAGCCTGCAGTGGTGGTAGAAACAGTACGAGCGAGTGAGACAGATGACTGAGTGAGCTCAATGGAGCTCTATCAGGCTGCTGCAGATGTCTTTGTGGGCAGAAAAAAGTGCCAGTACAGGCAGAAGCCTCATACAAAAGGGCAGCTTGCAGCGGCAGGACAAACAGAATGAGCGCGTGAGAGAGAGAGAGAGAGATACTGAGCGACCTCAATGGAGCTCTGTTGGGAGAGCTGCAGATTTCATTGTGGACTGACAAAGGTACCAATGCAGCCAGGAGCCCCGTACAAAAGTGTAGCCTGCAGCGCCAAGAGAAACACAATGAACCAGTGACAGAGCAGTAGTGAGCGACCTCAACGGAGCTCTATTGTGACTGCTGCAGATTTCTTTGTGAGCAGAAAAAGGCGGCAACACAGGCAGGAGCCCAGTACAAAAGGGCAGCCTGCAGCTGCAGGAGACACAGAATGAGTGAGTGAGAGAGGGGGAGTGGGTGAGCTCAGTGGAGCTCTGTGTTGGGACTGCTGCAGATTTGTTTGTGGGCAGAAAAAGGCAGCAATGCACGTAGGCACCCAGTACAAAATGGCAGCCTGCAGTGGTAGGGAAAACCAGAATGAGCATGTGAGAGAGGGGGAGTGAGCGAGCTCAACGGAGCTATATTGTAATTGCTGCAAATTTCTTTGTGGGCAGAAGAAGGCAGCAATGCAGGCAGGAGCCCAATAGAAAAGGGCAGCATGCAGCACCAGGAGAAAAGGAATGAGCCTTGTAACTTAGCAAATTTTCGTGCCACATTTTCAACTGTGGCATTTTTTCACACCTCCTTATGAACAGTACAGCTGTCATTTTCCACATCCTGGCTAAAATATGACTTTGCACTCCTGCAAGACAATTGAATGGTCACTGTGGGAAATTAGTGTTTGGGACAGATTAAGATCATGTGAGTGGGGGGGGGGAGTTAGCGAGCTCAACTGAGCTTTGTCGGGACTGCTGCAGTTTCTTTGTGGGCAGAACAATGTGCCAACAGAGGCAGGAGCCCAGTACAAAAAGGCAGGCAGCAACGCCAGGAGAAACAGAAAGAGTGAGTGACACAGGGGGAGTGAACGACCTCAACGGGAGCTCTGTCAAGACAGCTGCGGATTTCTTAGTGGGCAGAACAAGGTGCCAATGCAGGCAGGAGCCCAGTACAACAGAGCATCCTACAGCACCGGGAGAAACAGACTGAGCGAGTGACAGATGGGCAGTGAGCAAGCTCAACACACCAATGCAATCAACATTCAGCACTGACAAATGCTTGTTGGTAATTACCTTTGCCCCACTCCACTGCTGTATTTAACTTGGTGGGAAACTGGTGCTGCATCATTATTGGTTTTAAACCTGTTTTTAATTGTGGTATATCCAAATGTTGGTAACACTGATTGAAGAGTAATTAATTGGAAGCACCAGTTTTATGTATAAATAGTGGGCACTTTTACCAATGAATCAGATCACTCTGAGGAATCCTGGCAGTCAGCCAGGAGAAACATTGGTGTGTATTTTGTGGTTTGCTCCATTTGGGAGATTGCTATATGACACGGTGGGCCTTTTAACATGTCTACTGTATTTAATAAATGACCACAAACTTCTGCCACTGGTTGGTGTGTTTTACAGCAGTTGCAGGTGCTCTAATTTGTTCTCATTGTGCACATCACACCAAAGGATGTATCACTACATAATGTCAATAAACACATGGCTGTGGCCATTTTCTCCAAGACATTGTGCATGGTTATTTGTTCAGGTAAAAGGAGGTAATGGGAACTACAGTGACAATAACAAGCTAGATTTATACTGTGCTACCAAGCTAATTTTACATGTTTGTATAAATGGATTTAATCATGGATAAATGCAAGGCTGCTTCCCCGACTGGGGAAGGCAACATTCAGAATATATTGAATTTTCTATGCAGCTCTGGAATGTCAAACCTGGCACCATCTTGGACTTTATATGATGGATGATGTATTATTTGTTCCTCTCCCTTTGATATCAGAATTTTGAAAGCTTCTGAAATACTGCGTATGCTTCGCCCACATGTTATGTAACTGCTAGTACCGTATTTCACATAGAGAACATATTGTTTAATACATGATAAAATCAGGTTAAATAAACTGCATTTTGAAAATATTTAATCTCAGTAATGCTTGCCCACTTTTCCTAGTAGTGGCATGGGAATTTTTTATAATGCTGGTGAATTGGGTGAAATACAGTGAGAGTGCATGAATGAGGAACTTGGCAACTTTGGTTCATCTTCAAATCAAACTGTGACACTTTTATCAAAAACACCTTAAGTTCTTGGTATAATTGTTTATCACGCTACATATAGGGGAAATGGCAGCCCTTAACGAACTCAGCCAATCTAAGCCTATTTCATCCTCCCCATGTCCTCCAGTCAGATTAAAAAAAAAAAAAAAACAGTGCACACCTGGCAGTGTCAGGAGACATATTTTTTTTATTTATAAAAAAAATGCCAGGGGAGGGAGGTGGATGGTAAATGACTGAGGTGAGTGAAAAGGTAGTCATGGTACTTGCCCTGGCAACCTTGGAATGGCTGAATTTATTTTTTAATTAAGGGGCCAAAGGTAAAAGTGATTCAAAAGTGGCCCAAAAGTTCAAATGAGATGAACTGAAAGTAAAAGTGCTAAATGTTGGCACATTCACTGAACACTGTTTCAACAGCAACTCATCCTTTGTGTGAAGTGACCCACTTGTCTATCCAGCATGACCTGAAGTTAATTGAAAACTGCATAATGTTCAGAACTCTTTAACCTCACCCTAGACATCTCCCACCCTCAATCTTCTCCCAGTGATGCTGGAGTTCCTGAGTCCTTGTAAAAACAAAGCCAGACTCCTGGCACTTACCAAGACCTCACATCATAATTTCAAAGCAATACCCACCATAGCTCAACATCCAAAGCCTGAAATGTACCTTAATTAAAATGCTGAGACCCCAATTAACCCCAGTCCATGATTTTGAGGTAGTCCAGTATTCTATGCAAACTCAGTGCTTCCTCCCTCTCTCCATAGCACACACACAGCATTCATGATGCTCAAATAGTCAGATAAGTGTAATATTATACTGAGTAGAGTTTGAGACTGGGGGGGCTGTCTGTGCATTGGTTATGCCTGGAAGACTATCTGTCTTCCCAGCATCATCAACAGTAAAGGCTGTTCTGCCCCTCCTGGTCATGTGGTATGCATGGAATTATAGTTATCTGAATGTATAGATAATTTGAATGAAGCAGATGAGTTATGGAGTGGAGGATGAGTGAAGTAACCTAAAAAACTGGATACCTGTCCCCCTGACTTTGATCAGAGATCAAGTGTGAGGCCCAACATTTTAATTAAGGCACATTTGGGGACTGGGGGTTCTGGGCTAAAGAGGGGGTTGCTTCAGAATTACTGTATTAGATCTTGGCACACTGTTAGGAGCCCAACTTTACTTTAAAAAAAGTCAGAAAGCTGATAGAATGTCCCGACAGGACAGAGCAAAATAGTAAGAGAGAAAGTGAGGCATGGGGCAGGGGACATGGGGATGTTGGAGAGAGAGGCTGCCTTAAGGAAGATCATGCATTTCCTTGAAGTGCAGAGGTGTTGTTGGTAGATGCATCTCATATGGTGGACTTTGACCATTTGTAGTTTTGCAACAAAGCCTGTTTGAATGGATGCATATTTAGCTCATTTTGCAGTTCTCCAGGAGTTTTAAACTTCAATTGAACCTTGCATAGTGGATTACTACATTACCTTTACTATGGGTAGTGAAGTGGATGCACTAATCCTCAGTTTCAATAAGTTATAATGTATAGTGATGCTCAGGGTCAGCTGCAATATGATTAAAGATATTTGGATACTGTTGTCACAATGTCCATGAATGTTAATTGTAATGTTTGGTGTCACCTGATGTCATATTCTGAGTGAGGTCATTGTGTCTCCAATTTATAAAATGTATTTTAAACTGTAAAGCTTTCAGATTCATTCTTTTAATAAAGAATAAACTGTTTCTGTTTGATTTCACTGCTCTGCCTTGAGTGCAGAGGAGTCACTGTGATGACATTAGGCATTGTTCAAGCTGATCTCACATTGGTTTAACACTCCTTTGTGACCATCCTCCAGTGATGATAAATGGTGATAACCAACCTCTAGTGATGTTAAACAATTTATCATCACTCCGGTTCCTACTACAATGTACATATTTTATTTATCTGTACATTTTTGTCTCACTCCCTTTGTATAGTTAGAGTTAGGAGATGGCACTGTAGTGAAACAGGGCAGTAAATTTGTTTGCTTCTGGATTTGAATTAGCTTATATGCTGTAGTAGTCAACCGGCAAATTGCAAGAAGACAGGCATGTGCAAAGTGAGCACCTGACTTCTTGACTGTTCTTCCCTAAGGATGTTTATTCATACTAGGGTGATCAGATTCAACAGCATCCAATTAGTTTGTATCTGTTAGAGTATTGAAATTCGGAATGTGGTTCTGACTCTGATTATGGATGTGTATCAAATCGGAAAATGAAGCTAGAACTGAAATTTCCAGTTTCACTTCTGGCTCTCACACTAGTAGACAGCAGTCAAATACATTTTGCCCTTGCTCTTTCCCTACAGGTTCTCCCCTTCCTTTCTCTCTCCATACTCTCAGGAAGTGGATGGTGGTGAGTTGGTGACTCCAGCTTTAGGTACTGCTGTTCTCTTCCAGGCAGGCCATGCTCTGTCCAGCACCACGTTGCTGTCCGGTACAGTGTCCAGTTTTGTCCACTCCTAGTCAGTCTAACAAGCTGCAGCTGAGCCCCACCAATCCTGAACTGTGCCTGCAAGTATTGCTTACTTGACTTTCTCTACTTGTTTGGTCCACTCGGTGGTCAATGGTCACATCATTAGTGTGCAGTGGTATCACTCACTCTTCCGATACTACAATGCCATTTGCCCACTCCATACTAGTCCTTTTGTTTTTTCCATTCAAACTTTATTAAAGTTTTACACCATGTGAATACAACAAATTATTAAGTATGAAAGCAAAGTACCTCGGAAACTGAGAATAACATGAAAACCAGCTGGATTATACCCCGCCCCCCAAACTTAACCCCCCAAAAACATCCCCCCCTGCACCTACCCCCTGCACAGCGCACAGGAACTATGTGTCTGGATAATAAGGTGTGGGATATTATACTACCCCAATAAAGAATAAAATGTATATAAAGGGCCCCAGATCTGATTAAACTTATGTACATTGTTCCGGATTTTAGCAATAGAACGTTCAGTCCTGAGATTGGCTAGGAGTTCTTGGAGCCACTCGCCATAGGAGATATCTAGGGAATCTTTCCAATGTCTAAGTACAATTTTTTTTACTGATGCCAAGATCATACAAATATGATATTTTCTGTTACGTACTAGAATGGAGGAAACATCACCCAAAACACAAATCTCAGCAGAAAAACAATCCTCAAGTCCTAGCAGAGGATCCACACTATTTCTCATCTTAGCCCAAAGCGATGCCACTTTGGGACAACTCCAAAAGATATGTAACAGGTCCCCTGTGTCGTGCTGGCATCTATAACAGATGGGAGAAGTTATCATACCCAAACTGGTGAGTTTAAGGGGAGAGTAATAAATATTATGCAGTAGCATGAATTGCATGAGTCTTAGCCTATCTTGCACAACAAATTTGTGACAAGCTTTCCAAATACAAGGCCAATCTAGCACTATGTTAGGGAAATATAGATTCCAGAAGCTAGTCGGAGCCAGATTAGAGGGGAAGAGCCATCCCAGAAAACTACTATAGATGCCAGAGACTGCATGAGGTTTACCAATAAAGGGGTATACTACCTCATAAAAGTTGAAAATATAAGAAGCTCCCGGGGCGGGGGTCAGTTTCTGGAGCAGTAAGTGACAAAGTTGGAAAACCTTGAATATCATAGGTTGTGGAATTTGAAACTTGTTCATGATGTCTGTAGAGGATAATATCGTACCCTCCCCCGAAAGGAGATCCTTAACCCTGAGATTCTTTATTTGTGGCATCCAGTTGTGCCTGATGGGTCTGTTATCAATCTAAAGATTTGGGTTGCCCACTAAGGGCTGTGATGGGTCCTTACAGTGGGAGTATTTTAAAAATGAACAAAGCTGTGAGTGGATTTTATTTGAGGTCCCAATAGGAGAATTGCGAAGCATTCTGTGAAGGGACCTTAGGGAGCAATACAAGATAGAGATGGGGGAAAGACCTAAATTAGAGATGTAAGGCTTCTCCAAGGTTAACCAAAGAGGGGTATAGTTATTGTCAAGAGGTTCAGAAGGCATAGACCATCTGCAATATTTATTAGCGTGGCTTGCCCAGAAATAAAGCCCCATATGGGGAAGCCTCAGACCACCTGACAATTTAGGGGCCATAAGTTTTAGGTAAGCTAACCTGGGCCTCTTATCATTCCAAATGAAAGCCCCAAATATTGCCTGAATTTTCTTAAACCATTTTAGAGGGATGAAATCATTTAGCATGAAATAAGAGTGAAAACAAACGTGGAAATACGTTCATTTTAATTAAATTGATCCTCCCCCATAAAGATAACTGGAGGAGGGCCCATCTTTTAAGGTCTGATTCAATAACACTTAGCAACAAAAAAAGATTGATCTGGGTTATGCGAGAAGGAGATCTCGATAAAGTGAGGCCCAGGTATTTAATTGTTTCCGCATTCCAAGCAAGGCCAAGGGTACGGATGCTTTGGTTACAAGTTCTATGATTCAGTGGGAAAACTACAGTTTTCTCAACATTGAGCTTGTAATTTGCGACAGTGCTAAAACCCTGAATAACCTAGAGAAGTGCCGGAATAGAGGACATTGGATGGGAGAGCTGCAGTAATAAATCATCAGCATAGGCAAGAACTTTGAAGGTTTGCCCCAGGATTGAGATTCCCTGAATCGTTTGTGTCTGTATAATCCTCCTAATGAGAGGTTCAATATAAAGGTTAAACAGAAGCGGGGACAGTGGACAACCTTGTCTGGTCCCGGTAAACAGTTTAAAGGGTTCAGATATTAAACCGTTGCAAGATATTCTAGCAACAGGGGACTTATAAAAAGAGAGAATCCAAGAGCAGAAAACAGAAACCAAAAACCTCCAGACACTTTAAGCAGATACCCAGTGAACTCTGTCGAAGGCCTTCTCGGCCCAGCTGAGACCAAGACCATAGAATGGTCGGCCTCCAGCAGCTGAGAAGACATGGGCCAAAGACCGCATGTGATCAGTTGAGGATCTCCCAATCATAAAACCCACCTGTTCAGCCCCAATTAACCCAGGGAGGACATCATTGACATGATTAGCCAATAGTTTGGAAAGAATCTTGATGTCTTGATTAAGGAGTGATATAGGTCTGTAACTAGCGACAGACTCAGGGGGTTTCCCCGGTTTAGGTAGAAGAATAATTAGGGCCTCAAACAAGGATGTATCGGTGGCGGACCCTTCTAGTACGCATTGAAATAATTGCAGAAGTATGGGGGTTAACTGTTTGGAAAAAACTTTATAAAAATTGGCAGAGAACCCATCTGGGCCTGGTGTTCTATCCAAAGGCAGTGACCTGATGACCTTGTCTATTTTGCTCTCTGTGATAGGGGTTATCAATTTATCTTGGCTCGACTCCTCCAAGAATGGCAAATTAGGGCAACTTAAGTAATCACTGATCATTTGATCAGAAGGCATATTTTGCATGGGTCCGTATAACTCTTCGAAATATTTCTTAAATTCAACCAGTATATCTTGGGCGTAGTTTTAAGGGAGTTGTCATTGGACGATCGAATAACAGCAATTAACCTGGAGGATTCCAGTTTTTAAGACATCTAGCTAGCATTTTACCCGTCTTTTCACCCTGATCGGCGTATTTTGCCTTTGTTTTGATAATTGCCCATTCTGCCTTTTCTCCTAATATTCGGAGGTATGAATCACGCACAGTTGGCTCTTGTACATCTTCCTCCAAGAGGAAGGAGAAAGACTGGATTCTTTCGCCCGGATCTGAGTTAATAACTCAGAAATCTGGCTTAGCCTCTCTTTTTTCCGATGGGAAGCTAAAGAAATCAAAGTTCCCCTCAGGTAAGCTTTCAAAGCTCCCCATATCATGTCGGGTTGGGTACCAGAGTCCTGATTAGTGATTAAGAAATCGGTTATTTGGGAGGAAATAAACTTAACTACTGGGGAATCTTTTAATAATTGATTATTTATTTTCCATCTGCCCCCAACTTTGGGAAGGGAAGAAAAAACGCATACACAGGTAACCAGGGAATGATCTGAGGGCGGGCCAGGGGCTATAGACGCATTTACAATACCTGACATGAGAGTGTGAGATGCTAAGATATAATCTATCCTAGATCTAGAGGAGTGGGCCTGGGAAGTGAATGTATATTCTCTTTCGGTAGGATGCAAGATCCTCCAAACATCGCAAAGGCCTATTTGGTCCATTAATTCAGTCGCAGCCCTTTGCGCAGGGGTGAGACCCCTCCTATGGCATCCAGACCTATCCAAGATTGGATCTAAGACTAGGTTTAGATCATTCCCTATAATAATAGGCAAATCTAGAAAAGGAGTAAGTGTTTTCATTATTTGCACAAAAAATTCAGGGGTGTCAGTATTTGGGCCATAAATCAACCCGAGTACAATCTCAACTGTATTTAAGGTACCTCTAATGAAAATATACCTCCCAGCAGTGTCCTTAAGAATTTGGGTCATCCTAAAGGGAAGGATCTGCGAATCAAGATCTCCACTCGGCTATGGGAGTTACCTTGTGAACTATAGGCCTGCCCAATTTGCAGTCTCCTCAGATTGTTAACCTTATCATTAAGCAGGTGTCTCTTGCAAAAGCACAACATCAGCTTGGACATGGTCTAAATGTTTAAGGATTTTATACTGCTTCGTTCTATGGTGAGCCCCCTTAACGTTCCAAGTCACAACCTTAAAGCTTCCATTCATCTGCAATTGTGATTGGGCCCAGTTGTAAAGTTATTAAGCTGCAGGGTTCCCTTATCTTGCAGGTGCCAATGGCATGCGCTGTGCAATCCCCCACCTTAACCACCCCCCTAACATAACAATTAGCCCAATACCCTGAAAAACCCAACCCCACACGACTGAAAATCCCCCAACCCACACCCTTCCCTCCCTCAACCCACCTGATCTATCAGTAGTCATGCCTGCAGCCCACCGGTCCACATACCACAACCCTTTCGCCCCCACCCCTCCATTGGAAGCTACCTTGAACAAAAAAATACAAACGGGGGGGGAAGGGAACCAGGCAACCATAGCCCAGAAAAACAAAAGCTACTGTAAAAATACATCTGAACACCACTGTAATCAAAGCCTGTGCCTGGTAACAAAGTTAAACACAAAAACTCGAACTCTGTCTCCATCTAGTGTTACAATTGAACCATAACCAAAAAAAAGTAATGTAAACCAGCCAAATGCGATAAGTCCAGTCTTATATGAATAGATAGACTTATTCCGATATTAAGTCCGACATAGGTAATAACAAATGCAAGCCAATACAACAGTAGGCAACACACGTAATGGGACCAGATTAATTTGGCTCATAAGCCTTGGTGAAAACGACGATGCGCACCCCATTTTTCGAGCCCAAGACAGGAAGCACTGCCCCTCGCCAGACCAGGCAACCGCTCCATCAGGTTTTCTTGAAGATACTAGGTAAAGCTTCTTTAAGGCTCTCCAACGTGGAGTCGGGGCTCTCAAAATAGCACCAGGAGCCGGACAACATAACTCAGAAGCGAGCAGGGTACCCCATCCTGAAGTTAATGCCAGCTGCGATCAGTTTCACAATGATGGGGTGGTAAGCAGCTCTCTTCTGTCTCACAGATAAGGGCAGATCTTGCCCAATACGTAGATTATTGCCTTCCCAACAGAGCTCTTTAACATTTTTAACTTTGCGAAGGAAAAACTGGCGCTCCAGAAAGTTCAGAAAATGAAGGATGAAGGAGCGGGGGAGGTCACCAGCCGGAGGTGGGGGTCTCAAAGCCCGGTGGGCTCTTTCAATGATGTAGGTTTGCCCATAAGGAGAGGGACCAGCAATCTTCTCCACTAACTTCTCCGTGAATTTCACTGGATCATCACCCTCTGCGGACTCGGGGAGACCGATAATGACTACATTGTTCCGGCAGCTACGACCCTCCAAATCTTTGGTCTTATCCTCTAGCTTGGCAATTCTTTGATGTAAGGCCACTAATTCAGGTTCAATTCTCTCATTTTTCCGTTCTATGGATCAAATTCGGGTCTCATTGTCCGACGTGCAACGTGAAAGATCCTCAAGAGCCTGGGTCAGCGTTTTAATTTCCCCAGTCAGCTCCTTCATTTCTGTTTTAAACGGCTGAAATTCCTCCAGAAATCTTGCCAGAGACAGCGGTTCCATTGCAGAGACATCTGTACCCAGAGGCTGGGTTTGCTGAGTACCCGAGGCCCTAGTTTTCTTTGGGGCCTTCTCTGGGGTAGCCGGAGGAGTATGTTTTGGGAGCGCTTTTTTCATTTCGGCTTCCATTTGCAGTTATGAAGTAGGTAGTCGACCTTTATCTCCCAGAAGGTGTGATAAAAATAATCACCTGGGGTAAAAAGACTGGAATTTGACGTAGTTAGAGGGTTCGGGTGGAGGAGCACTCTAGGGAAGCAGCTACCCGGAGCTCTGCATCACGTGATCTCCACTCCATACTAGTCCTGATGCATGCTTTATTCCTTAGTTGGCCAGTGTGGCCATCATCTTCTTCACATATGCCCATGTATTAAGAAAGTGAGCATCAAAGACATAAATAGATAAATAAATAAATAAATAAATAAATAAATAAATAAAAATGTGGTGATCATCTTCTTCACAGTGCCCAAATGTGACCGGTAACCTGTGAAGTTGGCGCATGAGGAAGGCGCCGTCCATTACGGTGACACCTTCCCCATGCAATCCACTCTCGGTGATGGAAAGGTAGGGCAACCAGATGAGAGGGTGGGCAAACTAGGCAACAGGATGTCACTGTACATACGCTCGCGGGGGGGGTAAGAGTGAGCATGGTGAGCATGGGCTGGGAGGGGGTGGAGAGGCTGTAGAGAGTGGTGCTGTGGTTGTAGGTCGAGCTGCGTCATGGTGTCGGGGATTGGCAAGTGGCTGGGTGGCTGAGGTACTGGGTTCGGGTCCGGGCACTGGTGCAATTTTCATTGTGCCCGTCCCAAACCTTTTTATTTTTCCTGCTTTCACCCCCCCTGACATGCACCCCCTGGAGTTGAGAATCCTTAAGTAGGAGGGTGCGGGGGAGAAGCCCCCCCCGTGAGGGTGTGTGTGTGGGGGTTCTGTCCCCTGTTACAGAAAGCAGTAAAAACATGTCCTGGCACCATTGTGCTGGTGCACCGGGGTTGTCAGAGTGCCGAAAATGTGTTTGGCACTCTGACTGAATGATAACGGCGATCGCCTTTAGGTGTTCATCGTTATCACATAGACCCTATGTTACCTGAGTAGTATGAAAGGTGCATGCAACATACATAGCCAATCCGAACAGAATCCTGTGGTAAACCACCAGATGCCTTACTAGTCAAAAACAACATCTCTGGTGTTTTTTCCAGGGTTTGATTTAGTCAACCTGATCACCTCTCCTTTTTGTTTTCCCAGGTTGCAGGACTCAGAAGAAGTGATGGCTGGGCCAGGACACATGAGAGCAGCACTGACTGCAGGTACCAGCTGGGGAATAGGGCAATGATGGGTTGAGATGGATGAAGAGATACTCAGACACGGTCTGGACCTGGAGTCTTCCTGAGGGACTGGGATGGGAAGGGAGTGTGGCTGACTGACTGGCTAGTAGTATTAATGGTTAGTAGGCTACTGGCTGGCTAATGACTTTTGCAGTGGGTGTGGTTGTGTGTACCTGCAGTTGCTGCTGGATGGAATTTGGAATGGTTTGGGCAGGATCAGGATCAGTTGTGAGGGTGGGGGGCACAACAGAAAGACTGATACCATTGCATGGAAGAAGAAAAAAACAACTTATATTTATTTAAACCTGCTTGGAGGAGACTGTGCTGCCCTGGCCTAGAGAGTCTGTTTGCAGCTCTGACCTATTTGCCCAGAATTAAGTTAAGTGATTTTATTTGATTTTTTTTTGCGGGGAAGCTTGGGGGAGGTATAATAAATGATGGATGTTGGATATTGAACTCTGAATCAAATTCCAATTCTGATTCCAATCATTTTTTAGATTTAGAATTTTTTACTTTGAATACCATAAATTCTAAATTCCAAACAATACAAACTGATTAAATCCAACTCTAAAAATTAAAGTCCAACCACCCATAATTGACACAAGGAAACCAGACAGTGGGCATCACTTAAGCAATAATATCCAATGGGGGGGCAGTACTGGGTAGTACAAGACTGCCCAGGTGTGTAATGAGTCCCATCGCTCCAGCCAATGGGGCAATGTAGCCCCTGAAAGGTCTGGAATAGCCCATTCCACCCACCCAGGACAGTATTATGGCACTTAGACAATGGGTCCTACTTTAAAGTTTTATATAATCTCTAAAAAAGGTAAAGCAAAAAACCTTAAAATTAAGCAAACAATAATAAAAATTCATGTTACTGTAAAGTAGTCCCTCTATTGGTACACATGTCAGTAGGGAACACTGTTGTTTGTGAGACATCCTTATTTTCTGATCCACTTTTGCTGTGTGTCTTTTTTCATTTATTTTCTATTTCTACCTCTCACCCCCAGCCAGAGTAAAGATTAGGCAATAAGCATAAATTATGGGGATACTCAAGATCCAGAACAGAGAAAACCTGCCCCCGCTGCTGTCTGTGCTGGAGAACAGAAAACTAGGACTAGCAATGCAGAACCCCCTCCCGCATACGGCCTGCAGATGAAAAGATTTGCACTGACTTCAAGTTAGTTCACAGTCTGCATTTCTTTTTTGCTTTTAAAAAACTGTTTTTTTTTTTGTTTTTTTAAGTGCAACAGAGCGAGTGCAACTCATCCACCGAAAGAACAGACCAAAGTGTTGGGACTGGTTAAAAACTATTTACTGCAAATATTAAAAGGCAGAGAACAGCATATCCCTGAGCACACACCACCATATTTCACATAATACTGAGCTTTTTCAAGGCCTAGAAAAAGCATCAGTATGACGTGAAACATGGTAGTGTGTGCTCAGGAATTTGCTGTTCTTTGCCTTTTAGTTTTTGCTATAAAATACATTTTAACCAGACCCAGCACTTAGGTCTGTTATTTCTGTGACTGAGCTGCCCTCACTTCATTGCACTTTGAAATTACATTTAGGCACCAGTGATCTTTCAGGAAGCCACCTCCCTTGGGATTTTTGCTATTTTTTTTTTGTCAATGAGGTGGCAAGACCATTTCAAAATGTACGCTTTTGGTTGGGAATGTGGGTGGTTGTGAGAAAACTGTGTCCAATATGTCATTCAGTGGAGACTTGGAAGTTTGATGAGTGGCTGAAGTGAGATTGGGAGAGCTGCTTTGGTAGGAGACTGCTTTGGTAGATGAAGACTAGGTTTGTTGACATAAAGCACCTAGCTTCACCTGAGCTCTTTTCTTCTTAAGTTTGCTTGAAAGGACAGAGCAAGGAGCAACATTAACAGAGCAAGGAGAAACATTAAGGCTTCTTTTGGCTAAGCAGAGTTACGTAAGCAATAAGACATGATGGGGTGTGCATTAGATAGTTCTAATGCACGGCTAGGGGGACGTAGTGAGGCACAAGGCCACAGGCCGAGTGCGTCCAGTCCCCTAGCTGTGCATTAGAACTGTCTAATGCACATCCCCGGAGTGGCTTATTGCGCTTATAAAATGGGCCTTTGTATTCTAAATGGGGGTTCTAGTTTTAGCTGTGCATTAGACACATCTAATGCACGGCTAACAACCAATCAGATTGCTTGAAATCCTTTGCCCATTTTATAATGTTGTGTTACTATTTTGTTTTGTGCTTACAGGTTATTCTTACAGGTTATATTACTGTTTTGTGCTTACAGGTTGTAAAGTTAACTGCTTTATTTTTCTCTGATTGGAATGTTTTTTGAAGGGTATGTTTTCTAATAAATTGTTACAGGGTGTGCTTATAGGCATGTTACTGTTTTGTGCTTACAGGTTACTGCTTTATCTTTCTCTGATTCACATTGCTTTTTGCAAGGTATATTTTCTGTTAAATTGTTACAGGTTGTGCTTACAGGTTTTGTTACTGTTTTGTGCTTACATGTTTTACATTTTGATTTATCTTTAGGCTAAGCAAAGTTACTGTTTTGTTACTATTTTGTTTCGTGCATACATGTTTTTGTTTTGGGCTTAAAGGTACTGCAGTCTTTTCCTAACATTGAAGGAGCTGATTGCTTTTCTTCCACAGCTCTTCCAGGGGATTAGTAATGTAACGGTGGGGGGGGGGGTGGATCTAACAAAGGATTAGTACTTTCCAACAGAAGGAAGATTTTAAAGGTTAGGTAAGTTGGTGCGTTGTGATGAAGACTAGGTTTGCTGGCATAAAACACCTAGCTTAACCTGAGCTCTTCTCTTCTAGGGTTTGCTTTAAATGACAGAGCAAGAAGCAACATTAACAGAGCAAGGAGACACATTCAGGCTTCTTTTGGCTAAGCAAAGTTACTGTTGTGTTACTATTTTGTTTTGTGCTTACAGGTTTTATTACTGTTTTGTGCTTTTAGGTTGTACAGTTTACTGCTTCATTTTTTTCTGATTGAAATTGTTTTTTGCAGAGCATATTTTCTTTTAAATTGTGCAGGTTGACATGCCGAAAGGAAGGAAAACACTCACCTAGGTGGCTGGTCAGAGCTGTAGCTGATTGTTTCTGGAGGGCACTGGCTTGGTCCCATCAACCCTGCCCCTCACCCCACCTACCCCAAGTGCACCATTACCTTTATACCAGAGGTTCTGACATAACTTCCTCAAAAGGGCAAAGGACATACAACTATCATAACCTTAACAGCCCAACATGCTGCATAGGGGTAGATGAAAGCACTCACACACACTAACAAAAAAGAAAAACAAAACAAAAAAAGGTAAACAGAAGGGAGAGAGACATGTGGGGAGTGGTGTAATGCACTGGCTGGGGATGGCAGTCATTTGGGAGAAGTTCTGGAAGCTGCAGTGCTGCCCTATCTGCAGGCACCTCTCTGGTCTGATGGAGGAGATTGGCAGTCCCCAGGCCAACCTGGTGAGGATTTGGAAAACCTCCTCTCCCACCCAGGGACCACCAGGGTCACTGCCACTGCCTTAGACTTTGCCAAGAAAGAAGAGTGGTTGGACCACGGTGGGCTCAAGGAGGCTGAGGGTGGTATATTGGAGGTGCATCCCTCCATTTGTAGCTCTCCACAGTTCATACAGCATTCTGATGAAGCATGGTTCCTCTGTTGAGGCACCCACAGTGGACACCAAGAAGGATACCAGGATCCTCCATAAAGGAGTCCCAGAGGAGGGTGGCATGAGACCCCACAGGTAAGGAAACAACTCCTGGTGGGGGACTCAATCATTAGGGGGTAGAACTGGGGGAAGGGGAGAGGGAGGCAAGATGCCTGCCCAATGCCATGACTGGGAGGGACAGGAGGTGAATCCTCAGGATCATGGGAGCAGCGGCATGGGAGAAGGAGCTGGATGTCATTGTCCACATAGGAACAAATGACCTGGCTGGGAATGGGATCAGAGTAGAGCAGTGCAGGAGGAGTTTGTAGAGTTGGGTAGGGGACTTAGACAAGTAGCATGCATAGTAACCTTCTCAGAGGTGCTGCCTGTCAATGGCATGGGTGAAGCTAGGGTACTATGCAACATGGGATTCAATGAATAGTTGAAAACTAGTGCAGTGCTCAGAGTTTGAGGTTTATTGGGTATTGGGGGTCCACCTGGAGGGATGCAGGTCTATACTGGTGCAATGGTCTGCATTTGTCCAGGAAGGGAACCAGGATCCTAGGTGATATATTTAAATGCTTCATTGGCAAACATTTTAAACTAGCAGGGGGAGGGGGTATTGAAAAGAAGCATGGAAATCCCAGCTTTCCCCACAAAATAGGGTAGTTAGTGAGGTAAACACTAAGGTAGAGAAGTCAATAGGGAGCAGGACAGGGGGTCAATGGAGAAAAAGGCAAAGACAGTAAGGACAGGAATGGGGCTAAAAGTGGTAAGGCTATCAAAAAATGTAGGGCAATTAGTACCAATGCACATAGTCTGGGCAACAGGCTCCCTGAACTAGTAGCCTTGATGGAAGATGGACAATTGGATATCATGGCAGACACAAAAACATGGTACACAAAGAACCATGACTGGGATGTCAACATAAGAGGGTGAACAATATACAGGAGGGACAGGGAGGGTAAAAGAATAGGAGGAATAGCTCTCTATGTAAGGGAAGGGATCAAAGCAATGGAACTAAAGGGTAAACAGGGAGGAAAGGAGGCACTGTGGGTCACCCAGGAGACAGGAAATTGCACCACAATCCATAAGGGGCTTGTATACAGACCTCCATCTCAGGGGGGGAGGAAATGGACAAGGAAATTATATAAGGCATCCTTAGAATGGTAGAAAAGGGGAAGATATTGTTGATGGGGGACCTCAATATGCCAGTTGTTAACAGGAGCACCTTTGTGGCAGCCACCTTTAAGAGCAGGGTAATTTTCTATGCTCTACTGGGGCATGCCTCAGATAGCTAGTGTGGGAACCAACTTGGAAGGGAGCAAACTTAGACCTGGTACTCTCAAATGGGGATGGAGAGAGGATCTCAGATTTAGAAGTGGGAAGCTATATGGGAACAAGTAACCACTAAACAGTGTGATTCATGATAAACACATCCATAGAGTCAAGTCACACAAAGGTGAGGGTATTGGGCTTTAAGAGAGTTGAGTTAGGCAAAGTGGGGGAGTGCTTCAGAAAAGTACTAGCAAATGGAAAAGAAGGTGGGGTAGAAGAACAATGGGGAAAAATCAAAGCTGCCATCACAGAGGCAACAAGCCTTTGTGTGAAGCAAATACACAAAACAAAACAAAGGAAAAAAACACTATGGTTCTTAAAAGAGGTGGCAGGGAAGGTTAGGGAGAAAAATATAGCATTCAGAAGTATATGGAAGCAGAAAAGGGGCAGGACAGGGAACTGTACCAGTTAAAGCAGAAGGAAGCGGGGAAGGCAGTGAGAATAACAAAGGCCCAAACTGAGGAAAAGATAGCCAACTCAGTTAAGAAGGGGGATGAAACATTGTATAGGTATATTAGGGAGTGAAGAAAGCCCAGGGGAGGGATAGTGAGGCTTAATAAAGGGAAGGTGGTGGGCAGAGGTTCACAGTGACAAAGCAGAGATCCTGAATGAACACTTCTGCTCAGTATTCACAAAAGAAGAGGATGGGGAGGTACCTAAACCAAATAATAGAAGTACACTGGATGGGGGGCCAATACCAATCCATTCACAGAAGAAAGAATCCTGAAAGAACTCCTTAAACTGAAGGTGGAAAAAGCAATGGGACCTCATGGGATTCACGCCAGAATTCTAAAAGAACTAAGGGGAGAACTTGTGGCACCACTGACTACACTTTTTAACAAATCATGGGAGGATGGTGTGGTACCTGAGGACTGGAGGATGGCAGATGTGATTCCTCTTCACAAAAGTTGGAGCAAGGCAGAAGCATGAAACTATAGACCTATTAGTTTGACCTCAGTGGTATGGAAAATGATGGCATCACTTCTGAAAGAAGGAATTGTTGAATACCTAGAGGCCAGCAGGGCACAGGACCTAAGACAGCATGGATTCACAGTGGGAAGGTAATGTCAGACAAATCTAATAGATTTCTTTGACTGGGAGACCATAGTAGTAGACCAGGGAGGGGTTGTGGACGTGGCCTACCTAGGCTTTAGCAAGGCATTTGACACAGTTCCACACAAAAGATTAATAAACAAGGTAGCCAGTCTGTGACTGGGTCCCAGTGTGGTAACCTGGGTAAAACATTGGCTGGACAACAGGACACAGAGGGTAATAGTAAATGGAGTCCACTCCAAAAAGAGGGGGATTACTAGCGAGGTACCGCAGGGTTCTGTACTGGGATCAGTCCTCTTTAATATCTTTAAAGGTGACATTGCAGAGGGACTGGAAGGAAAAGTATGCCTCTTTGCAGATGACACAAAGATCTGCAACAGGGTTGATACACGGGTGAAAAGGATGACAAGGACTTGTCAAGGTTTGAGGAATGGTCAAAAGTATGGCAGCTTGGAGTCAATGCAGTGAAGTGCAAAGTAATGCACCTGAGAAACAAAAACCCAAGGAAAGAGTACACAATGGGGGGGGGATATTAATGACAACAAAAATGGAAAGGGACCTGGGGTAGTCATATTAAATAACCTAAAGCTAGGCAATCAATGTGAGAAGGCAATAAGGAGGGCTGGGCAGATACTGGGATGCATACAGAGAGGCATCACCAGTAGAAAACAGGAAGTTGTTATCCCACTGTAAAGACAGTTGTTGAGACCCATCTGGAGTGCTGCATGCAGTTCTGGAGACCCCATCTCCATAAGGATATAGACAAGATGGAGGCAGTCCAGAGGAGGGCAACTAAAATGGTGCAGGGTCTGCTCCAGAAGCCATGTGAAGAGAGACTAAAAGAGCTTAATATGTATACCTTTAAGGAAAAAAGAGAGAGGGGAGGACATGATAGAAACTTTCAAGTACCTCAAGGGAATCAACAAAGTCCAGGAGGGTAGCATATTTCAGAAAAAGAGATGTGCAAGAACAAGGGGGCACAATTTGAAGATAGAGGGTGGACTACTCGGGGGCAACATGAGGAAGCATTTTTTCATGGAGACAGTGATGGATGCATGGAATGGCCTTCCTGAAGTGGTCATGGGGTCAAAAACAGTGAGGGATTTAAGAATACATGGGAGAGACATACAGCAATTCTAGTAGTAGGTAAGAGAAAGGCTGTTGGTAAGACTAGGATCTGTATGTTATATAAGTAGGGAAATGGGCAGACTGAGTGGGCCAAGCAGTTCTTATCTGCCATCAAAGTCTTTGTTAATAGTAATGGAGACAGAATTGAAAGGCTACACCTATAGTTCCATGTTGTTGCAAACCCTCAGTTCACTGCATTATCTGTATGCTTCAGCTTAGCCTGCTGCTTTCCTGTCTAACAATCCTCAATTTTCCTGCAATTGTTATTGCATGTTTCAGCTCCCATTGCTGTTTCTCTGCTGTCACCTGTGCTTCCAGCTTAATTGGTTGCACCTGGTTCAGATCCACTCTGCAAAGCTAGCTGCCACTCCCTGCTCTGTAGCTCAGCTGCAGTTTATTGTTGCTCTACTCCCTAAGCAGCTTGATATCATTTGGCTGTGTCCTTAACTAGGATCTTGCCAGTAAAAGCACCTCTCTTTTGGGGGTTCCTACCCTATCAACTTTGCAGTGCTGTTTGGTCTCATGGTGCTCAGCTGTGGCTTCCTGTTATTCCCATGGCGGGGGACTGTGATGTTGTGGTGTGGAATCATGCCTACGGGTAGCAGGAGCATGCTTTATGTAAGCTATATGATTTTGCTCTGCTATCTTGCCTACATGGCTTTCAGTTATCCTTGCATAAATTATTAACCTCACAGCCTACGTGGCCTTCAGATGTTCATTGCATTCCATTACTGTGCTGCATGCTCCTTACTGGAATAACCTATCTCTGCCTTAATTACATTTAAGGTATTAATGCCAATCATATCAATTCATTCGTCATGCAATCATATCACTTCACCATGCTGAAACCATAGCAACAAATGCTTTTATGTAAACTATGATTTGCTCCTTTATGGAGCTGGTTAGCTAAGCATATACATAATCATGCTTACCTATGCTGCTGCCCATTTTATTGCTGTTGCAAATGCTGTTGCACATCCTGCTACATATCTCCTATCTGCTAAACCTCATTGATTCATTTAAGCTGAACGTCATAGATTCAACCACTGGCATCACAGCCTCTGACTGCCTAATCACCTACCTTCTATGTCACCATCAATTTGGCTTCTGTAATTGAATTGGTTGGCTTATTTTCAGCTGGTTGCTACTACTATCAAACCACCAAATGCTAGCTCACACTGAAACCTCTTATCTCACCCAAGCTTGGTAGTTCTCATGGTTGCAGAGTTTGCTCACAACTTTTCAGTCTTGTGGTTGCGGAGTTTGCTCGCAACCTTTCAAGGCCTGCCCCCTCATCAATATATACAGTCACTGGCTTTGTATGGCCTCCTCATCAATAATCTGCTACCTAATCTATGGCCACTGGCTTCACTCAGCCTCCTCCTATCTAGCACTCAGAATTGATTCATGGTCTTCTCAATAAATCAGAGGCATACCAGCCATGCCCATTATCTATCCTGGCTCAGGACTCATCCTGTAGGTCAACGGTCTCGCTCTGAACTCACAAAGTCTTCATCTTAAGCATGTGAACCTTGGGTGGGGTTCTTCTCATCTGGCCTATAGTGGGAATGTCCTCACCCCAGGGGAAGCTTTAGCATGCAATTATAAGGCGCACATCTTAATGCAGAATTTAAGATTTCAGCTGCCTAGGGGTGGAGCCTTATAGACCAAGAGTGCTTCTTTGGCTATGGCATCACTGTGGTACCTTTGAAAGCTATTCTTCCCCAACCACCTCAGGTTCACCCAGTTTGTTTTAGTCATTAGGCTTGTTGATTGTCTCAGTGGTTGTTGCTCTCATCCTCCCGCCATGGGGGTCTGCTCTCACTTCAAAGTATCCATTGCTCCAGAGGCCTCTTGCAACCCTTCATGGCATTCCCACTGGAGGGATCATTACAGCTTTCCACCAAATATGAAAATTTTCTCCCCCTTTGACTGGGTTTCTGAATTGCAGCAGCAGATCCATCACTAAATAAACTACCCCTAGTCTGAAGGGAAGGTGACCTAGACCTTGGATCCCCCAGAGGTTTCCTTCTTTTAAAAGAGTTTTTTCCTCTCCTCCACACCAAAGGTCATAATATATAGTTAGTTATATGTAGTATATTCCCTAGTTTCCTTAGGCAGGTTCCCACAGATCCACAACTGGAGTCTGACAGAAAGTTTGTCGAATGCCCCGTCAGTGACACCGGCAGGTCGACTGCATTCTGCAGTTGGCTGCTGCTTCACACTTTGTTCTCTTGTTTTCTTCGGGGTGCTTTGCCCCACCTGGATCCCCCCATGTGGGGGGCTGCGCCCCCGCACCCCCCCACTTAAAGATTTTCAACTCCAGTCGGAGCACATTGTGGGTTGCAGGACTTCTGACAGACAGAGCTGGGTTCCAGCGGGTCTTCCACCATGACTTGGTGCTGTAGTCGCTGTGGGGGACCTTGCTGGTGAAATGCCGCTGTCGGGGGGGTAACCAGGTTCCCACTGTTGCATGGAGAAGGATAGTGGCCCTACTCACCATTCCCTCCCTTCATAGGAAGCCCCCTGATGTCATCAGTGCAACCCATTTTATCAGTGCAATCCTGATATCCCCATGCATCTCATTTGTGTTTCATCATGCTGACTTTTTGCTGCCAATCTGCTTCTCTACTTCATAGTCAATGTTAACTGCTCAATGTTCTTTTTGGGGCCCCTTACTAAGGTACCTTTAGCCAAGGGAATCTTTCCTGTGGCACCTCTATGGGTGGAACCCTCCTCGAGGGTTCGTTGCCTTTAGTACCCCTTCATGATGGTAAATCCCCATGGAATAGACAGTGTGAAAGGCCAAACAGTTATCACAATTGCACAAGCATAGCACTACTCTGGTTGCACAGGCCCATTGAATTGATAGGCTATACCAGTAGTTCAATGGGGTGAGCAACCAGCCACACCCCCTTCCTGAGTTATATAAGCAGTTCCTCCCAGCCTCCTTCTGAAGCACTTTTTCTTTGCCCCACCATCCTCCCCTCCTCCTCCAGCAGCACACATCTTTCCTCAGGTGGGATCCTTCCTAAGGCACCTTCAGCCAAGAGAATCTTTCATGCAACACCTCTAGGGGTAGAACCCTCTTTGAGGGTTCCTTGCCTTAAGTACCCCTACAGGGTCGTAATTCCCCAGGGAATAGAGCATGTGAATGGCCAAACAGTTATCACAGTTGCACAAGCATAACACTACTCTGGTTGCATAGGCCCATTAAATAAAAAAAAATATTAATTTATTCATTATTGGCAGTGAAGTGAAAGACTGCATGGCAATGGGATGGGGTGTTATGACTCACTTTCTTAGTGAGGAACAAACTAGCAGACAGCAACATTTTTAAAATGCTATGGGGCAATGCGACAATGTGAAAAGGCAGGCTGGCACAGGGACTAATTATTTACTAGGTCCTGTTACCTGATACCCAGCTGGCTAGAGGGTGCTCTCGATGAATGAGAGAACAGTGTTTTTCCAACCTATTTTTTAATCTACTGCAAGCTATTTAGACTGGTATGATTCTGTATACTGTTTTTTACAGTAGCCTTTTCTAACAGTTCTGGAGACCCCCAAGCAGAGGTATCAAGGTACAATATAAGTCCTTGAAACTGTACCTTTGTAGACAATTTTTTGCAAAACGTCTTAGTTATATGGTTACTGCTGCACCCAATATCAGTCTCTAATTTCATTATATGATTTATTTTTATATCACCATAATATGATTTAAAAACAAAACAAAATGGTTATATTAAATGCACACTGAAAATAGAAAATAGAGTTAAAAATCTATGTTTCAACCTTAGGTCTTCTTCAGGAACTATCTAAGAGAGAAAAACACTTTTTTTTTTCTCTTTTAGATATTTCCTGAATTTCAAAAACTGCGACATTTTGTTCTACCATAATTTGAAAATTCCACACAGTACTAGTCAGCAGAGTAAATGAAATCAAGTACCATCACTCTATTCTGAAGCAAACAGCCAATTCTGCTAAAAAAACTCTACATTCTAGCACAGCAAACATAGATTTTAAAAACTCTGATATCAGTCTTTTCTTATAGGAGCCCTAGCTGCCCAACCCACCTCACATAAACAATCACATAAAGTGATGATGATGGAACATCAATGAACCAGATGAGGAAGAAGGAGCAACCACCGGCAGACACAAGGCACAGAAGAAACAAAAAAGAGTGTTAAAACCAAATCATGAACATTATCAAATTATCGTATTACTAACTGTCAACAGTAGCAGTGCAAGTACTGAATAAAGGGCTCAACGTTGTGCCCACTATTTTAATAAAACCATTTAACACTCTCATTGACCTACATGAGTTGATATAAAAACTTGATTTTATTTTTTTGCTCCCTCCCAGCTCCGGGCTGGCCTCTCCTTCAGGTCACCTATACCATCCGAGCTGCACTGCCTTGGATCAGCCACTTCTTCACACCCATATAGCACCCCACCCGGGTGACCTCCGGATGTAACCTGCTTCGCCGGCTGGGCCCCCCCCAAGGGGGGTGGTGTCAGTGAGGCTACCAGTGCCAAACCTGCTCCAGGGTGATGCTGGAGATGGTGCATGCACTGTCCTTGGACTCTCAGCAGTGGGAGCTGGCAACCGTCATCTGGTCGGCTATAGGGCTCTTTTCTCATTTGCTCCCCGGGGGTGTGGTGTGCCACAATGTAAGGCTGATGCCAACATTCACCATGTCTCCTTAGTGAATGGGACACCATGCATTGCCATGTCCCCAGCCTTCACTAGGGGTCAGCAAGTGCCAGGTCATGTCCCTGCCTTCCCCCCAAGAAAAGGTGAGCTGTCAGCCGACGCCGAAGCCCTCTCTCCCTGGCCGTCCCTCTAGCACCCGAGTCTGTTCCTGAACCTGGGTCACTGGCATCACAAGCAGAAATCCAACCACTGCACCAACGGGCTGGCTCCAATAACTTGATTTTAAAACATATTTTGCATCTTTGAATATGGGCTGTGCAATGATCTGGTGTTTGAATGACACTACCTCTTCTGAAATATAAGAGGGGAACACAACTGAAACCATTATTTTCATCTTCCATCCACCTTTTGCTCCCTCCATTCCACCTGCTGCAAATACTTATTTGAAGGTGTGTGAGCTAGATTTTGAATCTCTGTTCTCTGATGCAAGACAGCCTCCATTTGTTAACATCTCTAATTTTTTTTATTTTATTTATGTCTTTGGTAACAGGGTAGGTGAGCTGATCCAAAGGACTATTTTCAGTCATGACCCGGGCCACACATTGGCAGTCAACAATCAACAACAGTGATACAATATATAGTGATAGTCACAGCAGAAATACAATACATGGTAACATGACAAATGCACACCTCAAACAAGAGGCCAAACACTCTAAATGGAACAGTACATTAGGCAGCAGTGACTGTACAGAGAAGTAACAAAGGTGAAACAACTATGCAAAATGATACACTGATAATACATAGGCAGATGGCACAGTCATCAGCAGCTGCATGTTATGGCATGCAGATCTAGTCTAACAGAGGATATCTAACAGAAGAGTGAAATACTAAGACATTCTAATCGTCAAGCATCACTGAGTGTTAGGAGTTCGTCTCTGACATTTTTTTAATAGCTTTTGTTTTAGCTTTAAGTACTCTGGTTTCCATGGGAATGAGTGAGTCTCACACAGAAGCTTCAGTGTTGCTCTTCACAAGGCTACAGTTGCTTGCACTTTTCCATAGAGAAAGCCAACATGCGTTTGCTGTTATAACCAGCTGGTTATAACAACAAATTATAACTGGCTTTTTCTATGGAACAATCCAAGGCCAGTTATTATAAGAGAAATAAGAATTCCTACATTATCACAACAAAAAAAGATAATGGGATGTATTACATGCAACATTAGTAAGAGAGATAGAGAAGTTATAGTCCCCTTGTATCAGGCACTGGTGTGACCTCATTTGGAGCATTGTGCCCAGTTCTGGGCAGTCCCACATCAAGATAATGAATACAGGAATGCCAAGGTGCAAAATGGCACTACACTGAAATGAGTGCAGTATTGGCAACCTTTCTGTGTGAGGGAAGGGGGTTCACCACCCCTTACCTAATATAACAACTCTGGGGGGTGGACCTCAGGGATGGGAGGGACCATCAGTCACTGATATGCCACTCACTGTAATTTGTGTGCTGTTTTCACTCCCCATTGTTCTGTACTCACTATATTGACGGGCTACCGTTCTGGGCTCCCCACACAAAGGACAGTATAGATTTACTGGACCGCGTGCAAAGGAGGGGAACAAAAAGGGCCAATACTTTATCAGAACTGTCATACAATGAAAGACTGTCAGAATTAAAACTGTTCCCTCTTGAATATGGAAGACTTATGGGTGATCTCTGCTAGGAAGACAGGATTTCAGTAAGGAAGACTTATGGGAATGCTTAGGACTGGTAAGGAAAATGATAGAAAGAGATACTAGACTTCATAGAGTCTAATTAAAAGGAGAATTATATAAGACAAATAAAGGGGGCATGGATACACCAGAGAATAGTGACTCATTGGAATAGCCTCCCTAAGGCATTGGTACAGAGCACCTCTATGGACTCCTTCAAAAATGCACTTGATGAATTTATGGGTAATGAACTAACAATGTATATCCATTGAGAGATGGTAAGTCAATTTGGCTAATGCTTACTGACTTGTGTTGTCATATGACTACTATGAATCCTATTGTAGAGAATCATGTTATCTCTGTGGAGAACAAAAAATTCCTTATCAGTGATCACATAGGATGCAGTACATAGATACATATAATTTGATGGCAGAGGAGGACTGCCTGGACCATCTAGTCTGCACTTTTACCCTATCTACGTACTACCAAAAGTTCACAAATGTCTGGACAAACCTTCAGTTCATGTAGTAATTGCTGGCATGGCTCTTTCACTCACCTCCTTGCACAATATTTTAATACATGCATTCAAGACTTGGTAGTCGAGTTACCGTTGCATGTGATATATACAACTGCCATGTTGGATATCAATCAATCAATCAATTTTATTTGTCTACTGGAGAGCATGTGAGCAAAAATGCCTGATTTCACAAATGTCCAGTGAAGGATGAAAAAAAAAAAAAAACATTGACAAATTGCAATAAAGCAGGATACAAAGCATACAGGCACTAAGAACAGGTTACCAAAATACAGTACAAGGTTGGCTGACAAAAGAGATGCCCCAGTAAACAGCTACATTGGGACAAGTATCAAAATAAACAGAGTAACATTTCCAAATAGGTACTAAACAAAACTAAAGACAGTATTGAAAAACTAATAACAGACCAGATTGGCTACCTATCAGACACACATTGGCTGACTGGTGGCCAGGGGAATAAGGGTCACTGGGATGGGGGAGAAAACAAAGGTAAAAGGATAAGACTAAGGCACCAAATCCAGACAAAGGGACATGGTGGGGAGATGATATAGTGAAGGGAAGAGTAGAAACCCTAGTTCAGGAAGGGGAATCTGGATTGATGCCCAGTGGGTGGGTATGAGACAGGGGATGCAAGAGGAAATGGCACCCAGGTAAAAGTGTGTCAGGAGGGGAGGAAGATGAAGAGAGTGGTAGGAGGAGAAGGAAGGGAGATATGGGAGAGAAGGGTAGAGAGGGATAGGTGGGAAACCCACAGAGGGGGCCATAGAAGGATAGGCAGGTTGAGTCCAGATAAATCTAGTAGTCATATAGGGAGAAGAGAGGAGGAGGAGGAGAGTGAGCAAGGTGAGGAGTAATTGGTAGAGGGGGAGAAGAAAGGGTGGAGGGGAGGGAGAGAGAGAGGGGAGGGAGAGGTAAGGGGAGAAGAGAAGTCTGGTAATTTAGATAGAACAGGGAGGAGGTCAGGTGCAGTCACAGTGAAAAGAACTGAGAATGTGAGCCTGAAATGAGGAGTTAAATGCACTGATAGTAACAGAGGCCTGGATTAAGTGTGGCAGTTTACTATACAACTTAGTGCCGATATGAAAGAATGAGCTCTGGGCCTGCTAGGTTTTGAAAAAAGGGGTGGTAAAAACTATGTTTGAAGAGCCTCTAGTGGGCTGGATGGTGACTGAGAGGGGGAAGAGGGAGATGGCACTTGGAGGGAGCAGTTTGAGGTAAATTTTATGAAGGAAGGAGAGAAGTTAGGCAAACTGGAACCCGAGAGGTAATTAGTGACCCTTGATGTGGAGTCGCTATACATTAATACCCTCCATAAATCATAGAATTTGTCTGCAGATAAGCACTGCTTGGTCTATCCAGTCTGCCCATTTTTCCCTGCCTATACTGTCACCAAAGACTCTAGTGGATCTCTGGCTACCTCTCCCCCTACTTTCCTACCTAGATTTCTTTGTGCAAATCTTGTGCACACTTGAAGCCCGGCACTGTTTTCTACCCCACAACCTCCACTGATAAACTCTTCCATGCATCCACCACTCTTTCAATGAAGAAGTACCTCCTCACATCCCTCCTAAATGTCACCCCTTCCAGGTTCATTGCATGCCTCTTTGTTCGTGTGCACCATCTCCTCTGACAAATGCACCCCTCCTAAGCTTTATTCAGCCCCATGTGGTATTTATAGGTCTGTATCACATCCCTCCTCTTCCTCCTCTCTTCCAGGGTGTACATATTAAGATGCCTCAGTCTTTCCTCATGGGGCTTCCAATGTAGCCCATGCACCATTTTAGTTGCCCCCCAGACAACTTCTAATGTGTATATGTCCTTCCTGAGATGTAGCCTCTAGAACTCGATGCAATACTCCAGGTGGGGTCTCACCAATGATCTATGCAGTACTAACACCACCTCTCTCCTTCTGCTGGTGATATCCCTCACTATGCACCCCAGCATCCTTTTGGCCCTACTTAATGTCTTATCTCACTGCCTTGCCACCTTGAGGTCATCCAATAAGATTACTGTAAGGTCCATATGCTGTTTTCTGACTGTTAATACCTATTTCATCATTTTATTCTCCACCTCTGGGTTTCTGTGCCTTACGTGCATGATTGTGTACTATTTTGCATTGAAACCCAGCTGGTATACCCCGCTATACTCTCTTCATGTTTTCTCAGGTCTCTACATATTCTCTGGACCCCCTATGGAGTGTCTACTATTTTGTAGATTTTGGTGCCATCAACAAAGTGGCATACCTTCCCTTTCAGTTCTTCTGCAGTGTCACTTACAATGACATAAAACAGTTATGGCTACAGCACTAAGCCCAGATGTTTCCTGCTGGTCACTCTTCCCTCCCTCAAGAAAGTGCCATTTACCACCATCCTCTGTTGCCTATCACACAACCAATTTTGCAACTAGTTTATCACCTAGTATCTATCTGCAAACTTCCCAGTTTCATTATGAACCTCCTATGTGGTACAGTATTGAACATCTTGCTGAAGTTTAAGTAAGCCTCATCCACTAACCCACTTTATTTATGTCCCTGGTCATCCAGTCAAAGCAATCAATCAGGTTCATCTGGCATGATCTCCCCCCATGAATCTGTGCTGCCTCTGATCTTGTTAAATGCTTGTTTTAAGATACTCCATGAGCCTTTCCTTTAAAAGCTTCTTTAACAACTTCTCCATCACTGAAGCCAGACTGACTGGCCTGTAGTTGCCAGCCTCCTCCCTGCTGTTACTTTTATGAAATGGGACTACATCTGTCCTCCTCCAGTCCTCTATAACCATACCTATTTCCAGTGACTTGTTGACTAGGCTGTCAGTGATACAGACAATGCCTCCTTGAGTTCCCTGAGCAAACTTTTGTGTACCACATCTGGCTCCATAACTTTATCCACTTTCAGATTCTCAAGTCCTTTCAGGACTCTTTCATTTTTAAATGGACTTGTGTCTGTCTCTCTTCTTCCAGTGTTCATGCTGCTTTTATGTGGTCTGTCTCCCTCCACCTTCACTGTGGAGATTAAACAGAAGTAACTGTTTAGAGTATCAGCTTTTTCCTGATCCTCCTCTGCACAGTTTCTACCTGCTCTTATTAACCTCACATTTCCTCCCCTTGTCTTCCGCTTTTCATTTATGTGCCTAAGAAGCTCGTCCCTCTAGTTACCCCATTGACTATCCTTTCCTCAGTTTGCAGCTTTGCACCCCACACCAGCTTCCCTGCTTCCCTCATTTTTCCTAATACATTTTCCTATTCTCTTCCCCTCTGTGTCTTATTGTACCTCCTGAGCGCTACCCCTTTAGTCTTCATCTTTGCAGCCACTTTGCTTAAGAACCATAGTGGGTGGATTACAATATTTGCAGTTCATTTTTGGCTACAGAATGTGGTACCTCCAGACTAGCTCAAATGTTTCCTGTCTATCTGAGTTTTTTCTTAGATGTAATGCTGTCCTATCAGGTGGTACATTTTACCTTCAACTAACGGGCACTATCATGGGGAAATCATTATTTCAACTGAGTAATGCAACATGTGTCTTGGGCATTGTTAAAGCATTTGCATCTACTCACCAGATAACAATCCTTTGTTCTTCAAAATAAATCTGTGGAAGCACTGGATTGATGATATCCTGATGGTTAGGCAAGGAACAGAACCTAAGCAGCATGAATTTGTTCATTTCCTTCATGGCAGTGATTCTAGTCTGATATTCACAGTTACATCTCATTAGGATGTTGTTAATCTTTTGGATATCTCTATCAGAAAGAATGTGTCATCTCACATTGAAACAGATTTGTTCTGTAAAACTACATAATGGAAAGCATTTTTTTTTATCCAGTAGTTGTCATCCCTCCCACATCATCAGGAACATCCCACAAAGTCAGTTCCTCTGGTTGAAGAGAAACTGTAGTGACAGACAAACGTACATAGTCAGAGGCAGAGGATTCAAAAAATGATTTCACAAATGGGATTACAGTGGCAGTCTGCCTGAAGATGGTAGAAATGACATTCAAAAAATGCCAAGAAAATTTCTTCTTACCTACAAATCAACATTTCTGTGGTTTGTGTGTTCACGTTTTATGTGACGTATTTTTGCTCTACACTTTTATGCTGGGAAACAGTGCACAAAATGGACTTCACATTTCTTCTCCAGTGGTTAATTACATCTGTGAGGAAATATTTTGCAGGTGTCCATGAGGCAACATTAGGATGTTTCATGCCTGGTGGAAGTCCCAGCACCAAGTAAACACCCTTGAATGATCACGCCTACACCAAGTAAACACCCAGGAGTTGCCAAAGGCTAGTCATGCACCAAGCATCCATACAGCACCCCATAAGAAAAAACAACTCATGAAATCACTTAGGAGAAACAATACAAAAGTGATTTAGCACAGATATCCACAGAAATTTAAGGCATTAGTGCAGGATCACAGAGTAGATAGAACACTTAGCAGCACAGTCGAGATTATTTCTTTAATATATATTTTGGTTGCTTCTGAGTTTGCAGTAGACCTGTTTAATTCAGTGGTAGAAAGAGTGAAAAACTCAGACAGGAGGCTTTCTTTGCTAGTTGGTAGAAGTTTAATTTTATTTCAGTGGCACAGCCTATGTAATGATTGAAAAAAATAAATCTGTTTTCCCTTTTTTTTTAAGTTTTGCAGACCTGACTTCAGTGAATGCAACTGAAAAAAAAAATATTATTCTGAGTGACTTTGGCAGCAGGGAATTAAGTCACTGCAGCAGTGTATGCAAAAAGGCAAGCCATGGAAATAGAGTATTATGCCACAGAGAAAGAGCAAGGAAATAGGGTAGAAGCTTACCAGATAGCACTGGCAGTGGCATCTTTATTTATTGGGTTCATACCTTGCATTGAAGTGATGGAGTAATTTAATGATATGTAAAACATTAAAAATAAATCATTTTTATTTAGATGTTTGTATTAGATAAATAACTTTTGGCCTTTTGTAATTAAAATGAGTTAATCTACATTTTTTCTGCCTTACAGTGATCATAATAGAGGCATGTTCGCTTTCTGAGATACTGTATAACTACTGAGTGTCATAATAAAATGAATTAACTATTGGCTTAATTTGTTTCTGCCTTAGTAATAATAAAACAGTACATTATCTCCTAGGAATATGTATTTTTACAATCTGTGGTTAACTTTATCATAATAAAATGATCCAATGATTGCCATATTTGTTCTGCCTAAGTTGTGTGTTGTTGCACTCAGAAATAATATATAGCATAGCATCCTATGAAAACACATACTGCTATTACTACTACTACTGGTGATCATTATAATCAAAGCAGCTAACAATTTGGCTTATATTTTTGGCCTGACTGAACATGAATGCCATATCACACAAATCACATATAACCAAGACATATTTGCCTAGCACTACTATTGTACCTATCTGTACTCACAATAATAAAAGGTGCACATTAATTATTAGTTTCGTTTTCTGCTTCATTGGCTAAGAGATGTATGCCACACAAACAGTATCAAACGGCAATGGATTAATCATATTTTAGAGTTACGTGAGTAAGCTTTGACCTGGTTTGGATTCAGACACTAATCTTTTCCCAAAAGGTTCCTGATTTATTCTTTTTAGCCAAAACATATACATTTTCATTACTGCACAAGAACCAGGATAATGGCAGATCCAGACCGGGACAATTTCAATGCTAAGTTGCCCCTTTTTCCCAATATTAAGCTATTTTTTGTGTCATTAAAGGTTTGGAGTAGCTTGTGTTTATTGATTACACTAATTGCCTAATTGTTAACAAGAATAGCATTCCCAAATTACTTTCAGTAGGTATACAAGGTAATAACAAGTGGCAAAATTGTAAGCCCATTTTGGGACTAAGTCCCACTCCACAGCCACTGATGCAAAAAAAAAAAGAAATATCCACACTGGTGTCTGGTCTTAATTTCTGCATGGGCAGCAGGAGCAGCTGAGGAGGATGTTACACCTGGTCCAATCAGGCATAACCTTTTGGAGCAGTTGTGCCAAAAAAATGGCTGCAAGCTGCAGTAAATTGCAGAGTTGGTTGCAAATGGCTCTGCGATCGAAAATATGGTGCATATGGAAAAATCTTGCAGATCCGCATGATTTTTCTGCATGGGCCTCAAAAATATTTGTCTTTTAAAATCTAGCCCCAGGTCACTGGCATATCCAAAACCAGTCAGTGGATTGAACTAGGTGACATGAGAGACAAGTCACAAATGACTTTAATTTGCAGAGTTGAGCTGACATGATTGGATATCTCCATATATTTCACAATATTTCTAAAGAGGTTCTCCCTGGTGCCCTACAGTAGCACTGCATTCAGATACACAATTCCTTCTGAGATATTTTAGAAATTTCAAGAGATATCTGACTATGTCTTTTGCTGCTTCTGTATATCACACAGTAATTCAGACCCTAAAGAACATCACATCGGAGATCCACCTAGGCTCAAGGAATTTTTATTTACCCTAATGGTACATTTTGTTTCTTTTGCAGCATTAAGCTACATCCCTAAATGATGCTTTGACATAGTTGTTTGCAATTAATTATGACAATTCATTCACGTACATATATACTGTATGGAGAACTGCATCTTTAGACTTTGTTGCTTTCTAACTGCTCTAAAAACATGTGGAGGGAACAGATGTAACAATTGGGGATTATGGTAAAAGACAAAATGACTAATACAGTAAAAGCAGTTTCAAAAGGTAATTACACATTAGCCATGACTGGTTCAGAGTCTATATTTTAATTAATTTCTGTACTCAGTGGCCTCCCAACCACAATAACTACAACATACCTAAAGTTCATAATGTGGTACATGTCCTGAGAGTATTGACAAACATCATTCGCATAGCTGTTTTGTTTCCAATTTTACATTCCCTCCCTCCTCCCACAAGCGCTGCTGCCAACTCATGAGTCTGCAGTGAATCTTGTGTAAAAGAAAATATAAACAAAACAAAAAATACACAGAGGAATTGCACACAGTTGACCAGATCATGCAGCCAGCCTAAATGGTAGGAAACCATGAAAGCAGCAGTTGTTCCAGTGAAAGCATGAAATGCAATGGCTCTTTACAAATGATATACAGTTGATTAGAATCCTTGTATCTGTGCCTGGCAAAATCCCAAACTTGAAATGGAATACCTAATTATGGTTACTAGTTCATTCTTAAAAGATTTTGTTACATTACATTCTTTCCGCTCCTCTTCGGTCTGGTCAACCCATATTCCTGCCAACCCCCCAGCCCTGTCCCTCAACCACGGCAGGACCTCTTCCTTCTTCCCCCATGGTTATGCCTTCTGTGGCAGGTTGGCAGGGACCCCCATATCCCTGACAAGTGAAGATCCGGTGCCCAGCAGGGCTGCTCCTGCTGAGGACGGGGCCTGCAAGGGTCAGCTGTCATCTGACATGCCCGGCTAATTATCCACAATTTTCTGGCTTCCCCAAAGGTGGAGTGTGCCATGTTGTAAATGGCTGTGCTGTGCACGAGTCTGCCCACATCACATCGACCAACTGCTCCACCTCCCCTACATGTTTGAGAGGCTTTGCATGCCATCACCCAGCCACCACTAAGACAGTTATAATTCTTGAATTGAATGGTCAAACTGGACATTTAGCCTCCACTAGCAGGAAAAGATCAGCAGGAGGCCAGCTTAAGGTCATAACTTAAAAACCAGAAGCAGGTTATGCAAAAACAGATGTTACAGGGGTTAGACATGGAACCACAGTGACACCTGCAGGATGAGGTGAAACTGTTGCACCCCAATACCTATATCCCAAAGGAGATGGGTGTGGCTTGGAAATGACCATTCAGATTGTATTTAACTGGACACATTTTGAAAATCAGTGCACTTTTAGCTTGGAGTCTGAAGCCTGATGACTTGGAAGGTCTCAGAGCTGAGAGAACATAAGCTGTTATATGCTTTGGCTGAAGTATATATGGGTCTTGGACTACTCTTAGAGCATGACCTGTGTTTTTGTGGAAAACTGATTTTTCACATGCAAAATGGAAATTCTGATTTTAAGTCAGAATTTTGGGAAATAAAGACTTCCCAAGAACACATCTGGCCTCTAAAAAGGACCTTCAGAGAACTGGCTTTGGTCACAAACTTGCTACAAAATCTGTCATTTAAAGAACTTAACCTACAAGGAGAGTTTTTCTCTAAAAAAGGGGCATTTTATATTTCTGGCCTCTGAAACCTCAAAATAAAATATAGCTTAGAACAACAGTATATAATGTTTTCCTGAAAATCATCCAGTGTTTATTTTTAATATTGTCTGCTTTCTAAAATCGTACAAATTGTGGAATTCACTGTGATTTTTTTTAAAGTGAACTTATTATAACTCTTATCAACACTGCCTGGGGTCTGATTGTGTGATATAATATTTTAACACAAGGGTTTTATAAAGACTGTAAGCCTTGATAACACAGATAGTGACCACTTGGTTATCTTACAAACTACTAATGCAAGAGGCTGCCAGTGGCAGTGGTGGGATTCTAACCCAAACATAGTACAGAGTCAAGGGATGTAACACTACAGTTTCCACACTCCCACTGGGAAAAAGGAAGATTGGTAATGCTTCCTGAACCCTAAAACTGCTCATGAGTTCTGTAAAAAGGGAGACCATCCCTGCAAAAAGGAGGTCCTGCCATGCCCCAGGCTGGGCTTGTGACAGATTTAGCCACCACTAGATGTCAGACTGATGCCAGTCCCTGCATTTTTCCCTAGCTCCCCAGGAAAGAAGAGCTGTCCTCTGGAGTTAGGGCATGATGCCTCAGCCATCCACGCCACTGGGCTGGCTCACTTAAAAGATTTTGTGGCAGCTTCCATCCCAAACCTTCATGCAGAGGAGCATGGTCACAGCCATAGTTATTCATCCTTGTAACCATAAACTTTCTCACTCCAGGATAGTGACCTGAATGACCTATAGTTTTTTTTTACTTATTCCCTGGTGGTCTAGTAGCCCCCCCCCAGCCACCCAACCCAGCAGTTAGTGCCCTACCCTGCTCCCCCCATCCAGAAGGGGAGCAGGTGACCAGCACAGCCCTCTGCTCTCCTTCTTGGCTGGCAGCCCACTGAGATGTCAATGAATGAGCATGTGTGCAGCACACACTCATTCCTTGACATCTCAGTGGGCTCCTGGCCATGCAGGGCTGTGCTGGTCACCTGCTCCTATTTGGGATTGCGTAGAGAGGTGGGACGCAACCTGTCCAGGTGGGGGAGGGGCAGGGGTGGCAGTGGGGCACTATACTACTAGTGAAAAAGAAAACTACATACTGGGGATAGGGAGGGAGGGGGTTCACTAGACAACAAAGAAAAAATAATAATATATATATATATATTTATATATAGGGCTAGGGGTTATATCACTGACTATTGACTGCTACTGGACATGGTCAGGTGATTGGGTGGTGGAAGGGACTGCTAACCACTGGGGCGGGGATTATTAACATGTTGGGTGGGGCAGAACAGGATGAAATTTCATCCCTAACATTTGGAAGTTTTCCCATCTACCACAGGTGAAAGCTCAAAAACTTTCAGGAATGTTGCCAAATTTCACAAAAGTTCTGCTAAGGTAGAAATGGCAACTATTGAACACCTCTGGTAGTGCTGGGTGGAAGGTATGAATTCCCAATTCACAAAAACTTGTGCTAAATTTGATATACTTTTAAACATTTCTAAAATTCTGACTTTGGTGAGCTCTGAATCTGCCAAATTTGTTCTGTGAATTTTTGTTCTGTTCCACAAAATGTTCTGTCTTAACTGTGGAATGACAGTTCTGCAGAATTCAGTTCCTCAGTTTAATATGTGAATCTTCAATCTATACATTAATTCATATCTTCTAAGTCAGAGTTTCACAGAAATTACCAAAGTGCGTTCTGAAATTTTGCAGAAGCAAAATTCCAACTTTCTTGGTAATTCTACTGATAGAATTTTTTTTTATGCAGCATTATCGAGGGGCTTATTTCTGAACTATTGGGGGTAGAATTGGATATCTGATCTTTGTGATTAGGGCACACTGGGCTATTAATACTGCACCAGAAGAACCGAAGCAGGGCTCCATTCTTTCATTCGGTCCTTCCTTGACCCTTCTCTTAAATTTGAAAACCTCCAAAAACCTTAGATTAAGAATAAATGATCTTTTGGACACTAGACTCTATTTTGAGCAGGAATTTGCTCCCACTACTCTTTTATAGAAGATAGCCCTCGCCATTAAAAAAAAAAAAAAACTTTGGAAAAAGGAAAGTTTAAGACAATTGGCATTTCTGGCTAAATTGCACATTTTCCTGAATTTGTAATGGAGGTTTACACCTAAAGTTTAATGGCTGAACTTGTTTTTTTTAACTTTTCTCTAAGAAGAATATTGTTAAAATCTTCCTAAGAGGTACTTTGTTGGCATAACTACTGGTATTAATACCCCTTTATCTTCATTCGAAGGCAGTGAGCTATACTTGCATTACCTTGTATAGCCGCATGTACTCTTTGTGCAGATTTTTAAAGATCAGGGTTATGTTTAGTGTAAGATTGACTGTGTTGAGGTCTACATTGTGACAGATCCAAAAGTATGTAGTACCTGTTGAATAATTTCCTAGTCAGTTTACACACAAACACATACACACACACACACACACATATGCAGCACATGCATGTACGCACTCACACATTTTGCTTTGTGCTAGGTTTGATCCTTTGGCTTGAAGGTGTGTTTCCATAAGCCACACAAAATAGGAAGTACCGTCTTTCTCATGATTTATGGATCCTACATGTTGTTTTATTTTCTGATTAGCATTTACATTTTCACCTGTCTCCACTCACTACAGCAATTACAAGACAAGCTAAAGCAATAGTAGCTGTGCTTCCCTAATGGGATTTCAGTGTAGCATATTGACTCTATAATCCAATGTGTTTTGGTTATAGTTGGGAGCTATTTGCATACCTTTGTTGAAGTTGAAGATGTGGAAATAGTGATACTGCCCTATGTTGTTTCAAGCTGTGTAGTGTATTCGGCCAAGTCAGAGGTCTGCAGCTGGTGCTCAATGCTGCACTTGTCTCCACACTCTGAGTCTTGTCTTGTGGATTTTAGTAAACACAAATGTCAGATATTTCTTAGGCAGCTCAGCACCACAGACACACACACACACACACACACATGGATTTGCATACACATGTGTGTGTGTGTGTGTGTGTGTGTGTGTGTGTGTGTGTGCTAGAGTGGAGGCTTTTGATTTTATGTCTTTTACAGAAACCAGAAAGAAATTGGGAACTATCTGCCTTCTTGACCCATCTATGCATCTTACATATTGTTACTGTTTCTGATTAATATTTAAATTACTTTACCACCTTCCACTGACTCCAGAAATAACAATGCTTCAAGTTTAAGGGGTCCCAGAAAGCTAAAGCTATAGCAGGTGTCCAGCCTTATGAGATTCAGTTTAAAAAGTTGCTTCTGGAATGTCAGGTACTGCCTGAAGTTAGGGGCTGATTCTTCCATTTTTAGATTGCACCCTCTTCTTGAAGTCACAGATGTGGAAATACTGGTGCAACCTTATGTTGCTTAAAGCAGTGCACTGAATTCATAAATGTCAGACACCTGCAGCTTTCCCCCTCATGGAATCCCTTTCTTGTGGATTTTAGCAGAAAAAAAATCAGTTCTATACTATTCAGTTAACCTTCCTCCATCACCACCACCATATAAGCACATGGATTTGTATATACATGAGAGTTTGTTTGGGTTTGAAGGTTTTTATTGTATGGGAGTTTATAAAAACCATGCCAGTTTAAAAATGTATGCCTGGAGGGTGACGTGATGGTGGCCTGATGAGCAGAAGCAAGCTCCCGTTGCTCTGTGCCTCTTCCACTGATTCCTACAGATAATCCATCAAATCAGAAAAAAAAGAAGACCTTCTGGTGATGACAGCTACTTGGAAAATGGAGGTCTACATGAGAAAAGCACCTCTGCAGCATTCTCCTTTGCCAACACCCAAAAAGGACAAGGTCCCAAAGTAGCCTAAACAGCAGGCCGCAAGCAGCACTAAAACCTTGCCTGGGAGCAAGGCTTTCTCAGAAGAGAGATTTTTTTTAAATCATGCAACCGATGCTGGACTCGATTGCCAGTATTTCGGATGAGCTGCATCAAATCAGATCCTCAGTGGAGAGTTTAACAACCAGAGTGGGGGATTCAGAAGCAAGATTGATCTCCCTGGAAAAAAATAAAAATAAACCTGAGATGGAGTGTACGAATGTCTCACGGAGAATAAAAAAGTTGGAGGAAATAATAGAAGATTTGGAAGGGAGAAGCAGACGGAACAATCTTCTAATTATTGGGATCCCAGAAAAGAGGAAGGCAGCTCCCCCATACTTTTCAGGCAGAAGTTTTGTGAAAAAATAGCAGGGCCCTCCTCAAATGACACCACATATGTGATAGAAAGAGCACACAGGTCGCTTCGCCCACCACCACCACCTGGCTCATTGCCTCGACCTATCATATTTAAACTGCTTAATTTTCTTGATAAGCAGCATATTTTAGTGAAAGTCAAAGCTTTACAGGAGGTGCAATGGGAAGGCCAAACTGTATGTATACCACAGGATTTGCCCCAGTCTGTTTGAGTGAAGAGGCAAGAGTTTGATCCACTTGTCCTGAAGTCGATTGCTTTTGGGAAACAGTTCAGAGTTAAGTACCTGGCAGTGCTTCAGGTTAAGCAAGGGGACAAATGGCTAACTTTTGAAATGCAGGAACAGGCTTCCCAAGAGGTCAAAGAGCTTCTCCCTGACCTTCTCAAGTGAATCTGCTTGGGTGGTAAAATGATGCTAAATATGGATAATCTATGAGTACAAGACTACTTTGGATTTGTTTAAGCAACTAACTTCTGGCTTTGATTTGGAACCTAATGATCTGGGAGAGAAGGAGTGCTACGAATGCTATAGCTACTGTGAACTATCCTGGGACTAGCTTGTCTTGCCTTTCCCAACCAGCATAAAACTGCATGTGAGTTACTTGAATATGGGCACTGAATGAAACCTTGGATGGGAACTGAACACTGACAAGCCCACATTTGTCACAGCAGGAGGGACATTATTATTATGTTTTATATAATTGGGGGTGACTTTCCTTTAATGAATACCTGCTGCAGATCATCTTTTTATATCTTTGATACTTTCTTTTGATACTTTCTGATCTTTATACTAGTGACACCGCTGTGATTTTAGCAGAGAGTTTTATCCCCATCTGATACTAGCCCCTGGAACAGTACTTAACCTTGGGGCATGTTCAAGGACTCGTGTTGTTTGATACCAGGTTATGAAGGCACATAACTTTCTCAGAAATGCAATTCTCCACCAACACATGGAGACAATATTGCAAATTTATTTTGGGCTTGGATTTTGACATAACTTCCATAAAGGCTTACTGTTCAAGGACATTGGACACTAGAAGGTTGCATAACTAGATGCGAGAGGGGGGGAATGGGGGGTCTGATGACAGACCTGCTTTATAACATCACTTGGTGGTATATCTGTGCCAGTACAGTTAGTTGAACTGGGGGTAGTTATTGTAAGCAATGGGAGAGTTTCATGTTTTGTTAACTGTGGAGGGTGGGGGTGACTATTGGGATGGGATTATTGTTATATGTTGTGGTTGTTTTGGGGCTGGGGGGATGGTGGTCCCAAATGTTTGTGTTCTCAGATTTCCAGTGGGGGACGGACAAGAATGGGACATACTCTATATATGCTTATATCTTGATTTCAGGTTCTCACTTCCAGTCTGTAAATGGCTGGACCATATAACATATTGAGCTGGAATGTAAAGGGGGCCTGTGACAGATGCAAATGGCAAGTGATTCTGAAACATCTCTCACATCTCAAAGTAGGGATTGCCTGTTTGCAAGAAAGGGAATTGTTATCTGTGCAATTAACTAAGTGTAGAAAGATTTGTAAAGTAGGGGGAGTGGCTTAGCTAGAAGGAAGCCAGGTTAAAGCAATATTTAAACACTGACCTAGATAGCTTCTGCCAGAGAACAGGCAGAGAGTACGAGGAGGAAGGAGCTGCTGGTATAAATAAACTTTCTCTACTGGGACTATATTGCACTCCTTCCCTCCCCTCCACCCCCCCCACTCTAAACCAATTCTACATTTATAGGCACAGGATTTGACTGACAACAGGAACTTCCTGTTTGGGAGCAGGAAGTGAGTGGTCACAGAGCCACCAAAGACTCACCATCCTAGAAGGATAAGAGTAGCTCTCTGCCCCCCCCCAGCTGCTGGAGGTCTGACTCTGAGCAAGTAAGGAGACTACTGAGAAATATTTGACTTCGTGTCTCAGAACAGGAAGATCAGAAGCTTAAAGGGCACAGAGACAGTAAGTAAGTAGGGAGGAAAAAAAATAAATAAACAAGCAGAGGAAAGAGTAAGTATTCCAAACAACAGTTAGGGGGCCAGAAATAAGGCATGATGGGAGTGGTGCAGTGCAGTGGCTGTGGAGCAGCAGTCTTCCAGTAGACGTTCTGGAGGATGCAGTGTTTTCCCATCTGCAGGCACCTCTCTGGGCTGAGGGAGGAGGTTTCTCATCTCCAGGCTGAGTTGGTCAGAATTTGTGGGACCTCCTCTCCCACCCAGGGACCACCAGGGCCACTGCTGTTGCCTCAAAGGTTGCCAAGAAGAAGGAGTGGTTGGACCACAGTGGACTCAGGGAGTGTGAGAGTGGTGGAACAGAGATGCATCCCTCCAGTTGTACCTCTCCACAATTCATATGCCATTCTGGCAAAGTGTGGTTCATCTATGGAGGCACCCACAGGGGGAGACCAAGGAGGATGCTGGGAACTTCCACAAAGAGACCCACAGGAGGTTGGCATGAGGCCCCACAGGGGAAGGAAACGACTCCTGGTGGGGGACTTCATTGTTAGGAAGGTAGAACTGGGGGGGAGGAAGGGGAGAGGGAGGTAAGGTGCCTGCCTGTGCCATGGCTTGGAGGGACAGGGAGCGAATCTTCAGGAACGCTGGAGCAGCTGCACAGGAGAGGGAGCTGGATGTCATTGACCACCTAGGGACAAATGACCTGGCTAAGAAAGGGATCAGAGCAGTGCAGGAAGCATTTGTGGAGTTGGGGAGGGGCCTTAGACAAATAGCATGCATGGTAACCTTCTCGGAGGTGCTGCCTGTCAATGGCACGGGTGAGACTAGGGTGCTCCACACCATGGGATTCAATCAGTGGTTGAAAAACTGATGCAGAGCTCAGGAATTTGGCTTCATTGGGGACTTGGAATCCACCTGAAGGGATGCAGGCCTATACTGACATGATGTTCTGCATCTGTCCAGGAGGGGAACAAGGATCCTAGGTGATAGGTTTAAATGCTTCATTGGCAAGCATTTAAACTAGCCAATGGGGGGAGGCACTGGAGAGGAGCAGGGAAATCCTAGCCCCCAAAAAATCAGGGTAATAAGAGAGAAAAACACTAAGATAGAGATGTCGATAGGTAGAAGGGCAGGGGTAAATGGAGAAAATGACAAACACAATAAGGACAGGGATGGGGTAAAAAGGGGTAAGGCCATCAAGAAATGGAGGGTAATGAATACCAACACCCATAGTCTGGGAAACAAGCTCCTTGAATTAGTGGCCTTGATGGAAGAGGAATGCCTGAATATTGTAGCAGTCACAGAAACACGGTACACAGAGAACTATGACTGGGATGTTAACATACCAAGGTACACAACCTACAGGAGAGACAAGGAGGGGAGAAGAGGAGGTGGAGTAGCTCTCTATTTAAGGGAAAGAATAAGAGCAACTGAACAAAAGAGTAAACTGGGAGGAGAGGAGGCACTGTGAGGCACCTTAAAGACTGAAAATGGCACCACAACCTGTACAGGGGTTGTACACAGACCCCCATGTCAGGGGGAGGGAGTAGACAAGTATATGATAGAAGGCATCCTTAGGATGGCAGAGAAAGAGGAGATATTGTTGATGGGGGACCTTAATATGCCAGATGTTAACTGGAGCACCTTTGCTGCAGCCACTTCCAAAAGCAGGGCCATTCTCGATGCCCTTCAGGTGGCATGTCTTAGACAGCTAGTTTTGGAACCCACTCATGAGGGAGCAATCTTAGACCTAATACTCTCAAATGGGGACAGTGAGAGTATCTCAAATCTAGAAGTGGGTAGCCATCTGGGAAGAAGTGACCACCAAAGTGTGGTTCATGATAAACTCAGCTACAGAGTCAAGCCATACAAAAGTGAGGGTTCTGGACTTCAGGAGAGCTGACTTCGGCAAGATGGGAGAGTGCCTTAGAAAAGCACTGGCAAACAGGCTAGAAGGAGGGGTGGAGCAACAATGAGGAAACATCAAAACTGCTACCACAGAGACAACAAGCCTTTGTGTGAAGCAAATAAACAATTCCAAATGAAAGAAAAAGCCACTATGGTTCTCAAAAGAGGTGGCAGTGAAGGTTAGGGAGAAGGTTAGCATTTAGGAAGTATAAGGAAACACAGAAGGAGCAGGACAGAGAACTGTACCAGTTAAGGCAGAAGGAAGCAGGGAGGGTAGTCATAATAGAAAAGGCCAAAACTGAGGAAATGATAGCCAACTTGGTTAAGAAGAGGGTTACAATCTTGTATAGGTATATCAGGGGGCATAGAAAGACAAATGGAGGGGTAGTGAGGCTGAATAGAATAGACAGTGGATGAGCAGAGAGGGACAGTGAAAAAGCAGGGATACTGAACGAATACTTCTGCTCAGTATTCACAAAACAGGAGTAGGGGGAGATGCCTAATCCAATTAACAGAAGCCCTCTGGATAGGAGGGTTGATCCCAGTCCTTTCACAGAAGAAAGGGTTCTGAAAGAACTCCTAAAACTGAAGGTGGACAAAGCAATGGGGCCTGATGGAATTCACCCCAGAATTCTAAAAGAATTAAGGAGAGAACTAGTGACACTACTGACTACCCTTTTTAACAAATCATGGGAGGATGGTGTGGTACCTGAGGACTGAAGGAAGGTGGATGTGATTCCCTGTCACAAAAGTGGGAGAAAGACAGAGGCAGGAAACTACAGACCTGTCATTTTGACCTCCGTGGTAGGGGAAAGTGATGGAATTACTTCTGAAGGGAAGAATTTTTGAGTACCTAGAGGCCAGAGGGGCACAGGACCCAAGGCAGCATGCGTTCACAGCGCAAAGGTCATGTCAGATGAATCTAATTGATTTCTTTGACTGGGTGACTAAAGTAATAGACCAGGGAGGAGCTGTGGACATGGCCTACCTAGACATTAGCAAGGCATTTGACACAGTCCCACACAAAAGAGTAATAGTCAAATTAACCAGCCTGGGAGTGGGTCACAGGGTGGTAGCCTGGCTAAAACACTGGCTGGACAGCAGGACACAGAAGGTAATTGTAAATGGAGTCCACGCTGAAGAAAGAGGGGTTACTAGCAGGGTACCGCAGGGTTCAGTACTGGGTCCAGTCCTTTTTAATGTCTTTATAAGTGACATTGCAGAGGGACTGGAAGGAAAAGTATGCCTCTCTGCAGATGACACAAAGATCTGCAACAGTGTTGATACACAAGGAGGTGTGGAAATGATGAGGATGGACTTGGCAAGGTTGCAGGAATGGTCAGAAGCATGGCAGCTTGGATTCAATGCAAAGAAGTGCAAAAAATGTACCTGGGAAACAAAAACACAGGGAAGCTTACACTATGGGGAGAGAGGTAGTAACAACATCAAAAATGGAAAAGGACCTGGGGTTAATCATATCAGATGGCCTTAATGTTAGCAAGCAATGTGAGAAGGCAGTATCAAGGGCTGGAGGGATACTGGGATGTATAGGGAGAGGCATCACCAGCAGAAAACAAGAAGTTGTTATCCCTCTGTACAAACAGTTGGTGAGACCCAATCTGGAGTATTGTGTCCAGTTCTGGAGACCCCAACTCTGCAAGGACATAGACAGAATGGAGGCAGTCCAGAGGAGGGCAACTAAAATAGTGCAGGGTCTGCAAAAGAAGCCATATGAGGAGAGACTAAAGGAGCTTGATATGTATACCCTTGAGGAAAGGAGGGAGGGGGGACATGATAGAAACATTTAAGTACCTCAGTGTAATCAACAAATTCCAAGAGGGTAGGATCTTTCAGAAAAAGAGATGTGCAAGAACAAGGGGACACAATTTGAAGATAAGGGGGGACAGCTCAGGAGCAATGTGAGGAAGTGTTTTTTCACAGAGATGGTGGACACATGGAACATCCTTCCTGAGGAGGTTGTGGGGTCTAAATCAGTGGGAGAATTCAAGAAATGCAGGCGACAGACATAAGGAAATTTTTGTGGGGGGTAGGAAGAAATAGGCTGTTGGTTAAAAAGGATCTGCAGCTTATCCTGTAGGTAGGGAAATGGGTAGACTAGGTGGGCCAAGCAGTCCTTATCTGCCATCAAAGTCTATGTTTCTATGTTTCACACCTTCAGAGGGAGGATACGTCTTTATTTTGTAAAGACTGGGTAGGGCAGGCTATCAGTGCAGGTATCTCCATGAGTAGAGGGAGGTGACTATTCTGATTGGTAAGAATGTTTTCTTTAAATTGAAGCAGGAAATATGGGATATCAGTTGGTCCATGGAGCATTAACTTCTCACCAAATCTTATTGGGTTCAATATATGGCCAAATGTGGACTAGCCCCCACTTTTTTGCCCATCTCTCGGGCCTTTTGACTGCTCACCCACCCAAGAACACATTGTTAGGAGGTGATTGGAATATTACTCCTCAGCTACAACTCGATAGATCAGACTCCAGGAGATGTGGCCTGTCCCCAGCTCAAAGACCACTGAAAGATCTCATGCTTGGGGCAAGCCTAGTCGATATCTGGAGAATCCTGAATCCAGCTGAGAGGCAATACTCTTTTTTCCCTTCCCCACACCGAACCTTCTCTAGAATTGCTTACTTTTTAGTGAGCTCTTTTGCCATATTGCGAGTTCTAGATGCGATCATTCATGTACGTGTCATATCGGATCACTCACTTATTTCCGTTACCTGTTTACTAGGTCCAGGAGTTAGAAGACACTTCCCGTGGTGCATGAATAATCAGCTACTTCAAATACCAGTCACTCTGGAACTTGTCAAGGATTTTGTCTCGCACTTCCTAGAAAATAATATAGGGTCCTTTCCTAAAATAGATGTGGTTTGGGCATCTTTAAAATGTGCATTAAGTGGGGAGTGTATATATCTGTTCACTATCAGAGCTCACCAATTTCAGGCCCAAATGGACGATTTGCTTGGCTCCATCAAACCGGTTGAGAGGGTTATTAGTTCTTATTCATTGGGGCAAGACTGGTTTAAATTACATAACTTGCAAGCCCAATTTTCAGACCTTATGTCTTGGAAAGCTGAGCTTTCTCTTAAAAGAACTAAGCTTAAATATCTTGAGACTGGAGAAAGAGCTGGAAAGCTCCTGGCTATCTGAATTAAGCAAACGGAGACTACTCGGTTTATCTCTGGTCTATGTTTTACTAAAAATGGCCCTGTTATTACAGACTCTAGGGGAATTGCTGAGGGACTAGGGAAATATTATCAGAATCTCTACGCAGTGCAAGAGGAAGAGGTACCCTCAGAGGAAGAAATTCTAAACTATATTGATCTTGCTGAGCTCCTCTGTCTGTCCCTTCCTGAGACTGCCTCTTTGGGCTCCCGCATTCAACTTTGGGAAGTCGAGCATGCCATTAAACAGCTCCCCTTAGATAAGTCTTTGGGGCAGGGTGGCTTTCTGAGTAACTTATACAAATCTTGTGTGCCAGAGTTTGCCCTTCTACTGACAGATGTGTTTAACTTCTGGTATGAAAATGGGCTATCTGAACATATATTTTTAGGAGCCCTTATTACAGTCATCCCTAAACAGGGTAAGGATTTGCATTACCCAGAGAATTACTGCCCCATCTTCCTGCTCAATACCGACGTCAAAATATTAGCTAAAGTGTTGGCTAATAGGCTGGGGCCCTTTATGGGTAGACTCATCAGTAGGGAGCAGGTAGGTTTTATGACAGGTAGGTCTTCTAGTGACCATATGCCAAATTGTTACATCTCCTCCCACTGGTTAGGAACTCAGACATTCTGGCTGTATTAATATCCTTAGATGTCGAGAAGGCCTTTGACCGAGTTTCCTGGGATTTCCTTTTCACTTCCCTAGAGCGTTTTGGACTACTGGAAGAGTTCATTAAGTGGTCTGGGTGTTATATACTTCTCCCTTTTCCCATGTCTGGTGCAATGGTGTACTCTCGGATCACTTCCATTGTGCTGTGGCACCAGGCATGGCTGCCCACTATCCCAGCTCCTTTTTAACATATATCTAGAAACCCTTATCTGAAGGTTAGTCTCCACTCCACGTCTCAGAGGTATTGAGGTTGGGGTGCAGTGACATCTTTTATCGGCATATGCTGATGATGTACTATTGCATCTGGAAGAACCTGTGGTGGGTATCCCAGCTTTGTTGGAGGAAATCGACCTCTTCTCCAAAGTTTCTTTTTACAAACTTAATCTGTCAAAATCCAGAATCTACACAATGAACAGCAGGATTACACAAGGTGAAATAGAGGAATTTGGTCTGGTATGGGAGTCAAAGACCTTGACATATTTGGGTATCGAAGTAGCTAAGCAGACCTTGACAGGTGGGGAGCTCTTACTATTTCACTCTGGGGGAGGATTAGCACAGTTAAGATGAATGTGCTCCCTAGAATCCTTTATCCCATGGATATGCTAGGGCTTTTCCTTCCTAAATCCTGGTTTGTTAACCTACAAAAATTGTTACATTCTTACTTATGGAAAGGGAAAGGAGTTAGACAAGCATACCTGAAGCTCACAGTGCCAAAGTTACAGGGTAGCCTCTCCCTCCCCTAATTCTTTACTTAATATAGTGCACACCACATGATTAAGTTGAGAAAATGGATCTGCATTCCAGATTCATTAGGTCCAGGATCATATTCACTTCACTGGTTGGGTATAGAGGATTACCTGGCCTCTAAGAACATTTGTACTCTACCGTCTTTGGTTTACTCCTCCCCAAAATGTATCTCTAAGTCCCTAAAGGATATTCCAATGGGATGGTCTCTCAGGGTACTCCATCAGGTGCAGAAACACCTAATACTTGATTGGCATAACTCCCTTGAGCAACCGATAGTGAGCAACCTTCACTTTAAAATTGGGAACAGGCCTATTTCTTCTTCATACTAGGTTCCTTTAAATGAAGCCAAACTCCAGGACGTAGCCCCTAACAGGGAAAGTCTTCCCTTCCCTTCCCTCAATTTCAGCAGAGATTTAATACTCATGAGAGACACTTTTTTAAATATTGGCAAGTTAAGCAGACTTTGGCCTCCTTCATGGGGAATTTTTTGGGGGTTTACTCCACTGAAAATGGAACTGTCTTCCCATTTTTAGGTGGCCGAGCAGTCGCATTTGGTCTCCAGGGTATATTAAGTGCTACCATCCTTGGACTCCCATTTGCCCCAAGGTATATGCTATTACTTGACCCAAAAGCTATCCATTGCAGCAGATGCTTGCATCTGGAAACAGGTCTGGTGTAACACCTATAGATTCATTAAGCAGGACAGGCTTCATTTAATAGAATTTAATGTCATGCATAATTTATATTTCACCCCAGAGAGGTTGCATAAAATGGGGAGGCTCCCCTCCTCTCAATGCCAACGATGTCTAGAAACAGATGGAGACATATACCACATGCTATGGTCATGTCTGAAGGTTTGCACATTTTGGCAAGCCATCAGAAGGTCCTTATATCCAATGCTGGGACTTGAATTATTGTTTTTATCTGAGGTCTGCCTGCTTAATAGTTATCCCCGTGGAACCCTTAAAACATGAAAGACACATATGGCCTTGATATCTGCTGTGGCCAAGTTAATAATTATGAGACATTGGAAGAAAGAACCCTTGCCATCTGTGCTGGAATGGCATAGGGAAGCTCTATTGGCTCTCCAACTGGAACAACATATTGCGTCAATGACCAATAGGCTCCAAGCTTATCAAAACAAGTGGGGTCCCTTGGATGCTTTGCTTACTGCCTAGAAACCCTAGGGATCTAGTCTGCCCACTTATCAATTATGTTTTGTTTAGGATATTGGGACACTATATTTGGCACAAGGGTGGATTTTTTTTGGGGGTGGGGGGGGGGTTAGTGGGGTTACTATTTAGGTTGATGTTAAATGATTTTTTTCTCTTTTATTTGTGTTTCAAAAATCTGATGAAAACAGACTCATTATTATGTATTCTAGCCTTATAATGTAACCTCAACTGCTTCCTCTGTGGTTCCTAATGTTTAAATAATTTTGAATAAAATATATTGAATGATAAAAAAAAAATAAAAAATATCTGCCTTCTTGAACAATTTCTGTATCTTACATGTTTATCTTCCATCTGAACATCATTTAAATTTCTTTGCATCTCTCCATTCACTACATCAATAACACAACCTCAAGTGTTTGGGCTCCCAGCAAGCTAAAGCAACGGTAGCTGCCCATCCTTATAGTATTCAGCTTGAAATGCTGATTCTAGGATATGAGGTGTTAGATTTAGTTAGGGCCTTCATTCAACGCTTCCTGATATCACCTCTTTTTGAAGCTGTATGTCTGTAGATAGTGCTGCAGCTCTATAATGTCTCAAGTCGTACAGAATATTTGGCCTGGTCAGACACTTACTGTACAGCTGGTACAGATTGCTGCAGCATGTCCCCTCACTTAGCCACTCTTCATTTGAGGTTTTTGACTGTATGTGTATTTACAGAAACACAGATTGGAAGGTATCTGGCATTTTATTCATTCATACATTCTGCATATTTTTCCTCTTTCTGATCAGCACTTAAATTACTTCACCTCCTTCCACTCACTATGATAACACAAGGACTTCAAATATACCTGCTGTTAGCTTATAAGCAAGTTATTAACACAGGGTAGCCTAACTGAGATGCCATATCGAATCTTCAAGGGGGGGGCTGTTGCTTCTGTCTATTGCAGTTTGATGTCTCTCAGCACTATTGATACTATTACATATAATTCTGCTAGATGCTCCAGGGCTGATGTTGTTATGAAAATTGCTTGTCTGAAAATATTTGATTCACTTCACTTGACATTAGAAATGTCAATGTTGCCCCTCCCCCTTGATACCATCTTTTGAAATTAAAGCATCCTGTTCTTGATCCTCTCACACAGCTAATAACAACATTGAGTTATGAAAGGATCTTTGAATTATCCCTCCTGTAATAGCTTTAATAAATTTAGTGTATACAGCACATGAGGCACCTTAATTCTCCTTCAATGACAAACCACACTTCTGTTATAGCATTTTTGAAATTAGATGCCCTCGGTGTGGCACTTGGCTGGAAGAAACCCTAACCCCATTTTTAGATCTTCCTCCATTTTTCCCTTGCTGCATTTTCCTAATCACCATTATTGTAGCACTGTCTTCCTGTTTTGAAATGTTGGACATGTAACTTCTATTTTGTTAAAAATTACTAGTAATACTTTCTGATTACAGGGATGAATTATTTTATGTATTTCTTATAGCATACTCTCTCTGAACTTGGCACTCTATTAGTGTGTATATATATATATACACAGCCATATATATGTATATATTGTGTGTGTGTGTGTGTGTGCGTGTGTGTGTGTGTGTATATATATATATATATCATTGCAAAAAAACATTGTTAATATATCAGTTAGGATTGATGTGACAAAAGTGACAAATGACAAAAGTTTGGAAATTTGATGTTATGGTTACCCCCACCCCCCCCCATCCTCCTCACACCAACAAGATGTCAGGGTGTACCATGAGGTTGTCAGGTCCAACTCTCACCCCATTCCTGTGTAAGCAAGCTGACATGAAACAGTATAGAAGAATGGGGTGAGAGTTAGGACTGATGACCCCATGGCACACCCTGATGTCAGCTGGTGTGTGGAGGATGGAGGAGTGGGGGTGTAGGAAACCCTAACATAAAATGTCCAAACTTTTATCACTGTGACATCAACCCTAACTGATGCATTAATGAAGTTTTTTGCAATGAATTTCCTTACTTTTTAAAAAAGTGTAACATAACTAGTAAATGGTATGTGTTTGTGGGAGTGCGAGGCCCCCACCAAACTGCCCATTTGTGCATAATGATATGCGTCTGTGGGAGCTTGAGCTCTCCAGGCCCTGTGCTGCCATTAACACATAACAACAGAGCTATACAGTAGCTCTACAGGCCTGAAAAGGAACCCTTATAACACTAATTTTCCAATATCCCACCACCCCAACCCTATAGGCATCAACAAGCATTGGGGCATGCCACGGGGTTATCAGGGACAACTCTCACCCCATTCCATGTGTAAACAAGCTGACTCACTACAGTGTAGGAGAATGGGGTGAGACTTAGGTCTGAGGACCCCATAGCATTCCCCAATGCCTGTTGGTGCCTGTAGGGTGGGGGGTTGGAGATGGGGTGGAGTGGTAGAGGTGGTTACTCTTACATCAAAGTTCCAAACTTTTGTCACTGTGACATCAAACCTAACTGAAGCATTAACAGAGTTTTTCAATGAATTTCCTTTTTGAGAAAGTGTAATGTAAGTGGTTAGTGGTGGTAGTTAGGAGCACAGGCTCCGGCCCTGTGTCTCATTCATGTTGCCCATTTTTGCATAATAGTTTGCGTATGTGGGAGCCTGGGCTCTCCGGGCCCTGCAGTCCCACTTAAACTTAAATACATAGCCATACAGAAGCCCCATAGTACTGTAAAGTAACCCTTGTAATACTTATTTGGCAATATCTCAGTAACTGTAAAAGCTATGAAAAAAATTCCACTGCAGGTGTAATCTAAGAGTTTCAAAACTTCCTTACATGCTTAGTCCTAAGCTGCTGTTAGCAAAAAATCCATATCTCAAATCATTTTTGAGATACAGCGCTGAAAGGCCTGGTGGGTGCCGCAGTGTTATCCTACAGGGACACTTTTCAACTTCAGAATGCTGTGACCATGGACCTGTTGAATGGTTTGGGACCAAACCACTAAAAGGTACATCTGTGGCACCAGGGCTTGCCACTCTGAAAATTTCAGCTCAAAAGCACAATTCACCCTGGCACAATGAAGTGACAAAGAAGACAACACATGGGACAATGTTATGGAGTTTTGTTTTCACGCAAACAAAAATGCATTCACGACAATAAAAATGTTTTTGTGATTCCCTATACCTTATAATGGAATGTTTTCATGCACAAAAACATTTTGTTGCGTGCACTTATCAATTTTCCCATAGGCTACAATGGGATGTGAAAAACGTGCATAACTTTTGAATGGATTCATATTTCTTCACCAGATCTTCAAAATGCACCAATTCAACCCAGGCCACACATAGACAGGCAAATTCAAATCCACTAAGATTCATTCTTCAGTCCATTATGCCTGACCAAAAAATGTGCAAAAGTTGACTACTTTGCACATTTTGGATACTCTAAGGTTCCACAACCATACAACTGAGTAGAACAAAACTTTACAGATCCAGTGGTCTTTGCTTGGACACCATGCAGGCAGAATTTCAGGCAAATCAGACAAACAGTTGCACAGTTATTAAAGTGCAAACTTTGGTGTTTAGCATTAAAGTGGCTCTCCAACCCTAACTATACTGTCCATACCGGGCCAGTATAATATATATATATATATATATATATATATATATATATATATATAATCTATCTATATCTATATATATATAGATAGATATATATATATATAATCTATCTATATCTATCTATATCTATATCTATATCTATATATATATATATATATATATATATATATATATCTATATATCTATATCTATATATATATATATATATATACATATATATATATATATATATATATATATATATATATGATTACAGTTTGTGGCACCTCTATCTCTGATAGGTCTGCCATCTGTGAGCACCTCAACAACCACTTTGCCACTGCTGGTCTAGCCTTGGATATCTCTCCAGCCTGTAATCTCTGCTCACAACTTGGCATCCAGGTTCAAGGAGCACCTGCCCGAGACTTTACGTTCTTTCTGCAGCCAGTATCCCTGAAGGAGGTTGAAGACCTTCTTCTACAGCTGGACACTAGTAAGAGTGCTGGAGCTTACTTCATTGATCCGTTCTACCTGAAAATCGGTTACCAGATCTTGGCTGTGCCTCTTACACATCTTTTTAATCTATCTCTTTCACAGGGTAACTGTCCTCCCTTATGGAAAACCACCCATGAGATTCCCCTGTTTGGTTCTATGTCATAATGGCAAAAGGCTAAAAGCGATCGCCGTTATAAACAAGTCAAAGTGCCGAAAACTTTTGTTCAGCACTCTGACACCCTGCACACAGCAAAATGGTGCTGGGGGCTTAGTTTTTTAATGTTTTCTGTGGGGGGCTGTGCCTTCTGCATCCCCTACTAAAGGATTCTCAACTCCAGGGGAGTGCATGTCGGGGGTGGGGTGAAAACATTTAAAAAAAAAAGGTTCGGGCTGGGTACAACAAAAATACACCAGCGCCCGGACCCGAACCCAGTACCCTGCGGACAGACACCAAAAACCAACCCAGCACACCACAGGGTCAGCTCAGCAACCCACTGCAGCACCACCCCTCACGTCACCTCCACTCCTCACTGAATGTGCCCACCCCCATGCACATCTATGTATAGCGACATCCTGTTGCTATACTCAACCACCTCCTATCCAGCCACCCTACTGTCCTGTGGCCGTTCCTGTAATGTGCTTGGGAAGGGGTCACCATTATTGTAGGTTCCCTTCCCCAATGCCAATATCAGGGGATACCTCCTGTTCAAATCTGAAGACCATACTGACCTCAATAACTATAGGTCAATCTTGCTACTCCCATTCTATCCAATCTGCTAGAAAAAATCGTAATTAATCAGCTCAGAAACTACTTAGAATTGTCTAACCTGCTTAACCCCCTACAATCAGGATTTAGATGATGACACAGCACCATTTCGGCACTTGCTAAAGTGTCTAATGACTGGCAGTGCGAATTGGATGCTAAGAAATTTGTTTGTGCAGTATTTTTAGACCTGAGCAAGGCCTTTGATATTGTTGACCACGATCTGCACATTACAGCCCTCCAGAATGTTGATCTGGACCAACCGTCATTGAAATGGTTCTCTAATTATCTTGCAGGTAGGTTTCAGCAGGTTATGGCAGTAGGGGAATATTCACCTTTAAAACCTCTATTGAGAGGTGTACTGCAGGGCTCTGTTTTAGGACCATTGCTTTTCGAGATCTACATTAACAGAATCGATGTCAATATCAAAGCTGCTAGCATTCACCTCTTCACAAACAACACTACTTTATGTCAGCGACCGTCTCCTGAAGCAGCATGTAGTGACCTACAACATGACTTTAACCAGCTCCAGCTCCAGCTTCTAAACATGAAACTGCTCTTAAATGCCGAAAAAACTAAGGCAATGTAACTTTCTTCCTGTATCCACGCAGCCGCTCCTATTGTGGCACCCCAGATCATAACACTACTTGGCGAACCATTGGAATATTTAACAAAGTTCAAATACCTGGGAGTCTGGATTGACCATAGGATGTCTTTCCTAGACCACATAGAAGAACTGATAAAAAAGCTCAGACAGAGACTTTGTCTCTTTTCTTGGATTAACCATTTCCTTTAAAAGGAGGCAAAGGTGAGGCTGGTCCAAACCACCTTTGGGCTGGCAGTATAGCCTAGAGGTTAGATTAATGATCTGCGAATGAGCTTGGTACATTCAGCTGATTCTCATAACCTCCACTTGCATACTGTGTGTGACTCTGAGCAAGTCACTTAACCTCCCAGTGCTCCCAGGTTGCCCCTAAAAACAGGAATTTGTGCCTAGTGGACCTTACCCGGTTACCAAAGACTAAAATAAAAAATAAAAAAAAATAAAAACCTTCCTTTCCCTTCTAGATTATGTGGATTTTCTCTGCAATCAGGGCCCTGCTGCAGCACTCACAAAGCTGGACACGATCTACCATAGAGCCTTAAGGTTTATCCTGATCTTCCTTACTCAACACATCACTGTTCCTTATATTCAGCTGTGGGATGGTCATCTCTTATGCACAGGTATCGCAGAAATGCAGCACTCTGGCCATTTAGAGCCATCACCAAGAAACTACCTCAATATTTTTCTGATTGTCTGCCACTAAGCACGATAGACAAGCATGTATTGAGAAGTACCTCCTAAATTTCTCTGACTGTACCCAAAGTCAAATCGCGATTTGATAGGGTTGAAATAAGTTATATGCTACCTCTATTGTGGAACAAGCTGCAAAAAACATTGAAATTGGTCCACCCTACTACACTGGCAGCTTTCAAATCACTGTATGCCCACTCCTTTAAAGAATCCTGCAATTGCTCCCCTTAATCTCTGCCATATACTTAAATAAGGACCCAGAGCTTGCCACAGGCTGTCATTATTTTCCTCCCTCCTCCAACTGCATCCTACTATTCCTTTATTCCTGCCACATGGTTGTCCAGTTTTTTTTAGGGTATTGTAACCATATCTTATGGTTGTTACCCCCTTCATTAACATTCAACTATTTCCATTATTCCTAACACGGTTGTCCTGTTCTAGGATACCCCTTCACAACTTAGTTCCTGTATCAATTGTCTCGGCTAAGCTAGTCTGCAGTTTCCTCTGGCTTTCCAGGGCCCCCCTCCTTCCTCTCCACTTCATCTTTCCCACTACTATCACCCCTCACCTTCCACCCACCATCATTTTGACCTGTTTACTCTGTATCCTTCTCTCTAATCCCACACTTTGTACCATCCAGGCAATTGTGTTTGTTTATACTTCTACATCATTCAATGTAATTCCCTATTTATTCTGTCAACATTATTGTCTAGGCTCAGCTGTTCTAATCATTTGTTCTTGTAACTACCATGGCCCAAATTTCTTCATATGTTTAAAGTGTTTTAAAACTTTGTGTTATATTATGTTCATTCAACCTGTCCAGGTCCATCTTGAAAATAAGCTTGATCAACAGTGTTTGCCTGGTAAAATAAAGATTTTGATTGATTGATTGAGGTGTGGGTGTACCTTGGGATTCTCAAGCCTAATGCTCACCCCAGTTCATCTGTAAATAAGGTCAGATGTATAGACTTCTTCAGAATGGGGTGACCATTTAGCTTGAGTAGCCCAAGGCACACCTCACTAGGGACTTTGCAAAATAAAATTTTGCCAGCAAAATTGCTGTGAAATTGGCAATTTCGTGTTATGAAATTGATCACAAAATGGTGAAATTTCACTGCAGTTTCACACCCTACCATTCCCATTATGTAACACTCTCCCTGGTGTCTAGAGGTCCCCCTGGTGGCCCTCTCAGCCAATCACAGGCCATAACTGAATAAAGCCCTCCCAGCCCCCAGTTATCCTGGCCCCCTCATTTCCTTTTATTAAAAAAAATCAAACTCACACTCCCTGGTCTCTAGTAGACCCCCAGCCCCCACTCTGTCATCATGACCTACCACCCACCCTGCTTCCCTCCCCAGTACCCCAATTGGGCCACCAGTACAGCCCTCCACTCACCTCGATGGCCAGCACCTCCACAGGCACTTGAATGAATGAAAGCATTCTTGTACAAGCACACTCATTCACCGAAGCTCTCAGTCAGGCCTTCAGTCATGGAGAGTAAGTGGAAGGAGCTGTGTGGCCAGACTAAATGCTAGGGGAGTGAAAACTGGGTGCTAGGTCATGATGTCAATGAAGGTCAACTAGACTCCAAGGGTGTGGGTTTGGTCATTATTCTTAATAAAAGGAAGTGAGAGACCTGGGTAATTGGGGGTGGAGGGGCTTTATTCAATTACAGCTGGTGATCGGCCAGGGGTGCACCACTAGACACCAGGGAGAATAATTTGGACCATGAGCAGCTGTTGGGGGGACCACTGGACACCAGGGAGTTTGGGTTTCATTTTTTTTTATTAAAAAAGGACAAGCCGGCTCGGTGGCACAGAGGGTTGAGGCACTGGATGCCACACCTTGAACCATGCTAGTGACCAGGATTTGGGAACAGACTTAGGCACCTGGGGCTGGCAAGGGGAAAAAGAGGATCTAGCATCTTAAGACCTGCTCTCCTCTCCTGGGGAGGGTTGGGGGGTAGCTCCACTCTGTAGTGACCCCTAGTGGAGACCAGGGGTACTACACATAGTGGCACAGAAGGGACCTAGAAAATCAGAAAAACAGCTTTGGCACCACCGGATGATGGCCTCCTTACTCCATGTTCCCTGGAACCTCCAGGAGCATCCTCCACCACAGCAGCACCCCCATACCATGGAAAAATAGTGTGCTGGGGTTCCCTGCCACTCGGTGCCTTTTCCCTCAGAGGAGGGGGACCCGCCCAGTGATGGGATACACCAGGACAACTCGGGGGTTGGTTGTGATGTGTGTGTGTTAGAGGGTGAGCTCTAGAAGAGGACTGCCAGGGCATGGAAGCACTAGGAGGCCCAGAGGAGAGGTGGACACTGGAGTGTGGGGGAGTTAAAAAGGTCATCCAAAAAAAAAAGGACATGAGGGGGCTAGGTTAACTGGGGGGCTTTATTCAATTATGGCCAGTGATCAGCCGGGGTGACCACCAGACACCAGTGAGACTAATTTGGGGCAGTGAGTGGCTAGGGGGTGGGGGACCACTAGACACCAGGGAGAATTTTGGAAACTTGAAATGTTGCCGCAGGTGGTAAAATTTTCCCTGCGGGTGATAAATTTTGCTGGTTTGCTGGTGAAATTTTGTTCACTTTGGGGGTGAAATTTCACATTTCACCCTGTGAAATATTTCATGTAATGTGAAAATTATGCAAAATATTTAGCTGGATGAAATGTTTCAATTTCGCACAACACTTCACCCCACACCTACTATTCTGCCTGTCTTGGGAGGGTGGGGTGTTAGGGTTGGACACTGTAATGCCTCATTTCCCAACTTTTGTCACTTTGACCCCAACTGGAGCATTAACAAAGGTTTTTTGCAACTTTTTATGTACTTTTTGAGACAATATAATAGTATCCTTATTTTACCATGGGAGTACAGTTCCTTTGGCCCCTGCCCTCCCATCCCTCCATGGATGCATATTTGTATGTAGCTGTGGAAGGGCACCAAATTGTCAGCATAGCCATCTCATTACCCCACCTCATGTACCCGGCACAGAAAATTTTCCAATCCTGCCAAAACATAATTCTGTGCAACTGCAACACCATTCTGTGACACAGGTAGGAAAACACATTTTGTCCAGTATTTGAAAAATGTCAGCTGCGACACACATGAGGTGGGGTAGTAAGATGGTTATGTTGAAAATCTGTGGTCAAAATATTTAAAAATTTCCAAAGTTATAGGCATGCATAGTGAAACTGCAAGGAATAGTCATTTCTTTGGCATTTTTTCTTATTTTGACCCTAAATTTTCAACATAGCCTTATTATGACCCCTCCTCATGAAAAAGGGTTGAAAACATTTATAATCTCATCTGAAAGATGAATTTGTCAAGCGACCGTGAAAATCACCTTTTGGTGGGAGTTGTGTAATGACAATCCTATTGTGCATTAGGTAGGGAAAAGGGGCAGACTAGGTGGGCCATACAGTCCTCATCTGCCATCACCTTCTTTGTATCTGTGTATCTGCATTCATGACGTGGGGTCCCCAAATGGCCATGTTGAAACTTTGGGGACAAAATCTCAAAAACCAGCTAAGCTATGCATGAAAGCTGAAACCACCATTGAATTACATTTACCTTGGTTTCTCATATTGCAGTTGCTGGTTCCAGCAACAAGACATGTCTTTGATCAGAGGGTGGATCTCAACCCTGGGACCTGTTCAGGTGAATGAGGGTGTATTTTATTTATTTGTTTATTTTATTTATTTGATCATTGGTTTACAGACCTTTGAGTCATAGACTCATTTACAAAGGCACCTCGTCAAGAGAGCAATACATCACGGCAAACAGTACAGTACATAATAGATAATAATAGTAATAGTACATAATAGATTAAAAAAGCAAACAGTGTTACAGGCATTCACTGGTGGTACACGCTTTGGGGTGTACTGGGTGTGGGGGTGGTGGGTGCTGAGTGCGGGCTGCTTGGAAAGGGACTGTTTTCTTTTTTACAGGTTTTGAAAAAATCATTGAGGTCCATTTTACGTTCGCTTGCGCATGCGCAGGCGTTTGGGAAAAATGCACTTGGAGGTGTGACTCTCCCATCAATACACTGCTCCCTTGAGCAGGCGTGGCAGTCTGCACCAATGAGTGCAGGAGCTCAGTATGACAGCGGTGTTCCTCTGCTTCAAGAAGCACCGCTGCCGCCATGAAGCTTGCCGCCGCCGTCCCAGCAAATCACATGCTACCCGGTGACGTCACACTGCCCCCAAAGCTTTCATGCCATGCTGAGAGCCCACCCAGGGTGGCAAACATTGTTTGCCAATGGAGGTGCCAATCCCGTCGGCTCCACGCCCCCAGCCATCCTGCTGCCACACTGGGATCCCACCCCAGCATGGCAAACGTTCACATTTGTTTTGCCGACGGGGGTACCCAATCCCCCGTCAGCTCCTTGCCCCCCACATCTTCTGCCATGCTGGGAGCCCACCCCAGCGTGGCAAACGTCCCACGTCGTCTTTTTCTTTAAACCTGTAAATAAAAACGGTCCCACGGTGAGTCTCCCAGCCCCCACAACCCCTCACCCACCCACTGCGCGACCCAGCCTCCCCACACCCTCCCTCACCCCATACTACCTGTGGACTCCGGGCGCCGACAATCTTCAGTGGACGGGAACACGCCTACACTCTTCAAAGCCGACTGCGAACTGAGGAAATGCTGGTAAGCTGTATAATGGAGGCTAGATAGGGGGTTTCAACTGTGCATATCTCAGTCATTTTTTTGAATTTTTACACCAAATTTTCAACATGGGGTTTTTGGGACCGCTTCTCATGAATGATGTCACTGTCATGGCATTATTCAGGCCCGAAGGGTGATTTCACAGGCACTGCACAGTCACTGTGTAAAATCACCCTTCAGCATTGAATAACACCATGACTGTGACATCATTTATGAGAAGGGGTCTCAAAAACCCCATGTTGAAAATTTGGTGCAAAAATTCAAAAAAATGACTGTTTTACGAGCGTACATTGCGCAGTTCCTATGCAGGCTCGTAAGTTCGCGAATTTTCAATATTTTCACTCCAGATTTTCAACATTGCCATTTTATTACACCTTCTTATGAGTTGTACAGCTGTCATTTTTCACATCTCACCCAAAACGTGTTTCCGCCCATGTAGCACACAATGGCGCAGTCAGTGTGCAAAATCAATGTATGGAACACATTATGAAAATCACAGTGACACTGTTCATGAGCAGAGGTCTTAAAATGGCTATGTCGAAAATTTGGTGAAAAATTCTAAAAATGACTGTCTTATGGCGTGCATTGGCGCAGTTCCTACGCGCGTCAGTATGTTTGCGAATTTTCAATATTTTCACTCCAGATTTTCAACATTGCCATTTTACCACACCTCCTTATGAGCACTGCAGCTGTCATTTTCACATCTTGCCCAAAATGTGTTTCCGCCCATGTAGTGCACAATGGCACAGTCGATTGTGTGAACTCAATGTATAGGACATATTAAGAAAATCACAGTGTCACTGTTCATGAGCAGAGATCTTAAAATGCTATGTGAAAATTTTGCAAAAATTCCTACAAATAACTGTTTTAGGAGTGTCGTTGTGCAGTTCCTACACTGCGTAATAAGTTTGCAAATTTCAATATTGTCACTCCAGATTTTCAACATTGCCATTTTACCACACCTCCTTATCAGCAGTACAGCTGTCATTTTTCCACATCCTGCCCAAAATGTCTTTCCCCATGTAGTGCACAATGCGGTCGATTGTCGAAATCTATGTTATGGGACACAGTAAGAAAATCATAGTGACACTGTTCTTTAGCAGAGGTTTTAAAATGGCAATGTTGAAAATTTGGTGAAAAATTCCTAAAATTACTGTTTTACAAGCGTGTGTTGCACAGTTCCCACGCACGCGCGTAGGTTTCCGAATTTTCAATATTCCACCCAGATTTTCAACATTGCCATTTTACCACACTTCCTTATGAGCAGTACAGCTGTCATTTTTCACATCCTGCCCAAAACGTGATTCTGCCTATGTAGCGCACAATGGGGGTAACAAAAAGGTCATGCCGACAATTTATTGTGCAAATACCAGCAATCACACAGGGCATTAGGGTAAAGCACCATACATGCCAAACACCACTACAAATACCTGCAAGTGAACGTTCGGCATTGACAAATGCTTGTTTTATTTCAGGGGTCATGACTGAATGGGAGGGTGGTGGTGCCACTAGACACCAGGGAATAAAAAGAAATAATGGGGACTGGGATTGGTGATTGGGAGTGCTACTAAACACCTGGAAATAAATAAGCAAATAACTGGGATGGCGATTGGTGGGTGGGGATGCCACTAGACACCAGGGAATGAAAATATAATGGGGATGGCAATCTGCAGTTGGGGTGCCACAAGACACCAAGGAAATGGAACAGCGATCAGTGGGTGGGGGAGTGCACTAGACACCAAAGATGATAAAATAACATGATTATGGCATAAATTTGGGATTCCCAAAGTATGTTTTAGAAAACTAAAATGTGGCTCTAGCCAGGAATCATGTAAACTTAATGCAGTAATTTCTCAAAATGTAAACAGCTGAGTTTGAGCATTTTTTATTAACAAGGTATGCAGTGCAGATTAGTCTTACATTGCAGAGTATTTATTACGATGAATTACAGTAATTTATTTATTTGAAAATATTTCACCAGGAAAGACAACATGAACTGTATCCAGCTCATTTCCAGAAGTGTCCTGGGGGAGAGGGTTACAAGAGTAGGAGGAGAAGGTATATAACAAAAATCTAATATGAATAAATACAAAAAAAGCTATAACATATACTGTTGTCCAAACACAGAGTGAATACAAGCCAGAGCATAAGGACAAGGTAACAACCATTATGTATGCACAAACATTGTTGTAGCCAAGGAACAGGTAAAACCAGTGGATAGGCAGGATATGGAGAACATCTTTTAACTACTAGGAGTCGGAGGCAGAACTCCGGGTTGATAAGTGCCAAGGGAAGAAACTTGGGAAAGCAGTTCAAAAACGTAACTGGGGGTGAGGGGGAAAGGGCTGAGGATAAGAGGAGGAAGGGGGAGAGAAAGAGGCAAGCTAGGAATGGGCAGTTGGGGAAGCCATACCCCGACCCCCAGGATGCTGAGAACTCTACAGGGGCACAGAACCCTGTAGAAATAGAGGTGAAGAGGGAGGGGGAAGGAGGTGGAGTAAAAAAGAATTGAGGGGAATGAACAGGAGTGAGGTATGGAAAAGGGCTAGTGGCTAAGGTAATCTAACTTGGGGAAGGAAGGGAATTAGAGAGGGGGGTAAAGGGAAAGGTGGAGCCATAGAGTGTTCAAGCTAGATGGGGTAGAGGGGCAGGAGGTGAGGAGAAGTGGGGGGATTGAGGAGAGAAGCTGGGAAGATAACTAACATATTTTGTTACTATACAGTTAATGTATTAGTCATTGAATCAATGTGCTCAGAAACATTATTATTTTTCATGGTACTGCAAGAATTGCTCACAGCTAAGAAACTTGTACTGCATTTCACTATTTTTCAGAGCCATACCTCTCAACTGCCACACGAGTGACGTGATGCTATGTGTTTCCCCATTGGAAGTTCTGTTTTCCACAAGAAAAATGTGTCATCTCACACTTTACCTCATAACTGGTGAAGTCAAGTGACAATTCAGATCAATTTCTGACATTCTGTAAGGAAACATTTTATGAGTCCCAAAGCACTGTTCTGCAGTTTTCAGAGCTATGTGTATTTACAAAAGTGTCATTATTATAATGTTAGGTTTATATAACATGTTGCATAAGAATCATAAGATTAATAAGATGCATATAATGATTTACAGGTCATTAGCATTAGCCATTGGTGACCTTGGCCTTACTATCAAACTTTTATTTTTATGGACTTTGCCCACCATTACTTTATCCAATCCTTTCTTAAAGAGGTCAGTGTTACTGCTATCAACCACTGATGCTGAATATCATTCCAGCTTGACACCACGTGCATGTGCTGTGAGAAACAATATGTTTTTCTGATAAAGTTCCCCTTTAAGTAGATTGTCATGACCTCTAATTGATATGGTATTTGGTCTTAAACTTAGACTGACACACTCCCCATACATCTTTGTTTTGGAACGCTCTATGTACAAGACACATGTGTCCACAGGTTCTTCTGAACTGCAATAAGTATAGACCAAGGTCCCTAAGTCTCTCCTTATATGCTCTGTCATTCAGATTATCTACCAGCTTTGTTGCCCTCCTCTGTACCCTCTCCAGTTTTTTAACCTCAGTTATGTTATGTGGAACCCAAAACTGGCAGTAGTACTCAAGTTGGGTGTGAACCAATAAGACATAAAGAGGCAGCACCACATCCCTGTCCCTGCTCCTGATGTTTTTCCTGATTGATGCCAATACCCCGTAACCAGTGCACACGGCAGTTGAACAATGCTTACCAAAGTATAGGGTATTTGTTACAAATACACTCAAATCCCTCTCCTCATTTGTTGTTGTTATCTCCACACTATTAATCTGATATTTGAAGAGCAGATTCTTTTTCCCAAAATGCAAGACTTTGCATTTATTCAAGTTAAATTACATTTTTTTCTCACTGACACAGGTTGCTATTTCATCCATATTATTTTGAAGTAGGGCAGCATCCTCATTATTTGTTATCATTGCTCCGATTGTTATATTTTCAGCAAACTTAACCAACCATGATGTATTATTACAGGAGATTAAACAGTACAGGCCCCAATACCAACTCTTGTGGTACACCACTTGATACTCTGACCCATTTTGATAGGTGACTTTTTATACTTACTATCTGCTTCCTACATCCCAACCAATTTGCTATCCAACATATAAGTGAGTCCTCAAGGTGAATCTCCTTTAGCGATTTTATTACTTCATAATGAGACACACTGTCGAATGAGTTTTCAAAATCAAGATATAACACATCAACTGATATATCTTGGTCAAGTGCCTGACTTATGGGTTCAAGAAAGTAAAGCAAGTTACTGAGACAAGATCTTCCCTTTATAAAACTGTGCTGTATTGTGTCCATCAATCCTTTTCCCACACAGTAGTTTTCTATCTCATTCTTTATGATTGCCTCCAGCACCTTGCCTACCACAGTTGTGAGGCTTATTAACCTATAGTTTCTACAGTCAGATTTGGGTCCCTTTTTGTGGATGAGTAGCTACTGTCCACTCATTCAGGACCACTCCATCTAGGAATTGCTGGAAGATCACTTTTAAAGTTTCGCTAATTACATCTGACAGTACTTTTATCAGCCTCAGATGAATTCCATCTGGACCTGGTGATTTAGTGGGATCTAGTTTTTGCAATCTTTCTCTTACATTGCTGACTATAATGTTGATGGTACTTGGTTTATCTGTTTTTATGGTAGTGTTCAATTCTTCTCCCTTATGGTAAATGTTTTCAGAGAATCAGTTAAATTCTTCTCCCATTTCCAGGTAGTCTACTATCTCTTTATCACCATGTTTTATTGGTCCTACCTAATTTTTATTTTTCTTAAGGCTACCAACATAATCATAAATATTTTTTATTATCTCCTACCTTGTTTGCCAGCTTTAATTTAAAATCCCGTTTTGCAGTTTTTATTTGCTGTTTGAGTACCTTTAGCTTGCTTTTATACTTTCTCTTGGCAAGACTGGTACCCTACCTTTTGACATGTTTATATGCTTTGTTTTTAGCTCCAATTGCCTTTTTAAGTTTCCTGGAGAATCATGGTGGAATATTTCCCCTATTATTGTATATGTTTTTGGTTGGTATCTAGTTATAGCTTTGTTATAGCATTTTAGTTTTGTAGTCCCACATTGTTTAATTGTGTTGTTAACTACAGAAAACATTACCATTTCTTAGTCACTACCTAATAGTTGTTCTCTAGTTTTACAATTGACTATATCCTTTTCCAGATTACCACGTATCAAGTACAGTATACGGTTATTCCTTGTATTTTCTTTTACATGATTTTCAAATTTAAATAGTCAAGGACTTCCAAAAAAGCTTTCTCTGTGTTTTGACTGTGCTTTTATACCAATCAATGCCAAAATAATTAAAGTCCCCTACTATTAGTAGCCCAGTCACTGGATCCTGTTTCTTTATTTGGCTTAAGAATTTAGCTATTTCCTCATTTCAAACAGATGGAGGTCTGTAACATACACCAATTATTATTTTATCTTTGTTCAGTGGTATTACCTTTACCCACAAGTGCTCTACATCAGTCTCTTCATTTTCATTAAGGGTGTATGCCTTAATATCAACCCTCACACTATCATGTAATATGGGCAAAACAAAAATAGTGACCAAAATTATGGTAACAGAAAAAACAGCAAGTGCAAAAGAGCAACTGGGAATAATAGAGGCTGAACAGAAAAGGTGACCAGCAGCTTTCTCTCCCTTCCCAAGTTTTGCCTCCCCTCCCCAGAACTGATTATCTATAGAAAGAAGGTGTACATCAGGGAGTGTAGGGGTGAATTCCTCCTGCTAAAATGTACAATAGTCTTTCTTCCTTTCTGCCATTGCCGTATATTCCAGGTCATTCTTTTCTTCCTCACTGTTTTTGACTCATTGTATTTGATTTGACAATATTGATTCACCCATATCACTTAGAGCCTTCCCTCACTTATAATGCTTCTCCTCCTCCTCCTTTTTTATTTATCCTGTCCCTATAAAACAAATGGTAGCCAGTAATCTCTCTGCCCCATTTCTCCTTGTGCCACCATGTTTCTTTTATTTCTCAAAAGGCAATATCCTAATTTTTATGTTTGCTTGGATGCATGCACAAGAAACATTATGTGGCAACATAGGAGAGAAGCAGGTTGTGGAGGTGTGGCACTGTGGTGGCCAATGCCGGCATTGCATTGTTAGGTTTGGCAGTGCTCAACCAATGCAGTCCCAGTGTCCTGATGACACTGGTCTGCAGAGTGCAACCAGCTTGTGAGGATTTTGCTGCTGCAATCAGGGGCCTCCTCCTCATTGCAGCATCAGCCATTCCACTGCAATGAGGGAGTGATCCGTCAATGCAGGGCAGTAACTTGCCAGGTATAATATTACCAGGCACATGACAGCTGTATGCCGCCACCTCAGAGCCCCATGAAAGCCAATGTGAGTGCCAAATCCCCCTGTCGGCATGCCCCTGACCCACTTCCTTTGCCGACGGGGGAGTTCATTTCACATCGGCATAATGTCCCAACCCCCAATTTCAGTTGTGTGCAGAGGGGGTTCCCAATCCCTCTCAGCATCATGGGCCCCCACACACACACAATTTCTGTGCTGATGTGGGGCCCAATACCTGTTGGCTTCAGTCCCCCCTTCCCAGTTCCAGTTGCCGAGGGGGTGCCCAATCCCCATTGGCATCATGACCCTCCCACTCATTTCTGTACCGACAGGGGACCCAATCCCCATATGCTTCAGTCTCCCTCTCCACAAATGCTATTGGCACACTCACTGGGAGCCCACCCCAGTGTACCAAAAACACACCTGCAAAAGTAAAAAACTGTCCCGTGTTGTCTGTATTTTTTTAAAAACCTGTAAAATGAGAAAACGGTCCCTCAAAGTGTTCGGTACCCCTTCCCCAACCCGCATCCACCCTCTGCATACCCCTCCTCCCCACACCCCCACTCACCCTATACTTATCTTTGGAGCCCGGTGCGACGATCTTTGGTGGACCGAGAACACGTCTGCACTCTTCAAAGCTGACCGTGAACTGAAGAAATGCAGGTAAGCTGTATAATAGCATAAATAGGGTTTTTTCAACTTTGGTTCATATCTCAGGAATTTTTGGGGAATTTTGGCATCAAATTTTCAACATGGGGTTATTGGAACCCCTCCTCATGAATTCAGTCACTTTCATGGCATTATTTGGTCCCGAAAGGTGATTTCGCAGTCACAGCTTGGAATCACCTTTTGGGACTGATTAATGAAAGGACAGTGCTACCATTCATGAGGTGGGCTCTCAATAAGTCTATGTTGTAAATTTGGTGAAACAAATCCCAAAAATGACTGTTTTATGAGCATGTGTTGCATAGTTGCCACGCACGTGCGTAACTTGGCAAATTTGTAATATTTTCACTCCAGATTTTCAACATTGGCATTTTTCCACACCTTCTTATGAACAGTACAGCTGTCATTTTACACATCCTGGCCAAAATGTGTTTTCACACTTCTGACACAGAATAGCATGGCTGCTGTGGGAAATCAGTTTTTGGGACAGATTAACAAAATGACATTGACACTGTTCATGAGCAGAGGTCCTAAAATGCCTATGTTGAAAATTTGGTGACTAAAGTCCATAAAATGACTGTGTTACAAATGTGCTTTGCGTAGTTTCCACACACACTTGTAGCTTCACAAATTTGTATTACTTTCAGGTCAGATTTTCAACACTGGCATTTTTTCACACCTCCTTATGAACAGTACAGATATAATTTTTCACATCCTGGCCAAAAAGTGTTTTCACACTTCCGGCACAGAATAGCGCAGTCACTGAGGGAAATCAGTGTTTGAGACAGATTAAGATCGAGCGAGTGAGAGAGGGAGAGTGAGCGAACTCAACGGAGCTCTGTCGGGACTGCTGCAGATTTATTTTTGGGCAGAAAAAGGTGCCAACACAGACAGGAGCCTAGTACAAAAGGGCAGCTTGCAGCGCTGGGAGAAACAAAATGAGCGAGTGAGAGAGAGGGAGTGAGCGAGCTCAACGGAGACGGAGCTCTGTCGGAACTGCTGCAGTTTTCTTTGTGGGCAGAAAAAGGCACCAATGCAAGCTGGAGTCCAGTACAAAAGGGCAGCCTGCAGCGCTGGTAGAAACGGAATGAGCGAGTGAGAGAGGAGGAGTGAGTGAGCTCAACAGAGCTCTGTCGGGACTGCTGCAGATTTCTTTGTGGGCAGAAAAATGTGCCAACGCAGGCAGAAGCCCAGTACAAAAGGGCAGCCTGCAGTGCTGGGAGAAACAGAGCAAGCAAATGAGAGAGTGGGAGTGAGTGAGCTCAAAGGAGCTCTGCCGGGACTTTAGAGTTGCACACCCTCCCACCCAGGGCCCTCTGTGGTCCTATTTTACAGCAGGGTCTCTGGGGTGGAGACAAAGAATAGATTCGATACTTTTAGGATTGCTGTAATAATACAGATTTAGTTGTTCTGTTTATTTCTCTAACTGAGCTAAGTACTGAGCCAAACTACTAGGATTGCTGTAATAATACACATTTATTTGTTCTGTTTATTTCTCTAGCTGAGCTGAGTAATACTTGGAGTGCAATAGGATTTCTAACTGGGCTAAGTAAAAATATACAAGAACTGAGAACAAAAAGTATGGTAGCTGAGGGGTGAAAAACGGACAAGGAGGCTTTAGGATTGCTACAGTAATACAGTATCTAACAGGTGAGATTTGAGACTGAATTAACCCAGTCAGCAAGGGGTCAGTAGGAGGACGAGTGGGGGGGAACAGGAATTTGAGTAAATAGGGGCCTAACAGTTGTAGTATGGTACAGAAACCAGGAGTAAGAGCCCGTAACATATCATGGAGGCCAAATTGGAGCAGGTGCTATATGTCAATAGGGCTGGCATCATTGGAAGGGTGGTGGGGTGTACAGGGTGTGGGTCCGCCATGATCCTGGACTGGGCTTGGAGGATGGGGGGTGTATGGTCTGCAGACAATTAGTTAGTTTGAGGGAGGAACTGTGGAGGTTAGGGAGGAGTCTAAGTGGCAGAGAAGATGAGTATGGTAGGTATCCTGGCTAGGGGGGAATAGGGGATGGCAAGGGGAATGGAGGAAGAACAACTAGGGACTGAAACCGACCCCAGTATCAGAGGCACTAGCAGAAAAGAGAGGAGAAGGGAGGTGGTGCCTGAGGTGAGGGGGCCTCCTGATGGGGGAGGAAGAAACTACGAGGAGTACCAGGGGGGAGAGAGCAGATGGCTCTGGGTAGGAGGGACTGGGTGGGACCTGGGGTGTACGGAGGGAACAAGTAGAGGGGGAACCAATAGGGGGAAGAGAAGTAGAAGGAGTATCAACTAGGAATAGATTCTTGCCTCTGCTATGGGAGAGAGAGGGGGAGCAGGAACATACTGAAAGGGGAGGACAAGCGGGGCATGAGAGGGATGACAACAGGTAGGGGAAGCAATAGTGAGGTTGAAAGGATGGAAGGGTGCTAGTAAGGAAGGAGGTGGTGGTGACTGGAGGAGAGAAGGCTAGAGGAAGGAGGAAGGATGGGAGGGGCATCACTATCAGGGTAGAAGGGAATGGGGGCTCTAAATTGGCAACAACAGGGATAGGAGAGGGGTAGTAAATCAGCAAGGGAGGAGGGGAGGTCGACATGGGAAGCCCAGTAGGAAGTAGTCAGGCTGGGAAGGGATTCAAGGGGGCTGGGAGGAATAAGGCAGAGAAAAGGGGTGAGGCAGAAGTAGGGGGTACAGATGCAGAAGTCACAGAGGGTACAGCTGGTGGGGTAAGGGGCAGGAAGAATGAATACTGGGTGGTGGAAGGCATTAGAAGAGAAAGGGGTAAGAGATGGGGGAGTACTCATCCTGGGGATTCTATACTGAAAGGGGTGAGATGGGGGGTGAAGGGGAAAGCACAGCCGTATTTGGGTTGAAGCTATCTCCCAGGTTGACTGCAGGAGGACCAGGATAGGCACTGCTCAGGTGTGCAGCAAGGGGAGGAAGAAACCCCATTTAGTGTTGCATGGGTACAAATGACTTGGTGGGGAAACTGTGGAAGTAGTGAGGGAGGTTCTGTTGTTGGGCAGACAGGTGGGGGTGGGGAGCCAGTGGCATACCAGAGGTACTGCCGGTACCAAGTGCAAGCATGGGGAGGGGAGGGAGGGTGGGATTGAGGAGTTCAAAAAGTGGCTGAGGGATTGGTGCCACACCAAAAATCATGGATTAGTGACTAACTGGGTTAGGGTCTGGGGGAATAGTGACTTGTACGAAGGGGACAGGTTACACTTGAGCAGGAAGTGGAAGGGAGTACTAAAGACAGGATTAGTGAGGAACATCTCTACTAAGGTGGATTTAAACTACTGGGGAGTGGCCAAAAGACTAAGGTTGATAAAAAGGTCTGGACAGGGAGCCTAATGAGCTCTCCTCCTAGATATAGATAACGGCAGAGGTGTAGTAACACTGGGAGGGGGCGAGCAGAGTGGTCTGAGTGTAATACAAAAGGCACTACCACCTGACCCAGTAAGAATAAGGAGGAGAAAGGGTGAGGACTACCGGGAGGAGGGACACAGGCCAAGGAGGAGAAGACTGAGGAAAAGGAGGGATATGGGTGGAAGATGTTCTCTCTCAATGCAAGAAGCCTGGGGAACAAAATTGCAGAGCTTCAGGCGCCCCTTTCAGAGGGGAAGGTGGACATGGCTGCAGTGACAGAGACTTGGGCCACAGAGTACCATGATTGGGACTTGGCAATCCTAGGATACAAGATATACAGGAGGGACTGGGGGGTTGCACTCTGTGTGAGGGAAGGGATTACATCATAAGGGATGAGGGAGAAGAGGAGAGGACAGAGGCATTTTGGGTGTAGATCCTAGACTCCAAGGGCAGAAAGTTCCGGTCTACAGACCACCAGTCCAATCTGGGGAACTGGATGGGGAGTTGGCAGAGCAGATAAGAGAGTATGTAGAAGGAGGAGTGTGGTGATAGTGGGGGATTTTAACCTACCACAGGATGACCGGAGCACTCCGGTCACTAGCAGTACCAGGGAGCAGGTGCTCCTTGATGCATTCCAGGATAGCCTTCTGATGCAACTGGTAAGTGGGCCTACAAGGCTTGGTAGCACTCTGGACCTAGTAGTGGCAAATGGGGAGGTGGTGATGGAGGTAAGGGTGGAGGACCCACTAGCACTTAGTGACCACCAAACAGTGTGGCTCATTCTCATGCTGGGCAGGGAGACAGGAGGCATGGGCACTAAGGTGGTGGACTTTATTAGGTGGACTTTGGGGGGATGGGAGCAATACTACAAGGGAGACTCCAGGATATAATGCCAGGGATGGATGCAGAACGAAAGTGGGGAGTCATAAAAACTGGGCTAACAGCGGCCACAGTAGCTTGCAGAGGCCAGGAATAAGAAGAGCAGAGCCAAGAAAGGATGATGGCTGAACAAGGAAGTGCTGCAAGGGGTAAGGTCAAAGAGGGCTGGATACCGGAAGTACAGGAGAACATGGAAGGGAGAGGATAAGGAGGCTTTCTGTAGTTGGTCAAGGGAGGTGGCCAGGATGGTGAAAAAAACTAAGGCCTCCAGGGAATTAAGGTCCACACACAGCATAAAGGGAGGGAAAAATGACTTTTTTAGGTGTGTCAAGGAAAAGAGGAAGTGCAAGGAACATATTGTGAGGATAAAGCGGGGAGAGGATTGGGTGGAAAAGGGGGAGAAGCAAGTGAAAATTCTAAATGAATACTTCTGCTCCATTTTCACTAAGGAGAGGGATGGTCCACTACCAAATGGGCTGGGGGTGTGGGGAAAGGGGGGGAGGAGGTGACGGACAAAGTGATCATAGGGAGTAGGGTGCTAGAGGGGTTGAAGGCAGTAAGGGTGGACAAGGCACCAAATCCCGATGGCATCTACCCCAGGGTGCTGAGGGAGATGTGGAGTTGTTGGCTGAGCAGCTGGCAGATCTGTTCAACAACTCCTTGGAAATGGACTGGAAGGTGGCCCATGTGGTGCCCATACACAAGAGTGGGCCTAGGGAGGAGCCAGGAAATTATTGGCCGGTAAGTCTCATGTCAATAGTGGGTAAGATTATGGAGGCGATACTAAAGGAGAGACTGGTGGCATTCCTAGAGAGTTAATGGCCTCCAAGACGGGCGGCAATATGGGTTCGTCTCAGGGAGGTCTTGTCAAACCAACCTAATAGAGCAGTATGACTGGGTGACAAGGGAGTTGTACAGGGGCCATGCTGTACACGTCCTGTACTTGGACTTCAGTAAGGCCTTTGATACAGTGCCTCATGAGAGACTAGTGGGGAAGCTGACGGCAGTGGGTTTGGGAAAAAAGCTGACTAAATGGATTGAGAACTGGTTACAGAGGAGGGTGCAGAGGGTGGTGGTGGTGGGGGAGCTCTCTGCTCCCAGAACAGTGACAAGCGGGGTGCCACAGGGGTCAGTGCTGGGCTCAGTGCTAGTTGGGCTCTTTATCTCCGATATAGCACACGGAATGGGGAGCAGGGTTAGTCTGTTCACCATTTATACCAACTTGGGGGTGGTGGTGGATGAAGAGGACAGATGGGAAAAACTGCAGGGGGACCTAACCAAACTAGAGACATGGTTGATGGAATGGCAGCTAGGATTCAATGCAAAGAAATGTAAGGGGCTAAGAACCAGAAGAGGGACTGTTGATTGGGGATCACAGAGGAGGAGAAGGATGTAGGGGTGTTGGTAACTGGGAGCATGAACAACTTGGCCCAGTGCAGGAGATCAGCAGCGAAGGCAAACAGGATGTTGGGGTGCATTGCAAGGGGGTTCTCATAATGACACAGGGATGTGATCCTATCTCTCTAGAGATCACTGGTCAGACTGCACCTAGAGTACTGTGTGCAATGCTGGAGGCCATACCTCAAGAGAGATATGAAGTTACTGGAGGGGGTGCAAAGGAGGGCAACAAAAATGTTAAAGGGGATGGAAGGAAAGAAATATGAAGTTAGGCTGAAGGAGTTGAACATGTACACACTGGAAGAGAGGAGGGATACGGGGATATGATTGAAGTGTTTAAATACCTGAGGGGGGTTAATAAATCTAGCACCAAGGGGATGTTTAAACTGAGGAGCAGAAGAGAGACGAGGGGGCATGGACTAATTATGGAAGGGGGACATTCCAAGAGGGAAATGAGGAGGCACTACTTCACTGAGATGGTGGTGTCTAGTTGGAATGCACTACCAGAAGAGGTGGTAACATGTAGGACAATCAATAGCTTTAAGTAGGAGTTAGATAAAGCAAGAGGAAGAGTCAGGGTGGCAGGGGCTGGGATATGCGGGTGAGGAACTGAGGGGGAGGAAGCTGCAATCTAGGGTGCTAGCTGCACACTCAGGTAGACTTAGATAGACCGATTGGTGTGTTCTGCTGGCAGATTAGTATGTTCTTATGTTTATATGTATGTTCATATGTAAAACCACAGTGGCTGTTCATGAGTAGATGTTCTAAAATGCCTATGTTGAATATTTGGTGACAAATATCCATAAAATGATTGTTACAAGTGTGTGCTGTGCAGTTTCCATGTACCCTCGTAACTTCACAAATTTGTAGTATTTTCAATCCAGATTTTCAACATCAGCATTTTTTCAGACCTTCTTATGAACAGTACTGCTGTCATTTTTCACATCCTGCCCAAAATATGCATTTACACATCTGGTGCAGAATAACACGGTTGCTGTGGGATATCAGTGTTCGAGACAGATTAAGAAAATCATAGTGACAGTGTTCATGAGCAGAGGTCACAAAATGCTATGTTGAAACTGTGGTGAAATAATTCCACTAAATGACTGTGTTATGCACGTGCATTGTGCAGTTTCCACATACGCTCGGAAGTTCGAGCATTTTTAATATTTTCACTACAGATTTTCAACTTTGCCTTCTCTTCGCACCTCCATATGAATGGTACAGCAGTCATTCCTCACATCCTGCCCGATCTGTGTTTTTGTACATCTGGCACACAATGGCACGGTTGCTCTGGAAACTCAAAGTTCGGGACACATTGACAAAATCACACTGCCACTGTTCATGAGAAGAGGTTCCAAATGCTTTCATGAGGTGGGGGTCACAAAATGGCCATGTTGAAAATTTGTAGTGTAAATACCAACAAATACCCAGGGCATTAGGGTTTCTAACCATAATGTCCCACCCTGTACAGACTGACAGGCATCAGGGGGTGTGCCTTTGGATTGCCAACTGTAATGCTCATGACATTTCACCCCCACCCACCCCACCATGCAGCCAGTGACAGGCATCGAGGTGTGCCTGGGACTCTTCGGCCCCAGAGTTCACCCCATTCTCCTATACTGCACCCATTTCAGCATATGTCCTTATGGAGTGGGGTAACTGTAAAGCCGAACACCCCAAGGCACACCTCAACACATGTCAGTGTCTGCAGGATAGGGTGAGGTGAAATGGCATGAACGTTATGGGCGACAACCCAAATTCATAACCCAATGCCTGTCTGTCTCTGCAGGGTGGGGTGGGTTTGGTGTTTTGTTCAATACTTTCGATGCCATTCCTACTCTGCATCTGTCTAACTCCTGCATTTCCAATACTAACACCAGCAAGCAAATAATCAACATTGACAAATGCTTATTTAGTAAGTGTTCCAGTTCTAATTTTTACTTTAAACTTCTAGAATTAATGACTAATGCTGTCTAATCTGTTTCCTCATGTTTTAAATTCTCTTTTCTACGTTGTTTCAGATCTTCACTCTTAATCTCCTAGCTCATTAGTTTAAATAGTTCCCACTTGTTTAATTTATTCTGTCATCCAGGACCCTCATTCCCACCCTATTTAAGTGTAGGCTGTCAGATGTAAACAGATTACTTGTATTTTGGAATCTCTTTCAATTTTCCAAAATGTAATCGTTTTCTCTAGTACACCACCTCCTTAGCCACCCTTTGCTTTCCAGCCTTCAGAACTGGTAGTATCTCAGATATAATCAGTGAGCATTTCTTGTGTTAAAGAGCCTCTCCAACTTTTTCAAATGATTTTTGGATGTCTAAAGAGTTGTTTCTTCCTATGTCATTTGTACCTATATGAAGTAGTACTAATGGCTCATTTGTGTGCTCAAGAAAGCCTGGAAGTAGATTGTTTATTTATTTACTTTCTTACTTATTATAATTATTTGCCAGCAGAAACAGACCACACAGTCTATCAAATCTGCTTGAGTGTGCAGCTAGCACCCCCGATTTCTGCAGCTACCCCTCCCATCCCCAATTTCCACCCCCCCCACACATGAATGCTCACTGACCTTGAACCAGATTAAGCAGTTGGTGGTATTTTCTTTGTCTGAATATGTCTTCTCTACCAGCTCCAAACAAACTACTGAATGGGACTGTGTATTTCCTGTTTTTACAAATAATTCTATTTGTGTACTTATGGATAGAATCACCTATCACTACTACATCCCTTTTGTTTTCCAAAAAAATTTTGTTGTTTCCACTAATACATTTGTTACTCCTTGGTGAATCTCTAACTTCTGTAGCAATCTCATTACTCATCATACTTTCTGCCTCCTGATTTATTGTTCTCCACATTTTAGATTTATTGGTATGTGTATTCCTTGCTAAATCTATATTTAGTGTTGTCACTTTTCTATCTGGTACGTTAGTTCCCCCCCCGTGGTATAACCTCTGTAGTCACTGCAGAAGGCTGGGTAATGAACCCTTTATCTGTATTCTCTCCTAGATTTGTAGTTCCACTATGTTCTACTGTAATACTGCCTATACTGGTGTTGTCAACATTTGTGCTTTTGCATTTTCTGCATTCTTGTCCTTTTCTTTGCTTAGTATCTCAAAGCTGTTACTTAGAGTTGTTTGGGTATTGTAAGCCCTTCTCTTTTCCTGGGACCCCTTTGGGCCATACACACTTCCCTTTCTGAAGAACTGGCTTACCATAAACATTGTATTTACAGTGAATAAACCTAAAACCCAGGGACTGAATTAAATTTACATAGTATTTAAAGTGGTATATATGTAGGTGAAACCAGAAGAAGCATTCTGCTCTCTTCTAGTTCCCTCGCTGTCTACTAAGTACTTTTAATAAATTTAAAAACCTTTGCTGTGCCTTTAAAAGGATACACAAAATGGTATTTAGACACAATTTTAAAAAAAGATACCACCAAAAAACTGTTTTTTCAGTCCCTTTATATGCCAGATTGCTTCCTGGTGTTAGTGGATAATCAGTCCCTTAGGGACTTCTCCCTCAGTTAATCTGAGGATTGCTGATGCTAAAAATGCTAAAAAATCCACAGTGCTCTTGCTCCAAATACCCTGAGCACTTCTAAAATTCAAGAAAAGAGCAGCACTATTTACCTCACTGCTCAAACAACTGAAGACAGCTTGTTGTGCCGATGTTGTAGCGCTGGGACTGAAAGTAGCATTGGTATGGTACATATTCTTAATGTAGCTCCAAATCCATTCACCCAGAACACAAGTGTAAATGAGATTCCTGTTTATCTCTGCATGTTTTTACTGGATTGAGTCATTTTAATAAATAAATGTCGGCACGGGGTCATAATGTCGCAAGACATTATGCCTCAGCAATGTACCGTGCTGCCAAAACAATGCAATATATTGCCAGGAGCATAAGTCTTTTTTTGTTGGGGGCTCCTCCCCTATACCCCACTATGGGGGGCTGCACCCCCCAAACCCCCTCAAATAAAATGTTTAACTCGGGGGGGTTAACAGTAAAAATCGCACAAAGTGCAAAAAATTTTAAAATCCATGCATCTGGGACCGGGATTGAAACCCGGTCCCAAATGCACTGCATGCCTGCCTTGCTGCCAGTGGCTCATCCTATCAAGCCACAGCAGCTGCTTGGTGGATCCTTGTCCCAGCAGAGGTCTTATCATCTACCTGGGAGAGTGAGAGGGTGCACTGCCATGCATATTGCCTTTCGTGATCTTGCACCTTCTCATACTTCCCTACCACACTGCTAGTACTGCGTGGTTTTGTTGTACACTGTAGAGCATATGACAAAGGGACCCGGTAGGATAAATGTCCATGATCTGATGAGGTGACACATTTTATTTCTGCAACACAGTCTGATGGATTCTGTTGCACATTTGATTAAGTAATGGTTCAGATATGCTCAGCGGTAATTAATTAATGGCTTCAATTCCCTGTTGAATCAGAGGTAAAACAGAGACTCTTGTAGAAAAATGTATTGTATGGATCAGACTATAGCTGCATTATTACCTGTGGCGGCTGTTGTTCAGTGTATGTCTTAACAAATCAAGAGAATATAATCTTTGATTCCAGGGAATGGATTCGGTAAAGGGTGGATATGTGGATTGCCTTCATGAACTATAGATAGTAGATGAAGGATCCTGTGGTTTGGTGACAGGGCAAAAGATACAGCACTTTACGTTCATTATATGGTGCAAACTATAGTTTTCAAATTAAGATTTAGGGCAACTTTTAGTAGTACGCTAAGTACCTTGTCAGTCTAACGAAATAGATTTATATTTTCTGTATCCAGGCACAAGTTAAACCTAATTGCAAAACTTGCTGAGACAAACATTTCAGAAGGTATAGGTGTTTATTTTCATGCTTGGGTGCATGAAAGGTGTTTCTGGTGATACTCTATGTGGTGACATGCAGTTTAACATAAAAAGAAAAATGATTACTTGAACATAAAAATACATAGTGGCAATGGTCTTTGCTTGCTATTTGGAATACAGTAACGATTTATGGCTCTTCTTTTTCAGCAGTTTTTCTCTTCTTTGTTAACTCTTGTTAAGTATATTAGAGATATTCTGAAGAGTATCTCCTATGTCACACATGAAATAGACATATGTATGCTTAGGGTGGGATATTCAAAGGGGATGAGCATGGCGCAACAGTGTTGCACCATGCGCAACCCACTGATGTGCCCCAGCATGATATTCAAAAGGGGTTATTGTGCTGTGCAATTCCCAATGCACCAGGGTGCACCAGTAATGCATGCGGCACAAATGCTGGGGGCGTGCCCATGCATATGCAGCACATCCTGATATTCAGCCCGGGATGTGCAGTGCATATGCAGACACAAACCCGCCTTGCGCTGCTCCAAAGATCAGCCCCTGAAAAGCAGGAACAAATCCTGGCCACCCACAGGTGAGCTGCCATTTGGCAGGGCACAACACGCAGCTGCCAGCTGTGGGTGGCCACCCGACCACCCCAGACACAGTTCGGGAGTCGTCCCTCCCCACCTGGATGTGGGCGTAATGAATCAACATCCATGGTTTTCCAGTGGACCCAACCCCCAAGCCCGATCGTGGGCAAAGAAAGAAGTTAATTCCCTGGTGGTCCAGTGGACCTGCTCCCCTGCCCGATCGAGGGAAAATAAAGACATGTACTCCCTGGTGGTCCAGTGGACCTGCCCCCCACCCAATCATGGGCCTCAGTAAATGAATATATGCCCAGGTGGTCCAGTGGACCCACTCCCCAGCCCGATCATGGGCTTAAATAACATAAACCAATCCTTGGTGGTTCAGTGGACCCACTCCCCAGCCTGATCATGGGCTTTAGATGTGAATACATGCCCTGGTGGGCCAGTGGTAACCCCTCCTCACCTGCCCACTCAGACCCACCACCCCACTTTCCCCAGTCAGCAGCAGGTGGCAGCTCCCCATCCACAAGCTGCCAGGCCACCCGCCAACTGACAGCATACAGTACGGCTGTATGCCCATCGGTCCCCTGTGTGAACCGATGGGCATGCAGACCGTACTGTACTACACAGTCCCGAAATGTGAATGAACCATTGTTTAATTGTTTTGCTAGGTTCTGGTGTCTGATTTTTAAAATGGCAACATTTTTATTTATTTTCCATGTTTATTAGTTGGTGGAAAAAAAACAAGATGGCTCACAAAAAGGAATTTTTTTGTGGTGAAAAAAGAGTGGCCCATCACAAAAAATATTCTTTTTTTGTCAGGCAAAATCCTTTATTGAACTTTATACCTCTATCCTGGAGAGTGATCTTCCAAACAGAAAACAATGGGAACTTTAAAACTGAATAACTTTGCAACAGATTAATATTTTTTTCAGCAAACAAACACATGACAGTTCTGTTACCCAAGCGACACCTACCATAAATATTCACACCAAAATTCCATACCACCTGGGTTCAAGTCGATGAGGAAAAAACTGCAAAAAGTGAAGACTTTTAAGGTTTTTTCACTATCCAGATCTCAGAATCCGCACATCCAATTAGAACAAAATGTGTCATGTCAAGAGATCTACCCCACAGTACAGTGCCTACCAAATTATGTGCAAGTATATTGATCAGCTACAAAGTTATTACATTTCAAAATGTGAGGTTTAACACAAAAAATGATACTTGCCATAACTATAGGGGCAGAACCGTGCCCCTGGTATATGTATGTATGTATGTATATATATATGTGTATATATATATATATATGCAAAATAACTCAGTTAATGCGACATTTAGGGTTCCAGCTACTGTGCCAAAAGTAGGGAACTGTGGAGTTATGGTTTCCAACCTTAAAACTCCGCTGCCAGCCCTGAAGCAACTCTAGGGTGCCATCTTCCTTGGTGTTGCCAGCCCTAAAGCTCACCCCATTAGGTGTGTATGTTTCCAGAGTGTATGAAATGGGGTGTGCTTTAGAGTTGACAACACCAAGAAAGACAGCACCCTTGTTTGGCTTCAGGGTTGGGGGTGGGGTTTCCAGGTTGGAACCCTAAATCCCCATTTCCCTACTTTAGGCAATTTAGACTGAACCCTAATCGTTACATGAACAGAGTTTTGTGCAAAGAATTTCCTGAATTTTTGAGACAGTAGAATTTTATCCTCACTAGTATGTGTGAGCCCAGGGTCCAGAGGGCCCTGTGCTCCCATCCTTCCATAGATGCATACATATATGCTGTTGTAGAGCACATGGCCTTACATGTTCTGCTCTTGCATTTCTAATAAAACAGGAATTAACTTTTCAGCATAGCATTCTCATTACCCCACCTCATGAACCCAGATATGGAAATGTTGAAATCCCTGCCAAAGAACACATCATCGTATAGTTTACCAAAAATGTAATTGTCCATCCTTAAACAATAGGGTTAAAATTAGCCTGGGTTCACTGTTATTTAAAGTTCTAAAGGATTATCTTCCTGAATTTTATTATGTATTCTTTCCTAAAAGTTCCATTGTATTAACCACCAGATGCCAGTGTACATTTATTATTCAACTCCCACTTTGTAAAAAAGACTTTTGTCAGAAATCATTGTTGTATTATGCCCCTCATTTTTTAAATTCTATTCCAAGTACTTTTTTGGATTGTATTTTGGTCCACACTTTTAAAACTCATCTTAAATTATGGCTGGAGCATTTAAATGATTGTTCGTGCAGTTCTATGTAAGTGTATAACTGTATAGCTTATATCTGTATATTGTTGTATTAAGTTTTGTGTAGTTAATTGTTTTTGTGTACATCTTGATGCTTGTGAAAACATGCAGTAATGCTCATCTCACTTTCAAGTATAAAAATTAAAAAAATGAAATGAAAACATGATTCCATGCCACCAAACCGCTTTTGTGTGCCACAGGTGTGAAAACACAGTTTGGTCATGGTTTTATAAATTACAGCTGTCACTTTCACGAGGTGGTGTAAAGAGATAGGTATGTTGAAAATGTGGATTAAAAATATTTAAAATTGTCAAAGTTACAAGCAAGAGTACCAAAATTTCAAGATATGCACATAACTTTGCCATATTTACTTAGTTTCCCCAAATTTTTAACATAGGCATCTCATGACCCCAACTCATGAACTAGGGTGGTAAACATTTTTGGTAACACTTTATTTTAAGTGACCTTACAACACTGTAATTACTGTATAACTATGCTGTAACTTCACTGTAACTACTGTATAGTTACATGTAACTACTATGTAGTAGTTAAGTAGTTTTACAGTTGCATTTTAAGTAGTTACTCACAATTTGCATGAAGTAACTACACTGTAGCTACTGTGTAGTTGTTTTCTAGTTTCACATGTGGGTATGCTGTAGTTACGCAACTTGCATACATGTGCAACAACTACAGTCTCCCTTTCAGCACAAATCATTTCATTCTAATAAGTGCAGCTACACATGTAACAGCTGTTGCAAAGTGTAACAGAAAACCTGTTGTGTAACTACCAGGCTGTCTCTTCTGGCATTGTGTTATATGTTTGTATGAGGACAACTACACATGTAATAGCTATTGCAAATTGTAAACAGCAAACCTGTTGTGTAACTACTGTGTTACTACTTTTGGCATTATTAAATCTGTTCTTAGAAGTGTAACTACATATAAATGCAGGTTGTGCGCACTAGTTCAACTATCTACATCTATCTGACATTTATTTAAAAGGCAATCATGCAGGAAAATGTTAAAGTGTAATCAGAATGGTAACTAAAATATGAAAACAATGCAACTTCAGTCTGCTACAGTTCAATGCACTAACTGGCAACTCTTTAGATGATGTTCCATGTCTGTATTCCAGTTTTTCATGAACTTACAGGTTAGTAAACATGTAGTCTAATGTTGTGAATTGATATGAAACTGTACACAAAAATATTTCATTTGCATAATTACTAATCGGTACTATAACAATATTGTGGCTAAGAAATAATGGTAATGTTTTCACAGTTAATGCCTAGGTAACATGAATTTGCAGTTGCTCACACTTATATTTACCATATGCCAGTACTGTAGCTGTGATGTAAGTTCTCATTCTGAAATCAGTCCCTCATGAACTTACTACTTACTTAACATGCAGTCTAATATTAGACCCTATTCACATAGGTGGCAGGGAATGTGCCAAATGTGTATTCCCAGGCATAGTGATCAATAGCAGCCTTCCAATCAGATGGACTGACCAGGAGCAGACTGGATCCTGCACTCTGTCTGGATAAGGGAACTGTGCATTATGGGTGGTCTTCCTATTACTACCGTTTTCCAGTAAGGGAACCTACTGGTCTGCCTATGTTTACCGCATTGCCCCCAGCACTCATGGTATAGTCAGAGGGCTAGGACAGCTTGATGTCTAGGATGATGCTATGGCAGTCACATTGTTCAGACAGTGTGAAGGTCATGTACTGTCTAACGAAGGTTCCCTGCCTGTGTATCCCATGTCAATCACTACCACTCGACACAGCAGATCAGTGGTAAAGAATGGTATGTAGTCATGCCCCACACCAGCCACCCACCTGGGCAGTAGCAGGCCAGGAGTATGGTTGTAGAAGAGGTGTGTGTCAATTCCACAAAAGCAGGACATTTCAATCAATCAATCTTTATTTAACCAAGCAAAAACACCATTGGGGTAAAACTCATTTGCAAGGTGGACCTGGGCAAGGTCAAGAGAATATTATCAAGTAGTAGTAATATAAGGTGAATATATGATAAGATAACAATAATTGAACAAATACAATGAAGTAAGGGATACAGTTGGTAAAAACTAATGCTGGTATCCACTAAAGCTATATACAAGACATACTTGTTGAAGGTATGGTAGAAAGATAACCATGTGGAAAAGACTATATATACAATAAAAACATAAGAACGATATGATGGAAACAAATCAGTATGTGCGGGACAGAGAGTAAAGGGGCTGCAGAGGAACAAAAGAGTGGAGAAGAGAGAAGAACTAGAGGCGAAGGGGACGATCTGAAGGACACTGGGAGAAAATACCCAAAGTCTGAGATAGCAGATGTCAAGGGAAACAATTACAGTTTTCTTTATAGGATCCTATGAATAACATTTTGAAGGTGGACAGTTTTATGGGTAGCTTAATATTCAAAGTTTTTTTGAAGTCTGTTCCACAGAGATGGAAAAGCATGGCTTATTGAAGATTGACCAAAGCGTGTGTTCACTTTAGGACTGGTAAGTGAAGTATAAGACAGGCTTCTTCATGACTATCTTCCTGTAGTGCACATAGGCAGACACTGTACAATATAGTGTGGCAATTTCTTAGTAAGGACCCTAAATATCCAAAGAGCAGCATTTTTTTGCCTTCTGAATTTAAGAGATGTCCAGCCTACCAATGAGTACAGGGAACAATGGTGGGTAGACTACGGTGCACCTGTAAGAAATCTTATTGCATGATGACAAAGGGTGTCAAGCTTTGTTAAAGCCAAGCCAGTACCCTGTCCATAAATGAAATCAGCATATTCCAAGAGTGGAATAAAAGTGTTTTGAACCAGCCTGGTTTTTGCCTCTTGAGTTAATAGATGCCTAATCCTAAAGAAGAGACCAAGTCTCTGTTTAAGGTTTTTTGACAGTTCTTTAATATGTTCAGCAAAAGACAGTTTGTAGTCTATCCAAAATCCCAGACATTTGAATTTATCAACAAAGTCTATGGACTCTCCTAGGAGCATAGTAAATTGAGGAACTAAGCTTAATGTCCATGGATTAGGTGTGTTAACAAATGGAGAGAAAAACATTGCCTTAGTGTTTTTGGCATTTAATAAAAGCTTTTGATTCAGAGCATTAAGCTGCAAGTGATTGAAATCCTCTTTAAGGTCCTTGATGGCTAGTTCTGGATTAGACCTCTCAATGTATAGGACCATATCATCTGCAAAGAGATGGATACCTGCCGATTTAATGCCTAGGTCAATATTATTTATGTAGAGTGCGAAGAGTAGCAACCCAAGAATGGAACCTTGCAGTACACCTCTCAGATGAGTTTTCAAAGGAGAAAGATCTCTGTCTGCCTTTACTTGCTGATATTGTCTGGTAAGATAACTGGTGAACCATTTTAATGCAACAGAATCAAGGCCAATATTTTTAAGCATGACTAGCAATTGGTCGTGGTCCACCATGTTGAATGCCTTACTCAGGTCAAGGAATAAGGCACTCATGTAGTTTTGAGCATCTAAGACAAGCTGCAAATCATTCATGAACTTGGCAAGGGTAGAAATAGTGCTATGCTGTGGCCTGAAGCCTGATTGGACTGGGTTTAATAGATTGAGGGTCTCTAGGTGATCCCTGAGCTGGATATTAACTACTTTCTCAAGTAACTTGGAGAGGATAGACAGCAAGGATATTGGCCTGTAATAATTTAAGTCACTGGGATCTCCAAGTCTTAAATAGAGGGATGATGTGGGCAGTTTTCCAAATTGACAGAAGTATATCCTGGTCAGTGATACGTTAAAAAGGTGAGTTATAGGGGCATACAGGACATAGAAACTGCATTTTAGGAAATAAGGATCAATCAGGTCTGCACCTGTACTTTTTCTGGCATCCAGGTCCAGCAGGAGGTCTTCCACTTGTTTCAATGTGACTGGACTGAATGAGAAGGCCACATCAGGAACAGAGGCATCCTTTGGTGTACATGCCGAGTCCTGGTCACAAAATTGAGAGCAAAGGATATTGGCAGAGGAGGAATGAAATGCCAGCCCAGTGGTCACAAAATGATTATTGAACATTTCAAGAATTGTTTGTTTGTCAGCAGCTGAGAAACCACTGGAAGTAATTTTTGCAGGGAGGGAGTTAGTTGAGGTGTGAATCTCTAGGACTCTTAAGGTTTTCCACAAGCTAAAAGAACAGTTAGTAGATGATTTGAGTTCTGTGCGATAGTATTTAGCTTTCTCCTCCCTAATCAACTTTGTACACTGATTTATGGCTCTCCTCAGTGCTGTCCAACCAGCAAGAAGTTTGTTTTTTCTGGCTTTTTTCCAAAGAAAATCCATACTGAGTAAAACAGCTTTCAAGTTGGCCGTGAACAAAAGGTGCAATTGGTTTCTTAGTGCAAACTCTCTCTAAGGGTGCGTGCTGATTAATATTTCCAAGTACAGTGTTCTGGAAGGCCTCATAGACCTTGTTCACTTTAGGGGCCAGGTATACCTTTTGCCGGTTCATGTACACAAATGCCCACAGTCTAGGAAACAAGATCTCAGACCTGGAAGCAAAAATGACAGAGGCTAAACTGGACATAGTAGCCATTAATGAGACATGGTTCACTAGTAACCACACTTGGGATATTTTGATACCCGGCTATGTACTGTTCAGAAGAGACAGAGGTGCAAAAGGGGGAGGGTGAAGTGTTCCTTTATGGCAATGAAAATATCAAAGCTACAGAAATTCGGAATACATATAAGGAACCAGAATAACTGTGGGTCACCCTGGAAACTGGAAATGGGACCACCCTATGACATGGGGTTGTCTACAGGCCTCCAGATCAGGGGAGGACATAGATACATTACTGTTAGAAGACATAAAAAAACATGACAGCTAAAGGGGAGGTTCTGCTAATGGGAGACTTCAACACGCCAGATGCTGATTGTTCAACACCAGCAGGAACATCTTCCAGAACTAGACACATAGTGGATTCCCTGCCAGGGGAGGGCCTCAAACAATTGGTGCAACAACCCACGAGAGACAGGGCTATCCTAGATCTAGTACTAACTAATGGAGAAAGGATCACAGATCTCCAGGTAGAAGGTCACCTGGGAGCCAATGACCATCACATGATATGGTTGAATTTGACCACTAGAACTAAATCATTACTTTCCAAGGCAAAAATATGTGACTTGAGAGTAGCTGACTTTGATAAGATGGCCAAAAGAGTAAAGCTAGCGCTGGCAAGATCAAATACAGTTGAAGGGCTACAGGCGAAGTGGGCAAGCATTAAGGATGCAATACTTGAAGCAAAATGCCATTGTGTTAGGGAGAAAAGCAGGAGCAAAAGAAGGAGGAAACCACTCTGGTTCTCAAAAACAGTAGCAGAAAAGATCAGAGCCAAAAGGCTGGCCTTCAGGAAATATAAGTGAATGCAGTGGAATGAAGATAGGGAGGCATACCAAACTTCCCAAAGGAAACAGGGAAAGCAGTAAAGCAGGCAAAGTCCTAAACTGAGGAAACACTAGTATGAACAGTAAAAGAAGGGGATACAATTTTCTATAGATATATTACAGAAAGAAGAAATCCAGAGGGGGTATTTCTAAGATCAAAGGGGATAAGGGGGAGTGTGTGGAGGAGGATCAAGGTAAAGCATCTATCCTAAATAGATACTTCTGCTCAGTATTTACTGAAGAGAAGGTAGGGCAGGGCCCACAGCTCAGCATCATGGACACAGGGGGGAGGGAGGTATACAGAAGACCCTTCACAAAAGAAAGTGTCCAAGAGCTCACTAAACTCAGGGTGGACAAGGCAATGGGACCTGATGGCATACATCCTAGAGTACTAAAGGCGCTAAGGATGGAACTAGCAGAGCCATTAGCAGAACTGTTTAGTGAGTCTCTGAGCACAGGAGAGGTCCCAGAAGACTGGAGAAGAGCTCTTGTGAACCCGATCCACAAGAATGGCAGCAGGAAGGAAGCATGGAACTACAGACCAGTCAGTCTTTCCTCAATAGTGGGCAAGATTATGGAGGAACTCCTTAAGGAAAGGATAGTGCAACACCTGTAATCCATAGGAGCACAGGATCCATGACAGCATGGGTTTACATCAGGGAGGTCCTGTCAAACTAATCTCATAGATTAATTTGACTGGGAAACCAGTATAGTGGACTAAGGGGATGCAATTGATGTCACATACCTTGACTTCAGCAAGGCTTTTGATACTGTTCCACATAGAAGATTGATTAATAAGCTGGGAAGGCTAGGGGTGGGTCAGAGGTTGGTCAACTGGGTGGCAAACTGGTTGACAGGCAGAAAATAGAGAGTGGAGGTAAATGGTAAATAGTCAAAAGAGATGCAAGTCACAAGTGGGGTACTTCAGGGATCAGTCCTTGGGCCAGTCCTCTTCAATATCTTTATCAGTGACATAGCAGGTGGACTGGAGGATAAGGTCTGTCTGTTTGCAGATGACATCAAGATCTGCAACATAGTAGATGATCCAGATGGGGTGGGCAGAACGAGAAGAGATCTGGAAAAACTGGCAAAATGGTAGGAAGAGTGGCAACTGGGATTTAATGCAAAGAAGTGCAAGATCATGCACATAAGGAGGAGAAACCCTGAAGCTACCTATAGGTCAGAAGGGGAGTTGCTGACAATCACAAGGGAAGAAAGAGACTTGGGCATCATCATCACAGATGACCTGAAATCATCCAAGCACACCACTAAATCAGTAGGTAAGGCTAGAGGGATGTTTAGGTGTATTAGTAGGGGTATCACAAGTCATAAGAGGGAGGTAATAATCCCTCTTTATAAGACATTGGTTAGGCCCCATCTGGAGTACTGCGTGCAGTACTGGAGGCCGCACCTGCACAAGGACATTAACAAAATGGAGGCAGTCCAGGGAAGGGCAACCAAAATGCTGCTGGGACTCTACCAGAAAGCATATGAGGACAGATTAATGTAATATGTATACCCTAGAGCAAAGGAAGGAGAGAGGTGATATGATCAAAACATTCAAACATCTTAAGGGCATTAACAAGGTGAAAGAGTCTAACATGTTTCAATACAAGAAAATTGGCAGGACAAGAGGACACAGCATGAGATTAGAGGCAGGCCAATTAAGGGGTAATGTGAGGAAGTTCTTTTTTCACAGAAAGGGTGGGGGTGCATGGAACAGTCTTCGTCAGGAAGTGGTGGATGTGAATATAGTACAGGGCTTCAAACAGGCATGGGATAGGCATAAGGGAGCAATATGGATGAGTATGAATAGATAGGCCATTGACAGAGTAAAGGTCTATGGCACATTCATATGGTAGAAAAAATGTGCAGACTGGATGGGGCTTGTGATCCTTATCTGCTGTCAAGTTCTATGTTTCTATGTAATTTGAGTACTGCAGATTGGAGAGAAAGGCAGGGAGGTCAAAATTATGTTTATTTCTTTTCTTAGTAACTACAGCATTGTTACAAGTCAGTAAGTAATTATGTAAATGATTTGTAGTGTGTAAGTAAACAATGTAGTTGTATAGAATTAACAATATTCAATTGCATGTTTATTAAGCAGTAAGTGCACAAGGGAATGATTTCTGAAGGAAAATATACATCAAAAGTACAGCTTTGCCATTCAATGTAAGTGTATAGTAGTTACACACGTCTTCTTATGCTTTAAGTGTCAATTTCTGTGTACTTACTTTGCAAATACATGTTAGTCATTAACTGTGGAAACAATGCCACAGAAGCAGCACATTCCTTAGTAACTATAGCACTGTTACACCCTTCTTCTTACACTTTAAGTGCCAGTTTCTGCGTACTTACTTTGCAAGTACATATTAGTTAGTCATTAACTGCAGAAACAATGCCACAGAAGCAGCACATTTCTTAGTAACTATGGCACTGTTAAAAGCCAATTAGTATATTGTAAATTAATGATTTTGCTATTATATAGTAATTTACAATATTTGATTGCATGTTCTCTTTAATTTCTTTGGTTTTGGTTGCACAGTATACAAGTGATGGCTCTGGGATTTGAACCAAATTCTCCAGGTTTGCAGGCCAGAGCTTTTAACCACTAAGCTATACTGCAGTAAGTTCATGAGGGAATGACCACCAGGTGTTATTTGATACAGTAATTTGGGGGTCATCGGGATTGGGAAGGGGGGCCACTAAATTACCATGGAAAAGGGTCAATTTATTATTTATTCTAACAATGATCAGAGTTTGGAAAGGGGCCACTAGATTATGCAAGAAAAGGGGCTAATATTTTATTTAACAATGATAGGGATTTGGGAAGGGGGGCAACTACACTACCAAGGAAAAGGGGCAAATATTTTAATTTGCAATGATCAGAGTTCAGGGTATGGAGACATTAGACTACCAGAGAAAAGGGGCTAATACTTTATTTTACAAGGATTGTGGTTCTGGGAGGGTGGTCACTAGACTACCTGGGAAATGGGACTAATATTTTAATTTACAATTAGTGGGGGTTGGAGTAGGGAGACACTAGGTTACCATGGGAAAGTTCTAATATTTTATTTTACGATGATCGGGGATTGGGAAGGGGGCCACTAGACCACCAGAGTTATTTTATATATTTTTGCTGGTGATGGGGGAGCTATACCAGGTGTGCTTATGCACACTGCTGTACATTGCCACAGGCTTGCAGCAACCAGTCCAGGTGTACCCTTTCTTTGATGCACTGCTAGGATTGCTGCAAGCAGTTGGATTTAGCCACCAAGCCCCACCCAATAGATAATCAGGCACAGAGTCCCTGGCACATGGGCAATTGGTGCAAGCAACCTTTGGCACAGCTTGTGCCAAGTTTTGAGAATATGGCCCATTGGGTGGAATGTCTTTAAATTTCATGTTTATCAGCATGGTCTAAGGTTCAATGTAACATGGAGGGCATCTTGAAAAAATCAGTAATTCCCAAGCTAGGCATTCTAAAGGGAGGTATATTGGCCCAACACTTGTTTAATTTATGTCATAATTGAATAATAAATCAGTTGTATGGATCAGAATTCCATTCACCAAAAATAAATAAGATATTCCCTTGCTTGCCTATGAGGATGACATAGTACTAATTAGCATGTCCCTATTGGGTCTTCAATGTAAACTAAACAAATTCTCTTCTTTGTGTGATGATACATTTCTAACAAAAAATAAAACAAAACACTGTTACTTATATTCAGAAATTCAAGTACAGAAAGGTACAAACTTTACATAAAAGCAGATAGATTACAGATGGTCAACGGTTATGACTATCTTGGTTTAAGACTCTCAAGCATTTTAACATGGAATAGGCACATTGACTATTTGAAAACAAAATTAATTAAATCTTCAAATGGAGTTAAAGAATTGTTCTGGAAATATGGGTGTTATTCAATTAAAGGGTCTCTAACTATGATACATTCTAAAATCCAGTTAGCTGCACTTCATGCTTGTGAATTATGGGGCATCACTGGTACTCAGTACTATTAGAAGTGATACTCAAACTTTACAGGTATCTCCTGGGACTTCTCATATATGTTTCTGCAACTATTTTATAAACAGAACTAGGTCAATATCTTATTGAAACTATGGTCATGGAAACAATTATGATATTTATTATGGATTTACAAGTAACAAAATAAGGTAGACTACACAGAGCTTGCTTTGATGAGCAAACACAATATTCAGATAGGTGTTTCATTTTCTCTTACTTGACTTTTTTAAAGAAAAAATGTATACATTAAAATTAACCAACATAATGACTAATATTTTTAGTGTACTAAAGATAGAATTAATATGGTAAATCAAATACAAAAGCAAAAAAAACAGCCACAGACTTACACAAACATGCACAAACTGGCAGTCTTTAAATTACATAATCTTTATAAATGTAATAAAATCCTAATTGGTAGAAAAGCTATATATAGATGTAGGAAAGCTAGGTTGGGGGTATTTAATTGTAATTACCTTCATTTTAAACAACACAGATTGGAAACATCAGCACCTTTTTTGTAAGTGTGGGTCTAAGGATGTTGATTACATTGAGCAAATAATTTTTTTCTATTTCGTATACAGGGAAAAGTGGGAGAAATAGCTTTGGAATATAATAGGAGAGCTCTATAGACTGTCACCAAACTTATTATTTATTTTGTTTTTATTTTAATTTAGTCTTTGGTGACTGGGTAATGCCCACAAGGCACAAATGCCTGTTTTCAGGGGTGATCTGGGAGCACAGCGAAGGTTAAGTTACTTGCTCAGAGTCACACAGTATGCCAGTGGAGGTTGTGGGAGTCATACCCAGGTCTGCAGGATGTACCAAGCTCATTCACAGTTCATTACTTTAACCTCTAGTCTATACTGCCAGGCTCTATGCTGAGTATTTTACAAATAATCCAATAATGATACACAAAGTGGCATTATATCCTCTGTCTTTGAACATTTTCTAGATTGTATATACAAATGAAGTTTAAGATAAACTAGGAGGCCCTCATTTTCGATATATCTATTTTTACTGATTGTCTGCCCTTCTTACTCAACAAATTATTGGATGGTGATCTGTGTGCTATATGCATTTAAAGCTTACATTTGAAGTGTTGAATACAAAGATGCGTAACGTGGCACTGGATCTTTTGTCTCTGAATGTCAGTTAGATTCTAAATATAAAAAGAGTTCAAGAAAAACTGGAAACCCATATTCTCTAGACATATATTTTCAGTGTCATTTAATACATGGTTGATACATTAAACAATTGATATTTATCTTTGGAGTAATAATTCAAAGATGATTGATTGAATTTATGAAAGTATAACATCTCCAGAATAAAAGGAATGTAAATTCATCTTTTTCATGGTCAATTGACATTCTACATTCATTATTAGTACAGAAGTGACTACTGGCATACCGCAGTAGTAGGGGATGTAGAGGTAATTGGGCCATAACCCTACAGCGTCCATTTTACATTGTGGATATTATTTGAAATTTGCTAAGATCTGCATACACTATTCCTTTAATGAATGAATTATGAGTAATGTACATGATATTGAAAATATTACTGAAACCACCCTTCATATATATAAAAAGATTTGCACACATTGATTGTAATTAGCAAGATCCTAGTATCTGTAACTGGTCCAAATAATGCATAGTTAGATGTTTTTATTGACACTTTGTCCATGAGAATGTAGACTGTAATTTGATTGTTAAATTTGTTTTGTATTGAAGATTTTATAAATGTTCTTAAATTGTAACGGCAATTGAAAGTTAAACAATAAACTGATTGAACCTTTAACCTTGAATTTTCACAGTATAAAGAGAAGTATGCCTCGTCCTAGTTGTCCCTCTCAACCAAATGAAGAGACAGTGCAACATGTTATGTAGGAAGAGCTATGCATTGTTTTTCTAATGTTTGCATTACTTGCTACTTTTTTCTTAATAAAAGATATTTTGTGTTTATAATCCATGTGTGCACCATTATTTCTTTTTAGGCAAGTCACCTTATCTCCATTAGCATCATGGTCTTGTAGTGCCCTTCCATCTCTTCTCCTACTTTTACAATGGAACCCCTATGATTTCAACCTTATTACCACTCTACTCAGCCTCTTCCTTTCTCTGCTAGGGCAGGTCAAGTTGATAGCAGGGCAAAACTCATCCATATGGCTTCCACAAACACACTTCACTCTCATCTGGACTATGCTTCCCAATTGCGGGCACCATACATGTACAAAGACATCAGTGCAACAGAACAAGTGTGAACACAGTTTACAAGAGCTACTAAGATCACTGCTGGTCTGAAGAACTACCCTTATGAAGACAGAATAAATATTCTTTACCTCAGGTGAAATAGAAGAGACGTATTGTTACTCTATGATATCGTCAGCAGTCCAGAAACAATAGTAAATTTACTTTAAACAATAGTGAATTTACTTAAATTTCAAATATAGAAACATAGAATTTGATGGCAGATAAGGACTTGGTTTGTTGGCCAAGGCATCTAGCTTCACCTGAGCTCTTTTCTTCCAAGACTGCTTGAAAGGCAGAGTACAGAACCTTACCAGAGCAAGGGAAAAGGATTAAGACTTCTTTTGGCTAAGCAGATTTACTGTGTGGTGTTGTTTTTACTTTTTACTCACGGGGATTGCTACTGTTTGTTGCTAACATTTCATTGCTTTATTTTTCTCTGTAGCAAAGTGTTTCTTACAGCGTATATCTTCTCTGAAATTATTACAGTTGGTGCTTTACAGGTTTTACAGTTTTATCTAACATTAGGATAAGCTTTCAGGGTTGCTGCATTTGTTGTTGACTGATTGTTTCTGCTCTTACCTCCTTGTTCTTTCGTCCGTGGTTCTTCTTTTTCGGCAGGGGAAGGGCCCAACCACCCACCCCATTCCCCCACACTACACTCTTTTTATAGGGTACCACAGTTGTGACATTTCCTGTGGCAGAGCAGGAAGGAGTGGATCTGTGGGGCATCCTCAAGGAGAGCTCATTTACAGGGGCACTAGTAATTTAACTTGTTATAACAAGTTAAACAAAAACAAAACACAATCAAACCATTACTTGCATTTTTTTCCTTCTAATTACTCTGACTAGGTTATAAACCCAACAACTTATCTGGAATGGATATCATTAACTGCAGGTACTGTGGAACAATTTTCAGAAGGACAGTCTTACAGGATTTAGGACACTGTCCTACATGTTGGAGCCATTGGAGATCTTAGGGCTCAGCTCCGGGCAGCATGGGCAGAGATTGCCGCCTCAAATTTCATATTCAAGAGGAAATACATTATAAGAACCACCGCCATTTCCCCAGCATCCAACAGAAAAACCTCGACAGCAGAGGTAGTTGGACCAGGAGGTTGGCAGGTGGTTAGGAACGCAAATCGAGTCCCATCACTCTCTCCCTCCAACATATTACCTCCAAAATCCATATAAACACTACAAACAGGTATCTGCCTCTATCTCTGAAATCAAACAAAGAGGAAGAAGACACTGCAGAGCAGGACACTGTGGCACAGGAGCTAGCACAACAAAACTCACACAAATCAGGAACCAAAACAAAAAAAGCAAAAAGGAAATCCAAAAAACTTCTGATCATAGGAGACTCCATGATTCGGGGAGTTGATACCCATCTCCAGCTAGGGGTAATGGTCAGATGTCTCCCAGGTATATCAGCATGGAGAGACATGGACCGCATTGCTAAAATTGTTCACAAAGCAGGAGAAAACATTGATGTCCTAGTACACATAGGGACTAATGATCTCACCACCTGGTCAGTTGTGGAGACCAAGGAACACCTGACCAGGCTGGGCGACAAACTATCATCCATTTTGTCCGGCATCTCCTTCTCCAAGATCCTGCCAGTCTGGGAGAGGGGGGCAGATGGATGGAAGGTCAGAGAAGGGGAGATAGAGGAGCTAAACACGTTGCTCAAGGGCTGGTGCCAGGAAAAAGGACACAGATTTGTAGGGAACTGGCAACAGTACTGGGAGCGAAAGTTCTTTAAATTTGATGGACTGCATCTGACTAAGGAGGGAGTCAGTGCATTGGGGCAGAAGTTTGACATCTTTGCAGAATATTTAAACTAGCAAATGGGGAGAGGGGTGCAGCACCCCATACGTCGAATGGGAAGAACACCCATCCCCCCTCAGCTAGTGGTCAAACAGGGATTCAGCATGTTTGCAGTTCATTTGCATCACCAGGTAAGAAAAAAGGTTTGTCTCCCCATACGATGCACAGGGTTAATGCCAAACCTCACCCAACAACTAATACACCGAAATCTGGCCAATGGAAAATCATGTACACAAATGCTCACAGCCTGGGAAATAAGATCCCAGACCTGCAGGCAATAATGTCAGAGGCTAAACTGGACATAGTAGCAATTAGTGAGACATGGTTTACCAGTAACTCGCAGGAGACTTCAGTACCTGGCTATGTATTGTTCAGAAGAGACCAAGGTGCAAAAAGGGGGGGGGGGGAGTGGCCCCGTATGTCAATGAAAATATCAAAGCTACAGAAATTCAGAATACACATAAGGAGCCAGAAGAACTGTTGGTCACCCTGGAAACAGGAAATGGGACAGCCATAAGAACTGGGGTTGTCTAGAGGCCTCCAGACCATGAGGAGGACATAGACACATTACTGTTAGAAGATATACAAAACATGACAGCTAAAGGGGAGGTTCTGATAATGGGAGGCTTCAACATGCCAGATACAGACTGGTCAATACCAGCAGGAACATCTGCCAGAACTAGACAAATAGTGGATTCCCTGCAGGGGGAGGGCCTCAAACAACTGGTACAACAACCCACAAGAGACAGGACTATCCTAGATCTAGTACTGACTAACAGGGAAGGGATCACAGATCTCCAGGTAGAAGGTCACCTGGGGGCCAGTGACCATCACATAGTATGGTTCAATTTGGCTACTACATCTAAATCATCCCATTCCAAGGCAAAATATGGGACTTCAGAGGAGCTGACTTTGATAAGACGGCCAACAGAGTTAAACTAGCCCTGGCAAAAAGAAACACAGGAGAGGGGTACAGGCAAAAGGGCAAAACATTAAGGATGCACTACTTGAAGCAACATCCCATTGTGTTATAGAAAAGGAAGTGCAAAAGAAGAAGGAAACCACTTTGGTTCTCAAATACAGTAGCAGAAAAGGTCAGAGCCAAAAGGCTGGCCTTCAGGAAATATAAGGGAACACAGCGGGATGAAGATAGGAAGGCATACCAAACTGCCGTAAGGGAAGCAGGGAAGGCAGTAAGGCAGGCAAAGTCCCAAACTGAGGAAACACTAGCACGAACAGTAAAAGAAGGTGACAAGACTTTCTATAGATACATTAGTGAAAGGAGAAAGTCCAGAGGGGTATTGCTAAGCTAATGGAGAAAAGGAGCATGTGAGGAGGAGGAGGATGTAAAGCATCTATCCTAAATAGATACTTTTGCTCAGTATTTACTGAAGAGAAGGTAGGGCAGGGCCCACAGCTCAGCACCATGGACACAGGGGGGAGGGAGGTGAGCACTACTCCCTTCACAAAAGAAAGGGTCCTACAAGAGCTTGCTAAGCTCAGGGTGGATAAGGCAATGGGACCTGATGGCATACATCCCAGGGTACTTAAGGAACTAAAGGTGGAACTAGCAGAGCCATTAGCAGAACTGTTTAGTGAGTCTCTGAGCACAGGAGAGGTCCCAGAAGACTGGAGAAGGGCTCATGTGATCCCACTACACAAGAGTGGCAGCAGGGAGGAGGCAGGGAACTACAGACCAGTCAGTCTTACCTCAGTAGTGGGCAAGATTATGGAGGCACTCCTTAAAAAGGATAGTGCAACACCTGGAATCCATAGGGGCACAGGATCCAAGACAGCATGGGTTTACAAAAGGAAGATCCTGTCAAACTAATCTCATAGATTTCTTTGACTGGGTAACCAGAGTGGTGGACCAAGGGGAGCAGTTGATGTCGCCTACCTTGACTTCAACAAAGCTTTGACACTGTTCCACATAGAGATTGATAAATAAGCTGGGTAGGCTCGGGATGGGTCAGAAGTTGGTCAACTGGGTGGCAAACTGGTTGATGGACAGTAAACAGAGAGTGGTGTTAAATGGTATACAGTCAGAAGAGATGCAAGTCACAAGTGGGGTACCTCAAGGATCAGTCCTGGGGCCAGTCCTCTTCAACATCTTCATTAGTGACCTTGCAAATGGACTAGAGGTTAAGGCTTGTCTGTTTGCAGATGACACCAAGATCTGCAACAGAGTCGATGATCCAGATGGGGTGGGCAGAATGAGAAGAGATCTGGATAAACTAGCAAAATGGTCAGAGTGGCAACAGGATTTAATGCAAAGAAGTGAAGATCATGCACATAGGAAGAAAACCCTGAAGCCACCTATAGGCTGGGAGGGAGTTGCTAGCAGTCACAAAGGAAGAAAAAGACTTGGGCATCATCATCACTGATGACCTGAAATCATCCAAGCAGACCTCTAAAGCAGTACATAAGGCTAGGGAGGTGTTAGGGTGTATTAGTAGGGGTATCCAAGTCGTAAGGGAGGTAATAATCCTCTTTACAAGACACTGGTTAGGCCCCATCTGAGTACTGGTGCAGTATTGGAGGCCACACCTTCACAAGGACATTAACCAAATTGAGGCAGTCCAGAGAAGGGCACCAAAATGGTGCAGGGACTGCATCAGAAGACATATGAGGACAGATTAACAGAGCTCAATATGTATACCCTTGAGCAAAGGAGGGAGAGAGGTAGTATGATCGAGGCATTCAAACACCTTAAGGGCATTAACAAGGGAAAAGAGTCTAACATGTTTAAATATAAGAAAAATAGCAGGACAAGAGGACACAGCATGAGATTAGAGGGGGGCCGATTAAGGGGGAATGTGAGGAAATTCTTTTTCACAGAAAGGGTGGTGGATACATGGAATGGCCTATCTCAAGAAGTGGTGGCTATGAATACAGTGCAGGGCTTCAAACATGCATGGAATAGGCATAAGGCAGCAATACAGATGAGTGTGAATAGATAGGCCACTGACAGAGCAAAGGCCGATGGCACATTTATAAGGTAGAAAAAGAAATGGGCAGACTGGATGGGCCTTGCGGTCTTTACCTGCCGTCAACTTCTATGTTTCTATGTTTCTATGCTTGGCCCACCTAGTCTGTCCATTTCCTTACTTAATGGATAAGCTGCAGATGCTAGTTAACCAACAGCTTACTTCTTCCTACCTCCCACTAGAATTACCTTATGTCTACCCCATGTATTCTTGAATTCCCCACTGTTTTTGACTCCACTAACTCCTCAGGAAGGCTGTTCCATGCATCCACAACCCTCTTCATGAAAACATACTTCCATACATTACCTCTGAGCCATCCCCCTCTATCTTCAAATTGTGTCCCCTTGTTCTTGGACATCTTTTTTTCTGAAAGATGCTACACTCTTGGACTTTGTTGATTCCCTTGAGGTACTTGAAAGTTTCTAACATGTCCCCCGCTCCCTTCTTTCCTTAAGAGTATACATATTAAGCTCCTTTAGTCACTCTTCGTACTTCTTCTGGTGCAGATCCTGCACCATTTTGGTTGCTCTCCACTGGACAGCCTACACCCTGTCTATGTCTTTGTGGAGACTGGGTCTCCAGAACTGCACACAGTACTCTAGATGGGGTCTCACCAACTATCTGTACAAAGGGATAACAATTTCTTGTTTTCTACTAGTGATGCCTCTCCCTATGCATCCCAGTATCCCCCAACCCTCCTTATTGCCTTCTCACATTGCTTGCCTACCTTTAAGTGATCTGATATAACTACCCCTAGGTCCCTTTCCATGCCTGTTGTTGTCAGTATCTCACCCCCCATTGTGTACTCTTTTTTTATTTACCAGGTGCATTACTTTGCACTTCTTTGTATTGAATATAAGCTGCCATACATTTGACCATTCCTCCATCCTTACCAAGTTCATTCTCATCCTTTCCACCCCACCTTGTGTATCAACCCTGTTGCAGATCTTTGTGTCTGCAAAAAGATATCCTTTTCCTTCCAGTCCCTCTGCAATATCACATATAAAGACATTAAAAAGGACTAGACTCAATACTGAACCCTGCGGTACCTCACTAGTAACATAGAAACATAGAAGTTGACAGCAGATAAGGACCACAAGGCCTATCCAGTCTGCCCATTTCTTCTTTGACCTTATAAATGTGCCATCGGCCTTTGCTCTGTCAGTGACCTATCTATTCATATTCATCTGTATTGCTCCCTTATGCCTGTCCCATGCCTGTTTGAAGCCCTACACTGTATTCATAGCCACCACTTCCTGAGGTAGACCATTCCATGTATCCACCACCCTTTATGTGAAAAATAATTTCCTCACATTCCCCTTAATCGGCATCCCTATAATCTCATTCTGTGTCCTCTTGTCCTGCTATTTTTCTTATATTTAAACATGCTTGATTCTTTCACATTGCTAATGCCCTTAAGGTGTTTGAATGTCTCAGTCATATCACCTCTCTCCTACCTTTGCTCAAGGGTATACATATTGAGCTCTGTTAATCTGTCCTCATATGTCTTCGGATGCAGTCCCTGCACCATTTTGGTTGCCCTTCTCTGGACTGTCCCCTGAAGTAACCCCCCCTTCTTCACTGTGGACTCTCTTTACTATTACCCTACACATCCTGTTGTCCAGCCAATGTTTTACCCAGGCTACCACCCTGGGACCCACTCACAGGCTGGCTAATTTGCTTAATAATCTTTTATGTGGGACTGTGTCAAATGCCTTGCCAAAGTCTAGATAGGCCATGCCCACAGCCCCTCCTTGGTCTATTACTTTTGTAACCCAGTCAAAGAAATTGATTTGCTTCATCTGACATGACCTTCCCTCTGTGAATCCATGCTGCTTGGGTCCTGTGCCTTACTGGCCTCTAGGTACTCAACAATTCTTTCCTTCAGAAGTGATTCCATCATTTTCCCTACCACTGCGGTCAAACTGACAGGTCTGTAGTTTCCTGCCTCTAACATGCTCCCACTTTTGCGAAGGGGAATCACATCCACCCTCCTCCAGTCCTCAGGTACCACACCATTATCCCATGATTTCTTAAAAAAAAAGGTAGTCAATGGTGTTACTAGTTCTCCCCTTAGTTCTTTTAGAATTCTTGGGTAAATCCCATCAGGCCCCATTGCTTTGTCCACCTTCAGATTTAGGAGTTCTTTCAGGACCCTTTCTTCTGTGAGAGGACTGATATCAAGAGTACTTCTAGTGACTGGATTAGGTACCTCCCCCTCCTCTTCATTAGTGAATACTGAGCAGAAGTACTCTTTCAGTATAACTGATTTTTCACTGTCCCTCTCTGCCCACCCACCCTCCTCTTTATTCAGCTTCAGTATCCCTACCTTTGTCTTTCTTCACTCCCTAATGTACCTACAAAAGGTTTTATCCCTCTTCTCAACCGAGTTGGCCATCTTTTCCTTGGTTTGGGCCTTTTTCTATTCTGACTGCCTTTCCAGCTTCCTTCTGCTTTAATGGATACAGATCTCTGTCCTGCTTCTTCTGTGCTTCTTTATACTTTCTGAATGCTATATTTTTCTCCCTAACCTTCCTTGCCACCTCTTTTGAGAATCATAGCATTTTTTTCTTTCATTTTTATTTGTTTATTCGCTTCACACAAAGGCTTTTTGCCTCTGTGATGGCAGTTTTGATGTTTCCCCATTGTTGCTCCACCCCCCCTTCTTGCCTGATTGCTAGTGCTTTGCTGAGGCACTCTCCCATTTTGACAAAATCAGCCTCCTGAAGTCCAGTACTTTCACTTTTGTATGGCTTGACTCTACAGCTGAGTTTATCATGAACCACACTGTTTGGTGATCACTTGTTCCAAGATGGCTACCCACTTCTAGATCTGAGATCCTTTCGCCATCCCCAGGTCTAAGATTGCTCCCTCCTGAGTGGGTTCCAACACTAGCTGTCTGAGGCATACCCCCTGTAGGGCACTGAGAATGGTCCTGCTCTTGGATGTGCCTGCATCAACGCTGCTCCAGTTAACATCTGGCATATTCAGGTCCCCCATCAGCAATATCTCCCATTTCTCTTCCATCCTAAGGATGCCTTCTATCATTTCTTTGTCCAGTTCCTCCTCCTGAAATAGGGGGCTGTTCACAACCCCTGTGTGGATTGTGGTGCCATTTCCAGTCTCCAGGGTGCCCCACAGTGCCTCCTCTCCTCCCTGATTACCCTTTAGTTCTACTGCTTTGATCCCTTCCCTTACATAGAGAGCTACTTCTCCTCCTCCTCCTCTTCTACCCTCCCTGTCCCCTCCTGTAGATTGTGTACCCTGGTATGTTGACATCCCAGTTATGGTTCTCTATGTACCATGTTTCTGTGACTGCCACAATATCCAGAAATCCTTCTTTCATCGAGGCCATCAGTTCAGGGAGCTTGTTACATAGACTATGAACTTTGGTACTCATTACCCTCCATTTTTTGATGGCCTTATCCCTTTTTGCCCCAACCAAATGAAGAACTCATGCAGGGACACCCATTACTGCTGATAAAGCAAAAATTCAGAATGAATTAAAGGAACTGTTTCTTCACACAAAAGTTGGTTGGAACCTGGAATATGCTACCTCAGATGTAATAATATGCAACACAAACATGAGTTTCAAATGACAATTGATAAGTTCATCATAAAAGCAGGAATACTTGCTTATTATCATTGATGTAATGGGGAGCTGTTAAAAGGTGCACGTATGCCTCTTTCAGCTCTACAAGGCCATTGTCTGAACCACAATGTGAACCGTAGTATCTCAGATTTCCACAGTTGTCAAAAAAATATACAATTCAACTTTAAGTACTTTAGTAGTAGTATTAGTAGTAGTAGTATGTATTTATATATGGTGCCCGTCTTCTTTGGAGGCTCAGGATGCCATTAAAATAATATAGAGCAGTAGAACAAAACAAAAAACAACATATACATCCAACTAAAACCGTACAATAATAAAACATTTCAATAAATAAATTAAAAAATTAATAAATAAAATTATACAATAAGGGTGCAAAGTTGTTACATATTCACCCAAAATGACTGCTTAAATAAGAAACTTTTCAAGCTCTGCTTTAAGGTATTTGCCAAAGGGGTCACCTTCAAAGCTCTGGGCAATAAATACCAGAGGACTATGCAGCAACTTCAACACCTGGTCCCCTGAGGTCTTAACCTTTACCCTGGGAACTGCCAGCAGGCCCTCCTTAGAGGAGTAGAGAGGGTTTACAGGCATATGAGGATGCAGGAGCTCAGTCAGGTAGCCCAGGCCAAGCCCATGTCAGGCCTTATAAATTAGTAGCCCCACTTTAAAGGAGATACACCACTTTAGCAGCAACCAGTGCAGATCACACACCACTGAGGAAAGATGACACAGTCTCAAAAGGCCTGTTAGTACCTGAGCCACTGCGTTCTGCAGCAGTTTCAGGAACTGCAGCCTACCTCCACTGATCCCAAAGCAGAGAGCATTGGACTTACCTATGCTGACTCGACAACACTGTTGTTGAGGTTCGGCATAGCAAGATCCCCGATGTTGACAGGTGAAATTTCACCTGTCAGACATTGGTTTGTTTTCTATTGGGGGTCTGTGCCCCCCAAACTCCCTGTCACTCCCCCCTTCTTTAAGATTCCTAACTTGGAGTCAGAATTAACATGAAGGTGGGGGGGACTGTCAATGAAAGGGTGAAATTTCACCCACAGGTCCCCCATGTGACAATTTTGAAACCTGTTAAAATTATCGCTGTGGGGGATTTTGCTACAGGGGTTTTGATCTTTGGCATTGCAATATCAAGCCTTAATGTCATGAACCAGTGCAACCAGGTCACCTGGAGGGATAAGTGACTTAAAGTGACTGATATTCTGCAAATGGAAAAACCCATTCCAGACTACTGCTGACACCTGAGCCTCCATTGTCAGCCTCTCATCCAGAATGACTTCAAGATGTTTCACATTTGTTGCAGTTAGAGGAATAGAAGGACTGAACCAAAGCCTGTTCTCTGTATTGGCAGCCACAATTTCCCCATAGCCTTGCTCAAACACTAGAACTTCAGTTTTTTCTGGGTTAGTCTCAGACAGCTGAATGACATCCAGTATTGGGTCTCAGACAGGCACTTACTAAGCACATCAAATGCACCTGATTTCCAAGGTGCAAAGGATAGGTAGAGCTGGGAATCATCAGCATAGCAATGAAACCCAAGCCCATTTTGCCTGATGACCTTATCCGGGGGAAGCATATACACTGCAAACTACATGGGTGACAGAACAGAATGCTGCTGTATTCTTTTAGGTATGCCACAGGGCAGAGTCATCGGTCATGAGAAAACTCTTCCTAGCACTATCTTATGAGTCCTGCCCTTGACATAGGACACAAACCAGCATAGTGGCCTTGCCTGCAAGCCCTGCATGCTCCCTGAGCTGGTCCAGGAGCAGTTCAGGGTCCACAGTGTCAAACACTGCTGAGAGGTCAAGGAGGATGAGAACTGACCATTGACCATACTGATGTTAGGTTGCAATATTTTGCTATTTTTAATGTGGGCCTCTTTAAATCAAGTACTGTAACTAAAATATTGCACAAACAGTCTCCTTTTTAGGGTATATTCAGACTTTGCGATACTGAATGGTGTTTTTCTTTTATTTTTAAATTTACCGGGCATTTTATTTTGCAGTTTATGTACTTGAGAGATTAGAAACATAGAAATGTAGACAATGATGGCAGAGAAAGACCAGTAATCCATCCAGTCTGCCTGAGTTCCCTATACGTCCTGGAACCTATTATTCCTCTAGGGTACTAACACTCCATGTCCTCCCTCCATTCTCCTCATTGATAATTTAATCTAAATATTTCCAGATGATTGGCTGCTTATACAGTAACTTTGCCCCTTTAAAGCTAGAGATCTTAAATGTGGCATACATACATACATACATACATATGTTGTATGAAACTGCAAACAAACCACACATAGTACAATCTGTGACAGTGGTTTTAAAATGAGATGCTAATAACTGCAAATTAAATTTTGATAAAATGTTTATTTAATCTTCATTTTCATGGCAATTCCATGCAGTTTCATTAAAAGGGAATCTTAATTTGCTCTGAATTTCTATGGCAGAAGTTTTAATTCTGCAGAGTCCCTAAGTGACACCAGTTGAACAGAAGCCTAGAGTGCACTTTCCATGTAGAGCTTCCACTTACATAGAAACATAGAAGTTGATGGCGGATAAGGACCGCAAGGCCCATCCAGTCTGCTCATTTCTTTTTCTACCTTATGAATGTTCTTCACTAATGCTATGAAATCTAAAACTGATATGTCATTAAAAAAGTAATATTGGGACATGAAATGGCAGCATCAAAACAGACCATACATAAGAAAAAAAAGACCAGTTTCAAAAAACTCTAAAACAATACAATGGATGTATTAAATATTCATCTCTTATGCCCAAATTGTACTAAGAAATGTTAAAAAGAAACATTATATAAGGCTGGTGGCTCTTTTATGTAATCCCCTCTAAATGTCAAAATCTAAAATAATTCATTATAACAGTAGTGAGTTTTCATATTGTTTTGCAAACTGCAGTGGCATAGTGCCATAACCATAATACAATATAATATCTAATATTTCTGCTCAATAGAACACATTAAACAATGCAATAAAATATGTCCTCTTCACTTACCAGGTCTGTTTAAAAGACGTGACTTTTTGCAGTGGTAAGCAAGCTCTTGTTCACAGTGTTCTGCATGATTAATTGCAGCCTCCAGCTGTTCAGTGCTGGCAGTGTACTTGAAAAATGCAGTGTGTGGATTCTCTCGACTTGAGCTTTTGACTTTGGTTAACTCTGTGTTGTTATGTTGAACTGCTGTCCAGGCTTTATCTTAAATAAGAAAAGGAAATAAAAAAAAAAAAAAGAAATGCCAAGCATTAGACACTCCTTTTTGTTTAATTTATGTGCAGACTTTTCTTACCTAATAAAATGATAGTAGCAGGTCTTTAACTCCATGGGTGATTATGATTGCAAAGGAACACTGAATGATATCTTAACTTAGTGAACACACAGTAAGCAATGTACTGTAGAACTAATAGAGTTCATCACCTCACCTGTCATGCTACAGTATACAAGGAAGGGTCTTAGGGGGCCACTGCCATCAACATCAGTGTAGTAGTAGCCTGATGGGTTTCCCTTGTGTTTATATGCTTCACATGACGGATCATAGATAGCTGGAAAACAATATCTAGCAGTTACATTTCATCACGAAATCCAAGTATAAGTTAGTTTTAGTATCTATTTAGGTAAAGTACAGAAACATAGAAACATAGGAAATATTAGCAGAAAAAGACCATTGGTCCATCCAGTCTAACCATTTTTACACTATACTAAACAGTATCTAATGTCTAGTTGGAATTACAGTATTGCCCTCACCCTCATCCCTTGATTTACTGCTTCCCCCTGTGTAGCCAGTAGGTATTTTGCTTGGTCCTATCTGTGTCTGAAATCATTAATCACTCTTGCGCCCACAACCACTGCTGATAAGCTGTTCCATGGCTTAACAACTCTGTTTATTTATTTTTATTTATTCATTCTTGGATTACAATACCTCTGAGCCCAAACAGCTCATTTACAAAGATTTCGCATCAGTGGGGAGGGGAGACAAAACATACAAAGGGGTAAAAGTACAATGTTTCCAAAACAGTAAAATAAAGTGAGCAAATATATATGCATCATTATGCGGTTTTATCATTCTCATAAGAGGAAAACATAGATGAGAGGGGGAAGGATAAAGATGGGAAAAAGAAAGAAAGGTAGGAATTGGCAGCAATAGGCCTTGTCAAGCTGGTGTGGGGGATGGGTATGGACAGGGGATGAGGTGGGCAGGGGGATAAGAAAGGTAGGAGGTGGCAGCCATAAGTCTTGTCAAGCTGGTGTGGGAGGTGTAGTGGCAGGGGGTGAGGTGGATGGGGGGGTAACCAGGGGCCTTATCAAAGTGCGAAAAGGGTGGTAGCCTCGGAATCATAGAGGTAACAGCAGAAATGATGTAAAATAAGACTTTTTAATATCCCTCCTAAATCTTATCCTGTCAGCTTCCACTCATTTCCCCTGTATTCTTGATTCCTGAGTTCTGCTGATTATTTCCTCACTGTCTACAATGGTAGCTACTACATGACCAATAGTGTGACCCAACCCAACATTGGTAGGAAAAGCTACATTCATCTTGATGCAGTTTTTCTGGTATGAATCAAAATGATGTTACATCATGCTGTACCACTATTTGAAATGGTAATGGCTACCACTGTATGTTTTTCATTCCTTTAAGGAGCTTGAAGGTCTCTGTCATACTGTATCACCCTATTCCCTTCTGGACTCCAGCAAGTATGTGATCAGATCCTTTAACTGATATTTGTAGGATCTGCCCTACTGGCCCCAAATCAATGAGGTAAATCTCGCACCATGGGACCTTGGTGCTCCAGAATCAAAGTAGTTCTGTACTTGTTTTTTCCAGCACTTGTGAAATGGAGAAAGAGCCACGGAGAAAATAGCTGGCGAAAATCCTTTACATCTAAAAGTGTCTCAGATACAAAAAACAAGCTCCAAAAGATGTGAGCTGCCTAAGCTCACATCTTTTGGAGCTTGTATTTTTATGGGACACTTTTGGAAATAAAGGATTTTGCACCTAGCTAATTTCTCAATGGACTGGAATCATTTTGGTTACCCTACACTGTACAGTCTCTAGCCTCTCCTATCTTTCCATAGATGGGGCCTCTAGAAATGGGCACAGTATTCCAGATGTGGCCTTACCAGTGATCTACAGTGAGGCAATATCACCTCCTTCCTCCTTCTGTCAAACCCATTCCTGATACACCCCATTATCCTGGTTGCCTTGCTATAGGCCTTGTTACATTGGCTAGATTGTTTTAGGAAGTAACCTGTGATGACTTCAATGTTCTTTTCCTCAGGGGTAACATCAAACGTAACATCTCCCATCCAGTGTTCATTCCTGGTATTCTTGTTCCCTATGTACCTATACATTACCTTGCACATTTTGGTGTGGAATTTCAAATGCTAAACTTTGGACCACCACTGTAACCTTTGGAGGTCCCTCTGCAGCTCCATAACCCCTTTCTCACTGTCAACCCTGGCATGGAGCTGAGTGTCATCTGTGATTAGACACATCTTGCCTTGTGTTCCTTCTTCTATCTCACTAATGAACTTATTGAGAAGGACTGGCCCCAGGACTGAACCCTGTGGCACCCCATTCAAGACTTCTTCCTGAGTTATCCTCATTTACCACCAAGATCTGTTGCCTCTCTCCCAGCCAGCTTCCCACTCATCTAACTAGATCCTTCTCTGTTCCCAGATCCTCTAACTTCTTCAGTAACCTTCTCTGTGGCAATAGGTTGAATAACTGCTGAGAACAAAACAGAGCAAATCCACTACTTGTCCCTTTGCCACTGCCCCAGTTATGCAGACAAATAATACTATCAGATTGGTCTGACAAACCCTTCCTATCAGGAACCCATGCTGTCTCCTGTCCTGGACCCTATTTCTCTCCAGGTAGTCCAGTAGGTCCTCTTTGACTAGGGTCTAAAGAGAATTGCTGCAGAGTTAGCACTAGCACACACATATACAGCACATACAAGTATTATATTGTAGATATTGTGGGCAATTAGCTCTAGGTTTTCTATTATCAGCTCATAGGTATAGTCATTTTTATTACTTGGTTGAAGGGACTGTTGCACACACTTTGGTGTTCCCTCACATTATCCTGTACCACAACTCCTGAATGGGATTTATAATGGTGTTGGCCCCTTTAAAGGGGGCAGACCAAGTTGTCCTGGTGGACCTCTCCCCCAAGCAGTAAATGGTATGGCTCAGAGAGTTGGGGGGGTTGGAGCTCCAGGGACAATAGGCAGGTACAGAAAAGGGAGGAGCACAAGGAGGAACAGGATAGCCATAGGAGGCAAGGAAAAGTGGGAGGGTGGAAAAGCCAGAGTACATAAGAGGCTGCACAGAGGGATTCTGCCTCTTCCTGCTGGAATAATTTTGTTGGCTTATCAACAGAACCAGCACGTCAGAATTGGCTATCAAGACTGAGAAGGAACCAACTGAGGTAACAAGTGGAAGTTTTTTCCTACAAGGTATATATATATAAAAAAAAAGACTGAGTTAAGGCAATGTATTTATTTATGAGAAAATATTGTACAAGTGCATGTTGTAGCACTCAAGAAGGAGGCACGATATGAGCAAGTTTTGTGTGAGACTAGAAATTCCAGGCCTTTTTGTCCCATGTGGTGTGAAGGGAATGCTATAGTGAGACAAGTGAGCTAGCCCAGTACTGATTTGAACTAAAATACAAAAGGAATGAGTGTGTGACCACTGAGAGGCATTATGTGAAAGAAATGCTATGGTGAGAAAAGTGAGCTAGCCCAGTGTTGATTTGAGCTGAAATGCAAAAGGAATGAGTGTGTGACCACTGAGAGGCATTATGTGAGCGAGGCTAGACAATTTCAGGTTGTTTGTGCCACGAGGAGAGAGTTGGGGAGATGCTATAAAAAAAGAGAAGCCCAGTACTGAAGTGAGCTGGTGGGTCGCTCACTTTGATAGAGCAAAACTTTCGGCAGGTGGCTGTGTTTTTAGCAGTTTAGCGGCCTAGATGAGGAGAGGAACACGACTTCCTCGAAGCAGTAGAGTGTTTTGATTTACGGTCACCAGCCCACCCAGTTAAGGGAAGAGTGAATCTTGATTTCAAGTGGCTGGAGGTGGGTGCAAGTAAGGCGCACAGAAGCAACAATGTTTCCTTTTTTAAAAAAAAGAGAGATATGTATAGGAAGCTGAGGGGGAGCCTGATTCAGAGGATCAAGGCAGGCCCCAGGAATGGGAGAGTGAAGCTGCCAGCAATAGGGCCGGCCCGGGAGTAAATGAGCAGTGGCGTCTGATGTCACACCACATGGTGGTGGGGGGGCAATGGGAATTTCAGCACCAGAGTATTTGTGGTATGAACAAAGGAGAAGGGTGCTTCAGAACTAGATGCAGCTCGCTGGGGGACAGGGCTGCTACATGAATACCAGCAGGAGTATTTACTTGGGAAGTTTTGTTCTGCCAACGGGAAGAGCTGAGGATAAGTGGCTTAGTGCTTTAGGGGAATTTTTCCATCTTTATGGACTACTTGGCAAGTGGCCCAAGATACCGCGAGCATTTCAGGTGCTGTTTTTTGCTACAATGGAGCGTTTTCTGTGGTGCGGGTGGCGTTGGACTTCAGACCGCGCTGGAGGATTTTTTCGCTCGGGGGAGGAGCATCGTGAATGGGGCAGCATTTAGCAGAGGGGGTCTGTTGGGGCAAAATAAGAAAGCATGCCTGCTATTAAAAACAGATATGGGTGCTTTTTATGGACAGGCAAGGGCAGGGGCAGCTGGAGAGGCGAGATTAATTCAAACAGTGTTTTAGGTGTGTCGCTCGTCTTCCTTGCCCTGAATTAAGACAAATTATATTTGGCAGAGGTGCTCTCTTGGGGACAAAGGAAAGCACGCTCTCGATCAAAAACAAAACGGGTGTTTTTTATGGGCAAGCAAGGGCATCTAGAGGTGAAGATTAATACAATTATGTTCACTCGATTACCTGATTTATGGTGAGTTAGGCTCTACAAGGGGGGGGCAATGGCCCGAGAGAGGCCCAGAGTAGCCGCTGGTGTAGACAAAGGGGAGAGGGGGCAGAAATGAGGGGGCACTAGAGCTACAACGCCTGCATTATAAAAGTGCAGAGGCAAGTCAAGAAAAATTCAAAAAAGGGGGGAATGATAAAGAAGGCTGGTATTCAGATGAGGGGAGTACAGCATCAGGGTGCAGAGAGCATACAAACACAGCTCCTTCATGAGTGGAAAAGGACACTACTTGGAATCATGGGCATTGAAGGAAACCATGTGTATGCAGACTGTGGTTGCAGATGATAACGACCAATCTTTTTCAGTTTCATTGAAGTATTTGTGTGTAGCATGCCTAGAAAGAAGATGGCACCGAAGAAAAGCAAACCATCAAGAGCAGAGGCATACAAGGTGATCATGGAGTTGGCGGAAAAGGCCAACATGATGTGGCAACTAGTGGAAGGGGAGGAGCCAGGGAAGTTGAAGGAAAAACAGACAGCAGAGAAGGGGAGAAGGGGCAATAGGAAAAGGCCAATGGGGAAGAACCAGAGTCCAGCAAGGCCACAGCGTCCTCTGCCTGGAGGAGACCCTTCCCCGGGATACCAGCCCAGTACCATCCCCCCCTTGTGACCCTGAACTGATAATAATTCTTCCAGAGCCAGTACGTTTACCCCTGGCAGAACTCAGGGTAGAATCCCAGTCCACAGCTGTCCTCGCACCCCCATCTGCAGATAGACCAGCACAGGAAAAAGGACCGATGCAGCTTGTAGACAACAGGCCTCAGGGAACGGACAGGACAACAGGTAGTGTATCAGGTTCTGTTAATGAGAGTATCAAGAAATATATTGGTCAAATTATTGTGACACTGGGGGCAGGGGGGTTTGGGCAGATGGAGATGGCACTGGCAGAGATCAGATCAGAAAAGGGGGTTACTGAGGGAGAGAAGAAGGAAACAGATAACATGGGAAAGGGCACATGGGAAATTGGAATGCCAGGTATGAGAATAGGTGAGCACGTACCGTTGGCCACAAAGGAAAAGATTTGGAAGGGGGAGTATGTGGACACATTTGCATTGGTAAGCAGGGAGGCAGCTGCCAAATATGAGGAGACAGAAGAGTATAGGCAAGAGTGAGATGGCAGCTGCGGTAGTGCTACTAGGAAAAACAGAGGAAGACAAATTTACAAAAGGGAAGACGTGGGATGGTTGGTTCGTGGAATTTGCCATGTTTTCAGCCATACTAATGGAGAAGAAGCCTGAGATGGGAATTCCATTGATCACATATTCCTTGATCATACGGCGGGCAAAGGCAAAATGGGGGTTAGGGTGGATATACTATGACGAATTCTTTCGTCAAAGGATGGCAACATATGGGGATGTTAGATGGGATACTAAACAGCTTGATTTGTGGACGGACTATGTGGCCGACCAATCCACCCCAGAGGGAGAGACAGGAAAAAGGGTGGGGCACTTCAGAAATGCTGCTGGGGCTACAACAGAGGCTTCTGTTCATGGCCACAGTGTCATTTTAGGCATGCATGCTCAAAATGTGGGCATTCTGAACCCACGACATGATGTGGGAACCAGGGGACTCAGGGGTTTCAGATGGGGAGTAATCAGGATGCCAGCCACCAGCCTTTTCATGAAGGACAAGGCTGTAAGGGCCAGACCTGGAACAGAGGTGCGAGGGGCAGAGGGTGTGGGAGTAGGGGAACCCAATCCTACTGAAATGAAGAGTGGAAAGAAGAGGAAGATGGAAGAGGGGTGGATAAGGGGAGGAGGGGGTAGGGTGGACATAGAACAATTTCAGGCAGCCAGAATACCCATCAAGTGGGAGGCATGGGAAGCGTAGCTGGCAGAATACCCAGATAAGGATGCTGCGGAAACCTTAAGAAGAGGTTTTCAATCAGGTTTTTTGTTGCATTTTCGGATGCCAAGACAAGCTAGGGAGGTGAATAATTTGGGCTCAGTTAAAGGAAAAGAGAACATCTTGAAGAAGAAGCTAGAAAAAGAAAAAGCAGCAGGGAGGGTAGAAGGCCCTTACCCTTGTCCCCCGATAGCTAATTTAAGGATATCCCCACTGGGCTTGGTACCTAAGAAACAAGAAGGGGAGTACAGAGTGATCCATCACCTGTCATTCCCAGAGGGAGACTCTGTTAATGATTTTATAGGGGAAGAGCACAGTCAGGTGACTTAAGATACATTGGAAGAGGTAGTACAGATCATTTGGGCAACCCCGGATGCATGGCTAGCGAAGACGGACATTGAATCTGCCTTTTGCCTGCTTCCAGTTAGAAAGAAAGACTGGGACCTGTTGGGTTTCAAAATAGGGGACCAGCATTATTTTGATAAAGCCCATGGGTTGTTCGATAGCATGCGCAACTTTTGAGACTTTTAGCACCTGCCTGCAATGGATCTTCCAGGAAAAAACAGGGTATGAAAGGTCATACATTATTTGGATGATTTTGTTTTTGACTGGTAGCAGACGAGTGGAGACAGAAAAGATGTTGGCTAGTTTTCAGCACTTGTGAGGGAACTTAGGTGTACCACTGGCACCGGACAAAATGAAAGGCCCTAGTAGGGTCCTGGAGTTTTTAGGGTTTGAGGTAGACTCACTGAATGAGGTATTCAAGCTGCCAGACAAAAAAGTGAAAAAATTAAGGGAATTGATTCAGCACCACACAAGCAGGAGGCAGGTGCAGTTGAGACAAGTGCAGCAAGTCTTGGGGCATTTGAACTTTGCATGCAGGGCAATTGGGCCAGAAAGGACATTCACAAGATGGCTAGCAAGAGCAACAGCCAGGGTGACAAGGCCGCACCATTGGGTAGATATAACGCAGGGGGTAAAAGAAGACTTCAAAGTTTGGGAGGAATTTTTGAGGAGTTACAATGGTATATACTTCTGGCAGGAAGAATGGGTTTTTAATACTGACCTAGACCTGTACACAGACGCGGCAGAGAGAAGGGTATGCAGGGATATTTGAGGGGAAAGTGGTTCACAGATCCTTGGCCAGATGAATGGGTAAAGGGAGGCAGGGTGAAGGACATCACGCTATAGGAAATAATGCCAGTATGGGCCTGCACCCTGGTGTGGGGGGAGGAATTGTGAAACCAGAAGGTTACTTTCTGGTGTGATAATAAAGCAGTGGTGGAGGTTCTAAATAACAAAAGGGGAAGGTCGGCACCGGTAATGCTGGTGTTGAGGCAGCTAGTGCTACGGGGGTTGCAGTTGAACATGTCATTTAGGGCTAAACACATAGATGGGAAAAGGAATATATTGGCTGACAGCCTTTCCCGTCTACAGCTGGACCATTTTTGGGCACTGGCGCCTATGGCAAAGGATCGAAAAACGCCCATTCCAACGAACATCTGGGACGTTGGGAAGAGGGATCAGAGGTGTTGTTTCACAGCTCATGGGCACCATGGCCCTATGAGGGCCTATGAAGGGGTATGGCAGGCGTTATAGTCTTTCAGGGCAGTGTACCACATGGAGGTAAGTGGGCCAATCACGGTAGAGCAGGTGGGAAAGTTTACAGTAGAATAATGGCAGAGGGGTGTGGCATACAACACGATGGGGGTATACCTAGCAGGGATGAGTGTGGTATGTAGCATGAAGAGGTGGCAGGACCCCACGAAATCAATGTTGATGTACAGGATAATGCAAGGTTGGAGAAGGTTGAGACAGAAAGACAAGGATGGCCAGCGACTAATAGCAGAGCTCTGGCTAACCAGGCTGCTGGACATATTGCCAAGGGTGTGTAAATCCAAAGACGAAGTGCAACTATTCTTTACAATTTATGTGGTAATGTTTGGGGGGGGCTTTGATGGTGAGTGAGGCAGTAGGGCATGGCCAAAAAGACAATGAAGGGGAGCTAGGATGGGGGGATGTAGTCTGGGGCCAAGAAACAATACAACTGGTCATCAGGAGGTCAAAAACAGACCAGGTGGGTGAAGGTTGTGTCATAGACCTAAAGCTGCTTGAGGTGGGTCAGAATGCCTGGTAAGAGCTTTGTGGGCTTACGGTGCAGAGAGATATATCAGTGAAGAGTGATTATTCATACACGGGGATTGGAGGAAAGTGTCTAGTGACCAGGTAACAGCAGTACTTAAAAACAGCATGGGGTTTTTGAGAGAGGACCCAGCAAGCTATTCCTCCCGTTCATTTTGGATAGGACCCACATCAAAATGGGCAGCTGAAAGGGAATCAGTGGACAAGATTTTGGGGATGAGGCAATGGCGTTCTGCCAGTTACAAAAGATACAGTACATCCATACATTTAAAGATTAACATGTCATCTTCATTTTGTTTTTCAGGACCGGAACGGAAGGTAAAAGGTTTTTTTTTTTGGTTTGTTTTTTAAAAAAAGGGGTAAAGGGGGTAATCAGAAGTAAAGTTTTAAAAATAGTTTTTATCTAATCCGTAGGTAGAGGGAAGATCACGAAGGTGTGGTTCTGCAGGCATTCCTGCATTTACTGGGCGGAGAGAAGAGCAGAAAAGAAGGCCGGGGGAAGCAACTCTACCAGGATGTCAGACACTGTAGATTAACATGGCGTGTCATCCGAGGGATGAAGTGGGCACAGTTACTACCAATGTTGCTGGAGATGAAGCAACAGAGACCCACACCAGGTTTGATTATTATTCACCTGGGAGGAAATGACATAGGAGAAAAACCATGGGTGGATACCTACCTAAGGGTGAGAGGTGATTTGGAAAAAGTGAAACAGTGGTGGCCGGATTTGGGTTTAGTGTGGTCTCACATGATACCACGGAGACTATGGAGGGATGCCCACAGACATGTAGTGGTAGAGAGAGCCAGGAGAAAAATGAATAGGAGGGTGGGAACCCTAATGAGAAGCCAGGGGGGACATGTAATATTGAGGGGAGTCGAGGAATGGGTGGACAAATTCTATAGATCACATGGATTGCACCTATCAGACCTAGCTATAGACATATTTAACATGGAAATGATGAGTTTCATTGAGGCATGGAGGAGACAACAAGGCAGGTAAAATGGGAGGCAAAAAAGTGAGAAGAAAGGAGGGGGGCCAGTCATCCAATGCAAGCTGGAGATATGGGGAAAATGAGGGGGGGATGAGGTGGGGGAAAAGAGGAAGATAAAGGAGAAGAAGGAGAAGCAACAGAATGAGAAGAAAGTGGTCTCGGTACTCACCATTACCTATAGGCAAGAGAAGAAGAAAGCTCCCAGGTTTTCACCTGGGGAGGCGAGAAGAAGCAGAGGAATATCTTGAACTGATAGTGATTATGTAAAGCAATACAATTGAAGAGGTTTAATATGACTATGGAAAATGATGATAATGGGAATGTAAAGAAAAGAAAGGTGTTTATTGCAATAAATTGATTGCCGATATGAGCACAACAACAAATAAGTGGTCTGTCTTTTGTGGGGAATGGGGAATCCAGGACAATGGTGTTTGCCCTTTAAAGGGAGCAGACCAAGTTGTTCAGGTGGGCTTCTCTCAAGGCATTAAATCGTATGGCTCAGAGAGAGATGGGGGGGCTGGAGCTCCAGGGACAATAGGCAGGTACAGGAAAGGAGGAGCACAAGGAGGAACAGGATAGTCATAGGAGGAAAGGAAAAGTGGGGTGGGGGGAAGCCAGGGTACATAAGAGGCTGCACAGAGGGATTCTGCCTCTTTCTGCTGGAATAATTTTGTTGCTGCCCACCCACCCAATTAAATAAGGTGAAGAAAAGGAATAATAGTCGTATGGGCTAAAGGAGGGCAAAATGGTGGGGCTGCTTCAAAGGTGGATGGCAGCAGGGTCCAGTCGGATGGTCAGGCCTGCCAAAGGTGGATGACAGAAAGAAGGGGAAAATGAGGGGGGGAATGAGATGGGGGAAAAAAGAGGAAGATAAAGGAGGAGAAGGAGAAGAAAGCGGTCTCGGTACTCACCGTTACCTATAGGAAAGAGAAGAAGAAAGCTCCAAGGCGTTCACCTGGGGAGGTGAGAAGATGCAGAGGAAGATCTTGAACTGATAGTGTGTATGTAAAGCAATACAATTGAAGAGGTGTAATATGACTATGGAAACTGATGATAATGGGAATGTAAACAAAAGAAAGGTGTTTATTGTAATAAATTGATTGCCGATCTGAGCACAACAACACATAAGTGATCTGTCTTTTGTGGGGAAGGGGGAATCCAGGACAACTGACAGCAAACTCAAATCCTTTTCAATATTCTGTATTACAGTATGTGAATTTTCTTTTCAGTTTTCTTTTTATTTAATGTTAACAGCTGATAGTGAGTTCTCATTTACCATTGCTTCCTTGCAAAATTAATAATAAACTTACGTGGCCCTGATTGGAAAAACACACCACATGACTGTGCATTATCCCAAAAAGGCCACACACCTCCCACAACTGCATGCCTATACTTTTTTTCAGTCACCCAGAACCCCCTCACTGTCAACCCAGAGGAGGAGATCACTCCATACCTCCTACACATAGCCTGTCACCATAACAAATGAATAGAGGATAACATTCCATTTATTCCCTATGCACCTGCAACAAGACATTATTTCAATACTTGAAGTAGCACTGTTCTACAGATGTATCACTTATCTAGTTGATCCTGCAATTTGTGTTGTTTATGCTCCTGAGCTATCATTTAACTTAATTTGTATGTTGATTGCGCGCATGCGCAAGAAACATGTTGCGTCAGCTTTCTGCACAAGCAGGTTATGGAGGCGTGGCACTGTTGTGCCCAGTGTCCCCACAGCCTGCAAAAGCTTGTCCCCTGTCCCCCAGTGCTGTGGCATGCTGCTGCTGACACTAGTTCAGCCAGCGTGCCACAACCTTCTAAAAAAGTAGCCGCTGCAATCAGGGGCCACCTCGTCATTGCAGTGTCAGCCATCTGCTGCAATGAGGGAGCGACCCGTCATTGCAAGGTGGGATGTGAAACCCCCGCTATTGTTTGTGAACATGGTGGCAGGTTGCCGCCGTGTTCACAAACAATATAACCCCCTCCCCCCCTCCTTGTTTACTTGCCGATGGGGAGCCCACTCCCTGTCGGCATTCTGTAACCCCCCCCACTCCCGGTGTTGTTCCTGCTGATGGGGGGCCCAATCCCCGTCGGCATAATGATACCCCTCCTTTGTTCCTGCTGACAGGGGTGCCCAATGCCCATCAGCATAATGATACCACCCTTTTGTTCCTGTTGACAGGGTGCCCAATCCCCATCAGCATCATGATACCCCCCCTTCTGTTTCTATAGCCGAGGGGGTGCCCAATCCTCCTCAACTCCTGCATCTCCCCTCCCCGTCCTTGTTTACTGATGGGGGTGCCCAATCCCCCGTCGGCTAATGCACCCACCTACCCACACAGGTGGGACGCTGGGAGGCCACCCCAGCATGCCAAAACACCTGTTAAATATGAAAACGATCCCCCCAAGTCTTATTTTTTTTTTCAAACTGTAAAGAAGGAAACAGTCCCTCAGAGCTCTCCCAGGCCCCCTTCCCACAACCTGCACCCACCCATTGTGCACCCTGCCTCCCCACATCCCCCCTACCCCATACTTACCTCCGGAGTCCGGCATGACGATCTTAGGTGGACCGGGAACACGTCTGCACTCTTCAAATCCGACCGCAAACTGAGGAAATGCTGGTAAGCAGTATAATGTAATAAATAGGGTTTTTCCAACTTTAGTGCATATCTCAGGCATTTTTGGGACTTTTTTCAACAAATTTTCAACATGGGGTTTTTGGGACCCCTCCTCATGAATTCTTGAACTATCATGGCTTTAATCGGCCCCGAAAGGTGGTTTCGCAATCACTGTGTTGAATCACCCTTCGGGGCTGATTAACGAAACGACAGTGCCAATGTTCATGAGGTGGGCTCTCAAAAATCCTATATGGCAAATTTGGTGGGAGAAATCAAAAAAATGACTGTTTTATGAGCGTGCGTTGCACAGTTGCTATGTACGTTCATAACTTCGCGAATTTACAATATTTTCATGCCAGATTTTCAACATTGGCCTTTTCTCACACCTCCTTGTGAGCAGTATAGCTGTCATTGTTCACATCCTGGCCGAAATGTGTTTTCACAGTTCCGGCGCAGAATAGCGCAGTCGCTGTGGGAAATCAGTGTTCAAGTCAGATTAAGAAAACAACAGTGACACTGTTCATGTGTAGAGGTCCTAAAATGCCTATGTTGAAAATTTGGTAACGATACTCCATAAAATGACTGTGTTACAAGCGTGCATTGTGCAGTTGGGACGCACACTCATAATTTCACAAATTTATAATATTTTCACTCCATATTTTCAACATTGCCATTTCTCCAGACCTACTTATGAACAGTGCAGCTGTCATTTTTCCCATCCTTGCCAAAATGTGTTTTCTCATGTCTGGCGCAGAATAGAGCGGTTGCTGTGGGAAATCACTGACCAGGACAGATCAAGAAAATGACAATGATACTGTTCATGAGCAGAGGTCCTAAAATGCCTATGCTGAAAATTTGGTGATGATAGCCCTTCAGTTGACTGTGTTACAAGTGTGCATTGCGCACATTCCACGCACCATTGTAACTTCACAGCTTTGTAATATTGTCACACCAGATTTTCAACAGTGCCGTTTTTTCACACCTCCTTATAAGCAGTACAGCTGTCATTTTTCACATCCTGACCAAAATGTGTTTTCACAGTTCTGTCGCAGAATAACGTGGTCACTGTGGGAAGTCAGTGTTCGGGACAGATTAAGAAAATGACAGTGGCACTGTTCATGAGCAGAGGTCCTAAAATTCCTATGTTGAAAATTTGGTGATGAAACTCCATAACATGACTGTGTTCCAAGCATGCATTGAACTGTTTCCATACACCCTTGTAAATTTGCAAATGTGTAATACTGTCACGCCACATTTTCAACATTGGCATTTTTTCACAACTCCTTATGAACACAACAGCTGTCATTTTTCACATCCTGGCTAAAATATGTTTTTGCATTCCTGCCAGACATTGGCATGGTCACTCTGGGAAATCAGTGTTTGGGACAGATTAAGATCGACCAAGTGAGAGGGGGGAGTGACCAAGCTCAACTGAGCTCTGTCGGGACTGCTGCAGATTTGTTTGTGGGCAGACAAAGGTCCCAACAGAAGAGCCCACTACAAAAGGGCAGCCTGCAGCACTGGGAGAAACAGAATGAGAGAGCGAGTGAGGGAGAGGGAGCGATCGAACTCACTGAAGCGCTGTCAGGACTGCTGCGGATTTCTTTGTGGACAGAAAAAGGCGTCAATACAGGCAGGGGCCCAGTACAAAAGGCCAGCCTGCAGCACTGGTAGAAACAGTATAAGCGAGTGAGACAAGGGGACTTAGTGAGCTCAATGGAGCTCTATCAGGACTGCTGGGATTTCTTTGTGGGCAGAAAAAGGTGCCAGTGCAGGCAGAAGCCCTGTACAAAAGGGAAGCTTGCAGCACCAGGACAAACAGAATGAGCAATGAGAGAAGGAGACTGAGCGACCTCAACGGAGCTCTGTTGGGACAGCTGCGGATTTCTTTGTGGACAGACAAAGGTGACAGTGCAGCCAGGAGCCTCATACAAAGGCGCAGTCTGCGGCGCCAAGAGAAACAGAATGAGCGAGTGACAGAGCGGTACTGAGCAAGCTCAACGGAGCTCTAGTGCGACTGCTAAAGATTTCTTTGTGGGCAGAAAATGCGGCAATGCAGGCAGGAGCCCAGTACAAAAGGCCAGCTTGGAGCGCCAGCAGAAACGGAATGCGAGAGTGACAGATGGGGAGTGAGCGAGCTCAGTGGAGCTGTGCCGGGACTGCTTCAGATTTATTTCTGGCCAGGAAAAGCCACCAATGCAGGCAGGAGCCCAGTGCAAAAGGCCTGCAGTGCCAGGAGACAAAGAATGAGCAAGTGAGGGAGGGGAGTCAGTGAGCTCAACGGGGCTCTGTTGGGACTGCTGCAGATTTGTTTGTGGGCAGAAAAAGGCAGCAATGCATGCAGGGGCCCAGTACAAAAGGGCAGCCTGCAGTGGCAGGAAAATGAGAATGAGCGAGTGAGTGAGCTCAACAGAGCTGTATTGTAACTGATGCAAATTTAATTATGGGCATAAGAAGGCAGCAACACAGGCAGGAGCCCAGTAGAAAAGGGCAGCCTGCAGCGCTGGCAGAACAGAGTGAGTGAGTGAGAGAAGGGGAGTGAGTGAGCTCAAGGCAGCTTTGTCGGGACTGCAGCAGATTTCTCTGTGGGCAGAAAAAGGCGCCAACAGAGGCAGGAGCCCAGTACAAAAGGGCAGTCTGCAGCGCCGGGAGAACCAGACTGACTGAGTGAGACAGGGGGAGTGAGCGACCTCAATGGAGCTCTGTCTGGACAGCTGTGGATTTCTTTGTGGGCACAAAAAGCCACCAACACAGGCAGGAGCCCAGTATAAAAGGGCAGCCTGCAGTGCCAAGAGAAACAGATTGAGCAAGTGAGAGAGGGGGAGTGAGCCACCTCAATGGAGGTCTGTTGGGACAGCTGCAGATTTCTTCCTCAGAAAAACAAGGTGCCAATGCAGGCAGCAGCCCAGTACAAAAGAGCAGCCTGCAGCACCGGGACAAACAGACTGACCCACTGACAGGGCCACTGAGCGAGCTCAACAGACCAATGCAATCAACATTCGGCATTGACAAATGCTTGTTAGTAGCATGATACAGCGAGTGTCCATTCATGAAATCAGTTTAAACAAAATCTGTTAGTAGCAGTCCTTTAGTCAAGAATTAAATGAAAGTTGTTTTGTTGTAGAAACAAACATAAATATAGAACTTTACCACCAACTCTAGTGAAACAAAGCAAGTGAGTTGATGTTTTCGGTACTGCTGACAGTGATGAGTACAAGCACTTGTACAGCAACCCCTTTCTTCCGAACATCACTGTTTGCAGTTCTGAAGCCACCATCTCACTCTCTGTTTAAGAAACACGTTTCTATGTTTATATTCATTTCTGGCACCAAAACGATTAATTTAATTCTTGCCTAAATGACTGCTATTAAAAGATTTTGTTTAAACTGATTTCAAGAGAAGACACCCACTGGATTAGGCTTCTAATAATGAAAGTAAAAGAAGGTTCTGAAGTGGGGAACAACACAAATGACTGGATCAACCAGATAGATCATGCTTTTGTAGAACAGTGTTAATTCAGGGATTGACACATATCTTGGGGCATTTAAATAAGAAACAACAGGATTGTATGCAGCCTCTGTTCATTTTTTGGCACTATTTCCCCTTCCCAAAAAAGTGCCCATTTTATAAGATAGATAACCCACTATAGGGTGTACATTCATGGTATGATATATGCATACCTTGGGTGGTTGAACGCACACTAAGGTGTTCGTATATCAGAGGATGACCACACACCCTGTAGTGGATTATCTATTACCGATAATATGGGTAGGAAAAATCAGGTTCCCTGATTGGATAAAACACACCACATGACCATGCATTATCACACAATGACTGCATGCCTACACTACTTTCCATCCCTCAGAACCTTCTCACTAGCATGGAGATCACTCCACACCTGGCACACACAGGATGCCACACACACACACACACACACACACACACACACACACACACACACATATGCCATACACGGTCTACCACAACCATAACCAAATAAATCATTCTATGTAGCTGTTCCATATTGCATACAGTTATCTGGTTTATCCTGCCATAATTCTGATTGGTAAACAGTGATTTAAAAAACGTTTCTGGTTCATCCTGCTATTTTTACACTGTTTGACGTGTAATGACTTTGACTTTCATTTTCTTGTGTAACATAGAAACACAAAAACTTAGACTTTGACGGCAGATAAGGACCGCTTGGCCCACCTACTCCGCCCATTTCTTTACCTACAGGATAAGCTGCAGATCCTAGTTAACCAACAGCCTATTTCTTCCTAATCACCACAAAAATTGTCTTATGTCTGTTCCATGCATTCTTGAATTTTCCCACAGTTTTAGACCCCACAGCCTCCTCAGGAAGGCTGTTCCATGCATCAACTACCATCTCTGTGAAAAAATAATTCTTCACATTGCCCCTAAACCAGTCCTCCCTCTATCTTCAAATTGTGTCCCCTTGTTCTTGCACATCTCTTTTTCTGAAAGATGCTACCCCCTTGGACTTTGTTGATTCCACTGAGGTACTTAAAAGTTTCTATCATGCCCCCCCCACTCCCTTCTTTCCTCAAGGGTATACATATTAAGCTCTTTTAATCTCTCCTCATACGGCTTCTCTCGCAGACCTGCACCATTTTAGTTGCCCTCTTCTGGACTGCCTCTATCCTGTCTATGTCCTTGCGGAGATGGGGTCTCCAGAACTGGATGCAGTACTCCAAATGGGGTCTCACCAACTGTCTGAACAGAGGGATAACAACTTCCTGTTTTCTGCTAGTGATGCCTCTCCCTATACATTCCAGTATCCCCCCAGCCCTCCCTACTGCCCTCTTAAATTACTTGCTAACCTTAAGGTCATCTGATATGATTGCCCCCAGGTCCCTTTCCATTTTTGTTGACGTTACTACTCCCCTCATTGTGTTATCTTCCCTTGGGTTTTTGTTTCCCAGGTACATTATTTTGCATTTCTTTGCATTGAATCCAAGCTGCCATACTTCTGACCATTCCTCCAACCTTGCCAAGTCCCTTCTCATCCTTTCCATGCCCCTTGTGTATCAACCCTGTTGCAGATCTTTGTGTCATCTGCAAGGAGGCATACTTTTCCTTCCAGTCCCTCTGCAATGTCACTTATAAAGACATTAAAAAAGACTGGACCCAGTACTGAACCCTGCGGTACCCCACTAGTAACCCCTCTTTCTTCAGAGTGGGCTCGATTTACAATTACCTTCTGTGTCCTGTTGTCTAGCCAATGTTTTATGCAGGCTACCACCCTGGGACCCACTCCCGGGCTGGTTAATATGATGATTAATCTTTTGTGTGGGACTGTGTCAAATGACTTGATAAAGTCTAGGTAGGCCATGTCCACAGCCCCTCCCTGGTCTTCTACTTTGGTCACTCAGTCAAAGAAATCAATTAGATTTGTCTGACATGACCTTCCCACTGTGAACCCATGCTGCCTTGGGTCTTGTGCCCCACTGGCCTCTAGGTACTCAACAATTCATTCCTTCAGAAGTGATTACATCACTTTCCCTACTGCAGAGGTAAAACTGACAGGTCTGTAGCTTCCTGCCTCTGTCTTGCTCCCACTTTTGTGAAGGGGAATCACATCCACCTTCCTCCAGTCCTCAGATTTCACACTGTCCTCCCATGATTTGTCAAAAAGGATTGTCCGTGGTGTCACTAGTTCTCCCCTTAATTCTTTTTGAATTCTGTGGTGAATTCCGACAGGCCCCATTGTTTTGTCCACCTTCAGTTTTAGGAGTTCTTTCAGAACCCTTTCTTCTGTGAAAGGACTAGGACTGACCCCCCTATCCAAAGTGCTTCTGTTAATTGGATTAGGCACCTGCCCCTCCTCCTCTTTTGTGAATATGAGCAGAAGTATTCATTCAGTATCCCTGCCTTTTCACTGTCCCTCTCTGCCCACCCACCGTCTATTCTATTCAGCCTCACTATCCCTCCCTTTGTCTTTCTACACTCCCTGATGTACCTATAAAAGGTTTTATCCCCCTTCTTAACTGAGTTGGCTATCTTTTCCTCAGTTTGGGCCTTTGCTATTCTGACTTCCTTCCCTGCTTCCTTCTGCCTTAACTTGTACAGTTCTCTGTCCTGCTTCTTCTGTGTTTTGTTATATTTCCTAAATGCTATCTTTTTCTCCCTAACCTTCCCCACCACCTCTTTTGAGAACCATAGTGGCTTTTTCTTTTATTTTGATTTGTTTATTTGCTTCACACAAAGGCTTGTTACCTCTGTGATGGCAGTTTTGATGTTCCACATTGTTGCTCCATCCCTCCTTCTAGCCTGTTTGCTAGTGCATTTCTAAGGCACTCTCCCATCTTGCCAAAGTCAGCCCTCCTGAAGTCCAGTACCCTCACTTTTGTATGGCTTGACTCTATAGCTGAGGTTTATCGTGAACCACACTGTTTGGTGGTCACTTGTTCCCAGATGGCTACTCACTTCCAGATCTGAGATCATCTCGCTGTCTCCATTTGAGAGTACAAGGTCTAAGATTGCTCCCTCATGAGTGGGTTCCAAACCTTGCTGTCTGAGGCATGCCAACTGTAGGGCATCGAGAATGACCCTGCTCTCGGATGTGGCTGCAGCAAATGTGCTCCAGTTAACATCTGGCATATTCAGGTCCCCATTCAACAGTATCTCCCCTTTCTCTTCCATCCTAAGGATGCCTTCTATCATATTCTTGTCCATTCCCTCCCCCTGACATGGGGGTCTGTATACTACCCCTGTATAGACTGTGGTGCCATTTCCAGTCTCTAAGGTGACCCACAGAGCCTCCTGTCCTCCCTGTTTACTCTTTTGTTCTGTTGCTTTTATCCCTTACCTTATGTAGAGAGCTATTCCTCCCCCACTTCTCCCCTCCCTGTCTCTCCTGTAGGTTGTGTACCCTGGTATGTTAACATCCCCGTCATGGTTCTCTGTGTACCATGTTTCTGTGCCTGCTATGATATCCAGGCATTCCTCTTCCATCAAGGCCACCAGTTCTGGGAGCTTGTTGCCCCGACTAGCATGACTGAGCGGCATTTATTGTGGTAGGAAAATGCTGTCAAAGGCTTACAATGATGAAAGTTTTGTCCAAAAGGATGAAATTGAAGGGTGCATGGTTTTAAGCTGAATTTAATTAACTTTGTGTAAGAAAAAAAGCTGCCATGTGTACAACAAGGAGAGTGAGCTAGCCAGCAACTTCAGCAGAGTAGATTTGTGAATGAGTATCACTCAGGCTTGTGTCTATGCTTCAGAAGCCAGCAAGTCACTTACTCTCCTTGCTGTACACTTGGTGGCTTTCTTTTTTACTGCAACAAAAAACTAAACTCAGCTTAAAACCATGCATCTTACATGCTTTTGATTAAAACCTTCATCATTGTCAACCTTTGGCAGAATTTTCTTACCCCAATGAACACCATTTGGTCACGCTACACTGGAAGATGAAAGTCAAAATCATTACACCTCATGCAGTGAAAAATGGCATGATCAATGAGATAATATTTTTTGGTATCACATTTTACCTATTAAAAAATAGTAGGATCAACCAGATCATCTAAATAAAACTGTAATTTCTGCCAGACAAGGATAGCCAGGATCAACCAGACCACCTGAATAAAATTATGATTTCTGATAGACAAGGACTTCTTTTGGCCCCCACGAAAAATTTTTTTTAGCCATTTTGTAATCCACTAGAGGGTATGTGGTTGTGCTTTGATATACTCACATCTTGGGTGGTCGTATGTGATCGGACCGCGACCTTGTGCATCGCAACATATATCAAGGTGTGTGTATATAAGAAAATAATGGCATGCCCTGTAGTGGATTATCTTACAAACATATATATATACATATACATATATACTGAATACTGTATAGATAGACATATATAAAATATATAGCTATACATATATAAATATAAAAGAAGATAACACAAGCACTCTTAAAGAGTATTCTGAGTAAATTTATTGAAATTTTTATGAGGACAAAGCTTGAAAATGCAAACTGGCAGCCCAAGTGCTTTGACCATTATAGTCAAGGCCCTTGGAATTCTGCAATTCTGCAGTTGTGGAATTTTCCACAGAATTTGCATCGTGCTGCACAATATATATAGTGCTGCAGAATTCATTGTTTTTGGTGAATTTTCATTCAAATATACTGTTTTTCCATAGTGTCAGGCTTTCTTTCCCATCTTGTCTATCCTGAAGCCCCTCCTCTTCACTCAGCATGTGATGCCATCGATGACATCACATCATATTTAGCCGCTGGCAGGACTGCATTCTGCCAGAGAAATAAATAAATTATGTCACAGAAATCAGAAAATGCTGCTGCAGAAGCCAAGGAGCCCTGCCACAGAAATCAGAAAATGTTGCCGCAGAGCACTAGTCTGCTTCATGGGACATGGCTTGATGGTACTACAGACCTCTTTTTAAATGATTGCATTTAAAACAACAGTATTCATACATATACACACCAAAAGTGCTCATCCTAAACAAAGTGATTTAAAGATAAAACAGACAGGTTTGCAAGTGAGGGCTCAGACTGTTTCCGAATCTTTCTGTTCAATTTTTAACTTGACAATACAGTATGTATGTAATTCATGATTGTGTATTCATATATATGTATAAGCAAGAAGGTGACAGCTAGGCATATCCTGAAAATGCCCCCAGAAACCTATTAATGTGGTCAGCACAAAATATGTCTCCATTTGCACCTTATAAATTGCAGTATTTACAAATAAAGGAATTCTGTATCCACCTAATTTAGACAATGCCAGAAAATCCTCATTGGGGGTTTGGTGGTCAGTTTAAAATGGAAGAAAGAATGTGGGGGGGAGGCACAGGTCCAAGGGGATTTGAATATTTCCTGAACAATAAGCAAATTAAAGAGCAATATATGGGACTTATCAGACGATAATATAGAAAAAAAAACTCAAAAAAACTGTTGAACTCTATAACATATTCCCAATATTAGAGGGTAAAGAGGAATTAAACAGATGAACATATTTTTGTGAAACAAGTTGGGGAACTGACAGAAAGGCTCCTTAAAATAGGTTAGATACCCATTGTATTGGAAGAAGCATTGACTAAAGTCAGAAATATAGATAGGGAAGCCTTATTAGTTCTGAAAAAGAGGGAGAAGCCTGGCAGTCCACTATGCACCATGCTACTGTATTTTTGATCCTTGTGGCTGGACAAATAGGGAGTTTAATTTACACAGTTTGACTGATTTTGCAAATAGATCCTACTCTGGGCTAATGTTTAGGTGTTAAACCCAGGGTTACATTTTGAGAAGGAAAAAATCTGGGTGACCTCCTGACTTACAGTCACTTTGTAGAACCACATCCTTGCACCAATCGGGATGTTCATGGTTTCCCCCATGACCACAGGGGTTCCAAAATGTGATATTTGTAATGTATGCCAACATGCATCTGAAGGAAATATTTACTTTCATCCATTGCAACATGACACAAATGTGAAAATCACACAATTTCTAACCTGTAGAAGTACAAATGTAGTGTGCATAGTGTGGTGCCCCTGTGGTATACAATATGTGGGTAAGACTGCCAGGTTACTTAAAACTAAAATTCAGAATCTCATTCATGCTATTTACAATAAAAACTATGCCAATGCTATTGGGGCACATTTTGGAGCAGCACACAATTCAAACCCAAAAGGCTCACAATTTTTATTACTTTGGAAAATGTATCACCTCCATTTAGGGGTGGTGACAAAGTCTATACCAACTTGAGAAAAAAAAGCCATTGGATATTTATTCTCAATGCTGTAAGTCCTTATCGCATTAATGAAGAAATTAACTACCCTACTTTATTTAAAATGAAATAGTCATACCTTTACATGAGACTTCTATTCAATCAAGTGTGTGTACTCTGTCTATCCTTTTTTGGTTCTCGTGCCCAGTCATATATACTGATAAAATTAAATATGTTCAGATTGGAAAATACGATGTATATTTGTGATTTGTATTGCTGTAATTACAAATAGGATATTTTTATGTTTAAAAGAAAATATTGATACTATTTTCTTTTATTGTTAATATTTTATATATTTTCTTTCTTTTTACAGCAACAAACAGCCCCAGTCAACCCTCAGTCTTTAAGATGTGATTAGTTGGTCTGGAGTGTGAAGCTGTGAAACAAAGCATGGCTAAGTCTTTGCTTCAAGCCCCCCAACCTTGTTCTCCTGTTCAGCTAGGCATATTAATTTGGGACTTAGAGTTATTGCTAGAGCTCATTCTTATAGATAATATGAATTATATATTTTGAAATTTATGTTCTTTATCATAGTCAGCACCTGTTCTACCTTATATTGTTTAAATGAACTTAAATGTCTAGTAATTCATAAATGATATCAATTATTATTTGACAATTAGTTATTCTGTTATATGGGACATCAAAATGCATATGTATATTTTTACTTTTCGTATGGATTGATAGAGTTTTCTATAAAATCATCTGATTAGTTCCATGTATTGCCCTTTACCTTGCTTATTGCTCAGGAACTTTCTAATATCCTTAGACCTGTGCCCCCTTCCCCACATTCCTTCACTGTTCCATTTATAACCAACCACCAAACCCCCAATGTGGATTTTATGGCACTGTCCAAATTAGGTGACTTTGGCATTCCTTTATTAGCACATACTGCAATTAATAAGAAGAAAACAGAGGGAGATTTTGTTCTGAGAATATTAGATTTCTGAGGGCATTTTCAGTCTATGCCTAGCCATTTCATTCTTGTCTATACGTATCTATGAACATATATGATCATGAACTGCAGGAATACTATCAGGTTAAAAACTGAACAGAAGGATTTGTAAGCAGTGTAAGCCCTCACTTGTAGGCCTGTCTGTTTTATCTTTAAATCACTTTGTTTAGGATGAGCACTTTTGGGGGTGTGTGTGTGTGTGTGTGTGTGTGTGTGTGTGTGTGTGTGTGTAGACTGTTGCTTTAAAAATAATCATTTAAGAAGAGGTCTGTAGTACCATCTAGCCAAACCCACTTAGGAAGACCTTAATGGTTGAAGAGCTGGAGCTGCCAGTCAGTGTTTTAGAGCATTTTACTCTTAATAATTTCAATAAATTTATTTGCAATACTCTTTGGAGTGCTTGTGTTATCTTCTTTTATCATATACTGATTAGCCACCGATTATGCACACCCTCAGACTGTTTTTCAGAGTGTGCTCACTCATTATGGAACTTTACATATATAGATTCACAATGCAAAAAAAATGCTTTAATGCATCAGTTAGGGTTTTACTTAATGCCACAAAAGTAGGGAAATCTGACAGTAGTGTTTTCAACCCAGCTCTCCATCTCCCAAGCAGCAAAAGGACAAGACCACATAAGCAACCACAGACAGCAATCGTGGTAAGATAAACAACATACAATTGTTTCCAGAAGACACAAATGCAGTAACACTGATGTGCTTCCTTCATGGATCTTTATCTGTGGCATGCACACCACAAGACATACACACTCACATGTTGCAGCAGATAAAAAATTGAGGTAGTCAAATCACAACACTGCTTCTGTGTGCAGAAGCACAGGCTTCTGCAGTCACAGACATAGTTCCATGATATCCAAATTACAAGTGTTTGTTTGCTTGCAGAAGCACCCGCCCATATAGGACCAGTGCTTCTGTAACTTCATGAACTATACATATGCACACTGTAAGACATACACACTTTTGATGAGCCTGCACTTCTGTAGCTATATATGTAAGATATATACACTGACCTCTGACTGCAGAAGTGCAGGCACCACAAAATCCATGATATCAAAATTGCAACAATACTTCAATCTGAAGAAGCACAGGCCCCTGAGGGATCTGTGACTCTTCAGCCACAGGTGTAAGACATACGCATCATCTTCTGGCTCCAGGAGGACAGATATCTAGCGGGCATGCACTTAGGCAGACAGAAGTACTGTTGCAATGTGCCTATTGTGGTTTCAGCAGTGGATCTAGAAATTGTTTAAAGGGGTATCACTTTTATAGTTAAGCAGCTGCATATTGAAAACCATGCACTGGAGGATCATGTTCTCTAGAGAGGGCCCTCATACAGCAGAGGTGCAGACCCCATGGGGTGTTCTGTCTGCAGCAGAGCTGACTCCCATAGAGTCTGTGCTTCTGCAGCCACACTTACAAATGCACACTGTATGACATACACACACAGATGTGGCTACATAAGTACAGTCCCTAGTGGACCTGTGCTTATGCAGTGGCAGATACAAACCCACAGATGTAGTAATTTGTTTTTTTTATTTTATTTATTTATTTTTATTTTAGTCATTGGTAACCTGGTAAGGCCCACTAGGCACACATGCCTGTTTTCAGGGGTGAGCTAGGAGCACTGGGGGTTGAGTAACTTGCTCAAAGTCACATAGTATGCAAGTGGAGGTTGTGGGAATCAAACCCAGGGTCTGCCAGATGTACTGTACCAAGCTCATTCACAGCTCTTTACTCTAACCTCTAGGCTATACTGCCAGCCCTTATAGCAGTACTACTGCATTTTTGTCATCTGGAAACAGTTGTATATTGTTTGTCTTACCTGATGATGATTGTCTGTGGTTGCTTGTGTGGTCTTGTTCTTTTGCTGCTTGGGGCCGGGGGTGGGGAGATAGTGTTGGAAATCATAACACCATATTTTCTTACTTTTGTGGAATTAAACAGAACCCTAACTGGTGCATTAATGCAGTTTCTTTGCAAAGAATTTCATTTCTGTTTGAGATAGTGGAATCATATCTTTATGTATGCAGGTCCGTTTGGGATCTGAATGAACAGATTCAGATGTGCAGGGCATGCACCATGGGAAGACTCCTTCAGCCTACAGAAATGCAGCAATGGATGTATAGGAATTCATGAGGCTATTCGATGGGCTGCAGAAGTGCAACTTTTCTATGTGGCTGCTAATACAGATGCAAATGGCAAAGAGTTCATTTCTCAGTCAAAGCACAGGGCCATCTGGCATCCATGGGTGCAGAGGTGCAGGGTCCTATGCCAGGAGAAGAGTTCTCATGACTATAAGGTACTTGGATCCATCTGGACATCTCTGCAGTTCCCTTTATTAAAGCAACATCACCCAGCCTCAGCCCATCCAGTTGGCTCACTGGGCTTACCACAGAATGTTTCTTAATATTTTTTTGAGACCCTAAATGTTCAAGATAATGATTCTATGACTCACTCTTATAAACATGATATGTGGCATTTATAGAATACTGATCAAAATGTCATTTCATACCACAAGTGTAAAAATACATCTTATCAAGAATTTGAAAAACAACACCTGTCACGCTTATGATGTGGTGTGAAAAAATGACTATGTTGACAGTTTGGATGCAAAATATTGAAAATTAGCAAAGTTACTAGTGAATGTTGAATTATTTCAATGTTCACTCATAACTAGGTCTTTTTACCATGTCATTACATAAAATTTTGAACACAGCACTCTTATGATCTCACCTCATGAACCTAATAGGTGAAAATCCTTAGATTCTGCCCAAAACATGACTTCACACAGTGACTGTGAAAACACCTTTCACCATGCATTTGAAACATTTCATGCCTTATTCATGAGTTGAGGTTCTAAAAAGACCACGCTGAGCGTTTGGTGGACAAATATAGAAAATGAGTGAACTTATGTGTGAACATTGAATATTTTAATGCTCACTCATAAGTTGATCATTTTACCACATTTTTAATATAGTCTTTTTATGACCCTACCTCAAACCGGTAGATGAAAATGTTCAAATCCTGCCCAAAACATGATTTCACAAAGTTACCACAAAATCACTTTTTTGGATGGCTTGGACAAATGTCATCAGCCTTCTTCACAAGGTGGGGTACCAAAAAGGCAATGTTGAAAGTTATGTATACAAATATTGAAAAATGCCAAAGTTATGAGTAAAACTAATTGAAATACATTAAACTGAAAATACCCTATTTTTTCATATTGCAATCACTGTTTCCAGCACAGAGACATGTTTTCTATTTGAGCGTGGATCTACTGTATAGCAGTTTGAATTAGCGTCTGTCATAGTGTGGGGGTCAAATCAATGAGGGACTGCTTTGTTTTTTACAGGTTAAATTAAGAAATTTTAAAAAAGAACTACGAGGGACAGCATTTGCTGAGTACCCATTCACTGAGAAGTAATGTGAGATTATAATAATACTTGCTAAAAGAGGAGTCTACCAAATACAAAAAATATAATAAAAAAAATTGACTCTGCAAAATATCTTTGATAAGAAGACCTGGTGCTTCATTCTGTAATTTGTATTGAGTTTGCCAGTCAAACTCAATATTCCAGCAATTTAATATAGAGGAAAATTATAAAACAAATAAACACTATTTTAATTCGTAATACACAGGTGGGTTAATCTTGGCTATGATTCATCTGTAATTATTCCACTCCAGTTATTATGGAATCAGAATGAATCATGCCAATCATTGCTATCAATAACAGACTTTTCATACTGTATGTAAAATAGTATACTATAAACTTGTCCTTGCTGTCCCTATATGTTTTCGTTACACAACACAACACCTGAATCAATGTGAACATTCTAAAAGATTTAGTACAAAATCTGTGTTAACTTGTTTCCTTCCTTTTAGAAACTACTTGCAAACTGGATGTATCTTCCTAAGTTGAGCTATTATATAGAAACTTCTTAAAGATCATGGGAAAATGGCATAGAATTATAAACTTCTGCCAGCTTACCAATGTATAATTATGTGGAGACTCAGGACATCTTAACAAATTGTAAGAATCTAAGATTATTCTTTTATATACAGAGATTCACACCTGGCATGTTTGCCCTTGTTTCATTTGTACTGCATATTTGAATTTTAGTCAAGGAGTGAAGGGTTGTGAAAACATCATTTACAATTTATGAATGAAAACCATGACCCCATCTCATTAGCACTATGCAGGTGGTAAATGCAAAATGTTGCTTCAGTAAAAAAAAAGTCTCAAGCTCAGTTTGCTCATGTTCTGTTTTCTTTTATGTGAGTGGGTACATACTACAGCAGTGGAAAATTTGTGGAGATGAGTTTTCATTTCTTTCAAATCTGGGGTGATGTTCTGAGAGGAGTAGAAATAGAATTGTCTGTTTACTGTATTCAGCTATATGCACATTTACTGTCTGCTTGAATCTGCTCTACTGAGATTCTTCTATATAGGTAATTTACCAGCTAAAAATTATTGTCTCTTGACCCCCCTCCCAGAAATGAGCCACAACCACACCATTTTGAAATCTTTGGATGCTCATTGGCAAACATATTTATTAATTATATTGGCACAATCAATCCATCTACAGTTCAATTTTCATGTCCAATCAGACACATTTATCATAATTTAGTCTTCAACATTATTCTCCTTCTGGCCTCATCTTCCTCTGGGTTGTTCTTTTCCTTCCATTCTTCTAGGTCTGGGCACTGAATCCAGACCCCTCTTCCATCACCAGAACCAGGCCAGTTCCTTGTTGAACCCGGGCCTTCCCTTCCAGGCCCAGACACTTTGTATTCAGCACCCAGACCTATTCCCCCTCCCTTTTAATCCATGCCTGGACTCCTTGCCCCAAGTCCATGGTCCCCCCTCCCCACCTCTGGGCCCCTCCCCTTTTATTTCTTCTACCCCTATTTTCTCTTCTCCTCCCCAGCACCCTTCACATGAGCTCCTTGTTATACCTTTCATCCATTGGGCACACTGCCCACCCGTGGGGCTCCTCCTACCCCTAGCCCTCAGCAGCCTCTTCACAGCTCCATATGTATGGTCCCCCATGACCCAGGGCCCCCTCAGGCACCAACCATTCTTGCCTGGTCCAAACTATGGCCCAAAACCTGTCCCCTCATGCCCCCTTCTTACAGGGTGGGAAAATCCCAGCAAAAGAGGGCTAGCTGCCTGTAAGCTGCCCTTAAATAGCCCATTAAGACCCCAATCAATACCCCTGATGGCCCCTCCCTCTGGCCAATCCCCAGACCCCTGGACTCCTTGTCATATGATGCTTGCCCTTGTCCCCACCCCATTATTGTGATGTCACTGGCTCCTCCCCTTCCCCCCACAGCCCATGGCTTCCTACCTTGATTTCTGGGTGGAGCCTGGGACAACCTAGCTTGCCCTTTTATTGGCAAGCTTAATTGTCCCTGGAAGCTCCCTCACAGAAATGAAGCAGAACCACACTGTTATGAAATCGTTGGATGCTCATTGGCAAGCATATTTATTAATTCTATAGGCACAATCCATCCATCTACATTTCAATTGTAATATCCAATCAGATACATTTATCATAACATAATTTAGTCTTCAACATTCTTCTCTTTTTGGCCTCATCTTCCACCTGGTTGTTCTCTTCCTTCCATTCTTCCGAGTCTAGACACTGAATCTGGCCCCCTCCTCTGTCAGCAGAACCAGGCCAGTTCCCTGTTGAACCCAGGCCTCCCCTTCTAGGCCCGGACACTCTGTATCCAGCACCCAAACCTATTCCCCCTCCTCCTTTTAATACTCACTTGGGCTTCTTGCCCTCAGCCCATGGTTCTCCGCCATCCCCCTACCTAGAGCCCCCTCCCCCCTTTTACTTCTTCCACTGCCCCACCTTCTGCTTCAGCTTGGATGGCAGGGTTTCCGCCTTGTGGGTTAAAACCTCAGGCCTTTTTGGGCTATCCTCTCCACTAGCTCACTAATCGGCCTTAGGAATAGACACATCCCAAACTTGGTCAGGTGTGCACCCCATCCAATCTGTAGATCACCGCCTGCTCATATATTATGTCCCAGTGCTGAATGTGTGCCCCCCATCTCAATGACCACTCTCACCACCCTTCTGTTGACCTGCTTCCTGACCTTTTCTATAAGCTTGACATCCTTGGCTCCCCTCCATACCCTCCTGGATGTGATCTCAGACCAGGTGATGGTCATACCCATCCATCACCCTCAAATGGTTTCAAAATCCCCCAACATTTGTTGCCATAACTCCCCACAGGGTATCCCTCCCTGGTCATTGTCACCCAGATGTACCACTATGCAATCTGGCCTGCCCCATTGCCCTTTCAATTCCTGATGAAGAGGCAACAGCTGGGCCCATTTCATACCCCTGATGCCTTTCCATTGTACTCTGGTGCAGTTTGACTCTGGGTGCAGTTGGGTCCCTCTGCCTTGGTGGCTGGAAATCATTCTACCCAGTACACAAATGAATGCCCCATGATCCATACTTTCCATCTGGTACCTGCCATGGGAACAAAAGAAAATAGCATTAGTCATCATTTCTTAGCACCTGACATATGGTTTGTAACTCTCTGACCTCCAGCGGCTGATTCCTTTTAGTTCCTCCACTGTGTCCCCCCTTTTTGCCGCTTCTGAGGCTGCACAAATCCTAAAAGAGTGTGGGGTGAATTTGTCTGGCTCATCCTCTATAAAGGCTGGTGCCTTCCTCATTACTGCCCCCACTTGGAATACTGTGACTGGTATTCCATCTCCATGCTGGAACATTGCCTCTCTAGCACTGCCCCTTTGGTTCTCATACCCCTCCCATGCAGCCACTGCTCAATTTGGTGCCCCAGGCTTCCTGTGCAGGGTCATTGTGGCCCCCTGCCCCTTCTGGCCACTTTTTGACCTGGTCAAACTTCTGGAGATGGTGTCCCCCTCAACCTGTACCCTTTCATGTTATAATGAGAGTTCAAGTGCACCTTTGTGGGGTGGCCACCACCTCCCCCACCCTGAATGCCCCAGCTGCCATTACTGTGAAGACAACCCTGAAGAGGTAGGCCTCCTGGGCTAAGCTGCAGATGCTCCATTTTGCCCCAACACCTTGTCCAGCAGTTGGCCCCAGATAGGGCACCTGCTGTTCTTCCTTGTGTCCTGTCCCCTCCGCCATCTAACGTACATCCTCTTGACCATCCTGCCTACCATGGCATCTGGCCACCCTCTCTTCAGGCATGACCAACTCACTCTGCTAACTGAATCACTATCGTGGTGTGCGCCATCCCTGACTCCTATTTTTCTACCACAAATCTCTCAACCTGCTTGTCCCAGACCAGTTTTGTCCCATCTCATCCCTGCCTGGTTCTAAACTCCTGGACCCTAGCCCAACCCCCTTCATATGCCCTCAGAGTCTTGGTTGCCCAGGAGCCCTAGTACAGCACCCTTGCAGTGGACCTCTAATCCCCTATATCTGGTTCAGGACTCTGGTCCTGTGTGTTGCTGCCTGTGGCACCAGACTCAGGAACCTGTCAAGCTGTAAGCAGGAGAGTCTTTCAGCCAATTCATTCTTCATCCCCGGGATATGCTGTGCTTTGAATAACACATTCAGATTCAGCCCCAACAGTACCAACCTCCGTATTACTCAGCACACTGTCTCCATGTTCCCACCCTGCCTGTTGATGACCTCTACCACCCCTTTATTGTTGCACCACAGCATGATGCATTTCCCCCTCATCTGCTCTCTCCACACTGCCATGGCCACCCAAATCAGGAATATTTCCAAAAATGACTGTGACTGTGAAAAGGCAGAGATACTAAACAAATATTTTTTCTCAGTATTTACAAATGAAGAAGGGGAAGTACCTAAAACAAACAATAGAAACACTCTGGATACAGAAGCTGATGCCAGCCCATTTACAGAAGAAAGAGTTCTGAAAGAACTCTTAAAACTGAAGGTGGACAAAGCAATGGGGCCTGATGGGATTCAGCCCAGAATTCTAAAAGAACTAAGGGTAGAACTAGTGACACCACTGACTACCCTGTTTAACAAATCATGGGAGGATGGGGTGGTACCTGAGAACTGGAGGAGGGCAGATGTGATTCCCCTTCACAAAAGTGGGAGCAGGGCAGAAGCAGAAAACTACAGACATGTTAGTTTAACCTCAGTGATAGGGAAAATGATGGAATCACTTCTGAAGGAAAGAATTGTCGAGTACCTAGAGGCCAGAGGGGCACAGGACCCAAGGCAGCATGGATTCACAACAGGAAGGTCATGCCAGACAAATCTAATAGATTTCTTTGACTGAGTGACCAAAGTAGTAGATCAGGGAGGGGTTGTGGACATGGCCTACCTAGACTTTAACAAGGCATTTGACTCAGTCCCACACAAAAGATTAATATACAAGTTAGCTAGCCTGGAAGTGAGTCCCAAGATGATAGCCTGGGTAAAGAATTGGCTGGAGAATAGGACACAGAGGGTAATAGTAAATGGAGTCCACTCTGAAGAAAGGGGGGTTACTAGTGGGGCACCGCAGGGTTCAGTATTAGGACCGGTTCTCTTCAATGTCTTTATAAGTGACATTGCAGAGGGACTGAAAGGAAAAGTATGTCTCTTTGCAGATGACACAAAGATCTGCAACAGAGTTGATACACAAGGTGGGGTGGAAAGGATGAGAAGGGACTTGGTAAGGTTAGAGGAATGGTCAAATGTATGACAGCTTAGATTTAATGCTAAGAAGTGCAAGGTAATGCACCTGGGAAACAAAAGCCTAGGGGAAGAGTACACATTGGGGGTGAGATACTAACAACAACAGAAATGGAAAGGGACCTGGGGGTAGTCATATCAGATGACTTAAAGGTGGGCAAGCAATGTGAGAGGGCAGTAAGGAGGGCTGGAGGAATACTGGGATGCATAGGGAGAGGCATCACCAATAGAAAAAGGAAGTTGATATCCCTTTGTACAGACAGCTGGTGAGACCCCACCCAGAGTACTGTGTGCAGTTCTGGAGACCCAGTCTCCGCAAGGACATGGTCAAGATGGAAGCTGTCCAGAAGAGGGCAACTAAAATGGTGCAGGGTCTGCATGGGAAGACATATGAAGAGAGACTAAAGGAGATTAATATGTATAGCCTCAAGGAAAGGAGGGAGAGGGGGGACATGATAAAAACGTTCAAGTACCTCAAGGGAATCAACGAAGTCCAAAAGGGTAACATCTTTCAAAAAAAGAGGTGTGCAAGAACAAGGGGGCACAATTTGAAGATGGGGGCGGCTCAGAGGTAATGTATGGAAGTATTTTTTCACAGAGAGGGTTGTGGATGCATGGAATGGCCTTCCAGAGGAGGTTGTGGAGTCAAAAACAGTGATTGAATTCAAGCATGCATGGGACAGCCATAAGGCAATTCTAGGGGGTGGGGGTAGAAAGAAGTAGGCTGTTGGTTAGCTAGGATCTGCAGCTTATCCATTAGGTAGGGAAATGGGCAGTCTGGGTGGGCCAAGCGGTCCTTATCTGCCATCAAATTCTATGTTTCTATGTTTCTATGTGATGTTTTTCAACAGGCCTTCTGCCCCCCATTGGCTTGGCCAGGCCTCCACCATCCATTCTCCCATAAAATATGCTCCATCCCTAGCACCCTTGAGGTGTTGGTGTATAGCTCTAGGTCCATGTTGTGCTCCCATTCCATCTGCAAGAATGTTACCCCATTACACTGGTCTAGGATTTCCTCCCAAACCTTGAGGTCCTCTAGTACTCACTTTGAGATGTCCACCCAGTGGTGCAGCTTCTTCGCCTTCCTGGTCACCCTCCCTAGTCTTCTTGTAAATGTCATTCCCAGGCTGATCACCTTGCAGGCAAAATTAACATGCCCCAGCAGCTGCTGTACTTGTACCAGCGGCAAAATCCACCTCCCTATTACTTGTGCCAGTAGCTCACATACCCTCACCACTTTGTCTCCCAGTAGCCAGAAACAACCTTGCTCCATGTCCACCTCGATCCCCAGGAACTCCAGCTTATATACCAGACCCTCAGTCTTCCCTTATGCCAGTGGGATACCAATCCTCTCGCACATTGCCATGAAGTCCCCCACATGCCCTGTGTCTCTGAGCAGCTTCCCCTGATGATCAGAAAATCATCCAGGTAGTGCATTACCCTCTTGTGGAAGTATTTCTCCCCGAGCACCCACTGGACCCATGAGCTGAAAGCCTCAAACATCAATCAGGCCACTGAGCAGTCCATGGGCATGGCCTTGTCAATGTATATGTCCCCATCGAACTGGAACCCCAGTAGATCCCAGTCAGCCATGCTGACCGGCAGCAGCTGAAAAGTGGACTTTATGTCCATTTTTGCCAACCAGGCCCCCTTTATTGCCCTGACCAGCTTTATTGCTTGATCTAATTAGGCATACGATACAGTTCACAGGTAGTCTAGAATGCCGTTGTTCACCGATTGCCCTTCTGGGTATGACAAATGGTGAATCAGCCTGTATACGCCTGCCTGCTTCTTGGGCACCACCCCCAAGGGGGATATCCTTAATTCAGGGCATGGTGGCACCACCAGTAGCCTCTCCACCCACCCCACCCTTATCTCTTTCCTTATCTTTTCTCTGACCACCCCTTCCTTTCCTCTCACCGACCCCAGGTTCTTGGCCCTCATCCCTCTTCATGACCCGTGGAAACCCAGTGGGAAACCTTCCCTAAAACTCACTCAGAGGCTCTCACCCACCTTCCTGTCAAGGTACTCCCGGGTCCACATCTTCACCTCCTCCCATACAATGGGGGTGCATGCCAGTGAGTACTCTCACTTCCCCTTTCCTGCTCCTGTCTAATAACCGTACGTGGCCCTGAGAACTCCCCTGGTATGTCCCCATCTCTGTTTCAGCCTCCACTCTGCTCCCTCCAAAGGGGAGGCCCTGTTGATGGCCACTCCATTGTCCTCCCCTCTCCCCACCTTGCCTGCAGGTTGTCAATGGGTGTGCTCCCACATCTGGTACAAACGTGCTTGAATTTACAATGTGAACAGTTGCAGGATGTCTTGTTGAACCCCCAACAGGTTTTTGCACCTGTGACTGGCATGGGATGCCTGCTGGTACCCACCCTGGTTGGAGTCCCCTGGCCTGACATGGACATGGTCTTCACCCACAACTTGGAATGGGTACTATTCCACCTCAAATCTCTCCTTGCTGTCATGCACCTATGGAAGACCTTATCATATTTAAGCCATCCAAAACCCAACTTGGCCTTGTATGCATCCCTGATGGTTGCCATGTAAGTCAGTAGTGGGATGGCCAGTTCCAACCTCTTTTCCAGCACTATGGCGCTATATACTGTGAACCCTACTTGCCAATTATCAAAGGTTTTCCTTTTCCATTTTGCATCCTCTGCCTTTTGGCACACCACTGAGAGTGCCATGGCCATCTCAGACTTTCCAATGACTCCTCCTGCTCGTACTTCTTGGCAGCATTCTCGTCCACCAATCTGAATATTTCCACAGAGTCCCTTTCCATATCCACACTTTCAGTGAGGCTGACATGTTGTCATCCAACGTGAGTCCTGGGGGGTCCATCATATTTCTGGACCCCGGCTTGTGCCCCCATCCCCCGGCCCCTTCTTTCTACATATGTCCTGGAGCACTTTTTCCATTTTGTCTATCCATGCCTCCCCCATGTCCCCCAGCAGCTCCTCCAAGTACTGCTTGAGATTACAATCTTTGGGGATGTCCACCATGTCCATACCCGCATCCGGGCTTCCATTATCCAGCTCCAACTCTGGCCGTGGAACCGCCGCTGGCTTGGGGTTGGCCCTCGCTACTCAGGGCTTCTTGGCTGGTTGCCCATTCCCTGCCTGTTCTTCCTGCTCCTTCCATTTCTGCTGTGCCTTCTCCTCCTCCTCTTTCTGTTTTGCCACCACCATGAGCTCTGACATCTGTCCCATTAGTTTAGCTGCCTCCTCCATCATCCTCTTGCTGGTCATCTGTTTTTTCTTGGGCACCATCTCTGTAAAATTACTATGGGTGGAAATAAGAGAACATGTCAAACCACGGTCCTACTGGTCCTCTCTCTTCTGGTCTGCCCCAGCGTTATGCCTCTGGCCACAGCCAGGCTCACTTCACACTACAGGTTGTCCACTACTCACCCCAGTGCTATGCCTCTGGCCATAGCTGGGATTGCCCTATGCTGAGGGTTATCCACAACCAATGATCAGCCCCCCAAATCTTGCCCCATGGCACACAGACCCTAGGCCACCATCCCAGGACCTTTCCATGTGACCAGTGCCTAAAACCCACAACCTGGGGGAACCAGATCTCTCAAACTACCTGTGTGTGACACAGATTTGACCTGACACCCCCCTAGGCAGTAGGACTTCTATCCTTGCGTGGCCCGATTAAAACTGGTACTAAGGATCCTCCTGACAGGCATGAGAGAGGACCAAGGGCCCCATCAACCCACCTGCCTATTTTCCAGCGGAACCACATGCAGGTAGAGAAATAACAAGAGGGAGCCACTACAAATTAAAAACTAAATCCTACAGCTGCATTCAAAACATAAACCGGGAGAGACATGCTTCACCAACTGTCCCCACACTAGCAATTCCACACTAAAGTCCCATCCTAAAACAGTATCAACCTCTATAAACAATTCTACTGCCAGCTTCAATGCAAAATGCCAAGCAAATGCCTAGCATGAGCTCCTTTTAAAATCATAAATGCTACTAAAATGCCATTCCATTTGAAACACTTGCATCCAGCTTACCAAGAATGCCTTCCCAAACTCTGTGAAAAAGGAATGCTCCATTTTTCAACAAGCAGTAACCAACTAATAAGTCAGTACAAGCTTGAATTTGCTTCCCCTGCTCCTAACTGCTCATCCTAAATACCCACAAATGTTATCTTTTTTTTAAATGACAGTTATTGTGCATCTTTTAAAATGCTGACAATAAACATTATTCTTGTTAAATCCGATGATTAAAACTTGTCAGATGCCATCCATACTTTACTGTGCCTGGCATGCCATGCAGTCAGCAGGCCCCAAAACCTATATTCTCTTATTTATTTTTAGTAATCCTTTACATAATTTACTTTCTAATTTCCACCAGGCAAGACAAAACCTATCAGCAAACCCACTTATAATTTATCTGTCTCCAGTGCCTGCTTTAACCTATTAATCAGCAAAACATAAATTCTTAAATCACTTGTTTTTATTGTTTTTTTTTAACAATAGCTAGCAAGCAGTAGCCAGTCTTCCAGCATATTTTTTCTTTTTCATAAATCTTTGAAACAAATACCTTAAACCGTGTAAAGTTCATTCTGAATTAAGAACTGGCTCTCCCTTGCTCTAGCAAAACTCCCTTACAAAAGGACTCTACTGGTTGCCTGAACCAGAGTACTAGGCCTTAAATTCCATGTGGTCCACCATGTGGCCAGCAGGCCAAGACAAAAACCTCTCCCCAAACCAGTCTGTAATTTGTCTGTCTGCAATGCCTGCTTTAACATATTAATCAGCAAACTATAAATTCTTAAATCACTTTTTTTATATATATAACAGCTAGCAAGCAGTGGCTAATCTTCCAGTGTATCTTTTTTTTTAAAACAATCTTAGAAATAAATACCTTAAACCACAAAAAATCCATCCTGTATTAGAACTGGCCCCTACAGCCCACAGTCAGGCCATACTCTGGTCTCTGGCTGGCATAAGCAACAAAACCATAGCAGTTGCTACATTCTTGCTCACACAAATACTGAAAAACAATTCCTTAAAGCAAGAAAACCACAGCAGTTGCTAACATGCTTCTTAAAACCAATCTTGCATCTGCATGGCTGACCCATCTAAAAACAATGCAATGTCCACTGGGCCTAGCCATGCTACCACCACATGGCCTGTAGTGGCCTAGTTAAGCAGATTGTGCCTTACCTTGTTCACCAATGAATGTGCTGAAACTGTAAAAAATCCCAGCAAAAGAGGGCTTGCTGCCTGTGAGCTGCCCTTAAATAGCCCATTAGGACTACAATCAGGACCCCTGATTGCCCCTCCCCCTGGCCAATTCCCAGGCCCCTGGAACCTTTGTCATATGACATTTGTCCTTATCCCCACCCCTGCCTTGTGATGTTCAAGTTTCAGGTTTATTGCAGGTAAACTCCGTTGAGCAAGCTCATTCACAAGGAGGTCCTGCAGCATGTATACAGGCAAGGAATACAATACATAGAAATAAAGTATCACAGTAGATAAAATAAAATAAAGTTTAGGTTCATATGGTACATAGTGCTCAAATTAAGACATAACAAGGACAATATAAACTGCATAAACCTTGTGAGAAACATTAGTAGTTGAGAGTTTACATCCATGAGGAGAGAGTAATTACATAGGAGTAAGAGTTTGAGGAAAAAGCATACAGGGGAGTAGAAAAATGTATGGAGGGAGTGAGGGGGTAGGCTATAGATGGAGAGCATAAGGGTAGAGAGGAGTTTTAGGGGAAGAAATGAGAAAAGAGGGAGCTGGTGAGATAAGTGATAAAGAAAAGGGTGGAGGAGAGTCTTGAGATCAGCTGAAAAGATCACTATGATTGGCCATAGTAAACATTTCAGAGTAGTAGTCTGGGCAAGTTCTAGAAGGATATCAACAGGACTAAGGCTAATGCCAGTACATTGGGAGAGCATGGAGAAACATATAGGTAGAGGAGAGACTTAAAAACAGTTACAACTATCTCTAAATTTACATGTAGTTAGCTTTTTATAAAAGTTAACAGAGACAGTACTTGATATTTTCAGTGTAGACTGAAGCTGATTCCAAATGGTTGGGAGAGATTATGATATGGCCCATTTACCAAAGGTGGTGCGAGTCCTAGGCACATCAAGGAAGATAAAATCAGATTTTCTAAGTGAGTATACACTGCAGGAGATGTGGATAAGAGATGTAATATAGCACGGTAGCTTATTCAGGAGTATTTTGAAAGTCCAAGCACCAGCATGGAGCAGAAGTTGAGTGGTAAGTGATGTCCAACCAACGGCTGCATACAGGTCACAATGGTGGGTTCAGTACAGAGAGTTTGTAACGAACTGCAGAGCTCAATGATAGAAGACCAATTTATTTAGGCTTGTGTTGCAGATGAAGTGTAAATTAGGTCCCTATTGTCAAGGAGAGGAAGGAATGTGGCTTGAACCAGCCTGGTTCTAGTCTCTGTCGGAAAGAGGGCTTTGTTTCAGAAGAAGAAACCTAACCTGATTTTTAATCTCCTGGAAAGGTCATCTAGATGGTCATTAAATGAGAGCTTATTATCTAACCAAATGCCAATAAACTTAAATTTAGAGGGGGACTTCCAGTGGTTCGCCTAAGGAGGTGACAACAAAGTTTTTAGGTATGTCAAAGGGGGTGGTAGGGGTAGTATTAATAGTGAAGATCATAGCTTTGGTTTTCTTGGCATTGAGAAAGAGTTTAGCATTAATAAGATTATGTTCAAGTTGGGCAAAGTCAGCTTGGAGCAAATCCCTTAATTTAGACACTGATATGCCAGAGGCATGCAGTACTGTGTCATCTGCAAAGAAATGCAGTTTGGAGTTGGTTATATGTGAGTCAAGATCATTGATGTATAGGGATAACAGGATAGTGCCAAGGATGGAGCCTTGTGGGTCTCCCCCTGACAATTGGCAAGGAGGTTGAGAATAGGCCATCGGTTTTAATTTTCTGTGTCCTTCCTGATAGGTAACTGGTGAACCACTGGGTGGTGGAGCGAATGGCACCTAATTTAATGAGGCTAATAACTAGCAGATTATGGTCAACGGTATCAAACACTTTACTGAGGTCAAGATAGACTGCACCAGTGATCTTCTTGGAGTCCACAGCAGATACCCAGTCATTGATGACTTTAGCCAATGCAGAGATAGTGCTATCATAAGTACAAAAGCCAGATTGTGCTGGGTTAAGAAGTAAATATGTTTCAATATGGTGTTTTAATTGAGTATAAATAAGCTTCTCAAAGACTTTAGAGAGAATGGTCAGAATTGAGATGGGCCTATATTTGTTTAGGTCACATGGGTCCTCTGTTTTAAATAAGGGAAGGATGTGGGCAGATTTCCAGCTAGAAGGAACTATGGCAATGGTGATAGAGAGATATGTACAGTAGAACGGGGCCAGTGAGATGTGGGTATCCTAATTTTAACAAAAAAGGTTCAAAACCATCGTCCCCGGCACTTTTCTTGGTATCTTGGTTAATGAGCGAGTCTTCAACTTCTTTGTAGTTGAATGGGAGGAGCTGAAAGGGACAAGTCATGATTTGTGGGATGGTAAGTGAGCTGGTTTGATAGTTGGCATGGCTTGCATACGGTGATGAGTCTAAGTCTAGGCCCGCAGTGACAAAATGGGAGTTAAGTTCTTTGAGGATTTGACAGTTACTTTCTACAACCCTACCATTACTGTGAATCTTAGTTGGAATGGAGGGATCAGCAGGCCATCCTTCAATGGACTTAATTGTCCTCCGGATTTTATGGGCATTCCCATTTGCCTGTTCCAAGGTGGAAATATAGTAGCATGCTTTGGCAGCTCGAATGCATTTGACACAGGCATTCCTGACTGTTCTAAAAGCCTGCCAGTCTGTCAGACTCTTAGTTCTCCTAGCCTGAGCCCAAATTCTGTCACAGTTTGTGAGTGCAGTCTTGAGATCTGAAGTAAACCAGGGGTTTGAGGTGCTGCGAGTCCTAATCTTAGTAAAGGTTGCATGCTTGTTAGCAAGGGCATTGAGTTTGGTGTTAAGGACAGTGACAGCCTCATTGGAGGTTTTAGCAAGATGGAGATCTTGCCATCGAATCTTGCTTTAGTCAGCCAAGTAATCTTATGCATTGAACTTCCGATAGGACCGTATAGATACAGTATAAGCTTAGGATGATGATGAGCTTTTGCTTGCAGTCTTATACAAAACAACAACCCCATGATCACTCATGTCATTATGGAAGACTGCAGTGTGTGAAATTGTGTGGGGATGCGTGGTTAATATAACATCAAGTAGTGAGCTATTGGCAGTATTTGAAGTGTTGATTCTAGTGGGTTCACTAACTAGCTGGCCAAGGCCGAATTAATCGCAGAAGGATTTCAGGCTATATGATTTGGTGGTAAGCCTTTCCATATTGAAGTCCCCAATGATTATTGTTTCAGTATTGGCAGAGGTGGAGAGAGATTTAAGGATATTAAGAATATCAGTGCTACCAGTTGGGGGCCTATAACCACCAATAACCATAATACAATCCATGGAAGGAAGTTGGAGCTTCAGAGATCCAATCCCATATTTCTTTGGTTTTGATTTACAGAGAATATTGTTGACTGAAAACTTAGATTTAGTGTAGACAACCACTCCTCCCCCCCCCCGGACCTTCTATCTGCCCTGTATAGATTGTAACCCAGGAGAGAGACTTATTGGTCAGTATTGACCTTTTTGAGCCATGACTCTGTAATAATTATCAAATCTGGATCAGTATATGTGGTTCATGCTTGTAGTTGGTCAAATTTCTTAGCCAGGCTTAAGATATTGATCAGCATCATTTTAAGTCCAGGTGCAGCTGCAAATTCCGTAGGTGGGGTAAGTTTTAGTGGTGGGCCAGGATTTAGCTCAACATTGCCTGGGCAGAGAAGGAGCAGGAGTAGCAGTTTCTTTAAGAAACTCATGAGGGATGAAAGCGCTTTTTTCCTTTGGGAACACCTGCTATTCATTGGCAAGGATATTGGTTTAATGTTAAGGAGTGAAATGTTGAAATGCCAGTTAATTGCAATAAGGGACAGTGCTCTAATTGAAATAGATGAGGGGAGTAGGAAGTGGAGGGGAAGATGTGAAGGGTGTGGATAAAGGGAAGGGGTGAACTAAATGGGGGGAGTTGCTTTGGAAGGGGGTAACATGAGACAGGTTAGTAAGCTCCAGGGCTGAACTAGAACCAAGTTATTTGTTCTGTATAGATACATAGCATATGCTGTTTGCTAAGATCAGAATGCTAAATATAAGAAAGGCCATGATTCCAGGAGGGTAATGGCTGCTGCATGGAAGGCTAGAGCCAAGTCTTTTCCCCTGAAAGATTGTGAGGGTATTACAGCCAATGCTAGAATTCCTTGATCTACATAAGAATCCTCCATTGGCTAATGACTAATATTGGGCCAGTTATCTAGGATAGTAATCCTTCTGGATTGCTTAGGTCAGTTAACTAGGGGTAAGTAAATCATAAGGAGCCAGGTGCTTTAGGTATGGAGAGGGGAAGTACAAGGCATGTGCAGATAGCTGTAGTGACAAGTCAGGAAGAATAAATAGGTGTGACTGCTACTATGATTTTCTGGGGATGGGAGGTTAGTAAGGAGAGGGATAGGACTGAAAGCAGTGGAGGAGAGCTACAATATGGAATAACTACAGTAAATCAATACAAGAGTGCAAGGGAATTCGATGCATAGCAGAGGTCTCCCAGGACATGCAGAAGTAAGCAATAGAGAGGGCTGGGAGCACCAATATGATATGAACAGGCCGAAGTAGGTGGGGCTGATAGTGTATTTAATAGGAGGCCTGGATGGGGGTCAGGGGCGGGAGAAAATACAAGGAAGAGTTCAGTAGAATTTCAAAGTGCAAGAGTAGACTGACTAAGCTGGCTAGAAATCCATGCAAACTCTATACAGAAAGGCGCTCCAATCAGGAAAGACTTAGGTGGGTATGCAGACCAATGATGAACTGCCTGAAAATCACTGCACCAATCAGATTCCTTGGATCCAGCATTTCTGGTAGTGGCAATACCTGGGTTAGGGATCTGATTTTCAAGACCGTGAGGGTGGCCAAGGACTGAAGCTGGGGTTAGGCAGCAGCTGCCAGAGGTGGCCAAGAGAACGGCCACATGGATTGGAGGTGCCACTTCAGGCTCAGGGTCCCTGGGGAGGAGGAAGGAAAAAACAAGTTAATTTAAATGCAATGAAATGAGGGGGAGGGTGGCTGGTGGCAGACCATCAGCGGGGGGTGGGGGTGTAGAAGAGTTAACAAAAGAAGACCAATTTAGCTAGAAAAGGGGTGGAGTTGGTAGGAGAAAACAATGGCAGAGGGAGAGTGGAGGCCACAAGGTGTTAAGTTAGCAAAGATGGGGGGTAGGGTTTATAAGCTCAAAGATCAGAATGGGGTCTAGTACAGGAAAAAGCCGGGGGGAGGGCAGGAGAAATGCATAGAAGTTAAGGAAAGTCAAAGACACCAACAGGGGAGAGAAATTAGATAGGGGTCAGGAAGAGAAACAGAAGCAGATTATATGGAGCAATGCAGTCAATAGTAGGCCTTATAAAATACAAGCTCTAACACATACAGCAGCTGGCAGGTTACACTACCACTACAGTACACAAATGTATACTTATTATGCAGCAGGGACAGGTACAGGAGCAAGTACACAAACTAAGGCAGAAATACAAAATACAAAGAAGGGTTCAGTAGAATTTCAAAGCGCAAAAGTAGACTGACTAAGCTGGCTAGAAATCCATGCAAACTCTATATAGAAAGGCGCTCCAATCAGGAAAGGCTTAGGTGGATATGCAGACCAATGATGAGCTGCCTGAAAGATGCCGCACAAATCAGAGGCCTCAGCTCCAAAATTTCTGCTAGCAGCAATACCTGGATTAGGGATATGGTTTTCAAGACCATGAGGGCGGCCAAGGACTGAAGCTGGGGTTGGGTTGCTGTGGCCGGAGGCAGCTAAGAGAATGGCCACATGGATCAGAGGTGCTGCTTCAGGCGCAGGGTCCCTGGGTTAGGGATCTGATTTTCAAGACCATGAGGGTGGCCAAGGACTGAAGCTGGGGTAGGGTGGTGGCAGCCGGAGGTGACCAAAGAACAGCAGCATGGATCAGAGGTGCCACTTCAGGAACAGGGTCACTGGCTCATCCCCCCCCCTTCCCCACTGCAGTCCTTGGCTTCCTACCTTGATTTCTGGGAGGGGCCTGGAACAAACTGGCTTGCCCTTTAATTGGCAAGCTTAAATGTCTTGAATCAATCTTTTTCTTGCTTTTGTTGTTTGAAACTGAAGCTTTTTCCAATCACTGCTCCTCCTAATACAGTTGTTTGGGTTTGCCACATTAGCACCTTATCCTTTGACACAGGAAAAGCAAGACATGTAAAATCTATTTCTTTTTGACACATTTGGACATATGCATGGGGCAAGATTTAAACTATAATAAACAATGTGCTTAGCAGACAACGATGTTATAAAAATACACAAAACTGATGGCTAAGAAATATTTACAGTGTACACGAAAAATAATAAAATCTCAGAACCAGCATCTATACATTTTATCAAAACATTTCTAGTTAATACTCAGCAGAAGTAAATGCTATGATGAGACTGATTAAAATAATAAAAATACCAGTTATCAGTAACTGTGATAAAGCTGTCACTTGCCTGTTGCCTGTACTAGACTATGGTTTATCATTATATATTCACTCTTATAAAAAATATTTACACAAATTGGACCAGACTTATTATAGATTGGGGAAATATATTTTAAATAATGGACCTCGAGTCCATCATTGTGTAATTTATCAGAAACTTGGCTGGTTAGATTCAATAGCAAGAAGGGAATATATTTGGCTTACTATGTGTCATGGTTTGATATATTTAAAAGTGCATCCTTTACGAAATTTGATATGTCATAATTCTGATTCCATATATTCAGACATTCTTAGGAGGACTACTAAAAAGTTGCCTATGATACAAATTATGAATCGTATGGGGGGTATGGTGTTACAGAACAGTTTAGCGGGGACATGGAATAAGTTACCTCGACATATGACTGAAATTTCTGACCTGCGTATTTTTAAACTGGAATTGTATTCTTACTTAAATGTTTGTTGTAATTGTTTTTAGGTAAATGTGATTTTGTATTTTGCTTTATTTTGTATTGTCTGTCTATTGTAAATGCCACAGGTATCTGTTGTAAATGGGGATTTTTCCCCAATCAGATTAACCTGTATAAAAATAAAATTTTAAACAAACAAACAAACAAACTTGCTTCATCTTCATCAGAGGACAGCATAATAGACAAGACAGACTCAGAAGAATGGAGTTGAACAACTAATAGTTCAAATGAGTATTCAGCTATAGTGCTTTGAACCATTTCATGTTTGGTCCCCCCCTTATTATACATAATTTGACAAAAACTCTTTTTAATTAAAAGTGGATTAAAACACTGAGAGAGAAGTGATGTGCAAAGAATTTTAACAACACTTATCATAACAACAGTGCTGTAGTAAAGGCAATGATGTATGCTAATAAGCATCTAGTGATGCTCCTTGTTAAAATTTCACAGACACACCGTTAGGCAGACTGAGCATGATACATCTGAAACATGGAACAAAAGAACACAACACATAAAAATAAAAATAAATAAGCCATGTGTCCCAACATAAACTGAATGAAATGGTTTGTAAAATTAGAAGTTGCAAAGGAAATGTCCTGAATATAGAGGCAGAACACATTTGCCCATGACCTGTAAAGGTACCTGGTGAATATAATGTGGAGAAAACTGTGCAAGAAATACAGCGCTGTAAGAAGCACTAATGGATCTACAGTGACAAGGGTTTTGTGAGCATATGGTAAGAACAACTACCCCTATCACTGCAGGCTGCCAGTAGGAAGGCTGAAGGAACCACTGGGGTAGTGCTTGGCCAAGCTGCTTCTGAGGTGGAGTGGCTAGAGCATCTGCCTCTAGCAGCGGCGGGGACCAGGAGCTGTGGTTCAGTTCACCCCAGGTCCCACTCTGCTGCAGCTTTTTAATTTTTTTTTTATTTTCCTGGTCCATTTTGTTTCTTCCCCAAAAGCCCACAACCCCCTGGAGTTGATTATAATTAGTCCAGGGAGTGTGGGGGCAAAATCAAAAAGCAATATTACTCCAGTGTGTGCTGTGGTTGTAGTGGTCAATGTATTGCAGCGCCAATATTTTGCTGCATGTTGCTTTGTGTGCAGCATTGTTGATGTGTGTGCTTTTGACTGTGACATTATGACCCTGTGCCACCTATAAATGAACTGCACAGAAAATACATACTGTAATTGAAAATATATTTGCTCTAATAACTATCTTATTGTTCAGTGGTAAAAATGAAGAGCTGAGCAACAGCACATTGTTTTCCATCATTTTGATTAACATCTTTCATAGTTTCACTTTGCCCAACTTCTGCATGATTCTGATAGGTATATGACAATGGAAATCTCAGTGCATGCCCTCTGGGGCCCTAGTAATTTTAAGTATATTTTATAGTTCATCTGACTTTACCAAAACTGATGGTATTACACCTACAGCACATCTCTAAATTATTCTGTAAAGCAGAGCTGCAGACGGTGACTTCACATCAGCTACAGTACACTCAATAGCTTCAACAAAAGTTATTACTGTATCACACCACACTATCTACAATTTTCAGTATGTCCAAGAATAGTTAAATACAATAACAGTAGAATGTTCTGCTGCTGTTGCTGCAGCAGCAGAAGCAGCAGTGATTGCTTCCTTTACTCTTTACCTTCAACTTCATTTTCTGCATCAATCTTGGCATCTTATAAGCATCACATAAAGGATGATTCCTAGTTGTGCTGTTTTATAGAAGTAGAATAGAATGTGTTTACTGTGGCAGTATCAGATAGCCATGATTTCCTAAACCAATCCCAGTTGCAAGGTGTGCTTCTAGTAATTAAAATTAAATGGCAGTGCTCTTAGGTAAGTGGATAAATTCTTTGATGATTCCCTATAATGCTACTAATGTTTCTCAGCATTCAATACAAATGGCCCCCATCCTCACAACCTACAGTTTAATGTTTCTGGTGTCAGTGGTAGACATTCAGATTATTACAAGGATTTAGAGGAACCTATCCTCAAATCACATTCTGCCTCACATCTGTAGGTCAGAATACTATCTTGTGACTGCATGATGGCACATGAGAAATTTATAGGTTCCCAAGCAATAACCTGACATCATACTCTACATTACACTGATTTCTTTTCAAGGGCACAGCAATATGTGACAGTACAGTAGTTACATTTGGTCACTTTAGCTATGTATTACAATAAAAGCTGCTTAATTGAGACATCCTGGTGACAGCCCTTTTGTCTTGATTAAGTAGCCATCTGGATTATCAGAAGATCAGATTTTACCGAATGGTTTTATAGCCAACTGGTCACTATCATCATCAAATCAATATTGCTTCAGCTCCTGTGCCCCTCACTTGCCCCAATCAATAATATAGTGACATTTTTCTCTTTTGTCAATTAAACTTTGTTTTACACCATTTTTGCACTAGATCCACATGTGACTGCATGTCTAAGTCCAGAGACATGAGAGCACTACTAAGAGCTGATTAGAAGTAAATAACTGAACTGAAATAAATAAATAAAGATGTGTTGGTGGTTCTTTTTGTTTCTTTATCTTTTCCTCTTGTGCCATCCCACAAGGTTGTTGGAGGCAGAGTCAATAAACACTGTGTGGACTGAAAAGATTAAGCAGGACTCCACAGAGAGGCACATCATACTCATCTGATTGTATTCTTCAACTCAAAGCTATATCAAAGCTATGTCTTTCTCTCTTTTTAATGAGCATCAACTTACATATCTCTCTAACTCTTCAAACAGTGTGTGTATGTGTATGTGTATGTGTGTGTGTGTGTGTGTGTGTGTGTGTGTGTGTGAGGGGGTGATCAACAGAACAGTAAATGTTTGATGAGTTTTACCTCTGCTGCATCACATACTTACATTATTTTTATTTTCAATATGACCACTTGAAAAAAAATTGTGATGGTCTTCCATACATGCATTCCCAAGTACTGTAATAGATAATTAATATTTCAGTAACCCAGTTCTCTTCTGGGTCAATTTATTCCTCACTGTCTTTGCTTTTTCTCCCAAACAGGCCCTTAGAGCATGCTGGAATCCTTCATATAAGGATATCCTAGTGTATTAATAAGAAATATCAATTAAAAAATCAAACTTAAGTTCAATTCAGTGAGGAGGATACTCAGTGGAATATGATGCTAGCAAAGGATAACCTTGCAGCTATTTGTGTCCTGCTTTCCAGTCAATGTGCACATACAGTACCAGGGGCTTGATGACCAAATACAGTACAATATAAAACAAGATGCCAGGATATATATATATATATATATATATATATATATATATATATATACAGTATATACAGTATATATGCAATAGCTTGAAAGAGAAAGGCTTTGCTCCCATTATGCAATTCCTGAACATCTCCAGTGATAGAAGACCCCAGTTGCAATTCAGAGAAGAGATCAGGTTTTCAAGGATGGATCCATGACAAACCCTAGCACTAACACACACACATACACACACACACACACACACCCATAAAGTTCAGTTGCATGAGAACTTACTGTAACAGTAGATCTTTGAGAGAATCTTCTGCAGCAGGTCATAACATATATGATCTTCCAGCCATATGCACTGTTTCTGGCTGGAGGAGTTCACCAGCAGTTGACTTGGGACCACCCTAATGACATCACACATCGTGCTCTACAGTGTATAAATGGGGCCGGTCCCAGAGGTTACTTGGTTCTTTTTCTGTTGGCAACTGAATGTCGCTGATACAGCTTGCGAGGCCTCCGAAGGGGAACCAAGGAGTAGGAAGTGAGAGACATCTACTGAAACTGAAAAAACAGGAATGAAGTCCCCTTCTTAGAGTAGAGAACAAGGGAGATGGAGGGAGGGGCAACATGACCTGTAGCAAGAGATTTCCTCAAAGATCTACTGTTACTGTAAGTTCTTACACACTCTACTATCTTTATCAAGGATATCTCTTTCAGCAGGTTATAACATATAGGAATGAGTCCCAAGCATTTGGGAAAAACAAAGGGCAGTAGGAGAAAATTATATGATAAGTGACCTTGCAGAACTGCACGGTCAAATTGTCACAACTGGCATATGCAAAGATCAAACTGGAATAGGTGGTAAAAGGCATGAATCATTGACCAGGTTGTGGCTGCAGAGACCCTTATGGGTGGTACACTTGGAAAGTGTGCTGCTGAGTGTGCCACGCCATGCTTAGAGAGAGACTGCACTACACCTGGGAGTTACTTGCTACATTTGTTATAACAACCAGTAATACAGTTTGTCAGTCAGCTGGACAAATACTCCTCAGGAACTGGCTTGCCCTTTTTACATGAGGTAATGGAGAAAACAGAGGTGCTCAATGGTCCTGATCTTTTATCTAGACAGGTAGTACCTTCATGTTATTATGTATATCTAATGTATAGAGGAAAACCACCCTTGAAAATAGGAGGGTTCCTCACAAAAGACTGGCAGGTAGATGGAGTGAGACAAAGAGAAATCCAGCCCCACCTGTGGGAAACAAAAATAGAATTTGTGCATAAGGACATCCTGTTTATATTGAATGCAAGGAAAGAGTTTCACACTTAAGGGCTCACAAATCAGGATATGCCTAGCAGACCTGATTGACCACAAACCTTAGTACTGTCCAGGGAGCAATCACAGCACAGAGGGAGCTGCAGGTACAAAGGTGACTTCTAGGAAGAAGCCCCAAATGGGTGTAGAATCCCTTGCAGGAAGGTGTTCATGACCTCTGGAGTAGAAAGAGAATGGTCCCCTTCAGGGACATGAAAGGCAGATATCATTGATAAGAACCCTTTAATTGATTAGTATTTCAGATTGATCTCCAAGAGAGATGATGTATAATCAAGGACCTGGTGTATGGAACAAATGAATGGGCCCAATCCCTGAACAGCCATTCACAATTTTCAATGCTTACACTTTATGGAGTTTATAGCCCTAATCTATGGTAGGTAGGGCTGTCCATAGGGCTTCTGCCACATAAACACTCCAAAGAGTCATCCGCAGATGCCAAGCCTGGGGACAAAGTGAGTGGAGGCTGAGATTCATTAGAGCCTCCCAGAGTGGTGGGAGCAGAACTGGCAGGGATGAGGAGGGGAATGGGATCTGGGCCTGCCCATTGTCTAAGTAGATAGCAGGAGGGACCATACCTGTCAGTGTCAGGTAGGGGGCAGACAGAGCACGGTTATATGATTGCTGAATAGTTTGTGTAGCACTAGATTTAGTACTGTCAGCCATAAAGGGTACATGGACAAAGGACCCTAATATGTCTGAAGGACTGAATGGCCTTTATAACCAGAACAGTGATGTGGGAGAGGGTGTGTCTCATATCCAAGGCCATGGAAATAGATCAGTGTGGAGGAATGTTTTCCTAGCCTTATGAAGAATATCTGTATCAGTAATCTCTGGGTAAAGAGAGAGCACGATGTAGGTACAACCCATCTAGAATCTCCATAGTTGTTCCTGATCTTGTCATTCTGTCAGAAATGGCTCCACAGTCCTAAGGCATTGTGGACACTTGGGGAGTCAGAAGGAAAAGGTTAATATAAGAATGAAAATCAGTCCTAAATTGGACACATGTAAACTGTGAAATAGAGGGGAGTCAATGGGATAGGGAACCTCATGGAGGTGAGGGATTTTCGTTTGGAGTATTGTTGGATAGTGAGGGTAGCTCCATTGGTTCTAGACACAAAAGGCAATACTTGGAGCCTCAATAGGGGGTGACTGAGAAACCAGAACAGTAGTGTGCTCTAGCCAGCATTAAGAAGTATATTGGAATATTTCTGGTAATTAATTAGAAGGCAGATTGATAGACCTTAGCATAGAAGAATAAGTCATGGGATGTTGAAAGAAGTGCTATCTCATGGACATCCTTCAAGGACTGCTAGTGTCCCCTGTGACAGGAAACAAAAATCGGTTTGTCATATGTCTCTGTCCTGATAGTCCCGGTGCATGAGGGAAGGAACAGAAGAAAAGGGGTACATTTACTGTTTGCATAAAAAAAGAATGGGGCTGTAGGGTCATACTTTGTGCTAGTATCATGTGTAGTAACACACCTTCTGAAGATGCAACTTGTAGTTGGGAAGGGCAGCAGAAAGCAAAGTTGTGAAAACTAGTGTGATGTCACAGCCATGTAAGTGTAGGGCTCCAGTCCTAATAATTTATTTCCCTGGTATGTTGGTAATCCCAGAGGAAGGACTCTTTGGAAAGTAGGTTAATAGTACATGAGAAGGACAACATCAAAAGGGGTGTTCATTTTATGGAATCTTGAAGATCATCAGGAGACATCCACAGCTTTAATAGATTATGCCCCTTGTAGTGGTATGCACATACAAGGACTATTGGAAATATGTCACAAAGTTCAAGAATGTAAGTTTCGACTCATTCAGGAGAAGTTACCATGGTATAGATGACTCTGACAAAATTAGTCAATATGGGTATCCAGTAATGTGGGTGAAGCAAATTGAGCGACTCATAGATGATCGATTCAATTTGCATGCCCGAGGGATTAGCGACTGGGAGGATATAGCAAGGAGAGGGAAGAGTGGATGTGAAGGGAGAAAACAGCAAGAAGGGCTAAAACAGCTAGAGTGACTGATGGGGTAATGGAATAGTGCTGGGAGTTAAGTAGGTGAGTGCAGCCAAGTGCTACCAAACTGACCACTTGGTGAGGTGTGGTGGTTACTGTCACCACCTAGAGCGGTGATGGTTCTGGGTTTGATACCGGCTGCAGGTGAGTCTTTTTTTGTTATGAAGATGTTAGATTTTTTTTGTACCCCCCTGTGGTGTGTTCCCCTGTATCCAGTGTCATACCACCCCTGCACTTAATTATTGTAATTTGGGGGGTTCGGGGGCATAGCCCCTGCATTAAACGTTAAATTAAATTGTCCATGGCGGTCGCGTTTTTGGAATGTGGTATGTTGGCCAGATAGAGAAATTTGCTTTTGGCAAAATGTACTCTCTCTTCTGTGAGTCGCCATATAATTGTTACCATTATGGCATGAGATCCATCTATTTGTAAGTTCAAATCTTATGTAGAAAACAGTTTAATAAGCAAAGTGTCGAGAAAGAGTGCCCTGTACATTCGAGTGGCATGATGACATCTCATATGACTAAGAAGGAAAAAGGGGCCTTGTGTAATCCTGGGACACAGGTTCAGCAGTACCTAAAAACATATTGTAGCCAGTAAAGGAAAAAACAGTCGTTTTAATGGGCATTTCCTGTAAACCCACAAGGACGTTGACCAAGACCTTTTTTAATATGGAAGTAACACGTGGCACATACAGTGCAGACAGAGTATTCTGTAAATATCTTGTGTCATGTAGTCTTATGGTAGATGGAGTCCCCAAAGGATTGGCCATCAGGAAGTTTACTGGGGAATATAGCATCACAGACTCCTCAAAAGGTAACAAGAGGTCAACAGAGTGCCTCCATGTGAAGTATGAGTGGCAAACTTCATCACTCAAAACAGAATTCAGTACGGGAACAATCAGATCTTGGATTTTGATGCTGCTTCCTGAGTTGGGGAAGATGGGAAGAAGAGGCGTCCCCTGAGACATGTTTTATTCTTTGTAAATGTTGTAGAATGGTCTGCTAGGTCAGAATATACATGTGGGACCTTCCTAAGATCAGCGGATGTTCAAAGAGCATCCATAAGGAATAGCAGTGTGCATAAAAAGTGCTGACTAGTAAAGTGACCAACAAGAAAGGTGGGAACGATGACCATGTCCCAATCCTATTCAGCTCCATGACACCACATCAACAATTTCATATCAACACAATGTTTCCCCAACACCAGTATTTCGACCACAATTGCAGTTGGGATGATTCTGTGGCAGTAAACCTGTGCCCCTTGCACCCCCCCTACTTAGGATTCCCAACTCTGGGATACAGTGGAGTTGGGGATGGGGTAAAGGTCCTCAGGGAAGGGTGCCTGGGTCCCAGGTGGACTTTACAGCAATGTAGCAATGTTGTTGGTATCGTCCATATCACTGTAAAGTTGTCGATGTAGCGACGGTATAGCATCCTATTCTGGGCATCTTTTCCTGACAAGGTTAAGTCCTTTTTGGACCTACTTTGGATTATTCCTGAACTGTATTCCAATTAGCTGGTAGCGATAAGAAAATTGGACACCAAGCCCATTATGGTTATGGGGCCCCAAAAATAACCATTGCTGTTGGCTGCCAGTGACAAGGCTATTGATCCATAGGGCACGGCTTATTCATAGGGTTGAGTTGTAAAACTGCACAGCCTGAGGATTGTACATGGTTCTAGAAATGAAACATCAGAGACGAGGAAAGTCATCGTATTAGCCAGGCTCAAAAAAATGGGGTTGCTTAAGCATGCCCCATGAGCAATACAGTCAAAGGACAGTGAGAGCCTCAGGAATGATTCACCATTGACAAGACGTGGAACTAAACAGTAAGACTCAAATACAGGACTAAGCATTTTTCTTATTTCCCAGCAAACAAATAAACCATCAAACCAAAACAGCTTGGACAAGACAAGGTACCCATCAAAAAGGGATCAATAAAGCACTGGAAAAGTGAATCCTGTGCAGACAATGCTCCATCCAAGAATCAGCTGTGATGACCAGTGATAACTGTCAGCAAAGCTCACATATGTGGTTAAGTGCTGGAACCCTGAAACTCATGATGGTCTGAAAAGGACTCCATCAGAGAAAACTCTGTTGATGACAGGTGGCTGCATAGGGCAATGCCTTGTATATGGACAAAGTGAGGGAGTCCAGTTTTATAGGTATAACATACTAAGATTGGAACTAGGCATCATCAAAGGATTGTCGATGAGGCTTCCATAATTATGACAGTCTGAAAAAGAGCTCTGGCAATGAAGCATCACTGACGAGGGGCTGAATCCCAGCATATTCATAACAAACTGAATATGTTGATGAATCATTGTCGACGAGGTCTGGGATTCATGATAATCCAAAAATAAGGCCCTGACAGTGAAGCATCGCTGATGAGGGACTGCAGCCCAGCATATGAAGAACAGACTGAATGTGGTACTCTGCACCATCAACGAAGCATTGTTTATGAGGCTCAGGATTATCATGATAAACTGAAAAGGGTCACAGCAATGAATCATTGTCAATGAGAGGCTGCAGCCACTTGCAAAGGCTTGTATTTGGGCTAAGTGATTGAACCCAGTATAGCCATAACAGACTGAGTATGACACCAGGCACTATTGATGAAGTATCATCGATGAGTCATTAGAGAAGCCAGCAAAGCCCATAATACAGGACTTAGTAATAGTGTCCTTAGAAATAATCATTAATGAAACATCGTCGATGAGACATATTTCTTGGCAGAAAAAAAGCTTTGTATATGGGGATGTATTATAATGCCTGTAATGAATAGCCTGAGTCTCTCAATGTGCTGGCAACAAAACATCGTTGACGAGGCATAGGGCCATTTTGCAAGGTTCATATACAGGACTGAGTGTCAGAGTGCCCGTGTTATTGGAAAGTTCTCCATCGATAGAACCACAGTCATGTTACTGCCTGGGATTGCAGAGCAGCACTTCACTCATAGGAGAATGTAATCGGTCTCCTGTCGATAAAAAATAGCCCTTTAGGCAAGGAGCTACAGCAGGGAGCCTGAGAGACCACACCCCTGGTGGTGTCTTCATTGTATGAGAAGTTTCTGAGAAGTCATCATTGAGGAATCTTCCTGGAACTCTAGAGATTGCAGGAAGAAAGTATAATGAAGATTGCCTTTTGATGCACTGAAAATGGCTAAGAAAATAAGAACATGTCAGTGTAGACTGTGGCTAATGCTCCAGCAGGAGGAGAAGTGTTCAGGGTGGTGGCGGGAAAAAACTAAGGAACCTCTTGGACTGCCCCATTTATATACTGTACAGCATGACATGTGACATCATTGGGGGTAATCCCATGTTGATTGCCGGTTAAATCCTCCGGTTGGAAACTGCGCCTATGGCTGGAAGTTCCTATATGCTATGACCTGCTTCAAGAGATATCCTCGATGAAGACAGAATATTTATGTAAAAGTTGCTTAAAGTGAACTAAGAACAGCAACTACTAACAACAATGCTGAAAATCAGGTGGAACACTGCTGGTAAAATAGTCATCCCTTTATATTCAGCTGCTTAACTGGAAATGCAAGAGACTGTAATGTGAACAAAGTAAAAGGTATTTTTTGCAGACTGAAGTAACTGTTCATGAGTAGCCTAAAACATCATCATGTGTGTGCATACTCATCTTAAGGTATGATGCACTGTGATGCAAGGAACCCCCAGAATATGTCCCAAAATTGTGTCAAAGTTGTTCACCTCATACAGAGATCAACTCATGTTTTTTTTTTACATTTGTAATCCTTGCATATGGTTTAAAAGAGCCTTTAGTACAAGACTGTTACCTGATCTAATGCAAAATATGTAGCAGAAAGTGCAAAAGTTCACTGATTCCATTGTGTCAGACACTTAGTCCATATTCTTACTGCAATGTTTCTCTGAGACTCTCACTGACATTGCTTTAATAAAAGGCTTGTAAAAACCTTAAAAGCAACTGACTTAGACTCCCCAAAGCATGCATAATAATAGTACAGAAGCTGACATAATGAGAAGGATTCATATGCCATAAAACCTACCAAGAAGTAATGATCACTCAAACAGGCAGCATGACTCCAGCTGCAGATACACAGACCACGAACAGAGGTGAACAGCTCCTCTTACTAAACTGGGCACCCAGGATTTTTGGGTGTCCAGAAACGTTATTTCTAAGGTAATTTTCAAAACGCAAACAGCAGAATCTAGTTAAAAGGGTCCCATTTACCCAGGTTCAAGTGTTTGTTTTTTGAAAATACATTCTTTTTTTGTATTACCAATTTTGTTTGAGTTAAAAAAATAAGAAGGCATCTGCCACGATTGTTTTTTTCTCACAAGTAAATCATGAAAATAAGCACTCACGACTGTTTCTTTTATCTGTTCGCACTTTACAGTTATCAAAAAAATCCCTGTAACTCTCAAACTGTATAATATTTTTTCATGAAACCTCCCACAATTTCCCCCATCTGGCACTTGGGTTAATATCCCAGTACTGACACTGTAGTGCAGCATGAGAGGGGTGCTGCACTTCTGAGGTGCTGTCTTTAGGATGAGACATTGAACCGAGGTCACATCTGCCTGGATTGGTGGTAGTTCATGTGGATGTTAAAGATCCCATGGCACTTATTGAAAAGAGTAGGGGAATTTCTCCAGTGTCCTGGCCAAATTTCCCTCATTCATTTAAAAAAATACCACCAACAGCTTAATCTGGTTCAAAGTCAGTTGGCATTCATCTGTATCCCCCTCCACGGGGTCGTGCCTGAAAATAGGCAGGATTTGTCTAGTGCACTTACCCGGTCAACAAAAACTAACTAACTAGATAAATAAAAGGCACACACTCAGCACAGGAACTTTCAACCCTGAAAATTTCATAAAATCATTCCACATCATCTAGGCTATAGATGACAGCAAACAAATACATAATGTTAAGTATAGGGAAACAAAACACATTTTTCCCTTTTTGTTTTTCACTCTGTGTCTCAAAAACTTAAAAAGATGCCATAGCAAATTTTTTCACATCTTGAGACTGACAGCCTGACCAGGCATGCCAAATTTTCGGCTATTTTGTCAAGTGATGCCAGGTCATTAAGGTGCAGAAACTGGGGTTTAACATTAAACAGCCTACTCAACTGTAACTATAAGGGTACCACTCTGCCCCTATAATAATGGTTTGGTCTTTTTTCCTGAAATTTGGAGGGAGGACAGCCAACAGCCCACAGATGTGCCTTTCAGTGGTTTGGTGAAAAAATATTACACGGTGGCAAAGTTACGGTACTCCAAAGTTGACGGTTTTTCCCATAGGATAACATTACGGCCCCCGACGCATTACAGAAATCCTTTGGATCCCTGCTGCAAAATAACGGTTTGGTCTTTTTTCCTGAAATTTGGAGGGAAGACAGTCAACAGCCCACAGATGTGCCTTTCAGTAGTTTGGTGAAAAAATATTACAGGGAGGCAAAGTTATGGTTTCCCATAGGATAACATTACGGCGTTCGCTGCTCCTTTCAGGGCCCGTATCTCGGAAACGGTGCGAGATACGGACTTTTCATTGGAAAAATACTTAGCCCCCAATGGGGGCTAAATGTCAAATTAGCCAGGACAGTTGTAAATAATATGACTTTAAAAATTTTTTCCTACGTAGTACGGTTCCTGAGATATAACGTATTTAGTATTCCAAGTTCTCATTTTCTGCGCCGATACTCATTATTATGCATACATTATTTTTACTCACTGTCTTTCTCTATGCAGGTTTTGGGGAAAACAGGCCTGTGCACTTACATTACTGTTACTGTTGCCCTTTCCGCTTGCGGTTCCATACCCGTTTCACTTACCGTTGACGTCTGCGCCACCATGTGTGTTATCCTTTGCGTTTTCATTTGCGCTTGGGTTTCTGTTATTTTTTGCCATTTCTGTCTACAGACTGACCATTCTAAGGATAACTGATTTTTTATAACCATATTTCTGTACACAGTTGTTGATGAAAATGCATGAATGTCTGAGGTGGCAGTGCTGTAGGCATCACCATGTAGTGATGAATGGCACTGTAGACATCATCCACTTCTGCTGCATAATGTGATCATTCCTTTGGGGTGTGTTATAAGTCAGTTCATAGCCCTACCCCCACTGAATGAAGCTGCCAAATATGTTTATTGGCAGCCAGTTGCAATATTTCATGAAGCATGTCTCTTTTCCAAACACCAGGGTATCCAATCTCTGGTGGCAGTTAAATTTAAAATAATGTGCCAAGACACTGGGGTGCCCAATCCTCAGTGCAAGCTATATCAAATAAAGTATTCGACCACAGGATCCCACCCCTGGTATCAGTTATGACCCTGTCATCTGCGTTTAACTTCTCAACCCTGATCGCCACATAAATAATATGGCACAGGGTGCCCAATCCCTAGAGCTGTCTCAGACCATCCCCTCCTCTTCGCAAACAGTGTGTGACTTCAGGGTGCCCACATCCAGTGCCAACAAACATCTAACTGACACTAGGGTGCCAAATTCCCAATGCTGTTACCTCTAATAAAAAGAAAGTCCTCAACATCTTTCTCTCTCTCTCTCTCTCTCTTCCTGCAAAGAAGAAATATGTCCACTGATGTCTGTTGCATCACCACCTTTCCTCTACCCCCACAAACCCAACCTGACCTCCTCCCCCAGCACCCACCATCCCATACCACTTACTTACTTAAAGACATCCAATGCTGTGATCCTGTCTAGATCAGAGACATATCCTCCATCTTCAATGCCGGATCATACCCTAAGGAAACTAGGTAATTGCTGTTAATGTAGTGCCATGTGTTTTGAACTTTTACTCATAACTTGTTAATTGTTTAATATTGTTCTATAGAATTTTCAGCATGGCCTTTTTGGGAAACCACCTCATCAACAACGTAGATGACATTTTTCAACTCCCTCCCCAACAGTGATTTTGCGGTCACGCTACAAAATCACCATTCGGGTAGTATTTCAAAATTTTCACCTACCAGCTTCATGAGGTGGGGTAATAAGAAGATTATGTTGAAAATTTGAGGTCAAAATAAAAAAAAACACCAGTTTTATAAATATTGAAATTTTTCAATACTTGCTCATAATTTTGGTAATTTTCAATATTTTGACCCCAGATTTTCAACATAGTCATTTTTTTTCACACCATCTCATGAACCGAAAAGGTGTTGTTTTTCAAATCCAGGCCAAAATTAATTTTCACACATGTGACACAAAATGGCATTACAGCAAGTATTTTATAAATGGCATATGTCATGTTCAGAAGGGGGGTGGTGATAAAAAGACTATGCTGAACATTTGTTGTCAAAATGTCACAACAAATAATATGAAGTAATAATGTTTGTGAGGAGAGTTGTTGGCACAGTGGGTACTATGTTGACTTCTCATGTCCGTGATCTGAGTTTGATTGCAAGCTCAGTGAGAGGCGGGATGTGCCAAGGCTTTGTAAAAGTATTTTGGTGTGTGGCAACAGCCCCAGGCTGGGTGGGGGACAGAGCAGTGTTCTGGCACATAGACAGCACTTTGTGGTGGACTGGGGAGCCTTCCCATACAAGAGGTTGATGTGCATGTCAAGGCCTGATTGGCCCATGCCATGCAGTGAGCTGAAAAAATGTAGAATGGCATGAAACTTGGTGATAAGTATAGTTGGCAGAATGAATGTTGTGTCGCTGCAGGCCCCACACCACTGATAAGTCTTAAGAAAAAAAAAATTTTACACACACACCAAGCTAAAAGACACTGACAGGTGACCTGGGTTCATGAACAGACTCAAGGGCTATTGGGATATTGGAGGGCAGGATGGGGAGTGGAGAACTGAATATCATTGGGACTTCTCTCCTCCTCTGGTGGGAGGGAAGGAGTGACCAGCATGTGACTGACCCATGGTAGTGGCTGTGGGGAATACAGCTGTCAGAGCTGAGCTGTCAGGGAGGCATGCCATACATGTGTGTGTTGCACACTACATCATTGCATGCTACACCTCCCAGGGAGCCCATTATTGGAAAAACTGCTGCCATCCAGTGGCTGTGAGGTGAAGTGAGGGGGCAGGGATCTGTTACCTTTGAATAGCCCATGCTGCCCTACCTTGTGTATAACTACACAACTAGCATGAGCACACTAGAGGAGGATGCTACTACAGCCATAGCAGGAAAGAACACCATCCAGCCAATCATCATTGGCTGTTTACTGGTAGACTTCTGTACTTGAACTGTTGGCTATTTACTCCACAGAGCTGTCAAGGGGGCTTGGCAGTAGGCTGGTGGCTGTGCAGTGCAGTGAAGTGAGAGGGCAGTGCTCTGTTACCCTTGAAAAGTCTGTGCTGCTCTACAGTATTAGTACCATGGCGTGAGCATGAGTGGGGAACAAAATGTTGTCTGCTGTTGCTGCTTTGCTGTTCATGGAATAACAGAGACATAGTTATTCACTCCAGTTTTTGCCAACTGGTTCAACTATGCCACAGAGACAACAAAGTTGGCAGCATAAACTGCAGCACCAGCAATTCACCAACACCAGCCTCCACACTCAGGCAATTTTCTGTGAGGTAGTAGGAATAATGCCCATGAAAGGGGGCTTTGCACCCCACACCCCCCAGGTATTTTATAACAAACTTTGGGTCATGCCCCAATGGACGGTAGAGGGAACAGCAGAATGGCAACATCATCCAATGGCAAAAAAGTTAAAGTTGCAGCAGAAGTGGGCAACATGATTCCATTGACAACATTGTGACAGCAATAATCAGTTGGCACATTAACTGGCTACCTTGGCAAACAACATGAACTTGCACCAGGATTGGGTAAATAGACTGCTGCACACTTAAAAATAATACTGGCTGTGAACTTGCTGTTAAATGAATCACCTTGTGAAAATCTGCTATACTGGCACTTGGTTTTTTATTCATTTTAGAATTTAAACAATGCCTGCTTGATGGACTTGGACTATGCTCATTTTTTTCAGCTTGTAATCATTACTATTGATATTTGATTACCACTGATACCTGACTTTGATTTATTTTGTGCTGTACTCTACTTGCAGCTAGCTTGGGTTCCACATGTACTTCGAAGGTAATCAAATAGTGTTAAATTAATTAATAATTAGCTTACATGAAGAGTAATACTGTTATAAATATTATTCTGGTACCACTGTTTTCTCCCAAACTTGAGTGCCCTTGCCTTCATATCACCTTCATGCTGGGAATAGGACTGCCTTGGGTGAAGCATTTTCTGGAAAGTATGCTACTAGCCTGGTTAATTTTGAGCTGCAATGTTCAAATAATTAATGGAATGGCAAATATGGGAACTAACCACAGGTAGCTTGGGGACATCTCAATACCATTTGGCTTCCCTCCTCCATATGTAGGTAAAGGTATAACACCATACTAATTACACAAACTTATTTTACAGACATGATTAAAGCAGTGATTAATACCCCCAAAATTTTGTATAGCAGATGAGAAATAGTTTAGTATTCCAAACCCATTGTGTCAGGGAGCACTTTTCAAATTTAACCCGCTGCAATTTGTACCTTCTTCTATGTATACTCTAACTGTAAGTCTCAAGTGATCCTCAAAAGGTGTGAGAACGTAGAAATGAAAACTGACTTAATTTTTGTATGTAATGGATTAAAGCTGTAATTGTCAAATTAAAAAAAAAACATTTTCCTGTGAGCTGCACTCTTTGTGAAACTGAATCTACCTTAAGGTAAAATCATGTAGATAAACATACCAAAGTAAGATAGTTAAAACTCTAACTGAACTGTCTCACAAGCTAAAAATGTGGATTAAATTTTACAGAGATGCAAAAAACCTATTAAAATTGTGGAGTACTAAAGATGGAGAAGGAAAGAATAGATACACAGAGGTACACTATCTCTACAGATATGGGGAGGCAGGAATAAGTTGCAATTGACCTTTAAGCACTGACTTGGTATTGGTAATACTAATAAGCATAGCCAAAACACAAAAATATGGATAAAAATTGATTCCATGTAAATTATGTGTTGCAGGCTGCCTTAAAGGAACAGGGTGGATGATTTATAAATTTAAAGTGCTACATATACATATATATATATATATATATATATATATATATATTATAGTGGCACAGTAGTGCCACTATAGTTAGGGTTGAGTACCCCATTTAAGGTTAAACTCTGAAATTTGGAAGCTTAATAACTTTACCACCATAGGACAGATTTGCCTGATGTTTGTCATACATGGAGCAGTATGATAGATCTCTGGATCTGCCAAGTTTTGTAATGGTCAAATATACAGTTGCGGAGCTACCTAGCATTGTAGAATGTGGTATTTACATTTTTGGTGCATTCTTTGCTCTCACCTACAGGTTGCACAGTTTGTGTGACCAGTCTGAAACATTTAGGGAACATGCAGCTGGGCTCTTCAATGTGCCATTTTAAGATTTCATGAAAAAATATTAAATGGTTCAAAAGTTATGCAAAAAAACAAGTTTTCCATTATAGTCAAAGGGAAAAGTTAACAAAAAGTTCGACAGTGTCACAAATGCAGTTTTTAGTGTTGCAAATGACCCCTGTATTGTCACAAATCCACCATCTTGTTTTCAGTTGGTGGTCACAGAAATGCTTGGCATTTAAATTTGGGACCCTATAGGGACACAGTTCTTGCTGCGTTCACCTAGTCGAGCCCTGAGAATGCTAGCCATGTTTTTTGGGGAGGGGGGGTTAAACACCCCAGAAATATGTTTTAAAAATTTTTGTAAACAGTAGTGTCACAAAGCAGTGTCACACATTTGACATTTTCATGCTTTTTTTATGCGCAAGTGTTGCAAATCACAACACTACTTTGCAACACAATGCACAAAAGAACAGGAAATCTTTGCCACCCTGCTGCAAAAGAATGGTTTGGTCTTTTGGGCTGAAATTTGGAGGGAAGAAAGCCAAGATCAAACAGATGTGCCTTTTGGTGGATTGGTGACAAATTATTAGAGGGCTGCAAATTTATGGCACTCCAAAGTTGATGATTTTTCCCATAGGCTAACATTACAGAGTCCACCACGCCTTTCGAGGCCCGTATCTCAGAAACGCTTCAAGATATGGACTTTTCATAAGAAAAATGCTTAGCCCCCCCACTAGGGGACTATGTGCAAAACTAGCCAGGAAAGTGATAAATAATATGAGATTTTAATTTGTTTTCTACATTCTACGGCTCCTGAGATATAAGCAATTTAGTATTCCAAGTGTTCATTTTCTGCTCTGAGGCCCATTATTATGCATACATTCTTTGTATTCACTGTGTTTCTCAATGCAGCTTTGGGGGGAAAAAAGGGTGTGCGTTTCCATTACTGTTACAGTTAGCATTTCCACTTGCATTTCCATAACCGTTTGCGTTAATGTTCCCTTCTACAACACAGTGTGTGTTACCCTTTGTGTTTGCGCTTGTACTTGCATTTGCATTACTGTTAACATTTGCATGTCCTTTAGAGTTTTTCTTTGTGTTTCCTTTTGCGTCACCGTGTACATTACCATTTGCGTTTTTTTACGTGCTTCTTTTTCCGTTTGGGTTTGTGTTTCCTTTGGTGTCATCGTTGGTGTTACCGTCAGTGTTTGCGTTTCCAGTTGCATTACCATGAACGTGCGCATTTGTGTTTCTGTTTTCATTAACATTTGCACTTGCATTTCTATTACCGTTTGCGTTACCATTAATGTTTGTGTCACCACATGCATTACTGTTTGCTCTTGCGTTTGTGTTTCTGTTACTTCACTACTTATAGTGCGCATTCTCAAAAAGAAGGGAAATTCATAGCAAAATAATCCTTTTAATGCATCAGTTAGGGTTGTTCCACAGTGACAAAAGCGAGGAAATTCGATGTTAAGGTTGAAAATCCTAACTGCGCATTCCCCCACCACCACCACCACACACATATACATACAAGTAGGGGACGGACCAAGGCAACACAACCAGCAGCAGGTAACAGGAATAACATACAACTATCTAAACCATGCACCGCTAAACACATATCTTGCTATGACACTGTCATCTTTGCGAAAGTATTTTGTGAAAGTATTCTCCTAATTACTGCACATCTTTACCATCATCCTGCAAGCAAACGGTTGGGTCCTTAGGGCTGACATTTGCAGGCTGGCAAGACCTGGTCCCACAGAAGTGCTTTTTCCTTCTGTTGTGCTAAAATACTTAAGGATTACAAAGTAACACTGCTCCAAAATTGAGCAATTTGCCATAGACTAATACTGTGGCACCCAAGATGCCTTTCCCCACCCATATGTTGAGAAGAAAGCGAGGTACACCATTTTCGCTACTGCCAGCTTGCTTCACCTTTATGTGAACTAACCTCAATGAACAACTTTGCAAATAATGTATCTTATCAGAAGTTGGATTTCTCCAGTCCTACAGTGACACAGGTATACACCTCCTGCTGCATGTGTGTGCTCGGTAGTGTTGCCTTAGTCCTTCCCCTACTTGCACGTATGTGTGTGTGTGTGGTGGTGGTGGAGTGGGGGGGAAGCGCAGTTAGGGGTTTCAACCCTAACACTGAATTTCCTCACTTTTGTCACTGTGGCACAATCCTAATTGATGCATTAAATGGAGTTTTTTTGCCATGAATATATATATAGTTACACAAAAGGTCATTAAGGTACAGATTTATTTGTAAAAAAGATAAAAATTAGACAGAAAATGTTAAAACATGAATGACTGAAAGTCTATACTTTTATATTTAATAGTGGAATAAGAAATAACCCCAAGAACAAGCTACATGAATGAGTGAAAAGTTGGGGAAATCAAAGTACATAGAAGAAGATATAAGTTGTGGTGTGTCTAATTTGAAACGGGTTCCCTGACACAGTGGGTTTGGAATACTTAGGAGCACCTTTGGAAACCCAGAAGAAAATATAAAGGTGTCTTCCATTTCTGACATTACTGTGTGACTTCAGAGAGACACAGTTTGGTGGTAGATATGTTTACAAATGTATGGCCAACACTATTTTTTTTTTACTCTAATAAATTGACTAAAGCTAGAGATATGATGTCATTGTACCTTTTACTTGTCAGAGATGTCCATTTAAAACCAGGCCCTCAGCCAGTTCTGGATGCAACTGCTGATATATATATATATATATATATATATATTTTTTAAATAGGGAAGTTAGTTTTATTAATTGTAATGTTCATAGCTAGTTCCCAAAATGAATGCTGTGAAAGAAGGGATGTTGAAATTTAGTCCTAGTGTGGCCGTTATTACTAAAATGTGGCTCAATAATAAAGCAGGGGATCTGGACCTACTAATCTCAGGCTATCAAATGTGAAGACAGGATTGTTTGGTGCTATATTTATTATATGTCTACTGTCTATACTTGTTGGGTGTACTTTTTCTGTTAGTGTTAATTTTATTAGAGGAGGAGGTTGGGTGTTTGTGTGCGTGTGGAGTGTATGGTTAAGGGGAAGATTTATTTAGTGTATGAATGGTTGAGTGGGTTGGATATATTTTGTTTTTAGGACTGATACATATGTGAAGGGGGGTGTCTGGCAATTCAGGGTGGGCTAGGATATTGTACTGGGTGTCCCGACTTTATGACCTGTGACACTTCACCACCCTCCCAGTATCTAGTACTACAGCTTATCATTGCCGGGAGGTTGGGATTGGAAGAAGACGCTTGGGCAGAAGCTGGCAGGGCACCCCATGCATGGTTGAGGGGAGCAGGATAGAGGTGGCTGAGTGGAGAAGGCACCCTGGGATTCGACAAGGCTTGAGAGATGCCAGACATGTTTAGTTCCTGTCCCCATGGTTCCAATGAGACCAAGTGGGAAGGCAGCTAAAAGGGCTGCACTGTCCACCAATCCCCTGAGGGTGGTGCTATGCAATGCCAGGATGATCAATAATAAAACTGCAATTATTGCGGATCTGATTTCTTTGGTCGACCTGGCTTGCATTACAGAAACCTGGTTGAGGGATGATGCTGGGCAGGTGTTAGAGACCGCCATCCCCCCTGGGTACTCCATTGTGCACTGCCCCAGAGTGGAATGCAGGGCTGTGGAGTGGGTATCTGTTTTAGAGCTGAGCTAGGCTTCACCATGCACCCATTGAAGAACATTGGGTTCTTTTGAATGTGTGGCCATTCATGGGGGTCTGGGCGCAGGTTACAGGATTCTCCTGATTTACTGTCCTCCTGGGATGGCAGGAGATTTCCTGCAGGAAGAAAGTGACTTTGTCATTGGTGAAACATTGGAGTCCCCCAGGCGTTTGGTCCTGGGGGACTTCAATGTTTCTGCCAATGACGAGTCATCTAGGTAGGGTTATCACTTCTTTCAGATGATGACATCTCTGGGCCTGTTGGAAGTAGTTACTACCATGACACACCAGGGTGGCCACTTGCTAGACCTGGTCTTCTCACTGGAGCTTGAGATTGAGAATCTCAGGATTGATTGGGTCATTTTGTCTGATCACTGCACAGTGGAGTTCTTGCTCAGGGCCACCCCCCGAGATCCCCCCTGCAGAAATGGTAAGCTACCGCCCTTTGAGGGGTTTGACCTCGGAGGGTTTTTTGGTGGAAGTAGATCTATCTAGTGTGGACAGTGCATGCAGGGGAGGTGTGGGTGAAGCAGTTGCCACCTCAAAAAAGGATATTGACAGAATGGAGATGTTGCAGAGAAGGGCAACAAAAATGATTAAGGGACTACATGAGATGTCCTACGGGAATAAACTGAAAGAACTGAACATGTATTCCTTGTAACAGAGAAGAGAGAGGGGTGACATGATTGAAACATTCAAGTACGTAAAAGGCATAAACCAGATGCAGATAGATGATATCTGCAAATTTAAGAAGGGCGGCAAAACCGGGGACTTGATCTAAGGCTGCAAAGAAGGCAGTTCTCCACCAACACCAGGAAGTTTTTCTTTACTGAAAGCATGGTGGATGCCTGGAACAGCCTGCCTGCAGAGGTGGTGGGGCAAGCACAGTGGTAGGTTTCAAGAATGCTTGGGGCAGATACAATGGAGCCCTCAAACCTAAGGGCAGTTAGAAGGCTAGGCTAAAAGACAATTGGCCGACTTGTTGGACATGGTGGTCTTCTGCTGTCAGCTTCTATGTTTCTATGTTTCTTTTCCTGGGAAAGTGTGATATCTCTAGGGCTGTTGGGAGATGTGTGCCTGCAGTCTCCAGTAGTGATTTAGAAGTGAATAGTGGGGTGAAGGTACCCTGCTGTGATATATACTGTAGAGTATGAGAAAAGTGATTGATGCATAAAAAGTGTTGTTTTTATCTGAATTTTAACTGTGCCATTAGTGGCTGTATTTGCAAAACTTTCTCAAACATTTTCAGTAAACTTTTAACTTTTTGCCCATCTACCCAAGTATCAGACTGCTTACTTGCAGTATCATTGGCTCATATTCCTGAAGGTCTCAGGATCAGTCAGATGCATATTTCCCTACTCTTGGCAGCTGTTAGCTACTCCAGTTGGGGAGGTAAGGTATTGTATTCAGGCAGTACCCAACTGGGAAAGGGCTGTCACAGGGGAAGGAACAGAGAATCATTGATGTCACTTTTCTCTGTGTGGAATGGTCCCATCTATGGCCAGAGGTTAATACAGTAGTGGGTGGGTCATCATACTTTGGCAACCATTAGTGTTTACTTTTACCAATCAAACACTCTGTTAGTAGTCTGCCTTTAAAAAGACAGACTATAACATAGTGAGGAGCGCTAAAGGGCTGCCCAATCACAACTAAATTGTGGCAGTGTGTCACCATAGCCCCTCATCAGACAAGAGGTCTTGGTTGTAAAAGAAGAAATGGCCACGGCACTATGTGCTTAGTCCCCCACAATTGTCCCACGGCTGCTAATAAAATACTGCTACTGCCTTCACTGACAGCCTTTAGACCTCTGCTGTGAGTTCTCAATACACTAAAAGTAGGAAAAGAAAAAAAAATAAGGTTTTGAGTCTTCTGAGACTGGGTGAATCAGTAGTGGGAAATTCATTTGGGTTGTCAACCCTAATGCCACCCCCTCCCCTAATCATGGAAGGTCAGCTGTGATCTCTTTTCTTCACAGAGGGCCTTCAGGGCTTTGCATGAAGAAAGCTATGAATGATTCTGTTGGCAACATATAGAGATCCATACTTCTTTATCTTTGAAGAGTATATCACTATCAGACAGTGGATTGGAGCTGTGCCTTGTGCTTTGGACAGGAGGCTACTAGCTGGAGTGAATGGGGGATATCCAGTGAACACAGTTACTGTGACCGAGTGCTTTCAAAAATGGTGACTCAATCAACTCAGTCATGGTGACTGTGTTCAGGGCTTCTTGGCAGGGTAGCGACCGGATACCTGGGTGCACGAGATAGGGCAATGGGATGTACGTGCGTATACTCATGCGGGGAGAGAGGAAGAGGGGGAAGGTATGTGGGAGGGGGTGTGGCGTGCAGCTGCTGAGCTTGTTCACTAGCATGGTGGGGAGGGTGGTTGGTTGGGAGTTGCAGAGTACAGGGTTTAGGTCAGGCGCAGCATGGTACATTTTTTGACGGCAGGTGGCTTTTTATTTGTTTAAGTATTTTGCCCCACCCTGACATGCACCCGCCTGAAGCTGAGAATGTTTTTGTTGAGGGATGCGGTGAGCACACCCCCCACATTAATGAAACTTCTGCAGATTTCGGGCACCCTCTTCCCATTCGCCATGAGTGTGCATTGCCAAAATTTATTTTCGGCAATGTACACGCTCCTTAATGGTGATCGATATTCTGCAATTGCTGTTATCACATAGAACCAATGGGGGGCATTAAGACTGACAACCCCAAGAAAGACCCCACCATTGATTCACCAAGACACTGAATTGTGGTAGGGTGGCACCCTGCCATGGATAGGAGAGACTCTGCACTACCTTCTTTTCTCCTAAAGTCTGTTACACAGCAACATATTGCTATCCTTTACTGTCCTTTCCTATTATTTCTGTTCTTGTCAGGCTGGCCACCTGCAGAATCCCCCCCCCCCAAGCTATCTCCCTTTGAATTTCATTTTTTTTCTCCTTTGCTGTCTTTCTCCATGCCCAAGCTCATAGGACAATGCCAGCATAAGATCTGAAGTCCTATACAAAGAAGTGATCCTATCCTGATGAATTTGCTGTTTCTAAGTAACATTTTGTTTTATTTTATTTTATAATTTTTTTTCCTGGTGTACAATAAAACAACACAGTTCACATGGTGACTTGAATTTTCTGAGTGCTGCCTATCCGTTAACACATTACACGCTGATATTTGGTGTCAGAAGTAGGATACTGGTACATCTGGACTGGGAAGGAGGACATTACCAGTGGATATCAGCCCCCTAAATATATATATATATATATATATATATATATATATATATATATATATATATATATATATGTATATGTATGTGTGTGTGGACAATATTTGAGAGTCTTGGGTGTGCACTTAAAATAAGGTCTGTATTGTACTCAGAATGTATTAAAAATACAGAATGTGTGCTCTGTACTGTTGCCAATATGGTCAAGAGATAGTGTGCATAAAAAAAGAGTATGTATTTTTATTTTATTGTGGCAACATTTTAATAATGAAAATAGCCTTAAAAAAGGCAGCCATTTTGTGGCATGGCTGTGCTACACATCTTGGTGACCATTGAATTTACTGTATTTAAACCACAATACTAAAGTTTTCTTTTTTAGTGGACAGAGTGGATGTGTAACTGTCTGCCAGTGATTATCGATTTTATGCAGGTGTAATTACATTTACATGACACCACATGTAATTTATTACTTTCATGCATTACTGTGGTGTCTTATATAGCTACATAATTTCTTTTGTATATTCTGCCTTTATCCTTTGAGGGTTTTTTCAGTGTCAGTTCACATTGCTAAATGTGTTTTCCCTGCACAAATCTGCAATCTTAATGCAGTGGTACATAAAGCCTGCTAGGAGCAGCAGCATCAAAAGCTGTGGCTCTTGCTATCGTGTCCATGTTACTCACATGGATAATGATGATGCTGGTATTGGTACAAATAGCTGGGACCCAAAGGTGACAAGAGGCATCAGTTTGTGTACTCTGGCTCTAAGCAAAACTGTTCTCTTCCCACTGCTTCTCCCATTTACCATTCTTAAAAACAGGTAGAATGAAGCGTCGTCCCTTTTAAATCTGGTATACTGCACAGGAGTTTGGATGGATCTCAGAGGTCTCCAGTCACTAGAAAACACGATCTTCAGCATTCTGCTACGAAACAGCAAGTTAAAATTCTGGGTGGCATATTAAATATTGACTGGCTAAAGTGCAGCAGTTATTCTGTGTCATTTTGGGGACAGAAAAAGTAAAGTGCTCACTTTAAGACTTCATGGCCCTGCTGTTTGTGAAGGGCCCCTCTTCAAAAGACAGGATGATTGGATTAGTGGGCTGTGCAGCAGAATGAGTATATTTTAAAGTTGTGTATGGGAATTATATCAGCAGAACTTTCCTCTGGTTCTAGCACTGTGTAAATGGGGCATGTTAAATAGTACAGTTTAAAGTTGTGTATGGGAAGTATATCAGTAGAACTTTCTTCTGGTGTGATTAGTGTTTAAATTGGGCATATTAAATAGTATGTTTTAAAGTTCTGTTTGTGAAGTATATCAACTGAACTTTCCTCTGGTGCTGCCACTGCTTAAATAGGGTATATTAAATATTATCTGGCTACAGTGCAGCAGTTGTGTTCTTTCATCTTTGGGGCAGAAAAGTAAAATGTGTATGTTGTCTCATGGCCCAGCTATTTGTGAAGGGCATCTCTTCAAAACGGGGCTGTGCATATATGTGACCAGTGTAATCAAACAGTTTTGTTTGAGATTTATAGTTTTTTTGTTTACAATCCATCCAGTGGGTTTTCATTGTATAATTAGATTTTTTCAGAATATGGCTAATATTGGTGAACTTTCCCCTGGTGATGACTTTAATCATGTTTAAATGGGGAAAAAACAACACACGTGGGGTTCCTACTGGTAAATTCTAAGAATGTGCATTTGTCGAATGAATGCTGCACCTGTTTATGTGATGATGGCTCTATTTTAGAAGTGTGTATGTGGAATGAATATAAAAGCTGCACACTTCAAATGTTTTAAATAAAAATAAATGCAATTTGTGACAGATGCTTGTATTTTTTGGGAAAGAAAGGGTGATGCTCGCTAAGGTGGTGTGTGTGTGTGTGTGTGTGTGTGTGTGGTGTTATTTTAAAATGAAAAAGTTGCCTTTCTTGATGTAAGATTATAAAGGAGCATCACTGCATTGGCATACTGAACTAGGGGATCAGGTGTGGGTGGTGGCATAATATATCGGAACTGTTTGAAATAAAAAAAAACTACAGCAATGGAATCTACCTCAAAAATGCTTCTTATGGCATTGGTCAGTTCATTCGAGGTTATAGGGGGTTACCACTTGTAGGAATGAGACTGGTTCTAAACTAGATATCAAGTGGTGACATAATATGTTGTAACTGTTTGAAAATAAAAAAAAATACTGCACTTGGGCCTACCTTAAAATGGCTGCTCATGGAATGGGGGGCAGGTACCATGTGTAATAACTGGGTCATTGACTGGGTGTACTAGTGCCTGTAGGGCAACATCATTGTTTTGGATTCATCTGGCAAAAACATTTTCCTGATTTATTTATAATAAGACTGTTTCTAAATTAGATGTTAAGTGATGGCACAATATGTTGGAACTGTTTAAAAATAGAAAAATACAGCACTTGGGCTTACCTCAGAAAGGCTGCTCATGGCATTGCTTAGTACATTCAGGGGTATGGGAGGGATACCACGTGTAGTACTGGAATCTGGTCATTGCCTGGGTGTACTAGTGCCTGTTGGGCAACATCAGTGGTTTGGATTCATCTGGCAAAAACATTTAGCAGGTTTATTTATAATGAGACTGCCTATAAATTAAATGTCAAGTGTTGGCATAATATCATGGAACTGTTTAAAATTAAAAAAATTCATCACCTGGGACTGACTCAAGCAGTTTGGATGTGGCATTCCATGTGCAGTACAAGAACACTGCAGCAGCAGTGTCCCTGTGATGCACATGGTGGTGAGCACAGGGTAGGCCTGTGTGATATTTTGGCATCATTTTACCTATAATGACTGGCACTGGGTTGCCAGGGGACACCGTGCAATGCCTGCATCTACAGTTATCAACACCAATCAGCTTGCCTGGTTGCTTTCTGGTTGGTAACTGTGGTTGGGCCTGCCCTCAGTCTGACTCTGTGGAGGTACAGTGATGTCAAAATGACCCCTGATGAGGCTCAGGCCCGCCGTCTAACATCCAGCTGTATCTTGACTTGCCTTTGCTTGTTCATGGGGAACTTTGGTGTATTGTTTTGACTTGTAGAGTAGTTTGGATATGATATTCCACGTGCAGAACAAGAACCCTGCTGCAGCGGCATCCCTATGATGCACATGGTGGTGAGCTTAGGGTGGGCCTGTGTGATATTTTGGCATCATTTTCCCCTCAAAGGCTGGCATGGAGTTGCCAGGGAGCATCATGTTGCACCCTCCTCTATAGTTATCACAACCAAACAGCTTGCCTGGGTGCTTTCTGGTTGTTAACTGTGGTTGGGCATCTCCTCAGTCTGGTTCCGCAGAGCTATAGTGATGTCAAAATGGCCCCTGATGTGGCATGGTACTTATCAATGTGTATTGGCTGTTTGGTTGATAATAAGCCATTAATAAAAGTTGTACCATGTATTTCACATGTTGCATTGCTGCTGTGATGTCTGCATTATCCACAGTAGTTTTATGCAACAGAGATGGTCACATAATAAATCAAGTACAACCAAGTGATTTTTCATGTTTATCTTTCTACTTAATGTCCATCTTAAGTGTGAAAGGCATGTAGACTGGGCATAGATACATAGATACATAGACAGTGTCGGCAGATAAGGGCCTATGGCCCACCCAGTCTGCCCATTTGAGCTTGTAAGTTCAGTTTGTTTTCCTAGAAGTCTGTTGCCCCTTACCCCTGACCTCCAGAATTCCTTTATGTCTATTCCATGCATTCTTAAATCCCGTGATTGTTTCAGCCCCACCACTTCCTCTGGCAGGTGTTCCACTTGTCCACCAATTCGCTCTGTGAAGAAATTCTTTCTCATGTTTCCTCTGAATCGTCCTCCTCCAACTTCATCCCATGCCCTCAAGTCCTGGAACATCTTTTCACTTAAAAATAGTGTTTTCCTGCACCCTGTTCCTCCCTGTAAGATACTTGTATGTCTCTATCATATCCTCTCTCCCTCCTCTCCTCCAGGGAGTACATGTTCAGTTCCTTCAACCTGTCTTCATAGGACTTGTGATGCAATCCATGCACCATCTTTGTTGCCCTCCTTTGAACATTCTCTACCCTGTCTATGTCCTTACGTAGAGTATGGTCTCCAGAACTGTACACTGTACTCCAGGTGGGAGCCTCACTAGTGTCTTGTATAGCGGAATTATGACCTCCCTTTTCCTGCTGGTGATGCCCTGCCTATACATCCCAGCATCCTATTTGCTTTACCTGCTGCCTTGTCATACTGTTTCCCTACCTTGAGGTCATCAGAGATGATAACCCCAAGATCCCTTTCATGCTGGGTGCATGCTATATCCTCACCCCCCAAATGATATATTGTGCCAGGGTTTTTGTGCCCCATATGCATTATCTTGCACTTCTTTGCATTGAATTTCAACTGCCAAACCCCTGACCATTCTTCAAGTTTCTGCAGGTCGCTTCTCATTCTGTCTACACCCTCTGGTGTGTCTACTCTGTTACAGAGCTTTGTGTCATCAGCGAACAGTGAAATTCTGCCTTCTAGGTCCTGCTCAATGTCACTGATAAAGATGTTGAATAGGACCGGTCCAGCACTGATCCCTGTGGTACCCCACTGGTCACTCTTCCCTCTGTGGAGTGACAGCCATTTATCACCACCCTCTGTGTCCTGCCACAGCCAGTTACCTACCCACCACACTACTGTCCTGCCCACACCCATATTCCCCAGTTTGTGTAATAGTCTTCTATGTGGCACAGTGTTAAAGGCCTTGCGCAAGTCCAGATAGGCCATGTCCACTGCCCTCCCCTGATCCACCTCCCTAGTCACCCAGTCAAAAATTCAATGAGGTTGGTCTGTCATGACCTCCCCTGGTGAAACCATGCTGCCTTGGGTCCTGTAGTCCATTGACAACCAGATGTTCCACAATCTCTCCTTCAGTAGTGCTTCCATGATCTTCCCCACTACCGAGGTGAGGCTGACTAGTCTGTAGTTCCCTGCTTCCTCTTTGTTCCCACTTTTGTATAAGGGGACTACATCTGCTGCCCTCCAGTCTTTGGGTACCTCCCCTGTTTCCAATGATTGGCTAAACAGGATAGCCAGAGGTTCAGCCACCACCTCTCTTAGTTCTTTAAGGACCCTGGGGTGCACCCCATCTGGCCCCATAAGCAATAAAAGCATGAAGTAATGAAACTTTGATAACCTCCTGTTTGTATTTTTAGTGCTGTCTACATTGGAGGCTAGATAGCAACACATAGGTATGGAAGAACATCAAATCATTAGATGTTGCAAATGAATACTCCATTAAAATAGAAGACAGAGACACTGCATTTAAAAAATTTATTTATTACTAGAAATGGGAAATAATGCATACTGGACACCGAGTTACCTACGAAAGTAGTTTACATGTCATAAATAACTGTGCCATTTTTCCAAACTTAGAAATACAGAACTATATTTATATTTTGTATTATTATGCAACTACCACATATACACCTTAAAATTAAGGTTGAGTCATGTCTAATTATAAAACTTTTTTGAGTGTATGAATGTCACACTTTGTCTCTTGAATACTGTCCACACAGCTATATAAATATATAAATATATATATATACTCTATATAATAATTATACATGTATATTTATATATATCTACACAGCTTCCTTGATTATTTGCCCAACATTTGTCTAACATATCTGCTGTACCAGTTTTTCTCAGTGTTAGTTCCCTAATTTATCCACCACCCTTAGTATCCGCCATCTGCCACTGTCAAACATGACATATTATCATTTTTCTAAATGTTTTTCTAAGCCAATCCAGGTGTAAAGTGCCTGTTGATCTATAAGCAGTCAATATCCTGTGCTGAGAAAGACTATGGAGACTAAAAAAAAATCTATACCTTGTGGTGCAGTAAGGAATATTTAAGGGAGAGAAAAAATGTATTTGAAAGGTGACATTTACTAAGAAATACCCATGTGGAGAATATTTTAATCATATACAGTTGCAAAAGACACAATCAGATAAGATTCCCTCTGGTGACCCTAAAGTGGTATTTCAGGCAAACAGGGAATTTCTCTAGCAATATCACAGATATTTCAGGAAATACCTGCCCATGTTAACTGCTGCAACTCTAAACAGAGTGAGAAAGCAAGATATAGAATTTTAATAGTATAAAGAAGAAATCATTAAAACAATTTACCCTTCCCAAATGAAGACTTAAGAGCCTGATTTTACAAGTATCTGACAAGTTTTGGGCTATGAAAGAACTTCTTAATTGTAGTTTTCTGGTTAGTTGTGTCTGCTTATTAGTCAGACTCTTATGTTTTTTTCTAATAATCATTTTTAATATTTTATCCAAAACACGTGACATAGCAATAAAGAAAAATACAAAGGATAAAAATACAAACATTTCATAGAATTACAGCTACTTAAATTAATAGGGTACAATGAAATTAAAATTTTCTTCCAAAAGGGGATACACGCTACAAAAGACAATAATCCCAAATGTTAAATTATTACTGGAGGAGGTAAAAATACTTATTAGCTCATGCCATGCTGTATTTACACAATCATAAGGATATACATAATTCATAAGCAAATGTTCACAACTCATAACACTTTTTTTAATTATTTTGCCATTTGTGAATATACAAATTTGGAATTTCAGGCTTGTTCTAAAACTCCAGGAGCACTCTTTTAGTGGTTATAGTGATTAATGTCAAGAACACCTTCTGCTGCTTAGTAAGATTTTATGTGGAAAAATCATTTAGCATAAAAATCTCAAATGAAAATGGTATTTCCATGTCTAAGATAAGATTTACTTGTTTTTTTTTAGTTTTTAACCATAAATTTCTAATCTTGGAACAAACCCTTACTTGATGATATAAAGTTTCATTTTGTGAATAATTTCTCCAACATGCAGGGGTATTTTTAAATGCCATTTTGAAAAGGCAATAAGGTGTGTATTATGTCTTGGTAATTAATTTATATGTACTGACTTATTTTTAGCAGATCTGTATAATTTATTTGCATTATAACAAATTTGTTGCCAGATAATATCTTTAATTGTATCCATAATTGTATCCATACCTTCTTTTAGCCAAGAGTTCTGGATATTTTCCTGTAGTTTTCCATTTGATGTTCATTTAACTTCTATAGCGTCTTATGTTCCTTATAGATTGTTTTTTTTTAGAAAACTGCTCCAAAAAATTTTATGGATACAACATTTATTGCTCCAACCTGTTATACTTACATTTTAATTTTTAAACAGCTTAATGTAGAATTTTTTTATCCGATAGTATTAAATTAAATCCAACTGCAACCCATTAAATTTAGTTGAAAATTGTTATATTGTTAGTAGCCCTTCAGAGTTTATAATGTCACACAAAAAGAAGACCCCTGTATTATTTAACGGCTGTATAACTGGATATCGAAAATATTCATTATAGTTTTGCATATCTAGACTGATTGGAAGTAACAAATGTAATGGTTGTAACAGATCAGATTTTTTTTTATTTATATAAAATTTGAGCTGTTTTCTTAATGTCCACTACGTTGCTCCTGGTAAACCTTTCTGGGGAAAAAGTAAAGTACTTGTACTGATATGGCTAATTTGGGTTTTTGTGATACCATATTCCATAAATGTTTTAAAAATAGTCTTGTTTAGCTATCTTGGTTAAACATTTACAAAACAGAGTTATTCTGGTAGCCTGAAAATGTAGCCCTGTATCTGGATGACCAAGTTCTCCTCTGTCCCTTGGCATTGTTGTTATATTCCATGCAATGCAAGGTGAACCCCCTCTCCATATGGATTTTGAGAAAATAACACAAAAAGATTCTATCATATCCTTTGATATAAATACTACATTGGATTGATATAGAAGAATTAAATGCGGAAGAACAATTATCTTCAAGGTTCCCACGCTTCCCCATAATGAGAGTGAGAGGGTTTGCCAATTATCAAGTAGTATTTCAGTTTTACATTTAATTTCATGGTTTGAGCTAAACTGTTGGTAAATAGCACACCTAAATATTTTATGGTATCTCATTTGGTTATCCTGTGTGTAAGTAGCATAGTCTCATGTGAAAGAAGTGCTAGGGTTGGGATTACTGTTTTAGACTTACTGACAGTATATCCCAATAGTATATCCCAATAGTAGAGAAAATCTTTCAATTTCCTTGAACACAGCTGGGAAATATATTTCTGGGTTACACAATAACAACATAACATCATCAGTGTAGGCATTACTTTGGACCATTTCTGAACCTACAGTCATACCTATGATGAGATTTTTAAGTTCTAATACAGTGTAATAATGATTTTCATGCCAGTATTAAGAGAATTAGTGATAATGGACAACTTTGTCTAACATTAGCAAGGGATTAGTTAATGAGTGATTAATTTTAAATATAGCTATTGGATGGGTATAGGAATACTTTATCATTGTAATATACTGACATGGTGAATTAATGTATGTGAGACATTCTAACCTGAATTCCCAATTTAGTAAATCAAAGGCTTTAGAAGCATCAAGGGCCATTACTAATGACTATTCTTTGTATGTTGCATACTCTTCTATTATTACTTGAACTTTGTGGAGTCCCGCAAAAATAGTTCTACTCTTAATAAATCCAGTATGATTACAGTGCATTATTTTGAAGATACGTCATTCAAGTCTTTTAACTAATAATTTATTTATGATCTTATAATCCTTGTTCAATAGAGCAATAGGTCTGTAGTTTTCAGTTTCTTAAAGAACTTTATCAGCTTTATGTAGGAGCAGAACTAAAGCTTGCTGCATAGATTATGATATAATTTGAGTATTCATGATCTCTTCTAACATAATCACAAACCAGAGTGCCAAAATATCACTAAATGCAGTATAAAATTTGGAAGTTAGACTATCGCTACATAGTATTATATCTCTTGGGATGTTCTTTATAACTTCTGTAATTTCTTGCAATGTAAACTGGTGGTATGCAAGGTTTAACTTGATACTGAACAACTTTGTAAATATGCATTTACAGTGGCCATTTGAGATGGATAGTTTCTTTGGTATATAGTTTTGTAATATTGCAGAAAAATGTTACATATTTGCTGGTCAGCATTTACTAAATTACCTACTTCATCCTCCATCTCAATTATTATATTTTTATTTCTGTTTGTCTTTAAAATAAGGGCTATGATCTTCCCTGACTTATCCCTGTTTACATAAAACTGTTTTTTTTATAACATGCATGTCCTTTTCAATCTACTTATTGATGTATTGTTGTAGCAGTATATTTTTTCTTTTCTTTTTGTTCTTCCAAAATGTGTTCTCCCAGTTGAATTCATGCAGGTAATTGTTTTATTTCCTCTTCCAACCTTTTAACCATATTTTTATATACCCCTTTATATTTTATTTCAAAAGAGGATAATATAAGCACAAATATTTGCTTTAAATGCATTCTGTAAGTTGCTTGCTTTATGTGTACCATCATAAATAAAGTGCCAAAATTGTACAATTATTGCATGAATATTATCTATAAAATTCTGATTCCTTAATAAAGAATTGTCCATCCTCCACTGCAATAGATTTGTTTTATGTTGATTTGGAATAAAAGTTGCCTGTGCCAAAACATGGTCTGATATGTGAAATGATTTAATATCTGAAGAAATAAAGTTTTTAAACATAAAAGTAGAACATAGTATATAATCTAATCTAGAGAGGGACTCAGCTGGATGAGAGAGAAATGTATATTGTCTAGCTTTAGGATGCAACTGACACCATGTATCAATTAGTTGTAAGTTATGTAATACATTGTTAAACATTTGAATAAGCTTATTTAATTTTTGCTATTGCTGGTTGACTTATCAAATTTTAGGTTAAATATTATACTTAAATCTGTGCCCCAAATAAAAGTGGCTAAGCCCAGTTCTAGCAAGCCTTGAGTTATTGCATTTAAGAATTCCTGCTGGGCCATGAAGGATGCATACACAGTTTATAAAATACATTAGAAGCTCAGGAAGGAACATTTTATCCTTATTATCATTCCTTCTTGATCTTTACATTGAGAAATACATTTAAAGTCAAGTTTCTTATTTATCAAATTTGCAACACCCCTTCTCTTTGTTGAATTAGAGGAAAAATATATATCCTTGACCCAAACTTAATTTATCTCCCTATTATCCAAATGGGTTTCCTGTAAAAAAAAAATAAAAAAAGTATATCAGTGTTATTTGACATATGTGATGATTCTTTTCAATTTATTTATATGGAACTATATTAACCAAGCACATATTCCTGCTTCAATGTCATAATATGTTCAGCTGTTGTTTGAGTAGTAAACTGGTACTGTATTATGCAAGTACTATAACATTAGGTCCAATAAAAACTCTTATTGCTACTTCATAGTATAATTACATTTGTTACACATATTGATCCTCAAATGACAGGCCCAGTGGCTCTGAGGGTTGAGGTGCTGGATGCCACACCTCACACCACGCTGGCGACCCGAGTTTGGGAATGATCTCAGTTGCCAGAGGTTGGCAAGAGAGGGAGAGGATTGAGCATCTGATAGACTGCTGTGGAGGGATCCAGGGCACCTTTGGTACAACAGGAACTCCTGGTGGAGACCAGAGGTACTACGGCCACTGGAGCAGCTAAGGAGGGAGGAGCACAGCAGATGCTTACAGCAACAGTCATGTAGGCATCATTGCATACCTATGCTCATCAGGAGAAAAACAAGCAGAAAAATCCCCTGTCTCAAGGATAAGCGAAGGCTCCTCCAGTGCCCTTGACCACACTCTCACAGTCAGGCTTCCTCTACTGGGGCACCCACCACCTCTGGTCCAGCACATTAGATTACAGATAGAGCACCAGGGTGGAAGTTGGCCTCACCTCAGGGGGTTCAGATCCAGGGGATCCATCAGGCTGGAGTGGACCTGGTGGAGGACTTCAGACAGGGAGGTAGAGTTGCAAGGTGAATGAGGTAGTTTGAGAGGGTTCCCTGGGGACAGAAGCAGAAACAAAGTCCAAACAAAAAAATATTGATCCTCAAATGCTCCCAGAAATCAGTTCTAGTAGTTTCAGCTGAAAGAGTCATATTAGCTGTAAATCATGAAATTAATGATGTGAAGGACAGATTCTCAACGAGGACTCTACAGACCAATTCTCAAACATGAAAAGAGACACCATCCTTGCCTTTTACCACATGGTCCTTTACGTCAGAGGGAGCATTAGGAGAGGAAACTGATATTGAAGAAAAAGTAGCACCACAAAGTCTCTGCATGTTTTTTAGTATTATTCTCACAGGTAAACTACATGGAGTGGAAGAGGATGAACTTGGGAAACTGGCTATCAGCATCACTCAAAATATTGTTTTTGCAGTTTCTGCAGTACAGAATCTAACAAGCCCTCAATTTCTTCCACAAAGAAAACTCAACAGCTGCAGAGTCATAGATGGTAAAGTTGTGGTCCAGGTGACAGTAAAGCTATCAGAGGAAAAGGCAAATGTGTACCTTGCAGATACTTTCACATCAGCTGTGTTTAACAGCTTAAATGCTCTTCATTTGGCACTGGGTCTGAAGAGTGCCAACAATAATAGTGTTGACATGGTGTGCACAGAAAGAAAAGTGCTGTTTTGTTTTTTGCAGGGGACTCACCCCCACACACCCCCATCTCTAAGATTCTCACTCCAAGTGGAAGTGGATCCTAGGGAAAGTTAAAATTCACTAGGCCAAGGAATACTATTTCCATGGCCCCATGCACAAAAAACTAAGTCCCAATATAATAAAAACTTTCAGAGACCTGGATTAGAACCCTGGTCTCAATGCCCCAGCCCTCCACACCATGGGAGCAGTTCGGCCAGCCTCCTGTTCCCTGCAGCTCTTGTCCTGATTACAGGTCCTTGGACAATGATCAGGGAAGTGCTTACAGCAAGTGCTGTAAAATTATGCACATTGTCCGTGACAGCGCTTACCGGAGTCAAGCCACATAGTGCGGTGCTATTCTAGTAGCACTCAATTGACTGGGTACCAATAATTCACGTGTGGTCATGGCCTCTGGCTATGAACAGAACAGCTCAGCCAAGAGTGTATAACATCTTTATAGCACAGCAGTACACACCCTGCTACAATCAATAAGACTATGTTACCATGTCAGTTAACATAGCTGTAAATGACCCTTATTCAAAACAAGGCAGAACTTGTAAATTTCCTGAATGTAGAACTGATGACAAAAGCCACAGGTTAGAGCTGTATGAAATTTTCAGATTCTGCTTTGGATGGGATTTCTGCAGAATTCATGAAGTTCCAAATAATTCCATAGAAGCCCACTGTATGTGGAGTTCTGCCGTTCTGAAAGCATTTGCAATTTTGTATTTAAACCATAGATTAGTTCTCTGCAGTTTACATAAAATACAGCTTAGATTTCCACCATTTATATTGATTCTTTTATGCAAGCTGTGATAAACGATCCAAGGTTTATGTAAACTGTGACATTCCTTAAGAAACAGGATAACAACAGTATGGAACTCCCTGACATATCACATTACAGACTTAAGTCAACTGAGCCAAGTTTTGGTCCTGCACAGGCATAGCTAAACAATGCTGATTTATTTTCAGCAGTTGGCTCAATCTGGAACTGACCATCTGTATGAAATTCCCATTTTACCATGCTGTGATACAATCAGTCAACTTTGTGGTATAGGAAAGAGATTCAATTTAGATGTGGACCTTAAAGTTCCTAAACTGCTGGATGAGCCTTGAGTTTGTACACTATCTGATTTTCAATGGTTCTCAGCAATATGTTGTGTCAAGACATGTCAATCTATAAATTAGTAACTCCAGTTAACAATGGTCAGTACTAGGGAGTGTGGCTAGTTGCACCGAGAAAGATGGCAGCTTAATTTCGTTAGCTACTGTTACTTGAAGAGGAATCATCTGTCGTCAGTTAATTTCCACAGGCATTCCTTCTCGTCAGTACTGTTCTCAATAGCCATTGCTGTACTGATCATAGAGCTACAGATTTGGTCAAGGTTGAGCATTCTTGGACCCAGAAAGCCATGGTTTTTAGCACTGCACTTGCACGGCTCTGTCTCCCACCAAAAGTGAAATTAGAGAAAGTGTAAACTGTTCAACAAGCTACAGTTAATTAGGAGCAAACCTGTAGCTTCTCTACCAGCAGAATGGTGGCCACTCAGACAGTCGCCAAAGACATGACAAATATCACTGTCCTTCTGTAACGCATCTTTCAGGACATGGCAGAAATTAAAGTGGCAATGGCTGAGACAACTAAAGACCTAGCTGCCCTGGGCCAGAGAGTGGAGGAAAATTAGCACTGCATTGGCCAATGTGAAGGGAAGGTGGCAGACATGCAAAGCTGCCTCCGGGAGCAGGACAGGGCAATTGAATTACTGCTCTCAGAAGTCAACAACCTGGGAACAGGGCAAGGAGGTCCAAGGTTAGGCTGGTTGGACTTCCAGAATGAATAAGAGGTAATGATTTAAATATTCTTTCTCCAGAGACTAATTCCATCTGTTCTCAATGCTCAGAACAGCCCGACCTTGGAGATTGAAAAGGAGCATAGGTTATTAGGCTCCTCGTCCTAAGCCAGGAAACTGCCTATGACCCATCCTGATTAAGCTTTTGCTTTATCCTGTAAAATACCCTCCAATTTGCAAGGGAATGGGGACTGCTAAATTGGGAGCGCCACCAACTTTCTTGTTTCATTACTTTTCATTGGATCTGTCCCACTGCTACAGAGCTTAGTCCCAGTGTTAAATGGAAATTACACCATCTCAGTGACAAGACTGCCCTCAGATGTCAAGTTCAGCTCAAATGAAGCAGTCTACCAATTTGAAATGCCCAAGGCTGTGGAGGACTTTACTACCTGGCAATAGCACACATACAAATTTCCCTCCTCTCCATGTGATGCTACCTCAGGTTGCTCCTACCCTGAAGCAATGCACACCTCCAGACTTAACATCTTGTCTCCTAACGGAGACTGTCAATCAGATCTGGGCAATGACTCTCAGTGGGTACAGCAATGACATGGTAGAGAAAGGAAGTGTCATAAGCCTGACCTACATCTGGGTGAAGGAAGACTTCCAAATGGTTCTATGTCATAACAGCGATTGCGGAATAGCGATTGCTGTTAGGGTGAGTGTACATCATTGAAAATTAATTTTGGTGATGCACACTGTCAGTGAATGGGGAAAATGGCACCCATGATCTATGGGTTTCCTTTTCATGTGGTGGGGCTTAGCCCTCGGCACCCCTTTACTAAAGGCTAATCAACTCCAGGGGGGTGCATTTTGGGGGGTGAAATAAATGTTTTTAAAAAATCCACCTGCTGGGAAAAAAAGATTCTTACCACAGGAGATCCAAACCTTGCACCCTGTATCTCCCAACTGACCACCCTCCCCACCACAGTAACAGACCAGCTTGGCAGCTGCCCCACACCCCCCACATACCTTCCTTCCCCTTCCTCTCCCCCCATATATGCACTTGCATGTATCGCATCGTACTTACCATTGCCTTACCTCGCCCACCCAGGTATCCAGTCTCTACCCTGTCAGGTAGCCTTTAACATAGGTGTGTAATTGAGTCACCATTGTTGTAAGCACTCAATTGCAATTGCCTTGTTCACAGGTTATATTCCCAAACAGATCAAAGAGTGAGCATCGAGAGTTTCCCTCCTCAGGCTCTTTGAGCAGCCTTGTAACAGATACAACTGCTTACAAAGAACAAGTTTGAAGCTATCCTCCAGGCACAGCATTCAGACCCTCCCTTTGTCAACATAGCTCTGCAGGCCATCCAGCCTGTTACTTTCCCAGCAGTTTTGGATCAAGACTCCATGCCCTGGGCAGACCATGTTGTCATGCCACCTGCACCTCCTCAGGCCAGTCCTCAGGTGCCATTTGTACACTCAGCTCCCAAGGCTCAGTGTTTGCCACAGAAGAAAGTAGGCTGAATCTTTGAGTACTGTACTGTGCTTCTTGTTTTCTTCCCCGAGAAGCTGTCTCCCCTCTCCTCTGATGTCCCTCTGCTTAGCTCCACATGTACAAATGAAGAGTCAGACTGCAACCCAGGTCTGCAGTGCCAAGGCCAGGAATAAATGCAAACAATAATGTGTAGGAGAACGGCACTTGCTTATAGGGATGTTGTTACTCAATCTGGCTCATTGGAGAGTTGAAATCAGAAGCAGGAAGCAATATCCCATTGTGGATTTGAACAACAGTTTCTTGGATGAGCTCTGGAACTTTTTCATTGGACACTGAGCACTTTGTCTATTTGGTGCCTTATGCTATTTTATGTACTGTGGATCTGTTTTGTTTTTTTACTTGGAAACTTTTGGATTTAATAAAAGCATATAGCATCTAAGCCTATCCACATCCTGCATCTGATTTCAACTCTCCAGTGAGCCACATTGAGTAATAACATCCATATAAGTGCCGGTCTCCTTCACATTACTGTTAGCTTCACACATGTCTTACTCACCACACTGCCACTTTGGTACCTGCAGTAGACTGTTACATGGACATCTAGGCCTGAGACCTGAGGCTGAGAGAGCAGGGCACCCTTCCATTTTGCAACACAGAGAAACTTGTGTGATACACAGAAGCAGGTGCAGCAGTGTGCTAATGGTCAGTGAGAATGAAAAAATATACAAAATGTATGCGGTGACCAGATTAGTGCTAAAACAGGCATTTTATTTTTTTTAATTCAGCAGCAAACATTTCTCCAGTGCTTCGAGGATAGAAACATAGAAACATACAATTTGATGGCAGATAAGGACCACTTGGCCCACCTAGTCTGCCCATTTTTCTACCTAGCAGATAAGCTGCAAATCCTAGTTAACCAACAGCTTACTTCCTCCTACCCCCCACTAGGACTGCCTTATGCCTGTCACATGCATTCTTGAAGTCCCCCACTGTTCTTGACTCCACGACCTCCTCAGGGAGGTTGTTCCATGCATCCACAACCCTCTCAGTGAAAAAATATTTCCTCACATTACCTCTGAGCCGTCCTCCCTCAATCTTCAAATTGTGCCCCCTTGTTCTTGCACATCTCTTTTTCTGGAAGATGCTACCCTCTTGGACTTTGTTTATTCCCTTGAGGTACTTGAAAGTTTCTATCATGTCCCCTCTCTCCCTTCTTTCCTCAAGGGTATAATATTAAGCTCCTTTAGTCTTTCTTCGTATGTCTTCTGGTGCAGACCCTGCACCATTTTGTTAGCCCTCCTCTGGACAGCCTCCACTCTGTCTATGTCTTTGTGGAGATGGGGTCTCCAGAACTGCACACAGTACTCCAGATGGGGTCTCACCAACTGTCTGTACAGAGGGATAACAACTTCCTGTTTTCTACTATTGATACCTCTCCCTATGCATCCCAGTATCCCACCTAGCCTTCCTTACTGCCTTCTCACATTGCTTGCCCACCTTTAGGTCATCTGATATAATTACCCCCAGGTCCCTTTCTATTTTTACTGTTGTCAGTATCTCACCCCCCATTGTGTACACTTCCCCTGGGTTTTAGTTTCCCATGTGCATTACCTTGCACTTCTTTGCATTGAATCTGAGCTGCCATACATTTTACCATTCCTCCAACCTTGCCAATCCCTTCTCATCCTTTTCACTCCATCTTGTATATTGACCCTGTTGCAGATCTTTGTGTCATCTGCAAAGAGACATACTTTTCCTTCCAGTTCCTCTGCAATGTCACTTATAAAGACATTAAAAAGGACCGGTCCAGTACTGAACCCTGCGGTATCCCACTAGTAACCCTCCTTACTTCACTGTGTACTCCATTTACTACTACCCTTTGCGTTCTGTTGTCTAGCCAATTTTTTATCCAGGCTACCACCTTGGGACCCACTCCAAGGCTGTCTGTCTTGTGTATTAATCTTTTGTGTGGGACTGTATCAAATGCCTTGCTAAAACCTAGGTAGGCCATGTCCACAGCCCCTCCCTACTACTTTGGTCACCCAGTCAAAGAAATCTATTAGATTCATCTGACATGACCTTCCCATCATGAATCCATGCTGTCTTGGGTCCTGTGCCCCACTGGCCTCTAGGTACTCAACAATTCTTTCCTTCAGAAGTGATTCCATCATTTTCCCTACCACTGAGGTCAAACTAACTGGTCTGTAGTGTCCTGCCTCTGTCCTGCTCCCACTTTTGTGAAGAGAAACCACATCTGCCCTCCTCCAGTCCTCGGGTACCATACCATCCTCCCATGATTTGTTAAAGAGAGTAGTCAGCGGTGTCACTAGTTCTACCCTTAGTTCTTTTAGAATTCTTGGGTGAATCCCATCAGGCCCCATTGCTTTGTCCACCTTCAATTTTATGAGTTCTTTCAGAGCGCTTTCTTCTATAAATGGACTGGTATCGACCCCTCTTCAGAGTGTTTCTCTTGTTTGGTTTAGGTAACTCCCCTCCTCTTCCTTTGAATACTGAGCAGAAATATTCATTCAGTATCCCTGCTTTTCACTGTCACCCTCTACGCACATTCCCTCCCCTTTATTAAGCTTCAGTATCCCTCCTTTGGTCTTTCTTTGCTCCCTTAATATACCTATAAAAGGACTTATCCCCCTTCTTAACAGAATTGGCTATCCTTTCCTCAGTTTGGGCCTTTGCTATTCTGACTGCCTTCCCAGCGTCTTTCTGCTTTAACTGATAAAATTCTCTGTCCTGCTCCTTCTGTGTTTCCTTATACTTCCTGAATGCTGTCCTTTTCTCCTTAACCTTCCCTACCACCTCTTTTGAGAACCATAGCATTTTTTTCCTTCATTGTGTTTTATTGATTTGCTTTACACAAAGGCTTGTTGCCTCTGTGATGGCTGTTTTGATCACTCCCCATTGTTCCTCCACCCCTCCTTGTTGCCTGTTTGCTAGTGTTTTTCTGAGGCACTCTCTCATTTTCCCAAAGTCATCGCTCCTAAAGTCCAGTACTCTTGCTTTTGTATGGCTTGATTGTATGGCTGTGTTTATCGTGAACCACACTGCTTGCTGGTCACTTGTTCCCAGGTGGCTACCCATTTCTAAATCTGAGATTCTTTCTCCATCCCCATTAGAGAGTACCAGGTCTAAGATTGCTCCGTCCTGAGTGGGTTCCAATACTAGCTGTCTGAGGCACGCCCCCTGTAGGGCATCAAGAATGACCCTGCTCTTGGATGTGCCTGCAGCAAAGGTGCTCCAGTTAACATCTGGCATATTCAGGTCCCCCATCAACAATATCTCCCCTTTTTCTGCCATTCTAAGAAAGCCTTCTATCATTTCCTTGTCCATTCTCTCCCCCTGAGATGGGGGTCTGTATACAACCCCCATGAGGATTGTGGTGCCATTTCCTGTCTCCAGGGTGACCCAAAGTGACTCATCTGCTCCCTGTTTACTCTTTAGTTCTGTTGCTTTGATCCCTTCCTTTACATAGAGAGCTACTCCTCCTCCTTTTTTACCCTCCCTGTCCCTCCTGTAGATTGTATATCCTGGTATGTTGACATCCCAGTCATGGTTCTCTGTGTACCATGTTTCTGTGACTGCCACAATATCCAGACAACCCTCTTCCATCAAGGCCACTAGTTCAGGGAGCTTGTTACACAGACTACAGGCATTAGTATTCATCATCCTCCACTTTTGATAGCCTTACCCCTTTAGCCCCATTTCTGTCCATACTGCCTTTGCCTTTTTACATTTAAATCTGTTCTGCTCCTAATAACTTCTGTACCTTGGTGTTTACCTCACTAATCACCATGTTTTGTTGGGAGGCTCGATTTCCGTTCCTTTTCAGTGCCTCCTTGGCTAGTTTAAATGCTTGCCAATGAAGCATTTAAACCTCTCACCTAGGATCCTGGTTCCCCCTGGACAGATGCAGACCATCACACCAGTATAGGTCTGCATCCCTCCAGGTGGCTCCCCAGTCCCCAATGAAGCCAAAACCCTGAGCTCCACACCAGTTTTTCAACCACTCATTGAATTCTCTGGTGAGAAGTGCCCTAGCATCTCCCTTGCCATAGACAGGCAGCCCCTCCGAGAAGGTTACCGTATGCACTACTTGTCTAAGGCCCCTTCCCAACTCTATAAACTCCTCTTGCACTGCTTTGATCCCATTCCTAGCCAAGTCATTTGTCCCTAGGTGGACAATGACATCCAGCTCCCTCCCTCATGCAGCTCCTCCCACGATCCTGAGGATTCGCTTCCTGTCCCTCCAAGCTGTGGTGCCAGGAAGGCACCTTACCTCTCCTTCCTCCCTATTTCTACCCCCTAATGATTGAGTCCCCAACAGGAGTTGTTTCCTTCCCCTGTGGGGTCCCATGCCACCCTCCTGTGGGTCTCCTTTGTGAAGGTTCCCAGCATCCTCCTTGGTCTCCACTGCAGGTGCCTCCATAGAGGAACCACTATCCACCAGAAGAGTGAATGAATTGTGGAGAGGTAAAGCTGGAGGGATGCAACTCTGTTCCACCAAACTCTCCCTCCTTGAGCCCACCCTGATCCAGCCTCTCCTCTTTCTTGGCAACCTCTGAGGCAGTGGCATTGGACCTGGTGGTCCCTGGGTGGGGGATGAGGTTTCACAAATCCCAGCCAGGTTAGCCTGGAGACGGGCAACCTCCTCCCTCAGACCAGAGAGGTGCCTGCAAATAGGGCAGCATCGCAGCCTCCAGAATGTCTCCCGGAACACTGCCACCCCACAGCCATTGCACTGCACCACTCCTATCATGTCTTATTTGATACTTTGCCTCTTCATCTGGGGGTGGTGTCATTACAAAGGGCATTCCCCTTTATTACAGAAATTTCTTAAAGTGACAGTAAATGGCACAAATATCATATACCACTGATACAATACAATATTAATGTACAAAAAAGCTTGACATTTATGACATTTTGCTCAGGATACACTTCTTCATTATGGGTGATAGCTATAGCGTGGAGCTTATTAGCATCTGTAGTCCTGAATTACAACTGCATGAATGTATGCATTTGTTAGAAATGTCATGCTTTTTGGTTTTTTGTATTGTATTGGTAGTATATGATATTTGCAGTGTTTACTGCCACTTTAAGAAATGTCTGTATATACTGTAAGGGGAGAGCTGTTTGCAATGACTTTTCCCCTCATGAAGAGGCAGAGTGTTCTCAAAGCATGTTCGCTGCTGATTTTTGATAAATAAAATGCCTCTTTGCACTAGTCTGGTATGCTTTGCATGTTTTGTGTTTTTTTCACCTTTCTAAATTGTATTCTGCCCTAGGGAATGGCACACCCATCACCCCTGGGTGTATTTAGGCTAGGACAGGGGCAATGTTCTGTTTAAACCCCATGCCAAGACCTCTTTTCTAGCCCACATTCTATGGGTTTCTGTGTTCAGCGCCCTCCTGTGTGGCATCATTCAATTGCCTTCTGATATGAATTTTCTCCTTTCAACAGCCAGCAGCCAAGTGTTTCCCTAAAGATGCTGCAGTTATTTTGGATTTATTACCTACTGTTTTAATACATCTCCATTGACTGTTTTGCCTTCTGAAACAATGTGTGATATGCCAGCACATGTCCCTGCTAAACCCCTCCCCCACTGTGGAGGATGTGGTCTTGTAACATATGACTTCCAAGAAACTTTCAGTGCATCCAGCCAAAGAAGGCACCACACTGAATGCTGCTGTCAATGCAATTGCAATTATGAAAACATGATAAAAACAGAAGATACTCACTGGGGGCGTCTCATCACTTTTTCACTAGAACACAATAGTGTATCAGGATGGATATGGAACATAGTATGGACATCATGGGACATCTTAAAGGGAGACAGTGCTTTGCAGGAATTAGTAGGTGGAACCCCAAGAATAACTTTTCACAAGACAGCTAGCCTTCAGAATAAATTGGGTCATAGCTAATTCTTTTTTTTTATGCTCTTTTTCTTGTCCCAACTGCCAGATGATAGGCCCTATCCTTCATCCCAACTTCCTCACTCTCCCCTCCACCATTACCTCTTGACTTACCCCTCAAGGTGGGGCTGATGCTCATCTCCAGCCCATATCCAACGGGAAAGGTGCTGGTGGTGACTGACGTTGCCTCACTGGATTGCCCCGTGGAGGGGGAATGGATGGTGCAATGGAGCCATGATAGGCTGGTGGAGGGGGGGAGCCATGAAGGCCACGGTGCCAGGTGTGCATCATTGAGGCAGCCGATGCATTTTTTCTTGTTTGACCCCAGGGGCAGAGATGTAAAATTACATCCTGCAGCCACCCCACCCCTACTTGTACTAGGCGCCTGTGCATGCAATGACTCCCAGCCTTCACTAGGAGACATACATGTACCAGACATGCTTCCAGCCCCTCCTGGAGAAGGACAGCAGCCCTTGTGGTACTTGATCCTTATCCCCCAGCCGGCCATCCGGCTCCCCAGGTCTATTCCTGAACCCAAGTCTCCAGTGTCGCAAGCAGAAGTCCTACCACTGCATGGATGGGCAGGCATTCATAGCTAATTATATAGACAAGATGCACCACAGGAATCATGGCTGCCGCCTAAACTGAGAGGGGGTGTTAAAATGTTAAAACTATAACATCTGTCAATTTATGAACACTGGTAATGTGTTTTTCACACCCAATGGTGATAAAATTGAGATAAGAAATGTCATGTCTTGTAACACCCCTTACCTCTGTCCACTCCCTCACCCCATCTCTTTTCCCTCCCCTTCCCCTCCTCTTCTCCCTTTTCCTTCCTCCACCACACCAACCTTTCCCCCTTACCTCCCTTTCCCCTTCCCCTTTCCCCAATTCCTTTTCAACTCCCCCTCCCAATATGATTTTTCCACTTGATATGTAGTTTGTATTTTGAACTGGGTCTCTGAATAGATTAGTTTATGTTGTTTTTAACAATGAGCTTCTTTTTCCTTTTTCTACAGGCCCTGCTACCTGTCCTCTCTCTTAATACTTCTGGAACAGAGGGCCACGTGATCTTCTGCTTCACCTGCCTCCGTTGTCCTCTCTGCAGTTTTAATCAGGCATCTATTCATCACTAGCTAGCATTTAATATAATTAAATGGGCAATTTAGGTTGATCGCTGTTTAAAGGATTCCTTATGCCGCTCATGAAAATATGAACTATGCTAGCTTGTGAATCGTTGCTTCAAAATCTTCTTTTTACATAATAATTGCTCAATTATGCATTGAACTTCCTTACTGTCTTTGTGATATTCACTAGAAAATGTTGTACATCTTATAATGTGATTCAATTTTGATATATACTGTATGGAATGTGTTTTTTGATCAATCACATGTGGTGGAAGGATATGATGTCACATTATGAGTCTTATTTGAATGTGCAAATCTATTGGTAGTCAACAATATGCACCCCCTTGGAAGGCCTGATGCAGAGGTGCTACGGGCTCTCTGCTTTGGTGAGCACTGAGCTGCTATTTGCTGTTTATCATTTTTTTCAATAGATTGCAATTGTACTGATAGCAGCATGCAGTGTAGTGCCTTCTTTGGTTGGATGTGCTGACAGTTTCTTGGAAGTCATATGTTCATCTGGGCTGGCTGCCTTATTTAGCGCACTGCTCCAATTAGGCACAGGTGGGATTCACTTTGAAATCACTGCATTGTGCCAGTTCTTATTACCTATGATTACACTAACCCACGGTGGCTAGTTAATGAAGGAGCTAACTGAGAGTGACTGTGCACACCCCTATAGCAGAGATCCTGTTGCGTACCCGAAGCATTTAACTGGCTCACAAATTGTCATTTTAAGCTGCAGAGACATTAAAAGTTTCTAAGAACTGCATACCTGACATGGCGTTGAGTAAAGTTGGATCTTACATTAAGAAATCACATGAAGCCAAAGTAATGTCTGCAGCTCCATTGACCAGTGCGACTGGAGATGAAAGGGCTGAAAGTATAAGCTTCAGTTTGGATTACATGGTGAACTTACAGAGATGGAAGGAGCAAACTAGAACAATACTAGAGGGAGGTTTGATGGAGGAGCCAAATGCCCATAACACAGGTAATGGTAACATTAAATCTGCCTTCTTAAAACTTGAGAGACTGCTAATTAAGGCTATTAACCTTACTTACATCACTTCACTTGAGGCCTATTTAGAAAAGACTCATGCACCTAGAGGATTATGTGTCACAAAAATGCCATCTTGTAGCCCAGAAAATTTTAAACAGAAAGATGCATGGCTTAAGAATAATGATAGTGCCTCACTAGCATATATGAAGTTAATAATAGAGGAGAATATGGAGGACTATGCTGATTTAGATAAAGAAATATTTGCAGTGAGAACAGAAATATCAGCTTTTAAAGGTCATCTCCAATTTCAAGATCTTGATAAGGCCCTGCTGGCTAAAATAGCAAGGCACAAAAAATAAATTATTTCTAGAAAGCAAACTAAGCTATTAAGGGATGGACGCATTTATGGATCTGGAAATGCCTATGTGTTACCGAAAATCTGAGGTCAAGCAACAGAAGTAAGGGCAGGTCCAGGAACTTAAATAGTAATCAATAAATATCTCATCCAGCACAGCCCCAATTGCAAATTTTGAATACTAAAAGTAGTAAGACAGATACAATTGACTTGACCAAGAATAAAGAAAGCTCAGAACCTTTTTGAGAGAAGTGTCAGGATGATCAGGCAGACACAGAAGGCGGACCCACAGAGGTAGAAGAGGAGGCAGACATTAACAATCTAAAGAAGTCCCTGAGGGCACTGAAGAAAATAACTTACAAATCACAATTCTGTCTAATGTACAATTAACTGAAGACCAATCATCGCTATTGAAAAGAGGGTTTAATTTTGTGCCTACACCTAAAATTAATAAATTATCAATATTTATGGATATTTTCAAACTGTTTAGGAAAGTTAGACTCCATTTATTTTTTTCTAAATTGTAGTGCAGTAAGATTGGTGGAAATACAGGATTCACTAAAGTTTCTAACCACGGGGAAGGGCTGGACTTAACTGATGCAGCTGCAGTGATAGAAAATACTTATGGGGATGAGGCATCTAGCCCCATGGATGCAAACTTGGATACCCTGATAGAACTAATGAATCCTGATGAGATTACAAGTCAGGGAAAGATTGGACATAAACATGCAGACTTTAAGAGTGTGAGAGACACTTTCTTTAGGTGCAAAACTGACTTCTGCCCTACCTTTGCTAATAATTCTATGTCAGTGTTTGAAAACACAGTACTATTTAAAGTGAGAAATTGATTGGCTAATCAGGGAGATAACAGGTATAATAACCTCATACTTGCAGAAAGAAAAACATTGCAGGAACTTATAGGGATGGATGGGTTAGTCTTTAAGAAAGCAGAGAAAGGTGGCAATATAGTCATAATGAGTTCTATAAAGTATGAAAGAATGGTGGAAAAATTGTGGTATGATGTTGATAATTACAAAAAAATTAGGCAGCAATCCCTCCTTTGAAATGCAGAAGGGTTTATTTAAACTTTTAGAAAAAGCAGAATATGAGAGTAGCATTACCTCTGAAGAATTTAAGTACCTTTATTGTGAACATCCAATAACATGCAAGTGTTATTGCCTACAGTACCTAAAGGGCACAAAAATCTAGAAGACCCACTGGGGAGACCTATTGTGTCTGTAGTAGGTTCATTGAGAGAACATTTGTGTAAATTCTTGGACTTATTCCTACAGTTCAGCATGTATAAAATTCCATCCTATCTGAGAGACACAGGAGACACTATCAAGAAATTCCAGGAAGTGAAGTGGCTCGCTAGCTTTAGATGGATATGTATAGATATTGAAGCACTATACACTTCCATAAAACATAAGGATGGTATTAGGGCTGCAAGATTTTTTATTGGAAAGGATAGAACAGAAACTGATGCCCCAGTAGCATTCCTAATAGCAGCTTTGGAATTCATATTTAATAGCTATTTTGAATTCAAGAATTAATTTTTTTAGTCAGATCTGTGGGACAGCTGTGGGGGCCTCTATGACCCCTGTGTATGCTAACCTTTTTATGGGTCTCTGGGAATTAGAACTATTGAGTAATCCTATGGCCAATCAGTTTTTTTTTTCAGAAATTGCCAAGTGGGGGTGCTATATTGATGAGTTTATGTGTATATGGGATGGGGATGAAGTAAATGTGGGGGAATGTGTACACTGGCTCAGTATTAACAAAATGAATCTAAAGTTTGCCTATCAGACTCATGAGAGTCATATCTATTTTCTTCATATCACTTTTATGGAAGACAGAGAGTAAGGATTAATCACTACAACGAGTTTCAGGAAATCAGCAAATACACTCTTTAGAAAAGATAGCTCCCATCCAGAGAAACATAAGAAGTTGATTCTGTATAGTCAACGCCTTAGAATAAGGAGAAATAATACAAGTGATGATGACTTTCAAAAACAAGCCAATGAACTAATGGTAATGTTCAAACAGAGGTGTTACAGTGAAGCACTTTTAGAGGATGCTTTTCAGAAGGATACAAATGTTAATCAAAGAGATCTTATTTATTCAGAAAGTAAACATGATAAAAATGGAAGATATTCACTAGGGGATCCTATCCCTTTTTTGCTAGAACACAATAGTATATCGGGATGGATAGGGAACATAGTATGGACATCATGGGACATCTTAAACAGAGACAGTGCTTTGCAGGAATTAGTAGGTGACACACCCAGAATAACTTTTCGTAAGACAGCTAACCTTCAGGATAAATTGGTTTATAACTAATTCTATAGACAAGATGCACCACTGAAATCATGGCTTCCACCAAAACCGAGAGGGGTGTTCAAAGTAAAAACTGTAACATCTGTCAATTTATGAACACTGGTAAAGAGTTTTTCACACCTAATGGTAATGAAATTGAAATAAGAAATGTCATCTCTTGTAACACCACATTCATAGTGCACATAATTTGGTGTGGTTGTAATCTGTTGTATATAGGAAAATCAGAGAGGATGTTGAAAGAAAGCATTCAGCAACATGTACATTCTATAGTGAACCAAAGATTGGACAACCTTGTAAGGAGACATTTTTTGGAAAGCCATAATTTGGATCCTGCAAGCCTAAGGTTTATGGCCTTGAGTAGGTTAAAGGGCCCTTAAGAAGGGGTGACAGAGTTAATCTCTTGATCCAAAGGGAAAGCTACTGGATTTTTGGATTAGACACTGTTAGACCAAATGGCCTTAATGAAAGATGGGATCTAAAGCCCTTCCTTAAAAGATGATGATATTAAGTTATCAAGATAGAGCCACCGTGGTTCACTTGACCACACTGATGGAGAGTTCTCATATTATGTTCTATGAACTTATCATTTTATGAGTGTTTATATGGTTTGAGTTTTCTCCCTCCTTCCCTCTGTCCACTCCCCCCTTCCCTTCCCTTTTCCCTACCCCTCCCCCTCCCGTCACCATTTTCTTCCCCCACACTCACATACCCTTTCTCCCTTTCTCCTTCCCCTCTCCCCACTTCCTTTCCAACTCTCCCTCCTTCTATAATTTCTCCACTTGATATGTAGTTTTTATTTTGAATTGGGTCTCTGAATAGATTAATTTATGCTATTTTTAACAATGAGATTCATTTTCCTTTTTCTGTAGGCCTGCTATCTGTCTTCACTCTTAATTCTTCTGGAACAGAGGGGCCACATAATCTTCTGCTTCCCCTGCCTCTATTGTCCTCTCTGCAGTTTTAATGATGCATCTATTAATCTCTAGCTAGTGTTTAATTTAACTAAATGGGCAAGTTAGGTTAATCTCTGTTTAGAAGATCCCTTATGCCACTCATGAAAATATGAACTATGTTGCTTGTGAATTGTTGCTTCCAAATCTTCTTTTTAGATAATTGTTCAATTGTGCTTTGAGCTTCCTTATTGTCTTTGTGATGTTCACTAGAAAATGTTTTAAATATTGTAATGTGATTCAATTTTGATATACCGTATATAGAATGCATTTTTTGACCAATCACATGTGGTAGAAGGGTATGACGTCACATTATGAGTCTTATTTGAATGTGTAAATCTGTTGGTAGTCACCAATATGCCCTCTTGGAAGTCTTGATGCAGTAAGTAAGCTATTTATTTTGTAAGTATGTATAAAAAAATCAGATTTTTGTTACATACATACATTTTAAAATCATATTATTCTCAACATAATAATGTATTAAACAAAATTAAAAACTTCCTCTCAATGCCGTAAATTCTAACATCTATGGTACTGGTTTTATAAATGCACACTTCTGTACTGTGACATTATAAATTACATATTAACTTATCCATTCTTATCTTAATCAAATGCTCCATTTCAGTATATGTGCTATTCTATGTGCAAAATTTGCTAAAGAGAACACCTTATTTATTCTATTACAGTTCAACACATGTTCAAGTTGTTCAATCTTATCCAAAGCTTCATTGTTTTGAAAGTGTTGCTTAATATATTTTTCCCTCATATTGTTGAATGTTTTGTACTTAAAAATCAAATGTGTACTAAATAATAAAGCATTATTACAACCAATAGAAACTTCTACTTGATGAAATCCTCTATTTCTTCCTCCATCGTTCAAATTCTCCAAGCCTTAGTATAGTAATTACTTTTTGATGCTTTTGATTTTTACATTTCAATAAATAGCTCTCCATTTCTTTTTTTTAATTCTTTTTAATACAGAGTTATTCCATGAATCCTTTATTTTTATAAAATCAGCCTGTATTGCTATATCTTCTATTCTTTTGCAGGGCTTCTTGTACAAATTCTACTGGGTTTCTCATATCTTCTGCATGCCCCACAATATAATTATAGGGCATCCCAGCTTTATTTATTTATTGGTTCAATTTATTAAATCATTTTATATCAGTATTGACATCTCTTTTAATTATATTCACCTGACATTTGTAAATCAGGCTATCTCTAGGTGCTATAATACTTTTTTTTTCCAGTACGCTATATTTCTTTTTACTATTGTAGCTTGAATTGTCAATGTTCCCATTTCCATTCTGGTTCCAGCACCTGATGTTCCCCTTGGTAATCCTAGGAGGATTTTCAGGCATTTCTCTTGAATTATTTCTAGGGTTCCATAATTACACATAAGTTCCTAAACTTCTAAGCTATATAAGATTTGAGCATTAACTTTAGCTTTTAAACATCTATATTGGGCAATGAAAGAGTTCCCTCCCATTTTGTTTGCAAAATGTTTAATTCCATTAAGTGTTTTTAAAGCATTCTCATTAATTTTTGCTGTCTGTTTTTTCCATTTTATATTTTCACAGAAAATGACACGTAAGTAGCAGAACTCACTAACTTCATCAAATTCAAGATTCATAGTTCTCCAGTTATGTTTAGTTTTATTTTTATTTCCAAATATTATTTTTGTCTTGTCTTGATGAAGCTTCATATCTAGTTTATTTAAAGTTTCTAAGGCTTGATGCTGAAGCACTAGGGGCTCTCTATTGTGGTGAATGCTGAGCTGCTGTTTGCTATTTAGCACTTTTTTGAATAAATTGCAATTGCACTGAGAGCAGCATTCAGTGTGGTGCTTTTTTATTTGGTTGGATGCACTGAAAGTTTCTTGGAAGTTGTATGTTCGCCTGGGCTGGCTGCCTTATTGAGCGTACCACGCTGATTGAGCACATGTGGGATTCACTTCAAAAGCATGGTCTTGTAACATGGGATGGTAGGACCATTAGGATGCTCATTTTGACAGACCTTCAAAGATCACAAGCAGCACCCCACTGAAGACTTTTGCAACATTTGCTAGTTAACTGAGTAATATTGGAATACTGGCGAACCTAGGCATCCTTGCACTTTGGAGCCAGGATATCTCACTGCACAGCCACATGAGACTAAAAGTATATACCATAAAATTTGCTTCCACTTACAGTATGTGTACATATATTGAGTATTGCTATTTTTGTTCTATTTTTGTGATCATGTAAGACATGATAACTGACTAATGGAAACATGTAGATGGTCATGATAAGCAAACTATTAATGTATCAGTGAGCAGCTCTGTTATATAGGTATTAAATGAGCTGCTACATTTTGCGTTTCTATTTCTTTTCCCCTTCCCCACCATTTTCTGATTACTTACCCTTTCTTTCTGTCTATGTGTCTTTCCTTGTAGGTTTACCTTTAATAACCTTGTAAAGGAGGCTACCAGTGTGTATAAGGCAGAATATGCATCCACTTATGTATACATATACTGAGTATTGCTATATGTATCATGTATTCCATTTGTGCGATATGTCACACATAGTAACTGACTGATGAAGATATGTCAATTGTCATGATAGGAAAACTATTAAAATTATCAGTGAACAGCTCTGCCATTTAAGTATCAAATGATTTAATCTGTTTGTTTTAATTATACAAATTGCCCTCATACATGTTTAAAATATAATGAGCTGTTTGGGTGTGTTTCACCGTGTAGTTGTTTGTAGTCCAACGTAACTGATTTCAGTGCCATTGAAATCTATTTTAAATATTTTCACTTGTCTGATATGCAACTTTGCTGTATAAATTATGATCATTAAGTGAACACTTTAGCTTCTTGACAAAGGCCCACATATTCAAAAGATATGTGTGGTGCATTCCTAAATGTGCCCATGCATCTCTGGACTTGTGAGGGCTGTTGCGGGTGTGACAATATTCAGAAGCCCCCAATTAACCCCAAAACCCAATTGCACTGTTTCACGGAATGTGATGCGGGTATGCAAATGAGGGGTCCCTAATGCATGTTCCCCACATCACAATATTCAAACACCCACCAAGCATAACTGTGGCCAACTGCACCAGCACATAATAACGTTTTCCAGATCCTACCATAACTATGTGCAGAGAAGGTTTGGTGCCCCATGCATAGTCAAGGGCTGGGTACAGAGCCCCCCCAAAACCTAATCTCTGTATAAGAATCTGTAGCCTCTATCCCTTTTCTATAGTGTAGTGTCCCCCACCCCAACCCAATCCCTAATGAAAGAAACTACAGTGTCACCGGTCCCTTAGTTTCTATAGTGTAGTGTTCCCTCTCCTCAGCCCCGATCCCCACTGCAAGAAACTACAGTGTCACCCATCCCTTAGTTGCCACAGTATAGTGTCCCCCCTCCCCAGCCCTGATCCATCCAAAAATAAAATATGTAGCATCCCTATTTCCCTTGTAGTCTAGTTGTTATCTTTCCCCAAGCCCCAATCCCTGTAATATTAAATAAAGTTGCAGCCCTGATCCTGGTAGTATTATATGAAGCAGCATCCCTGAGCCCTGATCCATGTAATAGCAAACAAAGTAGCACCCCCTTTCCCTGGTAGTATACTGGCCCCCACCCTCCCATCCCAGTAGGCAGTAACCCACTACCCCACCCCCCATCCCATCCCATGTCAGCAACTGACACAGCCCTCCTCACCCTGCCACAGCCAGCCACTGACTGAACCTTACTCATTCACATACAGTACATTGTATGTGCTTATTGACAACCAATGAGTGCATACTATGTACTGATGTGAGCAGGTAATGATCTGTCAGTGGCTGACCGTGGCACAGTGTGGATGACTGTGTCATTCGCTGCCATGAAACTGCATAGGGGGTGCAGGGTGGTTGATTACTGCATACTGGGGTGGAAGGGTGGGGCTACCACCTACTTTGAGTCAAATGATGATGGGACCACCACCAAAGCCTCTGTTTTGGAGGCATTTAAAGTTTTTTTTTTACTTGGCTGTATCATGGGTTTTGCAGCTGCCTTCCTCAGGAATAAAGAGACAGAGCAAAAGATTCTGGAGACAGAACTTGCCAAGAAAGAGAAAGTTCTCAAGGGACCAATCCCTCCCTCCTTAAACCCTCCTTGCTCAGAGACATTTGCTCCCTAAGTATGCAGCTCAGAACCTTAGCAACCAGGTAGGCCGAGCTGGCAGTCTTGAGGCTGAAACACAAAATGAGGTGAGAAAGCTAGCAAGCTATTGTCCTACAGGCTGCACAAATAGCAGGAAGACAGGTATAACCATGGCCTGAGAGATAGCTCAGGTACACTGTAGGCTCATCCTGAGCAGATTCATCAGGTGATGCATACCTTCTGCAAGGAACTGTATGCCTCCAGAGGCCTCTTGAACTAGAATGGGCTTGATGCCTTTCTTGCTGGACCTTCCTTGCCCTTCCTGACAGGAACTAAAAGCATCACAGTAAGCCCCACCCTCCACTTAGGAGATTTGTGCTGCCATCTCTGCCCTCTCACCACACAAAATCCATGGAAGCAATGGCATCCCAATTTATTTATAGAATCAGATCCTGGATATAGTGTCCCCTATTCTGCAAGCCATGTTTCAGGACTCTCATGATTGCTTTCTTCTCCCCTCCTTTATGTGAGAAGTGGTGATTACCATTCTGCCTAAAGAATGTAGGGACCCTACTCTCCCAGGGAGCTATAGGCCTATCTCAGTCATAAATGTCAATGCTAAGATTCTTACTAAGGCCCTGGCCATCAGCATGGAGTTGGTTCTCCCCTGTCATATTCAACCCTCTCAGGTGGGGTTCGTGAATGGATGACTCAGCTCAGATCATGAAAGGGCACTTTATGTCCTGCTGTTCTGAACAACTTCTAATCCCATTTCAGCCAGTGCAGTAACTGTTTACTTCAGAAAAGCCTCTGACTTGGTGGAGTGGGGGTACCTGCAAGCAATATTGCAAAGGATAGAATTCGGCCTTTAATTTGGAGGATAGGACTGGGAACTGTATATGTAGTCCTCTGCTAAAGTCTTAATGAATTAAGTCCTCTCTTCCCTATTCATCCTTGCATGGGGCACTCATCAAGGTTGTTCCCTCTCCCCCATGCTCTTCATCCTGGCCATCAAACCCATGACCATTGCCCTGCATCAGCATTGTAAGCTACCAGGCATACTGGTGGGCCAGTTAAGCATACACATCTTGTTCTATGCAGATGACTGCCAGGTGTTACTGAGAGATGCCGACTTCAGCCTTCCAACCCTCCTCGAATTCTTAATGCATCCCAGAACATATCTGGCCTTTAGAATAACCCTAGTAAGATAAAGGTCCTCCCATTGCATGCTTAATGCAGTGTTGGCTCTACATTTGACACCTAAAGGCATTAAGTATCTTGGAATATTGATCCATCCCTACCCCATTGGAATGGTGTCTGAGAACTGAACCCCTTTACTGAAATAGCTCAAAGAGGACTGTGATCACAGGAAGCTGTTGCACTTCCCCCTAGCTGGGAAAATATTGGCTATAAAAATGATTTTGGCTCAAAAACTAATTCATTTCCTCTCCCACCTGGCAGTAGACATCCCTGTGTGATAGTTCTCTAACATGGATGCCTTGTGGGAGCTCAAGCCACCCACGATTGTAAAGTAAGACTTAGGGCCATTTGGAGGAGTGGAGGTTGGGCCTTAACCTAGCTATTTGTGTACACCACCACTTTTAGTGTGCACATGCTCTGCAACGGTATTCTCTATTGTTTTTCAGTGGGTCTCCACTATGGGTGGGAATAGAGCACCAATCAGGGTTGATGCTGGGCCCCTCTATTCACCTCTACTCTTCACAAAAAGAGGTTAGGAAGGCAGGCCCTGTAGCTGCCTCAAGCTTAAGGCATGGACAAAATTAGAAGATTGGCTACACAGGCCTCTCACCTCACTGTCCCAGCTTCCACTCTGGGGGGGCCACTAATTATGATAGGAGGCCACCCACTTCACTGGGCTGACTGGAGAGACAGGGGTTTAATGATCATCTCCAATTTTCATACCTGAACTCTTTTGAGAACCTTAGGACAAATTTCACTATCACAAGGGAAGACTTTTGAAAATGCCTCCAAATTAGGAGTGCCATAAGTGAGTGCCAAAAGAACTTTTTCCCCGGATCCTGTTAACACCTGCAATGCACCCTACAGTCATGGATGTAAGCCCCCAGTGGTAGGGCAGCCTGATCTACAAGCAGATTCTGCAAGTCTCCCCAGATTCATCAGCTGGGGCATGGAGCAAATGGTTCCAAGCCTTGGGAACTGACATATCTGAGGCTGAATGGTCTCAGCTCTGTCTGCTCATCCATAAAACTTTCCCAGACTCTAGCAGCCTCCTTATCCAAGATAAGATTATGCACTTGTGGTACCATACACCAGTGAGGGTTACTGCCTGAGATGTCAGGCATCTAGGGCTGACCTCATCCACATTTTTTGGAGCTGTCCCAGGATCCATGAGTTCTGCCCAAAAATGTAGTAGACCGTTCCCCTAGAAAAAAGTCTCCCCAGTTCAGCCATCACCTCAAAATAACCAAATTTCATAGGATTAGTAATCTGTTCTATGGGACCGTTCCCCTCTTAGCCCCAGTTGTATATTCTCGATCTGCCCATGCATGACACTCCTCTCCATTATACAAACAGTTACAATGGTTCATGATTTCCAGCACTGAACCAAAGAGGCTCTTACTACAGAAATGGGGGTCAGCAGAGGTCCCTCTATGGTCCTGGGGCTGACTAATAAGGAATTTGGCCATTTTAGAAAGGGCATTTCATTTTGCTAAGAAAAATCTACCACAGCATCAAAATGTCTGGGAACAATTCTTACACTCCCTTCTTACACCAAGATACCCACCCCTCATTCCTAGGATGGTACCCCTTCCCCCACACCTGAGGACACTTAAGATGAGGCTGCCTCTCCTAATCCGCTTCTCCCCTTCTTCTTGTGCAGGTCAGCCATCACCAGCAACCTACAACTGCTAATCTACCATTCTGGCATATTGTGAAACTGTCTTCTTACACCTGTGTTTTCTATGCATATGTTTTCTTGTAAATGTATTTGATCTGCATTGCAAGTAGGACCAAATTATGAGTGTATCTGTATTGCTTCCATAACTGTTCTGCTGTATCCTAACTGTGAAATGTTGCATAAAAAGAATTAACTAAAATAAATGGTCCATGCTATCAACTGTTAACATTTGAAACAATAGTCATTACTAGTGTTAGTACTAGTTAAGACTGGTGGGATGTGATAGTAATAGGATACCATTAGTTATAACAAAACCAATTACTGAGCTCCAGTGTAACCATGGTTTAATTCAAAGAGGCAGTATAGAGCAGTGATTTAAGGCTCTGAGCTGAAAATCTGGAGACCTGGGTTTGAATCCCACAGCTCCCACTTGCATACTGTGTGACCCTGAGCACATCACTTAACTTCCCTGTGCTCCCAGGTCACACCTGGTTAAACAATTGGGAAAAAAAAGATTTCTTGCCATAGCCAGAGCTTACATGTCATTTCATGAGGTGCACTACAAACTATTCCAGAAGTGTGTAAATGATCTTGATAAACTAGTGCCACCCCAGTGATCTATATACAGTAGAAACACATAAAATTAGCATTCCAGTAGACCCTTCTGTGGCATTCACCAAAAATTTAGCAGCCAGATCTAGCATAGCTGATTAATATATTTGTTTATTTAGAATCTTTATCCAGTATATAGTGGCTGGTACATGCATGCTAGCATATGTGAAATGTGTCACCAGCTCCTGCTGAACATCCCTTTACAAAAATAAAAAAAGTTACACAGAAGTGCAAAGCTGAAGAGTAAAATGTGTCTGGTAATAAAACAAGCTTTAAAGTACTGGTGCATACAGCTGCAGTGACAGAATCTGCCAAAATCCATGAAATGATTGTTCAGAAGAAGAATGATAATGACTGATACACACACTGCATGAAATTCCTAATGTCAACATTTCCATTTCTATGCCATTGAGTTTAATAAGATATAATTTCAAGAATTATTTACAACATCTCAAGTTGTGCTGACAGTTACTGTATATTTCTAACTGCATATAATCAGGTAGTGATACCATAATCAAGCAATTTCCATAATATGATATGCATCCAAACAGCAAAATGTTGTTTATCAGTGACATAACCATTCATAAAATAAATTGGCTGTTTCCCAGCCTTAAATTTATATTTTATAGTTAATATTTTCATGGTTAATGATACTACTATAGTATTACTTTTTGATATGCCACATTGACTAGAATTAGTTATGTAATGTATTTAATATCACATGGATGAAGCACATAAGCAATAAGACACTCCAGGGGACTGGTTGTCATGGGTTAATGTACATCCAGCTGCATGCATAGTGAGCATTGAGTGTCATCATCACATGGAAGTGCATTAACATGTGACAATCAGCAGATTGGGGTGTCTTCTTGCACTTGTAAAATGGATTCTGGCAACAAATATTACATAAACCTCATTTTTTTTTTAAGATTTCTTAAACATGTTTTTTGACTTGAACAGGAAACTGTAGTCCCAGAATTGGGGGTATTAAAACAAAGTGTTCCATAGTGAAAAAAAAAGTAAAATTACAGACACACAGCACCCCCTTAGTTGCAGGTTTTCATGTCATTCTGGATTTTATTTTATTTGTTAAAGTTAATGAATCTGATGTGCTCAAAAATATTTAGTATAAAAGACTGGTTTGAGGTGGACAACACCAACAAGATAATGTACTGCTGAAGGCCAAAAAATGCAGTCCTTTACAGGTGGAAGATTCAAATGTGGTGCTCTGTTTATCCAATCTTAATTGCTCCCTGATGGAGTGATGTAGGGCCTTTGATGAGGTGTGGGCAGGCTTTCTGGAGACTGGGATCACACCGTCACTCAAACTTCCTGCCTGCTTCAAAGTAACATACGCTGGCTAATGTTTGTTTACTGATCCAAAGGAAGTAAAAAGAGACTAGAAAAGAAATTAAACATGATTTGCTATCCAGTGAAGGCAGTCATGAGCTGTGAGACTCAGATAACTGAACTTCACTGGCTTTTATGTGCCATTACTGTTTTCTATGCCAACTGATAGTATGTATTGATTATTGTAACCCGTATTAAGGTTGATTGAGGTTTAAGTGACCAGTTTATTATGAATTATTTCAATATTCTGGGCTTTGTTGTGGAAGTGTTGAGGGGAAGAATCTGGGCTTTGCTATAGGAGTGGATCTGCACTGTTGTCTTTGAGTTGTGGTTTTGTTATGGGAGTGGACCTGAACTAAGTCTGGGACTAACTGCTGAACAGGGACAATTCTCCTAAACTGCTGTGTGGAGGGGATTCAAGACTTTATTCTGTGCAAACTGTGGGCAAGAGAAGTTCTCTTAAACTGAAAGTGACAAGTGGACTAGGGACCAAATTCTGGGCACCTGTGCAGGATAAAATCTACTTAATCTGAATAGCTACAGGCACACTGATACAAGCTAGAGCTGATTTATGTGATCAAGCAGCCTACAAGTGAATTGTCTCTGTTAGATAGGGGACTAATTGAAGATTACCCAAAAGTGCATATCTTGGGATAAGAGTACTGCTTGAAAGACCAAATGGCAGAAACAAGATGGGGGTACATCAGGGGAAACAGGTATGGGGTGGGGGATGGAGGCAATGGCAGGTACGGCTAATAGGGGTGGCTGGGGGGAAGAGGTACCCATTAGGCAGTGGGGAGGACTGCATATACAGGATCCAGGGGAAGTAGACTAGTAGGATGCAGTGGCTATGGAGCTGTTATGGCCATGAATACACTGTGGAGACTAGGGCACTGTCCTATATGTGCCAGATTAATGAACTTAGAGGTGGAGTTGTGTAGGCTTGGGTATGAGCTGGACTGACTGGTGAAGGGTATGGTGTAGGAGGATGCATTTATGATGATAGTCAGAGGGGGGCTGAATGGGCAGATGCATGGGGGTGGATGGCCAGCTGGAACCAAGGAAGGCTAGGCCAGCCTTGAGGGTAGAAAAGGGAGGAAGGAACAAGGCGACTGGATGGTGAAGAAGGTAAACGATGGCAGAGGGTGGAGACTAGTGGGAGAAGGGGGAGAGGGGCACTGAGGACCAAGGCAAGGGGATTAACATTGCAGGGAGGGGAAGCTAGTAAGCACTCTATTGGAGGGATCCTGGTCTCAAACAGGTACTTAACACTGGCAGAAACCGTGGTGAGCAGGAACCAAGGCAGGGAGTTAAGAGACAGTAGGGCAGAGAAACATGAGTATGAAGGAGGAGGATGGATGTAAGGGTATGATCTTGGGCTTGATCACATGAATCAGCTCTAGCTAGTATCAGTGTGCCTGTAGCTATTCAGATTAAGTATATTTTATCCTGCACAGGTGTCCAGAATTTGGTCCCTAGTCCACTTGTCACTTTCAGTTTAAGAGAGCTTTCACTGCCCACAGTTTGCACAGAATAAAGTCTTGAAAGACCAGGGGATGGGTAGCAGGACTAGAAGGGGGTCCAGAGAAAGTGAGGAAGGGGAAGCTGGGGGTCGGGCATGCCATTGAGGGGATGAGGATGGGATGGTGAGGAAGGAGGGAGGATCTCAGGAAAGAAATGACAGACAAGCAGCACAAGTTGAAGGCATTACAATGGAAGATGGAGATGTAAAACTAGGGGCACCTGGAGGACAAGTGGTGTAACAGGGGTGACAATGGAAAAAAGGGAGCAGAAAGGGGGAGCTGGAAGGGGCTGCCAGAGTCTCCAAGCCATGTAGAAGTTTGCAGGCAGGAGTTAGGCAAAAGGAGATAAGTGGGGAGAGAGAGGGGCAGAGGAAGAAAACAGGTAATGGGAGATTGAGGATATAGTGTTGGATGAGGAAGAGGATCAGGGCATGGGGATGGAAAGAGGGGTGACAAGGTCCAGATAGGTAGTTCAGACACCAGTACCTCTGGAGAGGAGAGCTGCGATGCAGCAAAACTAGAGAGAATTGGAGGGTAGGTGCTGCTGATTGGAGATTCTCTCTTAAATGGAATCAAGTGGGGTGGCAGAAGTAGAGCAGTGTGGGTGGAGTGCATAGCATGAATGATGGCATGGGAGGTAATCCACTACATTCCATCATGGGACAGGGACCGAGATAAAAATGTGCATCTGGTATTCCACCTAGGAATGAACAACCTGGAAGAGAAGAGTCTCATGGAGGTACAGGCGAGAGTTAAGGCTCTGGCTAGATTCTGCGGGGGTCTAGGCTTTAGATCTCTAGTCTTCTCAGAGGTGCTGTCAGTACCAAGGGCCAGCACCGAGAGAAAGCACAGGATAAAGGAGTTTAATGACTGACTGGTAAGATGGAGTGGGCAGATGAGGTATAGAATGATAGAAGACTGGTGGGAAACTTGGTAGTATGAGATCCTCTTCTCCCTGGACAGGCTACACCTCAGCAAAGATGGGTCAGCCATGTTGAAGTGCAGGCAGTGGAAATTCTTTGAAAAGGAATATAATTTAAACTGAGGAAGGGGAGCTGGATGTGGAGCCATGCCATTCCACAGCTGAGTTGGGTGACCATAGGTCCCCCTCGGAGGAAAAATTGTATACACAGGCTCTAGTAAGCCCTTGAGGGAGCTGAGGAAGGGGACAAATGGTGGAAGGGCTTGGTGGTCAAAGCTAGGAGCCTGGCAAACAAAATGGAGGAGCTAATAGCCATCACTGCACATGATAGATTGGACATAATAACGATCACAGAGACATGGTGGACAGAATTTCACATGTAGGAGACAGCGATCCCTGGTTTCAGACTGATAAGGAAGGACATGAAAGACAGGATGGAGGAGGGGTGGCCTAATATATTAGGGAAGATGTGAAGGTGATGGATGGGCAGGAGGGTGACATAGAAGCTGAATTAATATGGGTGACAATAAGCAGAAGGACAGGGGAATGCTTGAGGCTTGGAGTGGTGTACAGACCACCGACTCGAGGGGAAGAGCTGGACAGGAAGATGACACAAGACATGGCAAGGATGGCTCTAAAAGTGGAAACACTACTGGTGGGAGATCTAAACCTCACAGTTGTAGACTGGACCATCCCAGATGCACCTTCGACCAGAAGCAGGGAAATTCTGGAGGTGCTGCTGGGAGTGTTCCTTCAGCAGTTAGTCAGAGAACCAACTGGGGGGGCAGAAGGTGAAGGAAGGAAACATATTCAATTCAGTGCTTTAGAGTAACTGGTAATTGGTATGTTTCTTTTAAACTTAGATTGTAAGCTTGTAGTGACACTATACTTTCTTTCTGTGTTGTCTTTACTTATAATTGTTTTTGGGCTGTTGAAAATTTAAAACATAGTGGTGGTGTAATTCTGTGCTGTCTTTAATTGCTGCAAATTTTATCTTGGCTTGTCTGACTGTCCTGTAGCTGGGTGAAGGGTGTTAATTGTCGGGCCTCTGACCTCAGCTACGTGATAACTGGAGGTGGGGCTTAGTCACAGTTAAAGCAGCAAACAGAGGTTCATCTTCTCAGAAGAAGCCAGAAGGTGAAGGAAGGAAACATATTCAATTCAGTGCTTTAGAGTAACTGGTAATTGGTATTTTTCTTTTAAACTTAGATTGTAGGCTTGTAGTGACACTATACTTTCTTGCTGTGTTGTCTTTACTTATAATTGTTTTTGGGCTGTTGAAAATTTAAAACATAGTGGTGGTGTAATTCTGTGCTGTCTTTAATTGCTGCAAATTTTCGCCCCCCTCCATCCCCTTCCCCCAACTCTTAATTATATGCCCTGATATATCTGATTGACAGGAGCTAAAAACAGGGTATAGTAAGAGGTGTGAAGTAGGAGGGGCATAAGGGGGAAGAAGACCACCCTCAGCACGACAAGTGTTTTGACTCATTTATTTATTTATTGGTTTCTTTTTCCTTAAAAAAAATATATATCTGAGGATCAGTTACAGGATTTTTAGTACTGTAAATAAATAAAAAGAGAACTAAGAGAGCTTCAGTAGCAGAGAAGTAGTGGAATTGCAGTATAATGTGGGGAGTGGTGCAATGCAGTGGCTGTGGGGCAGCCATATTCATGCAGACCTTCTGGACACTGAGGTGCTGCCCTATCTGCATGCATCTCTCTGGACTGCGGGATGAGGTAGCCAGACTCAGAGCGGAAGTAAACTGGGTCAGGAGTACCATCACCCCTATCCAGGGACCACCCAGTCCAATTCAGCTGCCTCAAAGGATGCCGAGAACGAGGAGCACTTGGATGACAGTGGGCTCAGGGAGGGTTAGAGCAGTCAGGCAGAGGCACATCCCAGATCCTATTCCTCTCAAGAACTCATATGCCACACTGGCAAATGAGGACAACCAAATAGAGTACCCAGGAAGTGGAAGGAAAGGATGTGGAGGTTAGGCAAGGAGGTGACCTCAGTGGCGAAAGCAGTGGACCCCAGAGGAGGAGGAAGTGAATCCTGGTGGGGACTCCATCGTAAGAGGGATCCAGCTAGGAACACAGGAGGGAGGACAGGAAGGTGAGGCGCCTACCAGGTGCCACGGCATGGAGGATGGAAGGAAGATACTGGGGATCACTGGGAAGGCAAGGCGGGAGGGTGAGCTGGATGTCATTATCCACCTAGGTACTAATGACTTGGCAAATGGGGAGCCAAAGGAAGTTCAGGAAGAGTTTAGGAAACTGGGAGGGTCTCAAGCAAGTAGCTACTTCTGTCACTTTCTCAGAAGTACTACCTGTGAGAGGCAAGGGAGAGCATAGGAGTGCATGCACCAGGAACTTTAACTCATGGTTGAAAAACTGGTGCTGTGAGGAAGGGTTTGGATTCATTGGTGACTGGGGACCCACCTGGAGGGATGGAGGTTTGTTCAAGCCTGACGGCCTGCATCCATCCTGGAGGGAATCCAAGCACTCAATGATAAGTTTAAATGCTACATTGACAAGCATTTAAACTAGCAAAGGGGTGTGCAGCAACAAGGACGGTACCTACCTGCTCACCCCCACAGCTAGTAGTGGAACCAGTGAACCAGAGGAGTGGCTATCTCTGCAAAGCAGTGCAAAAGATGGAGATTAGTGTCCAAAAGGTGGATAAGCAGAAAAGGGGCAAAATTCAACAGAAGGGCAAACAGCAAGGAGAACCAGGGATAAATGACAACCAAGGAAGGGGCTGGAGTAGAACAGTGAAGCAGTCTAGGGAGGTCAAATCATGGAAAACCATGTGTGCAAATGCCAGGAGCCTTAGCAACAAGATGGAAGATCTGGAGGCTGTCATGGTACAGTCAGACCTGGACATTGTGGCCATCACTGAAACCTGGTGTAATGATAACCATGACTGGGAGATGGCCATACCTGGCTACAACATATTCAGAAGAGACAGAGCAGGCAGGAAGGGAGGAAGTGGTACTGTATGTGAAAAATGACATAAGGGCCACACAGATCCAGGAGGAACAAAATGGGGAGAGATACTGTGGGTTAAGCTGGAAAGGAAAATGGGGCCAGCCATCCGCACAGGTGTGGTCTATAGACCACCAGCCCAGGAGGAAGAAACAGACAGGTAATTGATGCTAGCCATCCAAAGGATGGCAGACAAGGTGAGGTAGTACTGGTTGGAGACTTCAATATACCAGACGTGGACTGGAGCATCCAGCAGCAGCATCAACTAGGAGCAGATTTATCCTGGACTCCTTCAGGTGCCTTCCTCAAGCAACTGGTCATGGAACCAACTTGGCAGAAGGCAATACTGGACCTTGTGCTCACAAACAGGGACAGTGTGGATGGGGGAACAGTGGGGAGCACCTGGGTAACAGTGACCACCAGTCATTGTGGTTTGAAATCACAGAAAGAGCAGAACCAAACCACACAAAACACGTATCCTGGATTTTAGGGGGCAGACTTTGAAAATGGGGAGATACTTGAAAGAGGCATTAAGGGGAAAGGGACAGGAATCAGGGGTTGAGGAACAGTGGGCAGTATTTAAAATGGGGATTATAAGAACAACAGAATTATGCATTAAGCAGGTTAGCAAGAGGAAAAGGAAGAGGAGACCATTATGGTTTTCCAAAGAGGTAGCAAAGAAAGTGAAAGCCAAAAAGATTGCATTCAGGCAATACAAAAAGACACAGGCAGAAGGGGATAGGGAGAAGTACCAGGAGAAGCAAAGGGAGGCAGGAAGTCAGTAAGGGAAGCCAAAGCTCAGACAGAAGAACACATTGCAAAATCAGTGGGTAAAGGGGACAAAACCTTTACAGGTACATAAGGAAAAAGAAAGACAAAGGGAGGATAGTGAGACTGAAGGGGAGGATGGAGCCACGTGGAGGATGACAACAGTAAAGCTGACATATTGAACAGGTATTTCTGCTCAGTCTTTACTAAGGAAGAGGGGGTAATGGGTCTGAAGGAGTACAAGGGGTGAGAATGGTGCAGAAATGGACACAAGTCCCTTTACACGAGAAAGGGTCCTGAAGGAACTGGAAGTAATAAGAGCTGATAAAGCAATGGGGCCAGATGGGGTGCACCCCAGGGTCCTTAAAGAACTAAGAGAGGTGGTGGCTGAACCTCTGGCTATTCTGTTCAGCCAATCACTGGAAACAGGGGAGGTACCCAAAGACCGGAGGACAGCAGATGTAGTCCCTTATACAAAAGTGGAACAAGAGGAACCAGGGAACTACAGACCAGTCAGCCTCACCTCAGTAGTGGGAAAGATCATGAAGCACTACTGAAGGAGAGATTGGTGGAACATCTGGTTGTCAATGGATCTACAGGACCCAAGGCAGCATTGTTTCACCAGGGGAGGCATGTCAGACCAACCTCATTGAATTTTGACTGGGTGACTAGGGAGGTGGATCAGGGAGGGCAGTGGACATGGCCTATCTGGACTTCAGCAAGGCCTTTGACACTGTGCCACATAGAAGACTATTACACAAACTGGGAATATGGGTGTGGGCAGGACAGTAGTGTGGTGGGTAGGTAACTGGCTGGGTGGCAGGACACAGAGGTTGGTGGTAAATGGCTGTCACTCCACAGAGGGAAGAGTGACCAGTGGGGTACCACAGGGATCAGTGCTGGGTCCGGTCCTATTCAACATCTTCATCAGTGATGTTGCACAGGATCTAGAAGGCAGAATTTCACTGTTCGCTGATGACACAAAGCTCTGTAACAGAGTAGACACACCAGAGGGTGTAGACAGAATGAGAAGGGACCTGCAGAAACTTGAAGAATGGTCAAGGGTTTGGCAGTTGAAATTCAATGCAAAGAAGTGCAAGATAATGCATATGGGCACAAAACCCTGGCACAATATATCAGTTGGGGGTGAGGATATAGCATGCACCAAGCAGGAAAGGGATCTTGGGGTTGTCATCTCTGATGACCTCAAGGTAGGAAACAGTTTGACAAGGCAACAGGTAAAGCAAATAGGATGCTGGGTTGTATAGGCAGGGGCATCACCAGCAGGAAAGGGAGGTCATAATTCCGCTATACAAGACACTAGTGAGGCCCCACCTGAGTACAGTGTACAGTTCTGGAGACCATACCTACGTAAGGACATAGACAGGGTAGAGAAGGTTCAGAGGAGGGCAACAAAGATGGTGCATGGGTTGCATCACAAGTCCTATGAAGACAGGTTGAAGGAACTGAACATGTACTCCCTGGAGGAGAGAAGGGAGAGGGATATGATAGAGACATACAAGTATCTTACAGGAAGGAACAGGGTGCAGGAAAACACTATTTTTAAGCAAAAAGATGTTTCAGGACTAGAGGGCATGGGATGAAGTTGGAGGGAGGACGTTTCAGAGGAAACATGAGAAAGAATTTCTTCACAGAACGGGTGGTGGACAAGTGGAACACCCTGCCAGAGGAAGTGGTGGGGCTGAAACAATCACGGGATTTAAGAATGTATGGGATAGACATAAAGGAATTCTAGAGGTCAGGGGTAAGGGGAAATAGACTTCTAGGAAAACAAACTGAACTTACAAGCTCAAATGGGCAGACTAGGTGGGCCATAGGCCCTTATCTGCCGACACTGTCTATGTATCTATGTATCTATGTATCTATGTAACCTGCTTGACATGGTCCTGACAAATGGGGAAAACCTAGAGGAGGTGGTGGTGGTGGGAGACGGGCTGGGAAATAGTGATCATAGGGCCATCAGGTTTAGGGTGAGGGCAGGGAGGGAAGTGAGCCATACCAGCATAACAGTGCTGGGCTTCAGGAAGGCAAACTATAATAAGTTACGAAGGTTAGTGAGAGAAGTGATGGATGTCATGGGGGAAATAAATGAAGTGGAGGAGCTATTGGGGGCTATTAGAGACTGGGTGAAGGAGGCCACATAAGCAAGTATAAGGAGGGTAAGGAAGGGAGCAAGAAGCAGGAGTCTGCTGTGGTTCAATATGGATGTAGTGAGGGTGATGAGGGGCAGATGAAGGGCATTTAGGAATTATAAGGAAAGACAGAAGGAGGAGGAGGACAGGGAAGCCTACAGGGAAATGAGGAAATGAGCAAGGAAGGTGTTTAGAAGGGCAAAGGCCAACACGGAAGAAAGGATAGTGAAGCAGGCCAAGGTGGGTAAAAAGACATTCTTCAGATATATGGGGGATAAGAGAAAGACTGGTCAAGGGATTGCAAGACTGGGGGGAGGGAGGGGAGCCACTACAGGATGACTGCATGAAAGCAGAAGAGCTGAACGGAATAGGTACGCTTTCCTGTCTCGCATTGTCCCAAAAATAAACTTCCCGTAATCGATCTCCCGACTGAGCTTGTAATCGACGGTACTTTTTCCCAATTGTCAAGTCACGGACACATTGTACAAAATATATGGCTAAGGATCTGCACACACTTGAGTTAATAAGTGATCATCTGCTGTGTCCAGTGTTGGTCTTTTAATGACTCTTTCCCTCATTCCACGCCCCCCCCCCCGCTTAGGTGGCAGGGTTATAAACTATCTTCCAGTCGTGTCAGTGTCAAGTGAGACCACCCGCAAAGGTTCATTTAAGCACTTATTGTAGCACCGAGAAATTGTAGAAAAAGTATATGGGGTATGAGTGTTTGGATTTACTTGTAAGGATCTGCACACACACATCTGCTGTGTACACCTCTAGTAAGTGTCAGTAAGCATTAGTAGCGCACTCACATCTGCTGTGAAATTGCAAACAAGGGAATCATGGTTTGTTTAATTGAATAATTGATTACTGGTAACTCATTTATAGTCCGCATCTGTTAGCCTTACCCCTCCTTGTGCAATCATGGCCGAAGTGTGCCGCATAGTCCCATCCCAGCGTGGTAATGATAAGCTCTGTGTTGGCGGTTACCTGCTTGTTCAAGAAAGGAATCGTGAGGATAAATATTACTGGTGCTGCCAAAGTTGTAAGTCTCTGAAGTGTCTTGGTCGTGCAACCACCGTTCTTGTAGGTGGTCATCATCAGCTTATAAATCACCGAGAGCAGTCATGCTCCCGATGCAACGGATGCACCAATTGCTTGTGCTATTGCATCTATGAAGCGTAGAGCATTAGACACCCATGACACCCCAGTCCAACTAATTCAGGCTATAACCACAAGTTTGCCTGAGGAAGTGAGGCAAAGCATGCCCTGTAAGCAGTCGCTGCAGCAGGTAGTAAAAAGGGCAAGACGACTCGACCTTCCAGCAGAGTCACGTACACTGGAGGAAATTAGAATCCACAAGTGGTGAAGACAAAATAATAATTTTCGCTACCAAGAGAAACATATGTCATCTCCACAAAGCACAGTACTGGCTGATGGACGGTACCTTCAGAACTGTGCCCAGTATGTTTCTGCAGCTCTACTCAGTCCATGCTCCTGTTGGCACTGCAGAAAACAGCCGTATTGTGCCACTAGTCTATGCATTAATGTCATCCAAATCACAGCAGTGTTACCAGAGGCTTTTTCAGGATTTACAAGACCTGTCTGATGAAGAAAGTTTACTACTTTCGCCAGAGTTTATAATGACAGACTTCGAGCAAGTGGCAGTCAATGCTTGCAAGTCGGAATTTCCAGACAGCATTAATAAAGGATCTTTATTTCACCTTGGCCAGATAGTGTGGCACAAAATTCAAAATTTAGGACTTGCCACACAGTATGGCACAGATCCTGAATTTGCACTTCAATTAAGGCATCTGGTGGCTCTTGCATTCTTACCCCCTGCTGACATTAAAATAGTTTTTACTGAGCTGAAAAAAATAATGCCAGACAACACTGCACAACTCACTGAATGGTTTGAGGAAAATTACATCCTGGGTTGTGTGCGAAGACAGATGCGAAATAAAACTTCCATCCATAGCCCACCTATTTTTCCTCCCCAATTCTGGTCGTGTATGATCAATTATCTAGTCAAATACCACGCCACATAAAACAAGGTAGAAGCATGGCACAGGCGGCTAGGAGCTCTTGTAGGTGCATCGCATGTAGGGTTTAATCGGTTTGTGTCCGAGCTACGAAAAGAGCAAATGACAACAGAGTCAATAATTGAAAAAGTAACAAGAGGATTGCCAAAATCTCCTCTGAAACGGAAATTTGCCTTTCGAGAGGAAAAGCTGAAGATTGTGGTGAGCAAGAGGGAACAGATGGCAAGCGTGGACTTCCTTCGGGGAATTGCTCACGACCTCGTCATTTGAAGGAAATATTTAAATATTGTTTTTAATCTTTTACTGGTTTTAAATAAAGAGAACAGAAGGATTTTTATTTTTTATTTTCTGACCAATACTGCTCAAATATCAGCTGTGGAAATGGATTTTAATTATGTGACCCAACGTACCCAATGCTGCTTCTTTTTGGTGAGTATGTTTTAAAAATGCAAGCTCCAGTTTTGTAATGCTTCAAGTTTTGTAAGCAAGCTCCATTCCACGCCCCCCCCCCCCAGGGTTGTAAACTGTAAACTGTCTTCCGGTCAAGTCAAGCTCACGTTTTGTAATACTGCTTCATTTTGCTTCATTGTCGGGAAATGGTATGTCGGGAGAATGACGCTACGGAAAATGTGTGTTTCGGGAATTTGGTGTCGGTACAACAATTTTCAGGAACTTGTATGTCGGGAAGTAGTACGGATCCTGAGCTGAACAGGTACATCTGCTAGATTTTTATAGAGGAAGGGGAGGGCAGGGGGCAAGAGTTGAGGACGAGAGGGGTGCAGGGGCAGTAATGAGTCCCTTTAGCATAGAGAAAGTCAGGGAGGAACTGGGCAGTGTGAGGGTGGACAAGGCCTTGGGACTGGATGTACTGCATCCGAGGGTGATGTGGGAGCTAAGAGAGGAGTTGGCTGCCCCACTGTCAAGGCTATTCAACCTATCCTTTGACACTGGAAAGGTGCCAGAGGACTGGAGGAGAGCTACAGGCATGCCAATACACAAGGGGGGAAGCAGGAAGGTGGAAGAGAACTATCGTCCGGTCAGCCTCACCACAGTGGTGCGTTGGTCATGGAGGCACTCATCAGAGAAAGGGTAACACAGTATCTGGAGGTGAATGGATTTCTGGATGACAACCAGCACAGGTTCTCAAGGGGGAAATCATGCCGGAACAATCTAACAGAATTCTTCAACGGGGTGACACAGATAATAGACTGGGGGGGTGGACGTGACCTACCTGGACTTCAGCAAAGCCTTCGATAACATACCCCACAGAAGGTTGGTCAACAAACTGGGAAGTATGGGGTTGGGGGGGGTAAGATAACAAGATGGTGAAAAGCTGGCTAGCAAATTGTACCCAGAGGGTGGTAGTGCATGGGGTGCACTCTAAGACAATGCAGATGACAAGTGGGGTGCCCCAGGGGTCAGTGTTCAGACCTCTCCTCTTCAGTAGCTATATATGTGACATAGCAGACAGACTGAAGGGATGGGTAGCACTCTTTGCAGATGACATGAAAATTTGCAATAGGGTTGACACTGAAGGAGGGATGGAAGACATGAGACAAGATCTGGGGGTGTTGGAGAAATGGGTGTAGACCTGGCAGCTAAAATTCAACATCAAGAAATGTGCTGTTATGCACGTGGGACACAGTGCATAACTTGTCCCTGAGCCACCTACTATCTACCACCCTAAATCTCACCCTCCCTCACCCACCTATTCCTTGTATACCCACAGCATCTCATTCCTTCGCTCCTAGTATTATCCCAGTTCCAGACCCCCCCACACTGGCTGCCCACTTCTCCCCACACATGTCTCCCCCTTGATACACCTGGGCCTTTTTAAACTGACTATGTATGTCTATTTGCTTGTAGCATCCACTTCAACTAATCTCTTCACTTGACTGTAATGCCTTTACCTTACAGGAATACTAAACCATGTACTGTATGTTGTTGTATCTGGTATACATTTTTACTGACTTGCTACCCTATTGTTATGTATACCCTTACCAACTGTCTTTTACCTGAACCCAAATGTATTTTTACTTATCCTGTCTATTGCAGGCCTACCTGTACTGTTGTACTCTTGCATCTACTGTCTATTTGTCTGTATATAAATGCATTGTTACTTGACTTGTGTAGTGCAGGTCCACCTTGTAAATGACCTTGCTCAATGGTGTTCGCCTGGATAAATAAAGAATTTGATTGATTGATTGATTGATTGATTGACACAGAAACCCGAGGACAGGATAAAAGGTGGGAGGGGAGGAAATCAGGACTTCAGAGCAGGAGAAGGATCTAGGTATAGTAGTCTCCAGTAACCTTAAGGTGGGAAAACAGTGCACTAGGGTGGCGGGCAAGGTGTAGGGGATGCTGGCAAGTATAGACAGGGAAATTACCAGCAGGAGGAGGGAAGTCCTGGTGCCCCTGTAACAAGCAATGGTGAGACTGCATCTAGAGTACTGAGTCCAGTTCTGGAGGACTCACTTGTGCAAGGGCATAGACCTGATTGAAAGGGTTCAGCGAAGAGTGACCAAGACAGTGCAAGAGATGAAGTGCAAACCATATGAACAGAGATGCAGTGAACTGGGGCTGTACACACTAGAGACCAGAAGGGAGAGAGGGGACGTGATAGAGACCTTCAAATATATTAAAGCGATAAACAAAGTAGGCCCAGGGTGCTTGTTCCAAATGAATAAGGACACTTCTACGAGGGGGCATGGCCTGAGGCTGCAGGGGGTACACTTCAGAGGAAATGTGAGAGGGAGATTCTTTACAGAGAGGGTGGTAAATACATGAAACAGGCTTCCATAGGAGGCTGTGGGGGGAGACAATGACTGGGTTCAAGAGGGCCTGAGATAGACATAAGGGGTTGCTTGGGGTGGAGTGGGTACTCAAGGAGGGGGGAGGAGGAGGATAGTGTAGTACTGGGGGGTAAGGGACAGACTGGATGGACCACGGGATCCTTTTCTGCCATCTAGTTCTATGATTCTATGATTTAATGAAGACAGCTCATGGCATCAGGGTGCAGAGCCACATAGCTTTAATTAGCTACCCACAGTAGGGTTGTTTTCATACTGGTGGTGAGTTTCTAGCATGCAGTTTTTAAAAGACACTGGTTATACAAGTTCTGTTGCAGATTTATCCTTCTGTTGCAGTAAATATAAATTGTTAAATCTGTCTCTGATTTTGCAGGAAATAACACAGAGTTGATTGTTTATATGTGCTTTAAACCTAGTTGTGCTATACAACAACAGTGGGGGATGCCTTTCTCTCTGAAGCCTGAGTGCACTAACTGACTGAATATCAGACCATGACACCATGGCACTAAATGAATATGCATTACACCAACAAGGACCAAGGCTGCATATGGCCCACATATCACTAGGACTCCAGTGGGCCATATACAGCCCGGGCATGCAAATGATCGCATTGGGCACACATGGCATTATGGGGCCATCTGCATGCCCATTATGGGCTTATTTGCTTGGGCACAGTGTACCACTATAACCGATGCAGGGTGGCAGTGGTAACACTGCCCTGGTAGTCTAGTGGTCCCCCACTCCACAACCACCCATGCTCTGTCTCTTATACATATTCCTGGTAGTCCGGTGGATCTCAACCCTCAACCAATTGCCAACCCCCCACCCATCCACCTGCTTAGGACCCCAGCCCCACATCCCCCCTCACCCTGATCACCCCTGGCCTGTTAGAAAGGTGCAGAGTGGCAACCAGCATAGCCCTACGCTAACTTCCTAGGCCAGCTGCCATCTCTCCACCCTTCTTACAGGTATGGGTTGAATGGGGTGAAGGGGTGGGGGGAGAGGCCCTAAAGAAGTGAGAGGGTGGGGGTTGGCAATTGGTTTGGGGGTGAGGGGGTTCACTAGACTACCAGGGATATGTATAGGAAAGGCAGCATAGGGCATGCATGATCGGGGGGTGGGAGGACCGCTAGACTACCAAAGATATGTATAGGAACAGACATTAGTGATCAGGGGTTGGAGGGACCACTAGACTACCAGGCATAAGTACATGGAACACAGCATGGATGATCAGGGGTGTGGTAATGCTTGGCAGAGGGTGAGTGGCTGCAATGCAGCCACTATGCCTTTGGGGAGTAAGGGTACGGCCTTAGCACCATGATAAAATGTGGGTTTTGTCAGTGGTAAACAGTGCTGTTCTGGTAACTGTTTAGAACTGCTGCAAACCTTTGAATATACTGCTGTGCCTGTACCGTATGTATGAGAAACCTTCTCATTAGCATAGGTGCAGCATTATGGTTAGTGTGCTTGCACTGAGAGATTTGGACCTCTGAATATGGCCCCATTCAGAACACTGGCATAAACCCAGGTTAGACTAACCACATTTCTGCTGGCACTATCCTTTAAATATGGGGTCCATAACAGTTTACTACTTTATGGACTTTTTGGCTCATAAATAAGTCCCAATGCAAGGGACTATGAAGCTGGATTTCATTTTTTTTTAAATCAGGGCCATTCTCCTTGCACATGGACTTATTCCTAATCAAACATAGACACAGTTGTATTTGTGCAACATAAAGCACATAACACCTCTCATATGATGGGGCCACTCTAACATATATCCTAATAAACAGTCATTTGTCTCTGTATAGAATTTCCTGAATCTTGATGCCACAAATGTATGTTATATTTGTCTTATATAAAATTAATACAATAAAGTTAACAAAATAGGCTGGTTTGATGGTATCTTTTTGTGGTCTTGCTCTTTTTTTTCTTATAGCAGATTTTCTCCCCAGTCACATTCATCATCCTGGGATGTACTCATTTCCCAGGGATATAATCTGTTCAGGTCTGCAACCTTCAATTCCTCCCAGGCCCCAGTAACCTCACTGCTTACCCCACAGGTTTCTCTCAATGGCAGGAGCTTGGGGAAGGAAAGCATCCTAACTTCTCTGAGGCAGTCCAATGTGGGGCTAGGATCCAAACCATCAGTCATTACTACCCAAGGGATTTTGGTGGCCCAGATCATAATTTAGTTGAACTTGTTTTTTCTGCCCTGTAGGACCCTTACACCTTTCCTGACATAAGCACATCCTTTCTGGTAGCTTCACAGAGACATAGCACATCATCTGTGGCTGAAGTAAGTTCACAGCTGCAATGGTTGCTGTAGCATTGCAGCTCACCATCGATCTTCTCAGGCTGATGGTCACATGGCAGTTGCCCCAGTCTGGCCTGCCTCCCAATGAAGGGACTCAAGTTCTCTCCTAAACCCGAGTCCCCTGCACAACAGCATGACACAGTGGGTATGTCCTTGGGGCAGCCCATGTAGTCTTGCTCTTGAATAACAGATGGCAATGCTGTAATTTGTTTTTCCTTCTCTTAAGTGGAGTTTTCTTTTTTTTTAGCAGCAGGGATTGCTGCTCCTTTGCGTTTCTGGCATGTCAGCCTGCCTGTAGCTCCTTAGGCTGGCCTCCAATCTATGGCCTGTAACTACTACAATTTACCATGCCAAGAGACTATCTTATGAGAAGATCTCAGTCACCATGGATCTGATGTTGTCATTTGTGTAGCGTCTGGAGTGACCAGCTACTATGCTGGGCTTTGGCATCATGCCAGGGAAGTAAGGTATACAGTGTTTCCTGTGAACTGTTGTACATTTCTTGCTCATCTGGGTCATTTTGTTGCACTCTTCTGGGATACAAATACAGAGCATGTGGGATAGGAAGCAGCACAGATCAATAGGTTTTTAACATATGCAAACAGAGTGGTTCATCGGGGTGGAGTAGATGAAGCTATGATAGATGTCTGTAGCTTTATCTTGGTTGGGGAACACTTTGTGGTTATTTGTGTGTTTATTTAGTGAGTGTAATGATCACAAGTTTATTTTCATATCTGTTTAGGGCAAAATGATCAGACTTTAGATGTCCTCTGCAAGCCATACAGAACTGAACATCCAGCCAGACATTTTGGAGGCACCCAGGAGCCATTTCAGAGAGAGGAAGCATCAGATACCGGAAGTATATCCAGGTCTAATTTTGAAATCAGAGGTGATGAAAGGCAGTGTCTTTGTTCTCCCACCAATAACTCTTGGCTAGAGCAATAAAAATATTGTTAGCCGTCTTCACCTGTGGGTCATGACTAAGACTGATTGATTGATAGATCAGTCTACTGTACTTCAATGCACTTTATATGTTTCTTCAGGCCAGCATGAAGCCCTTGGAAGCTTAAGATTGTATATTTCTTTTCATCTCCTTGCCTAACTTCAGAATAAAAATAACATGAAACACCACACAATTATTCAATGGGAACCTCTTTGAAGTTTATATGCACATTTCTTCTGCGTGCCCAATTACAGCATACACTGCAGGCCCAGGTTATAATTGTGTGTGCATTCACCTCATAGTTTTGTTTTTCTAATTCATTCAATTCATCTGCACAGTCAGACTGATGGGGTTGCACAAGCTTATTTTGTTTCTTCTTTTTTTAACAGGCATCTCAGAAGTTCTTGGTGTTTCCACAGCTTCCCCTATTAAGCTGGGTTTTTCAGGTTCAGAGAAAATTAAGTTTTCAAGTGGTTAGTCTGACAAAAGGATAACTGATGCTAAATTGGCATTTAGTGCACATGCTGAAATCCAACATTTTAGACACTGGTGTAGCAGGTCCAAAGGAACACAGTTTTCCTTCTGCAATTTGACACCTCAGTCATAGTGACTGAAAATATATATCACACTAGAGGTGACATGACATGGCATTTTGGAGGCTCTCAGTCAACATGGTGTTATGCAGTAATGGATTGATTGCCTATGCGCCACGTATCTACAGTGTGTATGCCACCCTAAGCCAGAATGCCATGAACCAGTAGTCCAGTGATGCACCAGTGGTATTCATGGAAGGGGCATGCACCCCTTGCACACTCGATTCTCAAGCTGATACTGCAGCTATGCACTGTGGGTGGTTGGGGGATGTGTCTTGGGGTGTGTCTGCACTATGTGCCCTTCACTAGGGTGCTGAATGCCAGGTAAGATGGTGAAGGATACAGCAGCAGGGAACCTGTCATATCATTTGTGTGCCACCCAGTGACACACACCGGCTGCAGTGGGACAGGGAATCCCACATCGTGTTGCCCCAGCCCACCAGGCTGACAGGGAGGGCTGGGGGCAGCCATTCCAACACTTGCCTATATTTTGAAAATTGTCCAGTCCTATGTCTTCCCAGAATTCCCTGGTCACCCAGAGCAGGAGATCCACTTCAGGACCCAGGACAGGCATCTGACCCCTCCCCCCGCATAGCTATGCACTGGAGTTGTGGACAAGTGCCTTATAGAGACGAGCAGCTGTGCATTCTGCACACCCTGTTCCTGTCTCCAGGTGTGGTGCTACATGGGCTGGGTATGCATGAATCATGCATACCCGTTCTCCAATAGTACATAGCTCCCATTATGCATTGGGGTGTATTTGGTGCTTTTAGCAGGTCCTATATTCAAATAAACTAACAGTTTTTCAATGTGAGTAGGTATTTAAATCATTTTGTTGTGGCTTCTGAGCATGTTTTTTTCTGCTTTTTTTGTTCCCATATTATGTAAGCTATTCTGTACCACTAACATTAGGAAAGTATAAGACAGAAAAAAAACAAAGTCACATGAGGTCCCCATCAGTTTTTATATTTGATCTCATTTGGCCTCAGTGGTTTGCTGGAGGAATATCCAGGATGGTGGACTTATTTCATCCCAAGACAGGCCACTTTAGAGAATTAGAAGATCTTAAGGTGCAAGCCTCCCTGCCACACTCTCACAAGTGGGAAATACATACAAATTTGACATATAATCTCCTGCTATATGGGTTCTCAGCTCTGACTCCCCCTTCCAGGGGTTTTGGAAGATATTATCGATCAGGCTGGTGGTGGGGCTTCTTCATTAGGACCCCCTAAATTAGGCCATATTTATCAAGGGCTCTTGAAGGTGTATTCCCCCTATACTCATAATTTAAAGGCATATTGGGAAAGGCAACTTGGTTACTCCATATGACTGGGGGGGGTGAGATACTAACAACAACAAAAATGGAAAGGGACCTGGGTGTAGTCATATCAGATGACTTAAAGGTGGGCGAGCAATGTGAGAGGGCAGTAAGGAGGGCTGGGGGGATACTGGGATGCATAAGGAGAGGCATCACCTATAGAAAACAGGAAGTTGTTATCCCTCTGTACAGACAGCTGGTGAGACCCCATCTGGAGTACTGCATGCAGTTCTGGAGACCCAATCTCCGCAAGGACATAGACAGGATGGAAGCTGTCCAGAGGAGGGCAACTAAAATGGTGCAGGGTCTGCACCGGAAGACATATAAAGAGAGAATAAAGGAGCTTAATATATATAGCCTTGAGGAAAGGAGGGAGAGGGGGAACATGATAGAAACTTTCAAGTACATCAAGGGAATCAACTAAGTCCAAGAGGGTAGCATCTTTCAAAAAGAGAGGTGTGCAAGAACAAGGGGGCACAATTTAAAGATAGAGGTGGGGCGGCTCAGAGGTAATGTAAGGAAGTATTTTTTCACAGAGAGGGTTATGGATGCATGGAACAGCCTTCTGGAGGAGGTTGTGGAGTCAAAAACAGTGGTTGAATTCAAGCATGCATGGGACAGTCATAAGGCAATTCTAGGGGTTGGGGGTAGAAAGACGTAGGCTGCTGGTTAACTAGGATCTGCTGCTTATCCATTAGGTAGGGAAATGGGCAGACTCGGTGGGCCAAGCTGTCCTTATCTGCCATCAAATTCTATGTGTCTATGTTTCTATGTTTCATGACAGATGAGGATTGAGCTTGTCCTTGGACTAATGTCTATGAGGATTGTTGAGACCTGAAAGGGAGATTGATGCAATGGAGAACCTTACATCTGTGGTATAGGATCCCTGATCAATTGTACAAAATGCATATGGCACCTCACACAGAGTGCTGGGGATGCCATCAGCAACCTGGCAATTTATTGCCTATTCTATGGGCATGTTCTAAGTTGAGTAACTTGTGGGCTTTAGTTTGTGGAAAGATCTCAGTGATACTTAAATATCAGGTCCTCTTAGATGCCTCCCTTTTGCTCCTAGGCAATAACAACAAACTTTTGATGCAGCACAATCCTTTCTCCTTGTGGTTTATGGCTGCAATAACGGAAGCCAAATGGCTCATCCTTAGAAATTGGCACTCAGATGTGATTCCCACCCTAACAGAGTGGGAGGATAGCCTTCATAAGCTGGCTAGTCTGCAACACCTTTCGTATAGAGTGGTAGGGAGAGCAGCATTATTTGAGCAAGTTTGAGAACCCTATTTGAAATGTAGTCCTTCCCATCTGTTAATAATTAGTAGTATGGGACAAGACCCTCTTCCTTCTTTAGTTTGCCTACTACCCTCACTTATATTGTGGGTATGGTCTATGGATTCAGAACAGTGTCTTGCTCTCACCCTTTGGTTGGCCCAGTGTTGTTTTACTAGCTTGGTGTGTTTTGCTCTGTCTTGTCATTAGTTCCTATAGAATGTAGTGATGTGTCCTTTATGATTTTACTGTTACTTCATTATATTTGGACTTCTTTAATGTAGTCATTTACAAGGCCGTGGACTGTGTATAAACTAATGATCCAGAAAGATGTTCTGCTTTTTTTTTTATATCCAATTAATGGGAGACTTGATGCAGTTCTTTTTCCATTCTTATTACTGGAGTATATAACTGATATTATGATAGACTTTGGGGTCCACTCTATGGTTAGATATATTTCTGATTCTGTTGGACATCTGCACTTTAATTCAAGGGGTGTAGCCAGGCATTTCAGATTTCTACACCAACCTGCTACACTGCTACCCTCTCCCCCTCTGTTGTTCATGCCTGCCCCCCCCCCCACAACTCGCGTTCAAGGTTCCTGACTCCACTCAGATGATTCCCAAACTAGACCTGCTGTCTGTCTACGCTGCTAGTGTAGTGCTCTGTGCCCACTTATAAATGCCACTGACTGTACCATGAGTCCAAGACCTTGGCAGAAATTTCTTCTCTCCCTCTGCAGGTAGGCAGATTCACTTCACTTGCCACTCCACATGAAGTCTTCATTCGTTTAGCTGGCTCTGAGTCTGTTCTTCCATCTGCTGCTCTTCAGTTCTTCTACTGCTTCTGTCACTCCCAGTACAACTGAACTAACAGTATGGCTTCTAAATTTGCTGGGGGCATTTAAACTCGCTGCCCCAGACTTGCCACACCCCCTACGAGATGCCACAGCCAATCACTATGCAGGCAAATCATGTAGAACCTATTTGAGACCTTCAGTTTCAGAGTCCGCAGTCCACTCTGCCACCCCCTCAAATCAAAGCTGAAAGAGAAAAGAGAAAGCCTGTGAAGCCAAGCAAAGGAATTTAAATGTGATGGACTAGAGAGGGCAGAGCAATGCTGCCCAGCTTGTTTGCTACCCCCTGCTACTAAACTTGGTACGCTGTGGCTTACTTGTAGTATCAGTAGCTACACCCTTGCTTTAATTGTTTATAAAATATTTAATTATGTTGAGTGCATTTCTTCTTATGTCCCCCTGGTTCTCTTTCTTTTCAGTCTTATAATGTTCTGGTAGGGGACGATTTTTGTGTTTGTTATTTTGTATCTGTACAGTCTCTGGCTGGATGGTTGCAATGATGCTTTGTATTGTACACATCTATCTTTGTTAGAACACATTAATAAAGTTTGAATTGAAAAAAATATATTTATTTGATCTCTATGACTTCAACATCATGATAGAGCATTTTTTTACATGAAACACACATTGAGCATGTCCAAGTTGTTGGCAAGTCACATAGCCTGTAGCAGCCAATCAGTAACACTGGAGATCGGAATTCCTCGCACTAAGCACATCTAAAGGCTATTTTGATCTCGCTCTCTCTCTCTCTCACAGGGGAATAATGTAGCTACTGCAAGGAGTTCTTTCATTGTAAAAATGAGTAACTTTTTAAAACTGTTTAATCACAAAACTTTAGAAATCATCATACAATTATGCATTACAGGGTTTTAAATAATTGATTAGTAGTTTTTTACTTGGGACGATGCTAACTGTACAGAAAGCATTGATATAGGTTTTCTAGAAGTGCTATGTTTGTTAAACACAGTGAGGCAAGTGCTATGCATTTTCACAATGTTTTAGAACTTTAATGAGCAAACACTAATCAATTTTTAGCGTTAAATAAAACCCTGCGTTATTATACCATTCACAAATGAACTACATTGAACTCTAGTTTCAAGCAGGCAGGTTAGTAAAATTGTGCTGCTGAGGAGTAAGGAGAGAGAGAGAGCACAGTGTGAGCCTGCATTGCCAGCTACAGTCCCTGCAGCTGGAGCAGACAATGAATTTAACAGACTGGGAAAGGCACAGGAGAGGTTTATGAAAGATTCATTTAACAAATATGTTTTACTGTGTGCTGGTGGTGTAGAGGGCAAATAAATCCATATTTCTTATTTTCTTATTGCAACCTGCAGCAGAAGCAGAGCAGACTGAATTTAATAGACTGGCAATGTTGCAGGGGGGAGTTTGTTGAATTTATTTGACAAATAATTTGACTGCTATGTGTGTAGCATTCTGAACCCCATCTTTATTTTTTATTTAATTTTTCACCCACATTTTAAAATTAAATGAATTAGGCTTCTGCAGGCTCTCAGTAAGGGTAAGGAATAAGGCATCAGTGCAGAATGCAATGGGGATGTATGTGCAAGTATCTGCCATCATGTGGTGTAGAAAAAATAGGGAAAGGATATGGAGAAGAAAGAAATGCAAAGGGAGCAGGGAAAGGTTCCATCATGCCAGTTCCACCAAGTACCAGTTTTATGGGCTGTGATACTCGAAAAGGAGTAGGAACAGGGATTGGAAGTCAAACTGGTGGGGAAGGGGCTACACCTGAGATAAGAACTAGGACTGGGTCTCTGATAATCTATCTTAAAATAGCATGGTTCATTAGTCCCCAGAAATCAACTGGTTCCACACCTTATGTAAGCAGCAGATCTCCCAGCCATTCCCAGCCATCCAGTGCATCTAGTGATGAAAACATCCCGAGTAGATCAGAAGCACAAATGCGCCCCACTGTTCTCCCTCACATAAAGTACTTTAGGTACCCAACCTGTGGACATAATATACCCATTCCAATCTGTAAAGGTAAGATCTCACCCTGTTCATCTTGTATGAACAACATGATACTAACTACCGGGTCTGTGGTGCCAGCACAATAGCCACATCTGTGCTGTGGGCATGGGTGACTGCCTGTTGCACTGAGGCACTGTATGAATCCCCCCACTCTGCACTCAAGCCCCCATTAACAGAAATCAGCAGCAGTAGCATCAATAAGCCCACTTGTGCTGATTGGTTGTTGTAGGAGGCAGATGACAGTGAATCTGGGTCTATTTCTGATAGTACTGTTATTTTGTCAACTGAGGAAAAAGTGGAATGGTTTGGGATATGGTATGGTATAACATCTCCACATATTTATAAAAGCAAGCCTATAGCACCACCAAAGCAATTTATAGGGGGACAAGAATATCATTAAAGTGGATATGGAACTGGAGCTGTTGGAGCAGGGAGGCATGAGAGTGAGGTTGTACAGGAGAGGGAACAGAGGCACAAAAGGAGGAGATTGCAAAAGGGCAGGGAAAATCTGAAGAACCGTGCAAGACCAAAATGGGAACATGGGGATGGGGAAGAAGGAGTTGAGATGAAGGTAAGCAGGTGAGTGAATCAGGAGAGGAAGAATCACATGCAGGGGAGGATTAGGACAAAGCAGATGAGGTTGAACGTATGCTGCAAGTTACAACAACAAGTTCTGGTGATGACAATGATGTAGAGGGGTGTAGACCATTACGGGAGTAGAAGGACAAATTTTAAAAAATAATGCAAAAGAGAAAAGTAATGAAGCAAGTTGGTTAGGCATTGAAATCTAAAGAATAGCGCCCACCCCAGCCCACAGATTGTCAGCCTCACTGTAACCCTAGTGGCACTACTGCTAGTGCTGCCTGCCATGGCAAACAGACCATCCACATTATTTCACTAAGGCAGTAAATATAAAATGATCACACAGTCACTGCCCTATTGCTCTAAAAGAAGCCCAGCAGTCTGGTCCTGTAGCTCAAAAACAAAGAGATTGTCTACAGTATGGGAGTATTTTAGTGATGTCCCCTCAAACAGAATGAGAGACTGTTGCAGTCTGTGTGACAGAAAGATCAGCTAGGGTCAGTTTACTTGGATATTGGAACAAGTGTTCTGGCTGATCATGTAAAGAGTGAACATGGCATCCTACTAACAGTCACATCAATTCCCAATCTCCACTCAGGTCACGATGGACAGCAGCAGCAGGAACAGTCAGTAATCGGTGGTGGGATAAAACAATTTGCTCAGCTCATGCAGGCACCATGGCAACAGCAGCCATAGCAGCCAAATGATGCAGGTACTGGCACTGCTTTAAAAGCACCACTACAAGCACCACCAACCAGGCTCAGATGTGTATGGACAACCAGCATTAGTCCAGAATTTCTGGCAAAATACAAACCACAGTACAGTTCACTGCTCAAGTCATTATATGCCTGCACAAAACTGCCGTCAACTCACCAAGCTGTGTCTAAATCACACAACTAATTCCACAAATGATGGCCTTTGATCTTTAGCTATTCTCTGATGTGAAGTGTACTGGCTTTTAAAGAATGTTGCATGAACTGAAGGCCAGACACAACATTCCATTGCACTTCATGTTTTCAAAGCAGGGTCTCCCTATTTTTCACGACTCCGTTTGCACGCAGATGGTGACACTTCTGAGAGTAGTAAAGGGTGTTACCGCAGCAGCCAAAGGCATGGTCAGATATTTCCTGAAATTTCTGTGATATCTCAAGAGAAACTACCTACCTGCCTGCCTGCCTGCAGTACCAATAAGAGGCAAAAAGAGAAATATTGCAAAATATCTGAAAATACCTGACTGAGTCTTTGGCTGCATCTGTATGTAACGTTCACTAGTGATATCTGGGGCCATAGTGCAAACCAAAACATTCTAAGTCTCACTGACCTTTGTGTAGTATCCACAGCATACAGCAGTACCACCATTCCCACCCTGCCTCTACCACCACTAGCACCTGCTGGAGTTATATTGAAGATGGCAGGCTTACAGATGCACAGCAGTAGAGGACCTGCTTTACTTAATATATTTGTCATGGAGTGGAAAGCACAGTAGAGAAACCTTTTTGTGATTCATTCAACCACTGCTGGACATCTGGTTATCTGGAAGGTTGAGAAGGGAGAAAGTGTTATTAGGCAAAGGGATATAAATTAGATTAATGTATGCTTGATGGTAAGGGTGAGTAGGTATGTACTGTATTAGAATTAGTGTGACTGTGGATGTGATTATTTTGGATTAGGGTAATGTGAGATCTATACTATGGTGTGGACCTTCCTTTTGGTGGGATTGTTTTGTTGTTTATTTCTTTTATTGGTGTGAGTTACATGGGTGGTGGGTGTGTGACCAGTTGGATAATGTGTGTGGATCTGAACTCAGGCTTAGTTACTCCCTATCCTAGTTGCTGGACCTCCACCTCTTTGATGACCCCTTCTAGCAGCAACTGCATCCAGGTGCTGCAGGGAGATGGGCATCATAAGAAAGCAGGATGGTAGGTGGAGTGGGGTTCTAACAGGGGCACTATCAGGGTGGTGAGGACCAGAAGACATCCTGGGGTGAAATGGGACCAAGGGAGAGGGCAGACATGGCTGGTTCCCATAACTGGGGTTTCCACTGGACCGAGAGGGTAGGTAGCCTATAGGTCAGAAGTCTCCACTTGTTCCCTTAAGGCATTTTTGAGCATGCAAGATAAATCTGGAACAAGCCTGCAGTTATGGCAGACCTGATTTCTTCAGTTGATTGGCTGCATCATGGAGACCTAGTTGGGTGAAGAGAAGGGACCAATTTTAGAGGCTTCGGTCCCAACTGGATTCTCTGTTTTTCACTGTCTATGGAGGGACCATGGGGGGGTATCCCTCTGTTTTAGATCTGATTTATACTTTGCTGTGCACCCAGTGAGAGTTACTTTGTAGTTTGAATGCATGACCATGCATGGGGGTCCATGTGCACAATGAAGGATCCTTCTCATATACCAGCCTCCGAGGCTCAAGAAGAATTTCCTGCAGGAAATCACAGACTTTGCCACTGAAAGGGTATTGGAGTTGACAATTTGGACAAGATTTTCCCAAGACAATGGAATCACTAAGCTTCACACAAGTGGTTACTACTGTGACCCATCAACATGGTCATGCCTTGAACCTGGTATTCTCACTGGGGCTTGAGATTAACAACCCTGAGATTAATTCAGTCTGCTGGTTGTATCACTGCACAATGAAGTTCTTATTCAGGCCCTCCCCTTGTTGTCCACCCCCAGCGGAGATCATCCATTTCTGCCCCTTAAGGGGGTTGTCCCAGGCAGGACTCCTAGTGTCAGTGGATCTCGTGGGTGTGACTGCTGCTTGTGTGAGAGGATCAGAGAGGTGATGGTAGATTATAACAGGACTGTTGCCTCGACCCTTAATTTTGTCACATCAGTTTGCTTATGACTTAGGTCTCCTCACTTAGGATCCCCATAGTTCAACAGGGAGCCTAGTGACATGAAGGCTATGGGTCAGAGATGTATTTATTATTTATTTATTTAGTTAGTTTCTGTTAACCGGGTAAGTGCATTAGACAAATTCTGTCAATTTCTAGGCATGACCCAGGGAAGGGGGATACAGAGGAATGTCAACTGACCTTGAACCAGATTAAGCTGTTGGTAGTATTTTTAGTGAATGAGGAAAATTTGGCCAGGGCACCAGGGAAATTCCCCTACTCTCTTGCAGGGAAATCTTTGGCCTGTGAGATGGCCACTTCTGCTGTATCACTGACCAGGATGGATGTGGAGGAGTTAGTGGAGTTGGTCTCCTCCGCTGCCTTACAGCCTTCAGAGACCGACAACTTTTTTGATGCTCCAGTTTCGCTAGAGGAGGCGCTGAAAACCCAGAGCTTGATTGATATGGATATTGCGACCAGACAAGGATATGAGGAGATTTTAATACCACTGGAGAACTCCAAGGCCTCAGATTCAACCTCTGTAGTCTGTGAGGATCAGATCCCAGACACATCCGATGATCTGGAAGCCCAGCTTTTGCAGGAGGAGCAAAGATTTATGCTCTGACAAAAGGAACTGAGAATCACTATAGCTAAATGCAGAACAGAGAAGTAGCAGTCAACTGAGGCTGAAATGACGCTCACTGGCAACCAGTCATCAGAACAACTGCGAGCCTCGACCCCCACTGGAGAGATTGTTGCTTCAGCTCTACTTACAGATTCACAACCAGAGCCCCTGTCTATGGAACAGGATGACATTCCAGACCCACTGACCACGGCAGGTATTTGTGCACCTTCTTTATTCTGTTTTAAGGGCAATTTGGCACCACAGAGTGTAGGGACTGTGTTGGGAATGGCAAGTGTAAGGGCATAAGCTCCTAGCCTAAATCGCAGCCCTAGCATGCAAGACCATCCAGTGATTGACTGGTCAGTGGGATCTGCTCTACGAAGGTCAGGATGGGAAACTAACTCAAGGGGCATTGGGTGTCAGGCAGTTCTCCAGTTTGGATGCCCAATTCTCAGGCCGAGCATCCCCAGTTGCTTATCCCAAGTACTGTCACTAATGGTAAGGACAAGGCCTCAAGAGGTGCACAGTCCCCAATGCACATCCCCGAAGTCTTGCATTTGACCCAAAATCCCAAATTTCCCTTCTTACACCTGGCCCTGTGAGGGCTCCAGATGACAGTGTCCCTACTGATACAGGACAGACGCCTAATATAGGCCACTCAGGGATACCTGAACCTGATGCTCCCCTGCAAGCTCCCTTCAATGATGCAGAAGGATGACAACAGACAGGGAAGGGGAGAGGAGATCATATGCTTCTTTTTCGAGAATCTACGTTCCCTGCTAAGTGGTATAATGCCATTTGTTTGATCTATAAAGGGTGACTAGATGAATTTCCCAACCATTTATTTGTGGCCAAAACCCTACTGAAAAGCTCTATGAAGTATACAGTGGCAGAAATCTAGGCACTGATACATGTGTCAGGGGAGCAGACCTTTGATGTGAGTATTAAGTTTAATAGTGGCCTACAAACGTTTTGGGAACTGTTTCATACTTTGAAAACTATGCCACCATGGTCAGCATTTAAAGCCATACCATTTACTAAACCTGCTACTAGAACAATAACTGTCCTATTTAGGAACAAGGGAGTCAGTGTGACAGACTTCCTATATTGGCTCCAACAAAGATGTACTGTGTTGGGTAATCCCGAGGCAATTTTTGATGATGAACAAATCTGGACAGGGGGATGCAGAGTATGGATCATTTTGAATACCCCTGAGACCGTTCTATAGCATTTGCCAAACAGTTTTTTTATAGGCCATGATAGGGGGTTTGTTTTATCAAGGCCAGCACAAGGCATGCTATAGGTGTGGGGAAACGGGGCACATTAGTAGTTTATGTAATATGCTAAAATGTAACCTTTGTGGAGAATTGGGACATACTAGTGCTCATTGCCAGAATGAACAACTGTGTAATGTCTGTGACATGAAAGGGCACTCATACCATTCTTGTCCCTGGGCAGCTCATAACCAGCCTAATGAAGTGGATAATGTGGAACAGATGCTGTTAACTGCAATGGCACAAAAAGAGAGAGGTACAACTTTTCTACTCTGGTGCCCCCCTCCCCCACTGAGATTATGCAGGGCAAGCACACTGTAGTTCTCTCCAAGGACCTTGCCTGGGCCAGACCACGTGGAGGTTGTTCCCTCTTGTTCTTCACCTAACTCCCCCCCCCAGATACCCAGGTATATCAAGACAAAGACCAGGTCACAGTGGAGCAACAGGAGAATGATGGTTTGCAGGTTGAAATGCCCCCCCAGCCACTACCTGAAGCAGAAAAAAACAAAGAAAGCAGTCTGATGTTGCCAAAATAGGTCGCAGCCTAAATCAAAGATCCTGAGAACTACTGGAATCTCAGTGACCAATAGGTTTGAGCCATTAACGGACATTCTGGGGCATCAGGGAATTAGTCGGATGATTCCTCCATCAGATCATCCTTGCCAGATGGAGGATCGGATAGTAAGGACCCTCTCTCCATAGAGAAAGCCGGCCCGAATGATCTACGACCCTCTACTGAGGACACTGTCAAGCCAAAGCCAGTTAGATAAACTAGAGGTCCTCTAGAAACCCCCCATGAATAAGAACCTTCTATTTTTTTCATGTTGGCATCCACTGTGGCATTCTATTCCTTGAATGTGAACAGTATTAAGATTCACAGTAAGAAAAATGCTGTTTTCCTTTCTAAGATCCATGTTCCCAGGAATTTTTCTCCTACAAGACACCAGACTGCATACATTACAGGACTTAAGGGAAGCAACTACACTGTGGCATAGTGGGCCTTCCTACTGGTCCATTAGTCCTGACCCTTGCTCTGGGCTGGCAATCCTACTTTCTGGAGTTAGTTCCCACTTCACTAAGGTCCTAGATTTATCTCCAGGTAGAGCATTGCTGGCTGAACTCAAAATCAACAATGTCTTGTTTTGAATTGTGAATATATATGCTGCACAGACAAAGGTGGCTCAAAGTGAACTATTTTAGCTTATTCAGCCATATTTGCACTCTTCCCAAACAGTGGTTTTGGGTGATGATTTTAGTTGTAGTATTGCTTTAATGGATAGAGGAAAGAATACTAAAATGAATAAGTTTTTTTGTGACATGGCCTGTTTGAAAAAGATAATTCAAGCTGCTTCTATAAGAAACACACATAGTATGCCACCAAGGAAAGCAGAGCTCATATTCCACAAAGGTCCTTTAGCCACACTGATTGATTATTTTTTTACCTCTCCATCCTTACATGTACATACAGCAGATGTTTTAGTTTCTGAATTTTCAGACGATAACATGTTACGAATCATCACAGGTAACACAGGTCTCACTTTCCGATGGCCCAGGCACCTGGAAGATTAATTCCTCTTTGTTGGAATCCCCTGAGGTTTGACAAGAAATGTATTATTTCTTAGAAGCCAGGAAATCCATCTATGAAATGTATGACAACCGCCCCCCCCTTGTGGTGGGAAGACACAATAGCAGATGTATCAACATTGTTGAAATTCTGCAATACAAATAAAAGACTTACAGAATATCATTATCATTTGCAGTATAGGATGCAATTACAGAGGTTAATGTCTCTATCATATAATATAGGCCAGAATTTTACTAAACAAATTTCTAACCTTAAAAAAGCCATGGTAGACTTCCACCAGTCCCAAGCCCAGAGCATAATGAACCAACAGAGATTCACTACACAGAGAAAGAAAGAGCATATTTGCCCTTATGACACTTGCACTAACAATGTGAAACAGAAAAGTATGATGTGGTTGTGGGATAAAAACCAAGCCATTTGTGAAGATCTGCCGGGTGTTAATCGGATTGTATATCGTCATACACAATGCTTGTTTGCAGCAGAGCATGCAGGAGCCCAGGAGTATGAGACCCTGTTGAGGGACTTGGATAATCCCGTCTGCTCTGCCATGCATGCTGACTTATTGATTCAAAGAAATCAACCTGCAGAAGTCACCCAAGTTTTGAGCACTTTGGTGAGTAACAAAACCCCAGGAAGTGATGGCCTGACCAATGAGTTATATAAATACAGTATATAGGGTATAAATTGCCGGAAGAATTAGCTCAGGTTTTTACTCATGTCCTTAGAGATCATAACCCATCATTAAGAATAATCATGGGGCAGAAAATATACATTTTTAAAAAGGGCGCTAGAAAAGATATTCAGAATTGGAGGCCCATCTCCTTATTGAATAATGATTTCTAGATCCTGGCAAAAAAATTAAACTCCAGGCTATTAAAAACTGCAGATTATACCATTTCTCCAGCCCAAACTTGTTCGGTACCTGGTAGGAAAATTTCAGAACATGCTGTTCTCCTTAGAGAACTATTTGAGCAGGGCCAGAGGGCCAATACGACGGGGATGGTGTTATCACTGGACCAGACCAAAGCATTTGACTTGATTTGTCATGATTTTCTTTGGGCAGTATTAAAGCAATATGGGATACCAGTCACTTTTATATCTTGGATACAGTGCTTATATAAAATAGCACACGTTATTCCTATGGTAAAAGGCTGGAAGGGACCAATGTATACCGCAGTGAAGGGCATCAGACAAGGGTGTCCCATGAGCCCCCTCCTTTTTGCCTTCTGCATAGACCTTCTTCTCTGGATTTTAAATAAATCTCCTGTACTTCAACATATTCAGCTTAAGGATACTACTCTTAGATTTGCCGCAATTGTGTATGCGGATGATTTATGCATCCTAGTACAAAATTCAGGGTCTGCGGTGGCAGCAATTCAGGTGTGTGATAATTACAGTAATTATGCTGGATATTTTTTCAAATGTTGCAAAATGTGTAGCGAAACAATTGCGAGCACCTGACTGTAGTGTATCTCACATTCATGACATAACTGCGACAAAGAACCTCTGTGCGCAAACACTGAGGCAAGGGTTACCCCAAGGGGCATTTGGCTGGGAAGCCAAGTTTCAAGAAAATACAACATCACACATGCCCCCACAATGCAAAGCATCATGGGCTGCATATGCAAATCACCACAGAATGTTATGCTGGTCCAACTTTAAGCAGAATTGCATGGTGCCGAAAGGCCTCTCACACAGTTTGCAAAGGGTGCTAACAGAAGACATAGACACGTGTTTCATCCTACCAGGACTCATCAGTATGCCTCGTCTGTTTGACACCCCAGTGGAATGGACCAGCTACCCTTAAGGCAGTGTACCTTGGATATATTGTGGTGAACCCATTACCCCCAAGGGGCATTTGGGGTGTCAAACAGACGAGGCATACTGATGCAAATGCCCCTTGGGGTAACCCTTGCCTCAGTGTTTGCGCACAGAGGTTCTTTGTCTTTTAAATGTTTTTTTATTTTAATGGGTTCACCACAACATATCCAAGGTACACTGCCTTAAGGGTAGCTGGTCCATTCCCCTGGGGTGTCAAACAGACGAGGCATACTGATGAGTCCTGGTAGGACGAAACACGTGTCTATGTCTTCTGTTAGCATCCTTTGCAAAGTGTGTGAGAGGACTTCCGGCACCATGCAATTCTGCTTAAAGTTGGACCAGCATAACATTCTGTGGGGATTTGCATATGCAGCCCATGATGCTTTGCATTGTGGGAGCATGTGTGATGTTATAACTGCGACAGCAGACCCAGTCAAAATCCTAGGTATTACCTATGGTTCTGGCAGTGATGATACAATTAATTGGGAGCCCAAACTGGCACCAGGACAGCAGCTTGTTACTGGCTGGAACAAATGGAAACATAGGGAACAGCGGGTGTATTTAGTAAAAACTTTTCTGGTTCCACTTTTTCTTTACATAAGCCATATTTTTCCACTGTCCAAACAATTAGAAACTACATTGTTAAGTATCTTTTTCCAGGATATACGGGCCGTAGGCTGAACCCCATAAAACATAATTTGACCTACCTATATGTGAAGCAGGGAGGGCTTGGGATGATCAATACTATCACCTTTTATTTTAGCATTTTTTTATATTCCAATCTGAGGCCCCTTGTGGTTTACGCTGGTCCAGAGTGGCCACCTTTTCTACTCTCTACTTGTTCACCGTGGTTGTCCCAATGGGAAAATGGGAGGTTAAGAGTGTTGGAGAAATCCACCAACATCCCAGACTATATTAGAGAAGTTTTAATTAAACTTAAACATTGGCATATTACTAGTGCAATGGTGATTACAAAACCCAGAAAAGAAGTGTATAAACGGGTACAAGAGAATTTATTTATTCATTTATTTGAAATATTGGATTTTACAACTTTTGAGCAAAAGGCTAATTTACAAAGGTACCTTGTCACATGGAGGACAGAAAACAGTGAGAGTACCGGATGCAGGAAATGCCGTCATGTAGTGATTACAGACATTGTTTACATACTTATTTACAATTTTTTGATACAGACATTTACATAATTAAGCACGAGACACATTGTTACCATAAGAAAGCCTCAGTTACTGTATTATCCATATTACTCATGAGAAGGTGGAACCCTAGTATATAGGGTTTCGTAGATATTGAGGGGCTGGAGAGGTTGTGGGTGGAGGGCAGTCTAGTTGGACATTGTCACATTATACTTTGTTGTGAGTGGTGGCAGTCCAATTGGACATTGCCAGGAGTTTGGGCCACAGACGGCATGATAGAGCTGACTAGTTGGAATTATAGGAGCAGGTATTGAGGAGGTGGCCCAGGAGAGCAATTTTGAAAGGGGCAATCTTGGGTGTGCTGGTGACCGTGGTTGGGAGTGCATTAAACCAGGCAGGGGCCCTGTAGCAGAAGGATCTCTTGGCAAGGGAGGTTTTTACCCTTGGTATTGCCAGGATAGCTTTGTCCGAATTGCAGGTGGTGATGGGGGGAAAAGTTGGAGGGAGGTGGAGACCCTGAGGGGGAGAAACGGAGTAGAATTTTCTTGGTCAGTAGGCAGGTCTGGTAGTGGAGTCTTTCCTTGAAATTGAGGAGATTGGCAATGGAATAGAGTGAACAGGTGTGGGTGAGCCTAGGGGCAAAAGTTAGGACCCTGTAGGTCTTTTTGAGGGAGTATTGAATTTTATGGAGGGCAGTATTGTCAGCAGCACCATACACAGGGAGCCATAGTCCACTAGGGACAGTATGGAGGAAATGATGGCAAGCCTAAGGGCATCAGGAGGGAGGCAGTCCTTGTGCCAGTAAAGGAATCTTATCCACATGTTTGCGACGGACGCAAGGTTGTTTATATGAGAATGGAAGGTAAGGGCAGAGTCAAGGGTAAGCCTTAGATATTTGTAGGTGGATACCTGTTCAAGTGGGTGCTGAGTGCTGGGAAGGATGAGGAGAGGAACACTCTTTGCTTTGTTTTGGTGATGGGAGAAAATCATCGATTTTTCTTTTTTAGGTTTATGACAAGCCTACAGTCCTTGAACCATGTTTCAGCCTGATTGAAGGCGTGTTGGAGGGAGTCCTGGAGAGGATTAGGTTTATGGTGGGAGGTGTAGAGCACTGTATCATCCACATACAGCAGAATTTTTTCAGAGCAGGCCTTGGGAAGGGTGTTTAGGTAGAGACTGAGGAGTAGTGGGCACAGGATGGAGCCCTGGGTCAACACAGAGTGGACAGCTAGGGTGTCAGACAGAGTCCAGTTTATTTTGATGCATTGGGACAGGGTGGAGAGGTAACTGGCACACCATGCCAGAGAGCTAGTGGAGAAACCAATTTGGTAGAGGGAGTCAAGTAGGAGTGGATGGCAGACAGTGTCAAAGGCCTTGGAAAGGTCTATGTACACAGCTCCAGCAATGTTACCCGATTCTAGGGAGGATTGTAGGAAGTTGGTGAATTCTAGGAGGGCTGTGTTTGGGCAATGGCCAGTGCAGAAGACATGCTGCTCAGGGCATGATATGGCATACTTGGTTAGATATTCAGTGAGTTGTGTGGCAACCACTTTTTCTATAGCTTTGGAGAATGGGGGAAGAATGGAGATGGGCTGATAGTTACTGGGGGAGGACTTGTCACCACTTTTTGTTAATGGGAGTGAAGACAGCTATATTCCAGGCACTGGGAAATTGCCCCAGGCAAAGGGATCTATTTAGTAGGTCCGATAGTGGGACTAGGACATCATCAAGGACTAGCGGAAGGAGCCTAGCATTTAGGGGGTCATTGCTAGGGCTATTGCTATTTAGTGCATTTAGCAGGTATGGACAGGCTTCATGGGTAGATATTTTGTGCAGGAGGAAATGAGGGCGCTGCAGGGTAGAGGGCCTAGATTCAGGCACGGGGTCAAAGAAACAACTGGGGAGAACAGTACTGAGATCTGTGAAGGTAGTGTTGACACAGTTTGTTATGGTAAGTTGGTCAGTGGAAATGGTGCCGTTTATGGAGATCTGGGAGGAAGGTGGGGAGCGTGGTTTTCCATTGAGTTCTTTGATATTTCCCCAGAAGGTCTGGGGTGGGCCCCCATGTGGAGGTGAAAGTAGTTTAGAAACATAGAAACATAGACTTTGACGATAGATAGAACCGCTAGGCCCATCTAGTCTGCCCAATTCCTTACCTACAGGATAGGCCGCAGATCCTAGTTAACCAACAGCCTATTTCTTCCTACCCCCCACAAGAATTGCCTTATGTCTGTGCCATGCATTCTTGAATTCTCCCACAGTTTTAGACCCCACAACCTCCTCAGGAAGGCTGTTCCATGCATCCACTACCCTCTCTGTGAAATAATACTTCCTCACATTGCCCTGAACCGCCCTCCTTCTATCTTTAAATTGTGTCCCCTTGTTCTTGCAAGTCTCTTTTTCTGAAAATGCTACCCTCTTGGACTTTGTTGATTCCACTGAGGTACTTAAAAGTTTCTATCATGTCCCCCCTCTCCCTTCTTTCCTCAAGGGTATACATATTAAGCTCTTTTAGTCTCTCCTCATACGGCTTCTCTTCAGACCTGCACCATTTTAGTTGCCCTCCTCTGGACAGCCTCTATCCTGTCTATGTCCTTGTAGAGATGGGGTCTCCAGAACTGGACACAGTACTCCAGATGGGGTCTCACCAACTGTCTGTACAGAGGGATAACAACTTCCTGTTTTCTGCTGCTGATGCCTCTCCCTATACATCCCAGTATACCCCCAGCCCTCCCTACTGCCTTCTCACATTGCTTGCTAAACTTATGGTCATCTGATATGATTACCCCCAGGTCCCTTTCCTTTTTTGTTGTTGTTACTACCTCCCGTCCATTGTGTATTCTTCCCCTGGGTTCTTGTTTCCCAGGTGCATTATTTTGCACTTCTTTGCATTGAATCCTAGCTGCCATACTTTGACAATTCCTCCAACCTTGCCAAATCCCTTTTCATCCTTTCCACGCCTCCTTGTGTATCAACCCTGTTGCAGATTTTTGTGTCATCTGCAAAAAGGCATACTTTTCCTTCCAGTCCCTCTGCAATGTCACTGATGAAGACATTAAAAAGGACTGGACCCAATACTGAACCCTGTGGTACCCCACTAGTAACCCCCCTTTCTTCAGAATGGACTCCATTTACAATTACCTTCTGTGTCCTGTTGTCTGTTGTCCAGCCAATGTTTTACCCAGGCTACCACCCTGGGTCCCACTCCCAGGCTGGTTAATTTGACTATTAATCTTTTGTGTGGAACTGTGTCAAATGCCTTGCTAAAGTCTAGGTAGGCCATGTCCACAGCCCCTCCCTGGTCTACTACTTTGGTCACCCAGTCAAAGAAATCTATTAATTCGTCTGACATGACCTTCCCACTGTGAACCCATGCTGCCTTGGGTCCTGTGCTCCACTGGCCTCTAGGTACTCGACTATTCTTTCCTTCAGAAGTGACTCCATCACTTTCCCTACCACAGAGGTCAGACTGACAGCTCTGTAGTTTCCTGCCTCTGTCTTGGACCCACTTTTGTGAAGGGGAATCACATCCGCCTTCCTCCAGTCCTCAGGTACCACACCATACTCCCATGATTTATTAAAAAGAGTAGCCAGTGGTTTCACTAGTTCCTCCCTTAATTCTTTTAGAATTCTGTGGTGAATTCCATCAGGACCCATTGCTTTGTCCACCTTCAGTTTTAGGAGTTCTTGCAGAAACCTTTCTTCTGTGAAAGGACTGGGATCAACCCCTATCAAGAGTGCTTCTGTTAATTGGATTAGGCACTTCCCCTCCTCTTTTGTGAATACTGAGCAGAAATATTCGTTCAGTATTCCTGCTTTCATTGTCCCCTCTGCCCACCCTGTTCAGTCTATTCAGCCTCACTATCCTTCCCTTTGTCTTTCTACGCTCGCTGATGTACCTATAAAAGGTTTTATCCCCCTTCTTAACTAAGTTGGCTATCTTTTCCTCAGTTTGGGCCTTTGCTATTCTGACTTCCCTCGCTGCTTCCTTCTGCCTTAACTGGTACAGCTCTCTGTCCTGCTCCTTCTGAGTTTCCTTATACTTCCGGAATGCTATCTTTTTCTTCCTGACTTTCACAGTCACCTCTTTTGAGAGGTGTTTGAATAGAGAAGTTTGATATTAGTCCGTTTTGGCCTTGCAGATGGCTTGCGTGCATCCATTGCATGCGGCATTATAGGTTTGTCTGTCAGCCGACCTGCCAGACTCCATGGATTTGTACCAGAGATTGTCCCTTTCCCCTCAGTTTTTGGAGTAGGGAGGGGGTAATCCATGGCGCATTTTGTTTTTTTGTGCGGTGTTTGGTGAGTGGTGTATAGTGATCGCAGGCCTTGGAAAAGGCCTGTGTGAACAGATCAAGTGCAGTGTCAATACTGGGGGCTATTTTAATGGGGGAACCAGTTTATTTGGGTGAGAAGTTATTTGAATTTGCTTAACCCCCCTGGGCAGAGATGCCTTCGTAAGGTGGTTTGAGCTGCGGGTTTGGGAGTGGAGGAGGTCCATAGGAATAGGATGGGAGAGTAGTCACTTAGGGAGTCAGGAAGAACTTTTATGTCCTGGATTTTGTGGGGAAAGGTTTGATATAATGATGTCCAGGAGGGTGCTGGTACCAGTAGAAGGGTGGAGTCTAGTAGGTTTGGAGACTAATTGGACCATGTCGAGGGCAGTGAAAGAGTCCTTTGTTTGGGCAGCTGAGGGACCAAGCCAGTTGACATTTAGGTTCCCTACAAGTGTCTGTTCAGCTTTGTGTGGGAAGGTGAAGAGATAATCAGTGAGGGATGAGATGGACAGCTTCTGGTTCCTTGGGGGAGCATAGGAGACTGTGAGGTATAGTGGGCCTCTGGAGGAATCAGGGGTGATTTTTAAGGTGAGGGCTTGGGCTCCATTTTTGAGCTGGGGGGCTGGGAGCATGTGGCCAATAATGTAATCTCTGATGAAGATCACTCAGCGACCCCCCGCATTTTCCCACCCTGTCTTCCCAGTATAGGGTCTACACAGGGAGTGAGACAAAGGAGTCAGAGGTGGATTTAGAGAGCCAGGTCTCCACTAGTGTAATGACGTCTGGTTGGTGTAGGTGTCCAAACATTGGAGCACTGCAGATTTTTTAGGCAGGCTGCATATGTTCAAGGTGGCTAAGCAGTGTCCTGTGGGCAATGCCCTGGGTGTGCAGGTGGGGGTGGGGCCTCGGTTGGGATGGACATTGCCTGAGAGTAGCAATAATAGTGTAAGAATTCTAATTAGTGTGTGGGGGGTAGTTGTTATCCACCCTGGCTCGACAACGAGAATTGGACTGAGCCGTTGGGGTACAGGGGATGGGTAGGGAGCAGAGGGTTGGAATGGTGGTGAGGAGGTGGGTCCAGGGATGGTCTGGGGGGGAAGAGGAGTTTGGAGGGTGGGCAGGAGGTGGGTGCTGGGGTCCAGGATCTATGGTGAGAGTGGGGGGGTTTGGGATGTGACAGAGTGGTCATCAGGTGCAGATTTTGGTGGACTACGTGTGCAGTCCAATTGGAAGGAGGCAAGCACCAGGAAGGCTGAGATGGTAATGTGCAGTGGTGATGGATACAAATGTATGTTGCCTATAGTGGTGGTCATGATGGAAGGGATAAGGGTCTGGGCTGTGCTTCAGCATGGGTGACTGCCACTTTGGAGTAGTGGTAGGGTTGCCCTACTTTGGTGCATAGGGTACCAGTTTCAAGACCCCCATGGGATGGGTGTTTTTGGGCTGTGGTAGAGTAAAGATCCAGGTGTGCAAGGTGGCAGGGCAGGCAGGGACAGGTTATTATGGAATCTATTACATTCCCCAGTTGCCCCTCAAGGTATGTCCCATCTTTGGTTTTATTGGTTAAAGAACCCAGGATCCCTGATAAATTATAGGACTTGCACTGGCTTAGCTGCCATGAGAAGATTAATATTAAGTTCAACCACAAACACAAACAGCTCCAAGGCAGATACTGTAGGAGACAATGATGCATTACACAACTTGAGACTATAGAACATCTATTTTTCCCATGCTCTTATATTCAGGGATTTTGGACATTGCTGTCTAAGGAATGGAAGGCACCATGGTTTCAATCAATGACATATGAGGCCTTAATGTACGGACACTATAGTGGTCAAGATTTAGGATGGCATAAAAGTACATTGCATGTAGTTTTATTGGTTTTCAAATGGTTTATTTGGAATATCCGATCATTATTTACCCTACAGCAGAAACTGATTGATCATTTGGAATTAATTCTCAAAATACAGTATGAACATTAGGCTATTTTTCAGAAAGAGGTCAAAATGTTTCCAAATAATGTTATAAGGCACATTGGAGAAATATGACTTGGGTGACCGACTCCAATACCCCAGTAACTTGATTCTGTATTAAAACGGTTGACCTTTCTATTATGTTGGGACATAGAATTTCCTGTCTTCTTTGTTTTCAATAACACTTACTGTTTATCATGGTATGATCTGATTTGAGATTCTGTATACAGTTACCCTTTATCTCCCTGTTCCTGGTTTACTCTAATTTTGCTTTTTCCATTTTGTTCCTTCTAGTATGATTAGACAATACTGACTTTTTGGTTTCTGTACAGAGTATAATTGTATTGTTTTGTTATATGCATGAGATTGCTTGTAAGATTTCTTTTCTTTAATAAAAACACCTACTTTTTTGAAAAGTGCCATGGGATTTTAATATCCACCTGAGCTACCACCAGGACAGACAGATGGGACCTTGGTTTAACATCTCATCCGAAAGACTGCACCTCAGGAATGAAGCACCCTCCTCATGCTGCACTACAGTGTCAGTACTGGGATTTATCCCAAGTGCCTGGTGTGGTAATAAAACCCACAGCCTTCTGATCTCCTGGCCTTAGAGGCAAGTGTGCTACCTGCTGAGCCACTGACACCAATTGGAGCATTGTTGGCAGACGTCCAGGACCAATGATGGCAGACTGGCTCAGAGAACTCACTATGGTGAGCATGAGTGGGAAATCTCCCATAAGAAGGCAATATTTTTATTCAGGGAGATTGCAGCAGGGAACAACAGAATGACCCAACTTTTCAAGACTGTGGACAGGCTGTTACATCCTACCTGTCTCCAGCCAATAAAGGCATGTTCATCTGTCAGGTAGGAAGAGTTTGCTCAGTTTTTTTTCAACAGGGTGTCCTCAAGTCAGGTTCAGGATAACTTCAGTTGGGTTGTTGTGGCCCAGCTGTGGGTAGTGGGTTGTCACAAAGAACACTCCTCCTGTTTGGAGTTTAAGCTGGTATCAGTGGAGGAGGTATTTGGGATGATCTCTGAGCTGCAGCCCACTTATTGTGAACTGGAACCAGGTCCAGTGCACATCTTAATGAATTGTGTGGCATTTCATGACCAGTGTTTGCGAGATTGTGTGGTGTCCTTTTTGGAAAGGTCCTTACTAAGTGCATTGAGGGATGTGCTGGTGAGGCACCTTCTCTAAAAAATGTATTTCTGGACCCAGACTGCTTGGCGAATTATAGACCTGTCTCTAAACATCTCTTTTTAGGAAAGGTTATTGAAATAGATGTTCAGTCTATCAAAAGAAGTGGAGCAAAGTTGCATACCCTTTACACAGTCTAGATTTTTCTGGATTGATCCCCTTCTGCATGTTAATTTATCCTTCTGTTACTGACTCATGACCTTTGTTAACTTGATTTTTCCGTTCTTGGATATTTCCCATTGTCTCTTTAGATTAAGGTAGTATTTTTACCGATCTTGCTCACCATGAGATTGGGCGAGGGGGTTGGCAGGGATGGTTTAGTTGTCTGCTATTCTTTTTTAATATGTGTTCTTTCTTGTATTGTATTCTGTTTGGTTCTGGCATTGTTGGATTTGTTATTTGTAATTTTCTTGGAGATTAATAAAGCATATTTAATTAAAAAAGGAAAGAATACTGAGAAGACAGAGGCTCTGCAACTCTCAAGGCACACCTCATGGCCTTTAACATCTATGAGTCACTTCAGACTGGATTTGATCTAGTCATAGTATGGAGATTGCATTGGTCAGGTTGCATGATGAGCTCCTCAGGGCAAGAGATAGAGGAGAATGGTCAGTTCTCTTTCAACTCTATCTCCCCTCAGCATTTGACACTGTCGACTATGGGTTGTTGTTGGATTTGGTAAGGGAGAACTGTGGACTCAATGGTATGGTCATCAGCTGGTTTGAGTCCTTCCTCAAGGACCGGGCACAGAGGGTGGCGATGGCAATATTTTTCTCACTCCAGAAGCTCTGCTCTGTGATGTACCCCATGGCTTGATTCTCTCACCTATGTTGTTCACAGTGTACATGCTGGCCCTGGGTGAAATCATCAGATGCCACAGCTTGGCTTTTCACTGCTATGCAGATGGCACCCAGTTGTATCTGTCGCTTGCACCTGGGATGCCTAGTTTGGTCGATGTACTTAATTTATGCCTGACTGATATTCAGGACTGGATGTCTTCTATCTGGATGAGACTCAGTCCGGACTGAATGTCCTCTAACTGGATAAGACTCAGCCTAGACAAGGTTGAGGTATTGGTGATTGAGTCTGGTTGATGGCAGGGGGCAGGGGCCACAGCAGAGAATACCAACCTGGTGATTGGTTCCTCTAATCTGGTTGCATACTCTAATGTGAAGCATCTAAGCTTCATTCTGAATGAAAGATTGACTCTTGAGGCTCAGTTGTCATCTGTAGTCTGGAGTGTTTTTATCATTTTAGAAAAATCTCCCAGATTAAAGCTGTGATCCCACTCAAAGACTTGCCCTCTTTGATGCATGCTTTTGTGACTTACAAACATGAATACTATAATGCACTATATCTCAGGAACAGTGGACGGGTCTTGCTACTCCTGCAGCTGGTGCAGAATGCAATGGCCAGGTTACCGACAGGCGTCCCGAGGTCTTGTCATGTGACCCTGTTCCTACAATACATGACCTGTACTGATTGTTAGTAAAGCAGCAAATCTCCTTCAAGGACCATTTGCTGACCTATGAAGCCCTACATGGACTGAGCCAAGCCTATCAGAGTGATCTTCTGTACCCTTACTGCCCTGCTTTCCCTTAACTTAAGTTAGGTCCACTGATCTGGTTTTTGCTATTTTAGGTATTTGTGCTGATAGATTTTTATCTTATGTTATATGTATTTACTTCTTGTCCTTCCTGACTTGTTTAATGTGCAGCACCCCAGAGCCCACAGGATTGGGTGCTGAACAAATAAGCTACTACTATACTAATGCTGCTACTACTATATGCACCTCCTTTAGGTATCTGGGGGTATGGCTGGATCGTCACTTGGACTTCTCCATCCACATAGACTCCCTGCAGAAAAAAACTGCACCCGAAACTAGGAGCCCTTTACCACAACAAAGGGTGCCTAACCACCCCAGTTAGGAGAGAGCTAGTGAACAAAATGATTCTCCCAATCTTCGACTATGGTGACATGGTCTATGGCGCAGCCTCTCCATCCACCCTAGCCAACCTGGACCCCCTTTTTCATTCCTTCTGTCGCCTTATCCTAGAATGCCCCCCTACCACCCACCACTGTGACCTATATACCGCCCTAGGTCTCCCATCGTTGCACTCCAGGCGACAGCTTCACTGCACTAATCTTGTAGCTAAGCACTGATCAAACTCCCTCCCCTGTTATCTCAGTTCTGGTCTATCAACCCAACCCACCCCGGCCTACTCCTTGTGGGGCACTGACTCTAAACTACTACAAATCCCTTCCATGCACACCTCAAAGGGCCAATCGGCTTTCAAATATAGACTGCCCACACTCTGGAATAACCTCCCAGCACAAATCAGGCAGGCCACCACCCCTAGGACCCTGAACACTCTTCTTCAGGCCCACTTCTCTGACATATGTAACTGCAACCTGCAGGCCAGATCTGTTATAATGAAGCGACAAAATGTGTCTTAATGGGGCACTTATCCAAACAACTGTATTCTTCTTGTGCTGTCCTTGTCTCATTTGTCCTCTCTCCTCATGGTCACTGTATGAAATGTCTATAGTCACAGACCCCAATGTTGTATCACGCACTCGGCGATAACTTTGTAGCTAAAAAAAATCAAATGCATAAGTCCTACCTGTAACATCTCTGGACCTGTTGTCTCACCCCTTTCTGGGTCTGTTGTACCTGATGTCTGTACCATTATGTACCTGTTTCTCAGCACCATTGCCTATGTACCTATGTAACTTAGCAATTTAATGTAATGTAACTCCAGGTCGCATCTGGAAGCAAGTGGATTCCCACTCAGTATGCTTATCTGGTAAATCTTTTAATAAATAAATTATACTCTCAGGATCTGAATGTGGGAATATTCATGATGGAGAGTAGCAGTAACATGCTGAAGGCCATGAGTAATAGGAATTTATGCCATGCAGCTGATTTGCTTATGCATTGAATCTCCTGGTGAGTCATATGCTTAACAATCAAACACAGCTAAAAGAAATACTTGACACTGTACAGGACATCCTCAGATATTTCCTTCATTCCCCCAGTGTGCTGAGCTCCTCCATCAGTACCAGCAAAAACAATGTTTCATAGTGATGCTAATTAAAGACATGGTGACAGGGTGGAACTCCATCTTTTATATGGTGGAGACACTTTTGCAGCACAAAGCTATGTTCCAGCTATTGAATTCAATAATGTGGGTCTGTGGGGAATATCTTTCCTGAGTGGAGTGGTGTGTGCTGCAAAAGATGTCAGTAACCCTTTGCATGGTCCATCCCTCAGTGAGTCTACTTGAATGACACACCTACCATTATTTGAGATCTGCTATAGCAACCCTACAAAGCAAGGCTAATAGTCATGGTTGCCAAGGGGTGGAACTGAGGTTAGTGGTAAGTATAACAATGGTGATGTTTGTGATTTGATTTTCAAAGGTGACCCAGTCAAAGTTACAATACATGACTGATTGTGATGGAGGAGGTAGTGGTGAAATCATTAGTTCACAAATGTCACCTCAGCAGCAGCACATGTTGGATGCAATGCTCATTAAGCACATAGCAGATATGTTTCTGGCACAAATTGCAGACAGATTTGAAAGTATTAGGTCAGGCACAATAATTGGCATGGCAACACTACTTGAGCCGAGATATAAAGATATCTGCATCTCCAGGATGCATCAATTATATCAAGAAGAAACTGTTGCATACACTTCAAATGGAGCAGCACAAACAACATAAGGAAAAAACTAAGAATCAATCTTCTTTTGCTCATACTGGTCTTCCTCCTGAGTTGCAGTGCATGCTTTCAGTGTTAGGCATTTAAGTGACAACATGAAAGATAACTTCAATAGTACTGATCTAGAGAAAACAAAGGACATTTGGGAGCTTTTTGACAATGACCATCAGTGCTGTTTAGTCATTTTGGAGGAAGGCTCAGACATCACACCAGAGTACATAATGGTGGCTTATCTAGTAGAGCTACTATTTACCTGAAGTAGTGATCCTATCATATTGTCACAAGACAAGACAAGTCATTGGACCTTTACTGGTATAAATGGTTTGATTTTCCTTGGATGTCCTCCAGAATCAATCGTTTTGGAAAGATGGTTCAGCTCAATTGATGATATTGTCTCACCACATTGCTCCAGGCTAGATCATTACAATGTTTAATTCTGAGCTTTTCTCTAACTCAGTCAACACACTGTATCTCAGCTTCTGCCATCCATCTGATTATTCCCATGTTCAGCACATCACATCTACTTCTATTCCCACTCCTACATCTCCTGCTGGCAAGGCTTCCTTGATGCTCACTGGCACTATCAGCACCATAGTCTGGCTCACTACTCCAAGCAACACTGGCAGTACAGGGACTATCACGCATACCTCTACCTTATATCCTCTTGAAAATAATACAACTTTTACAATTACATCATCAGCAAGTTTGGTATGATCAGGTGTGATGCATGGTTTGGACTGAGTTATTATCAGTTCAATAAGGCCACCCATGTCACCCAAACCACCGTCAATGGATGGCAATGGCAATCTCAACAATAGATGATTCATCAGCGATGGCCACACACAGCTGCTCAACTTCCCTAACCTTGTGATCTCATGTGGTCCATTGACTACAAGAAGTTTTGCTGCAAGTGGGTAACAGCAGTCTTAATTGTAATATTCAGTTTAATTCCTGGGCATAAGTGTTAGTGTGGCTCAGTGGGTAGCACATCTACCTCTGTACCAGAAGGTCATGGGTTCTAGTCCCACACCAGGATTGGGCTTGCACCTAAAAATCGCTGGCATTCGAGTGCAATATTGGAGGGTGCTGTCCTGCTGGGGTGTGCTGTCCTTTGGATGAGACGTTAAACTGAGGTCCCTTCTACCCATCCTGGTGTTGTCCTGGTGGGTGTCCAGGTGGAAGTAAAAAGAACCCAGGGCACTCTTCGCAAAGAATAGGGGACATTTCCAGTGTCCTTGCCAACATTCCCCTTCTCATAAACTGGTTCATGCAATTATCCAGGCTGTGTGTGGGTGATGATGTGCAATATGGCCACCACTACACATTCAATCACTTCACTACCAGTCTAGCATTGCTTGTAAAGCGCTTTAGGATACAATGTGTATGAAAAGCGCTATATAAATGCTGATTCTTCTTCATCTGAAAATAAGTAATTGTTTTATCTAGTGCACTTAAACGGTAACAAATAAATAGATTTCAAACACTTAAAACAATGTAAATATTAACAAAAACACCCTACATCAATGCACAGTGAAACATTGGGAAAGTAAATATTATACCCTCTATTTTGTGCCTTTTAATTAATGTTTATGTTCTTACATGTGTACATTTTTTTTTGGGGGGGGGGGTATTATAAAGTTTAAAAAGTTATGGGGCCAGTATGGCTGGGTGAAATCAACAAATTCCAATTTCACAGAATATTTGTGAAATTTCACTATTTTCTGGAAATTTCAAGACTTCTGTGGAATTTCCAAAAAGCCTTTAATTGGTAATAACATGATCAGTGTTATCAGTAGATATCTGACGTATGGCATGCACACTGAAGGGAAGAGGGCTTACTAGGATGTCAATTTTCTTGGTATTTGGATGACGACTGGGGAAGGCATAGGGGCACAAATTCTGACAATTTATTATTCATGTGAAATTTCTGAAAATATTTTTCTGCTTATAATTTAGCCAGCTATGGGGCTAGATAATTGATATACATTGTTATCTACAGGTTTGTTAAAGAGTCACCAGATGGCATTTTACAGAAACATTGTTGCACATGCATGTGCTTCCACAAGTCCTTAAGTTAGTGAGCTGTAGTAGTTATCTGATGTATTGCAAGAAGTCAGGCTAGTGCACAGTGATGTCCATGACTATTCTTTATGGTTCATCACGCAAGATAATGACCTGACAGTTGGCACCACTATAATTTTACTATGAAGCCTCCTATGAATGCTACCTTATTGCCACCTTATCCTACCTTTACCTTCCTATACAACTGCAACTCATGTTTATGACTGTGCAAAATGGCTTTAATAAAGGTATCACAACTGTGAAAAAAGGCTTTGACAAAAATATCACACTGTTCCAAAATTTCATAAAAGCACATGAAATTCAACTTTAATTACTGATGATTTGAGACACACAGCCTCTGTCACACTTTGTCATTCACATCTTTGTGACTGACAGAGTACAGTACATACTGCAAACCCATTGGCCAACAGGGTCCAACAATGGGCTGCAGGGTGTACAGTAGGTGTCATTCACCAACAGCTCTGTCAGTGGGCAGCTGTGGTGATCTGTGAGTGGGTTGTGCTGCCGCTGCACCTCAGAACCTGCTGTAATGGGGGAGCGAGTATGAGAAAGGTGCCTGAGTGGCTGGGGATCCACTGGACCACCAGGGTGTTCACGATGGAACATGACACGCTGCAAATGGGCGGTGGGGGGCATTGCACAGTACATGCCCATCATGGTGTGTGGCATATCAATGGAGTCTCGGGCAGGCAGGGGGGTTCACAATTGCTGTCTGTACTGCCACAGTGTGCAGCTGATTCATGGAAGCTGAGGGGGGAGTTCTCAGTATCCTGCTCTACCACCACAGTGTGTGGCATGTCAACTGGGACCTGGGTGGGGGTGCGTCTGGACATGACATGACATTTTTTTAATTTTTTTGATTTTAGTCATTGGTGACCAGGTAAGGCCCACTAGGCACAGGTGCCTCTTTTCAGCAGCGACCTGGGAGCACTGGGCGGTTAAGTGACTTGCTCAGAGTCACACATTATACAAGTGGAGGTTGGGAGAATCAAACTTGGGTCTGGTCTGCTGGATGTACCAAGGTCATTCACACCTCATTCCTCTAACTTCTAGGCAATACTGCCAGCCCATGACAGGGGTGCTGGAAATGTGGCTGTACTGCCGAGCATGCAGAGCACCCGCGTCATATTCTGCCGGGTGCAGTTCTGCATGGCCCATGCAAATGGGGCCATAATGACATGCAAATGGCCCCATTGGGCCTTGCATGCCTAATGGCCCCATTTGCGTGTTGTTGTCTCTGAATGGCACATTTAGGCTCAGCACATCCTGAGATGCACTGCCCCATTAGATTCCCAGCTCGGCCATGGAGTTGTGCCAGCGCACCCAGGGCTGGGTGCACCTGTGTTATTCACAGAGGGGTGCCCCCCAGTACATCTTCTGTGAATACCACAGTTGGTGCTCGGCACATCTCATTTGTGCTGAGACATCAGAGATGCACTGAGCACATGTTCTTTGTGAATCCTGCCCTCAGTATTTGTCTTTGCTTTAATACTACACAAATACTATACACCCAGTTGTGTTAAATATTGAACCAACTGCATACTTTATGGCTTACTATTGATTTTCCTAATGTCTCTTATGTATTTGCTGTGTTTTGTAATGTTCAAAGATGAAAATGGGGTGGGAAGAGAGGATGGGGAAGAGAATGGAAGAATGGTTGAAATGTGAACAGTTAGGTTGCCAAACCTTCTTATAATAATAATAATAACTTTCTTTTTAAGGCACCTATCAGAGTATCAAGGCACCTAACAAATTTAAAAGAACATATCAGACATCCAAATCATTAAAATAGTATAAACAAATAACCCAATTACAAAATAATTTATCCACCAAAAGCTTGAACCCACAAGTGTGTTTTTAAGGCTTGCTTAAATCCCTCCACGGTCATGCACTCCCGTAACCGATGGGGTAGAGAATTCCAGAGGGTTGGAGTTACATGCATAAATGCATGAGCCACAGAAGATTTCAAACACACCCTCGGAATCTCTAGCAACCCCTAGTCAGCTGAGCAGAGAAATCATCCAGGGCAGTAGGGAACCAGGTGCTCTTTCAGGTAATCTGGGCCAAGTCCATGTATGGCTTTAAAAGTCAAAAGACCAACTTTAAAGGTGATCCACCACTGTACCAGCAGCCAGTGCAGTCTGCACAACACCAGCATAATATGACAGGATCTAGAAGTTCCCATCCAAAGCTGAGCTGCACTGTTCTGCACTAGCTGCAAGCAGTGGATTTCCACCCCAGGTAGCCCTAGGTAAAGGGAGTTGCAGTAATCAAGGTGCGAGGACACAAAGGCATGGACCAAAATAGGTAAATTGCCGGATGGAACAAGGTGGTAAAATGAGGATTTGATGACTGCCAACACCTGCGAATGCAGGGTCAGCCCTTCATCAAAAATTACCCCCAAGTTTCACACCCATTCAGAGGTAGGGAGGGATACACCCCAAGAAAAAGCCCTGAGGGTGAACCCACTCCCGGACTCACTATCTGGCGTTATGGAGCCACAACCAACACCTCAGTCTTTCCAGAGTTGAACTTTAGCCAACTGGAATCCATCCACTCCTGGATTTCTGTGAGGCAGCTATTAAAGACTGAGAGCTCCATCTTGGTCAGGTGCAAAGGAAAGGTAGAGCTGGGTATCATCAGAATAGCAGTGAAACCTCAGCCCATACCTTCTTACAATGTCTCCAAGTGGCAGCATGTACACTGCAAATGACATGGAGGACTGCACTGAACCCTGAGGGACCCCACAAAACAGAGAAACTGGATTCAAGGAATAAACCCCAAACACCACCCTCTGAGTTCTTCAAGTGAGGAATGATGTAAACCACCTGAGTACTGTACCCGACAATTCACAGATGAATCTCAGGCAGTCAAGCAAAACCCCATGGTCCACAGTGTCAAATGCTGTAGAGAGATCCGATTCTAGAAGAACCAGAATGGAACAGTTTTTCTGATCTCTAGCCATCAGGAGATCATTGAGCACCCGAACCAACACTGTCTCAGTAGTATGTCTCTTTTGAAATCCGGACTGGAGGGGTTCATAGAAGTCATGGATGGTCAAATGGTTCTCCAGCTGCACTGCCACTACTTTCTCAATCACTGTTCCTAAAAAGGGAAGGTTAGAGATTGGTCTGTAGTTTGCATGGCAATCTGGGTCCAAAGAAGCTTTCTTTAAGAGAGGTGATACCACCGCCTCCTTCGGGGAGCTAGGAAACTCACCTTTTTCCAAGGAGCACCAGACTATCTGTGCAAGGACCAGACCGATGGAATCAAAACAACCTAAAATCAGGAAAATTGGTCCTGGATCCAAACCACAGTACTTAGGGTGAGCACTCTGGACAATCTGCATGACATCCATGAACTCCGGTTGGTCAAAGGTACTCGAGGAAAGCTGAGAAGGAATGGCCTTGAACCGATCCACAGCAACATCCATAGAGTGTGCTGGTTGGAGTACTACCCTGATGTCAGCCACCTTAGATGCAAAGAATCAAACAAGTTCATTGCACTCTATTTGCAAAAAGGCTTTTCGAACTTGTAGACAGGCTGGGTTGCACAGTCTGTCCACCTTCCGAAAAAGCTGAACTGGTCGATTCTGAGTGACTGCAATCACCCCGGACAGGAACTCTGCCTTGTTATGGGTGATTGCAGATTAATAGACTTGATAATGGTCCATCAATCTAAGGCAGTTGGCATCAAGGGCGGACTTCTGCCAGCAATGCTCTAACCTTCGTCTGAATTGACGCATTTCCATCAAGGCCACCTCAAACCAGGGGGACCAAGGGTGAAGTGAGAGAGGACGAACATGAACAGGAGCAGTGACATCCAGGGCTGCTGACATGGACGAGTTATTGGCCACCATGAGGTTCTCTGGATCACTGCTTGCCGCTGGGAGGGACAATAAGTTGAGTACCACTGCCAGGCCTTCAGAGCTTACACCTTGTAAAGAACAGTACCTAACCATCTCCACAGGGGCAGTCCTACAGAGGGGGGGGACTAAAACTGAAGCCTACGATGTAGTGATTGGACCATCCAACTTGTTCCACCCCCAGATCAGAGGCCTCGATCCCCAGGAGGAAGACTAAGTCATGCGAGTGACCATGTTTATGGGTAGTAGTGGTAGCTATCTGTGTGAGGCCCAGAGATGTCATTAACTGGACGAAGTGTTGTCCAAACTGCAAGAGTTCATCATCGACCCAAGGGTTGAAGTCTCCCAGGCCCAAAAGCCTGGGTGACTCAAATGCCATGTCGACGACAAAGTCTGTGACTTCCTGAAGGAATAGCTTCTCATCTCCAGGAGGATGGTAGATAAAGGCAATCCTGCAACCTACACCTGCTACCACGGTACACTCAAATGTCTCAGCCTCCTCAACTGGTACATTTGTGAGGTTAAGTTTGGTCTTGAAACAGACCGCAACCCCTCCTTCAGGATCCAATCTTGGGCGGTGAATCACTGAGTAACCAGCTGGAGTTAGAGCCCCCAAAATGGGGCCAGAGTTCTCGTCCAGCCAAATCTCGGTGATGCAGGTCAGGTCCACCATTCCAACAAGATCTGCAATTATTGCAGTCTTGTTTTTAGCTGACCTGGCATTGCACAACACTGCCTGAGTTGGATGAACCTCTGGGCCACCCGAACCTCCTGCCCACCCAAATTGGTGGTGCCCTTGTGTATGGAAACCAGATATAGTGGACCATGCTCCTGGTTCCCTTTTGCCCCAGGGTATCTTCTGGATCCTACAACCCCGATACAATGGCCCCACTCACTCCCACTCCCATGGCCACATCCTCCCACCCTTCTCCTCCCCTTATGGACAATACCCAACACCCTACAGTGCTAATAAACTGTAAACTGTGAAGGAGGGGAAGGGAGAGAGGGTGTGAAGAGCAGAGGTTTAGTAACACACAGCCACGGGGGCCGGGCTCCAGCACATTCTGGTGACAAACTATCAAAACAACACTCTATTAGCTAAGACAGTTATCTATCTAAAACACATGTAAAAAGCCACAAAATAAAATAAAAATAAATTACATAAACCACTTACTAAGACATCCGCCCCAAAAAAATAAAAATAAATGAAATATATTTTGATCAAGGATGGGCTTTCACCACCACGCTTACTGTCCAATATTTGTGGTACTCTCTCTACCACTACAGCACTACTACAGTAAATTAAAACTATTAAAATATTAATATCACAATTATTGAGTCCAGAGCAGTAGAGTAGATGGAGCAAAAAGGCTAGACAAGAAAAATAACTAATATATTCTCAAAACTACAAATAATAATAAAAAATATCAAGTATAAGTCAGAGGGCTTAAGTTTTTCCAGTCCTCAATGGACCTTTCACCACCAGAGGAGACCAGAAACCCCCAGGGACTCTCACTTCCTGGGTAGAGCAGATGCCAATTTCTGAATGAGTTCTCTGGCCCCCAAAACACTCTCACTGAAGTGGAGGTTTTAAAAATGTAAATAAACCAAGATACTCTACAGTCCTGAGACACTATCACTGCCTGGGGTTAAAAGAAAGCAGGGCACTCTCACTGCCTTCAGAATACATCTTTAAAAAGTTTGACCGTAATTGCAGAAGGAGTCTGAAGAAGTCCTTTCCAATAGCTGATGAAGCTCTGGAGCAGGATCGGGCCCTGAAATATCCACACAAAGGCTAACTGTAAAGCCTAAGGCCACTACTGTGGATCCCCACCCAGACCCACCATCCAGTAGGCTCTGTGGAGAATCCCTGTGGCTATTAACCTAAGCCACTGACTACTTGGCAAAATAAGGCCAAGGCCCCTGTGTAACCCCACACCCACCATCAAACCCCACCCGTGGGATCAGGACCATCATCTCCCTGCACCAAATCAAACTGTTCCTATATACTACCAACCCAATGACCTAGGCCTTCAGACTGCAGATGTTCACAAAAGGACCACTGCCAGTAATCCAAGATCTTCTCTTGATATGCCCATAAATCTCCTCTTCTACAGCTCCCTTCCCCTTATTCACTCCTGAATTCTTTGTCGGGTGGCTAAAACGCACAACCAGACCAACATAAAACAACAAGCAGCCACAGAATCCACAGCAAGGAGTTCAGGTACAAAACGCCCAACAGTTACAGTCCAACAGTCTAATAGTTGACACTAATATAGCAGGTCCGGTAAGCTGAAAATACAGAGGCGGTAATGGGCAGAAATGAAATGGCCCCAGTACACACTACAAGGCAGTCCTAATAATCGCCCCGATATTACTCTCTGATCCAGTATCCTCAGCTAACAGTTCAACCCACCATAGGGGTGTGGTCGCACCCCTATAGTTAGGGTTTAGTAGGCATGTTAATGCTAAACCTGAAATTTTGCACTTTAATAACCCTACAACTGTTCAAAGGATTTGCACAAAATTTGGCATGCACTGTTCCATGGGGTAGGTCTTTTGACGTACCAACTTTTGCATTGGTCAGATTAGCAGATTTTGTACTGCATGTTGTGAAAAAAATGGTAACATTCACCTTATTTGACTGTTTTATCCTCATCATGCTGCAGCCAAACTGTTTGGAATTTTGGTTTGACATTTTTGGAATTGAAAGAGCTTGCCCCAAAGAACAAGCCATCATTGGTTTGGTGAAAAAATATGAATCTATTGCAAAGTTAGTACATTTTCAAAGTTTCAGTTCTGAGCATGCTCAGTTCAGTGTTTTGGATAGCTGCATGGAACAAAAAAGTATTTTGATCTCACAGGAAAGGATTTAGACAGCTCACAGCAAAGGATCTTTAGAATCCTTTTTTGTGAGATAAAAAGTTTCTTTATCGTCAGCTGCCACCTTGTTTTCTTTTTAGCCCAAACAAACTGTCATAATTATGCTCATGGATGTCTTCTGCAGATATCCAAGTATGTATCTTTTTCATCAGGATGTCCTTTATTGTTGTGTGTCTTTACTTTAATTTTATATGGCCTCAGAGTACTTATATACTATGTTTTAAAATCCTTTTTTGTGAGTTGCTTCCTTTCCTTTTTGGAATTCACCTGGCAAAAAAGGAATGCCGGCAGGGCCATCTGGTTGGTGGTCCCTAATCCTTTTTTGTCAGGCTAATTCTTTTTTCATGAGACGCCATAATAATTGTTTGCATCATGAAAAAGGATGACTCACCTGACAAAAAAGGATAACTCTGATCCATAACGTTGCAGTCTTTTGAGATTTTGACCTCAAATTTTCAACATGGCCTTTTGAGGACCCCCACTATTATGGAAATAAAAAACAACTGTCATCACACAACTCTTGCCTGAAAGGTGATTTCATGGTAGGCTGGTGAATTCCCTTTTCGGGCAGGATTTGCATAATAACTGTTATATTGTTTATGAGGTGGGGTCTCCAAAAGGTCACGTTAAACATTTGGTGTCCAAATGTCAAATAAATGGCAGAGTTATGACAGTTTGTTGGAATTGCACTACACACTCTTGTAACTTTGTTAATTTAAAATATTTTGACCCCAAACGTGGGACATAGAATTCTTATTACACCACCAAATGTATGCCACAACTGTCATTTTTCAAATCCTGGCTGAAATGAGTATCCACACCTGCAGCACAAAAATGGTATTACAGTTGCACGGAATTGTATTTCAGTTTGGTGATTTGAATTGTTTTTGCCACTGGGTACATCAAGTTGGGTAATAACATGGCTATGATGACAATTGTATCACTCTTGGCCTATAAATGGAAGCACAGTGACCAGAGGACCTTGTTCTTTCACAGGTAAGTACATATACGTATGTATGGAGGAATGGGAGCACAGGCCTTGTGTTCCCATTGCTACTTACATATATGTTTCTATGGAGGAATTAGGGCCCTGAGCTCTGACAAGCACATTAGAATATGATTACACTATCTCAAAAAGTAAGGAAATAAATTGCAAAAGATGTCATCAATGCATCAGTTAGGATTAAAGTGACAAAAGTAGGAAAATGTAGCTTTAGGGTTTCCAACCCTAACACCAGCCCACTCACCCTTCACAGATGAAGAGGCGTTGGGGTTGTCAGCCCTAATGCTCACCCCATTCTCCTATGCTGCACTCACCCATCTTATTTTCTAATGGAATGGGGTGTGCATTAGGGTTGACGACCCCAGTGCTGCCACCCGGTGTCTCTTCATCTGTGAAGGGTGGGGGGTGGGGTTGGAAACACTAATGCCACATATCCCTGCTTTTGTTGCTTTAACCCTAACTGATGAATTAACAACATTTTTAGCAATCTGTATATTTATAAATTGTAAAAGGTATACTTAAAACCCATTTATAAAACTGATGTAATATTTCTTACTTCTTTAAATTTCAGATTCCTTCAATCCCTTTTCCCTGTTTCATTATGCTGTAAATCAAAACTTATATATCATTGATACACTTAGGGAGTGTCTAGTGACATTACCATGCTTGTGAGTGTCACCCCTGATAGGATCCTTTATAAACAAGCAGGCCTATAACTTGTAGCTCCTAGAGAGGTGAGGAGCCAGGAACAGAAACATTGTCTTAAGGTATCACCACCTTAGTGTCTGAAATGGTTAAGAATGGATGACTGGAAGTTTTATTACTGTTTGAGCCAAACAATTTATTGTTAGATGAAACAAGATGCATTTATAGTAAGAGAAACACGTTTAGAAAAGAGATTGGGGTTTAAGATGGAGGTGCATGGCAGGAGCTGGAAGCAGTGATGGTGTTCTAAACAATGCAAATGTTTTTGTTTTTGTGTTTTTGTAAAAAGAAATGCAAAGAAATTTATCTGAACAGAAGCACTGGCTTAGATGGAAATGCAGAATGCTTAAAATAAATGGTGACAGTGTTCTGAATAATGAAAGTGTGTTTACTGTGTTTTGGGTTTTTATAAAAAGAAACATAGAAAATTAATTTGAACATAAGTACTGGCTAAATGTACTCTTGATATATATATGTTTCAATTTAAAGCTTAATGAAATAGGAAAAAGGGAATGAAGGCATATGAAACTGAAAGAAATAAAAAATAATACATCAGTTTTATAACTAGGGGATATGTGTTGGGCTGTAGTGGAACACACTATTTATCTACATGAGTGCACACTGAGCTCCTTCACGAGTGGCAGAGCATAGCGGAGCCATGAGTGATGCTGAGGTCAGTGTGCATGAGTTTAGATGAATAGTGTATTCCACTGATAGCCCAACACATATTCAGTTTATACAATAGAGGTGAACGGATATGGCACAGAAATGTGTTGCATTGTTTTTTGTGATGTGGTTTTAGTACGCTTAATATTTATTTCCCCATGTGTCATATTATTTTAGAGGTTTCTACTAGTTGAAATGTTTTTCTCCATAGTATTTTAAAGTTCTGCATATTGTTTCTTCATGATGCTTCTCTTTCTACTGTTGTTCTCTGTCTGTTTGCTTGGGTTTACATTTCAGTTTCTAGGTGGAGCTCTGGGTTGAAATCTGCTTTCTGTGCTATTCTGTGCAGGTGTGTTGCATTTGGTTTTGAGGAGGGGGTTCGGGTGTTTTGAGATTTGCTGCTTTCAATGATATAGCTACTATGTAGATAAATGTAGCTACTGTGAAAATAAACACCGTTTATTCCACTGTTGCTACATTTATCTCATGGTAGATCTGCTAAGCATGAATCACTTATTTGTATCCTGTTACTGTTTTTTTAATCATTTATAATTCATGTGGTTTTTGTAACCATTTTTGCCCTCACCCTGCCCCAGCTCTGAGGCACCCTCCCAGTATTTTGCCGCCCCCGCCCACCTTCCCTGCCAGTTGGACCTCCACCCGAGGACAGCAGAACTATGGGGGGGTGAAGGAGATCCTCCCCAAGAGAGAAGAGCTGCCATTATGGATTCTCAATACTGCTCCTTCCCCCTACCAACCCAGTCCCATTCCTGAACCTTGGTCGCCAGCGGAGCACGAGGTATGACATCCAGCGCCTCAACCCTCAGCACATCCTGGCCAGCTATCATGTTACTACAGCAGATATGCTGTTTTATCTCATGGCATATACTTTCACCCCTGTTGTAAAATGGGTTTTAAGTATTCCTTTCAAAATATATAAATACATAAGATTTAGCAACCTGAATGTTCACATTTCACCCCCTTTTCCAAACTCTCTCTCTCCCCTTCCCCTCCTTCCAATCCCACTTTTGTCTAAAAATTAGAAAACATAACAAATGCTTAAAAGATATTAAGGGAATCAATAGTAAGCCATATGATATGTGGTTCATTCAGTCTTTAACACAGCTGGGTGTATGGTATTTGTGTTGTATTAAGGAAAATACAATACTGAACTGTTCATTCTTTTTAACTTGAATTTAGAAACAACACCCTCCACCCTGAGGAAGGGGTAATGTGGACTCCCAGAAAGACTGGTGGGCCTTTGGGTGTTTGTATGGCATGAAATAAAAAAGCTTTTACTCTAAGATTTAAGCAGGTAAGTGGTCACTTTTAGATCCTGTACACTTTTGGATGTTGTGGCAGGCATGTATAGGAACAGATCACTCCCTTATTTTGAGTTTCTTCTTTGCCTTGGTTATATCTGGATGTGATATTTACTGCTTTCTGGGGTGACCCAAGAGCACTTGGGAGGTTAAGTGATTTCCTCAGTGTCACACAGTATGCAAGCGGAGATTGCGGGAATCAAGTCTAAGTCTTCTGGATGAACCAAACTCATTCATAGCTTTTTACTCTAACCTCTAGGCTATACTGCCATTAGCTTGAGTTGGTATTCCCACTTAACTGGTGGGGGGGGAGCGGGGTGAGGAAATTAACTGATGTAATGGTCACAATCCCTCACTAACTCTGTATGCCTTATGTATATACACTATGAGCCCAATTCCAGAAGGGTTATGCCAGGTGTAACAGCAGTTGCACCAAGCAGAATGGCACATGTAGCAACTTATGCCAGCAGTTGCGACATGCGTGATTCTACAAAGTGACCTGCGACATGTCGCAGGCCACTCGTGCCAAACAGCTGTTACGCCACATACACCCCCTGCAGCATGGCACTAGGGGGTTTACAGCAGCAGTTGCATCCCATCCTAGAAGGGCAGCCACAAAGTGCCCACATTGGGATTCTACAAGAACCCCCAGAGATCAGGCAACGTAAGTTATACCAGCATTTAGCTGGTATAACTTATGAATACCCCCGGGGGTCCTGTAGCCCTGTCGGCTGTCCAGTGCATAGTGCACAGTTTCCATCCCCTCCATGCCCAGCACACCCCAGTGGGGCCCCACAGGGCTACCCATACCCCCAGCCCCCCAAAACAGCTGTTGGCAGAAGTCCCACAGGGTGGCACTGCCATCCCCCCACCCGTGCCGAGAACCGTGAGTCGTCTGCCGCATATGTGGTAATCATCCAGCCCTGGCAGTCTAGTCCCCCCCCTGAACTGTACATATCCAAAATATAAAATAAATCCAGATTCCCTGGTAGTCTAGTATCCCCCCTGAACTGTACATTTCCATATTGTAATATAAATCCCGAGTCCCCGGTAGTCTAGAGGCCTCCCCTCGAACTGTACATTCTGATATTATTAAATAAATCCCAATTCCCTGGTAGTCTTGTGGCCGCCCACCCAGCCTTGCCAGCCCACCCAGCACCCCCCACCCATCCCCAGCTGGCAACTGGCACAGCCCACCTATCACCTCCATGGCCAGCCACAGTCTGAGTGCAGTACTAGCACTACTGCACTGAAGCACTCAGAATTAATTTTGAACATGTCTGTGCTGTAGCACTAATACAGCACTCCAATCTGTAGCTGGCCGTGGAGGTAGAGGTGGGCTGTGAATCGCTGGCTGGGGAAAAGGTGAGAGGGGTGCTGGAGTAAGCTGGCATGGCTGAGAACCACAGGCTTCCGAATCAAGGAATCGATATTTTACAGTTGGGACACTGCCTACTGGGGCATGTGATGGGCTGCATATGGCGGGCGACCTAATAGGGCGCATGGGTGGGGTAGTATACTATGTATGCGGTGAGGTTGGGACATGCTGGCCAGGTACACCCTCTGTGCTGCATACTTTGCCGCATGTCAGAAGTCTCAGGACTTTGCTGCAAAGACCCTGCCCTTCTAGAATAGGATGCAAGGTCAATGTCGCAGTTGAGGGTGGTGCAAGTTGCATTTGGCAGCAACCTGTGCCACCCTTCTAGAATCGGGCCCCATGTCTTCTGCCCAAACACCCTCACCTTTTTTTGTCACCAGATAACTGTTGGGAGTCCTATAAATATCTTTGTAGGTAATCCTGGGACAGTCTAGATGGACTAGTCAGGTCCTTTTCTGTCCTTCTGTTTTGTGCATTTCTGAGTTTAAGTATAACTGGCATACCAGTTTTGAGGTTTCTAACTGCTATAGTTAAAAGAGCTGCTGACACCTGTGGGAAAACTTTGACAATCATAATATTTAGACACTATTTAGTTTTTATTTCATATATCTTTCAGAGTTTTCTTCTTCCCTTTATTTATTATAGAAGAAATTTGCTCAAAAACTAGATCATTATCCCTTCGAGCTTATGTGTTTCAGCAGTTCATTTCTTACTTGAAGTCATAATCTTTTATTGTGGCATTACAATCTGTTGCCATGAAAATTATTGTGATGTCACGAGTAGAGTATTATGACAAAGTGGAGAATATGCAACTGGACCAGATGAACTCTGAAGAAGCAAATGTCCTGTTTTCATGATGATGACCTCAGAAATAAAATGTGAGATAGGAAATACAGAAGTAATATGAAATATAAGCAGAACTGGGTCTACATTTTTGGTTTTGCAAAGTTCTCATGGCATATCGGCTGCTCTTTAACAATATAACTTAGGGTGATCATGTCACAGTTGAGCAGTTCCTTGACTCTATTTTACCTCACTCTAATTAGAATATCAAGGGTCAGATGAAATTGTATTCTAACAAGAAACAGAGAGCACTCACCCCTGCCGGTTGCTACCTAAAATAAGCAAAATGCACAAAAGTGCAATTGAGGCTTTTTTACTCCCATTTTCTTCAAACACAGCAGTGTAATAACAGAGATCTTATGTTTTGTCTTACCTATTCAGGCTTTATCAGAAATTCTATCCTAGTAGACTGTGTTCAGAATGGTCATAGGCATTAGCTGGCATGGAGGATCCTTATTAGTATTCCCCATGTCAGGGGAAGGGAATGGACAAGGATATGATAGAAGTCATTTTTAGGACGGCAGAGAAAGGGGAGATACTGTTGATGGAGGATCTGAATATGCCAGATGTTAACTGGAGCACCTTTGCTGCAGCCACATCCAAGACTAGGGCAATTCTCAATGCCCTACTGGTGGCATACCTCAGACAGGTAGTTTTGGGACTCACTCATGAGGGAGCAGTCTTAGACCTCATACTTTTAAATGGGGAAAGTGAGAGGATCTCAGATCTAGAAGTAGGTAGCCATCTGAGAACAAGTGAACACAAACAGTGTGGTTCAGGATGAACTCAGTTACAGAGTCAAGCCACAAAAAAGTGAAGGTACTGGACTTCAGGAGGGCTGACTTTGGCAAGATGGGAGAGTGCCTTAGAAAAGCACTAGCAAACAGGCTAGAAGGAGGGGTGGAGTAACACTGGAGAAATTTCAAAACTGCCATCACAGATGCAACAAGCCGTTGTGTGAAGCAAATAAACAAATCAAAATGAAAGAAAAAGCCACTATGGTTCTCAAAAGATATGGTGGGGAAGGTTAGGGAGGAAAAGATAGCATTTAGGAAGTATAAGGAAACACAGAAGGAGCAGGACAAAGAACTGTACCAGTTAAGGCAGAAGGAAGCAGGAAGGGAAGTCAGAATAGCAAAGGCCCAAACTGAGGAAAAGATAGCCAACTCAGTAAAGAAGGGGGGTAAAACCTTTTATAGGTACATCAGGGAGCGTAGAAATACAAAGGGAGGGATAATGAGGCTGAGTAGAATGGACAGTGGGTGGGCAGAGAGAGACAGTGAAAAAGCAGGGATACTGAATGAATACTTCTGCTCAGTATTCATAAAAGAGGAGGAGGGGGAGGTGCCTAATCCAATTAACAGAAACACTTTGGATAGAGGTGTCGATCCCAGTCCTTTCACAGAAGAAAGGATTCTGGAATTACTCCTAAAACTGAAGGTGGACAACGCACTGGGGCCTGGTGGAATTCACCCCATAATTCTAAAAGAATTAAGGGGAGAACTAGTGACACCACTGACTACCCTTTTTAACAAATCATGGGAGGATGGTGTGGTACCTAAGGAGTGGAGGGAGGTGGATGTGACTTCCCTTCACAAAAGTGGGAGCAAGACAGAGGCAGGAAACTACAAACCTGTCAATTTGACCTCTGTGGTAGGGAAAGTGATGGAATCACTTCTGAAGGAGAGAATTGTTAAGTACCTAGAAGCCAGTGGGGCACAGGACCCAAGGCAGCATGAGTTCACAGTGTGAAGGTCATGTTAGATGAATCTAATTGATTTCTTTGACTGGGTGATCAAAGTAGTAGACTAGGGAGGGGCTGTGGACATGGCCTACCTAGACTTCAGCAAGGCATTTGACACAGTCCTACACAAAAGATTAATAATCAAATTAACCAGCCTGGAAGTGGGTCCCAGGGTGGTAGCCTGGGTAAAATATTGGCTGGACAACAGGACACAGAAGGTAATTGTAAATGGAGTCCACTCTGAAGAAAGGAGGGTTACTAGTGGGGTACTGCGGGGTTCAGTACTGGGTCCAGTCTTTATAAATGACATTGCAGAGGGACTGGAAGTAAAAATATGCCTCTTTGCAGAAGACACAAAGATCTGCAACAGGGCTGATACACAAGGAGGTGTGGAAAGGATGAGAAGGGACTTGGAAAGGTTGGAGGAATGGTCAGAAGCATAGGAGCTTGGATTCAATGCAAAGAAGTGCAAAATAATGCACCCTGGAAACAAAAACCCAGGGGAAGATTACACAATGGGGGAGGGTAGTAACAACAACAAAAATGGAAATGGACCTGGGGATAATCATATCAGGAGACTTTAAGGTTAGCAAGCAATGTGAGAAGGCAGTAGGGAGGGCTCATGGGGTACTGGGATGTATAGAGAGTGGCATCACCAGCAGAAAACAGGAAGTTGTTATCCCTTTGTACAGACAGTTGGTGAAACCCCATCTGGAGTACTGCATCCAGTTCTGGAGACCCCGTCTCCGCAAGGACATAGACAGGATGGAGGCAGTCCAGAGGAGGGCAACTAAAATGGTGCAGGATCTGCAAGAGAAGCCATACGAGGAGAGACTAAAGAAGCTTAATATGTATACCCTTGAGGAAAGGAGGGAGAGGGGGGACATGATAGAAACATGTCAGTACCTCAGTGGAATCAACAAAGTTCAAAAGGGTAGCATCTTTTAGAAAAAGAGATGTGCATGCATACCTCTCAACTGTCCCTGATTTTCAGGGATGTCCCTGATTTAGCCTCAAAGCTTTCCTCTGTCCATCGTAAAATCTGCGTTTTTGTGACAGAACAATGGGGATTAAAATCACTAACTAATGTCAAACATTAAAGTTACAGACTTGTTCTTCTTCAGAAAATGCATCTTAGCACACATCCCTTTAGTCTATCAGCTTTCTGAGTGAATAGTACCAATTTTCAAGATGTGTCCCTGATTTGGGGTGTTTGTCCCTGATTTTTTTAAACCTTGTCCCTGATTCATGAGGCAAGAGGTTGAGAGGTATGTGTGCATGAACAAGAGGAAACAATTTGAATATAGAGAGGAGATGCCTCAGAGGCAATGTGAGGAAGTATTTTTTCACAGAGAGGGTTTTGGATGCATGGAACAGCCTTCCTGAGGAGGTTGTGAGGTCTAAAACTGTGGGAGAATTCAAGAATGCATGGGACAGGCATAAGACAATTCTTGTGGGGGGTAGGAAGAAATAGGCTGTTGATTAACTAGGATCTGCAGCTTTTCCTGTAGGTAGGGAAATAGGCAGACTAGGTGGGCCAAGCTGTCCTTATCTACCATCAAAGTCTTTGTTTCTATGTTTCTGTGTTCCTCCCACAACATCCATATTTCTTGATTGGCCTCCTCTCTGCTTGCACTGATAGAACAGATACTGTACCTGGATTTATTTATTTATGTTTACTTTTCAGTGCATTTCTTCATTATATAAAGTCAACAAAAAAATATGGTTTGCTACAATACATTGCCTCTTTTAACTCTATACTGTGTTCTGTTTATTTTACTGTGGTGTTAGCCCTCTAAACCAACATGAGATACATTTTGTATGAGCGATGCTACACACTATAAAGTTTGTGATGTATTATAAATAAAATGTTGCAATAGTGTGTGAGCCTTGGAATGGAACACTAGTGTTTCCGTGGGGCTGAGTGTGTCAGACAAATGAAATGCTAGGCTTCAGAGAAGGATGGAGAGAATTCTCAACATTTGTTTATTTCTGATGGATAACCAAGGAATCAAGATACCACTGGCAAAGAAGAAAGCTTCCTGTCCACCATCCCAGCTAGAGGAAGTGTGCATCCATGGTGACCCTTGACTTTCAAGGTTGGTGACATTTTAAATACAGAGTGAAATGGTGAGAGATCCAATAGTTTACTACAGTACATGCATAAAATTCAACATTAATAACTGAGAAGAGCTAATCTCCTGCTGCTTAATTAGTGACAGTTCTGACACATGTTACCAATCAGGCAGCAGGGCTTGTGATGTAACAATGAATGAGGGCACATGCTGATGATGTTGTGAAAGGAATATAACTTGATACAGTATGTCTGCTTCCAGATAAAGCGTTGCCTTTTCACATCACACCCAGTACTATTAGGTAGAAATCATGTACTGTGCACATAGAAAAAGCAAACACTTGAGAAATAAAAATAATAATGGTAATAATAATAAAGCCATTTTTTTAACAATAATTAAAGGGACACTGTCGACCCCTTTAGGCCTCAAACTGTCCCTAATTAAAAAAAAAAAACATGTTATGATTGTTCACATTCTGTAGAGACTGCTGATATAGCTTGTAGTTTGAATCTGATTCTTTTTTCTTTTTAAAAAGTTAGAAACACACTGCTCACCACACTGGTGTTATCACACCAAAACATGTTTGTTTAAATTCCTTGATCAACTCATATCGCATCTTTCCTGGACTTGGAAACACCCCATACACAGTCTAGCCTCTAATTATGCAGTTGGAGGAGAAGAGACTATTGCATCATGAGGGACTGCACTGTTTGGAGGTGTGCTTAATGTTCTGGAAGTATGAAATGAGCGTAGATCAAGAATTTGAAACAAAACAAAGTTGGGTATAATTATGCCATTAATATTCATTTCAGTTCTACTAAGAAAGGAGGTTTATAACTCAACCAGCAGCACCAATGAATTTAAGAGTAGGTAAGATTTACTAAAATGTGAGTTTCTAACAAAAGAAAAAATGTTCCAAAATGGTTGACAGTGTCCCTTTAAAATTGTCGGACTCCTTTTTATGGTTGTGAGTGGACCCTACAGCCATCTTGCTATCTGTAGCTGGAAAATGGAGTATCATGGAACACTTGTTTTGGACTTTTCAGTGTGTCCTTCCATGCCAACTGAAATAAAACACTCCCTTCCTTCTGTTAAAAATGTTGGAGGCATAACTCCAAGCTGCTTATTATATGCCATTAGGAAACTGAAACAGCTTGTTAAATATGTGTTAAATATTGATTGCCTATTATTTTTTTAATTTTTTTTTTTAACTTTTTTGTTTATCTCCAACCCTGGAGAACTCCTTCCAGCAACTTTGGGGCTCCCTGCCTCTACCTCCCGCCGTGACCACTCTTTCCCCCCCTCGTGCTGCCAAGCACCACATCCAGGTCTGAACCCTCTGGAGGTAGGGCCACCCTATCCACCCAGGGCACTCTATCTTATAGGGCAAAGTGCCCAGCACACACGAGCCTAGCAGGAGAGAAAAGATGGTCCAGAGTTGGGAGTGGTGGTTGTGAAGGTCGAGGCGCCTTCTTCTATTCCCCAGGACTGGGGTATTTTTTATTTTTCCCATTCTCCCCTCCCTGGAGCTCGGCCAGTGAGGCAATGTAGTGCCGTAGCTCTGCCCATCCCTGGCATACGCCGCACTGCTCAGTCGGCGAATCTCCAGCCACCGCCAGATGTCACTCCACGAGTGAGCATCTCCCACACCCTCCCTCTGGAAGAGAGAGCAGTCCTCCAGATACTCGATCTCTTCCCCCAGCCGACCCCCTGTGACTCCCAGGTCATTCCCGAACCTGGGTCACCAGTGTAGTGCAAGGTGTGGTGCAAGGTGTGGTGTCCAGTGCCTCAACCCTCAATGCCATCAGGCCTGCTTGATTGCCTATTAAACTGGAGATTCATTTACTCCCTTTGGAATGCAACAACTTGCACATTTAAATACTTAGCATTTAAACAGCTTCTTCCTACTAGTTTCACTTGGGAATGTATTGCCTTTCAAGAAAGAGTCATACCTCCTAAATGTCATCCCATTCCCAGCAAATCTATAATTTACACTGTTTTTTAACCTCTAAAGACACTATCTGATAAGTACTCTCTCAAACATATGCCAGGTTTTCAGTGAACTATCCAGACTAAGTATGTCACAATCAGCAGGCATTTTCTACTATGCTTTTTGGGAAAAAAAGATATTGAGCTACAGCAAACACACACACTATTTTGTATCCTGAATACACACACACGCACACACACACACACACACTCCCCCCTCTCTGTCGCTCTTTCTGTACTCACCATCCTCATGGCCACAAAATTCAAAATAAATACTGAATTCTAATATGTAACAAGCCAATAAAGAAAATGTTTGTTTATGTCAGTGAAGACAGTGAAGTTCAGTTTAGGATAGATTTCCTCTAATTATTTCTTATCCTATATTTTGTATTCTGGATAGTGCTGGGGAGATGCTACATCCCATTGTCATAGGGATCTTCATTTGCACATTTTTGCACTTATTTACTCAGGTTGTCCCAGATTAGATGCAATATCTTGTTTACAGTGAGGTCATGATTTTACTATTTTAGTAATATATTTCTTCAGGGTCCCCATTTTCAAAGAAGATGTATTGTGCATCCCAGCGGAAAAGGGAGAAATGCTGTGCAACTCCAAAAATGCAATGCAGCATGATATTCAAACATGCAGTATGCACTGTCTGCAAAGGAATGGGCCAGGGTGCACACAAATAGTATGTCATGCAAGTTGAGGGTGCGTTCCCATGCATATGCTGCACTGCAGCATACTCAGTGTGAATGCGCCACTCACAGTCCACAGCAGTACAGCCCACAGTCAGAGCATGAGTAGCTGGTCTAGCCTGGCAAGAGACTCATGGGTAGGCTGCAGGAGTGCACCCAGGTGCACAGCAGCCTGGCAGCTCTGGTGGACTACAGGTACCTCCTCCCATCCCTGCTCAATCCAACTCCATCCTGGAAGAGCTCCATAGTGTAGGCCCCCCAGACCCCAACACACCAGGAGAAACCATGGTCCATATCCATAGCATAGAGGACCCCCACCCACTGCCGTGGTACATAGATACCCATGCTCCTCCATACCCAACCTGTTGCAGAGACTGGCACTGCCCTCCACACCCTGCTACAGCCATCCACCAACTGCACTGGACCTAGGCAGGGGACCTGCACTCCAGAATGACCCAAGTGGCTGTACCATGCATTGGGGCACTATGCAGGCTGCAGACCCTCCAGTGTGTGCAGCCATGTGTATGTGCCTGGCAAACCATAAGAGGGAATGGACATACCTCCAATGCATGCCTTGTCAGTGCTGTATCTTTCTGCTTTCATACACCACTGCAGGCCCACACTCTCCACCATTCCCCTGTGTAACATGCCACCCTCTGGACTGCTGAGTTATCCTGGGTGCCAAGGGTGTGGTATCCTGCAATGCCATTTGAAGTGTACATTTCAGGCTATGGATAATGTATCTGTGGTTCCCCGATCATACAAATGAATGGGAGTTCAGCTGTAACATGCCTGTTACAGGACCTTTGTGAGTGGGTAGAGCATCGGCTGTCACCTGCACTGAGCAGTGCAATGGCACTTGGATGATAGATCTGCATGTGAGTGCCTGAGGTGTATGGCCACTGGGCATTATCGCCTGCACACAGCTCATGCCTATGTATGATACATTCCAGTGTCCTACTGCCAGTGCTCCGCTACCTGAAAATAAGATGCCATTTCTTCTGTGAACTATCCAGGCTAAATATATAGCCATCAGCAGGCATATTCTAGGAAAATACATTGTAAAAATGTGTGAAAGGAAGATCACATTGAAACTGCCTCTCAGCAGACCTGCATTGTGCAAATTCATTAGAAATAATGGGTAAAAGCATCCCAAAAGCTCTCCACAGCCATATCGTCTCTGACCAGAGTTTGTTTTCTTTGGTGCTAACTAGCTCATTAAATCAACAAGACACTGTTTAAAATGGCATCCAAAGCAATGTAACTACTAACACTTTAGTCACTAGAAATATCTGAAGTGTAACTTATTCAAACTTTAGAAGTCATGCGTTAACTTTTTTTGTTGTATATGGAGCTTGAAATGAAACACTTAGAGAACAAGAAAAAAGTCCCTACTCTATATTATAAAATGTAGAGGACAGTCATAAAGCTTTTATAAATGCAGTTCATGCAGTGCTACTAATGAAGGGCTGCAAGCAGATGGTGACATTCGGATTCAGCTGGCAAACTACAGAAATTATGAAATGCAATGGTGTTGGTTGAGGGATAGCTGATGTACTCTACTTAAAGGTGATTCTGTTTTAGTGCCTTGCTCTTAATTTTACCATTTATGCATTTCAAACAAACTCAGACATCAGCTAATGCCCTCATTAACTGTGAACAAAGTTAGAGCTTTACAACTTCAGTACGTAGTGTTAAATTATTCCCACCCGCAGTACTTCGTGTGTTTTACATCCAAAACTTAGAGCACTGGGATGGTATTACAGGCACCTGAGTTCAGTTCCCAATAGGTGGCATTATTTCTTTCTAACTACAATTTGTGATTTAAAATTGCTTACCAGTGGCTAATACTGCACCAAGAAACATCTAATTGTCATCTTGATTATTCTTAGTTACAGAATATGCAAAACTGGAGAAAGGAAGTGTGTCAAGGAACCCCAGATCCAACCATGTTAGCCTATAGTTCAGTGGTTAGATCATTGGACAGAATTCCAGGAGCCAGGGTTCTATTACCAGTGGATCAAATTATTTGCAAAAACAGAAGCAGTGTGCACTGGCTTGGTGGTGCTCTCAAGAAGATATAAGCACAGTCACAAGAAATTGGTCACTCACCAGCACTGTAAAACAAGGACTCCACCAGATAATAAAGTATTTACATAATTTATTACACATCTTCGAAGATAACCACACAAAACATGGTCATTAGTATATACTTGCTGTGTTTCAGATCCCCTAGGATCCCTTCTCAAAAGCTACTATACTAAGGACAAAAAAAAATCTAAATACACAAATCTCTAAGTGATGACTGTGACATCACAACGATGCATTCAGTTCATGGATGTTCATGCATCACATGTAGTTACTGTTAAAAGCAACCCAATTAAAATCTAAATGTTTAATAAACACCTGTTAAAATCACATTTAATTCTGGGTGTTACAAAAAGGAGCAAACTTATAAATACTAGAGGAAAGAGGAGGGGGAAGAAAAAATGTAGACAGCATGGGACAGAAACATCACTGAAACTAAGTCAGAATACAAATAAATACAGCTTTGTTAAATGCAGTAAACATAACTAATCAGTCTCTATAGTTTTATAAACTCTATACAGTATCAGAAACAAAATTCATGTTTAGAAGACTTTTAACATTATTTTCTATGTATTGTTTAAGCTTATTTTTTCTTGTGGTTTTTAATCATAGACATTTACTAATTCAAGCACAGACACACACACACACACAGACAGAGTTTTAAAATGAAGCTTTAGTTGTTTTATGATTTTTCTCAGGGAGTGAGCTTTCAATTCTGTGACATTCAACCTTGGAATACCTTTCTTTTGATGGAACTTTGCTGTTATTACATGGTTATGTTGTTTTTAGAATGCAGTTTTAGCCAATGGGGATCCTTATCAACTTTTCATCTGTTTTTTTTTTTTTGTGTGTGTTATCTGTGATTTGAGAAAGCATGTTCTTCCAAACCAACTGCCATTGATTTCTGATGAAGGAATCAGAGTAATCCTAAAGCTAAAATCACCTGTTTTCTTTTGTAACAACTCTGTTGGTACAGTATTATAGGGGCATGGTGGCATTGGGTTGAGTAGGCTGTTTAAGGTTAAACCCCTATTTTTGCACCTTAATAACTTTGGCTTCATTTGATGAAATACCACAACATTTGGCATGCACAGTTGGGCTGTTAGAGTCTCAAGATGTAAAAAGTTTGTGATGGCATATCATTTTGTTTCTGAGATACAGAAAAGTTTTGGTTTCCCTTTACTGAACGTTGCATTTTTTTGTTTGCTCTCACCTACAGCCTGGAAAATGTGTAATTTTTTCATGAAATATTCAGGGTTGAAAGAGCCTGTGCCAAGGGTGCACCTTTTGATGGTTTTGTGAAAAAAATGTTATACAGTTCCAGAGTTATAAGGATTTTTAGGATAACCGACAAATGCAAATAGTGAAAAAAAATGATTGTGAGCACTTATTTTCATGATTTACTTGTCGTGTGGAAAAATTGTTAATTATGACAGCCAATGCACAAGCATTGGACCCTGTTCACTATGGCAAGTATTATACCCATGAAATGCATGTACAGTACAAGCCACTTAATAGGGACATGGTTTAAGGGGGCGTTCAGTTTAAAGGGACGCCCCTCAAATCATTGATTAAGTGGTCATACAATCCTATTGTGTTGGCTACCTTTATTGGGATGGCTGTTTCATTTTAAGGGGATGCTTATTGGTTCCACCTGGTGGTACTTTCCTAATAACAGCCCCATTCTTAACTGATCACCGCTCAGTAACACTTAATTGCAGCTTTGTATCCAGGTGCAGTGAGTGAAAACCTGTTTAACCTGGTTCAACAGCTCTTAAAGTTTGTTGACTACTCACTGTGTCCCTACCTGTAACATATGTTAGTTCAGTGAATGCGTGGATGACCTCCTACCTTTTTAATGAATGGCTGGGCAGCTGGAATGAGAGGCTATGGTGTAGGCAGCGGAAGGTGCTGCTGCTGTTGGACAATTTCAGTGCCCACCCGTCCAGCCTTGTTTGAAAGTTCAACCACATCAGCATCCATTTCCTGCCCCCTAACACCACCAGCCTGATACAGCCCCTTGATATGGGGGTTATAAAGACTTTAAAAGGACACTACAGGTGCTTATTTTTCCAGTGGATTGTCGGAATCATAGACAGTGGATCTGAGTGCCTGGCTACTGAGATTGTCCACTGAATTAATCTCCTCAATGCAATCTTCATGCTTCACAAAGCTCGGATAGCTGTGAAGCCCACCACGATTGCCAACTGCTTCAGAAAAGCTGGGTTTCACTCTGCTGAGGAAGAAGAGGAGCCAGCAGAGGGAGCTGATACTCCAGATAATCCCTTGACTGATGTTGTACGGCCAGCTAACTTCATGGAGGAAGAGTTCCTATAATTCATAAATATCAAGGAAGCACAGACAGAGGGAGAGCTAACTGTTGGTGCGATTTGTGATGCTCTGTCACAGAAAGCCAGCTGACATTGATGAGGACCCGACCAATATCAACAACCTCCCCCCTGCACCTGTCTCACACAAAGAGGCTCTCACACACGTCGCCCCTTTCCATGACTGATGCTTGCAGAATTCTAAGAGAAAACTGTGGGAGAATCTGTTTGATCTCAAGAGCAACATATTGAGCCGAATGTCCATGGTTGCAAAACAGAAAACAAATCACAGACTTTTGCATTTAAGAGGCCTCCTGATCCCCCAACTCAATGACCTCTTGACTTCCTGAAGCTAAGTAAACTTTTTATGAATTTTTAAAAACACTCATTCAATAAAGATTACAGCAAAGAAAACCAGCACTAGTTCTAAAAAGAGCTGTAATCACTAACTTTGCAGTGTCTGCTGAATGCCTGCTTTGTTTAGTATGTTTAAATGAATGCTTGTATTTTTACTGCCAGACAACTGTTTGGCATGTTGTTGTTTTTTTTTTGTCCTAAAGCTCTTCTGTTAAAGGAGACAGTCACTTAAAGGAGACAAATACTCTGTCACGGAGCGGTCCCCTTAAAGCAGCTTCTACTGTATAACTCTTGCAGAGGTATGTGGTCCCAGACAGACACTGTGTGTGGGATATTCACTACCACAAGCACCCACAGGGCACTTGTCCATGCCCCCCCCCCAGTATGCAGCTGTGGGGAAAGACTGCAGGACTTGGGAGGGCATCCAATGGAATGCCTGTCCTTGGACCTGCAGTGGATCCCCTGCTCCATATGAACAGGGGATTCTGAGCAGATGCAGGTTTTGGGAAATTTTCACTGACAGGTGAGTGCCCAAATGGTTGCCCCCAGCCCTACTGTGCAGCTGGGGGGGCTAGGGAAGAATGATGGGAGGCATCCATGTCCAACCGGTGCCGTCGGGTGTTATCAGTGGGGATGCATATCACTTATAGCAGGGTGTTCCATCACGTAACTTTCTCCCCCTCAGCCAGCACTCTGCACCATGGAAAATGACTTGGAGTGCCGGCACACCCCTCACATGCCCTGGGACTGCCTGTAGCTTTAGGATTGGCCAGGGGATTGTGCGCACATGGGGCTTGTACACCTACAGTAAAACACATAAAATGTTATTCTTTCAATAAACAAACACCTGAACCTAAGTAAGTTGGACTCATTTAGCTAGTTTCTGATGTTTTGGTTTTTAATTGCCCAAGAAATAATGTTTTGGGGCACTTCAAAATCCTAGATGCCTAACTCAGTGAGACGAGTCATTCACCTGCATTCTCAATATGTGAACAGTGGGACTTTCTTCAGTTCTGAAGTTGCAGCTGGAGTCCTGCTACCAGCTTCAGTTGATGCAGTGAACCAGAAATCACCTGCTCTCTTTGTCTCTGTCTCCATCTGTCTGCCTATGTCTGTCTTTCTATCTATCTATCTATCTACAGTGGCGTGAAAAAGTATTTGCCCCCTTCCTGATTTTCTCTATTATTGCATATTTGTCACACTGGATGTTTTCAGGTCTTTAGAGAAAATGTAATATTAGATAAAGGGAACCTGAGTGAACAAATAACACTTGTTTTTTTTTTTAATTTCACTTATTTAATGAAAAAGTTAACCAACACCAACTGGCACTGTGTGAAAAGTAATTGCCCCTTACACTTAATAACTGGTTATGCCACATTTAGCTGCAATGACTGCAACCAAACACTTCCTATAATTCAATATCAGTCTTTCACATCGCTGTGGAGGAATTTAACCCACTCTTCCTCTCAGAACTGCTTTAATTCAGTAACATTTGGTAGATTTTCGAGCATGAACTGCTCGTTTCAGGTCCTACCACAGCATCTCTATTAGGTTTCAGTCTGGACTTTGACTAGACCACTCCAAAACTTTAATTTTACTTCTTTTTAGCCATTCTGATGTGGACTTGCTTTTGTGTTTTGGATCATTGTCTTGCTGCATGACCCAACTACGCTTCAGCTTCAGCTGAGCTGGAAGGATGACTGGACATTCTCCTTAAGAATTTTCTGGTACAGAGCAGAATTCATGGTTCCTTTAATTATGGCAAGTCATCCAGGTCCTTAGGCAGTAAAGCATCCCCACACCATCACACTACCACCACCATGTTTGACTGTTGGTATGGTGTTCTTACTGTGGAATGCTGTGTTTGCTTTTACGCGAGACATTATGGGATCCATGTTGTCAAAAAGTTCCACTTTGGACTCATCTGTCCATAGAGCATTTTCCCAAAAGGCTTGTGGATCATCCAGGTGCTTCTTGGCAAATGAGAGACGAGCATTTATGTTCTTCTTGGTTAGCAGTGGTTTCCGCCTTCTACTCTCACATGAAGCCCATTTTGCCCAGTCTCTTTCTGATTGTGGAGTCATGAACACTGACCTTAGCTGAGGCAAGAGTAGCCTGCAGTTCTTTGGATGTTGTTTTAGGATCCTTTGAGACTTCTTGGATGATTTTACACTGTGCCCTTGGAGTAATTTTGGCAGGCCACACTCCTGGGAAGGTTCACTATTGTTCAAGTGTTCTCCATTTGAGATTATGGCTCTCACTGTGGTTCGATGGAGTCCCAGAGCCTTAGAAATATCTTTGTAACCCTTTCCAGACTGATAGAGGGCAACAATTTTTTCTGATCTTTTCAGGAACTTCCTTTGATCATGGCATAATGTGCTTGTTGAATCTTTGTGCTGGCAACGTGACTCTGATGGTAAGGGCCAAAATAAGTGAGGTTTATATTGAGCAGGGCTGGCTGTAATCAAGCCTGGCTGTGTTCAATCAGCTGACTCTAATTATCCCTTTAATTGGGTTGATTTAACTAGGGGGCAATTACTTTTTCACACAGTGCCAGTTGGTGTTGGTTAACTTTTTTCATTAAATAAATGAAATAAGTAAAAAAAAAAAGTGTTATTTGTTCACTCAGGTTCCCTTTATCTAATATTATATTTTGTCTAAAGACCTGAAAACATCCAGTGTGACAAATATGCAATAATAGAGAAAATCAGGAAGGGGGCAAATACTTTTTCACACCACTGTATCTATCTATCTATCTATCTATCTATCTATCTATCTATCTATCTATCTATCTATCTATCTATCTATCTATCTAAATACCTAGAGGACTGGGATGCCCAACACCTGTACTGCTTGCCCATGTAGATGTAAATTTTTTCCCCAATTGTTTAACCAGGTGAGACACACTAAGCTAAAAGCTTGTTTACATGTGCAGCCTGGGAGCACAGGGAAGTTAAGTGACTTGCTCAGGGTCACACAGTATGCAAGTGGGGACTGTGGGATTCAAACCCAGGTCTCCAGATTTGCAGCTCAGAGCCATAAACCACTGTGCTACACTGCCTCCAAGCTCCTAGCTCATATAACTGTAAAATCCTCTCCTTCCCCCCAAAAGAAATTTATGCTGTGAATAGAAAATGTACTGCTGTGCTTGCCCATGTTCCATCTTTTACAGTGTGTAAAACTGACCAAAATAAATAGATCCTGTACAGAACTGTCATGGACTGATGAAGGGTATTGAATGTCTCCAGTTACCATTTAACTCTTGAGACACCTCAGCTAAAGCACTACCATAAACATTTTAGTTTACACTGTTGAACCCTTACAAAGTGACATCCTTCAACCACTCCAAAAATATGAGAAAATAAAATGAGACCATTGCAGTCCCACCAACAATAACTATAACCAACCCATCCTGAATGTCTGCAAATCCTAAACCCATAGCCAAATCTGCTGAAAGGGAGAATTCTCCCCTCTCCCTCCAGGTTGCCAACCCTGTCCAGTGTTTAGTTTATACTTTTTATAAGTGGCCAGGGGTGCCCATCCCTGGTACCACTTTTCTTTACCCTCCTCACCTCCAGGTCACCCACCCCCTTCTCAGTATATGCATAGTGGCACCAGACTGCTTACCCCCAGTGCCGCCAAACACTAGTCTGACACTAGGGTGCCCAATCTAAGGTGTCAGAATGCCCCTTAAAATAAACAAAACTGTCCCTTGTTGTTGTCTTTTGTTTCAATCAACATGTTTCCCTCCTGGGGGAACCAGGAGTGGAAACTCTATCCTGAACCACCTGCCTGTGAGCCCAACCACCCCAGACCAGACCATAGTCCCCCCATGGCTTGTCCCCATTGTGGGACTGGGAAGGGAGTTTCCTCTCTCTCAGAACACAATCCAAATCTGGGGAGGAAGAGGTGTAAGACAAATTGGACAGGGGGTCGAAGCTTCATGGAGCCCCTGGATGCCATTTTCCATTTTCTGGTGACCCCTCCCTCTCAACTTATGGCATGGTCATGCGCGTGGGGGCATGAGTGCAGCATGCTACTGGCTTCCTGCCTCCCAGACTGTATCACTCACCAGCCCCCACTAGAGGGTGACCAACAGGCAGGATAACAAGCCCTCCCTCCTCGAGAGAGGAGAGCAGCCCTCTGGATGCTCAATCCTGTCTCGACCCTGCCGGCCCCGATGGCCTGGCCTCATTTCTGAACCTGCATCACCGGCATGGTGTGAAGTGTGGCATCCAGTGCCTCAACCTCCAGTACCACCAGACTGCCCTGTTTTTGTTTTTTTACCTCTAAAAGAAAATAGTCCCAGTTAATCTGACCCTCCCACCCACCCCACTCTGACTTCTCACTCAGCACCCACAATTCCCCCACCCCCCACACGCATTCTCACTTTCCTAAACATGTCTCATGACATAGATCCACTCTCCAATCATAGACATGCCTTGCTGCAGGAACTGGTGACTGTGATATGAGAATATAAAGTAACTCTGGAATAATGTATTTCAAAAGGGTTTGAACTTTATTCTTAACTTTGTCATTTTTTAACATTTTTACACCAAATTTTAAACATGGCCTTTTTGGGATCCCTCCTCATAACCAATGGGAGTGGAATTGTATAAATCTTCCCCCACAGGAAATTTTACAGTTGTTTTATGAAATCACCTTTTGGGCAGGATTTGAAAATTGTAACTGCCCTTGTTCGTGACGAGGTTATGTTGAAATTGTGGGGTCAAAGTATTTAAAACAAAAAACTAAGTTATGAGTGTATGTTGAAATTTTTCTACGCTTGCTCAGTTCAAAAGTGCAGAAGACATTGCAGTGGTATATGTTGTCAGTCATCAAGCCTAAAAGGAGCAGAATTTTCAAAATGTCAACAAGGCAAAACGTTTAACTTTAAAAGGTACAGTGCTATGTTTAACTGCAGATTTTGTAACAGTTTTTTTTAATATTAAAAGAGATGTATAATGCTATAAGCACTAAAACTGTTTATCTATCTTTGAGGAAATTTGGGGCCCTTGGATACATTACCAACTTCCATCAGAAACTAGATTCATCCCTTAGTCCCTTTATTATGTTGGTGCACTTGCATAGCCAACATCTTGCAGTAGTGCAGATTTGGAGGTGAGGTCACTGTTGGGTGAATGCAGGGCACGCATCAGTAGGTGCGTCCCTCATTCCCCAGTCAGCCTGCATGCCAGTGCCACACCATGTATACATTATGTGGTGAGCACATCTAAGGAAAGGTCCACTGCAATCCGAGCAAAGCTCGTCAGATGCAGCAGACCTCCTGACGTGCTCGGCCACATTGTAAACATGGCGGCCACCCAACTGCTGACTTTGGGGGTGCCCAATCCCCCTGTCAGCTTACCTTGGCCCTAATGTATGTGTTGATGGGGAGCCCACTCCCCGTCAGCATAAAGCACCCCCCCATCTGTTATATGCTGAGGGGGGTGCCCAGTCCCCCTTGGCACTTGCCTTCTGGCTTTCCTTGTGTGTCGAAGGAGGTGCCCAATCCCCGTCTGCATGTATTAACCCCCCCTTTTGATGTGTGCCAACAAGGGTGCCCAATCCCCTCTCAGCTGCAGCACCTCCCCAAACAGTTAGGTGGCATGCTGGGAGCCCACCCCAGTGTGCCAAATCCCCTGAGAAAAAAAAACTGTCCCACGATGTTTTGCTTTTTTTAACCCTGTAACACAAAAACAGTCCCTCGTAGTCTCCCTCCCAAAACCCGCACCCACCCTCTGTGCACTCTGACTCTCCACACCTCCCTCACCCCATACTTACCTGTGGAGTCCAGTGCGATGATCTTCGGTGGACCGGGAACACGTCTGCACTCTTCAAAGCCAACCGCGAACTGAGGAAATGCCGGTTGATAAGCTGTATAATGGAATAAATAGGTTTTTTTCAACTTTGATGCATATCTCAGGCATTTTTTGGAATTTTAGCACCAAATTTTCAACATGGGGTTTTTGGGACCCCTCCTCATGAATTCCTACACTGTCATGGCATTATTTGGTCCTGAAAGGTGATTTCGCAGTCACTGGGTGGAATCACCTTTCAGAAGTGAGGAACAAAATGACAGTGCTAGTGTTCATAAGGGGGGGGCTAACAAAAAGCCTATGTTGCAAATTTGGTGGGAAAAATCCCTCAAATTACTGTTTTATGAGCGTGCATTGAGCAGTTGCTACGCACACTTGTAACTTAGCAAATTTGCAATATTTTCATGCCACATATTCAGCATTGGCATTTTTCCACAACTTCTTGTGAACCATACAGCTGTCATTTTCCACATCCTGTCGAAATATGTTTTTGCACTTCTGGTGCGGAATAGCTCGGTCTATGTGGGAAATCAGTGTTCAGGACAAATCATAAAAATGACAGTTATACTGTTCATGAGCAGAAGTCCTAAAATGCCTATGCTGAAAATTTGGTGACGATACTCCATAACATGACTGTGTTATGAGCGTGCGTTGCACAGTTTGCATGCATGCTCATTGGTTCATGAATTTATAATATTTTCACTCCAGATTTTCAAGATTGCCATTGTGCTGCACCTTCTTATGAATAGTACAGCTGTCATTTTTCACATCCTGACCAAAATATGTTTTCGCAGTTCCGGCGCAGAAAAGTGTGCGGTCGCTGTGGAAAGTCTGTGTTTGAGACACATTATGAAACTGACAGTGACACTGTTCATTAGCAGAGGTCCTAAAATGCTTATGTTAAAAATTTGGGGCCAAAAGTCCATAAAATTAGTGTTTTATGAGCGTACGTTGTGCAGTTTGCACGCACGCTCATGACTTTGTGCATTTGTAATATTTTCACTCCAGATGTTCAAAATTGTCATTTTCCACACCTCCTTATGAACAGTACAGCTGTCATTTTACATATCCTGGATGAAATGCGTCTTCGCACATCCGGCGCAGAATTGTGCGGTCACTGTGCGAAATCAGTTTTCGGGACAGTTTGAGGAAATGACAATGACACTGTTCATGAGCAGAGGTCCTAAAATGCCTATGTTGCAAATCTGGTACCGAAGGTCCATAAAATGACTGTGCTGCAAGCGTGCATTGCACAGTTTCCATGAAGCCTTGTAACACTGTAAATTTGCAATATTTTCATGCCAGATTTTCACCACTGGCATTTGTGAAAACTTCCTTATCAACAGTACAGCTGCCGTTTTTCACAGCCTGCCCAAAATGCGTTTCCACAACTGTGGCACACAATGGCGTGCTCGCTGTGGGAAATCACCTTTTGGGACACATTAACAAAATCACAGCACCAATGTTCATAAGGGGAAGTCCCAAAATACCTATGTTGAAAATGTGCCTAAAAAACTCACGCAAATATTTGGGTTTCGCACGTGTGTTGCGCAGTTTGCATGCATGTTCATTGCTTCACCAATATTCCATATTGCCACTCCAAATTTTCAGCATTACCATTTTATATGCCTCCTCATGAACAATACATTTGTCATTCTCCACATCCTGCCCAAAACTGTGTTTTCTTCCCTCTGTCGTTAAATGCACAGTCATTGTGCAAAACCACGTTTCAGTTAACAAAGTGATTGTACTGTTTTTCATGAGGTGGCCTGACAAGCAGCCCATGCTGAAAATGTGGAGTGAAACTACCACTACACGCCTATGGTGTTACGGTTTCCAACTGTAGCACCCCACCCGGTACGGACTGACAGGTGTCAGGGCTGTGACTTGGGATCTTCAAATGTAATGCTCATGCCATTCCACCCCCTACACCTACCTTGCAGCCACTGACAGGCATCATGGTGTGTCTTGCACTATTTGGCCACAAACTTCACCCCACACTCCTATACTGCACCCACGTCAGCGTATTTCCTTATGGAATGGGGTAAGTGTAATGCCCAAAGACCCCAAAGCACACCACAACACTTGTCAGTGTCTACAGGGTAGGGTAAGGTACAGTGGCATGAGCATTATAGCTGATGACCCAAAGGCACACCCCAGTGCCTGTCGCTCTCTACAGGGTGGGGGTGGGGTTGGCGTCACTTTAATACTTCACTGCCATTCATCTTATGCATCTCTAGCTCCACCACTGCCAATGCCAGCGTGACAACATTCAGCACTGACAAATGCTTGTTAGTCTAGTTATTATTTAATAGTATAAATGGAGGCAGTGCCTTGCTCTTCTAATTGGAATAGCTGGGTGTGATTATTTACGGATTACTATCTTCTGCTTTAAGCTTATATTTCTTATTTCTTGTGATTTTTCACTGACTCTAGTGATGGAAATTGTAACATCTTCTGGGTTTTGGTATGTAAATCTTTTTTATGTCATAGATAATATATTTTGGTTATGGTTGGTAAATAAGAGGTTTCTTAATAAAATTTAATTATAAAAAAAAGAGATGTCTAATGCAACAAACTGCATTTTCTAGATAACATAAACATACAGTATATCGATGTAAAACGGCCATGAAAGAGAAAAAGTACACCCAATGGATGTATAAGAGCAATCACGTACAATTAATTTGTAGACAAAAGAATGAACAGTGTCTTGTAGCACATGGCAGAACTGCAGCACATCTGTGTTATGAGTAAATAACTTTTTCCGAAAGCTTTTTTAAATATTTTTTGAACATTTGAAAATTTATGTTGTACATGTGAAGTAACAAAAATGTTAGCATTAATCAATCATATGGTAACAACATTAAAGTATTGTCCTTAATAAGTCCTTATTATCCACCTGGGAACAGAAGATGGAGGAGTGTCCAGGAAAGTGGTTCTGTTTATCTTCCGTTTTAACTGTGATATTTGAATAGTTTATACTTTAAATTAGTGCTGTGAGTTACAACTGTTTAAATTAATACTTTGACTTACAACTGTTACTTGGGCTGTGATTTTGTAACTGTTGCTGGCTTGTGTGCTGGTTGTGGGAACAGTTGTTGGCAGTGATATTTAGAGTGAAATTTAAATCTGTACTGTTTGACTGGTGAGAGGTAAAAGCCCTTCCACCCACCTTATGCTGGAGGCTTTCTTAAATACTGAAAAGCCACTGTGGGTTGGGCTTGAAGGGCTGTGTTTCTATTTGTGACTGAAACTTGAAGCGGCAGGAACTGATAGCCTGTGACATCATACGGTACCTGATGTCTGCATACACACTCTCTTGGTTGGAGTGGACACACACTGGACTGTGTGTTTGTGAGATTTGAGAACGCTATTGGTGGGTTTGTAACTGGGTTCATAAGCAGCTGCAGTTAGTATAGAGAGACTGTATTTCACTGTCCTGTATAGGTTGTGTGAATAATAAGTATGATTGTGGTGTGCAATGGTTGTGGGGCAGCAGTGTGGATGAACATAATGTGGAAGCTGCAGAGTGCCCAATATGCCACAGGCTAAGGAGGCTCAAGAAAGAGGTTCAGTGGCTTGACAGAGAGCTGGGGAGGTTGAGGGGTGAGTAGAGGGTTGCATTCATAGAAGAGCTGACATCTGAGAGTATAGGGGGCACCACAGAGAAGGAACAGTGGGTCAAGGGCGGTGTCAGGAGAGGGGCAAACTAGACAGGAAGCCAGCTGATGAAAGGTGGACTGTGGTAGGACCTAGCAAAAGAGGAGCAGCAGTAGGCAGGAGGGAGGAGAAAACACATTGTAAGGCAAAGAGGGTAGGGAACATGTTTGCTGTACTAACAACACAGGGGAAAGAGGACACAGGAGGAGACCGAATAAGGGATAATACTCACAAAGAGGAGGTAGTGAGAGGCATTACTAGTGGAGAGATTGAAAATTGCATGGCAGGGGGAGAGATAACACTCCAAGAGTTGAGGAGGGAGAGGGAGATTGGCAGTCAAACAGGAGGAGGGGGAGGGGTCTCAATTGAGAGGAACAGGGGGAAGACACTGGGGCAAATGATAAAAGCACCATTTTGAGTGGCTCCGGGAATGAGAACCTGGGTGGGGGGATGGTGTTGGGCACAAGGAAAGAGGAGGGGGTGTACTGGTGTTGGGGGACTCCATACTCAAGGGGATCAGATGGGGCAGCAAGAGGAGAGGTACAGTTGAATATGGGTGGAGTCTATACCAGGATTAAAGGCAGACAAAGCAGGACAGGTGATCCTAAGGTGCACAAGGAGGAGTAGGAGGAAACCGCACATTGTGGTACATGTGGGGACAAATGACCTAGCAGGGGAAATGGTGGAGGTAACAAGGGAGAGGTTTGAGGAAGTGGGAAGGTTGTGTAAGGAGACTGGAGAGTCTGTGGCTTTCTTGGAGGTGCTCCCAGTACCCTGCACAAGCACAGTGAGAAAGGAGAGGAATAGGGAGTTGAACACATGGTTGGTTGAATGGTGTCAAACTAAGGGGTATGGGATTGCGGATGGCTGGGGCAGTTCCTGGGATAATAACAATCTGTTTGCAAGGGATAGGCCGCACCTGAGTGGGAAAAGGAAGGAGGTACTTTGTGGCTGGTATTTATTGCTGCCCTGGCACTCCAGCCACAACAGTCACTGACCTTCTGAACCAGCTGATGTCTCTTGCCCAGTCGGGTGAACTATATGTCATGGGTGACTTTAACCACAACTGGCCAGCTCCCACTTTTAACAAAACTCGAACCAAGATATCTGCTCTCAACCTTATCCAAACCATTATGGAACCTACACGGTCAAACCATAAGACCAGAAACCACTCCCTTCTTGACTGGGTGCTTACCTCCCACCCACACCATGTTGTCAGCTCTGGCCTCCTTCCTGACTCCATAGTGACCACCACCTAACCTACTTGGTCTGCAAAATCCATCAAGTTAAATCCCCTCCCAAACTTATATTCCAATGGTCATATAAATCCCTAAACCTATCCCCTCTCCTGGAAGAGCTAGCTCACTCTAACTGGGACCCAATCCTAAGATGCTCTAACATGGATGCTGCCCTTACGCACTTCCGGAACACCTTCCTTACTGCCTGGGACAAACATTCCCCCCTGCGCCGTGCTAGGATCCAAGGGTCTCACCTTCCTTGGATACCATCCGAGCTGATAGCTTGCCAACAAGCCTGTGACAGGGCGTGGCGAATTTACAAATCCATGCTCCTCCCAGGCGAGAATATCACCTACCGCATGCTCCGAAACAAGTGCACAAAGGCCATCTGCTTAGCTAAGGCTAAATATTTTAACAACACCCTAAATGCGAATCTTGGGAGGTCTTCTAAATTCTGGAAAGTCATCAACTCCCTTCTCTCCCTCCTAACATCAAATCCCCCCCACTCTTCTCGCCCAAGGGACTCTACTCTCTGATCCCCGATGGTACCCTCCGAGTTCAATTTCTACTTCACTACTTGTGCTAAGACCCTCCTGGACTCCCTTCCTCCTGTAACCCCAACCACTCCCCAGACAGCTACCCCCCTACCACCTGGCCAGAACCCTTTCTCCTTCAGACACATTTCACCCATCGAAACCTTAGATGCCCTTCTCTCCCTGAATCCCTCCAAAGGTAAACCACCCAACGGTCTCGACAACAACTCCTCTTCCTATCTGCCTCTGCCATTGCTACTCCCCTTGCTGCCCTGCTAAATCTTTCATTCACCACTGAGTTACTCCCCACAGAGTGGATGCATGCCATCATCCTACCTCTACCAAAAGGAGGTGATCCTACCTCTGCTGCTAACTACCATCCCATCTCCCTCCTCCCCACTCTCACCAAACCCCAGGAACACCTAGTACTATCTCAACTCTCCCTCTTTCTCTCTGGAACTAACTTCCTCACATCCGTTCCAGTCTGGTTTTAGAAAAAAACACTCTACCACCACCTCCCTACTAAGACTCACAGACTCCATCCTCTCTGGGATGGACAAAGGACAAATTACTGCCGCTATTTTCACCAACCTAGCCAAAGCATTCGATACGGTATCCCACTCCCTCCTATCTTGCCTATCAGGGGCTGGGCTATCGGCATCTGCCACAAATTGGTTCAGTGCCTACCTACAAAATAGAACCCAATCTACAAAAATAGCTGACTGCACATCCCCCCCACTCCCTATTACCACAGGCGTTCCTTAGGGCTCAGTCCTTGGCCCCATTCTCTTCTCCATCCTACTAAATGATCTGCCAAAGGCTTGCTCCACTACCTCAACACACATGTATGCTGATGACATGGTCCTCTTTACTTCTGGCCTTACCTGTGAAGAAGTCACTTCTAATCTTTAGACCGACTTCAACAAAGTACAACACTGGTTTAACTCCAACCAACTCTCCCTAAATGCCAAGAAAACAGTCTCTATGTCTATCGGCACTAGACAGAGACTATCCAGACTTACATCCCTTCTGATCTTCCATACCCTAAATAACACCATCCTTGAAGATGTGCCCTCCTTTAGGTACCTGGGGGTTTGGCTTGATCGCCTCCTCTCCTTTCCCACACATGTGGATGTCATCCTATCAAAACTGTTCCCTAAGCTAGGCACCCTGTATAGAAACTGCACTAGTCTCCTGCTTCCTTTGAGATGCAAAATAGTCCTGAAAATGATTCTAGCTCCTTTGACTACTGCAATGTTGTCTACAGCTCTGCCTCTAAGTCCACCTTAGCCAGACTGGACCCCCTCTTCAATGCTTTCTGCCGCTTCACCCTTGATGGCCCCCCGCACCCGTCACTGCCAGCTCTTCCATTCACTGGCCCTGCCATCCCTGAGCAACCGGCGCCTACTTCACAGTGCTAAATTTGTTTCTAACTTCTGGCTCAGTTCCCTTCCGCCCTACCTCGTCTCCTCCCTATCTTCCCCACCTACCCCCGTCCATGCCCTCAGGTCTACTGACTCCAGGCTATTAGTAATCCCTCACTGAAGGACCTCCACAGGCCAATCGGCTTTCTCTTACCTCCTCCCTAAGCTTTGGAATGGCCTGCCAGACCAAAGCTGCCATTCTTCCTCCAAACACTCTCTATCCTCTGGCCTCACTAACTTCCTTGCTCCTAATTGTACCTGCCCCTGACCTCCCTCCGGCTGATTCTCTTCACCCCCTCGACTCCCTCCTCCTTACGTGCCTGACCAGCAGCTCTGCCTTCACCCAAATGACTGGCTTATACATTTCCCTAAACAACCCATGCACTTACCCTCTCATGACACTTCTGCTATCTCCCTTTTTATTCCCCCCCAACGTCTTCCCTAAGTCAACCCCCCTATATTTCCCAGTGTTTACTATCCAGACCTGTCACCTCTCCCTGGTCCCAAGCTCAGACTTCCATTTCTCTCTGCCAACTTGGTGCATCATACTTAAATTTAATCTCTGATATAGGCACTTATGTAATCACCTATAGTTCTAGATGTGTAATCAAATATGCTATGCCACCCTCCTTGTGGCACATGTATGTACTGTCTCCTCATGTAATAAGTTTGTAATTAACCACACTTAATGTGTCACAATTGTTTATATTGCTCGATTCCAAGTTCAACCTATTAATTGTTGTATGTATACCCTCCTCCCTTGTACCCTCCCGGTCGCATCATGAGATGAGCATCTTTTTGCTCAGTGTGCCTCTCCTGGTAAAACATTTTCAATAAATAAATTAATAAAAATATTAAAGCAAAGATGGGGAGGTATATTACGACAAAGGTGGATTTAAACTAGATGGGAGGGTGGCAAGTGGACAGCAGGTAGGCAGGGATCCGATAGAGTGGAGTCACAGCCTACCACCAAGGCTAACAGGGAAGGACTCAGAGAGGCAGAAAAGGAAGGGAGAAGAAGGGAGGAGGTGGAGGGTGATGAAGTGAAGGGGGCAGGATGGAGGGTGGTCTCACTGAATGTAAGAACCTTAGGCAACAAATCAGCTAAGCTACAGGCACTCGTGGCAGTGTGGAGGATGATATTGCAGCTGTCATGGAAATGTGGGCAACTGAGCACCTGGACTGGGATCTGGCAATCCCAGAATACAAATTATACAGGAAAGATCATAAGGATGGGGGGGGTCAGTCTATGTGAGGGGTGCGATCAAATGCACAAGGGATGAGGGGCGATGGAAGGAGAAAAGAGGCAATCTGACTATAGCTCCTAGACTCAAGGGGTAGGAAACTGAGGATTGGGGTGGTATACAGGCCGTAGTCCCAGTCTCAGGAGCTTGACAGGGAACTATCAGAACAAATCAGAAAGGTATGTAGAAAAGGGAAAGTGGTCATCATGGGGGGATTTCAACTTTCCAGTGGTTGACTGGAGCATTCCAGTCACCTCCAGTGCTAGGGAGCAAGTGCTCCTGGATGCGATCCATGAGGGTCTCCTGACACAGTTGGTCAGTGTACCTACTAGGCTAAAGAACACTTTAGATCTGGTATTGTCGAATAGGGAGGCAGTAAGGTAAATAAGGATGGAGGACCCACTAGCCGACAGCGATCACCAAATGGTGTGGTTTAATATCACCATGTGCATGGAGCCAGAGAAATCATTAATCCGGGTGGTAAACGTCGGGGGGGGGGCGGACATTGGGAGGATGTGGGAAGTATTGAAAGGAAAACTGGAGGGCATAAGGCTGGAGATGGATGTGGAGCAGAAATGGGATATTATTAAATGTGGGATTACAGAGGCAATGGAAGCCTGCACCAAGACACAGAGTAAGAGGAGCAGAGCAAGGAAACCATTCTGGTTGAACAGCGAGGTAGTGGAGGTGGTGAGGGCAAAATGAGAGGCACAACATATGTATAGGAGAATGGGGAAGTAAGGGGACAGGGAGGAGAATGCAAGGTGGCCCATGGAGGTGACCAGAAAAGTGAGAGAAGCCAAGGCCCAGAGGGAGATGAGATTAGCACAGGGAATTAACGTTGGGGGGTAGACTTTTTCAGATACATCAGGGAGAAAAGGAAGTGTAAGGAGACAATAGTGAGGATAAAAAAGGGTGAGGAGTGGATGGAAAAGGGGGAGGAACAGATGGAAGCATTGAATGAATACTTTTCCTCAGTGTTCACAGAAGAAAAAGGGGGACCACTACCACCATGGGCTGGGAGGGTGAGGATGATGGGAGAGGAGGTGACAGATGGAAGAATTGAGGGGGATAGAGTCCTAGAGGGACTGAGAGCACTGAGGGTAGACAAGGCACCAGGGTCAGATGGTATCCATCCCAGGGTGCAGAGGGAGATGGCAGAGGTGTTGGCAGAGCCACTGGCAGATCTGTACAGCACCTCACTGGAGTCGAGATGTGTGCCACTGGACTGGAGGATGGCACATATAGTGCCATTACACAAAAGCAGACCAAGGGATGAACCAGGTAATTATCGCCTGGTAAATCTCATCTCCATAATGTGCAAACTCATGGAAACGATACTAAAGGAAACACTAGTGTAGTACCTGGAGGATGATGGCCTCCAGGATGGGAGGGCAGCATGGGTTTGTTTCTGGGAAGTCTTGTCAAACCTATCTGATACAATATTATGACTGGGTGACAGGTGAGCTGGATAAGGGTCATGCGGTGGATGTTCTTTACTTGGACTTCAGCAAGGCCTTCTATTCAGTGCCTCATGGGTGACTTGGGAGGAAGCTAACTGGTGTAGGGGTAGGGGCAAAAATGACAAACTGGATTACAAGCTGGCTGAGTGGGAGGCTGCAATGAGTGGTGGTGGGAGGGGATCTCTCAACTCCAAGGCCAGTGATGAATGGGATGCCACAGGGTTCTGTGTTGGGACCAGTATTATTTGGGCTCTTCATATCAGACATTGAGCACAGGGTGGTGAGCAAGGTCAGTGTGTTTACAGATGACACTAAAATGGGAGCAGTGATGGATGGAGTGGAGGGATGGAAGCAGCTGCATGGGGACCTAAGCAAGCTAGAGGAGTGGTCAGAGAGGTGGCAGCTAGGGTTCAATTCAAAGAAGTTTAAGGTTATGCAAAAGGCTGAAGTAGAAAATAACATGAGAGGAGTGGAATCCCTCAAGATTCAAATTAATACAGGAATCAGGGTAGAAAAAAGGAATGGGGATAGGAGCAAGTCAATTAAAAGGGGGGGAGGAAGGACAGAAAAAAGGAAAAAAGGATCTAACAAATGGAGTGGTAACAAAACCTAGAAAGCCATGTGTGCAAATGCTAGAAGTCTAGGAACTAAGATTACAGACATAGAGGCCACAATGACAGAGGCCAACCTGGATATTGCAGCCATTACCAAGTCATGGTGGCACTGAAAATGATGAATGTGACATGACTATACCAGGCTATACTTTATTCAGGAAGGACAGGATGGGAAAAGAAAGGAGGGATGTGGTACTTCATGTGAGGGAGAGCCCTAAAGGAGTGGAGATACAGGAAATATGGGGTGGCATAGGTACTGTGGGGCACCCTAGAGATAGGGAATGGAACCTCTAATTGTACTTGTGTGGTCAACAGACTTCCTGCACAGAGGGAGGAGATAAATAAGGTACTGATGGAAGCCACTGTTAAGATGTCAGAAAAGGAGGAGGTACTGATGGTGTGGTGGACTTCAATCTGCCAGATATACTGTAGATTGGAGCCTCCCACAAGCAGCTTCAGCTAGAAGCAGGGAAATCTTGGACTCCCTGCAGGGGACTTTCCTTAGGCAACTAATCAGTGAAACCACTCATGATGGGGCAATACTGCACCTGGTACTCACCAACAGGGATAGTGCTGCAGATGTCAAGGTGGGGGGCACCTGAGGACCAGCGGTCACAACACAGTGTGGTTCAATATGAGGATGGCTGCAGAATTGAACCATGCAAAGGCAGGGTCCTGGACTTCAGGAGAGCAGATTTTACAAAGTTGGTTGATTGCCTTTGGGATGACTTGATAGGAGATGATGAACTGGGTGGGATGGAGGAACAGTGGGGTAAACTAAAAAGGGCCATAGTGAAGGCAACAAACCTCTATGTCAAGCAAAGAAGAAAAAGAAAGTGGAAAAAGAGACTGCTATGGTTCTTGAAAAAGGTGGTGGAAAAGATAAAAAGTAAAAGGGTAGCACTCAGAAGGCACAAGGAGATGCAAAGGGAATAGTATAGGGAGGTGTATCAGGGGAAACAGAGGAAAGCAGAGAGAGCAGTAAGGAGCACAAAGGTAAAAACTGAGGAGAGAATAGCCAAGGCAATAAGAAAAGGGAACGCAACATTTTTTAGGTATGTAAACAAGGAAAGGAAGACCAGCCAAGGGTGGGATTGTAAGGTTAAGAAAGGAAGGGAAACTGTACAGAGGGGAACAGGAAAAGGCAGACATCCTGAACACATGCTTTCATTTAGTGTTCACAGAGGAAAGATACATGGAGGGGCCAAACAAAATGTAACAGGAGGAATGGAGAGAGGGAGGTGGACACTAGTTCATTTTTGGGGGAGAAAATCCTGAAGAAACTTACAAATCTGAAAGTGGACAAAGCAATGGAGTCAGACAGGTTCCATTCCAGGGTATTGAGGGAGCTCAGGGAGGTACAGGCTGCACTTTTGACAGCTGTATTTAACAGTTCATTGGAAACAGAAGTGGTCCCAGAGGACTGGAGGAGGGCAGATGTCATCCCACTTTACAAAAATGATAGCAGGGAAGAGGCTGGCAGTTATAGGCCAGTCCACCTGACTTCAGTGGTGCGAAGGTTAATGGAATCACTGCTGAAAGAAAGGATTGTGAAATATCGTGAATACAGTGGGTTACAAGACCCCAGGCAGCATGGGTTCATGTGAGGGAGGTCATGTCAAATGAATCTGACATAATTCTTTGACTGGGTGAACAAGGAATTATATTAGGGTGGTGCAGTGGACATGGCCTACTTAGATGTCAGTAAGACTTTCAACACTGTTCTACATAGGCGATTAATAAGCAAGCTGAGTAGCTTAGAAGTGGGTTCAGAGGCAGTAAACTGGATAAGAAACTGGTTAAGGGATAGGCAGCAGAGGGTGGTGGTAAATTAAGTTCACTCAGAGGAAGGTAGGCTAACTAGCAGAGTACCTCAAGGATCAGTTCTGGGACTGGTCCTCTTTAATATAGTCATAAGTGACATTGCAGAGGAGCTGGAAGGAAAGGTCAGCCTCTTTGCGAATGATACCAAACTCTGCAATAGGGTGGACACTCCGGGTAGTGGTGGAAATGTTGAGCAGTGACCTGAGAAAACTGTAGTGGTTAAGGGTATGATAGCTAGGTTTCAGTAGAAAAAAAGTGCAAAATAATGCACTTGGGGCACAGAAGCTCAGAGGCAGAGTACAAATATTTGGGCTGGTACTGACAACCATCAAGCAGCAAAGAGAGCTGGGGGAGATCATATCAGATGACCTAAAGGTAGCCAGACAGAGAGGAAGCGGTCCAGAGGAGAGCAACTAAAATGTACACTTTGTGCAGGGTTTGCATCAGAAGCCCTATGAGGAGAGCTTAAAGGACCTAAATATGTACACACTGGAAAGAGGAGAGAGAGAGAGGGTAGCCATGTTAGAGACCTTCAAATACTTCATGGGGGTGAACAAGGTACATGAGGGAAGCATTTTTCAGAAAAAAATGTGCTCAAGGACAAGGGGACATGATAAGAAGCTGGAGAGGGGTAGATTCAGGAGAGATGTCAGGAAGTATTTTTTCATTGAAGGCATGGTGAATTCCTGGAACAGTCTTTCAGCAGAGGTGGTGGGGGCAAAAATGGTGGTGGGTTGAAGAGTGCATGGAATAGGCGTAAGGGAATGTTAAGAAAAGGGAAGCGGTGTGTGAATGGGACAGAGATCAAGTAGGATCTGCAGTGATGCTATAGGAAGGGAAAAAAGGGCAGACTAGATAGACCAAGCGGTCCTTATCTGCTGGCAGATTCTATGTTTCTGTTTCTATGCTAGGGAGTATCTTATGCATAATGGTGCAGTGGTATAGTCAAAAGGTTTCCCTGGTGCTAAACAGCCCCCAAGGTGGCGGTGTTTACTGCTGCTGAAAACCTCATCTTAAAGTAGTGCTAAGGACATGCCCCCACTCCTTGAAGGCAGGGTGGGTGTACTCAGCTGCCCGCTCCTATGTCTAACGGACCTCTCTCCCCCAGATCACCCTTGTCATAATATTGCCACTTTCCATGCTGTCTAGAGGCCACCTTCTGCCATCTAGTCATCTATTCAAATGACCTAACCCTAGGTTGGTGGGGGATGTCACTCACATGGGAGAGTCATTCACACTCAGTGGGGGGAGGGTGCAATTGCTTTCACGTCTTCCCTCTTTCCACATAGACATATTTTTCTCAAGAGTATAGACTTACTTCTGCAGTACCACTTTACAGAATATGCACAGATTTGATCCATTTGGATGAATAACTTATTTTGAAAACTCAAAATAGAATGGATGATCAGGGAAAGGGAGTCAACTAGACACCAGAATAATGTCATTAATATTCTGACAGGGGTGATTGGGTAGGGGGGATCCACAATGCTGGTTTGACAGCAGCAAGTTGCAGTAGACATAAATTCCAAATGTCTCCCGGTTCTGTTTTTTAATTGGGGGGGGCTTTACCCCCCAATCACCGCATGAGGGGGGCTCTTCCTCCCTGCCCCCATACTAAAGATTCTCAACTCCAAGTTGTAGTTGATTTGGGGAAGGGGTGCAGGACCGGAAGACAGTGTGCCCCGTCTCAGGCACACCAACACAACGGCCTGTCGGCAAACTGTGTATTTTCTTGACAGCAACGTAGGTCACTGTGTTGGTGTTACTGTCAGGGGGTCATACCATTGGGGGGCACTAGACCACTAGGGACGTGGCATTAATATAATGACAGGATGAATGGGGGGGAGGGAGGTCCGCTAGACTAGCAGAGTATTTCTACTGATGCCATCCTGCATCAGTGGTAGGGCTCTGATGTACCCATATTAGTATACAAATGGCCTCTTAGCATTTGTATGCCTGGGCTAAACATGGCCTACAGGAGCCCTGGCACTTACCTGTTTTGTGTACACTATCTTCTGTGGACCATATGCAGCCTTGGGCCATGTCAGCACAGCCCATATCCACTTATCACAATTTTTTCACAACAATACAAGCTATGCTACACTAGTGGCCAGCTCTGAATAAAGGGGCTCAGCTCCTTATGTGTGCCATTTTTTAGAGAGTAGAGCTACTCACAGAAAGGTCACATAAACTAGATATTAGTGAAATAGTTGTTGAAATCCACTTTTATATCTTTAATTTGTTAACATCTTCTGCTCCTAATGACAAACAAAAAAATACAGCTACAGTAATTTCTGTCCAACGTTGGGGATAAGGTACTTCAAACAGCCAGATCATTGAACTGCATTAATTTACAGGTTAGGTGCTGCTTGGCAATCACCATAGCTAACCAAGTACAGTTTTGTACAAGTTAGTTAGTTAGTTACCGTATATACTCGCTTATAAGTTGTTTTTTTAGTAACTGAAACTGAATGCTGAGTTAGGGGAGCTGACTGATAAGCGAGCTACTGAGGATGTAGCTCTAATCCACGGTCACAGTATTGCATGAAAATGTGCTATTTAACAGGCAGTTTGATTCACGATGTGGCCCATTAATCAATTCACAAATACCCCTTACATAGCTCATATTTATACAGTTTACCCCTTATCTAGCTCACGGTCTGAATGGTTAGGTAGTCAATTAAATAATTAAGTCATTAATTGCTTCCTCATGGTCTGCTGTTAACCAAAACAATGCAAATTAAGTGGTAAATACCCTAAGCACTTCTCACTGTCTGCATAGCTGGAAAATGTCTGGAGTGAAACATAAGCACTGTACGTATACTGCAGAATTTAAACTCCGACTTGTCCAGTTCACTGAATTACATAGTAATGCTGTTGCCGAAAGAGATTTTAATGTCAATAAGAAACTTATTTGTGACTGGCGTTTGAGGAAAAACTAGTCTGCAGTCCCTAGAAAAGAATGCCAAATGAGTAAGGCAGTTCAACTCACCAGTGACAATCATTGAAGCTGAACTGAGTACCTGGGTACTCGAACTCAGGCAGCAAGGCTATATTGTAAATTGGATGGCAATAAGGCTCCAGGCTTTAGCATTAGCGAGCAAACTTGGTGTAGAGGGGTTTGAAAGCTTCAAGGCATCTGCGGGTTGGTGCACCGGTTTTATGCGAAGGCACGGACTGACCTTATGGCAAAGAACCCATATTGCAAAGAAATTACCGTCTGATGTAAACGAAAAGGTGGATAGCTTCCATAGTTTTGTTATAAGTGAGAGGAAGCAACATGATTACCCACTAATTTGCATTGGTAACATGGATGAGACGGCAGTCAGTTTCGATCTCCCCTCAAATCGCACAGTTCATGTGAAAGGGAAGAAGACTGTCACAGTCCAAACATGTGGTGCAGAAAAATCACCCTTCACAGTAATCAAGTCTTTCAAGAAGTGTGGAATTTCCAATTGTATGGATGGGACTGAGGACCACTTACTGTACGAATATATGATAGGGGAAGAGACTGCAAAATCGGATAATGCAGAGAATGATGAAACAGCTGCAGAGGTTGATGATATCTATGATGATATAGCCATTTCAGAGCTTCGACTTCACATGCTGTTTATGTCAGATGATGAGGACAATGAAACTGAGTTTTTTGGATTCGAGTGAACGCATTTATGCGGACCTGTGCTTTATCTGTGCTTCATTCTCTTATTTTAAACATTTCATTACACAAAAAATAAACAGAGTGTTTACAAAACTGGAAATTTGAGTGTATGGCTTATCTTAATACCCCGATTTATAATCCGGTCAAACAAAAAGCTTCATTTTGTGAGTAACCAATCATACCACCGACTTATAAGTGGACCGACTTATTAGTGAGTATATACAATAGTTAGTTTTTGTTGACCAGGTAAGTGCACTAGACAAATCCTGCCTATTTTCAGGCATGACCCGGGGAAGGGGGATACAGATGAATGCCAACTGACCTTGAACCAGATTAAGCTGTTGGTGGTATTTTTAGTGAATGAGGGGCAATTTGGCCAGGGTACTGGGGAAGATTCCCTTACTCTTTTCGAGAAGTGCCATGGGATCTTTAACATCCAGCTGAACTACCACCAGAACAGGCAAATGGGACCTCGCTTTAACGTCTCATCTGAAACATGGGACATCAGGAGTGCAGTACCCCCCTCATGCTGCACTACAGTGTCAGTATTGGGATTCAACCCAAGTGCCTGGTGTGGGGAGTTGCTGATATACTACTCAGCTCAAAGAAACAAACAAAAAAGACCATTCAAAACCAAAATGGTAACATAGCAGATACTTTAGAAAGTAGATATTTTTATTTTTATCACTTGCAAAAATCAGTTTTCATTCCTGTATTAGATGATGTTGACTATACTAATGGTACAACTACTTACAGCCTGATCCACAAAGGTGTGCAAGATATGCAAAATGGTCAGATAAAGCATGCACATACAGTAGCAATGCACTGTGTAGCAACTGCAAACATCACAACTTCTAAAAGTTTGATGAATCATCAAAATATTTACATATCCTTAGAATGTTTTACATTCAGAAACTGCCCCTTGATCTCAGCACATGAGGTTGAACATGCTGTGTGGATGTAATGAACAAATGTTATATGGGTATATCTCAGAAAAGCCTGCACTGACAAAGACAGGCATTCTGCCCCTACCAAATGAGCAAGAACCAGTGAATCTAACACCAGCAGATAGACCTGTCAGACCAGGACATGGAAGAGGTTATAGCCATGGAAGCTGGTGCTCCAATTGCAATGAACAAGTAAACGTCTGATGAAGATGACAGCTTTTCATTGTTGTTGAGGTCCACTGCCATTATCGGACCCTGTATCAGTCTAGAAAACCAAGTGGCATTCTGGCCCACAAACAGGCGGCATGAAAAGGCATACAGGCTGCAATGAACATGGCAGTTATTCCTCTAGCACCATCAGTGGTAAAAAACACAAGCAACACAATCTCTGAAGCATTGTAAAAAAAAAACTACCTTACTGCCACACAGTCATGCTTTCCACTGGTGATTAGGGGGATCCTGACGGTAAGCCAGAGCTGAACCCTGTGGAAAGCATGGTGGTTGACACTTTTAGCCTGAAGTCCATTGATAGCAAGAATGATACACTGGAAACACTGGACACTGAGTACTGTATTCTACTATATGATAATGTACAGCAGTGTGTAACAGATGGAAAAAAAGTCAAGTCTTAACTTCTCATAATGATGTCATTCTTTACAGGTCCAGAATAATGGCAGGATAATGACAAGCCATCACCACAATTGAGACATTGCTGGTACTGAGTAGAGTAGTCACTCTTAGGCCATCCAGTAAATAGCCATATTATTTGCACACCCCAGCTGTGCAGCATCAAATACCAACATATAGTAAATGAAGTAACATGTTCATTATATCTCCAGGCCAAGGTGATGCGAGACCACATGCAGGCAGAGGCACACTTCTCAACAACAACACTCAGCCAAATACTCCTATGTATTTATTTTATTTTATTTAACTTTTGTTAACCAAGTAAGTACAATGAGCCAAAGGCCCTTTTTCATGAATGACCTGGGGCCATATTACAAACAGCCAAGATGTTAATAAAGTGTGAGATACATACATGCAATATGCAGGATAAAATTTAAGGAGGACAGGAACACTGTGACTATGCCTAGCAAACTGGAAACCCAGACACTGATGGTGAATCATGCCAGCATGCAGGTCTCATTAGTGTCTGAGGACTCTGGTCTCACATACGCACCACCTACATATCACACACTCCAAATGGCATATGTGCCATACTCCCCCATCACCCTACAGTACCTGCAAGGCAAAAGTGAAAAGGAATCAAGTGAGGTTGCCCAAGAATCTGCGACTGAACCACCCCTGGCAAGCAAAGGACCAAATGACAATGTGGCACATGACAAAGTGAACACATTTGTGATCCCCACGCACCCAGAATAGGCACCACTTTGAGTACACCACACATGCACACTTCCATTACCATGCCCTTTCTGACTAAACCACATGGCACTGGTGCACATCCCTGCACAAAAGGCACATTATGTATGCTGTTTAAATGTACAGTTGCCTAATTAAACTATATATTCCAACACCCTAACCCACATTTCTACACTCTTTGCCCAACTGCAGTATCCCAGGTAAAGTAGCTACCCACTGCTCATTTTTGCCAATCCCTGATAGCTCAGTTTCTAGTTGGCCTTCTGTTACGGTATTTGTAGTATGGGACATGGCACTGCAATATAGATGGGTGCATCATCATCTTCAGGAACAGCATTCTCCTCAGATAATATCCACATTTTGCAGACAGGCTATGCAGCATGCAACATGCTGCAAATATATGGCACACCTCAGCAGGAGCCCACAGTAGAGGACTGCTGGTCTTTTTCAGACAATTAAAATGCATTACCATCATGCCTGACACATTTTCAATAATGCCCCTCTTCTATTAGTTTACGGCAACCCCCCCCCCCGCACCTCTTCCCTCTCCTTAATTAGCTTAGCAGGGGACCTCACTCTATTAGGCTGCCCTATTTTCCCTCTCTACTATGTGTCTGTTACCCTTCCTCCCACTGCCCTTCTCTATGTCCTTCTTCCTCTCCTCACTTGTACTCTAGGGCCCAGATATTCAAAAGGGTTGCGCCATGCGCAACAGGGTTGCGCATGCGCAAGTCCTACATTGCGCCATTCTGTGATATTCAGCAGGAGGCAGTTGCGCCACTGAAAACAGGTTGAGCAACAGCACAATGCAAATGAATGCATGCTCAACAGGAGGGGAGGAACCATGCATAAACTGCACAACCGATATTTCAGTGGGTTGTGCAGAGGATGAGTGCAACCCCCAACTCCGCCTGCACAACTTTGAGCCAAAAAGGATCAGGTTGAGGGCCACCCACAGGTGAGCTGCTGTACTGCAGGGCGCAACACAGCAGCTGCCACCCGTGGCTGGCCCCCAACTCAGTCCCTGTGCCCCCCACCAGGCCCGATTGCGGGCAGAATGTGAAAACAACCTCGCCCAAACATCTCCCAATGCCCGATCGCAGGCAGAACTGATCATGACAACCTCTAGTGCCCGATCGCGGGGCAGAATGTAAAAAGACACCCCAACCCGAATATCTCCCTGGTGGTCCAGTGGACCTTAATGCCTGATCGTGGGCAGAATGTATAATGACACCCCCAAAACATCTCCCATGCCCGATCGCGGGCAGAATGTGAAACAACCCCCAGTGCCCAATCACGGGCAGTAATGTGAAGAGACCCCCCAACCCGAGTCATCTCCCTGGCAGGTCCAGTGGGATCGCATTACGATCGCTGGCAGAATGTCCAGTGAACTTTCAGGCCTTCGCCATTTCATTATTCACGAAGCCCCACCACTCGCCGCCGGGCAGTTGCTGGCGTGCATCCTGAATTCGCCAGTTGCTCGCTTCATCGACGCCGATTATCCGGTAGGGTTGTACGCCAGAGCAGAGCCAATGGGCGCAGCTCTATACAGACATGATAGTTCAGGCTTCAGGAATGAACATCATTTGATGATGAAAATGATGTTCATTCACAAATCTGGACTGTCATGGCGAAAGGTGCGCCCATTGGCTCTCAGCTCTGCACCACGCGGCGGCAGTCTCACCGACCGGTGTCGGGCGGGGCGGGCGGGCGGCAGGCGGTGGTATGCTGCCACCCGCCGGCTGCCGGGGAGGTGGTGGGCTTCGTGGGTGTGGGGGGGACACTAGACACCAGGGAGATGTTTGGGGGTTGTCATTGATATCTTGCCCGCGACGGGCATTGGGAGATGTTTAGGGGGTGGGGGGTTGTCATGATACGCTTTGCCCGCGATCGAGCATTGGGAGATGTTTGGTGGGGCGTTAGCCACTTCAGCTTCGCTGACCGGGCTGCAGGCAGCGCTGGCTCCGACGGCTGCTGCCTCGGCAGGGCGGCCAGGCGAAGTCTCGGGATCTGCTCACCTACATGCTAATGGCATGCAAATGGAGCTATAATCAGATGCAAATGGCCCCTGCACCGTGCATGAATTATGGCCCCATTTGCATGTCACCTTTTGAATATCGGAAATTTGCGCATGGCGCAATGGTACTTGCGCCACCGCAAGTTTAATGCTCAACTCTGACAACTTGCGGTGGCGCAAGTTCCACTGCGCCATGCACAGTGGCTGTGGCTGGGGGGTGATATTCAAAGGAGTTGCTCAATAGTGCAACTCCTTTGAATATCGCCCCGGCCACACCCCAGCGCAACTATTTTGAGCAGCGCAAGGGCTTGCGCCTCAGAATGGCGCAGTTTGAATATCCGGGCCTATATCTACAACCTGTATACGCTGCACTTTAAATGCCTATATTTGTACTTGCTTTACATGTTCTGATTCATCCAAGTACTGTCTTTGTATATTGTAACAGCCTGTACCCATGTCTACTATTGTATGAAGCACTGTTTACTGTAAGCAAAAGTGTCCTCTTTGTCCAGGACCATCTTGAAATTGAGCTTGCTCAATGTTGTAACTGCCTGGTTAAATAAAGTTGGATTTGATTTTGATTTGATTTTATTAGGGCTCCTCTTCTTACACTGACTGTGCAAGTGATTTTGGTTGCAGGAATGGCATTAGGAGATATTTTCTTAGTGAGTCACTGCACTCACTGCTGTCACTTATGTGACACAGGAATTGTCACCATCAGGCACTGTGTACATCGCACCATGTTCTTTGCACCATATGTGTGCTCACCAATCAGTAAACTCCATTCAGATGACAGGACATGGAGCCATGACTACAGCTTTGGCAACTCCAGTACATGATGTGCAGACCCCAAGAGCTTGGCACACATATGAGAAGACTTTTGTGACATCACATACCACTTGGATTGTCATGATGTGTAATGCCTACCTATTATGCTATGTCTCATTTTCTGTCCCACTGCAGAAATATGCATACAATAGCGTACACTATATTGCCCTAGTCACATTAGGCATTCTGACTGTTTTCTTTTTCCTTATAGCTTTTTTCTCCTCTGGAATCAGGAAGAAGGTTTGCTCAGCTCCATGCTCCCCACAACTGTCTACTGCCTTCCTCGGTCCCAGGGGCTTGTCTTGGCTGTGTATTCCCACCCATGTTGGGGCCAGAGGAGGGAGGGCTGTCCTCTCCACTGGTGCACAATCCAGAAGTGCCCCAGAGACAAAGTGGCAGCAAGGGCTGAGGTAGAGTGGGCAGGATTTCATTGACCCTGCATGGCTCCATTGTCCATTTTCTCCCCAATCTCTAGCTGTGGTGCCACGCACGTGTGTGTGTGTATGGAGGAGCCCATGCACTACAGAACTGCAGCATCACCCATTGTGTCACATGGAGCCAGCACTACCCCTGGGTCTCCTCTCTGTGCCAGTCACAGGCTGAGAGAACTTGTCCACCCCTCTGGGGAAACAGAGCAGTCCCTGGGATGCTCAATCCTCCCCCCCCCCAGCTGATCCCAAGCAACCCAAGGTTGTTCCTAAACCCGGGTCGCTGGTGTGGTGCCAGGTGAGGTGCAAACTCCTCAGCCTTCCACACCATTTGACCATCTAGAAAGCTGCTTTCTTGTCCCTAATCTTGAGCTCTGTCTTGGAAAATTTGATGAAGTCCTATCTATGTAGTAGAAGTACTATACTGACTTGTCCACAAGCATCTGGACATGGCTGACTTGCTCATGCTAGTGGCATTTCTTGTGATGTGCAGGGAAGATTCAGAGACATAGTATACCAAGGCAGTTAGCAACATGGTATGCAAATCCAGGGCTTGGTTCTGTCAGGTCTTCATTTGCATATACTGTAACTGCACAGGTGAGGGAACAGCTTTTTTAGTAATCCCATGGTCAAACCAGAACTATCCAATACACTGTAGTATTGTTATCGTACCAGGATCCAGTCTGGGCATCTTCACATGTGAACAACTTTGCCACTGTCTCTCTTTTTCATCTCCATTTTAATTAAAGCTACTGTAGGTGTACATGCATGAGAACCTCGGGCACATGACCACTGTGGATGCCAATGATTTCACTTTGGATTACAATATCAATAAAGTTAATGCATATAAGCCAATGTTCATGGTAGGGTGATAATCTTTTAAGTGCTTGCTTGCAATTCCATTTGCTTGCCCAAAATCCTGACAACATGGGTGGTAGGGGTCTCTATGTGTGTTCAAGTGCTGGGTAGGCTCACACATGCTGGCTATCTGACTTGCCATTGCAAAAATGGGAACATGGTTACTCAAGCAAAGCTGTACTTGGTCTTCTACAAAGCCTAGCAGAAAGCAAGCCCAGAGCATTCAAGGCTATTCTTTTTTCCTGAGTTTGTATCTGACTGCTCTCAAGGATGAGACATAAAGGCCCTGTCCACACTATGCCTCTGTAATGTTACAGAGTGCCCAAACCGTTACCACAATGGTTTGCATTTACACCTGTATTGTTACAGAGGGCGTTTTCGTAACCATTGTTGCAATCACATATGAGGTGATTTCAGCAATGGTTATGAAACCGGTCCCGCCTTAAACGGTTACGCGGTAGTGTAGACAGGCAATGCGGTCCCCTACGAGGCCGAATCGCAGCGCGCTGCATTGTGGGATCGGGCGCAGCCATAATGGTCGCCTGGCTCGAAGTGTGGACGGCGTTGCCGGTCCCATAACGACACTGCAGTGTGGGCGCACTGCACTGCTCCCTGGCGTAGCGGATTGTATCCGTTACGGGCTGGAGTGGTGTAGTGTGGACAGGGCCTCAGGCCCTGTCCACACTGCACTGAAAATCTAACATTTTGAAACCATTACAGACTGAAAGGCCCTGTGTACACTACCCTTGGAAATCCCCTCTGTAATGTTACAGAGGGTTCAAACAGTTACCCCAATGGTTTGCGTTTACACTGGTAATGATATAGAAAGTGTTTTAATAACTGTTACAGAAACCTGTTGTGAGGTGGTTTCAACAACAGTTTCTGTAATGGTTTTAAAGCTCCATTTAACCCTGTCCACACTACACAAGTAAAATCCTTTAACATTTTCAAAATGTTTTCAATGGTAGTTTGGATGCAATGCAACGTTTTCAGTCTGTACCCGTTTCAAAACGTTACAGATTTTCAGTGCAGTGTAGACAGGGCCAAAATATTACAGTTCATCCACCCTACCACTGATAACATTACAGGATTTTACTTATGTAGTACAGACAGGCCCAAAATATCAGTTTTCAACAACAATTTTGAAACTGCTTGCTGTGATGTTACCAGTGTAAATGCAAACTGTTACGGTAACGGTTTGGACCCTCTGTAACATTACAGAGGGATTTTTCTGGTGTATTGTGGACAGGGCCTTAGATTTACTGGTGATGCATCTGGCTTTACACTGAAGGGAAACTGGTAATGGGGCTGGGATGGTGCCCATGGTTGCGAGTAAAACCACTCCTGGTGAGAACATATTCTACTGTAGTTAACCACTGCATTACTTTTCTATCTCTGCTTTAGCTGTCATCTGTTCTGATAGTCACCATATCTCTCATTTAAGCAATAATGCACTCCAGGGTGTGTGCTGTGTTGGTATAATGTCATGCCTTGAGTGTTGGGCACAAGGCTGCATGTCAAGTGCATCCAACCCCCTGAGACGGGCCTTTATCCCAGCATGACACATACCCCGGATTGCATTATTGCTATTATACAAAGGCCCATTTTGTTTTATGAAACATAAAATGGGAAAGTGTGTTTACAATTTTTCTTTTGTTAGGTGTGGTATACCTTTAGAAAAAAGTTCATAGTTTATCTGTAGTCCAGTAGGTGGTGCTGCCCATAGAAACATAGAACTTGATGGCAGATAAGGGCCGCTTGGCCCACCCAGTCTGCCCATTTCCCTACCTAATGGATAAACTGCAGATCCTAGTTAACCAACAGTCTACTTCCTCCTACCCCCACTAGAATTGCCTTATGTCTGACTTCCTGAATTATTCTTGAATTCCCCCACTGTTTATGACTCCATGACCTCCTTGGGAAGGCTGTTCCATGCACCCACAACCCTATCTGTGAAAAAATACTTCCTCACATTACCTCTGAGCCACCCCCCTCTATCTTCAACTTCTGCCCCCTTGTTCTTGTATATCTCTTTTTCTGAAAGATGCTACCGCCTTGAACTTTGTTGATTCCCTTGAGGCAAGTGAAAGTTTCTATCATGTCTGCCTTCTCCATTCTTTCCTCGAGGGTATACATATTAAGTTCCTTTAGCCTCTCTTCACATGGCTTCTGTAACAGACCCTGCACCATTTTAGCTACCCTTCTCTGGACAGCTTCCATCCTGTCTATGTCCTTGCGGAGATGGGTCTCCAGAACTACACTCAGTACTCCAGATGGGGTCTCAACAATTGTCTGTACAGAGGGATAACTTCCTGTTTTCTACTGGTGATGCCTCTCCCTGTACATCCCAGTATCCTCCCAGCCCTCCTTACTGCCTTCTCACATTGCTTGCCCAACTTTAGGTCATTTGATATGACTACCCTTACCCTTTCCATTTTTGTTGTTGTTAGTATCTCATTCCCACTTGTGTACTCTTCCCCTGGGTTTTTGTTTCCCAGGTGCATTACTTTGCACTTCTTTGCATTGAATCCAACATTGCCAAGTCCCTTCTCTTCCTTTCCACCCCACCTTGTGTATCAACCTGTTGCAGATCTTTGTGTCATCAGCAACAAGACATACTTTTCCTTCCAGTCCCTCTGCAATGTCACTTACAAAGACATTAAAGAGGACTGGTCCTAGTACTGAACCCTATGGTGCCCCACTAGTAACCCCCTTACTTCAGAGTGGCCTCTATTTACTATTACTCTCTGAGTCCTGTTGTTCAGCCAGTTTGTTACCCAGGCTACCACCTTGTGATTCACTCCAAGGCTGGATAACTTGTTTATTAATCTTTTGTGTAGGACTGTGTCAAATGCCTTGCTAAGGTCTATGTAGGCCACGTCCGCAGTCTCTCCCAGGTCTATTACTTTGGTTACCCAGTGAAATAAATCTTTTAGATTCATCTAACATGACCTTCCCATTGTGAATCCATGCTGTCTTAAGTCCTGTGCCCCGCTGACCTCTAGGCACTCAACAATTTTTTCCTTCAGAAGTGAATCTATAATTTTCCCTACCACTGAGGTCAAACTAACAGGTCTATAGTTTCCTGCCTTTTTCTTGCTCCCACTTTTTTGAAGTGGAAACACATCCACCCTCCTCCAGTCCTCAGGTACCACCCCTTCCTCCCATGATTTGTTAAAGAGGGTAGTCAGTGATGTCACTAGTTCTCCCCTTAGTTCTTTTAGAATTCTCGGATAAATACCGCTGGACCCCCTTGCTTGTCCACCTTCAGTTTTAAGAGTTCTTTCAAAACCCTTTCTTCTGTGAATGGTAGGGGTGGGCAAACGTTGCGAATTCCGCTTTTGCAGAACTTCAGAGAAAATTCAGAATTTTCGTGAAATTTTCCTAACTTCCGCCACTGGCGAGATTGGAATTTTCTGAATGTGTTTGGTGGATTTTCACCCTGTTCTGCAAAATGTTTTGGCTGAACTGCAGAATAATACACATGAACTGCAGAATAACAGTTCTGAGGATTTTATTTCTGCAGTTTAATGAATTATTCTGCAATACATGTAATCATTCCGTAATTCAGTTATCAATTCTGCATGCTTTTTTCTCTGCAGTTTATTAGAATTATCCACAATTTATACATTTATTCCACCATTCTAAGTTGGAATTTCCACAAAAGTTGCTAATTTCATTTCTGCACTTTCACAGAAGTGAAATTCTGACTTTTGCGGAAATTCTGCCAGCAGATTTTTTTTTTCGCATGCCCCTAGTGAATGGACTGGTATTGACCCCATACCCAGAGTGTTTCTATTGTTTGGTTTAGGTACCTCCCACTCCTCTTCTTTTGTGAATACTGAGCAGAACTATTCGTTCAGTATCCCTGCTTTTTCACTGTCATCCTCTGCCCACAATCCCTCCCCTTTATTAAGCCTCAGTATCTCTCCCTTGGTCTTTCTTCACTTCCGGATATACCTATAAAAGGTTTTATCCCCATTTTTAACAGAGCTGACTATCTTTTTCTCAGCTGGGCCTTTGCAATTCTGACTACCTTCCCTGCCTCCTTCTGTTTTAACTGATATAGTTCTCTGTCCTGCTCCTCCTGTGTTTCCTTATATTTCCTGAATGCTATCCTTTTCTCCTTAACCTTCCCTGCCACCTCTTTTGAGAACCAAAGTGGATTTTTCCTTCTGCCCATAATCGGTTGCTCTGTATTGGCATGTAGGTGTATTTTTGTGTGCAGTGAGATGGGCTGAAAGTGGAGTTGGGACCTGTATCAGACTGAGGGAAAAAGGAGCTGTCTGTATCCTTATTTTTTGTATATTTTGAATATATGTAGAAAAAAGTGAGAGGCCTGAGATGAATTGAAGCCAGAGGATTGTCACTAAGATTGTGCAGCGTGGGGCTCAGGCATGAATACACTGTCACACTCACAATGTGGAGCAGGGGATGGAAAAGTCATTTGGAGCTGCAGCTTTTTCTATGCTTTTGGGAGATGAGCCTTAAAATGCCATGAAGGGTAGTAGTTTTCCAAGTGTTGGAATGTAGTTTTCATGCTTCATTTTTTTCATCAAGTCGATCAGTGTCTCTGACACATGGCAAGGGCAGTTACGGTCAACATGGTTCAGTGAAGCTGCTTGCTTCAGAGAAAAAAAACAGGCATAAAGATTAAATTTATTTGGTGTCCTGTAGTGTTGTGTTTTATTGGTCACCCTCAGTTATTGATGGAATTGCTGCTTTGGGGGGTGGTGACATCATCAGGAGAGGAGGAGGCTGAACTCCTTTACAGTGGCAGTTCATAGCAATGCTAACTTGTGGAGGGGATATATGATTTGTGACTGCCATGCAATCATGTGTGTGTGCCTGGACTTCTTACGCTGAGATAACATCACTGTCCCAGGCACATAGTGACCAATAAAAGCCCAGGGATTCTTTCTTTCCATTGTGTAATGCATATTGCCACCTAGCACAAAAGAACCATAATTCTCCAGAGGGGGAACCTTAGAGGGGACCCAATTAGATCATTCCCACAACCTCATCATGGATTGGGACCCCAAGAATTGGCCTGGTCAGGACAAACTGGGAGCTGGGAGCTGGAAGAAAAAGGGGATCAACCAGTGGAGCATTGCTGGGAGTTGCATTCAGAGGATGGATGGTATTCATTGGATAGTGTTTGCGGCCTGAATCTGACACTGAATGGAGGCCCAGGGAGCTATGTGGACATGGTTGTGGTGTGACATAGCCCAGTGACTGGGATTAAAACCCACAGCCAAATGTTTTTTCTAGTTTGCCCAGTCATCCATGCTGGCCAGGCTGTGGGAGTTACACAATGTTTCTGTTGCCTAGACAAACACCCAATGGCACAGTATGCAGCTACAGAGGATGTTAAATAATTAAAAAAAAAACATGGGGCCCAATTCCAAGATGGCATATGCTGGCGCAAGCTGAGTTACACCAAACCCCATGGCATAACTCATGACTTGCACCATGCATTACGCCATTCCCTATTCCAAAAGGCACCTTGTGCCATGTTAGCTGTGGGCTATGCCAACCATGGGATACACCACCCACTATGCTGCAACCCGCAATGACTGGCATCTCCTCTCAGTTTCTTACAGCTGCTGGTCCTGGTAGCATTGCACCTGTTCCCTGACTGTGGCTTGGTCCTGCAGGGCCCTGGTGTCTGCAGAGGAGAACAAAGGAGATGTGATTAATAGCATGCAGTGGAACACATGGCACAGTACCATAAATAGAACACATGCCCATATACCAGTACTATGCACCATCAGCCATATGTGCATGGTGGGGATGGACAGGACCATGTCGGGCCATGTCTTACAATTGTGCACATCCATGGCACCCCACACATACAGGTCTGCCAAGGCCCATGCAAACCAGAACACTACATCCCACTGTTGTAGCTATGGCCTAGCACTGTATACGCAAGCCTGTGTGGTGTCCATATTAAGCTGCCCTGTGCAATAGGATGCATTTAGCCCCAGGTCTCGTATAATAGGGGCAAAGTAAACATACCTGTGCAACAGTAGGGGAGGACATTGTACCGCAGGTATATCCCAACATAATGGCCAGGCCAAGAGCCCAGTGCCTCTGCTGACTCTTAGAAACATAGAAACATGGACTTTTATGGCAGATAAGGACCGCTTGACCCATCTAGTCTGCCCATTTCCCTACCTACAGGATAGGCTGCAGATCCTAGTTAACCAACAGCCTATTTCTTCCTACCCCCAACAAGAATTGCCTTATGTCTGTCCCATGCATTCTTGAATTCTCCCACAGTTTTAGACCCCACAACCTCCTCAGGAAGGCTGTTCCATGCATCCACTACCCTCTCTGTGAAATAATACTTCCTCACATTGCCCCTGAACCGCCCCCTTCTATCTTTAAATTGCGTCCCCTTGTTCTTGCAAGTTTCTTTTTCTGAAAGATACCCTCTTGGACTTTGTTGATTCCACTGAGGTACTTAAAAGTTTCTATAATGTCCCCCCTCTCCCTTCTTTCCTCAAGGGTATACATATTAAGCTCCTTTAGTCTCTCCTCATACTGCTTCTCTTGCAGACCCTGCACCATTTTAGTTGCCCTCCTATGGACTACCTCTATCCTGTCTATGTCCTTGCGGAGATGGGGTCTCCAGAACTGGACACAGTACTCCAGATGGAGTCTCACCAACTGTCTGTACAGAGGGATAACAACTTTCTGTTTTCCACTGCTGATGCCTCTCCCTATACATCCCAGTATACCCCCAGACCTCCCTCCTGCCATCTCACATTGTTTGCTTCTGCTTCCACTGACCCTAGCCCCTCCTAGGTGCTAGTTCTCATACCTTTCTCCCTTCCCTTACTCTCTCTCCCTTTTTCCCTAGCCTTCACACTCCCCTTTCAGGGTTCTCAGCATCCTGAAGGGGTCCTATAATGCCTAGGCCTGCCACCTTTCCTTCCCCATCTACATATCCCTGCCATTCCAGGTCCCCTTGCAGGGTCCTGAGCATCCTGGAAGGTTCCTTGGATCAGGCCTCATCCACTCCCAGGTGTTATTTCTCATCCCCTCTCTCTCACTATCCTTCTATAATTACAACCCCTAGCTGCAGGAGGGTTTACACTTGCCAGAACTTCCCTGCCCTCTTGCAGGGTTCATCGCATCCTGAAGGCTCTCTTTTTGGGTGAGGCCTTTTTTCCCCTCCTATGTTTTAATCACACTTACTCCCTCTCTCTCTCCCCCTCTCTAATCCCTACTCCAGTCCCCTGTCCCCTTGCAGGGTTCTCCACATCCTGAATGGGTCTCTCCGGGACATGACTCTGCACTGTCTGTCATCTCATCCTCTCTCTCCTTCACCCCTTGTTTCACGATAGCACTTGTTCACTTATTACCATTGCACTTATTAATTGTTCTCACAAATTACATATATATGCAACACTGTTTGTAACAACTGCCTTAATTAATTGTATGTTACACTGATCTTTGTAACTTGAATGTAAAATGTCTCATCCCTATTGTACCCCTTCCTCCCAGGTCGCACCTGGGGATAAGCAACATGTTGCTCAGTGTGCCTTCCTGTTGAAACATTTCAATAAATAAAGAGTGGCCCACACTGTGCAATATAACAGTACACCACGCAATACATAGAGGATAATGGATGGGCGACACAGAACAACAACACTGTTCTATTTGAGAGGTTGTCATGACAACCATGTAAACCTTGAGAGTGAAGCTGGAGAGGATTTCAGTTGTCATACAACTTCAAGAAGTGAAGAAAGCATTATAGTATATGGTTAGGGCTTATTGTGGCTAAAAAGCGATGGCTTTCCAAAAGCTGTTGTAGGACGGTTCAAAGGTCAAGAAAAGTTGTTGTAGTATCACTCTGATGTCACAACGATACTACAACAATTTTTCCCCCTTGAGCTGTTACCTGATTGGCTAAAGCAGCTCAGTGTTCAAAAAATAAATGAGGCAAAATGGCAGCACCGCTTAGCTAGCTGAGGAGCAAGTGTTTCATGAAGATAGTTTGGACACAAACTGCCATTGTCAGCTCCGCGTGTCCAAACTATCAGTTTGAAATTTTTCTTCTTTATTTTTTAAATAATCAGCACTTTCAAATGCCAGGTGGTGAGCGGAACCGTAGCGAGGACCTGAAGGAGAACGGGACTGCAGCGACAACGGGGAGCAAGCAGGTGTGTGAACACAAGGTACGAAACATTGTATTTCAACTGTACACATTTCTGGGAACCATATACTATAGGTGACCAGACACAACAAGGCTTTGTTTCCATCTCGGGGATGTGATGATGTCAAATGGACCTCTCGAGCTTCGCTCTTGAGGTCTGTATGACATCATCACATCACCTCGATGGAAACATAGCCTTGTTGTGTATGGTCACCACACACTATTCTATATGTTGTTTACCATTGTCCATTCATTGTCATGTATAGTGTATGGGCAACAGCAAATAAATTGCAGATCACTTCAACGGCAGTCACGCCATGATACCAGGTCCCCTCCCAGAGTCCAAGAAAACACTCCAGTCCATCCTGGTCCCAATAGCCTCTGTTTTTTTTTTTTTGATGAAAATAGAAAAAGTAGTATTCTGCTGTGTTCCATGAAACAAAATGAAACAAAAAATAGGCACTTACTTTAAGTGCATTGCTCGATTACCACTTTCTATGTCATCACTCAGCCACCGTGGCCTTTTATGTTAGTGTGGTGCTCCTCAACTTACACATGCGCAAAGACAATCAGTGCTGTTGTACTATCGCTGTTACATAATAATGATGGTACAACAGCAGCATGACATCACAAATGATGATACAGCAAGCTTGTCTTTCTGCTGATTTCAGTGTACAATAACCCACTCCCATTCACTATATGGCATATGTGTACCAGTACTCATGCTGCGTAACATGGTAATTGTACACAGAACTGAAAATGGCCTCTGCAAATTGCCATTGGGTACATCTGCCACCATAACTATATATAGACCATATGTTACATGACATAGTCAGGCACCCTGACACTGCAACCATGTCACTCTGTTAGCATACACCTTTGCTGTCATGGCAGGTGTGTGCTTCAGAGATCCAAAGTGGGTCCTGTAATGCATAGGCACCGGACCAGGTTTGTCTACTGAGACAGTTGCCCATACACCTGCATTGGTAACACCAGGCTATACAGTGGAGCAGGCCCCACTGGATAGAGATGACACAATAGGGACCCATAAGTACAGTGCACATTCACTTAGGGATAGTACCCAACAGGTACTGTATATTAGCAAGGAAACAGTACTGCACACAGGACACAACCCAAACCATATACTGTATAGAGCCATCTGTATTCACCTCCATGTGAGGTTGTTATAGCAGTGGCAACACTGGTCACCAGTGGGGGGTCTGGGCTGTTTGTAAGGTGTCTCCAAACAGAGGCCCACATCTTGCACCTGGGCCTGTCAACCTCATCCCCATCACCCACTAGATGGTTCTCCCTGGCCAACACCAGGTCAACCAGGTTTGCCAGCTGTATTGCAGACCACCTGTTGTCCTGCTACACAACAGCCCTGCTCTTTCTCTCAGACATTGTTTCAGTGTTCTTAATCCCAGCCCTCAAACCAAGCTAGAGACAGGTTCCTGGCTTGAAGGGTGTGGCTTTTCCATTTGTGCAACATTTTTTGGTGTTAACACAGCTCTAACATTGATTACTGCAATACTGTGTGTGCTTCCAGTGGGGAGGCTGTCTGCACACAGCAGGCATGGAGTACCACATACTCTTGACGGACATGCACAGAACAGTGCTGCACATGTGCAGTACCATTGTGCAACGTCATAGCACACATGCTGACACTGTATAATGACTTCACTCATGATGTGTGAAGTAATGTCTATGCCTCTTATGAATATAGCACTAGCACAATATCAGTGCTAGTGCTAACACACATATGATAGCACTTGGGGCTGACCTGCAATATTCCAACATTGTATGCAAATAAATTATTTTTGCATTATGAGGGTAAAATCCACATGTATATATCATTACTGGAATGTATTCATTTATTTGCAAGCCCAATTGCACCTGGAGCATATAAAACATGCAAAATGCACCACACAGATTCCACAGAGGTACTACAGGTGGCTAGACATAAGCGTATTGTGGAATGGCCTACAACAGGGACGTGAGCGATCACAGCAATGTGTTTATGCTGTATCAGGACTAAGCCACTGCTGTATCTGCAAATGGCTAAGTACTGTTATAGCTAGCAGCTAGCTGCGTGTTGGACTCAAACATGTAGGAACACGTATGGGTCCTAGCCGGGGGACTGGGTTCTACATGACATTTCACCATTGCTCTGTGCTCAGCTGTATGCATGCAATGCTCAGTGCTGTCTGTCCTCCCTGTGTCAAGCAAGAAGCATGATGGATGACTCCTGGCACCAGATGAAGAGAATGTTTTCCACTGAAGAGGTGTTGGACATGGTCCAGGACTATGCTGAGCATGAGGACCTGGCCAGCCAATGGAGAAGGACCAAGTCTGAAATTACCGAGGACTGGGACTCCATAAAGTCTGCTGTCAGAGGAAGAGGCTGGACTAAGGAAGAGGTGAATGAAAGGACCAGGGACCTCAAAAGAAGAACAGAGGAGGTGATGGCCATGGCAAGGGCAAACCACCAGGCCACAGGTAATGGACCTAGTACTGCAGTGACCCTAGCACCTGTAGAAGAATTGATGGCTGCAATGTACACCATATCCAGGTGACTGGCATCTCAGGAGGTGGCTATGACAGCCAAGTTGGATAGACACAGCCATGTGAGTAATCATGTCAGCCCCATTTCATTGAGCTTGTGTATGCACATGATGCCTATGTGTGTGTGTGTGTGGGGGGGGGGTATGGAAACATGGGCCATGACTGGACAAGGTAAATTTGCAGGCACAGAATGTACTGCATTGATCCGTGTTCTGTGTACACATTCTTATGTAGCTCTATGCATGCATCACGTATTCTCCAGGAATGTGGGTCATCACTGCTGCATGCCCTATCTGTAACTGTGTACCTTAGTGCAGTGTTTGTCTAGCACATCAGGATGCCTTAATATTGTTATGTCTCCCTGCCCCCCCTCCGGTTCCTGGTCATCTTCTACCCTCTGCAGCTTCTTGCATTTCCCACCATTTGTCTAATGAAATAGAATATAAGTGACAATGTACAGTAGGTGTATTTAGGAGGCACACATAGAGCTAGCGTATCACATTTACATGGCATCTTTACATGTTTTTGTGTCACCATATGCCCTACTACATTGATTGTCCCTGTTGGTTACCTTATCAAAATTGTAGCTGGGCCACCAGAACCCCAATCCAGACCCTGACTATTAGATGTGTTGCACACAGATTGTAATCTGCATGTTGAGATCCATTTATCTTGTTGGTGTGGCAGTCTACTGTGTACTCACCTACCATGCACTGATAATGGGATGCGTGTGGTGTGCTCAACAATGGGGGTGTATGGCCACTGCATCGCATGGGAGGCATGGGTGGCAAAACACAGTGTACTTGCCATGCATGCTGCCATGATCAGAACACAAGTAATGTTTATTAATCCACAATATTGCTCTCTTCTCTTCTTTAATCAGCCCAGTCCATGGTGGAGAACACTGTGATGAAGACAACCTGGGCATCTGCTGCCCCTGAATGCCACCCATGCTGGGGCACAGAGAGACAAGGACAGTGAGAAGAAGGACTAGGGGGAGGATGATGACAACACATATGTTACGAAGTGGAGGCCAGAATGGTCCAGCTCTGACCAGAAGGAGTTGCATGCTTCAGCCAGCCCACATTACAGAAGGCAAGGTAAGGTAAGGCAAATTTTATTTTTCAAGGCAGCCAATCCCAGAGGCTGTGGATGCCGTACACATAAATACAAACTATTCATTAAAATAAAACACATACATAAATAAATCACTAATAAATTAACCAGGCAATATAAAACACAATTAAAATAGCAGCAGTCATTAACTAGGCTATCACAGAGATATGTGCCAGTAGACAGTGTCTGGGGAGGCCTGACTGAACAGGAGGGTCTTGAGACAGGCCTTGAACACTTCAACTGAAGGGGCCTCCCTTAAAGATGGAGGCAACAAATTCCACAGGACAAGGCCGGTGTCACTAAATGTTCTGTCACTGGCAGTTTTTAGCCTCATCCTGGGAATCGCAAGGAGGCCCCTAGAGGAAGAACAGAGGGAGTGGAACAAGGTAACGGGTGTCAGAAGGTCAGACAAGTATCCAGGGCCCAGCCCGTGTATGGCCTTAAAGGTGAGCAAGCCCACATTGAAGAGGATCCTCCACCTGACTAGCAGTCAGTGCAGTTCATACAGCACCGGGGTGATGTGGCAGTATTTAGACTGCCCCATCAACAATCTGGCAGCTGCATTCTGCACTAGCTGCAGCCTGCGGAGGGTACCTTCTGAGACCCCAAAGTTGACAGCATTATAATAATCAAGCCTGGACCTTACAAAGGCATATACCAATGTGGGGAGGTCCATGGGCAGTACTAGGGGCTTGATCCTGGTGATATTCCTAAGATGGTAAATGCTGGTCCGGACAACAGATGACACCTGAGCTTCAAATGTTAATCCACTGTCAAAGGCCACACCAACACCATGCACCATAGAGGAGGTCTTTAATGGTACAAATCTCAGGAACAGCCCTGTTACTGCACCAGAGGCCATCCTATCACATCCTCTATTCAACTCCACCACCGGTACCGCCATCTTCTCGGGTTCAGTTGCAACCAGCTGGAGACCATCCAGTCATTGACCTCAGTAAGTCAGCTGTTCAGCACTTCCACCACGTCGGATGTCCCAGGGCCAAAGGAAAGGTACAGTTGGGCATCATCAGCATAGCAATGAAAACCCAAACTGTATTTTCTAATCAGCATTCCAGGGGCAGCATGTGCACAGCAAGCAACACTGGTGACAGGACTGAACACTACGGTACTCCACACAAGAGGAGGCTAGGGGGAGGAGGAGAAATTCCCCATCACTACCCATTTCCTCTTGTTCATGAGATAGGACTCAAACCAGTGAATCACAGTGCAGGCGAGTCCACAAAATTCCCTCAGGCGGTCGCAACACCCATTGGTCTACTGTGTCAAATGCTGAAGAGAGGTCGAGGAGAATGAGAATTGTCCCTTTTCCTTGATCTTGAGCCCTGAGGAGGTCATTATGTACCTGAACTAATGAGGTTTCCATGCTATGCCTCACCGACTGGATGGGCTCGTAAAGGTCAACGGTTATGAGGTGCTCCTCAAGCTGTTGAACCACAACTTTCTCAACAACCTTCGCTTAAAATAGGAGGTTGGAGATTGGATGGTAATTCAACTTCACTTTAGGGTCTAATGATTGTTTCTTCAGAAGAGGCCTAACCAATGCCTCCTTCATGGCATCTGGGAAGACCCTGTCTGAGACAGAGCACCAGACAATCAAGGCGAACACTGGGCCAATGGTGTCGATACATCATATCAAGAAACGTGTCAGCACTGGGTGCCAGTTCACAATATGTCCAGCCCACCCTCCTCAACATGGCCATTGCAATGCTGCCCATGGCCACTGCCCTTGGCGCAGTCGCAGTTCTGCCAATCCATGACCCCAGAGATGGCACAACCCATGACCTGCTTCCTCAGGCCCTGGCCACCAGCACAGCTAATGCCATGCCTCACCAATCCCCTTGCTACTAGCCCAGCCACAGCCTGGCCTTTCCAGGCCAATCCCAATGACTCAGCCACCACTGTGCCACCCCATCCAATAGAACAGTGCACAGCACTGAACATGATGAACACCCAGGCAATACAATCTCCCAGTGTGCAGCCTAAACTTCTACCCCAGGACACACCACATTCACAGCAGGAGGCAGCCAACAGGCATCTGCTGCAGTCAGCCATGGTGACACAGGCAGGAATGCAGGTTGAACTATCCTACATATAGTGAATACTGCATGTCAATGATCAATTTGCAAAGGCTTGTCATGCAGATCAAGTAGCAGTCTTTAGTGAACTTCAGCAATCCTTGTCTGCCAGCATGGATGCCAGGCTCATGGAACTGGGCCAATCCTTTGCAGATGGCATGGTCTGAGATGTCTGCCACTGGGCTGGAGGCTGCAGCTGTGGTCACTGGCACTGCAGCTGTTGGCCACAGCACTGACTGTTTCAGTGGGGGGAGTGTCACCCCATGGCAGATGCCTTGGTGAACCACTACCCTCTGCAGTGTCGGCATCAAGATGCCCAGCACACCCAGGACACAATGCAGCCCAGCCATGGCTTGCTGTTTGGCAGGGTCAGTAATCCCCAAGGCTGTGGCCATGAGTAGATCACAGTGTCCCCACAGTCATCCTCCATGTCACAGATGCCTCCCCCACTTCCCTCACTGAAACAGCATTTGCACAGCACCCATATCCATGGAGATAGTACAAGATGCACCTAGTCCTCACACTGGACCAATAGCCCCATACCCCATTAGATACCTTATACACTCAGTTCAGAGTACCAATTTTCAACCTCTTGCACCAGTATTGCATGTTTTCTTCCATCCCCTTTTACCCCCTACCAGGATGGCATGTTTTCTTTCATCCTCCTTTGCCCCCCCAACAGAATGATATTTTTGTTGTAATCCCCGTTGACCCACCCCTCACCAGGATGGCATGTTTTCTTTTATCCTCTTTAACCACTTCCCTGCCAGGATGGCATATTTTCTTTTCTCCCATTTAACTGCCCCCCCAATGCAATGGCAAGTTTTCTTTTCTCCACCTTTAACTCTCCCTCACCAGGATGACATGTTTTCTTTTATGCCCCTTTAATGCCCCTCCCACCTGAATGGCATTTTATTTTATTTTTCATGACCTATTACTGTAATTATTTACTTAACACAATTTTTGACATCATTATAGTCTCCTGTGTGGTCTGTGCTCTCTGTCTGGGTCTGAACAGGACTGTAATGAGATGGGCCATATACTCCAGTGACCTCCTGGCCATCATGTGGTCACACCAGTTGAACTGTGTCTACAGACCCGATCCTCTGGCTTGGCATCTATTGCAGGGTGCTCCTCTGGGGCCGGTAGGCCTATCCCATGGTTGAGTGCCATGTTGTGTAGTTTGCAACAGGCAAGGAATATGACATAGGCCTTATGAGGGATGCATTGTAGGGTACCACCGGAACAGTCAAGGTACCTTAACCACATTGGAAGCATGCCAAAGACCTGCTCCATGATGTTGCTTGTTGCAATGTTTTCCATGTTGTTCCTGTTCTCTGTAAAAGATGTGGATCCTGCGACACATGTGAGGAGCCTGGGACACATGGGATATGCACTGTCAACTGGGAGGTAAAGGTCATGGGTTATTGACTTAATCTGCAACATGGCAGCAGATGCCTTTGGAATAAACTCACCAATGAGGTGCCCACTAGGGATGTACCCACCATTAAACCTTTGGCCTAGGATGGAATTGTTCCAGATTAAGTCATACAGGGCACTGCCAGGGAGCCATGCCAGGATATTGATGATGCAACCTGTTGCATTACACACCACTTGGCAGTTGATTGAATGGTACCCCTTCCAATTCACATAGGCCTCTGGTCAGCGCCCAGATGGCAACATGGATGCAGTCAGTGGCACCCAGTATGGCTGGTATATGCCTGTGCGTAACTTGATATAATTTCTTCATGGTTGCTGATTTCTCTGCTGGTGTGGTGGAGAATATCGTGAGCTCCTCAGCATGAGCCAACAGAGCATCTAGGAACGGCCCAACAGGTGCGAGGTGGCAGACTGTGAGTTACCAGTGGTGTCCTTCACCAGGGCCTGGAAGGATTCAGTGGCTAGGAAACATAGTGTTGCTGTCACCGTGAGCTCTACAGACACTGCATGGTTGTTCTGGATATATGTCCAGAGTTGGTCATGCAGCAGCCCACACAGCTGCATGATCATGGACCAGTTGAGCCTGTACTGGTTTACCATTCACTGTCACTGAGAACTTTGAATGTGACTCAGAGTTGGTGCTGTCTATTTCAGCATATCCTCTGCATCAGATACATGATGTGAGTCATTTTGTCATCAGGTGTGTGTGTGTGTGTGTGTTTGTGTTCTGTAGTGCCTCTCCCCACCTCTGGGGTTGGCACAAGATTTAGTCCTGCTTTTTATAATTACAGTATTTGCGCTGTGCTATGATTTTGCACTATTCCATTAGTGCAGTGCTAAGACTTTGAAAATAGCACTGTGCATGATATAAACATCACCACCCCCTTGTTAGGGTGCTGCATATATATGGGGATATACAATGGTGAGCTGTCAGATAAATGATTTATCTACACAAGTGCTGTTTGACCTCGGGTAACTTCACGAGTGGTGTAAGCCACGAGTGAGGTGTCCGAGGTCAAACAGCACAAGTGTAGATAAATAATTTATCTTACTGCTCACCATTGTATATTTCATTTATGCAATATGGATGCTTCTTATCAGTGCAGGAACATTTGATTTTGACTGTTTATCTTCTTTTTTTTTAAAATGATAATTTCTGGGACTTCCAGTTAACATTCCTATTGTATGTCTGCCTAGCATGGTGGTTGCTATTAAATGAAACACCATTCATTTTGTACAGAACTTCTTGCTGAACAAATGTCATGGTCACAGTATCATGCTACCTTGTTTGTTTTAAAGTTATTCACATTTGTTTGTTGAAAAAGTGAAACAAAAATTTAATTGTATGCTGTTTTTTGCTAATTATAAAAAACTTAAAGGTATTTATTAATGAAACACCACTCATTTTGTAGATGTTTTTGTTCTGAACATTTTTTCGTGCTCACAGTACCATGTTATCATTTCTCATTTTAAAGTTATTTACATTTGTTTGTCTGAAAAGTGAAAAGAAAATTGGATTTTATGCTGTTTTTTGCTAATTATAAAAAAACTAAAAGGCATCTATAAATGAAGCACCACTCATTTTTTAGATATTTTTGTCCTGAACATTTTTCATGCTCACAGTACTATGCTATCATTTTTCATTTTAAAGTTATTCACCTTTGTTTGTCAAAAAAGTGAACAAAAAAGCTTTGATTGACAGTTTGCATTTATCCCACGTATGTGGGATAAATCTAGGGTGGTTAGATTTATCCCACATATGTGGAAATAAATGGATTAATGCAATAGCTTTTGGTTCCACACTTATTGCATAAATCAACTTTGTGCTCACCTGCTACCTCTAATGACATGCGCAATGCTATACACTGAATATGGGAAATGGATGCTAAATGGGCACAGCACCAGCATGAATGATTAGCACCAGGTGCAAACCTTTTAAATATTGCCACTCATCTTCTAGCATCAACATCACCTAAATGTATGTCAAACAATAATTATTCCATTTCAGAATATTTGATAGATGCCTTGCAAATGCTATAATAAAATTACCATGCAAACATTATTTAGGAGTGAACTCTATTTTTATTGTAGTATTGTTTACTGTAGCCTACTTGAACTTCTCTGATCATTTAGTCATGCATCTTTTTTTTTGTTAATCTTCTGGCAGCCAAAGATCACAAAACTATTACAATTTTCACAAATGCCCTTGACACTAGACTTCAATTACTAATGTTATTTTGCAATTTTTGGCTGCTTATAACTTTGCCATACTTTAAGAATCAGATTATAAAGCTGACAAACACAACCCCCTTCTTAGGATCCGTGAATCTACCCAAGTTTGTGGGGTTGAGTTCTCTATTTTATAAATTATTGTGGAATTAACTTTGTGCAGATTCTCTATAGTACATCTGAAATTTCATTTACACATTTCTGATTGTTTGGCTACTCTTATCTCTGCCCATGTTAAAGCTAAAGATCTGAAACTTGGTGCACATACCTATGGGGCACATGACTTTACATGTATCAAATTTGGTGTAGTTTGAGCAAGCAGTAAAAAGTAGATTGAAATAACTGAAATTTAATATTTGGCAGAATTGTGTGAAATTGTCATTAAAAATGTGTGAAATTTCATGGAAATGGAATCTAATTTTGCTTGAATTCTGTTGATGGAAGTTATATTCACCTAGTCCTAGCCCCTGCATATTGTATGTTTGTGACTCTATACTAATAAAATAATTATTGTTTCTTTATTCTATTATTTCTCCTCAACCTGATGGGCCTGTTTCTTCTTAAGCCATTTAACAAACATAACTCTCTATGCAGATGACAATGTCATCCCATCTAATGACTGGAACCTGGACCTCCTGAGGCTGTGGCTCCAGGATGCCTTTAAATGGGTCCAGGTCTGGTCTGCTAGCAACCTTCTAGTCATGAATGTGAAGAAGACAAAATGTGTTCTGTTTAGCAATCATAATAAGGTAGGTCTCTCCTCTGGCTTTACAATATCTACCACTAGTGGCACCAGACGAGAACAGGTAAAAATCTTCAGATACCTTGGCCTGATACTGAAGCATACTATGTCATTCTCTGACCATGTGAACCACCTAGTAAAGGCAGTGAATACAAGAACCTGACTCCTATATAGACATAGGAGTAACCTCTTACCAGAGTTAAAGAAAATCCAAGTACAAAGCTTTGTCATAAGCATCATTGACAGTCGTATTGTGGCCTGTAGGTCTGCTAATGTTGGGGTGCTGTCCTGGGTAAGGGGGCTGCTTAACAGGACACACTGCTTTGCACTTGACCTTACAATTGATACCCATATATTTGACTTGTATACTAAGCCAAACTGGTTAAACTTCAATTCAAGGGTTCTCTACCACACCTTGGTAATGGTATACAAAACCTTGCTAGGTTTGGCCTCACCAGGTCTATAGTCAGTACTCACTTATATTGACAATAGGTATGCTACTAAAGCCATGGCATTGCACGTGTTGCTGCTACATGGAAGGAGAAGCGTGTTGGCACAAAACTCTTTCTCTTACAGATTTGACAAGCACTGGAATGACCTTACAGATGTTGTAAGAGGGGTGACTCTATTATGTAATTTAAAACACAGCTGCTTACCTTGTTGTCTGCATATGGCATCTGTCAATTCTACAAATGACCTGTCTTATAACCTGACAAAGTATCTTATGTATACTGCACCCTGGTAAACAGCCTGCTTATTTTTGTAAATATAGCAGTGTAATATATATTCTACTTTGTCAATGAATCTCTGCCTACAGTATATCTATATTTACTGCAAAAAAAAAAAAAAGTAATGCACTAGTTAGGGTATAAAGCAACAAAAGTAGGGAAATGTGGTGTTAGGTTTTCAATCTATCTTAACACCCCACAACCACCCTGCAGGCAACAACAGGAAAAATCATTACAGTTTCACCTCTCTTGAGTCTTCGTAAATTAGGTGTGGGGTGTTCCTTGGAGTTGTTAGCCATAATGCTCACCCCATTCCATCAGTAAATACGCTGAGATGTGTACAGGATATGAGAATGGGGTGAGTGTAATGATTGATAACCACAAGGCACACCCCACACCTGATATGTGAAGATTCAAGAGAGGTAAAACCATAGTGTTTTTTTCCTGTGGCTACCTGCAGGGTGGGGTTGGGATGTTAGAGTTGGAAACACTAACACCACATTTCCCTACTTTTTGTCACTTTAACCCTAACTAATGAATTAACAAAGTTTTTTGCAATGAATTTTCTTACTTTTTAAGATAGTATAATTGTTTCCTCATTTGCCTGTGGAATCGCAGGGCTCTACTGGACCTGTACTTTCATCCCTCCATAGATGCTCATTTACCTATGAAAGTGTAGGGCCCTCTTGGCTTTGTACTTCCATCCCTCCACAGATGCATACATGTATGTTGCTGTGGAAGTGTAGGGCCCAAACCATTTCTGTCAAAAGAGCAATGTCTTACCTATGTTGTATGTCTGGTTAAAGTTCCAGTGTTACTCTGTGGGAATTTGCATTTTTAATTTTTTGTCCTTTTTATATAGCCCCTAAATATTTTTTTTGGGGGGGGGTGGATATGTGTCATTTGGTGGTACTATTCTTATACTTGCTACAGATACAGGAATTTTGAAGTGCTATACGGTAAAGGTACATAACCACACTTTCTCAAGATGTAGTCTTGTGATTCATTTTGGTTATATCAAAGACAACATTTTAAAGGGGCTTTTTTTTGCAAGTTGCAAATCAAAGGGCATTTTTATAATCATTATTCCTTAGCAGAACAGTAGATGCAGTACTGTGGGTGGGGACATCTTACAATTCAAGTGGGAAAACAACATATGCTACTTCCCAATGCATGCAGTGCATATTTGATATTACAAATTAGTCTTAAAATGAGCATGGTTCACATCACATTGATTTCCTATAGATTTTGACAGGTTGTCACCAACTGAGTCTCTGTATTTATTTTGGATCACAATTATTCTGATTGAGGATGCAGGACACTCAAACATTTATTTCTTTGTTGAATATTCTTTTTTGTACTTTGGCAACAGATAGTTCTAGGTATGCCCCCATCAGAAAATTAATAATGGCTGTAATTTCATAACTGCCGGTCTTGCTGAGGCAAACTTTTTAAAGCTAGGACCATTACCAGCCCCTCTGGCTACATGTTGTGTATTGGTGTAACATTACCACACAGCTGTAATACAAACTCCACTGACTTGCTTTGCATCTTGTGGTAGGAGGTGTGGACTTATTGCAAGAGTCTGGCAGGCTCTTCCCTGACACCCATAATCCTGAAGCCACAATCCTGACACCAAAAGTTCCAACAGTGGGATTTTGCCAGTCGTAGATTTTTTTTTTCATGTTTTGGGGGCTCCCCCCCACAGACACCCCAATGTGAGGGGCTTTGCCCCCCCCCCGCCTTAATTATTATAACAAACTCCACTGCGGGCAAAATCCCACTGTTGGGATTTTTGGTATTGGGATTGTGGCATCAAGATTTTGGGTGTTGGGCAATCAAGTTTCAGTCTCATAAAAGTATACTGGAAGTGTAAAAACAATAACAATTCTCATTTAATTTCTGTAGGCATCCTGTTAAAATTGAATGTTCATATGGGAAATATGTTTAAGAGACAAACTACATTTTGGGAATTGTTTTGTGAATGCACATGTTAAATTAATTAAACAATGGAATTAGTTTTCAGAGGGGTATTAAAAAATGCACTTATTTTCAAAGATTTTATTGTGTTTTAGAAATCATTGTGTTAATAGTTCGAACTTTGCTGTTGTTAAAACTACCTCATTCCCTATGTCCAGTCATACACTTTGTTTTTAAAATTACTTTTTATCACAGTTATCAAAAAATGTAATTTTAATGTGGTCTTTGTAATGGCAGTTGTGTGTGTGTGTGTGTGTGTGTGTGTGTGCGTGTGTGTGTGTGTGTGTGTGTGTGTGTTGGGAGGGGGTTCTCTGAACTTACTTTTCCTTCAGTCTTTAGCGGTTAAGGTGGACCATAAAATCTGGTTCACTTTTTTTCTGTTTTATGTGTAAGGGATATTGTACACCAACTTCCCCTTAAACTTCTGAAAGTGTATTTTTTTACATATGTATTATCAGTGTTTATTAGTGTCCCTGTTATAATGGGTACACCTGACAGGCTATAGATCTAATGGGAATGTCTTTACTCAGTTTACTTGGAGAGTTAAGACACTAGAAGGCAATAGTCCATTTTGTCTGTCTCCCACTCCTAATGGGTGTCTCAGTTAATATTTGTCCCATTCCATTGGAGGTATCTGTCTAATTTGTTTTAATGTCTGTAGTATTTTTTGAAATGACCACCTCTTGCGGAAGCAAATTCCAAATCTTTGTAGCCAGGATTGTAAAAAAGTTGTCTCTTTTGCATGTGTTAGCCATTTGTAGATATATGTACGTGTGTGTATATATATATATATATATATATATATATATATCATAAATAAAATAGTGGCACGGTAATGCCACTATAGTTAGGGTTGAGGAGTCATTTACATGTTAAACCCAAAATTTTGCACTTTAATAACTTTGCAACCATTTGACAGATTTGCCTGAAATTTGGAATACACGATCAACAGCCACATGCCTTGGGATCTGCCAAGATTCTTGCCAGATGCGTAGACAGCTGTTGAGTTATTAAGCGTGATCTGTGCATGTGTTTACACTTTTCTGGAATTTTACTGTCATCTCTACAGGTCGCACGGTTTGCGTGACCGGTCCAAAATCTTCAGGGAACATGTGATTAGGGTCCCCATGTGCCTTTTAAAGATTTCATGAAAAAATATTAAATGGTTCAAAAGTTATTCAAAAAACAAGTTCCCATTATAAGTCAATGGGAAAAGTTAATAAAAAGTTAGACAGTGTCACAAATGCAGTTTTTACTTTCACAAATGGCCCTTTCACTGTCGCAAATCCACCATTTTGTTTTCAGTTAGCGATCAGAAAAATGCTTGGCATTTAAAATTGGGACGCTCTAGCAACCTAATTCTTTTTGTATTCACCTAGTCGGACCCTGAGGATGCTAGCCATGTCTTTATTTTGGGGTAAAACACACCAGAAATATGTTTTCAAATTTCTGGAAAAAGTACTTTTGCAAAGTACTGTCACACTTACGACACTGTCGAACTAATTTGCGAAAGCTTTCTCAAACTTCGACAGTACTTTTCTAGGCTATGGGAAAATGACAGCAATTCTTTGGCACCCTGCTGCAAAAGAACGGTTTAGTGTTTTGGCCTGAAATTTGAAGACAACGCAGCTGACATCTCTCAAATGTGCCTTTCAGTGTTTTGTTGAAAAAATATTACATGGCGGCAAAGTTACATCACTCCAAAGTTGATGCTTTTTCCCATAGGATAACATTACGGCATCCGACGCATTACAGGAATCATTTGGCGCCCAGCTGCAAAATAATGGTTCGGTTGTTTGGGCTGAAATTTGGAGGGAACACAGCCAACATCCCACATATGTGCCTTTTTGTGGTTTGGTGAAAAAATATTACAGGGAGCCAAAGTTATGGCACTCCGAACTTCTCTTTTTTTCCCATAGGATAACATTATGGCGCCGTGCCTTTCAGGGCCCGTATCTCGGAAACGGTGCGAGATACAGACTTTTCGTCAGAAAAATACTTAGCCCCCTGCTAGGAGCTAAGTACAAAACTAGCCAGGAAAGTCATAAATCATATTACTTTTAAATTTCTTTTCTACGTCGTACGGTTCCTGACATATACTGTAAGCAATTTAGTATTCCAACTCCTCATTTTCTGCTCCTAGAACCATTATTATGAATACATTTTTTGTACTCACTGTCTTTCTTTATGCAGCTTTTGGGGAAAACCAGCCTGTGTGCTTACATTACTGTTACCATTACCGTTTTCACTTGCGGTTCCATTCCCATTTCACTTACCATTCACGTCTACGCCACCATGTGCGTTACCTTTTGCATTTTCATTTGCGCTTGCTTTTGCATTGTTTTTAACATTCTGTCTACACTACTGTTTCTCTTTCTGTTTTGCTTTGTGTCACCATGCACATTACTATTTGCATTTGCGGGGACAATGTTACTATGTGACAAGACATCATGTGGCGGTAGCGCTGGTCCCAAAGGGCCCTGCATTCCCACAGCCGCATTATGTGGCGGGAGTGTGGGGCTCGAAGGGCCCACTGCTCCCGCTGCCACATTACATTCACTATTTCTCATTATCATTCTCAAAAGGAAGGGAAATTAGAGCCAAAAAACTCTATTTAATGCATTAGTTAGGGTTGTTCCACACTGACAAAAGAGAGGAAATTTGGTGTTAGGGTTGAAAGCCCCCCCTTGGCCCTCCCCTGCCCACACCCCTAACCGGCATCAGGGTGTGCATTAGGGTTGTCAGTCCTAACTCTCACCCCATTCTCTACACCTCTGCTTTTACACATGTGATGGGGTGAGAGTTATGGCCAACAACCATAATATGCACCACGATGCCAGTTGGGGTGTGAGCAGAGGGGCCAAGGGGCTTTCAACAACATCAATTCCTGTTGTCGGTGAAACAACCTAACCAATGCATTAAACAGAGTTTTGCCTGTTTTATATATATATATATGTATATCTGCTTTATCATAGTTTCTAAGATAGGCATTTCTAGTCATGTACTTGAATCCACATTGATCCGTTAGGTCCTTGTCATTTAGTAGCTTATAGAGCTGCAACATGTCACCCCTAGCTTTCCTTTCCTCAAGACTGACTAGGGCTGTCTTTTGTAATTGAGCTTCATAAGATAAATGTCTCTTGTTGGGAATCAATTCGGTTGTTCCTATCTGCAGCAGTTTTTTTGTCCTTGTTGTAGTGGGTGCTCCAGAAAGGTGTACTGAAGTCCAGATGTGGCCTAATGTAACTTTCATATAAGGGAATTATGAAGGGTTGGTTTCTATTTATAAATGTGTGTTTCACTCTATTTAGTGTTGAACTTGCTGTCTGTGCATCGTGATTTCATCGATCCCTGGATATGAGACTGGTATTAACTATGATTCCCAGGTCACGTTCTTTAACGGAGGATTTAAGCTTTCTATTATTTAAATAATAAGAGTATTTGGGATTATTAGAACCAAAATGTAATATTACATATTTATCTTGTTTGAGTATCATTTTATTTTCCATACACCAGTGTCAATTTTTTGCAAATCAGTGCAGATTGTTTGATATTTGTCGATAGTGTCTATCTCACCCCTGAGTTTAGTGTTGTCAGCAAATTTTGTGATTGTATTCTTGTTGTTAATGTTGATATCACTTATAAATACATTGAAGAGTGTAGTTCCCAGGACAGAGCCCTAGGGCACTCCACAAGTGACCTCTCCTGGTCTAGAAAAGTTACCCCTAATCTTCACTCTTTGGGTTCTTGACTCCAGCCAGTTGTTGACCCCCTTAACAATCAAGATGTTCATTCCAAGTCTAGACAATTTCCCAATTAGTTCATTGTGTGGTACTCTGTCAAATGCCTTACCAAAGTCGAGCAGTATTACATCTACATGTTTGTTTTGATCTATACTACAACTGATAAAGTTATAAAATGTGATTAAATTTGTTGTGCAGGATCAATTTATGGTAAATCCATGTTGCTGGTTGTCCACCCTTCCTTGGTTTAGAAGTTCTGTTTTTTCAATTTTATCTTAATCAGTCTTTCTAATACCTTGCACAGACTGAGGTAAGAATGATCAGTCTGATTTCAGCGTATATCATCTGGTGTATCTGCACCAACTGTATGCATTTCACAGCACATCTGTACCATATAAAGTATTTATTTATTTATTTGTATATTCAGAGACAACCTTTGAGTTAGAACTCTTTTACAAAGGTTCCATGTCATACACTATACACAGGTTACAGAAACTGGGATTACACATCAGAAACAGGAGTAAACAGTGGAAGCACCACATTGTCAATTATAGTAAAAAATAAGTTATCTTTTCAATTAGAGGCAAGTGCTTTCGACTGCAATATGTGTATCAGGCAGGGCATGCTGCAGACATTGGCTGCTGCCAGAGTTAGAATTGTCTTGCTCTCCTAGGAGGAGGGAGAGAGGGGAAGAGAAATGGAGGAACGGTGACAGAACATGGGCAACCAAGTGTAATGGGATAGAGGGTAGATAGGGGTTAGAGGAGAAAGCAGGGAGTGAGATGTAAGGGTGGAGAAGGGGAGAAAAAGCTGGGACAGTGAGTTGATATGAGTTACAGGAGAAATTGCAGGGATTGAGATGTGAGTGCAGAGGTTGGGGAGAGTGCGAGAGTGAGTGAGTGAGAGAGAAGGAGAGATAGAGAGACTGAATAGAGAGAGAGAGAGACAGGGATTGAGTTAGAAAGAGAGGGGGAAGAGGGTAGGATAACAGGGGAATGGGAGGAGGGGTGGTGGAGAGGTGGTGAGGGGGAGAAAGAAAACAGGAAAGAATTGTTAGTTAAGTGCTGCCTTTGGCAACATAGTATATGTGTTAAGAGCACTAAAGATTAAGTGCTATGAACATTATAAGCTAAAACAGCTCAAGGGGGGAGGTTCAGTATGACCCCGGTGGGGTTTATGGTCTTGGTTGGCAATCACATGTGTTGCTGTTGACAAGGATCTGTTTTAGCTCAGCTTTAAAGATCCTTTGGCTAGCCCCCTTCAGCATGGCTGCAGGTAACACACTGAGCCAGAGCTGGGCATAGTAGGAGAAAGATCTTTGCCCCAGGGCTGTCCTATGGAATGGGACACTGAGCATGTTTTTCCTCCTTTCCTCTGGTGTTGTATAGGAACTAGCTTGTGGATAGTAGGTTAGAAATGCAAGATGGGGTGTCTCCAAGCATTGCCTTTCTACCAAATAGGCATGTTTGAAATCTTATCCTATTCCTGAGTGACAGCAGATTGCACTGCTCATACAGAGCACAGGTATGCATCAGAGGGTCAGCACCAAGCACAAGTCTGCATGCCTTACTTAGGGATGTTTCCACCCTGCTTAGAACCATATGAGTAGCAGCTCCATACACCACCTGGCCATAGTCTATTATGGACAGAACAGAGCTGGAGACCAAAGTTCTTATGGCATTAGGTGTGAGGCTCTTCCTGTCCCTGTACAGGATGCTCAGCTTAGTGTTGATAGCCTTGACCACTGAGTTGATGCACAGTCCAAAGGAGAGTGTGTTATCAATCGTGACACCAAGGAAACCACTTTGATTCTCAAATACAGTAGCAGAAAAGGTCAGAGCCAAAAGGCTGGCCTTCAGGAAATATAAGGGAACACAGCGGGATGAAGATAGGGAGGCATACCAAACTGCCCTAAGGGAAGCAGGGAAGGCAATAAGGCAGGCAAAGTCCCAAACTGAGGAAACTCTAGCACGAACAGTAAAAGAAGGGACAAGACTTTCTATAGATACATTAGTGAAAGGAGAAAGTCCAGAGGGTATGCTAAGCTTAATGGAGAAAAGGGAGCATGTGAAGAGGAGGACCCTGTAAAGGCATCTATCCTAATAGATACTTTTGCTCAGTATTTACTGAAGAGAAGGTAGGGCAGGGCCCGCAGCTCAGTATCATGGACACAGGGGGAGGGAGGTGAGCACTACTCCCTTCACAAAAGAAAGGGTCCTACAAGAGCTTGCTAAGCTCAGGGTGGACAAGGCAATGGGACCTGATGGCATACATCCCAGGGTACTTAAGGAGCTAAAGGTGGAACTAGCAAAGCCATTAGCAGAACTGTTTAGTGAGTCTCTGAGCACAGGAGAGGTCCCAGAAGACTGGAGAAGGGCTCATGTGACCTCGCTCCACAAGAGTGGTAGCAGGGAGGAGGCAGGAAACTACAGACCACTCAGTCTTACCTCAGTAGTGGGCAAGATTATGGAGGCACTCCTTAAGGAAAGGATAGTGCAACACCTGGAATCCATAGGGGCACAGGATCCAAGACAGCATGGGTTTACAAAAGGAAGGTCCTGTCAAACTAATCTCATAGATTTCTTTGACTGGGTAACCAGAGTGGTGGACCAAGGAGGAGCAGTTGATATCGCCTACCTTGACTTCAGCAAAGCTTTTGACATTGTTCCACATAGAAGGTTGATAAATAAGCTGGGTAGGCTCAGAGTGGGTCAGAAGTTGGTCAACTGGGTGATGAACTGGTTGACGGGCAGAAAACAGAGAGTGGTGGTAAAAGGTATACAGTCAGAAGAGATGCAAGTCACAAGTGGGGTACCTCAGGGATCAGTCCTGGGGCCAGTCCTCTTCAACATCTTCATTAGTGACCTTGCAGATGGACTAGAGGGTAAGGCTTGTCTGTTTGCAGATGACACCAAGATCTGCAACAGAGTAGATGATCCAGATGGGGTGGGCAGAATGAGAAGAGATCTGGATAAACTGACAAAATGGTCAGAAGGGTGGCAACTGGGATTTAATGCAAAGAAGTGAAAAATCATGCACATAGGGAAGAGAAACCCTGAAGCCACCTATAGGCTGGGAGGGAAGTTGCTAGCAGTCACAAAGGAAGAAAGAGACTTGGGCATCATCATCACTGATGACCTGAAATCATCCAAGCAGACCTCTAAAGCAGTAGGTAAGGCTAGGAGGGTGTTAGTGTGTATTAGTAGGGGTATCACAAGTCGTAAGAGGGAGGTAGACCAGGGGACAGAGGTTGTTGGATGTCTTTCAGGACGTGTTCCTAACTCAGCAGGTGAGGGAACCGACCAGGGAGGCACGGGTACTGGATGTGGTCCTGGCAGACAGTGACCAGATTGGGGGCCTGGAGGTAAAGGACCCATTGGCGGGGAGTGACCATGCCACGGTCTGGTTCTGCCTGGACCTAGGAGGGGTAGAAGGCTGCACAAAGACGAAAGTAACTGACTTCAGGGGGGTGGATTTTAAGGAAATGGGAAGGATCCTATGAGCATTTGGATGGGATTGGGTCAGACATGGACCTGATAGTAGGTGGGAAATCATCAGGAGAGGGGTGCAGGATGCTACCAGCACCTGTGCAAGAGTAAGACGAAACAAAGTAGGGCCCAAAAACCTGTTGGTGGACCACGGAGGTCCAGGAGGTGGTGCGGGAAAGAAAGCAGCCTATAAGAAATTCAAGTGCTCAAGGAGTGAAAGGGATCGGGGAGTATGAGCTGTTGGCTAGAAGGGCCACTAGGTGGTGAGGCGGCTAAGGCAAGGAAGGGCAAGTTCTGGCCAGGGAAATTAGGAGAGGGAAAAGGGCTCTTAGAATTGGGGAAAGACGTAGGGTGAAGGGCAGATTAGCAGGATTAAATCAGGGAGAGATGGGCACAAGACCCAGAGGAGCAGGCTGAGGTACTAAATGAGTACTTCACCTCAGTTTTCACCAGGGAAAATGGGGATGCTGCATCATACATGGGAGGAGACAGAGATAATGAGGAGGGGGGGACCCTTACCAATCGGCAGGTCTGGGGAGGGGGGCATCACTGGCAGGTGGGGGGAGGGCTAAGCAGGCAGAAGAGGTACTGGAAGTGGAAATCACAGCAGAGAGAGTGAGGGAAGACCTCAGCTCCCTTAAGATGGAGAAAGCACCGGGGCCGGATAAATTACATCCTAGAGTGCTGAAGGAACTTGCAGATGTCCTGGCGAAACCCCTGGCAGAGCTTTTCACCATCTCTCTGAGGACAGGGTGGGTGCCCCAAGACTGGAAGGTGGAGCATGTAGTGCCTATCCACAAGGGGGGATCAAGGGAGGTGGCAGGGAACTACAGGCCTGTCAGCCTGACATCAGTGGTGGGCAAGGTGATGGAGGGCATTGTCAAGGAGTGGCTAGGGGGCCCTGGATAAGTCAGGGTGCCTGGACGATAGACAGCATGGATTCATCCTGGGGAAATCGTGTCAGACAAACCTGGTGGAGTTCTATGACTGGGTGACAAGTGCCTTGGACCTGGGTAGACCAGTGGATGTCCTCTTTCTGGACTTCAGCAAGGCATTTGACTCTGTTCCTCTCGGGGCCTGTTGGATAAACTAGGAGAAATGGGGGTGGAAACCAGATGATCCGATGGATAGGCAATTGGCTCCAGGACCGGACCCAGAGGGTACGTAGTTGGTGGGATAATCTCTTCCCCAGGAGGGTCATTAGTGGGGTCCCACAGGATCAGTCCTGGGCCCCTTCTGTTCAACGCCCATGTATCTGACATAAGGACAGGAATCAGGAGGAGATGAGTCTCTTTGCAGATGACCTGGAAACTGGGGGCAGTGGTGGATGGGGAGGAGGGGAGGGTGGCCCTGCAGGGGGACCTGGAGGCTCTGGAAAGATGGTCTAGAAAGTGGAAGCTGAGGTTTAATGCAGGGAAATGCAAGGTACTCCATCTGGGGGCCAGAAACCCAGGCCAAGTGTACACCCTGGGGAAATACTACAAGTCTCAATGGCTGAGAGGGACCTGGGGGTGGTGGTGGATGTCAAGATGAACAACTCTGAGACTTGTAGGAGGGCAGCAGCCAAGGCCAACAGGATGCTGGGATGCATCGCTGGGATCACCTCAGAAGGAGGGAAGTGATACTCCCTTATTATAACTGTGGATGAGACCGCACCTGGAGTACTGCGTGCAGTTTTGGAGGCCACACTTAAAGAGGGACATTAACCTCCTGGAGAGGGTCCAGAGGAGGACAACCAAAATGATTTGGGGCTTGGGGACAGGACCTATGAGGAGAGGCTCGAAAGAGCTAAATATGTACACTTTGGAGAGAGAAGGGACCGGGGACATGATAGAGGTCTTCAGGTACATGAAGAGGGTAAATAGGGAGGAACAGTGAGGGTGCTTGAAGGAAGGAGGAAGGGGCCACTAGAGGGCATGGGTGGAAGCTGGAGGGAAGATTCAGGGAGAAAGGAGGAGGTGCTACTCACTGAGAGGGTGGTAGAGCCATGGAATGCACTACCTAGGGGGCTGGTGGAGGCAGAGACAGTGGAGGGGTTCAAGAGGGGTGGGACAGGTACAGGGAAGGGTTCAGGAAGCAAAATCCAATGCAGCAAGAATATCCAGAACTGGGAAGGAGAAGCCAGAGAAGGCGAGGGACAGCAAGGTCAGCACCCAGGGTGGGGGCTGACCAAACAACAGACACGAAAGACCATTAGGCCTATTCTGCTGGCATTTAGTATGTTAGTATGTTGGGTAATAATCCCTCTTTACAAGACACTGGTTAGGCCCCATCTGGAGTACTGTGTGCAGTATTGGAGGCCACACCTTCACAAGGACATTAACCAAATTGAGGCAGTCCAGAGAAGGGCAACCAAAATGGTGCAGGGACTGCATCAGAAGACATATGAGGACAGATTAACAGAGCTCAATATGTATACCCTTGAGCAAAGGAGGGAGAGAGGTGATATGATCGAGGCATTCAAGCACCTTAAGGGCATTAACAAGGTGAAAAGAGTCTAACATGTTTAAATATAAGAAAAATAGCAGGACAAGAGGACACAGCATGAGATTAGAGGGGGATTAAGGGGAATGTGGAGGATTTTTTCACAGAAAGGGTGGTGGATGCATGGAATGGCTTATCACAAGAAGTGGTGGCTATGAATACAGTGCAGGGCTTCAAACAGGCATGGGATAGGCATAAGGGAGCAATACAAATGACTATGAATAGATAGGCCACTGACAGAGCAAAGGCCGATGGCACATTTATAAGGTAGAAAAACAAATGGGAAGACTGGATGGGCCTTGCGGTCCTTATCTGCCGTCAACTTCTATGTTTCTACATGTTTCTACTTAAAGGAGTATACCTGTTCAAGAGGTTCTGATTTATTATTCGTGATTGTTAAAGTGGGGTATCTTCTTTTCAATTGAAAGCTGGAGAGAAGCATTGTTTTTTTTTTTTTTTTTATATTTCAGCAAAAGCTTTTTGTTGCTAAATCATTTTTCTATCAAGTGGAAGGTGGGCTGCAGCTCCGAATGAATGGGTGGTATTTTTGAATGACTACTGAGGAATACAGCATCATCTGCATATAAAATCATTTTTCTTGTACATGCTTCAGGTAGGGGATTCAAGAACAAGCTGAACAAAAGAGGGCCCCTGGGGAACTCACAGAGATATAGTTTTGGGTTGTGATATTACTTGGCCTATTTTTACCCTTTGCATCCTTGAACCATAGGACAGCACTGGATGCAAGTACAAGGGATTGCAGTTGTTTTAGAAGGCGGGGGTGGTTGGCCATACCGAAGGCCTTAGTATGGTCGATAAAGATAGAGCCAACCATCCTACCCTCATCCAAGGCCTTATGTACATAGTCCGTGAAGTCGACCAGAGCTATAATGGTGCTATGGTTCTTCCTGAAACCATGCTGCTGGGTACACATCAGTTGGTATTTGTGGATGTATTCAGCAATTTGATTGGCCACAATCCTCTCCACTGCTTCTGAGAGTGGTGACAAGATGGAGATGGGCCTGTAATTTGCCATGTTAGTTCTATCCCCTCTCTCATAGTCGGGTGTCACCAGAGCTGGTTTCCATTATGCAGGGAATTTAGCCTGAGCTAGTGATTTATTAAATATTTTGGAGATGGGTACTATGAGCACATCTATAGCAATTGCTACCAGTTTCATATCAACGAAGTCACTACCTATTCGAGTTTTTCCCAGTACTTTTTTTACATAACCCAGCACCTCTTGCATAGTTACCTGTTTAAAATAGAAATTAGGGTGCTGTGTCAAGGGGAGTTCACAGTCAGGGACTGTGTTGTCTTGCTTTAGGTAGTCTGCCGGTAGCACTGAGCTTAAGTTAGAGAAGGCCAAGTTGAACTCCTCGTCTATGGTGAAAGGATTACCTGTGTTAGAACCTTTTACATTGAGCAGCTGTGGATACTTTTTTTCCTCTTTACCTAGCAATCCTTTAGAGTTTCCCAAAAACGCTTTCCATCCCCCCAGTTCCTTTTGAGTTGACTTTTGTAATAATATGATTTTGCACTCCTGATGAGATGTATACATTTGTTTCTGGCTGCCCTGTAATTTTGAAAATCATTGGCTTCCCCAGAGGACTTTGCCCTAGCCCAGAGATTTTCTTGTTCTTTCATGTGCTTCAATAATTCACTAGTTATCCATCCATTATTGTACCAACATGTTTTCCTTTTTTTTGTAGTAACGTATATGTCAGACCCTCTATTGAAATTGTCGATGAGATACTGCGGTGCTTGGTCCAGATCTTGTGTATGATCTATGAGTGGCCAGTCAGTCCATAAGTGCATTGGTCTACCCCTTTATCATTACCCTATTAACAGCAAAGATGGGTGGTGCTTTTTTATATTTGTTTGTCCATCTGCAGGTGACTGGCTAGTGGTCACTCAGAGTATCAGCCAGCATAGAGATCTCAGTCAGCCTATCCGATGTACTAGATAGGAACCAGTCAAGTAGGGTTTGATTGCCTGTTTTGTGGTTCATCCTGGTGGGCTCTGTCACTAGTTGTGTAAGGTAAAAGCTTTCCATAATATGTCTCTGTTGTGCTGTGTTATTATTAAGCCAGTTTATATTGAAGTTTCCTGCTACAGTGAGCTCACATTCCTTGGTGATGCTAGCCAGGGCACCTAGCTCTTTGGTAAGCCCCTCACTGGACTTCCTAGGTGAGAGGTAGGTACACTCTATGACCAAGGACTTCACTGAGGGACCAAGCAAGAGCTTAACAGCAAGTAGCTTATGGTCATCTCTCATAGCAGTATTAGGGAGTACAATGCCAAGAAGGTGATCCCGAATATATAACAAGCATCCTCCATCCCTTTTTACAGTCCAGTCATTCCAAAATGATTGGCAACCGGGTAAGCTGTCCTTTACCCATGGGTAAATCCATGTCTCAGTCAAGCAGATTATGTCAGGGCAGTGAAAAGCAGCCCAGGCCTGGAGTTGCACTACCTTAGGAAGCAGGCTACAAATATTCATTGTGGCAATTTTTAATCCATCCCTGAGAGTCTCCTTTGTGTCATTCTTAGTACGTGGGCCAGGGTTAGGGTGTACGTTACCTGACTGCAGTAGCAGAATAAGAGTAACTTTCCTCAAGGAGAAGCAGACCAAGGTCGTGCACTTGCATTTCTGCTTTTTTAATTTGCCTAGAATGGGCACAAGGCTCCTTGAGATCATTGTGACTGGTATGTTTGATATCATGTTGCCAAATCCTTTGTTATGTTGCTGTGGTTCCACATGTGTCAATGTGACCAGTGCAAGATGACTGTTGGTCAAGGAAGTGGTGTCACTAGGTTTTAACTGACTGTAAGCTGCAAGTCTAGGGAAAAAGGGGTCTAGGGGTGGCATGACATCAATTTGCCCAGCTGATTGAGAGCAGCGGAGAATAACTAGGAAGAATAGTGGCATCATTTTACTGCCGGGGTGATGCAACTAGTATCCATGGAAACTCAAGAAGTTGAAAGGAAAAGAAAAGGAGCATGTGGTGAAGGTGTTGGGCTGTAAGTAGGAGAGAGAGAGATAGAGGGAGGTAGAAGGAGGGGAGGAGGTCAGGGTAAGGAAGAATGGATGGATAATGCAAGTGATGAGAAACTGAGATTATAGGGGAGTGGAGGTCTATTAAGAATCAGTGTAAAACAGACCTGGTAGGAAACTGTGCTGTTATGTGTGTGGAGAATAGAGAAGGAAAACAGATTGTTAGTTCATGTCTGGTAATGGCAGCTGGGAAATAATCTGTTTGACTTCAAACAGCTAAAAGGTTTAAAACAGCAGTTCTACAGAATGAGATGTTGAACACTATCCTATATACTGTACATATATGTCAACATGAAAATTACATGGTTCCTAGGTTGTGATATATTGCATTGGAGGGCACCATCAGAAATACAGTACTGTTCAAATATACACATTAAAAATGTTTAAAAAGTTTCTATGCCTATTTAGGCAGTGAAACAAACAACCTCTTCATATTCACTTGTTCTCATAATGGGAGCAACCAAAATTAATACACAGAAGAAATCACAATTGCGAATTGAATGTTAAAAATGTATGTATTTCCCCCTCCTTTCCTCCTCTTGCCTCAAAATCTGTACTTATTCTGATGCAGTATAAAAATAATTGAAAAATAGTAGAAATGAATAAATTATAATAAAAATGTAAAGCAGTGAAATGTGTGCATGTTATAGTAGCAATTAGATTTCCTTTAAATAGATAATTACTAAAATTGTTTGCTTAAACCATACCTTTCCAGATCAAAATATATAGCAGAAAACATTATATCACAGCCTATTTCTGTTCACAGCTAGATAAAAGTGACTACATCTGTACAAAATGATTCAATATTGAACATCCTTTAATTCTTGATATAAGTTATTGCATAAGAAAATTAATGGTGTCAAGTTGACAGTCTATGCCAGTGAAGTGCATATCTGTTTCCATTGGATGACATTGAAAAATGCTATTAACTGTGGACTGTTAAAAATAATTGTAAATAGGACAAGTCCTGCTTGGCATATTTAAGTAAGAAAATTTGAAATTAAGTACAAGAAAAAAAAGTGATTCGGGTTGAATTATTAAAAGTTATTGGTTCAGGTCCTTCAGATCGAAAGTGGAGAAGTAAAGCATGCCAATTATTTTTAATGTGCAGTTTTATGCACAGGAAATGAGCTATAAAAATGTATTCATATTAAAGTTGATTTATGGTAAAGGACTGAAACCCTGCATATAGCATCAAAGGTTCTCTTATCGATTGATTATTAATTATTTGCTTATTAGTTTGTGTCATTGTCTTGCAGTTATAAGGGCACCGATTCTCAAAGAGCCCTGAGAGTGATGCAAATTGCATCAGTCCATGACTGCAGCAAACTCTGGGTGCATTAGGGACCCTGTGCCTGATTCTACAAAAATGAAGGTCCCGGTGCCAAACTACTCAGGTTTACCCCAATCCGACAGCTGTGCCAAACAATTAGCACACCTGAAGGAAATGCCATAGGGATCTGCACCCCACCCACCCAGCTCATCACTATTGGGACAAGAATAGTTGGGGTGGGTGGAACCTACCTGCCAGGATGGGTATGGGGGCTGAAAGGGCACAGTTGGTGTTATAGAAATGTTGGAGAGACAGTGGGCATGACCAGGAGTGATGTGGCATCCTGTGAGGTGCCATTAATACAACTATAAAGCCAATGAGATGTTATCACAGGGTGGTTCCAGGGAAAAACAGTGCCCAAGGCTAGGGCTGCTGCCAGAGCTGTGCCCACCTGGGGCCATGGCACTACTCATCCCTGGAGCATACCTCCATGGTACCATCCCTTTGGCTTCATAGGTCTATTAATGGCACCCCCACCACTTGCCACATGAATTCTTGGCATACCCACCATCTCCCCAACACCCCTATGGCACTCCATGCCCCTTTAGCCCCCAGACCCCCACTTTCAGAGCCCCCACTTCACCACCTTGTATGGCACTGGCATAAGGGGCTTTGTCCACCTCCTGGCTGGTTTAACTTGAGCCCCTTGCTGTGCCCATGGCAGAGCTGTACGGAAAACCAGATTAGAGGAAGGTGCCGCCCTGCCATGGCACAAACTCCCTTGCAACCTGACACACCCTGCTTTATGTGATATGTTAGCACAGAGGACCCCCATTCAGATGTAGACCACTGTTCAGAATTGGGAATGCAGCATCTTTTGACACAGGGTGCCAATTGTATCATTGATGTTTAATTGAGGCACCTTGCATCAGTCTAAGGGCTTTAAGAATTGGGCCCAATGTCTGCAGCGAGGTGGTGCTAGATGGCATTTATTTATAAAAAAATTCTGCATTGTGGGAAAGCATTAGCACGATATTCCTGATGTAGAAGACATTTGCAATGGGTACAATTAGCCTCAAATTTCAAACCAGAAAAGGGGTACAAAAAATGAGAAATAATCTAATTTGTCATTCTTGGGTATTTATTCATAGCAGCACATATTTGGCAGTGACATATGGTTTGAAATGACTTAGTAAACTGTGGCTCATGTGTCAGTAAATGCCTGTTATTTGGCACATTTTGATACCCTAACTACAGTGCCACTCCTGCACCACTATGATGAACAGCTTATTTTTCATTTTGACTTCTATCAAACTCTTCAAGTAATCTATGGAATGTTTAATACCAGTGTACAGTCAAAGAGTTCTATTTTCAAAATAGGGATTCAACTCATAACCTGTAAGGTGAAAGAGGTATCTGAAAAATAATTGTTACAGACTAGGTTACATTTTATTGTTGACAAATGCAACAAAATGTCAACAACTTCTATTCTTTTATTACATCCATTGTTTGCAAATACTGGTAAAATAAATGCTTCTGCTTTAACCAGTAAAGTAGATTCAAAGGAGCAGTGTTAGCATAGACATTGACCCTTGCAGGGCCATGGACTGATATATCTGCCCAAAACTACAATATGTTCTAATTCTGTCAGCAGTCTAAGGATTAAAGGGATTTGTTTACATGTTTGAGACAAAGCTGCATACAGTATATATAATTATGCTGATCATCATAAATAACTTTGTTGATGTGAAATAATAACATTTTTTTTTAAATAATTGCCCCCATTTTCAAACTTGGGGGGATGCATGGCGCAGATAGATGTGGCATCCAAAGAAATGGTCTGGTGCAAAAAAATGCAATATTCAAATGAGATGTACAATCCCAAGAGATCACACATCCCATCTAAATATAGCATTCCTAGTGGGCGGTGCAAATGGGGGTGGTCGGCAATGCACTGGCTCATCCCGTGGGATGGCCTGAATACTGGGGATGGGAATGTGTGGTGCATCCACAGATGCACCAGTCCCAAATTCCTGATTTTCAACCAGATTATGCAAATGTGGCAATCAGGCATGCAAAGTGCAGACAGGCCATTTGCCTACTCATTATGGCCGCATTTGCATCCACTGTGCATGGATGCACCTGACAGGATGCACCAGGCCGGCCAGCCTCTCCAAGCCCCAATAGACTGTGCCCCTTGTATGTGTAAGAAAACCCCCACCCTCTGAGCAGTGCTCTCCCAATCCCTGATTGACTGCTCCTAGAAAATGTAAGAGAACCCCCACCCTCTGTACAGTGCCCTCCCAAGCCCTGAGGGGCTGTGCCTCCAGTATATGCAAGAAAAACACCTCTCTGTGCAGTGCCCTCCCATGCCCCATCCCACCAAGGACATGATATTCCTCGCAATACCTTACTGTAGTGGTCTCCCCACCCCGAGCCCTGCACCACGAACCCTGGTCGCTAAATATCACAGTCCAATAACCATTTACGAATAACACTTGCATGTGTTATTTTTCCATAGTGTAGTGGCCCCCACCCTGGTAGGCAGAACCCCTCCCTCTATCTGCCTCCCCACATCCGGACCCATGCTGGCAACTGGCACAGCCCTTATCACCCTGCCACAGCCAGCCGCTGAATGATTGTGATCGGGATCGCTACTGTACTGTTGATGTATTGTCATATGTAAAGTAGAGATTGTGATCACAATCAGTCAGCAGCTGACTGTGGCAGGGTGAGGAGGGCTGTGCCAGTTGCCAGCATGGGTTGCATTGCGGGGGTGGTGCGAGGAGGGGGTTCTGCCTACTGGGATGGGGCGCCACTGCAGTATGGAAAAATAATGCATGTAAGTGTTATTTGTAAAGGGTTATTGGACCAGGGCACCCTGTGATATTTATCAATCTGGGTTCAGGGTGCAGGGTTTGGGAACCACTACAGTAAGGTATTGAAGGGATAGCATGTCCTCGGTGGGGTGGGGCATAGTGGGCACTGCATGGAGATCCAGTCTTTTTTTCCTTACTTGTGCTGGGGGTACAGTCAGTTGGGGCTTGGGAGGTCACTGCACAGAGGGTTTTTTTTTTACATATACTGGGGGTACAGTCCATCGGGGATTGGGGGACACTATGCAGAGGGTGGTGGGGTTTCTTCATTTCACTATGGGGAACATTTGAAAGGGTCTTTGGGGGGTTGCCAATGGGCTGTGGGGGTTGGCAGGCTGCTGTGCTCCTGTGTACAGTACAGCAGCCTGCCTGTGGGTGGCCAGCAGTTAGACTTGCTTTTTACATGCCTAACTTTGTGCTGCTCATCTCCTGCACTTGGGAGGCCCATTTCTGCCGAATATCCCTTTGGGCTGGATATTCATGGTCATGCCTCCTCCACTTGGGCTGCATACATTAACTTTGGGCTGTGGCCCGTCTCAGTTTGGGCTGCTCATCTCCCTCCTTTGAATATGGGAGTAGGAGCATCTTTTGAGATGAGCAACTCATCTCCATTTGCTCCAGAAATGCACCATTCATCTCTTTTGAAAATGTGGGCCTATTTCTTTTGTGTGTCATTACAATAAGTTTCCATATTACTGTCCTCGTACATTTTTCTCACTGGAGTGGCACGCCCAATGGTAAGCCTGTCTAATAAAATGAAGTAGTGTTTAGATGTTTTCTCTGCAGTATGACTAACCTAAAGGAAATGTACCTCCTTTAAGACACAAATGGAAAACTGTAGTTCGAGGCCTGATGATATGATAAAATGAACACATGCAATGAAATCTGGAGACCATCCTTTCTTTTCATTCAGCTATCTGTGGTTCAAGGTAAAATTCAACAATAGAGAGGCAAAACATAAAACAACAAAAATGATTGTGAAATTTGGGGTGGCATGCAAGTCAAAATAGTACTTATTCCTGGTTGTACAGAGTTGGGCATTCAACTTTTTTTTACCTATTAGTCAATGTTTGCATTTTTTGCTTATTATTCAACTTTGGGCATTTGTTCTGCTATTAAAAGTTAGGACCCCCCCCCCATATAATTTTATGAAAGCATGTAAAGTATTTCCCTGCCAAGTCCCAACTGTTGACTATTATAAACTAGGAAAGAAACACAGCTTTTGATATCAACAAAGTTCCATGACTTTAACTGATTTTTGCTGCATGCAGTCTATTTTGTTGGTAAGTGTGAACAAACGAAGCCCACCCTTTTTCCTCAGCTGTCCTGTTACTGAGAATGATGACATTAGGAAATATTCAGAACTCTTTCTTAGTATACTTGTAGTACAGTTCTGTTATTTACATGTTGACATAGAAAGGAAATGTCAGTAGAAGTATTTGAAAGGCAGAGTAGACATGCAGCCTGCTTTTCTGGGCTTTGAAGTGGAAGGTTTTGCCACCTCTCCTATGCCCACAGTGGCACATGTTTAAGCATGTTCCTGATGACTGGAGATTGACCCATGTAATAAAACATAGCAGAACCAAGGAGTTATTGATCAGGAAGCTTCACATTAATTCTGGGAAAGCTGCTCAAGACAGCCATAAGGAATAAAATTTTCAAACACCTACAAAATAACAAGGCGTAGAAGACACCTGAGGAACATCTGACAACTGAAGGGCTGGGGTGAGTAGTAGAATCCAGGAGGCTCTATGGGATTGTCCCTTTGTTTATTCATTTGTTTGCAGCAAGACTCTGAGCACTTCAGCATTTAAATGCATATTGTTTTGCTTGCAATACACTTATCAAGTAAAATTGGATGTCTGTTCATGCAGTCTTTTGTTGAGTTTCCTGGGGCACACAGAAGGTTTCAGTACTGCCTATTTGATGGTTCATTCCTGGCTGGGTTGCTACTGAGGCATGCACCGCAACACCTGCACCATCAGAGCAAGCTTCACTTCCCTTAGCAAGACCAAGAGGAGACGTGATTACAGTATTCACAAATCTAAAAGAGTCAACACCATCAGACCAGTTGGAGGTCTTCAGGATGCTCAAGCATGAAAGGGCAAGGAGTACATGTCACTGAAGGGAGGAAGATTCATGGAAACAGAAGGAACTACAGTATTGCACAAACTAGTAGTGAACATTTGTAATAAACTCAGATCATGCAGTATCAGATGACATGTAATATTGTCACATTCTAGGCATGTACTGCACTTGGAAGAAAATGGGATGATGGGGCATTTTCACTGAGCTGTTGAGAAGGAGGGTCCCAAAGAATCTGGACTTCTGGTGACACCCCTCTCTATCTGTATGTAAAAGTCAGTACCATAAAGATTAAATATGCAACAAAACAAACAAGGGAAGTTGGAGAATATTGCATGTAAGAAGTTAGGGAGATGCCCAGTGCAGGTCTCCTTCCTGCTTGTTGTACCCAAAGAAAACATACTATATATGAGACAGTACAGTACCATTGTTAGTTTAAAAACTCATTCACCATATCCTTTAGCATGAAAAACAAAATCCTAAAAGGTTGGGCTTTAATTGGGTTTAAAGATGTGACGTACTGAAAGTTTTATGTGTAAGATATAGAGTGAATCTCTGCTAAATGAACTAAACCCACTGAATTTACCTTGTTTAGTAAATTCACTGTGTTGTGTTAGTTTTGGACATGTGTTGCTGTGCTACTTTGTACTTGTTTGTTTGTATGCTTGTTTTTTGGGATACCACTGAAAGCGAGACTCTCACTGTGCATCAATAATCTGGGTTTATACTTTTCAAAACTAATTTATTACAAGTGGTGCTTTATATTCCCAAATGTGAATGACTATAATCCTCTGAGTGAAAAGTGTTTCAAATGGTGGAAGGCTTCAGTTCATAATAGAGGTGATATAGATCGTTCATGAGCCATGAGTCTTTTCTTACCACTAAGGTATCCTTGTATGCCATTTTTATTTAAGTAAAGGTTGAAGTAATTACTGAAACCTGGTGCTGGCATTTTTTTGTTGTCCTTCTCAACATTACACCTATGCATGCTGACTTATGTTTGCAGTATGGCTTGTAATATACAAAGAGAAACTGAGCACCCCACCCACCTGTATGATTCCTATGGCAAAATCTTACTATCAACCCCCTTCCCTCCTATTTATTATTATAGATCCAGAGCTACGGCAGTATAGAAGATATCAAAGGTGAAAATATATAGTATAGGAGCAGAAATATTTTGTCTCCCATCTGATATCTATGAACACTGATATCATGTGATCATAAACCCATTTTCAGCCAACAACAAAAAAAAAATCACTGAACATCTTACAAAGTCTTACAAAGTGTCTCCCTGTCCACACATCTGATGTTGACAGGAGGATGAGGAAGTAATGTGGTTATGTTGGGGGAGAGAAAAGATCTATGAATTCCTAACAGGTATTTGAGTGTAATGTATGTTGCTACGGGAAGGGTTTAAACTGCTTGTAATCATTTCAGTGAGAAGTGCTCTATATCTTATTACTGTTGCAGTACAGACAAACATGACCTCAGCTATATGAAGTGGTGCACTTCATGACTGACAACTGTGTGGGGACGGAACCCTTGTTCCAAGCTACACCATTACACACTCTTGCTGATAATTTTCCTGACAGTTCCTGTTATAACTGTTACAGCTTAGCCCTTTTGTACATTGGTAATGTTGCCACAGAGTGACAGAAAGTGATTACAATACCCATAAGCAGTGGCAAAATAGAATACATTTTTATGTTGCTTGCACGCATGTACAAGAAACATAGTGCCATCATCCGAGTTTTCGGAGGTGTGTCAGCCTGTCTTCCAATGCAGTCAGTGTGTTTGCAGGCACGGCACCAGTTCCCCAATCACTGCTGCAGCTGTCTATGACAAGCTGAAAATGCAGTGGCATACAGTTCAAAGGGAGAGCTCCGCTTCAGTGAGCAGAGCTCTCCCCCCACGCACACACACGCGCAAGCACGCATATTGTGTGCTGATGCGCTCCCCCCCATGCACACGCTGTATGGCCAACGGGGGTGCCCAATCCCCCCTCGGCTACATGCCCCTCCAACAGCTGTCCAGGTGCTATGCTGAAAGCCCACCCCAGCATGGCAACAACTGTTATAGTTGACGGGGGTGTCCAATCCCCCATCGGCTCCAAGGCTGCACGCCCCCCCCAAAGCTTTCCCGGTGCCATGCTGTGAGCCCACCCCAGTGTGGCAAATCTTATTTTTGCCTATGGGGGTGCCCAATGCCCTGTCAGCTCCATGTCCTCCCGAACAGCTTTTCCTGCTACCATGCTGGGAGCTCACCCCAGTGTGGCAAACATCTCATGTCATCTTCGTAAAAAAAAAAGCAAAAAACCTGTGAATAAAAAAACGGTCCCTCATAGTCTCCCTGCCCCCTCCCACAACCCGGACCCACCAGCTGTATAATGGGATAGATAGGGTTTTTTCAGCGTTATTGCATATCTCAGGCATTTTTGGGAATTTGTTCACCAAATTTTCAACATGGAGTTTTTGGGACCCCTTCTCATGAATGCTGTCACTGTCATGACGTTATTCGGGCCCGAAGGGTGATTTCACAGTCACTCCATGAAATCACCTTTCTAGAACAATTAATGAAATGACATTGCAGTGTTCATAAGGTGGGCTCTCAAAAAGCCTATTTTGAAAATTTGGTGGAAAAATTCATAAAAATGACTGTTTTACGAGCGTGTGTTGCACAGTTCCTACGCACGCTCATAAGTTCATGATTTTTCAATATTTTCACTCCAGATTTTCAACATTGCCATTTTACCACACCTCCTTATGAGCAGTACAGCTGTCATTTTTCACATCCTGCCCAAAACGTGTTTCCGCCCATGTAGTGCACAAAGGTGCAGTCGGTGTGTGAAATCAATGTATGGGACACATTAAGAAAATCACAGTGACACTGTTCATTAGCAGAGGTCTTAAAATGGCTATGTTGAAAATTGGTGAAAAAATTCCTAAAAATGACTGTTTTTCGAGCGTGTGTTGCGCAGTTCCCACACACGCTCATAAGTTTGCAAATTTTCAATATTTTCACTCCAGATTTTCAACATTGACATTTTACCACACCTCCTTATGAGCAGTATAGCTGTCATTTCTCACATCCTGTCCAAAACATGTTTCCACCCATGTAGCGCACAATGGCACAGTCGGTGTGCGAATTCAATGTATGGGACACATTAAGAAAATCACAGTGACACTGTTCATGAGCAGAGGTCTTAAAATGGTTGTGTTGAAAATTTGGTGAAAAAATTCCTAAAAATGACTGTTTTACGAGTGTGTGTTGCACAGTTCCTACACATGCTCGTAAGTTTGCGAATTTTCAATATTTTCACTCCAGATTTTCAACATTGCCATTTTATCACACCTCCTTATGAGCAGTGCTGCTGTCATTTTTCACATCTTGCGCAAAATGTGTTTCCACCCATATAGCACACAACGGCACAGTCGTCGTGCGAACTCAAAGTATGGGACACATTAAGAAAATCATGAGCAGAGGTCTTAAAATGGCTATGTTGAAAATTGGTGAAAAAATTCCTAAAAATGACTGTTTTACGAGCGTGTGTTGCGCAGTTCCTACACACGCTCATAAGTTTGCAAATTTTCAATATTTTCACTCCAGATTTTCAACATTGACATTTTACCACACCTCCTTATGAGCAGTATAGCTGTCATTTCTCACATCCTGTCCAAAACATGTTTCCACCCATGTAGCACACAATGGCGCAGTCGGTGTGTGAATTCAATGTATGGGACACATTAAGAAAATCACAGTGACACTGTTCATGAGCAGAGGTCTTAAAATGGTTGTGTTGAAAATTTGGTGAAAAAATTCCTAAAAATGACTGTTTTACGAGTGTGTGTTGCACAGTTCCTACGCATGCTCGTAAGTTTGCGAATTTTCAATATTTTCACTCCAGATTTTCAACATTGCCATTTTATCACACCTCCTTATGAGCAGTGCTGCTGTCATTTTTCACATCTTGCTCAAAATGTGTTTCCACCCATATAGCACACAACGGCACAGTCGGCGTGCGAACTCAAAGTATGGGACACATTAAGAAAATCATGAGCAGAGGTCTTAAAATGGCTATGTTGAAAATTTGGTGAAAAAATTCCTAAAAATTACTGTTTTACGAGAGTGCATTGCGCAGTTCCTGTGCACGCTCTTAAGTTTGCAAATTTTCAATATTTGCACTCCAATGACTTCCAAATACCTAAACAGCACATAGAAGCAAGCAACATTTTGCATTGACAAATGCTTGTTTAACATGAATTCGTACACAGTATTTTTTTTATTGCTACACATTGCAGGATAACAGTATATCTAAAGGACAAGGTGAGATCAGATAGGGCAACATTAAATACATAAAGGGACGGCAATGGGGAGCACCACTAGACACCAGGGAAATGGTGACTCACTGCTGTCACTGCAGTCCACAGCATAAGTTCCAGCTGTAGCTGCAAAAGTCAAGAAACTCCCAATGTTCTCATACAGAGAATGTGGGACAATGGCTCCTCTCACTAAGCTGGGCACCTTGGATTTTGGGTGCCCAGAAAAGGTATTTCTGAGTACTTTAAAAAAAACACAGCAGACTCTACCTAAATGTGTCCCATTTGGCTAGGTGTAGGTGTTTGTTTTTCAAGAAGAGGTTATTTTTATACATTTTAATGTTTGTGACTGCAAAATGAGGGAAGAAAATGGTGGCCAACCGGTGGTGCTGAAGGTTGAGGTGCTGGATGCCACACCTCGCACCATGCTGGTGACCCGGGTTTGGGAGCAGACTCAGGTCACTGGGGGTTGGCCAGGGGAAGAAAAGGCTGAGCATCTGATGACAGCTTGCCTTCACCGGGGGGAGGGTGGGGATCCATCCTGGCGAGCGGTGACCTCTGGTGGAGGCTGGGGGCATGACAGCTCATCAGGACCATGGGGGTTTGACTGGTCATGGGCGGAGGCCTGTGGACCAATCACCTCTAGGGGTTGCATCATTAGGTGGGAGGACATTGCAGATGTCAGCACTTGTGCCTTGACATCAAAGGCCAGCAATGTCCTCACAAAACAGGGAACATCACCCTCCAGAGTCGGGTAGATGGAGCGCTGAACCCAGTCCTGATGTGCCACCAACTGCTGCTGTCTTGAGGACTAGAGAAGACATTAAGCTACAGGGGTTTTGCCCCACCCTGAACCCCACCTGGGTGGTAATCCGCAGCAGGATGAGGGACCCTCAGCAGCAGGTAGGTCAGTGGCAGGGACGGGCTTCATTGGTGACTCCTGAAGGGACAGCTCTGGCAGAGATATAGGAGGGGAGAAAAAAAAAAAAAAGAAAATGGTGGCCAACACGATTGGTATTTCTATCTGCATGAGCACCAAAACCTGAAAATAAGCAGTCATGATTGTTTTTTTTTTACTGTTTGCAAGGTAAATAATGAAAATAACCAGTTGTGATCATTTTGTTTTTAATCAGTTGAACTTTAATGTTATCTGAAAAGTCCTTATTATTCAAAGACTTTTTAATATTTGTTCCCAGACTATTCAAAGGCACAGCCTTGGCACAGGCCCCATCATTCCTGAAAATTTCATGAAGAAATTCCATACCATCTAGGCTGTAGGTGAGCGCAGAAATCTTCAATGTTAAACATACTGGGAAAATATTTTTTTCTTTCAGGTTTTTGACCCTCTGAATCTCAGAAATCATACAAGATGCCTTCACAAAACTGTTAATATCTTGAGACTTTGACAGCCTGACCACACATACCAAATTTCAGAGTATTTTGTTAAACAATGGCAAAGTAATTTAGGTGCAAAAAATGGTTTTAACATTGAACTGCCAACCTAACCGTAATTATAGGGGTGCTTCTGCATACCTATAATTTATGACTATACTGTGGAACAATATCTGCATGCATCAGTGTTGTACCTGACTCAACCCTTTGAAAATAGGCAACTGCCTAAAGGATTCTTTGTGAAACAAAAACTAAAATAAAATAAACTCTGATTCCCAAGAATGCTGGAGTTGTCTGCACTTACATCTGGCTATTCATTGCCAGATCCCTTAGTGTAGACTTTCCCAGAATTCCCTGCTGATCAATAATGAACAGCTAAAAATCTCCAAAACACAGAAATGTAGGCAGAGGACACAACAGTCTGGCTGTAGGAAGTCAGTGGACACTGCATTGAAGCATCTTCTACGTGATAGCAACCAATGTTTTAAGCTAATTTTCCTTCCAATAGTATCCCACCCACACCCCATTTAGGTGCAGCTTTAGCTGGGATACCTCAGTAGCTAGTTGAAAGTGTACTGGACCATGCCTGCCCAACACATACTTTAACTGACAATGAGTATTATTGTAGCAGGAGTTATCCTCCTTGGCAAGATTTCTGCCCATATGATTTCCTCTCCCAGGACAATCAGAGGTCAGCCTTGTACCAGCTGATGCGCTCCACCCAAGGAACACTATGTTTAAAATGGATTGCTATTTTCAACTCTCCCTTGGTCACCAAATGGGTGACTGCCCTGACGGGGCTCATGAAACTGAGCCATAGCCATGGAAAGCAAACACGCTTACTACTAAAGGCCATCATGTGGACCATCAAATCATATATAGGAAAAACTAACTGCAAAATAGTTTATTAACCAAGAGTTAGTATTGTTATATAAAGTCTCAAAAAAGAAAACTCTATATTAAGATTCAAATACTCTTGAAACTTGGGCACTATGATTGTCTGATATGGTGTTTCTAATGTTTGACTGAGTATATGAATTAGTATTTGTGTAACCATTAACACTGACAAACTATTTAAAGCAAGAGAATGTATTCTCACACCAAGAAATCCCTTTGTTTGCTCAAGCAAGGGTACCAAAGTAAGTGGTTCACAAACACTGCTACATGCATTCACTCAAACCATAGGAACATCATAACATGCAATCTCTAAGAACTGGGAGAGTACTCATGTTGACCTTTCCTTCTTTTGTGACTTTGTGTAGCAACCCTAACTCTTGATTCACGTAGATTTCTGTTATTTATTTCCAACCTTCCTTAAAAGGTCATCTAGTAACAGATGTACACTACTTTGTATTAACTAGAATTCTCAATACTTATGGTAAAGTATTCCCTGGTATCCTGTGTTACTCCATCCAGCTCCCCAATAAGGCTATAACAAGGAACTCTATCTGGATAAAAATCTAACTGTCAAATAGCAAGCAAATAATCGAGAACAACTAAGAACCTTCCTCTCCAAACCATTCAATCCTACTGTGCCACAATCATCCATACTGGGTCCCCTCCTCATTCTCCAGTCATTTTATAAATAACCTCACTGTCACCTGATCAAATTAATCTATCAACACCCCTACATAAAATCACCATTTATGCTAATTCTAGCTCCATCCTGGATATTAACCAGATGGCCCAAGACGACTTTAATGCAACTCAGACCTGGATGGATACATACTGCTCACTATTCAACACCAAACCCAAAACCTCTTTAGTGGCTCCTCAGTTCAAATATTCCAATGCAAAGGTTCTCCACTTATTTGTAAAGCTTTAAATACCTGTGAATATGGCTTGACTGAATGTTTTCCTACTTAAGAATTACTAGAACTGTAAGAAGTTCTCATCAAAACTCGACTAGATGTATCACAACAACTATTGTTTCAGCATGAACACTACCATTTTGCTCCTGCAACAATTTCTACCAACTGCCCTAGAGAACAGAAATAAAATGTAATGGGCTACATTCAACACTGCATAAAATATTAGAAGTTTTCAGCAGCATGTGGAAATTCACCACTGGATGTGATAAGCGAACTTATCATTGCATCTTGTATAATTTCTGAGGCCTTCTCTAACTGGAAAGTTGAGAAAGCTTAAATAGACATCTCTACTAGTCAAATGCACCGTATTCATATGGCCCAATTCTAGAATGGTGGTGCAAGTTGCTGCCAAACACAACTTGTGCCAATAGCAACTGCGACATTGATCCTGCACCCTATTCTAGAAGGGGCAGGGTCTCCTCAGCAATGTCCTGCAACTTGCGCCATGTGGCAAGGTATGCCACACAGAGATTGTACCTGGCCAGCATGTCATAACCTGCTTCCACAGGGTGCAAGTGCACCCCCCTGCCCAGCAAGCCACAATAGCCACCTCCCAGGGCTGGCCACACCATGTGGCCCCAGAAACTCCCATACATTTGCCCTGCAGGGCTGCCCACCACTCTACCCCCGACTCCCTGTGTGAACCATGCCCCACAGGGCATCCCATACCCCCAGCACCCTGAATCCTTGGGGTAATGTGCCCTGCAGGGTGACACTGACATTCCCCCACCCATGCATGCCCTGACCCCTGGAGTCGCCAGCCACATATGCTGAAAATATCCCAAGCAGCCCTGGGAGTCTAGTGGCCCCCCCCCCGATCACTGTGGAATATTAAATAACTCCCCCAATTCTCTTGTAGTCTCGTGCATCCCACTGTGCATTGCAATAAAAGAAATTAACACCACCATGTCCCTCATAGTCTAGTGGCCCCCCACCTCCCCACCCAGCCATGCCAGCCCACCTAGCACCCCCCATCTTTCCCCAGCTGGCAACTGACACAGCCCACCTCTCACCTCCATGGCCAGCCGCCGACTAAGTGTTATAGAGCACTCCTGTAAAGACGTGCTCAGATATTAATTTCAGATTGCATCTTTCCAGGAGCACTCTACAGCACTCAGTCAGCAGATGGCCATGGCGGTGAGAGTTGGGCTGTGCCAGTCATTAGCTGGGGATAGGTGGGGGGGTGCTGGGTGGGCTGGCATGGCTGGGTGGGGGCCACTAGACTACCAAGGACATGGTGGTGTTAATTTATTTATTGCAATGCTCAGGAGGACACATTAGACTATCAGGGAATTGGGGGAGTTATTTAAATATTCTACAGTGATTGGGGGGCCACTAGACTACCAGGGCTTTTTTGGATATTTGCTGCATACCTGTATGCGGCCGGTGACTCTGGGGGTCAGGGCATGCATGGGTGGGGGAATGACAGTGCTGCATTTCGGGGTGCATTACACCGGGGATTCAGGGGGCTGGGGGTAGTGATGCCCTGCGGGGCATGGTTAACACAGGGTGTTGGGGGAAAGGGGTGGGTAGCCCTAGGGGCAGTTACTGTGTGGGGGTCATGTATCCAACAGGGGATGGGGTGGGGTGTGCAATGCCCATTGGGGCACCAACAGAGGAGGTCTGGGCATGGGGAGGAGAGCACATGGCCTGGGTCTACAGGACCCTCGGAGGAGACTGTAAGTTACACAAGCTAAATGCAGGTGTAATTTAGATTGCCAGTTCTCCTCTGGGCGTTCTTGTAGAATTCCAACAGTGGGGACTTTGTGGCTGCCCTTCTAGAATGGGGTGCAACTGGTGCCATAAACCCCATAGCATCATGGCGCAGGGGGTCTATGGCGCAACTGCCAGCATAACTGCTGTTTGGCATAAGTGTCCTGCACCATGTTGCAGGCCACATTGTAGAATCATGCATGACACAACTGCTGGTCTAAGTTGCTACAGACGCCATTCTACTTGTTGCAACTGCTGTTACGCCAGTCATAAGTCTTCTAGAATCTGGCCCATAATGTTTACCTTAAATTAGCTACTACCCAGGCCTCCTCAACCTTACAGATACATATAGCAATCTAATTGTCTCATAGAGCTTCTGAGAGCAGGGTAGATGTTTTATGTTAATGCATCCTCCTTCTCTCTTGACTAACTTGACCTGCTCCACAGACAATGTCATGGGCAAAGCTGCTACAGATACTATATGCAGTTATTAATAATCACCTGCTATATCTTAATTAACTCTGAGTTGCTAGCCTTGCCCTTTACTCCTTTTTTGCTCCTCCTAACCCAGTTATTAGTTTGTTAATAGAAATGTGCATGCAGTTTTCAGTAGAAGAAGCCAGCCTGATTTTACAGTTGAGTTAGTTCTCCCCTATCGTTACACTTACAAGCTTTGTATATGTAAATAGTCTTATAACATGGGTTACCTAAAGTAGCAGAGCTGATTGGAGGAAAGGTGTCACCTGTGCATGGATTAAACTCCATATTTAATACACGGTTTTCATGCCTGATCTTGTTTTTAACACCACAGTAGGGATGATCACTCAGTGCAGGAATCTACAAAGTCTGTTCAGCGTCTTTTTAGCAGCAGCCATTGTTTTTGTTAGCGAGGAAACTCAAGTACAAGTTTACAAGAAATAATATAGCTAATTGTTTAATTCCAAGTTACAACACATAAGACAGTGATTTAGTTAATTCTGTGCAGCATGTACTGAACCAGTCTAAATACTGTAGATCAGTGTTGCAGCAATGGTTCTGTCACAGGAGAAAAAACAATGCTTTAGACAGTACTGCCTTCACATACGTGAGAGTAGAGAGGGCTCCTGTTTTACACAGGACAATAGTCAGAATAAAAAGGCTGTATATTCAGTTCCCATAGAAAAGCACATAAGAGAACTATATAGTAAACTGTCACAGGTTTACACAGTGCATCTCGCTGTTGTGGCACAACAAAACACATGCTGGCAAGTAGTGGAAATCAAAATCCTGACAAATGATGGCTTGCATCTTCTCTATCTGATCAGCCTGGATAGGTTCCCCCAGCCTACAACAGAGTGAGAAGGAGAGAGACAGTAACATTGCAGTGCTATCCAAAAGAGACAGTGGCAGCTGGGAAAGGCAGAGTTTGCGGTGTGTGGGGAGCTTTAGAATGCAAGACTGAGCTGGAACGTGAATTGCTCTGCAGTGTCCCCTGAAGTTCTCAGTGCCTGCCAACCAACAGTAGCTATGAGAGACTGCAAGACAGAGGTTCTCTATGCTTAGTCAGCCCTGTTCTCTGTCTGTGTGTCTGGGATCAGGACTGCGATATGTACAGTTATCTCTGATCAGCCCAGATAGGTTCATCCACCCAACAACAGAGAGAGAGAGAGAGAGAGAGAGAAAGAAGGGAGAGAGAGAGAGAGAGTAACATTGCAATGCTGCTCAAAAGAGACAGTGGTAGCTGGGAAAAGCAGAGGTCTCGGTGAGTGATGAGCGGTAGAATGAGATAGTGAGTGAGCGAGCGGGAAAGAGATACATGCTCCAGTCTCCCCTTAAGTTGTCAGTGCCTCCTGATTAAGAAGTGGCTGGAAGAGACAAAGAGAGACACACAGAAAGTAAGGGGACCTGTGACCTGCAAAACAAAATTGCTTTTGTCTCTCTCTCTCTCTCTCTCTCTCTGTTTGTGATCAGCAGTGTAGCGGTGTTATTAGAGTAGTGCAGAAGCGGGCAGTGCATTCAAGTGTTTGCTCTGTGACAGTGAGGGGAAAGCCTGTGTTTCTCTCTCCTCCCCCCACTTCAGTCATACTAACCGACCAGAACAGTAATAAGAGGAATGTACATGTCACAAGCAAGGAGTATTTCATTGTACAGATGTGATAACTGCACAGTGTCATCAAAGGATACACCACAGACCAACCATTGGTTAAATTTATAGTTTAATGCACAGGTACCAGATGCAGTAAAATATTAAATGTCAGTGTGTCACAGTGTAATGTAGTATGGTCTCCAGTCCTGAAGTAGCATGTAGTCCATCACACAGAAGGAAAACCATCTGCAAAGTCATATAATTAGCCTTGTAGAGGCATAAATAGGAGAACAAGAAATGTTTTGTAAAGGACTACTTTGCTAAGTGAAAGGATATTTTTGTTTTGGGAAGGAATGAATGAAGGACAGCGGCTGTTTGTTTGGGGGTTCTGCACTATCTGTGAGGTAACCCATGTTATAAGCATAATAACCCACTCCAGGGTGTGGGGTTATAGGCATTTAATTTACACCTGCGTTGCTGTGAGGACACTCGGCCTGCAGCCTCACACCTCACAATGCACCCCAGGCACAGATTAAATGCCTATAACCCCACACCCTGTCGTGGGTTATTGCTTACTTGTTGTAGGTTTTCATTACTGTAACTACTGTATATCTGACCTTTCCAGTTCACCAGGACACTCTTGGAAAACAAGTTTCTTGCCTAAACAAGGCTATTATGGTTTAAAAAATGTTGAATAAACATGTAAATCAGAACCTGCAAGTCTCAGTTTACTCCATTTTATCATATTCCAGTAACACATACTTTCAATCTTGTACCAAGTAGAAAGACAGTTTCATCTTTAGAATATGGATAGGAATAGACTACAAATGGGAACTGTGAAGGTTTTTAATCAGAGAATAATAGTTCATTTGGAACAATTTTTCATATGAAGGTTTAACTAGATTAGCCTGAGAATAGGTATAGTACTCCCATTTGAGTGCCTATGCAGTTAACATACCCTAGCTATTCGGCTAGATGTCTAAGTGTAAGTAACATGCTAAAAATAAACTTGCACTTCAGTCTCAAATGATCTTTGTCAAAGGCAAGTACTTCATCATTTCTAAAAAAGCAATTAAATAAACTAGAAGCAACTTAGGAATAATAGCATTTCAGGGAAGGAAATGCTGCATCTATATTATTAAATAAAAATATGCTGTACATGGGGATTGTTATAACAGGTATAAACAGCATGATAACGTGCAACAAATTAATAACAACAGATCATAGAGTTGCTATTAACTACAACAGGCTGGAATGCTGCAATAGTATCTGGAATCTATAAGACATTCCACAGTGTGCAGTGTTGTAACAGTTAATGCCTCCCCCCCGCCGCCCCGAATATTGCCTTCAGATATGTGTTCTTTTAGGGAACAGTGCATGAAGTGGTTGTACTAGCTTGGTCTATCACACTGTCATCCATGAGAACAAACTGTTTTTGTGTTCAAAATACAGATGGAAACAATACCACGGTATTATACAAATAAATCTCTCTAATAGGTATATGTACCAAATACCTGCAGTGCACCATACCATTAAGGTTATGATTCTGAGCCCTGAAATCATCCAGTTGTCAAAGCCAGTGGGTATTTTACATGCACCTAAACATTTGCTAATTGGAGGGCACCTCATTAGGCTAGCATTACAGGACACTGTGAATTTGGGAATATGCCCACAAAGGAATTGCAACTGAAGGGGGTAAATGGCTTAGCTTGGTTTATCCCACTGAACAATCAGCATATATGGGAAACTAAAGAAACACCTCCACCTTCATGAGTTGCAAGCTTCTTTTGGTTTAAATCTTTATTTAACAGGGTGATTTTATTGTAATTTATGATATGAATGTTCTGTATAGACTGTTTCAGTTTTGATTGTGTTTTATCTGTTATTTACTTGGTGCAGGTGCACAGAGCTTTCTAAGGGTGCCCCCCCTTATAAATATAAATTACCATACCAAATACATTATTGTATAAAAGCAAATTTCTATAAACTAAAGATATGTTATGTGTCATTCAAAGAAGCAATAGCCCTGATAGAAAAGTTTCTCTACATACAGTATTTTCACATATCCAATATGTGAATTCATTTAGATATCATCCTCATGCTGATTTTGTCTTTCCTACTGTATACTGTTAGCTGTATCGCTCCTATTTGGTTTACTTCTATTTAATTATGCCATTTCCTGGCATGCACTGCTGTTAATGTTCCAAACATTCTCCAGTGTGGATTAATGGTGAGCCTATGGCAAATTTGCATTTGATGAAAATACTGAACTTTGGCACTCTCACTGTTTGTTTGGGGTAGAGCTTTGCAAAAACTGGGAAATTCCAAGTGTGCAGAATGTTTTTTGAAATAATTCTGACTTTGGCAAAATCAGAATCTTTCAAATGTGTTTGACTAATTTTCATCCCATTCCACAAAATGTTCTGGCTAAATTGCAGAATTATACACATGAACTGCTGAATGACAGTTCTGAGGAATTCTATGCCATAGTTTAATACTTTAATCCGCAATACATGTAATTATTTTGCAGTTCAATAATCAATTCTATGGAATTTCTATCTGCAGTTTTCAGTGTTAGTTCACAATTTATACATTTATTCCTCAGCTCAGTGGCTCTTTGAACTACAGAATTAATGTACAAATTGCTGATTAATGTACTAAACTGCATTAAAAAATTCAGTAGAACAGATCACTGACAATGATCAACTCTATGGAGTTTCTTTCTGCAGTTTAACACATTAATCCACAATTTATACATGCATTTTGCCATTCTGAGTCAGAATTTCTGTGAAAGTCCCAAAACAACATTCCATAATTTAATGGAAGCAAAATTCTGACTTTCTCAAAAATTCTACCTGTGGCATTTTAATTTCACACTGGTCTAGTTTGGGGTTGTCAAAGTCTGGGGCACTTTGGTTACTTCAATCATTCATCAAACTGACAAAAATAAATTCACTGTATAGTTCTTACTAGGTATCCAGTAATACACCCATAGACAGCTCCTGTTGAAGTCACTTTCCATTGTAAATCCCTCCCCCATTCGCCCATTTATTTGTTTGTTTGTTTTCATAAAAGAAAGATACCAACTTCTGCACTGTGCTAGATCAGAAGATTGCATTTTGTTTTCACAAAATGCAGTCTTGGGGAATGGGGATGTGGCTGGAAGGTGACAATTAACTGGGGTAGCAGGCTTGTCAGATACATCTACCTGTAGCTTGTTAGATCTCAATATCATGGAACCAAAGTGTTTTAGCTGAACTACTGAAGCTTCACTGAAGTTGAAGGGAATCAAAATCAAACTAAAATTGCTATTGTCCATCTTCTTTCACCCTCAGTTTTCTTAGTCTATTATGGCACATTAATTGCGATGGCAGTATTTTACTTTTTATCTTCAATGTTGAGATGCGAGGATACTGGACTTACAAAGAGGATTATAGGTGATTCAATAGGCCTCTTTAGAAATGCATGTTTACATTAAAAATCATTCTGTTCCTATTTTTGCACTTACTTTATTTCTTTTTTTCCTGTTTTGCTACCCCACTTTGCCCCCACAGGCTCCTTCCTGGGCAGCCTCCCAGCCCCCCTGGTCTGCCATTAGTCCACCTTGCTTTCTTTAGGGTCCTACATGATTCCCCTGCAACTTTCCTTCAACAGTTCTCTAATGCTTTCTGTTATTTAAAGTATATCTGAGTTGTAAAAACGAAGTTGGAAGGATGGTGGTGCTTGTGAAGTTTTGTTATTCAGCTAACTAATTTCTATGGGCTATGAGCTCATTACTTACTCCCCGTCCCTTTGATGTGCAAATATGCATTATGAGCACTCTTGTTTCCTTTTATGAGTGGGTTCATATCCTTTGCAATGGCACCAACCAGGTTTTCACACCAGGGCAGAACAGAGTGAAACAACTTCATTTTAATTTAGATTAGGATGATATTAAGGGGATGCAAAAGAGAGAATCATTGTTCATGCCTACACACTACACTGGCAAAAAGAAAAAGAGGGTTAAGGGGCTTTCTCTTTAAATAAGGTTCAATCGCCTACCGATGTGCAAGTGATTAGTGGGGGATCCTGCTAATGGAGAAAGTCATACATCTCCCAATCATGAAACAAACTTTGTTTTATTATTTTTCAAAGAAATGGAATGTTTCACTAAGAACTGGAGTAAAATTAATTCAGAGACAAAAGTGTCATTATTACATTTTTAACACAAAAATATAGAGTGTGCTGGCAGAAGAAAGACCCATCCAGTCTGCCCATGTCCCTGCCTAGCTCCCTGCTGGGCCAGATTGTAGGATAGATGTAGAGATTTTATAGCCCTAGGGACTGATCATCTGTCCCTTCACTCCTTCTGCATTTTGGTCCCTCTTTCCCCATTTATCTGTCCCATCCATGTTTTATCCCCATTACATTCACAGCATCAATCACCTCTCAGGGCAGGCTTTTCCAAATGACCACAATGCCCTCTGTGAAGAAGAACTTTATTATGACCCTCATAAATCTCCATCTACAAGGCTCCAATAGTGTTGTCTAGTTACTGTACTCACAGTCCTCATCAACAAGTCCTTACAACCAACTCTTCAGAATCCCCACAAGAGCTTGTATATTTATGTATGCATGTATGTATGTATGCATCTATTTATTCATTTATTTGTTTATTCATTTCAAACATTTTACCAGGAAAGACCTACTGAGCTAGTACCAGCTTCTTTTCAGATTCTTCCTGGGGGAATGGGGGAAGGCAGCAACAGTGCTAAACAGCAATATAACAATGAGGCTTGCCAGTTTAAAAGGGCAGGCCCTGTTACCCCCTGGACCACAGTCAATGGGTGTTTCCCAGTGGCAGGCAAGTGAGGGGGTGGTGGGGAAGGTGACCTCACAGGTGAGGTCACAGAGGGGAAGGGATGGGAAGGGAGGGAGAGAGAGAGAGAGAGAGAGAGAGAGAGAATTGGATTGGACAAAGGGTAGGACAGGAAGCGGAGGGGCTATGGGGTAAAAAGCAGCTGCAAAAGGGTTAGACCTCAGGTGTTGCTGCATCTAGAAAATTCACTAGTCAGCATGTCTGATTGGCAAACAGTATCTGTAAATTTAATAAGTGTAAGTCAGATTTGGGTAGGTCAAAATTTATATATGTGGCCTGGTGCTGCACTGATGATTATTGGTAGCTTTAAAAAAATAAATAAATAAACAATTTTAGCAAGCTAGGTCCCCAGCTGTGAAACAGTAACTGCCTAGTGAGGAATTACAGAGAATAAGATAAGGTATTACCAGCTTGATTGAGTACGGGTGATATGAGAGTACAAGGTATTGAACCATTTTAGATTTTCTGTCATTATGATGTTCCTTGTTAGGCTATGTGTGCCCATATAGTGCTGGGTGGTTGTAGGTTCTGTGGTTTTGGCACCAAACAGACTGGGGACCTTAATTGTTCCTCTAGGCTATCTGGGCGACTGGTGTGGCAGAAAAGGTTTTATTTTTGATTATACCAGTTGTTTTTTTTTCCTCATAAAAGTGTTTGGCACTCTGATTAAATGGCAGTTTTGTGATGACACAGCTCTGGTTTAAAACAAAAAAATAAACAAAAATTAAATGACTATGAACCCAGGATTGCATCAGTGAGGAGGCCCTAGTGCACACAGGGTGGGATAGGAACTGCTAGTTGTTTGCTGGGCAGGCTCCTCCAGGGGCTTTGAGAGCCTGGCTGAAACAGGCAGATGCAGGAACACAGTTTGGCAAGGCACATCAGAACGGAGTCTGTTTGCATCGTTACAGGGGCAAGAAGAATGGAAGAGATGCATGCATTTCCAGCAGGGGCGCTTTTGCACAGATTGGATCAAGGGCTGGGGGGGTGTAAGTGGTTCTGTAAGCCATGTCCTCAGGGTGGGCAAGGTACAAGCCCTGGGATTCAGGTTCAAAAAGAGGAGCAATGGCGGGAGCAGGAGCCAGGAAAGGGATTTCTTCCCCATAAAAGAGGGGATCTGGCTGACAAAGGGATGCCGAGGGGGGAGGGTTGAGCCACATGGTATGCTGGATGACTCCCAGAAGGAATCGGTAAAGAGCACAAAAGATAACAAAAGGGTTTTCTTTCAGTCTTTCTGGTTCTTTTACATGTAAGGATTGTGGGGTGGGGCATAGGTTAAAAATTCAAGCAAGGCCGAGGAGCAGGGCACAGTGCTCGGGCATGGCCACTTGGTCCAGGTGGTGCAATAGTGCACGTAAGGGGGATCATATAGAAGGGCTAGGTATGGGATAGAGTTTTAGCTGTGTGGTTGGTGTTTTTTTTTTAAACATTTGAAAGGGAGTTTATATTGTGGTCACCAACACACAGTAGTAACAGAGTGGCCCTGGATAGCAAGGAAAGTGCCTGGCTGTTAAGGTTTTGTTCTCTGCATGGGTATAAATGTAGGCAGTAGATGAGTAATAGTTTTGGTGAAAACTTTTAAATCAGGCACCATACTCAGGCTGATAGGGGAGTAACCAATAGCATGGAAGTTACACAGTGATCAGAGGCCTATTCAGAGGTAATCAGAGTTCAGTTGACCTGAGCAACTGGTGTCCAAGGATAAGGGGGATACTACTTTTGCTAGCAGGAGGCCTACCATAGCAAGCATGCCATAAGCTATTTCGGTAATGCCAGAAAGAGAGCGGCTGGATCTCAGGGTTATACAACAGAAGGGGAGACTATTGGGAGGATATGTAGCAGCCAGTTAGGGCCATATAATGGAAGTAAGGGGTAGGGCCTTACGCAGGCTTGGTACCCTGGCACCATTTTGGAAACATGTGCCAGTGGCCATTTGGGGAACGGGAGGGAATGACCCCTTGGGGGGTGTGACAAAGTACATTGAAGGATGCGCGTAGGCCCTGCAATGACACGGTGTGGGTATTATAGGATGATTAACATTTTTTTTATTTGTTTTACAGCACCATTACTACCAGTGTACAGCATGGCACCAAGAAAAGCAAAATTACCAAAGAGGATGCATGCCAGGCTATTGTGGACCTGGTGGACAAGGCAAATAAGATTTGAGAGCTGGCAGAGGGTGTGGAGGATAGGCAAGGGGAAAAGTGAAAGGCAGGGAAGGGGAAGAAGGACAAGGGCCATAAAAAGCACCCAAGGTGCCCAGCTTGTCCTGCGCTGGAGGAGCCTGGGGCACCTTCCCTTTCCCCGCTGGTGCCTGCCCCTTTGCCTTAGCTGCTGATCCCGATGCCTGAAACTACTCCTTTATCTCTGTCTGCCCTGATGCCATTGCAACCTGAGAACCCAGTGGGACTGCCTTTGCTGTCAGGTCTATCAGCACCTCCAGCTAACAACAGTGTGCCAGCTGGACCAGCTACACCAGGGCCAGCCCCTGTCATGGAACCTACCCCACAAACAGGTAATGAAGCTCCCAAATTGGCAGTAGTACAGTATTAAAGAATATGTGGAGCAAATGCTGAGGGCTATGGGGGAGGATGGGGAAGGGTAGTTTGAGAAGGTTTTGACCAAAATCAAAAATGGCAAGCAGGAAGGGGAAAAAACATGACTAGGGAACATCACAATGGGAAAGCAATTGCACAAGGGAGATAGGCTCCCCAGAAATGCACATAGGTGAGCACATGCCCTTAGCCACAAAAGAAAAAATTTGAAGGGAGAGTACATGGACATCTTTGCCTTGGTGAGTAAAGAAGCTATAACAAAATACAATGATAAAGAAAGCATAGATAAAAAGGACATGGCGGCAGCAGTGGTGCTGCTGAGAAAAGGGAAAAAGGAGAAGGGGAACAAGAGGAAGACATGGGACTCCTGGTGGGTAGGTTTTACGATTTATACTGCAATAGTCATTAAAAAAAACAGAGTTGGTGACCCCCCCTTCTCACCTATTCTTTGATAATTAGAAAGGTAAAGATGCGGGGTGGGAATAATTGGCTCCAATATGATGAGTAATTCTGACAGAGGATGGCTACATTGGAGATGTTAGATGGAACACGTAGCAATCTGATTTATGGCTAGACAGTTTGACCAGCAGAGGTAGCAGTGAAGGAGATGGGGAGAAAAAGCAGTTCTTGGCGCAGAGGTCCTGCTGGGGGTATAACAGGGCATTTTGTTCCTAGCCCCAATGCAGCTTCAGGCATGTATGTTCGAAGTGTGGGGGCAGCCACCCAGCCTCATAATGTAGGGCCAATTAGTTCAATCCAAGCAATGGGGGACAACGAACCAGCAGAGAATTTAGCCCTGTTGGGGTGGTGCAGGGGTGTTTCAGTGTCAGCAGTGGGGAAGGGGGAGTAAGGGCAAAGGTTTTGGTGGTGGAAGGGGATACAATCAGTAGTCCTCAAGGAAAAGGAGCATGGAGTGCATGGCAAGGAAAATTTCGCATGGCAAAAACCTTGATAAAACAAGAAGTGCTGGAGAAATGGGCAAAAGATTACCCTGACAACAGGCAGCCAGGAAATTGACAGAAGGTATTAGGGAAGAGTTTAGACTATCTTTCCGGGCCCTGGGGTAAGCAGGATGAAGAAGAATTTGGGGTCAGTGAAAGGAAAACAGAATGCATTAGGTCAAAATATAGAGAGATATTACCGGGAAGGGTAGAAGGATTTTTCCAGGAAGCACATTTGGAGAACCTGATGGTCTCTTTTCTGGATTTGATGCTAAAAACACAGCCAGGTGAGTCCAGGTGATACATCATTTGTTTTTTCCCGAGGGAATCGGTAACTGATGGCATCACTCAGGAGGACAGCAGAGTCACTTATGACACCCTAGCTGAGGTGGTGCAACTCATTTGGGCCACCTGAGAAGCATGGATAGTGAAGACAGACATTGAGGCTACATTTTGGCTGCTACCAGTCCACCCAGGGGATTGGGAGTTACTGGGTTTCAAAGTTGAAGGGGAATACTATTTCAACAAGGCCAAGCCAATGGGCTGTTCCATTGCTTGTGCAACATTTTAACTTTTCAGCAGCTGTCTCCAGTGGGTATTTCAGAAGAGATATGGGTACACCAGGGTGATTCATTATTTTGATGATTTCCTGCTGATAGGAAGAGAGCAGAGTGAGATGAAATGCATGTTGACATGATTCCAAGATATGTGTCAAGAACTGCGGGTTCCCTTAGCCGCTGACAAGACAGAGGGGCCTAGTCAATGCATTGAATTCTTGGGCATAGAAATTTAGGCTGAGAAGGAACTGTTTTGCTTACTGAATCAGAAAGTGGACAGGTTGAACTACTACAGGCCACAGGGAGCAGGAGGTTGGTGCAGTTGAAGCAGGTACAACAGCTATTAGGGCATTTAAATTTTGCCTGCAGGACAGTAGGACTAAGATGGGCATTCACATGGCATCTGGCCAGGGCAACTAAAGGGGCTATGAACCTGCTCCACTTGGTGGACATAGGAAAGGGCAACTGAGAGAACCTAGGGATATGGGGAAAATTTTTAAGGGAATTTAACATTACGGTATATTGGAAAGATGACTGGGTAGTTAGTATGGACCTAGAACTGTACACTGATGCAGCTGGGGGTTTTGGCATGGGGGCATATTGTAAATGAAAATGGTTCTTAGAGGTGTGGACTGAAGAATGGATGGTGGAGGGCCTCATGAAGGACATCACCCTGTTGGATATTTTACAGATCTGGGTCAGTACAGTGATATGGGGAAGGAGCTTAGAAACCAAAAAATTCACTTTTTGGTACGACAAGATGGCAGTGATAGAGGTTCTGAACAAGAGAGAGGCCATGTCCAAGACGGTTATGAGGGTGCTACATGAGCTAGTTTTGCAGGGTCTCTGGCTTGACATGTCATTTATGGCTAGGCACATTGAGGGGTCACCGAATGACATCACTGATAGCCTTTCCTGTCTGCAGCTGGACAGATTCCAGGCCATCACTCTGAGGGGAGAGACACAAAGGACACCAGTACCAATGATCATATGAAAAATTGGCAGGAAGGAGCCAAGATGCTGTTTTGCAGTTCCTGGGCCCCTAGGACCCTAAAGGAATATGAGGGTTCATGGTGAGTTTTTCAGACCTTCTGGGAGGGCCACCACATGGAGATAAGTGGGGCAGTGACAGAGGACCAAGTAGGGAAGTTTGTGGTACATGAGTGGAGGATGGGAATGGCTCATGCTACGATGGGGGTGCACTTAGCTGCCATCAGTTTAGTATGTAACAAGAAAAGGTGGGAGACCAAAGAAGGCTGCATGTTGATACGCAGGATGATGCAAGGGTGGCTTAGGACAAAAGGGAGGTTGGAGGACAGCAGAAGACCTATTACTGAAGAAAGACTGGTGGGCCTGGTACAGGTGATGCCACAGGTGTGCAGATAGAGGGTGGAAGCGTTATTATTTGCTACCATATATAAGGTAATGTGTCACGGGGCATTCAGAGTCAGCGAAGTAGTAGGTTGTGGAAGGGGTGACACATTTAGGGGTTACACTGGGAGTACCTGACATGGAAACAGGGAGTGGTGCAACTGGTTATAACATGATCAAAGACAGATCAGAAAGGTCAGGGAGTCAAAGTAGTGCCAAACGAGCAGCAGAATAAAAGCATATGTCCGGTCAAGGTCCTGTGGGCATATGTTGCAGGGCAAGAAAAAGGATGGGGCTGTTACTTAAACACAGGGATGAAAAAGCAGTAACAAGTGTGCAGGTGGTTGAAGTGCTAAAGAAAGGTATTGAATTCCTGAGGGAAGATCCTAAGAGGTTTTCTTCACATTCATCACAGACTGGGGCGGTTTCAAAAGTAGTGGCAAAAGGGGGGTCACGGGAGGAAATGAAGGTACTTGGGAGGTGGTCATCTGATTGCTATAAGAGATATGTAAGACCTTTACTGGACTAACATGGCTAACTGTTTTCTCTTTTTTCTCACACAGGTAAATGCAGCAGGTTTAAGGGCATTGTGTGAGGGGCTGGGGGGAGAGATGGAGTCATTCTCATGAGTTTCTTATTGTTTGACAGGGCACAAGAGGGGCTTAGAGGTCTGGATATGTGGGCACTCATTTATTTACTGGGCTGAGAGGAGAGCAGCAAGGAGGCCAGGAGGGTGGTAGCTGTATTAGGATCTCAGAAAATGTAAGCTCACATGGAGAGGAGTTCAAAGTTTCAAGTTTCAAGTTCAAGTTTATTGCAGGAAAGACTCCATTGATCAAGCTCATTCACAAGAAGGTCCTGAGGCACATACACATACAGTTCGCAATTACATAGACAGGCGATATAAAATGTAGAACAACAACGAAAAAAAATGTATAATACAAGAGGTATACACAATAGGAGTCCTTATGCTATATATGCAGTACATTCCAGCTTTAACCTTGCCCTAAATTATGCAACACATTTTAGCTTAATAAGTAGAGGGCCAGTTGGTACCTAGGAAGTTCGCTTGGCATTGGGGGCCTAGTATCACCTACATATGTCTTTTAATTTAGAGATAGCTATTGTTTTGTAGGAGTTAATTGATACGATGATGGTTAGCTTCAGCATGGCTTGTAGTTGGTTCCAAATGTTTGGGAGGGCGTATGAGACAGCTCTTTGGCCAGCTGTGGTACGTGTCCTGGGAACATCTAGTAGGATAAGGTTGGATTTCCTTAGGGAGTAGGCTCTATGCAAGATGTGTATGAGAGACATTAAACAGACAGGCAGTTTGTGGAGTAGTAATTTGAAGGTCCAAATGCCAGCATGCAGGAGGCATCTAGTGGCAAGAGAGGTCCACCCAACTGCTGCATAAAGATCACAGTGGTGGTTCCTGTACACAGAGTAAGTAATGAAGTGAAGAGCACAGTGATAGAGTATGTCCAGTTTAGATAGGCTCAATGTTGGGGAGGAGATAAAGATAATGTCTCCGTAGTCAAGCAAGGGAAGGAATGTTGCTTGGACAAGTCTTTTGCGGGTCATGAGAAAAAAGAGGATCCTATTTCTAAAGAAGAAACCAAAGCGTGCTTTAAGCCTCTTTGATAGATCCTCGATGTGGTCATTGAAGGAAAGCTTGTTGTCCATCCACATACCTAGATATTTAAATTTAGGTACGACTTCCAGTGGTTCACCTAGGGAGGTAACTATGAAGTTTTTAGGTGGGGTAGGTGGGGCACCAGACAAGGCAAGTCTCGAGAAAATCATTGTCTTGGTTTTTTTGGCATTTAAGAGAAGCTTGGCATTGATAAGGTTGCTTTCTAACTGGATAAAGTCAGCTTGGAGTGCTTCCTGACTTCAGTTAAGGACGAGCCTGATGCATAAAACCGTGATCGTCCACAAAGAAATGTATGCTAGAGTTCTTTATGTGGGAGTCAAGGTTGTTGATGTACAGGAAAAAAAGGATTGGTCCTAGGATGGAGCCTTGAGGGACTCCTCTGGCAACTGGAAGGGGGGCAGATAGTAGGCCATCAGCTTTGACTTTTTGTATCCTTCCTGTGAGATAACTGTTAAACCACTGTAAGGTAAGTGGTGTGGCACCTATGTAGGCAAGACAGGTGATTAGGAGGTGATGGTCTACAGTGTTGAAGGCCTTACTGAGGTCTAGAAAGACTGCACCAGTAACCTTCTTGGTATCCATAGCATGGATCCAGTCATTAGAGACTTTAGCCAAGGCTGAGATGGTACTGTGCTTCAACCTGAAGCCAGATTGGCCAGGTTTAGGAGTGACTGCGCTTCGAGGTGATTTTTTTAGTTTGTTGTATATAAGTTTTTTCCAGCACTTTGGAGAGAATGGGCAAGCTAGAGATAGGACGGCAGTTGTTTAAGTCACAAGGATCTCCTGATTTGAAGAGAGGAAGAATATGGGCAGATTTCTAACAGGATGGAACAGTGGCTGTGGTAATAGAGAGGTTGAAGATGTGAAGGATGGGGGCTGTGAGCTGGGCATAGCCTAACCACAAGAAAAATGATTCAAGGCCATCGTTCCCTGCACTTTTCTTGGTGTCAAGGCTAAGAATTATGTCTCTGACTTCTTTGTAGCTAAACAGGTGCAACTGGAAGGGATGAGGTGGAGTAGCATGTGTAGTATCTGGGCTAGTGTTGCTATTCACTCGGCTAGCATATGGGGAGGAGTCGAATGCCAACCCGGCAGTGGCAAAGTGAAGCTTAAGTTCTTCGAGGATTCACAGTTTATTTTCAACCATCCCGTCCTTGGTCAGAATCTTGGTGGGAAGGGAGGAAGCGGCAGGATGGCCTTCAATGGATCTCAGTGTCTTCCAGAATTTTTGGGAGTTCCCTTTGGCCTGCTCCAGAGTGGAGATGTAGAAGTTTACTTTAGTAGCACGTACACTTTTAATACAGGCATTTCTGGCAGTTCTAAATGCCTGCCAGTCTGCCAGGTCCTTTGTGTGCCTGGCCCTAGCCCATAGCTTATCTCTATTGGTAAGTGCAGCTTTGAGCTCCTGGGTGAACCACGGATGTGAGATTTTCCACACCCTCATTTTAATAAGAGGAGCATGCTTGTTAATTAGGGTGGTGAGGTTGTCATTTAGGACAGAGATGGCGGCATCCACAGATCGTAGCTAGATCTGTTAGGAAGTTTACTGAGTTGAATTTACGGAATGAGCATTTGATTCTGAATTTGGGGTATTGCTGGGTTTTAGATTGGAATCTCTACATACAATGATACTGTGGTCACTCATGTCATTATGGAAAACTGCAGAATGTGAGATTTTATGAGGATGCAAAGTTAAGATGACATCTAAGAGTGAGCTGTTGTCAGAGTTAGAAGCATTGATTCTTGTGGGTTCAGTTACTATCTGTGTAAGACCCAGCTCATCACAGATGGCTTTTAGGGAGTGGGATTTAGCAGTGAGCCAATCCATATTGAAGTCCCCTAAGATTATTGTTTCCTTGTTAGCAGCCAAAGTTATGGATTTCAACATGTTAAGAATTGCTGTGCCTCCTGACTGGGGTCTATAGCCACCAATGATTGTGATGCACTCTGAGGATGGAAGGAGTCAGAGGAATAAAGTGGGTACAGCTGCTGCTGACATTAAGGGGAAATGGGGGGAGATGCATCCAGAGCTGGATATGTTGGTCGTGCACCTCAGAAGGAACGGCATGGGGACAGACCTCTGGCTGGGCATCTTTTTTTTGACATCAAACATGACATTGCTAAAATTAAGAAGTGGTGGCCATGGGTTACCCTGGTTTGGTCAGATATAGTCTCCAGTAGGGTTTGGAGACATGCACTGAGCCACAGGGCTATAGACAAGGCCAGGTGCAGAATGAATCAGAGAGTGGGAGCTTGGTTCATAAGTCTAGGAGGAAAGGTCATCAGGAGTAGCATAGAGGAAAGGGATGACATCTATTATAGGGGAGATGGGGTGCTCTTGCCAGGTTTAGGAAATTACATGTTTAGCACAGGGATTGAGGACTGCATAGTAGCATGGTAGAAGGAGAGAGCCCAGTAAGTAGGGGGGAAGACCTGCCATCTGTCATGAGTGGGAGGCAGGTCCAGTGGAAGAAAATAAGGAATGGATTGGGGGAAGGTGAGAAGGGGGGACAGGTGGACCAGAAGGCTGAAAAGACTGGAAGAAGAAGTGCATCTAGTGCACACTAGTGCCTGGAGAAGAAATGAGAGTGGGCCCCCAGCTGTACATCTGGGGGGAAGAAGAATTGGGATTAAGAACTAAGAGTGGTTGGAAAAAATGCAATAATTGTATGTATGTATAAACAAAGTAGATATGGGGAATGTTTGAAATGGAAAGAAAGCTTGTAAGCAAAGGTATTGGAAATAATGATGAAGATGATGATAATTTGGATGTAAAAATTGGAGATTTGTTATTAAACTGTTTGCCAATCTGAGCACCCACAGCAGGTTTCTGTGTACATTATTGGATGGGGTCTCAGGGAACAATAAGGAGAACACTTAATAACATTAGAGGAAGTGGGTCTCAACTAGATGTAGTAGTGCTGGACTTTCATTTAGGAAATAAATATCAGGTCTCCCATGTAATATTTTCCTGCCACTGTAGCTTTAAGAACCAGCAACAGAAAAGTTTAGTTGGCAGAGAATAGAGTCATGCTTCGATGATGACTCTGGTTGATACGTAAGCATTGCGTGACTCAAAGAGAGCAGGATGAGGTAGGAGCTACGAGAGGAAAGCCACCCTGTTTTTTCAGTGTTTATACGCTGTACCAAATGACACTGAGCTGCACTTTGCACTTTATTCTTACAAGTTTGCAAGCACCTCTTTGGATGGGGAACTCCTCTGGAGCAGGCTGCCACGAGTACCTATATGCACCATGAGTAGGAAATTGCAAGAAGCGCCAACCAGTAAGCCAGTAACACCAGTTGAGTGTTCTCTATTCTCTCTATGCCTTCTGATAAAATTATATAGCTCTGTCCTATACTGTACACTCCCCAGCTAGTTTTTAACAGTTCTTAAGAACTGGATGTAACAGTGAATTATTCTGCATTTTGCCTTCACGTCTGAAGCAGCTGGTGTACTGTGCATGTTTTTTAAGTGCATTTGGGACAAGAAATACTTTTTTACATTTTCACATGATTAAATAAAAGAGCACTTTTTTACTAATATAATCAACCGTTTGTGTAGTGTATTTTCTAAGGGTGCTGACCTAACCTGTCTCCATAGCGGGATACTCTGTGTACCTTACATAATAACATTATTTGCAAAAACTTTGTTAATGCACCAGTTAGGGTTTGGATTAAGCCAATAAAAGTATGGATATGTTGTGTTAGGGTTTCCAATCCTTACACACACCCCTTCCTGCAAGCAGCAAAAAGGAAGAACATTATGATTTTTCTTGTCCTGATTCTTCCCAAATCAGGCCTGGGGTCTCCGGGTGGGGAGGGGTTCCTGGGAGAACAACATAATCTCACAAAGAAAGATTATTTAATATTAAAATTGAATATGAACAAAAGTCTGAATTCTTTTTCCATATGAAGGATTCTTTATTCAGGAGAATGATACCATCTCACACAAAAATAAATCTTCATACAAAAAAAGAATGTGAAAAAAAAAGTCCAAATTCATTTTTCATATGAAGGAATCTTTTTTCATGAGACTGGTGCAATCTCAAGAAATAAGATTCCTTCATATGAAAAAAGAATGTAAAAAAAAATCTTAAGTCCAAATTCATTTTTCATATCCAGTAGTCTTTTTTCATGAGACTGTGTTGTGCACACAAAAAGATACCTTCACATGGAAAAATGTGAAAAAACTAAGTCCAGATTCTTTTTTCATATGAAGACAATCTTGTTTCATATGGCTGATTCTTATTCCATATGGCCATATGAAAAAAGAAAATAGTTTCATGAAAAAAAAGATTTTAAAATGTGTTAACAGCACATTTCTGAGTCTTTTTTGCAAAAAGTAACAGTAAAATCCACTTAACAGGTTCTGATTAACAAGATACATGTGCTGGTGTGCTGGATGATATCATTTTTAGGGGTTTTGAATTGCTTTGGGGGGAAAAAATGGAAACAAGATGGTACCCATGTTAAAAAAAGAATGTTTTTCACACACACACACACACACACACACATGCACACGCACACAGACACAGGGACAGGCACACACGCACACGCACACACACACACACACACACACACATACAGATTACTCTCATACTAAACAGAATTCCTTCTTGTATAGGCCTAATTCTTTTTTAATATGAAACAGCTATTTAAAAGATATACTGAGCATGCTCAGAACTGAAAGTTTTAAATCCTTATAACTCAGGAACAGATTACTATTTTTCATGAAATTAGTGAAAGGCACCACTCTGGCCCAAGCTCTTTCCACCCTGAAAATTTCTGACAAAAATTCAAAACCATGTAGGAACTAGGTGATGACAAAGAAACAGAAAAAAAAAATTAATTCACTTTTTTGCTATCCAGATCCCAGAATCTGCACGTGCGGCCAGAATAAAACTTAAGATGTACAGTACAGAGACCCTGTTCCTGAGACCACACTTGCAAACTTTTGTGCAGATCTGTTGAATGGTGCCTAAGCTATTAAATTACAAGGTTAGGGGTTTAATATTAAACTGCCTACTCAACCCTAACTATAGTGGCTTTACTGTGCCATTATAATAAAAGACATAACACAGCAACTGTACATGTATAAAAGTATATGATTTGGTTACAAAAAGTCAGATAATTTTTCAGCATGTCCTGTCATTCTATAGTACAGTTGAAATGCAGTCAACACTAGCAGCACATTTTTAATTAGCAGAATTATTAAGATGGAGATGTGGGAGAGGCATCATTATCGTATCTCACTTTAACTCCTGGTCACTAGGCCACATATGCTAAGGTCTGCAATTCTTTCCTCATGTACAGTAACACCCCTTGCTACCAATGTATCATCTTTTTGTCTCTCATTTGTGTGGTCTCTGTGTGGTTCCTGTCTTTCTAAAGGTGTGCTTTCAAGAACTGAGCATCACATTCCAGGTGCTGCCTAACCAATTACCTATACAGTGACAGTATCATAACCTTCCTCCAGCTATCATATTGAAACCAATACATCACAGTATCCTTTTTGCCTTCCTGTATGCTTTATTGCTCTGAGCAGTGGACTTGAGCTATCACTAATGATAACCTTTATGGTCTCTCTCCTTAGCTGTCTGAACCACCCTAACTTTTCACATCCAGTAGCCTGTTTAGGGTTCTTTCTACCAAGGTGTATCACTTTTCATATTTTTGCATTGAACCTCAGTTGCCAGAGCCTGAACCACTTTTTTCAGTTTTTCCAAGGACTCTTTCAATTTCTCCAGCTCCTTACTCAGTGTCCACTCTGTTGCAGATCTTAGTGTCATTAGCCAGGAGACACACCTTATTCAGTATTTCCCCTCCTACAGTATATTGAAAATGAAGATACTGAAAAGCACCAGTTCCAGAACCAATCCCTGCAGTGTGCCACTCTCTGAGTGTGCCACATTTACAACCCCCTCTGTGCCATGCCCACTATCCAGTTCAGTATCCATCTGGTCAGCTTGCCCTCTATCCCCTGGTTGGCCATTTTTTATTAGCCTTCCTGTGGAATGGAATCAAAGGCCTTGCAAAAGTCAATGAACAACACATCCTCTCTCTGTCCACTGACTTTGTTACTCAATCAAAGTTGTCAATATGGTTTATTTGTTATGATCTCCCTGATACAACCTTGTGATGCCTCTTGCTTCCATGAACCCCACTCTGATATCTATTCTATTATGATAGCTTCCATCACCTTGAATAAAATTGAGGTTAGACTGACCAATCAATAAGTTCATATGTCATTTTTGGGATCACTTCTGTGGATCATTGGTATCAGGAAAAGCAGCAATGAAAATAGTATGTTGTTACAACTCCATGGCATGGTACCTCTGAGGACATTTTCTTTTAAAGAAACATAGTTTCCATAGTTACAAGTTGCTGCCAGTAAACATACAATAACAAATATTATACAATTTCAGTGACCTTTTTCTGGTTACTGTCCGGCACAAAATTTTAAACAATTGACCTTTGGGGAAAAAATCAAAATGGGAAACTATTATGCTCTTAAAATATATTTCAGTACAATCTTAAATATTATTAGCAGTTGATTTTCCTACACTCTTGAGCCAGGTATATAGGGAAGGGCAATACAAATACATTGTGAAGCTCTGAAGCCCTGCAGTGCAGTCTCCATTTATTACACTGGCAAGTAACCATCATCTGAATTGGGTGCCATGTAGTCCCACAGAGGGATTGCACTAACCCTGATCTATGGACATAAATCAATCAGAAGGCCAACACATTGAATTAGGAAATGCACTTGTGGATGAAACAGACCAGCTTTTTCTTTTGATGGGTAGGGTTTATGGCTTCTTTGTGTTCCCATAAAACAAGTGCTTGTGCAGTAAAACAGCTGTATTGCCTCATTTCTGTACTCCCACAGGAAGTACTGGGGGCATTCTTCCCCATCCCTTGTACAGGAGGGGTTAAATAGTCAGTAAGTGATCCATAGTGCATATAATTTACTTAAGCTAAAGGTCACACATTGATTATAGAGCTCTCTCTCCATCAACATTTTCTCTGCTATACCCATATCTCCAATGATTAATATTCTTCTGAAATATTATCCATTTGCAAATGCTGATATGGTTGAAAGACATCCTGCTTTGTAAATGATTTCAGCAATATATCTAGATGTTAGAAAAGCTATACGCTGCACAAATATTGTGTGTATTCCTTATTTTATTTAGGAAATCATAATCCCACAATGTACGGAAAAATTTGTAACTTAGGCACTCATACTTACAGTTATGGCAGGTTGCACCTGTGTACCCAGTGTTAGTACAATTACAAAAGAAGGTATTCCAAGACTGTGAGCACTCTCCACCATGTTCACAATAGTTTGGTAAGCATCTGCAAACAACACATTTATAATGTTTTTAAAAAAGTAATGCTTCATAATGTGGAACATTGTTTTCAACAACAGCCTACATTTTAACATACAATGTTTTGATTAAAAGTATCATTTCCTTACTATACAATATAATAAACCAACAGTTACTGCATTCTTAAATAAGCCTTGGCTATTACTTTGCAATACTTACAAATTCATGAAAATTGCATATTACTACAAAAAACATTTAACAGTCCTCCAAATATTTTGTGATAATGTGTTGCTTGTGCCAATGGTATTTAGTGCTGAAAGTAAAATAACTATTATATTCAAAACAGGCAAAAGAAGTTGATATATATATAGATACAAATGCAGTGTTGTTTTAAAAGTTAGCTTGCTGTGACAACTGTTCTCATTTCCCTGTAGACCAGAATAATAAACCTTCAAAGTAATGGTGCTGCAAAGTGTCTTCTGTGGCCATGAGCATTAATTCTGCAGACAAAGACATTTGTTCTGTCTAGCTAGCTTGCTATAAAATTACACTCACCTGAATCATGCATTCTAATTGGTTCAATGCTTCCTTTAGCTATGTCATTACACAAGCATCAAGTTACAGTTGTTTTGTGTCAGATCTACCCCCCCCCCAAAAAAACCTGAAAACTAATAATCCATTTTAGTTAACATTTTGCTTTGATAATATTACGTCTTCAGAATACTATCCCTTGTCCTTTAGACTGGGGCCTCAACACACATCAGAAGTCATATTATCATTACAACATGTATGTTTAAAGATCATTTTCTTGCAAACAAATAAAACAAAATAACTTAAAAACAGTATGAGTGCAGTGCTCAGTTAAAATGGTTGATGCAAAGTGGTCACAGAGATCACTAAGTGCCAACCACTGGTTGCGATGCCATTGAGCTGTGCTCAGTCAGTATAGTTATACTGTAATTCATGCCCAAGTAACCACAAATGTGCCATTGCCAGTGGTATGGAAAGTGGGCAGGTGCTGCCACTCAAATGTCCCATGCAGCCATTCTTTAACAGATGGCAGCCCTCACAGATTGAGGCATATGTAGTTGAGGAATTTTTTTACCACCTGTAAAGATCACAATACTGCTGCTAGGCAAACTCAGCATCTAATGGACCAGAGATCAGGGAAGGTGGACTTCTGCATGGCCAGGTAAGGATATATACTGGGTTGGGTAGAGGAAACCATTGGAATACAAGGCAATTCCACCTCAACACACATCATGTGTCATATTATCATCACATCATTGTGTAACAGTACCTCAAAGACAGAAGGGACTCTAGGCCCATCATATCCTCCCCCAGCTTGCTAAAGGTGAAATAATTGGGCCAGTGGCTACTTTGATTCAGCTTCAAGTTGGTCTCCACTAATTTGCTTCTACTTTGAGAAATTATACAAACCATATCATATCAGCTCCCAATTCAGTAAACTGAAAGGGTGAGGCATACTATGAATGGGGGAAGGGTATAAATGCCTTGTGATCAGCAATGACTGTTAATTACGATTATTTACTTGTGGGAGGCTGTGTTGGTATGTATCTGATTTGAATTACAGTGCCCCACTGTGTTAGCATTGTGTTCAGATATGGCCACTAGGTGTAAAAGGGAAGCTATGATCACCCCCCCCCCCCGATAAAGACACCAGTTGAAGCTCTGGGGTGTTTCTGTGCCTATTGTTATTTTCACACCATTGTTCTCAGTCTGTGGTTTAGCTGTAATAAATCATTTCCAGTTGGAATATACAGTGTTTTGTGTTTCTCTTTTATCGGCCTTAAGAGTGATCCATGAGTGCTTAGCTACATTTTGACTTTCATTTACTGATTGGGACTAGCAACCCCATGCCAAGCACCTGGCCCCCTTCTGCCACTGAACACATCTGCTGGAGAAGTTCTGATAATTTCTGATAGATGTTGTCAGTATGGCCACAGATAGAAATGGAGCACTGCTGTTAAAGAATCATTGGACTCAAGTGAGTGAAGTACGTCATAGGTGTGAGACAATTTACCCGTCCAGTTCTCTATTTGGAGTGGACGAGACGTATGAGCTCTGAGGATGAAATTACAGAAAGCTCACACTATCAGGATTTCAATGGTCTGGAGGGTATAGATGAATTGGATACAAGGAAATAATGCACCAGAAATAAACTTCATGAATTGGAAAGTAGCACAAGTTACAATTCTAGTTCTAATGTTAACTTAAAACAGGTGCTTTTGATACTAGACTAGAGAGACAGTGCATTAATGAGCTGAATATTACTTATAATTACTTTGGAGACATATCTAGAGGAGGAACAGTTACCCAGGGGACTGAGAACTACTAAAGTGCCTACATATGGTCTGGATAGTTTGTCATAAACAACTGAATGGTTAAATGCTGCTGCTCTCAGCTCTTAAACATTTATTCAAGTAATTATAGCAGAGGATATGACAAGCATACTAGAATCAGAGAAGAAATTTTGGCTACACAAAAAACAACTTTCAAAATTTAAAGCATTTCCTTCATTTAACCAGCTGTCTGATCAATTAAAAAAGAAACTGGAGAGACATGAACAGGAATTGATCAAAAGGAAGCAGTCAAAGCTAGAAAGTAACAACTAAGCTTGCCACTAAAAGGCAAGCCAGGTTGTCCTGGGACCCAGCTAGAAAGGAATAAGTGTGGGGGGGGGGTAGGGAGAGGGAGGAGACAGGGAGAAAAGGGGGAGGGACTATGACCTCACAGGAGTGTCATCTGACCAGGTCTTCAGGCTCGCTGGCTATTGGCCAAGGGGAGGGGCCACACGGGGTCCTGACTGGAGTCCTTAGGAGCTTCATAAGGGCCTGCAACTCTCAGAGAGCCCTCTTCCATGCTGTAAATTTCAGAGTTGATCTATAGCACATCATTGGCAATCTGAGGTAAGGCACTGAGGGTCTGGGGCCTTCTGGTAAGGCAACAGGCAAGAAGTGTGGGCTTGTTTACTATGGTGGATTTAGTGGTGGATTATATGCACTGGCTGTACTGGAAGGGACATGTGAGTGGCTATTTAAAAAAAAAAATTTCAACAGAGAAAACAAGAGTCTTCATGTAAGAACAGTAAGCTCATTTTAGACTATGAGTAGAGTAAAGAGCTTGTGGTACAGCTGGGAGGGCAGCAAACGATTGTGGCAGATGGTAGGCACTAGTTGTATCAGGCACAGGTTGTTGGTATGTTTCCTGGAAGTGACTGTATTTAAAAAGAATGGCTGCTGGGAGCAGGGTTTGATTTGCTGGAGTTGCTTCCCTAATTAGGAGGCCCTAATGAAGGTCATAATGTTGGAGGAGCAGGGTGTTTGGGAGCAGGCAGGAAAGCCTGCTGCATTATGGAATTCTAGCACTGGACTGTGGAGACGGGGAGCAGGGCAGCGTGTTGGTGGCACCGCGTGACATTTTTCTTCCAGCAACAAGTTTATTGTGGAGGGCCCAGAGGAAGGTTGCTGGGGCAGCAGACAGAGCTGGCTGCAGAGAGGTGATCTAGCACCATATTGTTGTACCTGGGGGCAGGGCAGCGGGTCATGATGCCATGTGGTGTGGGTAGGATAGCGTGGTTAGGCTGGGATGTGCAGCAATACCAGGGGGTGTCTCTTTCAGTTGGGCCAAGAAACGAGCATGAGCGTGAGGCCTCTGATGCTGTTGTTGGTGATTCCACATGCTGCCTGTCTCACGAGGTGGCACCAACAAAGGCATGGAGTCTGGTAGGCTTGGAGGCAAGTCAAGGGCCACGAAGGCCCATCTTCATGGTGCGGCCACCATTTTGGGGCTGTGAGATCGCCCCAAGGTGGCAGCTACAAGGCAGGACGGTTTTTGGGGCCATTTTCATCTGGGACATGGATGGGGGATGAGAAACATGACAGCAGTCGATTTGAAAGCAAGTGCAAGCCAGTTGAAGTTTTCCTTTTCATTGTTGCTCTGAGATGATGGGTGTAACAGGCATATGCAATGTCTAGAGCTCCTGGAGTGGGAGCATTTTGCACAATGGGAGTTTTCAAAAACAAAAAGGGGGAAGTTTGTATACAAATGTCTAAGGGATTTAAGGTCAATCAGACCAGTTTGGTGGCATATGTGATGGACTGCTATTTCATTTCAGAAGGGCATGGGCCAGCAAGCCAGAGGATGCAACGGGAGGCTACAGAGGCCTAGCTGTGTAGTGCAGTCACCAATTTGGACCAGAAGGTTGCCCACAGGCATCTGGGTGGTCAGGGACATGAGTTTTTGGGTCTTTTCAGCCTGCAGAAGAAGCATGGGGCCACTAAGGCCCAATAAGGGTCCCGTTCACTGTTTGGAACATTGTCGCCACCCCACAAGGGCAGATGGGGCCAGTAGGCTGGGGGGGGACATGCCAGGGCCTGATCACATAGTGCGGCTGCCATATTGGGGTGGGGGTGCCAGGACACATGGGACTTCAGCTGTGTGAGCAGGAAGCAAGGGTTTTTTGAACCCTAAGTTGAGAAGAGGTGGCTGGGTTGGAGCATAGCTATGTGTGGCAATGGGAGACTTGGTGTGCAGCGGAGCAGCGACCACCATCAGACATGCAATGGAGGTAGACCCCACATGCCAGGAGCAGGGCATAGGGTTAGGGGGTGACAGCACCATGGTGGGGCTCACAGAGGTCCTTTGTCAGGGGTGACCTACCTCGGGACACTGGCATGGGGCCAGGTGGTGACTGGGACCCAGGATGGGGCTAGGGGTCACCACGAGCAGCCAAGCCTGGGGTCCCAGAGGCAGAATGGGCTGGCATGTGCAAAGCAGCTGCCCGGGTGTACTAGGTGAGGAGAGCCACAGATGCAGTGAAGCCACTGCGGCATGAAGTGAAGGTTGGGTAGCATGAGGAGGGCCTTCTTCACATGGCACAAGTCAAAGGGGGGGCTCAGGAAGGAGGGCTGGAGCCCTCATTGGAATGGGGAGCTGCAGACTGCATGTTCACTGTATGTTCATGTTGTACTTGTTGTACAATCTAGTCACATGGCAGAGAAGATGGCACCCAAGAGAACTCCAGTGTCCAGTAGTAAAATGATGGTGGAGGAAGCAAAACTGATGACCTAGATAACAGAGCTAGTGGAGGCTGCAAAGAAAAGACAGGCAGAAGAGGAAGCCCAGAAGAAGTGGAAGGAGCTTGAAGAGAAGGCAGGTGCAGGAAAGGCAAACAAAAGGCTGAAGAGGGTGGGACCCTGCCCACCAGTGGCACCCAAGGCAAGAGTTGAGCTGATCCCAGTCCCAGTGGGACCACAGCCGGATAATGGTAAGGATGATGTGGATATTAACAATGAAGCAGACTTAAAGGAGTACATTGAGAGTTTTTTGGGAGACATGGGGGAGGAAAGAGTTAAGAAAATAGAACAGGCCTTGCAGGCCATCAAAGACAGGGGCAAAAAGGACAATGCAGGGGAGGGGAGCACGGGGTTGTGGAAGCTGTATGATGGGCCACCACGATTCACACTGGGTGACCATGTGCCAGCCTCAATAAAGGAGAAAATATGGAAATCAGAGTATGTTGACATTTTTGGATTAGTGGAAGAGGAGACGGCCAAACAATATGAGCAGAAAGAGTCAGTAGGCAAGTCAGAAATGGTAGTGGCATTGGCGGTAGTAGACACAAATCAGAGGAGGCGAAGTTCAAGGGGAAGAGCATTGATACATGGCAAGCTGGTTTCATGATTCATAGTGCACTGGTGCTGGAGAAACAGCCAGACCTAGCAATCCCGCTGCTCACTTATATGAGGATCATCAGGGACACATATAAAGTGAAACTGGGTTTCGGATGGCTTAAATATGATGAGGCATTTTAGAGGAGAATGGCGGTGAAAATTGACCCTAGGTGGGATTGCATCCACTCGGAGTTGCGGTTAAGGACCCTCTCAGGACCAGCAGCGGGGCTGGTAATGGAGCAGGTGAAAAGGATCACACCTGCCCAGTGTGCCATGGCCTGCTGGGCTTTTAATAGGGCATCGTATACATGGCCTAGCTGCAAGTTCAGGCACATTTGCTCACATTGCGGAGGGTCACACCCCGCAATTACCTGCAGGTAAGGGGTGACAGAGCCAGGCAAATGGGGGGCAGCCCCAGGAACAGCCCATTTCGAGATGGAAGTGGGGATTGGGGAGGGTCCGGGGGGCCCCCAAGAGAGGGGGATATAACTCCAGCTACAGATGGAATTAGGATGGGCCCAGCTGGTGGGTGGTGGGGCTACACCTTGGCCCACATCCCCATCAAGCTAGGGGTGGTAGAGGCATGGATGGAAGGATACCCCAATAAGAGAGGAGCCAAGCTGTGGGAGGGTATTGGGGAGATTTCCCACTGGGTTTCAAGGGTGAATGGGTGGGGATGCGGGCAAAGAACTTGGGTTCCATAAGAGGGAGGGAAGGAAGACATAGTCCGGGCAATGATTCAGAAGGAAATCAGGGCAGATAAGGTGGAGGGGTCACTGCAAGAACTCTCTTGCAGACATTTCCGGGTGTCACAACTAGGGCTGGTTCCCAAGAAGCAGGCAGGGGAGTTCAAGCTCATACACCATTTGTCCTACCCAGACGGTGGGTCAGTAAATAAGTGGATCCTGGAGTCACTGAGCATGGTCTCTTACGCCTCACTAGACCAGGTGGTGGAGTTGATCTGGGTGGTGGAGGGGTCCTGGCTGGCGAAGACAGACATTGAGTCAGCATTCCATTTGTTGCCGATCTGACCATCGGACTGGGACCTACTAGGTTTCCAGTTTGAGGGCGGGTTGTACTCCAACAAGGCCATGCCTATGGGCTGCTCAGTGGCATGCTCAACATTCGAGACTTTTAGTTCATAGATGCAGTGGGTATTTGGGAACCGGTATGGGCACAGCAGGGTGGTCCACTACCTGGATGACTTCCTGTTGATCGGGGCCAGCCAGGTGGAGAATCAAGGGATGTTGAGGGACTTCCAGGATATGTGCAACACCATGGGGATCCCCCTGGCAGCAGACAAGATGGAGGGCCCAACCACAGGCTGGAGTTCCTAGGAATCGAGGTAGATGCTGAGCAGGAGTGTTTTCAGTTGCTGGAGACAAGGTGGAATGGCTAAAAAGGCTGTTAGTGCTACTGGGCGGGAGGAGGAGGGTACAGCTGGTACAGGTACAACAGCTGCTGGGGCTCCTTAATTTTGCCTGTGCAGCCATAAGCCCAGGCAGGGAATTTACAAGGAGATTGGGGGGGGGGGCACTGGAAGGTAAAGCAGCCCCACCACTGGGTAAACATCAACAAAGGAGTGAGGGAGGAGCTCCAGGTATGGGAGACCTTTCTAGAGTCATACAATGGGGTGATGTTCTGGCAGGAGGAGTGGTCCTCCAATAGAGACATAGAGCTGTACACGAACGCAGTCGGGGGTTTCAGGAGAGGGGCTTTCTTCCAAGGGGGGTAGATCTCCGAGGCTAGCCAGCACAATGGCATGAATGAAGGTGGACCAAGGACATCATTTTTATTTATTTATTTATTTATTTAGCTTTTGTTGACCGGGTAAGTGCACTAGACAAATCCTGCCTATTTTCAGGCAAGATCCAGGGGAGGGGGATACAGATGAATGCCAACTGACCTTGAACCTGATTAAGCTGTTGGTGGTATTTATAGTGAATGAGGGAAATTTAGCCAGGACACCGGGGAAATTCCCCTACTCTTTTCGATAAGTGCCATGGGATCTTTAACATCCACCTGAACTACCACCAATCCAGGCAGATGGGACCTCGGTTTTTAACATCTTCTCCAAAAGATGGCACCTCAGAAGTGCAGCACCCCTCTCATGCTGCACTACAGTGTCAGTACTGGGATATTAACCCAAGTGCCAGATGTGGGAACTGAATCCACAGCCCTCTGATCTCCCGGCCTCAGAGGCGAGTGTGCTACCTACTGAGCCACTGAGGCATCATGTTTTTGGAGATCTTCCCTACATGGTTAGCTTTGGAGATTTGGGGATACCAGATGACAGGGTGGCGCATTCTGTTTTGGTACAATAATAAGGGTGTAGTGGAGGTGATTAATAGACAGAGTGGACATACAGAGTCTGTGGGACAGGTCGTAAGCCACATGGTGCTATTGGGGCTGAATTTGAACTTGTTCTGTAGGGCACAGCACATTGAGGGGATACAAAATGAGATGGCTGACTGTCTTTCTCATTTTCAGATGGAGCAGTTCCAGGAGTTGGTGCCACATGCTGCACCTGCCTGGACCAAAGTCCAGGACTTCTTGTGGAAGATTGGAGGGAGAAAGCCAGGGCCCTGCAGACAGGGTCATGGTTGGCCAACACCATGAGATCCTATGAGGGGGGTTTGATCAGGCTTCCAGACATTTTGGTGTGGAACAGACTGGGATAAGGCAGAGCAATTCAGGAAGAGCAGGTGATGCAGTACGTAGTGGAAAAATGGGAGGAAAGGTTGGCTCATGCCACCATAGTGGTCCAGCTGGCAGGTATCAGCTGGATGTGTAGAGACTGGGGATGGTGGGATGCAGTGGGAGGCCGGGCCATCAGGCGGATGGTCACCGGTTGGCAGAGGGTGCATGGCGCAAGGCAGGACAATAGAAGACCAATAATGGGGCTTTTACTTATGAAGATGGTGGGGGCATTGGACCACATTTTCAGCTCAGCAAAAGAAGCCTGCTTATTTAGGGCAATTTTTACAATCATGGCATGGGGGCCTTTTAGGGTTGGAGAGGTTGTGGCACCCAGAAAGGGGGGCACCCGACATGGGTTTACAATGGGAGAATGTGATATTGACCAAGGATAGGCTGGTCATCTGGCTGAGGAGGTCCAAAACAGACCAGCGGGGAAAGGGCACTGCAGTGGAGATGCAGAGGCATCCAGGGGCAGGAGTGTGTGCAGTCCGGGCCATGGGGAACTATGGCAGGGAAAGAGGCCCTATGAAGTGGGCCTGGTTCTTACATGGGGACAGGTCCCCGGTGATGGATTTCCAGGTAGGAGCAGTGCTGAAGAGAGCATTGGCTTTCATGGGGGAGAACCCCAGTGAGTTAGCCCCACACTCATTCAGGATAGGTGCAGCGTCAGAGGTGGCTGCTAGCGGGGCAGTTGAGGACCAGGTCAAATATGTTGGGAGATGGAAATCCAGCTGTTACAGGAGATATGTGAGGTGCTGACATGGCTAATCTGTGTTCCTTTTCTCTTTCTGCAGAGGGCTTCAAGAGACAGGTGTGGATTGTGGGGCACTCACGTTCATCTACTAAGCGGAGAGGTTTGCAGAGGGATGTAGTTGAGCCCAGAGGCAGAGCACACCCAAGTGTGATAGAGAGGGTTGAGGGACATGAGGTGGTCGCAGTTGCTTCCCCTGCTGGAGGAGCTACTGGTGTGCTGGCTCAGGCTTGAATATATCATTGTCCATCTGGGGGGTACTGATCTAGGTGTATTGCCATGGAGGTCTCTGATGAGGGACATGATCTTGGACTTGGAGAGGATAAAGAACTGGTGGCCAGAGGAGGTGATCAGCCAGTCCAAGATCACATCCCCGAGTGTGCGGACGGGAGCAAAAGGGGTTAAGGTGGTGGAGGTGGCGAGGAAGTGCCTGAACAGGAAGAAGGCAAGGGCAGTGATTGAAATGGGGGGAGGGTGCACATCCCCTATAGGGACATTTCATACGAGTGGGCTGAGGTGGACCAGGTGGATGGGGTGCACATGACGGAGTTTGGCATGTACCTGTTCCTGCGGCCCTTTGGGGAACTAGTGTGGGAAACTAATAAAAAAGGCCTGAGATTTTAACCCTCAAGGGAGGAGCCCCATGTTGTGATGACCCAGTTATGGTGATGGAAGGGAGGGATAGATCACAGTGTATGGACCCCGAGAAGCAACCTTGAACGAGGAAGAGAACAAGAAGGAAGAACCACAAGAGGGAAGACAGGACTGCTATGTCCTGTAACATGATATTGGACTGATATGTCTAAATAGTAAATATTGATTGTTGGAAATGAAATTGGGATGTAAATATATAATTGTGCCTTTTAATAAATATTGCCAGTGAGCATCCAAAAGTGACAAAGTAGTAGCCTGAGTTATTTCTGGGTGAGGATCCAAGGACAATCAAGCTTGCCACTAAAAGGCAAGCCAGGTTGTCCTGGGACCCAGCCAAAAAGGAATAAGAAAGGGGGGTTAGGGATAAGGAGATAAGAAGTAAAGGGGATGGGGCTATGACCTCAAAGGGGTGTCATCTGACCAGGTCTTGTGGCTTGTTGGCTATTGACCAAGGGAAGGGACCACATGGGGTCCTGATCAGGGTCCTTAAGGGCTTCATAAGGGCCTGCAACCCTCAGAGAGCCCTCTTTCTTGCTGTAAATTTCCCCACCCACCCTCCCCTGCAAGAAAAAGGTGGAAACAGAGAAATGAGCACTAAATAAGGGGAGGCATAAGGAAGGATGGTGGCCTCCAAGGGGCCCAGCACAGCCTGGTGGTGTCGTGTAGATGGGTGGCCAGTGGCTGGGGGCCTAGGTGCAGCCTTGGCGGGCATACGGTGAAGGGAGGCAAAGAAAAGTGTGGAGAAAGGGTTGGGAGCAAGGGGGAAAAAGGGGCAGGTAGAGGGGGTAGGCACCATGGGCCGGGGGACAAATGAACCCAGGTGTGAGACTAACGGGGGAAGGGGCAGGGATATAAAGCTAGGGGGCAAATCACTGTGTCCGCACTTAGTGGGTGGGGGTGGAGAGGTCCAGGTAAGTGTGGTGACCCAGGTGGGGATCCAGGGACAATTAAGATTTCACACTAGGGAATTTTCTATCCTGGCCAAAACAGGCTAGATCACAAAGCAAATGGCGGTCCTGTTCAAGGAGCAGAAATAAAAAAGTCACCATTCAAAAATGACATTCAATTAGAAGGGATAACTCGCAGAATTGGTGAAGGCACCTCTGGCCCAGGTCCGGTTTTAGAAGTGGATCAGCTGAAGCAGAGTAGTGTAGCAATAACAAAAAAACAAAAAGCTGGCTGAACAAAAATGTAAAACATGGAGAGGGAAGAAAGGGAGAACTAAACAGAAATCTAAGTAGATTTGCAAGGACACAAAAAAATTACTAATTTGCTGAAGGCAATTTTAACACTGGAACAGAAAGACTGTTTCAAAAAAGCTTGAACTTTGTTCCCCAAACAGACATTGGTCACTTTTCTACACAGATTGATCTGTTCAAATTCTTCAGAAAAATGTGTGATTTAAAGAACAAATAAACAAGATATTATGGGTATTGAAACTGTTTTGGATTTGGGAGCAGTGCTGGGTGAAGAAATATCAGAAAATGAAACAATTGAAATCTTACCAGGTCTTAGTGAATCCATACCCCCAGCACCACACCTTTACTAGTGAAGAATTCACTGATGTAGATTTAGCTAACATATCTGCTCTAGAAGCACTTTTAAATGACTGAGAGGACTTTCACAATGATGAATTCGTGACTGTTAGTGATGTTTTAGGTAACGATATGCAGGAATCTAGGAAAAAAATTAAACCACTATCAACTTTCTGCCCTAATACTATCAACCCTCTAATTAGAACTTCTGAAAATGTGGTGTTAAGGGAAACAGGCACTTTGTTATCTGGTTTGCCACCTTTTGTCTGCAACAATCTGACTTTTAAAGAGAAACAAGCTATTAGGAATGATCTAATATGCAGAATATCATAGATAAACCAGTAGACAAAGGTGGCAACATTGTCATCATGGATGCACATGATTATACCAGATGTGTTTATGATCTGCTTGAAAATCCCTTAAATTATATTAAAAAAAAACTCCCTAGTGACCCTACTGGGAAATTTAAAAATGAATTGTTGAAACTGCTGGAATGGGATAGGACAAACTCATTCAGCAGTGATGATGAATTTAAAGTTATGTGGACAGTCAGTCCTGCTTTTTTATACTTTACCTCACTGTGACTGCCACTAGCACCAATCACCTTCTTCCTACCCTCCCTCACTTCCCCCACCCATGGTTCCCCCTTCCCTCCACCCCTGACAAGGCTTCTCTGGCTGCTCCCACTGCCTGTTCTGCTCCAGTGGCGTAGCCCACTGTATTGCCTGCTGTAGTGACCTAGCAGGTACCTCACTATCCCAGTTGACTTTTATTCCATTCATATCTGACTTTTCTGCCTATCCACCAAATGTATAGTACTTATGATTCCTTGTAATATTTGTTCTTTATTTGTATGTATAGTCTTGTACTTTTCCCTGACATGGAACCTGTGTAAAGAGCTATTAGCTCAAAGGTATTAATCCAAGAATGTAATAAATAAATAAAATTTACGCAGGACTTGACAAAACTCCTCCACCAATAGTATCCAGTGTGGAATCCATTACAGACAATTTTCCTTAAAGAATGTGTACTCAGTCTTGGATCCCACTTAAGAGATACAATGGATGTGTTGGATAAATGTTCTGAATTTTAGTGGGACTCACAGTTTGTATTGCTAAGTATTAATATAGAATTACTGAATACATGTATTTCACATGATCTGGGGATCCAGGTGTGTTCTAATTTTCTACATAAACACTCACAAAGTGAAACATTTCCAATTGCATTTATTTTGGAAGCATTGAAGTATGCACTATCCCATGGCTCCAAGTTATGGAAACCTGTTTCTGGGGCTCTGGAAAAAGTCTGTTATTATGTCTCATGCCACCGATCCATTTTGAAAATGCATCAATGAATGGTATAGTTATAAAGATGATATAATTTGTGCATGGGAAGGGCCTCAGGAACAGGTTGCCCTGTTTATGGAGTGAATAAACAGTAATGAAGTGAATGTGAGATTCACTCATAGCATAGATAAAAGGAGTATACATTTTTGGGATCTGACTTTGTTTCTTGAAGACAACATGACAGTGCACACAAAAAGCTATAGGAAACCCACAGCCACTAATAGTTTGCTCAGGGCAGACAGTTCACATCCCCGAGCTGTCATTCAGTCTATTCCTTATTGTCAGTTTCTTCACATTCAACAAAACTGTTCAAGGGAAGAAGATTTTGAAATCCAGTCAAAAGATCTTTATACCAGATTTGTCGCCAGAGGATATGATAAAGGTACCTTGAATGTTGCGGGTAGAGCCAGGTGTCAGCAAAGAAATACTCTTGTTAAACCTAAAGCAAACTCTACATCAGTCAAGCATCCCCTTTGTTGTGTTACTAAATTTAGCAGAGCAGCTGGACAAGCCGGGGCCATTATTAGAAAATATTGGCCAGTTTTACTGAATGATCCCACTCTAGCATCTGCATTGGGCTCCCAACCAAGGATTACCTTCTCAAGACCTGAGAACTTACGTGATATGCCAGTACATAGCAGATTCTATCCACCGAGGAATAACCTTCCACATAGATAATGTTTACCACCACCTCCTCGTGGGATGTTAAGATGTGGAAGATGTAATGTTTGCAACTTTTGCAATCAAGGAGAAAAAAAATAAGTTTGGATGGATATGATAGGGAAGTAACTATTAGAAGTTTTTTGAGCTGCAATAGCCACTTTGTGGTTTATACAATTCGGTGCCCTTGTAAACTCTTATAAATGGGGAATATGATTAGCCCTTTAAAACAATGTATACAGGAGCATATTTGGAATATGAGAACAGAATGGTTGAATACCCCCTTGGAAGGCACTATAATGATAAACATAGCAATAATTGCTGACCTTGAGGTGTATATCCACTGCATTCTCTGGTTTTCTTCCATGCCGATTATTACATTATGTCTGGACCTATTTGATTTTTAAATTATATAATAATACCACAAAAACCAAGTTATACATCAAAAACATTACAAATAAAAATAAATGAAAAAAACATTAAATGTCAGACATTACATTGCCCTTCACAAAATGTTTAATCTATGGATGACTTTCCTTTCTTTCTTTCTTTCTTTCTTCATACATATATATATATATATATATATTTATATATACACATATATATGCAAAAACAATGCTTTAATGCACCAGACTGGGTTCAGATTAAAGTGATAAAAGTAAGGAAATGTGCCATTAGGGTTGCCAACACTAACTCCCCACCCCCACCCCTAACCAGTAAAAGAAAAAAAACATTATGATTTTCGTTGTCCTGACTCTTGGTGAAGAGGTGGTGGAGTCTTCTTTGGAGTTATTAATCCTAATGCTCACCCCATTCATGAGCAAATAAAGTGAGATGTGATCTGTTTTCTTCAGGCAGAACCTACAGCTTGTTGGCACTATGTGGGGAGACACAGTTATGTACATTTAAAGACTACAACAGAATGAGTGTTAGGGTTGAGAACCCCAAGAAGGATCCCACCTCTTATCTGCCAAGAGTCAGGACAGCATAAACCATAATGTTTTTCCCCTTGCTGCTCAGTTAGTGGGGGTGGAGAGGTAGAGATGGAAACCCTAACACCACATTTCTCTACTTTTATCACTTTACTCTGAACCCTAACTGGTGCATTAATGCGATTTTTTGCAAACAATTTCCTTACTCTATAAGATAGTAGAATTATATCCTCATTCATGCAGGTCCCTTCAGGACCTATGTGAACACATCCATCTGACTGAAGAAGCACAAGGTCTGGAGGACCCCATGTGGCTGTGCCTCCATAGATGCACATATCTATCTGAGTGCAGAACTTCCATTCCTTAAGGAGATCAACTTATCTGCTTTGTTATAATTGTTTTTTGGTTTTTTTTTGTGGGGTTTGCTTCAAAGAAAAAAAATCATATTAAGTGTACTGACAATATTTGTGCACCGAATTTTCAGCATAACCTTCTTATTATCCCACCTTATGAACTGGTTGGTGAAAATTTGCAAATCCCCTCCAAAATGTCATTCTGCACTGCCAAAATGTTATTCCACACCAGAGTTGCAAAAGTAAAATTTGGCCAGGATTTGAAAAATGACAGTTGTCATGTTCATGAAGTGTTGTAAAAATATGACTATGTTGAAAATTTGAGGTAAAAATATCTAAAATTACCAAAGTTATAAATGAGCGTAGAAAAATGTAAACATTCACTCATAACTTTTTCATATTTTAACCCCAAATTTTCCAACATAGCCTTCTCATGACAGAGTGGACAGAATCTACACAGCAGGTGTGCTTGCAGACTACATTAGTGATCACACCCCAATCTTCTGCACCTGGACTTGCAAGTCACCCCATACCCCGTTCAAAATCATATCATTCAGGAATTTCACAACACTGTCCCCATGGCACCTCATAGCCAACATACTGGTGGTGGACTGGTCTGCATATTATTCCCTCACTGATGTCATCTCGGCTCTCAGGTTTCTTTCCTCCATGCTCTCCTCTATTCAAGATAGACACTGCCTGGTTAAAACCCAAAGGGTCAGGGGTAACAACTTTAGATGGCTGTCTTGAGAGCTGCTCAGATAAATGAAACATAGGGACAAAGCCTGGGACCAGTATAAAGCTAACTCCTCTCCAGCTTTGTGAAACACTTACCATGCTCTCCGCAATAGCTGCAAACAGGAGGCCAAACTACAAAATGTCTCCTACTTCAAAAACCAACAGACAAACAACCTGATTGATCCCTGTAGATTCTGATCTTCTATCAAGTCTCTAATAAAATTAGACACCAAGCAGAATTCCATTAGTCTGCTTACCGACACAGGCCTAGCTACAGAGCCTAACATTGTTGCAGATCTACTAAACCACAAATTTACCATCCTCCAGCCCTACCTTGACAAACTTTCACCAAATAACACCACTGACCATGAGGCCACCAGTTATTCCCACTCACCACCAATTGCCTCCTTCCATTTTAAATGTACCGCCCAAAAGGAGATTTATTGATTTCTTTTGGGAAAGTCCAAATCTGGTAGTGCAGGCAGTGATGGACCCAGCCTTGGATTCCTGAGACTCACAGCAAGTTACATTACTTTATCCCTGGTCTTTCTCTTTAACATGTACATAGCCACCTCCTTTGTTCCAAGCATATGGAAATAGGCCAATGTAGTCATGATATTCAATTCTGGAGATCCCATGCTTACAGAGAACTGCAGACCTGTTTCTATACTGTCACATCTAAGTGTTAGAGAAGACAGTCTTCTAGAAAATATCTGACTACATAGATAATAATGGATTTCTCTCCCCCCTCAGCATGGTGTCAGAAAAGTCTACACCACCATCTTGGCCATCGCTTGTTTCACAGACTGCATGCTCAGATCTGCTGATGAGGGTAGGATAACAGGAACCATCTTCATCAAATTATCCAAAGCATTCAATCTCATCAACCACAACCTCCTCTTTCAGAAACTGTCCTCATTCTTTGTCTCTGAAGGGATGTCAAACTGGTTTTGTCATTACCTTGCCAGAAGGTCACAAAGTGTATGTATTAGTGGTGCTCTCTTGTCTCCCCTAGAGATGACCAGTTGTGTCTTGAAAAGATCCATACTGGGCCCAATCCTCTGTTCCATTTTCATCAATAACCTGCTATACAGAAATTCTGACTGTTTGAAAAGTATTTATGTGGACAATCTGATCCTTTACAGGAGTTACCCAAGTATCCTGTCATTGACCCACTCCCTATCTTATGACTTCAAAATAACACACAATTGGTTCTTTGCAAATAGGCTACTGGTTAATGCTAAGAAAACCAAAGCTATGCTATTTGGCTTCAGTCAAAAGCTCCACAAATTATCCACAATGATGGTTAACTCCCTCTCTATCTCAGCCCGTGATGGCACTACTCTCAAGCAGGTCAAGAGTTACAAAAATCTAGGAGTCACTCTGGACCCTTCCCTCACGTTTAGTGAACATATAAGTTCAACCATCAAGAGAGTGCACCAGCAGGTTGGAGCTTGCTACCACCTGAAACACTTTCATACCTCAGGCAAGGTTAGTGATATAGGACGGGGTATGATTCCCCCCTTCCTGGAGTACTGCTCTCCTGCCATCTCACAGACCTCATCTAGAGAACTCAACTGACTAAACACTGCATATAACTGCATCTGTTGTTTTATTTTCGTAGATCCTCTAACTTCCCATTACTGCTTTCTGTACACCTCTCTAGGTTGGCTCTCTCCCCAGGCATGACACAACCTCCACCTGGGTGCTCTTTTCCATAAAACCCTTATGGTGGGCTTGACCTCCCCTCTAAGGAGTTCAGATTCCTCTGCAATAAGCAAAGCACTAGGAAGACCAGATCCTCGTCTCAATCATTGCTAAGTGTCTCTCACTCTAACACAAACATGGGCCAGAGAGCATTCTCAGTAATGGCTCCTACACTTTGGAATAACCTCCCCTTCTCTGTTCCCAAGCTAGGCCATATACTGACCTTAAAATCCAAATTATGTTCCACCCTCCTATCCAAATCTATATGCAGTTATGCCCTGTTGCATCATGACACCTACACTTAATCTCCATTGTGGCTACACCACCACATTTCTCTATCATACTGTTATTGTGTTCTTTAAATGTAATCCACAAATGTTAAATCCAAGATCACCTCTTACTGTGAAATACTGGTAACTTTCACTTGATGTATCTACAACTTCTGTATCTATGTATGTGTATCATCTCTATGGCCTGGGTTATGTCTGAAAATGATCCCTGGGACCTGAGTACCCAGTCGTTTAACAACTAAATAAATAAATAAATGACCCACCTCATGAACAAGGGTGGTGAAAATGTTCAAATCCTTCACGTAGGTGATTTTGAAAAGTAACCATGATATCACATTGTGGGGCCAGATTTACATAATTTCACTGCCATTGGTCATGAGTTAGAGTCCCAAGAAGCCAATTCTGAAAATATGGAGTCAATATATTCAAAATGACAAAGTTATACATCAAACTTCAAACCCCATTGAAATATATTAAACCGCACTTACCATATAGTGTTGTATTGCAGTCACCCGTCCCAGCAGCAAGATGTGTCTTCAGTAACAGAGTGGATCTATGTCATAGGATCTCTTCAGTGGAATGAGGGTGTGTGGGGTGGTGGGTACTGAGTGGATGGGTAGGCAGGGGGTGCTTGGGGGTTCGGATCACAGATGGGCAGTGTTTTGTTTTTTGCAGATTCAGAAAAAAAGAAAAAAGATCAATGAGGGACAGTTTTCTTTATTACAAGGGAGCAGAAGCTGACAAAGGGGATTGGTCACCCAGTGTCAGGAGGATCTCCAGTGGCAACAGGGGTGGGCACCGTGGTGCTGCCACATAAGGAGAATTGTGACCTGGAAGGGAGGGAGGGAGGGGCAAGAGAAGTATTACTGTGAGTGCACACGAGTCCACTTACTGAAAAGATAGATAGATAGATAGATAGATAGATAGATAGATAGATAGATAGATAGATAGATAGATAGATAGACAGACAGATGGGCAGTGGTGGGGAGGCAGACCACTGTTGGAATTTTTGTTAAAAAATGAAAAGATCAATGAAAGATGGTTTTATTTATTACAGGGAATAGATGCCAATGAAGAACGTGTTTCTTTATTACAGGGGAACAAAATCTGATGCTGGGCACCCCAGGGGTGGGAGGGTCTCCGTGGCATGGAGGATGAGTGCCCTGGTGCCATCACACATTAGGGAAGAGTGACCTGGAAGGTATGGGGGCAAGAGAAGTGGTACTGGTGGTGGTCACCTGGTTCACTTAATTAAAACATATGTATAAGTCACATTAACCTGTTTTACCACTCAGTTGGTTTAGCATTGTTTTTACAGTTGGCACAACACTGGCAACTCATACTGCATTTTTTAATACTAAACCAAGTTAAGAACAATGTTTGTAAAATGATTGTGCAACTTAGTTGGAATGCATCTGCAGTCCATGCATAATGCAAAGCAAAACAGAAATGTAACTCTTTAGAAACAGTTTGTGTGCATGGCTTTGTGCCGATAGAATAACTTATGGAACTCAATCAGAAATGCTAGAACAACTCTTTAGAGGAACAGTTTGATGTGAATTATACTGTAGATAGATAGATAGATATATATATACATATAGACAGATAGATAGACAGACAGAAAGTTGGCACTAAGGAGAGCATATCACTGATGGTCTTTCTTCTTCATTAAATGGAATGACAATATCAATGAGGGATTTTGTTTCAATTTTAGGGGATCAGATGCTGACAAGGGATGGTTTTCTTTATTACAGAGGAACAGAAGTTGACACTGGGGTTTTGGCACCCCAGTGTCTGGTTGATGTCTGTTGGCATCAGGGGTGGGTATCCTGGTGCCACCACAAATTAGGGGAAGGGCAACCTGAAGGAGAGGAGAGCAAAAGAAGCAGTGCTCTTGGTGGGCACCCCAGCCTGCTTAGTTAAAACATAGATAGACAGACAGACAGGCAAGAGACAGACACACAGACAAACAAGCAAACTGATAGATAGGGATGGTGGGGCAGATCACTGATGGATGTTTTGTTTATTTACTAGTTTAAAAATGAAATCATCTATAGAAATGGCTAAACTAAATTCACCCTGTTCTTTCATGTCCTGACCTTCTTCTTTTTTATGGGTACCAATGAAATCATAAAGAAGGCTTTCAGACCATGAATGAAGATGGTGGACTTATTTTTTCCCATTTTTCTTTGTGAGCAACCCATCTTCTTTTGTGATCATGAAAAGCCATGAACGAAGAATCTTGGCTCAACAAATAAGATGATGAAAAACTAAGTCCAAATTCTTCTTTTGTGAGAAATCATCTGCTTTCATGACACTTTTGTGAGCTGATGAAAGAAGATGTCTTCCCACAAAAGAAGATTAAAAAATTAAACTAAGCCCCAAATCCTCTTTCACATGGCCTTATTCTTCTTTTGTATGGCCCTATTGTTCTTTCATCATAGGTATCATAGGTTTTCCGGTGCTGCTTAGACTTTCATCCTTAATGCTCACTACTTAGCTTAGAGGTGAGTCCACCAGCTCTGTGTAGCTTGTCTAATTTCAGTTTAAAACTACCCATAGATGTATTTCCCACCACCGCTAATGATAAGGTATTCCAAGTAGATATAACTCTCTGTGAATACCATTTTTGATGCTTCCATGTCCTACACTGTTACCCTTTGAGCTGAAGTGGATGTGCTCTGGTGCTATGCACATGATCCTTTAAGCATAGTCTGAGTCTTTCCCACAAGTCATCATCTGTCAGTGATCTAAACAAAAGGCACATGTCCCCTCTGGCCCTTCTGTACTCCAGGAAGAACAAATCCAGATCCCTCAATCTAGCTGGATGGTCATTTCCATCTTGCCCTTCTATAACCAGAGTTGCCTTCCTCTGAACTCTTTCCAACATGCTTTTTTCTGTCACCTAATAAGGTGACCAGATCTGAGCCCCATATTCCAAGATTGGTCCAACCAAGGACCGGTAAAGAGGAACAAAAACCTCTCTTTTCCTACTAGATATATGTTGTAAGATACAGTTTAATACTCTGTTAGCCTTTTGGCTAGTGATTTAAAAATGAGCCATGAACTGCAGATCATCAGATATAGTGATCCCTAAATCCTTCTCCTTGGTCACTTGCCTAAGGGTAGAGTGTCCTAGATAGTATTTGTGAATTAAGTTTTTTGTTCCTGGATGCATTACAGTACATTTATCTGAACTGAGTTGTAATTTGTATTTATTGCACCATGTTACAATATGATGGAGTACATCATGAAGTCCATTTGCATCTTCAATATTTTGAACATCTGCTCCCATTCTGCAGTCATCTGCAAATTTAGTTGACAAATGGCCTTGCTGTTCATATTGAAGGGAAGATACATAAATGTTGAAAAGGTATGGGCCAAAACCGACCCCTGGGGGACCCTGCTTGAAACTTCAGTCCAGTCAGACAGCTACCCCTAACACTGACTCTCTGTCTCCTCTCCATCAACCAGAGTCAATCTATATAATGATATTTCCATGTATGCTCATAGCTTTGAGAACTAACACCAGCTCATCAGGTGATAACTTGTTAAGCACCTTGGTGAAATCCAAGAAGACCTCGCCCACAGGTCTACCCCATCCAATAGTTTAACCACCCTGTTACAGAATGCAAAAGTTTGTTTGACATGATCTACCTTTTGAAGCCCTGCTGAGTATTATCTGTTAAATAATTTCTCTGTATGTAATCTATTAAGTACTCTTTAATGATATCTTCTAAGATTCTGCAAATGGAAGAGGTTAAGCTAACCAGGCGATAGTTTGCTGGGTTAGCTTTGCAACCCTTTTTGAATAAAGGAATGACTGTGGTTACCTTCCATGCATCTACAACCTTCCCAGTGTTTAAAGAGTTCTGGAAAAGGTAGCTTATGCAAGAAGCTAATTCATATGCCATCTCCTTAATAAGCCTTGGATGGATTTTATCTGGTCCAGGAGATTTATTTGGATCCCACAGACTTAATTTCTTCCTAATATCCTCATATCAATTTGTATGGACTACCAAGGTACTGCCTAATTTCATGCTATGCCCCATGACTTGTTTTTTTATTAAATACTGTAGTGAAGTAATTGTTCTGTACATCTGACAGTTGTTTATTTGTCAAGGCAATCGTATCATCCATATCCTTAAGTGGCCCTATTGTGTTCTCAGAACTATTCTTGCTGTTTACATAAGTATAACAAGATTTATAGTTATCTTTAGTCTTATTAGCAAGTTTGTATTCATAGGCTACCTTGGCTCTTCTTATTTCCTTTTTAATTTTCCTTAGAAGGTGCCTGTATTGTATCCACCTGCTTTAATTTTTTGTGCAATGTGTGTTCTTATAAAGCTTCTTTCATTTATTATTGAATGCCTTATCTTCTTGGATAGCCAGCTAGGTGATCTAGCCATAGTTCCATACTTTATTCATTATTTAATATACTCCTTCATAAGTCTTTGTAATTTGTTATGGATCTTCTCCCATATTTCTTGAAAATTTTAATTAGCTAGATCTGTCTCGCAATCCCACATTGCCAATTTGTGTCTCATGGTAATAAAATCTGCTTTCTGAAGGTCCAATGTAGTGGCCACCCTTGAACTAATTTGCATCTTTTCTGCTACATTAAAGGATACCATGCAATAGTCACTGTCACCTAATGGCACAGTGACCCTACACTCTATGATGGAATCTCCCAGATTTGACAAGAATAAGTCCAGTATGTTGTACCCCTCCCCTTTTGTTTTGTCTTACCATTTGTTTTAATTCCACCTGGTCAAACACTTCGAAATATGAATTGTCAACCCTGTTCATACTAATTTGCGATTCCCATTTTATGCCTGGCAAATTAAATCACCCAGAAGCAAAAGTCTATTTGCAGGATTTAGGTCTAATAAATAGCTTTGTAGGGGATCATCCATCACTGATTTTGTGGATGGTGTTCTGTGTATAACTTCCAATATAATTTCTGGGACTCATGCAGTGTTATTTTTAACCATATATGTTCCAAATCATTAATAGCCACCAATATCTCTGTCACTAGTATGTCCTCGAAACATATACAGCTACCTCCACTTTTCTATATTATCTAGATTAGGTGAATAAGTTATAACCACTTAAGGGTTGCTCCATGCATCCTTCTTATCCCACCAAGTTTCCATTATAGCGCCAATGTAGATTTTTTTGTGATGTCATGATGTGGCATAGTTCTTTGAATTTATTTGCCATACTTCTAGCATTAATCAGGAGACATTTCTACCCTGTGCCTAATTTCCTTTGTGCTTTCTGTGACCCAGTTCTACAATGCTTCACAGAAGTTTCATCCCATACCCCCACACCTACTGGCTTAAATGTGCAAGGATGCAATCATTTAATGTCCAGCCCATGAACCATATGAAAGAAGAAAATTGTCTCACAAAAGAAGATTATTTTAAATGCTACAAAAACATATTTAGTGGTCATTTTTAAAACAATAAGTACTAAATCTAGCTAAAGGGGTACCATTTAGCTAGATTCATGGCTTGGTGTCTCTGCAGGGCATCATTTCTATGGGTTTTCAAAATATATTTTTTATTTTTAAATATTTTTGAAACAAGATGGCTGCCACATGAAAGAATATTTTTCTCATGAAGGAGAATTACCCCTCAGGAAAGATAAATCATCTTTCATATAGTCAAATTCTTCTTTCATATGAAGCAGGCAGCCCCTGCCGTTGCTGTTCCTATTGCAAGAATCTTTAATCTTTCCATAATAACCCAAATGGTACCAACATTGTGGAAAACTGCTCGCATTGTCCCTGTTCACAAAAAAAGGGAATACCAAAAATATGTCAAACTATAGACCGATTGCCATTCTCTCTACCTTAAATAAACTTCTTGAGAAGGCCATCACTATGTAGGTCACACATTACCTGCACCTTCACAACCTTGTATCCCCTACCCAGCATGGATTCTGAACAGGACACAACACCACAACTGCTCTGCTTCAGCTAACAAAGGCAATCCTTACAGCGATGGATAAGATCCTGCTCACTGGGGCCATATTTATCGATCTCACAAAGGCATTTAACCTTGTGAATCACCTCTGCTACTTTCCAAACTGTCCCACCTTGGCTTCAATCTGCTAGACCATCTCCTGGTTTGATAGCTACCTCTCAAGGAGGTTGCACTGTCCAGATTGAATCCACCCTCTCAAATCTTTCCCCTACCTCTGTTGGAGTCCCCCAATTATCTATTCTTGGCCCACTACTTTTCTACATTTTTATTAACAACTTTCCCTCCCTTCCCTGCTCCTCCACATTAATCCTTTATGCTTATGACATGGTGTTTCTCTCCAGTGGTAAAGATCCCTTATCAGTAAGAGCACATCTTTAAGCAGACTTCAACTGCTTGCAGGAGTGGTTACTAGAGAACAGATTCCTAATGAATGCTAAGAAAACCTTAACTATGCTTTTTGGCCCCCCATCAAGAATCAGATCTCTTACGCCAGACTTATTGATACATTCTCTAGATGACTCCCCTCTTGAATTCGTTACCTCCTTCAGGTATCTAGGAGTCACTCTCGACCCATCTCTTGACTTTAACCTCCACACTGTGGCTACATGTAAGACAGTTTACTCAAAACTTGGTCTTGCCTTTAAAATTAGGTCCTCCCTCAATGATGCTACCCAGCTTGCTATTGCACAAGGTTTTCTCCTCCCTGCTCTGAAATATTGCTCTCAGCTTTACCTTAAAGCTAGCAAAGGAGTGCTCTAGAAACGGAGCACCTGCTATAACAGTATATGCAGATTTGCTCTTGCCGCTCACAGACTTACCCATCATTGCCTGCTCTACTCTGAAACTAATTGGCTCTCCTGATTCAAGCCAGATACCATTCTGTGGGTTGTACAATTGATAATATGATCAGAACAGGGTCCCCTAAATACCTTGCCGAACTATTAACTCAGCCCTCCCAAGCATACCTCCTCAGGGCATCTGCTCAAACCCAACTTGAAATTCCCAGATATCTCACAAAAAAAGGAGAACTATCCTTCACCATATCTTCCCCCCACTCCTGGAACTCCATTCCCTCCCACATCAAACTCTTCAAATCCCACAAGGCCTTTAAACTTGGTCTTTGGGCACACCAGTTAGAATCCAACTGCTGCTTTTGTGCTGTAACTTGAGCCTCTCTCCTAGCATTTTCTCCTCCCTATGGCACTTATTGATTTCCTGCTGGTCTCCAAAATCTGAAAGTTTCCCACATCCAGCAGAAATCCTATTGTTATAATGCTACTTCATTTAAGTTTTGTTTGCTGTTTGTCATTTCAATTTAGTCATTGATGTATCATCAGATGAAAATAATTAATGTAATGTTATTTGATTCTCTTTGTCATCATTGATAATGACTGTACCTGGCTGTATACTTCAAATGTTTGTTCTCACCTCATGCTGTGTCATGAAATACTCTTTAATGCTGACTCTGGTCTCCCCTGTCTGTACTCTCCTGGGTCATGCCTGAATATAGGCAACACTGTTGTCTAGTGTACTTACCCAGTAAACAAAAAACAAATAAATAAATGAAACAGCTATCCAAAAGACCATACTGAGCATGTTCAGAACCAAAATTTCAAATTCTTATAACTCTGGAATGGATTAATATTTTTTCACCAAACCAATGAAAGGTACCATTCTGGGGCATGACCTTTCTGACCTGAAAATTACAGAAAGACATTGTAATATGTCTTGGCACTAGGTGATGACAGAAAAACAGACCCCCCCCCCCAAAATTTTTCACTTTTTTCACTATCCGGATCTCTAAATCTGCATATCCTACCAGAACAAAACTGTGCATATCAAGAGAGCTTACACCCTAGACTACACAAACAAACATTTGTGCAAATCTGTTGAACAGGGACAAAGCTATTAAAGTGCAAATTTAGGCTTTTAACATTTAACTTCCTACTCAACCCTTACTATGGAGGTGCTACCACTTCACTATAATATATACTAACTGAGCTTAGTTTAAACAAAGACACTGCCTGCTGGCATCCAAAGCTGTAGTAGTAACTACTGGCTACATGAAGTAGAGGAGGTGAAGAAGTATGACCATAAGGTTTATTATGTACATTTGTGTTGTTGTTTTTTTTTTTAAGTTGTCTTTGCTGCTCATCAACAAGTACATACAGCAAGTTCTGTTTAAGCTAGCATTGCATCAAAGAGGAATGATCACATCTTTATATCTGGGTGCAGCATGTGTTGCCATGCCAAATTGCATGTTTGATCTAATACTGCCAAACTCTCTGCAACTTATGTCAGAAAAATCTCTGCTGCTGTTTTAATGAATATTGAATCCTACTAATTTGAGGACTCAGATAAATTATTACTGCCACTGCTTTCTCAACAACCATTATAGCTGTCATTCTTGCCTCAATGCATGCCATCATGACCACTAGCCTTGCTTTGCTGGGTTGCTGTAAAGGATCATAAATAACAGCATATGTGATGTTCAAGTGGACTCACTATGGAAATGGAAATGATCCTGCTAGGAGTTGTTGTTTCAGCACTGAAATCTTTAGTAACCTGTTCATATGGCCACAGAAGCAGAACAAGCTTTTGCAGAAATGATCACTACACCCATGACAGATATTGCCTATTAGCCAGATCATCCAGTTTTGTACTCTAGAACACATGTGACTCTCTACCATATAAAAGCAGAGTTAGACCTTGTGGAAATTTTCTTAATTAGGCAATGCAGAGGATAAATGTGCTCCTGCTGGCAATGGCAAAGGACTTAAGTGCATTTGGAGGAATGATGAATTATCAAGTGATGTCCCATAGTGTCAAGTGTTTCTTTAACTATGCACATCTGTAACACACATGGCACACTACCAGTTTTAGGGTGTGTACAAAACAAGGTGCTTGGGTGAGATCCCTATCATTTGTTTCCTTCAGCATGTTTCTACCACTGTTCATCATGAAAATTCCCACCTCAGATCTTGAAAGTATATCCAGATGTCTAGAAGTGATTAGATAAACTGTGGAATGCCGCCCCTCCATGCTTCCCTTCGTGAATGAAACATTAATTAAGGAACTTTCTGTTGGTGTGCTTCTGCAAAGCTATCTGTTTCAGTAGAATTCCTGAAGGGGCTGGTTGTAGCTTGATTTGGACCACAAACCAATGAGCAGTGAGACATATAAAACTTTGGTTTTCACTACTGCTTCAGATATCATTAGGGAAATACATATAACTGCCCTCTGACTCTTTTAGAAGTGTCACCACCTGCATGCATACTGGATCATACATACTTGGAAGAATATGCCTGGAAAAAGTGATTTATAATGAAATGTTGCACTTGGGCTTCAACTGTGCAACAGTCATTGACAGTCAGTGTATTCTACTATGGAGAATGGCAAAAGTTCAGGCATTAACATCTCCCTAATGAGTTTTGACATTCAGGCATAACTTGGGTGACTAGATTGTTTCAAGAAAATAACTGTGCAAGAAAATAATTCAACATATTCCTACTGCCTTATTCCCCACTTTCTCACCTCTTCCCCTCCCCACTTCCACCTCTCCTTCAACTTACAGCCCTCCTACACCTTTTTTCCCTTTATTCCTGTCCCACACCACCTCTAGCTACTTTGACAATGCCAATCTGGTGGCTTACCTTTTCCCCCATTGTCCCCAAAGCTTAACACTGACCTATTACTGACATGTCTCACTATTCCCAGTATATACCTACCCTGCAACAACTTGATGTAATGTAATTTATTCTACTTCTAACATGTACCTGAAACTAGCAAGTCTTGTACCTCAAGTGCCATTTTCATGATGTTCATGATGCTTACCATGTTTTCCTTTTTTCACTGTTATCTTAATTTATACTTATTGTATTGTATTGTATTTGTATTGCTCTGTTATGTCCCAGACTTGGAACCTTTGAAAATGAGTCTTTGATGCAAAGGTATTGATCACAATCGAAATAAATAAATAAATAAATAAAAATTGTATATTTATTTTTGTTAACCAGGTAGGTCCATTCAGCACAAGTACCCATTTTCTGGGATGACTCAGGTGAATAGCACAGACAAAATACATGCAGTACAATACATAACAATAAAGTAAGTTATAGAACAGTAAAAGTACATTGACACTTAGATAAATGTATCACAGTATCATTAAGAAAAGCATGCACATTTACAGGTGTCCATCAGATTTATCTTAAGTTAATTATGAAGCAGGTTATAATCTGAGCAATTTTCTTTTAAATGGGAGAAAGTTCCATCTCTTAGGGACAATAGCTGAGAATTTTGACCTAGATTAATTTTAAATCTTGGTAGAGGAAGATCATTTTTTGAATTAGCTCTTCATTTTTTGGAATTAGCTTAGTGTGTATAATTCCAAGACCTGATCGAAACTGAACCATAGTTTTTAAACTTACAAGACATGGGGAGTTTATCATTTTCCTTATTTGTGTTACTCTATGGTATAGTATACATTCATGTAGTGGGAGCCAGTTATGTGAATGATATAAATCACATTGGTGAGTACTTTGCTTGACTTCAGTCTATGGTGACAGATATGTTTTATTAATACTTGAATCCTGGATAGAACAGTAGAGTTTGCTGATGAATAAATCAGCAGACCGTACTCAACCGTTGAGATCAGGTATAGCTGGGCTATGGGCAGTAAATCCAAATCTATGATAAAGCTATGGCAGTCATAGAATATTGCAAGTCATCTATTTACTGTTTTAATTATGTTATCTATTGTACAAGCAAGGAAAAAGTCAGGGTCACAGTCAACATCAAACCTAAGTATTTAAATGATGTCACATTCTCAACATGTGTATTTTAATCCAGTGTATAAATTATCATTTGAGAAATGTTCTGATTGTAAATAAGGGCATGAGGGAAAAACATCAATTTAGATGTTTTGTGTGTTTAAAATAAGATGATGCTCATTTATTCATTTTTGAAGAATGTCAATGTCACTCTGTACTCTGTACCTAATATCCTTACAAGCCATAAATATAACTGCATTGTCCACATACAAACTCTCAGTAGGTCATTAATGAATAGACTGAACAGCACTACACCCAATATTTAGCCCTGTGGGACTCCAATGCTACTCAGTCTGTAGCTGCAGCATGCAACTCCAACCTTATTTTTATACTGTATATCCACTAGATAACTAGTAAACCATCTCAAGATGGCCCCAGACCACCCAAAAACATCCAGTTTGTTTAGAAGTAACTTGTGATTTACCAACTCAAATGCTTTTGGAAAGTATCTACTAAAACAGATACAACTGAAACGCCTGAGTCCACAAATATAATGTACAATATGTAAATAATTTGCAAAAGTTAATAGTGCTGTATTTGTGCTGTGGTGGTGGTGTCTGAACTTATGATGTTGTGATGATGGTATGATATACTGATTCAAGTAAGAATTAAGCTGACCATATATGACCCTTTCAAATAACTTTGATAAAGGGGAAAGAAGAGCAATTGGTCTGAAATTTCCAGCCATCTCCATGGAACCCTGTTTTTTGAATTCGAACAATGTCAGCCTTTATCCAAAAGACTGACACTGAGCCAGTGCACAAAGATACTGTAGGTTAATAATTTTTGTTAATGGAACAGTAATTTCTTCTTTTGCTAGTTTCAAAGGTGGCAGATTAGTATGGGCTTGAAATGTATTTGAAACTGTGGTTTGTTTTGTTGCAGCACATTTGGGAGAAGTACTGGTGCGGGATTCAGTAGGTTTGGTTTTGAATGACAGTGAATGGAGTGGTGCTTTTGAAGCAGCACTTGCACCTGTAAATGCATTAGTTGTCTACTGTGGCTGCAGTGGTGGCAGCATTACTTAAACTAATCACACCACTTTCTATGCCCATCCATCACTGCTACTTCTGCTGACCAATCTAACAAGAGTGGAAACTGGGAATGGATGTAGCTGTTAGGAAGATGCCATGTTCGCATTTAAAATGATTGTCCAGAACAGAGGTTCCTCAATGTAAACTTAGATTGACCTCTCCCCAACTGATGTTTCTACCACATTTCAACTGCATAGCCATAAGACACTGCTTGCTGTGGCCCTGCACTACATGTAATTTCCTTAAGTGGAGCACCCTATGAGAGGGTGACCTGATAGTACTTTGCTATTGTGTTATATTCCACCTAACTGCAGCAGAATTACATATTGTTGTCACTTGGCTCTGCATATGTGTACTGTTGCTATGAAACAGCACCCTGAGACCTAGAATTACTAAGCTTAAACCAGTGTTGTTCTGGGCAAGGACTGTGAGTGACCGAAGGGTCAGACACTGATTCTAAACCTCCTGTGGAGGCATGCAAGGCTATAGGTGTACTGTTTTTACTGGTTTTAATAGTTCATTTGCACACACTGACTACAAGTGACCATTCCAAGTTTTTGGCTACATAGTCATACAATGCTGCTCACTGTAGCCCTGCAGTACATGTAAGGATCCCAAGGGAAGCACTCTGTGAGAGGGACACCTGAGAATATGTAGTTATTGTGTTGATTCCACTTAACAGAAGCAGAATTCAATACTGCTGTCAGCTAGGCTCCGTGTGTCTACTGTTGCTAGGCAACAGCACCCTGAGACCTAGCATTACTAAACTTGAACCAGAGTTGTTTTTGGCAAGGATTGCAAGTTACCTGAGTGTTGAACACTGATTCTAAACTTTCTGTGGAGGCAAGAAAGCTATAGTTTTTTTTTGTTTTTACCAGTTTTTAATAGTTTCTTTACACACACTGACTGGAAGTGACTGTTTCAAGCCTCTGGCTGCATTGCTATAAGATGCTGCTCACTCAAGAGCATGAATGAGCTAGTGATGGAGGCAATGCGTGGCAGAGGTAAGCAGCATCTGCTGGCATCAGCTGGGGAAGTCATGGAGGAGGCCAATCCCTTTTAATCTACAAAACTATCACACCATTCAGGTAAACCACAAAGATTAATAAAAGTATACATAATGGAACCAGCAAGCGACTTCCTTAAAATCTTGCGTGAAGAAGGGTCACTAGTTAAATGTTACAAATGTAAAATGTATGTCGAGAACATTAAACACATAAATGCAATGTGTTTCAAATGCATTAAATGTCAAGCTTATGAAGACCTGCAGCACAAATTAAATAGCACATAAGCTGAGCTATGAAATGCACTTGAAATTAAAAACAAGGAGCAATTTATTTCCACACTTGAAGATGAATCAGTGATATCATGGTAAGTACAAGCTAGCAAAAGCAGAAAAAGAACTAGAGATGAGAAACATAACAACTGCATTATTAACACAAAATGAGAGTTGAAATTAGAGGGCCAGAGAAGAAAAAGGTGAGCTAGATAATATAGACTGGTGTATAGTTAAATCAAACAAATCACACAAAAAAAATGTAGATGGGCTGACTTTGCAGAAGAGATAACTCTAAAAAACAGATACTGGCAGTTATCTACTGTGGAAAATGGTAAAACTGGAGTGCCATGTACACAGAATGAAACAATAATTCATACATCAAGTCAAACGGTGGTCTTAGGAGACTCAATCATATGGTGATGTGATACAGTACTATGTGAACCAGACAGACAAAACAGAATGGTACCTGGTTTATTGGTGGCAAAAACTAAGGAAATAGAAACTAGGATTCCTGAGATACTGAAAAATTGTGGAAAGAACCCAATAGTTGCCATTCATATGAGTACAAATAACATGGGCAGAGACCATGAAAATTACATTTGTCATGATATTATTGAAACATGTAGGGACATTAAAAACTCAGGAGCCGAACTGCTTATATTGGGAACACTACTTATTCAAGAGCTTCCTAAGAAAGGAACAACAGTATTATAAGAATAAATACTAGGTGAAAGAAGTGGTGTGCAAAAGAAGGACTGACATGTATAGACATGTGGTCCCATTTTAATAGAAAAAAATCACCTGTACTGCAAAGATGAGCTTCATCTTAATGATAACAGGGCAGACATATTGGGGAGACTTATTAAGGGAAGGCAAGACAAGGCAACTTTATTTCTAGGGTGCCTAATCCCTGAGGCTCTGGGCAGCTTACAATTATATAAAACACAAATAAAAACAACAGTAAACATTTACAAACAATAAAAATTGACAAGATAATAAAAATCAGAAACAACAGCCATTTAAATTGATATATACTAGCTAAAGCCGTTAGTTTGGGAGATCACTCCATGAAAGCCAGCTTGAACACATGGGTCTTTGGCCTCAGTTTGAAAACACTAACCGAGTGGGGCCTCCTGAACTGCAGATGGAAGTGAGTTCCTCACAGACACTAAAATCACGGTCACCCAATGTCTTGAGCTGAACCCTGGGAATGTCCAGGAGGCCCTTTAAAAAACAGCAGAAGGAATGAGCAAAGGTCACAGGTAGCAGGAGCTCTGACAGGTAGCCAGGACCTGGTCCATCTAGGGTCTTATAGGTGAGCAAGCCCCCCCTTGAAAAGGACCCTGCACCTGACCAGCAGCCAGTACAGAGCATGCAGGATCAGGGTCACATGGCAGAACCTGGGTAGGCCTGTCAGCCACTGGGCCACTGCATTCTGCACTAGCTGCAGCCTGTGGAGGGTCCTTCCCATGATCCTGAAGTATAGAGAGTTATAGCAGTCAAACCGAGAGGTCACATAGGTATGTACCAGGGTCAGCAGATCTTTGGGTGGAACAAGGAGTTTGATCCTAGCAATGTTCCAGGGAGGGTAAAAACCACTGTTCACTACAGATGATACCTGATCTTCAAAGATCAGCCTGCAGTTCAGGATCACACTAAGATTACACACACTCCATGAAGCTACCAACAGAGCAGACCCCAGAAAAAACCCTGTGGTCACTCATGCCAGTGCCCCAGCTTGATCACCAGCAACTCTGTCTTATCTGAGTTAAGTCTCAGCCAGCTAGAGGCCATTCAGTCATTGATTTTAGCAAGACAGTTGTTAAGCACATCAACAGCACCAGATATTCTGGATGCAAATAACAAATACAGCTGGGTATCATCCATATAGCCATGAAACTCCACACTGTATTGTCAAATGACCTCACTCAGGGGCAGCATGTACGCTGCGGACGGCATCGGTGACAAAATCAAGCCCTGTGGTACTCCACATGACAGTGACATTGGGGAGGAGGAGAAATTCCCCATCACTACCCATTGCACCCTATCAGAGAGGTAGGAATCAAACCATCTGATGGCAGTACCGGTGAGTCCACAAAACTCACAGAGCCAATCAAGAAGCACGACATGGTCCACTATGTCAAATGCCAATGAACAGTCAAGGAGCACAAGAACTGACCTGTCTCCTCTATCTCTAGCTCTAAGCAGATCATTATGCACCCTAAATAGTGCCATTTCTGTGCTGTGTCTAGCTCAAAAACCTGACTGAAATGTATCATAGATGTCGAAGGACACAAGGTGGTCCTCAAGCTGCTCTGCCACCAATTTCTCAACAACCTTACCTAAAACTGGAAGGTTAGAGATTAGACAGTAATTCACCAGGACATCAGGGTAGAGGAAAGGTTTCTTAAGGAGGGGTCTCACCAGCACTTCTTTCAAAGCTGCTGGGAATACCCCTTCCACCATTGAGCACCCAGCAGTCCTGGCAAACACTGGGCCTACAGCCTCAGCTCATCCCATTAAGAAATGCATTGGGGCTGGTTTCAGTTTGCATGAAGTGTATTTCATCTCTAAAATCACCCTAGACACATCAGACTCCCCCACTGGCCTAAATTCCTCCAAAACAGGCAGAGTGCCTCTTTTCCTCTCAGCCCTGCTACTGCAAGGAGATAGTCTTCCTGACAGAATACCCAACCAGACAGATGACACTCTTCAGAGAAGAACAGAGCAAACTCTTCACATAATGTGGATAACCAAGTTTTCTTCAGCTGTAGACAGGCAGGATAGAGAAGCCTGTCCACAGTCTGAAAAAGCTGAGAAGGTCTGTTCTTCCCTGCTGCAATCTCTCTGGAGAGGAATTCTGTCTTGTTATGGGAGATTACCTCCTGGTACTCACTGTAGTGGGCATGCAGGACCAGTCAGTCAGCCTCCAGCCAGGTCTTCCACCAGCAATGTTCCAACTTCTGACCCTTGTTCTTCATCACCTTAAGATCCCCATCAAACCGGGGGATCTCAATTGAGAAGATCTGGGTCATATACAGACTGGAACAATGGCATCCAGTGTCTCAGAAACCACCCTATTATAGGTGGCAACCACCTTACCAGTGCCACTCACACAGGCTGTGTCAACTCTAGATAGGTCAGCCAATGCCAATAGTCCTTCTGGGTGCAAGCCCTTTAAAAGGCAGTAGCTGATCATCTCCACAGGCTCAGGACTATCGGGGTGGGGGCTCAAACATGAACCCCATGGTGCAGTGATTGGTCCAACAGACATGGTCAATCTTGAGGCTATCATCCTCAAGACCCAGCCAGAATACCAGATTGAGTGTGTGGCCATACTGGTGGATCACAGAAGAAACAACTTGTGCCAGGCCCAGTAATGACATCAACTGGAAGAGGTCATAACTGAAATGTGAGGATTCATCATCAACCCAGGCACTGAAGTCCCCCCAGAATTAAACACCTGGGGGACTCCAACACCTGGTTAATGATGAAGTCTGTTACCTCCTGCAGGAATTCTCCTCCTGACCACAAAGGGTGATAGACAAGAAGACTCCTGTGACCTGCACCTTGACTCCTACACATGGAGACACACTCAAATGATCTGGTAATACCAATTAGGTGCACTGTGAAGCCCAGGCTGGATCTAAAAATGATGGTCACTCCCCCACTCCTGCAATCCTTCTTTGGGGCAGTGCACTATGGAATACTCAGCAGAGATGGCTTATTAAGGCTGATATGGAAGTTTTCCTTTTAAACTGATAAGGCAGGGGAAAGGGGAAGCAACCTAGTAAGTTTATGGCAAACTTGGCCAACAAAAAAGAACAGTCAAAAGTCAAGGGCAGGGTACAAAACAAAACTGTAAGATGTTTCCTATAAAATGTTAGAAGTCTGAATAATAAGATGGGTGAGTGACAAGTGATCTTAAACTCTGAACAAAACACAGACATAGCCTTCATTACTGAAACCTGGTAGACAGAAGATGACACATGGGATAAGTGCATATTTGAATACTACCTGATAAGGCTTGATAGAAAAAGCAGGAAGGGTGGAAGCATAGCTCTGTACATTTCTAACAATATCACAGCTATAGATGTATCAGAACATGTAAAAAAAAATCACGCTCCTAACTCGGAAACCATTTGGTTGAAAGTTTAAATACTTCTGAAGGCATTATCATAGGATTATGTTAGAAAACACTTAATTCAGATGACGACTGTAATTTGGAAATAATACAGAACTAACAAAAGCTTGAGACATTGGAAAAACAGTGGGTTTTAGTTATAGTGACCTTGATTGGGAAAATCAAACAATTACTTCTAGACAAAAGCTCAAGTTTATGAACACTTGTCTAGAACTTAATCTAAGTCAACATGTTGAGGTACCAACCAGGGATAACAACATACCAGATCTAGTCATCAGCACAAAGTCAGTTGAAATGAGTGATTGTGATCTTAGACAACCACTAGGCAACAGAGATCACTCCTGCAGAAACTTTAATATACATTGTAATGCACACAGATCTAAAAGATATGCAGAAATTTATTTATACAAAACAGCAAACAAGATAGGTATGAATTCAGATATTAACCAGAAAGACTGGCACACATTCTTCAAAGACAAACCTACCAAAACGTGTTGGGAATATTTAAAACACTCCGTAGTGGATGTTGTAACAGACACATAAAGCGAGTAAAAAAGTATAATGGAAAAGTTACTAAACCAAAATGGTTAAACAAGACAATACTACAGTTAATAAAAAAGAAAAACAAAAGTTATGCAGACTGAAAGATTTGCAGACTGAAAAATTTGAAAAAGGCACAAAAAGTGTCCAAGAATGCAACTAATAATGTTAAAACAAGTCTGGAAGCCAAACTGGCATCTACAGTTACAAAACAAAACAGCGAACAGTTGTATAGTTATATAAATTCTGTACAAAATCTCACTCAAAACTAACAGTCATTTCACTAAATACTGCTGTTTCAGAGCTAGAGATGTTGCGAAATTAAACTTCACCCGTGAATTTCACACAAAGCACCATAAATTCACATTTTGCAGATTTTGCGGAGTTCTGGCTGGCCTTCAAAACTTCGATTAGTACTATTTGTATGAAATTTTCATTGAAATTCACCATTTTTTCTGTGAATCACAAAATTCTCAGGCAAAGCACAAAATTCATGGACATAATTTCACATTTTGCAGCAAAATTTGTGAAAATTCACAGTTGTGAATTTCACAAAATCGCTCCATGAAGTCCGTGAAATCCGTGATTTACATCAAGGAGCAAATTTCATGGACTTCCCACATGTCTACTTAGAGTCAGCTGATATAGACAATGTATTTAATGATTATTTTTGTTCTATTTATTCAACACATAGTATAACCCATTATCAAACATTGCCAAAAATCAAGTACCATGAAATAGAACCTAATGAAATTAAGAAGAATATAAATAAATTCAAACAATTTGGTGCCCCAGGTCTTCAGAACATAACACCACAAATGCTGAAACTAATGCAACAGGGGGCAGATATTGAAATGGTACAAATACTTACATCATGCTAAAATGTTATGCCTGATTGGAACAGGCATAAAATCCTCCACTCCTGCACCTGCTGCCCATGCAACAGTTAAGACATGGTTCCGGTGTGGAGATTTGTTTTGTGCTCCAGGGACTGCAGAGTGGGATATAGTCCTGAAATAGGCTAGAAATCTTGCCCTAAGTCCATGTCAGAGCACAGCAGTTTCACTTAGCACTGTGCCAACATAGACTGATATTCAATCATATGGTGCCAGTCTGCTATTCGACTAAATATAGCAGCTGCTGGATCTGTCACTACTGTAAGCATGGTGCACATCTTTGTGGCATTTGAATATCTGTCACCAAATTTCTTGCTCAGAGTCACATAGTACGCAAGTGGAGGTTGTGAGAATCAAACCCAAGTGTGCTAGATATATCAAGCTTCTTAACAGCTCATTGCACCCAGTTGACACCCAGTTTTTGCTTACTATTTTTATAGACTAAACATGACTAGGAGAACACAAGGAAGGGTCTAACAAAACATCAAAATATCTAAATTGTTGCATTTTATTGCACTTTTGGTACATTCCTTGTGGCCAACACCTAAACCTCCAAGACAGTGGCAATTATAGCATCTGAAAGGCTGTTTTCAGTGTGGGCTGAAGATACTGTGAAGTTAAGGCTCAGAAAACTACCTTCACATCTGCTAATACTAATAGAGAATTTTAAATCAGACATTTTGTAAATTGTTTTAGTGTTGGGGTCATCTACTTGGCTACTTGTAACTGACAGACATTTTGGAGAGTATAGATTCAAGTAGTTACTACACTTGTAAAAATACCGGGGCACACTACTTTATATTAAAGGACGAAGTTGTAAGAACAGAGAAATGAAAAAGGTGGTACACCCAGAGAGTGACATCAGCTTGGAACTCTCTCTGTCATAAATTGTAGTTACAAGCAGCTCTATGGAAGTCTTCAAACATTCTCTGGATGCCTATATGGGCATAGTCAGATGTATGTATTTCCACTAACAAGTGATGAGTTACAGTAGGTTGATCGGCCTCCTAACTTGTAATAAACTTATGAACCTATAAAACCATGGGGAACGCCTCAGTGATATAAGAAGAACTGCCGATAATACTTTGGCCAAGCATGTGATGGAGAGTGATGATGGTATTGATCACCACTTTAAATTCTAAGGCATTGGAAAAGTCTCTATGGGCCAAAGGGGAGGAGACTTGGATATGAAAATCCTCCACATAGAGGCTGTTTGGATTTGCCAGCTGAGGGCACTACCACTACCAAGGTTAAATGACCACTTTGATGTGGTACCATTATAGAAAATGAGTGTTGTTGTCATTTTTCTTATGTCTTATGGAACAACACTGCATGTATTTTGTATCTTTTCTTCATTACTTGCTTCCTTCCCCCACATGCTTCCTTTTAACCTCATGCTTTTCTTTTTCTTTTTCTTTCACCTTTTGATGCTGCTCAAATCTTGCACATATTCTAATCTTGAGACTTGCTCTTTTCTCACTCTGAAATATCAACCCCCACCCATCTGTTATACTTATCTTTCTCTATGCTGCTAGAAACTCTTTATTGTGCGTTTTCTTGCTCCAAATGTAAATGTCCCATAATAATGCAGACTAATTCTTCCTGTTGCTCTATTTTAGCCACAGTATTTTGTTGTGGAAACAGTATATGAGGAATAACACTGGAGTCAACACATTAGAGATGTTTTATTGTTATGCTATTCCTGCATCCACAATCTATAGAGTGTTTCACTTTATGAATTGCATTTAAAATCATTTATAGATGTTTAAATAAATAGTGAATGGCACCTTTATGTTTCTAATAGCTATTGAAAACTGTTTATAACCAGTTTGTGTTATTAATGTCACCTGTTTCACTTTGTCACTTTTGATATGCATTTGCTCAATGCATTTGTGATTAATTCAGACTGGTACTTTAAATATTTCCCTATTTAATGCTTGTTGGTGACTCAGGCTGCCCTCCTTGACAAAACACATATGTGTAAAATTGGTCAGGCTTGTTACTGCATGGATGTTGGTCTCCTCTGTGGTACTGCATGTAGGCTGAGAGTACAAAACCTCATTTCATCTAGGTCACTAAACCATCCTTAGATGATAATCACTTTCACCCACTACTGACCTGGGCTGGATTTGAATTATTCACTTAGAGGTGAACCCACTTCTAATCCACTGAGCCACCCAGTTCCCTATCTTTTTATTACTTTTGAAATTTTTGATTTACTAAATGAACCATGACTAATGCACTTTACAACTGATGCCTAAGCCTCTAATGTTTTTTTTTTTTTGAATCATTAGCTCCTTGAGTTGCTCCACATTTTGAGCTGTTTTTTGAGTATTCACTGGGAGTGAGCCTTCCCCCATGGACCACCACTCTCCTGCACCTGGTGGCACAGATCGTCTTCCAATGGAGTGGAGTTATTGCAGTACAGGTAGGAATAAGTGATCTAGGGGAGCATCCAGCAAATGCAAGCCAATGGGCCCATAGAGGGCATGCAAATGGTCTATAGTGTTTTGCCTGCCCAATGGGCTCATTGGCATGTTAGGGCTGAATATGGCCCACAGCAGACCTAGCAGGGATGGGATACATCTAGTATGTGCTGTCTCACTTAATGTGGGCTCCTGTGGACTATATTCAGTCTTGGGTTATGTCATCCCAGTGCATAATCATTGTGCTCTCTGGTGACAGCCCCACACTCATGTAGTTAGCATGCTCCAGTCAGAGCACCATAATGGTCTGACTATTGCCCCTAAGCCAGTTGTATGCTATTTGATGTGCAGTGCCCTTGCTGTATGGTACACATGGTTGACTTTGAATATGGGAGTCAAACTTTTTAATACTGCATTATTGTGCTGTGTTTCAGATAACATCCTCTTTATGAAACTCACATTTTGCTCCAGGTATCATGCCTTGTGCGTTCTAAAAAAAGTCTGTATGCATCCCTTCATTATTCAATATTGTGCTTTATTTGTATTATTTTATGTATTTTTTTAAATGTAGGGAGCTGCTCTGCATTTAGTATACAGTCATTTGGATTTTAGTTAAGCCTTTGATAGTGTACCTCATGGGAAGATGTAACATATGCCCATAAAACAGTGGGAGGAAACTACTAGTATAGGTTACAAAATGGGTTAAGTAATGGGAGGCAAACCAGTGTGGATAAACAACCATCAGACTAAAGGATGTAGTGCTTGGGGGGGTCTGAAAGCTGGAAGCAGGGCTGGCAGTATAGCCTAGAGATTAGATTAATGAACGGTGAATGAGCAGAATACTGTTTCCATGGACACTGGTACAACACAACTAAGTCCCAATGCTTACAAAAGTTGGAAGAACAGGATTAGAACACTGGTCTCCATTGCTACTGGCCAAGCTGCCCTATGACCCAGCCATCCACACCACATGGGCAGCTCAACCAGCCTCCCATTCCTTGTAGCCCTTGCCCTTTTACAGGATCACAGACAGCGACCAGGGGAGTGCTTATAGCAAGTGCTGTAAAACCCCACTCGCTGTCCATGTGAGCGCTTACCAGACTAGCGTCATATAGTACAGCACTATTCTGGTAGTGCTTACTTGACTGGGTACCAATGGGCTTGGTACATCTAGCAGACAGCCAGGATATTCAAAGCCTGGATGCAAGCTGCAACAATGGCAGCTTGCACTGAGTGCTGGTGCATCCAGGACCCTGTGCCCGACTTTTCAATGGACAGGGTCCCATCACCTAATGCCCATGGTTTGCGGCAACAGTGGCAGTGTGCCAAAGAGATGGTACATCCACTCAGAATGCCACAGTAGCCACTGGGTTGATGGGGCAAAAACTGCGCCCTTCAATGGGGGCATTTTAATGCCTCATGTCCACCACTATCACCAAGCCCCAATCTAACAGTAGGGTAAACAAAAAACAGGAGTACCCCTAGTGCCCTCACCACTCTGATCCCCTGTAAAGCATAATAGGACCACAACTCCCTGGTGATCTAGTGGCCCCCACCCCAATAGATAATATCCACCACCCCGCTCCCCCATCTGGACTCCAGATTCGGCGACCAGCACAGCCCTCCACACACCACCAAGACCAGCTGCTGAATGAACTGTCAGAGTGCAAACTGTATACAGTACAGCTCTGACAGTTCATTCAGTGGCCGGCCTTGGTGGCGTGTGGAGGGCTGTGCTGGTCACCAGATGATGGCCTAGGATGGGGGGAGTGTGGTGCTGGGGACTACTTGCAGAGGTGGGGGGCCACTAGATCACCATGGAGTAAATTCTATATATATACATATATATTTCAGTGTAGTGGTAGATCAGGGTGGGGAGGGGGCACAAGATTACCAGGAGCGATGTACATGAAATGTGTGTAGACAATCAGGTGGGGAGGGAGTCACTAGATCACCAGGATTGCAGTAATAATGTTATATTGTGCACATCATTTTATGTGTAGGGCAGATCAGAGTGGACAGCACAGTGGCACACATTGGACATCTCTCTCAAAGCATGTCTAAGTACCATTAGACCTATGCTTGGCTGGTCTAACAGTGCTTAGCACTTTGTCCCTGGGGAGGACTTTGAAAATCGGGAATCTGGGGTTGGGGCAGCCAGGGTCTGCCACAAGGCCCCTGGCACCATGCTGCTGCTACTTTTGGGATGCAAGGCTGGAGCAAGCACACTTTGGGGAAAGCAGCCTGCTGGTTGATGTAGGCTGCTTTATAAAATGGCTCAGGGTTTTGCCCTTGGTGCAAGGTGCTTGTTGCATCCAACATCAGTCAACATCAGTGTCAGTGGCTCAGTAGGTAGCACACTCGCCTCTGAGGCCGGGAGATCAGTGGGCTGTGGGTTCAGTTCCCACATCTGGCACTTGGGTTAATATCCCAGTACTGACACTGTAGTGCAGCATGAGAGGGGTGCCGCACTTCTGAGGTGCCGTCTTTTGGATGAGACGTTAAACCGAGGTCCCATCTGCCTGGATTGGTGGTAGTTCAGATGGATGTTAAAGATCCCATGGCACTTATCAAAAGAGTAGGGGATTTCCCCGGTGTCCTGGCCAAATTTCCCTCATTCAGTAAAAATGCCACCAACAGCTTAATCTGGTTCAAGGTCAGTTGGCATTCATCTGTATCCCCTTCCCCCGGGTCGTGCCTGAAAATAGGCAGGATTTGTCTAGTGCACTTACCCGGTCAACAAAAGCTAAAATAAAAATAAAACATCTTGGATTCAAGCACCCTGCACTGTTCCAAGAGCTTTGAAAATCTAGCCGAATATGGTGTTGATTCCCGCAACCATCATTTGCATATTGAGTGACTCTGAGCAAGTCAGTTACCTTCCCCAGTGCTCCTGGGTTGCCTCTGAAAACAGGTACTTGTGCCTAGTGGGCCTTAACTGGCAAGCAAATAATTAAAAAAAGGATCAGTTTTGGCAGTGCTTTTGTTTCACAAGTTAATTATGAATTTTGAATTTTAACTAGTAGTGACTTAATGTAGTTTGCAGATAGTGCTAGCAAGGGTAGTAACTTTGAGGAAGAGTATGAGAAGTTACAGCAGAACATAGATAAACTCTAACCAGTGGTTTGTCTCTATGCCTCCATTTCTACCTCTCTGATTTACTCTCATCTCCTCTCCTCTCCAGCACTCTGCTACTCCGACTCCAGTTCTTTCAGCAGTATGTTACAGTATCTCATCTAATCAAACTGCCTGGCCCATCTCTGGAACTGCCTCCTACCCTACTTTTCTGTCTTCCTCCTGCCTCCCTCAAACTACTGAACTTACTTCTATACCTCCTGCTAGTGTTCCTCCGCCCACTTTTCTGTCCTCCTCAAGCCTCTCAAACTGCTGAACTCACTTCTACCCCTCCAGCTATTTCCCCTAACCTCTCTTGACTACACTTTGTTTTCTTGTTCTCTAACAGGCTATGATCCTCTGTAAAATGTTATACTTTGACCTATAATTTCCAGGCACGTTGTATCTCCTGGCCTTTTGCAGCCTCTGCCATTTTCACAATTTAGTAGTGTTTATGCCATTATGATTTGTAATTGTGATTGTAATTCTCTTAACTGCTGCTGGAGTTGCTTCCAGCTCATTGCTTTTTGAATTTGCATTTGTTTGCACAATTGCTCTCCCTCACATCCTCTTAATCTCACATTTTGTACTGCACATTTATCAAAACTTAATTCAGTATTTTATTTATTGTTTTGGACATGCCTGTCATGCTGCTTCCACACAATTGCCTTTTGATTTTGCATTCTAATTATTTGCCCATTTGTTTCCTCTGAAGCTCATATCCACATATTTTATTGCTCAGCAGGGTTTTAAACAGCTGCTATAGTATAGCAAAACGGTACGCAAAATCAGGAGTAATGCTAGCCATTTCCAGAAATGCATAGCACTTGCCTGCTGACCATGTTTTGTGTGAGTCCATGGCACAACAGACAACATGAATAAAACTATGTATTTTTTTTTAGTTTTGCTAATCAATCTGTGCCATGTGCTATGCATTTTCACCTATGATTAGCACTTTCATGTGCAAAACTACTAATCAGGGTTTTAGTTGGCTTATTTAATACCCTGCACAGTGCCTTTACTCTATTTTATTTCTAATTATTGTATTTCTAAATTACTTATATGTGTCTCTCATCTCTGTAATCCCTTCCCCTGGTGTCACACATGGAAATGAGCCTCAGCTCAGTGTGCCACTCTCAGGCTCCAACTTTCAAATAAATAAATTGTTGGATATACAAATGGAAGATGTGTGTTGGTGTGGAGAAGTGTAAAGTAATTGAGCTAAGGACCAGAAACAGAAAATAGGTCAACAACTATCCAAGCAGTACTTGACAATGACCAGCAAGACCACCAGTATGCTGGAGTCCATTAAAGTGGGTTAACTTGTAGAGAAAAGGAGGTGATAATGTCACTGTACAAGACACCGGTTGAACCTCATGTATAGTATTGCTTGCAGTTCTTGGCACCATATGGCAAAAATGTTGCTAACTGTGCTCACATTTTTATTTCCATGCCAGATATATTTTCTGATATGCCTTGACCAACTGCTGACAAATAAATTATTTAGCATTTGAGTGCCCCCTGATCTACATAGAGTTCTGTTTACATGTCATAAAGGTGATCACCAAATAGTAATCTCCATTATAGCTAGTGTACATCACCGAAAAACCAAAATGGCGATGTCACTCCAACTGAAGACATGCAGGCAAAAACAAATGTTTTTTTTTTTTTAATGCGGCGGGCTGTGCCTCCACTTCCCCCTTACTAAATATTCTCAACTCAAAGAGGTGTGCATGCTGGAAGGGAAGAAACTTGTAAAAAAAAATACTCCCACCTGCAAAACATGAAATGCTATATGCCTCACTTGCCGCGAACCCTGCACCCTCCCCACTGTAGTCAGCAACCTTCACCACCACACCACACAGTTAGCTCAGCAGCCTCTTGCCACACTACCTCCTACATACCTTCCATCCTGTTCCATTCCTCCTCCTGTTATTCCAGTCACCTTGTTGTTCACACCTTGCTACCCTTTTAGGGTAGATCACATGACAAGCACTGAAACTGAGTCACTCATATTTGAGTTGCTTAATTTCAGTCACCGTTTTGACGGGTTACCTCAAGTTCCACTCACCTCAGCAGCTATTGTTCTTTCTTTTTATATTTCTAAGATGTTCTATGACATTAGTTATATTGTTCCATTCTATTCATCTGAATGGCCTGGAATGATGTTACTGATGTCATAGAATGTTCAGGCAGTATTTAAAGAGAGAACAACTGCTGAGCAGAAAAGGAATTTGAATAGTTACAAATTGGGTTGCCACCTCTGGATGAGGCAAAAACCAAATCCTAAACTCTGCCTCTATCCCCACCCCTTTCAATGACTGACTGTGCCTTGTTCTGCCTCCAAAGCCATTTGTTATATCAGTTAAAGACAACACTTAAAGCAGCAGTTCAACAAAAATGTCAACATACTGCACCTGTTAAAGTTACTTTTCTAAGTTCTTCCTAGTTGTTTATTTGTTTACTTATTTAGTTAATTGCATTGGTGCACCAGGTAAACATACAGAGATGAAAGAAATCTCATTTACTGATATGATCGGGGTGGGGGGCGACAAGGGAAATACTGTACATAGCATACAGTAGAATTCATGGTATATAATGACATATAATAAAGAAAGTATTTGATTCCTATAATGTGTACTTTATATATTTTTCTGACTCCATTTCCTTTTTCATTTCTAGAATACTATTTCAAAACCAAAGAAGTGACCATTCTTTTTTTTCTTGAGGAAAAAAAATATTTAAAACATTTAAAAATACCTAAATTCTCTTAGAGATGAAATGTTTACCAGTAAATGAAAGCGGAAGACAACTGGATCTTTTGCTGTTGCAAAAGGAGGGGGGGGGACAGACTTTTTGTCCAGCTTTGCTGCTATGCCACTTTAACATGTAGAGTGGAAAAGATTAGGTTAAGTAACTGCTAAAGGTCTTAATGGCCATACTTTGTACCTCCCAGGTTGACTGCTTTCACAAACAATGGGCTTTATTGACAACAAATCTTGTTTATAACCTGGACATGCAGCTGAAACAATGAAAAAATCCACCAAAGGGAAATAAAATGCAGCTTGCAGAATTTGTTTTGTATTTTCTATCAGGTTAGGTGTTGTTTTAATTGCTACTTTGTATTTAAATTTTCTGTAATGAAATTAATTATTGTTTCCAAGAAATTATATTTCTACACAAAAGGAAAAAAAAATATGAGTAGTAGTTAGCAGTAAGACACAAGGGGGCATTGTGCAGATCTAACCACATGCCAAGGGGAGTAGTAAGGCATTGGGCCACAGGCCAAGTGCCTTTAGGCCCTGGAAGTGTGATTGGAAATGCTCAGTGCACACCCCAAACTGACTTACTGTATTTATAAAATGAATATTGTTTTTACTGTGATTAAAACATAAAATAAATGTGTACACATGTAGCTCTTTATGTTGATTTTGTTTTGTAAAATAGATCCTATTGCAGGATATCTCCCTCCATTGAGCTACATTATGAAACTGTAAGCCATTGTTGTCAGGACCAGCTGGAATGTTCTGTAGACTGTGGTTGTCCATATCAATGCTCCTCAGAGGTGCCTATATAATGTAGGAATTGCCAGCATGCTCCTGCCATCAACCATTCATCGGAACACCACTGCTAATGAATGCCATCAAACTTTGTAAGGTATTCACTAATGCTGCTACTTCTTTAATTTTGTTCTTTTAAGCTTTCTTTAATGGTACCACAGAAAGTCAAACAATCACTGTTCCATTACAGCTATTGCAGCGGTGTTAAGATTTATAAAGATGATGACCACTCCATTTGTAACCATTACCTCAGAGCAAAACACAACCTTAAAGCCTGCTCAGTTTGCTAGAGCTTTAATCAGGTAACCAGGAGATGCCACCAGATTGCTTAGAAATGTATTTACAGCTACAGGAAATGGAAATATAGGTTGTGGCAAAGGAGACTTCACCATCATCTCCTACTTCCATTTCCAGTTCCCTGTCGAACCATCCATCCCTGTGGTCGATAAGTCTTCAAAACTGGAGGAAAAATACCATCTTTCTGAAAAGGACAAGTGCAGAAAAGAGGACACTTCTCCATACCATTCCTGTTCAATTATTAGATGGGGTAAGCCTACAGATAAAGATGGGTCCCAAGCTCTGACTGTAGGGCCTGCAACCCACTAACCATCTCTCAGACACCAAGTTTGGGGTCTGGTGTTGGATCATCCTCTCTACCTTGGTATTCACATCCTATTCTGCCATCAAGCACTGTCCCCTTAATAGTTCAGTCATTGTTGATCCCTTTGGGCTCTGCTGATGCACAGGCATTGTATCAAACAATGTCACAGAAGTTTCAGATCTTGCTGTCACTGCCGCTATTGACACCTAATCTGTCGACACCTCTGGTGGGCCCATCGATGACATTACCATCAGAGTTTTAATTTTATTTCTCTGCCAATGTGCCAGGCCCAGAAAGGCTTCTGTTGAATGGATTTACATCTTTAGCTCCTCCTCACTTGTCTCCCCATCTTATAAATTCTCTGTCAATTACAGTCAACATCAAGAATGAACTGTAACATAATCCAAAATACTTGAAATGGAAGGAGGATGCCATGGATAAGGAGGAAGAGGCTATAGAGCTATTTGGCTCAAGCTCCACTCTGTCCTCCTGCTCAGAGGAGAGTGTGAAACACCTTGATTTCCCCTTGAAGCTGCATCTTTCCAGCCTTCCTTAAACAGGTTCAGGCCAAACTGGGGTCCCAAGGTGAAAAGAAAGATTCTTCAAAGAAAGCTCTTTATGAGTTCTTGGAGGTTTCAGCCTTTCTTACTGTGATTATTCCTCCTGTGCATTCTACACTTGAGGATCCTATTGCACTTTGACAGCATGGTACATGCCTGAACAACTTCTTGCAGTTCCCAGAAAGGAGGATAAACAATATCTAGCCCATGCTGCTAGGCTGTTTTATTATTCTTCACAGGCTGAAAAAGATTTTGTGGTAATCATGGTTGCTCATAACAGATACAAGGTTCCCAAGCACATAAGCTTTCTTCCTCCTGACAAGGCCACGAGGAAGCTGAATGTGATTGGGAAGATAACGTTTTTTCTGCTTCCCAGGGCCTAAGGATTACTATCAGGCATAAATAATTAAATACCATAATTTCCTTTGGAAGACAGTGGCCGCTCTGTCTGAAACATTACCAGAGGGCCAGAATAAAATGCTGGTACAGCAAACTATAGCTAATGGCCAGGAATCGGAGAAGCACCTGCTCAGATCAGCAGATGGTGCCTCTGATGCTGCAGCTAGGGTGGCTGCCTCTGACATTTGCCTTCATTGCCACTTTTGGCATAGGGTGGCTGTTTCTTTCCTCTGATGTATGACAATCTGTGATGAATGCTTCATTCAGGGGAAAGCAATTGGTAGGTATGACACTGAGAATTCTTTAAAGGATTTGCAGGCTTCCAGAATGACACTTAGTTCCTTTCATACTTTGAACCCAAAGCCCCAGGGAAGAGGTTAGGTTTCTTTTCACAGTGTAAAAAGGCAAAAACAGCTACTGCTGCCAAAAGAGCATGCACAGTAATAAGGCAACATAAAAACAAACCAGCACTGCTCTGTTACTGGAAGTAAATAAGGCTTTATTAATAATTTAAAAAAGCAACATACCACATAGGGCTAAGCTCCATGACACAGGACGCACAAAAACCCTGACTGGTTTTGCACCTAGTGCATCATCAGGGGGTGGTTACAAAAGTGCAAGCATTGTTTACTTAAATAGTAGTCCCTTAAAGGGCAAGTACATAATTCATTTTCACTAATTAAAAGTGCCTACAATACAATAACATATTTAAAAGTGCACATTATTATACACACCTATGGCAATACCTAAACTACCACTTAATCAATTATACCAATAGCCTCAGGGAGATCTTGCCCATTTGCTGGAGGAAGTTCCATCCCATCTTCACAAGAGGGCTGTGGAATTAGTCACAGTTTCAAAACTAAATCAAGGCTATTACTCCTGATACTTTCTGGATCCAAAGTGAACCAGGAATTTAAGGCTTCTGTTAGGCATCCTGGGACTGAACCTTTTTGTAGAATACAACAAGTTCAGAATGGTCTCCCTGTAATCCATCCTGCCTCTGCTATTAAAAAGGATTGGATGGTTGTGATGGATATGAATGATGCATACCTTTATGTCAAGATCTGCAGTTGTACATCAAATAGCTGTGATTCATGCTGCAGGGCTCAAACTATCAATTTTGTGTAATTCCCTTTGGGTTGTGTTCTGCACTGTGTGTCTTTACCAAAGTATTTACTGTGGTGACAGCTGCCCTCAACGGATAGGGTCATTTGTCTTCCCTTACATAGACAATTGGCTGTTAAAGACCCTATCTCCAGAAGCCATTGTATATACACTCTTATGGACCTAGCAACTGTTTGACCACCTGGAATTACTGGTCAGTAAGTGGAAGTCAATACTTATCACCTGCCAGAGGCTCCAGTACATAGGGGACATTTTAGATTAGAGCCTCGGTCAGAAAGTTCTGCCCCCAACTATGACAAGGCATTGGTGGCAGAGGCACAGCTGGTTTCCTGCAGTGATTATATGTTGGCTAGATGTCTGCAAAGACTGTATGACCTAATGGTAGCTGCCATCCTGACTATCTCACTGGCCTGCATCAATATGTGGATCCCTCAATAGCTCTTCAGACTGCAATGGGCTCAGCACTTGGACAAGCTTGAGTGTTTTATACAGGTCATTCCTCCTCTGTGTCATTCCCTGCTCTGGTGGTTGGACCACTCCACCCTTGAGATGATGTCCCCATTTCTAAGCCCATTCCCCTGCTGGTGATGACCATGAATGCCTCAGGTTCAGTATGGGAGCCCCTTCAAAACCCATGGCCAATGGGGCCCTCTGGATATGGTGCTTATCAACAGCATTCTGGAGATTAAGGCTGTTCTGCATAGCCTGCAGACCTTTGCCACCCTCCTTCACAGAAATTAGCTGTTGATTTGTATGGACAATATGTCAGTGATGTACTACATTAATCAACAAGCAGGGTTAATTTGCAAACTCTTTTCAGAGAGGTGATGAGAATTTGGCTCTGGGTGGTGGAATATTACATATTACTGTCAGCAGTATTCCTCCCTGGTATCTTGAATGCACTGAATGATCACCTCAATCGATATTGTGTGCTCTGCCATGATTGGGAACTCTTGGACTCCACTGTAGCCAACTTCTTTGAAAAATGGGGCTGTGTGGACATATACCTGTTTGCATCTCCATTCAACACAAACCTGCTGTGTTTCTGCTTGTTCAGGCTTGAGCCTGAAGATTTTTGGCAATACACATTACCCCATTCTTGGAAAGGGAGGTTTCTGTATGTTTTCCCCCATTCCCTGTCATACAGAGGGTCCTGGTCAAGCTGTGGGCCGAGCGTGCTACCCAGATTCTGGTGGCCTCTTATTGGCCCAGACAAACTTGGTGTCTCCATCTCCAACAATTGCCGGTGGAACCTCTGATCCCATTCCCTCTAAGAGCAGGACTTCTGATGCAGTAGCAGGGTGCTCTGGTGCACCCAGATATATGATACCTGGCACATTTATAAGGTAGAAAAAGAAATGGGCAGACTGGATGGGCCTTGCGGTCCTTATCTGCCGTCAACTTCTATGTTTCTATGTTTCTATGTTTCTACCTGCACCTTCTTGCATTCCTCCTGAGGACATACAGCTCTCGCACTTTGGGGTATTCCAGGTAATGGATTATGTTCTCTGGGCAGCAAGAATGACATCTACTTGGTACACTTATTCACAATTATGGAAAGGTTTCATTGTGTTGTGTATTAGGCATGCCCTGTATCTCTCATATGTCCAGTTCCAGGAGTGCTAGACTAACTATTGTCCCTTATGGACTCAGGACTGGGGTATTCATCTATAAACATCCACACAGCAGCTGTGTCAGCTTTTCATGCCCTGTTGGAGGGCAAGACTGTGGCCTAGCTGGAGGTTTCCTGCAGATTCCAAAAGGGTGTCTTTTTTCTGAACCCCCTGGTCCAAGATCCGGTTCCAGTGCAGGACTTTAACTTGCCCATAGAGACCCTCACTGTGTCTCCCTTTGAGCCTATAGCAATTTGTGAGTTGTGCTTCCTGTCTTGGAAGACACTGTTTCTAGATGCAATGAAATCTGCTTGATGCATCTCCGGGTTGCAAGCTCTGGTTGCGGATCCTGTTTATTATTTTTCACAAGAATAGGGTTACTATATTTAGTACTCCACATTTTCTTCTGAAGGTTGTCTCTGAAAGAAAACTAAATCAGATTACAGACCTTCCAGTTACTTTTTGTCTCCCACAGGTAGAATGGAGCCTTGATTACATGCACTAGGTGTCTGTATGATTCTGTGTTGGTACCTGATTTGTACTAAGTGTTGTAAACAATCCTCTAAGCTTTTTATTGCTTTTACTTGGTTTACTTGGATTTTTTAGACAGCAATAAGCAATTATTGCTCATCAAGACTGCCTCCCACTCCAAGTGGGCATATCATCTCCTGTTTAATACTGTCTGCATGTACTTGTCTAATTCTTTTTTAAATTCATCAAAAAAGTGATTTTAAGTAACTGTTGTGGTAGCATGTTCCACACTTTTGGTGCCCAAACAATAAATAAATTATCTTGTTTGTTGGTGTTAGCCCTAGGGATTGTGAGCTGCCATTCTAACTCTTAATGAAACACCACACTGAGCCATAAGGTCTGAGCCATTTAATGGTTTGAATAGCAGCAAAATATCACCCCTTAGTCTTCTTTCCTCCAAACTGAACATGTCAAGTTCAGACAGCCTCTCCATATATGTTTTGTGTTTTAGACTTGGAATTAGTTTGATTAATCTCCTTTGAATGCTCTTGATTAGGTGTATATCCCCCTTGAAATGTGGGGAACAGAAAGATAATCCATTATATAAGTGGAGTTTTATATATCTCCTTTATAGTGGGATAATACATTGTTCACTTCTGGATACAAAATATTTTTTTATAGCACCTATTAACCTGTTTGCTGTAAGGGTGATTTTCCACAGTGGTTTTCAGGGGACAGGTTGTCACTGATCATAATCATAATCCCTAAATCACATTCATTGTTTGTTGTCCTTAAGGGGTATATTAAGTTTATAAGTATTCATTGTGTTGTCCTTCCAAGATGAAGCATAGTACATTTATCAGTGTTGAATTGCATCTAATTATTAGCAGCCCACGTCTCAATGAGCTTCATAGAAACATAGAAACAAAGAATTTGATGGCAGATAAAGACTGCTTGGCCCACCTAGTCTGCCCATTTCCCTACCTAACAGATAAGCTGCAGAGCCTAGTTAAACAACAGCCTACTTCCTCCTTCCCCCCACTAGAATTGCCTTTTGTCTGTCCCATGCATTCTTGAATTCCCCCACTGTTTTTGACTCTACGACATCCTCAGGAAGGTTGTTCCATGTATCCACAATCCTTTCTGTGAAGAAATACTTCCTCATATTACCTCTGAGCCTTCCCCACCATCTTCAAATTGTGCCCCTTGTTTTTGCACATCTCTTTTTCTGAAAGATGCTACCCTCTTGGACTTTGTTGGTATTTGAACGTTTCTATCATGTCCCCCCTCTCCCTCTTTTCCTCGAGGATATACATCTTTAGTTCCTTTAGTCTTTCCTTATATGTCTTCTGATGCAGACCCTTCATCATTTTGGTTGCCTTCCTCTGGACAGCCTCCACCCTGTCTATGTCTTTGCGGAGATGGGGTCTCCAGTACTGTACACACTACCCCAGATGTGGTCTTACCAACTGTCTGTACAGAGGGCCAACAACTTCCTGTTTTCTACTGGTGATGCCTCTCCCTATGCATGCCAGTATCCCCCCAGCACTCCTTTCTGCCTTCTTACAATCCTGGCCCACCTTTAGGTCATCTGATATGACTACCCCCAGGTCCCATTTCATTTTTGTTGTTGTCAATATCTCACCCTCCATTGTGTACTCTTCCCCTGGGTTTTTGTTTCCCAGGTGCATTACTTTGCACTTCTTTGCATTGAATCTAAGCTGCCATACATTTGACCATTCCTCCAACCTTGCCAAGTCCCTTTTCATCCTTTCCACCTCACCTTGTGTATCAACCCTGTTGCAGATCTTTGTGTCATCTGCAAAGAGACATACTTTCCCTTCTAGTCCCTCTTCAATGTCACTTATAAAGACATTAAAAAGGACTGAACCCCGTGGTACCCAACTAGTAACCCTCCTTTCTTCACTGCGGACTCCATTTACTATTGCCCAAAGTATCCTGTTGTCCAACCAGTGTTTTACCCAGGCTACCACCCTAGGACCCACTCCCAGGCTGGCTAATTTGTTTATTAATGTTTTGTGTGGGACTGAGTCAAATGCCTTGCTAAAGTCTAGGTAGGCCATGTCCACAGCCCTGCCCTGGTCTACTACTTTGGTCACCCAGTCAAAGAAATCAATTAGATTTGTCTGACATGACCTTCCCGCTGTGAATCCATGCTGCCTTGGGTCCTGTGCCTCACTGGCTCCTAGGTACTTAATTCTCTCCTTCAGAAGTGATTCCATCATTTTCTCTACCGCTGAAGTCAAACTGACAGGTCTGTAGTTTCCTGCCTCTGTCTTGCTCCTACTTTTGTGAAGGGGAATCACATCTGCCCTCCTCCAGTCCTCAGGTACCACCCCATCTTCCCATGATTTATTAAAAAGGGTAGTCAGTGGTGTTACTAGTTCTTCCCTTAGTTCTTTTAAAATTCTGGGGTGAATCCCATCAGGCCCCATTGCTTTATCCACCTTCAGTTTTAAGAGTTCTTTCAGAACCCTTTCTTCTGTGAAAGGACTAATATCAACCCCCCTATCCAGAGTGTTTCTATTGACTGGATTAGGTATTTCCCCCTGTTTTTCCATTGTGAATACTGAGCAGAAGTATTTGTTCAGTATCTCATCTTTTTCACTGCACTCTCTGCCCAATCACCTTCCTCTTTGTTCAGCCTCAGTATGCCTGCCTTAGTCTTTCTTTGCTCCCTAATGTACCTATAAAAGGTTTTACCCCCCTTCTTAACCAAGTTAGCTATCTTTTCCTTGGTTTGGGCCTTTGCTATTCTGATTGCCTTACCTGCTTCTTTCTGCTTTAACTGGTACAGTTCTCTGTCCTGCTTCCTCTGTGTTTCCTTATACTTCCTGAATGCTATCTTTTTTCCCTTACCTTCTCTGCCACTTCTTTTGAGAACCATAGTGATTTTTTCTTTCATTTTGATTTGTTTATTTGCTTCACACAAAGGCCTGTTGCCTCTGTGATGGCAGTTTTGATATGTCCCCATTGTTGCTCCAACCCAAATTCTTGCCTGTTTGCTAGTGCTTTTCTGAGGCATTCTCCCATTTTGTCAAAATCAGCCCTACTGAAGTCCAGTACCTTCACTTTTGTGTGGCTTGACTCTACAGCTAAGTTTATAGTGAACCACACTGTTTGGTGGTTGCTTGTTCCCAGATGGCTACCCACGTCAAGATCAGAGATCCTCTCTCCATCCCCATTCGAGACTACCAGGTCTAAAATTGCTCTCTCCCAAGAGGGTTCCAAAACTAGCTGTCTGAGGCATGTCCTCTGTAGCGCATCGAGAACGGCCTTGCTCTTAGATGTGGCTGCAGCAAAGGTGCTCCGGTCAACATCTGGCATATTCAGGTTCCCCATCAGCAATATCTCCAATTTCTCTGCCATCCCAAGGATGCGTTCGATCATTTGTTTGTCCATTTTCTTCCTCTGAGATGGGGGTCTGTATACAACCCTTGAGCGGATTGTGGAGCCATTTCCGGTCTCCAGGGTGACCCACAGTGCCTCTTCTCCTGCCTATTTACCCTTTAGTTCTGTTGCTTTTATCCCTTCCCTTACATAGAGAGCTACTCCTCCTCCTCTTCTTCCCTCCCTGTCCCTCCTGTAGATTGTGTATCCTGGTATGTTGACATCCCAGTCATGGTCAAGGCCCCTAGAATTCTGCAGCCTCAGAATTTTGTGCAGAACTTGCAATTTACCGCCGAACTTCTGCGGTGCCACAGAATTCACTTTTCTAGGTGATTTTTTATTAATATTCTGTTTATCCATAGAATCTGGTTCCCTTTTCCTCTTTTTATATCCAGAGCTTCCCCATATGCTTAGAATGTGATGTTATCATTGCTATAACATCGTACATTAGCTAATGAAATGGATGCATTCTGCAACAGAAATGAGCAGTCACTTATCTACCATAGCTCCCACTGCCAGAGACGGTGGCACAGCACATCAGGCATGGTGATATTTGTTCAACCTGCACTACAGCCTAATACAATTTTCAGTCTTACATTATTGCACTAGGGCCAATTTAAACAAAAGCTTGTCAATGGCACAGACCTAAGTCAAGTCCATACCTCATAGAAACATAGAAACATAGAAGTTGACGGCAGATAAGGACCGCAAGGCCCATCCAGTCTGCCCATTTCTTTTTCTACCTTATAAATGTGCCATCGGCCTTTGCTCTGTCAGTGACCTATCTATTCATAGTCATTTGTATTGCTCCCTTATGCCTATCCATGCCTGTTTGAAGCCCTGCACTGTATTCATAGCCACCACTTCTTGTGGTGCCATTCCATGCATCTACCACCCTTTCTGTGAAAAGAATTTCCTCATTCCCCTTAATCGGCCTCCTCTAATCTCATGCTGTGTCCTCTTGTCCTGCTATTTTTCTTATATTTAAACATGTTAGACTCTTTCACCTTGTTTATGCCCTTAAGGTGTTTAAATGTCTCGATCATATCACCTCTCCCTCCTTTGCTCAAGGGTATACATATTGAGCTCCGTTAATCTGTCCTTATATGTCTTCTGATGCAGTCCCTGCACCATTTTGGTTGCCCTTCTCTGGACTGCCTCAATTTGGTTAATGTCCTTGTGAAGATTGTGGCCTCCAGTATGCTGCAGTACTCCAGATGGGGCCTAACCAATGTCTTGTACAGAGGATTATTACCTCCCTCTTACGACTTGATTACCCCTACTAATACACCTCCCACCCCCTAGCCTTACCTACTGCTTTAGAGGTCTGCTTGGATGATTTTAGGTCATCAGTGATGATGATGCCCAAGTCTCTTTCTTCCTTTGTGACTGCTAGCAACTCCTCCCAGCCTATAAGTGGCTTCAGGTTTCTCTTCCCTATGTGCATGATTTTGCACTTCTTTGCATTAAATCCCGGTGCCACTCTTCTCAGCCATTCTGCTAGTTTATCCAGATCTCTTCTCATTCTGCCCACCCCATCTGGATCATCTACTCTGTTGCAGATCTTGGTGTCATCTGCAAACAGACAAGCCTTTACCTCTAGTCCATCTGCAGGTCACTAATGAAGATGTTGAATAGGACTGGCCCAGGACTGATCCCTGAGGTACCCCACTTGTGACTTGCATCTCTTCTGACTGTATACCATTTACCACCACTCTCTGTTTTCTGCCAGTCAACCAGTTTGCCACCCAGTTGACCAACTCTGACCCACCCCGAGCCCACTAGCTTATTTATCAATCTTCTATGTGGAACAGTGTCAAAGCTTTGCTGAAGTCAAGGTAGGCGACATCAACTGCCCCCTTGGTCCACCACTCTGGTTACCCAGTCAAAGAAATCTATGAGATTAGTTTGACAGGACCTTCCTTTGTAAACCCATGCTGTCTTGGATCCTGTGCCCTATGGATTCCAGGTGTTGCACTATCCTTTCCTTAAGGGTGCCTCCATAATCTTGCCCACTACTGAGGTAAGACTGACGGTCTGTAGTTCCCTGCCTCCTCCTGCTACCACTCTTGTGGGTGGGATCATGAGAACCTTTCTCCAGTCTTCTGGGACCTCTCCTGTGCTCAGAGACTCACTAAACAATTCTGCTAATGGCTCTGCTAGTTCCTCCTTTAGCTCCTTAAGTACCCTGGGATGTATGCCATCAGGTCCCATTGCCTTATCCACCCTGAGCTTAGCAAGCCTTTAGGACCCTTTCTTTTGTGAAGGGAGTAGTGCTCACCTCCCTCCCCTGTGTCCATGATGCTGAGCTGTGGGCCCTGCCTCACCTTCTCTTCAGTAAATACTGAGCAAAAGTATCTATTTAGGATAGATGCCTTACAGGTCCTCCTCCTCACATGCTCCCTTTTCTCCATTAAGCTTAGCAATACCCCTCTGGACTTTCTCCTTTCACTAATGTATCTATAGAAAGTCTTGTCACCTTCTTTTACTGTTCGTGCTAGTGTTTCCTCAGTTTGGGACTTTGCCTGCCTTACTGCCTTACCTGCTTCCTAGGGCAGTTTGGTATGCCTCCTATCTTCATCCCGCTGTGTTCCCTATATTTTCTGAAGGCCAGCCTTTTGGCTCTGACTTTTCTGCTACATATTTGAGAACCAAAGTGGTTTCCTTCTTCTTTTGCACTTCCTTTTCTGTCTAACACAATGGGATGTTGCTTCAAGTATTGTATCCTTAATGCTTGCCCACTTTGCCTGTACCTCCTCACCTGTGTTTCTTTTGCCAGGGCTAGCTTAACTCTGTTGGCATCTTATCAAAGTCAGCTCCTCTGAAGTCCCATATTTTGCCTTGGAATGGGATGATTTAGATGTAGTAGCCAAATTGAACCATACCATGTGATGGTCACTGGCCCCAGGTGACCTTCTACCTGGAGATCTGTGATCCCTTCTTTGTTAGTCAGTACTAGATCTAGGATAGCCCTGTCTCTTGTGGGTTGCTGTACCAGTTGTTTGAGGCCCTCCCCTGCAGGAATCCACTATGAGTCTAGTTCTGGCAGATGTTCCTGCTGGTATTGACCAATCTGTATCTGCATGTTGAAGTCTCCCATTATCAGAACCTCCCTTTAGCTGTCATGTTTTGTATATCTTCTAACAGTAATGTGTCTATGTCCTCCCTCTGGTCTGGGGGCCTGTAGACAACCCCAGTTCTTATGGCTGTCCCATTACCTGTTTCAGGGTGACCCACAGTTCTTCTGGCTCTTATGTGTATTCTGAATTTCTGTAGCTTTGATATTTTCATTAACATACAGGCCACCCCTCCCCCCTTTTGCACCTCAGTCTCTTCTGAACAATACATATCCAGGTACTGAAGTCTCCCAAGTGTGGTTACTGGTAAACCACGTCTCACTAATTGCTACTATGTCCAGTTTAGCCTCTGACATTATTGCCTGCAGGTCTGGGATCTTATTTCCCAGGCTGTGAGCATTTGTGTACATGATTTTCCATTGGCCAGATTTTGGTGTGTTGGTTGTTGGGTGAAGTTTGGCATTACCCTGTGCATCGTGTGGGAGACAAACTTTTTTCTTACCTGGTGATGCAAATGAATGGCAAACACGCTGAATTCCTGTTTGACCACTAGCTGAGGGGAGGGTGTTCTTCCCATTCGACGTATGGGGTGCTGCACCCTCTCCCCATTTGCTAGTTTAAATATTCTGCAAAGACGTCAAACTTCTGCCCCAATGCACTGACTCCTCTTTAGTCAGATGCAGTCCATCAAATTTAAAGAACTTTCGCTCCCAGAACTGTTGCCAGTTCCTACAAATCTGTGTCCTTTTTCCTGGCACCAGTCCTTGAGCCACGTGTTTAGCTCCCCTATCTCCCTTCTCTTTCGACCTTCCGTCCATCTGCTCCCTTCTCCCAGACTGGCAGGATCTCAGAGAAGGAGATGCCGGACGAAATAGATGATAGTTTGTCACCCAGCCTAGTCAGGTGTTCCTTGGTCTCCTCAACTGACCGGCTGGCGAGATCATTAGTCCCTATGTGTACTAGGACATCAGTGTTTTCCTGCTTTGTGAACAATTTTAGCAATGCGGTCAGTGTCTCTCCATGCTGATGTACCTGGAGACATCTGACCATCACCCCTGGCTGGAGATGGGTATCAACTCCCGAATCATGGAGTCTCCTATGATCAGAAGTTTTTGGATTTCCTTTGTGCTTGTTTAGTTTTGTTCCTGATTTGGGTGAGTATTGTTGTGCTAGCTCCTGTGCCGATGTCCTGCTCTGCAGTGTCTTCTGCCTCTTTATTTGATTTCAGAGATAGAGGCAGATACCTGTTGTAGTGTTTATATGGTTTTGGGTATATGTGTTGGAGCAGAGGGTGATGGGGCACCTGATTTGCCTCCTAACCACCTGCCAACCTCCTGGACCAACTACCTCTGCGGTCGAGGTTTTTCTGTTGGATGCTGGGGAAATGGCGGGTGGTTCTTATAATGTATTTCCTCTTCAATATGAAATTTGAGGCGTGCAATCTCTGCCCATGCTGCCCGGAGCTGAGTCCCAAGATCTCCAAAGGCCCAGCATGTAGACAGTGTCCTAAATCCTGTAAGACTGTCCTTCTGAAAATTGTTCCACAGTACCTGCAGTTAATGAAATCCATTCCAAATAAGTTGCTGGGTTTGTAACCTAGTCAGAGTAATTAGAAGGAAAAAAATGCAAGTAATGGTTTAATTGTGCTTTGTTTAACTTGTTATAACAAGTTAAATTACTAGTGCCCTGTAAATGAGATCACCTTGTGGAGGCCCCATCGATCCGCCCCTTCCTGTTCTGCCACAGGAAATGTTACAACTGTGGTACCCTATAAAAGGAGTGTAGTGTGGGGTGGTTGGGGATGGGGTGGGTGGCTGGGCCCTTCCCTGCCAAAAAGAAGAACCACGGACGAAAGAACAAGGAGGTAAGAGCAGAAACAATCAGTCAACAACAAATGCAGTAACCCTGAAAGCTTATCCTAATGTTAGATAAAACTGTAAAACCTGTAAAGCACCACCTGTATAATTTCTCAGAGAAGATATACCTGTAAGAAACACTTTGCTCCAGAGAAAATAAAGCAGTAACAGAAGATATACCTTGCAAAAGACAATTTGAATCAGAAGATTACAGCAGTAATCTGTTAGCACACACCTGTAGGCACACCTTGTAATAATGCAGAAGAAGGTATACCAGCAACAACAATTTGAATCAGAGAAAAATAAAGCAATGAAATGTTAGCAACAAACAGTAGCAATCCCTGTGAGTAAAAATAAAAACACCACCACACAGTAAATCTGCTTAGCCAAACTAAGTCTTAATCCTTCTCCCTTGCTCTGGTAAGTTTCTCTACTCTGCCTTTCAAGCAGTCTTAGAAGGAAAGAGCTCAGGTGAAGCTAGGTGCCTTGGCCAGCAAACCAAGTCTTCTACCTCCAAGATATCAACTAACCTGACTTTTAACCCTTCTTTCTGTTGGAAATTACTGACAGTTTGCCAGCTCCACTCCACATACACACCTAATCCTTTGAAGAGCTGTGGGAGGAAAGCAATTTGCTCCTTCAATGTGAGAAGGAGACTGAAACACCTCTGAGACAACAAACCTTTCAACAAACAAGAATAAAATAAAACCAGTGTCAAACAGTAATTTTGCTTAGCCCAATGATAAAAAGTCACAAAAATGTAAGCTCCACCTGTAATACAGTAATTTCAGAGAAGATATACCCTGTAAGAAACACTTTGCTCCAGAGAAAATAAAGCAGTAACAGAAGATATACCTTGCAAAAGACAATTTGAATCAGAAGATTACAGCAGTAATCTGTTAGCACACACCTGTAGGCACACCTTGTAATAATGCAGAAGAAGGTATACCAGCAACAACAATTTGAATCAGAGAAAAAATAAAGCAATGAAATGTTAGCAACAAACAGTAGCAATCCCTGTGAGTAAAAAATAAAACACCACCACACAGTAAATCTGCTTAGCCAAACTAAGTCTTAATCCTTCTCCTTGCTCTGGTAAGTTTCTCTACTCTGCCTTTCAAGCAGTCTTAGAAGGAAAGAGCTCAGGTGAAGCTAGGTGCCTTGGCCAGCAAACCAAGTCTTCTACCTCCAAGATATCAACTAACCTGACTTTTAACCCTTCTTTCTGTTGGAAATTACTGACAGTTTGCCAGCTCCACTTCTACATACACACCTAATCCTTTGGAAGAGCTGTGGGAGGAAAAGCAATTTGCTCCTTCAATGTGAGAAGGAGACTGAAACACCTCTGAGACAACAAACCTTTCAACAAACAAGAATAAAATAAAACCAGTGTCAAACAGTAATTTTGTAGCCCAATGATAAAAAGTCACAAAATGTAAGCTCCACCTGTAATACAGTAATTTCAGAGAAGATATACCCTGTAAGAAACACTTTGCTCCAGAGAAAAATAAAGCAGTAACAGAAGATATACCTTGAAAAGACAATTTGAATCAGAAGATTACAGCAGTAATCTGTTAGCACACACCTATGTAGGCACACCTTGTAATAATGCAGAAGAAGGTATACCAGCAACAACAATTTGAATCAGAGAAAAATAAAGCAATGAAATGTTAGCAACAAACAGTAGCAATCCCTGTGAGTAAAAAATAAAAACACCACCACACAGTAAATCTGCTTAGCCAAATTAAGTCTTAATCCTTCTCCTTGCTCTGGTAAGTTTCTCTACTCTGCCTTTCAAGCAGTCTTAGAAGGAAAGAGCTCAGGTGAAGCTAGGTGCCTTGGCCAGCAAACCAAGTCTTCTACCTCCAAGATATCAACTAACCTGACTTTTAACCCTTCTTTCTGTTGGAAATTACTGACAGTTTGCTAGCTCCACCTCCACATACACACCTAATCCTTTGGAAGAGCTGTGGGAGGAAAAGCAATTAGCTCCTTCAATGTGAGAAGGAGACTGAAACACCTCTGAGACAACAAACCTTTCAACAAACAAGAATAAAATAAAACCAGTGTCAAACAGTAATTTTGCTTAGCCCAATGATAAAAAAGTCACAAAAATGTAAGCTCCACCTGTAATACAGTAATTTCAGAGAAGATATACCCTGTAAGAAACACTTTGCTCCAGAGAAAAATAAAGCAGTAACAGAAGATATACCTTGCAAAGACAATTTGAATCAGAAGATTACAGCAGTAATCTGTTAGCACACACCTGTAGGCACACCTTGTAATAATGCAGAAGAAGGTATACCAGCAACAACAATTTGAATCAGAGAAAAATTAAAGCAATGAAATGTTAGCAACAAACAGTAGCAATCCCTGTGAGTAAAAAATAAAAACACCACCACACAGTAAATCTGCTTAGCCAAACTAAGTCTTAATCCTTCTCCCTTGTTCTGGTAAGTTTCTCTACTCTGCCTTTCAAGCAGTCTTAGAAGAAAAGAGCTCAGGTGAAGCTAGGTGCCTTGGCCAGCAAACCAAGTCTTCTACCTCCAAGATATCAACTAACCTGACTTTTTAACCCTTCTTTCTGTTGGAAATTACTGACAGTTTGCCAGCTCCACCCCACATACACACCTAATCCTTTGGAAGAGCTGTGGGAGGAAAAGCAATTTGCTCCTTCAATGTGAGAAGGAGACTGAAACACCTCTGAGACAACAAACCTTTCAACAAACAAGAATAAAATAAAACCAGTGTCAAACAGTAATTTTGCTTAACCCAATGATAAAAAAGTCACAAAAATGTAAGCTCCACCTGTAATACAGTAATTTCAGAGAAGATATACCCTGTAAGAAACACTTTGCTCCAGAGAAAAATAAAGCAGTAACAGAAGATATACCTTGCAAAAGACAATTTGAATCAGAAGATTACAGCAGTAATCTGTTAGCACACACCTGTAGGCACACCTTGTAATAATGCAGAAGAAGGTATACCAGCAACAACAATTTGAATCAGAGAAAAAAAAGCAATGAAATGTTAGCAACAAACAGTAGCAATCCCTGTGAGTAAAAAATAAAAACACCACCACACAGTAAATCTGCTTAGCCAAACTAAGTCTTAATCCTTCTCCCTTGCTCTGGTAAGTTTCTCTACTCTGCCTTTCAAGCAGTCTTAGAAGGAAAGAGCTCAGGTGAAGCTAGGTGCCTTGGCCAGCAAACCAAGTCTTCTACCTCACTTTGTACAAACTTATTTGTGCCTTTAAGGTATAGAGATGCCATCTGAAATGAATAACTGGTAAAATTAATTTAAATGCCATTTTTAAGAAAAATAAAGTAATTATGCCCAGAAAAGTGGAATATAATAATGTGTAATTGAAAGAACAGACCTGTTAAATAAATAATTGCACTGTATGCAATTTTGCCAGGGTAATTGATTACATATTGTCATTGGTTGATAAAATCACATAAAAGTTATGGAGAAATGTTGTGTACAGGAACAGCAGTTGGGCCAGAGGGTAGCATGCTGTGTTTCCATGCTGACAACTCAGGTTCAGAGTTTAGCTCTGGGAGCTGGCTGGGCAGCACAAGGATTGGTGGAACACATCACTGCTCGGAGCCTGGGGAAGGTATGGTGCAGTGCTCTGTCACATGGTGGACACATTGTGATGGGCTGGAGAGCTCTATCTCACAATCAGTTAACATTCATGTCATGGCATGATGGAGTTACATAGTGTGTCAGGGGAAGCAGGCTGACATGAAAAATGAGTTTTGCAATAACTCCTCTGTTCTGTTTATTCCATTTCCAATGGGACCTGTTTGAATGAGGATGTAATTTTGTGGAAATAATATATATATATAGATATGCACACAAACACACATATATACAGTATCTCTGTCTCTCTCACTATATGCACACACACACGCACACACACATATTTTTATGTATGTTACAGATTCATATAAATATGTAAGTGATACACAGTGGGAACCTCATGAGTGGTGTAGAAAGCACATACAAATATATAAGTGATAGACAGTGGAGTCCTCATTAGTGGGATAGATAGCATGCGTATAAATGTATCACATAAGGTCCCCTCTGTATATGTAATTTATGCAACAGGCTAGGACCTTAATGGAAAGACATTTTATTTGCTTTTTAGGCATAAAATTATTTCTATAAGTCTGTTCTTTTTTGAGCTAGTGTTACTGTATTTCACCCATCCTGATTGCTATAACCACTGCCATGAAAGTGAAGTCAGGATGACAAGCTGACACTGTGATATGGTAGTGTGTTAGTGCTGCAGAACTTCCGCAGAAATTACAAACCACTTCTGCAGAAATTCTGTGGCAAGTGGTAGTCTTGCCACAGAACTTGGTCCCACTGTGCCGCAGAAAAGTAGGGGCCTTGGTCATGGTTCTTTGTGTACCATATTTCTGTGACTGCCACAATATCCAGACATCCCTCTTCCATCAAGGCCCCCATTTCAGGGAGCTTTTTACCTATGCTATGGGCATTGGTACTCATTAACCTCCATTTTTTATGGCTTTATTTCTTTTTGCCCCATCCCTGCCCCTACTGCCTGTGTCTTTTTCTCCATTTACCCCTGCCCTTCTCCCTACCGACTGCTCTATTATGGTGTTTACCTCACTAATTACCCTGATTTTTTGGGGGGAGCTAGGATTTCCCTTCTCCTCTTCAGTGCTTCCCCCCTTTGCCTAGTTTCAATGCTTGCCACTGAAGCATTTAAACCTATCATCTAGGATCATAATTCCCCTCCAGGATAGATACAGACCATCGCGCCTGTATAGGCCTGCATCCCTCCAGGTGGAGCCCCAGCCCCCAATGAAGCCAAATCCCAGAGCTCTGCACCAGCTTTTCAACCAGTCATTAAATCCCATGTTGTGGAGTGCCCTAGCCTCATCCATGTCATAGGCAGGTAGCACTTCAGAGAAAGTTACCATGTGTGCTAGTTGTCTAAGACCCTTCCCCAACTCCACAAACTCCTGTTGCACTGCTCTGATCCCATTCCCGAGCCAGGTCATTTGTCTCTAGGTGGATAATGACATCTAGCTCCCTGCCCCTTGCTGCTGCTCCCACAATCCTGAGGATTCGTTTCCTGTCTCTTCAAGTCTTGGCACTGAGCAGGCACCTTACCTCCCTTTTCCTTCCCTCCCCCAGTTCTACCCCCCTAACAATCGAGTCCCCCACCAGGAGTTTTTTCCTTCCCCTGTGGTATCCTTGGCCACCCTCCTTTGGGTCTCCATTGTGGAGGTTCCCAGCATCCTCCTTGGTCTCCACTGCAGGTGCCTCCATAGAGGAACCATGCTTCGCCAGAGTGGCGAATGAATTATGGAGAGGCACAACTGGAGGGATGCACCTCTGTTCCACCACCCTCACCCTCCCTGAGCCCACCATGGTCCAACCACTCCTTTTTCTTGGCAACCCCTGAAGTAGTGGCAGTGGCCTGGGGTGGTCCCTGCATGGGGGAGCAGATTTCCCAAATCCTTGTCAGGTCAGCATGGAGACGAACAACCTCCTCCCTCAAACCAGAAAGGTGCCTGCAAATAGGGAAAAAATGCAGTTTCCAGAATGTCTTCCAGAAGACTGCTGCTCCACACCCAGTGCATTGCACCACTCCTCACATGTCTGTGTCCCTTCCAGTTACAGATGCTTTTTGGTTTTTTGTTCTTGTTTTAGTGTGCACATGCTTGTGAGTGTCTCTACCCCCTATTCAGTGTACTGTGCCTTTAAGGATATGAACAGGTGTATGTTGTTAGCAGTTTTGAGAAAGTGATGTCAGAGCCCGTGCTTTAAAGGAATTTATGTGCTTGGGGCGCATGGGAGATCATTTACTAAATATTGGTGTTTGGCCACAGTATCTACTTCACCACCTATCTTTGTGTCATCAGTAATTTGTAATATATTATTTTTTAGGTTATGGAGCAGACTAAATAATGTAGGTCCCAAAAACGATCCCTGGGGACCACTACTAACCAGTCTGTCATCAGAATAGTGACCATTAATCTTTACCTGCTGAGTTCTATGCAGCAGGGAAGGCTCAACCTACTTTACCAGACTTAGACTGAACCCTGAACTTTTTAAATTGTTTACGGCTCAGAATCTGGGACTGTAGCAAAGGCTTTCCCAAAGTCTAGGAAAATAACGTCCAGTGGAATGCCATTGGCAAAACTTATGATAACCTTTTCATAAAAAGATATTAGGTTAGTGATGCATGATCTTCCCAGGGTAAAGCCATGCATGTATGTCATGTAACCCATTAGCTATTATTTCACTGTCATATTGCTTTTTAAACAATTTTTCCATAGCTCTATTGATGAGTGATGTTAAACTGATGGACCTGTAATTTCCAGTGCATGTCCTGCTTCCCTTTTTATAGATCAGAGTAGTAATTGCCTTCTTCCAGTCATGTGGGACTTCACTTTATTCCAAGGATTTAATAAACAGTAATGTCAGTGGATAACAGAAGGCTGGTGCAAGTTCTTTAATAAACAGAAGATGCATTTCATCTGGGCCAGGGGATGTATTTGTTTTCATTGACTGAATGGTTAACAAAACTGTCTTTTCTGAAAAACTGTGCATACCACCTTGAATAGTCTCATTTATTACCTTGTTTTTATTCTTATCACTGCACTTTGACAATAAATAGTTATTAAGTATATGGGTCTTATATTATAATTCCTATGTCTACCAAGGGTCCCACAGTACTGTCTTCCTTCTTATTATTGTTAACATAATGAGGAAAGGATTTCTGATGTTTGTGAGCAATCTTTATTTTCACTTCTCTTTCTGCACTCTCTGGGATGGCTGGAGGGCTTTCCCTTGCTTAGTGCAATTTCCTCCAGTCCTGGTATCCCCCACCAGGACCTCCACAAGGCAGGAGATACCCACAGCATGCCCCCTGCAGTGGATCCCCTTGGGGGGCTACTGGGAGATAGAGACTGAGATCTGCATTCCCCAGCCAAGAGAGACCTGGCAGAGGTCGGGCATCACAGTGCTTGTCCCAGAGGGGGTTATCGCATGAGTTCTTCCCTGGAGGAGCAGACATGCAATGACATCCAGTATGAGATGAGTGGCTCCTGCACTAGTCCCACAGATGTCCACCATCACCTCTGGCCCCTTTCCTGGTGGTCCCTTCTTTTTCTTCCCCCAGTCTCCACTGGGAGCCCCTGATAGCAGGGAATCAGCATCCTACCCACCCTGAGAGAGGAGTGGAGTACTCCAGACACTCAATCCTCATTCCCCCAGTGGCCCAAGCTCAATTCCAATCCCAATTGAATCACCGTGGTATGAGGAGTGGCTTCTGGTGCCTCAACCCGGAATTCCAGCTGGCTGGCCTTGAGTAAGCAATCTTAAATTCTACTTTTTTCCTTTCCCTGTTGATCATAGTTTTCAGAGTGCTTTGTCCTAACTTATGTTTTGATTTTCTTACTTCTGAAGGGTCATATTTAAAGTGTGCATAACTTCACTCTTTATTATTTGTTTCTTGATTCTGTTTGGTAACCAGATTGGTATTTTCCCTCTGTTGTATTTATTTCTCAGTGGAACAAATTTGTTTTCCAGATCATTTATTTTGTTTTCTATAAGTTTCCAGCATTTCTCCACTGTATAGCCACTCATTTCCTTCTCCCGTTCAACGATATCTAGGTTTTCTTTGATGTTATTGTATTGAGCATTGGCATAAGTACTTAAAACAGTTTTGCCAATGTCATTTTTTTGAATAAGGCCAGACAAAGATATCATGTTGTGAACACTAGTTCCTAAGTTTCCCAATACATAAATATTTGAAAGATCTGATTGTACAGTAGGTTGGTAACCACCAAGTCCAGAATATTAGTTCCCCTAGTGGGTTCAGTGATGTTTTGTTCTATACCTTGTGATAATAATGTGTTTATAAAAATGTTTTCCAGTTGGGCTGTTTAAGTTAATAATTTCCAGTCTATTTCTGGGAGGTTAAAGTCTCCTAGAATTATAATAAGAGGGATGATGTTATTAATTTCTTAATAAGGTTATCAGTATACACCTTGCAATTTGATGGTGGCCAGTAGCAGTTTACCAAAATTATTGTGTTTCCTTGGCAGGTTGGAATTGTATCCATACACTTTCAAATTTGTACTGAATGTCATCAACAATATTAAATTCATAACAGTCTAGTTCATCCTTAGTGTATATACATACATCTCCTAAGTCTAATGTTGTAAAAAAGTTTGTAACCAGGGATCTCACATGACCAATCACTGGTTTCATCCCACCATGTTTCTGTTATAGCCGCTATGCCTATGTTATCTCTATATAGAATAATTTCCAAATTTTGACTTTTTTAGTATATTTGGGCTCCTAGCATTTGTTAGCAGAACTTTGTATTTGTAGTTCATTTTGTCAGTCTTTACTCTGACCCAAAGACAGATTTTCTCTCCCAAGCCACCTCTGATGTTAGTTTAAAGTCTCAGCCATACTGTACATTGACGGCTTCAAGTTTTTGGCCCAGTACTGCATTTCCTCTTTTGCTCAGGTGTAAACAATCCCAACTGAACAAACTATGGTAATTCTCAAATGTTTCCCAGTGTGTCAATCAAGCAATCCCTTTTTCAGTTGCTATTTACGTAACAATTCATTTACAGCCTTAATTTTTTGTGTGTGTTTTTTAAAACTGGCACTGGGAACTGGTAACCATTTAGTGACACAGATTTCACAACCTCTTTCTTCGAGTGTGGAATTAAGTTATATAAATTCCTTTTTATCTCATCAATGTGAGTTTTGTTCATATTGTTACTCTCTGCTTAAACAGTCGCTAGGGGGATACTGGTGGGCTCACCAACTTCCAAACAGAGCCTGTCCAAATGTCTGTCCAATTGTATTGTGTTCTATTACCAGAAGTATGGTGAACTGCTTCCTGGTCTTGTTTGTACTCATTCCACCCATGGTGTGGTTACCTCAGTGGCTTGTTTTTGTAATGTGTTCTCTGCTGGCATCTGTGCTGCTATGACTTGGAATACTGTTCATACATGCACTAAGCACTACAGTCTGGACATCAGCTCTTGTAGATGTGCTGGCCTTGTCCTCAATGTTCTGCAAGGCCTCCTTCCTCAGGATTAATAGGTCCTACTATCTTCCATCACTGCTTGGTACTGTATGGGAATCATCCCATGATTTGACACAGTGGAGGAATAAGACAGAACAGTTACTTACCATCACAGTAGATCTTTTAGATAATCTCCTCCATGGAGGGATAGCTCCCCCCCATTTGTCAGGTGATTGGTGACTATACTGCCTGCTGTAACAAGCTGTTTCACCTCTGTTGTTTCTTATAGCATCCATACTCAGGATTCCATATCCACTAGAGGTTGATGAAATTAGCAAATTCTGAATTCATGTAATGTTTGTGAAATTCCACAAATATTAGTGAAAGTTTGTGAAATATTTTAGAATTTTCTAAAAAGTCTTTAATTGGCCATAACTTGGTTTGTGTTAAAGTTAGGCATCTGAAATTTTGTATATGTACCATCTGGGACTGGCCCTAAATGCACAACATTTGGATGAAGGGTGGAGAAGTCACAGGGGCTCAATGTTTAGCAATTTAATATTCATGTGAACATTTCTGAAAATATTTCCATGCTTAGAACTTAGCCAGCTTTGGAGACAGATAATTAAAAACATAGATTCATGCTTCCTTGGAAGTTTCATGGAAACTGAAAAATAGAGATTGTAAGATTTAGATATGACCTGCCACCTAACATGACCTCCAGGGGCTTGTTTCTGAGCCCAGGCTGTCAGCATAGCAGTATGACATTCTTATGTTGGATCATGGTGATTAACTTGAAACCTAATATTTAGGGTCAGTGAACTTAACAACATTGGTAATATTCTGGTCTCTAGCTTTATACTAATAAGGGCTTAAAATGCAGCAGTTTATGTAATTTTATAATCTCTGAACATTTGGAGGCTTATACCTCAGTCACCTTTAAAGCTAGAAATCTGAATCTTGCCACACATATGTATGGATAAGGGTAATGTCATCATACCAAATTTGTGCAATTTCCACAAATGCTTGTAGTTTACATAGTTATTAACTGTAATTTTAAAATTTCTAAAATGTTTGGAGGCATATAACTCAGTTTTAAAGCTTGCAATCTAAAACGTAGTACACTTCTGTATGGGTACTGGAGCAGGCAAGGTTCCATATTTGGTGCAGTTTAGACAAACTGTTTTTAAATTAGATAGAAATAGCTGAAATCACAATTTTCTCAAAATGTTGTGACCTTTTTGTGAAAATTCCACACAATTTCATGGAATTGAAATCAGTATTTCACCAGAATTCCACAGGCAGAAGAATACAATCACCCATGTCTGATATGCACTACTGTTTGACTGTTGTGGTCCTGCTAGCTTTGCTCACTGCTGGTCTGCTGATTATCCAAGCCTGTCTCTTGTGGGAAACCAAGGCATGCTTGAGGTGCTCACATTATATAGGTACTGAGAAGGCATGTCAATATTGGTGGCCACAGCCTGCAGAGATTTTTGGGTGGTCCTGATGTTCATGGCTCAAAGTTCCATTATATGGATTAAAGGAGGACAGTCTCTCTTAGACCTACTGTTACAGTCCGGATTCGCTTTTCAATTAGGCTGTATATATATTGTGATTTCAAAAATGGTAGTTAATCTCTCACTCATCAGGTTAAAGCAAACTTGCTAATTTTAGCAAATAATTAACAGAAACATAGAAACATAGAAGATGCCAGCAGAAGGAGACCACTAGGTCCATCTAGTGTGTCCATTTGTTTTAGACCTATTTTGATACTGTAGTTGCCCTTAGAAGTCAGGACTCCCTTGTATCTATCCCATGCATTCTTGAATCCCCCAACAGTGTTGACCCCTGTAACCTCTTGGAACAGGCTGTTCCAGGCATCCACCAATCTTTCTGTGAAGAAAAGCTTCCTGGTGTCAGTAGAGAATCTCTCTCCTTGCAGCCTGAGGTCATAATAAAAGAGAATGACTACTCATCCTTCCTGACAGTGGGATGGGCTCAGTCACAATTTCCTGTTCCTGCCATGTTGAGTGGGCAGAGGCTCCTGAATGACAGGAATTTATAGGATAACATGTTCAATACAAAAAATATCTCTGCAATCAAAGAAGCTCATTTTTGTGCCAGTACTGGAGAGTCCTCAAAGGTACCTAGCAGATGTGCTTGTAAATATTGCATGATTTGCGATAGAGATGACTGGCCTTTTAAAATTAATAACATTTAGTAAAGAAAGAAACAGAAGGTTCTGTGCATGTTTTAGGGCTTTTAAGGCTGAGGCTGAGAATACTCACACCCTAAACAGCTGTTTTGAATCACAATAAAGGCATGCTGTGATATACATATACATGTGTATATGGATGTGACGTTGTCATGCCCTATGCTATTCCTTTTGTTCTGTTCAGTTTGTTTGTTTCATTTTCTGATGTGCGGCTTTCAACATAAGATGAGATTTAAACCATCATCATAGCAATAAGGTGTCAGGGAGATTCTTTGTGTGCTGATCTGTACCAAAACATTTAATTTGTGCCATTTTGAAAACATAGAACACTTTCTTAAAAAAAAGTCAGTTGATAGCTTTGAAAGCATTCATACATAGGATCATAGCTCTAATCAGCTTGAGCACAGTCTGTGCACATGTCTATAAAACCTAGATCATGGTAAAGCAAAGCATGTTGGGAGAGAATGGCAGCACACATTGAGGAGGAAATGGCAGCATAGGAAGAATTGCAGTGAAATAATGCACTTTGAATGATAACTCTAATTCTTATTTTATCAACACTTCATTCTCCTCCCTAGTTGGAAGGACACTATAAAGATATGGAAACCATTCACTGTTTCCCATGGCAATCATGCTGAAGACTAAAAAGATCTAAGGTGTTTTAAAGATACAGGTCTCCAAATTAAAAACTCGGAGAACTGCAGAGACTGCAAGAACTATATATAGCCTACCTAATATATGGAGAAATCCTTAAAGCTATAATGTTTGCAAACAAGTGTGGTGCATTGTTGTATAGAAGAGCCATGTAATTCATAATGAGAAAGAATATGTGAAATCATACTGGTTAAGTGGCTCATTCTATTTTTTGGAATAATTATACTTTATTAAACATTTTAATCAAGTACCATACAAATATTAAACAATAATGACAAGTAGCATGCAATAATTACCAACAATACAATTGTTTTATAGCTTTACTAGCATGTAATCATTAACAAAAATGCAATAGTTTTATACAGTTATATATAGTGAAAAATGTAACAACTTACTGGAATAATTCTATTTCACAAAATAATGTTTGTTGAAGTTGCAATAAGTTGTAAAGTTTTTCTCCATTTTTTTCAGCAAATTACAAGTTTACATGCAATGCTTATGAATTTACTCTAGGTTCAGTATTTATTTCCTGGTGAAAAGAATGCTACAAATGCCTGTTTGAAAGTATTAGAATATTTATGATAACACACTGTAATTGTAGATAGTTGATGGGGTGGGGGTCCTAGTTTCTAAAACATGTTTCAGAATATGGAAGGGGGGAGTTATGGATATATACTGTACATATTGGGTTAGCTCTTACCCAGTGCATCAGACTGTTTCTAATGTTGCATATGTATGGGGGAGCATAATATAAACTGAGATGACACCCTGTATACCTTCAAGCTTAATTACATCTCACACTGCTACTTTTTGGATTCAGCACTCCAATTTTTTTAGCTGTGGTATTCTTTTTTGTTTCCTTGCATGTGTGTAAGAAACATTCTGAGACAGATAATGACATTTCTGAGGTGTGTCATGGACTAGCCCAATGCAGAGCAATCTACATTGGGCTCATCCCTGAAAAATCAATGACCATGGGAGCAGGCTATGACAGTGTTCACAGTTTATGAATGTAAACTTTATGTACATGAAAGGCCTGAAGCACTCCAATGAGAGAGTGCTTCACCTTTTCAGGGGTAACATAGACTTTAATTTCCTTAAAAAAATCCATGACATGGCTGTAAATGCATGGGGTACTGTTTGATGCAATTAATATGTGAAGCAAAGAATGTTTTTTTTTCTTTTAGAAATAGACAACTAAACTCAACATAATAGTAATAATAATACCAGGAGCTGTCTATATAGGCGAACTTTCTATGAAAACTAGAATTTTGTATTGTAACATTGATAAGAATATCCTCTGTATTCTGATTAGCTGACAGCAAGTTTAAGGGCATATTTGTAAAGCCAAAAAAAAAAAATGCTGAACTCATTCTGCAGTTCTTTAGCTAACCAAGTGATTCATGAATGCTGCCATCACAAAAGTAGAACCATCTTTACTCACTAAAACCGTAATACTTTACTCAATATTTACTTATGAAATGGGCAGACCGGATGGCCACTCAAGTCTTCTTCTGCCCTGTTGCATACACCATGCAAGGAAACATTCGTCATTGACAAATGCTTGTGTATACTGGTCATGGGTTTATAATTAAAAGAAGAAAGCTAAAGTGAGCTGGGAGTAACTGGGAGTACCACATTTATCATAGGAGTGGTTGGGGAGAGGTACAGTATGACCCTGATGTGAGTCAAACTCATTTTGCTTTATTTTAAAATGCAACATATCGGGCAGCCTGACATGAGCTGTTCTACATTTTGAGAAATTAACTACTGCCTTATAAAAACTGACTAAATTGTTTTATTGCCGGATGGTCTGTTTATGTTGCTTGTGAATGTCATTTTCTTTGGCTAATGGGGAAAATGGCAACTGTTTGAAATTTAAAGCTTGTATGTGGCACAACTTTTTTTTCATAGTGTGCCCTGGGTCACTGTTCTGAACATATTTTTTAGATAACAACCAAGCATGGTACGGTATTTTCAGACACCTTTCATAGTCACAAAAAAGCACATGCTGTGCCAACAAATGTTTTGTGAGTTTTCACAGATTTTCACATATGTGGGAAAATTAGAAATCAAAAATCTGTTGAAGAAAAACACCTCATGTACAGATATAGATATACATATAGAGTATGTAACTGTACAGAACTTTCATGCTGCTAGTACAGCACAGCCCTTTTAAATGTACACCCTTTTTGCCAGAAAAAAGTTTGCATTTAGGTGGGCTGTGCACTTTTCCAGGCCTACATGTTGTCAATGAGAAAGGCAGAGCGAGAGATCTTTTTATTTTTCCTTATGTCTGTACTTAGAATAGCATAAAACAAGTATAATATGAAATAAAATACATGAATGTGATTAAAAATCAAGCTGTTCATGTATGTATTTTTGTCACTTTAATTCAAAGTGATAAAAAGTCATTACAAGCAGGATGCTCATTACAATTCTGTTTGCACACCAGCTGAACATACGATGTGCACTCAACAGGTGCTAATTACATGCTAATAGATGCACTGGTAAACTGTGAAAATGTGTGTTTTACTGGAATGTACACTTAACCAGTGTGTACTTGACTAGAAAATTTTAATTTGTAAAGATAGAAAAAAAAATGGGAAACACAAAATGTGTTCATGTATCCAGAAAGTGCACTTATCTGACGTGCACTTTGGTGGGCATCACTGTATTTAATTTTTATATGAATGAAAAAAATACATTACCTGAGGCCATGTTTCCTAACAAAAATCAGCACTTTCTCTTTTGCCACTTATAAAAATGGTTCAAGGTACAGAATGCAAAGAAAAAATTACTGTGGTACATAGATACACAGATACATAAAAATTGATGGCAGATAAGGACCTCCAGGCCCATCGAGTCTGCCCAAGTATTCTACCTACATGATACCCAAGGACCCGAGGTGATCCCTGTAATCTCCCTGCCCCATATTCAAACTTCCCTTGTGCCTATCCCAAGTAACTTTGAATTTTGCCATCATTTTGATGCCCACCATCTCCTCAGGTAGTGCATTCCAACCATCCACCACCCTTTCTATGAAGTAGTGTTTCCTAATGTTTCCGTTGAATCTACCCCCTTCTAGATGCATGTCATGACCCCTCATTTTTGAGAATTGCTTATTCTGGAAAATGCTTCTAACCAGGACCCTGTTAATACCCTTTTGGTATCTGAAGGTCTCTATCATGTCCCCTCTATCCTGCTTGTGCTCCAGGGTATATATGTTGAGGTCCTTTAGCCTCACCTTGCATATTAAGTGGCTGAGTCCACACACCATTTTTGCTGCCCTCCTCTGGACCCTCTCCATCCTGTCCACATCCCTCCTGTACTATGGTCTCCAGAACTAGACACCGTATTCAAGGTGTGGCCTCACCAGCTGCTTGCACAAGGACATCACCACCTCCCTCCTCCTGCTCATGATATCCCTGACTATGCATCCTAGCATTCTACTTGCCCTCACTACTGCCCTCTCACATTGTTTTTCCCACATTGAGATCATTAGATATGATTATACCAAGGTCCCTCTCCTGTTCTATTGCTTACAGTACCTGCCCACCCATCCTGTACTCTGCTCCTTGATTATTTCTCCCTAAGTGCATCATTTTGCACTTTTTAATATTAAAGCCCACCTGCCACACTCTTGCCCACTCCTCAAAGTTATGCAAACCTTTGATCATTTTTTCTACCCCTTCTGAAGTGCAGAGTTTTGTATCATCTCCAAACAGACAAACTTTCCCTCAAGCTCTTGCAATGTTGTTTCTTCCAATGGATCTTGCACTATGCTTAACAACTGCAATCATTCCCCTGGAATGACTTACCCTGGACCTTGTATTTGTTGAAGAAAGGAAAACAAATCATGTTTTGGAACTTTTCTTATTATCAGAAGATAGATTACCAAGACATTGTCTCGAAGAGGAATTAAGTTACCATGACAATGAATGTTTTCTACCATAGCTGGAGTTTATTAAGAAACACATTCTTCCCACAGTGATGGTAAATTTATTATATCAAATCTATACAAGAACATTTGAAGAAATCAAATTGCAAGTGAAAACAAGAATAAAATATACATACTGTTCTTTGCACAGTATACGGAAAAATTCAAAAATACAGACATTCTCTGGTATAAGCTTATTAAGAATAACCATAATTATGAAACTTATTTGACCTCTCTTAAAGATTTAGAAAGGTGTAGAATTCTGACGTTCTTCAAACTAGATCTGTTCCAAAGTAACCATGTCTGGCATATGAAAAAGAGAAAGGGCATTAATACCGAATACTATTAGTGTAAAATAAATGTTTCAGATGATGAGAAGCATGTCATACTGATATGCTCCTTCTACAGTCAGAACAGAAATGGAAAAAATGGTTGGCTTCAATTCTGATGAACCTCGGTATCCCTCTGAATTAAATTATAATAAAATTATTTAACTTAAAGGATAAGGGAAATCAGGAGGAACTGGTATCGTACTTGAAGTCTACAAAACTTTAGACATACATGAAGATGAAATTATTTTTGGGAGTAATATTGTTTTATTGTATTTATTTATATGGTCAGAAAGTATGAATAATCACTGTTTTCATACTCTGTAGCCCAGATTTTATGTATAGGGACTTTTTTTGTAATGGTGTTGCTGAACAATAACATTGATGATTGATTGCCCTGGAGCCTAGAATTGTATGCAAATTATGTAATCTTAGAATGAAATTCTAAGCTCTGCTGTGTGATCATGTTCCCTTCTGCCCACTAACATCTGATTTGTTTCTGAAGCTAGGGGGAGCAGTGGCAACTAAAACTAGCTAAAAGTCTACAAAAAAAGATTTACTACATTAGAGTCAGAGGGGACTACTAAATATGTCTGAACAAATTTAAAATTATTAGATCACTGAGTATCAATAGTAAGATACTATAACAAGTAATGATCAAGCAAACTGAAAATAACTGACTCCTTGTGAGAACCTTTTCCAGGTTCTAGAAGGGGAGGTAGGGATATTATTGCTAAGCACAGTGAGGGATCCCTTGGAAGAAACAGCATTACTACACTGAGTATTTTTTTTCTTTAAACATTTCATGATTGAGAGAACAGGTTTTCTTTTTTTAAATAAACAAAAAAAAAAACTATGAAGTTGCACTTCGCTAGGGGAAGTACCATGCATAGTAGGAATTTGCTATGACAAAGTACCACTTCATGAACTATTCACCTTACCAAATGTGCAATTCACCAAGTAAAAACTGCACACAGTTGCTCCTTTTGCTATGCAAAATCAGGAAAGCTTTCAAAGTTTTTTATGAAGTGAAGTTTCCCAAGTTCACATACAGCTAGTCATGTTATGTACCTCTGGTGTAAAAATGGTGAGAAAAATACAGCAAACAACATTATGAATGATCTCCATACTACAAGCACATCTGCTGGACACACATGATCTGTAAGTACTTTGGGGGCATGGTCAGATGCATCTCAGAAGGTAAATGAACACTTGATTGAAACGTATTTGGGGTTGTGAATCAACAGTCCTGGTGTGTGGTGGAGGTTTAAAAAGCACAAAATGGGCTCGATTTTCAAAGCCTCCTGCATCGGACACAACTTGTGGCAGAAAAGCAGGCTGCATCTGATGCAGTTGCAGCACACACAAGAGCTGGTATTCCAGAAAGTCTGCTGCAAGTGCCAAACTTTCTGGAATAGTTGCAAAATACAGCCCTTGGCCAGTAAGAGGGGCACAGTTGGAGGCTGTGGAGCAGAGCTGGGATGCAGCTCCAGACAAGAGGGCAGGGGGTAGCTTAGGTGCCCTAAGGAGCAGAAGCATGGACCCAGAGCAGAAGGTGGGCAGTCACTGCAAGGATGTGGAATGGGTTGAAGTGTGCCAGAGTAGCCTGTTATTCCAGCGGCAGGGCACCCAGGTGCCCATACAGTAAGTCAACCACCCCTGGTTAGCTATCGCCCCACATCCCCGATGGTGTCACCAGTCATTGGTGTTGTCGTGCTCCCCAGCTATCCCCTATAGCTCCAGTAGCAAGGACTCTAATCCCATTCTGACTTCCCATCCTTGAATGTGCCCACACCCATAGCGGTGACAGTCCCTGGGAGTCTAGTGGTCTCCCCACCCTCACCTCCCTGACAGGCACTGCCCAACCACCATGTTCCCCCTATCTGTGACCTGATTCTGAGACTGGCACATCCCTCTGCTCACCACCATTGCCTGCCACAGAACGCACTATGGAGGAGCATGTACTGTATTCTGTATACACTACATGCTCCTCCATAGTGCATTCAATGGCTGGTGGTGGTGGTGAGTGGAGGAATGTGCCAGTCAAAGAATCATGCATTGGATGGGAGCAGAGCAGGGTGGTTGGGCACTGCATGTCACGGTGGTGAGCGTGGAGGAACACTGGACCACCAGGTACAATTACCATAGTCATGTTGCGTAACATCTGTGATAAGGGAGGTGCTACTTAACCAGGGCAGTTGTCAACACACAGGCAGGAGAGATGGGGGGCATACAGCACTTGGCATACTCCTGTTACATGAGGATTTGGGGTGGCACTAGAGTACAACGGCATCTAACTACTGCATGTATATTTCATACTTGTTCTGTGGCTACTACTCTGATGGCCCCATTGCCTCCTCACTTGTTCTTCCTGTGTCCATGCTTCTTCATGGTCTATGGCACCACACAGGTGCAATCCACTTAGACCACCTCTTGGATGGTCTAAGTGGTGACCATTCCTGCATCCATAGCTAGGCTTTGAAAATATGAATAAAGGGGATGTGGCAGCTCCACCATGGTACAGTCCCACTTGCAATCTGGCATGCTGGGTTGTTGGATGCAACCCTGGCACAAGTGAGTTTTGACACAGCTGTGTATGGCACAGATGCAAGCTGCTTTAGAAAATCACATTTAATGCAAGTTGTGATGCAAATCACAACTTGCATCAAACGCCTTTGACACAAGTCTCTTGCATCTGCTGCATCACACTGAAAAGCAAGCCCAAATATTTACCAACTAAAATATTTTGGGAAGGTGCTATATAATGTTATTTTATTTTAAAAAAGTAAAAAGGAAAACATTATTTTATATTATCAAAAACCTATGTGAGATACAGTTTTTCTCTTTGTGGTGTCATCAGATACCATGTAATCGTTACTGTATGGTTTCATGGGATACAGTTTTCTCGTTGCAGTTCATAGGATACAATTTTCTCTTCATATGTTTTGACTAGAGCTATTTTCTAAGCTCATGGATATTGTTACATGCTTTATCCCATTCATAGGAATTGTCAGACTCAACAGTTGCCTTTGGGTGCTCATTTGCTTGAGCACCTCTTGGCTATGTTACATCACAAACAGTTGTAGTATATTTATTTCTTAGGCATCCACTCCCACAGACTCAGGGACTCTTACATGTTAAAATATATGCAGTAACACCAGCATAATAAATCATTTTCAATAAATAATGCCTTTAACAAAGTAACAGTTTAGGAATCAGATCAGTAAGCCCTTATAACAAAATATAATGCTTTAAACCCTGATTAAAACTATCAACTGGCAGGGCCCTGAAGCTCTAGTGGCAACTGGTTGCAGAAAACTACAGTAACCACCACAAAGGTATGATTCCCCAGACAACAGACAACTTTAAATGAGATTTGGGGACCTTCAAGAGACCACTCTCCAGAGAAAAGAGAGGATGGTCAGGAGCATATGTACATAGGATCTCTTTTAGGTAGCCAGGATCCAGATTGTGTAGGGCTTTGTATGTCAACAAACCCATTGTGAAGGAGATATGCCACCTCACATGCAGCCAATGCAATGTCTGCATAGCAGGAGAGATATGCTTTGAATGAGAAATGATGGCAACTAGTTGAGCAGTGGTGTTTTCACCAGCTGTAAGTGCCACATCAAATCTCCAGCTAGCCCAAGACAAAGACCATTACAATAGTCCAGTCTAGATGTCACAAATGCATGCACCATATACTTCTTTTCCTGATGACTAAGAAAGGGCTTGATCCAGATGATGCAGCTAAAATGAAAGAAACCACTATGGTCCATTGCAGACACCTGATATTCTAAAGTCAACTTGTGGTCCATGATGATATTCAGATCCTTCACCTTTTCTCTTGCTGTACGCTGAGTGTGTCCGAGATGTAATCTAGCCACCTCATCACTTAGTCCAGCCACCTTTCAGATGGCCGAGTACAAAACTCTTGGCCCAGGCTGTGCTTTATTCATATGCATACAGGAAAACATTGTGCAATCTGTGTAAGCTATTTGAAGTCAATGATTATTCTGTCTATCGAATGCTATCTAATCACAAGTCTTTGGACTGGTTCCCAATATGCTTCATTTACTCCAGATTTGGTCCTCCTTCTCTTGGGCCATCTCCAGTGCATCTCATTTTAGTTATTCTGAATCTCATCCATCTTTATCACCACTTCATATTCATTGCAAAATTCTATATGTAGGCAATAGGTAGGGTTGAAACAAAAAGCGTCAAATGTAGGTCAATTTCACAGTTGGGTAGAAAATGTCCTCTGAATGAGGGTACATTTTTGGTGTAGGGTTTCTCAGCATTTAAATGACTTCTTGACACAGAGTTGGCATTACCTTAACGTCAGCACTGTCTTTTAAAGCACACACATGTAGTAAGATACCAATGCTTTGAAAGAGAATGCTGAAGATAATGTCAACGCTGCATTGAGTGATTATTCAAACCTCAAGGAACATAGAAACATAGAAGTTTACAGCAGAAGGAGACCACTAGGTCCATCTAGTCTGCCCATTTGTTTTAGACCTATTTTGGCAAAGTAGTTGCCCTTTGTAATCACACCACAAACTGAGTGATGGACAAGGACTTTTCCCTTGCAGTGACATCACATCTCCCTACATTTGAGACTTTGTTTTTCAACCTTAAATAATGCCTAAACATAGTTTTCTAAATTAATTCCCTTCCTATTTTGAAAGGATATTTAATAACAGATGAAAAATACTTAGTACTGGCAGTGTTGGCCAGGGGTTGATGACATTTCACATGTATCGGGATAGTCTTACTGGATTGGGCCCTTCGTGTATAAAAGTGCATGAATTACAGGTATACAATATCAATGCTTTGTGGGGGAAATAGTTATTTTCTGATATACCTGATATGTTCAACTTTAAAATCATTCATTTGTAGGTTAGCAATAAACTTTATTATAAAAAAATACTGTGCTTTCATTCTGTTTTGATGTGTGTGTTTGTACTGAATTGTATGGAAATAGGTATTCTTAGTTATGGAGTGATAAAATAACTTTTTGTTTTATTTTGCTCAACCTTTTTTTATCTGTGATCCTATAACCTAAGTAATAACATCTTAGGAACTACCATTTTCTCAGTGACTGGATAAGTGTATCAGTTCAAACATTTTTGAAGCAAACTGCACACTTTCGAATAATGTTTGGGTTCCTGTTTTGGTCCGAGAATTTTTGGTTTTTCTATCTCCAGAGACCAATCAAAAATCTAAGGTATCTTGGGGAAGAAGAACAAATAACAGCTTAGATGGATAGCTGGATGATGGGTATTACTCAGATGGTAGTGGTAAAACAGTTTGTTTTCAAATGTTAAAGATGTCCTGTATGAGGTATTACAGGGATCAATCCTTAGCTTTGTCTTCTTTAGAATATTCATATTTAACAAAAGGGAAGACATACAGGGCACAATCTACACCTTTGCAGATGACATAAAGATCGCCATGGTAGATATGTCAGATTGGCTTAGAAAACTAAAGAAGGAATAATATAGGCTTCTAAAATGGTTAAAATCTCACAAATGAGCTTTAATTAAAGCAAATGTAAAGTAATGCTTTTAACTAAGGCCTTTGACAAAGTGCAAACAACATCCATGAAATGTTAGGGGTTCAGGAAATAGCAGGGGAAAGTTTTTGTGCCTTTTAGTTTGCCATTCATTTTGCACTTGTATGAATCAGAAATTTTAATAGTATCCTGTTGAAGTGCCATCTCTTTACATACCAAATAGAGTGGTGGATGGTAATTGCCCAATTTTCTTCTCATGCTGGGAACTATTTTAATAAGTGTGCACCTGCCACAGATAGCAACTCTTTTGTTGTTCCACTAACTAAATTAATAGCTTAGACCTAAATGTTCTGGTATATGCCCTATTTATAAAGGACAGGGACATTTCCAAGACAGGTGTTTGGGCATTGTATGTTAGGGACCCATAAGGGTCTTGCAGGCTAACTCTACAGTATCTTGGAAGGACAAGGAGTAGAGTCGCTATGGCTTCAAGTGTATGAGGAAAGGGGAAGAAGACAGGATAAGAGTAGTCAAAAGGCCACACATTAGATACATGAAGGAGACTAGGTGCCAGAAAATAAAATTAGGATGTCAGTGAGCATGGGATGAACTTTAATTGTGGGAGATTTCAATATCTCTGAAATAGATTAGGAGACTCAGACGCAAAGGAATTAAAGAGGCCACATGTTTATTGGGGTTTTGCATGGCTGCTTTCTCTCCAGATTGGAGTGGAAACCAACCAAGGGGGAAGCAATCAGAGATCTCATTACATCCAACCTGGACATTATTTGGAATATCATAGAAGAGGACATGACATGACAAGGTGACCACAGCACTGTAAAGTTCAACATCAGGCTAGATGCCCAGCTACTGAACTAAGACAAAAAAATTTTGCAAGTGTCACTTTTTGACTAAAGTGGATGAAAAGCAGGTAAACTGCCTCAAATGTACCAAAATGGGAGACACTCATCATAGAGCATTTCTGTAGATGTAGTTGCAACTCAAAATCTGGAGTTCCAGCTATGTCGCCATGTTTGTGTGTTTATTGCATTTTCATTAACAACTGCTTATGGCCTTAGGAACTCAAACAATAAAAAGAAGACTTACCTGTCTATAATGCCACACACATCAGTCTGTACATCACTGAAATTTCCAAGCAATCCTTGCTGAAGTGAAATCAGGTCTTCCTCCTGGTCATCGATATAAAAAAGTCTCATACATCCCTGAAAACCAGCCACAGGATTCTTGCATATAGAGTGACTATTATTGCCAGGACAACCTATGGGATAATAAACCACAGGAAAGTTTCTTTAGAGAAAATCTTAAGATAGTAAATCCTATACAATAAAGATTCCTTGAAATCTCTTTTAGGTGTGACTTTCAATGCAGTGACATAAAAACAGTTGTTTTCATGATGGGGATTATAAGGCTACAAAATTCTTAAAGCTGCAATAGAAATGATGTATCCTATAACCAGCCCACATATACTGTAGATATGTGTGAGGTGGTAAAACCTTGCAAAGTAGAGCACTATGTGAAGTGCCATTACTTCATATAGCCCATTGTGATGTGTCTGCATCACCAGGCAAAGACTATGCAAAGTGATACTTCAGTGGCACTACCACTTTGCATAATGCACTACTTGGCGAAGACTCTGTGAAGTGGCAGTTCTTTAAGAAAGTACCACTTCACAGAGTGCATTCACATTTTTATAAAAAAAAAATTGCCTTCCTGTACTGTCTAGTTTTTCAGTGCATTTTGTGCTGCATTCCATTGTTATTTATTTGCTACCACCAAGAGTATGGGGACCACTTTTGACTTTGTTTTTATGATTTATGAATTTATTGAATATTTTCAAAATCTATACTATGTCTACATGGATTCTTTTATTTAACTGCAGTCATCTGTTGTCCTAATTTTACTAGTGTCTTTTCTGACTTGCTGCCCATGTGCCTGCTAACAACTCCAGAGTCCAGTGCAGTAGTACTCAGTAAGTGTTTACGCAATAATTAATCAATAATAGCCATTTTTTCTTTCATTAAAAAAATGAAACATTTCTGTTCATTGTTCTAAACATGTGTTGTCTGCCTTAAATTTTAAACTGTCAGTGTTAAATTTTAAATGTTAACAGCAACACACTGGAGCCTATAAATAAAGCTTTTTGATGCTGAGCTGGTAAATGGAGGCTATTGAGTGTTGGGGGTGGGGTATTGGGCAGCGAGATAGTGTCTGAAACATAGTGACATCTGCCCATCTAGTAAAGTTACACATCAAACATCCACTTTTTTCAATTACAACAATTTAAAAAAAATACATTTCTTTTCACTGTTCTAAATAGTGTTTTCTGTGTTAAATTTTAAATGGTCAGTGTTATATTTTGGATGTTAGCAGCAGCAATATGCCAGAGACTACAGTTGCTATTAGGGCTGACTCACAGATTATCCTAGCAGTGAGTCTCCATCTGCAGGGTTGGAGATGAATAAAATACCTGTGTTCTCATGCTGATCTAATAAGTGGAGCATATCAACTGATGGGGGAAGGGGGAGGTTACTGGGTAGAAAGACAGCATCTGAAACATGGTGACATATGCCCATCTAGTAATGTTACACCTGCATTTGTTTATTTATTTATTTATCTATTAATTAATGTAAACCATAAGCGAAAGGGCTATCAGTCTTTAGTAACCATGGTGACACAACTCAGTGTCAGGACTATTTTCCTTTAATTGTAATCAGTAAGAGTTATTTTAGTTATGTATTAAAAGGGTTGACTTTTTTAAGTTCTTCAATAAGCCTATTTTGTATAATCAATAGGACACTCCAGGGCTAGGGTTGTGTTCGGGTGACCACACATCCAGGTGTTGAAAGCACTCTGCCTGAAGTGTTGTACCTCACAATGTTCCTTGGCATGTTGTAGACACAGCACAACATGTGCCACATTGTGTATTATTGCTTAATTATTCATTGAAATGTTGTCTGACCCAAGTGTTGACAGGAGGTCTGTTATGGTCACCATCCATCTCACCATAGTTGCTAAGTTTTGTAATCTTTCCTTTGGTTACATGCAGGTAAAGGATGGGTTGGATGTTCAGTGGGGATGTGGGAAAGGGGGTGTCTTCTTTGGCTAGGGCTGGGAGAGAGGTGGTTGGCATTTAATGGGAGTGGGTGGGGAAAGGGCTGGTTTATGATGACTTGGATGAGACAGGGAAGTGAGTGCTTCTCAGTGACTTGGGAAGGATGGTTCTTTTTTTGGCAACTGGGTACTGTTTGGGGAGGGTGGTATAGTGTGATACAATAAGGTGTGGAAGAGAATATTTTTGTATGAAACATTGTTAAGAAAAAGAGCTTCGTACTGGCAAGTGTTGGTGATGTGCCAGCTTCATGGTCACTATGCAGAGTCTGACACAGGGCACTTCACCAGCAATCAACAGCAAAGAACATTTTGTTTTTTTCAGAACTCCTAGTTATGTATTGAATGAAGTCTGGCAGTATGCCAATAAGTTCCCAGCAAAGTAACAATTTGTAACACTCCTACTTATATATGACAATGAGATGTATTTTCCGAGGAACAAAAGTTAGCATCATCATAGACTTTTTTTTCAGAAGAAAATGTCTACTTGCAGTATTTTGATTTTTTTCCAGCTTAACATACATCATAACCAGCGTACAGTATTACAATTCTGAAGAGCCAATATTTATCCATTGATGTGTCTGAATTGAATGAATTTGCACATAATGCCTTGCAGATTAAACATCTCTTGAGGAAGTTGTATTTTGTAGATTTTAAATGTTCTTTTTGATATATAAAATTGTCCTAAATGTTGCATTCATTTGTCATTGCTACCTTACTGTTTCATGTCAGGCGTGACTGAAAGAGGATTGTACCCAGTTCACTTATTGGTAAAAAAAAAAAATGGAATGAAATGAAATTGTTGAATGCAAATAAACAAGTTTACTTTTTTTGCAATAACCAATTACACAATGAAATTCCACAAAATGAGCAGAATACAGAGGGAAAAAACACAAATAAGCAGTTATTTATGAAATGTGGTTGGTTACTTTCCAACAGGAAAACTAGCATGTGCTTAATGTAATATAATTTGTGCTCTACCAATGGAACAGCTACAGATATCTGCCAGTTCTAAAATGTGATTTGTTAATGATTACTAATCAGCCCTCAATTAAGACATCTCTGAATAACTAGTTTTTTTTTTATTTTCATACTGACAGAAATCTGCATAGTCTAAAACTCATAGATGTCAAAAAGGTGCCAAACTGTGTCTTTTCTTTCTTTTGTTAAATATTATATAATAGTGGCACTCTTCGTGAAAGACTAGAATATATTGTATTGCAGATATATTTCCTGCTCTGTACACATACATTTGAAGCCTGCGCTCATTCATTAGCAGCTAAGTGGGTGGGCTGTCTACGGTGAAGAAAGAAGGGTTGTGCCAGTCTGCCTGCTGGGGTTCAGGATGGGGTGGGTGCGGGCTGATGAGTCACCTGCTTGGGTGGGGGGATGAGGTGTACACATAAAGTATCAGCCTGTGCTCATTCATTAACAGCTCACTGGGCAGGTCAGCTGTGGTAGACAGAGGAGGGCTGTGCCAGTCCACTCACTGGAGTGCTGAATGGGGGTGGGAGTGAGGTGATGGGACACCTGCTCGGGTGGGGGGCACTAGACTACCAGGGAAATAATATATATTCTGGGAGTGGGGATCGGGGATAGGGAGGGGTTTGAAACCACACTAGGCCACCAGGGAATTTTCTTTTAAAGTATGAATGAAAATGGAGAAGGGTTGGGGGTTACTGGACTGGACACTTTGGGTTTGTGAAGTGGATATGAGGGACCACTAGCCACCAGGGCATTTGTAGGGTAGGGATGAAGTGGGTGGAGCGATCGCAACCACTGGGGTGGGGTATTTTTTTGTTAGGTCAGGTAGGTGATCTGGTGGGAGGAGGGACAGCTACTCACCAGATATATTTTGTGTATCTATGTGGTGGGTGGGAGGAGGACCACTAGCCCCAAGGCTTATTTTTATGTAACCAAGAGACATTTTGCCCATAACTTTCATCTAAGTTTTCCACTCTGCCACAGACAGAAGTTCCGAAACGTCCTTGAAAATTCCCTGATTTTCGTGGAAGTTCCTCCAAGTTGGAAAAGCACACTTTCTCCCACCCCTAGTGGCAGGGCAGTGTGGCAAAAAAGTGGGTAGGGCTAGTTGGATGCTAGGGTGCATAGGGCTATATGGCATCTTTGGGATGATGGGGTGCTTCTCCTATTGACTTCCCACACTCTGGAATCAACTCACCTCCTCCTTCTAACTCCTGCATCCCATGGACGTCTCAGGAACCAGTTGAAACTCCAGCCCCTACCTACCTGTTCCTGTTGCCCTTCCTCCTTAATCCATGGGGCAAAGCCTTAAGCATCCTAGTAAGCAGCTGGTTGGGTCCTCACTCCTGCTTTGTTTCACTATGGATCCATTGCACTGGCATGACAACGTTAGACTGCAACATCAGCTACAGAGCCAGGAACCTGTTGACACCCCGACCTTGACATGACCCCGATCTGACCAGCAATATCATGATGCACAATAAGGCTGGGCTGCACTCCCCCTGCACCTCCCCTACTATATTTATCTAATTCCATGTCACACAGACAGTGGAGTTAGAAATTTACCCCACCTCGCCCTAAAGTGTCTCGAAGCAAAACCCCCATCGCTGCTGATTTAAGCACAGTGGGAGTTTTGCTGTGAAGGGTTCTCTCTGCAGGTGCCACTGTAGTGGCAGCACACCTTTCATGACCATACAACTCAGCAGCCTCCCTCCAGTATGATGTCAGACATCATCCAACCCCTTCAGGTAAATCAGCTGTTGTCAGCAGTGTGGTGCTCAGTGAGTATTGTGCCACTTCTAAATGTGCACTTGTTAGGTGTTCTTTTTGAGCAGTACATAACTTTATTCTCAGCTTATGTAAGTTTTGGATTGATTCAGACATAGTCTACATTTTTTATTTAATGTTGGTTTTATATTTATGTATTGTGCTGCTGTTTCCCTATGTTACCCTTCCCCTGGGTCACACATGGAAATGAACTTCAGCTTAGTGTGCCTCTCCTGGCTACCAGTTTTCCAATAAAATAATTTAGGAGGAGTGTTTCCAGCAGGAGGAGGAAGGTGGTGTTGCCACTATATAGTTTGCTGATGAGACTCCACCTGGAGTATTGTGTTCAGTTCTGGAAGCTGCACCTCAGGAAGAACATAGATAAAGTGAAAGCAGTCCTGAGAAAAGCAACTGAAATAGTGCCGGGATTGCACATGAAGCCCTACAAGGAAAGACTTAGAGATCTCAACATGTACACCCTGGAAGTGAAGACAGCGAAAGGGGCATGATAGAGATATACAAATACCTTACAACGGTTAACAGGGTGCAGGAGGGGAGTCTATTTTAAATGAAACAGAGCAACAAGACCATGGGGCATGAAATGAAGCTTGAGGGTAGGGGAATTTTATAGGGATGTGAAGCATTTTTGTATGTTCATATGAAGAAGTACTACTTCACTCAAAGGGTGGTAGACAACTGGAACAGACTGCAAGCAGAAGTGGTAGAGGCAAAAACAGCGTGGGGTGGAGCTTCATGAATGCATAGGATAGACATAGGTGAATATTAGCAAATAGGCAGGAAGGAGGCTGGGTTACCTGAGACCAGTTAGGATCTGTGGAGGCTTACTAGGCAGGGAACATCTGGGCAGACTGGATGGATCAAGCAATCCTTTCTGCTGACAAATTCGGTTTTTCAAATTATATATGAAAATTTGTGAACATTTTCTGGGGACCTGAGTTCAAGTCCCAGTAGGTCACATTATTTCTTTTTTCACTATCATTTCTGATTTAATAGCTAAACAGTGTCTAATACTGCACCAAAAATATCAAATTGTCATCTTGATCGTTCCTGGTTGCATGATTTGTAATACCAGAGAGAGGAACTGTGTCCAGGAACCCCAAATCCAATCATGTCAGCCTGTAGCTAAGTAGTTAGAGCACTGGGCTGTATTCTGGAGGTCTTGGTTCAATTCCCAGTAGGTCGCATTATTTCTTTCTCACTAGTTTGTGGTTTAATTGCTAAGTAGTGACTAGTACTGTACCAGAAACATCAAATTGCCATGAACATTTTCTACAAATGCAGATGTTTGTAACTCCTCTAATGCATGTATAGATGTACAATTTGATATGCAGGCCCAATGTCAATTAGTGCTATAATATAACAAAGCTAGACAAATCTGATTCAGTTTTAACATTACAGTGGAACTACCAAAAATTACTAATGTCAACATTTGCTTAAACATTCACAGAAACATAACTGGTAATGCCACCAAAATTCCACTTATGGAATTTTACTTTTGCAAAGCACTTATAACCACTGTGCCTGGTGAGCTGAGCTGAGCTGTTTGCAGTTGTATAGACGCAGTTTCTTCATAGGTGACTATTTGGTGACCCTACCTTTTTTCCCCTCTGAACATAGCCTGATGTATTCGGTGGAACTAATTGTTCCCCTAATGTCCTTCATGTTCTTCACAGTGACACCCTCTCTTAAAAAGGGGAGCCACCTTTTCCATTTGTTGTCAGACCTATCCCTTTGGAATACCCAGAATTGTTCCTTCTTTGTGCCTGAATTTTTTCCCCTCACCAGGTTTCTGTGAGTGCTTCTATACCTTTGATTTCTAAGCGCATCAAGTGCTCAAGCTAGGTAGTTTAGCAAACCAGAAAAAAAAATGTCCCAAAGGCACTCAAGATCACAGACCCAGAGTTTACAGGGGAAAAAGGTTTTAATTTATTTACTTTAAAGTGCAAATCATAAAAACATGAGTACACTTACACCTCTGCAGTAGGAGGAACAGGCACCACCACCAAACAACTTGGTGGTTTAGCAGTCTGAGATTCTTAGATGACCTTTCAACTGAGAATTATTGTCTTTCTGTGCATCCTTGCTAAAACTGAGGAGCTAACATTCTTGTGCTACCGAGCTCTGTTGCCCATTCCTTGGTGAACCCATGCATCTAAACTCCTGCTACTGGTGACCTCCTGCTCTAGTTGTCTCCCTATTCCTTTAGCTAAAATTTCCCTGACAGCCTTGCCAATTGACATGGCCAATATCCATCTCTTTTGAAACAACCAAAGCCCATCTTGAGCATATAGGCATTCCTTGCTCCTGAATGTCCTCTTGCTGGGCTGAAAAAGAAGACCCTCTCTCTTTCAACAGTCAATTAGCAAGAGTTAAATTGCTTATGGACAACCATCATTCTTCACAAACCAAGGGACCATGAGGACCTTGTAGAAATCCTGCTGAAAATTGTTCCCTTTAAAGGTGATAAGAAACAGTTTTTACACCTCTAGATGCCCTATAACTGTTCTGTTATTGGCTACCCATTATTCTGATATGCTTTTTGCCCTTTTTTGTCACATTACATAATCTAATTTTGTTATCATTGTAACTACCTTGAATCCCTCTCTCCTCAGCAGTTACTGCTCTCTATTTGCATGCTGCCTGAACATTCTATGACAACAGAAACACCCATTCCTGGACATTCAGATGAACAGAATGGAATGGGAGTTTCTAATGTCATAGACTGTCTTAGAAATATGAAAATCAAGAGCAGTAGCTGGTGAGGAGCGTGGAACTCTATTTAGATCTGAGGGCACCCCAAAAGCTAGATTAATTGTTTATCAAAAAATCATCAACATATGTCAGAATACATAACTGGCATGGAAGGGAAGATTGAAGGGCAGTTAACTATGAAAAAAGCATTTCCTATCTCCTTTGAGAACAGTCCCTATATCTATAAATGACCTCAGTATTTGTTCTCTCTATAGCAATGCATACAATAGTCAGCCCATCTCTCTAGCTGCAGTTACTTGCTGTGAAAAAATATTTATTTGACCTGTATTGCAGGCAGACACATCATCTTACTAGCACTGTGGTCCTGCAGTGCATCTACACCATTCCTGCTAATTTTACTATGAAGTACTCTTTGAATGCAACCTTATTACCACTTAACCGCTTCCTCATTTGAAGCAGGTCAGGTGTATGGCTTGGAAACTTACAGATATGATGCTACAAAATTCCACAATTTTAACAAAAAAACATGAAATTTGACTTTATATATTGGTGCCATTTTGAATTATGTGGCTGTGAAGTACACTATGAATGTAACCATATTATCATGCAACTCTTCCTATCCCTTCCCCATTTAGGGCAGATCGGATGTATGGCATTGGAATTTATATGGCTGCTAAAAAATTATCACAAAATTCCACAATTTTCACACAAACTCATGAAATTTGACCATAAATAGTGATTTTTTTTTCCAAAATATGCAGCTGTTTAGATCTTGGTCAGCTTTTAATGAAGAGATTAGAATGATTGCACACTCAGCCACCTTTAAAGGGTCTATGATCCTATCAAAAGTGGCAAAATGACATTCAAAAGTTTAAATGTTACAAGGGATTAAAATGTTGATATTTATGTACTTGTGACATTTTATTAATTAATTTCTGGATATTGCACTGCTCATAACATAGCCCCTTTCAAAGCTAGAGGCTTGCAACATGGCACACATGCCCATGTAGTATAGAACTTCAAACATGACAAAATGTGGATGACTAACAAAAAGAGACTAAAATAACTGAAAATTAGATTTTGTCAAAAACTTTCACAAAGGTTTACAGAAGAAGAATCATAATTTCACCCAAATTCTTCTAGTGGAAGTAGAATTTCACAGAGCGCTCATTATAATAATTTCCAGTGCAACAGTTTGCAATGTACCTATCAGAAAATTATAATGCAGGAACTGGCAATAAAATCTATGGGACAATGATCCAGGTGCAACTGAAAATGCATACTGTTGGTACTGTATAAAGAAAAAAGCAAACTTTATACATAGAACCATAAAAGATGATGGCAGACAAAGAATAGTAATCCATCCAGTCTGCCTGTAACACACCATCACACTCCAAGACCTTTTATTCATACTTGGGCTTTGACTACACTCTCCACCCCCTTGCTCCTTGTTTTACTGCCCCCCCAAGGAACAACAAAGCCCTTATTCTCTGTCCCGACTGTGATCAAGTCTATTCATGTTTTTTCCACCCACCACCTATGCTGATGGACAGTTCCATGGCATAGAAAAATGTTCACAACTGGGAATCAGACTCAGGCTCCTTATGAACTACTGTCTTGTTAGCCTTTAGCTCTGCAACTATGCTATCATTTCACATAAAGTACGTCTATAAAATATAGTCTGAAATGTGCCTACAAAAAATGTACCCTGATATGCCAGGAGCTCGGTAAAGTGACAAATGCTTTCTGTTTATGTAAAAAAACAGAAAAGCACTGTACTGCTACAGTCCATCAGGAGCTCAGGACCATATTTACTGTAAGATGAACTTCATTTCAGTGATTTTGAATGATGAGTGAACACAGAAGTAAATACTTGTTTTTATTCTTTATTTCGATTCCATACCTTTGGCCCAATGTCATCCATTCTCTCGCTGCTGTGAATATCACATGTAGGCTCCAGCCCTCAAAAGCTGTCACCAAGTAGCACAAATGTATTACCCATTCTAACACCTATTATGGTACCATCTCAAATGCAACACGTCATCAATCTTGCCATTCCAAAGGTCTTTTTGAGCCTTTAGGAGACATGCATTTGTATGCCACTGATAGCAGGAATAATCTTTAGAGAGTTCTGAATCTGTATGTGAATAATCTGAAACTGGAGAGTTTAAAGGTTACAGTATCTATCTTGAATCAATCAGTATATGTCCTATGTTCCAATATTGAGATATGTTTGCTACCCCTGTCCTGGGTCCTTACTGAAAACAGTTTAATTGGGTTATATATCAGACTCTAGTAGATAAAGATATGATTTAATAAATAACTCAACAACTTCCAGTATATGCCAGTTATGGGTACCAGCAGGGGCATTAAGATTTTTTAAAATAATTTTTCCTTTGTTTATTCCATGGACTAAGTATGGGGAGGCAACTGTGAGCCAGTTCAGATTCTTGCCTAGATCTCTAGGAGTTTGACCTGAACAATCCTTGCCAATCTGAGTTAACCCAACTCAGAGAAGATATGGCTCTTAATCCAAAGTAGACAACACTGTGGGATAGGAAATCTGCCACTTCCTGGCTTTAGTTTGGATATGGAATAACGTAAATCACTGAGAAAATTGACTCATATAATGCAATCCAAGTGACAGAGGCAGAATTCAAATCAGTGTGTCCTTCTGTGTCATGGATAGTGATCAGTGCATTGGAATCCAAACTAAATATTTAGAAAAAAATGCATGTACTGAACATTTTCTAATTTTTCCATGGGCTATGTACAAAGCAAGTATACATAAATATGTAAAAATGTATTTCCTTATGGCTGCAAACATATACAGAACTAATAAAAGTGCACTTCAAGACAAAGGAAAAGCCCTTGAGAATGTTTTCAATAAATTAATATTTTATTGTCTCCATGGCTTTCCAGATTGGTACGAGGACAGTGCATCTGAAGCTTACAAGCACTGTACGTAGACTTTTATTATTAATTGCTCTTTCTTGTATTGGCTTCCTCAACCTGTTAGAAGGCATAAGCACTCTGACTGCATAGGTGCCATTTACATTAATTAAATACATTTTTATCTCTGACAGCTTCTCAGACCTACAACCTGGTAAAAAGATATATCAAGGCATATAGTCCAAAAAGTAATTTATTTTAGTTTATTTAATGTTTGGCATGCTGGTTGGCATCACATACAAGGGGCTTGAAAGCCCCAGTGAATCTATTACTAATAATGAAAACTTGGTTGAAGCAACCCTTGAGATCCATTATGATATCTCAGTATATCATCTTGGTTCAAAATTGCTTACCAAGATTAGCCATTCCTACACTTTAAGGCTATTTTACCTTCACATTATTGTACTCCATGGTGTGATTATTATGGTGTTTCTTAAAGGGACACTGTCAACCCCATTTGGCCTCAAATTGTCCCTAGTTTTAAAAGCACATTTAATGATTGTTTTCATTCTATAGAGACTGCTAATGTCACTGGTTGTTTGATTCAGAATCCCCTTTCCTTTTAAAAAGTAAAAAAAAAAACAGAGTGTCAACAATACTGGTGTTACTACACCAAAACATGTTTGTTAACATTTTTTGACCAACTACAACTGCATCTTTCCTGGACTCATGAACATCCCCAACACTATCTAGCTAATTATTATGCAGTAGTAGTAGACAAGACTATTGTATCATGAGTGGCTGCACTGTTTGAGGGTGTTTCTAAGCTTCAGGAAGTATGCAGTAAGCTTAGATAAACATGTTGGAGCAAAACAAGGCTGTGTATAACTATATATACCCATGCATTTCAATTTTAATTAGCAAGGAGGCAGATTAAACAACCAGCACATTCAATGAATTTTAGAGAAGGTAAGCAATCATAAAATGTGGGGTTTTACCAAGAAATAATATAATGAAAAAAAGGTTGACAGTGTCCCTTTAAGATTGTAGGTGATTTAAGGCACTTGGTACTGCCTTGTACCTCACAAATCACAGTGCACCCAAGATATTAAATATTTCATGATATAACACAGCCCATTGTGTTTAATTGCTTAACTGTTTACTTCTAGAATATAGGTCATACATGGCATTTTCAGTTTAGTGTCATTGGGCCCCATAATGGTTCACCCATATCAGTAAGACAGTCATTTTGTTAACACCAATATGGGCATAGGTAACATGCTGCCTGGCATTTCTGTGTCAGGCATTACTGCTCCTGAGACAGAGAGTGCCAAAGCAGCGCTCAAGAAATAGAAATGTTTTGCTGTGGGCTTCACCCAACACACCTTAATGTGGGGAGCTTCACCCAGCACCCCCCACAACTAAATATAACCTCCTCCAGGATGGGCATGCCCCAGAGGGGGAAGAAATTCTGTAGGCACAAAGATCGCCGTGACTGAGGGGCACTCTAAAATCAAAATAGCCTCTGTCATTGTTACCCTTATTGTGGTGTCCTAATTGCGTGACAAAATTCAGTGGTCATTCTAACTGTATACCCCCGGTAATCAGCCATAGCCATTTGCACTGACACTGTGCAAAAATAGCACCCCAGAAAATATAGCATGTGGCTGTCAGGGTGTTACATTCATACAGACAGTGTACCCTTTCCAGGGTAGTCCATGACCATAGCGACCGAGATTGAGCACCTAGAAAAACAGCGAGTCAGTCTCAGCAACTGTGATCACAGTGACCTAGGGAGGAGGGTGACTGGATGCTTTGGTCAGTAAAAACCGCAACTGGAACTCACGTGTATACAAGTGCGTGCATGCCCACTGGGGGAAGATGCAGGGGAGGGATCGCAAGTTGGAGGGGTTGTGGTGAGCAGCTGCCGAGCTGGATCACTGGTGTCATGGAGAGGGTGGTCAGCTGTGAGACATGAGGTACTGGGTTACTGGTCCAGCATGGTGAAGGCTTTTTTTGTGCCACCTGGTGGCATGTATTTCATTAAGTTCCCTCCAACATGCACTCCCTCAGAGTTCAGAATCCTTAAGTAGGGGGTGCTGGCATGAAGCCTCATGGGAGGGCAAAGGGGCATGTAGGTCTGGGAGCTGTTTTTCTGTGCACTGGCCAGTGTGCATTGACAAATTATTTTTCGTCGATGTTCACTTGCTATAATAGCAATCGCTGTTGCTTGATTGCTATTATGACATGGAACCTCTTTCCAGCATGTGCTGCCTGTGTAAATATATTGCTGTTTTAGTGCTGCACAAAGTGCATATGCACAGTGCCACCACAGCCTCCAACAGACACCCAGGAGTAAAGGGGAAAAGTGTATTTCAAATACAATAGCACATTTCCTTCTTGGTGTCATATTCAGTGGCTGCCAAGCTGATGATCACACTTGACATGCAAGGTGATAAGGGAGCATTTGCATCCCATTATGTGGTCATTATTAGCTCTGTACAATGCCTCCATGCACAAATGTGCAAATGTATTGTGCAGAGTCTTGGCCATTTCCCCCTTCAACCAATCCATGCATACTAATTAACACATCCCTGGCAGTCTAGTGGCCCCCCTCCTGCCCACTCCCCAATGACATTGAGACTGCCACTGGCAGTCTGGTGGTTCTCTGCTCCTACCCAATTCCTGAAAATATAGAATAACCTCCCTGGTAGTTCATCAGTGATATATTCCTTCCAACCAGATCCCACTATACTATTTACATACCTTTCTTCCCTCTCTGGCCTACCCATGTAGCTCTCACCATCCCCTATCTCCCACTGACTCACCCAGCAAATGCAAGGACTACTGGAAGAGGTGGAGAAAGTCCCATATTCTAGTAATAAGCAGTTAAGAAATAAAACACAATTGGGTGTGGTATATCATGAAATATTTCACACTTTGGGTGCACTGAGATCTGTGATGCATAAGGTAGTGCCAAGTGCCCCCAAGACATGAAAAAGTTGAATGAATGGTCAAAGGCTTGGCAGATGGGTTTTAATTCAATTCAAAAAAGTACAAAATCATGCATTTGGGGAACAGGAACCTGAGGGCTACTTACCAGTTGGAAGGGAAGGGAAGGTGCTGGCAACCACCAAAAAGGAAAGGGACCAGGAGATAATTATCTCTGATGACCTGAAGCTATGTAAGCAGAGTGATAAGACAGTGGGGAAGGCTAGTAGGATGCTCAGGTGCATAGGGAGAGGTATCATCAGTAGGAAAAAAGAGGTAATATTACCTCTGTACAGAGCACTAGTGAGATTGTACCTCAAGTACGGTGTCCAGTCCTGGAAGCCACACCTCTGAAAGGACATAGATAGGGTGGAGGCAGTACAAAGGAGGGCAACCAATGTTGCAGGTCCTTCATCAAAAGCCCTATGAAGAGAGAACCAAGGAATGGAATATGTACTCTCTGGAGGAAAGGAGGGAGAGGAGGATATGATAGAAACATTCAAATACCTAACAGGTATAAAAAAGGTACAGGAAGGTAGCATTTTACATAAACATGAGAACAAGTGGCCATGTTATGAAGCTGGAATAGGGGAGGCTCTGAGGAAATGTGAGGAAATACTTCTTCACAGAGAGGGTGGTGGACACTTGAAATTGCCTGACAGTGGAGGTGGTTGGTGCCAAAATGGTCACAGCATTCAAACATGTATGGGACAGATACTAGGGGACCTTGGAAGTAAGGCAAAGGGTGGGGACAACCAGAGATCAAGTAAGGTCTTCGGTGGCACAGTAGGTAGGAAATAACTGTGCAGATTGGGTGGTCTCAAAGGTCCTTATTTGCAGACAACTTCCATTTCTAAGTTTCTATGACAGTGACTAATACAGACCCACCTTTCAATACCATGGCCAACACTGTCTGAATGAAAGGGACCTAACACGTATGTACAGTAGAAACTGGCATTTCTGCAGTTTCCACATGTTCAGTCCCCATCATTCAGATGGCAGCTGGCAGAGGTGGGAAAAAGTAGGTCTGTTCCAATTGCAAATTCCGGATCTGCTCACAATCCAGGACAAGAATTAATAGGGAACTGTCATTTTCAGGACTTCTTAGTGTCTGAAAGCACATAAAAAGCTGATTTGAGTGAGCTATTGTGCTTACCTGTGAGTCTTAGCAATCCAGAATTATTCATATGTAAATTAACCTCTTATTAAGTGCTGGGGGCAGCTATGTGTTTTAGGAACCTGACAGGAAATGATGTCACCAAGGGTCTTAGCCCTGCTTTAACTGTAGATAATCCAACTGGTTAAATAGAAAATCATCTGTTTTATTAACTGTGTTATAAAGTTTTATTGCAACACTCACTTTCTACATTTATAATAATTGTTTTGTATGTGCATTGAAGCTAGTGAGTTATCACCTTTACATTTCAAACTGTTTGTAAAATAATCCAATAGAATTCTGGCATTGTCTGATTGAAGATTTTTGTTTTGCATAATGTCAAAAATGATTTATTAGTTGTTTTATGTAGTCTGAATTTTTGCATGTTATATTGAATGTAATTTGTTCTTGACACAAGACAACTTTGAAAATAGGTCTATGACCTAAAGTTTGCTATCCTGTATAAAAATAAACATTTTTACTACTTCTACTACTACTACTTGTTACGATTCAAAATCCCATTCCATCCAGAGTATTTCAGTAAGAAACTGTTATACTTCTAACTTCATCAAAAGAAGTAAAATACTCCTTTAATAATGCATTTCAGGTTATGCATGTTTTCCCAGTGTTGTCCATATATGTGTTTTTACAATTAATAAACAAGTAATTGTGTCCCATTTTTTTCTTTTCAAATCAAATCTGAACAGAAAGAGAATAATTCTTTCTGAATCATAACACATGATCAGATTGTTTTTCACTGTCTTTGTCCAGGAAAGGCACACTGAGCTAAAGCTCATTCCAGTGTGTGTTTTGGGAGCACAGAGAAGTTAAGTGACTTGCACTGGTCACATGATATACAAGTAGAGCAAGCTGGAATCAAAACCCATTCTGTTGGATAAACAAAACTTGTTCACAGCTCTTTGCTTTAACCTCTAGGCTGTACTGCCAGCTGATAATCAAAAACTACACATTTCAAGGTTGTCCCCATGATGCCAGGCCAGTAGGTATGGAGCCCCTTTTGCATTTTGTAGACCTGAGTTCACACCCAAAATTATAAGAGAAAAGGCTGTAAGAGAGGGAATGGAAAAAAAAAAACAGAAGTCGGTGCTGTGGCAGCCCCAGAAATCTATACTGACATGAACATAGCCAGGGTTTAGAAATCCTGATATGGGGCCTTATACCTGTTGGCACAAAAGAGCCTGCCTTGAGATGTGCAGTTTTTGATGATCAGCTGGCAGTGTAGCCTACAGGCTAAAACAATCCTGAAGATAGATCATTTTTACTAAAAGATTGAAATGTAAAGGTGATAACTCACTAGTTTCAATGCACATACAAAACAATTATTATAAATGTAGAAAGGGTTGTAATAACACCTTAAAATGCACTTAATAAAACAGACAATTTCCTATTTAACCTGTTGGATTATGTGTAGTCAAAGCAGGACCAAGACCCTAGATGACATCATTGCCTGTCAGGAGCCTAAAACACATGGCAGCACCAGTCCTTTATAACAGGCAGATTTACATATGAATAACTCTGGACTGCAAAGACTCACAGATAAACAAAATGGCTCACTCAAATTAGCTTTTTATGGACTTTCAGACCTTAAAAAATCCTGAAGATGACAGTTTCCCTTTAAATGAGTGAGTTGGTGGTGGATTGGTGGTAGGAGCTGTGTGGTTGGACCAGGGAGGTGGGTACAAATAGTATAATGGGGATCTGCATGGGAAGAGGGTATGCCACTGCACTACCAGGGCTGTTTTTCTGTGTGTGTGTAATTGTGGATCAGGTGATGTAGTACCATATTGCTACCAGGGAGGTTATTTAACATAATCAGGAGAGAGTAGGTTACCACGGGAATACCATGGAGATAGCAATTATATAAGAGATCAGGTGGGAAGGGGTACCTCTGGACTCCATGGGATGTTACCAGTTATACTGGTGGAGATCAGGTGGGAGGTGGGACCAAAAAACTACCAGGGATGTTGTCAATGTCATCAAGAACAGGCAGAAGGGGGGAACACTAGACTACAAAGGAACTATATTACATTGCTATTGGGTTGGAGGTGGGTACTGCTACATTTCTAGGATACTGTATTGCATTGGGGATTGGGTGGTCGGTACTAGGCTACAAGGGGTGTTGTCAATGTCACTGGGACTCAGTCAGGAGGGCAAAACACTAAACTGCAAATGAACTGTATTACATTGGGGAACAGGTAAGAGGGGGGTACCACTTCACTGCCAAGGAATTAACTTATTTCAACAGGAATGGGGTTGGAGGGGGAGGTCGTTGCTGTCACAAGTACTGCCAGTACTGCCAGTGGGTCAGGAGTCACCACTCGCTATTCTCTTTAATAAGAGCTGGTTTATGGAAACATTAAAATGGGTTGCTTTGACAGACTTTTAGCACTTCTGAAAAACAAGAGAATATATTAAGCAGAGAAACAATTATTCATCTTCATAAATGGCTCCATAGTTGGGAAAATTACTCAATTACAACAAATTTAATCCAAAAGTTTGCTATGTCAGACCTATAGTTTATCATTAAATGAAGATTTTGATTTAACCCCCCTACTTGAAGAAACAATAATGATAATAAACTATAGGTCTGATATAGCGATCTTTTGGATTAAATTTTATTGTAATTGAGTAATTTTCCTGACTACTGAGCCATTTATGAAGATGAATAATTGTTTCTCTGCTTAATATATTCTCATGTTTTTTCCTTTTACAGATTTAACTCTGTTCACTAAAATATTGTAAAACAAGCCAGAATGCTTACATCTTTAAAAATCTCCATTGTGGCAAATTTTTTCATTATAATATCATGATATAAATCAGAAATCTTACATCTTTAAAGACTTTCATTGTGACATATGTTTTTTCCCAAAAATGCATTTTGTTATGTGTTTACTGAATGAACTGCAAACAAATGCGATCTCTAAATCCTTTTGTGCTTTCTCAGTTTCTGTATAAACCTCTTCTTAACATGTTAAAGGATATCTAGCATCAATTTATATTGTTAAATAATTAAATAACAAAAATTTATGTTTTGCTGACCTTTTGCAGTTACTCGTGACCTCCTACTAATTGAGAGAATTTTGAAATTTTGGATAGCATTAAGAGTAGCTGATATAGAATTAGGTTGAAATGGTTGATAATAATTAGGGGGTAATCACTTGAATGTTTAAATATCCTTAACATATAGAGTGTTTCTATAAGTGACTAGAATATATGATTTAATTTATTATATATTACCTACATGCTGTTTGACCTCTTCATGTACCAATTCCTTCCCCCTTCCTTTCATTTGTTTCTTTATTTGGATTTAATATTTTACTGTATGAGAGACTAATTAATAAATGTATAATAGGATTAACTAAGGGTTGTACTCCTGAGTTCCACTTGATTTTCTCCTTTTAAATTTTGATTTTTTTAGCACTTTTCTGAAGTCAAGTTTATTCTTTCAGTGCTATAGTATTTTTTGCTCTGTGTAATTATGAGCAATTACTTACTAATTATTTGAATGGTTGATTGATTCACTTATTATGTGTAAAAGGAGAACAAGTTTGTACTGCATTCATACCCCCTGGAAGACCTAATGGTTGAGGTGCTAGGGGTTTTGTTTTGTTCTGCCTTCTCCTCGCTTAAAATAAATAATACACCATCAAACAGTGGAAACTGACTTCTGGAGTGCTGGTGCTTTACTTTTTGGTGAACTGAACAATGTAGCATATGGAAGAAAGGGGAAATAGTTTAAACAGGAAAGGCACACTAAGCCAAAACTTGTTTCCAGGTGCACAATGGAGTGTTAATGACTTGATTAGGATCATACAGCATGCAAGTGGGGATTGTGGGATTCAAACTCAGGTCTCCAGGTCTGCAGTTCAGTGCATGAAACTACAGTGCTATACTTCCTCCTGTGACATGATTTTCCTTAGAGGTATTACTGGGTGTGACAGAAGCATCTTTTATTTTAAAGGAGTTTTGGTGGGGCAGAGGAGGGAGGTTTGGTGCTAGAGGGATGCAGGCTGGGAGATATTGTTAATTGTATGCCTCAGGGTCAGTGTGGGGAGGCTGCTGGGGAATGGAGTGTGACATGAAGAGTTGGGGGAAGGGCTACTCTTTTAGATATACAGAGTCAGCAAATTATTAAAATGTACACACTTTACCTGGATAATAGGGGTAGAGGAGGGTGGTGGGTGCTGCACAGTGGGGGTTGTAGCATACTGTTTTTAAGATTCTTGGTGGGTGGTGGAGGATGGGCACAGTCTGTGGGTGAATTGCTACCTCCCCTTGTGAAATCCTTGTATGGTGGCACTTTATCAACACTTTCCCCAGTGAAGATCCACTGTGTGATTTTCCTTGGGCAAAGGTGGGCACTGAGCTAAATGAACACTACATGAAGTGCAGGCTATGGAGAAGCTTAGTAAAGGAATCTCTGTGAGGTTCTTCTCAAAGAGAATTTCTATAATATCCCTTTTGTCTTCTGATAACCATCAGTGACTATTGTTTTCCAGCTTTGCTGTGGTCTTCATGTATGTCACTGGGTTGTTGTCTGCCTTTACAGTAACATGAGCTCCATACAGATATTCATGAAATTGTTCCACAATGACCAATTTCTGAGCCAAGAACTCTAACTTATGAACTGGGTAGTTTCATTCTAATGGTGTCAGTCTTCAACTGACAAAGGCCACATATATAGATATCATACCATCAGGATAGGCTTGGTAAAGGACTACTCCAAGTCCACAAAGGCTGACATCAATATGCAAAGTGTAGGGTTTCGCTGAATCTGCATATGCCACTATGGGTGCATTGGTCAACTGACAAATGATTTCTTGGGACAGTCATTCACATGATGCAGTTGTCTACAGTTCAAAGGGTTCCTATATTTAAAATCAGTTTTTGATCTTTTCCTTGGCAGAGGTACTCTGGATTTATTAGTTGGGGGGGATCCCTCCATTGAATTCAGCAGTGGTCTCACCTCTCAGATATAGTCTTTGATAAATCACCTGTAATACCTACAAAAGTCCTTAGAACCATTGCAGAACTCTCAGGTTGTGCAGCTTAAACAGCATCATAATGGCTTCTAGCTTAATGGGTTCAGTTTGAATACCTCTTCCAGACACAATGTGTCCCAGATATTTAACAGAACTCTGTACAAAGCGGCTTGAATTGATGGAATGTTTGAGATTAAACTGCTTGGGCCAATTCGCAAACGGAGATGACTGCTTGTGTGAAGCCCTGCATCAAACCCATTTTTTAAGTGCAGCTGTGCTGAACACTTCTCTGCAAAATGCACATGATTCAAGAAGATTGGGCACATTTGCAGCACTTTTCCCAATTTATGGCAGCTTGCACCAAATATTTGGTACAAGCTCACAGAGAACGAGTACCAGAGATTGCCACAGGTTGGACCAGGAAAGGCTGGTCTAACTTGCAGCAATCAGTGCATGGGATTGAGAATCTCAGTTACCTGCCAGGGAATGCTGCAAGTCCTGTGCACCATATGTTAGGCACACCCAGGGCTTGTGGCATTCCTGGATTCCATTTGTGAATTGATCTCCTTAGACTGATCAAAAACCTTGCACAAGCATGTTTCATACTCTTTCAGGGTCTTCCCAGACACAATGACATCATTGAGATGGAACAGGTATTAAGTTCATCTCCCCCATGGCACATCCCATTAGTCTTTGAAATGTAGCTAGGGTGCCATAAATACCTCAGAGTATCAGTAGGAATCTATAGAATCCAAGAGGACATATGAAGGCATTTCTTTTGTTTCTCTGTCCTTCCATGCCATAAGTATCTGGTAGTACCCACTCCTCAGGGCTAGAATAGAGAGCAATAAACTCCAATTAAGTCAAGCCAAGGCATTCTGAATCCTCAGCATAGTGTACTGGTCTTAGAGCATTCTGTACTTCATGCACATGCATATGTTCAATATGTGACAGCTAGCGTAGTGTTTGTGTAACTGTTTTGTTTTACTTTAGCTTGTCTTTTTTCTCTTAATTTCAACCATTGACAGAGGTGCCATGAGAAGGATTTATCTCAGCTAAAGGAAATGGCAGCTAAAGAGTCACAATAGAGAGCACTAGAGAAGAAGGGGAGCAGGAGGAGGACAGAAAAATGTAGTTAGGGATGGTGTGTGTGTGCACTCTGCTTATTTAAGGCAACTGATTGAATAGGCCTGCTAACATGGAGGAGAGAAGAAAAAACTCTGTTGGGGAAACCTCTGGGGAACCAAGGTTACCAGGTTAGCCTTCCTTCCAGGCTTCTACAGATTATGAGACTAGCTGTTGGTAAGTTTGATGGCATTCAGAATATGGTTCTGTTATATATGTTTCAAGGCACGATGTAGCCCAGTGACCCACAATCTTGATGATATGTGCTGGCATGTTCTTAATGGAAGTGTTGGCAGCAACTTACATTCTGAAGGAATAGTCAGAATGCTGGAAAGTCCACAGACCAGCAGGAATAGTAACATTCTGACATGGAGGGTGAACCAAGAAGTAGTCATTATGGAATAGTCAAAAAACAGGAGAGGATGAACAGAATCAGGATGTTTGTCCATGAATTGTAGATGATTGAGGACTTTGAATATGATACAATTTTGAGTTTGTTGAATGATATGATGTGTGGATCCTGTTGTTCATTCTGTCAGATTTTGATTTAGTTAAGTTGGGTATGAAGTGATCCATTGATATTTTTCTGAGACAGTTGATTAAATGAATTGCGGAACTGAAAATGGAAGATGCTGCTGTAAATTCTGTGGGACATAAGAATCCAGAAAATGCCAAGGTCATGGCAGTTTGAATGTTAAGATCAGAGAAGGATCAAAACTCTCCATCTTTGCAATGTTCATCATCCAAGAATACAGGCTGTATCTATAGGCTTCCTCTTTAGAAGTTCTTGAGCGGTGGATTTTCTCAATCCTTGGAGAAAAGCCATAATCACTGAACAAATTGGAGTGAGAAGTATCAGAATGGATGGACATTATGGTAGGCTGAATACCAGAAAAGTATTGTTTGATTGTCACTGCTGTAAGGCCAAATTACTTACAGAAATAAGAAGCAAATACAGTACCAGCATAACAGGAACTGACTACAGTAATAGATTGATGCAATGGAGGGCACAAAAGGATGAGAATTTCTTCCATGCTAGCTTGTAGGCAGATTAGGTAGAAATGGCTAAGGATAGCCAGATAGTTAAGGAGGAATAATTTAAATAAAAGACATGGGGCAAGATTTTCAAAACCCTTAGATTACAGCAAGCCCCAGTTTGCTGACAGTACAGTGCATGTGGCTTGCTGCAATCCAGTGGGATTTTCTATCCCATGCAGCAATTCTCACAATTTATACCAACATTTTCTGGTCTCCCTTGTGGCACTCCTGTGGGCCGTTTCATGGAGCGTGAAGCAAATATTTGGCACAGGGAGCTGTAATACATGAAAACTGTTGCAACTGTGCCCAAGATTGTAAAATCGGGCCCAGAGGAAGAGTCTGGCACACTGCCAGAACCAAAGTGTTGTGGCACAGGGCTGGACTCAAGCCCTGCACCATGTTTTGAAAATCCTGGCCTAGGTCATTTGAAGCTCTTGGAATGAAGGAGGAGGAGGAGGAGTCATCTCTTTGTCAGCTTTCAAACATGCAGCTTTCAACTGCTAAAAATGAAAAAGAGTAAGACAATCAACTAGAAGGTTGGAAGGCCCAGGAATATACACAGTGAATTCTGAAGTGGTATGTTAAAGAGGTCCATGTCAATCATCTCAGGAAGTTCATTATGGAACTGAAAAATTACCACCATTTGTTACTGATGGCAACTGTTTCTTGCTTGTCTGAATAGAATTTCTCAAGTCAGTTGCTCCACAGGTCTTCCGAAGAAAGTGTGGTTGCAACAAAGGGATAGATTTTGAATAAGGAGGAAGTAAAATGGATTCAAGAGAGATCTTCTGTTTGTGATGGCCATGGACAAGTGAATCAGGAAAGAACAAACATAGCAGAGAACCCAAAGGCTGGAGTGGCATTGGTAAATACTTCAACATTTGATTTTGGGCACTGGATCCTCAAAGAACATGGATAGGTCATTCCAAGTTCTGAGAAAGGGAGCCCATATAGTGAGGTCTAAGTGGGCAGAGATAGTGATGGTAATGTAGTGTTCTGGGACAGTGACTGAGAGGGCTAGATCAAGAGTATAGATAATGAAGCTCCCACATTGAGGAATTATTCTTCACATTTTGTAATTGAGGTAGCCTAATAATATCAGCAGCTCTCTTTGGATACAGGATCATATTGATGAAAAGGAATGACCCATGGCCAATATGCTTTGGAATTTCTACAAGGGGAGATGGGGTTGCATACTGAAGGAGTCTAGTTCTATGCCTAGGTCAGGCCCAGGCACCTTAGCTTCAGGAAGCTATGGCAGCCAGAATAGAAGGGGGGATGTGCTTACCTGAATTCAAAAAGAAGTACAATGCTAGTCACGTGATGCAGAGCACCAGATACCAGCTCTTTCCTTCAGCTCTGACCACCAGATCCAGAAATAACATTTTAAATCATTATTTAGATTTCTCATCCTGGTGCAAACCTACCTAACCAACTTGCCAACCCGGTTGCATCTTTTCCAACAGGGTTTTCTGCATTGATGGATATTGAAATGAAGAAATCCTTGCCAAAACATACTCCATCACAAATGCCTGCGAATGCCAGCAAAACATCCAAGGCCTCATCTACTGAAGATGATCAGATTCCGGTGGCCTCAGAACAAGACCACAAACCCCTTACACTGGCGAGGTTCCTGGCGGAATTTAAACTCTTCAGGGAGAAGTTGCAATTGATCATTACAGAGCTGAAATCCTTCTCTCAAGCACTTGAGGCAGTTACTACTAGAACCTCAGATAATGAGGCATGTCTACACTCACTTGAAAAGAGGGCCTCCAGAATTGAACCTGACATTATGGCAACAAGACAAAGAATTCTAAAGCTGGAAAACAAAGTGGAAGACCTTGAAGACTGCAGCTGCCAAAACAATGCGGTGCTGATCAACCTTCCTGAAAAAGAAGGGATGCATCCCATTAGCTTTGCCCAGAAGTTTATAGAGAAGATTGCAGACCCCTCACCATTTGGGCCTAAAAATATCATTGAGAGAGCTCATCAAGCCCTCCGCCTGATGCCTCCACATGGAGCTCTGCCACATTGCTTCATATTCCGCTTTCTAAACTAACAAAAGAGACAGCGTTTCCTGGTTAAAGTTAGAGAGACCCAGGAGCTTAAATGGGAAGGTGCTAAACTCCATGTCGCTCAGGATCTTCCTGCCACTGTAAGGCAGAGAAGGGCCTCCTGCCATCCTCTAGTTACCAAGCGCATTGCCGCTGGGATTAGATTTAGGATGGGGTACCCAGCGAGACTACAAGTCCTTATATTGGGTGCCTGGGTCACCTACAAAGAAGTGGAATCAGCAACCGTGGGGCTTAAAGTTGCACTTCCAGACATGTTTTGAGATCCCTGAGTGACCTACCACTGCTATTCTGGAGAAGTTCCCGATTGTAACCTTTCACCTTCAAGTGTGAGTTACTTTGTCTTATTCTGTATATCACCTGGACTGTGGAAAGTTGTGAAGACTGACCTGATCTCTGTCCCTAAGACTCTCAGTTTACCAGCTTTGAATCCCCATAGTGGATCAATCATTGTTGCAATTGCTTCTTTTTAAATGTTTAAGGTGGTGCCAGACTTTCATTTGACACATGCAGCCCATTATGGAGCAAAATTCGACACTCCAGCTCATCTAGTGGGCTGTGCAAGCTGTTCACATCACCATATTCGCATGTTCGTGCAGCAAGTCTCCCCAATTTGATTAGCTGCAGTTCATGGTTAATACCACTAGAGGGATCCAGAGAATGGCTTACAGATTTGTTCCATACCTGATAAAGGCAATTTTAGCTACATTTCAATTTTGATCTGGTTTCTATATTGGATAACTAGTCTCTTGTTGAACTGTTTGTCTATTTAATCGACTAACCAGTTCTCCTTTTGAAGATTTCCCTGTTGGGAGGATGCTTTATATGACATTCAAGACAAATTACCCAGCTTTTTTCTTAAAGGGAGCTTTCCCATAATATATTTTGGCTCTAGATGGAGTCATTGATTTTGCCAGTGTATACTCTTCTCATAGAAACATAGAAACATAGACTTTGACGGCAGATAAGGACCGCTTGGTCCACCTAGTCTTCCCATTTCCCTACCTACAGGATAGGCGGCAGATCCTAGTTAACCAACAGCCTATTTCTTCCTACCCCCCACAAGAATTGCCTTATGTCTGTCCCATGCATTCTTGAATTCTCCCACAGTTTTAGACCCCACAACCTCCTCAGGAAGGCTGTGCCATGCACCCACTACCTCTCTGAGAAAATATTTCCACATTAAAATTCAACCGCTTCCATCTTTAAATTGTGTCCCTTGTTCTTGCACATCTCTTTTTCTGAAAGATGCTACCATCCTGGACTTTGTTGATTCCACTGAGGTACTTAAAAGTTTCTATCATGTCCCCCCTCCCCCTTCTTTCCTCAAGGGTATACATATTAAGCTCCTTTAGTCTCTCCTCATACGGCTTCTCTTGCAGACCCTGTACCATTTTAGCTGCCCTCCTCTGGACTGCCTCTATCCTCACTTGGACTTTCAGGAATTATTTGACAGAGTATTACCAGGCAAGTTTGGCTCCTTTTCTCCTGATTTAATCCTGTATTTAGAGCTAGGCTGGGTATATGTTTAATGTCTTGCTCTGAGTGTCTGCTGAGGATATCAGTTAACAAACGGTTTGGGGAGGGCATTTAGTTCTGCAGCCCTGTCTTTCTACATTATACCTTTTTATAGGCTGATTTTACTAGGCATGCAAGTTACAAATTATATTAGGCTACAATGTTAGTTCTTAAGTGTTCTGGGGTTTGGGTGGTTGAAGGGAGGGCTTAACAGTGGTGGGATGTTTGTTATGGGCCATGACGGCTTGGGGGGTGGGGTATTGGGGGTATAGGAAGTTTTTTCTGTGCTGCTATCTTTTATGTTCATTTTGCTTGATCAATGTGGGAAGGACTGGGGATTTGGGCAGGTGGGGGTGGGGGGTTATAGCACTTTTTTTTTTTACCACTTACTGTTTCTTTGGATAAGTGCACTCGCTGTGTACCCCTTATATAACATTGTGTGCTATATCCAAGGGAATGGCTAGGCATCTCTCTTTCGCCACATGGATTGTTAAAGGGGGCATGACATAAAACCAAATAATACAAGTTCTTGAAGCATTTGCACCTTTTGAAGGCTGATGTAATATTTATCCAAGAGTCCCACTTACTTAATTCGGAAGCATCTAAGCTGAGGAGGCAGTATATTGGGCAAGTCTTCTCTGCAGGTGGTACCACAAAAAGTTGTGGAGTGATGATTCTTTTGGCTAGGTTGGTCCCATTTGTCCCCACGTAGACCATTTGTGACCCCCACAGTAGATACCTTTTTATTAAGGGCCTGTTGCATACTATGGAACTTTTACTGGGCAGTGTCTATGGCCCCAATGTGGATTCCCCCTCCTTTTTTATACAACTTCTAAATATCTTAACACCATTTCTGACCCCTCCAATAAAATTAGGTGGGGATTGGAACCTACCATTTGACCGCTCTGGATACTCTCATAAAGGCCTATCCCCAGCACAACAAGCTTTAAGGGACCTACTGACTACTTGGGTTTATGTGATATCTGGAGTCCTTCATCCTTCGACCAGAGAGTACACATTCACATATCTGGTACATGGGACTTCTTCCCAGCTTGACTACATTTTTCTTTCTCACATGCTTCTCTCAGGGGCAATTGATTCAAATATTCACCCGAGCCCCCAATCAGATCATTCCCTAGTCACCTGCAGGCTCTCCCTCTCCTTCCTACCTAAACCTGGAGGATGTTGGAGACTAAATAACCAGATTCTGAAGGACCCTGGAATGATTCAATTTATCTCAGATCACATTACTCAATTAATTACTATGAATCATGGTTCTTCTAGTAAACTAGATGTTGAATGGTGATCTTTGAAGGCATATCTGAGGTGAGTTCTTATTGAGTTAGCCTGCGCTCAAAAAAAATTAAAGATGAGCGCATGCTGACCACACTTTCCCAAATCAGAAGTATGGAAGCCCAGTTCTCCTCTTAATATGGTGATTCCCACCTCCCCTCAGATTTTTAATGATTACCTAAAGAATTCCCATCTTCCTTCTCTCTCAAGTGTACAAGCTCATGCTCTCTTCTCCCCCATTTCAGAGGTGGAGATACTAACAATAAAGATCTCCCCACTGAAAAAGCTCCATGGCCAGTCAACTTTATCTCTAACTTCTATAAAGCCTTTGCCAAACAATTAGCTCCACTACTACAGTCCCTTTTCCAACATATTCTCTTGGGTGCAGGGTCCAATAAAACCCTTTTTGAAGCCTTGATTATTCTATTGCCCAAACCAGGTAAGCATGTAGAACTGATCACAAGTCACAGACTGATATCCCTTCTCAACCAAGATATAAGATTCTTGCAAAGCTTCTAGCCAATTGCATTAACCTAACTCTGCCTGACCTCATTGGCCCAGAACAGGTAAGGTTCATGAGGGGTAGATCTTCTGTAGACTACCATGTACTATGGCCCATGTCTTCTCAGTGTCCAGAGACACCAACTTTCTGGCAGTGATGGTCTCCCTGGACACCGTGAATGCCTTTGATAGAGTCAATTGGCTCTTTCTCTTTAGGACTTTACATGCCTTTAATTTCCCTTCTAAATTTCTACAATGGATCCAGGCTTTCTATAACACCCCTACTGCCCATATTTATAGTTTTAGAAAATATCAGATTTGTTCCTGCTTCTATCAGCCACTAGGCAGGGTTGTTCCCTATCCTCCTTCCTTTTCAACTTATATTTGGAACCCCTGATTCATAGACTAACAGAGTGTCAACTGGTACAAGGCATCAAAGCAGAAGGTAATGAAGTCAGAGTATCTGCATATGCTCATGACCTTCTCTTCCAATTGACACATCCTGCTACCTCTATATTGGAAATTATTAAGGAATTATGCACCCTATCAAATTACAAATTAAATGTTGATAAGACAGTAGTATTCCCCCTAAATCTTAAAATTCTGAAGCCTCTGATATCTGCTCTTGGACTTTCTTGGGAGACCTGCACCCTCACATATTTGGGGAGTGACCTTACTAGGAGCGAGTCTCATCTTAGGAAGGTAAATTTGGATACCCTCCTCCAAATGCTTACCCAAGACTTAAATAGATGGTCTCTCCTCTCCCTTTATCTCAGGGGCAGAATTAACCTGATAAAAATGAATGCCTTCCCTTGCCTCTTCTATTCCCTCAACCTCCTAAACTTACGGCTTCCTCTCTCTTGGTTTAAAAAAGTACATAGTCTTATCATAGATTGTATATGGGCAGGCAAGAGAACGTATATGGCTTAGTATAAATTGGCTGCACTTAAAAATAGAGGAGGCTTATGTCTCCTTCATATGGGTTTCTACTACTGGGCCAGTCAAGCCAGTAAATAATTTGGATGGTTAACCCCAGAAGTGGCTCAGGACCCATCCTCCTATAAACCTATTTGGTTTCATATTGAACAAGCTCGGATCTCGTCTCATGGTCTTTCCCCTGCTGCGCTTTTGCATGTAAAGTTTAAGTCTCTTCCTTCTCAGTTGCATTCCTCACCAATAGGCACCTCCATTAGAGTCCATTTCCAGCTCTGTGCCTTTCTCAAATATAGCCATGATCAGGATATTACCCAGCTCCTTATGGGTAATCCCAACTTTAAAATTGAAGGTAAAATACTCCCGTCTTCATGGTTACCCCAACTAACTTCCCTTTCTCTCATACATTTTCTGAATGAAGCAGGTACTTGGCTTACTTCTCCGGAGATTATATTCAAATCTGGTATTTTGGATGTGTATGTTTTCAAGGCATATCAAATAAGACACCTTCTGGTGCAATTTTTTGGGGCTACAACCCCACTGCCCCCAAGCTTTCAATTTTACCTGGAGCTGGGCCCTCTTGTTGGGTTCCCACATGCAGTGTCTAAAATGTTTGGACTCATTTACGACTGGACCTATCCAGAACATATGGGTCCAACAGCATATTGGACATCCCATTTCCCAGACACACCTGTAAACTGGATTGCATTATATTGCTGTCATATATTTATAACTCAGGATACACTTCACCTAATGCAATTTCATATTCTCCATGATCTTTGTTTTTCCCCGGAGAGGTTAGCCAAGCTTAATAATGCAACACCTTCCTCTTGTACAAGATGTCAACAGGCAGAAGGCACATTGCTTCATATCTTTTGGGACTGCCCCAAGGTAGCTCCATTATGGGCCTGTATTAAGCAAAAGATGGACCCCCTGTTAGGGTTAGAAGACTTATTTACAACAAAAATGTGCCTCTTAGGGGACTTTACACAGGTTGGTATCCTTAATTGTAAATACCATATGGCTCTTATATCTATGTCAGTCAAGAAACTTGTATTAAAACACTGGAAGGATGTTGACACAATCACTTCAAGTTTCAAGTTTCAAGTTTATTGCAGGAAAACTCCATTGAGCAAGCTCATTCACAAGGAGGTCCTGTGACATAAACACTTAAAGTACAAACATAGATAGGTAATAACAGTATATACATGAAATTCACATTACATGATACAGGCTGGATATACATACAAGGGTACCACATAGGGTGACCGCAGGTGGTAAACATTAATATGACACAGGGAAGCGACTTACAGGTTGCATACTGATAAATGAAACATGATGACTGGTGTGTGCAATACATATATTTTGGCAGCTAGAACAAACAACAGACTACAAATGATATGGGGGGAGGAGTGATTTGATAGAGTAGCAGTGGAGCGTAAGCATAGATAAAGCCAGGAGTAGAAGGGGAAGGGAAAGCAGTTAATATGACAAAGCAATTATACCTTACCAGTGGATAAATATGGTACATTGGGAAGGAAGAGACTTAATGACAGTTACAGGTGTCTTTTATTTTGGCTGAACTTAGCGATTTGTAGAAGTTTATTGAAACTGTGCTAGTTAGTTTCAGTACGGTTTGTAATTGGTTCCAAATGGAGGCAAGGGCATATGCACAGCATGTTTACCAAAGGAGGTCCAAGTCCTTGGTATGTCAAGCACAATAAAGTCAGATTTTCTTAACGAGCATGCACTATGTGAGATACTAATAAGGGAAGAGAGATAGCTTGGCAATTTCTGCAGGAGCAGTTAAGAGTCCATAGCCCAGCATGGAGCAGGTGTCTAGTAGTAAGGGTGTCCAACCAACAGCTGCATATAAGTCACAGTGATGCGAACGGTAAGGAGTTGGTAATGAACTGTACGACGGTGATAAAGGATGTCCAGTTTACTTAGATTTGCAAGAGTGGTGGAGGAATAGATTACATCGCCATAGTCCAGTAGGGGAGAAAAGCCTGTACAAGCTTGTTTCGAGTTTCAAGGGGAAAAGGGCCTATTTCTGTAGAAGAAACCTAACCTTGCTTTTAACCTTCTAGAGACATCTTCATGGTCATTGAAAGATAATTTATTGTCGATCCAGATACCAGATATTTAAATTTAGTTACAACTTCCAGAGGCTCGTTTAGCGTGGTGACAATGAAGCCTTGGGCAAGGGTATTGGGGGGGCCTGTGACAGCACTGTGGGAGAATATCATCGCTTTAGTCTTCTTAGCATTAAGCAGAAGCTTTGCCTTTATTAGGTTATGCTCAAGTTGTGAGAAGTCCACTTGAAGCACTCCCTTGACTTCAGATAACGATGAGCCAGAAGTATACAACACAGTATCATCCGCAAAAAAGTGCAGATTGGATGTAGATATGTTAGCATCTAAGTCATTAATGTACAAAGAAAACGATAGGGCCTAAGATGCATCCTTGGGGGACTCCTCTTGCAACTGGCAAGGCAGCAGAAAAAAAGCCTTCCGCCTTTACTTTTTGGGATCTTCCAGTTAGGTAGCTAGAGAACCACTGGGTGGTATGGTATGTGGCACCCAACTTTGCAAGGCAATTGACTAATAGTTTGTGATCAACAGTATCAAAAGCTTTGCTGAGGTCCAAAAAGACTGCGCCAGTTAACTTCTTAGCATCTATAGCAGAGATCCAATCATTGGTTACTTTTGCTAGTGCAGTGATTGTGCTATGATTAGCCCGGAAGCCGGATTGAGCTGGATTAATGAGAGAGAAGGTTTCCAAGTGAGATTTTAACTGAATATGGATCAGTTTTTTGAGAACTTTAGAAAGGATAGGCAATATGGAGATAGGCCTATAGTTGTTTACATCGCATGGGTCACCAGATTTAAATGGAGGGAGGATATGTGCTGATTTCCAGCAGGACGGCACAGTAGCAGATGTAATGGAAAGACTGAAGATGTGGAGAATTGGGGCAGTGAGATGGGCGTAGCCTGACCTTAGGAAAAAGGGTTTCAAGCCATCGTCCCCCTGCGCTTTTTTTGGTGTCTAAGTTAAGAAGAGAATCTTCTACTTCTTTATAAGTTATCTCATGCAATTGGAAGGGTTTGGGTGCAGGACTAGATGTAGGGGGAGGGGTATGCTGGCTCACCACAGCACCAGCATAAGGTGACGAGTCAAAAGCTAATCCAGCTGTGGCAAAGTGGAGTTAAATTCCTCCAGGATTAGGGACTTGTTTTCCACAATCTTGCCACTTGCAACTTTCTTTGTTGGGACAGAGAGGGCCATGGGCCATCCTTCTATAGCTTTGATAGTCTTCCACATTTTATGAGGGTTACCTTTAGCTTGTTCGAGAGTAGAAATATAATAGTTATCTTTAGCAGTGCAAAGTTTTTTCACACAGTTATTTCTGGCTGTTCTAAAGGCCTGCCAATCCGAAGATTCTTTGGAATGTCTAGCTTTAGCCCAGAGCTTATCTCAAGCTATAAGGGCTGCCTTGAGATCCGAGGTGAACCAGGGGTTGGAATTGTTCCGTACCCTTACTTTGATGAAAGGGGCATGCTTATTTATTATTGTAGTGACTTTGTCATTAAGGATGTAAGCTGCCTTGTTGACATCTTTGGCTAGGTAGAGATCTTGCCATCTGATCATGCTCAGGTCAGATAGGAAGTTTACTGCACTGAATTTGCGAAAGGATCTTATACTTTATGATTTATGATGAGGAACTTATACTGAATGATTGCACAGATTATTAGCCAATCTCAGAATGGAAAAGATGATTGCTAGTCTCCATAATTGATTAGCTAGATTTGAGAAAATTTGGGGTCCCCTTTATTCTCTGTATTCCCTGTAAATTATTTGGTACTGGCACTTATCATCACTATTTATGTGACTTATAGAGCTCCAAACATCTGGGACATGGGTGTGGGGTGGGGGGAGTATGATTTGAGGGGGGTTATAGTTTTGGGAGGAGGGGATGGTCCCTTATTTGTTATGATCATGATCTGTACAACTGTTATTGGTCTGGATCTGTGTTTGTATTGTAAAATCTTTAATAAACTTTTAATTAAAAAAAAAAGTAAAATTCCCACCTGCTCGTCCAACTCTCACAGGCATCCAGCTGAGGTCACTAAGCATATAGGCCCAAATGGGTGGAATGCAAGGAAGCAGCTCTAGGCTTGGACCTCGATTCTGTTCTGAGGTTCTAAGACTTAAACAAGAATTTGAAGGACCAACTGACCCTAACAGTCACTGCCAGGATCTAGAAGAAATGGGCAAAAGTGATGACTTAGGCCCCACTCACTCCCCATGTTTCCCCCTCTGGGGTAACCAGAGCCTTATAATTGGCAAACATCCCATAACCTGACAGAACTGGATCGTACCTCAAAAGGGATTCATTAGATGGGACGGCTAGTAGACCCACCTCTGGATAACTCAAATAATTTGTCCAACTGCAAGCTGAGTTTACTCTCAACAAGAAACGGAATGGCAGTACCTCTAGCTACATGCCATAGGAGGCTTACGGCATTGGGTTCAGTAAGAGCAGACAAAAATAGAATTGGCATGGTGTGCACGGTAAAAATGGTGCTGTTTTTTCCCTCGGAGGCTCAACTCCCTGCACCCCCTGGACTTAAGGATTCTCAGTACAGTGGGAGTGGACCATAGGGAAAGTTAAAATTTGTGGGGCCATGAAATAGTCTTTCCATGACCCCTTGTAAAAATAACATAAATCCTAATGTGGAAAAAGTTGGGAGACCAGGTTTAGAACCCTGGTCTCCATGCCCCAGCCCTCCACACCACTGAAGCAGCTCGGTCAGCCTCCTGTTCCTTCATGCCCTTGTCCTTTTACAGACCATGGACAGCAACCAGGGGAGCACTTACAGCAAGCTCTGTAAAACCCCACTTGCTGTCCATGTAAGCGCTTACCAGACTAGCGCTGTATAGTGCGGCACTATTCTGGTAGCACTCATTTGATGGGGTACTGAGGCATACTAGGTCATAAACTCAAATCGAAAGCACCAGAAGGATGAGAGACCATCCTGAACCCACCTTATAGGAATAGGCCAAAGAGCAATCACATATATAAAAAACTGCCAGACCTTAACACACACCCTACAGAGACACTCAGGCAATGTTGGACTATGGAATTGGCATATGAGATCACACCGCAGGTATGGCCAAGCTGCTGGATCAGACTCTGCACAGCTAACAAAGATACTCAGAACCACTTCACACAATTCAAAGTACTCCACAACTGGAAAAGAACCCTGCAGAAGTTTCACAAAATGGGTTTACCTGCCACTGATATCTGTTGGAAATGTGAAAATGGTACAGGATCCATCACACAACTGCTGTGAGGGTGTGGGAAGCTGCAACACTACTGGAAAGGAATTCAGAAATTCTGCAAAGACATACTAAAGAAACCCATTCTCCTCTCAACTCCATTAGTAGTGATTGGACACATGGTTGAAACTGACCCAATTCCAATACACCTTCACCCAAACTTCATCTGGTTGATGGGGGCCTTGGTCACTGGTAAATAGCTTTGACACTGGAGATCCCAGCAACTGAAGGTCATATCAGAGTGGCTAACAGAGCTGGGGAAAGCAGCCAGCTATGAAGGGTACACTACTACATTATTCATAGTCTGGACAAATACTCTGGAATCTGGGGTGCATTGCACCGGGTGAATATAGCATTTCAAAAACAGCACTGTCCGAACTGTGCTGCTAAAACTGCAAATGACTAGACAGCTACAGGGGCAGCGTAGTGCGAGTCTGGTGCCACTACCCCTGTAGCTGTCGTGAGGGGGAGGAGACATATAAGTACCTAACAGCGTAGTGCTTGTCCAAGTTGCTCTCATGGTTTAAAGGGCTAAGGTACAAGCAGTGAGGGAAGAGAAGAGCCAGGGACCAGGGTTCTGTTCCTGGTCTTCCAATTGTTACATTTTATTTTCCCTCCCCCAAGATTTATTTTTTGTATCCTGTCCTCCCTCCCCAAGTTTTATTTTATCTGTCTTGTCCCCTCAGTGCCCATCCAGGCCCAACTTGTATTATGGATTAAAGCACTTTAAGCAGCTATGCTAGTGGCTGTTGCAGTTTTTTTCTTGTTATAGGTTGTGTTCAGCACATTTGTGCATGCTGACTGCAGAGCAGCCTTTGTTCTGAACCTGTCATCCTACATTAAATTCACTTTTCTAGATGGAGCCAAATAACATACACAATGTGGGCTGTGCTTACAGTGCCCTTCCAGGCTCAGCCCAAAATAGTGTAGCCCACCCCCAAACCACACAGTGCACAGTACTTGCTTTTGCCCAGCTGTACTTGTGGGCATTACCCTGTTCCCACTGGTATCAGTGTAAACCCCTTTAGTTGTTACCAAAGAGCACTATGTGCTTCACTGCACAATCAACAGTGGAAACAGTGTAAGGCCTGTTATGCTGCATGTGTTTGGCTGGCAGAGAATCACTTAAATCAGCAAAGTTGCAAACAAACCCAACACTCAAATGCTTTTAAACTCAAACTGGTATTTCTAATTCCCAGCTGAATGGCCTAGTCATTGAAGTGATTGTTCTCCAAGGCCATGGGATCTCATTCGATGCACAAGTGTAATGGAGTTCTTGCAGTGAAGCCCTCCCTGGCTTGCTTCATTTCTCTCTCTCTCTGTCTCTCTCTCTCTCTCTCACTCACTCTGTCTCTCTCACTTTATCTTTCTCTCATTCTCTCTTTCTTTCTCAGGGCTTCTGGTGTCAGCTGATGAAGTGGCTGTTTTCCCCTTTCCTGAAGAGGTCTTTCCTGTCCTTCACATTCTGCAGATGATCTTTATCTACAAAGGATAGCTCAACCATTGAAACCTAAATCATGCATGGCCAATGCACCACATTCTAGCATCCAGTCGCTAGTTTGTTGTGACAACCAACAAAGAGCAGTGGCACTGGCTGTGCATCTTCAGAGACACGGAGCTGCAATCAAAGTTTAGCAGTTTAGGGCTGCAGCACAACAAAGTCTCCTAAAGTGCAGCAGAAGCTTTCTGCTTCAGTTTGCCCTAAGATAGTATGCATTTACCTTCTTGTTTCTCAATAGAACATCTGCTTCTCTCATTCCTCAATTTTACTCTGGCAGATGCATGATCTGTCTCTTACAGCAACACATCAGCTTCTTAGTAAAATACAAAGTCACACACACCCCAGTAATGCCAAGCATGATGGGACATATATACAAATCACCATGAACATGTAAACTGGTTCTGCTCTAACCAACAGTGCATGGTGCCAAATGGCCTCTCACACAGTTCGCAAAGGCTGACAACAAAAGACAATGGCACATATTGTACTTCATCTTTCTCGGTACTCATCAGTGTACCTCATCTGTAACTCAATCCAAGCAAAACTGAACCAGACCTGTTGTGGTCTTACATTTGAGTAGTGGTGGGGGAAAATAAAAGCAAGTTAGAAAGACAAAGAACCACAGAACAAAAGCATTGAGGCAATAGCTACCTGAAAAGTGCATTGGCAACAAAGACAGGTTTCAAAGAAATGCAAAATCACAAATAACTCAATAATGCAAAACATCATGGTCTGTATATGCAAATCACCATGAAAATTAGACACAGTCTAAATGTGTTTGGTGACTCGCATATACATCCTATGAAGGCCATAAACTTTGCATTACTGGGATATGTGTGAGTTTGTACTTTATATGTTCAAAACCCAACTTTGTTGGCAGTGCTCTTTTGGGGTAACCCTTGCCTTAGGGCTTTTGTTCTGAGGATCTTTATCTTCTTAGCACCTCAGTGGTCTCTCTCAACAGCACAAGGACATTTGCTTCCTTAAGGGTCTCACACAGATCTCCTCAGACAGAAAGGATTTCTTGAACATCCCCTACTGTTCGCTGGGGAAATGCAGATCATGATTGGCAATTAGAGTTGTCAGTCAATTATAACAGGCCTATAGGTCTGTCACTCAGTAGGCCAATTGCCACTGATACATCAGCTCTGTTTTAGCAGCAGGTATCTTTGATGTGAAAAACAGGGTTATTAAGTTAGGCCTTCTTGGAAGGGGGGCACTTTTATATATATGTATTAGTTTATTTTATTTAAACACACCATTGCAATATACCTGAATGTAAGTCAAAGCTGTATACAGCGTAACAATGAAGATATATACACAATGTACCATGAAAAGTTAAAAATCCTGCAAATGATACAGTTCACCATCTATCTAAATAAGAAAACCAACAAATTAGAAACACATGTATACTTTATAAAAATTACATGAAACTTATTCACTAAAAGAGTACAAATTATTACACAGAACAATCTGAGGGCTTTTCTCCCCCCTCAAGTCTTATTACAAAGACATATTTGAGGCCAAAGCTGCACATCTATAGCCAATTCTAAAGGGAGGAATGGGGAGGGGATGACATCCATGTAATGTATAAAAAAGGATCTCTCATATGCCCTTGTTCTTATTTTGACCTATTTCACTGTGTCTGATTCCTGAAATTATAACTTGAAATATAAGACAGGGCCAGAAGTTCCTACAACTTATGATTTTCATTACATATTGGTAAAATCAAATCTTTACTTATTCTTTCTTTTCCTTTCGCACAAGAATTCAATTGTATGCTCTTTAATAGCCTTCTCATACCCCACCTCCTTCCCTAAGATCACTCTTAGTGCCCTTGTGTGAATACATTCCAAATCATTACATTCTTTGATGTTTAAACTACAATGCCATACAGAAGCTCCATACTCAAGCACTGGCCTAATCACCGTACATAAATAGTAAACCAAATCTTGTTTACTCACCTCAGCCCTCCTTAACATTAGTAAGAATTATAATATTACATTTGCCTTCTTACTCATACTATTTATTTGCTCACCTCATTTAAAATCACTCTGAATCATTAACCGTAAAATTTTTACTTGACTTACAACTTCAACTTCCACCCACCCAAACAGTAAAGGTCTCCACTCTTGTTTTCTTCCCCTCAAGCCACATTTCTTTTCTTCTTCTTCACAGGGTTTATCTCCATAACATTTTCTTTTGACCATCTTTCTATTTCATTTAAGTCATTTGCATTTTACTGTCCTCATCCATTTGAAAATCAATGGCGCCAAAGCGAATTGCATTTTTTTATTCACTAGGGTGTGCTGTGCATATATTGTATATATATATAGAACCCAAACAAACAAGAAAGAGAAATAAAAAAGCACCTTAGCTGGGATTAGGACTCATGCCATGATTACAAAATGACCACTGACCTATGAGCACTAGCTGCATTGAGCATCCAGTCAGCATGAAAAATTAACTTGCTTAAACCAGAATATATCACTGGCACTCTGGTGACTAAGAAAAACAAAGCTTGCAAGGGATCAAAATAAAAAAGAAAGGAAAAAAAATGTGACACCAAAAGATTGCAGACTTCTGCGACATGCAGAAATGCATGCTACCAAAACTGTGCCAGTGCAAGCTGGGAGTCAAGGGCCACAGAGTGGAATGGCTGCTGCTGCTGTTCACCCAGGAGCCAGAAATCAGCTAACACCCCACACAGAAAACAATCTTCTCAAAAATCCAAGAGGAAGTTGCTTTTGTAAATTAAAAACTTAGAAGAATCCAAAAGAATATGACCCAGCTTTCATGAAAGGTGACAAATTAAGACCAGCATATGGAGAAAGTGAAGCAGTCAGAATAAAAACAGCCTGGCTCCTATGGAACTGCTAGTTACCAGACACAAGAAAATCATCACTGCATTGCAAGCAAAAGTGGATTGCCTTGGAAATCACATCACCCAGAGAATCTCACTATAGTCAGCCTTTTGGTGGTTGTAGAAGGTAAACACCATGGTGGCCTTATTTAGCAAACTATTACTGTAATTCTTGCAGCCTGAGGGGGACTAAGGACCAATGGAAATAGAGCATGCCCTTCACCTGATGAAAGGTCTCAGTTTATTCTTATTCAGTTTCACAAATACCAGAATAAAGAAATGCTCAAGAAAAGGGCTTGGAAAGAAGAAGGGGTGAAGTTCCAGCAGCACACCTTACAGCTTTATCCTAACAGCGGCTCAGAGTTTTTACAAAATAATTTTTTTTTTTCAATTCTTTGGCATACCTTACAGCTTTATCCTAACACCAGCTCAGAGTTGTTACTAAAGGAAAACCATTTTTTTTATTCTTTGGTAACCTGGTAAGGCTCACCAGCCATGATGCCTGTTTTCAAGGGTGACCTGGAAGCACTGGGGAGCTTAAGTGACTTGTTTAGAGTCACACAGTATACAAATGGAGATTTTGGGAATCAAACCAACTTCTTGATTGATGTAACAAGCTCATTCATAGCTCTTTACTTTAAGCTGTAGGCTATACTGCCAGCCCTGTTTGCTGAAGTGAAGGAGAAGCTCAAGCACCACAGTATCTCCTGTTACGCTCCTTATGCCAGTAAAGTTCAGGATTTCCATAAATGGTAAGCAAACATTCTTTACTGACCCCAAAAATCTGCAATCTATTTGGACTCACTCCTCACTTGATGAGGGAATACTCTCTCTGATAGTGACTTTTCTTCTTAGATGCCAATTGACTTTTATGTTTTACCTACCACCCCCATGTAGAAAACTAAATAAACAGACATTTTGGGACTGCCTTCACCCCCTCAGTCTATCTCAGATTGCAATCAAGTGGGACTGACTTTTGCAGAGTACACAATTGCAAAAGGAGAGACAAGGGGAATGGCAACAGCATCACTGCTAAGACTTAAATCCTTGAGTGCCACGTGGCAGCTAGCATGTTGCAGGTACAGATTCAAGAATGATTTAGGAGTGACCGTGATATGATGGGGCAACAACATCGCTGAGATGAGGGTGGTAATACCAGCTCGTGAATATAAGTCCTGGAACCCAATTTCAAACTAATGTTATAGAATCATTAGAAACAAAACTTAAAACATTTTGTGAAATTGAAAGCCATATTGTTCTCTTTGCAACAGCTCCCACTTTAGGCCCATTTCCCTACCCATGATTAGATCACAGCCACAAATTGAAGTGGAACTCTCATGGGTATGATTGGTACTGCCTTCCTACTTACTGGCTTTTGAATTCAAAATAGGTTAACACTAAAATGTTCTGAGTTTACTTATGCTGTGCTTTATTCTAGTCCTACAGTCTGGCCATTTGGGAGGTGCACAGTTGGGTCTGACTACCTTGCCATAACCCGACCAGCAGCGGAAGATGTTGCAGAACATATTCAGCTAGTCTGAGCACATACTGTATATTGAGGCTGCATTATTTCAACTACATAGACAGGCTTACACTACTTTGAGTCCTGTTGAATCCCTTAACTAGCCAGGTAAATGGAGCTTGTGGTGATGGACTTACGTGCTGATATGATTGACTCAACTTGGAATCACTACATTATTTTTGTCTGTTACAGAGATTATTACTACCAAAAGCATGATCTAGAAGCCTTATTTTGTATTCTGTTGGCTTCTAGATCACATTTATCTCCATATGGCAATCATGCTTAATGTGCTTCTTGCTGGTTGCAAGATGTTAGTTGCCTTAGCCCCTGTTGTTGCACAGTTGATATTGTTAATACTAGGATTCATACTAGGATTTGTAAGGAGCTAGAGAACCGTAGGGTCTATAAAATGCTCCTATGTACTAGTGATAACTAGAAAGGGAGACAGAAAGTATGAACTTATCTGGCTGTGTTTTAAATATTAATTTAGAGCTACAAAGAATTACTTCAATAGACAACTCATTCCAGGGCTTAATAATACGTAATGTGCAAAAAAAAATTTCCGGGGGATAAAATTAAATCTCCTAATTTGCAGCTGTTGTGGATGACCTCTGAAATTATAGGTGTCCTTCTTAAAGCATTTAACTCTATTGTTTATGTAGTGCTCATAGAATCACTACACAGTTCGAATACTAAATACTTCTGTTGATGGAATTTAATGTCACATTAGATGGGGACCTTGGGGGCCACAAGGTGAATAAATCTATTGCTAGCTATTTTTGACACTAAACTCTGGATGAATTAACTAGCCTGTTAACCTGGAACATAAAAGAATTGAATAGGGCATGTGAAATTTGGCTTCCACCAGTGAAATCCTGGCAAAATTTCACTAAAACTGTGATTCGTGTTATTTCTGTCTACTTTAATGACTATTTATACAAATTGCAACAAATGTGGTATGAAGATTTTACCATGGATGACACAGAAGTGTATCACGTGTCAGTTCATTATCATTAAAGGTGTCAGAGTTAGAAGCCCACAGCCAGATTAAAAACTTCTGGGCCATGGACAATGTATAATGATGGGGCCTCCCAGACTTTCAATGATAGGCTGGGGGTTTGGGAGCTGCCTAGGCCCTCGAAATCTTAACATTTTTAAAGCCTAAAATACATTTTGATGGGGTTTCCAGCTACTTTACATGCCCTTTCTTGCAGTGGGAAATGAAGGTTAGAATTTTTGAGATTGTATGGTTAGAGAACATTTACAGAATGGAAATATTCCCTAGTTTAAAAATGCAAGACCACTACTTAAGCACAATCAATCACTTCACTCCACACCTAAATAATTGCTTGGTTAGATTTAAAAAAAAAATCTGTTGTTTTATTTAGTGTTTGTTTTGATTGTTAGGAAAAAGCTTTTTATTTGTAAACTAACAAGCAGAGCACCAGGAGGAAGGACCTGCTGGTATAGCTAAGCTTCTCTACTTGGACTATATTGCCTTCCTTCCCTCCCTTCCCCTCCAACCCCCACCCCAAGGTACTTCTACCTTTATAGGCACAGGATTTAACTGACAACAGGAACTTCCTGTTTGAGAGCAGAAAGTGAGTGATCGCAGAGCCACCAAAGACTCACAATCCTAAAAGGGCAAGAGTAGCTCTCCATCCCCCCAGCTACTGGGGGTCTGGCTCTGAGCAACTAAGGAGACTACTGAGAAATATAAGAACTTCTTGTCTCAGAACAGGAAGATCAGGAGCTAAAAGGGCACAGAGGTGTAAGTAGGGACAGAAAAGAAAAAAAAATAAATAAACAGAGGAAAGAGTAAGTATTCAAAACAATAATTAGAGGGCCAGAAATAAGACATGATGGGAGTGGTGAAGTGCAGCGGACATGGCGAAGCAGTCTTCTGGGAGATGTTCTGGAGGATGCGGTATTGTCCCATCTGCAGGCACCTCTCTGGGCTGAGGGAGGAGGTTGCTCATCTCCAAGATGAGTTGGCCAGAATTTATGGACCTCCTCTCCCACCCAGGGACCAACAGGGTCATTGCCGTTGCCTCAGAGGTTGCCAAGAAAAAGGAGTGATTGGACCACAGTGGGCTCAGGGAGGGTGAGGGTGGTGGAACAGAGGTGCATCCCTCCAGTTGTACCTCTCCACAATTTTTATGCCATTCTGGAAAAGTGAGGTTCCTCTATGGAGGCACCCACATTGGAGACCAAGGGGGATGCTGGGAACCTCCACAAAGGAGACCCACAGGAGGGTGGCATGGGACCCCACAGGGGAAGGAAACAACTCCTGGTGGGGTACTCCATTGTTAGGAAGGCAGAACTGGGAACTGAGGAAGGAAGGGGAGAGGGAGGTAAGGTGCCTGCCTGGTACCATGGCTTGGAGGGACAGGGAGCGAATCCTCAGGATCATGTGAGTGACTGCAATGGGGAGGGAGCTGGATGTCATTGTCCACCTAGGGACAAATGACCTGGCTAAGAAAGGGATCAGAGCAGTGCAAGAAGTGTTTCTGGAGATGGGGAGAGGCCTTAGACAAATAGCACGTATGATAACCTTCTTGGAGGTGCTGCCTGTCTAAGGCACAGGTGAGGCCTGGGTGCTCCACACCATGAGATTAAATCAGTGATTGAAAAACTGGTGCAGAGCTCAGGGATTTGGTTTCATTTGGAACTGGGGGTCCACCTGCAGGGATGCAGGCCTATACTGGCATGATGGTCTGCATCTGTCCAGGAGGGGAACCAGGATCCTAGGTGATAGGTTTTAAATGCTTCATTGGCAAGCATTTAAACTAGCCAAGGGGGGAGGCACTGGAGAGGAACAGGGAAATCCCAGCCACCTCAAAAAATCAGGGGGCTAAGTGAGGTAGACACCAACATAGAGATGTTGATAGGGAGAAGCGCAGGGGTAAATGGAGAAAGTGACAAATGCAATAAGGACAGGGATGGGGCAAAAAGGGGTAAGGCCATCAATAAATGGAGGGTAATGAGTATCAACACCCATAGTCTGGGCAACAAGCTCCCTGAACTGGTGGCCTTGATGGAAGAGGGATGCCTGGATATCATAGCAGTCACAGAAAAATGGTACGCAAAGAAACATGACTGGGATGTTAACATACCAGGGTACACAACCAACAGGAGAGACATGGAGGGGAGAAGGGGGGCGGAGTAGTTCTCTATGTAAGGGAAGGGATAAAAGCAACTGAACAAATGAGTAAACAGGGAGGAGAGGAGGCACTGTGGGTCACCTTAGAGACTGGAAATGACACCACAATTCACACAGGGGTTGTATACAGACCCCCATGTCAGGGGGAGGGAATGGACAAGGATATGATAGAAGGCATACTTAGGATGGCAGAGAAAGGGGAGATACTGTTGATGGGGGACCTTAATATGCTTGATGTCAACTGGAACACATTTGCTGTAGCCACATCTAAAAGTACGGACATTCTCAATGCCCTTCAGGTGGCATGCTTCAGACAGCTAGTTTTGGAACCTACTTGTGAGGGAGCAATCTTAGACCTCATACTCTCAAATGGGGACAGTGAGAGGATCTCAGATCTAGAAGTGGGCAGCCATTTGGGAACAAGTGACCACCAAACAGTGTGGTTCATGATAAACTCAGCTACAGAGTCAAGCCATACAAAAGTGAGGGTTCTGGACTTCAGGAGGGCTGAATTTGCCAAGATGGGAGAGCACCTTAGAAAAGCACTAGCAAACAGGCTAGAAGGAAGGGTGGAGCAACAATGGGGAAATATCAAAATTGCCATCACAGAGGCAACAAGCCATTGTGTGAAGCAAATAAACAAATCAAAAAGAAAGAAAAAGCTACTATGGTTCTCAAAAGAGGTGGTGGTGAAAGTTAGGGAGAAGAAGATAGCATTTAGGAAGTATAAGGAAACACAGAAGGAGCAGGACAGAGAACTGTACCAGTTAAAGCAGAATGAAGCAAGGAGGGTAGTCAGAATAGCAAAGACCCAAACCGAGGAAAAGTTAGCCATCTCAATTAAGAAGGGGGATAAAACCTTTTATAGGTATATCAGGGAGTGTAGAAAGACAAAGGGAGGGATAGTGAGGCTGAATAGACTAGATGGAGGGTGGGCAGAGAGGGACAGTGAAAAAGCAGGGATACTGAAGGAATACTTCTGTTCAGTATTCACAAAAGAGGAGGTGGGGGAGGTGCCTAATCCAATTAAGAGAAGCACTCTGGATAGAGAGGACAATCCCAGTCCTTTCACAGAAGAAATGATTCAGAAAGAACTCCTAAAACTAAAGGTGGACAAAGCAATGGGGCCAGATGGAATTCATCCCAGAATTCTAAAAGAATTAAGCAGAGATCTAGTGACACCACTGAATACCCTTTTTAACAAATCATGGGAGGATGGTGTGGTACCTGAGGACTGGAAAAAGGCAAATGTGATTCCCCTTCACAAAAGTGGGACCAAGACAGAGGCAGGAAACTACAGACCTGTCAGTTTGACCTCTGTGGTATGTAAAGTGATGGAATCACTTCTGAAGAAAAGAATTGTTGAGTACCTAGAGTCCAGTGGGGCACAGGACCCAAGGTAGCAAAGGTTCACAGTGGAAAGGTCATGTCAGTCAAATCAAATTGATTTCTTTGACTGGCTGACCAAAGTAGTAGACCAGGGAGGGGCTGTGGACATGGCCTACCAAGACTTTAGCAAGGCATATGACACAGTCCTACACAAAAGATTAATAGTCAAATTAACCAGCCTGGGAGTGGGTCCCAGAGTGGTAGCCTGGGAAAACATTGGCTGGACAACAGGACACAGAAAGTAATTGTAAATGGAGTCCAGTCTGAAGAAAGAGGGGTTACTAGTGGGGTTACTGGGTCCAGTCCTTTTGAATGTCTTTATCAGTGACATTGCAGAGGGACTGGAAGGAAAAGTATGCCTCTTTGCAGACGACACAAAGCTCTGCAACAGGGTTGATACACAAGGAGGCATGGAAAGGATGAGAAGTGACTTGGCAAGGTTGGAGGAATGGTCAGACGATGGCAGCTTGGATTCAATGCAAAGAAGTGCAAAATAATGCACTTGGGAAACAAAACCAGGGCAGATTACACATTGGGGAGGTAGTAACAACAACAAAAATGGAAAGGGACCTGGGGTAATCATATCAGATGACCTTAAGGTTGGCAAGCAATGTGAGAAGGCAGTAGGGAGGGCTGGGGGATACTGGAATGTATGGAGAGGCATCACCAGCAGAAAACAGGAAGTTGTTATCCCTCTGTACAGGCAGTTGGTGAGACCCCATCTTGAGTACTGCATCCAGTTCTGGAGACCCCATCTTCGCAAGGACATAGACAGGATGGAGGCAGTTCAGAGGAGGGCAACTAAAATGGTGCAGGGTCTGCAAGAAAAGCCATCCGAGGAGAGGCTAAATGAGCTTAATATGTATACCCTTGAGGAAAGGAGGGAGAGGGGGTCATAATAGAAATGTTAAAGTACCTCAGTGGAATCAACAAAGTCCAAGAGGGTAGTATCTTTCAGAAAAAGAGATGTGCAAGAACAAGGGGGCATAATTTGAAGATAGAGGGGGGACGGCTCAGGGGCAATATGATGAAGTATTTTTTCACAGAGAGGGTGGTGGGTACATGTAACAGCCTTCCTGAGGAGGTTGTGGGGTCTAAATCTGTGGGAGAATTCATGAATGCATGGGACAGACATAAGGCAATTTTTGTGGGGGGTAGGAAGAAAAAGGCTGCTGGTTAATTAGGATCTGCAGCTTATCCTCTAGGTAGGAAAATGGTCAGACTAGATGGGCCAAGTGGTCCTTATCTGCCATCAAAGTTTATGTTTCTATGTTTCTATGTAACAGCATTTTAAGAGATTAAATTGTTCATTGCAGTGGACAGGGAGATGAATTTCCTGAAAAACAAAATATGCCTTTAATAAATAATATTTGTATGTCCCAGATGAGGACCATGCACATTTTCACAGAAGGAACAGAAACATGCTTTTTCTCAGTGTGTAAGAGGGACAATTTCATATGAGTAATGTTTTCTCTTCCAAAAATTAAACAAAAGCAATGACTGAAAATTAAATCAACACTACTTGTTTCAGAGCTCCTTTGTGATGCAGTGCAAGACTAATTTGGCCTTTTTAACTCCCATTGGCCCTTGCTTAGACTTTTCATGGGTTACAGCTTGAGATCAGGTCACAATTATTATTCATTTGTCTGTGGTTAAAAATAATTTTGTTATTTAACACAGACTCCCTTATTAAATCTAATTTATAGTATAAGCATTTCATATTTACATGTAGAAATCAAATCCCTACCATAATATGCTCAGTTACAAGAATAATTAGATGAATGAGGCCTGGGGTTGGGATTAATATCCCCACATTATAAAAGTCATACTGTATTAGCAATAATAGTTTTAGGAAATAGTTTACCATGCTCAAATTAAATTGATGAAGGAAATATTTACTGAGCCATTGCCTGATACTCCTATCAAAGTGTCTAAACATGCTCATCCCTGAATTATTAATATCTGAAACAAAATGAAGGAAACTGACTAATACTGTAACACAATTTATCCAGTGTAATCAAATAAACATAACTGTAATTAATTCTGTTCAGATTAAAAAATATAGTTAATAACAAGGGCTATGCTAACAATTACATAAATTGTTTCTAGATTTCAGCAAACCTTATCCTTTCACTTATTATAATGAAATGTGCATGCTCAAAATGTGTGACTTCTGCCAAAAGATTTCAGATTAGCAATGTTCATAACTAGGAGGATGAACTTCTTTCCAGTGAAAATAATCCATTTATTTGAATTAATTGTGAAGATATTCATCATAAATTGCTTATTTTATAGATTGACAGATTGGCAGATGTCTCAAAGAAGATTATTTCTGGATCAAATGATAATCACATGCTCACCAAACTACCTGTAATATCTAAGACTTAAGTCCAGTAATGGCAAAGTACTGAACAGAAACAAACATATGTATCAGGGTGCCCTTCCTTGTTCAGCACCTTGGCAATGATCTTGTATGTTTTGAGTTGAATTTGAGTTCTGCATGTGTATAATAACCATGTGAGAGATTAACTGCCACAGGATTATTGGGTAGCACTTTATTTCAAGTGCCATCAACTACACTTTAACTACTGCATAACTACATTATAACTGTACTATAACTACAGTGCAGTTACATGTAACTGATATGTAGTTGTTAATTAGTTTCACATTAGGGTGTTGTGTAGTTTCAATTTGTATGAAGTAACTATACTGTAACTGTACTGTAACTACGATGTAGTTATTCATTAGTTTCACATTTGCATGTTCTGCACTTATACAGTTTGCATGAAGTAACAGTTACATGTGCAACTACTACTCTCTCACTTTTGGCACAAATCAATTCATTCTGACAGGTGTAAGTCCAGATTTAATAGCTGTTGCAAAGTGTAACAGAAAATCTGTTGTGCAACTACCATGGTATCTCATCTGACATTATGTAATTTGTTCTTAGAAGGCCAACTATGCATGTTATAGCTATTGAAAATTGTAACAGCAAATCTATTGTGTAACTACTATGTTACTTCTTTTGGCAATATTAAATTTGTTCTTACAGGGTAACTATTATATGTATAGTTGCCCTTGTAAGAATAAATTACATAATGACAGAAGAGCTACAGTAGTAGTTGCACAATAGATTTTGTGTTACACATCAAAACAGCTATTAAATGTATAGCAACACTTGTGAGAATGAATTGATCTGTGCCAAAATGGAGAAAGTAGTTGTATGTGTAACCATTTCTTCATGCAAATTGAAACTACACAGGATACAATTGTAAAACTAGTCATCAACTACACAGTAGTTACATGTAACAGCACAGTCGATACAGTAGTTACAGCATAGTTATACAGTAGTTTCAGTGTAGTTAATGATATTTTAAATAAAGTGATACTTGTTTTCGTATTATCTAAAAGCTACCAATCCTCCAGCACCCAGCAATGAGTAGATCTGCTTACCTGCTTTTGGAAATTGGCAGCCCACTGAACTTGATGGATTGATTGCAAGAAAGACTATGCAGCAGGCAGCATCCCTACAGTTCATTACTGCAACAAATGACTCTGCAGCACCACTGCAGTACTCTGAGGGAAATTAGAAAGCACTAGCACTGACAGGAGCCTGTTCTGCAGCATACCTCTCAACCTTTTGTCCCCCAAATGTGGAACATTGCCTCTCAAAATGTGGAACAAATGGGCTAAATGTGGAACACTTAATCAAACCTTTACCTAGGAAGCTCAGAACACTGTTAAAAGGTTTGCATTTATGTTCAGAAAGTCTGTCATTAATTGAATAATATATTTTTTGCATCATTTACTATAGATTTTTGCTTTAAAATGTTACTACTGAATGTGGAACAAGTCCTCACAATGTGGAACAGGGAGCTTTTGTGAAGTAAAATGAGGAACGTTCCTCGTAATGTGGTACAGTTGAGAGGTATGTTCTGCAGTGAGCACAGCCCTGCTGCCACAGGAAAGGGGAACAAAAAAATCCAGCAGCACAACAGTAAAATAAAGAGAGAGAGAGAGAATGAGTTAGCAAATCTGGGCACCAGTCATCATTAGTGCCTTGCTAGACTTCCCAACAGTGATGGGGACAATGCATCAATACACCAAGATAAGCAAGGAGGAGCCACCACAGACAGCATGCTGTAACAGCGCTGCACTCACTGGCTCCACACAGTGCCAGATATTGCTGCTTATAATCAATTGTATCCTAATGGGGCATTGATCATTTCAGCTTGATTTCCCTTGCCTTACATTTCCAGGGTGACATCCCACTTCTTGCATGTTTGCTGGGGAAGGGGAGCTTCTCCACCCTTGCATGAGTGCTGCAGTGCATGAGTGCTGCCTTATTTAGTAGAGAGGAAGGGACTGGACATTGTACCCTGCTCCTACTTAAAATAGTATTTATCATGACCCCCCTGTTCTAAGAGGCAGACCTCATCCATCCCCCAAATCAAATGTGATAAATCATCCACTTCATTTCCCTAATGGATTATTATTGGAGTATATTCAAACCAGGCCAGCCTGAAGCCAACCTAGCTAACTGCAAGGGGATAAATGAAGATGAATATTGATTTGAAAGCTATAATGCTTGAGAAAAGCACAGGGCAACAAGATGATTGGCAGACTAAATGTTCTGCAACACAATACAGGCTAAGTGGCTGTATAGACAGTCTATAATGCTTTGGGTGTTAACAGGGTGGGGCGAGGGAACACATTTATTTTTTTTTTCATATAAATTTATTTCTATGACCATACAAGATGTTAAACCAGTTCTCACAATGAAGGCAACATAATAATAAATGGGACCCTTGTCCGCCCCCCCCCCCACAGCAAATAAATGCCATTCTTACACTAACTACTATATACAACATCTTTCAGACTGGCCTCTTCAAATTTGTTTTTTTTTTATATTAACACATGCCAAGGACTGCCCCACTAGTGAAAGGGAAAGTGAAGAGTGCAATTCACCCTTTCTGTCATTCCCAGGCTCGGGAATGAAAGAAAAGGGAAATCATCCTCTTCCATTTTACTTTGACTTGTGCTCCTTGGTGGCTCCAAACCAGATCAACATCTAGTTATATCTCATCCTCTCCCCACAAAAAAAAGTTTGTCTGGCAAGGTACTGTAGAAGCTTCTAAAGAAATAATAAAATAAATGGCAGTGGTTCTGCCTCCCATGGCCCCTTTCATACTCAGGTGCCCTAGGCAGCTCCGCTACTGCCCATGGTTATTGTGGCACTGTATAAGCCACCACATTTCTGCAAATGTAAACATTACATTTTTCAATTATGTAAACTGAAGAATTTTAAATCTCTGTAACATTACAACTAGAGAACAGAATATCACCAGTTGTGTTAGGTTCGCTGACTCTAAATATTAGGCATTGAAGCCACCCCCATGGCCCTGCAGCACAGCATCATGCTGCATGCTGACAATCCAGGCTCAGAAGCAAGCCCAAGAAGTCATGTTGGGAGGAAGGCCATGGCTGAGATAGCTGCCACTCAGCAGTGCATCACAGACAGTGAGGGTTGGCAGCAGGTTCCAAAATGACCCCTGCAGCTGGTCCAGGGAGCTTGCTCCTGCCTCAGAGCTAGCTATGGCTGTGCAAGGCTGAAAGAGGCACCGCCCCCACCAGGGGAGATTGGAGGGGGAAATGTTGGTGAAAAACCTGATAGCCAACTGAATTATGTTTGAATTCAGCCTGATCAGGCTATATCTCTATGAATAGGGTACAGTATATCCCTGAGAGATGAGCTGCTGGTTGGGATAAAAAATAATATTGGAAAAAAAGAGGGTATGTGAGCCAACTCTCAAATCTCTTACTTAAAGGCTGGCCAAATTGTAAGCAACCAAAGGTTCCAAAATAACATCAGTGATTACAGTTAAATTTCATGAGCCTTTGTGTAATTGTGGAATGTTGTGATACTTGTGTTGAAGCGAAGTCCCAACATGTTGCCCAGTCATACACTTCAGTTGCTACTACAGAGGAAGGTAAAGGTTGGGCAAAGTGACAAAAAGGCAGCATTCATAGGAGGCTCCATAGTAAAGGTATAGTGGTTCCAAGTGTTAGTTCACTATCTTGAGTGATGAGCCATGAAGAATAGTCACCGACATCACTGTGCACTAGCCTGAATTCTTGCAATATACCATATAACCTCTAGAGCTCACTGAATTAAAGACTTATAGAAGCACATGCACATGCAGCATTGTTTCTGTTGACTCTTTAACAACCCTGTATATACCAATATATAATTTTACTGTTTGAAAACAGTGACACCAAATGACTCCAAGCCTTACAACTAGTTACAACTACTGTATGATAGAAGAATCTGGAAATCTTCAGTCATGATAGAGCACGATGCAGGGCATTACTGTCACAGAATCTTGAAGAAGTATTGTAGGGTAAGGATGCTAGTTCAGGTAAGGTGATTCTGTTGTGATATGTACTTTGTGAAAGTTAAATTCCACAAGTGGAATTCTAGTGGCATTACCTATTATGTGTCAATGATTTTCTGAACAATTTTTGCCAGTTAGACATTTCTAAAGTATCTGCAACAAATTTCAGCCTACTGAATCACATTTATCCAGCTTAATCGGATTCAAGGATATATTTACTTTGGTGTGCATGCCAAATCTCGAGTGTATACCTCCAGTAGCAGTGGAGTTAAAAACATCTAAATATTGTGGATATTTTCACACAATATAACAAATAAATGAGAATTTTGAAAGCCTGTAACTTTCAATTTTACACAACCACATACCTCTCTATTTAGCAGTTTCTATGACTCTTATAAGAAAGTTTGCATATAAATTTCCAGTTGTCTTCCTTTAAAGGAGGATAGGTTTTAAGCATAGAAATATTTCATGAAATGTTAACATGGATAATAAATTGCAACACTCTAAGTCCCTATAACGTCTCTGCTTCTCATCCAAATGTCAAGAAACTTTGCAGCCTTTTAGGACCTCTTCCAAGCAATAAGCATGCTGACTTTCTGCTCACTAGCTAAAACACAGATTGGCATTTGACCAATAAAGTATTTTAGAGAATTCAACAAAATTTCATGGAATCTTGAGGAATTTTGGGAATATTCCATGAAATTGGAATTTGTTAATTTTGCCCAACCCTAGGATTGAACCACATGATCAAATGTAAAAGGGTGTTAAATTATCTAAGAGTGAGTTAGCATTCTTTACATGCAGGAAACCTGCCTTAAAAAGGAGAACATCTGAAGTTAAAAAAGGGTAGGTTGGACAAGTACTGTATTTTCCTCCTCTTATGCATCTCAGGGAAGAGGGGTAGCAATACTAATTAATAAAAACATGCCCTTTGTAGCCACAAAAAGAAATCAGACTCAACAAACTGATTGATTGTAGCACATGGTATCTGTGTAATACCCTGGTAACCCTTCTTAGCATCTATGCTCCCAACCATGATGACACTAAATTCTAACATGACCTTCTGTGGTGCTAGATTCCACAATCAGCCCCTTTATATGTAGCTTGGGTGTATTTTTTTGTTACTTGGGTGTGAATTGTTTTCTGTATCAATGTGTGTGTGTGTGTGTGTGTGCATCTGTATGAAAGAAAGAGAGAGAGAGAGAGAGAGAGAGAGAAAGAGAAAGAGACACTAATGTAGGGTGATCAAGGAAGAGGTGAGTTTCAGTGCAGTGATGTAGGGGATCATGTTGGAGTCCACACCAGTGGTGGCATGCTCCGATTAAACCGCAGTGCCATCCGTGGAGGTTCCCCACTTGAAAATGGCAGTTCAGGAATGGCAGCACCACCTCTGGATGTGGCATGTAGCAACACCACCCCCCATGCTACCACCAATTGCTATGGCCCGGAAATCACAGAAAAAAACATGCACTCACAGAAGACTCAAAATGCAATTATTTTACTGTGGAAATGATGCCAAAATGGACACAAATGTCAGCACTTTGAGGAATCTAAGTCCTCTTAACAATTAACAGAAGCACTCTTGATAGGGAGGTCGATCCCAGTCCTTTCACAAAAGAAAGAGTTCTGCAAGAACTCCTAAAACTGAAGGTGGACAAAGCAATGGGGCCTGATGAAATTCACCCCAGAATTCTAAAAGAATTAAGGGGGAACTAGTGAAACCACTGGCTACTCTTTTTAATAAATCATGGGAGGATGGTGTGGTACCCGAGGACTGGAGGAAGGTGGATGTGATTCCCCTTCACAAAAGTGGGATCAAGACAGAGGCAGGAAACTACAGACTTGTCAGTTTGACCTCTGTGGTAGGGAAAGTGATGGAGTCACTTCTGAAGGAAAGAATTGTTGAGTACCTAGAGGTCAGTGGAGCACAGGACCCAAGGCCACATGGGTTCACAGCGGGATCTAATAGATTTCTTTGACTGGGTGACCAAAGTAGTAGACCAGGGAGGGGCTGTGGACATGGTCTGCCTACACTTTAGCAAGGCATTTGACACAGTCCCACACAAAAGATTAATAGTCAAATTAACCAGCCTGGGAGTGGGTCCCAGGGTGGTAGCCTGGGTAAAACATTGGCTGGACAACAGGACACAGAAGGTGATTGTAAATGGAGTCCACTCTGAAGAAAGAGGGGTTACTAGTGGGGTACCACATGGTTCAGTATTGGGTCTAGTCCTTTTTAATGTCTTCATAAGTGACATTGCAGAGGGACTGGAAGGAAAAGTATGCCTCTTTGCAGATACACAAAGATCTGCAACAGAGTTGATACACAAGGAGGCGAGGAAAGGATGAGAAGTGACTTGGCAAGGTTGGAGGAATGGTCAGAAGTATGGCAGCTAGTATTCAATGCAAAGAAGTGCAAAATAATGCACCTGGGAAACAAGATCCCAGGGGAAGAATACACAATGGGGAGGTAGTAACAACAACAAAAAAGGAAAGGGACGTTGGGGTAATCATATCAGATGACCTAAAGGTTAGCAAGCAATGTGAGAAGGCAGTAGGGAGGGATGGGGGTATACTGGGATGCATAGGGAGAGGCATCAGCAGCAGAAAACAGGAAGTTGTTATCCCTCTGTACAGACAGTTGGTGAGACCCCGTCTGGAGTACTGCATCCAGTTCTGGAGACCCCATCTCCACAAGGACATAGACAGGATAGAGGCAGTGCAGAGGAGGGCAACTAAAATGGTGCAGGGTCTGCAAGAGAAGCCGTTACAAGGAGATACTTGAAGCTTAATATGTATACCCTTGAGGAAAGAAGGAGGGGGGACATGATAGAAACTTTTAAGTACCTCAGTGGAATCAACAAAGTCCAAGGGGGTAGCATCTTTCAGAAAAAGTGATGTGCAAGAAAAAGGGGACACAATTTAAAGATGGGGGGGCAGTTCAGGGTCAATGTGAGGAAGTACTATTTCACAGAGAGGGTAGTGGATGCATAGAACAGCCTTCCTGAGGAGGTTGTGGGGTCTAAAATGGTGGGAGAATTCAAGAATGCATGGGACAGACATAAAGCAATTCTTGTGGGTGGTAGGAAGAAATAGGCTGTTGGTTAACTAGGATCTGCGGTCTATCTTATAGGTAGGGAAATGGGCAGACTAGATGGACCAAGTGGTCCTTATCTGCCGTCAAAGTCTATGTTTCTACGTTTCTCTTCATCAGGAGGTGGACATAGGTTCACGCACCTGAAATTTATACAGATAATTTCATTACATCATTGTTCACATGATATTCAGTGTGAAATTAAACTTATAATACAAAAAGAAAGTAGGGGGTTTAGATGTTAATGAGACAAATGATGGCTTGCATCTAGATGTAACGAGCACATTAACATCTTCACAAAATTATTTAGTGGCATCTGGGGAATCTCAGAATACTGTCACACTGATTGTTTTAGATTTGGTTGATTTTGATGCTGAAGGTCAGGCTGTGATAATTGAACAAACTGATCCTTTGCTAACTAACAGAAACAGTCTGAGTATTGACGGTACCACACGTAAAGCATTGTTCAAACTGAAATCTGTTTTTTGCACCCCACAATCCAGCTATTGCAACATATCAGAAGGTGGTTAGTGGGGAAATTGAAAAGCTTTTTTTAATACAAGATGGCCTAAGGATATAAACAATCTACCTAGTGAAGAAAAACAGGCCATCATAAATTTAAGTAAACTAAAAGAGCTTAGTTTTAGGGAGGCAGACAAGGGAGGTAATATTGCGATCCTAAATAGATATGATTATGAAGTAGAAGCCCTGCATTTACTTTCAGACTCTAACACTTATCTTATTTTAGAATAGATCCTGCTTTATAGTTCCAGCTTGAACTTTTTGAACTGGTGTCTGATGTTGAACATAGAGGCTTCATAATCAAAAAAGAATGCTTGTTCTTAAAGACAAATGGCCTGATTCCAAGATGGCTGGCGTAACTTGCACGCAGTTGAGAGTTATGCCAGTTGCCTCTAAGCCATGTACCCTACACCGCATTCCAGAAGTGGCAGGGTCCCGGCACTTGCGACTTGCGATATGTGGCATGTGTGTGGTGGTAGCCCACACATGGCGTATACCTGCTGCAACTTGCAACTTGTGATGAATGCCAGATGGCAACCCAAAGCACCCCCTGCCCCAGAACACCACCAGCCACACCAGGGGGGGATGGAGGAGGGTAGGACAGGAGACACAGTTGTCGGGGGCATGCCAGAGAATGGATCCCCGGGGTCACTGCTATTTGGGGGCTGGGGGGGCAGGGGTATACATTAGGGGACACAGGAAACATGTCTGCACCATGACTGCTGTGCTAGGAGGTGGGCAGCTGATGGATGGCACCCTCAGTTGCCACTTAGAGCAGCTCAGAGCTGTTCTAACTTAGCCATGCCACTGGGGCTTTTGTAATTGTGCTTGCGGGTTATGACAGTCGCCCTACTGGCATTGGGCTAGGCTGCTGTCATAACCTGCAGTTGTGCCAAGCGCTGTGGGCTGTGTCATAAGTGCTGGCATAACCTGCATTTGTTGCAGCCTGCAAATGCCAAGACACAACCCTCATCTTGGAATAGGGGCAGGCGTATTGACTGGTGTAAGTATCGAGTTACGCCATGGGGTTTGGCGTATCTCACATTACGCCTGCGTATGCCCTTCGGGAATCAGGCCCACATTCCCCCGTACCCCCACATTTTATTCTGTATCCAAAATTCACAAAAATATTGTAAACCCTCTGGGTCACCCCATAATATCAGGCATTGACTCAATGTCTGAAAATGTGTCATGTTTTGCGTTTTTTTTCTACAGCCTATAGTGACAAATTTAGAATCATATACACATGATTCTATGCATATTATTGAGAAATATTCAAAGTTTGTCTGGAAACCAACCTACCACTGGATCAGTATAGATGTTTCATCCCTCTACACTTGCATCCCTCATAATTTGGGACTTAGAGCTTTGGGTGACATGATTAAAGACAGCAAAATTGATGGCATGTTACCCTCTGAGATTCTGTGTCAGGCAGTTGAATTTATTCTTACATATCATTTTTTTCTGTTCAATAATAAGTTCTATTTACAGCAAATGGGGACAACTATGGGCTCCACTGTTGCACCCAGTTATGCAAATCTTTATTTAGGTTGGTGGGAGAAACATTGCATCTTCAATTATTCTAATCAATATGTAGAAAATATTGTGTCTTGGGATCGCTACATAGATGATCTGCTTTTAGTTTGGGATGGTACCAAAGAATCAGCACATGAATTTGTATCCTGGATTAATAATGACAATTTTAGTTTACATTTTACCTCAGTTATTGATAGTGAAATTGTTGATTTTTTGGATTTGAAACTACAGGCAAAACCAGGACACATGTTCACTACTGAAGGCTTTAGAAAATCCATAGCTAGCAACTCAGCCTTGCATGCCATTAGTGCACATCCACCCTCACTTGTACATTCAATTCGGTTTAACCAATTTTTGTGCCTATGACGCAACTGCTCCTCTAATGAGACCTTCTCTCAACAAGCAAAAGAGATGAATGATAGATTTTCCGACAGAGGTTATGCTACTAGTATTTTAGATGAAGCATTACATTGTGCAAGAAATGCTGATAGGAATACTTTACTTCAGTCTAAAATAAAGAAAACAGATCAGAACAATATTGTTAATTGTATTTTGGAGTATAATGCTTTTGCACCACAAATTAAAAACATTGTTCTTAAGAACTGACATCTGTTAAAACAAAGCAGCACGTGCAATTCTTTTTTGGAACCCCCAAGAGTGTCTTACAGTTGGGTCAACAATTTGGGCAACTACTTAAGTCAGAGTCATTACACTGCTCCGAGTAGTCCTCGTACTTGGTTGCCCACACCACCGATTGGCTGTTATAAATGTGGCCATTGCTTGGCCTGCAACTTTGTGGCCCAAAACAAAGAATACAAACATCCCACAAATGATTCTCTCATAACAATCAAATAATTCATTAATTGCTCCACTTCATTTGTAGTGTATGATGCTCAATGTTTCTGCACATTGATTTATGTAGGAATGATCACTAGACAGGTAAACAAACATGAATTGGAGCACATCAGAGACATTCACAATTGCAACCCCTGATTCAGCACTCAGAGTACATTTTTTGGAAAAACACAGTAGCAGTGAATGAAGTTAAATTCACTTTTCTCGAATATGTTAAATACATGAACCGGAGAGGTGACCGCATCACCCAATTGCGCCAAAAAGAATCCAGATGGATCTTTAGTTTAAACAGTATACATCCAAGAGGTCTCAATAGAGAAATTGACCTAACTATGTTTGTTTAAACATTTATTCTATTTGTGTTATAATATGAATTCTTTCTAATCCCTTCTGGTTAGTGTGATGTCTAGAGAATACAGTCCGGTCATTGTATTTTGCAACAGCATTGATTTAGCTGAACTTATTAATTTAGTAAACGTAACAGATACACTTGTGAAGAATATAAATTAGGAACTGCACATTATTTAGCACATATTTGTCTTTTTTTTTCTTATGATCATGCAAATGGTTTACTATTGAGTGTAACAATTTTTTGTGTATTTTTTGACTCATGCCTTTAATTGGCCCCGTGCCTAAAATAACATAAATGATGTTTTAGCAATCAGCTTTTTCAATTTTGAAAACACTTTACTGAATACATCATAGAATGGAGAATATATATAACTTCCCTTCTACATTATATGATACTGCTATAGTCGGATAGTCTACCAAATGTGACAACTAATTTCTATTTTTTGTTGTACTTGTTTTTTTTGTATTATACGTTTAATTTCACACTGAATAACATGTGAACAATGATGTAATGAAACTACCTACATAAATTTCAGGTGTGTGAACCTGACTCTACCTCCTGATGAAGAGGGCTTAGATCCCTCGAAATGCTGCAGTTTATGTCCATTTTGGCAGCATTCCCACAGTAAAATAATAGTATTTTGAGTCTTCTGTGAGCTCATGTTTTTTTCTGTGATTTCCTGGACTTTTTGCCTTTCACCACAGCAGATCCTGAACTTATTCTTGGTGCACTTAATTTGTGTTTCTAACACCTGCTATGGCCCCTGCACCAGCCGTGCCACAGCCATATGCTTCAGCCCCCCCGGCCCCGATTGGGCAGCAGCAGCACGTGGCAGTAACACCCAGGTACCCCCCTGCCTAATCCTGGTCCTCCCTGCAACTCTCTAGTCTGGGAGGTTTTTGCTACACTGCCTGGGGACAGCAGTGTAGTGAAATTTATCATATGTGATGTCCTGGTAAGCTGTGGCCCTAGATACAATCACCTTGGAACTGGGGTGCAGCTCACCCAAATGCTAAACCATCACAAATCAGTGTGGGATGCCAAGGTGGCAGAAAAAAGTATGAAATGCACCTGCTGGCCCTTCTGACAAAGATATTATGGCACATTATTTATCTGCACCTGCACAATGTGTAGGTAAGAGGATGATTGCAAGTGGTGATGCGGCTGCTCCACCACAGTCACCACCACAACCTGCAGCAGTTGTAGGTGATGGTGGTAAGCCAGCCCAACTCACTGCCACACAGGCCAATGTGGCGTGAGATGGATGTGGTTAACCACCATCTGGATAGTATGGAGCAGCAGTTGACTCAAATTAAGGGGCTCAAGCGCCAGATAATGAGGATGCTCCAACTGCAGCTCTCCAACCAGAACGTTGTTACCTAGTTTTGTTTAAAATGTTTGTCCTTTCTGACTCCTTGCGTCCACCACCCTCTCTGTGAAATATTACTTCCTGGTGTTCCTCCTCAATCCTTCTGATCCATCACCTCTCTTTTTTCAAATAATGAGACCCTCTTGTATATTGATTATTCCCTTTTGGTACTTCATAGTTTCTATCATGTCACCCCTTTCCTTTTAGGTTATACGTAATGTCCTTTAGTGTCTCTTTGTCTGTCTTCATGTGTATATCCTGAAAAATTTTTGTTGCCATCGTTTGTACAGCCTCCATCCTGTGTATATCCTTGTAGAGATATGCTCTCATCACTGCACACTGTACCTAAGATGAGATCTTACCAAATATGTGTACATAGTGATAAGAACTTCCATTTCTGGACTTCATTTTAATGTGATGGCTCCCAATGCATGCCAGTATACCCTGTCCTCAGCTATTCTTACTCTTTCTCACATTTCTTGCATACCTTTAGGTTATCTGACACAGGTCACTGTCCATTTTTGTTGTTGTTAATCCCCTCAACATTGTGCACTGTTATGTGTATAATGTTGTGTTCTGTCTTTCTTTTGCATAACCTTGTTTACCTCCCAAAAATGGTAAGAACAAGGCCCCAAAACAGCTGAAATAAAATAAAGTACAAACATAGTGCCCTTGCCCTCATTATATACATACTTAACAAAACCAGAAAGCCAGCACTCCAGATGAATAAATGCCAATAAAAAATGTTCACTGCTAGTGCAAATGTATTTATAGTAAAACAAGGCACACAAATGACCCTTGTGCTTCGGTGGTTTAAGGCCTTCATTAGTGGTCCCCTACTTGTGAAAATTATAAAACGAAGCGCAGAATCATTATCGTGGCTTGTTTTGCCATCAATAAATTTGCATTTTTTATTGGCATTTATTTGTCTGGACTCTGGTGCTGGCTTTCTGGTTTTGTCTTGCACTTATGGAGCTAGCTGCTGTCAAGCAGCACTCATCCCCAGTGTTAGTGCAGCATGCTTTTGGACCTGTTATATTCCTATTTAATTCCTACTTAACAGTGTCTGCTTACCATGAAATCTTTTTTGTGTTTCAGTAATGTTTCCTTTCTGTCATGGCGTTTGTTTGTTGAAAAGCAGAAGTGAACAGTGCAATAATCTTCTAAACCACATGTGTGTACTGTCAGGTGCACACTGCCCAGCCCTCTGAAAATATATATGATAGCTGACTTGATCCACTGTAGATGGTATAAAGAATAAAGAATATATAACCTATACTTTATCTGTACCATCATCAACAGCAGACCAACTCATATAATATGTTTTCAGTGGGCTCAGTGTGCAGTGGCAACCTGTCAGTGCATACATGCTGTTTAGCAGATTATTGAACTGCTCACTCTGCTTTTCAACAAACCACAACAGAAAGGAAACATTACTGAGCAACAAAAAATATTTCATGGCAAACAGACATTATTAGGTAGGAATATAACAAAGAACTGAAGGATGCACATTTTTTAGCTTATTTTCTGTAGAATGTTTTTGGCCAGTGTTCGTACAAATCTCGGGATGCTGTCTTATGTCCCCAAAATTCAGGACTCCTGATGAATAGAAATGACAGCTTAAAATGGAATGAAAAGTCTTCATTAATTCATGCCGCACTCATTCATGCATGCACCCAGTCCCCATAATTGTACACCCCCAAAATATTGCTGTCTTCTTATGTCCCAAAAATTCCAGACTCCAGAAGTACAGAAATTAGAGCATAAAATGGAAAGAAATGTCCCCATTAATTAATGTCACTCTCATTTATGTGTGCACACACTCCAGCAAGAACTATGCCACCTGCTGCTGCTGCTGTTGGAATGTCATGTAATACTTCTTGCCCTGACTGTGCTGATGCACAGAATCTTGGCAAATGATGTGATAGCAAAGGATGACCCGACCATTGAGTTAACTATGATGATGTGATGATGCTGTTGGTTGCCCAAAGTCTGCTGTGCTGACCCAAACAGGAAGGATGCCCTGTGTGTGTACACACATACTACCCTTGATAGGTTAATGCACCTGGCACCTTCAGGGTTTTCCACAGAACCTGACCTTAAATGTTTATATACACACATTATATCTATCTATCTATCTATCTATCTATCTAGCTATCTATCTATCTATCTATCTATCTATCTATCTATCTATCTATCTATCTATATATATATATATATATACACATATATATATATATATATATATATATATATATATATATATACACACACACGCACACACATAGTATAGGGGCACAGTCGTGCCCCTATATTTGGTGTTCAGTAGGCACTTTAATGTTAAACCTCAAATTTTGCACATAAATAACTTTGCAACCGTTTAACAGATTTGCATGAAATATGGAATGCACAGTCTGGTATGGTATATCTCTTCATTTACTAAATTGCATTTTGGTCAGACATATGATTTTTGCAGAGTGAAGCACTACAGAAATGCACTTTTCCCCAGTTTTGCACATTTTTTTCTCTGTGGCTCTGCATGGACACCGTGTGGTCTATTGGTCCAACACTTGGGATACCTAAAGAGCCTGGGACAAGGAACATGCCATCATTTGTTTGGTGAAAAAATATTAATCCATTCAAAAGTTATTACAATTTGAAATTCCCATTATATCCTCTGGGAAAATGTATATGTATTTTTTGCAGTGTTAGTGAGAAAGACCAGATGGTCCTAGGAAAGACCAGATGGCCCAAATTGGGATGACCATATCTCAATCACAGTTTGGTCTTTTTACTTGAAATTTGCAGGGTGTTTAGGGGATGTCACAGAGATGTGAACTATGCTGCTTAGGTGTTGGGGAATTAATTGGTTACAGAGATATTCAATTATGTAATTGACATTTTTCCCATAGGAGTACATTGCAGTCTGTGTCATGACTTTTGGGCAGTTATCTCGGAAACAAAGTGAGATACAGACTTTTTACTACAGATGGCTTAGATCACCTTTAGGTGATCTATGCCAATGGAAAAATATATGAAATCATAGAGTAAGCCTGCAGTGGAAGTTTTTTCGTACATTGCATGGTTCATGAAATATTGTGAAATTACTGTCACAAGGGTTCAAAGAGTGCCTGTCCAGTGCTTTTCAGTGCCCATATTTCAGAAACAATGTGAGATATGGGTTTGGTCAGTGACTGTGGCATGATCTACTCCCTGTCACAGTTACAATGACACTTATTTTTTTTTCTAGCTGTTACAGTTCCCAAGACATGGACATATTACTGTTACAAGCATTTGGTGGTCAATAGGAATATTGCAGGGCTCTGTAGCTATGCGTTAAGTGGCAGCACAGGCCTAGAGGGCCCGCACTCCCTCAGATGCACATTGTTATGCAGAAATGGTCAAGTTGGTGGGAGCACAGGGCCCTCTCCCTCCAGTACATGCTTTTTAGTGGTTATTAAAGGGGCGCTGTCTCGTCCCTATACTTACGGCTGAGTAGGCACTTTAATATTAAACCTCAAATTATGCACACTAATAACTTTGTCACCTTTCAATGGATTTGCACGAAATTTGGAATGCATGGTCTGATATAGTAGGTCTCTTGATTCACTAAATTTTGCTTTAGTCAGATATACAGTTTTTGTGCGGCGAAGTACCAAAAATGCACTTTTCCCCATTTTTGCATATTATTTCTTCATGGCGCTGTGCGGGCACTGTGTGGTCTATTGGTCTGAAGCCTGGGTCATAGAAAGAACTTGAGCCAAGGAACATAGAAACATAAACTTTGATGGCAGATAAGGACCACTTGGCCCATCTAGTCTGCCCATTTCCCTACCTACAGGATAGGCCGCAGATCTTAGTTAACCAACAGTTTATTTCTTCCTACCCCCCACAAGAATTGCCTTATGTCTGTCCCATGCATTCTTGAATTCTCCCACAGTTTTAGACCCCACAACCTCCTCAGGAAGGCTGTTCCATGCATCCACTACCCTCTTTGTGAAAAAATACTTCCTCACATTGCCCTGGAACTGCCCCCTCTATCTTTAAATTGTGTCCCCTTGTTCTTGCACATCTCTTTTTCTGAAAGATGCTACCCTCTTGGACTTTGTTGATTCCACTGAGGTACTTAAAAGTTTCTATCATGTCCCCCCTCTCCCTTCTTTCCTCAAGGGTATACATATTAAGCTCCTTAAGTCTCTCCTTGTACGGCTTCTCTTGCAGACCCTGCACCATTTTAGTTGCCCTTTTCTGGACTGCCTCTATCCTGTCTATGTCCTTGTGGAGATGGGGTCTCCAGAACTGGATGCAGTACTCCAGATGGGGTCTCACCAACTGTCTGTACAGTGGGATAACAAGTTCTTGTTTTCTGCTGGAGATGCCTCTCCCTATGCATCCCAGTATACCCCCAACCCTCCCTACTGCCTTCTCACATTGCTTGCTAATCTTAAGGTCATCTGATATAATTACCCCCAGGTCCCTTTCCTTTTTTGTTGTTGCTACTACCTCCACCCCATTGTGTATTCTTCCCCTGGGTTCTTGTTTACCAGGTGCATTATTTTGCACTTCTTTGCACTGAATCCTAGCTGCCATACTTCTGACCATTATTCCAACCTTGCCAAGTCACTTCTCATCCTTTCCACGCCTCCTTGTGTATCAACCCTGTTGCAGATCTTTGTATATCTGCAAAGAGGTATACTTTTCCTTCCAGTCCCTCTGCAATCACTTATAAAGACATTAAAAAGGACTGGACCCAGCACTGAACCCTGTAGTACCCCACTAGTAACCCCTTTTTCTTCAGAGTGGACTCCATTTACAATTACCTTCTGTGTCCTGTTGTTCAGCCAATGTTTTACCCAGGCTACCACCCTGGGACCCACTCTCAGGCTGGTTAATTTGACTATTAATCTTTTGTGAAGGACTGTGTCAAATGCCTTGCTAAAGTCTAGGTAGGCCATGTCAACAGCCCCTCCCTGGTCTACTACTTTGGTCACCCAGTCAAAGAAAACTATTAGAGTCATCTGACATGACCTTCCCACTGTGAACCCATGCTGTCTTGGGTCCCGTGCCCCACTGACCTCTAGGTACTCAACAATTCTTTCCTTCAAAAGTGACTCCATCACTTTCCCTACCACAGAGGTCAAACTGACAGGTCTGTAGTTTCCTGCCTCTGTCTTGGTCCCACTTTTGTGAAGAGGAATCACATCCACCTTTCTCCAGTCCTCAGGTACCACACTATCCTCCCATGATTTATTAAAAAGAGTAGCCAGTGGTTTCACTAGTTCCCTCATTAATTCTTTTAGAATTCTGGGGTGAATTCCATCAGGCCCCATTGCTTTGTCCACCTTCAGTTTTAGGAGTTTTTGCAGAACCCTTTCTTCTGTGAAAGGACTTGGATCGACCCCCCTATCACAAGTGCTTCTGTTAAATGGATTAGGCACTCCCCCCTCCTCTTTTGTGAATACTGAGCAGAAATATTCGTTCAGTATCCCTGCTTTTTCACTGTCCCCCTCTACCTACCCACCATTCATTCTACTCAGCCTCAGTATCCCTCCCTTTGTCTTTCTACACTCGCTGAAGCACCTATAAAAGGTTGTATCCCCCTTCTTAACTGAGCTGGCTATTTTTTCCTCAGTTTGGGCCTGTGCTATTCTGACTTCCTTCCCTGATTCCTTCTGCCTTAAATGGTACAGGTTTCTGTCCTGCTCCTTTTGTGTTTCCTTTTACTTCCAGAATGATATATTTTTCTCCCTGACATTCCAAGCCACCTCTTTTGAGAACCATAGTGGCTTTTTCTTTCATTTTGATTTGTTTATTTGCTTCACACAAAGGCGTGTTGCCTCTGTGATGGCAGTTTTGATGATTCCCCATTGTTGCTCCACCCTCCTTCTAGCCTGTTTGCTAGTGCTTTTCTGTGGCACTCTCCCATCTTGCCAAAGTCAGCCCTCCTGAAATCCAGTACCCTCACTTTTGTATGGCTTGATTCTGTAGCTGAGTTTAACGTGAACCACACTGTTTGATGGTCACTTGTTCCCAGATGGCAACCCACTTCTAGGTCTGAGATCCTCTCACTGCCCCCATTTGAGAGTATGAGGTCTAAGATTGCTCCCTCACGAGTGGGTTCCAAAACTAGCTGTCTGAGGCCTGCCACCTTTAGGGCATTGAGAATGGCCATGCTCTTGGATGTGGCTGCAGCAAATGTGCTTCAGTTAACATCTGGCATATTCAGGTCTCCCATCAACAGTATCTCCCCTTTCTTTGCCATCCTAAGAATGCCTTCTATCATATCCTTGTCCATTCTCACCCCCTGACATGGGGGTCTATACACAACCCCTGTGCGGATTGTGGTGCCCTTTCCAGTCTCCATGGTGTCCCACAGGGCCTCCTCTCCTCTCCTCCCTGTTTACTCTTTTGTTCAGTTGCTTTTATGCCTTCCTTTACATAGAGAGCTACTCCTCCCCCTCTTCTCCCCTGCCTGTCTCTCCTGTAAGTTACGTACCCTGGTATGTTAACATCCCAATTATGTTCTCTGTGTACCATGTTTCTGTGACTGCTACGATATCTAGGCATCCCTCTTCCATCAAGGCCAGCAGCTCAGGGAGCTTGTTGCTCAGACTACAGGCATTGGTACTCATTACCCTCCATTTCCTGATGGCCTTACTCCTTTTTGCCCCATCCCTGTCCTTTTTTCCTTTGTCACTTTCCCATTTACCCCTGCCCTTATCCCTATCAACACCTCTGTGTTGGTGTTTACCACACTTATTACTGTAATTTTTTGGGGGGGCTAGATTTCCTGCCCTTTCCAGTGCCTCCCCCCTTGGCTAGTTTAAATGCTTGCCAATGAAGCATTTAAACCTATCACCTAGGACCCTGGTTCTCCTCCTGGACAGATGCAGCCCATCATGCCAGTATAGACTTGCATCACTCCAGGTGGACCCCCAGTCCCCAATGAAGCCAAATCCCTGAGCTCCACACCAGTTTTTCAACCACTGATTAAATCCCATGGTGTGGAACACCCTAGCCTCTCCTATGCCATAGATGGGCAACACCTCTGATAAGGTTACCATGTGTGCTACTTGTCTAAGGCCCCTCCCCAATTCCACAAACTCTTCCTGCACTTCTCTAATCCCTTTCTTAGCCAGGTCATTTGTTTCTAGGTGGACAATGACATCCAGCTCCCTCCCCTGTGCAGCTGGTCCAGCAATCCTGAGGATTCTCTCCCTGTCCCTCCAAGCCATGGTGCCAGGCAGGCACCTTTGCTCCCTCTCCCCTTCCTCCCCCAGTTCTACCTTCCTAACAATGGAGTCCCCCACCAGGAGTTGTTTCCTTCCCCTGTGGGGTCCCCTGCCACCCTCCTGTGGGTCTCCTTTGTGGAGGTTCCCAGCATCCTCCTTGGTCTCCACTGTGGGTGCCTCCATAGAGGAACCACACTTTGCCAGAATGGCATAGGAATTGTGGAGAGGTACAACTGGAGGGATGCACCTCTGTTCCACCACCCTCACCCTCCCTGATCCCACTGTGGTCCAACCGCTCCTTTTTCTTGGCAACCTTTGAGGCAATGACAGTGGCACTGGTGGTCCCTGGATGGAAGAAGAGATCCCACAAATCCTGGCCAACTCAGCCTGGAGATGAGCAACCTCCTCCCTCAGCCCAGAGAGGTGCCTGCATATGGAACAACACTGCATCCTCCAGAATGTCTCCCGGAAGACTGCTGCTCCACAGCCACTGCACTGCACCACTCACTTCATGTTTTATTTCTGGCCCCTTAACTGTTTGGAATCCTTACTCTTTCTTCTGTTTTTTTCTCTCTTCTCTCTCTCGCTACTTACTTTCTGCCTGTGTGCCCTTTAAGCTCCTGATTGTTCTTTTCTGAGACAAGAATATCTTATATTTCTCAGTAGACCCCTTACTTGCTCATAGGCAGACCTCCAGCAGCTAGAGGGGCCGGAGAGCTACTCTTGCCCTTCTAGGATGGTGGGTCTTTGGTGGCTCTGTGATCACTTACTTCTTGTGCCCAAACAGGAAGTTCCTATTGTCAGTCAAATCCTGTGCCTATAAAAGTAGAACTAGCTTTGGGTGGGAGGGTGGAGGGAAGGGAAGGAGGGCAATATAGTCCCAGTAGAGAAGTCCAGTCACACAGCAGTCCTTCTTCCTGGTGTCTTCTGCCAAGCTACTAGCAGAATCTTTATAATGCAGTCTTTAAATTTAGCTCCCTTCTAGCTAAGCCACTCCCCCTACTTACTGGATCTTTCTACAAGTAATTTAAACTGCACAGCTATCAAGTCCTTTCAATCACCTGAGATTTACACCTAGATAACTGTTCAGATAACCATTCAGTTCAGTTAACTTAGACAAACATACACTTTTTTTTGTTTTGTTTTTTAGTTTGTTTTTTTGCCCTAAATTAAAGGTCAAAGTACAAGAGTTCTACTTCTTTAGTCCCAGTAGAGAAGTCCAGTCACACAGCAGTCCTCCTACCTGGTGTCTTCTGCCAAGCTACTAGAAGAATCTTTCTAAGGCAGTCTTTAAATTTAGCTTCCTTCTAGCTAAGCCACTCCCCCTACTTACTAGATCTTTCTACAAGTAATTTAAACTGCACAGCTATCAAGACCTTTCAATCACCTGAGATTTACACCTAGATAACTGTTCAGATAACCATTCAGTTCAGTTAACTCAGACAAACACACTTTTTTTTGTTTTGTTTGTTAGTTTTTTTTACCCTAAATTAAAGGTCCAAGTACAAGAGTTCTACTTCTTTAGTCCCAGTAGAGAAGTCCAGTCACACAGCATTCCTTCCTCCTGGTGTCTTCTGCCAAGCTACCAAACATGCCATTATTTGTTTGGTGAAAAAATATTAATCCATTCAACAGTTATTACAATTTGAAATTCCCATTATATCCTCTGGAAAAATTTATATGTATGTTTTGCAATGTTAATGAGAAAGACCAGATGGCCCTAGGAAAGACCAGATGGCCCAAAATGGGATGACCATATCTCAATCACAGTTTGGTCTTTTTGCTTGAAATTTACATGGTATTGAGAGGATGTCATAGAGATGTGAACAATGCTATTTAGGTGTTGGGGAATCTATTGGTTGCAGAGATATTCAATGACATAATTTACATTTTCCCCATAGGATTACATTGCAGTCTCTGTCATGACATTTAGTGCCGTTATCTCGGAAACAAAGCGAGATACAGACTTGTTATTACAGATGGCTTAGATCACCTTTAGGTGATCTATGCCACTAGGAAAATATTTGAAATTGTAGAGTAAGCCTTCAGAGGAATTTATTTAGTACATTGCATGGCTCATGAGATATTATGAAATTACTGTCACAAGGGTTCAAAGAGTGCCTGTCCAGTGCTTTTTGGTGCCCATATCTCAGAAATGATGTGAGATATGGGTTTGGACAGTGATTGTGGCATGATCTACTCACTGCCACAGTTACAATGACACTTGAATATTTTTTCTAGCTGTTACAGTTCCCAAGATATGGGCAAATTACTGTTACAAGGGTTTGATGCCCTATATTGCTGCTGAATGACTCTGTAACTTTGCATAAGTGGGAGTGTGAGCCCAAATGTATATTGGTATGCAGAAATTGGCAACTTGGTGGGAGCTCTGCGCTCCAACCAATATGTGTTTTTTACTACTTATATTACACTTTTTCAAAAAGTAAGGAAGTAATATGCAAAAAACTGTGTTACTGCTTCATTTAGGGATAAAGCAAAAAAAGTAGGAAATGAGACATTAGGGTTGAACCCCTAACCTCCCTCACACACACCACCCTGATCTTCAACAGGCTGACAGATACCAGGATGTGTCATTGGGGTCACAAGACCTAAATCTCACCCCATTCTCCTTTACTGTAGCATGTCAACATGCTCACACATGGAATGGATTAAGAATTGGGCATCATGACCCCTATGATACTCCCCAGCATCTTTCAGTCTGTGGAGGATCAGGTAGAGGTATTGAGGGAGAGTTCAACCATAATGTCTAATTTCCTACTTTTTGCTTTAATCCTAATGAAGCATTAATGTATTTTTGCATCGAATATATAATATATATATATATATATATATATATATATATATATATATATTTGTATATATATATATATTATAGTGGTGCGGTCACGCTATTATATTTAGGGTTATGAAGTCACTTCTATTTTAAAGTCAAAATTGTGGGTGTTAATAACTTTGAACCCCTTCAACGGATTTGCCTGAAATTTGGTATGAGTGGTGGGGCATGGCAGATCTCTTGAACTGCCAAATTTAGGTTCAGTTAGACTTATGGTCTTTGCACACAAAAATGCCAAAAAATGGAAAATTATCCAGTTTTGGAGGCAGTTTTAGAGATTTTGCCCATGATCCTGCACAGCCATCATGTGGTAAGTTGCTCTGTGAGATGGCTCCTCTGAAACAGCTTGGCTGGCCAAATATGCCGATTTTCATTTGGTGAAAAATATTAAGGCATTCAACAGTTATGCCACTTTTAAGCTCCCATTATAAGTCAATGGGAAAATTTATATGGTTGTTTTGCAAACAAAGAATGGAGTTCTGGCCATCTGGCCCTGACTGGTGATCAAAGAATTTGCAAAATCATGGTCAATGAATCTTTGTCCCTGAGAATTCTTCGATCGCAAGGACCACCATCTTGTTTTTGCATTTCCAGTCTTAAAAAATCAAATATCTCTGCTCAGGGGTCACTCCTGAAGTAAAACTTGGATAGGTTTTACTCAGGAAGCTCTGATGTATCAATCCATGCCTTTGGTTTGATGTAAAATGGTCTAAAAATAGAGCTATAATGTTTTAAAATCTTCGATCACGGCTCACTAACAATCTTTGATCACGAGCAGGCAAATTCTTTGATCTCAAGGTTTTTTAATCGTGATCTTGCATTGTGAGGTAAAAATAAATTTTTCTTAGCTCAGGGGTGGCCTAGAAACACAAATTAGGGTGGGTTTTCTTCAGGGGTCTTCATTCTATTGAGGCATGGTGATAGTTTTGTTCAATTATGCCTAAAAGTCAAGTTACAGCATTTTTTATTCTTTGTTCACAAGTGTGCAATTTCTTTGATCATGAGCATGTAAATACTTTAATTATGAGATTCTTTGATCCCAATCTTGCGTCCTGAGTGAGAGATGAGATGGCCCTTTTAAAAATTCAATTTTCTAAGCCCAGTGGTGGCCTAGGAGCACAAACGAGTGTGGGTTTTGTTCAGGGGGCTTCGTTCTATCAAGGCGTGGTGGTGGTTCCATGTAATTCTGCCCAAAACTCCAGTTATAGCATTTTTTATTCTTTGATCATGAGCCTGAAAATTCTTTGATTGCAAGATTCTTTGATCGCCATCTTTGGCCATGAGATAGGGACAAGATGGCCAGATTTTGTAATGCATTAGGTAGGGCAATTTCACCAATCTTTAAGTTTAAATATCTCGGAAATGGTTTGGTCTTTTTACTTGAAATTTGGAGGGTGCTCTCAGCATGTCCTGTAGATGTGAATCACCATGTATACATGTCAAAGAAAAAATGTTTTGCAGACATATTGTGTGACACAGTTTTCGAGTTGCAGACAGTGTTTTGCATTGTGCTGGGGGCTTGAAATTCATAGGGTACCTAGCCTTAGTGTTTTGGATGTAGTTTTCAGTCATTGTGCCTATAAAATGATAACAGGTGCAGAATTCTGCAACTCTGAGAAATGAAAATGTCAAACTTTAACATGTTATATCTTGGACACGGTTTGGTCTTTTGCATTGAAATTTGGAGGGTGTTCTAACCATGTCCTGTAGATGTGAATTATGTTGTTTACATGTCGCAGAATTTTTTTTGGTGGAGATATTGCGCAACACAATTTATGTGTTTCGGACAGTGCTTTGTGTTGTGCTGGTGGCTTCAAATTAATAGGGTACATAACCTTGGTGTCATGGATGTAGTTTTCAGTCGTTGTGCCTGTAAAATGTCAATAGTTGCAGAATTCTGCGTCTTTGATGAATGAACATCTCAAACTTTTACATGTTATATCTCGGACATGGTTTGGTGTTTTGTACTGAAATTTGGAGGGTGTTGATGGTACACACATGTTTACAAGTTAGTGGTAGTGCAGGGCCTGAAGAGCCTGTGCTCCTTCCAAGATCTGTAGGTTGGTGGGAGTGCAGGGCCCAAAAGGCCCTACGCTCCCACCAAGTTCCGCAAGTTGGTGGGAGCGCAGGGCTCAAAGAGCCTGCGCTCCCATCAACTTGGCAAGTTCTGACTTTTCTATTCTTTCCCAAAAAGTAAGGAAATTCTATGCAAAAAACTGCGTTAATGCATCATTTAGGGTAAAAACACAAAAAGTCAGGAAATGAGACATTTAGGATTGTCCCCTTCCCCCACGGACCCACATATCATCCCTAGATTGACAGATGACAGGGTTTGTCATTGGGGTTGTGAGGCCTAAATGTCACCACATTCTTCTTTACTGTGGCTTGTGACTATGATTACACATGTAATGGAGTGACATTTAGGCCTCACAACCCCAATGACACACCCCATCATCTGTTAATCTCGGGATCATGGGTGGGTCCAAGGGGAAGGGGGCAACCATAAAGGTCTCATTTCCTGACTTTCTGTGTTTTAACCCTAAATGATGCATTAATAACATTTTTGCATAGAATATATATCTATCTATATATATATAGATATATATATATATATATATATATATATATATATATATATATATATATATACCAAAAAAAAAGTGTTACTGCATCATTTAGGGTTCAAACAAAAAGTCAGAAAGTAGAAAACCAGGTTGCCCTCACCCCTGACCTACCAATCATCCCAAGATTGACAAATGATGGGGTGTGTCATTGGGGTTGTGAGGCCTAAATGTCACCCCATTCTTTTTTGCTATCCCTTGTCAATATGATTACACATGGAATGGGGTGACATTTAGGGCTCACAACCCCAATAGCACACCCCGTCATTTGTCAATCTTGGGATGATTGGTGGGTCAGGGGGTGAGGGGCAACCCTAAAGGTTTTTCACTTCCTGACTTTTTGTGCTTTAACACTAAATGATACAGTAACACTTTTTTTTGCATAGAATATATATATATATATACCTGTATATATAAATATATATATATATATATATTCTATGCAAAAACTTCAATAATGCATCATTTAGAGTTAAAACACAGAAAGTCAGGAAATGAGACCTTTATGGTTGCCCCTTCCCCCTGTGGACCCACCCATAATCCCAAGATTAACAGATGACTGGGTGTGTCATTGGGGTTGTGAGGCCTAAATGTCACTCCGTTACATATGTAATCATAGTCACAAGCCACAGTAAAGAAGAATGCAGTGACATTTAGGCCTCACAACCCCAATGACAAACCCTGTCATCTGTCAATCTAGGGATGATATGTGGGTCCATGGGGGGAGGGGACAATCCTAAATGTCTCATTTCCTGACTTTTTGTGTTTTAACCCTAAATGATGCATTAACAAAGTTTTTCACATAGAATTTCCTTGCTTTTTGAGAAAGAATAGAAAGGTAGAAAGTAGCACAACTTGGTGGGAGCACGGGCCTTTTGGGCCCCATGCTCCCACCAACTTGCAAATTTCTGCCTTAGATAAAAGTACAAGTACTAAATATCATATGTATTGCTGGGAGTGCATATAGGTGGGAGCATGGGGCCCACCACCTTGAAACAAAACAAATTGTCAGTCATACAACTGGAAAAATTCAACACTTGTTTACATGTCAGACACCTAAGCACTGAAAATTGCTTCCATGGCAGCAAGACTAAGTACTCTATAAATGTAAACCCACTACCACAATGGAAAACACTATATGCAAAACATAAAGTGCAGCATGCAATATCTGCACAGGAAAAAAACATTTCCAATATCTAAACAACATAATTCACATGTACAGGACATCCACTCAACACCCTCAAAATTTCAATTGAAAATACTAAACCATTTCCGAGATATAACATTTGAAAGTTTGAGATTTTCATTTGTCAGAGTGGCAGAATTCTGCACCTGTTTACATTTTAGATACCTAACGACTGAAAAGTACATCCATGGCAGTAAGGCTAGCTACCATATAAATTTCAAGCCAGTACTAGAATGGAAAATGCTGTCCTCAAAACATAAACTCTGCCACACAATATATCCACAAAAAATGTATTGTCTGACACCTAAAGACCACATTTCACATGTACTGGACATCCCATCAACACCATCCAAATTTCAAGTGAAAAGACTAGCCCATTTCCAAGATATTTAATTTTAAACATTGTTAAAATTGGGCTATCTGGTCCCTGCAAATCTGGCCATCTAATCCCTCCCTAGCGATCAAAGATCACAATAAAAGAATCTCACAATGAAAGAATTGCAGGCTCATTGACCAAAGAATTTGCAGGTTCGCGATCAAAGAATAAAAAATGGTAAAAGTAAATTTTTACAAAAATAAATGAAACCACAGCAATGACTCGATAGAACAAATACCCCTGAGCCAAACCCATCTTCATTTAGCTTAATAAGTCACCCCTGGGATGAGAAATTAGATTATTTTCATCTGGCCATCTAGTCGTAACCTCATGATCAAAGATCATGGTCAAAGACTCTCACGATCAAAGAATTTGCATGCTCATGACCAAAGAATTTGCAGGCTCATGATGAAGGAATAAAAAATGGCAAAACTAAATTTTTAGACAAATATAAGTGAAGCCACAGCTATGACTCAATAGAATGAAGCACCCTGAGCAAAACCCATCCTCATTTGCCTTAATAAAACACCTCTGGGTTGAGAAATGTGATTCTTTCATCTGGCCATCTTTTCACAACCTCACGGTCAAAGAATCTCACAATCAAAGAATTTACAGACTCGCAATCAAAGATCGTTAGCAGGCCATGATCAAAGATTTTAAAACTTCAAAACTCTATTTTTTGACCAATTACAATAAACCACAGACATGGCTTGGTAGAACAAATCCCTCTGAGCAAAACCCATCCAAGTTTTACTTCAGGAGTCACACCTGAGCTGAGATATTTGAGTTTTTCCAACTGCAAACTGAAAACAATATGGCGGCAGTCACGATTAAAGAATTCTTTGTCATCAAAGATTCTTTAATCATCAGCCTGCAAATTCTTTGATCGTGAGGCAGGTCTACATGGCCAAAACCCCATTCTTCTTTCACAGAACAACCTTATAAATTTTCCCATTGACTTATAGTGGGAACTTAAAACTTTAATAACTTTTGAATGGATTAATATTTTTTCACATATGAAAAGCGGCATGTTCCTTCACCCAAGCTCTTTCAGATGAGACACATCACAGAGCAGCACACCACACAACAGCTGTGCAGTGCCATGGACAAAATAAAAAAAAACTGCCCACATAACTGGAAAAAACTGCATTTTTCAGCATTTTGGTGTGCAAAAACCATAAATCTGAACAAAACGAAATTTGGCAGATCAAGGGATCAACCATGCCCCACCCTGCATGCCAAATTTTATGCAAATCCATTGAATGGATTCAAAGTTATTGTCGTGCAAAATTTCAAGTTTAACATTGAAGTGCCTACTCAACCTGGGCCCCTATTAAATATACATATATATCTACACACACACATATATATATATATATATATATATATATATATATATATAATCATTGCTCTTTTGGTATCACAGATCATAGAGTCAAACTTGGGGTGCACGTTTTTGGCTCGATGAGGAGTTTTGGCATTGGAATACTGTCAAGTCAGTCAAGATAAGTATTTTTTTGTGTGGGGGGTTATTGTTTGGAAGCAAGTTTTATTAATGGCTTCTGTTTTTTTAATTCTTCACAGGCTTTGTGTGCATCCTCCAGTCCAGTCCTGATTGTCGGGATTCATGCCAGTTGTTGCAGCCCAGGTGTGATGCTGGACTTCTTATTTGCAGAAAGCACCGAAGGCAGCGCACAGCACCGAAAAGTTTCCTGCAAAAACAGATGAACAAGAAATATATTAGTACTTAACTGCAGTAACACATTCTGTTCAAAGTGTGGCTGTTACTGTCTTTTATATATCCAGCATAACAGTTCCATGCTCTCAGTAAGCCACACCAAGACCAAATCACAAATTTAGTACATGTAGCCCATACACTGTCCCAATGTATTAACTTAAGCTACATTTTAAAAGATGTCTTGTCATGACCTGGATATTTGTTCAACACCACCATGGCCTGCTGCAGCCAATACAGTGTCTGATGTGCTGGAAAAATATATTATGTACATACATGTCACCTACTTTATATGGGATTTACACTCTTTTGGAAAAATGAACTACAAAAAAGAACTAATGAAATTAAATGTATATACTTAGCAGAAATGGATATCCTGCAGGTGGTTGTAGACAGTACTGCAGTACTATAGTCCTCCAGTCCAGGAGAGTGCTTGAAACTGTTAATCTGTAAAAAAAGAAATTAAGTTGACCATATGTGATTCTCAACTGCATCTCAGAAATGCAACAGGAAGCATAACACAGCTCAAGGAAGTTCCATAATATGAAAAATTGTTATACATACTCACTGTAAAGTATTGGTAGTAAGAAGTCTTGTTGCGGCTGTGGCTGCTGGATGCAGTCTCTGTCTGCCATGGCATGGGCAGGGCACAGGATGGAAAACAATCACATTCCCTCTCAATGAGATAGTATGTGGTAGCTTTGGCTGACTGTGGTTTACTGGTAGTGGTCATGGGCACATGATGACATTCCCTCTCACTGTCTCGTGGCTTTGGCTGATGGCGGTTTACTGGTGGTGGTCATAGGCACATGTTGACATTCTCTGTCACTATCTGGTGGCTTTTGGCTGATTGTGGTTTACTGGTGGTGGTCATGGGCACATGATGACATTCTCTTTCATTATCTGGTGGCTTTGGATGACTGCGGTTTACTGGTGGTAGTCATGGGCACATGATGACATTCTCTCTCACTATATGATGGCTTTGGCTGACTGTAGTTTACTGGTGGTGGCCATGGGAACAGCTGCAGCACATTGCCTCTCACTGTCAGACACACATGGGTGATTTGCTGGATATGGTGTGTATTTTGTTACAGTATTTCACTCTCAGTCAGCAGGCAGATATCTTTAATCAGCAGGTTTTAAGTGGCTAACACCTAGTACTACAAATGGACAGTTGTGTTTAAGAGGTTGGCTGTGCTTGCTAATTTTATTTATTTAGCTTTTGTTGACCATATAGGTACACTAGACAAGCAGTATGCCTATTTTCAGGTATGACCCAGGACAGCACAGTGAAAAATACAGGTTCAAACAAGTTACTAACAACAAGAGGGTAATTTACATAGTTACAGGAGAGCAAAATGAACAGATAGTCTACAGTGAGCAGTATTAGGTAAACAATACATACACAGTAATAGGTAAAAAGGTACATATACAGTTGAATAAATATACTAAGACATTCAATGGCAATTACATTGTATGAGTGACCCTCATAACAGGGCCACATTATTCATAAGCAGATAGCAAACAAAACAGTGGATTGGATGAGACCAATCTGGAGCCCTGATTAAGGTGACTTAGGACACCCACACACAAAGGACAGTTTCAAATGCCCCCACAGGGAGTTCCGGAGCCTCAGGTGGGAGGGGGAGGTATGAATGTAATCAGGAAGGGAGTTCCATAGCCTCGGAGTGCATGTGGTGAAGTCTCTGTCCCCCATTAGGGTTTGAGTATAAGGAACTTTGAGTACCCCAGGACCTTGAGACCTGAGGGAGTGGGAGGTGGATCCAGCAGGCTTGAGGAGATGTGCAAGATCAGGAGGGGTTACGGTTCAGAGCACCTTTCCCACTAAGCAGACCAACCCATATTTCAAGTGGTTGGCCGGAGAAAGCCAGCCCAGTTTGCTGTATAATTTACAATGATGGGTGAGACATGGGGCTGCCAGTGCAAAATGACTGATGTTGCTGTAGGTCATGTTCCATCGAGCAAGGTGGACCTTGGAGGTACTAGTGAAAAGGAGAAGGCCATAGCTAAGTGACGGGAACAACACACCTCTGGCCAGCACCAAGCAAGCTGCAGATGTCAAATTTTTCTTTGCCCTGTAGGCAAGACCCAGTTTGCAGTTTGCAGTTCTGCAAACATTTAGGATATGACACCCCATGTCAAGTTGGGGATTGAGTGTCACTCCAAGGTATTTTATTGACACCATGGTTAAGAGGGAAGAGCCATCAAGACTGTTGACACAAAGAGGGACAGGGGAGGCCTTGATCTTGGCAACTGACTGAAAAAGCATGGCCTGAGCTTTCTTTAGTTTGAGGACCAGCTTGTGAGTCGTTACCCATGATTGAATATTCTTAAAGGCCTCACTCAAGTGAAGGTTGAGAACCCCAATGTCCCAGGACTATGCAAGGATGACAAGATCATCAGCATAAAGGGTGGAGCTACAGTTGGAAGCAGCAGCAGGGAGGTTGTTAACAAATGCAGAAAAGAGAAGAGGCCCCAAGACTGATCCCTGTGGGATGCCAGAGGTCACAGGAGTGGGGTCAGAGAGGACCTTGTTGAATTTAATCTGCTGCAGTCTGCCTTGGAGGTAGTTTCTAAGCCAATTCAAGGCAGAAGGGGACAGGCCAAGGGATTGCATCTGTGAACAAAGTAACGCATGATCCACAAGGTCAAAGACCTTAGAGAAGTCTATAAATATGGCCCCTGAGAGTTAGCCCTGGTCCATGGCCACCCTGATGCTAGTAGAGACTAAGACCAGGGCTGTGGATGTGCCATACCCTTTTTGATAGCCATGCTGTGCAGGGGACAGCAACTTATGACCCTGAATGTACTCTGTGAGCTGTTCAGCTACAGCTTTCTCTAAGAGTTTACTAATGGCCAATAGGATGGCAATTGGATAATAGTTGTCCAGGACTTTGGGGTTCCCTTGCTTTGGAATGGGTACAATCCTCACTACTTTCCAGATGTCAGGGATAACACCAATGGCAAGGGACAGGTTGAAGATATGTGTCAGTGGGATGGCAATGCAGGGGGCACCCAGGTTCAGAAGCTTGGGCTCCATGTTATCATGATCAGTGCTGGAGTGTGGAAAGAGACCAGAGAGGAGTCTCTGCTTCTCAATGACAGACACAGCTCTGAGATAAAATAATGGGCGAGAGGAGTGATCCTCCTGAGGGACAGAGGTTGAGGGGCCACAGGTGTTCTCTACAGCAGGAAAAAGGCAGGTAAGCACAGACAAGTCAAAAAAGTTGGAATTTAAAGCATTAGCAATCAAAAGTTGATTATTACAACTCAACCCACTGATGATCATTTCAGATATCCCAGAGTTGGGATCTGCCGACTAAGTTTTTTGTGTTCCTCCAGAACCTATTTGGGTCCTTGGTGGAGTTAAACAGGGCAGGTTTAAAGAAATCAAGTTTTGCCATCCTGATGGCTTTTTTGCCCTCATTTCTGAGCTTCCTATACTATTGAAAGATTGACTGATCCAACATGCTTTTGAAGTGAGCCCAACACTTGTCAAATGCACACATGAGGGCTAAGAGGCTCCCAATCAGCCTTTTTGTGGCAGACCCCCCTTACACTCTGCCTAATAAGGGGGGCATGCTTGTCCTGCAGGATGCCAAAAACAGTGAGAAAATAGGATACAGCTGTAGAGGGGTCATGGGTACTAAGCACTTCTGACCAGTCAGTGATCCTCAGATCCTCATGAAATGACCCTAGATCAAACCTAGAGAAATCCCTAACCTGAATGATCTTGCAGGGACTTTTTGGTGAAGGGACTTTCCACACACAAAACACCAGGGTGTGATCTGAGATACAGACAGGTAGGGTTCATGCAGAGCTGATTCTATTTGGATGGTTTGATAGTACCCAGTCCAGTAGTGAGCTAGTTCCACCATTGGCTGACCATCTAGTGGGTTTCTGGATAAGCTGAGACAGACCAAGACTTGATAACAGAGGTTCAAATTGCTTGGAGTTACCTCCTGTCCAGTTTAGGTTCACATCTCCCAGGATCAAAAGTTCATTATCCCCAACATAAGGACCAATAATGCCCAAGAGGTGGGTGAGCCCAGGAAGACCACCCTTGGGGGAATGTATTTGCATACAACATGCAGTTTCTTAGCATTTCCAAGTAACAACACAGTGTGCAGCAGCTCACAGGAAGACAGGGAGGACTGCTCATGGATTGCCTCAGATACTTTCAGATGACTCATATAGTAAATTAGGATACCACCCCCTTGCTTTTTTCCTGGCTGATCATGTCTGATAATCTCATAGCCAGGAAGTGCACAGGTCAAGTCTGGTATTGAGGGTTTCAGCCATTAATCTGTAATGCCTCGTATGTTAGGCTTACAGTGGATGACCCAGGCAGATAGTTCATCAAGATTTGTTAGTAGACTGCAAATGTTAAGTTGAGCAATTTTTAACCCCTTTCCCAATTTCCAACTTTCTGGGATTGAAGAGGCATGAAAGGCAGGACCAGGGTTTAGCTCAATGTCACCAGCAAGGGCCAGTATGACTAGGAAGAGCCAGGGGAGAAGCTTGATAGGGAAGGGGTACCTTTGACTGAGGGCCTATGGGTCTTCTGTCCATGGTGGTACCCAGAAGGCATCCGAGGTCAAGATGGCTGGTAGGGCAGGGAGGCAGTCTGTCATGAACTAGAAGATTAGAGAAGGTGGAATCAAACACCTCATGAGGGGCAGTCATTCCCCAGTGGTCCACATATAACAGAGAAGAGTCTATGGCCGTTAAGGAGAGGAAAAGGCCAGTGATGAGACCAATGGAGAGAGCAGCTCAAGGTGAGGAAGGCAGGATACCTTCCCTAGTAGGCCTGGGGGGCACCATTACAGATTTTAACTCAGCAGTGCCCAGTAACACCCAACTGGAAGAGACAGTATGAATCCTGAGTGCTCTAGCTAATTACGCAGATAGTCCAGCGAACTCCCAATTTAACATCCTAGGGAGAAACAGACAGATTAGGGAATATGCTAGCATGGAACCTGGAGAACAGTAACTTTTGCCATTAATAGCCCGGCAAACCCCCGAAGCAACATTCCAGGGTAATTTTACAGAGTAGGCAGAAATATTCAATAATCTAACCGGTACAGGAAAATGCAAGCAGCACAAGTCACTAAACCCCATAGGAGTTGAGCTGTCATAAGCTAGTGAAAAAGACAAAGACAGAACACTGGTTATTATTACTTTTTTTTTTTCTTATAGCCACCCCCATTCTGCTAATTGGGTCCTTGTACATTTAAGGAAGGGGCTTGCAAGCATTTATGGGGAGGAGGGAATGGAGTGGGTGGGTGGGAAGAAAATTCAAAGCAGCCCAATGGGAGAGTCCCAAAGGTCCCCCCAAAATAGTGCAAGGCCCAAGTGGGGGAGAAGGGGGTCCCAGCAAGGACCAGTCAACACCTCCAACCACCGATGCCAGAATGCTGAACTCGAGGTGTGAGCTGAAGCCCTGCAATTTAAACTGCTCCAGCAGTTTAATTTTTGGCACCTTTTCTTCTCCAACTCTCTCTCTCTCTCCCTCTCCCCTCGTGGTCTCACTCCACAAGCAAGGAGCCCTGCGGGAGAGTCCCCAAAATAGTGCAAGTCCCAAGTGGGGGAGGAGGGGTCCCAACAAGGAGCAGTCCACACTTCCAACCCCTGATGCTGAAATGACAGCAGCACATATTTTGTTAAGTTGAATCAGAAATAATACCAAGGAGGGGAAGGTAAACTAGAAGGACTGTGAATTGACTTGTGCCAAATTGCCAATATGAAATTATGGAATGAAACTCATTCAAGGTGGGACACTGATTTTACATTATGAAAAACAAGACATTTACCATTGAAAAAAATGTGACAGCCTTTCAATCAGTTGACTTAAAACCCACCAACATGAACCTCAACATCATCATCATACAGGAAGCTGCCCTCACTGTCATCAATGTCTGAATTGTGCCCACTAGGGAATTATCTCTCCATGATTTCATCATCTACCTCAATGGTAGGTGGTTTCATGCTGCCACCAGGATGGTCTGCTTCTCCCACATCACCACAACCAATACCATGATTGGTATAGAGTCACTGCATCAAAACCCCGATGGCAAAGACCACCACAGTGACAGGATTTGGCCAAAACCTGCCTGTCACTATGATGGTCTCCGCACGGCCAGGGGATTGACTCGCAGGGTGTTTCGCCCCCCCTCCAACTCCAACTCAGAAAGAGGAGGCATCCCCAACACTGCATTGCCGACACTCGGCAATGCAACTGTCACTGTCGGGGATGTCTCCGTAGCCGATGTGACTGCAGCATGGTAAAACCACCATGATGGAGTACAAATACAGAGGTTGCAGTTCAAGCTAGAATGTCTCCCTGATTCATTTTTATGAATGTCAGAAGGAGAGAGGTTTGTAGGACAGTCCTGAAATATTGCCCCAGCAGAACTGAATACCCTCTTGACACTTTCACTGGAGGGTGGGCAGGTTAGGTACTTCAGTGCCACTGAGGTCAGCTGTGGTCATTCGCTGACCTTTCCACTTCAGTATAAAAGAGGATAATCAATTACTGACAGATCCCTGTTTTCAGTCAAATATAAGTCAACCATTTGCTTTGCTGCACAAAGTCCGGTGGTTGACTCATTATCTTGTTCTCCAGATTCATTGATGTCAGAAATCCTGAATTGGCACAAAGCACCCCAAAGTGGATTAATGGCAACTGGTTTTGATGACAGACCACATGGAACTGCAGTCACCTTACAGGATGTGCTTCGTGACAACTTCCAACTTGAGGTGGTGCTGCGGGAAGCTGTTTTGGATCTGCAGCTGCCAAAGCTGGTCACAGGCCTTTGCAGAGTGTGAAAAGTACGAACAGATACGGCGTGCAGTTTTCAGCATTTCTTTTATATCAGGGTGCTGCAGAAACTCCTGGACCACCAGATTTAAACAGTGGGCCATGCATGGAACCTTAACAAAGCCACCACTCATGATGCATTTAACAGCATTTGAGCCATTGTCACTTGCTATAAACCCAGCTTTCATGGACAGGAGGTTTAGCCACGCATCAATTTCTGTCAATAGCAAGTCCAGCATGTTTTCACCAGTGTGAGAACAGACCACACTGTGCACTGCTAGCATTGCATGCTGTCAAATTCCCAGAAGACTGTTACTACTCTGATTATTCCCAATACCTACAGTACAAACAACCCCCCAGCACTTGCGCCCAATGTGCAGTAATACACAAATATGAACTCCCCACCATTTTGCCATTTGTCCACATATCCACACTTAAATGAATGAATGGAGAGGAGGAATGTTGAAGGACATATCTTACAGAGTTGGCCATAGTCTGGTATAACTCAATGATATCACGGGTAGAAAAGTATGTCCTGGATGAGACTTTATATCGAGGACAGGCACGTGCCACAAACTGCCGGAATCCTGAATTCTCCAAGTAGGAGAAGGGCAAAATATAATTTGCCAGCATTTCAGCTACAGCAGCATTAAGTTCATGTGACACTGCATGATTGGGTGGGTACTTCAGGTTATATGCAAAAACACTCTGCAACGTGGGCTGACTTGTTGTTATATGTTTTGCACTTGGTATGCCAAATGGCTCTGCTCTGCGAATGGCCAGGAGAGGGGTGCAGAAGTGTGAAGAAGAGGAGTGCACAGGTGACAAGTCCACAAATGATGTTATTTTCCCCATTTTAAGCACAGGGGTTGATACACCACTTGCACTAGACATACTACATAGACCACCACTTGACAAGATTTCTAAATCATAATCCTCCTCCTCATCTTGCCTGTAGTAATCCTCCAGTGTTGTTTCAATGCTACTACAGACATTGCTTCTTGGACTTACACTCATGGAAGGGGATAACATGCTCAATAAGGTTAATGACCAGGGTGAATGCCCCACTATGGCATTAGCTGCCCTCTGATGCTGAGTTCACAGTGCCATGTGCCTGTTCTTAAGATGTGTATGCTGACCCCCTGTGTCCAGATGACTCCCTTTTTTACCTCAACTCACATGCGCATGGCAAACCTGGCAGATTTCTACTGACTCATCATTTGCATCTTGGACAAAAAAATCCCAAACAAAGGATTCTGATCCCCTACTTTTAATATGTCTCTGATACTGCATATTGGACTGTTTTTTTTAACCGCTGAAATGGGGGGTGTACTTCATGATTTTTCTTGCTGGATACATTTGGACTCCAACTGACCACCATGACTACCTATGACTATTACTGGGTCATCATCATCATCAACGGGAACCGCTACATCACAACTTTTTTGAAGAGGAGGGATTTAACACCAACAGACCCAGACACAGCCACTTTGACTTTCTTTTTCTCTAGTTCCCAACAGGCGTCACTGACATCATCATCATATTCATCATCTGCATCCACAATTTCAGCTTGGATGCTGTCCTGTGGAGAACAAGTTCCAACTACAGCATCATTATTATCACCCGATATTTTTGTGCCACTCTTTGAATCATTGGATGGCAAAGGCATGACCTCAACAGCACTGGAAATGTGACATTGTGAGTTATCATTGTTAGGATCAGAATCATGTTCAACTACCATGGGGATGTTGGGGAGTATGACATCATCTGCACTACCAGTTATAGCTTTAGACTCAACTATATTTTCAAAAACAGTTAACTGGTCAGAAGTGGAACTTGGGGCAGCAATACTCATGCCAGCAGCAACTGTACTAACACTACCATCGGGGACAGCACCATCTCCTCCAACTATCAGTGAAGCAACAGAATGCACTGTATAAAACATTGAAGGAAAAATCCTGTTACTGCTTTCAGCTATGCACTTCTGTGTACTACCATGTCCATGGCCAATCTTGCCACTGGTAGCAGTGCCATAACCAGAAACAACTTTGCTTGTATGTCTCTTTGCAGGCATTTTTAGGGATCACAGAGAAAATTCTAAACAAATTTTGATTGATAAACTTTCAGTTTAGGGTGAATGGGAAGCCAAAAAACAACTGTGGCTTGCAGATGGAGTCTGGGCACTAAACAGATGCAAACACACAGCCAGATTAAGATTGTGCTGTGTACTCAAGAGATGCAGACAAAAAGGCACAACAACATCTTAGCCAGTGCTCACAAATCCCAAACTGGAAAAGAATACCTTTTGCCAGTTGGTGGGGGCAGTGCATTGCAGTAACAATCCACTAGCAAGATACCATAAAGCAGTGCAAAATAACACAGATGGATAACAGGTTCACAGTGCTGCAATTACTGTATAGCACAATAAAATGTGTCTGACTTGATGGCATGTGTAACACACACTCTCACACACACTACAGGTAATGAGCAGCAAATTGAGACTTCAGTAATCTAACCAAATCTTTTCAACAAACTGAAATTATGCACCACACCGCAATAATTACCAAAAAATGTCAGAGATTACTGAAAATATATCTATGTGTACATGAACACAGTTACACAACAAAAATGCCGTTCTCCCAGTTAAGCTACCTCCACCACAGATACGCCCTTCCCCCAAGCACACTTCAACAGTGTCTCAGTACACAGACTGAATGTTCTAAATTAACATTCAAAATTCGCACAAAAACAATAAACACTCGATGATTTGAGCACAGGAGGGTTTACTACAATCAATATACTAAATGTTGAGCAAAACAATGTCTCAAAAAGGCTTTTTGAACATTTTTTAGAGGGTTTGAATCTCTGAGCTCTGACAGAAAACTGCCTCCAGCTACCACTACACACACACTACACAGAACTGAGGCTGTGTAGAATAATCTAGAGCCCATGTGACCTGCAATCCCACGAATCACTGCAAAATTTGCCTTAGAGCTCACCAACAAGGTGAATTAATGTGAAGTACATTGAAATCAATGTATTTTGCATTAAAATTGATGTCGAAGTGTTTGGGGAAAGGTGGAGTAATGTGAAGTCAGTGACATCAATGGACTTTGCGTTCATAATTATAAGGTGAAGTACTCAACTTCGTGTTGAGGATTACTCTGCGGATTCCACCTTAATACGCAAATTGCTCTATGTAGCAGATTTTGGCCACTTTGCCTGCCTCTACTCCACACCCCATGATGAAGGTCTATTCTTTTTACTCCCCTGTCTACCTGACACATATGCTAATAGACTGCATCTGTGTATCTTAAAGCATATTTATTTAATTTTATTCAGTTTTTGTTGACCGGGTAAGTGCAGTAGACAATTCCTGCCTATTTTCAGTCACGACCTGGGGGAGGGGGATACAGATGAATGCCAACTGACCTTGAACCAGATTAAGCTGTTGGGGGGGTTAACTTTACCACCAGGGAAAGGGGGATTGGGGTCCCATTTTTGAAAAATACTATTGCACAGCAATAATTGTGGGCTTGAGAGGATGGCATGATACAGCAAGTGAGGATAAAGATATTTTGATTAAAAGGGAGGAAACAGGTAAGCCAAGATTTATCGATCTGCTATACAGCTGAACAGAGAAAACTGTGGAAGTGGACAGAAATAAATATATTATACAACATCTTTTACAACTATGGCACAGAATACATACTGTAGAAAGCTGAGAACCACCACAATGTATTTTAATTTGACTCCCCGGTGGGATAACCTTGATTTTCTAGAATTCTTGAAGGACCCAGGTTTCCAGATCTAGAGACATGGAGGGATTATCCTATTAGGTCATTTATGTGAAGAAGGGGAGTTACTTTTAATTTATGCAATTGAATCAACACATTCATGTTTTTAAGTATAATATAGTAAAACATTTTTAGGTACAATTCTGGTTCACACGTACCAGACATAAGGCCCATCAGAACTGGCCAGAAACTTAGACAGCTCTCTTGGCTTGAGGGGTCTAAAATTCATTTATATAGGCATGTTCTGATGAAGGACCCATTTAAAAGGGTGAACCCAAAATGAAAGGGAAGAATGGTTAATAATAATAAATAATAAATAAAACTTTATTTATTAAGTGCCTTTCAAGCACCAAGGCACTGTACAGATGAATATTAGAATCAGAAATATACATATAAAATCAGCATTTACAACAGCATCAATTTATAAAGGCTTTACTCCACAAAAAAGTCTTAAAATCCCGCTTAAAAGATTCCACGGTCTTGCATTCCCTAAGCCGGCGAGGCAGAGAGTTCCAGAGGGTTGGGGCCACAAACACAAAAGCCCTGGCCCCAGAAGACTTCAATATAACCCTCGGAACCTCTAGCAACCCCTCATCAGCTGAATGAAGCTGTCGTACGGGGCAGTAAGGAATCAGAAGCTCTTTCAAGTAGTCGGGGCCAAGTCCGTGCAGGGCTTTGAAGGTCAAAAGACCTACTTTAAAGGTGATCCGCCACTGTATAGGCAGACACGGCAGATAGCATAGCACAGGGGTACTATGTGTCCTTCTAGTTACCCCTGTCAGTAACCTTGCAGCAGCATTCTGCACTAGCTGCAAGCGGTGGATATCAACCCCAGAAAGACCCAAGTACAGGGAGTTGAAATAGTCAAGGCGTGAGGTCACGAAGGCATGGACCAACATGGGTAAATCACTGGACAGAACAAGGTGTTTCACCCTGGCAATGTTCCTAAGATGGTAGAATGCAGACTTAACAACTGCTGACACCTGATGACGAAGAGTCAGCCCGTCGTCAAGTACCACTCCCAGGTTATGCACCAGTTCGGAGGTAAGGATCTGATCCCCCCCCCCAGCAATAAGCCAGAGGGCTGGCCAGACCCCAACCTCCCTGTCTCACTACCCGGGTCAACAACCATGACCTCAGTCTTACCGGTGTTCAACTTTATCCAGCTCGCATTCATCCAGTCATGGATTTCAGTGAGGCAGCTATTAAACACCGAGAGAGCACTAACCTGGTATGGGGCAAAAGACAGGTAGAGCTGGGTATCATCAGCATAACAGTGAAACCTCAGCCCATACCTTCTTACAATGTCTCTGAGGGGCAGCATGTACACTGCAAACAACATGGGGGAAAGCACTGAGCCCTGGGAGACACCACACTGCAGAGGAAAAGGGTCAGAGGAAAAATTCCCTGACACAACTCTCTGCGTTCTCCCTGATAGAAAAGATGAAAACCATCTGAGCACTGTACTAGACAGTCCACAGATGGACTCCAGATGCTCGAGCAAAACCCCATGGTCTACAGTGTCAAAGGCTGAAGAGAGATCAAGGAGAACCATGATAGAACGGTTCCTCTGATCTCGCGCCATCAAGAGATCATTGAGCACCCGAACCAGAGCGGTCTCGGTGCTATGCCTCTTACGAAAACCAGACTGGAGAGGTTCGTAGATACTATGGATGGTCAAATGGTCGTCCAGCTGGTTTGCCATTACCTTCTCAATAACCTTCCCAATAAAGGGAAGGTTAGAGATAGGTCTGTAGTTGGAAAAAATATCTGGGTCCAAAGAAGCCTTCTTCAAAAGGGGAGTCACCACAGCTTCCTTTAGGGAACTAGGAAACTCACCCAATTCTAAGGAACACCAGATTATTTGAGCCAGAAATGGGCCCACGATCTCAACACAACCCAAAATCAGGGAGGTGGGACCCAGATCTAAACTACAGCACATAGAGTGCATCCCCTGGATGATCCGCATAATATCACCGAACATCAGCAGGTCAAAGGAACACCAGGAAGCAGAGGATTCTGTGACCAAACGCCGACCAATATCTTCCCCCTTAGAGTGTGTCAGACGGATCTCGGATCTGATGTCGGCAACCTTATTCGCAAAGAATTGAGCGATCTCATCACACTCCTTTTGGTTGGGAAGTGCAATCTAGAGGTGATGTGAAATTTAACTTTGCCCCCAAAGTTTAGGCAAAGAGCCAAAAATTTGCACTTCACAGAATTTGCGGAGTTTTTGGAACACTCCAAAACTTAAATTCTAGCCATTTGCGTAAAATGTTTGGCAAAATTCACCTTTTTTTAATTCAAAGTGTGAATCTCACAGGCAAAGCCAGAAATTAGCAGGTGAAATGTTGCCCTCTGCAGTGAAATTTGCAGCCGTGAATTTCATTAAATTGTTCTGCGAATTCTGCAAAATCCGCAAATTAACTCATGGAGCAAATTTTGCAGACTTCACACACCTCTAGTGCTATCACTGAGGAAAATTTGTTTTTTGTTTACTAATTCTGTTTATTTGAATTCTTGTTAATTCCTAGTTTTTTTAAAATGTCATACAAATGAATGTTATAATAATACACACATGCAAACTGGCAGTTAGTGTATCCAGTAGTATGTATTGCATGAAAAATGTCAATAATATATTTCTGGGAAAAAAGTGAACCCAGGTCACTCAGAATACCATTCTGCTACCATACCAGATACACCATCAAGGCAACTGGAAACCTAGGATCCCAGATTCACCTTACTCATTATAAAAAAATAAAGTAAATGACATGGAGGTATGAATGACAAAGTGCAAGGGGTTCCTGGTTCATTTTTATAATTGGCATGTAATAAAAAGCTACTGAAGGTTTATTTTTTAATCTGGAGTGCTCCTTTTGTTTCTTTTTGTATATGTGATTTAGAAAGGGATCTAGAAAGTCTGTGGGAATTGTTCAAGTTGCAGCAACTCCAATTTTAATGCCATGAAATGCAAGATTATGCATCTTGGAAGAAAAACTCATGAATTGACTATTGGGTGGGGGGATGAGCATGCTTCAGACCAAGGAGGAAAGGGACGTGGGAGACAATATCAGTGGCAACCTTTATTCTTCAGCCCATTGCAGTAAGTCATATGGAAAGGTGAGCAGATGCTGCAATGTATAGATAGGGGCCTGGATATTCAAAAGAGTTGAGCCAAGCACAATAGGGTTGTGCTCACGCAAGTCAGAAATTGCGCCATTCTGCGATATTCAGCAAGAGGCAGCTGCGCCAACGAAAACATGCTGAGCAACAGGGCAATGATAATGAAGGCATGTGCAACTGAAGGGGGAGGAACCACGCATAAAGGGTGCAGTGTGATGTTCAAAGACTTACGCACTGCGCAACAGTGGAGCAAGCGGAAGTTGCGCCATAGAGGAAATGAGCCAAAATAAAAAGGAGCAAGAAAGCTACAGGGAAGCCACATGAGGCAGAGGGAGAGGCCAGGACAGGGAAAGTATCAGAAAGAGGGCAGACCAGGAAAAACTAACAGCAGAAGAGAGGCACAGGGAAGGTGTGTGGAGCCACACATTCCAGAGGCCAACACAGACAAGTGTACCTGGTGCAGGGGAGGTAGCAGTCAGGACAGCGGGGGAAACAAAGCAACAGCTGCTAGGGGGGGAACGCAAGCCAGGGACATGGCCAGTGCCACCTTCCATGTGGAGGCCATAATGAGGGGGGGTGAGAAGGTGAGCGGCAGGGGGACGTGGCCGTGGAAGGGCCTGTCGGCGGTATGCCCCCAACAGGCAGTACCGAGCCAGCACCAGCTTTGAGCTGTATACAGATACTGAGATTGTGGGCTGGTACTGCCTGAACAGGGCAATACTGAGGTGGCTCTGTGAGCTGTGTAGTGATGTGATGCAGGCACCCACACAACGGAGTCATGCCCTGTCAGTGGAGACAAAGGTAACAGCTTGCATGTACTTGCTCACCACAGGTACCTTCCAGAGACTAACTGGGGACACCACAGGCATAACCCAGTTGGCCACATCACACAACCTCACCCAGTTCCTCAGCACACTACTGCCACATGCTGCGGAGTACATCCATTTCCCCAGCACTGTGGCGGAGCACAGAGCAAACATTCAGGAGTTCTAAAGGGTAGCATGTATGCCTGGCATGCTAGGGGCAATAGACTGCACCCATGTGGCCATACGCACACCACCTGGTGATGAGGGGACTGTATACATGAACCACAAGGGCTATTCCAGCATCAACTGCCAGGTGGTGTGCGATGCCAATGGGTGCATCATCAATGTCTGTGCCATGCACCCTGGGGGAGCACATGATTCATACATCTGGCACTAGTCGGCACTGTGCCACCTATTTGAGAGTGGGAACATCCCCACAGGACACCTAGTGGGTGAGTATGCAAACCAAATGGACATATCGCGCTCCTGGGGGGGCATGGCCAGAGGTGCCATGGATGTGGCCTACAGGGCTTGGGGCAGGCCGAAGCTGAACACGAAACTAACCTCCACCCTCTGCACACAGGTGACAGTGGATACCCACTCTGTCCCTGGCTGCTCAAACCCTACCGGTGGCCCATGACCCCATCGCAGCAATGCTACAATGAGGCACATGCCACCACATGCAACATCATTGAGTGGGTGTTCGGGATGCTGAAGGCACGTTTCCATTGCCTGGACACCTCTGGCAGTGCCCTACAGTACAGCCTCTCAAAGTCCTGTGGGATATTCCTGGCCTGTTGCATCCTTCACAACATGGCCAAGAATGTGGGATAGCCATACAGGTCGAAGAGAGGGACAGCGATGGGGACGATGAGGACGCCGGTGACAATGGTGATGGGCAGCCCCCCCTTGGCCGACGAGAGCCCTGACTGATCCGGCTGGCACAGCTGCATCGGGACACCATCACAGAGGAGCACTTCAGCCAATCCAGGTAAGTCATGGTGCCATGCGCAACCACCAGTGGCTAAGGCACAACCCACAAACACACATGGAAACACACCAGGGGTGCATGCTGGCAAGGGATGTGGCAGGGCACAGAACCACACACACACACAACCAGGGATGGGTGAACATCAACACGCCACATGGACGGACACACACACATGCACACACACAATGCACAAAACGTGCACAGAGGGCAGGAGGAATACCAAGCCAGAATGCCAACCCTAGCAACACACATGTCCACAGGCCACCACCTTCCACTGTCTGTCCATGTGTGTGTGTCAGATGTTGGGCACCATTGCACTTTGGTGTACAGCACAATGCAGGCATCATCATGCACATGTACCTGTGGACAGCAGCTGGGAGGGTGTGCAGGTGGACTGTGTGTCCATGTGCAGGGCTGGGCACCCACCCATGCACTGCCCACCAAAACACACAATGCACACAGGGCAGCACCAGGCAGTGCCCATGCTGGGAGACAGGTCAGTCTCGTGGCATAGTGCCATGGCTGCCTCGGATGCGTGGGTGGCCCCACCAAGACCTGACAGCACTGGCAAGCTGACCACAGGCCTCATGGGGTGGCACCGATGGTCCCCCAGGAGTTCCACTGTGCAAACGCGACCGTGCCCGCACAGGGGTCTGCAGCACACCGAACATGCCTGCACCAGGAGTGCTCGGGATGCCCACAGCTGAACCCGGCATAGACAGGGTGGGTGTCGCATGACGCCATGAACGGGGAGTGGATAGCGCACTGCGTGGTGTGAGTGATGCATGGGCACCTGACTGTGTGCCCATTGTGGCCCTGACAGCAATGTACGCCTGTGCATGCCTGTCAATGGCAGCGGTCACATCCTCCCGCAAACGGTCCATCCGTGACAGGATCCTATCGGTGTCCCTTCTGCAACGTTCCTCTGCCCACTCCAGAGCCACACACAGTGCCTCCACAGATGTTGCAAGCCACATCTTCTGCTGGACCGATGCCCGCAGTAAGCGGGTGTGCTCATCCAAGAGGTCATCTGCCTCCTAGGCATCCTGTCCCTCAGGGTGTGCATGGGCCTGATGTTCAGCTCCAGGTATGGGCAAGTCCACAGGCGGTGCACAGATGCCACAGCTGAACCCTGAATCCCCAGTCCCGGTGGGTGGCTGCTGCTGCTACCCCTCTGACTGCTGTGCCCAAGGGCTCAGTAGTGCCACCGCAGTGGCCGCAACAGTCCCACTGTCCTGACCAGACACCAGTGCTGCCCCACTGGTGCTGACAGGCACAGCCTGGGACTGTGCTGACATGCTGGCCCACACGGCAGAACCAGCCAGAGCCATGGGCGCGAGCTGACCTGCTGTGTGTTCATTCCATGGCACACACGTGTCACTGCCCATGACGGTCGTGTCTTCATCACTGGTGCAGGTCTCTGCCCTAGCCACAGCCACAGCATGCTGGCATCCTTGGACACCAGAACGATGAGACACAGGAAGGGCTTCCCCCACACCTGTCTCAATGACATCAGTGTGGACAACCAGGTGGCCCCACTGTCGTGCTGATCCACAGAAACCTGTGGAGGTGGATGGTCCAAACTCCGACTCTGGTCAACTGTCCTCAGTGGACAGGCCACCAACGTTGACCCATGCAGATGCTCAGGATCTGTAAGGGAAAGCAAAGTCACGTTACTGCATTTTACCTACCCGCCCCCCCCAAGGCAGATCATGGCTTACCATGCAGAGATGGGCCACCACCCATCTGGAAGCCACCACCCAGAACTCCCTCTATGGCACTGCAGTGCATGCTTGCAGCAAGCCTGTCCTCTGCTGGTGTGAACTGCACCACCTCCGACTGTCCCCCTCCTGTTGCAGGACGTGCCGCCCTGATGGTAGCCACCTTCTCCTTCACCCTCCTCCTGTCAGTACCCATCTTCTTCTTACACTCCTGCATGGAGCGCTGGCAGCTGCCATGCAGGTTCATGGCATGTGCCACCTCCTCCCACGCAGCAGCAGCACGGGCCGGAGGGGTGCCCTGCCGTCCACTGAGCAGTGTCTTCTGATCCAGGTAGGCCTCGAAAAGTGCCTCGATCTCAGACATCGCGAAATTGGGCCTCCTCTTCCGCCCACCACTGTTGTCCTCCTCACCCAGAACTTGCTTGGTCATTATTCAGCCTGTAAGGATGGCAGTGGTTACCTGTGACTGTGCAGTCCAAAGCATGTCCCTGAATCCACAGTCCACACTCCCACACAGCATGCAACTCACCAATATACTGCAGTAACCAACTATGGCCACTGCAGCACTTTGTCGCACTTTTATAGCACAATGCATGCAAATTAGGTGAGGAGCAACTTTAATTAGATGCAAATCGTGGTGCTGCACCATTGAATGACTGATCGGATGATTTGCATATGACCGCTGAATATCGTGCTTTTGTGCTTTGCGCAATTGTGTTGAATGTGCTGAGCCAATGGTGCAGTTCCGTGGCATGCATAGTACACCTCACTGCTCATGCCCAGGCTGCTGATGCTGGCATCTGCCATGCTGATGACATGCTGTGCGTGATGGTCAATGCAGGGCATGGCCACCACTGTGCCAGTGGCGCTATAGCAAAGGTCACTACATGGCGCTTTGACTATGGGCCTCCATAGGCGCAATGGCACAACTGCCCGATAGTCCGCTGTGGCACTAGCACACAGGCAACCAATCGCGCTATATGCATAGTGATCTGATGGCGCTGTGCATGGCCTTGCGCCAGAGACCCTTGACCCTGTGCCTGACTTTTGCCCCCTTGGCACCATGCGTCAGGCATGGGTGCACCTCTATCGCGCTATTCGGTACCAGAGCGATAGGGAATGGCAGCGCTGTACCGCGCAGCATTTGCACATGGGGTACCGCACTGCAGAACACCATATTGCCTACTATAGCCATTGAGATGGCATGCAGAAGAGCCCCACAGTGGACTGCCATAGAGTTGGCCAACCTTGTGGCTATTGTGGAGCCACACCATGGGCCTCTGTTTGGGGAGGAGCCACTGGACAGGGCCAGGACCCAGGTCTGGAAGGGGGTGGCCACTGACCTGGAGGAGGCCACTGGATGGAGGAGGGCCATGGAGCAGTGCAGGCACTGCTATGGGGACCTCAGGAGGAGGGAGCCAAACCTACTAGCCCATCTGCGGTCGCATGCAAGGAGGGGTATGGTGTCATGTCCAGGTGGGTGATCCGTCTACTCACTTGTATTGTCCATATGGGTAACAGTGTTGCATGTGTCCAGCACATGGGGAGGGCTAGTCTAGGGTTGGCTGTGGCGGTGTTTACAGGGTGTGGGGTGGGTGGGTCTGGCTGGGTGAGTGGGCACACACATTGGGGCAGGGGGACTTTGCTTCGGGATTGTACTGATGTTCTTCTCTCCTTGTTTCCCCCACAGGCATGGATGAGCATCGCCGGATGAGGGAGGAGTGGCGGAGGGAGGAAGACAGAGCGTCCAGGTGGGACGGGGACCATTACCGCTGACCTGACCGGCCCGATGAGGGTGAATGCCATAACTCCATGATTACTATTGCATGCTGTGTAACAGGGTGGGCAGTGGGCTATGGCCACCATCCATGGACACCACTGCCATGCACATGACTTGTGACAGTCAGCACTGTCCAGTAGCACTGCATGTCTGGGAGTACGTCAGTGGTGGTCCATGCGTGCACCGGGCACATGGCTGTGGCACTGCCTTCACACCGCATAGCCATGTTACTGTACGGCCATGGTAGTGCTGTGCAGGACATGGGTGGTGGGTGTGTGCAGTGGTCCACATAGCTGTGGCTGCCTGGGTGGGCAGGTCTTGTGGACACGGTCACTGTGGGTGGTCGCACACCATCACAGGGGCGTGGCACATGGCTGTATGCCATTCACAAAGGGTGGGCTGCAGGGGGATGGACAGTCACACCTATTGACTCTGCTCCCTCATCCTAGGTGACCGGAGGCTCTTGCAAATTCAGCAGTCCATTAATGAGCTGCTCCAGGTGGCCAGGGAGACTCTGCAGCTCCTCCATCAAATAAACCGCCATGTGGTCAGGAGGAGAAGGAGGAGCAGACATCAGCGCCAGGAGGAGGAGGACCAGGGTGGCCATTAATGTCCCCATGCCCCAACTACCACCTTCCCCCCTTTGACCCACCCTCACACCCCTTCTTCCCTCTCCCATATGTTCACCCCTGCCCCTTACCGTCCCCCACCTTGTTAATGTCCCTTCCCCCTAAATTTGTACATAGTTCTGTATATAGTTATTTTTGATATGTTTCAATACAACTATTTTGATATGAATACTGTGGTGGTCTCTGATTTGTAGCGGGGCTATAGGTGCTCAGCTGCAGTGGTGTGCATGGCGTCTGGGGTGGTGCAGTCATGGGTATGTGTGTATGTCCGTGGGGAAGTGACTATGGTGTGGAAGTAGCTATCAGTCGGTGTCTGTGGTGTGTGTGTTGTTCCCTGTGCATTGGATTACTGTGTGCAGTGGTCCATGGTGCATGATCTGTGTCCATGGTGCCCCTGTCAACCCATCCATGGCCTGTGCAGCTGACACCCTTGCATGTCTGTGACCTGCAAGGTCTGCTGCTATGTCACTGGTGGCTGTCCATGCAGGGCAGCCACTGTACCTGTCACAATGCTGAGTTGCCTCCTGTCACTAGTGTGGTGCATGTTTGCCTCAGGTGACACTGTGGCCTCCGTGGTTGTTGTCCCATCTCCATGCTGTGGCTTGTTTGTGTTGCAGGGGATGTGCACCACTGCCTGTGACTTGTGCTTCAGGCATATGATGGTGGCGTATGGGTCCACAGTGCCTGCGCAGGGTGGCTGGCACTCCTGTGCCATGGAAGACTGCAGGCTGTGTGTACACGGTTTCCATGAGCCCACACTGGGGACTTGGTTGCCACCCTACTGCGTCCCTGTGTTATTGTCCCCTTGGGTATGGGTGGGTGTTTGTCCCTGCACTGTGTTGCATCCGGTGTGGTGCATTCTTCCACTCCCACTGTGGGTGTCTGTGTTGGCTGTTGTGGCTAGTGGGGGGTCGGGGTGTGTCACTGACTACTGTGCAGGGTGCTGTATCACTGGTGGTGGTGTCAGGGGCATGCCCTGTCCTGTAATGGGGTACCTCTTGTGCCGACGCATGGTCAGTCTCTCAGCTGTGCCTCGGGGGATTGTGCATGTTGGCACTGTGTCTGCCGTTGTTGCATTGCCGTGTGCTGCCACCCGCTGCTGGGTGCTCATGGTGGTGCTGGCTTGGATGGTTCTGTGGTGCATGAGGTTGCAGTGTCACAGTGGGGGTGGTGGTATGCATGGGGTTTCCTGCAGTGGTGGTCACTGCTCATGGGGGGGTGTCTGGGGGTCACGGTGCAGGGTGCGTGCTGTGCACTGGGGGGGATGGTGTGGCACGGGATGGTCCGCCTCCTTGTATGGCAGTCTCAGCTTGTCAGTGGGTGTGATGGGGCACCATGGCCCGGCTGCAGGTTGTTTGCTTGTATCCTTGGGCCAGTGGTTTTTCCAGCCCTCCCCCAGTTGTGCTGTGCTTGCGTTGTGGGGGGACGATGTCAGTTCTGCTGTGTGTTCTTGTGCCCATCTGTGGCATGGGTGGTGGGCCCCTACCTCCCTGGTTGTACAGTTACATTGCTCTGCAGCTGGGGGGCTCCCTGCTTGTGCTATGGAGCCTCTGGAGTGCTCAGCTGGACATCCCTTGTTGCACCATAGCGCATCATATCTGCTCAGCTTCCCCTCCCTAGTTGCGCTATGGCGCAGGTTGTGCGATATTCAGACGTTGACTGTAGGCTCAATTTGGCTTTCTCCTTTTTTGAATATCACGTCTGTTGCATGTGGGCGTAATAGACTTGTGCTTGCTCCTGCTATTGCACACTTTTTGGGCTCAGTTTGAATATCCAAGCCAGGGAGTTCACTAGCAGAAGAAGCAAGATGATACTGCCTCTGTACAGGACCATTATGCAGCCACACTTAGTGTACTGTTCCCAGTTATGGATTCCCACCAAGGAGGGACAGTGACCACTTGGTGAAGGTCCAGAGGAGGGCTACAAAAGGATCCTGGGGCAGCATGGAAAGACATAGAAGGAAAGGCTGTAAAAACTGGACATGTACTCTCTCCGAAGGCCAAGACAGAAAGAGGGGATATGATCCCAACAGGGTTGAATGCAGAAATCTATTCACTAGGAAGGAAATCTACGTAACCAGTGGGTATTGGTGTATGTTGGTAGGAGAGGTACATTAGGAAGTACTTTTTTCATGGAGTGGGTGGTGGATGGATGTAATCAATATTTTACCCTTCCATGGGCTGGAAGCCAAATACAGACAGGTTTCAAGCACAGATGGTAAAAGCACAAGGGTATATTAAAGCAATAAGGTATGACCAGGGGTAACTTTATCCATCTGTTAATGACCACTAGGGGTGCCACATTTCCCTAGGGGGTGATCAACGGATTAATGCAGGGGTCAACCTTAACCTTTTTTTTGCACTAGCCAGCAGGACAAGTTGATTCAAAATTGCACTGGCCTGCTGACTGTTGCCCTAGCTCACAATTATAATGGTAAATGTTGATCATTTATACAGGAAAAAATGCAAGACAAGAAATACTCTGATTGTTGCACAATTATCCTACTCCCACATTGCTTCCTGCCAGAGAAAAAAAAAGATTGCAGTGCAGTCACACAGAGTGTGCACCTCCATTGTTTTGTACCATGGCCCCTTCACTTTCTCTTTCTAAACCCCCTCCCCACCAAACCAGAGGATACCACAATAGCAAATGTTCAATGAAGCAGTCCTAGCTCTGTACACACAGTTGCCAACATCATCATGCACCTCACCACAGGCTCGCCCACACCCACAGGGCAAAGGACAGTCAGGCAGAGAAAGACACTCTCAGCCCCCACCCTGTGATCAACCAGAGACCTGCACTTCTGGAAGTGTTCATACAGTGTCAAGTGAGCCAGGCCAGATCTAGGACTTCTTTGGTGAGGGAGCTATTGTACATAAACCTAGGGGGCTTGGGATGCAGCACACTTTATGACATTTCTGTTTATATATACTAGGCACAAAATAATTGATTAATATGCTCTGCCCTAAAAATAACAGATTTTTTTTTTAACATTGTCCTTTCAACAGCCCAAGGGAAACAGTACAAGCATGACACTATGCTACCTCTGTTTCTATTTAGGAGGATCAATGCACCCCAGGAATTCCTATTTTAACTTTTTTAATTATATGTTTTAAGGTTTATTTTTGTACCGTACTGTACATACTCCAAAGCATTGTTTTTCAGATGAAAGGACATGTTGGGTGGGATAAAGGGGTTCAATCATGCCAGTTTGTGGTCAACTACCTCAAGGTAAATTAGGGAACTGGCATTAGGGTGCCTGGAATGAGGGCACCAGGAAACAGGGCGCAGACACAGAAAGCACCACTGTTTTCTATGTTTTTCAAGTGGGAGGCATCTCACCCCACTCCCCCATACAAATAAATAATAACTTCCACCACAGGCATACTGGGGTAGATGTGGTATAGCAGACTGCACCAAAAAGTCCCAGGCACCTTTGCTCCATGTGCCCTAATGAGGGCACCCTAAGGACAGCACCCTAATCATGGCAACCTTCTGATGGGATGCCGGATAAGGGTGTGACTATATGGATGGCATTGACTGGTGTAGTCCATTAAGATGAGCTGTTGGACTCCACACCCACCAGTAATGGCAGCCATGGTTCTATGTATGATCCTTTCAGAGCCTGGTCTGCAATGGCGTCCAGAGAAAGTAAAGAGCTGAAATAGTGGGAGGGGAGATGATGCAGCTACGGTGAGGCTGTGATAAAAACCCATCACCTGCAGGGCAGACATTGTTAATCTGTTAGCATTTTGTCACTGAAATGTTGGATACAAACAATCAAAATAAAGGGAAATGTAGTGCACTGGTCTTAATAATGTGGGACAAATAATTAGACAAAGACAAGTTCAGAAAACTGGAAACTTTTGACCTAAGAGCACTCAATCCTTAATCACAGCCTACCCAATAGCTGAAAGTTCTAACAATTGAAAGGCTCTGCTTGTAGTTATATGGAGGAAGAGCTCCTCCCCATATCCTACTTAAGCAGCAGAAACCTGCTGCTCTGCTTAGAGCGAGAAGCACTCGCTGTCATCTCTGCTGGACCATGGCTGCTCCTTTGTTCCCCCCCCCCCCCATTTCTTCTGCTTTCGTTTTTGCTGTTTTCCTGCCTCATTTGTCTCTTTCCCTCTGTTTGTTCATCCGTTGCTTTTCTTTTTTTTAGGTGGGGGGGGTTCTGGCTCACTACCTAAGCACTGCACTTTCTCCCTGCCCTATCGCTCACTCCGAGCGCCGCTTCTCTCTCTCTCTGTTCTGTTTTCTTCGAGCCACCCCAGCTACATGCCAGTTCATCTCTGCTCCATTCTCCTTCTGCTTGCCTTACAGCTTCGGTCCCTGCCGCCTGCTGGGCTTCTACCATTCTGCTGCAGCGTGTACCCGGCTTTGCCTCGATGCCAGCTTACCTGCCTACAATGTCACCTGCCTACAATGTCTCCTGCCTCGTCTGTTCACCATTTCTCTGTAGACTCGCCCTGCTCGACCGGAGGACCATGCAGCATCCTGGTGCAAGTGACAGATCAGCAATCATTTCCCTTATGCTACTGCTTCTCTAGAGCAGGTCATTCCACAACTAAATAGGCACCACCTGCTGCTTGTACTTCTTGCAAATCATCTATAATCAATATAGACTCAGACTGTGGATCCTGCATCACAGATTTATAGAACTAGCTAAAGCTGCAAACCTCAGCAAGGCAGTATTTTCAGGAATACTACCAGAACCACTTGCAGGACACAGAACCATAGAATCATAGAACTGAGGCCATGTTCTGCAGACTCATTACTCTTTAAGATATATAGGATGTTGCTTCAGTTTATGGCTCCTCACTATCATTGCTGCTTGGTTGTCTATAAAATGACCTTTAGGAATGATCAGACTAATTGCCTGCTATTTCATTTTCATCGGTCCCCACTATGTACCTTGTATTATTTAGTCCTGCTTCCTGCTACCTCGCCTGCATTGGTGCATTCTACTGACTACTACTACTACTGGCCTACATACAGGTCCGTGCTTACAACTAGTTACCTATGGCTTGCACTATTCACATTCCTGTCTCCTGCTCTTTCCTAGCTGCCTGGAATCTCCTAGCTATTCCAAACCTGCAAGGTCTTCACTCAGTGCTCATTCAGCAGCTTCCAAGGCTGCTTTTATTCCTCTTGCCTCACCCAGCATCGGACCTGGAGATTCATGAATTCCATTAACCTGCCATGCCCAGTCTGGGCCTGGAGGCTCTTATACTCCTAGCTCATTACCTACTGTGCTTTGTACCTGCTGCGCCTTCAGGGTCAGAGGTTCAACTAGTCATACACTATGTCTGCCTGCACCGCATCTGGCATGGAAGTACATACATCTCTTAGTCTGCCATGCCCAGTCTGTGCCTGGAGGTTCGTATACTCCTAAATCTTACCTGGCTTTCTACCTTACTTGGCATTGATTCCAAGATCATATTCTTCCACAGGATTCAATTATTCGTTCAAGCTCTTCTCCTCAGAAGATATCCTCATTTGCTAGATTACTCGACAGTACAACTCTACCAAAGCAGATCGCATATGCTTGCCTGTGGATCTCACTATTTCTCATAGTAGTCACCCTGGATATGCTCTATACTCTCAATTCATTCATGTTAATCAGCTAACCTACGTGGGGACCAACTGTGCACACTAGCCTACGAGGGCTAGCTGACACTCTACCAACTTACCAGAAGACTATAAGGGGCTTACTGTGCTTACATGATTACATGGAGCTAGTCACCACTCTACTTACTATACCAGCTGACCTATGAAGGTCTAGCTGTGCATCCTAACCAGGGGACTAGTTGCCAATTCTACTGCTTATTAACTTGCCACTCTGTTTACTTACCAGCAGTCCTATGAAGGTCTGGCTGCGCTTTCATGTTACCTGGAGCTAGCCGCCTCCCTACTTACCTCAATAGCTGATGGTTAAACTGCACATCTCACCAAGGGACTAGCCGCCACCATCTATTACTACCAGCAGACCTTCATAGGTCTGGCTGTGCTTTCATGTTACCTGGAGCTAGCCACCTCTTTACTTACCTCACCAGCTGATGGTTAAGCTGCACATCTCACCCAGTGGGACTAGCTGCCACATTCTATTACTCATCAAGTGACCAACTTGATCCATTTACTTGCTACTTACTACCTCATCTCCTAACTTACGTGGTCCACCCACACATACTTACCTATTAGCCTCTCCCTGTTATACTTCTTTAATGCTTCCTAACCTCACACCAGTGCTTCAGATTTACTACCCTTAAAGCCTGCCAAGGTTCCAGCTCCACTCTGCAGACGTTGTCTTCTATATCACAACTCAAGTATATATTCTACTGCTATCATACTTTACCAGAACTGGGTTCGTCAGTCAGTAGTCTCATTGCAAGCCTTCTACCATTCCATGTATTACATACACCCTCTATTAGCAGAAACCTGGAAGTCGAACTACTTCTATTTTCATCCTGCCTCACCTGCATTGAAGCCTGGATATAATTACTCCATCCACGTATCTATCATTTGCAAGCCTCAGGAGCTCCTCACTTCCAGTTCTATCCTGAACATATTGGACATGTTCTATAATGCTCACCTCAGTGCTCATCTACCTGGATGCTGAATGCTTTCATACTACTACCTGCTTCGGTCATGCAAGACTTAGAAGCCTGTTCTTGACCTTTCATCTTGGCTATGAACTGTTCCACTGAATATGTAATCTGCAAACCTGGACTAGCCAATAATTAATTAATGTAGGACTATGCTCCTTTAGTATGCCCAGAAGGACAGGTGGGTCGGTAGCCATGGGTCCTCAGAGGTTTCCTCCTAAGGGGCTTTTTCCTCTCCTGCATGCTGCTGGCCATACTCTCCAGAGCTGGAGGAGATAATCGTGGATATCATATTTTCTTTTGGGGTGTGTCACGTCCTAAACAACTAACTTTCCTTCCTACTGTGGGATACAGAGTAAAGCCACACCAACAACTTATACCGATCAACTCAATTGTTCCAGTATCAGCACTATCGTACTGTCAAGTTCATCATGAGTTATAATCACTGACTTATTCAAGTCTATGTCCAAGTACTGAAGCATTATCCAGTCATATAACTATACCTTGGAAGCGTCTTTCTACCTACTGGTCTGGCCTCTGTATCCAAACTGAAATCTACATTATCAGATGCAGTATGTAACACAAGCACTGAGCTCTGAACCACATATAATTGAAAGGCTCTGCCTGTAGTAATATGGGGGAAGAGCTTCTCCCCCATATCCTACTTAAGCAACAGAAACCTGCTGCTCTGCTTAGAGTGAGATGCACTCGCCCTCCATCCTCCCCTTATACCTCTTCTTTCTCCGGCATTCTTATCCCACCGGGGGGTGTCACATCCTAAACAACTAACCTTCCTTCCTACAGTGGGATACAGAGTAAAGCCACACCAACAACTTATACCGATCAACTCAGTTGTTCCAGTATCAGCACTATTGTACTGTTAAGTTCATCATGAGCTATAATCACTGACTTATTCATGTCTATGTCCAAGTACTGATACACTATCTATTCATATAACTATACCTTGGAAGCTTCATTCTACCTACTGGTCTGGCCTCTGTATCCAAACTGAAATCTACATTATAAGATGCAGTAAGTAACACATGCACTGAGCTCTGAACCACATATAACAGAATGATAATTTCCCAGGTTGCTCTTGAAAATAGGCACTTGACTGTCTAGCGTGCTTACCTGGGAAACAAAAGCTAAACAAATAAATAAATAAAATAATGACTCCTTGTGTTTTTTGTTGGATCACCCTCTTGAACTGTTAGTTAATTGCAGCTCTTAAAGAGCTGTTAACTACACCAGGCCATCTAGAACACAGAGGGAGATTAGCAGGAGGACTACAGACTGCTAAAGTAGGGGCTTTGTTAACTTCATTTCAGCCATGAGAAAGTTACTCTAGTCAAGATATACAAGGAGAAGGTTGGCTGCACTAGTCCTGGTCAATTTGTAATAGGTCCTGGGCTAGTAAAACAATGTTAAGATTGACCCCTGATTAATGTAACCCTGGGAGTACCTTATTGCTTTTATATCAATGTCCATTCTTTTTAATTTGTTTTCAGCTTTTCTTTTAAATCATTATTTTTCAATTACTTTGTATTTGAAGTAAAATAGTCCATCCACCTGCTGCTATCAGAATACTGGTTCCATGCTTAATGTGGAGTTGGAAGCTATGAATTGCCACTGTGATCTCCAGTTGGTGGGTGAATGTTCAGGAGTCACGGACAAGTGTATTTAACTAGAGAGGCAGTTTTTGAGAAAGGAAAGGGCCACATGTTACAGACTTGATCTGCAGTTTTTTATTCATAGCTGTGTACCAGAACATATTTTCTGATGATGCCTTGGATGTTCCAGGATGTCTTTAGTAACATTGCCATGGTAGCCGGTGCTGCTGCTATGATAGTTGTGGCTACAGAACTTGAATTAATGGACAATGTGACCATGTAAGCTGTCAAATTGCACTGTTCACATAACAGCAATAGCAGTTGTGGTGGCAGTGACTGAGAGCTTTAAAGAAAAGGCCATGTTGCCATGACACCACTTAAACATGAAACAAAATAAAAGAGATCATGGGTTTTTCAAAGGAGGTTTCCATGTTTTCAAAGGAGGTTTCTATATATTTTACAAAATTTTACCATGAAATGAAATGGGTAGGGGGGTCTGGATATTATAGGCTGGCAATTCAAAATTTGTAATCTTAAATCATTTTTTTTCTCACTTTGCAAACACAAGTAGTGCATTTTCAAATGCAGAAATTAGCCTGTCTTCTGTAGGACTTCAGTATGTGGAGACTGTAATGGCAGTGAGTAACAAGATCTGGCAGAGCCACTATGATTTTGAATGCATTAACTAGACAAGGGTGTTTCGTGGGCTTAAAGATAAACATTTATTTATTTAAAAAATATCAGATTTACAAACCTTTGAGTCAGAGGCTCATTTACAAAGGCACCTCATCGAAACTAATACAAAGACAGCACAGTTAACAAGTCCAAAAACAATGGCTCAGAGACCAGACAGTTATAACAACCAATCACTGGAGATACATGGGTAGAAGTAGATAAACAAATGACATAGTTTTGGCACACAGGCACCACATCAAGAAGACCAAAGAAGTTCAAACAATATACAATAGCTAAAGCAAATAGACATCAGGAGTCAAAGAGAAGCCCAGAGTGTTCACATGAAGGCTGTTGCATACATCAACTGAATCAAAGTATAGAACATTGAGAAAGGGCATATTTAATCAATAAGGCATGACAGGGGGTGTGTGTGTTATCATGTAATAACATTACTCCCGGGGTGGGTTGAAGCACGAGTCAAAGCCAAGTATTTATTTGCATGTATTTATTTGATCCACTGGATCAGCAATATTTGCATAAGCTGTGCCCAGTGCAGATTTTACAGCACTGGTCCTGGACTGGTGATCTGGGTTTTACCCATACCACACTGCATGTGGCTTAGTGATATACTGTACATATGGCTGCAGAGTCTAACCCATTGAAGACTGAAGTTTCAGAAAATTATTATGCTACAAATATCAAGACTCACTCCCTCTCTAATCCCCAGTCACAATTAATCCTCTACCAAAGTCATGCTTAAATACTGGTGCCTCTACATTCACAACACTAAGCTTTTAATGCAACATGCTTCTTCTGCTGCTGTGAGTTAAACTCTATTTAAAAACATTTTGTTGAGACATTTTTGTTTTAGTATATCCATGGTAAGGAAAAATGAATTTGTGAAAGAAACCAAAATACCCATTTATCAGTTAACTGAATCACAATACAGCATGTTATGAATTTTTCAGATTCTATGTTGAAATCTAGATTTAGTATTTGCCATATTGGTCCTTGGAAGAACAGATCCAGAAGCAAATGATTTGATACCTTTTAATGGACCAACATAGATGTAACAACAAGAACAAAGTGCTCTAGCTTTCGGACAAACCAGTCCTCCTTCAGAAGCCTAATGGCCATTGTTTAGAAAAACAATACTTTTAACAGCTAGATCATGCAGAAAAAACAGAAAAAATCCCCATTGGTTTAAAATACTCATTTAAAAAATACAGATGATGATGTCAGAGAAGTTTAACAGTACCATATTACCTTCAGCCAGGAGGTTCCCAGGGTGCTTGGTGCAAAACACATACAAATAATCTTACTGCATATAAATTTAATTGACATAAGATAACACTGCTAGAGCAGATGACTCTTAAATCAAGCTATGAGTGTCACAGTATGTATAACGATGTGATTACTGAAAAGCAACCCCCACCCTGATTAAAGACATACTAAGAATGTCTTAGGACTCCAAGATGTTTCAATGCATGAATTATAGACAAGAAATTACTAGTAAAGTTGTCTTAAAAACATCAGTGCACACTGTAAATGGTGTAAAACTTAGCTGGCCCTATCACCCAGCTGTACTCTCCAGCTAGATATCATGTCCCATAATTTCAAAAACCTCTAATATAGTGACAGGACTTTATAAATGATAATTTAAATATAAATTGACAGCATTATTGTCCAACAAAAAACTCTAGTCGAGGACCACCAAGGAATTAAGACCATGTAGCCTGATATGTACTGATGTCAATATACACTGATAATTTAACAACTTGGTGTACCAGAAGTGTCTAAGGAATCTGAAAAAGTGATAAAAATGTAATTCCTCTCCTCCTCTTCACACAAACAATACACCCTACCCACCCACCCCACCCCACCTCACATCCCCATAATGCTGGGGGGGGTGACTAGCTTTAAGGAGATACTCTCTCTCTCTCTCTCTCACACACACACAGACACACACACACACACACACGCACACACATATACACTCTCTTAATGAACCTTTATTCACATCAGTCACTGCAATTGTTCCCCAAAGGACTTCAACTTGTCATGAAATCCTAAGTAAAAGGGCTCATGTATCCTAATACCTACAGAGTAAAAAAGTGACACTATTTAACTGTACTGCAATCTGCATAGTATTATTAGGAGCAAGCTTTCACCAGAATAGAATACCATGTCACACAATGGCACATGACCCTGCAATCAATGCACCTGTAAGACTTGTGAGCTCATTTCCAGCTTGGACTGTGTAGTTACATCACAAAACGGACAATTCAAGGTGCATAGGAATTATATATGCACATCACAACATGTTGTTTATTTCATTCAGTACAAAAGATGTCCACAAACAGGTTATGTTGGAAAGGTAAGCCAACAGCTGTGCACTAGGATGAACTCACACAGACATATTATTTGAACAAAGAAGACTGAAAAACCAGTGGGGCACCATTTCTCCCAGCCTGACCACTCAATTTCAGATATGCCAGTAATGGTCTTAAAAGGAAATCTTGAAAACACACAACAGAGATGAACTTTCGAGATTAAACTTATTTTACATTTTAATATGGTAGCAGATGGGATAAATGTTGATCTGGGTTTCATGGGACATTACAGAAACTGACATCCACAGACTTCTTCTTCTTCATACTGGCATATTATAGGACTTCAGCATGTGTGGGATGTGGGTGCATGTGAGTATGTATGTGTGTTGGTATGTGTTGTGAGGTATGTGATATAACTGGTGTAGGGCTTGCTGTCACATTGAGGTAGGCCTCTATTTAGATACATGAAGTTACAGTGTGTTACTACTCTTACTTCACACATATAATGGATATCAATTTCTCCTTCATTTTTATATTTGTCCTGGAGTAGGGTTAATTCACTTGCACCATATTCAGATTACCTAGCCTGTTACTGTACATACAAGAGTGTTATCATAGGCTGTCACATATTCTTTTTAACTCTGTACATATTGGGGTGTGATATCTCATTTGCATGGGGGTCCTGGACAGATCTTTTTACATTAGGGTAATATTGTAGTGATTTGTGGAAATGTAGGTATGTTAGACCTCTGATCTTACACACATACTTTATATTTACTTCTAGTTACCTTATCCTGGGGAGGGTGGCAGTTTTATTTCATTGTAGTTCTATCCAGAATCCTTGGAAGTGTTACTACGCAGATAGGAGTACTGTTAAATAGTGTCACACTTTTACTCTGTAGGTATTAGGATACATGAGCCCTTTTACTTAGGATTTCATGACAAGTTGAATTCCTTTGGGGAACAATTGCAGTGACTGATGTGAATAAAGGTTCATTAGGAGAGAGAGAGTGAGTGAGTGTGTGTGTGTGTGTGTGTGTGTGTATGTGTGTGTGTGAGAGAGAGAGTATCTCCTTAAAGCTAGTTATGCCCCCCACATTATGGTGATGTGGGGTGGGGTAGGGTGCATTGTTGGTGTGAAGAGAAGGAAAGAAATAAAACTGTTATCACTTTTTCAGATTCCTTAGACACTTCTGGTACACCAAGTTGTTAAATCATCAGTGTATATTGGCATCAGTACATATCAGGCTACATGGTCTTAATTCGTTGGTGGTCCTCAACTAGAGTTTTTTGTTTGACACTAATACTGTCAATTTATATTTAAATTATCATTTATAAAGTCCTGTCACTACACTAGAAGTTTTTTGAAATTATGGGGCATGATATCGAGCTGGACAGTACAGCTGGGTGATAGGTCCAGCTAAGTCTTACACATCATACAGTGTGCACTGATGTTTTTAAGACACCTTTACTGGTAATTTCTTGTCTATAACGCATGCATTGAAACTTCTTGGAGTCCTAAGACATTCTTAGTATGTCTTCAATCTGGGTGGGGGTTACTTTTCAGTAATCACATCCTTATACACACTGTGACACTCATAGCTTGATTTAAGAGTCATCTGCTCCAGCAGTGTTATCTTATGCCAATTAAATTTATATGCAGTAGAATTATTTGTATGTGTTTTGCACCAAGCACCTTTGACACTGGGAACCTCCTGGCTGAAGGTAATATGGTACTGTTAAACTTCTCTGACATCATCATCTGTATTTTGTAAATGAGTATTTTAAACCAATGGGAATTTTTTCTGCTTTTTCTGCATGATCTAGCTGTTAAAAGTATTGTTTTTTCTAAACAATGGCCATTAGGCTTCTGAAGAAGGACTGGTTCGTCCAAAAGCTAGAGCACTTTGTTCTTCTTGTTACATCTATGTTGGTCCATTAAAAGGTATCATGAGCTTCTGAAGAAGGACTGGTTGGTCTGAAAGCTACAGCACTTTGTTCTTGTTGTTACATCTATGTTGGTCCATTAAAAGGTATCATGAGCTTCTGAAGAAGGACTGGTTGGTCCGAAAAGCTAGAACACTTTGTTCTTGTTGTTACATCTATGTTGGCCCATTAAAAGGTATCAAATCATTTGCTTCTGGATCAGATTCTATGTGTAACCTACAGTAAGTCAAACAGAAATTAGACACAGATGCCTACCTATCTGCAAGTCAAGCAAATGTGGTTATTATCATTCAGTTGTAAACACATATAGTCACAGCCAGGATTCACATTGCTAGACTCTGGGTAAGTATGACAAGTTTCCTAAATACTGGTACCTTATTCAGCTGTGTTCTGCTTGAGGTGTGTGTGTGTGTGTGTGTGTGCATATGTGTATGTGCGCGTATGTGTTTAAACATGTAACTTTCTATAGTATATTGTATAGCACTGTGAATCCTGGCTGCAGTGTTTTTTTTTTTCTCTTTTGTGGCTAAGCAAAACACTGTAACAAGACACTGGCCTGCTGTAGGGGCTATTAGACATCAAACCAAAGGGTACGCTGTAAAGACTAACTTGGAGAAGATGCAATAAAACAAACTTGAATGACAGCCCCCAGATGTCATAAAACACTCAGGGAAAATTAGAAAAACTCCTCTAACAGGCTAGCAGAAACAAAACACTGGATTGAAGTGAGAACTCAAAACTGGTAGTAATACATATATTCCTGATTTTAACATGCAGTTTTCCTTTAAGAAGATTCAGTAGAATATAAACAGTAGCCTAGAACTGCCTGCCTGAGAATGAAGTTGGTATATCATTTTGAAAAAGGGAAGGCTAGGTCTCTTGTTATGAATGTCCTGTAAAGTATCACACTGACTGCTCTTAGGATGTTGATGTCAATTGCTGTGAGGTGCCATGGGGAACTTGTTATGCAGGAAGTTCCAGGAAGTGTTTAACCCATTCTACTTCTAATAACTTTCTCAAACTTAAAAAGAAAAATACACTTCATCACAGACTATGTTTACAAAGTACTGTGCCCATGATTAAAATAATTTGAACCCCATCCCGCCAAAAATGTGCCCTCACATGAACATGCATGATTTATCAGTAAGGATAATTAAAAAAATGTATTTCTAAATGCATTAGTAACAGCAATGCTTTCAAAGTTATCTGTAAAGACAATTAAAAAAAATTATTTCTAAATGCATTAGTAACACCAATGCAAGATTTTGAAATTATTAAAAAGACAAACTACTGTATATATATATATATATATATATATATATATATATATATTATGGATTATTAGATAGATAGAATATGGTAAACAAATATTGTTAATCCCAATGGCCGAACATTGTTTTTAGTATATAAATGTTTAAGAAATACCTGAAAGCTGTCTATTTTCCTTAGTTTTTAGATACTTCTTAGTCTTTCCTTTTGAGACACCAGGTGACTCTGATAATCATTTGTTCCAAGGGTTTTTAAGTCAGTTTGAAGGCATTTTAAGTATCTTCTGTTCTAGTCCTTAACAAAATGCAGGGAACTCCACAGAATTGTTCTGTTCCTTGGTCCACATCCCAAACATGTGAGTCTTCTTTCAGGATAATAGATGCACCTCATGCCCCTCCCACATGAATAAAAAAAATGGTGGGATGGACCTTTTGGAGCTTCTTGGGTGGAGGTGGGGTGGATATTACATCCCCCCAAAAAACAATGCTGCTTCCCACTACTTAGGTTCCAGTTCTTGTACCACCCATTTAAGAAAGAAAATAATACCCTGCAACCATTGACTAACATGAAAGCACATTTATTTGAGAGTTGACAACATTTCTTGGAGGAGGATAAGGCGGAGGAGACTATTTACATCTTCAGTCAGTTCCACGGACAGAAAACATGGCATCACTCCTTTTCTACATGCAATACTCCTGTAGGCTCTTCCCACAGTTGTAAAAACTGAAATGCAATTTCAAGATAGAATCTGAATTAACATTCTATTATGAATTGGCTGTTGGGAATCATGGTGCAGGTGATGAAGCTGCACGTGTACAGTATACAAATCACAGTACTAAATGCATTGAAAAAACATCACAAATAGAATCATTATAACAACAAAATATAGTATAACAATAATCTACTTAAGGTAGGGAATGATAGTGAACATCGCATTTAAACCTTTCTCCCTATGTGCTCCTAACAGGTACTGCCATTTACTTTCAGCACGTAGGATCTTATTGTTCAAATCCCCCCCCGAACTTCCTAATGAAACCATTTCGAGACCTTGAAATTTAAATGGATGTCCATTACCTTTATGTACTACATGTAAAGCTAACGCATTAGTAATGTCTTTGTTAGCAATACTGCGTATATGTTCAGCTATTCTATTTTTTAAAGACCCTTTGAGTTTTCCCAACATAAAAGTCTTTACAAGAACATTGCGCCAAATATATCACATTTGCAGTAGAGCAACTAATAAAGTCATGGTTAAAATATTCTTTGTACCCCCTTCTCTCCTCCAGGGTGTACATGTTTAGTTAATTTAACTTCTCCTTGTAGGACATTTGATGCAGACCCTGCACCATCTTGGTAGCCCTCTTCTGGATAGCCTCTACTCTGTTTTTGTCTTTCCTGAGATGTGGTCTCCAAAACTGGACATAGTACTCCAGGTGGGGTCTCACCAATAAACCTATATAGAGGCAACACCACTTCTCTCTTCCTGCTGGCAATAACTCTACCTACATATCCTAGCATCTTACTAGCACTTCCGATCTCTTTGTAGAATTGCCTGTCCACCTTCAGGTCATCTGATAAGGTCCCATTCCAGATTGATAATTGCTAGTATCTCTTCCCCCATTTTGTACTGTACCCCCCTGTTTCTGTAACTGAAACACATTATTTTGCACTTTTTTGCATAACATCTTAGCTGTCAAACTTTGGACCACTTCTACAGTGATTTTAAATCTCTTTCCATCCTTTGCATCCCCCCACTGGAGTGTCTGCTCTGTTGCAGATGTTGGTGTCATCCACAAAGATGCAGGCCTTCCCTTCCAGTTCTTCTGCAATATCACTAATGAAGACATTAAAAAGGACTGGGCCCGGTGGCACTGAGGGTTGAGGTGCTGGTTGCCACACCTCGCGCCACGCCGGCGACCCGTGTTCGGGAACGAGCATGGGTTGCCGTGGGTCGGCGGGGAGGAGATGGATTGAACATCCAAGGGACTGCTCTCCATCTCCAGGAAGGGGGGATTTGGGCGGCTGGGGCTTGTCAGACTGCTAGCAGAGGCTGGGAGGTCGACAGCACGTAGCTCGCTTGGAGTGGGTCATGCAGAGCTGATTGGGGCATGCACGGAGCCGCAAGTGCACCCAGTCGCTGGCGCCATTGCACGCCATGACCCGCCGGGAGGAAAACAGTGAAAAAGTAAGCCCAGCAGCACGAAGTTGTTCCCCCGTGGCACCATTCCTGGAAGGGCGCCTCCCTGGCATGGATCCGTTGGGGTGGGTTGAGTCGCTTCCCACCACCCTGCCGCGAAGGGTAAGTCATGGAGTGCACAAGGAAGGGGGTCTAATGTCCGGTAATGGCACTGGGGGGAACAACGAAGGGCAGGGGTCATAGCCGGAGTTCTGGAGGAGAAAAAATAATACCCCCCCCAAAAAAAGGACTGGCCCCAGTACTGACTCCATGTGATACCCTGCTAGTCATTCTAGCCTCCTTGGAGCAAACTCCATTTACCACCACCCTTGGCCTCCTATTCCTATCTAATTTCTAACCCAGGTTACTACCTTATTGCCCACACCTATGCTACCCAACTTGTTTACCAGCCTCCTTTGTGGAATGGTGTCAAAGGCCTTGCTGATGTCCAGGTAGGGAACATCCACCACTCCTCCCAGATCCAACACCTTGGTTACTCAGTCAAAAGCATCTATTAGATCTGTTTGGCATGCCCTCCATTTTTTGTAATGCCATGCTGCCTCAGGGTCCAGCAGTCTGTTGGATTCCAGGTGTTCCATGATTCATTACTTTAATAGTGTTTCCACCAAATTCCCATCGATTCATTTTTTTATCAAAGATTAATGCAAGGTATGGGTGCTGCTCTTAGCCAATCATATTCCAGAAATTAAACCTACATTGCTAAGGGACACAGGAGGGTGTGCAGTTAGAATAGGGAGTACTAAGGCACCAAAAGTGCAATTGGCCCAGTACACGTAGTCTGGTGACAGATCAGACATGGAGTCAGGAAGGAAATGAGGAGACTAGATGGACTGTTGGCCTTTATTTATTTTATTTTATTTATTTAGTTTTTGTTGACCGGGTAAGTGCACTAGACAAATCCTGCCTATTTTCAGGCACGACCCGGGGGGAGGGGGATACAGATGAATGCCAACTGACTTTGAACCAGATTAAGCTGCTGGTGGTATTTTTAGTGAATGAGGGAAATTTGGCCAGGACACTGGGGAAATTCCCCTACTCTCTGCTGGGCTATGCGGCTGCTTGAACAGTAGAGGGAGCCTAAGGTCGGTAGAATGGCCACTCAGGAGGAGCTGCTGATGCAGCAGGACGTCACGGAATTAGGAGGCGGGCCTCCTCTCCTAGTTTTCTCAGTTTAGAGGCCCGAAGTCGTGAAATGCTCTGCAATGCAGAGAAAAAAGAAGCGGAGGAAATTTTCTTTTCCACAGAGGATCTTTGTGCAACACGGCAATCGTCGGGAGACGCGGAAGGTATTGGCAGCTGTTCTTCCGCCGACAAAGCGAGTGGAACAGCGATTAGAGGATCTGGTCACTCGCATACCGCCACAAGGTAAAGAGCATTTTGTGGGGTTAACCTCTATGGAAAAAGACTCTGGGACTAGTGAGGGGGTTAATGGCATGGCAAGAATTCTGAGAGAGGGGCAGGTGGCAAGTGAGTCGGCAGCTCCCTCTGGTTCAGTTGCATATGCGCCCCTGAGTATGGATCCCCAGCGGGCTGGCAGTCTTAGCACCAGGGAAGGTGTGTGCCTGAAGCCTGGGGAAATTCTGGATTGGTCAGCGGTGGCCATAGATGAGCGCAGTAGTGCTGAGCATTTAACATCAGGAAGGCACTCACGTCGGGAGAATGAGGCTGTATTCCAATCCTCTGCCATTAAGAAAGAATCTGGTTTTGTGTTTAAAGCACTAGCGTTAATAGAGAAGCATGGACTGCTTCTAAAGACAATATTATTTACCAAACTGATCCAGCAACACAGGATGGAGTCACTACTTTTCCTTTCGGATCTAAACCCAAGACTAACTTTGTATCTGCCCAGGAGCAGTTAAAGGCTCCAGTAACTATTCCTGTTTCTACATCTGGCTTCTCAGAATTGCCAAATGCAGTAGAACCATGGTCCACTACCCAGGCCTTGCAGGGAGCAGGATGGGTGAAAACCAAGCAAGGCGCTTGGATTCCAGATCCTGCTTGGGATTATTCAACAGGTTTTTCACAGGCATCTCCAGGATGGAAGCCTTCTGGCATAAATCCACCAAAACTGCCAGTGACTAAAGGGGTTGCTCCAGTCCCTGCTACTGGAACTGAGATTACTAAGGGGGAAGGGCTTGTGAAAGACAATAGTTTAGAACATAATGCTCAGTCTCAACCCCCTAAAGTTAATCAACCGCCCCTATTGTCAGAGTTGTTTTCTAATATCACAAAAGAAGCTGCGCCCAGGCGAAATGCTGTTCGTATCCGCTATAAGGGAGGTTTAGCGGATAGGCCTGATCGTGTGTTTGTAGGTCATAGATTGCTGAAGGATTCCTTACAATTTTACCCTAAAGATGTTTTTGCACTGATAAATATTTCTGGAGAAGACAACTATGACGTTAGTTTTAGAACTACTCATGCTTTAGAGCTTTTTTGGGAACTTTATGAATTAGTAAAATTCTCTCCCCTATGGTCTCCTTTTTTGGTTATCCCCTTGACCAAGCCCTCTGTTAGATTTGTAACTATAATGTTTCGGAATGAGGGGGTTCATGTTGACGATATTACATATTGGTTGTCACAGAAATGTGAGGTTTTAAGCAAACCTGAGGCCTTGCTGGATTCTGAGTCCTTTTGGACAGGGGGGTGGAAATATAAAGTTAAACTGCGGGTTGGGGAAAATGGTTTAGGGCACATCCCTAATTCGTTTATGTTGGGCAGGGACAGAGGAGTATGCTTTTATGCAGGGCAGCCGAGGGCTTGCTATAAATGTGGGGCATGGACACATCTATCTAGTTCTTGTGACCAAGCCCATTGTGATAATTGTGGGGGCATAGGGCATATAGCATTGCATTGCACCAACGACACTAGGTGTGATCTGTGTGAGGAGGTGGGTCATGTATTTGGTGATTGTTCTTGGGCAGCTAAGAACAAGGTTCCAAGTGCAAGCCCTGATCTTTTAATTCAGCAGGCACAAGAGTTGCTGGAAGGAAAGGTTGACCCCCCCCTCTTCAGAGTATAGCTTCCCATTCTGATCCAGTCTCTAAACCGGTTTTAGAAGGTATTCCGGCACCTTGTCTTCCCCCTCCGGTAGCTGACCCTGAAGTTGGTTCCCTGCCTAAACAGGACAGTGCAAACACGAGTGATAAAGTGGACCCACTTCTTTCACCTGTTTGTTATGGGGATCATTTAGAGCCTAAAGATTTAGATTTCAAGCCAGTAGTAGCCAGCAGTAACTAGGATCTGCAGCTTATCCAGTAGGTAGGGAAATGGGCAGACTGGGTGGGCCAAGCGGTCCTTATCTGCCGTCAAATTCTATGTTTCTATGTTTCTATGTTCATCTAGGCAGAACAAGACTACTCCCTTAAGCAAATTAAAAGAGGCGGGTATTAAGGAGAGTGGGAACTCATACGCAGCATTCTTTTTCCAGAAGGGAGTTCTGACATGGAACATAGTGAAGCTGATTCTCAGTCAGTTGGAAGTAGTCAGTTCTCCTTTGGGATGGAATATGGGGATTATAAAGACAAAAAAAAGAAAAAGTGGAAAAAATAGATTCTTTTGATTTAACTGTGTGTTTCTTAATCCTCTGGTTCATGGGTTCTCTTGTTATAGGGTCTTTAAACATTCATAGTTTGCTGAATGTGGTTAAAAGAGGAGCGTTTTTTTCTTTTATTCACAGTTCAGGTTATGATATTTTCTTTTTTCAGGAAACATGGATGTGTTCTAGAGAACAATTATTATTGTTTAAAAGGGAATGGATTTGGGGGCCTTCTTATTGGTCTTTTGGGCCAGATTGTGCAGATGGGGTGAGTATCCTTTTTGGTTCATATAATTTCTCGTTAATAAAATTGATTGATTTAATCCCAGGGCATTTACTCTTATTAGATGGTACTTGGAAGTCTAGTGCTTTTAGCTTTATTAATGTGTATGGCCCCCAGACTAAAGCAGCTCGGGTAGAACTTTTAAGGCTAATACAGCCATATTTAGTGTCCTCATATGCTATCATTTTAGGGGGAGACTTTAATTGTGACATTGTAAGAGATCAAGTAGTTGGCAGTAAAAGAAAGAAGGTATATTGTGACTCGCATATGTTATCAGCTGTGGTAGATACTGCTAAACTGATCAATTGTAGCTGTTATAATAAAGACAATAGGTTCACCTATAGTAGGAGAAATTATAAAACTACAATTGATCACCTTTTTCATTCTCAGAATATAAAAAAGGGTTATTTTCAGATTATCCCTAGTGAATTTTCAGACCATTCTTTATTACAATTTACTATTTCAGATATTCCTCTGCAGAATAGAAAAAGAAACAGATGGAGATTAAATACGTCTATATTAGAGTCCCCTATTGTTAAGTCTAAAATAGAGGCTTTATTAGCTGCTAGACTTTCTGTGTTGTGTCTTTATGACAAGATTGGAGACTGGTGGATGGATACTAAAGAAGATATTCGAAGTTGGTTTTGTGCACATGGTAAATCATTAGGAAACAAGAAGTTTTTGAAATATCTCTCTCTTAGAAGTCAACTGCAGCATTTATACACACTGTCTTATTTCAGTAAAGAAGATTTTTCTGCTCAGATTACTATAATTAAGAAAGAGATGGTGAAATACCAATATGATAGGGCATCCACAATCTCAGCAATGCTTTCTATGGGTACTAGGAGAGGGCCGGTTGGGGATCCTTATGAGGCCTGTAAGAAAATACATTCTAATAGCACTATAGAATATTTACAGGACTCTAATGGTACTAGATTTGATACAACAAAAGGTATGGAAAATCTGATTAAATTACACTATCAGTCTTTATTGCCCTCAGAGACCCCCTCAGATGAAAATATTCAGGATTATTTGCAAGATATTGATATTTCTGGTTTTTCAAAAGAGGCATTAGTATTGCTCAAGAATATTACTCTGGTAGAAGTTCAAGAAGCTATTAAAAGCCTTAAAGTAGGTACCTCACCTGGATTGGATGGTTTGCCAAACCAATTTTACAAGTATTTTATTTCAGCACTTTCAGTTATATTGTATACTGTTTATTCATCATTTTTTTCAGAAGCTTGAGTTTCCATCTACCTTTTCAGAGGGTTTATTAGTTTACTTATTTAAAGCCGGAATAGAGCAAATATTGCAAATTGGAGACCAATAATTCTTCTGAACACTGATTATAAAATCCTAGTGCAAATCCTTAATATTAGGCTTAAAAATTATGCTTCTTGGGTTCTGTCAAATTACCAATTTTGTGGTATACCAGGGCGAAGAATACAAGATGCTTTAATGTTGATCAGAGATTTTATTGAATTAGTATATTTGCAAAAGAATAAGGGCTGTGTGCTTTCACTCGACCAAGAAAAAGCTTTCGATTGCATTGATCGAAAGTTCCTCTTTTTAACCTTGGCCAGGTATGGTGTTCCTGTGGAATTCATTAGTTATATTAGAATGCTATACTCGCATGTATTTGTTAAAGTTTTTCTTAAAGGACAAATTACAGAAGGGTTTGTGATTTCCACTGGGGTATGACAGGGTTGTCCTCTCAGCCCTTTATTGTATCTTTTTTCAACTGATCCCTTGTTACAGTATTTGACTAAGTTGAATATGAGAAATTTGTCACCACAGAATGAATTGGCTAAATTGTCTGTCTTAGCTTATGCAGATGATATTTGTGGCTTTTTCTTGAATCATAATCACGTTCCCCTTTTTATACAAACAGTTGTACAATATGCAGGAGTTTCAAACTCTAAACTTAACTTTTCTAAATGTAAGGGGTTATTGGTAGGTAATTGGGGGATCTCCTCTTGCCAAATGTCTGGAGTTCTTTTTTCAAAAGACCCAATAAATATTTTGGGTATTATTTTTGGGGCACCGAACGTGGCCTTGGTTAATTGGGAAAAGGTTATAGAGCGCACTTGGGTTAAGGTTAAGAGATGGCAGGCATGGAAATTATCAAAATTAAGAAGAATACAGATTTTGAAAAGTTTCATAGTTCCACAGTTGCAGTATGTGGCTTATATTTTTCCTCTTCCTTTAGTATTAGAAACTAGAATTTATGGAATGTTTTTTCAAATGTTATGGGGCAATAAGCTTAACCCAGTCAAAAGATGTTATACTTATTTAAGTAAGGAAAATGGGGGTTTAGGAATGATTGAGCCTATTGTTTTCTTTTATTCCTTATTTTTTTATCATACTGTTTTGTATGGAATTTCTGGTAATTTAGGTAGTTTTAAGGGATGGTACATTTGGTTCTTGAACATTACCTTGCAGCCTGGGGTGAAGTGGCACCCAAACTTCATACTAGACTGCAGGTACCTGAATTTTTATACCCGGCAGCTCAGAAATTATTTAAATGGAAAATCACTTGTGCTGAGATTTTACATGCCAGTAGGAAAAGGTTTTGTTCTAAGTTAATGGCCCGACTGTACCCTACAGAGCCTTGCTTCAAATTGTCCCCCTTCATTGAATGGTCAGGTCTTGAAACAACTGAACAATAAACGAATGCCAGCTGCAATATAGGAAATATCATAGCTTACAGTTTACGGCAGATTACATGCTCGTGGGAACGCAAAACATAAAAACCTAGAACAAAGAAATTGTCCTTATTTAGCGTGTGTAAATGTAGAGGAAACTATGAACCATTTTTTGCTAACTTGTTCTTATTCAAAGTCACTTTGGCCTTTTCTTGCAGAAAAATGGCACATGAGTTGGTTAGGGAAAATGGATTATGATACCTTAGTGTTAGGGGTTCTCCATAGAGATGCTTCTACTCTTCATCTAGAAACTTATTTTATTTTGTTAAGTTGCCTAAGGTTTTACTTGTGGAAAGCGAGATGTCAATGGGTAATTTATCAAAAAATGATGTCATATCAAGTTTTTAGTTATCTAATTATACAAATGATGAAGTCAGTTTATTAATCTGATTTAATGAACTATTCAGGGGCTAAGGTTTACAGATGGTGGCAGGGGTTTCAAATTTTTATTAAATATAAATAGAAGTTGTTGAGTACAGAAAGATTACGTTTATGGTTGAACATCAATGTGTAAAATTTCTTCCTTGTAATTGTTTATGGGAATATGATGTGCGCTGACGTAATGTAATCTATTTACTTTGTGATGATGCTTCTTATGTGAATTTCAATAAAAACTCCCCTACTCTTTTCGATAAGTGCCATGGGATCTTTAACATCCACCAGAACTACCACCAATCCAGGCAGATGGGACCTCAGTTTAACGGCTCATCCGAAAGACGGCACCTCAGAAGTGCAGCACCCCTCTCATGCTGCACTACAGTGTCAGTACTGGGATATTAATCCAAGTGCCAGATGTGGGAACTGAACCCACAGCCCTCTGATCTCCCAGCCTCAGAGGTGAGTGTGCTACCTACTGAGCCACTGGCACTGCTTTATCTGCCATGAAAGTCTATATATCTATGTAACCATCCCGGTGTGACCCTTACAACTATTTAAAATTCTTGAGCCTTTTAGACATCATATCCAGAAAGATTTAATCTGCTAGCTGATAGCTAAATGCAAAAACAAAACCAATGGGGCAAAAAACATACTTTCTCATGTGCATGCAGAAATATTAGAACAAACAGAAATAAGTAAAGAAATCAAAATGGAAAATACAACACATGCCAGAAACAGAAAGTTGAAACAAGTTCCTCAACATGTTCAAATAAAGAAAACACAAAACTAAAACCTTAAAATAAACTTTTCTTTTACAATCTATCTGTGTGGGATAGCTCATCTGAGATGTAACATTTTGTTTTCAGTGGGATCCTGCTTCTACCCACTTCTACAGTAGGGTGGGCTTGAGCACAAGAAGGTTTAGTGACAAGGATAGTGGCTCCAGTTGGGGTAAGATCCTGCTAATGTCTGCTTCCCATTCAAGTGGTCTAACCACTAGATAGCACAGCCTTCACTTGATGACACAATTTTAGAAAACTATCCAAAACACATAGAGGTTCAGGAAACAAAAAACAGAAATACTTTTGTAACTGAAGAAACGTTTCTTATGGGAATTGACAGGTCAATGTGCTGGTCTATTCCTGAGATAATTGCTTGATAGCTGAGTTTTGTAGTTACAGTTCTTAGTGTAATACATTTAGCCAATGATATGAGGCACTGACAATGGTTTCAATAACTATAAACATGCTAACACTGTTCTGCAGTGCTATGAAAGAGAAGCCAGCATACTACCATACCGAAAATCTCTGATAGAAATGAGGTACAGGACCTATATACACTGCAATCATAAGCAGTGAATAGTAATTTCTTAGATACATTGCAGAATGGTTAGGAGATACTAGCAGCATGGAGAAGCACAAGAATAAGTGCACTCAGTGCCAAATGTTTACTCTGGAGACACAAGTGTCAGATTTTGTATTCAATAAATGTCTGCTAATTGAAAAACTAAGACAAGTAATCAAAAGGTTGTCTAGCAGCTTGATGGTCCAGACTGATATAGGGATACAAGAACAGTTTATTGACAGCACCATAGGCAAAATAATAAACAACCTACAAGGGAAGTACACAGAGTCAGAACTACACAGGGAGAACTTGAGATGCTGTAGAAGATTGGTGTATAGTACAAAACAATACTAGGAAAAGAATGGGAGAACAGATATACAGTAGTGTCCTAGTGGAGCTACATAATTGTTTTCAACCATTGGACCCAACACAAGATGAGACGATTAAAGATGCAGAAGGAATCACATATAAAAAGAAGCAGGCTATGACAACAATAACACAGATAAGACTGCACAAAAGAGAACACAAACATTGAAGGAGAATAAAATCAATGTTAAAACTAAACCAGAGGAAAAGGTTAAGATATTACACCAGATAAAGTCAGACCAGGAAAATGGAAGCACAGCATTCAAACATCATATGGATATTATCATAATGGGAGATTCAATTCTGAGAGATGTGGATACCACAGTTTGCAGAGGTAGAAAATAATATACCACAGTCAGTATGCTACTGGATGGGAAAATCTTATACTCAGATAGGCTATTGGATGGGTTAATGGAACATACTAAGGACCCTCTTGTAATAATTCATTTGGGAATTAATGACACAGGTAAAAGAAAAATGGCTACTAGACATTTTTCATGATTATGAAAGCTTAACGAAAAAATTAAACAAGAAAATGGTGATATTATTATCTATGGTATTTTACCGGTTTATAGTTGGCATACAAATAAGTTGAGAGATATCAATATTCTTATTAACTAGTTACACAATTTGTGTGCAAAGGGGAACATGGGGTTCTTAGAATACAGAGACATGTTCATGAATGAAAGCTTTTTAAGGCAGATGAGCTACATCTAAACAATACAGGGACCATATTGTTTGCAAATAAGTATAATGAAGTCATATTGGAACATTTAAACTTGAAAAAAAGAGGGAGGGAGGTTCTGATCACTAGATGACAAAATGAAAAATAGACCTGTAAACACTAGTAAAACACACACTAAAGGTTTGAAGGAATTGCTTATAAACTCCAGAAGTCTGATAAACACATTCAATGAACTAAAATACATATTAACTATGCAAAACATACAAATTTGTGCAATCACAAAAACCTGGTGGGATAAACATGACAATTGGGACAAGAACATAGATGGCTATAATATGTACAGTAAATATAGGCAATACAGAAAGGGAGAAGCAGTGGCAGTGTACATTGCTGATTATATTCAGAGTGAGGGAAAACAATTTGAACATACATGAACTAGCACAAATTTTGGAAAAACTATCCCCATACAAAGCCCCTAAGATTGTGTTGGGAGTGATTTTCAGGCCCACAGCAATTAAACAAGAAAATTATTTAGCCCAGCAGAGATATATTCAGGACCTAAATCCCACTGATAGAATAATTGTAATGGGATATTTTAACCTGCTGAATATAGACTGTCTAACTTTAAAGGGTTCAAATAGAAATTAATAAAATTATTTAGAAATAGTTGAACAAATAGGGTAGGAGCAGGCAGTCAGTGAAAACACTAGAGGGGATAATTTATTCGACCTCATATTAACAAATATGGAAGACACAGTTGAAAACTGTAAGATTACAGCACCATTAGGTAATAATGACCATCAAACAATGTCATTTGAAATAAATGAAATAAATCTGAAACAAACAGGAGAAACTAGAGTACTGAATTTTGGAAGGGCAGATTTTCACAATATGAGAAATGATCTGGCAAACTGCAACTGGCAGCAGGAGTTTGAAAATGAATCAGTAGGAAGAATGAGGGATCTGTTTCACAAAAAAAAAAAACAAGAGATAACAATTAACATACCACTAAGAATGAAATACTGCAATGGGGGGAGGGCACTGAGATGGCTGACCATTAAGATAAAAAAAAATAATAACATGACTAAGTTATACAAAAATATAAAAAGCAGCGATAACATTGAGGGGCAGAGGAATTATACAGCATTAGTAAGAGTAGTCAAAAAACAAATTAGGAGAACAAAATCTGATTATGAATTAACAGTAGCAACAAACACAAAAGAGAACTATAAAGACTTTTACTCATACGTTAATAAAAAAAAGGGAGTACAAAAGTCAATAGGACCCTAAAAGCTAAGGATGGTCAACTCATAGAAGACAAGAAAAAAATGGCTAATTTATAGAATGCATATTTTTCATCTGTATTCAATGAGAAAAACACTACAGTAGCTACAGTTACTAATTCTGGCACTAGCACAGATCAAATAAAAATAGATCTCGAAGATGTAAGGTCCAGACAAGCAAAAAATAAACAAAAATATATCACTGGGACCAGACAAGCTGCATCTCAGAGTACTTTTGGAATTGGCAGAAGAAATGTCACCCTCCCTACAAACTTATTTCAGTCCTCATTGGACATGGGGGAGGTTGTAGATAGTTGGAGGGAGGCAACAGTAATCAAACTCTAATCCATAAAATGATAGGCCAGTTAGTCTTACCTCCATCGTAGGTAAAATTCTGGAAGGTATTCTGAAGAACCATATTGTAAGCTATATTGACCAAGAGAACTTAGGAGACAAAACTCAGCATAGATTCACTAAAGCCAGATCTTGTCAGATCAATATGCTTAGTTTTTATGAGAAGGCTAGCAGTGCATTGGACAAAGGGGAATTGGTGGATGTGGCTTTTTTGGATTTCTCTAAGGTGCTTGATAAACCTCCTCACTTGGAGTTAGTGAGTGTACTTACACAGATGGGAATAAAAATGAATATCGTAAATTGGATCCATTATTGGCTAACAAATAGAAGGCAGAGGGTGTGTATAATTGGGGTGTTTTCAGATTGGGCAGAGGTGTTGAGTGGAGTGCCTCAGGGGTTGGTGCTGGGACCATGCCTGTTTAATATATATGTAACATCACTACAATATGAACAAGCAAACATTTGGATTATGAAATTTGCAGATGATTGCAGGATTAGGGGCAACTATAAGAAATTCAGAAGATGCAGAAAAGCTTCAGAATGCATTAATCCAGACACAAGAATGGTCTATTACAAAACATCTACAGCTAAATAAAGAAAAATACACCATAATGCACATGGGGAAAAAAAAACAGCATATAGTTACAACCTCAACAACAGCACACTCAGAATGGTAATAGAAGAGAGATACTTGGAGATAACAATAACCCCTGATCTACAATTTAAGACTCACTGCGATAATATTGTACAGGAGAGCAAATAGAACATTAAACTGCATGATTAGGCACATTGAGAGCAGAAGAAGAGAAGTGCTGATGCCTTTGTATAGTTCTTTGGTGAGATCTATGCTAGAGTACTGTGCTCAGGTCTGGACACCTTATAAAAGAGGTGAAATAAATAAAATTGAGAGGGTGCAAAAGAGCTACCAAAACCATCAAGGCACTAAATGGGATGGAATATGAGGCCAGGCTGAGAGAACAGGAATTGTGTTCCTTAGAAGACAGGAAAACTTGAGGTGATATGTATCTTCTTTATAAGGCTCTATCAGATAAAGAACTATGGGAAAATTTGGGCCTGGAATTAAAAGATCAGTTACATAATACTTGGGCATAGCCGTTTCAGCTAAAATTAAAGAAATATTACTTGGTTAGAAGATATAATTGGTACAGTCGGAGGGCTGTGCCTGTCTGAAATGAATTATCATTGGACGTAACAGGCAGTTCATCAATGAATGTATTCATGCATAACTTAGTCAAATGTTTTGAACATAATTAATCAAACAAGCAAAGTCCGTGCTTCCCCTCCCATTCCGCCTTCAAAACCTCCCTCTGGAGCTTCCTAAAATCTGCTGCGACCTGCCTGTGTGCCACTTAACACCCAGTCCTACAGCCCTCCTTCCTTCAATGGTACCCCAGCTAGGCTCTTTCTGCCCTGCCACCTTGGTGATGCACTTTACTAGTGGTTAAGTTATGTATTGTTTCTAATCAGCCTAGGGGAGGTGATATACCCCCATGTTGCCCCTGGGCCCGTATGTACCCTATGATATTCGACCCACTGTGGTTGCATATATGTAATCCTTATGCTATGTTCTACTGCTTTAAAAACCCATGTTGTTTTATTCCACTGTTGGATCATGCTGCTCCAGGTTTGTAATGTTGACAATGTATTTCTCTCATGTATACCTTGTAATTCTCCCGGGTCACACCTGAAAATAGGCACTAGCTGTCTAGTGTGCTTACCCAGTTACCAAAAGCAAATAAAAATAAGTCTGAACAAGCTCCGACTAAACCTATGAAACCTATGAATATTTTGACTGCAGAACAGTGTACAAATGACAACATGCGTGAGGATCATATGGATCATAGATCAAATGCAGGAAATGACTTAGCTTAATGGTGATGCTATTGAAATAGCAAGCAGTTTTGATTACTTGAGCAGTGAACTAATAGATAAGCAGGCAGCCCCAAGGATGTACAGTATCCTGCTGGTTAGCGATAGCAGGAATTACTGCTAATTATCATGGCAACACATTCTGACAACAACCTGAGCCTGTGACATAAGTTTACAAGGCAGCATTAAAAGCAGAAACACTGCATGGATTTGAAAACTGGAACTTGAACAAGACACATCCTATATTAAGAGGTTGATTTTTTCTTTTTTTGGCAGTAGGTGCACAAGGAAGATCTTTAGTACATAACGGCATATAAAAAAGTGCCACTGGAAATCAAAGGAATAGGAGCAGTTGAGCATTATTGCCATGGAGAAAAACATAAGATGTAAAGGGCACACGTGGTAAATGAATGGGCAGTGAATTGCCTAGAAAACTGTGTATAGTAGTGGAAGGAATAGCTGACTAGTGACCATCACCTCAAAGATAGCAAACCCAGCTTCTTCTCACTATTCCTTCCAATTGGTTGGTGCCCAGAACAAACACCACTCATTAATGCAGGCGGCGGGGTTTAAGGCATGGTCAAGGGATGGGCAAAGCACCTCATTGTCTCCACCTCTCCATAAGTGATTGGCTGACTGATGATCATGGGTGGCAATTAGGGGTGTGTGAAAAAAAAATTCTGCTGGCAGAATTTCCACTAAAGTGCGAATTTCGCTTCTGCAAAAGTTTCTAAATCATTTTCGCAGCTTCCATGGAAATTCCGCCTTAAAACTGCAGAATAAATATATAAACTGTGGGATAATTTATTCAGCTGCTGGAGAAACATCTGCAGAAAGCATCACTGCCAGTGGTGAGTTCCAAGGCTTTTTTAAATGCAGTTTAATTCATTAATCCACCCACCCCACTGATCAGGGGTCCCAGTAAATAAATAAATACCTCTAATCCCTCTATTGGACCTTCCTGTTGTCTAGTGGCCCCTCCCAAGCACCGATTATTGCCCCAGAAAACATTTTATTTCTCTGGTGTCTAGCGGAACCCCCATCCCTATAATGGATTCCTTTATCCACAAAAAAAACAGCCGGCAGTCTACTGACTCATCCCCCTCTATTCCCAATATTCCCTGGTGTCTAGTGGACCCCCATTCCTGATCCCTTATAATAAAGTGATCCCAATTCCCTGGTGTCTAGTGGTCCCCCCACCCTGACAGTTCATCCACCACCACCTCGCTGCCCCCCACCCTGCCATGACTGCATGGTTGTACAAGCACACGCTCATTCACTGACAGTTCATTAAACTGGGGATAGAATAAACTCTACAGTTTATATGCATTTTTCCTCAGTTCACAAAAAAGGTCCATGAAACTCAGCGAAAATCTGTAGAAAATCCCAGTTTCGCTAATGGCGAAAGTTCCGAAATTTCCATGAAATTTCCGAGATTTTGCAGAAGTTCCATGAAAGTTGAATTCACAACTTTTGTCCACCCCTAGTGGCAATGCATATACTACTCCCCTTGGTAGTGCATGTACAAATACAGTATTATGATTTTTTTTATTATCTTAAGTTCTCTGTTTACAGCACCTTCTCTTTGGGCAGCACCTTCTTCATGAAGAACAGAGCAATTCAAAGAGTGAAATGGGTGACTTTCCTCAAAAACAGGGCAGTTTAGAGCTAATAGCTGGTGTGAGTTTAAGGCTGTGACATTTTATAGGCTCTGCTTCTGGGGCAGGACTCACTTCTACTGGGCAGACTCATGCTGTCACCAGCCAGTCCCAAATGACTCGACAGGCTCTGCCTCCAGGGCAGGACCCAGTGCTACTAGTCAGAATTTGCCTCCATGGCAGCACCCACAACAGTGAGACAGACTTTGAAGTAGGGAAGCACTTACACTGCAATGATCAGGCTTTGCCTACTTGGCAGAACACACTACAACTGTCCAGTGTCTGCCTCCAGGGCTGCCTACCATTGCCAATGGCCAGATTCTGCCTCCAAGAAAACAGACATTATCACTTACCAGACTCTGCCTCCATGACAGCAAAGTGTTAACGTTTATCAGAAAGTGAAACTCAGCCACAGTTACAGAAATAAAGATGAGTTATACAATGACAAGACATTCTGCCTTCTGACTGGTCAGCAGCCACCGTGAAAACTGATGTTATCTGAACACAACATCACTACAGTATATCAAAGTCCAGCACACAAATGACTGCAGCAACATAAAACTGAAATTATTACATCCCCCACATACAGAAACCATCACCAGGTTTACACTCCCAGCTCACAATAACCTAGTAGTAGTCATCTTCACAGTCCCCATCTCACTGAAACCAGAAACCTGTGAAAAATAAAACTGCCCTTAGTAATACTGTATAAAGCTATATCTGGGACTACTTCTGATGATGAACAGTATTTGTGCATTTCAGTCTGCAGCAGTGCATGCACCACTTACCAATACTCTTTTCACCTTCCCCCACAGCTTCAGTAAGCATCTTCACTTCAAAAATATAAACAGCCATAATAATTCTCAGAGATGCAAGATAGGTGTTTTTTCCCCCTAAATTGCTTCTTTGTTTTAGTTATAGTTTTTCCATCTTGTTCACCTCTACCTCCCCCTTCATACCCATCCACCCGGCCCCATCACCTGGCTTCTCAGGGGCTTACTTTCTCCTTGATGTTATCTGCCACAGGACTCTCTGGGAGGTGCCCAGATATCACTGTGGGGCCTGTGAGGGACTGGGCTCCTTCCTGCGGTTGAGGATTTTTTCCTCCTGGTTTTCCCTCCGAGCCCACCTCACATGCAATGGACACCATGAGCAAACTCTGCTTCATGGAGATACCCCATCACCCTTTGTGAGGGTTCCCTCCCAGATGTTGTCCCTCTGCACTGCCTCCCAGAAACCTTCAAGTGGCACATGAACAGCAGGATGCACTCTTCCTCCTCCTTGAGGGAGGAGAGCTGTTGTAGGGATGTTCAGACCTCCCTCTTCCAGCCAGCCCACGTGTGACCAGCATCCATTCCCAAACCTGAGTCATCTGTACTGTAGGCGGTGAGGTGTCTAGTGCCTAATCCCTATACACCTCTGAGCCTGATAAACACTTTTTGACATTCACTCAAGACATTGGTGGACATACTGCAACTAGCATGTGGCACCAACAATCTTCACATTTTGCCCGGCCCCAAATGCAACTGCCACTTCCACTCCTATTTACAACAGCCACTGTAAAGAATCACCCCCAAAATGACAGAAACTATTTAAAAACATGGGGGAAACTCAGGAGAAAGCTGGACAGATGGGGGGCTGCAGACAGACAGCAATTAATTTACCAACCACACCACCTACTTGCCAAAAAGAACTCCCCTTTTTAATGCATATACTTCCACATTGAAAAATGAAGTTAAACTCTATTTAAGAATGTGTTTTCTTTCCTAAACTAGCCATTGTATAATAACAATAATGCATTCAAGGGAGTGTATCATTTGAGATACAATCATTTCTTGGTTGTTAAATGCACTCAGCCTGCAGCCTCATTCTTCAACCACTTGAGGTGTGATGTCATCCCAGCAAGACACACATCCTGTCCTGCATTGTTGCTTCATTTAATAGTTTGGGTATTGTGGAAGATTCAGAGATAGTCAAGTAGTGTTTGAAGTCCATCGTTCTTGAGTTGCTTGGTTGGGATTACGTTGCCATATATTGAAGAAAAAGCAGTGCAACTGGGTAGAGATATACACAGTACAGTACATCAGTCTTATAAACTGTTACATTTTATTTACTAGTATCAATGTTAGTTCTTTCAGTGTAGTTCCATACCTCTCCTTGTCAATCCCAGATAGCCACTGGCTTTCAAAGATCCATTGGTTGTTTATTTTTTGAAATACTGAGATTTTGGCAGTTTTACACCTTTCTTGTTTCTATTTCTTAATTCTACAATATGTAATACAGCATGTTAGCTTAGTCTTTAGTCATACAGTAGCATTTTCAACATTTTTTTAACTGAGCCTCATTGTTTTAACAGTGTTAAAGGTCGACCAGGAACCACAGTTTTTCCTTACTCTTGTGTTACAGAATTTCACTAATATGTGTTTCTGAACATACTGCACATGTGTGAATGGATGTGTTGTATGCTATCTGAACTATAACATATTGTGAATTTGTTTTACATATACTGTACTTGTATTTTGGTTATGTTTTATTGTTTCTGAAATGCCATGTGTCACAGAAGTAATTTAATATTTTCTAAATCTCCGTGTGTTCTTAAACTATTTTGTGCTTTATGTCTGGCAGGTACAGTCCAGCCAACTTATACCAAACATGGTTATAGAAGATACCCACTTATAATGAACACATGTCCAATGCCAAAGCCCTTTCTTGTTCTTTTAATGATAAAAATCCAATCCATAATGGCTGTGGCAACATCTGTATAGTGAACATTAGATCTCTATGCCCATTCCTGCCTGCCATTGTTATGCCCAACTAATGACCAGGTAAGCAATGAGCTGTTAGTCATTGATCATTTGATCTATGTCATCTGATACCCTCCAGGCCAGCATTAAAAAGGTGTCACTCACTCACTCACTCACTCACTCACTCACTCACTCACCATCTGTTATCTGATACCCGTCAGGCAGACCAGCAGATTGTGTCATTATGGCATCTAAGCATTCAGTATTTACTCTTTCCCCTAAGGTGTAGATCCTTATCAAAATAGACAAACTGACAAAGACCAGCATCAGAGAGCCTATGGTTCATTTGGGCATACAAATATAGACATTATCTGATCTGCTTAAAACTAGAGACTCACTCTTATTGGAATGGTATCTTAACTAAAACCCTGAAAAAAAGAGAAAATGGTAGGGGTTTGGAGGGGGGTCTTTGAAGAAGCCCTGCTGTGTTGGTTTGTTAATGTTCACAGCAAGGAAGAAATGATCAGTGCTCCACTTCTCTTAAAAAGGGCTTCCCAGTTCACTGTGGCCATGGGTATACCAGAGGTTTCTCCATCTTTTGGTTGTTTATACCAATGGAAGGTCAAAAATAACAGGTTTAAGAAGAGAAAGTGGGAGAAACAGAATGCTAACACTGCGGGAGCCGGACAATGGGTTAAAAATGTGTTGCCTGCACTGCTAGAGTATAAGGCACAGGACATTCTTAATGCTGATGAAACTGACTGTTACTTCAGCTGTATCAGGCAGGATGCCATGTTGTTCTAGTTGGAAAGACTGATGAGGCATAAAAAGGCAAAAGCGAACCTTTCCATAGTGTGCTGCTGCTATACGGCAGGAACTAAAAAGAACAATATATTGGTCATAAGAAATTGTCTTATGCCTAGGCGTTTCTGCAGTGTCCAGCTTCTACCAGTAATTTACTATGTGGACAGAACACCATGGATGACAGCAGACCATTTTATTGAGTGGCTGAGACTTTAGGATAAGAAACAGCACCATCAAAAAGATCCCTAATAATCGATAACTCTACCAACCATCCTAATGTACCTGGTCTAAAAAACATCAAACTTTTTATCTCCCCCCCAAAACACCATCTGGTCATACAGCCCTCGGATCATTGGATAGTCTATTCTTTTAAGTGGCACTATGTGCATGCTGTGAGGTCTCAGGTTATAGAGATGCTTGACAGCTCAGCTGAACTCACTGTTGCCTTCTGCATTAAAAAGGTCTAGTGCATTGATGCTGTATGGCTAATGAAGCAGGCCTGGGATGCATTACCCAGGAAACGATTGTCTGCTGCTTCATTAAAGCTGGTTTCAACAAAGAGCTACAACATGAAGACTTGGAAGTAGACTCAGCACAAGAACTGCTCCACCACTGTGTCTGGGGAAGGATTAGTTCCTCGAGCTGTCCTATTTGAGATACAGTATGGCACCAAAAGACAATCTCCAAATGACCAATGAGGAGGTGATCAGACAAATGTCAGCAGCCAAAAGAACAAGACAAACTACAGAGGCATCTAATATGGAAGAGGCTGATACCAGAGGCTCTGAACCAGAACAAAAAATGATTGTTGGAGATGTGAGAAATGCTGTCATTACTTTAACATGGGCTTATACAGAGCCCAAGTGGAAAAATGTGTCTGCGATGGAGTAAATGTGGTCACAATTCTTTCAGCCAAAAACACACCAGCGAACAGTCAATGATTTCCTGAAAAAAAGAATAGCTCAGTAAAATAGCTCAGTGAAACTCTGGGTGAAAAGTGAAATGATTATTGTACTGATGAAACAAAAAGTGAAATGCACAGAAAGCACGCAAACTGTACTACTGTACCACAAGCCCTCACTACAGAACACCGCTGGTCACCACCGATCCAATGATCCCCACACCATTTGAAAGAAAAAACGAAATAAAATGTATGTTTTAAAATGGAAAACCTACTGCCTCAAGCACGAAAATCATGAAGCAGCTCACTGACAGAATAAAAATAGATGGAAACAAAATGTCTGTTATAAGCAGGTCCAACTGTATGTCATTTCATTTCACTTTCACATTTTCTTTTCACCAGTAGATAGACTGAGGCAAACCCTTTTATAGCCACCATTGACAAGTATAACACACAATAATCACAATTTACATAGATACATAGACAGTGTCGGCAGATAAGGGCCTGTGGCCCACCCAGTCTGCCCATTTGAACTTGTAAGTTCACTTTATGTTTTCCTAGAAGTCTGTTGCTCCTTACCCCTGACCGCCAGAATTCCTTTAAGTCTATCCCATGCATTTGTAGATAACTTGGCAATCATAGAAAAACAACACATTAAAATACATCAAAGCAAGTGCAGGGTGTAATGATTTTTTGAAACTTTAAACAGTCTAAGTTAATACAAGATGATATTGTTCAAGAGATGAGGACCAGAACAGGAAAAAGACTGCCTACAACTTATAATTTATGTTTAGGCAATTGAAAGATAGCAAATTCAGAATTTCTAGTGACATGTGGCACACTTTTATGTTGAAATTTAATTGAAAGACCTACTGGAGTTCCTGTTATCAAGATCCTACGAGGAGGGGTGGGTAAAACAAGGAAATGCTGTTAACTCATGTTACACGGCACTATTGGGGTTGAGTAAAATAACTAAAGTAGCCCATCACTTTTTGTAATTGATAAATTGATAAATGATGTAAATGTGCAGTTGATCAAGTTGAAAGGAGGCTGCTGGGTGGTTACCTTATTGATTCCTCTAGGTGTCAGACAAGTGCTGGAGTCAGAGATTCCTGCTGCAGATCTACTAGTACTGGCTTCAGTAGCTCAATCATACAATGCTTCCTGCTTTTGGTTTCTGTCTGCCAGAAGGGTACTTCACATTTTCTTGTCAGTTGTTTTTGAACACCAGTAGGAAGCAAAACTAGACTCTCAATGCCATGTCACAGTTATGATCTTGCTTGCTTGCAAACCAGCATTGGGGCCAATCTGCATTGAAGCAGCATGAATGCTGTGATTCATAGAAGTTTTGCTTAGTTTGGCTTCTGTGCTGTTTCTTCATTGTCGAACAGCAGAAATTCTTCCATATTGGTTCATTGGTATACCATGTTTTCTGAATCTAAATAAATTTGGGTCAAATGGCGAGTGTGCAGATACATGGCTGAAGGCACTTGCAGGGATTTTGCTGATGTATTTTATAAATGCCATCAATGGACAGAGTGGGTTGTCAGGCTATGAATACATACAGCTGCACTGCAATTCCTTGTATTTTTCTAGGGGAATCTTATTATTTCTTCTCTCAGGATTGTGCGACAGGGTCAAGTATTCTTTATCCACTTCATCTCTCATGATTAGAAAAGATTGTGTTGCTAGATCTCGCTGCCTTTCCTGACAATGCCTGGCAGTATGAATCTGCATTTCCATCCAGACTCAGTGGACTAGGCCAAGTGTGGTGTTGAGGGAAAGGAACTGTTTCAGTTTCTCTAGATCTGATTTGGTTATAGGAGGATGGTGGCAGGCAGTGTCTTAATTTTGTTTACAAAACTGTTTTCATTATACAGTACTTTTAAAAATATTGTTTGCTGACTTGACATTTTGATCCAAAATAATAATAATATTTCTAGCAATCTGTGGGCTATTCAGGTGGCAGTTTTTGTTTGCTGCTGTATAAAAGTGTATCTGAAGATGGAGTACTGCTCACCAGAACATGTTCAGACTTCGGTGTAGAACTGCTATAGGACACTGTTTAAAACATCTATAGTATCAGTTTACCAGTTGATTTCTATGTTTTTTTATTTGCCCAGTCCTCAATAACAAAAACTGCACATGCAATATTCTTTTTATTATTGATTTCCTGATGATTGGCATAAATTTCTGATAGTTTTTTAACCATGAGGGAGAGGTGCAGATTTTCACTACTCACATTTTTTTTCTCCATTTTTTCAAAGCTGGCATCAGTGGCACTTCCTTTGCTTCCTCATTAACAAATGTCATGTTGATATCTGGATCTGCCAGAATGTTAAATGATACAGGTATGCTGTCAGACATTGTTAGCTATTTTCTGTTAAAACAACTGGAAGAAAATGACTACCGTTTTGAAGGTTGTTAGTGAGGTGTCAGAGTGACACCAGTGAGTGATTTTCCACCACAGTCACTCAGAGCTGGAAATTGTTTTTTACTGGTCTGTAATGTGACACACCTGCATGGCAATAGAATCATGATAGCCAATCAGGAGACAGGTATGACTATAGCTATTGTTGTGTTGCTTGCACGCATGTGCAAGAAACACATTGCATCACCTTCCTTCTCAAGTGGGTTGTGGAGTCGTGGCAGTGTTGTGCTGAATGTCAGCAGTCTGTTCTGGGGCTGGTCTCTGCCATGGCAAATAGAGGAGCACGCTGTCGATGATGGCTGTTAATGAGCATGCCACTATGCTCAAAAAACTCGGCTGCTACAATCAGGGAATGCTCCATCACTACGCAATCAGCTGTTTTTGCTTCGGGGTGTCCTTGACTGCAGCAGCCAATTACACAGTTGCACTGTGTGGTGTTCCCATGGTGATGGCATCTCACAGTCCCCATGAAGCCGATGGAAAGCTGTCGACCACCATTCAGTGTGCTTTCCTGGTGAAACATTTTAATAAATAAAAGAAAAGCCAACAGGGGGTGCCCAGTCCTCTGTTGGCATGCACCGTAACTGGTTCATTTACCAATGGGGTAGCCCAATCCCCATCAACATGATGCACCCCCCATTTGATGTGTGCTGAGGGGGTGCCCAATCCCCCTCAGCTAATGCACACTCTCCCCCCAAGCACAGTGTATGGCTGACAGGGGAGTCCAATCCCCATCAACTCCAGCCCCCCCAAAAAGAAACACCAGGTGTGCCAGCATGCTGGGATCCCACCCCAGGGTGCAAAAAAGTGTCTCACATCGTCTATATATTTTTAAAACCTTTAAAAACAGAAAACAGTCCTCACAGTCTTTCATGCCCCCCTCCCCAACCCGCATCCACCCACTGTGCACCCACCTCTCCACAACCCCCCACCCCATACTTACCTCTAGAGTCTGGCACAACAATCTTTGGTGGACCTGGAACACGTCTGCACTCTTCAAAGCCAACTGAAAACTGAAGAAATGCCGGTAAGCTGTATAATGGCATAAAAGTAGTTTTTTCAACTTAGGTGAATATCTCGGCCATTTCTGGGAATTATTTCACCAAAGTTTCAACATGGGGTTCTTGGGACCCCACCTCATGAACTCATCCACTGTCATTTTGTTAAGTAGTCCCAAAAGTTGATTATGCGGTCACTGCCCTGAACCACTTTTCAGGACCAAGTAACAAAATGACAGTGTCACAGTTCATTAGAGAGGCCCCCAAAAACCCTATGTTGAAAATTCAGTGAAAATTCTCAAAAATGACTGTTTTTCGAGCATGCATTGTGCAGTTCCTGTGCCCACGCATAACTTCGAGAATTTTTCATATTTTCACTCCAGATTTTCAACATTACCATTTGACCACACCTCATTTTTCACATTTTGCCAGAAATGTGATTTCACACATGTGGTGCATAATGGCGCTGTCACTGTGCAAAATCAATATTTGGGGCAGATTATGAAAATCACAGTGAGATTGTTCATGGGCAGAGGTCTTAAAATGCTTATGTTGAACATTTGGTGACAAAAGTCCATAAAATGACTGTGTTATGTGTGTGCATTGCGCAGTTTCCATGCACCCTCATAACTTCATGGATTTGTAATATTTTCACTCCAGATTTTCAACATTGGCATTTTTCTACACCTCCTTATGAACAGTGCAGCTGTCATTTTTCACATTCTGGCCAAAATGTGTTTTTGTGCTTCCAGCACAGAATAGTACAGTTGCTGTAGGAAATCAATGTTTGAGACAGATTAAGAAAATCACAGTGAGACTGTTCATTAGCAGATATCCCAAAATGCCTAAGTCTGGTGTAAAAAAACCCACAATAATTACATTACAGATGTGTGTTGCACAGTTTCTACTCACGCTTGTGACTTCACCAGTTTTTTTATATTTTTACTCCAGATTTTCAGCATTACCATTTTTTTACACCTCCTCATGAACAGTACAGCTGTTATTTTTCACATCCTGTTTAAAATGTGTTTTCGCACCTGTGGCACCAAATGGTGTAGTCACTGTGCAAAATCACCTTTCGGCTAACGAATTGATAGTGTCACTATTCATGTGGTGGGGTCACAAAGAGCCCATGTTAAAAACTTCCAGTAAAAATACTAAGAAACACCCAGGGCATTAGGGTTTATGCCCATAATGCCCTACCCTGTGAGGACTGAGAGGTGTCAGGGGTGTGACTTGGGATTGTTGACAGTAATGATCACACCATTCCATGCCATTCCACCCCCACCACCACCCTGCAGCCAGTGACAGGCATCGAGATGCGCCTTGGACTGTTTGGCTCCAGAGTTCACACCTCAACACTTGTCAGTGTCTGCAGGGTAGGGTGAGGTGAAATGTTGTGACTGTAATGGACGGTGGCCAAAAGGCACACCCCAATGTCTGCCCATCTCTGCAGGGTGGAGCTGGAGTTGGCCTTAGTTCAGTACTTTACTGCCATTCCTATACTGCATCTGTCTAACTCCTGCAATTCCACTGCTAATGCCAGCAAACCACCATTCAGCATTGACAAATGCTTGTCTAATTCTGCATTGGCCCATCTTCATTTCCAGGTATGTTGTAGAATATGGAGTTTTGTTCTGTACTTGAATTTTGCAGACTTTGTTTTTAAGTTTTCTAACCATGCATGGACTGTGAAATATTTTATTTTTTATTTTTGGCCTTCCTTGCATTGTATGTTTTTAAGATTTTCAGTTTGTCCATGTAATGTGGGTATTTCAATCTGTAGCTGTTTGTACTATGTAATTTTATATTTGATTTCTATATTTGTATGGATTATAGATTTTGTTTCCGTTTTGTGCTTACTGTAATTTCACATGCTCTCTGTTTTTCATTGATGTTCCCTGTGTCTACATAAATATTATGAGCCAGATTTTCAAAGAGACTTCCAGGATTTGCATCACTGTTTTAGCAAAATTGTTCAGCTTGCGACAAGATCACGAAACATGATCTAATTTATTGTCACAGATACTTCCACTTGACCATATATAATGATACATTTGTCACTTTATAGACACAAGCTAATGCAACGCAGGGAAAACACTACAACTGCATCACCATGTCTAAAATGGCATTCAAACATGCTGATGCATTACAGACAATGCAGTCACAGCCCCAAACTGGGAATTGCTTCCACTTCATCATTTTCGCAAGTACAACACAATACCTGTTCTGCCCTTTTATATATTCACTTTTTTTGCTTCAGGTTTTTCTATTTTGCACTTATGGGACATAGACTTAGCAATATGTAGGCATGTAGTTCAACAACACATGCAGTCACTTGAATCTCCTCACTCCCTCTCATTCCATTCTCTGGAGTGCTGTCATCTTTCCTACAGTGCCTTCTTCATCTTAATGTTCTTGTTTAGTTCCCTCCCTGCTATCTTCACTCCCTCTTGTCCTGGCCTTCCCCACTCCTATAACCTCTTCTCATTGTTTTTTCCCAATGCCAGAACATTGGCCAGGCAGTAAGCCTTCTCTCAAAGGTGCCCATCTTGTTGGTCTAGACTCCCCCTCCCAATCTACTCAATGTTCTCCCCTGCTACATTAAAATCTCTTGCTTGTCATCATACTTCTGCTTCCTGCTCCTGTATCTAAATATCCTTCCTCTTCTTATCTGTAACTCTGCCCCAGGCAACCCGTTTTGCTTGTTACTTGTCAATCACTCTACTTCTAGCCATGGCTTCCACTTTAACCCTGCAACTTTATTTTTATGACGATACTTGTCACCTACTCTAGATTGTCAGGTTATACTTTATTATAAGAGTCTGTTTCAATGTAACTACTCATTAATTATATGCAACAGTGCAACTGCACTGTAATTACATGTTTGTTGCATGCAACTACATTGCAACTGCAATGTAGTTACAGTGTATATTCCATTTCAGTCTGAAATGCTACCGTGTATCCTGTTGTGTTCTGCTGCTTTGTTTGCATTTGCCATGTTGTATTGCTCTGAGGTACTCCCTTTGTACTTTACTGTATAGTTGCTTTATAACTGCATTATTCAATTGTATTATTTCTGTTCTGCTTTTTCCTCCCCACCAACACCTCTGGAGAGAAGCTCTGCTCAACTCAGTAGTGTTTTCCTGGTAAAAAGGTTTAAATCAATCAATCAATGCACAGTAAATCTCTTCTTTCCTTTCATGAAGATAATTTAAAGTGTTAATAACACTATTCTATAAGGTTAAGGAATCTATTGTATGTTGTTAAATAATAGTACACAATTGTGTGGTAGAAAATTTGTCCAAATACGTTAGTCTACTAAAACAGGAGGTCAGCTTATTGTTCTGCATTCAATTATCCCTTTCTTTACAGATCACTGAATAATTCATTTAAAATCTTCTCTGATAATTTCATAAAGACTAACATAAAATTACAATACCCGTTGTCCATTTCTTGGATAATAAAAACACCCTCACTAAAATTCTTCTTTTTATGAACTACATGACTTTCAGGCCCAGATATTCAAAGGGTAGCACCGGGCACAAATCCTTTGCACTGGACTAGCACCAAATTTGCACCTGAAAGCAATTTTCAAAAGGCCATTTAGTGTTGGTGCTAGGTGTTAGCACCGATGCTAAGTTATAATGTATGCAGGGGAGGGAATGAAGGGATGGGACCTGAATGCCAGCACACCGGCATATTCAAAGGAATAGTGCTGCGCTACAGGCATTGGTGTGACCTGTAGTGTGGTGCTAAATACCACCAACAAAAAGCCCACCCCACCCTCCTCAAGAATCCCAGACCTCGTTGACCATAAAATAAAGGTTGCATCTCTGGTAGTCTAGTAGTCCCACCACCCCCAAGCATGTCTCCTGATCCACTTTGCAGGTGAAAGAAATAACTTGTCCCTGGTAGTCTAGTGGTCCCCCAACCCCCAATGACACAATCCCTTGTCCCGACCCCCATTGACCATAGAATAAATAACATTTCCCTGGTAGTCTAGTGGTTCCCCCAGCCCCAAGCATGGCTCCTGATCCCCATTGCAAGTATAAGAAATAACTTGTCCTTGGTAGTCTAGCGGTCCCCCCACCCCCAAGCACGGCTCCCAAGTCCTGCTGAAAGTAGAATAAATAACATTTCCCTGGTAGTTTAGTGGTTCCCCCCACCCAGCAGTGACACCCCCACTCATCCCAATCAGACTCCAGGAACCGAGCCGGCGACTGGCTCAGTCGTTCTCTCACCACCATGGCCAGCTGCCGACTGAGGTAAAAATGAGTGCTACTGTAATGAAGTAGCACTCATTCATACCTAAGTTGGTGGCCGGCTGTGGTGGTGAGAGGAGGGCTGAGTCGATCACCGGCTCGGTTCATGGAGTCTGATTTGGATGAGTGGGGGCATCACTTTTGGGTGGGGGGGAGCCACTAGACTACCAGGGAATGTTATTTATTCTACTTTCAAAAGGGGTCAGGAGCTGTGCTTGAGGTGGGGGGACCACTAGACTACCAGGGACAAGTTATTTATTTTACTTGCAATGTGGGTTGGGAGCTATGCTTGGGGGTGGGGGAACCACTAGACTACCAGGGAAAAGTTATTTATTTTACTTGCAATGGGGAATGGGAGCCATGCTTGGTGGTGGGGGGACCACTAGACTACAACAGAAAAGTTATTTATTTTACTTGCAATGGGGGATGGGAGCCATGCTTGGGGTTGGGGGACCGCTACTCTACCAGGGAAAAGTTATTTATTTTACTTACAATGGGGATCGGGAGCCATGCTGGGGGTGCAGGGCCACTAGACTACCAGCGAAAAGTTATTTCTTTGACTTACAATGGGTTCGGGAGCCATGCTTGCGGTTTGGGGGACCACTAGACTACCAGAGTTTAAAGTGAATTGTGGGGCTATTGGGGGTTGGGGATCATGCTGAGGGGGAGGCACTAGCCTATCAGGATGCAACAGTCACACAGTGGAACAGGGACCGTGATGCTAGAAAATGACTACCTGGCCCAGTCAGTCTGCCCTGTTCCTATCTACTGGATATTCTGCATATCCTAGTGACCCTACAGCCTATGGCCTGCTGTCCCCACTAGGTTTGCCTTATGCCTGTCACTTGTATTGCATCCCCCCCACTGTGTTTCACCTACTACCGCAGTGTGGTATCTATGTAGTTGGAAGAGGCATCCTCCAGTGCATATATAGTCATGGGCAGTGTGTCTGTGTTTAGCTATCGATCTGTATATGTATGTGTGTGTGTGTATATATATATATATATATATATATATATACACACACACATACCTATATACATATATACAGGTCCTGCTTGCTCAGTTGCTTGGGTGTGTTGTTTGCACTGACTGTGCCTGACAGCACACAGTTCCTGCTGTTTCCAGCTTGTATTTCCATTCCTATCAACAGGGGATGCTGCAGGCATGCCTTGGCCTGCAGCATCCAGCCTGTACTTCCATTCTGACCAAAAGGGGGAGCTTTGTGCTCTGTGCAGTTTTAATAACCTCACAAGAAAGTTAAAAAATAAATAAAAAAGTAAACTAGCACAGAGCTGCAGCAACTAGGAACAAATAGCCCATTTTTGTGAGCACCCAACTGCACTGATTAGTGCAGTAGTGTTCGGTTGCCTAGCAACCGAGATCGCACAGGTGCGATCAACTGGGTGTGACGACATGGTTAGTCACACCATGGGATCTCACAAAAACGGGTGAGAGGTTATCAGGAAGTAGCTACCATTAACATTTGTTGGGCTTCAGTGCTTACATGCAGAGGAACTTAACCAAAAAGGAGAAACTTGAGCCAGAAGGAGTGAGGGTAAGCAGTTAAAATATTAAAGAATATTTAGAAGTTGGTATTAGAACCTTTACAAATGATGGCTATGAGACCAATAGAGGGAATACTATGATTATGTTTTCATAGACTACAAAGAACACTAATTCCACTCTAAGAAGCTCACAGTCTCTTTTAAGGTATGCTGTTAACAAAATAAGTAAATAGAAGCCACAATGTGGCCATATTATAATATTAAACAACATAATCACAGCAAAGCTTTACAAAAAATTATGTTTATGTCATTACAGGCCTAACATTATTCTTTACAAGAAAGACAAGAAGTTTTAAGTAATAAATATAAGGTATGCTGCAAACCAAGAAATATGGGTAACAAGCCTTACAGGCAGTAGTTAAATCTTGTTCCAAGTTGTTAGCAGCGCTGTGTTCACTAACATACTGTGTATGTCTTTTTAGGATGCAACTTAGGATCTAAACAAGTACAAATAAATTAACCCTGTGAAAAATTAAGAATATATACAAGGGTGCACAAGCAATAATCTTTATTGAATGGTATGTGTATACACCAAAGAATTAAAAATGTAACAATATCATATTAAAAAAAATGCTGATCAATGACATAAAATAAATGTATTTACAGATGTGTAACAAAGAATAAACCCCATGAACAAGCTCCAAGTCGAGCGAAAGTAGGGGGAAGAGAAATAAAAAAAAAGATTGAAGAACAATAACTTGAGCGAAGAGTGTTTACTTCAAAGGGCCCCCCAACATTTCCTATATTTTTTCTTGATGCTGCGGGCATGCCTTGACCTGCAGCATCCAGCCTGTACTTCCATTCTGACCAAAAGGGGGAGCTTTGTGCTCCATGCAGTAGCACTGGGCAAACTGCATGGTAATGTATGCTAAACAGCACTTAATGAGATGCTAATGTACTTGTTTGCCCACAGATTATCTAAGTAGGCTCTTTTGCATGGGAGCTTTGATTATAGCTCCTGTTTGCCCTGGGCTAACCAGTTTGCACCGGGCTAATGCGTTAGCACTGTGCAATCAGGTTAGCCCCTGGCAAACCTCACTTCAGCATAGCACAGTTCTGCAGTGTGTGGCTTACATTGTTGTTTGCAGTAGATGTCAGACATCTCTGTGCAGTCACACACAATGTTCTCCACTTGCAACACTGGCTTGCTCCAGAGTCTAATGAGGTGCAGTTGCACAGTGCACTTCCCTGTTGCTATATTCAGTGCTGTTTTATTCCCGGGCAATTTTTGCCCTGCACTACTGGCCCTGTTTGCCCGGCTTCTTTTGCTTGCTATATTCAGCTGGTTTTGCACCAGGCTATTTCCTATTGAATATAGCTTGCTTTGTGCTCCGGGCTAAGTTTGCCTGCTGGGCAGTGATAATTTAGCCCCGGGGCAAAGTTTTGAATATCTGGCCCTTACATTCATACTAGTTTTTAAACTCTGTCCCCAGAACACTTTTTATATTTACATTTTGCAGTAGCATTAATTGTGCCATAATGTTTCTAACCAAGAGTGATGAAGAAGAATATGATCTACCTCTTATCTTCTGTTTGTAAATCCCACTATTGTATACTCTTTCATAGAGTTAATATATTTATTTTAAAGAATATTAGTACATTTAAAAAGACTTGTGAAACACTTTATGCAATGGAGAAGTGCATTTCATGACAAACAAAATAAAGATACTAAAAAAATGTTTAAATGTCTATGATAAAACAAGTCATAAATATAAAGAGCCAGTTTTTTAAAAGGACTAAATGCAGACACAGATACTGTACATGCAACACCTGCATAGAAACACAGACACATAGAAAGTGATGGCAAAAGAGATCATATGGCAGATCTTGTCTGCCCTTAAGCCAACCCTCCTCCCTTAACTGCTAGTCATTGTTTAGGTGCCCTTGTACTTATTCCATGCATTTTTGAAGGTTCCCAAGATTTTTGCTTCCACTACTCCCTGTGGAAGGCAGTTCCATGCATCAACCACCCTCTCAGAAAAGAAGAATTTGCATGTGTTGCCCCTGAATCTGCCCCCCATCAGCTTCATGTCATGCCCCCTGGTACTGGTTAGGCTTTTTATCCTAAACAGGTCCTGAACCTGCACCTTGTTTATTCCTCTTAGAAATGTGAAGATTTTGATCATGTCTCCCATTTCTCTATGCTGCTCAAGGGAATACATGTTCAGGTAATGCAGACTTTTGTCATATGTTTTGTTGCTCAGTACTTGTGTCATGTTTGTAGCTCTCCTTTGTATTGTTTCCACTCTGTCAATATCCTTTTTAAGATGTGGTCTCCAGAACTGGATGCCGTACTCCAGGTGCAGCCTTACCAGTGATTGATATAATGGCAAGATAACCTCTCTTTTTCTGCTGGCAACCCCACTTCCTATGCATCCCAGCATACCATTTGCCCATAGTGTCACTTTTTCACATTGCTTGGACACCTTCAGGTCATCCATTACAATCCTCCCTAGATCTCTTTCCTGCTTGGTGGATTCCAGTTTTCTCCTTCTAGGTGGTATTCCTGTCTTGGGTTACCTCTTCCAAGGTGCATGGTCTTGCATTTTTTTGCATTAATATTTAGTTGCCACGTCTTTGACCATAGTTCCAGAGTCCTTAGGTCAGACTTCATCTTTTCCACTCCACCTAGAGTGTCTGCCCTATTGCATAACTTCGTGTCATCTGCGAACAGACTCACTTTTCCTTCCAGGCCATCAGATATGTTGCTAATAAAAATATTAAACAGGATCAGACCTAGTACTGACCCCTGTGTTATGCTGCTAGTTACTTCTCTTTCTTTTGATATGGAGCCATTTACAAATACCCTCTGAGTCCTTCCATTAAGCCAGCTCTGTATCCAGTTTACCACTTGTTGCCCTACTCCCATAATGTCTAATTTGTTTATTAGCCTTCTATGTACAGTAGGACCAAGTCAAAGGCCTTCCTGAAGTCCAGGTATACTACATCTACAGCACTGCCCTAATCCCCTATTTTGGTTACCCAGTTGAAAAAGTCAATTAGATTAGTTTGGCACCATTTCCCTGTGGTAAAGCCATGCTGTTTTTGATCTAATTTGTTGCTTTCCTCAAGAATATAATCCTCTCCTTGAGAAGGGTTTCCATTGTTTTACCCACAATTGAGGTGAGGCTTACTGGATGGTAATTGCTTGCACTCTACTTCCTCATATTTTTGTGGAGAGGGATAACCGTGGCCTTTTTTCCAGTCTTGTGGGACCTCCCTGAGTTTAAACAATAGGTTAAAAAGGTCAGCCAGGGGAGCCGCTAGTTTCTCTCTTAATTCTCTCAGCAACCTAGGGTGCACCTCATCAGGTCCCATGGCCTTCTTCACATTGTGTTTGCCCGGTTCATTTTGGACTCTTTCCTTCGGAAAAGGTCCTGAATATGATCTGCCTCGGTCTGAGCTGTCCTTTATAAGGGAGGGTCCGCAACCTTCCTCATTTGTAAAATCAGAGCAGAAATATCTGTTGAGGATTTTTGCTTTGTCCCTATTGTCCTCTGTGCCTCCCCATCATCCTTAGTGAGTCTGACAACACCTCCCCTTGTCTTCCTCTTCTCTCTGCTATATCTATGGAAGGTTTTTCACCCTTTTTGACCTCCCTGACTATATTCTTCTCTGTTGATGCCTTCACTGCTCTGATTACCTTGGTTGCTTCCCTTAGTTTATCTTTGTATTCATTCCTTTCCTCATCGGATCCAGTTTCCTTGTATTTTCTGAAGGTAAACCACTTTTCTATGGTGTTGGTGGCTACTTCCTTAAAAAACAGAGAGGTTTTATTTTCTTCTTTACTTTGCTCACCCTTTTTTATGCAATAATTTGTAGTTTGTAATAATGCCATTTTGAGGTGTGTCCAGTACTCCTCAACATCCCTTCCTCATGCAATATTTGCAAGGTTGTTTTTGAGATCTTCTTTCATTTTAGTGAAATCTGCTCATCTAAACTCCATGACTTTGGTTTTTGAGTGCTTAGTTTTCATTTTTATTTTAACCTGGAACCACTCCATGCAGTGGTCATTGTACCCCAGGTGACTCCCAACTTTTACCTCTGAGATATTGCCCCTGTTTGAGAGTAACAGGTCAAGGACAGCTTCCCCCTTTGTTGGATCCTTAACAAGCTATTTTAGGTCTGCTATGTACTGACCTCCAGCAAGTCTTTGCTTCTAGCTGAACTTGCTGTATGGGTACCCCAATTTATATCAGGTAAATTGAAGTCACCCACAATTATCACTTCCTCTTTATCACTTATTTTGTGTATTGTTTCTAAAATTTCTTTGTCCCTTTCTACCTGTATTGCTGTGGGTCTGTAAAACACCCCTACCTGAGTTGTTATTTCTTTACCAGCATGTAGAGTAACCCAAAATGACTCTGCTTTGGTAGAGGTGGGCAAAAGTTGTGAATTCTGCTTTTGCGGAATTTTCACAGAATTTTCTAAACTTTTACCATTGGCAAGATTGGAATCTTCTGAATGTGTTTAGTGGATTTTCACTCTTTTCTGCAGAATTTTTGGCTGAACTGCAGAATAATACACACGAATTACGTAATTAGGGAGTTAGTATAGTGCAGTGGTTTAAGGCTCTGAGCTGCAAATCTGGTGACATCCAGCAGGCCAGACCCGGGTTTGAATCCCACAGCTTCCACTTGTAGACTGTGTGACCCTGAGCAAGTCACTTAACTTCCTGGTGCTCCCAGATTGCACCTGTAAAAAAGCATTCAACTTAGTGTTCTAATCCTGCTTAAACAGTTAACACAGAAATAACAGTTCTGAGGTTTTTTTTTTCCTGTGGTTTTTTAGTGAATTATTCCACAATACATGTAATTATTCTGCAGTTCAGTTATCAGTTCTGTGGACTTTTTTCTCCACAGTTTAATAGAAAAGTCTGCAATTTATGTATTTATTCCACTGTTCTAATTTGGAATTTCTGCGAAAGTTGCTAATTTAATTTCCGCACATTTGCGGAAACGAAACTGTGACTTTCATGGAAATTCCACCAGTGAAAGTCTTTTTTTTTTGCACACCTCTAGGCTTCAGTATTGTCATTTTGGGTCATAGTAGTTTTTAATACCTCCCTTATGTACATAGCCACCCCACCCTCCACCCCATTTCTTCTAGTTCTGTCTTTCTGGAAAAGACAGTATCCTGGAATAGCTGTTTCCCAGTCAGTTATTGCTGAACCAGGTCTCGTTGATGACAACCCAGTTTTGATCTGCTTCTGTGATGATAGCAGTGATGTCAGCCATTTTAGTAGCTAGTCTTGGTGTGCTAATGAACATCACTTTCCATACTTGGCTCCCCCTTTTCTCATACCATGTCCCCTATTTGATTGTTTTAATGTATTGTCATCTGATCTTTTTTCTAATAGTTGTTTTCTTTGTTTTGTATGTTTACCCCTGATATGGTTTGGTGTTGGGGGAGAGGCAACAGATCCCTTTAGTACTGCCATCCTCTACCCAGTGCCTAGTTTAAATAATCAATAGCAACGCCAAACTTCTTCAGTATTGGAGAGAACAAGATCTAGGATTAATTAAAAACTCTGCCTATTCGAAATGGTTTGCTCTTTATAATTATAACTTTGGATATAAACCATATTTCAATATTTTATCTGATCCTACTTTGTGTAGAACATTCTCCATATATAAATTTGAACAGTTTGATAGTAGTGTTCTCAGACTTAGGTATAAAAAAACTACAGATGAGAACTGTAGTTGTAGAGTTGGAGAACACGAAGATTTAATTCATGTTATGTGGCATTGTGCCTGGTACAATAAAAAGCGACTGTATTGGCTGGGTCCCTTTGTAAATACTTGGTATAATGTAGACTTTGTAACTCTGACTCTCATATTAATAAATACACAAGATGCAGACTCTGTTCTAAGAGTAGCAAAATTTTTCCAGGCGGTAAGCAAGATTAAAAAGAAAATTAGTAAAGAAATCACAATGGCTGGATTTTAAATAGAACAATTTATATTTACAGTGTTTATTTATTCTTTTTATAGTTTTCTATATGTGTGTTTGTATATGTATTTATATATGGTATTGTTTGTATATGTACTTGTTGATGACTTTTATAGTCCAACAATAAAATTGAATGAAATTATATTGTTGAATGAACTTCTTCACTAGTGCTCTGACACATTCTCTAGACAGGTGCAGGCCATCACGTTTGAAGAGACCCCTGTCCCAGAAGTCATGTCAGTTTCCTATAAAGAGGTTCCCCCTTTCTTAGCACCAGACCTGGAGCCAAATGTTTAACTCCTCTATTTCATCCTTGCAGATGCTTTGCATACTGTCTCCTCTTCCCCACACTGGGAGGACCTCAGAGAAGGCAATGACTGGAGAGTGAGCAGTTAGTGTATCTCCTAAGTGAAATAGGTGCTCTTTGGTCTCCTTGACTGGGTGATCTGACAAGTCATTAGTTCCTATATGGATGAAAATACCTGTGCATTTACCCTCCCTTTGTATTAACTTTTTTATGTGGTTGGTATCTCTTTTTACAGAGGTCCAAGGTAGGCACTTGACTACCACTTTTGTCTCAGGACCATGATTTTGGTGGTCATCCACTCTTCAGATCATGGAATCACCAACAATTATAATTTTCTTGTTTTTCCTTCTGTTAGATTAATTTTGTGTGCCACCTTTGCCTGTTCCTGTTGTGGGACCTCTAGTGTTTAGAAATAGTATTACATCCCTTATCACTTACATTGGCAAGAGGAGTGAATCTATTTGCTGTTTGGATTGCTGTCTCCTGTTTTGGAGGCTTTTCCTGATGGAACCTGTGCAACTTTCCTCTGCCTCCCATTACTATCTGCCATTCTCCTTGACCAGAGTTGTTCAAATGGCTTGGGATATTTCCCTGGTGGAGATGGTGCAGTGTATAGGGGTGTGAGAATTTGTGGTTTCCAAGCAGGTTATGGAGATGCACAATATGTTCCCAGACCTCCCTGAGTTGGGATTTTAGTTCTCCTATTCTCCAGCATGTAGGACAATGACCTACTGCCTGTATGCATGCCCTCTGAAACGACACACCGCACCGCTGGCAGTTAATGATGTCTGTAGTCTACAAGTGGTTTAGTGAAGATGAAAGAAAAAGAGAGTAAAAAACATTTATTTTTTTTAGGTTTTGCCCTGGGCAAAAAAGGTGGCAATATCCTGAGATGTCCCATGTGGTGAAGGTCTGATGAATTGTTGTCAAAGCAGAATGTGTGTGTGTGTGTTTTAATACTGTTTGACATTTGTAAAATAAGTTCCACCCCTTCCTTTTCCTAGGCAGGAAATGGGTGCTTAGGGTGTGGGACTATAAAAGTCATTGAGCCGGTGGGGGGTGGGAATTGAGGAGGAAGGGAAGAAGGGAGCTTCCCCTGCTGCAATTGAAAAGAAAACCAAGAAGAAAAGAACAATTACAAATAAACAATCAGGCAAGTTTCAGTGGCCAACCCTGCACCTGCCTACCTCAGCCTGCCACAATATGATGTCAGCAAGATAAGATTCAGCTTGTGTATTTTGTTCAGGCTGGTGCCACTAAGATTATTTGCCTGAAAGTGAGTGTTACAGCCCCTTTCCCAAAACTTCTGTGGTCTCCCTCATTTTCTAATTCCTTTTACTGGGAGTTGTGCAGGCTGTGGTATGTTCTGAGAACCTCCAGCCGAGTGGGCATCACTTTTGAGATAAGAGTACCCCATAGGTCAGTCGTGGTTCTGTGAGGTGTCCTGCAGTAGTTTCAAGTGGTTGCATGCTGCAGGGTAGAAGCAGCTGGGAGTCTGTTACAGACTGCTATACTGGGAGCTAGGAGGTGAACCTCTGTAGCCCTGTCAGCCTGCTGCACTAAAACACAGTTACAGTGGCTCTGTATTTAAAGATGCTAGTCCTTTGTTTGCTTTTGTTGCCATTTGTAATGCAACCTGAATTGCCAGCAGTGCATATCACCAAATATGTAATCTGCCAAGTCCCAATCAAGCACTCGCCCCCACCAGCAGTTCCCCTGCCACAAATAAAAAGAAAAGCAAGAGAAAAGAACAATTAAAAATAAAAAATCAGACAAGTTTCAGTGACCTTGCCTGCACTCACGTACCTCAGCCTACCACAATATGATGTGTCAGCAACAACTCATTGGTCCAAGCAGCCCTGATTCAATTTTTTAAAGATGTATCCATTTGCAACAGAAAGTCACACTTTGGTTTTAAAAAAATGCTATAAGTGTGATTTGCAGATTTTCCCCAACATTTATTATTTTTTTGGATGAAAAATTAGGACTGTGTTAGACCATTTAATTGGCAGTTAGCTTGCATGCACTTCCCTTTAAAAAGCACTATTGAGTTGATCCCTAACAGATGCTTTTGAAAATCTTGCCTGAAGTTTCTATGTTGTTTTCAACTCCATCAGTATAAATGATGTTCTACAAAAGGGTTGCCTGATTGCATAGCAACAGTGCTTCATGTTACCATGATGGCTAAAAAGGGTACGGAGCAGGGCATTGATTCTGGCAATTGGGCATTCAGCTGGGGAGAGGGCTGCCCATGGCAGTGCATCCCTGACCAGAGTCAGCTGGTGGCAATTTCTGCTCCTACAGGGGCCCCAACAGCATGTCAGAGAACTTGCTTGTCCACTGGGATGTTACTGCATGCAAGTCAGACAAACCTCTGACTCTGAACTCCACCAGTGGAGGATAGAGGCACCAAGAGCAAGGGTTACAGAAGTAGGAAAATGGTGGCTACCTGTATTATGGCAGTTGTAGTCCCCAACCCTATGCCAGCCATGCTGCTACCATGCAACATTTGATCTTTGTGTAGAGATGGTAGCTTTCTACTACATGGAAAAGCTATAGGGACATTCTGGTATAGAGTAATGAATGTCAGGGTGTTGGGTTTAGGAGGTCATGAAATCCAGCCAGATGTGAGGTGTTCAGCCAGGAGGGTCAAAAGTGCTATGGAAAAAAGGTGTTTATTGAAAGCTGGCTGTTTAGAACAATTCAGAGGATATGTGTGTATGGGAAAAGGATGAAATGGTGACAGTGACCAGTAAGAGGGCCTCACAGCTTGGCTATGGGACCCATTCTTTTCAACATGTAAACATATTAGGGATTCTGAGACTGGTACATAAAGCTGTGTCTCAAGTTTGCCAATGATACTAAAACAAGGAGAGTAGTTATGACAGAGGAAGATTCTATTATCCTGAAAAGGGCTTTCAATGTGTTACATCATTGGGAGGATGCTTGGGGTATGATCTCTAACACCAAAAAGTGCAAAGGAATAAAGTAAATGCTAGTACTGTTTGTAAAGGCATGTCTTGGAAGTTGTGGATAATGAGAGAGCTCTGGGGTTCATCAACTGTAGTGATATAAAAAATCTGAAACAATGCACTAAAGTCTGTGGAACAGTTAACATGATACTGAACAATATTAATAGAGGTTTCTTCAGCAGATCCAGAAAAGTGATTATGCCACTTCATCATAACTCTGTCAAGTCTCACTTGGACTAATGCATGCAGGTGTGTTCTCCACACTTGAGAAAGCATGTGGACAAACTCTAGTTGATTCAGTGATGCATAACAATGTTAATTAAGGAGATGAGGGAGAAAAGCTACCAGGAGAAGTTTTTAGATTGGGATCTGTATCCACATTAGTATTGGAGACTAAAAGATGAATGATAACAGTATATAGAATCCTGTGAGGATGGGGTACATTAACAATAGGAATTTTTGGTATATAAATGAGGCCACCAGAGGGCATGTTTATAAACTGAAGATTTAGGCACCAATCAGGGCACAACATGGATTCCAAAATTTAAAGTCAGCGGCTTGATTTTCAAAGGATCAGGACTGGCCCAAGGGGCTTACATCATGGAAAATGGCACAAGGGGCTCCTTGTGCCACACGTTGTGCCAGTCCTCATTTACAGATGCCACTTGAGGCAACTGGGGGTCCACCTGCATCGGTTGGACTTGTGCTGTCCTTGCAATGGATGCACCAGTGTGGCAAGATGGAGGGGTGCTTGCACCAGAGCACTGCTACAGTATCTCCCTAATTGAGATTATGCAAACTCCAACAATGGATGCACAGGTTGCCAGAGTTAGACCAGCAAGGAGCTGGTCTAATGACCTGTGTGCGACTCTGATTGCCCTGCCATGGTGGGAGATGATCCATACCCCTGTTGTGGCCATTGCCATGGGACATTTGCTGCCCTCCTGCATAAAGCCAAGTGCCCCTGCAGTGGCGGGTCCATGGCTGACTAATAACAGGCCTCCCGCTGCCACAAGTCACAGACCAACCCCCACGAGCCACTGCCTACCATGGAGCAAACTATGTCAGTGCCACTCTGGGGTCTGTCACCACTGCCCACCCCCAACCTGCCCAGGCCTAGCTTCCATGTACTCTGCCAGCCACCAGCGTGTCCCATGCATGGCTGCCAATGTTGTCATGAATACTCACAGTCTGCAGCATTTCCTGCCTGTGCACCAGTTGTTCAGTGAACAGGCAGATTTGCAGCAAACTGTCAGTGTCAGTGACTCAGCAGGTAGCACACTCACTTCTGAGGCTGGGAGATCAGAAAGCTGTGGGTTCTATCCCCACACCAGACACTTGGGTTAAATCCTAATTCTGACACTGTAGTGCAGCATAGGGGGGTGCTGCACTCCTGAGGTGCCATCTTTTGGATGAGATGTTAAACCGAGGTCCCATCTGCCTGTTCTGGAGGTAGGTCAGGTGGATGTTAAAGATCTCATGGCACTTCTCGAAAAGAGTAGGGGTATTTTTTATTTATGAAAAATAAATGCAAATATTTCAAAAGTAACATCTACTTATTTCATCAAATACAAGAAAATAAACATGTGCAGCATGTTAATATCCAATTAATAACATCATTGACAAAACTTGGTTATAAAACAATTCTATAAAGAAACTTGATTAAAGAAAATTTAACATTTTTCAACCACTCAAAATGTTTCCATAGTTGTTTTGCATAAGTTGTATTAGCAGAATGTTCTGTTTCATATATTGCTACCAGATTCTGAACTATTGAAATAACACCTGAGATATCCCATATTCTTGCTATTTTAGTATGAAGGCACATCTTGCCTGCCACAGATAGTATTTGCATAATGAAAAAAAATAACCTAAGTGTACTAGGGTAGTATGTCATTCAAAACTGAAGAAAATAAACCTAGCACCAAAATTTCCTGAGTGATGTTGGGGATGTGTTTTTCAGCCCAGGATTTATAAACTAAATCCCAAAATTTCTGAGCAAATGAGCATATTAGATAAAAATGTTCTTGTGTTACCAGTACCCCTGGGTATGTGGACCTGGGGCACATTCTCTCCTCTACTGCCTTGTGTTTATGTGTGCTTCTGACCCCTAATCTGCCATGGCATGATAACCATAGCACATTCCAAACCTTCTGGAGAATTATTTTGTCAATTAGTTGAGTAAATATGGTGGAAGCTGTTCTTTGTAGTGTGCCAACACACAAGGGACTTCATAAAATTTAGTATTCAATATCTGCACATAAAAAAATTTCCTAGTATTACTTAGGAGAAACTGGGGAGTGACCTGCCACATTTTTAGTTTAATACATGCTGTGAGTAGGTATGAAGGGCTCTGAAACTGTTTAAGATTTCAGGGGAGAGAAGAGGGGTTATCTAACCATGCCTTCATAAATCTTTGTAATACAAATTGATATATGCATAACTAACTGGAATGGGATTTGACAGTAAAGGTATAATGTTTTGGTAAAAATAAATGCTGAAAAAAAAATAGAACAGGACGAACCATGCATACTCCTCCTTCCCTATACTCATGATAGAGGTGAATTCTTTTTATAGGGTTAAGTCTGCTCCCCCACAATCACTGGGAAAAAGATTGATGTGTTTAGTCTCCATTGTGAGGGGCAGAGGGAACACATGGGCAACATGGAGAAATAAAGGAATAATTAGTGCGTACAATAAAGAAACTCTCTTTATTTGCTATGGTCTTATATTTCCAAGAGAGCATTGTTTGTTCTGCTTTTTTCGTAGCATGGGACCAATTTAGGGATGCATCATCTGGGCTTCCAAATTGTAAACCCAGAATCTTCAAAGGCTGAGATGACATTTTTATACCTGCAAATAACTCTGGGATCTCTGTGTCTGAGAAAACTGGGAGAACCAAAGCCTGGCTCTTATCATAATTTAGTTTTGAGCCCAAAATTTTCTCAAACTCTAAAATGGTTTGAGAGAAAACATTTGCTTTCATCTCTGCAGTTGTGCAAATAAATAAATCATTGGCATAGGTACTCATTTTTGGTTCCAAGATTCTGTCTGGTAAAGTAATGTTTGGAATTCCTGGGTCCTGTGAAATTTTTCTTAGCAAGGGATCTACATGTGAAATGTATCCCTGGAGAACATTTAATATAAGGGATAATGGATGCTGAAGCATATACTAATGAAATCCATCTTAAAAACTGTTTTGGTACATTATATGCCTGTAACACATGAAAAAGATAATTTTGATCTACTCGATCAAAAGCTTTCTCCTGGTCTAAAACCAGGATCAAGTGATTTGAACTGAAGTCTTGTGACTGTGAAGTAATGTCTCTTAAGAAAAGCAAATTCTTAAAAACATACCTTTTTGAACGGCACATGTCTGAGTTTTACTGATTACTGTGTCCACCACTTCAGAAAGAAAGGCCAGAAGTAGTGAAGCCAGGATTTTATAGTCCACATTAAGTAGGGGTATTGGCCTTCAAGTTTTAAAGTCTCTCCTGTCTCCTTTTTTGCACAGAATTACCAATGCTTGAGACATTACTTCTGGGAATTGTTCATGAGTAAGAATATGGGAAAACACATCAGCTAGAACTGGACAAAAATATGCAGAGAATTTGGTATAAAACTTCACAGTAAGACCATCCAATCCAGGAGTGGAGTTTTTATATTACTTCCCCAGTGCCGCAGAGATATCTGCTGGGTTTATTGGGGAGGTCAGTGAGTAGAGGATCCCTAGATCAGTAGGAGGCACATTTAACTCCTATAAGTAATATGGATCCCAAATAGTAACAGCTGGGGCACCAAATAATGCCTGTAGGTATGTTTGGGCTATAGTTTGGATTTGATCAGGATCCAAAAAGGGGACCTGGGTACCTGCGTCGAGAAGGCTGTCTAATGTTATGTATTGTACCCTCTTCTGATAGCTTTTATATATGCCCAAAGAGGGTTTTGTCCCTTGTGTTCTAAACTGAGCTTCTAGTGTTAATGTTTCTGCTCTGTTGTATTGAATTTGAAACATTGCAGTCTTGGTTTGTTTAATTTTGTTTTCTATGTCTATTTTGAATTTGTGAGCTCTTGATATTGTGTGTGCTAATTTTTCTCTAAGTTTCAAGTACTGCAAATAAGTGGAGTTTGTGTTTTGTACAGCTATTTTCATAAAAAAAGTTTTTAACCCTTTTCTTGTGTCAATCCACCAGTCAGTAGGTGAATCAAATGCTTCTGAAAGAGAGTACATGGCCAATAGTAAGTCAGATACTTTCTCTTCTATCCCAGATTGTGTCAGCAGGAAATTATTGAGCTTCTATCTAGGAGCCTGCTATTTGGAAGAATGACTAGTTTGCTGTAAAACACATGTTAACAAGATGGCTTGGTGATATGAGGTTTTAAATGATACAACCTGTGCTTGTAATTTCTGAATGTATTTTGAAATAAACAGGTAGTCAATCCTAGTTGAAAATGTACCCTTCAAAAAGGTTTTTGTCCCTGTATGGTGTACTGAGGTATAACCATCCATTAACCCTGCTGTTGCTATTATGTTCTTTAAACAGTTAGTGTCATCAAATAATTGTGTAGTCCGTCCACCTCTGTCTGACAGGGATAATGGACAATTAAAATCACATCCCATAATAATATGCCTCCTGGTGTGTAAGTAGGGTTGGATTCATTGAAATAATTCTAAGCATGCTGCTATGCTCTGAGGAGCATAAACATTCACCAGTCTAAAGGATTAATTCCCAATGCACACATCCAATATAAGGACACTTCTTCGGCTAGCATCCACTATTCTCCTTATAGGGTAGTGAAACCCTTTTAGCAATATGCCCACCCCAACACACACTTCTGTGCCCTGTGACCAGTATGAGAGCCCTTCTGTCGATTGTTCTTCATGCAATCTCATCTCACAGATCCAACCATGTCTGCCTTTGCCACCAGGCTCTGCCTGCCCCATTAAATTTACCTGTTCCACCAAACTTACCTATGCCATTGAATTTTCATGCCCCTTGGCAGGGACTGTCTGCCCCATTATTGACTCTCTCTCTGTTCCATTACTTAGACTACTTGCTCTATTGTCTCTGCCTGTCTCTTTATCCCCAATAATTGGAGAAATCAACCCAGAGTCAGAAGGGATAGTGACCTGATGGATTGCTGCAGACATTTCCAACAGACATTGAAGTTAAGGCTAAAAATATAAGTCAAGCCAGTAAGGCTTGGACAGCTGTTTTATATTTTTCCATTAATAATCAGTAATGGATTTTAGTGTGCATACTTCTGTAATGATCGATTAACAAGTTATAACATGAAGTATGGTTTCTACAAGTTTAAAACTCATGTACTAAGTTTTTGTTTTCTCTGTAACTTTAAGCAGAGCTAAGTGCTGGGAGTAGACTTGTAATTTCCCAGCCAAGCTGTGTCGTCACAAGTTCTGAGCATGACCTTCTCAAGCTTCCTTATAGATAATATACTAGTGAAATAGTTCAGAACTATAACCGAAATGTTTAACTTGTAACTGTTCATTCATTTTGTTAAGATTATCTTGAAAACATCTCAAAACCAACAAAATCAAAAGTAAATAATTTTTAATCGTGAATCCTGACTTGAGTAATGCATTTCAATTTAATATTATAAAACTTAGAGTACTTAGTTTAGAAAATGTGCACATTTCTAATGCCCAAAATCACTGGTGTAAGATACAGTATATAATTGCCCCAGGCACAGACAGGTGATTTTAAAATAAATATAATAACATTAGAAGAACTAGGAAGGACTTATTGCCCACTAACAAATAAACATGCCCATAGGGAAACTTTAGATTTTAATGAACACAGCACCTTCTTAGTCTGAGATCATATAGTCTTGGTCAGTCAAGTGTCACATGAGAAAGTTGTGGCAGGTGGAATATACCATAACACAGAGGTCGCTCTTCCAACCGTCTGTGTTGTTATTCCTAACCTAGTTCAATTAGTTGACAACTTGAAAAAACTTCCAGTCTCTGAAGGTCTCAGTGAAAGCCGTGTACATGAGACTGAGCAAGAAAGTGTATATCAGAGTGCCAAAAGGCTTCCTGATATAACCCTCACTTATCAGTTGGTGACCCCAAGACGTGCAAATAGCCAAAATTCATATAATAAAATTCAAGATTCATATGGTTCTCCTACATGTACATATTACTATACTTAATTTATATTAGTATAACCAACTAGGTTTATAACAAAAAAAAAAACAGCCAGTATAACACAGTCATTTAAATTCTAGGTTGTAAACCTAAATACCTCGGTTTAAATCCCACAGCCCCCACTTGCATGCTGTTCAACTCTAGGCAAGTTACTTCACTTCCTTCTGCTCCAGGGTTTCACTTGTATCCCAGCTTTCAGGTTCTTGAGTGTCTCTGTTCCTCTTCCCCCTTCTCATACTTCTCTTACCACTGCATCACAGCAAACCAAGTTCATCTCTTATTCTGCAGAGTTATTTTATCATGCAGTAGTAATCTTTTCAAAATCACTTAAGTTTTTTGCTACTGCTTGTCCAATATTTTATGCAAACACCCCACTCAAACTCCCAGTCACAACCTCACTTCCCCAACTTAGGCAGGTAATGCCTCAATGTCAATCCATTCAAACTTCAGGTCCAAACCCACCCCCATCCTCTTGCAACCATTACTATTTGCCAATCACCAGTGACACAAAAGCTATCCATGTACTATAGACTTGGTTACAACCCCCCCCACATACATATGCACAAATATGCTCCACCAAAAGGATTTGTTATGCAATGTATTGACTGCAGTACTTCACTATCAGTAATTTTAAAACTACACAGCCAAAATTCCTACCCATTTTTTATCCATCTACTATATCTTTTAAATAATACAATTACTAAAACCACTTATTTCAACTGCTCTTCTGCATAAAGCCAACCTAACATTACCAACTTTCACAGCCATAACTGTCATTTCTTTTTTCTATTTTCTGTCAGTGCACCACATCCATACTCACTACCACACACACATAAACAGTTTCCTTAAGTAATGTCTCCATTATTTTACCCACCACTGAGTTCAGACTTACTGGGCGATAGTTTTATGCTACCTCCCTGCAACCACTCTTGTGCAATGGCAGAACCATAGCCATTTTCCAGTCCTGTGGTACTATCCCCAGTTCCAATTAACTGTTAAACAGTTCATCAAGTGCAGCAGCGAGTTCATCCCTAAGTTCTTTTAGAACTCTTTGGTGTATTCCATCAAGGACTATTGCCTTGTCCACCCTTATTTTAGACAACTCCTATGATATTATTCTAATTATTTTATTTTATTTATTTATTTGATTTATTTGATCATCGGCTTACAACCTTTGAGCCAGAGGTTCATTTCCAAAGGTACCTTGTCACATTAAGGACAAATACATAAACAGACTTTTGGTTTCTGCATATGGGTTACATAGATTGCAAGCACATAACAGACTTTTGGTAACAGCATATGGGTTACATAATTAGCAAGCACATGTTACTATACCATGTAAACAGATAAGCCAGTTTGGTTACAATGGCACATTCTTGCACGATGGTAAGAGCAAGCAGCAGGATAATAGCAGTACAAACAACAATGGGTGGGGATTAAAAGAGGTGTGATGAAGATGCCGCCCAGTGGGCATTGTCAGGGTACAGAGAGCTAAGCCTCAAATTATAGACAGCTGCAGCTTCGCGTATTACATAGTTGGTCATGAAGTAAGTTTTGAATTTGGAAATCGTGGGGCATCCGAGATGGGGGCAGGGGCAGTTATACCAGGATGGAGCTCTATAGCAGAAGGACCTCTGTCCATGGGATGTCCTAGATCTTGGGACTAGAAAAGTGGCCTTGCAGGAGGACAGTGTGCAGACCAAGGGTTGGGCTTGATGGAGGGAGGCTGTCAGCCCAGGTGGGGATAGCCCAAGAAGAGTTTTTTTCATTATTACGCATGTTTGGTATCGAAGACGTTCATCTAGATTCATTAGTTTTTCTAGGTCATAGAGCTGCAAGAATGCATAAGCCTGGGGGCCCCAGTGATTAGCCTGCATGCCTTATTTAGGATGAGGTGAATTTTATTGAGGGCGGTCATGTCAGCAGCTCCTTATACAGGTAGGCCATAGTCAATAAGGGATAATACAGAGGAAGTAACCGCTAAATGGAGGGCAGCAGGGGGATGACAGTTTTTATGATGGTATAAGATACCTAGCCGCACATTAGTGGCTGAGGCAAGGGCATCAATGTGGGTGTGGTAGGAGAGGGCTGAGTCAAAGGAGACCCCAAGGTATTTGTAGGAGTGGACTTGCTCTAGTGGTTGTTTGGAGAAGGGGAGGATATGGAGTGTGAAGTTGCTGACTTTGTTTTGGGGGTGGGCAAAGAACATTGTTTTGTTTTTTTGAGAATAATGACCAGTCTGTGCTCTTTAAACCAGGTTTCAGCATCATTATAGGATAATTGTAGGGTGTCCTAGAGAGAGATAGGGTTATAGTGGGTGGCAAAGATGACGGCGTCATCTGCATAGAGCAGAATTTTCCCAGTGCATACACTGGGCAGGGTGTTAAGGTACAGTGAGAAGAGTAGAGGTCCCAGGATGGAGCCCTGAGGAACCCCTGATCAGATGGGACAAGTTTTGGAAAGTGTCCCATTAATTCTGACACATTGGGAGCGGGCAGACAGGTAGCTGGTGCACCAGACGAGAGACCCAGTAGAGAATCTAGTGTTGCAGAGGGCATCCAGCAGGAGGGGGTGGGAGACTGTGTCTAATTCCTTTGAGATGTCGACGAACACAGCCCCAACTAGGGAGCCAGAGTCCAGAGATGAGTGTAGGAAAGTTGAAAATTCAACTAGTGCAGTGCCGGTACTGTGTCCTGCGTGGAAACTGTGCTGTTCAGGGCAGAGGATATTGTGTTTGGTCAGGCATTCGGTGATTTGCATGGCAACCAGCTTTTCTAGGGCTTTGGAGAGGGGTGGGAGTATGGAGATAGGATGGTAGTTCCTGGCAGAGGACCTGTCACCACCTTTGTGAATGGGAGTAACAATGGCAGTTTTCCATGCAGTAGAGAATTGCTCCATGCAGAGAGATTTGTTGAGAAGGCTGGTAAGTGGGGCAAGGACCTGATCCAGTACCAGATGAAGAATGCTGGGGTCCAGGGAGTCATCACCAGGACTATTGCTTTTTAATGCTCTGACCAGGTGGGGTCTGGCTTCCTGGGCAGTTACCCTATGCGGGTAGAAGCAAGGGCACTGGAGGACTGGGGCAGGTAGGGAGGGTGGCGGGTCAAAGAAATTGCTAGGGAGGACAGAGCTCAAGTCCGTAAAGGATGTGTTAAAGTAGTTTGCAATGTTTGCTGGGTCCGTAAGAGTTGTGCTGTCAATGGTGATCTGGGATGGGGGAGGGGAGTGTGTGCTCCCATTTAATTGTTTGACATTATCCCAGAAAGTACAGGCACATCCCCAGGAGGAGGTGAGAGTGACCTGGTAGTGGTCGGCCTTGGCTTTTCGAATGGCCCAAGTGCACTTATTCCGTGCAGCATTGTAGGCCTGTCTGTCAGCCATCTGTCCTGTTTATGTCACAAGGTGCCATAGGTTATCCCTAAGCCTGAGCAATTGTAATAGGGCAGGAGTAATCCATGGCACATTATGTTTTTTGGTTCGGGCAGCCGTGAGGGGTGCGACAAAGTCGTAGGCTTTGTTAAAGGTTTGGGAAAAGAAGGCAAGGGCAGTATCTATGTCAGGAGCATGGTGAATGGGGGACTAGTTTATCTGTGCAAGAAATTGCTTGAGGTTTTTCAACCCACCTGGTCTGAAATGCCAGTTGAGTGTGGGCTGGGCTGTGAGTCGGGGTGAGAGGGTCACCCAGCAGAACAGGATAGGAAATGGTCACTGAGTGAGTCAGGGAGGACTTGGATGTCCAGCAATTTTTTGGGGTTGTTGGTGATAATAACATCTAGGAGGGTGCTGGTACCTCTCTCAGGGTTTACTTTAGTGGGTTAGGTAATGAGCTGTGTCAGATCAATGGCTGGGGAGGAATCCTGGGTGGTGGAGGAGGTGGCACTGAGCCAGTTCATGTTAAGGTCTCCCACAAGGACTTGTTCTGCCTTGTGAGGGAGGGTGGCACGATAATCAGTTAAGGATGATAGTGGTGGGTTTTGGTTCTTTGGGGGAATGTAGGCAGAGGTGAGATAAAGGGGGCCCCTGGAGGGGTCTGGAGTAAGTTTAAGGGTAAGGGCCTGTACCCCACTAGCAAGGGCTGGAGCAGGGAGTGCTTGACCAGTGATCGTATCCCTGGTATAGATTGCACAGCCACCTCCACGTTTGCCTACATGATCCTCCCTGTATAGGGTGTAGCCAGGGAGGGAGACAAAGGAGTCAGGGGTGGACTTTGAAGGCCAGGTTTCCACCAGTGCAATGACATCTGGTTTGTGCAGCAAGACCCAGCATTGGAGGGTATCATATTTTTTTCAATATGCTGCATATATTCATGGAGGCAATGCTCAGACCGGGGGACCCACCTGGTGGGTTGGTCTGGGTAGGGCCTGGGTTAGGATGTATATTGCCTGTTAAGAGTAGAAGGAGGACCACGGCTCTGGCCAGGGAGCAGTGATGTGTGGGCTTCCAACAGGTATGTGAGGATGGGAAGGGGACCTTCAGGGAACAGGGGATGGGTAGGGTTTGCCAGGCTGGGAGGGTGAGAACGATCAGTCACCAAAGGGAGCCTGGATAGGAGGTGGGGAGGTACCCAGGGGATGGGTGCTGTCGGCCAGTGAACATGGACAGTGTAGGGTGAGATCGAACTATGTCAGGGAGAACTGTTGGCATTGGTACTAGTGAGCCAGGGGAGATGACTGGCTGGTGGGACAAGGGTACTAGAAGGTAGAGGAGGGGGAAGCACTTTAGGAGGAGGTGGACTACCATGGCTCTTGTGGTAGCAGTAGGGTAGAAGGTAGAAGTGTTTAGGATGTCTTCCAGAAAGCATGGATACCACTTTGGATTAGTGGTAGTGACATAGACTCTGGTGAACAGGGTACAAGGTTCGAGTCTCTGCCAGGGCAGCTAGAAAAGTGCCAGGCTGAGAGCAGTTATCCACATGCTAGGGGTCTGATGCAGGCTGAGTTGGGCCAAAAACAGGGTAAGAAATAGCGGCTCCTAGTGGTCACTGGGTGTAGGTTCTGAGGTGCAGTAAGGAGTCAGGATGCAGGGCAAGCTGTGGGGCTCAGTGCTGGGAGAGGTGTGGGCAGGGATAGGTGTGGGTTGCAGAAGAGAGAAGTGGCACAAGAGGTTAGAGAGGTTCCAGGAAGTCGGGGGGGAGGAAGACAGGTAGTGTAGCCTGAGGAGGGAGTGTATGGGTCCCTCTGGTGGGTGGCAGGTTTAACCTGCGAATGGAAAAGTGGGAACTTAGTATTTCAGCAGGCAGGAAGTGATGTCAAGAGGGAGATCCTATAAATTAAGGGATGTGGGTGGCTGGGGCAGGTGGGGCAGTCGACGTGTGCAGCGTGTCGATGGTCTAACACCCCTCACAAGGGTGCTAGTGCAGGAGGTAGATTATTTACCTCTAAGCACCTGGTTTGTATGTCCTGCTCCAGGAGGGAGCGCTTGTGTTTCTGGGCTGCCAAATTAAGGTACTAGAATAAAAAAGAGTAGTATACCAAAACATCTGCAATAATATAGTGTGAGTCCTTAAAGTGGTGATGGGGCCAAAAAAAAGTAAGGAGAAAAAAGTAGTCTCCAGGAACACAATACTTCAGAAGGCAGACGATCAGAATTAACACATCTAGTAAGTAATATTTCATTGAGAATCTACCATTCTTACTGTAAGTCTCAAAAACAGTTACTGACGAAAAGCAGACAACTAAAAAGAAAGTAAATAAGCAAGTTTCCCTTATACAAGCCCCTCCCTAATGATGCCAGCATAAATTATATCCATTCATATAGTTATCAATTACTAATAGAACTATATATCTTAACTACAATATTCTTTAGATAAACTTCAGAATGTTGAAAGGAACATAGAGAATAAAATATGGGGTGGTGTGTGTAATGAGATTTACACACACCCCCGAGGGGTTGGATGGCATATAAACCCCGAGAGTGAAGCTCGAGGGGTTTATCCAGGCAACCAACCCCGAGGGTGTGTGTAAAATTCGAGTTTACTCACACCACCCCATATTTTATTTTATATAATTGCTGGGCTAGGCTTTTTTGCCACAACCAATTATATAAAATAAATGGTCCGGTGTGGCTGCAGTCTGGATGATGTTTAGCCGAGTCCTCAGTCGCTTAGCAGCAGTTTACTTTTTCTAGTTTTGTTGTCCCCTTTACAGTGTGATTTTTGTTAGGAAATTTTTTTTTAAATAGTTACTTACTGCTTAGAGATAGTGGTGGCTGTGTGGTTTCAACCAATGAAGAAATCTGGTGGTGAGCGGTGAAAACCCGGAAGAGCTGTAGGTTGGGCATGCACATAGCAAGGGAAACTGTGTGTATGTTTGCCATTATAAATGCTCCTTTATAATGACAAATTACACCACGGTTTCCCTATGGGAAAAAGCCTAACCCAGTTATTATAAAATAATTCAACAGTCAATTCAAAAGTAATTCCATGAAATTGAGAAAAGTCACACTACTCTAAGTTTTACAATACTTTACCCTGTAACAAATACAAATGCACTGACATTTCTTCTCTCCCCAAGGACATACAAATTAAACTTAAGGACTTATTGTTTTATCTTTCACAGTGCTATAGAGTTGAATGATAGTCATATAATATCACACAGCTTTAAAGACTAACACATTCCTTGTTGTCATCCTATAATAAAACAAAAAGAACAAACAGGTGAATGCCAAATATCAGCACACAATTATTAAACATTCCCTTTAGTGTGTCACACTTTTCAGATGTGATTTTAACATAAAATAAACTCCTCAGTCTGTCATAGTGTTGTCGGTCATAGCGCTTGCTGCATCAAAGTCTGAGTCTTCCTCATCTTCTGAGGAAGATCTTGGCCTAGCAAGTGTAGACTGATTAAATTAAATCAGGAAACGTATGCAGGGTGAATAAAATATATTTAATTGAGTCCAATATGGTTCTTGCTTTGCAAGGATACAATATAGATAAACGACCTCCAGTCTCTGTTACATCTGGTCTAAACTGAAGAAAGCATCTCATTCTTGCCTAAATCTGTGGACCCACATCAGGGTAAATATATATCTTGGTACTTTTAAAAGACAGGGCACTCTTGAGACAAGCTAATTTAATAACAAAGTCTATCACTCTGTAATGCAAATTTTATAAGAACTGTAAAGAATTTAACAGAGTTTTGGTAAATCACAACATTTTCACTTGCATTTAAATTTGAAACTTGTTTTCTTTTAGAAAGTTTTGATAGGCAAAACACCCTTACTAGTGGTGGTAAATTTTCAGGTGTAAAGGCAAGAGCTTCCAAAAATGGTCTCTTATCAAGTCCCACTTAATACATTCAGAGGCCTCCAGATAAAGCAGTCCCACTACTCTTAGATGATTCTTCCAGGCAGAATTTTCTAAATTTTCAATTTTTTATGCCTGCTTAATGTTATTGCATAAAACTGACAGTGCCACAAGCAAAGTCAAGTTTGAGTTAACGTTCACTGAGAGAGCAGTTTGATCTTTAACAGTCATGCTGTTTTTTCAACTTCAGCAAGATGAACCTCCATCTTTTCACACTTTACTGCTACAGCTTCCCATTTTACATCTAACTTGTTAACTGCAAACAGTAATGTTGAATACAACTTGCTGATAGCCTTGCAGGAGCCAAGCATTGCTTGTGGCTCTTGTGGAATCTTTTGCGATGTGGAGGCATGTATAGCCATAATTTCTTTTGGGATGGAACCAAGGCTTGTGACTTCATCTTCAGCTGACCAGATGACTTTCCTGGGATGGCCCAAATGTGTAGATCCCATGAACTTGTCAATAGGGCCTATGCATTCGCATTTGGCCAGTTGCTGCTGGGCAGAGGGAAAGATGTTTGGCTCCTTCCCCTTTTCTCACCTCCAGCACTCCAGAATTCTTTTCTGTCTTTCCATGATAGTTTAGATAGATCCAGATATGAAAGATCAATCATTTAAACTGCTTTAGATGATAATTAGAGGAGAGTGAGAGGTCTATTTGACAGTTTTCTCAGAACTCTCATTAAAGCAATCACACTAGCTGCCTTCTGATGTCAGACAGCATGCTGCTGATAGCTATGTATAATGTTTCTATTTTCAGAAATTATATTCATATCCAAAAATGGTTCAACTTTATCTGTACCTGACTAAAAATATGAAACTTAGTATTTTGCATTTTGTATGGGCAACATTGCTACAGTTCTCGTCATGGATCCAGACATCTGAAGTTTTAACTATGTTGTGGTTTGTTTACAGAACACTAAGCTTAGTTCTGATAGGTCAACAGCTTATGCTTTGGATTCTTTACACAAATCATGACATAGAGAAAACTCCAGATTCCTGTTCCCATGAAGTGAAATGTATAGAATGTTGTCTAGAAAAAGAAAACAATTGAAAACACAGTTTTTCACATCAGTGTTTATTCAAGTACAGTTGACTACAAATCATTTGGAAGTATGAATTTCATTTATTTTAATATGAACTTTCCTGACTGCTGCCAATTTGCACATATTTCCTGCCCCTTTAAAAATAAGCAAAATGCTCCTCCCACAACTGAAAAATGGAACACTTCCATTTAACATTCACTCATGAGAAACCACTCCATACAGGAAGAGAATCCTTGCAGTTCTAATTACTGATTGCCTGTAGTCGTGAAAGTTATTTATAATTTTCAATGAAGTAGCATAAATAGAGTTGCAGCAACACATTTTTGCCTTTTAAATATAGTAATCCCATGGGCTGTACTTGGTGCATTCCTTGCTACTCTCTGTGCTTACCATGAGCACTGGAAGCATTGGTGTGTGTTGGTCTGTTTGTCTTTGAATCATAAATTGTAGATAAGGGACTGAATTTTCAAAATGTATTATGCAGATGCAATTCACAGTTGTGGCCTGCACCTGAGCCATCCAAATACAGTGGCCCCTTGTCTTAGCATCCCTAACTATGACTGGTCTCAAATGTAATGAACTGTCAACATGGATCCTATTGTCAGTGCCATTGTCAGCCACTGGTCCCCAATTTATGCATTTTTAGAGGTTCATGGCTCATTAAAACTCTACTCCAGCAAACTTCAGCATGCTTCAGTCTTAGCAGTAATGAAATGCTAGTGTATATCCAATTGTACGCACCTGTTTCGTCTTTACTCAATTTAGAGTTTAGCAAACTTCAGCACACTTCAATTACAGCAGTAATAAAATGACAGCATGTATCCAATTGTAAAAACCTGTTTCCCATTTACTCATTTTAGAGTTTAGCTTGATAAAACCTAGCCCCGTCAATATTCAGCACACTACACTCATAGCATATGGTCAGACCCTGTGCTTTTCTGATGTTCTTGGTTACAAAGTGTTACCTGAAGGCTGAATCCAGGAAGAGAAAAGCCCTAGATTTACACAAAAAATAGAGATCCTCAGGCAGCTGTTGAATGGTGAATCAACTTCAAAATTGTCTGCAGAGTATGGTATCCCCATGTTGATGGTTTCTATGCTGAGGAAACAAGAGGACAAGCCAGAAACATTCACCTCTGTTTTGAAAAAAAAAAAGCAGACAGCAGCAAAGAAGATCAGACTCACTACCAACACTGAGGTGGATTCTGCTATCAGATTGTGGTCCAAGACACAAAGAGAGGCAGGTGTGCCTTTATCTGGTGTCATTCTGCAAGAAAAAGCAATTTTCTTTTCACAAAGCTGCTGTTCAAGGATGATAACTAATTTATATCATCCCCAGGGTGATTTGTTGCAGTTCCAAAAGCACAAAGGCATCAGGCAACTATAGATAACAGGGGAGCAAAGATTCACATATGTTGTTGCAGTCTCAGCATTATTGCCACATCTCACTGACATTTTTGAAAAAGGTGGTTATGATAAGGACCAACTGTATAATGTTGATGAAAGCAGCCTTTTTAATAAGTACCTACCAGACAGAACATTAGCTGCCCACTCTGAAACTGACACTTCAAAGGGGCATAAGATGTTCAAAGACTGTGTAACCTTTGTAGTTTGCACAAACTATAGTGGGGACCATAATCTAAAACCTCTGTGTACTGGAAAATGTGATAACCCCAGGTGGTTCCACCACATAAGCCACAATGCTCTGCTCATACAATACTGCCACAACACCAATGCATGGATGACATGAGACATTTTTAAAAATTTGTTCCATCACAGTTTTGTGCCCAGTGTGCATGACTATCTGAGGAGAAAAGGGAAAACTCCAAAATCACTTTTACTGCTTGATCAGTGCCTGGCACATCCTCACACTGATGAAATGAGATCAAGAAATGGAAAGATCTCAGTACTGTACCTTGAAAGGTCTCAGTACTGTATCTGCCTGCCAATTGAATTTATAGGATGCAACCAGTGGAGAAGGGTGTGATTGCGAGCCTTAAAAAAAATTTATAGAAAGCAGTTTCTGTGGGAGATTATATCAAGGGTGACTGTATCAGAACTCGTAACGTTATTCAAATATTAGAACACCAAGGAAATGTTTTATGTGGCAGCACAAGCTTGGGAACAAGTAACCACAACAAATATATGCAATTGTTGGTGTGATGCCCTGGGAAATGTTTTCATTGTTCCTGAAGAAGAACAATCTGCAACAAACACTGACAGCAGTGATGCTGAAAGTGACACTGAAACTGACGTGCAAACAATGCAAATCACATGCAATCTCAGGCTGATAGACATTCCTGATGCTGACCAGTTAGGAGAGTGGCTGCATGTGGATAACTCGTGCCCAGTTACAGAGCCACTTACTGAGGAAGAAATTCTGGCTGATATCGAGAATAAGCAATGGTCAGCAACTGAGTAAGACTGCAAAGAGAAGGCGGAGGAGGAGGAAGAGCTGCACATTGCAGCAGAGGAAGGCATTGCTGGGCTAGACGCAAGGCATACATTTTTAGAAAGACAGCCCTATATTTCCTCTCTTCAGCTGTTAAAATTAAAAACTGATTTCCCAGGCAAAGTCAGAGCAAAATAGAAAGAAAACCTTACAGTGAAAATTGGACTTTTTTCAAAACAAAGAATAAAACTCTAGAAAGACCCAATATGGCTGCAGTTGAGGTCCACAGAATGTGGCACTATTTGCCATGTGAAAGATGGGTGCCTGACTGTTGTGCATATGCAGAAGGATATCCATTTAATAAAGAGTACCTACTTTAGAATCAATCAATCACTCAAATATCAATCAATGGGTGAGTACTGTATACAGTACTCACTCCATGACATCTCAGTCATTGGCTGGCCGTGGGGGTGATGTGAGCTGTGCCAGTCACCTGCTCTGTTTTGGGATGGGGAGCAGGTTGGTGGGGCAATATCTGCCACAGTGGGAGGTTTGCTAGACCATCAAGGATATGATAATCCGTAGTTCACAGGATGGTGACTGGGGACAGGAAGGGACTACTGCTACCAGGGAACTTTTAAGACATATAATGGTGTGGCAAACAAGGAGGGGGGAGGGACCACTAAAATACCAAGGAATTTCATTTACTATATAGGGAAGGTGATCAGAGCATGAGGGAGGAGAAAAGGACCACTAGACTACCAGGGCATTTAATTTATTATACGGGGATGATGACTGAAGAATGGATGAGGGACCACTCATCTACCAGGAACTTATTATTAATTACATGGAAAAGGCAACTGGAAAACAGGAGAGGGGGAGAGACCACTTAAATACCAGTAAATTTCATTTATTATATGGGGATGTTGATCGGAGAATGGGGAGGGGGTCAGACCACTGAACTAAAAGGGAATTATTTGTTATCATAAAGGGACTGTGATCAGAGAATGGGGTAGGAGGTGGGACCAGTAGACTACCAAGGAATTTATTTTTTATTTATTTATTTATCAAGTCTAGGATTACAAATACCTTTGAGCCATGGCTCTTTTACAAAGGTTCCACGTCAGAGAAATACAAATTATGGGGAACATCAAGACAGGCATTACAACAATGTGGACATTGCAAACAGAGTACAGATTAATACAGTTCAAGGGTAGCATTGTAACAAGGCAGCCAGCGGCATTTGTCAGAGAAAATAGACAACAGATATTCTGATTTATTTATTTATAAATTTGATTTATTATACAGGGACAGTGATTGGAGAATGGGGAAAGGGCCACTGGACTACCAGGAAATTAATTTTTATTGTAAAGGGATGGCAATCAGAGAATGGGAGATGGGGAGGGACCACTACACTGTCAGGGTAAGTTATTTCTATTACTCAGGATGGCAATCAGCAAGGGGGGGCCACAGTACTTATGCAAACCACTAGGGTTGTGCGTAATTTAGAAGGTGTTTTCCTTGGTTGTATTTTTCCATTCAATGGAACCCCACAAATGGACCTTGAGAGGAGAAAATGCTTTATGGATGGGACCATGCCCCTCTCCCAAATTTGCATTGTGACCCCCTCCAGATTTTGCCTGAGTACAAACCTGGTTTGCAGGCACAATCAGGGTTTTTGTGAATACCACCTTGGCACAAAACCAAGATTGTGCTACGCAAGCTGGGTTTCCACCAGGGAAAAGTTCTGTGAATCTGGCCCCTAATCTTTTACATCTTAAGTTTAACATTTTCAACCCTGTCTAAAGAGATTCTAAATATGTTTCTCTTATGAGTAAGCTAGGATATATAGATTTCAAAATAAATTCTGCTTTTTTATCTGGAAGCAGAGAACTTAGACTATGGCAGAAACAAGGGATTTCTATTGTAAAGGAGAACAGAGCAGAGCTGGGTGAACGTTGCAAATTCTGCTTTTGTGGAATTTTCACAAGATCTCATAAATTTCACAATATCCTGAATCGCCACCATTGAGAGATCAGAATCTTCCAAATGTGTCTGGTGGATTTTTACCTTCTTCCCTGAAATTTCTGGGATAAACTGTGGAATGATGCACTTGAACTGCATAATGACAGTTCTGAGGAATTTGATTCTGCAGTGTAATGGATTATTCCAACTACATGTAATTATTCTGTGGTTCAGTAATCAGTTCTGCAGAATTTCTTTCTGCAGTGTAATTCATTAATTCCCAATTCATACAGTCATTACACAGTTCAGTGACTCACTGAGCTGTGGAATTAATTTATGCATTGAAGGTTAATGTATTAAGCTGCAGTAAACATTTACAGACCTAACCACTGACAGTGATCAGTTAGGAGGAATGTTTTCACAGTTTAATATAATAACCTACAATTTATACATTCATTCTGCTGTTCTAAGTCAGAATTTCTGCAAAAGCTGCCAAAGTGCATTTACGAAATTTTGTGAAAATGAAATTCTGACTTTTGGCAAAATTCTGCTAGTGGAAGTTTCATGTCACACGCTTAAAATTGAGACATGCAGTAATGTGAAACTTGATTTTATTTTACTGCAAAATTCACTTTGTCATACTTGAGATATGTGTTGAGTTTTTAAAGATATAGATACAGACAGACAGACAGAGAAACTACAGATGTTAGTATATTTCCACCATGATTGTACACGATATAGTGCTGAATATTATAATAAAGGCTTTCTTGCACAAATCAATGTCCAAGTACAATATCTTTTGTTTCTTCCAAGCAGTCATAAACTGCTGATAGTCAGCAGTTCTTTGTGGGAAAGGAAAATGTTACAGCAGGCAAATAAAGGAGTAATCCGAGTCATGATTTACAATATTGGTGAATAGAAAGGATGATGGGTGGAGCAGGGGGACAGCCATGGATGAAAGGTCCACCAGTCTGTAATCCCCTGAGTAACCGAACATCCTATTGGGCATCATTGGACAAATGTAGCATCATGAGCTATGATGTACAATACTCACTTTTTCCACGTTGTCTGGAACTCTGGTAGGTGCCCCTGAAGAATAGAACTCAAAGACTCTGTAGTGTAAATAAAGCTGACAATGGTATTTCACTATGACAAGGTTGGCACGGGGGGGGGGGGCTGCAAAAGCCAAAGGCTAGTGATACATTTTTAGCTGAAAGGATATAAGTTAAAAGCAGTCTATAGGGAGAGAGAGGTGAGCATCTTCTGCCAAAATGGAAAGAAGGAAACATTTCGGGGCGAGGAGTAGAGTCATACATCTCTGAGAGTACCCTCTCAAGAACCTCCCAAAATGGAATAGTAGAGTATCAAAATATATGAGTGCAATTAGTTTTTTGCTCACCACATTGCCACCCCATACTGTGGTCTCATATACTGTGTTTGTACATTCGGGGTGGTAGAATATCTATTATGAAACTTCCAGGCAAATTCCTGCCAGTGGACTAAGGAGATTACTTTAAAAGAGGAAACAGCTGACTTCAACCATATTTTGGGGGCTAGGTATCTCCAGCACGCAGACCACCTCAATGGTATGAGAACAGTTTGACAGTCAAAAGCTGCACCAGTCCAATATATATGTTGCGAATTAGATACTATCTAGTCTCCCCACAGAGCCTCTATAAAAAAAAACTTAACAGTAATGGAAAGGGGGAGAGGAGTCACTTAGAGGTAGGGCTGTAAGGTAGGAGCAAATCATGAAGTACAGCAAATGATCCCCTGACCTCAAAAAAATGGGTGAACTCCAGGTCCTAGAATATTTGCATACCCTGTTGAGTTAAACACTGGAATACTTTCTTGAGGCCCTGCTTTGACCAGTGGTGAAAGGTATGACCTACCTGAGCTGGGGTGAAGTCTGAATCCCTGACTATTGCTAAACAAAGACCATCAATACTGCTACACCCAGCAGTCTGCTAAAATAGTTCCACTGCAGAAATGTTGTAGCTGTGCATCTTGTAAACCCTCTTGTGTTACCACTGATACTCAAATTCACGTAAAAGTAGCTGTTGATTTGAAATATGGCATTACGATGGAACTCCAAAAGCTTCTTAAGGGCCACACAGTAAGGGAGAGACCACAAATAAACAATCTGCAGATGGAAAGCTATGGAGGACCACTTCAAATTTTGTACATTCAGACTCCTTTATCTTTCAGAGTTGCAGAATAGTAAATTTAATCTGAGATCTAGTCCCCTCAGAGTAACCTAGATATCATTCTGTCCCATTTGATACAATACATTCGTGAAGGGAAAATTCATAAAGTTTTTAAAAAAACACAATATTCTCTGGAGAATATTCATGTGAATGGTCTTCACCTTCTCCAAAAATCCAAGGGGCAAGAGCATCCAAGTATATAGATTTGTTGGTAGTTGTTGTGTGAGGGGTTTAAAATTAACTAGCTCAAAGAAGTCCAGATTGTATGGGACATATATTCAAAGTATTCCAGGGTACATTTGTGCCATGAGAAAGGGAACTTCAGTACTGTAGTTTCATGGGGGGATAATAAAATGTCAATACCTCAATTTTACTTGTATTTAGGATGCATCCTGTTACAGCCTAGAAGTGGGCCAACTCAGACTAGACAGCAGGTAGGAAATGAATGGGTTTCAATAAAGTGAGAAAGAAGTAATCTACATGAAGAAGCACTTTAAACTCCATACCCCATCCTGGCATACCCTCCACCTGCTGGTTAGTGCAAATGGCTTTTGCAATAGTTCAATACAGAGGGCAAATATGGAGGGGGGGTAGGGGACAACCCTGCTGCGTGCCATGCTCCAGGGTGAGGGAATAAGTGAAAAAGCCACTTATCCAAACATATGCTTTTTGTGCAGTATAAAGAATGTGAAGCAAATCAGAGCAAATGGCGAGAGAAATGAAAGGCTGACAGGGTGCCCCAGAGGAAACTCCAGAATATTCTGTCAAATGCCTTTGCAGCATCGAGACTTAAAATGAGGGATAGAATACACCTGAAATGAATGTAATCTAAAAGGCTGAATATCTCATGAACAAGATCCAGGACACTCTCTCAAAGGCCTTTGTCGCATCCAGACTTAAAAGCAGGGGCAACGTATGTCTAGAATTGATGTAATCTAAAAGGCAGAAGGTCTCGTGAAGGTTGTCATCAGTTTTCTTCTGGCAGACAAAGCATGAGTGAACTTTATGCAATCAAGTGGGAAGAATATCATCCAGGCAGTTAGCACAGATGGAGGTAAAGAACATATAATCTGCATTTAACATTGAGATTGTATTAAAGAATACAGGGGTGCTCAGATCTTTGCCAGGTTTGAAAAGGGAAGCAATAGTGGCATATTGCCAGATGGGAGTGGTAGATGTCCCTCCTGGAGGGCTAGAGAAGTGATATGCATGAGAGGAACCAAATTGTCCTACAATTTATTACAAAACTCTGCTGGGTACCCATCAGGGCCTTGACATTTTTCCATTTTCATATAGGAAATGGCCAGCTGAATTTTCAATATAGTAATGAGTTCTGCAAGCTTATCCCTCATCTCATCTCATCTTTGACATGAGGAAGCAGGAATCCTGAGAGATAGCCAATAACCTCAGAGGAGGGGGAGAGAGAGAGAGAGAGAGAGAGAGAGAGAGAGAGAGAGATTAAATTTCCAATTGGTAATTATGCATGGTTTCCCCAGGTGCATAGAAAAAAGTAAGGAGGCATGATCAGAAAGTAACATTTGACGATGTACCAAATCCTGTACATCTTGATAGCACTCCACTGATGTAAAGAAATAATCCAACCTAGCATAGCGCCCATGATGGGAGGGATAATCTATGAAGGAGTGGCCTGATAGATGGAGCCAGTGCCAAATATCCAATAAGCCTAATTGATCCAGCTGGGACTGGAGGTATTATTGATAACTGGTAACTTGGAATAAGGAGGAATGGAAGAAATGTAAAGCAAGGAAAAGCGTTAATTAAAAATCACACTCCACAAATATCAGCTGTCCAAATTGTATATCTGTTGGTTTATTGAAGTGAGTACAAAGAACTCCCTTATGACTAGTGGGTGGAAGGTAAACATTTACTAAAATCATAGATTGTTCATAGAAATGACCAGAGAGTAGTACAAAATGGCCCTCAGGGTCTGTCATCTGCTCCCAAGGCAGAAAGAGAGTAATTGAAGGCATTAAAATGGCTGTTCCATAGTGTTGGCCAAAGGTTAGGAGAAGTCGCAACCAAAGGGTAACTGAATCTAGTCAATGTGTCATGTTTCCCTGCAGTTAAATTGGTTTTCTGTTTGAGCATACCATCAGGCTTCTCCTTGCTAAGATACTGGATTGTCCTATGCTGCTTTACTGGGCTGATTTGACCGTTTACATTATAGGAAAGAAATTTAACTGAGAAATCAACCATCTTTACTTGGCAAAACAAGCAGGCTTATGTTCCAACCAGCAATAGCTGCCCAAGCAAAGTCAGTCACAAAGTAGCTCACAAGATCAGGCACCCTGCCATCATACATCCCTCAGACCCACAGACGATTATGCTGCAATAAGATCACTCAATATATGGGATAAAAAGAAGAAAAATGTAGGCATTATTTGAATATTTCAAATAAACCAATTTCAAAACACATATGAGAGAGGAGAAAGCATCAAATGGGCATCCCCCTTAGTCAGTTCAGAAAATAAAGTCACTAAATGGTCAGAGTGGAGCCAACTTAGGAATACTGTCAAGGTAGAGGGCTAGAGCTGATATATCCCCTTGTGCAGAGCAAAGTGAAAGACTTTGCTGGGGAGTTGTTTAAGTGGCAAAAACTTAGCCTCACCTGGCAGGTAATCCTGTTTCCTGTGATATGTCAACTTCCTCCGAACTGCTATACAGAAGTAGCTGGTGCTATTAGTTCTGATTCTCTGCTGATAAACATATTCTACTAAATAAAGCTGGTGCAGGTTAATGAAAACAAACTTAACCAACCACCAACCCATGTAGGTGATCTAGGCCAGGGATTGTGGATTAAAGGTTCCATTTGAGTCAAAAAGAAACATGTGTCCCTCCAGCCACACATGTAGGAATGAAGGGTTACTGGTGCTAAGGGCCAAGTAATATGTGCCTCCCTACACCTCTGGCACTTCAAGTAGTAATATGTTCCCTTGTGGGCATGGGAGGAGGAAGGGGAACTACAGATCCTGACACTAAGGAGGGAGGGCAAATATGAAATGAGGGCCACACCAGATGCCATGTTCCACTCTATTAAGCTACAGTGAAGGAGACTTCTTCCAGCTACAAGTTAAGAAGGCCACTTTATTCAAACTTTTGAGAGGCCTCAATGCATACCATTTAGCTTGAGGCTATCTTCTTTTATATTCAGCTGATGTGGGCATGAGAGAGCAACAGGCTAGTCCAAGTTGCTTGCAAGAATCCCAGCCAAAGCTCCTGTGCACACAAAGCTAAGTGCCTCTGGTACTAACCCTATGATGGTGGAACTGCCAGCTTATTGAATACAGCCCATATTAAGTATATTGAAGCGTGTGAGGGGGGATGCACCAGTCCAGCTTACCCAAATGAGTCTCAGGTTCAGGGCCTCACACCACAAACAATCTCCATAGGCATCTGGTCATGTTAATGAATTAAAAAACTAAGTAGTCCTCATTCTGGAGCAAAGCACTAGCATAGGGAGACCCTCACTCTGTCCCTTTGGTCATACTGTGCAGATCAGCTGACCAGTACCCCCCACCCGTATACTTGAAGTAGATGTTGGCTGCCACCAAGATAAAAGTATGTGACATAGCTGTATAAATCACTGCTAGTGTCTTTATTTAAAGTGATAAACTTAAATATGATCATTGCAGTAAGGTAGTTGGTGTGGATGACTCTCAAATTAGCTCAAAAGGTTATTTAATGGTAACTAGAGAGTCTTGAGCCATGCGTTGCTCTAGGATCTTTTGGTGAAAGTAGGTATGTAGGAGTACTCAAGTTGGGGCCTAAGATGAGAAGCTGGTACTGAGTTTGACACATGGCCCAGGCCCACTACTGAACTTGTATGGGCTGGGGGATGGAGATGTCTTACCACAGAAAGTACTGCATTATGTCCTCTGAGTTGTGGTAAACAATGTCCCCTTCTTAATATAAGACTTTAACTTAGCTGGGTATTGTGTTTGAAGGTGTAGACCAATTTGTTTCAATCAATGCATATAAAAGAACAAAGGCCTAGCACTTTGTTTGATTTTCAGACTAGAGTTATTACTGAAGCAGAGCTGTTGATCTTTATATTTCATTACTTTTGCTTTCCTTGCAGTTAGCAAAACAGGTTCTTTAACATGAAAGCAGAGAAATTTCATCATCAGCCAGTGGCAATCACCCAGTGCTGGTTTCAGGTCTAGAGCTCTGTGGACCCACTCTAGGTCAAGCTTCAGATCCACAGGAAGTGGTAGGCACTGGTGTTGTAAACCCTCCATGAAGGCCCTAATTTATGTGAGCTTTCCTTTCATTCAGGCACTCTGTAAATATGGAGATTTTGTCAATGGAGGCAGCCCTCTAAGTCTACCTGTTTCAAATCAAGCTTTATTTGGTGTTAAGTATTGCAAAAGCTGTTCTAACAGATGATCTGTTTTTTTCTGAAATGGCTGATGTGGCCAATTAAGGATCTTTATTCTCCATTTTATCCATGTTATTTCTCGGTGCATACCTGCTAATGAGTCTCTGACTTCAGTGCAAAATGCTATAAGTTCAGTAAGTGTTCTTTCATTAGTTATCTCCATCGGACAGCTGGCTTGGGAAGTGGGTGAGGAGGCCGTGCTGCTGGGCTGCTTGGACAAGACATCACTGCTCCTGGACAGCAACACATATGGTGCTTAAACAGATCACTTTTGTTTTTTGGACTCCCCCAATCAAAATCTGGCACTGTTGATTATGAATTAACTGGTTTTCCTCAGGTTTAAGTAGTTAGTAGGGCTGTTTTTTTTTGGATTGAAGAGCAGGAGCTGCAAGCTCACACCACCATCCCACTCGGTGATGTCACAGGAAGTCAAAAATTGCCAAAACTAAAAGGTGGGTCCATTTCTCCACTGTTTTAGTTCAGTCTGCTTTGAGGTTTATGGAACAGATCCTGTGGTATCTGATTTATGTTCTAGGTGCAGGTGGGTCGCACTGTTGTTTCAGGAGTTCCACAGAAGCACACCCTCTCTTCTCAGACAAGGAAGCCCCTACTTCTAGTCACCAATCCAGATGAGAGAGCAAATAGCAACTGCAGCAATCGGAGCTTGTTGTGGGAACTTGCAGAGCTACTTATTATCATAACCCAACACACCTAAATATACCCTCGAATTCAGAGGCACATCTTGTACAACCTGTAGTGTGCAATCTTACATTATATGAGATAATTTTTCAAATGTGATGACTTCAGAATAATGGAGGAAGATGGCAGATTGATTTGCCTGTAACAGGACTGGAGGAGACACCAGAACGTGGGCCATGGCACTCAGCCATAGTTTTCAAGGTGTTCTATAAAATTTGAATTGGTAAGCCATCATTACTAAGTTTCATTGATGAATATTATTAAATATTTTCTTTAACCTGCGGTCTATTCTGAAGAAGTGTTTTGTGCTTATGTGTCCACAATGATTTGAATGATAAGAAGTAAGATGGAGGAATGAGGAAGAAGGATGTGGTAAGCTGTTGGAGGAGGCTGAGTGGTGGAAAGGCAATGGAAGACAGCATAGCAAGAGACTAGACTATAGGAGCTTAGGGTCTGCAGCCAGGGAACCAGGGACTGGAAAAGATAGGCAGACAGAAAAAACTGAAGATGGAAAAAATGCAGCTCATTCCAATACCCATGTGCAAGTACTTTCTGTTACCCTGAAGCAGTGAAGCAACAAAAAAAAGAGTAAAACAAGGCTTTTTGTGGCTAATAATGAGAAAAGCTATTAAATAATTTATAACAGTATGCTTGGTTGTCTGCAGGGCTTTTATACATATATTATATGTAGTTTGAAGTATTTTATAAAAAGCTAGGTGAAATCTCCTGATTGAGCAGGGTGAGTCAACAGACTTGAAATGCCAATTTTACTCATTTATGAATTTTAGAAAGCATCTAGTAGTAGAATGGTATCCCTTTTATGGTTTTCTATTTTTCTTTTATGTGTATTTTTATGTATTTATTGAAGTACATTTTTTACCTTTTTTCAAGTTTTCTGGGCTCCACATCAGGTGGATCTTTTATTCCAATAAGAGAGCAGGCACTATCCTAACAGATCTGTCACTAGCACACCAGACTGATGGAAGCAATAGCAGTAGTGGTAGACATTGGCTCCAAGTGACAAAACTGACCAAAAAGAAAAAACTGAAAGTTATATGATAGAGGCATTGACAGCTGAAAAGTAATTCCCAATCTTAATTTAAACCACCATCAGCAAGCCAGCCACTATCAGCTTGCATAATTAACAAATTAAAAATTAGATCTGCACTGCTTTGTCCTCAGCTAGCAGCATGTAAAGTAAGAAGCCATATAGTAGTTCTTTCAGCAAGAGCATCCAACTGAAATCTTAGGGGGCCCTATTCCTAAAATAACTGATTCGACTGCAAAAGCCTGAAGCCAGATAACTTCTTCCTAGGCTCAAACACTTTATTAGCGAGTGAGTGTACAAATTTCACTGATATTGCATGGTGCTATAATAAGTGAGCTGCTAGCTAACTCTGGATTGATTTTACCCTGTTATTTTTTGCTCCATTTCACTTTGTTATTTTTCAAATATTGCGCAACTGAGCTACAATAGTTTACATGATGGTCTTATGCAGGCTGATAGCCTTACTGCTTGTGGAAGTCATACATTTTGTACCGAGTTTGCAGCAAGGACAGCAAAGCTATTTCATTTTTTTATTGCTATTAACTTGGAGTTAGTTTTTTATCCAGTAGTTCATTCTTTCTCCTGCCTTTCTGACTGACAGATAATAACTAGAGAGCAATGAGACTGCTTGCTGAAACAAGTATGATTTAAGGTGCAGCAATCACCAAGTTGCAGACAACCCATGTTGTTTAGAAAGACTTACAGCACCTTTCTAGAATCTAATGAATTGGTACATTTTATTCAGCACATTTTTAAAGCAGTGTTTCACAATGGAAATGCAATGGGTGAAACCAATGAATCCTTACCGCCACCTCAGATTTTTTGTTTCAGTTACTTTCACATATATACTCATTTAATGCTGTTTTTACAATGCAAAAGGGTCATCTGATTTTAAATGTCCTCTGATCCATTCATAGCTATCCCACACTCCAATTAGTTCTATTTTATTTTCATACAGTGCAACCTCCCAAAACTATGGAAACTATGGGATATGTACTTACTGTACGTGCCAGATGACAAAGAAAAGCAGAGGTGCACAGAGTACCAGGGTAAGTATGTAACAAAAAGCAGCAAAGGTAACAGCCATCTCAAGCCACACAGTGGGTGCTGAATGTTTGGCTTAATAATACTACTATCCCAAAAAACAATATTCCTGGGAAATTAAAGTTACGACAAAAAAGAGCTTTTCCAGTTTTCACTGTTGAGCAGTCATAGCACCTCATGATTGGCTTTTTCTTTCCCTTCAGTTACCAACATTTCTTCAGGCAGCAGAAACAGCTGTCACAGGCATCCTTTACAATTCAGATGCGAAAAAGAAAAAAAAAACAACAAAAGATGGCGCACTCATGAGGACAGAGCAAACTAAAGTCAGCTTGAAAATGCAATTAAATCACACATTTTATTGCTGGAACATATATTAAAACACACCCAACTACTTCCCAGCACTTCTGTTAAGGGATCTTGTTCCGGGGGGTCTTAGTGTGATCAACATACTTTTATACACAAATTAACATGACATCACAATGACATAATTACACATTGACATGATTAGAAAACTCATGCAAAATTTGAAAACTAAATAATTCTCAATTGACTATATCAAATGATATGTAATACAATAGTAAATCTAGCAACTTTCACTCTATCAGTTAACTTATACAGACTGAAGAAGCTGTCATATAAAAAACTTTTTTTAATCTCACTGACCCAATATCAAAGGAGAGCTGAAGATCCACTAAAGTTGAATTGTAATGCTCTGATGGATCAGACATCAAAAAGGCAGCATCCTTTAATTTAAGATACCCCAATTACACCTTTCAAAACACTGAAACCAACACTGCTCAATTAGCAGTCTCCAAATCTGATGACTGAAACACCGGGGCATTTAAATTTACATAATCACAAATGATTACTTGAGCCATACAGTTTCAAGTCACATGTTGTAAATACCAAGTGGTAAACTCAGATTTTAAAGCAAAGCAACAATTGAGTATGCCCCCACAGTGTAGCAAGTCAGTCACAAAACTCCAAATAAGTCATCAACCAATCATGGAATTCTTGTAAAAGTTTCAGTTTAATATGCTACCAAGTTTTAAATGCCAAATTTTAAATTGACTGACAATCACAAAATGGAGATGTACTCAGCAAAAGCTATCCACTGTATGGCAGTTAGTGAATCAAGTCATTTAACATTTATTCCATCTGATAAGGAGAAATACATAATGCAAGAAGCCCAATCAGTACCCCAGAATAATGGAAGTGAACTCATTTCATATCATGGAGCCTTAGCAATACAAATAGTGAATGAAAAAATCCAAATAAAGGTTCCCAAATAAACTGCAAGACACCAGACAGCTGAAATGGCTAACAGAGGATGGTGGGGGGGCAGACAATAAAAGACTGAGGAGAATAGAAAAAACAAAAAAATGAGAAACAAAAAATGAGCAACAAGAGAAGTTAAAAAAGGAGGAAGAAGGAAAAACAAAACCAATGTAGGGGAAGGGGACAAGAAAGAAAGACACTTACAAGAAAATTATCAGATCAGATTGAGGGATTAAAAGACCAGAAGGAGGGAGGGGTGAGGAAAGAAAATGAAAAAGAAAAAAGGAAGGGAGAGAACAAGATCAGTACCAAAAAAAGGAAACAGGTGGCACAAGACAGAAAGGGGAGGACAATTCCAAAATATACATTATTATAATACATTCTCACATTTTATCACAGTACTCAATGGCCCCCGGAGTTTAATGCGCATTGTCGCGCATGCACAGAAAACTCCAGTGACCATCTTAAACACTGTAGAAAGTGCCGTGTTTTATCAAATGTTTTTTTAATAGTGCTGTGAATGTACAGTGATTGCTGTTCACCTCTACTATTTTAAAGTCCAGTCGATATATGGTAAACTCCCTCCTCTACTGTGCTCACAAGATGTCTGCAGAGCTACACCCACTGCAGCCGTAAAAACTGTACTGTACTAACAATTGTGTTTTTATTCCAGTGTACAGTATACAGTAATGTGAAATTTTTTTTTATTATTATTCCTGTGTACGGTATACCATATTGTGTGCAATATTATATGTGTGTGTGTGTGCGCATGCACAATACAATTTGATAATGCAGTATCTGAAAGTAGCAGTTTCACTCACATTTATTTCTGATTTGAAATACATTTCATTATAAGGAACCCTCTCTATAATGATCAAAATCCATGGATCTGGAGCAGTTCTTTTTAATGAGGAACCACTGTACATCAAAATGTTTGAATGAGATTTTTAAACAGTAGGACACATCTGGGACAGCTCCACTTTATGAAAACTTGCAACAAAAAAAACAAATCTACACACCTTTATTTTTGGTATATACATCATTTTAGTTAAGCAAATTTGTGCAATTGTGACAAAAAATGTGTCCATGTTTCATGTGGCTAACTTTTTTGTAAGTTGTGCAATTGCACTAAAATGGTTCTGCAAATCCCAGATGCCCCTTTGAAACTCCAGCCCTTGAGATTTTAGATTGGAACTCAGAAAAAATGTCTTCACTAATAAGAGTGGTAAGAATGTGGAATAGTTTCCCAGAAGGAGTTGCAAAGTGAAATGCTTTTGACAATATTCAGAGCTTATCTGGAGGAAAGGTAAAAGAAGTGGGCTATTGGTAACTTCAGTTCGACATTGAGTTGGGGCTCATAAATTCAACTCATTTTTGAGAATTTGGCCAAATCACTTTAGCTTCCAATTCAATACTTGGCATGGGGTAAAGCAGACTACCAATGGGGGAGGGGTTAAAAAGACTTGATGTCAGCAATGAATATTAATTGTGGTAGCTTACTTGTGGCAGATACTGTTGGTAGCAGAGATGTTGTGAAGTTTTACTTTGCAAGAGAAACTTGTGTGAAATTTGGAATTTCACAGTTTGTGAAGACTTCATAAAGTTCCTGATGAACACACCAGCTTTACCAGCCTATTTTTATTTACAAATACAACTTTTATTGAATATTTATATGCCCCCCCACCCTTTGTGGCTCATCTTAAGCATGCACCAACCCTTTCCAATATGATTCCCTCGCCCTGTCGTACTCTGAATAGAACTGAACAGCAAAATTTGCCACCACCAAGTATTATAATCATCAGCTATTCCATAATAATGATTGTAAATTGTAGTTTCCATCCTATCACATCAAAACCCAACTGTCACTGCTTCACTAATTTGACCATACCCCCATAATTCAGGGTGCCCCCCCTTCCCCACCCCACTCCTGGCCCTCACCACCCTCTTTTCCACTGCTCCTCCCAAAAATCCTTTATGTACTGGACCTGTACAAAAGCAAACCAACCCCAGTTGCAGAGAGACATCCTCTCTATTCAGTAAGTATTGGCTGAATGAATGAATAAATTAAATGTTTACATTTAGTAAAGTATAATTGGCAGAGTCCTTTCTCACCCATTTTACATTAAGTGACTGTATTAGAGCTGAGAAAACATAATTTGAGAAAATATGGCTGGTCTTGGCTTCACCTTTCTCACTCCACTTTATGTCAAGTAGATGTATTTGATTCAACAAACCATGAATCAAGAAAACAAGATTGCTTTTGGCTTTGCCGCTGTCACCTCATTTTCTTAAAGTATACTGAATATAGATGCTAGTGAGGAATGGAGATGGTTTTGGACTGGCAGCACTTGAAGGTGGGAGAATGTGAAACTGGTGTGCTTCTTTATTGCTCAGAGTGGTTTCATCACCAGATGCACTGCATAATGAACTGGGAGAGCAGCTTGAAGTGTCTATGGTCATGCTTTAACTTACCCAGCCCTAAACATCATCTCAGATACAGTCCCTGTCCAGCCACTCTGACTCCCAGTCCCTGTCCTGACTTCTCCACTGCCACTTGCAGAACTGGTACTTGTTAAAACTGGCATGGTGGAATGTTTTTCTGCTCCTTCCTTCCCCGGCATCCCTTATTTCTTCTGTTTTCTCCTCATGGTTTCTACATAACAACATGATGACATACACCTGCACACACATGCGCGTTGCCCACTCTGACCCCTGCCTTCTTACCCTCACTGAGAGACCTAGTGTCTCACTTCAGCAACCTAATTTACACTCTTTTTAGTCACAGACAATAAACATCAAATTTGTCAAATTCTTCAAATACCACCCTTGACCTCTCCCATTTTGTAAAAATTATCTCTGCCCAGCTCCTGCTGTGTGTGTGTGTGGGGGGAGACAGATATGGACTTATGTGCCCTCTGAACACCAGCACTCAGTAAGAACACATTTGTAAAAAAAAATTCATTAAACATCCCAAGAGAGAGAGTGTAAAAGAGAGAAAGCAAAATAGCACTGAGATGTGAGTGACAAAAGGAGTTCTCGATCTCTTGCAGTGCTGATTAGCTGCTGCAGGTCATGTGGTTTACCAACAACTTGTACATGATCAGTTTGTATTCCCATAAAAAGTGTTGTGTCATGATGTCAAAGTGCCAAAATGCCAGATGGAAACCAAGTTTCTTTGAATCTGTGTTGCCAGTGTCCAAAATGCCAAATTCCACCACTATCACCAAGTTCTAATTTGGCATGAGCTCATCCTTAATCTGGACTTTTTTTTTGGTCATACTAAAGAGATCGGTGGCTATGCTTCCTGAGTTGGCATGGGGACAGACTTGATAAGATTGTCTTCATTTGCTTCCTGTAATGTAGTTTGTTTCACTCATTTAGTCATCATCATACTAAATAAACCATTTATGTTAATGTTTCAAAATATAGATTCCCATTTTTCTCTATTTTTTTTTGTCAGAGGTACTGTACAACATAATTAATACATAGTAGAATTAGGCAATAAACCATGACTGGGTGTGGGTTATGCTGGGATCTACCTACAGCTGGCATGGTTTGGCTATGAGGCTGCAGGCTGAGTGGTCAAACCTGGTCAGCTGTGGGTAAATCCCAGTATATCCCATGCCCTGGAGAGGTTTATTGTGATTATACAATGTTCTCCTGCATTTTTTTGAAACAAAAACAAAGAAAAACAAAGTTTCTGTTGGCAAATTTAATGAATTTATTTTTGCATCAGAATACATAGTTCATAGTTGCTAGGTAGAAAGAATATTGAGATGCCCCCCCAACACTCAACCAAATGTATGGTTACAGGAATGTTAGTTTACTTTTTTCAAAACTGAGATACTTGAGAAACAGCGAGAGGCATAAAGGAGATGCATGTTGGCAGAGAAGAGTGGCTGGGAGAGTGAAGTGTGAAAGGCAGAGGGATACAGAGGAGCAAATCAGTGTCAGCAGCATTTACTACAATGATCCCTGCCTCTGAATTGGGAGGTGAGTTAGTTTTCACATCAGAAGCATAGGTGTCCTACTTAAGTTCTTCCGGGGACTCTTATCATCATGATTGCACTTTGATGAAATTAACTGTGAACGCAAATGGCTGTGGGAGGAAGGTGGGAAGAGCTGCAGTTTAACACTGGCAGTGCATCATCTATGCGAGGTAGAGTACTGGTTTTAGCAGCAGCTTCAGTCATAGCCGACTGTGGTAAATTAATTGTGTTTGCTGAGTAACGTCAGGAATTTCTTTTGTTGAGCAGTAATTGAAATCAATTCTAGCTCTTCAATTCGATGCTGAACAGAAGTCTATTTTCTTGTAGCTGACAGTAACTGAGAGATGACACAGTGGTTTGTTTTACTGAAGGGCTGCCTTCAGGGTTAGGTTTCCAGTGCTTTCCCGGTCAGAAGGTAACGATGCAGGTGCCACTTCCACTAGATGTTTTATTTTCCTTTATTTTATTGGGGTGGGATTACAGTTGTTGGGACAGTGGATATTAAGTATGCATGGCACCAGAACATTATAGTGTGGATTCAAGGACCACATACTGTGGAGCAGAGCTGTGGAGAGTGCGGGGCTGGAGCCAACACTAGGGCTAAACCAGAGCTGGAATGCTAAAATGAGGGAGAAGAGGTAGTGATTTTTGGTGGTGTACAGTGGTCAGTTGGGATGCCTGGAACTTTATCCATGGGTTATGCTGGCATTTAACTATGGGTAAAGATCCTAGCTTAATCTGGTTCAATTTCAGTTGGTTACCATCTGTATCCTGTCCCCAGGTCCCTCCTGAAAAAGGGACTTCTGGTCTCAGTGGGCCTACCTGGTCAATAAAATTCAATAAAAATTCAGTTATATCCCCAGTACAAATTTCCTGTTCTCTTACCTCCAAAATAGTAACTGTTCCCTGAATGAATCTGCATCTGAAGTGCAGCATGAGCGGTCAATGCAGTGTCATTATCCACTGTTATACTAACTCGATTCCTCTTAGCTGTGCAGGAAACAGAATGCCACTGTCCATTATTCAACATTGTACCTGTGCATAAAACAAAAACAAACAAAAAAATGTCAACTGAAGAAAAATGTTGCCTGTTTATAATACATAGATTAGAAAGGAACTCATAAACCTTGAATTCAACATTAGAGTGGCCCTTAATAATAAAAGTTATTTCTTGTAAAGAACACTTAGTAGAAATGTACCAATTACTACCAACCAATGCATTTTTTAAGACAAAAAAAAATAATACGATAACTAATGAGAATTAATTGACAGGTTATCACACTACAGTATACTGTGAAGAAATGACAAGTGATACTTTTGTTACAGTTCACCTTATTTAGAACAATGTATGGGCAACCATGCACAACAAGGCAGTGTTTCCATTTAGGGGTTGTGATGACATCATTGTGACCTCAAGAGCAAATCCTCAGAGGTCCATGATGTCATTAGAGTTCTCAGGATGGATCATGGCAGACTTGGTATGGTTAATCATATATAATTTTATATAGCTTATGGTCCTCTATATACTGTTCTTATTTATTCACCCCCCACCTGCCAAGCAAGCACACTGTACAAACTCACACTGTATCCAGTATAGTTTCAGTCTTAAACAGTCATTTTACTGTGTTGTGTGTGCTTGTCTCTGTGATGTAGCTATAGAGTGGTACAATGTGATGTCATAGTACCACAGTAGTTATGCCACTGTTTTGGCACACTGGGGTTTCTGGGTGTATGTATTTCCACAAACAACAACCCCTGACCATATCCTACTGTACATGTTCGGTGTCAGCAGCTCAGCAAGTTGCAAGGTCAGCTTTGGGAGCTGGAAGATTCAAAGACCATAGGCTCTAGTACCACACAAGGAACTTGGATTAAAGGAAAAGTCCCCTCAGCCTTTTATTCTTTGTCCCTGTGTAGCTTGTAGGCATGCACGATTGCCTCTATTGCACCATCAAATTTCAGCAATGAGAAACTCCTTGACTCCCTTGCAAAGGTCATGACCTGACTCGTTTAAGGCATACTGGAATTTTATGAAGTTTTGGTGCTAAAGCCTGCAGTAGTTACACTGTATTAGTCAGTGTTGTTGCAGTGTTCTGCAGTGCCTATATTATTGCCATACACTGGCCATGAAACCTTTGAAGGCATAATAAGTGCCCTGCTGTTTTCTGTAGTTAAAAGTGTATCTGAGTTAGGAAAAAAGCTTTTAGAGAATACAGGAATGTCACAAAAATGTAACAGAACTGAATGAGAGTACAACTTCAGCCGGCTTGTACATGTATGCTTCATCAAGTCCCACTATGCCTTGCTGGAGCAGGGTCATCATCTTTGGAATGGAGATAAACAGATTTTCGCACCAGGGCAAAACAGACTGAAGCAACCTTATTTATATTTAAATTAGGATGACATAAGGGGAATGCAGGAGACAGAATCATTGTTCAGAAAGCATTCAGAAAGTACAAGGAATCACAGAAGGAGCAGGACAGAGAATTGTATCAGTTAAAGCAAAAGGAAGCTGGGAAGGCAGTCAGAACAGCAAAGGCCCGAACTGAGGAAAAGTTAGCCAACTCAGTTAAGAAGGGGGATAAAACCTTTTTTAGGTACATCAGGGAGCGAAGGAAGACTAAGGGAGGGATAGTGAGGCTTAATAAAGGGAGGGGTGGGCAGAGGGTGACGGTGAAAAGGCAGAGATACTAAACAAATATTTTTGCTCAGCAGTTACAAATGAAGAGGGGGGGTACCTAAAACAAACAATAGAAACACTCTGGATACAGAAGTTGATACCAGCCCATTTACAGAAGAAAGGATTCTGAAAGAACTCTTAAAACTGAAGGTGGACAAAGCAATGGGGCCTGATGGGATTCATCCCAGAATTCTAAAAGAACTAAGGGTAGAATTAGTGACACCACTGACTACACTCTTTAACAAATCATGGGAGGATGGGGTGGTACCTGAGGACTGGAGGAGGGCAGATGTGATTCCCCTTCACAAAAGTGGGAGCAGGGCAGAAGCAGGAAACTACAGAAATGTTAGTTTAACCTCAGTGATAGGGAAAATGATGGAATCACTTCTGAAGGAAAGAATTGTCGAGTACCTAAAGGCCAGAGGGGCACAGGACCCAAGGCAGCATGGATTCACAGCGGAAAGGTCATGCCAGATGAATCTAATAGATTTCTTTGACTGGGTGACCAAAGTAGTAGATCAGGGAGGGGCTGTGGACATGGCCTACCTAGACTTTAGCAAGGCATTTGACTCAGTCCCACACAAAAGATTAATATACAAGTTAGCCAGCCTGGAAGTGAGTCCTGAGATGATAGCTTGGGTAAAGAATTGGCTGGAGAATAGGACACAGAGGGTAATAGTAAATGGAGTCCACTCTGAATAAAGGGGGGTTACTAATGGGGTACCTCAGGGTTCAGTATTAGGACCGGTTCTCTTCAATGTCTTTATAAGTGAAATTGCAGAAGGACTGGAAGGAAAAGTATGTCTCTTTGCAGATGACACAAAGATCTGCAACATAGTTGATGCACAAGGTGGGGTGGAAAGGATGAGAAGGGACTTGGCAAGTTGAGGAATGATCAAATGTATGACAGCTTAGATTCAATGCTAAGGAGTGCAGGTAATGCACCTGGGAAACAAAACCCAGGAAAGAGTACACAATGGGGGGCAGATACTACAACAACAAAAATGGAAAGGGACCTGGGGATAGTCATATCAGATGACTTAAAGGTGGGCAAGCAATGTGAGAGGGCAGCAAGGAGGGCTGGAGGGATACTGGGATGCATAGGGAGAGGCATCACCAGTAGAAAACAGGAAGTTGTTATCCCTCTTTACAGACAGCTGGTGAGACCCCATCTGCAGTACAGTGTGCAGTTCTGGAGACCCAGTCTCTGCAAGGACATAGACAAGATGGAAGCTGTCCAGAGGAGGGCAACTAAAATGGTGCAGAGTCTGCAACAGAAGACATATGAAGAGAGACTAAAGGAGCTTAATATGTATATCATCGAGGAAAGGAGGGAGAGGAGGGACATGATAGAAACTTTCAAGTACCTCAAGGGAATCAACAAAGTCCAAGAGGGTAGCATCTTTCAAAAAAAAGAGGTGTGCAAGAACAAGAGGGCGCAATTTGAAGATGGGGGGGCGGTTCAGAGGTAATGTAAGGAACTATTTTTTCACAGAGAGGGTTGTGGATGCATGAAACGGCCTTCTGGAGAAGCTTGTGGAGTCCAAAACAATGGTTGAATTCAAGCATGCATGGGACAGTCATAAGGCAATTCTAAGGGGTGGGGGTAGAAAGAAGTAGGCTGCTGGTTAACTAGGATCTGCAGCTTATCCATTAGGTAGGGAAATGGGCAGACTGGGTGGGCCAAGCGGTCCTTATCTGCCGTCAAATTCTATGTTTGTATACCTGTAAACTATACATGTATACAGAAAAAAAGTTGAGGGGAACTTTCCCTTTAGTACCCAAATACTGACATAGTTGTGCAGCACAAGAGGAGTGTTGCACTAGTGAGGTGCCATCCTTCTGATGATACGTTAAACTGAAATCCCTTTGCCAACCTCTGGTGGCTGTTTATGTGGACGTTAAAGATCCATGGTATTCATGGTAGGAAAAGAGAATTTTCCACAGTGTCTAAGCCAACATTTCCCCTGTCAATAAACAGAACCTTCTCCTAAACACAGCTGGAAATGAGCTGTCACAGCTCAGTGTGCTACTCCTGGTCAAAACAAAAACAAGTTCTGTATTTGTTACAGCAATCCTGACATTGTCCCCGATTCCCTCCTTTTCCCTCACAAAAAGACAGAGACCATTGAATGTTGTGCTCAGACTGGCAGTTAATTTATTATATGTCATAATTCCATTTTTCATCTCATCATCTTTTATTTTGTATCTTTCCCCATTATATTTAATCGCATCCATATATCAATCTCTGATCATCCCTCTTTCTTCCTCTTGTCGCTCCCCCAGGTGAAAACCTGGGTGCCTTCTTTCTTCTTCTCTTTTCCTGTTAGGTAACGGTGAGAATCGAGACCGCTTTTCCTCCTTCAGCTTCTTCTTTTCATCCTATTCCTTTTTCTTTCCCCCCTTCCTCTCCTTCCCCCCTTTTCCCCTCATCTCTGCCATCCACCTTTGGCAGTCCATTAACCGTCCTACCGGACAATTCTGTCATCCTCCTCTGACAGACTTTCTTCATCTGCCTTTGCAGTCCATTAACCATCCTACCGGACACTTTTGTCATCCACCTCTGACAGACCTACCATACAGTCCCTTTTACTGTCTTCTCCTCATGCTGTATAGTTTAAGGGTGGGTGGAGGGATCAAAACTTCAGCAAAGTGGCTGAACCACTGCTGTGCTGCCCATTATGTACCTCCATTAGCCCTTCCCCCTTCCTGTTGCCTGCCTATTGTTCTGTCTCGCTGTCCCTCCCTTCCCCCCTCCCCCTCTGAGCACACCATCTTCAAGTAAAGGGAAGGGGTGCACCAGGACAACTTGGTCTGCCCCTTAAAGGGCAAACTCCATTGTCCCGGATTCCCCCCCCTTTCCCTCACAAAAAGACAGAGACCATTGAATGTTGTTGTGCTCAGATTGGCAATTAATTTATTATATATCATAATTTCATTTTTCATCTCATCTTCTTTTATTATTGTATCTTTCACCATTGTATTTAATTGCATCCATATATCAATCTCTGATCATCCCTCTTTCTTCCTCTTGTCGCTCCCCCAGGTGAAAACCTGGGTGCCTTCTTCTTCTCTTTTTCTGTTAGGTGATGGTGAGAACTGAGACTGCTTTTCTTCCTTTAGCTTCTTCTTCTTTTCATCCTATTCCTTTTTCTCCCCTCCACTCCTTCCCCCCCTTTTCCCATTAGCCAGTCTCCAGCTTGCGTTTGATGGCTGGCTTTCCCCTACATATATTGTATTGTTCCCTCACCACTTTGGGGACCTCCTCTCTTTTCTTTCTCCATTTTTTTTTGATATTCTATTTCCTGCATGTCTCTTCCATGCTTCTATAAATCCCATTGTTTCTGTATTAAAGGAAAACTCCATGTTAAAATCAGAAAAAGATAGGTAGTAGTCTTTTTTTCTGTGTTCTAACCAGTTCCCAGCATTTTCTTTTCCTCTGGCTGTGAGAGATGTTTCTTCTAACTTTCCCTAACTGTTTTATTGCCCTTGGAGGCTGCCATTCTGGTTTATTTTATGGCCTCTAGTCTTCCCAGAGTGCCCTTTGGTGTGATGTCTAATTGCCACTGCAGTAAGCCAGTGTCTTGTTACAGGGTCTGTCACAGCTCAGCCACAGAGAAAATACTTCTTCCAGAGAAGACAAACTGCTAGATTTTGGGTGAGTGTAATCATTATTATTTTTTGAAATCAGTACCTTGTCCTGCTGTGCTCTGGTGTATGTGTGTGTGTGTGTGTGTGTGTGTGTGTGTGTGAATCATGTCACAGTTTACTCTATTCCTCTCAGTCACTTTCAGTTTTTGCAACAGTACTAAGTAGCAAAAGTTGAACATCACCTTATAGGTTGTAACATAGCAGGACAAGGTACTAATATCAAAAAATAATAATGATTACACTCACCCAAATGTAGCAATGTGACTTCTTCTTTGAAATAAGTATTATCTTTGTGGCTGAGCTGTGACAGACCCTGGTAAATCTAAGGGCATAGCTACATCACTGTCATATGAACCAGAGTGCATCGTAGAAGAAAGAAAGAAAGCCAATAAACCTATTTGTGATGGAGATCCCCAGGGGTCATAAAACTACCATACAGCTAGCAGGCTAATTTAGGAAAAACTCCTAATAGCAGACAGAGGGAAGGACACACTAGGACTTAACATACATATCAAAACACTCTACATAACACATGTTTTTGCACATTCTGGGTGGACTTCTCCTTTAACATATCTCTGGCTAAATCTGACAGGTGCAAGCCATCTGACCTGTAAAAATCCTCTATCCACTCTTCCACCCTGCAGTTTTTCAGGGTAGGGAGCAGTTGTGCCCATCTCATCCCATGGATGCTGTGCCAAATCAATCTACTTTTTTTCTCACCTCTGGGTACAGTTGTTTTCCCCCAGCCTTTTTCTCAGCTCTCTTTTCCGCCCAAATAAATGTTGGAGTGACCGCAGATCATACTTCTGTGATCCTCCCTCTTTCTATAGCATTTAACCAAAATAAGTATCTTATATAGGTTCTTAGCTCCCTTTTTCCATATCACACTTCTATACCGCTCCCCACAACATGGCTCTGTATCTGTAAAAACAAAACACAGGTGATACATTAGTCTCCATACTGCAGTGCTTGAATGTATCTCCTGTAATTGGCAGACCACCAACACCCCTTCTCCAACGTATTAGTCACCGTCTCACTTGCTGCTGCCCACTGTGAAGCAGCCCTTATCCGTAGTAGGGAGTGAAATGAGTAATTGCATGGATCCTCCTCCAGGAATTGCATGCTTTTTTTTTTATAAGCATGGCCGTGACTTGATAACTTGTGGCATTCTTTCCATCTCCATGTACAAATAATCTCCCTATCCTATTCCCATGCTCTGCGGCGTAAGCCCACAAAGCCTTTACTGGGCACACTGTGTCGTCTACGTGAGCCTTCAGTGTTAACATACAATCCTGCCCCCTTGATCCGTTTCTGACCTCTTAATCATGATTTGTATCTCTTTCATCCCCCAACTTTGATCTTCCCATTCCAACCCCCCTTCTTTATCCTTGCTGCCATGTCCCACAGCCTCGCTGACTCTCATGGCCCCTGCAAACATTACCAAATAGATAGTGTGGAATAGCTGGCCCTCGGCTTTTCCTCCGCAGATTGCTGGTAAATCCCCTTTTTGTTTCACAAGCCACTGCTCCCTTATTGGTCTTCTAATGGCCCTCAGAGTCTGTGGTGCCCATGAGCTGCGCAACAGCAGTAGTGCTCCCTTTTGCTAACGTCCCAGATGTTCGTTGGTACGGGTGTCTTTTTCTCCTCTGCTGTAGTTGCCAGCCTCCAGAAATGATCCAGCTGCCAACGGGAAAGGCTGTCAGCCAGGATATTGTGTACCCCCTCTACATATTTTTTTCCCTAAATGACATGTTTGATTTCAAGGCCCTTAACACCAACTGTCTCAAGACACCCATGACCATTTCTGACCTGGCTCCTCTGTTGTTTAAAAACTCTACCACTGCCTTGTTGTCACACCAAAATGTCACCTTCTGATTCCTCAGCTCTTCCCCCCACCCCAGGGTGCAGGCCCAAATGGGCATGATCTCTAACAGTGTGATTTTTTTTTACTTTCCCATCCCTCACCCAGTCTGCTGGCAATGGTTCCACGAACCACCTGCCCTTCAAATAACCCCCCATGCCAAAGCCCCCTGATGCATCTGTGTAGAGATTGGGGTCTGTGTTATAAACCCAGTCTTCCTGCCAAAAGGAACAGCCATTATAGGTGCTGAGGAATTCCTCCCACACCCTGAAATCTTCCTTAACTCCTTTTGTCATGTCTACCCAGTGATGTGGTCTGGTGACTCCTACTGTGGCCCTTCCTAGCCTTTTGGTGAAAGCCCTCCCTGGTCCAATAGCCCTGCACACAAAGTTCAGGTGTTCCAATACTTGTTGTACCTGTTTTAGTTGTACTCTTCTTCTACTTGTATGTATTTGAATCAGCTCCTTCAGCTTCAACGCTTTTTTGTCTGGCAGCCTAAATACTTCACCTAGGGCGTCTATCTCAATACCCAGAAATTCTAGAATCTTACTGGGCCATTCTGTTTTTCCAGTGCCAAAGGAACCTCTAATTCTCTGCACAGCTCTTGAAAACTGACCGTTTTTTCTGTCTTTCTCCTCCTACTGCCTATTAAAAGGAAATCATCCAAATAGTATATTACCATTTTGTAACCAGTTCTTTCTTGAAATATCCACTGTAAACAGGTGCTAAATGCTTCAAATGTAGCACATGGTATGGAACATCCCATGGGCATGGCTTTGTCAAAATATTACTGTCCCCCAATTTTAAACCCCAACAGGTCCCAGTCTTCTCTCCTAACCGGAAGCAACCTGAAAGCGGACTCTATATCCGTTTTTGCCATCCACGCTTCAGCAGTTGCTCGGATGATCTGGACTGCTTCTTCTAACGTGGCATATGTAACTTTACTATATTCTTCGCTGATAAAATCATTCACTGAATCCCCCCTCCAGAAGGATAGGTGGTGAATCACCCTGTATTCTCCCTGCTGTTTTTTTTCTGGGGGGGGGCAAACCCAATGGAGAAATCCTCATATTCTGCAATGGGAGGTATCATATGGCCCCTCTATTCTACCTGCTGCCTTTTCATTCTCTATTTTTTGTTGTAACATTTCTTCTCTCCCTTTTACTGAACCCAGATTGTTCACCTCTCTAGCTTGTCTCGGGCCCTCACTGCAATGAAAAACCTGTGCAAAAACATTTTCCAATCATCTCTGCCACTTGTCTATTCAGGTATCTTTCCAACCAATCTTCCCATGCCTCTATCCTGATGGGACTTTTTGCTCCTTTAAATTGCTCCCTTGCCTTCTTCCCTTCTCCTTCCCTAAAGTCCCCACCATTGCTCGCTGCCTGGCCTTGCTGGTCAGTAATTCTGACTCCCTCTACCTGCATGCCCCCTGCCTCCCCCCTCTACTCCATGCCTGTCCACTATACCCCTGCCCCTAACAAAAAAGCAGTTGACCTGTTCCTTGCACCCCTGATCCTTGGGCTCCCTGTACCCATGTCATTCTGCATCTACTCGCTGGATGTTCCCCTGCATTTTCAGCATGCATGCCAAAAGTGGCATTGTGGCCAGGAACAAAAGGCCCTATTGTAACCCCAGCAACACCTCTGGGGCATCATTCCTTTCTTCCCCATCTCACCTTTTGGTGTGGACTGATCAGATACATAGTTGGTCCACAAATCTAATTGCTTCATGTCCCATCTTACATCCCCATATGTTGCCATTCTTTGCTGAAAGAATTCATCATAGTATATCCACCCCACACCCCCTTTTGCCTTCGCCTGCCTTATTATCAGGGAGTACGTGATGAGCGGGATGCCCAACTCCAGCTTCTTTTCCGGTACTATGGCTAAGAATGTGGCAAAACTTACAAACCATCCATCCCAAGTCTTCCTCTTTTGTGAATTTGTCCCCCTCTTTCTTACCTAACAAAACTACCGCTGCTGCCATTTCACTCTTTCCTCTGTTTCTTCATATTTTGCTGCCACTTCCCTGCTTACTAACATGAAAATACCCACATACTCTCCCTTCCATGTTTTCTTTTTCGTGGTCAGCAGGATGTGTTCCCCTACTCTCATCACAGAAGCTCCAATCTCCCTTGTTCCTTTTCCCTCTTTCTCCACTCCTCCTTCCCTTTCCTTCATCACCTCTTTGTCTGACCTAATCCCTGCCAGTGCTGACTCCATCTGCCCCAAACCCCCTTTCCCGAGTGCCAAAATAATTTGGCTTATATACTCTTTGATGCTTTCACCCATGGAACATGGTGCATTACCTGTGGCCTTCTCCGTTCCTTGTCACCGGCTGTCCTCCTGATGCCCAAGTATGTTCCCCAGTGGCTGAAGGGCTGGTTGCACTAATAGTGGCTGTGGAGGAGCCACTGTGCACAGGGGATCTGGTCTGGGCTCCACTGGGGGAACCACAACCTGGTCCTGGGGAGGTACTGATGGTACCGGGTCAACAGGCTGCAGAGGTACTGGACTAGCTGCCCTGGGAGGTACCTCTATCGGTAGCTGTACCCTGATTGAGCTGTGTGACCTCTCAGCTGGCCATTTCCCTCTGCCCCATTTACCCTTCCCCACTTTCCTTTTCTCCCCATATTTCCCTGGTTCCTCCCCTTCCACCATCCCCCACATTCTATTGGCTTCTTCTGCCAACTCCACTATAGCCCTGTAGGCGTCCTCTTTCGAAGGCCTGTTCTTCTTTGGTGCCATGTTCCTTTCTTCTTTCAAACTGTGAAGACAACTGAAAAAAATCCATTATTAAACCTCTGTTTTCAGTAGTCCTTGGCATGGCCAGGCCCGGTTTACAAGAGATAGTCAATTAACAGTAACAAAATGTACCTTTGTCAACATTGAACATGTAAGCCCATATGTCAAATTATTTATGCACAGCCATCTTTACTTTAGGCCCAAACGTATCCCCCAAATGCTAAGCATTCTCCCTCCTGTGCCTGTAAATATGCTGTAAAATGCAAAAACTTTCTTTAATGCCTCACACCCAGTCTTCTGCCTGGGACCATCCTCCCCGTGGCCCCCTACACTTCTTCCACTGCCAAACTGCCAGAAAAGGCATTTTCCAGGGTGCTCTTACAGCTCCTATGCCCCCCATGGCTTCTACCACTCAGTCCCGGCCTGTCAGGCCCAATCTCTCTTTTCTGTGCCCCCACCTGGCCTCTGACCATTCATGGCTGCCAAGCACCTCAGGCACCACCTCTTGTGGCCTTCTAGACCTATTCATTCCTCCCCCTGCATGCCCTCGCATGCCTCTAGCTGCTGGCCCTCTAGGCCTGTTTGTTTCCCCCCCTTGCTCCTTTGCACCTCTGGCTGCACCACATGGCCTCTTGGCCTCAGCCCCTACCCCATCCGCTTGAGGGCCCTGAGTATCTGCTGCTCTACCTGCGTGTTTCCCCCCCAGAGGTCACTCCACGGCCTCGTGTTCTGCTTCCCTCCCACTGCCCTTTCAGCAGAAACCCAACCATTCCCCTTTCCGTAATATTCCAGCTATATGATACTGCGGTGTCTGACATCACACCAGGTGGCAGTCTCGTGTGAGCATTGTGCTCTCTTATTCCGCTAGGCTGCCCAACCAGCCCTTCTGCATCCCACAAAAAGCTGGTTTTGTTTCTTCCCTGACCCTAGTTAGACGATCTGCCAGATAGCGATACTTTCTCCAGCTACCCAGCACTAAAACTCTTGCTGCATTGCACTAGCGACTTCTGACATCATACTATGTGGTCAGCCTATGTGGGTACTAATCCACACTCACCCCTCCTGCTTCCTCCACCTGCAGGCTTGCATTAGCTCATGAATGCCTCCTAAAGTCATAGAAAACAAACACAGAGGGGTAGCCTGTTCCCCCAGGTAAACCAGCGTTAACCAAAGAACAGCAACAAACGAGCAATACCTCTTTGTTCAACTCCCCTTCTGGTGTAGACACGGGTACTAATCTGCGCTCACCCATCATGCTTCTTTCACCCCAGGCTTGAATTAGCTTGTGAAAGCCCCCCAAAGCACCAGAGAACAAACACTGGGGGTAGCCTGTCCCCCAGGTAAACCAGAGTTAACCAAAGAAACCGCAACAAACAGGCGATACCTCTTTGTTCACCTCCCCTTCTGGCATGGATAAGACAACAAATGCCAGGAGAAACATGCTTTTTGCAACATGCCTACTCTACAGCTCTTAAACTAAGGCAGCCATCCTGCAATACCAGGCCACAAGCTCTCTTCTCGTTCTGCCTGCTAGGCCACCTGGCCCACAATACCACATGCTGCTTCACAGTCCTTTTTCCTATCGAATCTAGTATGCCTCGCTGCTTTATAACTTAATTCTTTATTTGTTACATTCCATTTGTTATTATTATATATTATTTTTCTTTAAACGTTCAGTAAACTTAAACTTGCCACAACCAAAACCTCTACCCTCTTGTGCTATATGCATTTCAATGTCCTGCTTTGCTACTGATGCTATAATTTCTTTCACAAGGCTCTGTCTACAGCAACATAGAAACACAGAAACATAGACTTTGACGGCAGATAAGGACCACTTGGCCCACCCAGTCTGCCCATTTCCCTACCTACTGGATAAGCTGCAGATTCTAGTTAACCAACAGCCTATTTCCTGCCACCCCCCACTACAATTGCCTTGTGTCTGTCCCATGCATGTTGGAATTCCCCCACTGTTTTAGCCCCAACAACCTCCCCAGGAAGGCAGTTCCATGCATCCACCACTCTCTCCATGAAAAAAGATTTCCTCACATTACCCCTGAGCCGTCCCCTCTATCTTTAAATTGTGTCACCTTGTTCTTACACATCTCTTTTTCTGAAAGATGCTACCCTCCTGGACTTTGTTGATTCCCTTGAGGTACTTGAATGTTTCTATCATGTCCCCCTGTCCCTCCTTTCATCAAGGGTATACATATTAAGCTCTCTCAGTCTCTCTTCATATGATTTCTGATGCAGACCCTGCATCATTTTAGTTGCCCTCCTCTGGACTGCTTCCATCCTGTCTATGTCCTTGAGTAGATGAGGTCTCCAAAACTGCACACAGTACTCCAGATGAGGTCTCACCAACTGTCTGTACTGAGGGATAACCACTTCCCTTTTTCTACTTGTGATGCCCCTTCCTATGCATCCCAGTATCCCCCAGCTCTCCTTACTGACTTCTCACATTGCTTACCAACCTTTAGATCATCGGATATGACTACCCCCAAGTCCCGTTCCATTTTTGTTGTCGTTAGTACCTCCCCTGCTATTGTGTACTCTTCTCCTGGATTTTTGTTTCCCAGGTGCATTACTTTGCACTTCTTTGCATTGAATCTAAGTTGCCATATGTCTGACCATTCCTCTAACCTTGCCAAGTCCCTTCTCATCCGTTCTACCCCTCGTGTATCAAACATTTCCCACACACTGACTCATCCACAGTTTTATTATTACTCATGCTCCCCAAGCCAATTTGTTTTTTTTAAACATCATCTCTGATTCAAATAGCTGTTCATTTTCTTACCTTCTCTTTCCTAGTGTACAAACCTCTGTTCCAATCAAAATGCCAATCGGATGTGCTGTAGTTTCAGTGTAGATCAAAACTTCAGCAAAAGTGCCTGAACCACTTCTGTGCTGCCCATTATGTACCTCCTTTAGCACCTCCCCCTTCCTGTTGCCTGCCTATTGTTCTGTCTCCCTGTCCTTTCCCTTCCCTTCCCCACTCCCCTCTGAGCACACCATCTTCAGGTAAAGGGAAGGGGTGCACCAGGACAACTTTGTCTGCCCCGTAAAGGGCAAACTCCATTATGTTTGACAGATCTTTACTCAGTAATGTAGTGGTGTGGTAGCTTAAGGTTAATCACCAATCTTTTACCACTTTTAACTCTGCTGATTTTGAACCAAGGGATTGGGTGTGAAAATCAGCACTCACACCCTTTCTGGCAAAACCTCATAATCTGTCAAATCAGAGAAGATTAGATTCAGCTATTTTTGAGATATTCTACTATACTGATTTTGAAATGCATTTTTGTTTTTGTTTTTTTTCTATATCTAAAAAAAACAGCTGGGATTTGAAAACTGAAACATTCAGTTTCATTAGATTGTCTCCCTAGGGTGGGTCTATCAATGTTTTTGGAATGCAAACATTTAAAAAAAAAGTTATAAGCAAAATGAAGTGCACTTGTGGATGTGCTGAACAAACAAAAACAAACAAAAACACTTCTTGCTTCATATGATGTTTTCATATACCACATTAAAACTTAGGTTATGCACCTTGAACCACAGTTAATACTATGATCACACATCACAAAAGGAAGCAACACACTTAATCACATCTTTGTGAACACATTTTTTGTTCTCTAGAGTCTTTCTTCATTTTAATAGTGTCAACACCATGAGCCCAGCCCCAGTAGCGTCTTTCTTTTGTATGATGTCAACACCGAGACCCCATACTTAATATGGGCTTTCTTTCTTTAAGTGCCAACAAGAATAACTTGTAGCACCTTCTGTAGTCATGCATACTCCTCTGTAATTACTACAGATTAGGGTTACATATGCTCTGAATGATTTATTTCTGATGTCAGTAATAGGGATAACTTCGAGTAGTTCTATGTTGCATATAGTCAACTTAATTAGTTCTGACTGAGGCATGTGTGTTTAAATGCAACTTGAGTAGGAAGCATTACAACTTCAGCTGTGTATGTGTTTGAGGGGATGTGCACTAAGTTAAAATTCATATACAGACCAGTACACAACAAAGACAAGTATTGGTTCATGTTTTAATGCTTTAGGATATGATGCATGTTACATATTATTTCTTTTTTTTTATGCTCATCTCAAGAAGGGAACTCTGAGTCCTGTAAGCTTGTGTTCAGAAAATTTCTTGTTGGTCCAATAAAAGGTATCAAATCACCTACAGGACTTTACTCCTTTGTTGAATAAGTGAAATTGTCTAGTTAGTGAAGGAGGGTAACTCTTGGCAATATTGTATTTTATTTTTATTTTCACAGTTGATTTTATTAAGAAAAGCGCAACTAAGATTTAACATCTTGATTCCAGTGGGGACCTGTATAAGGTACTATTTCTCATTTTTCTTTCTGCTCTAAAAGCAAGTATGAAGTACTCACTGCCATCTCCCATATATCTTTAAGCAGTTTCACTTGATAAGCAACATCAGAGAATCCAGGGCAAGCTGCAGTTTTTTTTATAGTGGGATATGTTAACAAATCTTCAATCCCAATTTAAACTGAGCATTGTGCCCCACATACAATATACATAGCAACTTGAAATCTAATACAGAATAGATAGGCACGATTATTGCACTAGACAGCTAAGGAAAATTGTGTTATAAAATGCGTTTTTGTTTAAACCATTTCTTATACCATAACATTTGGAATCAGAATTAATGTAACAGGATGAAGAAGTTGTGCAACTGCTATAACTCACAGTAATGAACTGCTTGATGTATTTCAAACATGAACAATGAAATTAAGCGGAGTTCTAAAAACAATTATGGAACCTTCAACTGTCAGAAGGAAATTGATTCTGTGCAGACATGCTATAGACTGCATCAACCAACTGTGCATGTATCAGAGTACAGTAATAGCAAACAAAGTCCTGCACTCACCATCCAAATAAGAGGCTGCTCACAGGTATCCATGGTGTTCATTTTATTCAAAGTGCAACTCCAGCCACACATTTATGTTTTAGGCTGAAATGTAAACATGGTTGGAGTTGCTTGCACCCTGAATCAGCGGCTGTTTTAAATTATTTGCAAAGTTATTTCGTTACCACTTATTTGCTGGACTGTATAGAACCTTAATATCTGTGGTTCGAGGTGCTTGTTTTTGGGACTTTGATAGCGGCTGTTGGGAAGGAAATTTTATGTGGATTAAAAGTTTATACAGAAGCCAGAATAGAGTGCTGACCATTTGTTGCTGTGATGATGGCAAGTGTGTGTTTCATTATTTCCAACTTCTGGTAAGGTGCACCCAATGTTTTTTGCTTGTTGTGCCAAAATAGAGTTATATTTTTGGCAGAGCCACAAGACTTTGTGAGAATTGCTTAAGGGCTTATCTCATGATTATATGTCATGAGTATTTAATTATTACAGTTCATAAAAAGAATGGCCTCCGTGAACTTCTCTGTAAATAATGGTCTGCACATCAAAAATGAATAAGAAACAAAATCGAAAAGTGTGTGGTTCTTTTTTTTGAAACATGGAAAGTAGATTTTCGTGTTGCCTAGATTTCTAGATTCCATTACTAAAATAAGTTTCTATCCCTAAGGGTTCAAATTTTAATCCTTTCTAATTATACTTTCTTTCAAGGGAGATAACTGTGGCACCAGAAGAGGCAAGAACTTATATGTTTAAATGAAATTTGGAGTTATGGTAGTATGGATATATTAACCTAGTACACATTACATACAGTATATATACCAGAGAGAGTGGAATGTCATTATCCACCTGGGGACTAATGACTTGGCAAGGGATGTAGTGAGAGTAGTGGAGATGCAGTTTGGGGAACTAGGAGTGCCTTAAACAGATAACACAAGGGGAGGTTAGAGCACTTTGCACCAGGAATTTTAACAATTGGTTGAAGTCATGGTGCAGAGAAGTGGGAATCAGATTCATAGAGGACTAGAGGTTGACCTGGAGGTATGTAATAAGAGGTGAAATCCTATATCCTTCTGTGAAGGAATTTCAGTACTCAAAGGGAGGTTTAACTGTTACATGGATAAGTACTTAAACTGATGGGGGGCAGGCTGCATTACCCCCTGCAGGTTAAAACAAGATTGAGGGAGAGCCCAGAGGGAAACATTCACCCAGGGCATGGGCACTGGATGAAGGGAGGTTGGATGGGGTAAAGGACACGGGTGGTATGCAGATGGAGAGATGAATAGTTAACAAGAAACAGAGTGAGCAATTAAATGGGGGGGGTTAGGAGGGTCTCAGGAAGCTTCATAGCCAGAAAGGGGGCAGAAGAGAGAGGTTGCAGATAGGAAGGGAGGGAGTTAGGTTCGGAGAGCCACGTACACCAACACAAGGAGCCCAAGAAATAAAACTGTGGAAATTGCTAGTCCTGTGAGCAATGGCTATCTTCATGGTATTTGTCTGACCCCCAAAGGTATATTCAGTCCCAAGCAATAACATTGTTGAAGGTAGCCTTATGTTTCTCAGTTAGAGTCAGTCGCTCACAAAAAACAATTTTTATCTTGCTTCATTTACTGTACCCCGACATTTCAATTAATTTAAGCTTTACAAGGGTATTTAGCTCATCTTTTTTCTAAATAAAATAGAAATAATTACTGGTGACCCCATTTATCACACGGTTTACTGCATCTGTATAACACCATAAAAACCCCAAAAAATGGTTATTGCGGCATTTTTGAAACTTTTGTTTCACTCTCGCTTCACTTCACTGCTGCAGGCTACCTCATTGGCTAGGAATCTACAGTACAGGTGGGCAGGCTAAAAAGATTTGGAACATGATGGCTCCAAACTCTGTTTGTCATTTAGCTTGGAACCTTCACTACTCATTTATTTACTTAGTTATTTAAATTTTTTTCCAGTATTTATCTGGTTGATCCTGCCTTTACAATGCTGGTCTTCCTCAACATCAAGAGGTACCCACTGCGATCAGGAATTGAGAATGAGCTGTCGCTGATTAAGGGGTTCCACACTCTAAGTTTGTAAATTAATAGAAGAAAAAAGCAAAAAAGCAAACAGTGCCCCTGACTACTGCAGAGAGAGGGATGGCTTGCATGTGTGTGTGTGTGTGTGTGTTTGTGTGTGCGTGTGTGTGTGTGTATGCATGTGCCAGAGCAACAGAGTGCAGGGATCACAACAGAACCGCTTTGTTTGCCATACACTGATTGCACCAGTAATTATAAAAAATAGCACACAGATGACTATGTGTCTATGAAATTTCTTTACACACCCTTGGTGTGTGATGACCTGATAAACCTCTTGAGCATCGCTCTCAAGGTTGATGGGTCATCACACACCTTGGGTGTGTCAAAAATCTTCATAACACACAGTTGTCTACACATTATTCTCTATATAATAATTACTTTACTGTGCTTAAATTTTGAATACATTTCCTCAAAAATAACAGTATTAATATAAGGTGTTCCCATATCACCTGATAAGTTAAAAAGCATGCTATTACTCACAAGTGGGTACTAAGTGTAATCTTTATATATACAGTGAAAGTAAGATTTTATTCTTGTAGCCAAGTTAAAAAATATGTTTCCTCCTGTGTCACGCTGTTCATGCTAAAAGCCCACTATGCACCCTCCCACTCTCGATCTAGTTTTAGACTGACAGTGTAACCAGTTGTCTAGCAACAAGACACATGCCACAATGTGAGCATGTGAACATTGATGTGACATTATCACTCCATGTGTCATTGGAGGAACAGTGGGCTCAAGAGGGAACCATTGTCAGAACTGTGTCCTCTCTGCATAGAATGCCATTTAGCCCATGAGGAAAGCTACAAACTTCTTCGAGGTATGGTCACTTTTCCGCCTTTTAAAAAACAATGCTACAAGCATACTGTAGCAAGCATGAAGTTTCATTTTTTCTAAAAATACTTAATAGGACTTTATTATCATTATCTTTCAGAGTGTAAGAAGGAAATAACAGAATCAGAAGTTTAAATCAAACAAACTGTGTAGACAGGTACCCGGGTAACTGGAGTTTCTATGGTGAAAATGATAACTTAAATTTAAAAAAAAGCATGAACAGTAGAGGTTCCTTTATTTAAAAACAACTGTTTGATAATGTACTAAAAAAATTTACTGGTTTCTTTCGGTACCATCTGTAACTGCCAAAAGAAAATATATTCACACAAATAAGACATAGACTGTAGCATTTGAACTCAGATGATATGGGAACACCTTTCGTTAAATAATGATTTGTTTTTTAATTTATTCAAAATGTACGTGCAGTAGAGTAATTATTAGTTTTTTTTAATTTTATTTAGAAAAAATGAACCAAATCCCCTTAAAAAGTTTGCTTTGATTGAAATGTCAGGGTACAGTAAATTAAACAGGGTAACACCTTTTGTTTATCAATTACTAGCTCTAACTGAGAAGCATAAGGCAACCCCCAACACTTAATTATTATGAAATAAATTTGTGGACCAATAGAACACCATAGTGGAGGGGGACCTGGACACAACTGCCCTGACTGAATTATGGTGCACTGAAAATCATGATTGGGATTTGGCTATACCAGAATACTCTCAGTTCAAAAGAACTAGGGAAGGAAAGAGGGGCTATCCTGTATGTGATGGAGTTTATCAGGGATATGGAAGTGCAAGGGAACCTGGAGGCAGGGGAAGGGCTGAGTGTGCTATGTGTCACCTGGAGACAGAAGCATGGGCCACTGTTCACTCTGGGGTGGTATACAGGACTCCAGCACAGTGGGAGGATTTGGAAAAGGCATTAGAGGAAATCATCTACAGAATGGTGTATACAGGCGAGGTTCTGCTGGTTGGGGACTTCAGTCTGCTTGATATGATCTGGAGCCTTCCAGCTGCAGCTCTGGCTAGAATCAAGGCAATCCTAGAATTTTGCAGGGCACATTTTTCAGGCAGCTAGTCAGCAAACCCACTAGTGATGGGGAAATACTGGGCCTGGTGCTTGCTAACTGAGACAGCACAGCAGATGTCAAAGTGGGCAGTCCTCTGAGGACCAGTGATCATTGTACAGTGTGGTTTAGTAATAAGACAGGCAGAGAAGTAAACTACACATAAATGAAGGTCCTTAACTTTAAGAGGGCAGATTTTAAAGTAAAAGAGATGGGCACAAAAGCAAACTGCACAAGGATGAGGGTCTTTAACTTTAGAAAGTCAGATTTTAAAGTAATGTGAAACTGCCTAGGAAGCAGCCTAGCAGTGGTGGATTGCAAGGGTGGGGTAGTTGAACAATGGTGAAAAATAAGGCAAGGGACAGTAAAGGCAACCAGCCACTGTGAGAAAGGAGTGACTAAAAGCAGGAGAAACAAATTCTGGTCAGAGCCAATATGGCTGTGGAAGACTTTTAGGGGAAGCAAGAGTGATGAAAAGACTATTCAGTGCTCTCACTTGACTGGAGTCAGCCATAATACTGCAGCAATTACAGTATTGTGCATGTATGGCATAATTACATGTAACAGCCCAGTCCCTTGGGTTACTAGAATTCCATTAGTACTAGTCTTAGGCAGGCAGGAAAAGACAGCTGATGGGGAGCTTATTAGGGGCTGTCTACATAATTACATCATTGTTTACTCAGCTACCCTGAGAGAAGGATGACTGTCATTTTTAACTCTCACAGCAGCATAACCATTTTAGAGTCAGCTGCTTTCAGGGAGCTTAGAATGTTGATCAGTAAGTTCAAGTGTGGCAGTCAGAGTGACAGGAGGTCTGCCATTGGGCCTCTGTCAAAAGGAGCCCTGGTATTTCTCACCATAGTTTGGTAAAATCTTCAGTTTGCCTGCAGGACTCTTTAGTTTCACTCCAGGGGGAGTGAGAGAGAAGGCAATTGTAGTGGATCCAAGGGTAAATCCCCTGAAGTTCCTGAAGTTCACAGCTGCCTTATGGAATAACAATGAGTAGAATCTGACAGCTACCAGAGAAAAAATGTGCCTTTTGTTCTTTCTATGACTGGGAGGAAAGAACAACTAAACTGTGAGTACAGAATTTGAGACTGTTCTCTAAAGGGAGATGTCTGAGGTGTGTGTACCCTAGATGAGGCTATATTCACCAGTCAGGACCCTCTTCACCACAATTGTGCTAAATTTAATGTTAAAGTTGGGAGTCTTTAGTAATTTATTGGGGATTGGAAACTCATTTGGTGTAACCCTGAAGGAATGGCAGAGGCTGTTTGGGGCAAAGGGTGGGAGGAATGCCATCTGGAGTTTCAGGCAGGGCTAAGTGGCTTGTGGATGGGCACCACTGTTCCCTGGGCAAAGTCCATGCACCAGGAGGATTATAAAGTGTGTGGCACATCCCACAGATGTACACTTTGGAAGAGAGACAGAGTTTTTTTTTTTTGGAAAACAGTACTGCCTAGCAAAGTGTCCTGCAAAAGAGAGTGTGTCTGTATTGCAATGACAAACCTTTGGGGGACCACCCTTTCTTTAAGTAACATCTGTAAATAAAGCCATACTTCAAAATCTCAGTTACTGTTTCTAGTGTGAACATTATTAGGGCCCCTCAGCAGTTAGGTCTCTCAATATGCTTAGCATCCTCTCCCCTGGACCTGGTCATAAATAAAAAGGTTAATTTTAGTATGTACTTCCACCCCCATCCTGTAGACAATGAGCCTGGTATACACTTCAACACTAGGGGTGGTACCATGAGTGTAGTTTTGCCAAAAAAAATTGTATGCCATGTAGTTGGCAGTAGTCCTTTTAAGGGGGTGGCAGTGCCAGCTAGCCAAAGATGGCATTGGGGTTACATATGTATGCACAACACTCATGCATGCACACTTTAAGTCAGCATCACCATGTTGTACATGGCGGCTGTCACTTCTGCAGTTGTGGAAAGGAAAGGTGGTGCACCAGGAAGTGGGTAAGTTTATGCAGTCTGCAGAGGGGGAAGGGCTGCATAAACAGAAACACTGTAAACTATGCTGGAGTACTGTGGCAGAACATCAGTCAGTGGTCGACTTATGTGTTTCCACAGTGCTCTTATATAAATCTGATGATGGCATTACATCTGTGGAGCTTGGCCCACACAGCCGTAAAAATCAGACTCAGGAGGAGACTATAAAGAAACTAGAGATCTGGTCTGGGATTTGCTTGTCATCACAGTCACTTTCTCATTCTTTTCTAAGCAGTAATTTCTGGTAAATGTGCCCTAACAATATTGATTTCAATGCTGGTAGACTACTTCAAGTTTTCCCCTGATTGTATTAGGTGGAGATAGTAACAGTCTTGAAGTGGTAGTTGCCAGTGGTGGCAAGCTCTGAAAAAAGTTGTCCCCATAATTGTCTGCACATTTTAGAAATTACTCCTTTCCTTGTTTTTGCTGTAAAAAATGGACCCTTTTATCACAAAAACAAAGAGTAAGTTATGGCCTCCACCCCCACCCTTTTTTGCTTCAAGTGAGGAACATGATTATGGGTTTGATCAGATATACAGTGGCAGCCATAGATGCATAGTATAGTGTATAGTGGAACGTCGTTGTTCACGGAAATCTAGTGCTCTCGAAATGTTGTTCTGCTGCACTAGTGATATCCACAGTGCAGCAGAACCAAAAAGTGAAGTCTGCAGGACTGCAGAATGACTTTTTGTTCTGCTGCAGTGTGGACGTCACACATTGTGTCCTCAAGCAGCAATCTGACAGTTAGTCTTATTTTAAAAAGAAAGATGTAGTAATTTTTTTTTTGAGGCAGCGACGTTCCACTATACACTATACAGAACAGTGCATGAGTAACAGTTAACAACATGGCTATTCTTTCACCTCGTTGGTACTATGATGACTGATTACTTCTCGAGCTGTGCTCTCGAGGTAATCTGTCATCATAGTACCAACTTGATGAAAGAATAGCCCTGTTAACTGTTACTCATGCACGATCCTATATATTGTTAAACAGTAATCAACTGTATGTAAACATTTTTTAATGTAATTTCTCAATGTTGTCAATACCACTCCACCCATTTTGCACTCTGCCCTGGATTTCTGTGCCCCAAGTGCATTATTTCACATTTCTGTGTTCCGGACAAAAAGGCTTTTCAAATGAGTGTAGTCACTAATTTAAATTCTTTATAGTTTTTTTTTAATTGCCATCAGAAATGTGAATTTTGTAAAACCAAAAATGAAAATACAGGTAATACGATGACCATATTTTGCAAAATATAATAAATTCAGATTTGAGACTACCCTCATTTGAAAGGTGTTTTTGTCATAAACAACTTTCAGACTGGTTATTTTTGTGCACCTGAAATAAATTTCAATATATTTAGATTTGTTTGGAATGCATGCACGTTTGTTAAGAATTCTGCACAATGCCTTAGGAAGATTCTCAACAAAAAGCAGTTTGGTGTTCTGTCTTCAACATTCTAAACACACATTGGATCTGAAAGTGTTAAATGGGAGAGGAACTGATTACTTAGGTGTAGGCATTTGAAATGCCTCTGTTTTCATAAATTATATTCATACCTCTAAAGGATCCCTATTTAGCTGTGCCTGAATAGAAGCTGAGGCTGTCAGTTGTGTTTTGTTTTTAGATTTATAGTTCTGTTATTTAATGCAACAGCAGATTAGGTACATACGGACACATGTTGATACATGGACATATTAGGATAACAGTATCTCAATTACATGGGAGTCTGTTATGTTTGGGTTGTGAATATTCTCATACACTAGTCACTTGTTACAGAATTACAGATATATCATCTTTAAGACAGTATAAGTTTGTCTATTCATGAGTAATATGGACTTATTGTACACAGAGTTTAAGAAATATGTATCTGAACAGTACAATGTCTAAAATGTGATTGACACCACTGTTTGAAACAGCTAGTGAATGCTTAATTTTGGATCTCTCTTCAGCTTTTGACACCATGGAACATGGAGGAGCTGCTTGATCGCCTGCAGTATATCTGCAGTCTGTCTGGTACAGTCCTCAGATGCTTTCATTCTTTCCTCTCTGGCAGGTCACAGAGAGTAGTTTTGAGAATTTATTCCTCTGGCTCTTTCTCCCTGCTGTGAGGGGTTCCACAGGATTCAGTGCTGCCCCCCATGTTGTTCGCGGTGTACATGCTCCCATTAGGAGACATTGTGAGATGGTGAGTTTTCACTGTTATGCAGATGATACTCAGCTGTACCTGTCTTTTGGAGGAACAGTAAGTATACATATCAACATGACAGGGGACACAAAATAAGTCATGATGGGAGTGGTGCAGTGCAATGGCTCTGGAGTGGCAGTGTTCCAGGAGACATTCTGGAGGCTGTGATGCTGCCCTATTTGTAGGCACCACTCTGGTCTGAGGGAGGAAGTTGCTCATCTCCAGGCTGACCTGGCTAGGATTCGTGAAACCTCTTCTCCCACACAGGGACCACCAGGAACACTGCTGCTTCCTCAGAGGTTGCCAAGAAAGTGGAGTGGTTGGACCAAGGTGGGCTCAGGAAGGGAATTTATTCCTCTGACTCTTTCTCCCTGCCGTGTGAGTTTCTGCAGGGTTCATTGCTGCCCCCCATGTTGTTTGTGGTGTACATACTCCCATTAGGAGACATTGTGAGATGGTATGGGCTGAGTTTTCACTGCTATGCAGATGATACTCAGCTGTACCTGTCTTTAGGAGGAACAGTAAGCATACAAAGCAACAGGACAGGGAACACAAAATAAGTCCTGATGGGAGTGGTGTAGTGCAATGGCTCTGGGGTGGCAGTGTTCCAAGAGACATTCTGGAGGCTGTGATGCTGCCCTATTTGCAGACACCTCTCTGGTCTGAGGGAGGAGGTTGACCATCTCCAGGCAGACCTGGCTAGGATTCGTGAAACCTCTTCCCTCACTCAGGGACCACCAGGAACATTGCTACTTCCTCAGAGGTTGCCAAGAAAGAGGAGCAGTTGGACCAAGGTGGGCTCAGGGAGGGAAAGGGTGGTAGAATAGAGGTACATCCCTCCAGCTGTACCTCTCCAAAATGTATATGCTGTTCTGGCAAAGAGTGGTTCCTCTGTGGAGGCACCTGCAGTGGAGATGAGAAAGAATGCTGGGAATCTTCACAAAGGAGACCCACAAAAGGGTGGCATGAGACCCCAGAGAGGATGGAAACAACTCCTGGTTGGGGACTTAGTCATTAGCGGATAGAAGTGGGAGAGGAATGGGAGAGGGAGACAAGGTGCCTGCTTGGTGCCATGGCTCAGAGGGACAGGAAGTGAATCCTTAGGATTGCAGGAGCAGCCAAATGAGGGAGGGAGCCAGATGTCATTGTCCATGTAGGGACAAATGACCTGTCTGGGAATGGGATCAGAGCAGTGCAAGAGGAATTTGTAGAGCTGGTGAGGGGCCTTAGACAAGTAGCATGTACGGTACCCTTCTCAGAGGTGCTTCCTGTCTATGGCAAGGATGATGCTAGGGTACTCCACACAATGGGATTCAATGAATGGTTAAAAAACTGGAGTGGAGCTCAGGGTTTTGGCTTCATTGGGGACTTGGAGCCACCTGGAGAGATGCAGGCATATACAGGTGCGATGGTCTGCATCTGTCCGGGGGGGACTAGGACCCTAGGTGATAGGTTTAAATGCTTCACTGGCAAGCATTTAAACTAGCCAAGGGGGAGGCACTGAAAATAAGAAGGGAAATTTCAGCCTCCCCACACAAAATACAGTAATTAGCAAGGTAAACACCAAAGTAGAGAAGTAATTCAGGAGCAGGGCAGGGGTAAATGCAAAAAAAGACAAAGGCAGTAAGGACAGGGATGAGACTAAAAGGGGTAAGGCCATCAAAAAAATGGAGGGTGATGAGTAGCGATGCCTGTAGTCTGTGTAACAAGCTCCCTGAACTAGTGGCCTTGATGGAAGAGGAATGCCTAGATATTGTGGCAGTCACTGAAACATGGTATACAGAGAACCATGACTAGGATGTCAACATACCAGGATATACAACCTGCATGAGGGACAGGGAGGGTGAAAGAGGAGGAGGAGTAGCTCTCTACATAAGGGAAGTGATTAAAGTAACAGAACTAAAGTGTAAACATGAAGTACATGAGTCACTATGGGTCACCCTGGAGACAGGAAATGGCACCACAATCCACATGTGAGTTGTGTACAGACCCCCATCTCAGGTGGATGAAATGCACAAGGAAATGATAGAAGGCATCCTTAAAATGGCAGAAAAGGGGAAGATATTGTTGATGGTGGACCTGAATATACTAGATGTTAACTGGTACACATTTGCTGCAAGCCCATCCAGGAGCAGGATCATTCTTGATGCCCTACAAGGGGCATGCCTCAGACAGCTAGTGTCTGAACCCACTCAGAAGGGAACAATCTTAAACCTGGTACTCTCAAATGGGGACAGAAAAAGGATCTCTGATTTAAAAGTGGGTAGCCATTTGGGAACAAGTGACCACCAAACAGTGTGGTTCACAATAAACACAGCCATAGAGTCAAGCCATACAAAAGCAAGAGCATTGGATTTCAAGAGGGCTGACTCTGGGAAAATGAGACAGTGCCTCAGAAAAGAACTAGCAAATGGGCAAGAACAAGGGGTAGAGGAACAATGGGGAATAATCAAAACAGCCATCACAGAGGCAACAAGCCTTTTTGTGAAGTGAATCAATAAAACAAAATGAAGGAAAAAAACACTATGGTTCTCAAAAGAAGTGGCAGGGACGGTTAAGGAGAAAAGGATAGCATTCAGGAAATATAAGGAAACACAGAAGGAGCAGGACAGAGAACTTTATCAGTTAAAGCAGAAGGAGGCAGGGAAGGCAGTCAGAATAGCAAAGTTCCAAACCAAGGAAAAGATAACCAATTATTTTTTTCAATTCAAATTTTATTAACAAATTTTTCACATTAAGAGGCAGTTAACATGAAAGATAAGACAAGAATACAGCAACTTATTATGTTAAAACTGCCCCCTCCCCTCCCCCCACAGCAGTAACATATCAGTGTGTCACATAAGTTCAAAGCCATTATACAGGAGTATACAAGGCTATTTGCTCTGGAACACTACTAAGTCTGAGCAGCTAGGATTAGAGAGTGAAGGGGATCCCATATTTAAGTATAAACAAATAATCTGTTGTGAAGGCTGGCAATCGCCTTTTCCGTACGCAGGTTAGCAAGGATTTCATTCACCCATTCCTGTAATGTCGGAGTAGACTTGTCTTTCCAATGATGCAAAATAAGATTCTTGACAGAGCTATCATAGAAATATGAAACCTTCTCACTTTGACTCTAATAGAGGACATGTCCCCGAGGAGACAAACGTCATGTGTGAAGTGCTCCTGCAAACCCAGTATAGGATCTAGGGAGGCTTTGATAGAGTCCCACAAAAGGGAAATTTTGGGACAGGACCAAAATATGTGAAGTAGTGTTCCTTCCCCCTGATAACATCTAACACATATGTTTGAGTCCAACAGACCCCACTTCTCTAACTTAATCGGAGTGTAATACATATTATGCAAAATATGATATAGCATAAGATGCAGCCTATCTTGGGAGACAAATTTATGACAGAACCTCCACAAAGCCTGCCAATTAGGTGAATATTGAGGAAATAAGGAGCTCCAGAACCTCGTCAGTCCAAAAGAGTCCCCATATCTTTTGTGAAACAAAACCTGATATAATTTGGATACAATACCCGAAGATCCAAGTAGAGAAGAAAATTCTGGGATCAGGGCCCCAACCGTCTGATTGGGAGGGGTATTACCAATCACTATTGTGAGTAGATGTCTTATCTGTACTGCTTTAAAATGTGAGAATGCCAGGATACTAAATTTCTGAATAAGATCACCTACAGACAACCATTGCCCCCCCTCATTCACAAAAGAAAATATTATCCCATTGCCTAATTGGGGCAACCAAGTTTGGGGAATCTGCTGCTTGTTCATAGTGAAAGATGAGGAGTTCCAGATGGATTGGGCCAGATCTAACTGAGGAGTATATCGCAAGAAAGAGCAAAGTTGCGCATATACCTTTAAAGAAATGGCAACTGTGGGACATTTCTCAGCAACACGCACCTGAGACATTCTTACACAGAACAGATTTAGGGGATCCAGATTCATGGACTGAATTGAGTCCAACTCTATTCTAAGCCATGTCGGCTGCACCTTTTCAGGGGCCGGACTTACCCATTTCAAGCATTTTGCCAAATGAAAGTTAGCCAATTCTATTACGAAGGGGGATACAACCTTTTATAGGTACATTAGGGAGTGAAGAAAGACCAAGGGAGGGATACAGAGACTTAATAAATGGGAGGGAATGTGGGCAGAGGGTAATAGTGAAAAAGCAGGGATACTGGAAGAATATTTCTGCTCAGTATTGACAACAGAGGAGGATGGGGAGGTGCCTAAACCAAACAAGGGAGAAACTCTGGATGGGGGGGTCGATACCAGTCCATTCATAGAAGAAAGGGTTTTGAAAGAACTCTTGAAACTGAGGGTGGACAAAGCAATGGGGCCTGATGGGATTCACCCAAGAATACTGAAAGATCTAAGGGTAGAACTAGTAACACCACTGACTACTCTCTTTAACAAATCATGGGATGATGGAGTGGCACCTGAGGACTGAAGGAGGGCAAATGTGATCCCACTTCACAAAAGTGGGAGCAGGGCAGAGGCAGGAAACTACAGACCAGGTAGTTTGACTTCAGTGGTAGGAAAAATGATGGAATCACTTCTGAAGGAAAACATTGTTGAGTACCTAGAGGCCAGTGGGGCACAGGACCCAAGGCAGCATGGTTTCACAGCAGGAAGGTCATGTCAGATGAACCTAATAGATTTCTTTGACTGGGTGACCAAAATGGTAGACCAGGGAGGGGCTGTGGATATGGCCTACCTAGATTTTAGCAAGGCATTCGACACAGTCTCACACAAAAGATTAATATACAAGTTAGCCAGCCTTGGAGTCGGTCCCAAGGTGGTAGTCTGGATAAAAAACTGGCTGGACAACAGGAAGCAAAGGGTAATAGTAAATGGAGTCCACAGAGAAGAAAGGAGGGTAACTAGCAGGGTACCGCAGGGTTCGGTACTGGGACTGGTCCTCTTTAATATCTTTATAAGTGACATTGGAGAGCACCTGGAAGGAAAGGTATGCCTCTTTGCAGATGACACAAAGATCTGCAACAGGGTTGATACACAAGGTGGGTTGGAAAGAATGAAAAGGGACTTGGCAAGGTTGGAGGAATGGTCAAATACGTGGCAGCTCAGATTCAATGCAAAGAAGTGCAAGGTAATGCATCTGGGAAACAAAGACCCAGGGGAAGAGTACACAATGGGGAGTGAGTTAATAACAACAACAAAAATCAAAGGAGACCTAGGAGTAATTATATCAGATGACCTAAAGGTGGGCAAGCAATGTGAGAAGGCAGTAAGGAGTGCTGGGGGGATACTGGGATGCAAAGGGAGAGGCATCAGCAGTAGAAAACAGGAAGTTGTCATCCCTCTCTACAGACAGTTAGTGAGACCCCATCTGGAGTACTGCATGCAATTCTGGAGACCTCATCTCCGCAAAGACATAGACAGAGTGGAGGCTGTTTAGAGGAAGGCAACCAAAATGGTGCAAGGTCTGCACCAGAAGACATACAAGGAGAGACTAAAGTTGCTTAATATGTATACCCTTGAGGAAAGGAAGGAGAGGGGGGACATGATAGAAACTTTCAAGTATCTCAAGGGAATTGACAAGGTACAAGAGGGTAGTATCTTTCAGAAGAAGAGATGTACAACAACAAGGGGGCACAATTTGAAGATGGGGGGACGGCTCAGAGGTAATGTTAGAAAGTATTTTTTCACAGAGAGAGTTGTGGATGCATGGAACAGCCTTTCTGAGGAGGTTGTGGAGTCAGAAACAGTGGGAGAATTCAAGAATGCATGGGACAGGCATAAGGCAATTCTAGTGGGGGACAGGAGGAAATAAGCTGTTGATTAACTAGAATCTGCAGCTTATCCATCAGGTAGGGAAATGGGCAGACTGGGTGGGCCAAGTGGTCCTTATCTGCCGTCAAGTTCTATGTTTTAAGTAAACTTTCAAATCAGTGTCATTTGCCCTTGGAATAGCTTTCTTTTGATGGGATGTTTGCTGTCTTTACATGGTCATGTTTTTTTTTTAATGCAATTTTAACCAATGGGGTCCTTAACAACTTTTCATCTCTTTTTTTTGTATGATTTGGGTTTTCAGAAAGTATGTTCTTCTAAAACAACTGCCAGTGTTTTCTGACAAAGGATTCTCTGTAATCCAAAAGCTAAAAGCACCTGTTATCTTTTATAACAACTCTGTCGGTCCATTAAAAGTTATCAAATCATCTGTTTCTGTGGATCTTGTGTTACAGGACCAATATGGCAACACATATTTCTGTGGCTTCCGGTTTCAGAAATGTTAGCAGGAACTTATCAGTACAGTGCCCACTGTACTGAAACCTTGACAAGACATAGTCAAAACTCCAGATTCTTGATTCCATGAAAGGAACTGCAAAGCATGTTTTGTTCATCAAAGAAAAGAAGACAAAACACAACTGACAGCTTCAGCTTTAATTCAGGAACAGTTAAATAGGGATCCTTTAGAGGTATAAATGTAATTTATGAAAATAGAGACATTTTAAACAGCTGCACATAAATAATCAATTCCTGTCCACATTAAATTAGGCATGACAAGAGATGAACAAGGTGATCTGGTTTAGAATTTCACTTGCGTGGCCTAGTTATTTGCAAAACTGAGGCTGTTTATAAGTTAAATAGGAGTTATGCCAAACAAATGTAAATATCTCCAAATGTTTATACGTTACAGATAAAAAAAAAATATATAAAAATTGTTCAGGACAAAATGTCCTTTCAAATGAGCCTATTTATTTAGCTGCACTAATTATATTTGTTACACTATGACCATCTGATTACCTCAGTTTTCTTTTTTCATAGGAGTTATACCAAACAAATGTAAATAGCTCTAAAAGTATACATGTTATACTTAAACCATCATATGACAGTTGTTCAGGACAAAATTACCTTTCCAATGAGCTGATTCATTAAGCTTCACTAGTTATATTTTTTACACTATGGCCGTCTGATTACCTGAATTTTCATTTTTTCATTACAATTTTCACCTTATGGATGGCAATATTTAAAATAATCTAATGAATTCAGATTAGTGACTACCCTCATTTGAAAGGCCATTTTGTCCTGAACAACTTTCATGTGATTGTATCTCAGCAACTTGTATACTTTCTGAGATATTTGTATTTGTTTGGCATGACTCCTACTGTGTTCGCTCAGAAGGAAAAAAATGAGGTTGTTTGGAAGACTATATTTTACAAAATATAAACAATTCAGATTTGTGACTACCCTCATGTGAAAGGTCTTTTTGCCCTGAGCAACTGTCACACAGTTTTTTTGTGCACCTTGAATAGTTTTAAAGATATTTAGATTTGTTTGTAAGGTGTGCACATTTGCTATCAGAGAAAATCAGCTTGGAGTTCTCTGTCCATCATTCTAAAAAGAAAGATGGGAGTATTTTAGAACTTCAGGAAAACCACTAGGAGGCAGTGTGGCCCACCCAGTACCTAAAAAATAAATTAAGCTGTTGGGAGGGACCGTGCACCAATAAACCTCTAGCGGAACTCTACTACACACAATTGGAGAAACTGGACTAATCACCAAATTTCAAATTGAAAAAATATGTTTATTTCATTAATTCAGGTATATAGATCTTTGATCAATGTTTCATAATGTACTCACTACTTCATCAGGATCTATAAATAAACATTAAATACATTTTCTAATTAAATGCTACCCATAATTATATTCAGAATAATTTGCTTCATTACTCAGAACATACCATACAGTATCTTAATAGGTTGTACTCTACCATTGTTTATGCTGATAAGTTAAGATAGAAAAAAACATTTAATCTCCACTTAGAATAACTTGTTTTGTTCTCATTCTATGCTGTATTTACTTTATCTGTTTTCACTTACCACAATAGAAGTCACTCACTTATAGCAGACTGAATGGTGGGGAGAGGGAGCGAAGAGGGAACAGTGAAAAAGTCCATGTTAACTATTGACAATTATTTATTTCTTCAAGAGTTTAACCAGGTAGGCATACTGAGTGGAGAACCACTCATTTTCAGATGCGGCTTGGGGAAAAATAGGGAGGAGGGACACATAAGATGAAATACATACATTGCAGGTTCACTGTGTTACAGAGTATACAATAAAAGGGCTAAGACATACATACATTACAGATTTCCATTTATACAGAGATCGCAATAACGGAGGTACTGGGTATTTACATAACATCCTAGGTATACAGCCTCAAGACTGGAACAACCTATTTTGAGAGCCCTACATAGACAGTCGATTCGTGTTTGGACTAATAGGGGGTGGTACCCAGAGGTCAAGGGGGCTTGGATTTAAGTCTGCTGGGAGCAAGTGCATGCAGTGACAAAGTGTGCAAGAAGGAGTGGGTTGAGGTGGTTATGGTTGGTGGAGTGTCTGATATCTGCAGGCAGGTCATTCCAACGTTCTGGCAAGCAATATTTGAAAGCCGTATAGTATAAAGCTAAATATAAAAGTGCTGAAATGGAAATTAGTGAATTAGATGTTTAACACATTATATCTATGTGTGTGAATTTAGGCGAGAAAGATGTATTTGTAGAAGAAAGACAGCACTTGACATAAAAATGGAAGACTTTTAGCCTCTCTAAGGTGGGCATTGTAAATAGTTAACATGGACTTTTTCACTGTTCCTCTCCCCCATCATTCAGTTTGATATAGGTGAGTAACTTCTATTGTGGCAAGTGAAAACAGATAAAGTAAACACGGTGTGTTTTGCATGGAATGAGAAAAAAACAAGTTATTCTAAGTGGAGATCAAATGTTTTTTCTACCTTAACTTATCAGCATAAACAATGGTAGAGTACAATCTATTAAGATACTGTATGGTATGTTCTGAGTAATTACGTGAATTATTCAGAATATAATTATGAGTAGCATTTAATTAAAAAAAATATATTTAATGTTTATTTATAGATCCTGATGAAGTAGTGAGTACACTACGACACACTGATCAAAGATCTATGTATCTAAATTAATGAAATAAATATACTTTTTTCAATTTGAAATTTGGTGAGTGGGTCCAGTTTCTCCAATTGTGTGCAGTACAGTATTTTTTACTGCCATAGGGATTTGCAATGTTATGGAAGGATAAACTGAAGACAACTAAACAATGTGTTCCACAGAAACCCCTTTTCAAGCTGAAACGATATGGTTGTAGTCTCCACCCACAGCCATAAAAAAAAAACACTGTGGTACTCTAAGGAAGGGGCCACAATAGTGAAGGAAAATAAGGGTGGCAGTCAGGAGGTACAAAGAAACACAGAGGGAAGAGGATTGGGAGAATTACCAATTAAAACAAAGGGCAGCAGAGAGGTCAGTGAGGCAAGCAAAAGCACAGATAAGAGGATAGCCAAAGGAGGAGCACAAGGGGTCAAATCTTTCTTCATGTACATAAGCAAGAAGAGGAAGGCAAGTGAAAGGATAGCAAGGATAAGTAGGAATGAAGATGGTGACTGCACAGAGAAGGATCAGAAAAAATATGACCTCTTCAACAGGTACTTCTGGTCAGTCATCATAGTGGTGAGAGGGAGTGATAGACCAACAAGGATCAGCAGGAACACAGGAGGGATGAGTTGAACCCAAGTCCATTTACAGGGATAAGAGTCCTGATGGGGCTTGCAATGGACAAGGCCATGGGACCAGACAGGATACATCTAAGGGTGTGAAGAGAACTCAAGTCGGTGCTTGCTGAATCACTGGCAGCCTTATACAACATATCACTAGAAACAGGAGTTTTTCCAGGGGAATGGTAGAGAGATGACATAGTTCCACTCATTACACATGGAAGCAGGAAGGAAGTTAGAAACTATAGATCAATCAGTCTCATATCAATAGTGGAGAAATTAATGGAAACCCTGTTAAATGAAAGGCTAGTGGAATATCTTGAATCCAGTGGGTTACAAGGCCAAAGGCAGGATGGATTCATGAGGAGATGTCATGCCAGTCAAATATGATTGATTTATTTGACTGGGTGACCAAGGAAATAGATCACAGAAGGGAAGTGGACATGACCTACTTGGACATCAGCAAGGCCTTCAACACAGTGCCACATAGAAGATTGATAAAGAAATTAGATAGTCTAGGGGTGGGAGACAAAGTGGTTAACTGGGTAAAAGTGTGATTATTGGATGGACAGGAGAGGGTGGTGGTAAATGGAACTTACTTTAATAAGGAGAAAATAACCAATGAAGTGTCACAGCTCTCAGTATTAGAATGAGTCCTGTTCAATGTCTTCATAAGTGATGTTGCAGAAGAACTTTAAAGGAAGGTATGCTTTTTGCAGATGACACCAAGATCTGTAATAGGGTGGATACTGAGGAGAGGGTGAAGAAAATGAGTAACAACCTTAGAAAACTTGAATAGTAGTCAGTGGTATGGCAGCTGGGGTTCAATGCCAAAAAATTCAAACTCATGCATCTGGGGCATATAAATCCAGGAGCTGGGCATAACATGGGAGGGGATACTAATGATTGCTAAGTGGGTAGGAACCTTGGAGTTATAATATTTGATGACCTCAAGGTCACAGGAGGGTATAATAAGGCACTGGGCAGGGCAAGTGGGATGCTGGGGTGCATAGGGAGTGGTATCACCAGTAGAAGGGAGGGGTGGTAATAACACTGTATAAATCATTGGTGAGACCACACCTTGAGTGTTGTGTCAAGTTCTGGAGGCTACTTCTCATAAAGGACATAGACAGGGTAGAGGCAGTTCAGAGGGGGTAACTAAATGGGTACAACGTTTGTATGAGAAAACATATGGTAAGAGACTGAGGAATCTCAACATGTAAACCCTGGAGGAGGAAGGGGATATGCAAGATACCTACAAGTACCAAAACCACAAAACGTTGGTAGCTCCCATGTAATTGAAAGTGCACTATACCCTGAAGTGCAAGTTTCAGCATTGTATCACTGAGTCCTCTACTCAGCAGATATGGGTCAGTACATTCAAGCCAAAAGACTCAAAGTAACCTTACCAGTTCAGCTTCATTTTAATCACTTTAAGAAATGGTGTGACAATAAATAGTGCAAAAAACTTCTGTCTAGTATCAGTCTCACCATGAATCCAAAGATATACATATATCAGGTTTGCAGGCATGGATAAAGGGAAACAAACATAATTCCTTGCAGGTAACCAGGCTAGTTACTGGACTATCTAAATTCCAGCATTATATAGGCAATCTGATTTTGCTGTACGATTTACCATGAAAAAAACACACAACAATAAAAAGCCTCCAAACTCAAACATGCTGGCCTGTGCAACAGCAGTCGGCAATGCTGTGCTTAAATATCAATGTATACCATTACGTGGGTGATGCAATTAGTGTGCCACAATTAGAGTTGAGAGAAAAGGTCATGAGTGACAGGGGCAAACTGGATTTCACAGTGTCCTGCATTCACATCTGTTTTAACCGATTACATTGTTCTCCTCCGGTCCACTTATGCCCGGATCCAGAGGAGGTTATATTTAGAGTCAGGGAGTGTGGGGGGGCAAAGGTCCCTGCAAAAGCAACTGTTCTCCCCTGCTGTCCCTTGTCACCCTACTTGGGTTGAGGTGGAATGTACGGGTGTGGTAGTTGTAGGTGACATGTTTCTGGTACCCTGGTTTACGGTAACCAGATTCATGTCAGCTCAACATGGGTGACCCACATATCGACACTATGAAGCATCATCATCAGAGCATGATTCTCCCTAGTTCAGCTGTGCTTGAAAATACATATCTTAAAGAGACAACTTAAAATAAAAGTGCAATTTCATTCATAAAAATGCACACAGTGCAACTGTGCAGAAATTGAGTAAAAGGAAAGAAACAAAGGGTAGTGGTAAATGGAATTCACTCTTAGGAAGGGAAAGTGACCAGTGGGGTACCTTAGGGATCAGTGCTGGGGCAGGTCCTTTTCAATGTCTTTATAAGTGACATAGCAGAGGAACTGGAAGGGAAGGGTTGCCTCTCTTTGTAGAGGACACCAAGATCTTCAAAAGATTGGACAATCATTGCGTGGTGTGATAGAAATGATGGGCAGGGATCTGAAAAGATTAGAAGAATGGTCATGGGTATGGCAGCTGGTTTTTATGCAAAAAAAGTGCAAAATAATTCATTTGTACCATAGAGACCCAGAAGTAGAGTACAAAATAGGCAGAGTGATACTGACAATGACCAAGCAGGAACCAGACCAAGGGGTAATCATATTAGATGACCTAAAGGTGGCAGGCAGTATGACAAGGCAGTCAGAAGGGATAGTGGAATGCTGGGGTGCATAGGATGGGGTATCACCAGCAGGAAGAGGAAGGGGGTGCTGCCTCTATATAGATCACTGGTAAGACCCTACCTTGAGTACTGTGTCCAGTTCTGGAGACCACATCTCAGTAAGGACATAGACAGAGTGGAGGCTGTCCAGAGCAGGGTTACTAAAATGATGCAGGATCTGCATCAAAAGCCCTATGAGGAGAAATTAAAGGACCTCAATGTGTACACCCTGGCAGAAATGAGGGAGAGGGTGATATTAAAGAGATCTTTAAATACTTCACGGTAGTTAATAAGGTATAAGAGGGGGGTATATTGCATTGCAAAAGTGCTTTAGAACAAGGGGGCATGCCATGACTCGGGGGAATAAATTAATGAGGGTTGTGAGGAAGTACTTTTTTACAAACAGGGTGTTGAATACTTGGAAAAGCCTTTCAGCAGGGGTAGTGGGGGCAAGAACAGTGGTAGGGTTCAAAAATACCTGGGACAGGCAAGGGAATCCTAGGTGTGAGAAGGGGAGAGCAGAGAGTGTGCCGCAGATCAAGTAGGTTCTGCAGCAAAAAAAATAAGTAGCCTGGGTGGGCCCAGCGGCCCTTATCTGCTGTCACATTCTGTGTTTCTATGTTTCTAGCTCCTACAAAAACCTTTGCTGCTGTGGTGTTAAGATGGGACTGATATGTTTTATGAAGCATGATGGACATTTAATCTGTCACAGCAGTATTCAGAAGAAGGCGGTTAATGGAAAAGTGAGATATGACAGAAACATTTAAATACCTCAAGAGACTCAACAGAGTGGACTGTCAGAAATTTGTCAAATGCAGCAAAAAAAAAAAAAACCTGCACTAGGAGGTATGGATACAAATGTGATAGGGATAGATTCAGGAGAGATGTGTAGAAATAGTGGTGGACAAGTGCAATAGCTTTCCAAGGGGATTGGTCAATGCAGGGACTCAGAAGCGATGCATAGTCAGTTGTGACAGGTGAAAGGGGCTGATAGTATTGGGGGCATGACATCTTGGAGGTGGCAAACTTGTAAAAATGTCCGAGTTGCCATGAAGGGGCTCTGACTACACCTGCTAAGCAATACGCCCGAGTGGCAGTAGGTAGGACCACAGCATACAGGATGGGCCTATGTTCTTCTGTTTGAAATTGTTTCTGTTTCAGTACATGTGAACAGCTCTGTCCTAGAAGAACTTTATTTTGTTCAGGCGACAGTGGTAAATGATCCCTATTAAGTTGCCAAAAGAGTTACTTTGATCATAAAATAATTCCATCCACGTTCAACTTTTCATGCATTGCACCACAATTTCAATCATATTTGTAACCCTTGGGAAGTTATTTAGTGCTATTGCCTTTGAAAACACTTAGTACAATAAAATGTGCAGTATTTTAACGCATCTTTCATGGTTTGTTCTTGAATGCAGTACTGTAACACTGTGATCCAGGATTTTGTATTCCCATAGTATAGGTAATCATTTTAAACAATAGCTTCACTGTGACATGAAAAGGTGTAATGAAAGATGGTTAATGGTTTGTTAAAGTGACATGTTAAATATGCCATATACCAAATGAAAAAAACATGTGTTTTATTTAGACACTTCTGAAACAGTTTTCCTTTCTATGTCTTGGGAAGCCTTTACAAACTCTGTTGTTAATGACTAATGCACAAATCTGTATGCAGTGTAATATTCTGTGACTTAATTATCACAATTTAATATGTGTTTAAGCCAGGTCAGAAGATCGTGCCTGCAGGGGAAGAACGCTTTTCAACTATTCCTAATTTAATTATCCAATCTATAAACACAGGTTTTATTTGCTTCATTGAACCTGGCAACCATGAATTCTTTTAAGACAAAGTCATATTAAGCTATAGATTTAAATGTGAGAAATATTCACTTTGTTAGATATAAACAGTTTCTTTAAAATTTTTGAAAACAGTATGTTCCAGTTTACAGCATTATAGACTGCTTGCTGTAAAATGATTCTGTGACATTCTAGTAACTCTTATTGAGAACAACCTGCAATGAATCAGGGAGTACCTATAAAACTAGTAATACATAGAAATGCTATTTTTCATTTTTTCTACTTGCAGTTAAATGACTATTGACCTCATAAATATACCGAACACTTCATACAGTCAATCAATTATTTTATTAAAATATTTTGATGATTGGTTTACACAGTATCAAATACTGCAAGATAGGGAAGTCAACTTACTCTGGTCATACAGCATATACAGGATCACTGTGTACTCTTAACATTAGCCCTTAAGTGATTTATTTTGACATCTGAAATCTCAGGATGTAGCCAATATATGATCTTGTTAGATGCAGAATTACCAGGGTTTAACTCTTCAGCCTAAGGGTTAAAACAATGACTTAAGTGTATAGCATACTACAACAAATTTACATTTTTCATAATTCCAGTACCTGTACTGATGTCCCCTAGGACTTTTCCCAATCTGTAGAGGATCATTTTCAGTTTCCCATTGCTGAGGTATAGTAGAAGAAATCCTGACCCCTGGTAAAGTCGAGCAGACAGCAGAAGACCTTCACTATTCCATGTACGAAACTGAAAACCGAGAGACAGCCCATCTTTTTGTGACGTGCCTGGAAGCATCAGATAACTACTAGAGCTCACAAATGTGACAGGGACTATCTGTGGCTCAGAGCAGGAGAAGGTCACATTGCCCTAAAGGGACATAAAATAAAAACAGAATGTTTTCTGAAAGTGAGAAATCATAGATTTATTCATGCCCATCAATGTATTTAGAAATTAAATGATTTGTGGTATTACTTCTAAAAACTTTACTAATGATACAGTTAAAACTAATATCTTTTATAAAATAATTCAAAATGATGTTTATCTTTCTAGTGTGGGTGTCTCCATTTATTTTAAACAAGATAAGCATAATGAACATCTGATTAGGTATTTATAAAATAATATATTATACAGGAGGTGCAGCTCTCAGGCAACTAGTGCTAGAACACACCAGGGATGGGGTGATTCTGGACCTAGTACTGATCAATGGAGATAGAATCACAGGTGTCTGGGTGGAAGGGCACCTGGGATCCAGCGACCACCACACAGTGTGGTTTAACATGGGTACAGGGTCACAGTCAAGCCACACAAAGACAAGGGTCTTGGATTTCAGGAGGGTGGACTTTGTTAGAATGGGGCTAGGTATCAATGAGGCCTGGCAAGAAGGGGTGCAAAATAGGTGGTTGAGGAGCAGTGGACTCACCTAAAAAGAGCCTTAGTGGAGGTGACAAATGAGTGCATTAGAATAAGAAACAAAGGCAAGAAGAGGAACAAACTACTATGGTTCTCTAAAGTTGTAGCAGAGAAAGTAGTAACCAAAAGGAGGGCTTTCAAACAATACAAGGAGTCATAGAAGGAACAGGATAGGGTGATGTACCTAAATTGTTGAGGGAAGCAGGGAAAGCTGTTGGGAGTGCAAAGGCACAAACAGAGGAGAGAAAAGCATAAACAATGAAGAAAGGAGACAAGACATTCTACAGGTACATCAGTGGGAGAAGCAAGGCCAGGGGTGGGATTGTAAGGTTCAGAGGGTAGGAAGGGGTATGTGTGGAGGGAGACCTTGAAAAGGCTTCAGTACTGAATAAATACTTCTGCTGAGTTTTCACTGAACAAGGGGAGGGGCAAGGACCACAGCTAGGCATCAGATACAGTACAAGTCACATTAAACTGCTCCATCAGTGAGTTAGTTTATGATTGTTTTTTATGGTTTACAATGCAAGGCAACTCATTGCATTATTTTTCAATGCTTAACCAGCTCAAGAGCAATGTTTGTAAAGGGTTTTTGCAACTTAATTGAAATGCATCTGCAGTCCAGTCACAATGCAATGCAAAGCTGCATTTTAACTCTTAAGAAGCAGTTTGTGCAGGGCTTTGTATTGAATCAAGCAACACTTATGCAACTCGATCAGAAATGCTAAAACCACTCCTTGGAGGAACAGTTTAATGTGACTTGTACTGTACTGTACAAGGTGGAGGAGGGGTGAACACCAGTCCATTTATAGAAGAGAGATTCCTAGAGGAGCTCAAGAACTGAGGGTGGACAAGACAATGTGACCAGATGGCATAAGTCCTAGGATTCTAAAGGAACTATTGATGGAACTAGCAGCACCACTGGCTGCCATGTTCAGTGAGTCACTCAGTACAGGAGTAATTCCAGAGTACTGGAGGAGGGCACATGGAGTCCCTTTTCACAAAAATGGAAACAGGGGGGAGGCAGGAAACTATTGGCTGGTAAGCCTCATCTCAGTAGTGAGTAAGATTATGGAGGCACTGTGTATGGAAAGGATTGTGGAACACCTGGAATCCAACTAAGCACAGGATCCAAGGCAGCATGGATTCACAGCACGAAGGTCATGTCAAACAAATCTGATAGAGTTTTTCAACTGGGTGATGAAGGAGGTGGATTGGGGGAGCAGTAGATGTTGTTTACCTCGATTTCAGGAAAGCCTTCAACATTGTTCCACATGAAAGACTGTTAGATAAGTCGGGAAGCCTAGGCATGGGCCACAAGGTGGTGAACTGGGTTAGAAACTGGTTGGGGACAGGAAGCACAGGGTGGTGGTAAATGGGATCCAATCTGAGGAAAGAGGGGTGGCCAATGGGGTACCTCAAGGATTAGTCCTGAGAACAGTCATTTTTATTGTCTTTATTAGTGACATTGCAGAAGGGCTGGAAGGGAGTTTGCAAATGACACCAAGGTCTGCAACAGGGTAGATACTCCAGATGGGGTGGAAAAAATGAAGAGGGACCTAGGAAAGCTGGAAAAAAGGATTTGAAGTGTGGCAACTGACGTTCGATGTGAAAAAGTGCAGAATCATGCACCTGGAGTGCAGCAACTCTGCAGGGAGCTAAATGATGGGGGGGGGGGGGATTTGGTGACAGTCACCAGGGAGGAAAGGGATTTGGAGATTGTCATCTCAGATGACCTAAAGGTGGCCAAGCAGAGTACAAAGGCTATAGGGAGGGCCAGTGCCATGTTGGGAGTGAATAGGAAGGGGTCTCACCAGAAGAAGGAGGGAGGTGCTGATACCACTATACAAAACACTGGTGAGGTCTCATCTGGAGTACTGTGTGCAGTTGTGGAGATCACATCATCGTAAGGACATAGACAGGGTGGAGGTGGTTCAGGAAAGGGCCACTAAGATGGTGCAGGGCTTGAAACAGAAGACTTATGAGGAGAGATTAAAATACCTAACTATGTATACACTGGAAGAGAGGAGGGAATGGGGAAATACGATAGAAACCTTCAAGTATCTTAAGGGTATAAACAAGGTGCAAGTGGAATATATATTTCTTTACAGGAGAGGTACAAGAATAAGGCAGCATGATTTGAGATTGGAGGGGAGCAGGATAAGGGGTAATGTGAGTAAGTTATTTTTCATAGAAAAGGTGGTGGATGCATGGAATCGCCATAAGGGGGCATAGTGGAAGGATTCATACATGAATGGGATAGACATAAGGAAACCATAGAGGTGGGAAGGAGAAGCTAAACCTGATGACCAAGTAGGGTCAGTGGCCGCTTATACAGATAGGGTATTTGGGCAGACTGGATGGACCTAGTGGTCCTTATCTGCCATCATCTTCTATGTTTATATGTTTCTGTGTGTAGTAGCACCTGTATATTAGGTTTAAGTAGGAGTATAATGTTTAAACTCAGTTGTTTGACCTTCCTCCATGCTTTTCTGTTCTGCACCCAAACTTAGGGTATGTTTACGTGCCCTAACTATTTACTTTTCAGATGTCTCACCCCTTACTGCTGTTGATTCTTTTAAATAGATTGGCATCACCCTGGACATGGTCCTTGATTTTAGTTTTCACATATCTAAAATATGCAAGTCTGTTAATTCGAAGCTAGGATTTATAAAGTCAGGTATGCCCTGACTCCAGTTGTTGGGCTGGCTATAGTCGGGGTGTTTTGTTGCTAAGCCTCACCTATGGTATGGTACCTTAATCTGAGGTAAACAAATGGAATATAGATAAACAGAATACCTGCTACAACAATATATGTCACTTTGCCCTCTCAGTGCCCAAGCTGACTCACCACTGCTCTCTCTACTTGAGCCTTGGCTGGCTCTTGACAGCTTCATGACACTTCTTTTCCCTTGGCTGCACAACTGACAAAAACATCAGATCAGGTACACCTGTTGCCCTTGCTAGTATGTTCAATTAAAATGATCAGGCCTACCCCAAATGATCCAATGATATGTTGTTTCTGGCAGTACCTAAAGGGACTAGAAAAAATGGGAGAGCAGGCTTTTTCAGTTTTTGCCCCAAAACTCTGGAACTCATTTCCTCCTAATCTCAGGAATGTCTGGATATCATGGCAGTCAAAGAAACATGGTACACACAAAACCATGACTGGGACGTAAACATACCAGGATACACTATCTACAGGAGGGACAGGGAGGGTAAAAGAGGAGGAGGAGTAGCTCTCTACATAAGAGAAGGAATCAAAGCAACAGAATAAAAGGGTAAACAGGGAGGAGAAGAAGCACTGTGGGTCAATTTGGAGGCAGACAATGACACCACAATCCGCACAGGGGTTGTATACAGACTCTCAGGGGAGGAAATGGACAAGGAAATGATAGAAAGTATACTTAGAATGGCAGATAAAGGGATATATTGCTGAGGGTGATCTGAATATGCCAGATGTTAACTGAAGGAAGTTGCAGCAGCCACTTCTAAGAGTGGGGTTATTCTAAATGCCCTACAGGGGGCATGCCTTAGACAACTAGTATTGGAACCCACTCAAGAGGGAGCAATCTTAGACCTGGTCCTCTCAAATGGAGATGGAGAGAGGATCACAGATGTAGATGTGGGTAGCCATCTGGGAACTAGCGACCGTCGAACAGTATGGTTCACAATAAACACAGTAATGGAGTCAAGCCATACAAAGGCAAAAGTACTGGACTTCAGGAGGACTGACTTTGCCAAAATGGGTGAGTGCCTAAGGAATGCACTAGCAAATGGGCAGGAAGGAGGGGTGGAAGAACAGTGGGGAATAATAAAAACTGCCATCACAGAGGTAACAAGCCTTAGTGTGAAGCAAATAAACAAAACAAAATGATGTAAGAAACCACTATGGTTCTCAAAGGAGGTGGCAGTGAAGGTTCAAGAGAAAAAGAAAGCATCCAGAAAGTACAAGGAATCACAGAAGGAGCAGGACAGAGAATTGTATCAGTTAAAGCAAAAGGAAGCTGGCAAGGCAGTCAGAACAGCAAAGGCCCAAACTGAGGAAAAGATAGCCAACTCAGTTAAGAAGGGGGATAAAACCTTTTTTAGGTACATCAGGGAGCGAACAAAGACTAAGGGAGGGATAGTGAGGCTTAATAAAGGGAGGGGTGGGCAGAGGGTGACTGTAAAAAGGCAGAGATACTAAACAAATATTTTTGCTCAGTATTTACAAATGAAGAGGGGGAGGTACCTAAAACAAACAATAGAAACACTCTGGATACAGAAGTTGATACCAGCCCATTTACAGAAGAAAGGATTCTGAAATAACTCTTAAAACTGAAGGTGGACAAAGCAATGGGGCCTGATGGGATTCATCCCAGAATTCTAAAAGAACTAAGGGTAGAACTAGTGACACCACTGACTACCCTCTTTAACAAATCATGGGAGGATGGGTGGTACCTGAGGACTGGAGGAGGGCAGATGTGATTCCCCTTCACAAAAGTGGGAGCAGGGCAGAAGCAGGAAACTACAGACCTGTTAGTTTAACCTCAGTGATAGGGAAAATGATGGAATCACTTCTGAAGGAAAGAATAGTCAAGAACCAAGAGGCCAGAGGGGCACAGGATCCAAGGCAGCATGGATTCACAGTGGGAAGGTCATGCCAGACGAATCTAATAGATTTCTTTGACTGGGTGACCAAAGTAGTAGATCAGGGAGGGGCTGTGGACATGGCCTACCTAGACTTTAGCAAGGCATTTGACTCAGTACCACACAAAAGATTAATATACAAGTTAGCCAGCTTGGGAGTGGGTCCCAAGATGATAGTCTGGGTAAAGAACTGGCTGGAGAATAGGACATAGAGAATAATAATAAATGGAGTCCACTGTGAAGAAAGGGGGGGTTACTAGTCGGGTGCCACAGGGTTCAGTATTAGGACCGGTCTTCTTCAATGTCTTTGTAAGCAACATTGCAGATGGACTGGAAGGAAACGTATGTCTCTTTGCAGATGACACAAAGAACTGCAACAGAGTTGATGCACAAGGTGGGGTGGAAAGGATGAGAAGGGACTTGGCAAGGTTAGAGGAATGGTCAAATGTATGGCAGCTTAGATTTAATGCTAAGAAGTGCAAGGTAATGCACCTGGAAAAAACAAAAACCCAGGGGAACAGTACAGAATGGGGGGTGAGATACTAACAATAATAAAAATGGAAAGGGACCTGGGGGTAGTCATATCATATGACTTAAAGGTGGGCAAGCAATGTGAGAGGGCAGTAAGGAGGGCCGGGGGGATACTGGGATGCATAGGGGAGAGGCATCACCAGTAGAAAACAGGAAGTTGTTATCCCTCTGTACAGACAGCTGGTGAGACCCAATCTGGAGTACTGTGTGCAGTTCTGGAGACCCAGTCTCTGTAAGGACATAGACAAGATGGAAGCTGTCCAGAGGAGGGCAGCTAAAATGGTGCAGGGTCTACACCAGAAGACATATGAAGAGAGACTAAAGGAGCTTAATATGTATAGCCTCGAGGAAAGGAGGGAGAGGTGGGACATGATAGAAACTTTCAAGTACCTCAAGGGAATCAACAAAGTCCAAGAGGGTAGCATCTTTCAAAAAAAGAGGTGTGCAAGAACAAGGGGGCACAATTTGAAGATGGGGGGCGGCTCAGAGGTAATGTAAGGAAGTAGTTTTTTACACAGAGTGTTGTGGATGCATGGAACAGCCTTCCGGAGGAGGTTGTGGAGTCAAAAACAGTGGTTGAATTCAAGCATGCATGGGACAGCCATAAGGCAATTCTAGGGGTTGGGGGTAGAAAGAAGTAGGCTGCTGGTTAACTAGGATCTGCAGCTTATCAATTAGGTAGGGAAATGGGCAGACTGGGTGGGCAAGCGGTCCTTATCTGCTGTCAAAGTCTATGTTTCTCTGACTCACCCAGTTTTCAAGAAGGAGCTTCATAAGTTACTTCTGACATTAGATAAGTGCTTCTGTAACTGATACCTTGTGATGCCACTTACATCATGCCTTTTGTATGCCTTCTATAGTAAAACACAGGTTGTTTCATTTTTGTACATACTCTAAGTCCATGCACTTTAGTATTATATGTCCTTTTCTCATGCATGTCAGATTGTTCTTTGTACTAATGTGCCTTGTATGAATGTTTATTTAATGTTTGTACTTCTCCTGGGTCATGTTCAAAAATAGGAATTGTATTTGTCTAACGCAATAAATACTACCACTGCTGTCTCTAGACATAATTGCCTGACATTTGGCATGCACAGAGTCTGAGCCAGGATACCTGGATGTTGTAAAATTGGTATTGATTTGTTCAGTAGTTTAAAAATTCTAGAAGGCTGAAAACCCCTACAAATTTGGAAAAGAGGAAATTTTATTTTTTTGCATACCAATAGCAGAAAAATAACTGGACATGAAACATGAAGCTTTCATGTCGGTTACCGTTTGACACAAGAATGGGTCTCTGTTAGGTGGTATTAGTGGAAAATGAGTAGTTTTTTAAATTATTTAAACACAAAGTGGATGTGCAGAACATTATTTGGTAACCTGGATGTAGGTGTGCTATAGTGTATGCTAAGTTTTTGCAAAACTCGTGTATCAATTTTGTGAGGTGGTCGCCATTTTCATGACTCAAAACTGATAATTTCCTGCAGTTACAAGTCATAAAAAATGTATTCTCACTGTCTTTACAATGATGAAGTTCAGGAGTCCATCCATGCAACTGACACCTGCCCTCCCCAAAAAAATTTCTCAAGTGATCTGGAGCCCATCACCATTGCTGGCAACCCCCACCCACAAGAAGGACATAAAAAGCAGTGGTGGGTACCCCACATTGACACCAGTTTTACTTGCCTTCTGCCCTTCTCTAATGAAACCAGTGGCACCATGATCCAACCCCATTGCCAGTACCCCCTCCACCCTTTCTCTAAAGAAACTGATTGCAGATGTCCAACCCCACCCCTGTTACCCTTCTCCTGCCCATTGAAACATTAATGAAATTTGTGACTGGTGCAAAACCTTACTTGTGGTGCTGTCTTCTACCTGAATTAATAAAAACCATTAGCTGCCACCAGTATCCAGCTCCTGCCCACTTAGTCATGGTAAAAAAAAGTAGCCTCTATCACCCATGCACCCTCATACCCACACCAGAGCCCACACTGTGGTCCTGCAATTGCATTTCCTCAGTGTCCATTATTGTGTATCCTCAATGTCTCACATTGTGAGTCCTCAATGTTCCTTGATTCACTTCTCTTCCTTCAGGTACAAAAAAAGTGAGAAACAAAACTATGCCCTGAGAACAGGAATGTTTCAAGGGAGAAAAGGTGTGTGAAACTGGTTTTAGGAGGCAATTTGTCAAAATCCTAATTGGGTGTTTATAAGAGGAGTAAGAACCCCAATCCACAAATTTCATAAAAAAAAACTCAGAAAATGAAAAAGCAATAGGTATGTTACTTAAAAAAACTACCCCCACCCTAGGAAGTCCTATTAAATGTGCACTTAAGATGCTCAAGGACTTAATTTTTCTTCTGATGTACTGTACTATAGTCTTTTATCATTTTTTTAACTTTTGTATCTTAATTTTTTTTCATTCAGTTTGAGGGCTGCAATACTTATTACCTCTTCAGAAATGCAAGGTTACCAAAATTTCACATCTGCTTGATGGGTGTGCTGCTACTTCAAGTAAGGCCTGCAGGGACCAGCACAATGTAAACTACAGGTATGGCCCCCTGCCCAGCAGTACTGCTGCTTCTCATATTGCTTGCAGCGCCCTGCACAGGGTCCTGCACAAAACAAGCTACAGGTCTGGTGTAGTGAGCATTGTTATACGAACTAATACACTGCTCACCAATGGAAAGAATCATGGGAAGTATTTGAAAATCGCCCTTCCTGGGTAACCCTTGCCTCAGTGCTTTTGACTGAGGTTCTTCGTCTTTCAGGTCATTATACAGCTACTTCATAAATAGCCCACAGGGTCAGTTATGAAGCAAACTAAAGGTCTGGCCCAGTTTGCAGCTGCTGTGTGAGAGGTCCCAAGGCTACTCACTCAACAGGTTACAGGTGTGGTGCATTACTATGCAACTGCTTTGGGAGTCTCCTGCAGGGCCACTTGCAAAGCCAGTTGCAAAACAAACAAGAGGTCTGGTACAGTGAATGTCACTTTGCAGCTGATTCATGAATGTTGCCTCAGGGCCACTTGGGAAGCAATCTGCAGGCCTGGTGCAGTGACCATCATTACAGAATGCAGCTGCTCCATGCACTTACAACGTAAGCTACAGGTTTGGTGCAGTGAGAGTCATCGTGTAGCTGCATTGTTAGTGGCCTGGAGGCCACACATGAAACAAGTTACAGCTCAATTGCAATGAGAGTCACTGTGCAGCTGCTTTGTTAGTTAGGGGCCTGCAGACCCCACATGAAGCAAGTTACAGGTCAAGTACAATGAGTGTCACTGTGCAGCTACTTTGTTAGTTAGTGGCTTGTAGGTCATTCATGAAGCAAGTTACAGGTCAAGTGCAGTGAGCATCACTGTGCAGCTGCTTTGTTAGTTAGTGGCATGCAGGCAACTCATGAAGCAAGTTACAGGTGAAATACAGTGACCGTCATTATGCAGTTGCTTCATGAGTGGTCTGCGGGGCCACAATCAAAGAAAGCTACAGGTCTGCCATACTGAACATCACTAATCAGCTGCTTCAGTTGCGGTGTAGTCAGCATTACAATGGAGATGCTTGTATGTACTTTTTTGTTTCAAGACATGAGGCAGTTAATTGCAAAACTCTACATTAATGTATTTATTACAGTTGAAATGCAAAGTTTAAAAAAGGAAAAAAGGTAGGGTTGGAATTCTCTGAAACCATGGCAAATCAGATGTTCACTGAGGTTTCAACAATCATGTGAGTTCACTGTTTTGGTGAATAGAGTAGTGATTGTGTATATTTATAAGGTTTTGAACTTTGGCCTTTCTCTAGTCCCACCCTTGGTAGGTAAGATAGGTAGGTAGTAGGGAATAGAAGGCCCCAAAAAATGATCTCCTCCAACTTATGGAGACTATGACCAGTAGCATGCACGAGGGGAAACTCCCCCAGGTGGAGAAAACCTCTGAGGACCCATTGCTACTGACCCATCCTCTGGGCAAACTAAGAAGATGATCCTAAATGCTTAGAATTCTGTTTAAATTTTTGAGTAGGGTGTAATGTAGTGATAAAGTTCCATCTTCCAAGTCCATTGAATGACACATTCAGGAGGATCGATTCTTGATGTTGAAGAGGCGGGTCCAGTCTGAAGAAATGTCCAGATCCCAGAATGATTAAATCTGGCTGGTAAATGAAAAGGGTTAAACAAAGTCCAGGATTCATATGTGACATTGGTTGATATATGACAAAAGTATAGATCAATGTAAGCATGAGTTTGTTTAATGAGCTGCCAGCCTCCAAACTATGGAATGTATGATGGGTTATGAGATTGTTAACATAATCTGACAGATTTGGAAGAAACTAAGGGCAAGAAACAATGCTTAGTTCCTTCTGTAGAGCGGTAAATGGTTAAGATGTTCACAAAGTTCTCAGAAAAGCTTGCTGTCAGTACTGTTTAGGATGAAATGCAGGAGTTATGTAAAAGCTAGATGATGGGGTAGAAGAAGCTCTGACATTCGAAATAGGGTCTAATGGCTTTGAGTTCAGGGAATTCACAATGATTTGCTATGTAGACATCTATAGGGAGATAATCGAGGATTTGGAAAGCAGCTTTAGGTACCTGGTAACAGATGGTGATTGAAAGATTTCAGATCAAATAAGGAAGGATGACCTTTGCTGTAAAGGCTACCTTTAGGCTATTGGATACCAATAGTTATAATTGAATATTCAGTACAATAAATTAGAGGTTTGAAGGTGAAGTAGAGTTACTATGATGAGGTTTGCATGGGGTCATATTCAGGTAGGACTTCGGTGCAAGATAATGAATATGGGTCTTGCTGTAGCTGAATCGCCCATGGCAAGAGCTTGAGTGGCCATTGCAGCTTTGCTTTGCTGGTGAGTCCACTATCTGTATGCTGTGGGGAGCACAACAAATTGGGGTCTTTAACTGAGTCTACTGACTGATGAGGCAAAAGGGGAGTTGATAGTAAGAGTAGAATGCAATGGATGCACGGACTGCTTAGTCAGATGTAGAATACAATACACAAACACATTCTCCAGGTGCTAACCAGGAACTAAGAAATGCTGCACCTTGAAAAACAATAGTCCAGAACTCAGAAAGTAGGTGTGCAAATAAAGTCTTGTACCAATAATGTGGATGCTTAAAATGCTTTAATAGAATTGGGTGACAACAGGTTACACAGAAAAAAATGAGCTCACTTCCCAGGCAGTGGGTGAGGTTTGTTCTGTGTACCCAGTTGGCACCTGATTCTATTAAAGCACTTTAAGCATCCACATTTATGGTATGATACTTTATTTGCACAACTACCTTCTGAATTTTAGTCAGATGTAGAACTATTGTTGAGCATAAACGTGATACTGAAACAACCAGGTGAGTAGGGGATGCACAACATGATAAATCAAATGGAAACATACTCTTGGTGATAGTATCCACTGGAGAGAATATGGAGGGGATAAATTCCATCAGATGAGTTAGAAAGGACAATTGGATAGATAGCTGGCATGATTAGCATATCACTATGAAGAGATGTAGATAACTTAGTGAAGCATGGTGATGTCCAGAGGCCAGGGAACAGTGACTTGGGATAGTGTAACTTTAGCAAGGCAGCGATGCTTCAGAGATCCGATGATATTCTGGGATAGTAGATGAAATGAGAGTGTTAGGAGCATCTAATGTCTATTCAGGAAATACGAGTCTGAAACATGGTCAAAGTGAGTCAGCACTTTCAAGAGTAGACTATAAGTGGAAGGTAGAATGGGCAATGCCAGTACTGCTAAGTGGTATCCTGCAGTTCTCGTTATCCTTAAGGCTTATAGTTATTATGGAGTTGGTATGTCCCAGGAGGAAATTATTTTCACGATTCCAGGGTAAGATTATGGGCATGAAGACTTTTCCTAAATTTGGATCCTATGAAGACATCATAAGGTAATGACATCCTGGATGTCTGAATTAAATAAAATATGTAATGAAAGATCCTGTAGAGTTGATTGAGAGGAAAAATCTTCTGTAGCTGAGACAAAAAGGATTCTGGCAATTAATCCTGGGGAGATTATGGGGAAGTACCAATATTTCTTATAGTGACAAACTCTATATGGTGTGATGCTCAAGGGATGTCACTGGATGAAGATTTCTTTTGATGAGAACAGGAACTCCTTAGAGTGCTGGATGGGAGCAGTCATATCAGCTGAATTAGGAGTATGAGTCAGATGAATGGGGATGAGTAATGGAATGGCATGGATGCTGGACATGGTAGTTGCGAAGAACACACAAAAGAGACACAGCAGGAAATAAGCAAGAGCCCTGAGCCATCAGGGCAGCATGAAGGATGACAACAGTCCAATCACTGAGGGAAAGTTTGAAGTGGAAGTCCACTGACTGGAAAATGGAGCTTGATAGTAAGTTGGTAGAGGCCGATTAGTACCAATATCGGAAGTTGCAGGCAAGGTATGGGACAACGTGCAGTCATTGCAGCATAACGGAATAGAATGCAGGAAGCTGAAATGGGCCTCAGGTGGTAGATTCAGGTAAAACTGAGAACAATCCAGGTATGAGGTGCTGCAATGTTGGGTAGAGGTTCCCAACTCTGAAGGAGATAGCAAACTTAAATATCTGATAGCAAAGGTGCTGTTGTGATAGAGTATAAAGTTTTCACTTCCAAAGAAAATGGTGAACATAAAGTGCTGATAGCAAAGGTGCAGTGAAGTTGGGGTATGAGGTTCCCACCTCTGAAGGAGTTAGTGAACTTGGATTGCTGATAGCAAAGGTGTTGTGATGGTGTAGAAGGTTCCCATCTCCAAAGGAGATGGCAAACTGAAACAGCTAATACAAAAAATGCACTTAAATTGCAAATGATAGACCTCTGGATGGAGACAAGGCAGCGTAAGGGGAAGATGGTAAAAAGCCTCAGGAACCCATCCCTGAAGGCAAGCAAACATCACATATCCAGCAGGAAGCAGAAGAATGTGGGCAGACATGTCCAATAGGGAGACAGAATCATCCGGAGTAGAAATGAGGGAGGAGATGGTTTGCAGGGAGCCGAAGGTCTGGAGATTGAAGGAGGTTGAGCTGGAAGCTGAGCCACAACAACAATGCACAGGAGGAGATGGAAGGCAAGCAGCAAGAAAGTCCAGGAGTCTGATGGACTGGGTGGAGATGGAGACTGAACAAGTTGGTGTGGCCCAAATCCAGAACATGAAGAGGCCAAGGTGGGGACAAGTACAGTAAGTTTCCATGGAGGTATAGGATGCAGTTGGTTGAGTTTGATTTGAGGCAAAATGGGTACAGTGATCCCCTTTCCAAAGGGAATGTGGCAACTGGATATCTGGTATAGAATGCAGTTGGTTGAGACAGTAGACGGAGGAAAGGCTCCCTTTCCCAGTAGTCAGAGCGAACTAACCTTCACTCAATGCCACACTAGGATGAGTTAGGGATAGAGACTGTTGGAAGTTGGCAGAGAATATAACTGGTTGAGACTGGAGGAAGAGAAGACAGGCTCCCATCCCCGGTAGACAGGGGAAGCCTACCTGCACTGCTATGCCTCAGTGGTCAGAGTTAAGGAGGAAGCTGTTGAACTGCTGATATGGGCTGAACAAGGAAGGGGCAGCTGACTGCTGAGGAGTAAGGAAAAGGCAAATAAAAGAGCAGGATGAAGGGGATGGTAGTAAGTAAGAAATTAAAGAACAGGAGCAGGATAATTACCTTAGATGCCATTAAGGCAGAGATACAGTAGATCAATCCAGTTAGGAGCATGCAGCACAGTAATGGAATGCAATGAACATCTGAAGGCCATGTAGGCTGTGAGGTTAATAATTTATGCATGAATGACGGAAAGCCATGTAGGAAGAAAGCAGTGCAATGTCTTATACTGTAGATTATGTGAACCATTTTCCTGCTAATTGGAGCCACAATGCCCCACCATGACACCACAGTCCACTGCCATGAGAATAACAGGGAAGCCACAAGCTGAGCATGATGAGACCAAACAGCAACTGTAATATTGGAAGGGTAGGAACCCCCAAAAGAGGCTCCTTTACTGGCAAGGCCTTAATAAAGGATGAGCTAGAGGTATTTTGGGGAATAGAAGCAGACAAAACACATTAGTGACATAGAAGCGATGAAGCCAAAGAATATGAAAATATAGGCGAAGGAGCACCAAATGAAGCAGTATTGAAGGAACCATTACAAGGAACATGGAAAAGTGAGCAGATATGAGTGTTGTGGTGACTGGGCATGCTGGAAGGGTATGAAAGACTGTTGGAGAACAAGGTAACATAGGGCTGATAGGCTGAGCAGGGTATATGATGCTGGGACTAAGAAAAGGCAATGCATAAGTAGTATAGGGGTCAGACATAAATCACTATGTAAGGGGGATTGCAGTAAATGGCAGAGTTGAAAAATTACTGAGGAACAGGAGGCACCAGACTAGAGTCAGGGGAAGTGCTGAACTGGTGAGGTAGAAGGGTCTTGGAGCTGAAGATCCAATGTAAAGAGTAAGAAGCCCGAAAGAAAACATGGGGAGCAAGTGACAAGGACAAAAACAGGGGACAGGAAGGGAGTGGAAAATAACAAAGAGGAAAAGGGGTGATGCCAAAAGCCAAAGGACAGAAGGCTATGTTGGGGGCATGAGGAAGGTAGGGAAAGGGTTTTTTTTGCAGCAGCAGCAGCAGCAGTTTGGGATGTGGAAGGTTTGAGAGGAGCAGGATCGACAGAGAAAGGAAACCACTGGGTAGGGAAACAAGGGATAGAACAGGCCGGGAAAGGAGAGTAACAGGCAAAATTCCTAGATGGCAGGCATGGAAAATGGGCACTTGTGGCAGACCCCTGATCCCACAGAAGAAAAAAGCAAAGCACTGCTGGAAAAACTAAATCAAAGGCCAGCAAGAGGAGCACTTTTTTTTTGTACCAGAATGCAGAAAATGGCTACAAAAGTGGTCCCCAGGAGGGAGGGATAAGGAATGTTCCAGCAACATAGAGCAAGGATATAATAGGCAGGAAATAAGTGGTGCAAGGGAAAACTGAGGGGGAAAATTGTAGGGCAAAGCAACAGGCACAGCTATGGAGGGGAAAACACTGCGGACATCCAGAGCCATGGAATGGGGAGCAGACACAGGCTGGGTTCAGAGGGGGAAATACAGGATAAGCACAATGCAGGATCCAGGGGAATGCACAGCAACCAGCAGGTGAAAGGAGGAGTGAATGTGGTCCTCCCCCAAAGGAATTCAATCAGACACAATGGAACAGTGCAACAGAACAGCACCACTCAGTGCGGGCCCTAGCCAGCAAGCAACAAGGCGACTGGGAAAGGAATGAACAGGCAAGAGGGTGAAGTGGGCAGCAGGACAGGTGAGAGAGTGACCAGCAGGGCTGGAAAATAGCACAGAAGCAAAAGGAGTGATGGGAAAAGCAGGTTGGGAGAGGGGGCCAATACCAGACAGCACCGGCAAGGGGAGGGAGACAGAAATGGGGAGAGCAGGGGAAGGAGAAAGGAATGAGAACCAGGGGACAAGGGGAACAGGGCTAGGGAAAGTGGAGCAGGATGGGTAGGGAAAGCACAGCATTACTAAGAATAGGACTGGAGGGAGGGCAAAGAAAAAGGGGATAAAGAGCACGGGGGGCGAAATGAGAGAGATAGACAAATCGAATGAGTACAATTGGACAGAGGGAGTGAGAAAGGCAGCACAGGAGGCAGACAGAAGGGGAAGGAGGCACAGCCCATGAGCCAAGTAGGAGTCCAGAACTTGCGAAGGCTGAGTATTTCGTAACTCACTAAGCTTGGAACTGCTGAGGGAGGCTGGCCTTTATTGGGGATGTGGGAGGAGCTATTCTCCCACATTGAACCTTGGGCTTTAGCCCTCCCTCCAAAAATTACTTTTACCTAATATCAGCACTGTCTTCTCAAACAAAGTAAATGGCACAGCAAATCTTGAAAAGGCAATAGTGGATATTTTATGGTAACACCATGGGTTAAATTGGGCAGGAGCTCACAGAAATTCAGTTCTACCACTTCTTTATAAAAAATATTTGACAGTTCCACTACCTCTGTCATCTTTCTCAATTGAGTAATATAGTAGAGTTTCCCCACCTAGAAATGGCAGTTCTAACACCTAGAAATCTAGCTGAGAGTTTCTCCATCTAAACATTTCTAGTTTAATCACTGTATCATACCAACCCTGCATCATATGACCATTGAACCCCCCAAGGATAACTACACCACCAATCTGACAAGGTTCCTGAGACATCAAATTCTAGTAGACTATTTCATTTCCCTACCCTGTACGATTTGTGATAGTGGCATGACAGTATCAGTACAGTTAGAGGTGAGTAGGTGCTTAAATGCAAACCCCCATTGTTGCATTCACATAACTTGGATGTCTTTTGAACCTGTAACCTGGCCTGCATATTCTTTGAGTTAGGGTCTCAAAATCCTTAAAATGATGTCAAATGTAGTTTAAAAGTCTAAAACTACAAGGTGTGTAAAAACATGCAAACTTTCATTCTGAGATGCTTTTTTGCTCCCAACAGCTTAAAAAAGCACAGACTGGAAACATGAAACTTTCAAGTTCATTAGATTCTTTCCCAAGACAGTCACAATTCATGTTTTGGAGAATAAACAAATTAAAGTCTAGAGAATAAATAACCCTGCTCCATGAAGAGCACTCTGGTAACTTCACACCTAGTTAATGTTGTGACATCATGGGAGTGTGAGCAAAGCAAGCTCAAGCAAGGTGTGACGTTACCAGTGAATTCCTCTCCAAATTGCTGGGGGAATTTTCCTTGACCTGATCAAGGCTGTTGACCTGGCGGACCACCCCTTACTGATTTTTAAGATAGAAAATGTAGGAGTGAGACATTATACATTAAACTGCTTTAAACACTATCCAACCGAAAGCTATTGGTTAAAATTGGGTCTGAAAAATCTTCAAGGGGACAGAAAACACAAGGGAGCCACAAGGTTAATTTCTGGATCTGCTCTTGTTTTCAGTATTTGTAAATAATCTACCAGAAATCTACAATAAAGTTTCCACTATAATGTATGCAAGTGTTATAGTACATTATTGTGCTGGAAAGACAGGAGTGGACCTAGAAGCCAAAATGCAACCAGCATACTCAGCACTACAAAAAACGGTTTTCAGAAAACAAAATTTTGTTGAATGAAAAGGATAACCAAAAGTATGGTCTTTGGAACTAAAAGGCCTGAGATAGTTGGAAACAACATGGTGATATTAGGGACAAAGGAACAAAGTCTGGAGGAAGTATCTAGTTTTAACTATTTTGGGGTAGAGTTAGACAAAACGCTGTCTTTTCAAGAGCCCAAAATGAAAGTAACTTAAAAGGTAAACAGCAAGTTGAGTCATTTATACAGAAATAAAAACAGCTTAACATCACATGTAAAAAAAAAAGAAATAGCGAATCAAGTACTTCTTCCAGCCGTGGAATATATTGTAATTCAGTTTTGTTGATTAAATTACCAAATCCAGCACTTCAACGGTAAACAATAACATTTAACAATAGAGCTAAATTTGCTAATAATCAGAGCAAATTAGTACATCATTATGACTTATACCAGAAGTTTGAAATGTTGCCTCCTAAAAAAAGAATTAATATTCAACACTAAACTTCCTTCATAAAATTCTAAAAACAGAAGTGCCCAAAGTTTTAACTAATAGATTAATAAGAGCAAACAGCAACAAATCATTGTATACATCTTCATTAAAATGTTATCAAGAAAATTGGACTAACACTAAGGTAGCTGAACATTGATTAACTTATTACAGTCCTTGATTACATAGAGAATAATGCATGGGTGATGTGAGTTACAAGAATTTAATGCACACCCTAGATGAGGGATGCTACATAAATCCTGAGAGCAAAGCTCAAGGGGTTTATAAAAGCAACTGACACCAAGGGTGTGCATTAAATTATAGTAACTCGCCACCACTTGCCTTATTTTATATAATTTCTGTCCATCATTTTTTTCTCGCTGTTTATAGCTCTGTGTTTTGCCCTCACTCGTGGACTTTTCTCTACCACGATTTGTAATGAAGCACAAGAGCAATGCATTAATTACTGACTGGAAACTAATTAGAAAAATAAAGATAATAAGTTTTTTCCCCTATTAGAAATTAGCTGCATTCACTTTCACAGTTTGTACTTTCCATTTTCAGCTCTGCATCACCTTTGCTGCTTGTTCTCATTATCAGCAAGTAAATACTCTTGAGTTTGTCTGCCAGTGCCATCACCGATGCAAATTCCCCCATAGTTTATGTACAGGGAGGTTTGTTTTTTTTAAGTTATTTGACTTATGCAAGGCAAAGAGACTTCTTTAAGCAGAGACACTTCTCTCAGCACAATGTTGTGAAAAGCCAAAACCGATTGAGAGAGTGTCTTGCACTTTCACTTGCGAGATAGTCAACACGTGAAAGTCCTAATAACTGGCCAGTTATTATGGAAAATAATTACTGGCTTCTTACATTAAAAAAATTGATGGCCAGTTATTATTAAATGATATTCTCAGAATGGGGTTAGATTTTCAAGAAATGCACATGTATTAAAAAGAAATGTCAAAAATTACTTAAGGACATTATCAACATACTGTTGTCTGGATAATATCAGAGTATCTTAAACTTACATCCATTAGTTCATTCATTTACAGATGTACTCATATAAATATGTACATATTGAATAAATATTGTCTTTGACTTTTCTGCATGATTTTAAATTGATGTTATGTATGTTATGATTTTGTATTGTTATATCCCTTGTGTATCCCCTTCTTCACAGGCATGGCCAAAAAAGTGTATTTGATCCAGTCCACTTTCCTAGTAAAACAACTTAAATAAAAAAAAATACTTTTTTTTTTCATATTGGAATTACTGCAAAAGCAACCTGTTTCACATTTGTTTGTTTTTAACTGCAGTGCTGTTTTCAGAGAGAGTGTTTGTGATGTGGCCTGAGTTTCAGCTGCTTTAATTAGCTTGTGCTCCTAGCCATTTGTCTGGCTCACTGGACAGCAACTCTGATTATGGAAGCTGGATGGAGGAATAATTCGTTATCTGAACTGGGAATCATTTCTCTGAACTAGAGGTGGGAGAAGTGCTCTCTCTTCGCTACTTGGAGTACTTTGCGTATTAACCCCCATTTCGCCTAGTGCTCAGCAATGCAAAGCGTATTTATCTGCCTTTACCTTTTTATTGCAAAGTTCATTGAATCCAATGGACTTCATGCTACTTCACTATGTTTTACTGCCTTCCCTTAATTTTAACGCAAAGTGCCATTGATTTTAATGGACTTCGCTTTACTTTAGAAAAATAGAAAAATAGACATTGACTGCAGATAAGGACCACTTGGCCTACTTAGTCTGCCCATTCCCTATGAATTGGATAAGCTGCAGATTCTAGTTAACCAACAGCCTACTTCCTCCTACCCTTCACTATAATAGCCTTATGTCTGTCCCATGCAATCTTGAATTATCCCACTGTTTTTGACCCCACAACCTCCTCAGGAAGGTGGTTCTATGCGTCCACCACCGTCTTCATGAAAAAATGATTTCTGATGTTGCCCCTAAGCTGTCCCCCTCTGTCTTCAAACTGTTCACCCTTGTTTTTGTGTATCTCTTTCTCTCAAAGATGCTCCCATCTTGTACTTTGTTCATTCTCTTGAGATACTTGAAAGTTTCTATCATGTCCCCCCTCTCCCTCCTTTCCTCAAGGGTGTACATATTAAGCTCTTTAAGTCTCTACTCATATGGCTTCTGGTGCAGACCCTGCAGCATTTTAGTTGTACTCCTTTCAACTGCCTCCATCCTGACTATGTCTTCGTGGAGATGGGGTCTCCAGAAGTGCATGCAGTACTCCTAATGGGCTCTCACCAACTGTCTGTACAGAGGGATAACAACTTCTTGTTTTCTACTGGTGATGCCTTTCTCTATGCATGCCAGTATCCCTCTAGCCTTCCTTACTGCCTTCTCACAATGTGTGCCTACCTTAAGGTCATCTGATATAACTACCCAAGGTCTCTTTCTATTTTTGTTGTTGTTAGTACTGTACTCTTCCGCTGGGTTTTTGTTTCCCAGGTGCATTACTTTTCACTTTTTAGCATTGAATCTAAGCTGCCATATTTTTGACCATTCCTCCAACTTTGCCAAATCCCTTTTCATCCTTTCTACACCACCTTGTGTAGCAACCCTGTTGGAGATTTTTGTATCATCTGCAAAGAGGCATACTTTTCCTTCCAGCCCATCTGCAATATCTCCTATAAAGACATCAAAAAGGACCGGTCCCAGTACTGAACCCTGCAGTACCCTACTAGTAACCACCTTTTCTTCAGAGTGTCTCTGCCTTTATATTGCTATTTGAGGTGAGTTTTGCATAGATTCATGGGATGGCAGGTTACATGGGCTCTATATTGTCTTACACAGCCTCAGTTCTGCATAGTGTGTGTAGTGAAAAGCTGTAGACAGTTTGCTCTCTGAGTTCTGAGAATCAAACCATCAAAAAAGCTTTAAAAATAACTTTTGATCCAATTATTCTGGTCCACATTTAGTACATCGATTGTAGGAAACCCTCCTGTGCTTAGATCATTGAGTGTTGATTGTTCTTCTGTGCATTTTGTATGATAATTTAGAACATTCAGTTTGTGTACTGACAGACACTGTTGAAGTGTGCATCGGGGAGGGGCGAATCGGTGGTGGAGTGAGATTCACATTAGAAAGGCAGTCTTTCTAACTGTTTTGTACTAATAGTGTGTGTTAGTATTTGTGTGTTTATGTACACACAGTAATACTTGAGTAATTTGTGATAATTATTTTCTGTTTGTTGTGATGCAGTGCATATTTTCATTCTGTTTAAAAGATTTGGTTATATAGTGTACTGAACTGTTAAATATTCTGTGCATTACCTGAAGAGTGTAAGTGTGTGTGCATGCCATCAAGTCAGACACTTTTTATTGTGCCGCACAGTAATCGCAGCACCCTGAGTCTGTTATCTGTCTGCTGTATTTTTTACTGCTTCATTCTATCTAGGTAGTGGACTGATACTGCAGCGGCCTTCCAACATGCAAAAGATATTATTTTCCCAGTTTGGGATTCGTGTGACCACTGGTAACGTGGTGTTGTTATGTCTGTGCAGCTGCTTCTCTTGAGGGTGCAATCTCCATCTGTCTGTGTGTTTGCATCTGTTTAGGGCTCAATCGACATCTGTAAGCCACAGTTGTTTTTTGGCTTCCCATCCACCCCAAAGTTCAGAAATCTAAATTTGTTGTGAATTTTCTGTGAAATCCAAAATAATGCATGCAAAGAGACATGGATGCAAAAATGTTTCTGGCCATGGCACTGCTGCGACTGACAAGAGCGGCAGTGGTGTGGTAGTACGCAGCATAAGTGCACAGTTGATGCCAGTAAAGGGATTTCTCTCACTATGTTTTTCACAGTACAATCAGTTGCTTCAATGATGGTTGGAGATGTTGTTGTCCCCACTGGTGGTGGCAGTGAAGTTGCTGATGGCATGAGTATTGCCCCAAGCTCAACCTGTAAAAATGTAACCGGTTTCCAAAATATTGTTGAATCTAAAGCCGTGAGTTAAACTCAGAGTGTAGTTGATGTCATACTCCCCAACGTCCTCCCCATCCCCGTCCACACAGTAGTTGAACATAATTTTGATCCTGACGATGACTCACAATGTCATGGATCAAGTGCTGAGCCATGTGTCCAGCAGACTGTAACACATGTGATCTGTTGGCTGTTTCAATTATGACTCACTTCGCGTTCAACAGAAACCAATGCGAAGTGAAAGCGAAGTTACCATAATTCAAAGTCATAATGGGGTGAAGTCATCATAAGGCAAAGTAGTGTAATTCTATGGTGACTTCTCGTAGTGTTCAGTGATGCGGAATGGACGACTTCGTCCCAGCTTCACTGGTGGAGTTAAACTTTGCTGCATCTCTACTCTGAACATTTTAAAGTGTGGATTATCAATGTATAAAAACATAGATGAAACAGACCAATCATGCATTATGAAAGAAGTTATAAAAAAATAATATGCTAGAGTTTGTACATGTCTAGGGAAGAAAAAAACACAGCTTTTACATAATGTGTTTTAATGGTCCACAAAAAACAGTAATCACATTCTTCACTCCACAGCAAAAACTGGCATCATATATCAAAACTAAGGAGTTTGTGAACACACTTTTACTTTCTGTAGCTAAAATCTTCACTTTTCCAATGATGGGAGCCCACTCTGTGTCAGAGTCAATTCCCAAGTAGCTGCTGAAGCCCCAGACTCTTTTTCAGCACTAGCAGCCCATGCCAGTGTTGGACTTATAGTAAGTTAAAAAAGAAATGTGCTTACTTAGAGTCAATTCCCAGTGGCACACTGAAGACACAACCTCTGAAGCCCAATCCCTTGAACAGAGGTGGCAACCCAGAGCCCACCCATTGTGTCGCTGTAGTGTGCTATTCCACTGTCCTAAAGATAGCAACTGGAACAAACCTCCCACTCACTTCTGTGGCTGTCTGAATAAATTATAATTTACTAATGCAAACACACAGTCCATCTCCTGAATCCTGGTTTATGATAAGGTTATTGTGAATTGGGATTTACTAAACACACACTGTGTCCTTTGGCCAAGGCAACCAGTGGAGGGTTTTTGCTGGGCATTGTTTGTTAGTGTGGGGGGGGGGGTAGCTTGAGAAGAGACTGAAGTACCACTTGATGCCAGGGACTTTGAGGCTTCAGGCTTGAGGCTGGGTGAGAGAGTAGCACTAGCTGTGTGATGATTCAGACTAGGTGAGGCAGGGGGTGTCACTGAATGTGAAGTAATATTGGATTGGGGGAGGGTTGGGTGTATGATTCAATGCCAGGTTACTGCTTGGCCAGTTAAAATGCAATTGTGGAGAGAGCAATTTTGTTCCAGTGTTTGCTTGGCTTGTGCAAAGTAAAGGGATGTACCATTCAGCACTAGATATTACTTATCTTGGGGCTAGGTGATGGAGGGGGTACCACTTGTTGCAAGGAACTGTACTGTAAATAGAAATGTTGTGAAGTTAAACTTTGCCCGTGAATTAAGCGCAAAGCATTGAAAATTTGCACTTTGTGGAATTTTTGGAGTTCTGGCTTGGCAATCAAACTTTGATTCATGCAATTTGTGTGAAATTTTCTGTGAAATTTGCAGTTTTTTACAACAAAATGCAAACATTCATGATTTTGTGACAGAATTCATGAAATTCACTGCCGTGAATTTTGCAAAATCACTCTGTGAAATCTATTAAATCCATGAATTACATTGCAGAGTGAATTTCATGGACTAAGCACATCTCTAACTGCAAAGAACCAGGTGAGGTAGTGTGTGCCAATGAATGGTAGGGCACATTGGTATGGTGCTGGGTAGGTTTGTAGAGAGATTCCAGGGACTGCTTGAATTGATGAAGGGTAAGGGGGCTGTTGCTTGATGCTAGGGATTGTTTGACTTGGAGCAGAGGGTGGTTACCTCTGCACACCTAAGCCTGCTTAGCATGAGGGAACTAAAATAAGAGGTGGTACTGCAAGCAAAGGTGAGGGATGAACTGGTTTGAGGATGAGGTGCCACTTTATACCAGGAACTGTTTTTGCTTGAGGCAGGTGGCAGTGCTACTGTCTGCCAAGGACTTCTTGGTATGGGACAGACTGAGAAAGGTTAGTCACTTGATGCCAGATACCGACTGACATGGGATTAGTAATGGAGAGATGTGTCACTGAACACCAGGGACTAGTTATCATTAAAAACTCTGATAGTGCTATCAGAAAGCCGACATTGTCAATAGAAAGTAATTTGCAATTGTTAGTAAACTTATTTTTCAAAAAGTAAAGAAATAAATTGCAAAAAACACTATGTTTAGCAATAGTGCAATATAGCAGTTAACATTTTGACCTATACTTTTCTATTATATTTTAAATTTCTCCTTATCCCTTGATTTGTATGATATTCTTTTTTCCCAATTTGAGTCTGCTTAATATGGCTTGGACCAGGTTTTCATCAGTATTCTGCGCTATTGTCGAGCACCTGTTGACCCATAATGTCATGCAGCACTTTCTGCAACATACTGGTTCATTAGAGTCACATAAAACATGATCTCATACAATGGATGTTAAAAATCCACAAAGAATACTGAAATAAACCTGGTCTGAGCCATATTAAAAGTAGTACTTCTTTTATTATTTCAACTGTTAAAAAAGTGGTAATGCAGACTTAAAATAGGGAAAAAGAGGTATTATACAAGTAAGGGACAATCTAACATAGAATATAAAACTGTAGGTCATTATCATTCATTGCTGCTTTAAGCTTTAATTATGGTTGAAGCACAAAATCATAAAAGTAGGGACATTTAACATTAGAATCATTGGGCCCCATTTTCAGAAGGTTACTGCAGCATCTGGAATAGCACCAACTGTCAAGGATGTGCCCATATTCAAAGGGCCACATATGCACAGTGTACCCCCGACAGTGCCGTCATGCACAATATTGTGTTGCGCCTATGCAAAGAGGGTTCCTTCATACATATGTGGTGCAGCACAATATTATACATTCCCTGGGAATGACATCCAGGTCCTTGCCACCAAGGTACTACTCAGAGAGCATAACAAGGCCCTGACTGTTGCCTCAGTCTACATTCCACCAAAGCTGACTAGCAAAGGCTTTCCCACCCTTCTCGTCTGTATCAACTCACTAGACGGGAACTTGGAAGTAATCATACTTGGTGACTTCAATGCTAACTGGCTGTCCCACAGTGCCAACAGCTATAAGGACACCCTGTCTGCCATTAACTATATGAAAATGGTTCAATCACCTACCAGGAGAAATTACAGAGTGGGGACCTGTATGCTTCTGGACTGGATATTTACCAACTGCCCAGAGCATATCACAAAGACAGAAGTTCTCCCAGACTCATTAAGTGACTATTCCTCAATCTTTTGCTCATTGTCCAACAAATTTACCAGCTCACCTCCAACAACCATCAACAGCAAAATGCTGGCCCCAAGTCACCTAGGACCTCTAAACTGGCAACTGGTCTCCAATAGATTCTGCCACTGATGTGAATGCAGCTCTAGACTAGTTTAATACCAGATTCAACTCAGCCTATGACATCCATGCCCCTTTTAAGATCAAGGGTGACAATAACCTGTGGTTCACTCTAAACCTTCTTGAACAATTGAAAGCTTGTGACCATCTCTGGTACCATGCCAAGGTGACTTGCTCTCCTGCCAACATACAGGCATATAAAACAGTGACAAATGCCTGCACTTGTACTATTCACCTTGGGAAAGCCAACTATTACAAAAGCACACTTGCCAGCACCTGGAAAGATGGGATAAAGTTTTGGGGCAACCTCACTGAAGTTACAGGGAAGGAACTCAGAATAGTACCCTCAACACTGAACATAGATGGCATCTTCATCCGCCTGTAACCATAGCTAACACCTTTAATGCCATCATTTCTAACCTTAGTCACATGCTACCCTCTGACTTTTTTGACTCTTCCCCTAGCACCATGTTCCCCAATGATTCTGGTCAGCAATAGGGGCATCCACCCTTCTACTTCAAAGTTGTCTCAGAAAACCTAGACAAAAAAGCTTTCTTAAAGTGCTCAGAAAGTCCAGATACATTGGAGACTCCCTCGACCTGAAACTCCTTGCCCTCATTATTGATGAAGTCCTTCCCCCCTTACCAAAATTCTCAACTTATCCCTTATCCGGTATCCCAGTTCCCCCCAAAATGGAAATTGGCAGTGATGACTTCAATTCCCAACAACTAGAGGCCAATCTCCAGCCCCCCTCCCCCAGAAAGCCCTGGAACAGATAGCTGCTGATCAACTAAGTGAGTACCTTGCAAAATACGATCTACAATGTTCTCAGCAGCATGGCTTTTGTAAAGGGCACAGCACCACCACAGCACTCATTGAATTCTCCACCTTCATCCATCATGCTCTGGACCAGGGACAACTTGTCAGCGCCACATTTATCGATCTGACAAAGGTGCTCGACACAGTCAACCATTCCCTGCTGATTGAACAACTGTCTTTACTAGATTTCTCAACAGACACTACCCGTTGGTTTCAAAGCTATCTCATTAACCATACCCAGCAGGTTAGAATTGGTGAATCTCTCTCAATCTCCCTACTGTCTGATCTGGAGTCCCCCAAGGATCTATCCTGGGCCCTCTGCTATTCAGCATTTTCTTGACCAAATTCCCTGCCTCCTGTCCAGGCTGCATACTCCTGTATGCTGATGATACAGTAATTTCACATGTAGTCCAGACCCATCTTTACTACAGCCCCAGCTGCAGAAAAGTTTTTGGAAGTTGAAGCCTGGTTTAGGGCACACAAACTCATCCTCAACTACCTAAAAAACAAAACAATGTTGTTTCACAGAATCCACAGTAGATATAAGGACTATTAATTAATTATATGAAACAGTGCAGGTGCTGCCCTGGAGCTGGTGGACCAATTCAAATACCTGGGTTTGACCCTTGACCATACTCTGTCATTTGCCAGACACATTAATAACATTGTAAAGGCAGTAACTGCCCAGATAGGGCTCTTATACAAACATAAGCACTGTCTGACAACCAATGCCCTAAGTATTGCCATTCAGAGCTCTGTCACCTCAGTAATCAACTATGAGCTTGTGATCTATGTATCAGCCACTGACACTGCCCTCTGTCACATAGCATTAGCCCTTAACAAAGCCTGTCAGCTTCTCACCTCAATGAACTGCCTCTCTCACACCTGTGACATCTACTTACAGGATAACTGGCTCCAACTCTCTGTTAGACTAAAGTACCAGACTTGCATTCTTGCCAAAAAGACCTCCTTGGCCTTCATGCCTCCCGGGGTCCAGAACATGTTTACCACATACCGAGTACCAAGGATAACCAGAAGGATAGATAGCCAATCTTTTACTCTGCCTCAATGCAGGACCACCCAAGGACAACGGTTCTTCAATGTTAGGACTGCTAACTGGTTCAACTGCCTTCCTTTGGACATCACCAAGACTCCCACACTTGGTGCCTTTAAGCTCTAACTCCAACAACATCTAGTGGCTAGTGCCTCTTGTGAGTGCTTCTCATAACCAGTTCCTGGTCAGTCTCCCTTCTTGCTTCACCTATCTCCCTAACACACTCCTCCCACCCTTCCCCACCCTCTTCTCCCACTCTAATCTATCTCACCCACCACACCCCTCTTTCCATAATCTCACCTCTGCACCTCCTTAGCTCCTGTCAAATGACCCCGTGCTGCTTTGCTACTGCGATTCCCTTTCATTTCTTCCCCTACCCAAGCACTCTGGCTAGCCTGTTACTCTCTGCACTGGTTAGCCGCTCACTTTTCCAAGGCCGTGTGTTTTTTATCTTATCTCTCAATTTAGATTAATGATTAACAGCTTTCAAAATCTTAGACAAGTCTCTGGCTGCTCTCCTTGTCCCTTCCCTTTTAGTTTAACTCATTTTCCCTGTTACGCGTAACCCTGTTAACAGTGTTTTACTATTGTTCCTTTTATTTCATTGTGACATATATTCTTTGTTTAACTGTTTGTTTTACTTGTCATTGTACTATGACATGGAACCTTTGTAAATGAGCCACTGGCTCAAAGGTGTGGTCCAAAAATCTAATAAATAAATAAAAATAAATAAAAATATTTTTCAGCTCTTGACAACCAGTGACCACGTACTGTCTTCTGTATACACTCAGTGACAGTTCATTTGGTGGCTGGTCATGGTGGTGTGAGGAGATCTGTGCCAGTCACTGGCATGAGTCGGGTTTGGTCTATTGGGTTGGTGGGTCACTACCTGCTGGGAAGGGGGAGTTGGGGGCTACTAGACTACCAGTGCTTTTATGTTTCTAACTAGGATGGCAATCAGAGAATGAGAAGGGACAATTATACCACCAGTGACTTTCTATTTTTACATGGGGATGGCAACCGGAGAACATGGGAGGAGGGTAGGAACACTGGATTATCAGGGACTTTCTCCTTTTAAATTGGGACAGCAATCAAAGAACAGGCGAGGGGGAAGGGACCAATGGACCACCAGGGACTTTCTATTTTTACTCTGGAACAGTGATTGAAGAACAAGGTAGGGGGTAGGGACCACTGGACCATCAGGGAATTTCTGTTTTTACATGGGGACAGTGACCGGAGAACATGGGAGGTGGGAAGGACCACTGGACACTCAGGGACTTTTTATTATTAATTAGAAATGGCAATCATAGAACATGAGAGGAGGAGGAAGGACCACTGGACTACCAAGAACTTTCTATTTTTACACAAGAATAGTGATCGGAGAACATGGGAGGGGGTAGGGATCATTGAACCATGAAGGACTTTAAATTTTTACATGGGGATGGCAATCAGAGAACAGGGGAAGGGAGAGGGACCACTAGACCACCAAGGACATTCCATTTTTACACTGGGACAGCAATCAAAGAACAGGGAAGGGGGAAGGACCACTGGACCACTGGACCACCATTGATAATGTTTTTATATATGAGACAGGGATCCAGGCAGGGGAGGGACTCTGAACCACCACTGCTTTACTTACAGTGATTGGGGTTTGAGGGGGGCCTGGCCCAGTGCACCCGGATGGTGCTTACCCGCAGATGAGCCCATAATGGGCATGGAAATGGCCCCTTAGTGCCGTGCATACCCAATGGGCTCATTTGTATGTTTCAGCAAAATATCGCCCATGGGGTCATGGCGTTAATCAGTGTGCACCACCCTTTACCTTGATGGTCAGCCTTCAGCCTAGCACCCAGGTAGTGCTGTGCCAAGCATGGTGACTGCTTGATGCATGCTGCACTACTATGGCCCCACATTCAGAGAGATGGCATGGTTAGTACAGACCATGCTATCTGTTTGAATATAGTGCCAGAGTTTGTTGGCTATTTTTTCTGCAATGCACACCTGTTTGTGTGCACAGTTGACTGGCTCTCAATATGGGGCCCATTGTGATTATGTGCTGTATTGTTCCTCAAGGTTTGAACAATCCCTTGAAGTAGCACTGGCTTTACTCTAAAATTGGTGCCTTCTCTTAAAACATTAGTATACATTTGCATTTCTATGCTTTGAAAGACATTTTTGAAATTAGAGTAAAGTTAATCCTATGTGGTACAAGGTATTAATTTTATCACTGATATATGATTCACTCATGGAAGAATATGTATATAGTTTGCAACTGGCATTTACTGTGATACCAGAGATCAGGGAAGGACCATGGTCTGGGCCTCAAGGAGGAAGCAATTGCATCATGGGCTGTAAGAATGTGAAAGATGATAATTTTATATTGAGGTATGCTTCAGTAAGAGAGTTAAAGGTAATAAAAAAATTGTTTTCTATAACCTGACCCAGGTAATACAGAGGGAGGGCACCTAGAAAATTGTGCAGGATGGGTTTGTTTTGAATTTAAAAATTGGGGTTGCCTACGATGGGCTGGTCTAGTGAAAATCAGGTTTGGATTTCAGGAGCTTAAGCAGCTGCTTACTTACAAGGAGAGAAACTCCTATCGGGGTATTGTTTAGGGATATAGGCAGTTTGATGTGGGGGACGTGTGTCAGGGCTTTGATGTTAATTTTGTATTGGTGGCATAAGTCAATTTCTATTTGTAGCCAATCTAGGGATGTAGGGGCTAGGAGGGCATGTTAGATCCACTGATTTCCATTGTGGAAGAGTGAAGTCACTCCCCCTTTTCTAGGAAGATAGTGGGTCCTGGATGTACTTCTATCCTACTTCTGTCCTTCGTCCCTGTCTTAATTGTTATATGTCTGTTTATTGGGCTGGCCACCCACTTTGTTACATATGTTTATTGTAAGTCTTGTTTATTATTTGTCCTCCTTTGTCTTTTCCCAGTACATACCAGTACCGCTATCCTGCCTACAAAAGTCTGGTTAATAAAGTTTTGAGGACGTCAGGACTGCTCCCCTGATAATGCTGTAAAAGCGTCCTGGCCCTCTGTAGATTGTATGCCTGGAGCTTGTAAATATGCTCCCTGTAACAAAAGGAAATGTTTCCCCATTTTAAAAATTGTAGTTGGAGCTGTTTTTACTCCACAAGCTTCCCCCTGTTGAAAATGCCTGCTTGTAGTTTGTTTGTACAAGGGTTGAATTAAGAAAACCCTCCATTTTGGAAAAATGTCAGGACTGTTCTTTACAATGCCCTATTGTGCCCCATTATGCTTGTTGCACCTTTCAGGCTTTAATTTAATGCAAAGAATCTCCTGGTTCTTTAGTTTGAACCCCGTTATGCTCTTTTTGCAAAAGCTCTGCAGAAATGTGGCTTGCTGTGTAAAAATATGCCGCTGAGTTCCTGCATGACAGGGCAATAGTGCGAGTGCTGATAATTTTACCTGCTCGATCGTGCACACTGTTGTGACAGCATTTAGCCTTCTAGTTTTCCCTGAAATGCAGTTTGCTGAAAGAAACACAGCATTTTGAGAACTACATACACTCTGGAGTCGAAATGCAGAGGTTTGGAGCTGTTTTGAAGACCTCCAGAAAACGAGGATATTTGCTCATGCTGCTGGCATCACAGAGCTTTGAATGCAACCTTACTCAGCTCCAGCAGTCCACTAAGAGCCAGCCAGCTATTTTCTGACTGCATTTATGCTGCTGTTGGAAGTGGTGGTGCTTGCTGAAGCCAGAGTTTAATTTTAAATCTCCCAAAAGGACTGTAATTCACTTCCATGCTTATACATATGTTGCTTTGTTGAAATAAAGATGTTTGATTGTTGTGAATAAATAAAATGCTGTGTAAATAAAGAAAGATTGTTAAGAGAAAGGTACAGGGGTGGAGTTAGGTGATCACATGACCCCTGAATGATATAAAACCTATACTTTTAGAACAGGTAGAGTATGTGTGAGGTCAGTTGAGTTCAGTTCAGCCCAGTGCAAGTTCTGATCAGTTGAGCTCAGCCAGACCTGGATGTGAAGTTGTGAACATCCTTAACAGCTAACATTTTCTAGCTGTGTTTATTTTCCTGTTGTTACTGTTTTGCTTCTCTTTAATTTTGCCATTTGTATTTCGCTTTAATATTTTTGTAAATAAATACCTTTATTTTTTTTGCTGCCAAATCACCTCATTGGTCCATTTTTAGCTACAGCCTGTGACATCCATCTTAAGAATTTCCCTTCAAGGAGTCCATGATAGTAGAGATAGAAGTCTGTGAATTGGAGGCCTCCTTGTCACTTGAGAAGAGTAATTTTATTGTAAGCTCTGCATGGAGTTTATTATTTCAAAGGAAGGAGGATAAAGCAGATTTCAATTCAGTGAACCATTGGACAGGTATACAGTATATAAATTGGGTATTCTGAGCAGGTATAGTAATCTGGGAAGGATATTCATTTTGATTGGGTTTACTCAGACCCATAGAGTCAAGAGGAGGGATATTCATTGATTGTCATCTTGTATGACAGCTGTTAGGAGGGTCCCTAAACTCTGAGCATTTTTTTTTGGGGGGGGGGGTTGAGGCTATATGAATACCTAAATACTTGAGGATAATTGGTGATAATCTGCCATCCCACTGTAAGAGTTGAGATTTTGTAGCCCAGTGATTGAGAGGTGTGATGCAGCTTTTTTCTAAATTAATTTTATAACCTGTGAGATATTCAAACTCCTTTAGGAGATTGATGGCTGCTGGCATTGACTGTAGATTTTCCTATAGGTGGAGGAGGATATCGTCTGTGTATGTGGAAATTTTGTACCTATGCTGGCCAGCTTGGATTTCTTTTACCTTACCGCGTAACAGAATCCTTCTGGTCAGAGGTTCTAGGTAGAGATTAAAAAGGTAGGGGGAGAGGAGACAGCCTTGGCAAATTCCTCTGTGTAGATGGAAGGACTCAAAATTGGTGCCATTACATCTCATGAAGGCTGCTGGATGAAAGTGGAGCAACTTGAGCCAATCTATAAAAGTGTTGGGGAAGCCAAGTTGTTGGAGTGTTAGGTATAAAAAGGGCCATGAGACTCTATCAAAAGCATTCTCTGCATCCAGGGACATCAATATGGTTGGTTGGCCACTATCCCTGGATGCAGAGAGTAGGAGAAAAAGTTTTTGGATGTGGTCAGTGAAGAGGGGAAGATATGTGTGTGTGTGTGTGTGTGTGTGTGTGTGTGTGTGTGTGTGTGCATGTGTGTGTGTCTTTTCTGAGACTTTTTTTTCTAAATTCTAAAGAAAATGCAAAAAAAAAAAAAACTAAGTTTCAGCACATGCACAGTTTTCTTTTTTGGGACCTTTGTTTTCTGCTTTTTTTGCCCTCACTTGAAAACTTTTTTTATTTCTGAACACATTTTACCACATCTGAGGGTTAGGCTGCTTACCACCCCCATGACCACCCAATCAGCATTTTTCAATTTGGTCACAAAATACTTCTTTGGGACATTAAATTTGGCCCCTTAAAACAAATAGACAAAAAAAAAACCTCAGTAAGTACCTGGCATGCACAATTGTTTTTTCAAGGGGTTTACATTTTACACCCCCTCAGACAGCACACCACAGAAGAAGATGGGATTGGGGACCCAGATGTTGACATGTTTTCTTTGTTGCTAGTGCTGGCAGCAGAGATGCAACTGCACATGAGCGGCACTTGCGCATGCACGGTTGCAGTGAATGGCATTTTGCCATTCACAGCATGATGGCACCAGCAGAATTGCACATGTACACAAGTCATGCATGTGCAGTTCATGCCATGGAATGCGGAAGTAACAGTTGAAATATTGCGGCTGTTATTCCACAGCGGCCTATCATGGTGGAGGGTTTCAAGCTTATCCTTCCAAAAGTCCATTGTAAGGTTCCATGATCATTTATTTTTAGAGCTACTGAGCAATCCGAAAATGGCTGTAGGCTCTGTCCACAGCCCTAAAAATGGTGGTATGGTCTAGGAAAAGACCATTTCATTTGTACTCTTCCTTTTATTATATTACACTATTTTGTCAATCTTATTTATATTCAATTGTTATTCATTTATAACTTGAGGTGACTTGACCCTTGTGATACATCACAACAGAATGCTTGTTTTCCAAAGGCTCAGAAAACTCAAACTGACATTCTAGAGCTTCAAGTCTGACTCCAATTTCTGTGCATGTCTTACTGGTGAAACTTAGCAATGATATGTTAATTGATGCCTGGTTGAACCTACAAATCATAAAAAAGACCATTCATTGTAAATTAATTATGTAAACCCAATTTGAAGCAGCAGGACTAATTAAAAGCATTCAAACTGGGCATTTGGCTTTAACTTTGTTTTGTTTTTTTTAAATAAATGAGGAACAACAAGGTTTTGGATTACTTCATGGATAATAAAGCATTTTAGCCAGTATACTACATAAATGTGACCTCATTTTATAGTATTGCAAGAACACATTTTCTGAATCTATCAAATGCATGCTGGTACTGTACCTGTTAACCTTCTATGAAAAATATATTATACATACATTTCTCCAAGCTTTAACCCCAATGACTGCTATTTTAGGGATAGAACTTTACAGATTTGAAATTATTGCCTTCAGTATTACAGCTGCAGCACATTCATTAAACTAGGACTCTGTATTGCTGCATTTGTCAAATCTGTGAAATAGCACCTGTCATTTTACTGATATGGATAAGCTGGCTCCTAAGAATACAAACAGAAAGAAGAACAGGCAGAACAGTAAGCTGAACTGACCCATATTAAAAAGGCAATCATCAAACTAATAGACCTTGTTAAAAGCTGAAAGCCAAACCATCTGCACTCTCTCATGCATCATTTAAGCAGCTGCCTACCACCTTTAACAAACCTCTGCTGGCAAGCCCATTTCCTTTCTTATGCAGGACATCAGGTGGTAGAGGACTTTTGCCACCTGTTTATAACCTACAATTATGATTACTATGACAACTGCAAATGAAATTTACTGTTTTTTTCTTTATTAAATATTCACACATGTGTCACTTATATGAAGACAAAACAGTATTAAATCATTCCCATCAGTAAATTGACTTAAGGAGCAGATATCTACAACACTGTGTTCTTTATTGAGCACAACTTATTTAAATTTATCACAATCACTGAAGAATAGCACCAACACTTAATACAGTTAAATTTCACCTGGTTTTCATCTGTATCCCCCCCCCCCACCTGATGAGGCAGAAAATAGGCACAATTCCTTAGACGTCCTGTCCCTCTCAACAAAAACTAATATATATATACAGTAGCTGTGTGGACAGTATTCAAGAGATTTGTATCTACTGTTACATTTATGTCATTATTTTACTAAAACATTTATAAAAATACTAATTTTGTGTTTTGCTATGTTGTGCACATATTAAAGAGATATATTAGTATACATAAAAAACAGTGTGTCTTTTTATTTTATGGTGGCATCATTTTCACCCAGAAAATACCCCTTTAAAACACAGTGATTTTGTGACATGGATTTGCTACACATATACGTGACCATTAATAATGCTTCACTTTAATCACAAGCCTAACAGTATTGTGGGGTATTTTTACAATACATGCCCAGCTATTACACTGTGTGTTTTGATTTAATGTAGTTTTATTAATATGCACATGGCACCACATGCAATATCTTACTGTCTTACTTAATGACACTGTTTTCATAATCGCTGGTGTGCTTATATTAATGGTTGTACTGAAATTTGCCCTTTAAATTTATGTTGTTATTTTCCCCAAACAACATTTGTATTTTAAGTTCCCCCCTAGTACTGCCTCTTAGGAGTTTTATTAAAAAACGTTCCAGCTGCTTTCTCCATGGCCAGCTATGATGCACATGGGTGGTGCTGCTGGTCTCAGTCCACAAAGCAGAGACCAGGAAATGACATGCACCATTCTGTGTGGCCTCCTGAGATCCTAAAAATGTGCGGCCTTCTTTCATCTTCTCCTCTTCAGTGAAGAGGAGTTTGATTGTAAAGGTGCATCATCCATTTTTTTGGCTTTGTACTGCACTGGAGCAAGGGTGTGAGCAAATACTGATCCGACGAGGTGGGCGACTGCTGAGAATGCGGCAGGACCTGTTTAATTCCAGACAATGGCGGTGAATGGATTAAACAGATGGGGTCCTGAGGTTACCACAAATTCTACAGTAGCACAAGTATTTCCATGATTTGAGGGGGTTGGGGTGGGTGTACAGATGAAACAATGTGACACAGCTATGCTTATTGCACACTTCTGAGAGTGAGAGAGTCAGATGCACTACAGTCTGTGAGGCAATCCATGTTTTTTAAATATGTACTAATACTATATATTTATTTATTTTTTATTTATTTAAACATTTTGTGACTGGGAAAGGCACAATGAGCCAAGACTCATCTCCATGTACGACCAGGGAGACAGAGAGCATGGGAATCACAGTATATAGAACAAGGAATTAAAATACAAAATACAAAACTACACAATAGTAAGAATAATAAAATATTTCAATGAATACAATGCAGCAAAACAGGCTATGCAGAGAGACAACTGTAGAATGGAATGGTGTATCAAATATAGGAGTAGTTACAACAAGGAACAAACGTTTCAAGTGCAATGAGACAACTGTAAATGGTATGGAGTAACTCAAAATCAGTGTTGTTACAACAGGGGAAAAACATCTCAAGTGCTAAGAGGTGTTATGGGAGCAAGTAGGGAATGGTAGGAGATGGAGCAGTGATTTGACACAGGAGTGAGAGGAAGAGTAGCATAAGAGAGGAGACTGAGTGTTCCACAGAAAGGGGAGATGATAGTGGAAAGCAGATTTGCCCATGTTCGAGGATGAAGCAGGGAGTGAGAAAAAGCATGAGTCCCTAGAATGTAAGGAGTATGTTGAGGTTGGGGCAGGGGAGATGAGGAAAGAGATGTATGTGGAGAGTAGATTGAACCAAAATTTGGAAATGAAGAATATAGAGTGGTGCAGTAAATAATGTCAGTATAATCAAAGACTGAAATAATCATTTTTGTTAGAAGTTCTCTATGTATGTGGAGAGGGAGATAGTCTTTGTTACTATATAGTGTACCAAGCTTAGGGCAGAATTTAGTGGCCATGTAACCAATGTGGATAGTGAAATTTAACTGTGGGTCCAGCCAGACTCCTAGATACTTGTATGAGGGGGCAATCTTTAGAGGAGTGCCATCGAGAGAGGTGATTGGAGGGGTACTTATAGCTTTGGCTAATCTTTGAGCAGTTCAAAAAGTCATAGAGACCATTTTGGAAGTGTTGAGCTTGAGTTGTTTTGATTGGAACCAGGACTGAATGAGTGGAAGTCATGTTGCAGCACAGACTGGATAGTGACTGGGTCAGGGCTGGAGGCATACAGAATGGTATTATCAGCCTACATATGTATGAGGGATGAAGAACAAGCAGACTACAGATTGTTTATAAATAAAAAAAATAGGATGGGGCCAAGTATTGAGCCTTGAGGGAATCTAGCTAGGATAGGGAAGGAGGAAGAGGAGGAGTTTGTGATTTTTACTGATTGATGTCTGTCAGTGAGATTTTTGAACCATTGTATGTTAGGAGGGGCAAACCTTGCATCCTCTAGAGTGTGCAGGAGAAGAGGGTGGGATACCATACGAACATATGAAATTGCCAGCAGAAAAAGGTGCACAGGTCTGTAAAGTCTGCCCGATTGTTCAGCTTTTAGTTTCATGTCACTACAGCTGCCCCACCCAAGCCCCCCTTTCTCCTCTATCCAGGTCCAAGTCAAGTCGAATGCTTTTATTTATTTATTTTATTTATTGAAATTTTGGATAACATCTTTGAGAGCAAGCTCATTTCATTGGTTCCACGTCAGATGAACAATTCATATTGGAAAAGTATGAGACAGAGAACAAACAAAACAAGGAATTATACAATACATTACAAGGGTGTATAGCTAGAAAAGTTCCAATACATGTGGCATTGTACAATGTATGCCATGGTGCATATTTGATTAAAACCTGGAATTCAAAGGGTCATATTAGAGGGGGTGAGGTCTTATGAAACAACCCTTTACAGGAAAATGAGAACAGACTCATCCAGGTCGATGAAGACCGCAGTAGTGAGGTGGCCTTTATGAGCAGCAGATTGAATGTGACCTGTGACATGGAGAAGGGAGGATGTAGTGGAATGTCTTTTTCTGAAACTTGACTGACAGGGGGATAGCAAGTTGGTGGCAGAGAGGAATTCAGTCAGCCTGGATTGCACAAGACGTTCTTGGAGTTTTGCCAGAGCAGGGAGGAGGGAGATTGGGCGGTAGTTCCTTAGTGGAGAGGCATGGCGCATGCAGATTTCCAGGCTTTTGGAACAACGCCCGAGGAGAAGGACTTGTTTACAATGAAGGTAAGAGGAAGTGCAATGGCAGGAGCAGAAAGGCATAGGAGACAAGGATGTATACCATCTAGACTGGATTTTGACGTGTTGAGGGATAGGAGGGTGAGCAGTACTTCATTGGTGGAGCATTGTGCTAGAAGGAAGTTGTGCCTAGGCATGTGATGTGGGGAAGGTTTGGAGGCAGGCAATGTAGTAGATGTGGTTGGGTCAGGGGAGTCACGGGTGGTGAAGAAGGAGTTAAGGGTGCCTGCAACCTGGATGGGGTCTGTAACTTCCATACCATTGTGTTTAAGGGTAGGGGTCATAGAATGAGGAGGTGGATTGTCTATGGGATATGCAATATTCCAAAAAGAGGATGTGTGCGCACCATTAAGGAAATGTTTAAAGTAATCCACCTTAGCTTTATGAATGGCCTTAGTGCAAGCATTTCTAGCTGTGTTGTACACTTGTCTTGAACTTGGGGAAAGGGAGGACTTAAAAGCAGACAAGGCTATGTCTCGGGCTTTGCACATGGCAATTATGCAGGCAGTAATCCATGGGTAGTGTCACTTCCTGACCCTGGCACTTTTGAGGGGGGTGTGGTAGTCCCAGACACAGATGACATTATTAATGAACTAGGCTAGAGCAGTATCAACTGTGGTTGCAGAATAAACTGGTCCCCAGTTGGCATTGTGTAAGTCTGATAGGAGGGAATTAGAGTCAAGTGAGATTAGTGGGCGAATTTCAATGTACTTTGGGGCAGATTTGGGAAGATGGATTTTTCTAATGCAATAAGTGATGCAGTGGTTACTTAAGGTGGGGTCGAGGATACCCTCTGAGGATATATGGTGAGAGTGGGAAGAGAGGAACCAATCAATGAGGGAGTGATTAGAGGATTGGGAGTTGTAGCTGGTAGACTCCATGATCAGCTGAGTGAGGTTTAGGTATTCTAATTTGGAGGTTGTGGTCTTAGATGAAGGAGACAGCCAGTTAAGGTTGTAATCCCCTAGGAGAATTAGTTCACCAGATTGAGCCAGTGCTGGGAGAGCAGAGATGTATGCTGCTAGAGCCTCTTGACCAAGCTGAGGGGAAGCATAGACTACCCCAAATAAAGTGGGCAGAGTATAAGGAAGGCAGAAATTAGCTAGTATTAGTTAATGAGATCCTAGGCAGTATTCCTTTTTCATTACCAAATAAGAAAGGTGCTGTCTTATAATTATGGCTACTCCATCTCCTCTTTTGCCATGGTCCTGCCTTAGGATTTGGTAGCCAGGGATGGAGATTGACGAGTCCGGTGTTTTGGCAGAATGCCAGGTTTTGGAGATGCATAGGATATCAGGGGTATTTGGGGCTATCCAGCAGTTTAAAGGGTCCAATTTTGGGAGGAGACTCCTAATATTTATGTGCATCATCTTTAAGCCTTTGTAGGGGTGTTGATGTTGTAGAGGCATAGGGAGCCATGATTCCTTTCGATGTCTCCTGCTAAAGGACAATAAGGGGTAAGGCCATCAAGAAATTGAGGGTAATAGGGACCAATGCCCGTAGTCTGGGCAACAAGCTCCCTGAACTGGTGACCTTGATGGAAGAAGGATGCCTGGATATTGTAGCAGTCACAGAAACATGGTACACAAAGAACCATGACTGGGATGTTAACATACCAGGGTACATAACCTACAGGAGAGACAGGGAGGGGAGAAGAGGGGAGGAGTAGCTCTCTATGTAAGGGAAGGGATAAAAGCAATGGAACAAAAGAGTAAACAGGGAGGGGAGGAGGCATTGTGGGTCACCTTTGAGTTTGGAAATGGCACCACAATCTGCACAGGGGTTGTATACAGACCCCCATCTTGGGGGGAGGGAATGGACAAGGATATGATAGAAGGCATCCTTAGGATGGCAGAGAAAGCGGAGATACTGTTGATGGGAGACCTGAATATGCCAGATGTTAACTGGAGCACCTTTGCTGCAGCCACATCCAAGAGCAGGGCCATTCTCGATGCCCTACAGGGGGCATACCTCAGACAGCTAGTTTTGGAACCCACTTATGAGGGAGCAATCTTAGTCTGTGTATGCTCAAATGGGGACAGTGAGAGGATCTCGGATCTAGAAGTGGGTAGCCATCTGGGAACAAGTGACCACTAAACAGTGTGGGTCACGATAAAGTCAGCTAAAGAGTCAAGCCATACAAAAATGAGGGTACTGAACTTCAGGGGGGCTGACTTTGGCAAGATGGGAGAGTGCCTTTGAAAAGCACTAGCAAACAGGTTAGAAGGAGGGGTGAAGCAACAATTGAGAAACATCAAAACTGCCATCACAGAGGCAACAAACCTTTGTGTGAAGCAACTAAACAAATCAAAATGAAAGGAAAAGCCACTATGGTTCTCAAATGAGGTGGCGGGGAAGGTCAGGGAGAAAAATAAAGCATTTAGGAAGTATAAAGAAACACAGAATAATCAGGACAGAGAACTGTACCAGTTAAGGCAGAAGGAAGCAGGGAGAGATGTCAGAATAGCAAAGACCCAAACTGAGGAAAAGATTGCCAACTCGGTTAAGAAGGGGGATAAAAACTTTTATAGGTACATCAGGGAGCATAGAAAGACAAATATAGAGATAGTGAGGGTGAATAGAATGGATTGTGGGTGGGCAGAGAGGGACAGTGAAAAAGCAGGGATACTGAAAAACTACTTCTGCTCAGTACTCACAAAACAGGAGGAGGAGGAGTAGGTATCTAATCCAATTAACAGAAGCACTCTGGATAGGGGGGTCGATCCCAGTCCTTTCAGAGAAGAAAGTGTTCTGAAAGAACTCCTAAAACTCAAGGTGGACAAAGCAATGGGGCCTGACAGAATTCACCCCAGAATTCTAAAAGAATTATGGGGAGAACTAGTGACTACCCTTTTTAACAAATCATGGGAGGATGGTGTGGTACCTGAGGACTGGAGGAAGGCGAGTGTGATTCCACTTCACAAAAGTGGGAGCAAGACAGAGACAGGACACTACAGACTGTCAGTTTGACGTCTGTGGTAGTGAAAGTGATGGAATCACTTCTGAAGGAAAGAACTGTTGAGTACCTAGAGGCCAGTGGAGCACAGAACCCAAGGCAGCATGGGTTCACAGCAGGAAGGTCATGTCAGACGAATCTAATTGATTTCTTTGACTGGGTGACCAGAGTAGTAGACCAGGGAGGGGCTGTGGACATGGCCCACCTAGACTTTAGCAAGGCATTTGACACAGTCCCACAAAAAACGATTAATAATCAAACAAACCAGCCTGGGAGTGGGTCCCAGGGTGGTAGCCTGGGTAAAACATTGGCTGGATAATGGGACACAGAAGGTAATTGTAAATGGAGTCCACTCTGAAGAAAGGAGGGTTACTAGTGGGGTACTGCAGGGTTCAGTACTGGGACCAGTTCTATTTAATGTCTTTATAAGTGACATTGCAGAGGGGCTGGAAGGAAAAGTATGCCTCTTTGCAGATGACACAAAGATCTGCAACAGGGTTGATAGACAAGGAAGCGTGGAAAGGATAAGAATGGACTTGGCAGGGTTGGTGGAATGGTCAAAAGTATAGTGGCGTGGATTCAATGCAAAGAAGTGCAAAATAATGCACCTGGGAAACAAAAACCCAGAGGAAGATTACACAATGGGGGTAGTGACAACAACAAAAATGGAAAGGGACCTGGGGGTAATCATATCAGATGACCTTAAGGTTGGCAAACAATGTGAGAAGGCACTAGGAAGGGCTGAGGAGTTACTGGATTGTATAGGGAGAGGCATCACCAGAAGAAAATAGGAAGCTGTTATCCCTCTGTACAGACAGTTGGTGAGACCCCATCTGGAGTTCTTCATCCAGTTCTGGACACCCCGTCTCCATGAGGACATAGATAGGATGGAGGCCGTCTGGGGGGGCAACTGAAATGGTGCAGGGTCTACAAGAGAAGCCATACAAGGAGACTAAAGGAGATTAATATGTATACACTTGAGGAAAGGAGGGGGGGACATGATAGAAACTTTTAAGTACCTCAGTGGAATCAACAAAGTCCAAGAGGATAGCATATTTCAGAAAAAGAGATGTGCAAAAGCAAGGGGACACAATTGGAAGATAGAGGGGGGATGGCTCAGGGGCAATATGAGGAAGTTTTTTTTTTCACAGAGAGGGTAGTGGACGCATGGAACAGCCTTCCTGAGGAGGTTGTGGGGTCTAAAACTGTAGGAGAATTCAAGAATGCATGGGACAGATGTAAAGACAATTTTTGTGGGGGGTAGAAAGAAATATGCTGTTGGTTAACTAGGATCTGCAGCGTATCCTGTAGGTAGGGAAATGGGCAGACTAGGTGGGCCAAGTGGTCCTTATCTGCCATCAAAGTCTATGTTTCTATGTTTCTAATAATAGGAAAATGAGCACAGAGAAAGTAGCAGGCAGTTTACGACCTATGGTGGTATTAAGGGCAAAGGGTGCATGCCTGGAGCAATAAATTAGAGTGACACTGCAACTTATATGGGCTAGAAGGAAACTAGTCAAGATTAAGTGAAAGGATGGAGTGGGGGGGATCAAAGTAGGCAAGGAAAGGGGAGAGAGGTGGTGGTGCTGAAGGAGAGGAGCTGAATAAGCAGGAGGGGGGAGAGGAAGGAGCACCCATATGGTGGGTGAGGGGAGAAGGGTGAGGAGAGATAGGAGAGGGTGCACAGAAAAATGAGAGATGAGGTGGCAAGCATGATAACAATAGCTGGGTTGCAGGAGTGTTTTAGCTAGTGCACTGTATCTAGGAGCACTTGGAAAAGTAGTCAAAAAATCAGATGTGGGATAAGTTTGTAGCTCCTTAAAGACTCAACCCCGACCTGGAATTAGCCAATAGCAGAGCAGCATCATAGGGTAGGTGGGGGAGCAAGTGTATTTAAAGAGTGCTAGGGGCAGGGGTGAGTGGGAGAAAATATCAAGTCCAGCAGAGCTCGGACTGTGGTTGAAAGGTAGAGAAAGGTGCAGCACAGCCAGGCTCAGAGAAGTTGGTCAGCTAGGTTGGGATTCAGTGCCTGCAAACTGATTGCTTCAGCAAATGGAAGAACTAAGGCCCATCTAAGGTGCCTCAAAGGATGGCGAGAACGAGGAGCACTTGGGTGACAGTGGGCTCAGGGAGGGTTAGAGCAGTCAGGCAGAGGCACATCCCAGATCCTATTCCACTCAAGAACTCATATGCCACACTGGCAAACGGGGACAACCAAATAGAGGTACCCAGAGAAGTGGAAGGAAAGGATGTGGAGGTTAGCCAAGGAGGTGACCTCAGCGGGGACAGCAGTGGACCCCAGAGGAGGAGGAAGCGAATCCTGGTGGGGGACTCCATCATAAGAGGGATCCAGCTAGGAACACAGGAGGGGGAGGACAGGGAGGTGAGGTGCCTACCAGTTGCCACAACATGGAGGGATGGAAGGAAGATCCTGGGGATCATTGGGAAGGCAAGACGGGAGGGTGAGCTGGATGTCATTATCCACCTAGGTACTAATGACCTGGCAAATGGGGAGCCAGAGGAAGTTCAGGAAGAGTTTAGGAAATTGGGAAGGGGTCTCAAGCAAGTAGCTACTTCTGTCACTTTTTCAAAGTATTACCTGTGAGAGGCAAGGAGAACATAGGGGTGCATGCATCAGGAACTTTAACTCATGGTTGAAGAACTGGTGCTGTGAGGATGGGTTTGGATTCATTGGTGACTGGGACCCACCTGGAGGGATGGAGGTTTGTTCAAGCCTGATGGCCTGCATCCATCCTGGAGGGAATCAAGGACTCAATGATAAGTTAAATGCTACATTGATAAGCATTTAAACTAGCAAAGGGGGTGGCAGGCCAGCAAGAAGGTACCTACTTGCTCACCCCACAGCTAGCAGTGGGAACCAGTGAACCGGAGGAGTGGCTATCTCTACAAAGCAGTGTGCAAAAGATGGAGATTAGCACCCAAGAGGTGGATAGGCAGAAAAGGGGCAAAATTCAACAGCAGGGCAGACAGCAAGGAGAACCAGGGATAAAGGACAACCAAGGAAGGGGCTGGAGTAGAACAGCGAAACAGTCTAGGGAGATCAGATCATGGAAAGCCATGTGTGCCAATGCCAGAAGCCTTAGCAACAAGATGGAAGATCTGGAGGCTGTCATGGTGCAGTCAGACCTGGACATTGTGGCCATCACTGAAACCTGGTGTAATGATAACCATGACTGGCAGATGGCCATACCTGGCTACCACATATTCAGAAGAGACAGGGCAGGTAGGAAGGGAGGAGGAGAGGCACTGTATGTGAAAAATGACATAAGGGCCACAGAGATCCAGGAAGAACAACATGGGGGAGAGATACTGTGGGTTAAACTGGAAAGGAAAATGGGGCCAGCCATCCGCACAGGTGTGGTCTATAGACCACCAACCTAGGAGGAAGAAACAGATAGGGAGCTGATGCTAGCCTTCCAAAGGATGGCAGACAAGGGTGAGGTAGTACTGGTTGAAGACTTCAATATTCCAGACGTGGACTGGAGCATCCCAGCAGCAGCATCAACTAGGAGGAGATTTATCCTGGATTCCCTTCAGGGTGCCTTCCTCAAGCAACTGGTCATGGAACCAACTCGGCAGAAGGCAATACTGGACCTTGTGCTCACAAACAGGGACAGTGTTATGGGGGTAACAGTGGAGGAGCACCTGGGGAACAGTGACCACCAGTCATTGTGGTTTGAAATCACAGAAAGAGCAGAACCAAACCACATAAAAACACGTATCCTGGATTTTAGGGGGCAGACTTTGGGAAAATGGGAGATACTTGAAAGAGGCATTAAGGGAATGAGGCAGGAATCAGGGTTGAGGAACAGTGGGCAGTATTTAAAATGGGGATTACAAGAGCGACAGAATTATCATTAAGCAGGTTAGCAAGAGGAAAAGGAAGAGGAGATCATTATGGTTTTCCAAAGAAGTGGCAAAGAAAAGTGAAGCCAAAAGATTGCATTCAGGCAATACAAAAGACACAGGCAGAAGGGATAGGAGAAGTACCAGGAGAAGCAAAGGGAGGCAGGGAGGTCAGTAAGGAAGCCAAAGCTCAGACAGAAGAACACATTGCAAAATCAGTGGATAGAGGGACAAAACCTTTACAGGTACATAAGTGAAAAAGAAAGGCAAAGGAGGGATAGTGAGACTGAAGGGAGAGGATGGGGTCAGTGGAGGATGACAACAGTAAAGCTGACATATTGAACAGGTATTTCTGCTCAGTCTTTACTGAGGAAGAGGAGGAGGCAATGGGTCTGAAGGGAGTACAAGGGTGAGAATGGTGCAGAAATGGACACAAGTCCCATTACACAGAAAGGGTCCTCAAGGAACTGGAAGTAATAAGAGTTGATAAAGCAATGGGGCCAGATGGGGTGCACCCCAGGTCCTTAAAGAACTAAGAGAGGTGGTGGCTGAACCTCTGGCTATCCTGTTTAGCCGATCACTGGAAACAGGGAGGTACCCAAAGACTGGAGGACAGCAGATGTAGTCCCTTATACAAAAGTGGGAACAAAGAGGAAGCGGGAACTACAGACCAGTCAGCCTCACCTTGGTAGTGGGGAAGATCATGGAAGCACTACTAAAGGAGAGATTGGTGGAACATCTGGTCTGTCAATGGACTACAGGACCCAAGGCAGCATGGTTTCACCCAGGGGAGGTCAGTGTCAGACCAACCTCATTGAATTTTTGACTGGGTGACTAGGAGGTGGATCAGGAGGGCAGTGGACATGGCCTATCTGGACTTCAGCAAGGCCTTTGACACTGTGCCACATAGAAGACTATTACACAAACTGGGGAATATGGGTGTGGCAGGACAGTAGTGTGGTGGGTAGGTAACTGGCTGGGTGGCAGGACACAGAGGGTGGTGATGGCGGCTGTCACTCCACAGAGGGAAGAGTGACCAGTGGAGTACCACAGGGATCAGTGCTGGGACTGGTCCTATTCAACATCTTCATCAGTGACATTGCGCAGAACCTAGAAGGCAGAATTTCACTGTTCGCTGATGACACAAAGCTCTGTAACAGAGTAGACACACCAGAGGGTGTAGACAGAATGAAAAGAGACCTGCAGAAACGTGAAGAATGGTCAGGGGTTTGGCAGTTGAAATTCAATGCAAAGAAGTGCAAGATAATGCATATGGGGCACAAAAACCCTGGCACGATATATCAGTAGGGGGGTGAGGATATAGCATGCACCAAGCAGGAAAGGGATCTTGGGGTTATCATTTCTGATGACCTCAAGGTAGGGAAATAGTGTGACAAGGCAGCAGGTAAAGCAAATAGGATGCTGGGATGCATAGGCAGGGGCATCACCAGCAGGAAAAGGGAGGTCATAATTCCACTATACAAGACACTAGTGAGGCCCCACCTGGAGTACAGTGTACAGTTCTGGAGACCTTACCTAAGTAAGGACATAGACAGGGTAGAGAAGGTTCAGAGGAGGGCAACAAAGTTGTTACATGGATTGCATCACAAGTCCTTTGAGGACAGGTTGAAGGAACTGAATATGTACTCCCTGGAGGAGAGGAGGGAGAAAGGGTATATGATAGAGACATACAAGTATCTTACAGGGAGGAACAGGGTGCAGGAATACACTATGTTTAAGCAAAAAGATGTTCCAGGACTAGAGGGCATGGGATGAAGTTGGAGGGAGGACGATTCAGAGGAAAACGTGAGGAAGAATTTCTTCACAGAATGGGTGGTGGACAAGTGGAACACCCTGCCAGAGGAAATGGTGGGGGCTGAAACAATCACGGGATTTAAAAATGCATGGGATAGACATAAAGGAATTCTGGAGGTCAGGGGTAAGGGGCAACCGACTTCTAGGAAAACATAAACTGAACTTACAAGCTCAAATGGGCAGACTGGGTGGGCCATAGGCCCTTATCTGCCGACATTGTCTATGTATCTATGTATCTAGTAGCAGACCTTTATAATCAGCTAATGGAAAATGGAAACTTAAAAAAAAAGGAAATTGACAAACAGCTATCACGTCAAGGGAGTCTTTGCTGGTTGGTGAGCATGGGCATCGGCTTTATCAGAACTGGCCACACCACAGAGGAGAAGCAAGCGAGATGGGTCAGTCTGTGGAGTGAGCACCCAATCAGGGTCCTCTGCTGGGGATGGAAAAGGAAGGCACAAGTTAATATAGGCTGAAATCAGTCGGCAGAGGACCAAACAAGTAGAGGAGACACAAGAGCAGCAGTGAGTGTAGGCAGGACAGCGAGAGATACAGGAGAAATTAACTACATAAAGAAAAAGCAGAGACAGTGTCTGGTTAGGTAGGTCTTTTCACACTACACAGTTAGGTAGTATTTGCAACGTAAAATAGCTCTAAACAGTAACTAACGGTGGCGATATTTGATACAACAGTTCTACACAATAACTAACCACTTATCTAGGAAGTAAAAGAATAAAATATTTCTCTTTAACCTAGAAAAAAAGGAAAGCAAAATGTGGCATAGAACCGCCAGTAGCTGCAGCCTCTAGTGAGGCCAATGGGACAAAGGCAGCAGGAAGAAGTGGCCAATCAGGAACAGGCAGATTAGGGCACTGAAATTCAATCAGACGCTCAGTATGGTTGTACCTTGCCTGGATCCGAGTGAGCCTTTGCTGGCTGGAGAACACGGGCAACAGCTTTAGCAGAGTCTGCCACACCATGGAGGAGAAGACAGCGAGGTGGGTCAGGCAGTGGAAGGAGCACCCAGTCAGGGCCTCCACTTACCTGGATCTAGGGGAGTCTTTGCTGGCTGGAGAGCATGAGTGATGGCTTTGGCAGAGCCAGCCACACTGTGGAGAAGCGAGTGAGGTGGGTCAGGCTGTGGAGGGAGTGCCTGGTCAGGAGCCTCTGCTTGCCTGGATCCGAGGGCGTCTTTGCTGGCTGCAGAGCATGGGTAATGGGTTTAACAAAGCTGACTGCACCATGGAGGAGAAGAGAACGAGGTGGGTCAGGCTGTGGAGGGAATTCCTGGTCAGTGACTCCACATGTCTGGATCTGAATGAGTCTTTGCTGGCTGAAGAGCACAGGTGATGGCTTTAGCAGAGACAGACGCACCGCGGAGAAGAGATCAAGTTTGGTCAGGCTGTGGAGGGAGTCGGGCAGTCAGGGACTTCCACTTACCTGGATCTGAGGGAGTCTTTGCTGGCTGGAGAGCACAGGCAATGGCATTAGCAGAGCCAACCACACCGCGGAAGAGAAGAGAGCAAGGTTGGTCAGGCTATGGAGTGAGGGCCCAGTCAGAAGCGTCTGCTTGCCTGGATCTGAGGGAGTCGTTGCTGGCTGGAGAGCATGGGAGATGGCTTTATCAGAGTGAGCTGCACCTTAGAGGAGAAGACAGCGAGTTGGGTCTGTCTGTGGAGGGAGCATCCGGTCAGGGACTTCTGCTTGCCTGGATTGAGGGAGTCATTGCTGGCTGGAGAGAACAGGCTATGTCTTTAGCAGTGCCAGCCTCACCGTGGAGGAGAAGAGAGCTCGGTGGGTCAGGCCGTGGACTGAACGCACCGTCAGAGGACCTACACTATATAAGAATGTATATAAGATTAGCAAAAACTTGCTATTTGATTGAGTTTTTTGGGTATACAGATGTGAAACTGTGATGCAGCTATGGTTATTGCACACACCTGAGTTTATACACTACAGTCACTGAGGCAATCCATGTTTTTAAAATGATATATAAAACTTGTTTTGACAAAAACTAGCAATGTTGATGATTTTTGGGTTGTGCGTGGGTGTACAGAGCTCTTGTTATAAAAGGGGACTAGCAAAATGGACCACCTGTTTCTGATAATGTACAGTACACTGCAGAAGAAACAGAAGGGTTGTTTTGTGTGTAGTACTACAGTCACTGAGGCAGTCCTTATTTTTTAAATGTATTTATGAGCTTGCTTTTGGCAAAACAATCCTTTTCATACCTAGTGGGATGTAATGGGGCATGAGAGGTTCTGGCAATCATTTTTGTTTATTTAATTTATTATAAGCCATTTTTTTTGTTGCACAAGTAAACTTGAAGGTGGATGATCCATTTGCTTGAGGTATCTAGTGGGTGCTTTGTGGGCATGTGTGGAGTAATGAGCAACAGTGAACAGAAAACACATGGGCCTGCTTTTTTGTTTAAAAAAGTCCTTACTGTGTTTTATATCCGATGCTGGAGCAGTTTGAATAGATAATATAGCATCTGGGCATGCATTTTTGTGATTCAGGATGGGTAAGGATGTGAAAGCTTGCAGGCACCTCATGGTTCAGTGGGGCCTAGTGGCTTTAGTAGGTCTGCGGTGTGGGGGGGCTGGGTGGAGGGTGGAGTAATCTGGCAATAATTTTTTTGCTTATTTGATTTATTATGAACCTGTTTTTTTGTGCAAATGGATCCTTACTGTGGTGCATACCTGATGCTGCTGACTCACAATAACTAAAATAAGCAAAAATAAAAACCACATGATTGCCCAATTACATCCCCCCCCCCATCGACCACTACATCCACTAGGTATGTACTACAGAAAGGAAGAAAATAAACACATCTGGATATGTGCTGGCACAGTGTTATAATAAAGATACACCACAGCTCCTGGGATATGCAGTGTAACATCTTGTTGTTTGCAGGACACTGTCATGCATTGTTTTGACACATTCAGCAGTTTGGATGTGGTTTCCACATGCAGTTCAAGACCCCTGCAGTAGTAGCATCCTTGTGCTGCATGTGGTGGTGTGCCCAGATTGGGACCTTGTGATATTTTGTCCTCATTTCCCCCACCAAAGCTGGCATGGGGTTGGTGTGGGGGCATTGTGTGGAACTCGCATCTACAGTACTCATCCTGGTATGGCCTGCCCGGGTTACTCCGGGTGTTTTCTGTGGCTCAGCCTGGTCTTTATATGGCTCCAAGGGTGTAAAATGATGCCAAAATAACAAAACATGGCCTAGCCTTTTGTTGTTTGGGGGCACTGTGGTGCATTGTTTTGACTCGTTTAGCAGTTTGGATGTGGCTTTCCACATGCAGTAGAAGAACCCCATAGCAACAGCATACTTGCAATGCACATGGCGGTGTGCCCAAGTGGGTCCTTGTAATATTTTGATCTCATTTCCCCCACCAAAGCTGGCACAGGGTTGCCAGGAGAGGCATCTTGAGGTACTTGCCTCTATAGTTCTCAGCCTGGAACGGCCTGCCTGGGTTACTCCAGGTGTTTTCTGTATGTCTCCAGGGTTGTAAAATGATTCGAATATAACAAAACGTGTAGCTCGGCACTGCACTGTAACATCCAGCCATCTCTGGCCTTGCCTTTTGTTGCTCATGGGGCATTGTGGTTTATTGTTTTGACTCATTCAGCAGTTTTGATGTGGCTTTCCATATGCAGTACAAGAACCTTGCAGCAGTGGTGTCCTTGTAATGCACATGGCAGTGTGTACGGTGTGGGTCCTGGTGATATTTTGGCCTAATTTCCCCCAACAAAAGCGGGCATGGGGTTGCCAGGGGGGCATACTGCTGTACTCACCTCTATAGTTCTTAGCCTGGAATGGCCTGCCTGGATTACTCCAGGTGTTTCTGTGGTTCAGCCTGGTCTCAGTATTGCTCCAAGGGTGTAACATGATGCCGAAATAAGAAAACATGTTGCTCATCACTGCAATGTAATAGTCCAGCTATCTCTGGCCTTACCTTGTGAAAATTTTAAATCAGCCCTAAAAACACATTTATTTTTACAAGCATTCCCTGAAAATTGATTCAACAAATGTCTCTGTTGTTTGGATTTTATAGATTATTGCTATTTTATACTTGGATTTTATTAAGATTATTGTTTGTTTTATTTGTGATTGTTTATGTACAACACCTTGGTCTGGAAAGGTGCTTTATAAATAAAGTTATTATTATCATTATTATTATTATTTGCCTTTTTTTGCTCGCGAGGCACTGTGATTTGTTGTTTTGACTCATAAAACACTTTGGATGTGGCTTTCCATGTGCAGAACAAGAACCACACAGCAGCAGCATCATTGTAATGCATGACACAGTGTGCCCGGAGTGGGCCCTTGTGATATTTTGACATCATTTCCCCCACCAAAGCAGGCACATGGTTGCCAGTGGGGTATGATGCAGTACTCACCTCCACAGTTCTTAGCCTGGAACAGCCTGCCTGGGTTACTCTGGGTGTTTTCTGTGACTTGGCCTGGTCTTGGTATGGCTCCAGGGGTGTAACATGATGCCAAAATAAGAAAACATGTTGCTCGGCACTGCAGTATAGCATCCAGCCATCTCTGCCCTTGCCTTTTGTTGCTTGCAGGGTGCTGTGGTTTATTGTTTTGACTCATTCAGCAGTTTGGATGTGGCTTTCCATGTGCAGTAGAAGAAACTTGCAGCAGCAGCGTCCTTGTAATGCACATCACAGTGTGTCCGGAGTGGGCCCTTGTGATATTTTGGCCTCAATTCCCCAACCAAACTCAGCATGGTGTTGCCAGGGGGGCATTGTGGGGTACACGCCTCTACAGTTCTCAGCCTGGAATGGCCTGCCTGGGTTACTCCAGGTGTTTTCTGTGGCTCAGCCTGGAGTTCGTATGGCTCCAGGGGTGTAAAATGATGCGAATATAACAAAACGTGTTGCTCAGCACTGCAGTGTAACATCCAGCCATCTCTGGCCTTGCCTTTTGTTGCTTGTGGGGCACTGTGGTTTATTGTTTTGACTTGTTCAGCACTTTGGATATGGCTTTCCATGTGCAGTACAAGAACCCTGCAGCAGTGGCATCCTTGTAATGCACATGGCAGTGTGCCCATAGTGAGCCCTTGTAATATTTTGACCTAATTTCCCCCCCCACCAAATCTGGCATGGGGTTGCCACATGGGCATCTTGCGGTAGTTGCCTCTACAGTTCTCAGCCTGGAATGGCCTGCCTCAGTAACTCTGGGTGTTTTCTGTGGCTTGGTTCAGTCTGTGGCATGTGGTTGCAAGGTAGAAACATAGAAATTGACAGCAGATAAGGGGCACAGGCCCACTAAGTCTGCCCTATTTTAGTATTTAGTGAATCCCAGATTAGCCTAATGGTTACTCACTTAGTGCCCCCTCTGGCTTTCATGTGCCTGTTCCATGCTTTCCTGAAGCCTTTAACTGGTTCTGCCCACACCACCTCAGCCTGCAGATGGTTCCATCTATCCACCACCCTCTCCATGTAAAAGTACTTCCTCAAGTTTCCTTTTAGCCCCCCCCCCCCATTTCATGTTGTGGTCTGTAGTTCTTGAACACTTTTTTCTTTGGAAAATGTAGTCCACTTAAACTCTATTTCTTCCAGTGAGGTATTTATATGTTTCAGTCATGTCCCCCTCTATCTCTTCTTCTCCAATGAGTACATTTTCAGCTCCCTTAGGCTGTCTCCATAGTGTTTATTGTGAAGGCCTCCAACCATATTGGTTGCCCTCCTCTGTACAGCCTCTACTCTGTATATATCTATGTCCCCCTGGAGATGGGGTCTTCAGAACTGGATGCAATACTCAAGGTGAGTCCTCACAGTGATGTATACAGTGGGAGTATAACCATCCTCCTCCTCCTGCTGGTTATACCCCCTGCCTAAGCAACCCAGCATCCCGCTGGCTCTTGCTACTGCCTTGTCACATTGTTTGAACTTCTTCAGGTTCTCTGGGATGATGACACTCAAAACCCACTCCTGTTGGGAACCCAACTGCCGTCTCTTACTTGGTAACTCTCCTTGTTTTCTACTGCCTGAGTCAACTTGTAAGTTCTGAAGGCCACCCTCTTCTCTCTAACCTTTTTTGCCACTTCCCCAGGTTAGCTGATTGACAAAGAATTTTGTTGCATCATCTATGGCTGCCTTAATTATTTTTGACTGCTCCCCCACTTGTGACTTACTTGTGACTCCTCCTGGGGCTGTCTTCATGAAATCTCCCAGTTTGACATAGTCCACTTTTCCAATGCCTAGGCTATTTGTCCTTGTGGGGTTTGTTTCATGCTCAGCTAGTATCTCAAACCACACTGTCTACCACAGGTGGCTTCATATCTCACATCCTTTGTCACTCTTTCTTCCTGTGTTATACACAGGCATGTGGGTACTACATTTGTGCATAAGTGGAGACAAATGTGGAGCTACAGATGATCATTACAACACCTCTCTCTCTGTTCCTTCCCCTTGGTTATATAGTGGTGTAGTGGTGACTGTCTCAGAATACATACTGTGTTTCTGATGGAGTCTTGCTAATATCAACAACATGGATTTCATTTTATCATTTCAGATGGAGTTTCTAATAATTAGCCTAAGACCACGACACTCAAAAGACAAATGTTTGGATTTCTCAAGTGGAGATTTTCATGGTTTTGGCATTGGATTTGAAGTAAATCCATCAATTTCATCAGCAAATACTTCTATTGATGGAGAAAGTTCAAAAAGACAATCTAATAAGGAATTCATGAAAGAGTACAGTGCATGGATAAAGGCTGACCCTGAAGCATATAAACTGTTCCACCAGGCTGAAAACGAACGTGTTACACTGTATAAGATGTCAGTGACTGAAGAAAAAAAATTACAGTGCAAGGAAAAAGCCAAGATTCCAATGTGAAACTACCATGCAAGGAAATGAGAAAGCCAAGAAGGCAATGAAAGTAGAAAGAAGACAAGGGCAGAAATGGAAAAACTGAGGGCATAATGGAGAGAACAAAAAAAAAAAGAACAGAGGAAAAAATAAACCATTCAGAAAAGAAGAAGAATCCATGATCGACGGTGAGCACAGTATGCATTGAAGAAAGGAGAGACCACATAGAAATAATTCCATTCAAATAGGCACAGATGTCTCCAACACCGACACTGATTATAATTTGCCATCTGCCTCGATGACTCCAAATAATACTATGCAGGACACCATTGTCACACAAACACCACATAGCACTAAAGTGGCAAAGAGACAAGCTGCATCACGATCACTGAGTCATGCCTAAAAGTCCACATAAGTTTGTGGAGGATGTATCTTTAATAATATCAAACACATCTCCATGAAGACAAAAGGCATTGTTAGAGAAAGGCATCCTTGCACCGTCAACAGAGAAACTCCTAGATTTCTGTGATGAAACACAGTCGAAGCAATACACTAACCCATCAAAATGTCCCAGAAGGATGACAATGTATGACTGAAAAGACTGCTACATAAATCTGTTCAAATCAAAAATAAATTACAAAAATTACAGCTGCACAGGGAGATAGGATTTAGCTACGACTTATTATGTAACAACTTAATTTTTGATGAAGACTAATAAAATGGAAAAAAAGAAGTGATTTATTACCACTGTCAAGTATTGCAACTGTAAACAATTCTTATCAAAGGGATGATATGTCAAGAGAACTGCCAAATTCAACAGTTTCTGGTAAAGAAGGAATGCCTCCCAAAAAAGGCACTTGGATCATTGTTACAAGCAACATATGAACATTTCAAAGATGAACATCCTGATGTGGTAATCTGGTACAGCAAGTTTGTGAAAATGCATCCTAATAACATAATAACATCAGCCCAGTGCTGAAACATAAATTACTTCAGTGTTTGTGTGAATATCGTCTTAATATTGAACTAAAGTTGAAAAGCATTGCTACAAAATGTACTCAGTTCAAAATTCCAGAGTTGGCCATCATAAACAAATCTGAGGCATCTTTGCTTACACTTTGTCCCAAGGAAGGAGAACTCTACAAATTGAAGTGCACCAACAGAGAATATAAGAATTGTGGCTTCAATTGCATTAGAAGAAAACTGTTGCCATTAAGTGACCATATGGATTCTGCAGTGACATGGTGAAAATGGCAGTTGGAGGATGTGACAAACAGAAAGGAGGGGAATGTAAAATAATATATACAGATGCACCTAAAACAACATGCTAGAACAATTTGCGAATTAGTTAAAGAACTAGAAGAAGAATTGGAAAACTCTGCAAATCAACTTTTTAATTCCAAATGGCAGGTCAAGCAGTTCGATTATATCAGAATAAATGTTCCCGATGGATGGCTTGTACATTGCTTGGATTTGGGTGAAAACTACATTTGCCATTTCCAAGATGAAGCACACAGCACACATGGGCTTACAATCAAGCCACAATTCACCCAGTTGTTGCTTACTACAGGTGTCCACAACCAAACTGTGGGACTGTAATGCATAATTCACTGATGTTTATCAGTGATGACCATAAGCACAATGTTCATGCGGTTCATCACTTCACATGTCTAGCAATAGAATATTTGAAAAATCAGGGAGTGCAGATATCAAACGTCATCCATTTTTCTGACCGTGCCCCAATGCAGTACAAAAGTAAAGGGAACTTCACTGACACATCATTTGGAGTGACAGACTTTGGATTTCCTATAGAGGAGCACTTCTTTGGAAGTTGGCATGGAAAGCGTCCATAGAGATGTTGGTGTGCTTAAAAAGAGTGATAACATAGCTGTAACAGCAAGATGCATGGTGATTAGCAATGGCACATGACATATTTATGTATGGAAAATCAAATCTGACTTGTCCAAAGTCAGAGGATGAGCACATGCATGATCGAGGAACATTCTTCTTCATTAAAGAAAGGGAAATCAATCACAAATGTACACAAAGAAGCAGCATTAAAATTTTACCTAACACGTGCATGACACACTGTGTCAGAGGTATTGATCCATATGTAATTTATTCAAAAGAAAGTAACTGCTTCTGTACCAGCTGCATACTCAGTGATGGACAATGTGAAAATGCAACATTAACCAGCAATTGGAAAATGCATTGTTTAAAATCTGGGAAAGAGATGGCTATATCGGCACTAGATTCGAGACCATCAACACCACCACCGTTCTCACCACCACCGTCAACACCGCCACCACCCTCACCACCATCACCGACACCACCACCACCCTCACCAACTCTACCCTCACCTCTGCCAGCAGAAGCGTGTTTTAAGTTCTGAAACTGTACCAATGTCACAAACGCTAACACAGTCATCAAAGAATATAACAAAGCATAAAGACACACAAGTGGCACATGTAAGGTAAAGTAGAGTGATAAAAACTCCAAAATCAACCCTCATGACTCAGTCACCAACATGGTAAGTTTTAATCATACATTTTTTTCTTGTTGTGATTTAGGGGTGGGTTGGGGGATTGAGGGGAGGGCTCTTACTGGAATGAGATTTATTTAGTTCTAGCAATCATTTTTTTTTTTGTGGGGACCTAGATGCTGGGAGCTTTGTTTGTGTCAGGTTTATGATGGGGAAAAATTTTACTGCAGATTACCTTGGTGAGGTGATGTCATCCACCACTACAGAAGTCACAGTCCAATACCTGTTGAGGCTCAGAGGCAACACATACAGCTATGCTGATGAAGACATGGTTGGGTATTCAACATAACCATTGGATGACATAGTATGGAAATTCAGTGATCCCGTAAAATCAGACTCTAAAAACGTATCGTTTTCCGATGGTGACTTCAGGCAATTAACTTCTACAATGTCTGAATATAGAATGTTATTCCGATGATGAATAACTGTTTAACGTGTCACTATGGATAATGTGTACTGTACAATGCTGGTAATACTGTATACGGTTACAGTATGTTATGAAGTTGTTGTTTTTTTTCATGGCTATTAAGTATTAAAGTAACAGGCATGATATTATGTCAGGGTGTTTGAATAGGGTGAGAAAAGAATAGCCCCATGGTTTTATGCACATTTGCTCTTTGGGTGACCCATATTGGGGCTTTTCTGGAATATGTCTCCTGGAACTGCCTTTCTATACATTGATACTTCTCTATCTGGCCCATTGTTCTCTGTGTCCTATTTCCAGATTCTAAGTGTAACTAATGTAGTGCATGGTGAAAGGTTGTTGTGCATGGAAAGCCATATAAAGTAAAAATGTGTTCTGCAGTAGTGACATAGGTACTAATGCAGATTGATTTGTTGTTCTGCATTAGTAGCTATGACACAATGCAACTGCATCCAGCAGCGCTGTTCACAGGAAGCAGTGAAAGCACCATGTCTGCAAATGGACAGGTGGGCACATGGACATCGAATGTTGGTCCATGGGGGGAAACCTCAAACAGGATAAAAACAACAGAAGTAAGCAACATTGTTTTTTGGAACCATGCACTACACAGAAAAGTGCATGCAAGCCAAATACACAACCAAGCTATTCTCATACCTCGTAGTTTCACTATCAAGGTCTTTTTTGTCATGAAAACTGCTTGATATGAGAATAGCATGGCTGTGAATGGACCTCCATGCACTATCCTATTTTCTCAAATTTAATTAAACTGTGTTCTAAGAGAAATAAATGGTGTTCTTGGTAAAAGCAAATGCATGGCATGTGTTAACCCCCTACTGAAGTCCCCAAATGGGATTTTTTGAGGAGTTTGAAGCACAAAAATAAAATCAATGCTTCAGCAATGACCCTGTATATTGAAAGGTTTTCACAGATATCCTTAGCACAAAAAAGTATTGAATAATGTTGTACAAAGCCAATCCAGAAATGTCTGAAAAAATATATTTTTATCTGACCACCAACATTTAAAGCAAATGGTCCAACTGACTCCCACTTTACCAGTGCTAATGCATGCCCTGTAAATATTCAAAAATAAAATGATTTATTTAAACAATTTAACCAATGTATTCACCACTGGTGTGGTACTTAGCAATGTGTTTGGCTGTTTGGTTGTTAATAAGCCATTGCTAAAAGTAATACCTTGTATATCACATGTTGCTTTGCTGCTGCAGTGTCTGCGTTGTCCACATTAGTAGTATGAGACAAAGATGATTCCTTAATAAATCAAGTGCAACCAAGTGATTTGTTTGTATTTATCTTTCTGCTAATGGTCATGCTTAATTGTGAAAGGCATGTGGACTGGGCATAAACAGTATATTCATGAAATAATGAAACATTGATAACCTGTTATTTGTATTTTTAGTGCTGTCTATGCTGAAGGATAAATAGTGACACATAGGTACAGATGAGCATCAAATCAGTAAATGATGTAAACTAATACATCTAAATAGAAGACAGAGACACTGTATTTGAAAATTTAATTTATTACTAGAAATGAGAAATAATGCATAATGTACACCACGTTACCCATGAAAGTAGCTTCGATATCATAACTAACTGTGAATTTTTTCCAAACTTAGAAATACAGAACAATCTTTATATTTTGTATTATGCAAGTACCACATATTGACAATGAACTTTAGGTTTTTTGTTTATGAAGGTCACACTTTGTCACTTGAATACTGTCTATATATGTGTGTGTGTGTATATATATATATATATATATATATATATATATATATATATATATATATGTATGTATATATGTTTATGTATATGATATTCAACCCCCCCATCTCAATATATTGTGGTTATTTTTTGTTCAAGTGCCAATTGACCCAATAACATCATGAGTGGTAAAGCCACAAGTGAAGTCATTGTGTCAAATGGCACGAGAAGAAAAATTATCAACAATATTTCCAGTAGGGGGTTGTGCATTTCATTTATGCCAGGCCTCCAAAAAAGTGCAACAATGACATTTTTTGCCATTTTTTGCCTATTATAAAAAAATTAAAAGAAATCTATAAATGAAACTCTACTCATTTTGTATATATTTTTCTCCTGATCAACTCTGTGTTCAAAGTATCATGCTATGATTTTTCATTTTAAAGTTATATGCATTTGTTTGTTGCAAAAAGTGAAAAACATAAGTTTTCTTTTTTTGCTAATTATAAAAAAGTAAAAGGTATCTATAAATGGAACACCACTAATTTTGCAGATATAGTTGTACTGAATGACTTTCGTTCTCGCAGTACCATGCTATCATTTTTTTGTTTTAAAGTTATTTGCATTTGTTTGTCGAAAAAGTGAAAACAAATTGTATTTTTTGCTGGTTTTTCGCTAATTATATAAAAATATAAAAGTTAGCCATAAATGAAACTCCCCTCACTTTTAGATATTTTTGTGCTGAACAACAGCATGGGTTTGCAAAAGGAAGGTCCTGTCAAACTAATCTCATAGATTTCTTTGACTGGGTAACCAGAGTGGTGGACCAAGGGGGAGCAGTTGATGTCACTTACATTGACTTCAGCAAAGCTTTCAATACTGTTCCACATAGAAGACTGATTAATAAGCTGGGTAGGCTTGGGGTGAAACCAAAGTTGGTCAAATGGGTGGCAAACTGGTTGATGGGCAGAAAACAGAGAGTGGTGCTAAATGGTATACAGTCAGAAGAGATGCAAGTCACCAGTGTGGTACCTCAGAGATCAGTCCTGGAGCCAGTCCTTTTCAATATCGTTATCAGTGACATTGCAGATGGACTGGAGGGTAAGGTTTGTCTGTTTGCAGATGACACCAAGATCTGCAACAGAGTAGATGATCCAGATGGGGTGGGCAGAATGAGAAGAGATCTGGATAAACTGGCAAAATGGTCGGAAAAGTGAATCACAAGAACAGCTGCACGGGAGACTGAGCTGGACGTCATTGTCCACCTAGGGATGAATGACTTGACTCAACATGAGATTAGAGCAGTGCAGGAGTACTTTGTGGAGTTGGGAAGGGGCCTAAGACAAGCAGCACACACAGTATCCTTCTCAGAGGTGCTGCCTGTCTATGGCATGGATGAGGCGAGGGTACTTCACACCATGTGATTCCATGAATGGTTGAACCAATGGTCTGGAGCACAGGGGTTTGGCTTCATTGGGGACTGGGGTTCCACCTGGAGAGATACTAGCCTATACTGGCAGGATGGTCTGCATCTGTCCAGGAAAGGAACAAGTCATTTGGGCAATCAGTTTAAATGCTTCATTGGCAAGCATTTAAACTAGTCAAGGGGGAAGGCACTGATAAGCAGCAGGGAATTCTGACCCTCCCCTTACAAAACAGGGTACTAAATGAGGAAAAGACCAACGTAGAAAGGTCAGTGGGGAATGTTGCTACAAGAGGTAAAGCCATCAAAAAATGGAGAGCAATGAGTACCAATGCCCGTAGTCTGGGTAACAAGCTTCCTGAATTAGTGGCCTTGATGGAGGAGGAACATCTAGTTATTGAGGCAGTCACAGAAACATGGTACACACAGAACCATGCATGGGATGTAAACACACCAGGATACATTATCTACAGGAGGGACAGGGAGGGTAAAAGAGGAGGAGGAGTACCTCTCTACATAAGGGAAGGAATCAAAGCAACAGAACAAAAGGGTAAACAGGGAGTAGAGGAAGCACTGTTGATCAGTTTGGAGACAGGCAATAGCACCACAATCCGCACAGGGGTTGTATACAGACCCCCCTCCCAGGGGGAGGAAATGGACAAGGAAATGATAGAAAGTATACTTAGAATGACAGAAAAAGGGGAGATATTACTGATAGGGGATCTGAATATGCCAGATGTTAACTGGAGTGCAGTTGCAGCAGCCACTTCTAAGAGTGGGGTTATTCTAGATGACCTACAGGGGGCTTGCCTTAGACAACTAGTATTGGAAACAACTCAAGAGGGAGCAATCTTAGACCAGGTACTCTGAAATGGAGATGGAGAGAGGATCACAGATGTAGAAGTGGGTAACCATCTGAGAACTAGCAACCATTGAACAGTTTGGTTCACGATAAACACAGCAGTAGAGTCAAGCCATACAAAGGCAAAAGTACTGGACTTTAGGAGGGCAGACTTTGCCAAAATGGGTGACTGCCTAAGGAATGCACTAGCAAATGGGCAAGAATTTGGGGTGGAAGAACAATGGGGAATAATCAAGACTGCCATTGCAGAGGCAACAAGCCTTTGTAAGAAGCAAAGAAAACAAAATGATGTAAGAAACCATTATGGTTCTCAAAGGAGGTGGCAGGGAAGGTTCAAGAGTAAAAGAAAGCATTCAGGAAGTACAAGGAATCACGGAAGGAGCAGGGCAGAGAATTGTATCAGTTAAAGCAAAAGGAAGCTGGTAAGGCAGTCAGAACAGCAAATGCCCAAACAGAGGAAAAGATAGCCAACTCAGTTAAGAAGGGGGATAAAACCTTTTATAGGTACATCAGGGAGTGAAGGAAGACCAAGGGAGGGATAGTGAGGCTTAATAAAGGGGAAGGGGTTGGCAGAGAGTGACTGTGAAAAGGTAGAGATACTAAACAAATATTTTTGCTAAGTATTCACAAATGAAGAGGGGGAGGTACCTAAACCAAACAATAGAAACACTCTGGATACAGGAGTTGATACCAGCCCATTTACAGAAGAAAGGGTTCTAAAAGAACTCTTAAAACTGAAGGTGGACAAAACAATGGGGCCTGATGAGATTCATCCCAGAATTCTAAAAGAACTAAGGGAGAACTAGTGACACCACTGACTACCCTCTTCAACAAATCTTGGGAAGATGGGGTGGTACCTGAGAGCTGGAGGAGGGCAGATGTGATTCCACGTCACAAAAGTGGGAGCAGGGCAGAAGCAGGAAACTACAGACCTGTTAGTTTAACCTCAGTGAGAGGGAAAATGATGGAATCACTTCTGAAGGAAAGAACTGTCGAGTACCTAGAGGCCAGAGGGACACAGGACCCAAGGCAGCATGGATTCACAGCAGGAAGGTCATGTCAGATGAATCTAATAGATTTCTTTGACTGGCTGATCAAAGTAGTAGTTAAGAGAGGGGCTGTGGACATGGCCTACCTAGACTTTAGCAAGGCATTTGACATAGTCCCACACAAAAGATTAATATGCAAGTTAGCCAGCCTGGAAGTGGGTCCCAAGATGACAGCCTGGGTAAAGAATTGGCTGGAGAACAGGACACAGGGAGTAATAGTAAATGGAGTCCACTCAGAAGAAAGGAGGGTTACTAGTGAGGTACCGCAGGGTTCAGTATTAGGACCGGTCCTCTTCAATGTCTTTATAAGCGACATTGCAGAAGGACTGGAAGGAAAAGTATGTCTCTTTGCAGATGACACTAAGATCTGCAACAGATTTGATGCACAGGGTGTGGTGGAAAGGATGAGAAGGGACTTGGCAAGGTTAGAGGAATGGTCAAATGTATGGCAGCTTAGATTCAATGCTAAGAAGTGCAAGGTAATGCACCTGGGAAACAAAAACCCAGGGGAAGAGTACACAATGGGGGGTGAGATACTAACAACAACAAAAATGGAAAGGGACCTGGGTGTAGTCATATCAGATGACTTAAAGGTGGCAAGCAATGTGAGAGGGCAGCAAGGAGGGCTGGGGGGATACTGGGATGCATAGGGAGAGGCATTACCAGTAGAAAACAGGAAGTTATTATCCCTCTGTACAGACAGCTGGTGAGACCCCATCTGGAGCACTGTGTGCAGTTCTGAGACCCAATCTCCGCAAAGACATAGACAGGATGGAAGCTGTCCAGAGAAGGGCACTAAAATGGTGCAGGGTCTGCACCGGAAGACATATGAAGAGAGACATAAGGAGCTTAATATGTATAGCCTCGAGAAAAGGAGGGAGAGGGGACATGATAGTAACTTTCAAGCACCTCAAGGAGTCAACAAAGTCCAAGAGGGTAGCATCTTTTAGAAAAAGAGGTGTGCAAGAACAAGAGGACGCAATTTGAAGATCGGGGGGGGGGGTGGCTCAGAGGTAATGTAAGGAAGTATGTTTTCACAGAGAAGGTTGTGGATGCATGGAATGGCCTTCCATGGAAGGTTGTGGAGTCAAAAACAGTGGTGGAATTCAAGAATGCATGGGACAGTCATAAGGCAATTCTAGGGGGTAGAGGTGGGAAGAAATAGGCTGTTGGTTAACTAGAATCTTCAGCTTATCCATTATGTAGGCAGACTGGGTGGGCCAAGCAGTCCTTATCTGATGTCAAATTCTATGTTTCATATTCTATGTAACTGGGGTTTAATGCAAAGAAGTGCAAGATCATGCACATAGGGAAGAGGAACCCTGAAGCCACCTATATGATGGGAGGGGAGTTGCTGGCAGTCACAAGGGAAGAAAAAGACTTGGGCATCATCATCCCCGATGACATGAAATCATCCAAGCAGACCACTAAAGCAGTATGTAAGGCTAGGGAGATTTTGGGCTGTATTAATAGGGGTATCACAAGTCAGAAAAGGGAGGTAATAATCCCTCTTTACAAGACACTGGTTAGGCCCCATCAGGAGTACTGCATGCAGTACTGGAGGCCACACCTTCACAAGGACATTAACCAAATTGAGGCAGTCCAGAGAAGGGCAACCAAAATGGTGCAGGGACTGCATCAGAAAACATATGAGGACAGATTAACAGAGCTCAATATGTATACCCTAGAGTAAAGGAGGGAGAGAGGTGATATGATCGAAACATTAAAGCACCTTAAGGGCATTAACAAGGTGAAAGAGTCTAACATGTTTCAATATAAGAAAAATAGCAGGACAAGAGGACACAGCATGAGATTAGAGGGAGGCTGATTAAGGGGTAATGTGAGGAAGTTCTTTTTCACAGAAAGGGTGGTGGATGCATGGAATGACCTACCTCAGGAAGTGGTGTATATGAATACAGTGCAGGGCTTCAAACAGGCATGGGATAGGCATAAGGGAGCAACACAGATGAATATGAATAGATTGGCCATTGACAGAGCAAAGGCCGATGGCACATTCATAAGGTATAAAAAGAAATGGGCAGACTGGATGGGCCTTGCAGTCCTTATCTGCCATCAACTTCTATGTTTCTATGTTTCTAACTTTTGTGCTTCCAGTACAATGCTATCATTTTTTATTTTAAAGTTATTCTCCTTTGAATATGTTTAGTAATCCTACGAAGGCCGGATATGCAAATTAATTCTGAATGAGACAATCATTACTTACTGAGTGGATACATTTCTATACAGTGAGGATAAATGTGATATTTTCACTTTAGGTCTGACTACCATGAGAATATTGAAAATATCTGCCTTCTTGTATCCTCACAGGTATGGCATAACTAAATATATATTTATTTATATATATATTTATATATATATATATATATATATATATATATATATATATTCATTCAATTTTTGATGTCCTTCCCAGAGCTCACAATATACTGTGACCACTTCCACTGTCAATACAAAAATCTGTACTAAGGATTTACTTTGCCATAATAGTGTATTTCTTTTAATTACAGCAGGCAAAACAAACAGAACAATGTGTGACAATGATCGGTTTGTGAAAAACTCTATAGAATGTAGAATAGGAAAAGTACTGTAATAATTTTAGTTAAGTATTTATGAGATCAATAACTGGCAACACCCAGTAAACATTAATGGTGTATAAATTGTGGTAAATAGCTTTAAACAATTCTTGCTCTTAAAATAGGTAACAAAACATGGACACTTGTTATTTCTCTTTTCTTGTGCTTTTCTTTAAAAACCCTTCCTGCAACATACACATACTGCAATCTCCTTCTTCATGTGTACATCTGATTGAAGCCTACTTACCACAGAGAAGATCTGAGGTTTCTGTCTTTTGGCAAGATCAATAATATTCACTCCATTGTAGTACAGATTTTCAAAACAACCATGAAAGTTTTTCCTTAAAAACGTCCCTGGCTTTCCTGGAACTGGGATCCCACCAAAGCTGAGCTTAGAAAGACAGAAAAATCAATAAAAGTTTTAAGTAATGGATAGAGGAAATTTTGCAGACAATTGTAACAGAAAAATAATACTGTACTGTAACTACAGTATCTTTACATGTAGTTTCAATATTCTGAAAATAAAAGAGTAGCCCCAATTACAGTACATGTGAAGCATGCATTTTAAATGAGTTTACTGATTTTTCAGGATATTAATATAGATAATAAAACATTGCAACTCCTTTACAAAGTATTTTCTAATTGTATATTTTATCACCTAGCAAGTAGTTTGCACAGTGCACAGCATTTTGTCAGAAAAAAGCATCAATCTCTAGTAAAGTTGGGTGCAAATAGCCTTGGTAATTTCAGACAAGGTGTTGCTATGTATCAGTGACTGCTGGGTGAATATAACGGGTTTGATAATTGTTTATGGCTTTGTGGTCTCTTATGCTGTGTGTACTTCCTGTTTAGGAAGATTTTTAATTTGGTGTGCAGCAGCAATCAGTCCATAGCAACACTGTTGACTATATATTTTATTATTTTCTGTATTGTTTTTTTAATTATTGAAGTAGTAATTATTTATACATGTATTAATTAATGTTTCCATATTGATAGTACACTGTGGTATCACTGAAGCCCTCTTTGCATCCACATGGCAAGTATAGAAAAGTAGGAAACAATGTAACTGTACTTTCGCTGAGCTGCCCTTGTGTCACAGCCCTAGCTAATATAAATCAGGGATGGGATCTGCATCATGTGCCTATAATTATAGTGGTACAATAAAGCTGTAAGTCCATTACAGTGCATGAGCTGAATATTTTTTTTAATTAATTTAACTGTGAATTTAGTAAAGAGATTCTAGCATTGGTCCTTGGAAAACAGGAGATGCTGGAAGGTTGGACACCTTTTATTGGACCAACAAGTGTTGGGCCTGAAGGAGGGACCTGTGAGGCCCTGAAAGCTTGTGTAGAATTCCATCTTTGTACAAGTCTCTTGTTGGCCCAATAAAAGGTATCAAGCCTTCCAGTGTCTACTGCTTGTGAACTGTGTCCAATTGACAGAAATTTTGAAATTGAAATCTCAATGCATTATCATGACACGTGCTGCAGGGGCAGTCATAATGCAAACTACCCTACAAGTCAACACCAGTGCATCTAAGCTTCATCATAATGGGGCCATCTATTGTGATTGAAAGAATACTTCAGAATCCTCATTTATTCAGTCCTTGGCCTATTATATAGGACTGCTAGCAAAGGTGGCAATTTGTTTTAATTGTGGTAGTGATGTCTGAACACCCATTTGGCATGATATTGGACAAAAGCAGAGCACAAAGGTTTGCACTGCACTTGCCCTTGACCATAACTCTGAGGATGCTATATTCAGTCAGATAGCACACCAGCAGTATCTGACTTGAATATAGAGACATGTCAGGGCATCACAATGTTGAGTAGCACTACCCCAACAGGGATCTGGGCTTGATGCAGTCAACAGGGAAGTGCAGGGAGATTTGCTCCCTCACCTGATAGCAAGGGAGCCCTCAGCATGATATTCAGCCAGCACCATGCAAATAAGCCCATGGGGCATGCAAGGCACTAAAGGCCACATGCACATCCATTATGGGCACATTTTTATTTGGCATGGTGGCAGGATTGCACTCCTACAGAAGTTGCCTACCACGTCAGGCAGGGTGGTGAGCAGTCCCCCCACACCATGAACACCCATTCCCTCATATAACATCCACTTCCTGATGTCCAGTGGCAACTCTCACAATCCAATTCTCTAAACCAATAATTGTGTAGCTTTCCTTGGTGTCTAGTGACACTCCTACACTCTGATCACCTGCCGCCATGGTATTTAAGAATTCCCTGGTGTCTACTGGCACAACAGGGACTTTGTGTATTTCATGGGGCCAGATCATCTGAGGGTGGGGGGGTGCCACTAGACACCAGGTTCTTCAGTAACATGGCAGCTGATGACTGGAGTTTGGGGGGTGCCACTAGACACCAGGGGATGCTTCAGTAACATGGCAGCTGGTGATCAGAGGGTAGGGGGTACCACTAGACACCAGGGAATAATGACACCATTACAGGGATGCTAGCAGAGGGCATAAGGTGCCACCAAACACCAGGGCATCCACTGGTGCCACTAGATACCAGGGCATCCACTGTGTATAGGGGCAAGTGTCAGGGGGTGGGGAGGGTGACCAGCTGTAGTACATTTGCCTGTCACCAAGAACTTGCACCCTGTTCAGATCTGCTAAGGTAATACCTTGCACATGTTTAGGTGGCATTTATCACCTGTGCAAACCTCTCAATATCCCACTGTGCTTGCATGCAGAGGAGGACCCCCTCATTCCTCATTTACATGGGTGCAGCTGTAGCTTAGTACTTACATATCAACATATGAATTTGCCAGCAGATATAGACCTTACAGTCTATCTAGTCTGCTCTAGTGTGCAGCACTTCTGCAATTTAGACTGCAGCTTTCCCCTCTTGGATCCCCACCCCCCTGTTTTTGCCCATGTTTCCTTCACACCCCCAGCCCTTCATGGTTTGAACCCTCCCTTTAATCCTGTCCCACCCCTTCTTGAAGCTGTCTACTGTCCGCAGTGATGCCACCTCCTCCTCCAGCAGCACATAGCACCCCATAACAACCCTTTCAGTGAAATAGTGCATACTCATTTCCCTCCTGAATCTGCCTCCTTCCAACTTCACACTGTCCCCTGGTTTCCCTTTCACCTTTTAATTTGAAAATACTCCCAGTGCGTACTCTGTTCATACCATTCAGGTACTTGAAGGTCTCAATCATATCCCTTCTTTTCCTTCTGTTCTCCATGGAATACATATTAAGCTCTCTGTCTCTCCTCATAAGGTGTATCTTCCAATCCCAGGATAATTTTCATTGCCCTGTGCTGTACCCCTTCCAGTAGCTTGATGTCCTTCTTCAAGAAGGGGCACCAGTACTGCATGCAGTACTCCAAATGTGGCTTCACCAGGGACCTGTACAGTGGCAGGATGAGCGATCAAACCCAGGTTGCACCGAGAGACGAGCAAATTGTTGTTCAGTGAGCCTTCTTGGTGAAACATTTCAATAAATAAATAAACAAATAAAAATCATGACTTCCCCTCTCCTACAAGCATTTCCCCTTGTGATGCTCCCCAGCATTCTGTTGGCTTTTGCCACTGCCTTCCTGCACTGGCCTGAGTGTTTCATTTCCCTTGTTACAGGTACACCCAGATCCTTTTTCTCCATTGACTTGGATAACTGCACTCCCCCCAATCAGTAACTATGTCTGGGATTCCTGGCTCCCAAATTCATCACTTTGCATTTCATGGTGTTTAAACCTAGTTGCCATGTGTTACACCATTCTTCCAGTTTTGACAAATCTTCCTGGAGTACTTCACCACATTCCCCCTATCCACCTCCACACAGATCTTGGTTTCATCAGTGAAGAGACATATCTTACTCTTTATTCCTTCTGCGATGTCGGCAATGAAAACATTAAACAGCACTGGTACCAGCACCGAGCCCTGTGGAACCCCACTTGTTACCACCCTAGGCTCCGATATCTCACCCCCACCACTACCTTCTGCTGTCTATCCTGTAACCAGTTCCTGACCAAACTAAATAGTGTCCAACCTGCTCCCAGATTACTTAATTTGCTAGTCAGCCTACCTTGAGGCACTGAATCAAAGGCCTTGCTGTGTCCAGTTAGAGGACATTCACCACAAGACCCTGTCCAGTGTCTGCATCACCCAATTGAAAAAGTCAACCAGGTTCATCTGGCAGGATCTGCCCGAGACAAACCCATGATGTCTGTCATCCTGGAGATCATTATCTTCTAGAAATGTTACCAGCCTTTCCTTGTGGATCGTATTCATTAGCTTTCCTACAATTGCGGTTAGGCTGAATGGTCTATAGTTCCCTGGTTCATCCATGGGCCCATTCTTATGGAGAGGCACCACATATGCCACCCTCTGATCCCTGGGCATGCACCCCATTTCCAGAGATGTGCAAAACAGGTCCACCAACTGCCCTACTAGGACTTCTGCTAACTCTCTCAGTACTCTCAGATGACTTCGTCTGGCCCAGGTGTGTTATCTACCATCAGGGACTGAAAGCCATCCATCATCCTTCCCTTTGTGATTTCCCCATCCATGATCTCCTCCCCCCTTACTCCCACCCCACCCTTCCCCTTAGGTAAGGGCCCATCCCTCGCCCTGGTGAAAACTGAACAGAAGTACTCATTGAGTACTTCTGCCTGCTCTGCCCCCTTTTCCACCCAACCACTGCCATTCTTGAGTCTAACAATCTGATTCTTACTCTTTCTCTTCTCCCTTATATACCTGAAGAAATCCTTTTCACCTGCTCTGATCCCCTGTGCTAGCCTCAGTTCTCTCGATGCCTGGGCTGCCCTTACTCTTCTACTCATTTCCCTAGATTTTCTCACATAGTCCTCCCTGTCCTCTTCTTGGTTGGATCTTTTATAGGTTCTAATTGCAGCCCTCTTTTCCCTCACCCTCACCCTCTTCTCTACCTCCCTGTTCATGCAGCTTGGCTTCTTGGTCCTGGATTTCTTGCTTTGGCTCTTGACACATGTGTTAGTGGCCTCAATCAGGCCCAGCTTGATGGTTGCCCAGTTTTGCTTGGTGTCCATGTTAGGGCAGATGCTAGCTACAGTATGTGTCCTTCCAGTATACTACCCATCCTGCCAAAGTCTGCTCTTTTGAAGTCCAGGACCTTAGTCTTTATAGTGGCTACCTCCTTACCTTGATTGATTGAGAACCACACTGTGCGGTGGTCACTTCCCACCAGGAGTTCCTCCACCACAACATCCCTGACTTGCTCCCTGTCCACCAGTACCAGGTCCAGGATATTCCCCTTCCTAGTTGGCACTGTTACCTTTTGTGTCAGGAAGCCATCCTGGAAGGCTTCCAGGAGGATCTGCTCCCTGTCACATGAGGTAGATGGGATGCTCCAATCCATCCCTGGTAGATCAAAGTCTCCAATCACCACAGTGTTCCTTTTGCCACTAAGCCTCCTTAACTGCTCCCCCAGCTCCCTATCAATCTCCTCCTTCTGGGTTGGAGGCCTATATGATACTCCCAATCTAACCTTAGTACCCCTCAGGTTGTGTAGTTGCACCCACATGGCTTCCGCCTTTCCTTCCTCCCCTTCCTCCCTATTACACCTTACCCCTTCCCTAACATCGATGGCCACCCCCCTTTCCCCATTTTCTCTGTCCCTCTGATATAGCTTGAAACCTGGGATAGCTAGGTCCCAGTCATGGTATTGGGTTGCCCATGTCTCAATGATGGTGGCTATGTCCACCTCCCCTTCCACTATCAGTGCCTGCAAATCAGCAATTTTGTTCCCCAGGCTCCTATTATTCAATGATACCAACCTCCATTTTGATCTTATCTGCTCTGTGCCTTTACACTCCCTTCCATCCCCTCTCCTACTTGAATTGGGCTCCTGCCTTGCTGTGGGGGGAGGTCCAAAGGACTCTCTCTCTCCTGGTGAATTCCCACCCCTTTGTCTCCCCCCTTACCTAGTTTAAATTATAATTTTCTTTGATAAATGGGTGCCAACAGCTTTTGCCCATGCTGTGACGGGAATGTGAATATAGACTCTACCCACAAATTGGACACAAAACCTGGTTAATGTAGGCAAGCAACCCTTAGCATCCAGGCTAAATTTTGAATATCTGGCCCCTGTGTACTATGTTTGTATTAAGATCATCACATCTCAATACACATAGGCTGTCTGTATCTGTAGCTGCTTGATTTGGCCAAAACTTAATGTTTTATTTTCAAAGGGTCCCCAGTTTTTGTGATGGATTAGACAAATTGTGTTAACTTGCAGGAGAAAAATGTATTTCTTTATTGAATTTTGTTGACCCAGTAAGCACACTGGGTCTAGAAGTCCCTTTTTCAGAGGTGACCGGGGGGAGTAGGGATACAGATGGTAAGCAACTGAAATTGAACCAGATTAAGCTGTTGGTGGTATTTTTAGTGAATGGGAGAAATTTGGCCAGGACACCGGGGAAATTCCCCTACTCTGTTGTGGTAGGGGGCGCTGTTGTTGTTCTGTCTGCAGAATGGCAGATAGCCCCAGGACTCTGGAGAAGTAGGACGTTTTGGTGTGTAGGCAGCTGGAGTTTCAGTCTCCGACCCCAGCTGCAGAGAGCATAGGGGATGTAGCTGTTAACCCAATTTTTATTTTATTTTTTTTCAATTTAAAGTTTATTGGTACATTTTCTACAATAAAAGGCAGTTCAAGTGACAGTGACATTAACATTCCAATACAGTGTAAAGGAATAACTGCCTGACCCACCCTTCCCTCCCCTTACTGCAGTAACCCAACCTAATGCCCCCCAAATGCCAAGCACTTTACTTAAGGTCTTACATGACAGTGTAGCCTGAGATATACTTAGAGCTGAGCCAGAGAAATTAGAGAGTGAAGGGGATCCCAGATTTTGGTATAAACTGCCAGTCTATTGTGAAGACTGACAATCGCTCTTTCTGTATGCAGATTGGACAAAATTTATTTTACCCATTCTTGGACAGATGGAGAGGACTTATCTTTCCAGTGGCATAAAATGAGCTTCTTAGCTGATAACGCAATCATAGAGATGTGAAACTTTCTTATTTTAACTCTAATAGAGGATAAGTCTCCTAACAAACAAATGTCAGGAGTAAAGTACTCCTGAAGGCCCAGCAGAGGATCCAGGGAAATCTTAATTGAATCCCAAAGGGGAGATTTTAGGACAGGACCAGAACATGTGGAGAAGTGTTCCTTCTTCCTGCAAACATTTATTGCATATATTAGAATTCAGATAACCCCACTTCTGTAATTTAACCGGGGTGTAATACAAATTATGTAAAATATGATATTGCATGAGTCGCAATCTGTCTTGAGAAATATATTTATGACATGATCTCCACAGAGATTGCCAATCCAAACAGTGCTGAGGGAAGAAATTATTCCAGAATCTTGTAGGACCAAAGGGACCCCCGTATTTTTTGTGAAACAAAACCTGATATAATTTAGATATTACACCTGTAGATCCATAAAGTGAGGAAACCTCAGGTATCAGGAAAGTGATGGTCTGGGAGGGAGGAGTATTACCGAACTTAATTACAAGTAAATGCCTTAGTTGTATAACTTTGAAATGAGAGGAAACTGGAATGAGAAATTTCTTAATAATATCTCCCACTGATAACCAATGCCCCTCTTCATCCGTAAGAGAGAGAAGCTTCCCATCTCCCAATTGGGACAACCATTGATGGGAAATTTGTTTTTTGTTAATAGTGAAAGAAGGGGAATTCCAGATAGACTGGGCCAGGTCCCGGTTAGGAGAATATTGCAAAAATGAACACATTTGTAAGTAGACCTTTAAAGAAGTCGATATTATGGGGCACTCCTCGGTCATGCGTACCTGGGAAAATTTAAGAAAAAATAGTGTAAGGGGGTCCAGATTCTTGGACTTGATTGCATCCAGTTCAATTCTAAGCCAGACCGGTTGCTCTTTATCTGGGCTGGGGGATACCCATCTCAGACATTTTGCTAAGTGACTAGCTCAGTAATATATAGCCAGATAGGGAATTCATAAACGCCCCTCCAGTTTTGGGGCTGCCAGCTTATGATAAGCCAACCAAGGATATCTGTCAGTCCAGATAAATCTGGTGAATATGCCATGACTCTTTTTAAACCAGAGTAAAGGAATAAAAGTGTTGGGAAGAGATAATGGATAGAAAATTCTAGGAAATACAGTATGTTCATCTTAATTATGTTGATCCGGCCCCATAATGAAATGGGAAGTTTAGACCACCTCTCGAGGTCGTGAGCTATCAACTGCGAGAGGGAATCCAGATTGTCCTTAAACCATGTTAGAGGGTTACGAGAAAGCTTAATACCTAAATATTTAAATGACCTGGAAGTCCAGCATAAACCTAAGGGACTAATGTCATTTTTGAAAACTTTATGGTTTAATGGGAAAAATAAGGATTTGCTAGCATTCAATTTGTAATTAGACAGGTCACTAAATCTTGCTATTTCCCTTAGCAAAGCTAGAACAGAGGATACAGGGTGAGATAAATGTATCAGCAAGTCATCCGCTTATGCAGTGACTTTGATTTCATGTCGCCCAACTCTAATACCCTGTATAGAAACATTATTGAGAATATTCTGAATGAGAGGTTCCAAATATAGGTTAAATAACAAAGGAGATAAGGAACAACCCTGCCTAGTTCTTGAATGGAGTGAAAAGGGCTTAGAGAAAGCCCCATTCCCAGAGATTCTTGCGGTAGGGTTTTTATAAAGTGTGGCAATCCAGGAAATAAACAGAGAAGGAAATTGAAAAGCTTCCAGAACTCGGAACAGAAAGTTCCAGTTCACTAGATCAAATGCCTTCTCGGTATCCAGGGATACCAGTCCTGTGGGGAACTCGGCATTCCTGGTAGCCGAGAAGACATATGATAAGGTACGCAAGTGGTCAGAAGATGAACGCCTTTTCATAAATTCTACCTGGTTTGTACCTATCAGCTCAGGAAGAACTACCATTAACCTATTAGCTAATATCTTGGAGAGAATTGTAATATCCTGATTTAAGAGTGAGATAGGTCTGTAACTCTGAACAAGCTCAGGATCTTTATCTGGTTTGGGGAGAAGAACGATCAAGGCCTCAAAAAGGTGAGAATCAGCCTCCGTCCCAGCTAAAATATGTTGAAATAAATGGCAAAGTACTGGTAATAAAAGGTCCTGAAAAACTTTGTAAAATAAGGAGGAAAATCCATCGGGGCCTGGGACCTTGTCTGCCGGCAATTCGCTAATAACCCCGGCAATTTCTTCCTGAGAGATAGGAGAAACCAGAAAATCCTTGTGTCAATCAGAGAGAGAGGGCAAGTGGGAGTCCTTCAGATAGCTCTCCGTACTTCCAGGGCAAGGGGGATGCTCCATGTCACAGTACAAATTTGTATAGTAACGGGCAAATTCTTGGACTATCTCAGTGGGAGATACTTTTAAGGATCCATCAGCCATTGCCCTGATAGGAGGGATAAATCTCACTGATTCTTGTTGCTTAATGCGCAGTGCCAGTAGGCGTCCTGCCTTTTCACCCTGGTCAGTGTAGCTAGCTCTTGTACGAATAATAGCTAATTCTGCTTCGTCTCGGAGTAATTCCAAATATCTATCTTTCAACACTAAGAGTTTCCTCCTATCCTCATCAGGAGGATTAATCGAGAAATTATTTTCAAGTGACCTTATTTGAGATAGTAAAGATATTAATTCCTTCTCATGTGCCCTTTTCCTACCCACCACCATGCTGATAAGGATCCCTCTCATGAAGGCCTTAAAGGCCCCCCACAAAATATCCGGCTTTGCACTATCTAAAGGGTAGATGAAAAGAAGGATTCAATTTGCTCCCTTATAAGTTTGCAGTATTTGACATCTTTGAGAAGTTGTTCGTTAAGTTTCCATCTGGTCTCCCTGTTAGGTAAATTAAGAAATACCAATTGACATAATACTAGTGAGTGATCGGAGATTGGGCCAGGTTGAATCAAGGAAGTCTTAACCCAGGGTAAAAGGAACTGAGAGATAAATATATAATCAATGCGGGACTGTGAGCTGTGCGCCATTGACCTGAAGTAAACTCCCTAGAATCAGGATGCAAGACGCGCCAGACATCGCAGAGCCCGCATTGGTCCAATAGGTGTTTAAAAGCCTTCTGCCCTGGAGTGACCCCTCCCAGACCTCTACCTGACCTATCCAAATTAGAATCAAGTACTTGATTAAAATCCCCCCCTAAAATAATCCTGATGGGAAGCATTGGGAGAATAGCAGATGTAAGTCTCATAAAAAATCCTGGATCATCTATGTTAGGGCCATAGATACTGCCAAGTAATAATGGAACAGACCAGAGAGTACCTTTAACAAGGATAAACCTTCCTTCAGGGTCTTTAATAACCTGTGTAGAAATGAAGGGAATACCCCTATTAATCATGAGCATGACCCCACAGCTATTTGTAGATCCCTGGGCATTGTAAACTAGACCTACCTGTTGTCTCCTTAACTGTGAAGCTTCCACTTCTAATAAATGGGTTTCCTGCAGAATAGTTATCTGAGAACGTAGTAAGCTTAAGTGTTTAAGAGCCTGATATTGTTTGTGCTTTTTCCTGATCCCCTTAACATTCCAAGTCGCAAAGGTTATTTCTTTAGCCATCCAGTAGTGATAATTAGACTTAATGTATTCAGCTCAGCACATGGGATATATAATACCTGCAACCTTACTCCCATGGTTACTGCAGTAAAACCCTCCCTCCTCCCTAACCCCCACAGTTAAGTCCATCCCATCCCCACCCACCCCCTACCCGCCAATGATACCCAAAACCCGCCCCAACCCACTAAACTGTCACAAGCAATGTTCAGCACAGTACTGGAACTTTTCCTTCATCTCCCGCCTCCCAATGATGCACCACTGCTAATGGCAAATCCTACATTCCACTATACTCATATAAGAAAACAAAACAGTGCTGATTACCCCCAAAAATGAGAGAGCAGTCCTGGGCTTTCAATACCACCACACCAAAGTGTTAATATGATGAGAACCTGTTAGAGAAGGGTCGCAGCAAAAACCATACATATCCCAGGTAGCCATAGAAACCCCAAGTAAAACTGAGAGTGAGAATTGAGATCAACCTTGCCTCATGAGGCAGTTGTGCAGGAACTAAAGCCAGATTGGGAACCCAGTGAGGGGGAGTGACCTCTGCCACAAACTGAGAGCAAGAATCGGGAAAAAGATGGTAAGCAGAACTCAGGAGAGGAAGACTGAAAAAAACACGTCTTCCCAGAGGTAACCAACCTCCAGATGCAAAGGCTGTCCTTGCAAGAATTAATTGTCCGCACTCGAGTCAAACGAGAAGATTAAGAGAGATCCCCCTCAAATTGAGGGTTGCGCCCCTTCGAGTTACTAATGCCTGGTGCACCCTCTAGTGGCCAGTTCCAGGTCATAGTACAGTGAAAGCAAACTGCAGAGAAAGCCCAAGACCGCTCTAATTTCCAATCCAGAAGAAATAAACATAAATCTAAATCTCAGCAAAACCAATTCCCCTTTCTATTGTGTTTATAATGCGGAGAATGCTGAAACTTGAGACATTGTTCCCCCCGTAAACAACCCCCGAGACCCTATGTGTCCTTTGCCCTTAACCGGCACAGGACCTCTGCAATTGAGCCAAGGAAACTAAAGCAAGCGTGCCTTGCGCTGATCCCCCCAGTCCAAGCAAAACAGGAGAAGTTTCCCATCCAACTCACACTGATTGGCTCCTCAAAGAAGGAAAAAACGAAAGTTCTAATTCTCAGCTCCAAGCAGCTCTTCATCCCAAAAACACAGCATCTCAGGGTTCCCGAAACAGATCTGGTAGCACAGATTTAAGGCATATCAGTGCAGCTGCAGGATCATCATAATTGGACTAGGATCCTTTACTAGAATTTGTAACCTGGCTGGGTATCCCATCCTAAATTTCAGGCCTGCCGCAATTATCTTAGAGACAATGGGGTGGAACGCTTTCCACTTCAAAAGAACCGAGCCAGGCAAATCTTGCAAAATTCTCAGTTTCATGTTCTCCCAGTGAACCTCTTGTAAACCTCTCACTTTCTGCAGAAAATGTTGTTTCTCTAGGAAGTTCAAAAACCGACAGATGATGGGATGGGGGCATCCTCCGGAGAAGGCTTAGGTCGCAGGGACCTGTGAGCTCGCTCTATAATATAGACAGAGCCAAAGGGAGAGGGGCCAGCGACCCACTCCACCAACTTCTGTACAAATGCCACAACATGTTGGCAGCCTTCTCCTTCCAGTAACCCAAGTATCACAACATTGTTTCCGCGGCGCCCTCTAAATCTTCGGAAGCTATTTTGTGACCAGATAACCTCTGACGATAGACACCAGGTCGGGATCAAGATTTTCTAACTTTTTCTCCATTGAGACTATTCGAGCTGTGTTATCGGAGACGGTTAGCGAAACTTCATCCAGTTTTCTGGAGAGAGTCTTCAGATCCATTGCCATTTCTTTCATTTCCTCATGAAAGGGCTTAAACTCTTCAAGGAACCTAATGAGCATTAAAGGTTCCTGCTCTCTGAGTTGACTCGGAGGTTCAGGCCTCTCAGGCCCACCCGAGGCCCTGGATTTCTTGGAGGCCTTTCCGGGAGTAGCAAGGGGAGTGTGCTTCTGCGGGGCTTTCTTCATGTAAGCCTCCATCCGTCGATCTAACACTCAAACCAGGTTTCCAAAGTGTTCAAACAGCACTGAATCTCAAAAGCAGAGGAAATGGGGAAATACAGAAGTCCAAAAAAGACAATTTAGTGATCAGGAGGCAGGAGCTTCTTGAAGGAGCTTCTACTCAGCACTCTGCATCACGTGATCTCCCCTGTTAACCCAATTTTAACTGGTGAAGCTATGAGTGATGAGCATGAAATGGTTCATGCAGTGGGAGAATTGGAACTGGAAGGCAAGTCCAATATGTTCTTGACCACTACTGCAGCTGCTACCAAGGGAAAACTGGAGAATTTGGAGCCAAACCCTACTGATCTAGATGTTGAAATGTCAAAATCACCTGTTTGTCAGAGCTGAGGGATCGACCAGCAGCAGAGGGTGAGTCAGCCCACTGACGCAGATGGGACTGGAATGCGGAACTCAGTGGGCACTGATGCAGGTTCTTTGAAGTCAGGCTGGTCTAAGGAGACAGCCCTGAAAAATGCTGGCTGGGTCTATTACGATGGAAAATGGGTTCCTGACTCAGTCTGGATCTTCTTTTCTCAGGACTGTGCACAGGGTAGTCAGAGGGCTTCCAGCACTGTTACATAGGAAATACATACAGGTCAGCAAACAATTTCTGACTCTTTAAATACAGAGACTGGGGGCATGTAGGCAATCTTTCATCTGGATTTGAGATCGGGTCTGAAAGAGAGGTTTCAGCTGACTTTGCACAGACCTCCCCTCCTCCCTCTCCATGGAGAGAAAACTATAAAACTGGTCCACGTTTTTTGGATTTGTTTAAGGAAAATAAGCTTGAGCAGGCACCCAGATCAAATGCCATTCGCTTGAGGTATAGGGAGGATTACCAGAGCACCCTGACAGATTCTATGTAGTGCAGAAACTGCTAAAAGAATCAATGCAGTTTCAAGCCAGTGACATCTTTGCATTAATCAACGTGAGAGGAGAGGACATATTTGTATTAGTTTAAAGACTTGTTCTGGACTCAATAAATTCTGGCATAAATATGACTTTCATAAAACTTCACCACTGTGGACACCATTTTGCGCCATAGCCATCACTAAACCCTTGTTCAAAACAGTAAATGTGATGCTTAGAAATGAGGAAGTGAATGTGGGGGACATCCAATACTGGCTTGAGAAAAAATGTGTTGTTTTGGGGCCTCCAGAAGCCATAATTGATGAAGAGGGAATTTGGACTGGGGGTTGGAGGTTCAAAGTCAAGCTTAAGATTTTAGGAAATGATGTACAACACATACCTAACAGTTTTTTCTTAGGTAAAGACAGGGGAGTGTGCTTTTATCCCAGCCAACCCAAGGTCTATTATATAGTAAATGTGGTAGTAAAAGGCACTCGAGTAGTACATGCGATAAAATCAAATGTGCATTTTGTGGGGGCTTGGACAATGATAGTGGGACTTGTAGGAATGGTTTCACTAGTAACTTAGGTAAAGAACAGGGACATGCTTATCATCAGTGTCCCTGGGCTGGGCAGAATAGACAAGAAGGGCCAGTCAAGGAAAATCTGATAAATCAGGCTCAGGATAGGTATAGGCTACATACTATTGAGCAGGATCCCCCGGAAGCAGGCCCTTCCACTAACTCTCAGCCACAACAAAAAAGCTCAGAGGAAACCACACAGTCAGCTGAGGCCTCAGCTGCTCAGGCAGGGAGACAGGAGGAACACACACAATCACCAACGGGGCCCATAGAGAAGGTCAGTATGCCCCCCCAGTATTCCTGACTTTCAAACACTGCATCCAAGGAGGATAACCAGAACAAACAGTAAGCAGACCAGTGTGTCTGCAGGGATTCACACACAGAATTCTTTTTAGGTCATACAGGAACAAGAGGGGGGCTTGGAATCTGATGTTTCTACTAGATCTGGGGCACTTTCAGAGATGGATTATGAGGAACATCAGGCACTAGAGGTTTTAGAAACCAAAAAAAAGGTAAGAAAAGGAAGAAGGAGAAACTGTGAACAGATTTCAGCCTCTTAAAGTAAAGCATGGCAACCTTAAATCTAGTTTCAATAAACACCTGCAGCATAAAAAATTATAAAAAAAAGATTGTTTTTTTTTGAACTACTGCAAGGATTTAAATGAGGACATAATTATGCTACAAGAAACTAGATTTAATTCCTTACAAGATATTGACCAAACCAAGAAATTATGGTCAGGTGGACCATCCTTTTGGTCATTTGGAGCAGATGCTGTGGATGGGGTGGGCATCCTGTTTAGCCATCCATAGGTACGGGTGATACGGTTGGTGAATATTCAACCAGGGAGGGCCGTTATGATTGATTGCTGGTTTAAGGGGTTTTCTTTAAGACTCATAAACACATATGCTCCACAAGTAAAAACAGCTAGGATAGATTTATTTAACATTATTAAACCCTATTTATTTACATCAAAACATATTATGGGGGGGGGGCCTGAATTGTAGTCTGGATCTCAAAGTAAGAAACGAGGTACAACAAAAGGTGTACTGTGATACTCATGCTTTACAGGATGTTCTGCATAAATCTAACCTAAAAGTTGCTTACAGGGAATTACACAAAGATGCTGAATCCACCTATAAAAAGAGTGCCTACTCTTCAAGGACTGATTATTTTTTTCTTTCAAAAACCTTAGTTACAGCTAAATTCACTTTGCACTTATGTGAATTTTCAGACCATCTGATTTAAAAATGTTTGGTAAGTCTAGTGAAGATACCCCCTAGGTTCCCTTTGGTCTCTACTAGATGGAAACTATATTCCTCCCTGTTAGAATGACAAGCAATAAAGACAAATTTGTTAAATACTTTAAATATTAGGAAATCAGTGGCAGGCATGTATGACACCTGGGCTGAGTGGTGGGGGATACTAAAATGGAGTTAAAGAACTTCTTTATTACACTGGGTAGGGACAAAAGTAATAAGGACTACATAACATATCTTGCATATAGAAATCAATTTTATAAACTAATGTCTCTACCAAATGCTAATGATGGTTGCATAAGGGAGCAAAATAGAAATGATTAAAAACAAAATGAAGCAATATCAATATGATAGCGCTAGCTCACTTCAGGCTGAAATGAAGTATGGTTTGAAAAAAACACCTTCCTCAGACTCTTATTCTGCATGCAAGCAAGTTTTGGAAAACAAATTGATGGATGGCCCTATTGATGAGACTAGGACACTGAAACACTCAGATATTGAAATGCTAGACATACTGAAGCAGGCTTTAAAACAAGAATATGGCAGAGCTTTTCAGCCGAAATGCAGTGGGAGGAACTTTTAACATTTCTAACCCCCAGAATCACATCAGAACAAAGTACAGATTTGGAAAAACCTATAACCAAAGAATAAATTACAGCAGAAATCACTCAATTAAAATTGGGGTATCTCCTGGGGAAGATGGTCTCACTAACGAATTGTATAAAACCTTGCAAGATGAGGTGAGTGAGATACTACAAAATGTTTTTAATGAAAGTTTGGAAACCGGACACCCAGGAATTTTACCACTGCATTAATGATATTTTTATACAAAAAAAGAGGCAGGCACGAGATAGGAAACTGGAGGCCCATCAGCCTCCTAAATATGGATTACAAGATATTGTCTGCAATATTGTGCCATAGACCGCAGAAAATAGCCCCTGTGGTAATCCACCAGGCGCAAACATGTTCTATTCTGGGTAGGAATATACACCAAAATATTGCTTTATTATGGGATATAAGCGAGTATTAGAGATTAAATAAATTAACTGGTTGTATTTTAGCATTAGACCAGTCTAAAGCATTTGATAAAGTTTCTCATGATTTCTTACATCAAGTGCTTGAGAAACATATTTTTTCTTCTATCTTTAGGGGTTGGATAAAGACATTCTATAAGGATGCTGTAATATATCCCACAGTAAATGGAGTTATTGGTGAGAGTGTTAGTCTAAGGAGGGGAGTTAGGCAAGGGTGCCCGATTAACCCCTGTTGTATACCTTTATACTGGATCCAGTGATCAGGGAAATTATTAAGACTAAGGACATTTACAGGCTAACACCATCTTTGATGTTGGAACCTCAAAAATTAGCTGTTTATGCAGACGATATGTGCCTTTTAGTTAAGAATTCAGAATCTGGAATAAGAGCGCTTCAGCTTTTGGGAAAGTATGCTGCTTTGGCAGGTATGGAGGTGAATCAGAAGAAAAGCATGGGGGTTCACTTGGGAGAAGGACCCTATGAATCACATGTTGAAAAAATTAAAATAACTAATACGACAATTAAAATTTTAGGATGCAATTTTGTGAATGGGAATCTGGCGGACCTAAATTGGGAAGAGAAAATTGCTGTAGGGGAACAGAAGGTGCAAATATGGAAGGTTTGTCCTTCTCCAAACAAAAAAGCGTATTGGTTATGAAACAGTTTTTGCTTCCTCTTTTTCTTTATTTTAGTGCCATATATCCAATTCCCACAAATCTGGAAACAAGGGTGCTAAACGTCTTTTTCCAAATGTTATGGGGCAGTCTTTTAAACTCTATAAAATGCGACTTCATATACAAAAACAGAAATGGGGGGACTGGGATGAAACACCCACTTGTCTTTTATCTTTCTTTTTTTCTAAAAACAGCTTTTGGGAAAGATACAGGGGAAAATAAATATATGTGGGATTCTTGGACTATAGCTCTGTTTCAGCCTTCGTTGCAGCAATGGGGAGACGAGGTTTCTAAGGTGAAGGCCTCTCTGGAAGTTCCTGTTTTTGTGTGTTTGGCAATAAAAAAGTTAAAGATGTGGGGTATCACTAAAACCCAAGTGCAAGGGTCACAAAGAAAGGCTTTGTATTATGAGATTATGGGATGGAATATTTTAGTACAGGAAGATTTTCCTAAGTGTGTACCTTCCAAACTAAATATTGCTTTGAAAGTTTTAAATGATAAACAAATTCCCACAATGATGTGGGATGTACTTTGGCTTAGTTGTCACGGGAGACTGGGAGTTAAGGGAAATTTATATCATAAACCCACAGCAGAAAGGCAATGCATTAGGCCACAGTGTGTGGGTTTAGAAGAATCAATGGAACATTTTTTTCTAACTTGCAGTTATGCTCGACAATTTTGGGTAGATCTGAGCATTAGATGGAGATGGGGGCCTATACAACATATCACGTAGGAAAGTCTGGTTTTAGAAGTCTATCTCAGGGTTTTTATCCAGGTATAATTCGAGTACTGTAAATATGATTTTGCTGGCATCAAATATTATATGTGGCCAGCCAGATGCCAATTTCCCTGGAACACACTTACATGCCAACCTTAGTTTTGATAAAGCGAATTGAATTTGTCATTAGTACACAAAAGGAAAAAGAAAGAAGATATTGGAGGTGCAGACATTCAATAGGTATTGGAGACATGTGCATTGGATAACATGATATTTTGTAAATACAATCTATTTTTTGTAGCAGAGAAGGATCTCAGAGTGATTAGGGATTAGGATCTATGGAACAATATGCATAAAGTTGCTAAATATGGAATATTTTTGTTATTTTCTTTTGTGATGTATGGGTAGGGGGTTCCATGGGTTTTTCTTTCGGGGTAAGGGATTGGTTTATATCTGTACAAATATCAGACGTGTTTCTGTTGGATTGTTTTTTCTTTATTTTCTGTACATTATAAACTTGATGTTTTGTTTCTGCAATAAAAAATTCCCCTACTGAACTATAAGGGGCCCCTTGTCAGCCATTTTCCAAGATGGCAGACAGGGGCTATGCTAGTGACAACACTTAACCCCTTAACACCTGAACAGGAGGAACAATTGTTACAAAATGCTATCCTAAATAATAAAGCCTTTCTGTTAAAATTGTTGGTTCAATAAACTAAAACTCCACCTGTAGCTGAACCAGGAGTCGAACCTCTAGCTACTAAAGTTTCAGATAAATTCCATATATATATATATATATATATTCCAGTTGTTTCTTTCCAGATTTCACAGGAAATACCTTCTCCAGTGAAATCCCCTGAGCCTTTTCTAAATGCACCTCAGATTCAATGCACTACTGTATGAATACTATGAGGAATAGCACTTCTGGTTTTCCTTCTGGATCTCCTGTTAATGACACTAGCTGGGCTCTGGCCTCTGCGCTTCACTCTGCAGGTTTGCTACCTAATTCACATAAAGGCAGGTCCTCATCCGGGCCCATTTCAGCTGCAAAAATCATACAGACTGCTCAAATTACTTTGCAGCAATCAGCTAGGAAAACTTCTCTGACACCTTCCTTAACCACATCCGTGGACGTTACTCCATTTTCTACCACTTCAGTCTCTATGATACATGTACCTAATGCATTGGCTTCTAAGATGGAATCTAAAGGAAATTCTCACTCTTTTTGGCCCAGTGTGGTTTTGGCTTCAGAGTCTTCACAACAATCTACTATGCAGCCTCGTTCTGAGGCTACCTTGGCAGCGCTGGCAAACAAGGGTGTGCACACTGAAGATACGACTGAACATTCCTCTTCTCTACCTTTGAACACTTTACATGACACTCCCTGTAACCCTAATATGGAATACCTCTTTCCGTATGGCTGATTTATTTAAAAAAGTAGGTGAACCTGCACAATGGTGGAATGTGGTCTGCCTAAAGTACACAGGGACTTCCATGGGGTTTACAAGCACATGATTTATTTGCCTTTATTCATATAAAGGGTGACAACATTTATGACATTAGTTTTCGAAATAATGCTACTTTAGAAAAGTTTTGGCAGAAGCATGAAGCACTTAAGCATTTACCTGACTGGCAAGATTTCTTCCCTATCTCCTTGACCAAACCTATGGTCAAAACTATGACCCTGTTATTTAGGAATGAGGGGGTCAATATAGAGGATGTTCAGTACTGGCTGAGGCAGAAATATGAAATTTTACAGAGTCCGGTACCTATTCTTAATGAAGATTTAGTGTAGACAGGGGGTTGGCAGATCAAATTAAAGCTACAACACACTGACACAGGGATTTCACACCTCCCTAGTAGCTTCCACATAGGCAGGGATGGGGCATTTGTTTTTATCCTGGCCAGCCTAAGACGTGTCATAAGTATGGGGCCCAGACCCACCTCAGTTCTACTTGTAATTTACTCAGGTGTAATTTATGCCTCAAATACGGCCATGTTAGTCTTGGGTGTCCTAATCCCTTTCTTTGCAACCTTTGTGAGGAATCAGGCCACACCTATGTTTCATGCCCCTAGGCTGCTCAGAACAGATTGAACAGGGCCATGCAATATCAAGATATTTTAATATCTGCTCAACATTCAAAAGTCATGCAAGCTAGGCAGGAAGCAAGACTCCACACTGAAGGCACACCCCTCAACAATCAGACCAGAATCCCAACATCTCTATTGTAGTACATACAGCTTCCTCTAAGGGCCTTGAACTGGCTCCTGATAAAAGGGAAGTGATGGCCAGCATGTCCATAACCCAAGAGAAGCCTGGGGAACCCACATCTGAATCCATGTTACCCCCCAAAGAAACGCCTATGGAAGTGGAACCCCCTGGCAAGTCTAGGCGAACCTGTAAAAAAATGGATTCACATACCACTGTATCCCCTATTGTTACACGGAAAAAAATTAATATTTTATCTAAATGTAAGCAATGGAGTGATATGGTGGAGGACGAGGCAGAGTCTGATACTTCCTCTGTTACTTTGGGGATTTAGATGAGGTTCTTAATTCTCAACAGGAACCCTCTAAATCAAAAAAGGCCAGAGGAAAACATAAATTCAAACAGAAACTGGAGGGATGACACATTCATTTAAATTATTCTTCTGTTTCCTTCTGTCTTGTTTGGTTATGGATCATATGTTATGCCCCTTAACTATTAATATCAGCAGTATTAAGTCATTTAAAAAAAGGGGTACTACTTTGCATATACTGTCACAGCTGCCAAATAATATATTCTTTCTTCAAGACACACGCATCAAAACCTTACATGAGTTACAACAGGCTAAACAAATGTGGTCCGGGGGGCTGTCATTTTGGTCCCAAGGACAGGACCTCAGTGATGGAGTCGCTGTTCTATTTAGAGGTTTGGAATTTCACCCCCAAAGAATTATAGATTTAGACCCTGGGAGAGCCATATTGATAGATGTGTATTTCTATAATTTCAATCTACGTCTTATCTGCATATCTACTCTACAGAGCATTTCTGGTAGAACATCTCTTTTCAAGTTAATTCAACCATTTCTCCACACACAAAAAACTGTCATCCTTGTGGGAGACTTTAACTGTGGCCTCTCCCCCTTGGATAGAGGATGTAAGACCCAGAAAATAATTGGCGATATGGCCTGTTTGTATGATGTTATTGCCACAGCAAACCTTCAAGAAATGTTTTCAGCTGCAAAAATGCCAGGAGACAGAACTTTTTCTAAAGGTCAGCTTACTTCTAGAATAGATTATTTATTTACATCCAAGAATCTTATTATTTCTCAAGCCACTACTACCCCTATAGAAACATCTGATCATCTAGCAGTTTCCTAAATTGGCTCTTTTCCAGGTACTGAAATTTCTTCCAACCCTTATCGTTGGCATCTAAACGCTTTATTATTAAATAATTCTGACCTCATAACTCAATGAGAAGAATTATTAAAAGCCTGGGTTTCTGTTTTAGAAGCATAGAATGATATGATTGCCTGGTGGTTAGACTCCAAAAAAGATTTTAGAAATGTATTCATATGCTATGCATCTCTGTAAAATAGAAAACAACAGGCCTGGTATCTTACACTACGCAACCAATTACAGACATTGATTTCACAGGTTTATGAACACAATATTGATTTATCAGCTCAAATACAGAACACTAAGGAAGAAATGGTTAAATACCAATACAATAGATTTTTAAGTCTCAAATTAGAATCCCAATTCAGCATTCAGGGTAGGCAACATATACTAGACACTTTCGCAGCTGTGCAGCCAGAGTAAAAGCATCTACAGTGGATATCCTTTTGCTTCCTGATGAATCTGACCTAATGACAGATAAAAATGGAATTCAGAGGATGGTACATGATTATTTATATAATCAATTTTGGATACCGACAGACTCCATAAGGGCCATAGATTATTTTTCTGATTTATCCATACCACAGCTCTCTGAGACTGATGTCTCCACTTTAATAACAGATATTTCCCTAAAGGAAGTAACACAAGCTATATCGAAACTAAAATCTGGTACTTCTCCAGGAGGAGATGGTCTAACTGCTGATTTAAAAAAAAACTTTCAAGGGCATTTGAGCCCTATCCTTACTATATTATTTAACTCTTTATTACAGACATCACATATCCCTTCTAGATTCTCCCAAGCACTAGTTATTCTTTTACATAAAAAAGGAAACCATACCATTTTATCAAACTGGAAACTGATTAGTTTGTTAAATGTGGACTATAAAATTCTTTCCATCATTTTAATCCACAGGTTGTCATGCATTGCTCAGAAAATAATCTCTCCTGTGCAATCATGCAGTATTCAGAATAGCTCTATTTTTCATAATTTACAGTTTTTATGTGATGTAATGGATTTAGGTACAATACAAGGCCACTCTGGGTGGATGTTATCCCTTGACCAACAGAAGGCCTTTGACAGGGTCAATCATGATTACCTATTTGATATACTTCATACATATGGGATTCCGGCTAAATTTACATTTTGGACAAAATTGCTATATAGCTCTGCTATGATAACACCATACATAAATAAAACTATAGGTACAACATTCCGTATTCTGAGACGGGTCCATCAAGGATGCCTTTTAAGTCCAATATTGTACTTTTTTGCAATTGACCCTCTAATTTGGAAGATTCAAATGCACAGTAGTATCCCAGGTATGACAAGTCCAGGACTTCCTGAATTGACTACCATAAGTGCACATGCTGACGATCTTTGTCTTAGTACACAATCTACAGAAGCAATTCCCTTTATAGAAGAGACACTTCAAGCATATGAAGCTGTGTCAGGAGTTACATTAAATTATGATAAAAGCCATTGTTTTCAAATTAATCCAATATCCAGACAACACTGTTCTGCTCCTCAGTCCATCATACCAGTACAGACAGACCTCATTACTATTTTAGGACTCACATTTGGCACAGCGAATAATGCTGCTTATAACTGGGAAAAAGCACTTGACAAATGTCAAGGTTTACTTCAGCATTGGAAGAATAAAACTATATCCAAAAAAAAGAGGGTTTATTTAGTGAAAACACTAATAACACCACAGCTTTTACATGCGTCAAATGTTTCCCCTATTCCCTTTTCCCTAGAACCACATGTAATACAAATATATTTTCAGAGACCCTGGGGCAGTCACTTAAACCCCATTAAGTGGGTTTACACATACTATGATTATACTCTAGGATGGATTAGAATGTTTAACCCCATAGTATTTTTTCATAGTATTTTTATTTATAGAAACTTGATGAGGTTGATAACAGACAAAAAGTTACAGTGGTTTAATTTTGGTTTTTCATGGTTTTTGGCTTTACTGGACAAATGGGGTTTAGGCCTTTTGAATGTCCCTATTCTTACTCATAGTAAAGGGATCCCTGGGTTCTTGAAACCTTGCCTAACAAAATTACGACAATGGAGGGTTACGTTGGCATTACTTAGCTCTTTCTCTCGAAAAGCCTTTTATGTCCATATTATCTCAGATATGCTTTTTGAACAACCAATATTGCTGGAGTGTTCAGAAATGAATATGACAGAAGCCTGTTGTCAGCTGACAGACACAGAATCCCAAAGCAGATGTAGGACGTTGTTTGGTTATCCTGTCACGGATGACTAGGGGTAAGGAATAACTTAAAACACAAGGTATTAGAAGAACTATGGTGTACTAGGCCTCCATGCCATCAAGTTTGGAGACCTTAGAACACTTTATCATAACATGTCCCTTTGCTGAACAAGTTTGACTCATCTTACAAAATATTTGGAAAGACCCTCGACTGACCTCCATAACATATGAGATTTTGATCTTAGGCATATACCCCCATGTTCTCTGGAAATATAATAAGAGTACTCTTAGGGTGATTTTTGCTACATATAAATACTGCATGTGGCAAACTTGTGCCCTTTTACTGTAACAAAAAAAGTTTCCCCAAAAGGGGTTGTTCAACAAATATTGTTTTTTTTTTTTTTTGCACACTTTGTATGTAAGGTAAAGAACTTCTCTTTCTACAACAAAATTTAATACAGTATGGAAACATTGTGATTGGGTAATGCAGAAGTTAGTTTAAATCTGACGGCTGGCCAGACAATTAAGGGTTTTATTTGGTATTGTTTTTTTCTTTCTTTTTTTCCCTCATATTCCATTGTAATACCCATGACATGTAATGATCCTGTTTTTGTTTTTTCTTTATGATTTTCTACTTCTTTTTTTTATGATTTTTTGTACATGATCATGTGATATAAGTTATTGTTTGTATGATTTTGTTTTATGTTTCAAATAAAAAATTCCCCTACTCTTCATTGAGTTGTTACAATACCAGGATATCCCTAGTTTTTGGGTAGAAGCTGAATTAGTACTTTTGTTTAAAAAAGGTGATAAGTCATGTTTGCAGAATTGGAGGCCTATTTGTTTAATAAATGTAGATAGTAGATTGTTAAGTAAGATGCTTTCTAATATATTAGCTAATTGTGCAAACACCATTATTAGTGAAGAACATGGTTGTGCTATCCCTCAGAAGGGCATACAGGGCAATTTAATTAAATTAAAGGAACTGTTTTATACAGGTCAAATGGAAGGAGAAACAGGGTATGTTTTAAGTTTAGACCAAAGGATGGTGTTTGATTTTCTTTCTGAAGAATATCTATTTGCTGTATTATTACAATATGCTATTCCCCCAGTATATGTTCAGTGGATTAGAAGTTTGTATAAAGAGGCCACGGTGGTACCCAGAGTGAATGGGTGGAGGGGAGACAAGCTCAAGGTATGTAGAGGGGTAAAACAGGGGTGCCCCATGAGTCTCTTATCATAAGTTTTGAGTATTGACCCATTCCTACAATGCATAAGACAAAATACTGAGATCATTGGAATGAGTCTCTCAGAATAGTTTCCCTCATTAAAGGCATTAGCATATGCAGATGATGTGGTCAATATTGTTCAGGAGACCATAGAAGAAATAGTTGTACAGAAGCATCTTCAAGAATTTTCTATTGCATCAGGTTCCTGTATAAATAAGGAGAAAAGTGTGGGATTTAGATTGGGTCTGAATGATTTAACAAGGGGTCAATATGCAGGGATAAATCTAACAAGTGAAACCCTTAAAATACTGGGTATCAAGTTTGGGAAAGAAAACTCAACTGTTTTAAATTGGGAAAAACAGCTGCCGAAAGCAGAAGGCACTATAGCCAGATGGGTGCATGGAACAATATCCAAGCAAAAGAGAATTTTCTTGATAAAAAATATGATTGTGCCTATCTTACTTTATGTAAGTTATATCTACCCTCCCCAAAGGTATTACAAACAAGGCTATTTAGCCTCTTATTTAGAGCCTTATGGGGAAGTATACTGAACCCAATCAAAAGGAATGTTACGTATCGAAGAATACAGGAAAGGGGTATAGGGACGTTTCATCCCGTTGCCTTCTATTATAGCATATTTCTTTACTACAATACGGTAGAACCAGGTAAAAATAAAAAGAAAGAATGGTATATGTTATTATTGCAATGGGTTAGCCCCTGTGTGTGGACCTGGGAACAGACAAAAAGCAGATTATTAAATAAATCTCAAGTAGTCACCAAAGACTGAAGGAAATGTTTCAGCAGATGATAGCATGGAAAGTGGAGTGTAATGTGGACAGGTTTCAGATAAGAAATGAGATTTATGAAGCAATGGTGAAGGTACAATGCATGGATGAGATTGCATTACCTTACTGTAATGCCAGGCACACCCAGGATACCTTTCAACAGTTACTAAATAAGAGGATACCTGTATTTACATTGGATGTACTATGGTTGAAGATACATGGGAAATTAAATGTCAAGAACAACAATAAGCATAAGGCCCTTCAGGAGAGATATTGTTTACATCAGGGATGCAACCAGATTTTGGAGATCCAGGAGCATCTGTTCTTGGAATGCACATATGCTAAGCAGTTTTGGGACTTGATAGTGGACTATTGGAAAATACAACAATTCAGATCAATTACATACATGGATTTAATATATGTCTCTTGGTCTTCAAGCTGGCCACAATTTACAAAAGAAAGTTTACAAGTTCTGTTTGAAATCTTAAAATATTACTTTTGGCAGGCCAGATGTAAGTGGATCTTGCAGCAACATTTTGTACCCCAAGAAGTGCTAGTAAGGACAATGAAAGTAGCAATTAAGCAAGTGTATGAAAGAGATTTGAGCAATGTTTAAGGACTCAGTTAAACCAGTTATTGAAAGCATGTGATAATAGTCAGTGGAAAGAATAGACCACTTAAAGAAATTTGGGTATACGATCTAAGATAAGTAAGGTTATTATGGAAAAGTCTTGATTTGAACAAGGAATATTATTCCCTTTTTCCCCAACAAAATTCCCCTACTCTTCTTCGATGAGTGCCATGGGATCTTTAGCATCCACCTGAACTACCACCAATCCACGCAGATGGGACCTCGGTTTAACGCTTCATCTGAAAGACGAAACCTCAGAAGTGCAGCACCCCCCTCATTCTGCACTACAGTGTCAGTATTGGGATATTAACCTAAGTGCCAGATGTGGGAACTGAACCCACAGTCCTCTGATCTCCCAGCCTCAGAGGTGAGTGTGCTACCTACTGAGCCACTGACACTGACATGCAATGGCACAAAAATGCCTACCGGGTCAAAAAGTCATATGCTTAATAGCGTAGAACAAAACTCCATAACTGCAACAGCGCAGTACAACTGAGTGAGAGGGTGTAATACCACAAATTGGTCTGTGAGCAGTACTGCACCCTCTCACTGTCCCAGGCACAGGATAAGGCCTCTGCTGGAATGGGATTCCACTGAGAAACTGCCATGGCTCAATGCAGTGTGCCACTGGCAACAAGGAAATGAAACAATGCATTTGGGATCAGGTTTGATTCCCGGTCCCAGACATATGAAAATTTTCTTTTTTTTCACACTTTGCATGATATTTGTGTTAAACCTCCCTCCTCGGGAGTTAGTTATATTAGTTGGGGGGTTCAGTCCCCCTTATCGGAGGGGTGGGGCCAGAGCCCCCCAACAAAAAAAGACTTATGCAGCATGGCATGTGTTGTGCTGTTTTTTTTTTTTACTTATCTTTTTTTCTTCCTGGTCACTTTCTGCACCCCCTATGTCTGTCGCATCCTGCCAGAGATACAGTCACCATCTGTCTCTAATGGAACCACACAATGGCACCCTAAACCCCTGCGGCTAACACCCTGCAATGGGGTAGCAGGGAGCCCCCATCTCCCCACCATCATGGATCCAGTTCAGGTGCCAGCGCAGCCCAGCGAACAATTGTGGACCACCATCAAGCCACATGAGAGGTGCCATATTTTTGCTGGTTTTGTCCCCTTGGATTCTCAGGCATGCAATGACGCCAGCAGAGGGAGATGCACATGTGTCCACATGCTCCTAGTCCAATCATTTGCTCAGACTCCTCCTGAGCTGTCACCCTGCACCCTGACCCCCAGCTTCTGCCAGGGGCAATTGGGCATCGGGACGCAAAATCCCACTCCCCAGAGAAGGAGAGCAGTCCTTTGGACACTCAGTCTTTCTCCACCCTGTCAACCCCCAGCAACCTATGCTCATTCCCAAACACGGGTCGCCAGCTCAGTGTGAGATAAAGTGTCCAGCATTTCAGCCCTCAGCACCACTGGGACAGCCTCTATTGTGCTATTTTTGCAGCTCGGTATATGCATGCAGCATAATGTCTTGCAACATTATGACCCCATGCCAGAAAAATTACATGTAATTTTTTGATGGAGAACTCCCATTTTGTGGATGCAACTGTGTCCAAAATCTGAACACTGCTAGACCATCTATTAAGTGATGTGTCAGCATCAACAGTTTGGTCACAGTAGTATCCAAAATGTAACACAGAGCTTGAAATATCCTGTCTGATATATTTTGACCACAGCCAATGTTGGAGGGGAAATGCTGTGTGCAAATAACATACAGCTTGTGATATTGTTCTACACTCCAAAGACAGGGTGTCAAATCAGATTTGTAAAGGAAAGTATACAGTATCTGTTAGTAGACTCTCTGTGTCATTACGGTACAAGTGTAAATTATTAATAATTTTTTTGATGATATTTCTGAATATAAGAGCTGCACACAGTGACCCCTCTTACTGAAAACAGAAAATGCTTGTTAAGTGAGAGTTTTATTTGTATAGTAATATATGCTTAGTGCACTGTACCTCAAAGTAATTTACAATGCAAAAAAACTACAGTAGATACTTGTGAGATACAGAAGTGAATGTGTATAAGCAAATAATAGCACCAATCATGTGCTCAGCAAACACCCATACAGTAATTAATGAATTTATTAACAACTGAAGGGGAAGGGGCAGGGTGAAAGTGTGGGGCAGCTGCAGAATAAGGGGTGCTAGCTTCACATTCGAGCAGACTTTATAGACCTCTAGGCCTTTATCTGCTGGCAAATTTTGTATGTTCGTATGTTCATATGTCCGTCTGTGGTGATATTTAGTTATTTTATTTATTTAGAAATTGGTGACTAGGAAAGGCACAATGAGCCAAGGCTTATTTCCTGGTGTGACTTGGGAGAAGGACATGTGGCAGAATACATAATATAGGTAAAAATTAAAAAAAACAGTGAAAAAACAGAGCACACAAATACATTTTAGTGCAAATGACTCTGAAAGATGAACAACAACAATAAAACCATGGTACATAATGTTAACTTAAACGACCAACAAAGCTTATACAATGGGTACTAATAATCTTGCATCCTTATTGACTGAAACTTGTTTGTACCCATTAGATTACAACACAAGCAGTGGACAGGAAAAATGTTGGTACTAATGTTGCATACGTAATACAAATATTAGCATGCAGCTGCAAAATCTTGAATCCCAGTTCCACTTTCATCTGTACTTCAGCCTTGCTGGTCCACTCAATCACTTAACCCAAACTCCTGAAGCCAATTACTTCTAGTTCAAATACACGAAGTAAAACAATATCAAGTTTTTTTGTTTCTTTCTTTATAATTTAAAGACATACAAAACTGGAACAAAAGCAGGGTGAGGGGGTGACATTTAGAGACAGTTTACACAAATGGTACACTGGTACACACACCACAGTAGTTGACAGGGTGCAACTCAGGCTAGTGCACCCTCTAGTGACAGACCCTCTACAGAGGGACTATGTTACACAAAACTAATGAATTTTAAAAATTTTTTAGTTTTAATTCTTAATTTTCTGACATTCTTAAAAACTCATTTTATAAGTTCAATAAAACACTCTGAGGTGTTAGTTGTGCTACCACTCTATCATTTGCAGGGGCTGAAGACACTTCACTTGCTGCCACATGTTTTGTTACATGACTGGGCATGTGGTTGTTACAGCAGAATCAACACTCCATCATGTCTTATTGTTTACACAAAGTAACTAGGCTTATACCTGTGTGGCAAGAGAGGGGTACATAACCCAGAAGCCAATACAAAGGGTCCTGGATCTCCAGAGTAAAGCTAGTAGCAGGAGCAGGAGTGAATAAAGTGAGCTGCTAGGAGCTGCTAAATGTTCAGTAATAGCATGAGCAGCTGAGCTGAGTTGGTAGATTATTCCAGAGGGAGAGAAGGCAGAAGGACAACACTGTCTGTCCCACAGTAGTTTTGCAGCAAGTGATAGATAAAGATTTCAGTAGACTGGAATGGGTAGTTGGATGATAGACAGGGGTAGAGAAAGTAGGTTAGACTTAAAGGGAGTCTATTTACTGAGAGCATGGGACATTTTTGCCAGAACACAGGCATATCTTTACTCATTAAGCTGAAACCATTGAATATTTTTCTTAAACTACAATTTTGTCATTCACCAAGACATCCATTCCACCCCCCTTATCAACCTTATCATGGATTTGCCAGTTATCCACTAGTGACCCAAGATCACAGTAGTCAGTTGTACATGGGCTTGTGAGGATGCCAGTGCATTAATAAGCCAAGGCTTTACTTTTTCAGTTCCTGGTTTCCATACCAAGGGTGATGGCATGAAATGACACACACACAAGCATATGGTGGGGCACATGCAAGCTCTCAGTGGTTGGCATCTTCCCCTTCTTCTTGCTTCTGTCCAGATGTGCTGCCTCATTGTCTCATCCAGGTGACAGAAAAGCAATGAAAGTAACAAGGAGAATCAAGTGCACACTGAAAGTCGGGCTGTCAGTGCTTCATAGGTGGCTAATTTATGAGGGACAAAACTAAAAAACAAAAACAAACTGGCACTCAAAGAATAAATCCTCAGGCAGAATAACTTTGCTTGTACAAACTGTTTGGGTGCAAAAAAGGAAAACATTGACTGGAAGCCCCAGTGCTTCCACTGGAAAGTCTTCATCAGGGGCACTCCCTGATGAAGTCCTTCTGGTTGAAGCACTTGGGCTGCCAGTCAACATTTTCCTTTTGGATCCCCACTAATCTTGCACCAACAAAATTATTCTGCTGAAGATTAATTCATAGAATGTCAGTTTGTTTTCTGCATTAGCAGACATGCAATGAAATGTTGTGAATCCCCTCCTTGATGGAGGAGAGCTATCCATGGGAAACTTAGCCTCCCCTCACCTGCCTAGCCACCAAGTGACCCAAGTCCATCTCTGAACCTAGGTTGCAGGGCATAGTAAGCAGTAGCACTAATGCTGCATTATATGGCTGGCCCAACCATGGGAGGGGTTCCATGTCATAACGGCGATCACAGAATAGCTATCGCCTTTATTGCGAGTGTACATCACCAAAAACAAATTTTGGCAATGCACATCCACTGTGAGGAGAAATAGGGATCCCAAGACCTATGAGTTGTTTTCATAATGATGGGCCCTGTGCCCCCCACACCCCCTCATGGGGGGATTTGTAACCCACACCCAGCTACTTATGGATTCTCAGCTCCAGAGGGGTGCATGTTGGGGGGATGAAAAACTTTAAAAAAGTGAATGCCGCCTGCCAGCAAAAAAAAAACGCACTGCACCAGACCCGAACCCTGCACCCTCCACCAGAAAACTGACCACCCTCCCCATCACACTAGTGGATCAATTTGGCAGCTACCCACCACACCCCCTCCCACATACCAACCTTTCCCTGCCTCTCCCCCCACATGTGCACATGCACCTAAATGAGTGTACATCCCATAGCCATATGTCATCCACCCAAGTATCTGGTCTCCCCCTGCCAGGTAGCCCTGAACACAGGCGCCGTAATTGAGTCACTATTTTTGTAGGCATCTAATTGCGATCACCTTGTTCATGGGTACCCCCATGAGAGAGTTAAAGGAGAACAACATTGAACCTGCATGTCATGTGTTGCCATGAAAACTGTTGCTTTTTAAATATACTGGTTCTAATTATGTTGCTGGTCTATCACTACAGCCCTCTTAATGACAGGACTCTAGATGCTTCTGATTTACAGACATTATATACTATGTTAGGTGTGCATGATGTAGTTTATGTCCCTTCTAACCACAGAGCTCTACAGTTGAACACTGATACTATGCCAACAATGTAGCAGCTTTACAAAGATATAATCGATATCATACAGGTCTATAATGGGCCTTATCACCAGTATGCAAATCAGAAAAAACAACTGAATTCAAAAAATAGCCAGAAAAGATGTGAAAATAAGGTAATGTCAATTGGATGTGAAACACAGATTCTAGAGAAAGACAGTCAACTGATCCAACCTGGTGGGCTATAAGGCCTTTATCTGCTGACAGCTTCTAAGTTTCACTGTTTCTGTGAAAGTATTGCAGGTTAAAGATAATTGTTTTTTAGTCTCTTCCTGAACTGGTGTACCAAAGAAACAGGCAAAAGAAACAGTAGTTTAACATCATATCTGAAGGGTAGCATCTCTAGCAGTATTGTGCAGCACTTTCCAACCTTGCCTCATAGTCTCAGCAGCACATATGGACCAGAGGTTTGGTGTACAGCTTGAATTCCAAAGCTTCAAATCCAAATGTAAGAGTGCTATTAACTTATTAATGCTGATTTTGTTATTTTAAAATTAACATTAAATCCTTCTCATGTGTCATTTTTTAATCAAGGTAAAGCTGTGATCTAGCTCAGACCCCTTTTTAACCCTTCCTGTGCCACCTAAAACCCTTTACGTTCTAAATCTTTTTGCAGCTTAAGGGTTAATATCTTCCAAACATATAAAGTATTGCAAAGGATTCAGATCTAGTGAATTACTTTCTAAATATCATGTTTTTACTGTTTCACTAAACCATTTGACCATTGCATATAATAAATGGGTGCATACCTCATAATCAATATCCAAATATTCAAATTCTCCATTGGTTTGGAACCGTTGAGTATGCTTATCAACTGTGAAATTAACATGCTTGTTGAATCGCTCTATAAGAACTGAATGCCAGTGCTGATCATCCAGGAGGCTGCCCAATGTGACATTTGTATGGCTGTTAGTGGACTGTAGCTTAGCATCCCCTGAGAAAAAAAAACAACAGAACAAATGTTTGGCATACTACTAGCAAATATGAAACATCCACATTTAGAAAGAACTCTAAGGGCCATTGCATACTGACTCAACATGCAACTGTCTTGTTATTTTGCATAATTCAAGGCTTTGAATCATTGGCTTTGGTAACTGGATTTCAAACTTAAAAATTTAACGGGGTTTTGGTATCATGGAAAAAATGCAGGGAAGGGGGCACTCTCCAGAGGACAAGTTGTCACCAGGAGAGATTAGGAGGAAGGATAGTGTAGAGTAAGCAAGAAAGAAAGCAAGAGGCAATTTAGTACCATGCAAAGGTGATACATAATATACAGTTTGCAATATCTTTAGCTGGTTATCATAAATTTCAAAATACTTCCACATTCCCACCAGTAGAAGTTAAGTTTCCATTTTGTTCTAGTGCAGAACTTCTAGACACAGAAAGTAAATGGTAAGGCAGGGCAAGTACTTTTTTAGAACACTTGGAACATCAGATATGCTACCGTTCATTATCTAGTACTTTATAGTTTATCAGACACATTTTTGAGAAAACAAAACATCCTTAATAAAAGTCTAACTGGCCCCAGGTGCCTAGGGCTAGTCTTTTGACCAACTCTGTATCCAACCCAGTCATCTCCCACACTTTAACCCCTTATTTCGTTCCACAAATAGCTTAAACAGTATTAAAAAGAAATTTGCTACACTCCGGTTTTATCAGGAACCAACAACATAATTCATCTTCCCAGCTCTGAGCTCCAGCCCTCAAAGAACCATTTATGATTAACTGGGCTCCTTCTGACCTTTAAACCATGATTTGGGGGCAGTGGTAGTCTAAGCAAGCCCGGCATAGTCATCCTCCCCACTAACTACCAGTACATCTTTTACTGTTCCTAAACAGTCAGTTGTCTGAACTGCAGAGTGCACAACTGGGGATGGAGGAGCAAAGTGGTTTGCATCACTGATGACATTGTGCAGACCAATCAGTCTGCCCAATGCCATCAATGACACAGACCACTGAGCTCTCTCCTTTCTCTTAGCTGCACACTGTGGACTATTTCTGTCAGATGACTGACTGTTTAACTACAGTTGCATGGCAGGATATAGAGTGGGAGCATCTGAGCAAGTTGGGTTTTGACTACCATTGGCCCTCAAATCAAAGATTGAGTGCCATAAGTGGCCCTTTAGTCATGAATGTTCTTTTGAGTATTAGGGAAGGTCTTGCTATGGAGGTGGGATTGATTTAAAGGATGGCACTAGGTCATAGCAAATTGCATGAAGCCCAGAAATTTTGTAAAGAAAAATCAATATGCAGTATGGTGATAGGTAGTGGTGGAGGGTGGCTAATGAATGTTTAGGTTATAGGTGTAGTACCATCCATAGCATTTTTCAAATTTGTTTATCCTCCCAGCATCATTTTATCAAAATGCTCCAGAATTGTGACAATTACTCTGTATTCAGTTCTGAGCACCAAGTACCCTATTGTTTGTGGTGTGTGGGCATTAATATTCAGGATTTGAACAACCCTAGTAAATGGAGGGAAATAAGAAAGGAAGCAATCCCATAAGTCTGAAAACAAATCCTTAATTATGTTGACTGAATATTGAGGACTGGGATAAGACTCTCCTAAAAAGATATTGGAATGAAAATGAAATAGATGTATTTTGATCATTGCAAATATCTCCTAGTGACATCTGTGTAGCAATTTAATAATTAAAACTGCAATTATGAAACATGAAAAGTGCAACAAGAAAACCATTCATATTCAGTAATTTCTAACATAAAGAATTGTTTCCCACAGGCACTGTAGTTTTAAAGACACGTACTGTAAATTGCTTAATATCAGGGCTAATGCTTGACCATCAACCCAGCAGAAGTATTGCTGATGCTGGTGACTTAGGTTAGGAAGTGAGCCCATACCATTAGAGGGTTGGGGGAGAGAGGACTGAGTGTCTCAGAGAATAATGGCTGGTGTCACTTCAATACTGCTAGCTTGATGACTACAGGTAGCAGTGCAGTGGCTATAACAATGTAGCATAGTATTTTGAATTCAGGCCAAACTGCAGGTCCACCAGGTCCACCTCCAACTTAATAATCATGAAGTAATGGTGTGTTGTGTAGGCACATACCACATTATAGGAATATCCTACTCCCTCTTGTACTCAGGGTACCTCATAATTTATTTGGCAATCACATATCTGTTCATATTTACCTTAAAGGAATATATGTCTTCATTTCCACTGTCTCCACAGGCAAGCTGTTTCATTGTTTTGCCATCTGCTGGGAGAAAAGTGCCTTCTAAAGCAACCACTGAATTTATCACCTCTGAACCCTGACCTTCAGGGTTTTATTGAGGAGGCTAGGTCAGTAGCCTTCTTAGAAGTGCTGCTGATGCCTAGAGCCTGCACAGCTAGGAAATATAGGTTAAAGGAGTATAATGGGTGGCTAAGGGAACTGTGCATGGAGGAAGGATTTGGATACATAGGGAACCAGAAGGATCCTAGGATGATAAAACCCTATATGCACTTTATTGCTTGCCCCTAAGTCGGAGGGGACCCAGGCTACTTGGGGAAAAGATAGGGGTTTATATCAAGAACTACTTGAATTTAAACTGAATAGAGGGGGCAGAAAGGATTGAAGCACCCATAGTTTTCCAAAGGAGGATGCAAACAAGTCCAACCCTCCCTTAGGTTGAAAACACAAAGGGGTTAGTACATGAGGAAGTAGGGTGAGTGGAGGAGGTTGCAGGGAGATTTCAGAAGGAGGTGACAGTCAGGTAAAAAGCATTGGTGGATCTATAAGCAGGGTAACCAGGAGGAATAGAAGTGGGCTATGTCATAGGTGAATGAAAGGGTAGAACAAGGGGTGATGAGGGAAGGGTAGTGCAGAAAGGAAGAAATGAGTAGATAAACTTTGTCAGGAAAGAAGAGGGAGAATCAGGAGTAGTGGTGGATAGTGTCTCTAAACACTAGAAGTCTTGGGAACAAAATGGATGACATATAGGCTAGATTGTAGAAGGGAAGGTGGATCTGGCAGCAGCCACAGAATCTTGGGCTACCCTGATCCATGAATGGGACCTCACCATAAAAGTATACCCTGTAAATATGGGAGAGGTAGAAAGGGAAGAGGGGTGTGGTGCTTTATTTCAGTGAGGGCATCACTACCACCAGGGAGGAACTAGTGAAAGGAAAGGTAGAAGCACTGTGAGTATAGACACAATCATCAACAGGAAGGAAAGACAGGCTGGGTATAGTCTATAGGCCACCAAATCATGATCAGAACAGGGAGAGGGAGTTGGGTACCATGATAAGGATAGCAGCAGATGGCAGGGGTGAGATTGTGGTATTGCAAGACTTTAATTTGCTGAAGGTAGATTGGAGTTTCCTGTCCACCTCCTGTGCCAGGAGCAAGTTGATCCTGGACACAGTCCAAGATGGTTCCTAGTCCAGGATATGACTGGACCTACCAGAAGGGGAACTATTCTGGATCTGGTACTAACAAGCAGCAACTATGTTAGCAACATCAAGGTAGAGGAGCTCTCTGGAGCAGCTACCCTGCACAATGTGGTTCCAGATGGATATGGGGAAGAAAACAACAACACTAAAGTAAAAGTGTTGTACTTCAGGAAGGCCAACTGTAGGAAAATGGAAGAGACATTGAAGGACATGCGGCCATTCTGAAGACTAGCAAGAGAATGGGTCAAAAGTAGACACTGAAAAAGGAGGGCATAATTGCTGCCACTAATACCTGCCTTAGGCAAACGAGGAAAAATGCCAAAGCCAGGAGACCAAGTTGGTTTAATAGAGAGTTGAGCCAGACTGGGAGGGAAAAGGGGGCAGCAAGCACAAAGTTTAGGAAGTCCCAACTGGATGAGGATGAGTGGGAGAGCCAAGAGAAAACTAGGAAGACTAGTAGGGTGGTTAGGCATGCCAAGGCTAGAATGGAGCTGTAAACTGCAGAGGGGATCAAGAAGGGAGAATAAGCTTTCTTCTAGTATATCGGTTAATGGAGAGACACACAGATGGGTATAGTAAAATTAGAAAGGGGTAACATGTATGGAGGGCAATAAAGAGAAAGCAGAAATGCTAAATGAATATTTTTGCTCTGTCTTTACAAAAGAAAAGGATGGAACAGTGCCAAGAAGGAGGATGAGGAGAGGGGAAGGGGGAAGAGAGGACATGGAAGATGACAGAATAACAGAAGACAGAGTTAGGAAAGGGCTCCAGTCTCTGAAGGTAAACAAATCCCTGGGATGAGATGGCTGCACTTTAAGGTGTTGAGGGAGATGGAGGTGGAATTGGTGGATCTGCTGGCAGATCTGCTTAGTTGCTCATTAGACATGGAGGGTGGTACAGCAGGAGTGAAGAAATGTACATGTGGTACCACTGCAAAAGAATAGGCCAAGGGACAACCCTGGGAACTACAGGCCAGTCAGTTGACCTCCATTGCCTATAAGGTGATGAGGTCTCTCTTAAGGAAAGACTGATTGGGTTCCTTGAGGCAAAAGAGCTTCAGGACTGGAGAAAACATGGGTTCATATCAGGGAAATCCTTTCAAGCAAACATGATCAGCTTCTTTAAATGGGTAACAAATGCAGCAGACAATATACTATACTTGGATTTCAGTAAGGCCTTTGATTCAGTAACCCACAAGAGGTTAAGCAGGAAATTGGAGAGCCTAGGGTTGGGAAGCAAATTAACAATACGAGTAACAAATTGGCTTAGTAGTAGGACACAAAGAGTGGGGGTGGGGGAAGACCTTCCAGGTATAATGTAAGTCACCACTGGGATCCCACAAGGGTCAGTGCCATGCCCGGTATTGTTTAATATACAGTATTCATTAATGAGATTGGCAAAGGTATTAAAGGCAAAATTTGCCTTTTTCTGGATAATACCATGCTCTGTGGGAAGATGAACACAGATAAAGGGATGCAGAACCTAAAGGAAGACCTAGCAAAGCTGGAAAGGTGATTTGAAATATGGCAACTCAGGTTTAATGTGAATAAGTGCAAGGTCATGTACATAGGAAGAAAGATCCTGAGGACTGGGCACAGTTTTTCCTTGGGTGGAACAAGGACATTAAATCAGAGGAAGAAAGAATTGGTGATAATCATCAGTAATAGCCATAAACAAACTACACAGTGTAGAAAGGCAGCAGCCAAGGCAAAAATAATGCTGGTATGTGTTGCTAGATAGTTCAAGAGCAGAGGGAGATTATACTGCCGTTGTACAGATCTTTGGTATAACCTCACTCGGAGTATGGCATGTAATACTAGAAACCTTACCTGAAAAGGATATCAACCAGCTTAATGTCAAAGAAGGGCAAATAAGATGGTTTAGGGATAGCAGGGCATATGACTACAGGCTGAGGGATCATAACACATAGTCACTGGAAGAAAGAAGGGAGAGAGGTGACTGTGACAAGGTGAGCCCTGTCTGGGGTGGATGCCCATCTGTACGGTGTCCGGGGCCCCCTCATTCCTTTCACTCTTTGTTTCTATGGGATGGCCGCTCATGATGGGAATGAAAATGAAATACGTTTGCTGTATGTTTGTCTATTTTAGGGTGTCACATTTAACAATTTAATGGAAATGAAAAGAAAAAGATATGATGAGTTCCAAAGGTCGGCAGGAGAAGGGAGAAGAGGGCACCCTTGTTCTCCCATTTCCCTTGCAAACCCAATGGAACCCTCATGGACATACTATCTTATTAAAACTATATTCTGAGATGAAACAAAATGGAAACATAAACCCCCCCCCTTAACATAAACCCCCTTAATAGAAAAACCCCTTAACCAAGAAAAGAGGAGTTGAGTCTAGACTAGAAAAGATTACATGTATGAACATGTATGTCTTTACTGCTTAATGGGGAACTCCTGAGAATAAGAGGTTTATACTGGTTCTAGTAAAAAGGGGTGGATCACCTGATGGTGATGTCATCCATGAAAGGTATCAGAAACCTACCACTTGGAATAACAAAGATAGATAGGGGAATCAGTTGAATACTGACTAGAGGTGTGCAAAAAAAAACTTCCAACGGACAACTTTCTGTGAAAGTCAGACTTTCAATTCTGCAGAAAAAAAAAGAATTTAAATTAGCAACTTTCATGGAAATTCTGACTTGGACTGGTGGAATAAATGTATAAATTGTGGATTATTCTATTAAACTGTGTAGAAAAAAGTCTGCAGAACTGATACCTGAACTGCAGAATAATTACATGTATTGCAGAATAATTCATTAAACTGCGGAAAAAAAAATCCTCAGAACTGTTATTCCACAGCTCATGCGTATTATTCCATAGTTCAGCAAAGGAATTCTACAGAACAGGGTGAAAATCCACCAAATACATTCGGAAGATTCCAATCTCACCAGTGGCGAAAGTTCAGAAAATTCAGTGAAATTTCTGAATTTTCAAGGAAGTTCCTCAAAAGCAGAATTCACAACTTTCACCCACCTTTAATACTGACTACCAAGTGAGGAGGACTTCAGAAGTATGTGCTTGTTTCCACACTGTTCTATTTGCAAAGGCTAAATCTAAGCCGCAGGAATTTTCAAAATTAGAAAGTTTGCTGGATACCGGATATTGAATAACCTTTTACTTTCCGTATGTTTATTACTATTTTTTTTATTTTCTGATTTGAATAAAATAACAATGCACATTTGTGTTTTTATGCACCTGACTTCTGGTTTGTTGTGTCTGTTTTATCCAACACCTTCACAGTGGTGTCAGAAGTGGGATTTTTGGTACATTCAGACTGCCTGGGAGACATTATCAGTGGGTATTGAACCAATACCCAGACAGATGCAAAAAGATCAGTGCTGAGGCAAAAACATATCCATTGACATGTGCCATGGTGGAGAAGACTGGAGAGAAACCCAGACCCCAGTTGGATCTTGGAGCCAGAAGAAAGGTGAAGGATGAGCTGGAGACTGAGACATAGGGACAGACAGAGGAGAGATCGCTGGAGAATCCTAGTGACCTCCTACAATGTCTTTGTATGAAGCAGCTGGATATGGAGCAGTTGCCAGCTATGTTGACAAGCCTGCTGCAATCTGTCAGTACCAGTGATAAGTATCCAGTGAAACAGACAGATGGTCTGACTGTGATGTTCCAGGTCATAGAGACCTTAATGACATGGCCGATCTGAAGGTGGCTAGAGGCAGAGCTGCTTTGCCTGATCGCAGAGAACAAAATGTTGGTGGTCAAGAAGCGTTTGAGTACAAGTGCTGTGCACTTTAAAGAAGAGGAGGAGACTGGGTCCTGTACCCAACCGTAGGAACCAGTGGAAAGATTTGAAATGTGCAATGACTGTCCAGAGCTTCCCATATTCATGGGGTATTATCTGTGTGATATGAACCCTGAAAGTGAGGGGAGTCTGTGTGATGAAAGAAAGGACAGCTGCCTGAATACCACTGAATTCCAAGGTAAGACTGGTCCTTTAAATATTGTGCTGGGCAGTGAAACTACAGTCAAGCAAGAAGAAGCCTATAAGTTGGCTGAAGAGACTTAATTTGTAGATGCAATAGGCAAAAATGAGAAAACAGTGGATTGGGATGAATTGCAGTCTGGGGACCATACTATAGAGAAACTAAAATAGTGTATAAAAATGAAAGATGGTGTACCTATAAATGGTGGGGTAGGTAACCAAATGTATTCATGGTATGAAAGTATTAATGAGATTTTGTACCATATGAGACCCAAAACTAGATCTAACAAGATAGATATACAAGTTGTGGTGCCAGAGAGATGTCAGCAGAGGGTACTAGAAGCTGCTCATTCCAGTACTTGTGGACACCTCAGTCATGAAAGAATGCTGAATAATCTGGTACCACATTTCTATTGGCCAGGAATATACAGACAGGTGTCAGCTTACTTGAAATTCTGTTTGGTCTGCCAGTCAGAGATGTTCCCTGCCTCTAGGGAATGGCTGATGCACAACAGTTGTACTGGTAAGCAAAGGATGGAAGCTCCAACCCTTCCAGGGTTCAGGTGGGGTGATTGCCAACAGTAAGGACTGTTGCCCTCTTGTGCAGGGGGGTGCAGGACAGGGTAAGCCCTGTCTGGGGTGGATGCCCATGTGTAGGGTGTCCGGGCACCCCCCCCCCGTTCCTTTCGCTCTTTGTTTCTATGGGATGGCCAATTACCCTGAAAATGAAGATGAAATACTTTTGCTGTATTCTTGTCTATTTTAGGGTGTCACATTTCAAGTCAAGTCAAGTCAAGTCAAGTCATCTTTATTTAAAAACACTGTTTCAATAAGATCACAGTGCATTACAAATAAGTACAATATACAAAACAGGGTACATATGAGGTACATAGCATCAATGCATCAAACAGAATAAATTTGAGCCAATGAACTATCTAAAGACAGCCTAACAGTAACTATGTTCAGGATATGCTAAACTAAAAAGATGGGTTTTTTAAGGCAGACTTAAAGTTTTCAACAGTCTGGCACTCACTAAATTGGTGAGATAGAGACTTCCACAGGGTGGGGGAAACAAAAGCAAAAAAATCAGGCTCCAGAATTCTTTAAGTCACTTAGGGGACCTCTAGCATTCCCTCATCAGCAGATCAGAGAGAGCAGAGGGGAAGGTATTGGTGGAGGAAGTCTTGCAAGTAGCTTGGGCCCAGTCCATGTAGAGTTTTAAAGGTTAATAATCAGACTTTGAAGATAATTTGCCATTGAACTGGCAGCCAGTGCAGTTCCTGAAGTGCTAGCATGATATGACTTGATCTAGGTAAGCAAGCCAGTAGACTAGCAGCCACATTCTGCACTAACTGCAGTAGGTGAATATCAGACCCCAATAATCCCAGGTAAAGGGCATTGCAATAATCAAGGTGAAAGGTAACAAAAGTGTGGACTAATGTTGGAACATTTAACAATTTAATGGAAACAAAAATAAAAAGATATGATGAGTTCCAAGGGTTGGCAGAAGGGAGAAGAGGAACGCGCCCTCCTTCTCCCGTTCCCCTTGCAAACCCAGTGGAACCCTCATGGACTTACTATCTCATTAAAACTATCTTTTGAGATGAAACAAAATGGAAACATAAAAACCCCTTAATGTAAAACTCCCTTAACAGAAAAACTTCTTAACCAAGAAAAGAAGAGTTGAGTTTAGGCTAGAAAAGATAACGTATAAACGTATATATCTTTACTGTTTGATGGGGAACTCCTGAGAATAAGAGGTTTATACTGGATTTAGCAAAAAGGGGTGGATCACCTGTTGGTGATATCATCCATGAAATATATAATAACCCATCACTTGGAGTAACAAAGATAGATAGGTGAAACAGTTGAATAACGACTACCAAGTGAGGAGGACCACAGAAGTGTGTGCTTGTTTCCACACTGTTCTATTTGCAAAGGCTGAAACTCTGCCTCAGGCATTTTTGAAATGAGAAAGTTTTGCTGGATACTGGACATTGAATAACCTTTTGCTTTCTGTATGTTTATTATTTTTATTTTTATTTTCTTATTTGAATAAAATAACTCACGTTACGTTTTTACGCACCTGACTTCTTATTTGTTGTGTCTGTTTTATCCCACACCTTCACAATGATGTGATTGAAACCTTCAAGTACCAAGCATGACAAGCAGCAAGAGAGTCTGTGGAGGCCCTCCCTTGCTGTGGGCTGTGGCTGCATTAAACATCTCTCCCCTGCAGTCCCCAACAAGACCACACAGCAAGATGGTTCATGGAAGCCCTCCCCTGCTTTGGGGCACAGCTACATTCAGTGTCTCTCTGCCACAGACCCCAGCAAGACCACACAGCAAGATGGTCCGTGGAAGCCCTCCCCCACTCTGGGCTGCAGCTGCATCCAGTGTCTCTGCCCCGCACTTCCCAGCAAGACTACACAAGAGGGTCCGTGAAAGAACCCCCCAAGGCTGCAGTTGCATTCAGGTATGGGAAAACATACAGCAAGCAAGCTTACTCACCATTAGAACACATGGTTCTGACATCCAGCACCATTATTCATCTGCCAATTGCAGCTGATTGTATAATTACAGGCAAATCCCAGCCAGAAAACAAGGATGAATAAGGGTATTACAGAGGTGCTTTAAGAGTTCAGTTGTGTATTTTACTGCTTATTGCCATGCTTGACATCACGGGCAAATAGGGGTTTACAGAGTTGCTTTAATAGCCCAGAACTGGTTAAAGCTGTGTGAAGTGCAGTATCTCTTCCTGTCTGGTTAGTACTGTGTGCTAGATGTGCTAGTGTATGCAGAACAGTGCAGTTCAGACCTCCAAATGAAAGTACCATTTGCATTGTATGCCTCTCATCTGTCTGCTTGCTCTCCTGCCTGGTGCTCACCCTGCCCTGTAAACCCACTTGTCTTCTTATCTGATACTTGTGTACAGTGCTGTGACACACCTTTTGCTTCCTCCTCATCATCTCTTCCCCATAGTCCCCCACAAGACCACAAAGTAAGAGGGTCAGTGGAAGCCCTCCCCCACTCCAGGCCATGGCTACATTCAGGTATGGGAAGCCATACACAAGCAAGCTTACTCACCATTAGGAGAGCTGCTGTGCTATGCATGGCAGCACTACTCTTTAGCCACCCCCCCAGCCACACCCCAACCCTAAGATAGTGGTCCTTTTATAGGAACCGGACAGGCGTTGAAACAATCAGCCCACTCCTACACCCCTCCTATAACTTTGACTTGGATGCTACCATACCTTCCTACAGAACATTAGTGATTCCTTCCTGCAAAATCATCTCAGATAAACACCCTCTAGTGGGCTGTAGGCTCAAAATCCCGACCCAAGAATTAACCTGAACCCCACAGATCTGTGTCCGAGCACCCCCTAGTGGCCTTCAGGTACTAAACCAGAACCAAAGTAGTTGATGTAACATCATCCATACCTGTGCCCCTAAATCTCTATTATGGCTCCTTTCAAGGATGGCTGCCCAAAGATCAAAGACTATTCCTCCACTTGCTAGGTCTCCTGCTCAGGATAAGCTATATTATATAGTACTACTCCTTCTTCTCTACTTGCCAGAGATGCATAAGATGGACTTATGGGTGCCATTGTATAACTGCCAGTGCATGGATGCCTGTCTGAATAAAAAATATGACATGGATGCTTGTCTGACCTACTCACAGCTGCCTCCCCTGTGCATAGAATAGCAGTTCACCATGCACCATACGGTTCCACCCTCAGAATGCACAGCCTTAGAGCATCCACCAGAGTGCCAGTCGTCAAAGTCATTGATCGTTGTTTATGTGGGCGGCTGTGCCCCCCACACCCCCTTATTATTTCAACTCTGGGGTGTGGACCTCAGGAAAGGGTAACGGATTTCGGATATTGGCACCCTAATGATGGATGCAGTGGCATCATACAACCACTAACACAGAATACCACCAACTAAGGTGCCCTCCGTCAGGTACTTACTCCTCTAAAGTTTCACAAAATGTGATGACCTGTATTGCCCACCCATCACCACTCATCAACCCCATTCATCTCACTAGGAACAAGCAGAGCCAAGCAAAGCCTGAACTTCCCTTCCCACTGGCCTAGCCATAAAACACTCATAACTATGCTCCTACTTTTGTCTGGGAATGTCCATCTCAACCATGGACCCATCCACAGTGATAAAGCTCACACTCCTTCTAAAACAAATCTCAGATTATTATCAATTAATATTGGAAGTCTGCTTCCTAAGCTATTCCTGCTCAAAGTCTGGGTGGCTCAAATTAAACCAGATATTATATCCGTCATGGAATATTGGCTGAACTCTAGAATATCTGATTATACTATATCCATTGATGGCTATAATGTTTATTGCCAGGATCGTATTGGAAAAAGGGGTGGGGGTGTCTCACATATATCCACACCTCACTCCAGGCAGAGAAAGTGACACTTGTGTCCCATTCACCTGACTATGAAAGCCTTGCCATGAGAATTCACCTAGGTGTTAACAACAAAGTCATCTACCTGCTTACAGTCTACATCCCCTCTGGGAAACAACAGGTGGACCTTAACTCCTTTGTTAGCTACCATTCCCAAGCCTGCTCTAATGGAGAAACAATAGTAGCAGGAGACTTCACTATCAGCAGGTCCTTTAGCTCAAGCACCACTTACAAGGGCTTAGTTGCAAGCATCTACCTGAATTAGGAAGTAAAGGACCACATGAGGGTAAACTACAGGACATGCACCAAGACATTAATTGATTGGGTACTCACCAGCCACCCTGATAGGTTGATTAGGGTGCAAGTGCTACCAAATGCCATTAGTGACCACTCACCAGTACTGTGTGAGTGGTCTGCACATATACAGAAATCCCCCCCATGAATAATTAAAAAGCAGGTTTCTGTGCAAGCACCTCATCAATGACTTCAGGGAGCACCTAGTCAGCACCGACTGGAGTCCCATAGACAATCGTTTGGATGTAAATCTGGCCCAGGAATACTTCACATTGCACTTTTCTGTAGCCTGTGATAAATTTGCCCCTTATAAGAGGCATAAAGTCAAAGGCTCCACCACAGGCTGGATCATGCCTCCCCTTCTCACCCTCATGTGGACCTGGGACAATCTATGGAATATGGCCAAAGGCACCGGCGCTCCCGCTGATTTAGTTAAATACAAGGAAGCCCAAAACAAGTGCACCAGGGCAATAAGAGATGCAAAGGTGGACTTCTATAAAGCCCGGTTTAGAGACAGCCATGGTAATAGCCGGAAATTCTGGGCTACCCTAAAAGAACTAATGGAAAAGAGTCATAAGGCCCTGCCTACCATGTTAAGCACCTCCGGAGGGGTGGTCACCTCCTCAGTGGGCATAGCCAAAAAGTTCAATAGAGATTTCACTGACCTAAGCTCAGTGCCCCCTGCCAATCTGCCTCATACACAAATGGCAGGAGAGGTCCTCGAGGACACTGACACAACCATTCCTAACTTTTACTTCAGGCGTGTCACCTAAAGGGATACCATCAAATGCATTAAGTAACCTCTTGCTAAAGCCAGTATCAGGAGCGAAGGAGTTAATAGGAAACTGTTAGCTATAGCCCTGAACAAAATAGCTCCACTCCTACAAAAATTCTTTGGCCTCTCACTGAGTTTCTCCCAATTTTCTCAGGTCTGCAAAAAAGCAATAGTCTCTCCTGTTATTAAGAATGGGGACAGCTCAAATATCACTAACTGCAGGCCTATCTCAATTCTGTCCCCCTCTGTCAAAAGCACTAGAAAGGATAGTGTCAGATCAGATTGTGGAGTATTTAAATACAGTGGCGTGAAAAAGTATTTGCCCCCTTCCTGATTTTCTCTATTATTGCATATTTGTCACACTGGATATTTTCTGGTCTTTAGAGAAAATGTAATATTAGATAAAGGGAACCTGAGTGAACAAATAACACTTGTTTTTTTTTTTAATTTCACTTATTTAATGAAAAAAAGTTAACCAACACCAACTGGCACTGTGTGAAAAAGTAATTGCCCCTTACACTTAATAACTGGTTACGCCACATTTAGCTGCAATGACTGCAACCAAACACTTCCTATAATTCAATATCAGTCTTTCACATCACTGTGGAGGATTTAACCCACTCTTCCTCATAGAACTGCTTTAATTCGGTAACATTTGGTAGGTTTTCGAGCATGAACTGCTCCGTTTCAGGTCCTCCACAGCATCTCTATTAGGTTTAAGTCTGGACTTTGACCAAGCCACTCCAAAACTTTAATTTTACTTCTTTTAGCCATTCTGATGTGGACTTGCTTTTGTGTTTTGGATCATTGTCTTGCATGACCCAACTACGCTTCAGCTTCAGCTGACGGAAGGATGACCGGACATTCTCCTTAAGAATTTTCTGGGTACAGAGCAGAATTCATGGTTCCTTTAATTATGGCAAGTCATTCAGGTCCTTAGGCAGCAAAGCATCCCACACCATCACACTACCACCACCATGTTTGACTGTTGGTATGGTGTTCTTACTGTGGAATGCTGTGTTTGCTTTACGCGAGACATTATGGGATCCATGTCATCCAAAAAGTTCCACTTTGGACTCATCTGTCCATAGAACATTTTCACAAAAGGCTTGTGGATTATCCAGGTGCTTCTTGGCAAATGAGAGACGAGCATTTATGTTCTTCTTGGTTAGCAGTGGTTTCCGCCTTGCTACTCTCACATAAAGCCCATTTTTGCCCAGTCTCTTTCTGATTGTGGAGTCGTGAACACTGACCTTAGCTGAGGCAAGAGAAGCCTGCAGTTCTTTGGATGTTGTTTTAGGATCCTTTGAGGCTTCCTGAATGATTTTACACTGCGCCCTTGGAGTAATTTTGGCAGGCTGCCCACTCCTGGGAAGATTCACTACTGTTCCAAGTGTTCTCCATTTGGAGATTATGGCTCTCACTGTGGTTCGATGGAGTCCCAGAGCCTTAGAAATAGCTTTGTAACCCTTTCCAGACTGACAGAGGGCAACACATTTTTTTCTGATCTTTTCAGTAACTTCCTTTGATCATGACATAATGTGCTTGTTGAATCTTTGTGCTGGCAATGTGACTCTGATGGTAAGGGTCAAAATAAGTGAGATTTATATTGAGCAGGGCTGGCCGTAATCAAGCCTGGCTGTGTTCAATCAGCTGACTCTAATTATCCCTTTAATTGGGTTGATTTAACTAGGGGGCAATTACTTTTTCACACAGTGCCAGTTGGTGTTGGTTAACTTTTTTCATTAAATGAATGAAATAAGTAAAAAAAAAAAAGTGTTATTTGTTCACTCAGGTTCCCTTTATCTAATATTATATTTTGTCTAAAGACCTGAAAACATCCAGTGTGACAAATATGCAATAATAGAGAAAATCAGGAAGGGGGCAAATACTTTTTCATGCCACTGTATGTGTAACCTAATATGTGCGGAACAACATGGTTTTAGAAAGCAGCAGAGCTCAGTCAGAGCTCTTACAGAGTATACCAACTCTCTCCACGAGGCACTAGACAAAGGGCAAGTAGTTGGTGCTATCTACATAGACCTAACAAAAACATTCAATCTCATAGATCACCCATTGCTACTCATGAAACTACACTATCTTGGCCTCTCTAAGGAAGCTGCATTGTGGTTCTGGTGCTACCTTGTAGATCGATTGCTGAAAGTGAAGATAAATGGGGTTCTCTCCTGTGACAGAAGTGTCATGGTGCGGGTCCCACTGGGGACAGTCTTGGGCCCCTTACTTTTCAGTCTGTTTATCAATGGACTGCCTGGAGTGAGTAACAGGGCAAAGATGCTGCTATGCGCTGATGATGCAGTGATATACTGCAGCAAGCCTCTACACAACAACGTTACTCAAGAACTCCAGCACAGCTTTGAGGCCCTAGAATCTTGGTTTAAATACAGTAAACTTGTTCTGAACTAAAAAAAAAAAAAAACTAAAACTATGCTGTTCATAGGGGCACACTTTAAGAATAGATTATCTCCTCTTAATTTACACAATGCACTGGGTGCCCAATTGGATCAAGTAAAAACTTTTAGATACCTGGATGTTATCCTAGATGACATCCTATCATTCAAAGGACATGTGGAAACATTGTACAGATAGGTAATAGGAATCTGAGTGCACTATACAGACAAAGGCTGAATCTAACTAATGAAGCCAAACACATTGCAATATCCAGCTCTGTGCCCTCTTTCCTAGACTACGGTCTCCCAATCTATGGATCAGCCACTGACACGGTCTTAGATAGGCTCAGGCTGCTGCTCAGTAAAGCAAGTCACTTTGTAACTGGGTCTTATACAGTAAGTGCACACACTCTTGCAATCTGTATGCCCTCATAAACTGACTCCCCTTCTCTGCTAGGCTCCATTATCATACAATCTTACTGTTCAAAAAAGCACTTCTAGGCCTTACACAATCTTAGCTCCCTATTTAGGCCCGTCCATAACATCTACACCACACAGAGCATGACCCAGCAGGCCCTAGTGATCCTATCATGAAGAATGAGCATGGGTCAGTGCTCCTTTACTAACAGGGCAGCCTTGTGGCTTAATGAACTCTCTGCCAGCATTGCCAGTCTACCCAGGACCTCACAATTTAAATGGGCCCTCTGGGCTTACATTTTCCAGAACGCAATTTGCCACTGCATTCACCCAACCTGAACTGCAGAGGTGACAGCATTTCTGAGCTTACTTTGCTCTATGCTAGAACCTGATCTTCCCATATTTGTGTTAATGTGACTGTATAATATTGTATCACAAAGCACCTCAACTTTGTGTAAATGGGTCATTTATTTGTAGTGTTCCAGACCTATTTATGTCTACTTTATATGATCACTTGCCCTACAACAAGGCTACCCTTGTGTGGATGTATCTAATCCTGTATTGAATTTTGCACTCTGTACTGTCTACTGTTTGTTCTGATATGATGTGAAACCTTTGCAAATGAGCAATGTTCTCTCAAAGGTTGTCTCTGAATATTAATATTAAGCAATAAACAATACATGAAAGGTATAAAAAAGGTGGACATTGGGGACCATTTTTGTCTTGGTGAAAACAAATCTCCCAAGGGGCAGTGTTATAAGCTGGAGAGGGTAAGGTTCAGAGAGGAGATCAAGAGGAACTTTTCACAGAGAGAGTGGTATTGGTATGTAACAAACTCCCAGATGAGGTTGTTACTCAAAAGACCTTGGGTCGGGGTTCGAGAGAGACTGGGACAGGGCAAAGGAGAGGGTCAGGGTTGGTGAGTAGGGGGCAAGGGCCCACTGTACTCTCTGTATTAGGGGCTCCACAGTTAAGCAGACTCGACAGACCATAAGGCCTTCTTCTGCTCACTATTTTGTATTTGCATATAAATTTGATGATAGACTTTCAAGAATTATCTACAAAGTAAAACAAAAAACATTGTTAATCTTATTTACTAGTAAGAATACTTACATCCTACATTTTTCCTTGTAGATAGTTCCTGAAGAAGACGTATTGTCAAAACATTGATTCTGTCTTTTTTCTATTATCAGCATGCTTTTATTATCCTTTTGTTTTATTTGCAATCCGCACACTGACATAGCACTCTGTTTTTTGTTACAGTGCATACAAACAAAATTTGTTGGAAGAAGGGACTGTTGGCTGTCTGCCCAGATGTTCCCCACCTAGTCTGTCTCTGCAGATTGTAATTGATCTCTGGCGACCCTCCCTCATTCCTGTCTATGTAATTATATTCTGCTCTGTTTATCCCATACATGCTTGCAGCCTCCCACCACTATTGGCTCCAACACTTCTGCTTGGAGTCTGTTGCAGGTGTGTGCCAACTCCTTCAGTCAAGTAGTACTTCCTCACTTGTCTCTTATACTTTTTCTTGCTAGGTTCATCACATGCCCCCGTTCCTGCTGCTGTTTCTCATTTGGAAGAGACTCCTCTCTGGTACCCTGTTAACCCCAGGAGTTATTTTTGTAGATTTCCATTATGTTCCCTCTCATTCTCCTCTCATTCATGTTGTACACGTTGAAATCCTTAAGTATCTCCTCATAGTGCTTTTGGTGCACCCTTGTATCATTTTAGTTGTTCCCCTCTGGACTTAACCCCCCCATCAGTGTCCTTTCTGAAGTTCAGCTTCCAGAACTGGACACCGTACTCTAGGTGGTGTCTCAACAGTGAGTAATACAGTGGCAATACCACCTCCCCCTTCCTGTTGGAGTTACACCTCCTGAGTTAATTAGTTTAGTTTAGTTATTTAGTTAGATAGATATTCTTGACTGGGAAATAAGGACTATACAACTTTTCCTGTTTTCAGTCTCATCCAATGGGGGGGGGCATATGGAAACTGACATATTGAATAAGGTTAAATTGTTGATCATATTTTTGGTAAATGGGGTAAATTTGGCCAGGACACAAGGGGAATTCTTTACTCTTTTTATGCTATAGGATCTTAACATCCACCTGAACAACCACCAGAACAGCAAGAGGGACCTCAGTTAAATGTCTCATCTGAAAGATAAGTCGGCATGGGAGGATGGCAGTATAAAACTCTTTCAAGCACAAATGTATTGAAGAAAGAGTCTGCCCTTGAGTGTCATGTGTAAATGTTCCTGAAACTCAGAGTCATCTTTTTAAGTATTCCTTTGCTATTTCATTTTGTCAGGTCCGAAGTAGTATGTTGACGGAAACACTATTTTGGAATGTAACCTATTCCGTGGCAGTGTTAGGTCTGTATCAGGGATATTGGAAGAAATGCCATTCTTCCCCGTCACAATTATTTTCGTAGCTGTATATATTATTTATGGCAGGCCCATTGCTCTTTACAAATAATGATGTATCACACTGAAGCAAAGGAATGTGATTCTGAATTGTTCCAGGCCTACTGGAGATTATAAAAATAATAGAGTATACACATATAAAAAAAATACAAAAAAGATTTTTTTTCAAATAGAGACACAAGCTCAGATAGCTATACTAAAAAAAGTAATAAACCAGATAAATTACAATGGAAATAACCTTTTTTAGAGAAAGACAAAACAGGACTATCTGTCCCCCAAGTAGACACACAGAGGGACACTCAGAACCTAGATTTAGGACAAGAAACACCAGACAGATATGATTTAAAAAGGAAAGAGTCAAGTTCAGAAATAAGAGAAACAGACGAACAGTGTGGAGATGGAAGAGGCAGAGGTGCCAGAAGAAATCAAAGGGGAGGGAGACAGCAATTTTTAATCTGAGTCAGTGACCTTTAAACCAAGATGAGACGAGAGTATTATCTTTGGGATTATCCTTTTCAGTAACCAAAGAAATAGATACATTTCAAATTGAGGCAGATATGCAGAAATGTTATCGTAAACTAAGATTACATTCCCAGTTTTATGATAACATAGATATAAATAAGAAACAGACAAACTTAAAACAAGCTTTAAACATTAAATCACAATACATGCCACTGATTGGACATTCACATGCTGTAGAGAATTACATTGAAATGGTAAACCAAGAAATTCAACAGATTTTAAAAGCAGACATATCCCTGAATAGCTCCAATCTTTCTAAATGAGAAAAAACAGCATTAACATCATTAGAAAATGATGATTCTATAATCATTAAACCAGCAGACAAAGGTGGAGCAATAGCCATTCAAGATATGAACGATTATAGACAAATGTGCCTAGACTTACTGGAAGTGTCTACAAACTATATTAAACTAGAGAATGATCCCCTGAAAACCACAAATGAATTAATTCAAATGACAATATATGAAATGGAAGTAAATGGATTGTTAAGGAAATGGGAAGTAGAGGCCATGGAAAACGAGTTCCCAAGGGTACCTTTGTTTTACGCACTTCCAAAAATACATAAAAACTTGGAGAAAACACCAGGAAGGCCTATTGTTTCAGGCATCGATTCAATTTTATAACCGTTATCTAAATTTATTACTTATCACTTACAGCCTTTAGTTGAAACAATCTCTGCTTATTTGAAAGATACAACACACATAATACAATTAATTCAAGAATTAAATTTGACAGGAGTCCCTTCAGATAGTTTATTAGTAACTATAGATGTCAAAGCCCTATACACCTCTATACCCCATGACAAGGGTATAGAATGTGTGGGTAAACTATTGGATACAAGGCGAGTGGATGCAAGATCTATAACACGAGTCTTGCAAGATGTGGCAGAAATAGTACTAAATAGGAAGTATTTTAAGTTTGAGCAGCAATTTTATGGGCAAGTAAGAGGAACAGCAATGGGAAGCACTATGGCCCCAGGATATGCTAATGCATGCATCCATAATTTTGAAAACACACATATATTTGAAAACACAGGAACAGGACATGATTTTAATAATCATGTCCTGTTCTGGAAAAGAATTATTGACAATGTAATTCTTATCTGGACTGGCAACATTACAACATTGTAATTATTTAAAGGTTACATGAACAGTAGAGACCCTAATATGACATTTATTTTTACCTACGATAAAAGACAAATAGATTTCTTAGATGTTACAATTTATAAAAGTGGAAATAAATTAGAAACCAAATTATACAGGAAAGCTACAGACAGAAACACGATTTTACATTACAAGAGTTTTCATCCAAAAAAAACTCATTGATAGTATTCCATATTCACAGTTTTTTCGAGCATGTCGTAACTGTAGCACAGATGAAAATGATAGAATAGAAGCTAAAAACATAGAAGAAAGATTTAGAGAGAGAGAATACTATAGGAATAATTTGGAACAAGCACAGGTCAAAGTTCTAATGAAACCTAGACAGGAACTTTTAAAATCGGCAAAGAATGAAGGAAATGATGATAAAATTAAAAATAAAAGTCTACTAGTATTTAGTACGGTCCACAATAAAATTGTGCCACAACTTAAAAAAGCTATTCTTAACAATTGGAGCATTTTGTTGAACAACCCCACAACTTGTCAAATATTCCAACAAAAATCTTTTGTGGTTTCTAAAAAGGTACCAACAATCAGAGACAAACTTGTCCATACACAACATTGGCAAGGAACACAAAAGGGCCTCAATTACTATTAGGTCCTTTAACTAATGTAATGTATCCTTGTGGTAGGTGCACAGCATGTGGTAATACATCCAAGGAAACAAGTTATAAACATCCACACACTGGTAAAGAATATAAAATTAGGTCTCACATTACTTGTACAACAATGGGGGTAATATATTTTGTTCAATGTCCCTGAGACCAATTGAATGTTGGTAAAATGACGAGAGAGTTAAAAACAAGGATTTCAGAACATAAAAGTCGCATTCATAATAAAGATGAAAATTCCAGCTTAGCTAGACACTTCAACCTAAGAGGAAACTCCCCTATTCAAATTAAGTTTTGGGGACTGAAACAGGTCCCATTACCAGAAAGAGGTGGTAATTACAATAATTTTCTATTAAAACGTGAGATGTATTGGATGTATGAAATGGGCTTAATTTATGAAAAATTGGGCCTTAATGAAGATGTGAACTGGCAGGTCTACTGGTAGAGAATACTATGTAATTCACAGAACAACATTTTGAATATATCCAGTGGACTAGGAATGATTAAATAATATGATGTTGACATAAGATAATAATTTCCTATCACTTGCTAGTCCCTATGTCTGCCCTTCCCCCCATTTGATTTCTGTTACTGCTCTCTTTTAAATAAGATTTTAAAATTAGTTGTTTATTAAGACACTTTACTTATCTTTGGAGCTTAGGTGTAATAAAGTTTTACTAAAAGAAAAAATTCTAATAAGATAGATTAAATATTATCAAAGTATCACCAGGAACAGTGACGCTTTAAGGACTGAAACATGTCGAGGAGGGGAGTCAGTGGTTACTATGGTAACAACCTAGCTTCTGCAAGGTATGATGACATGTTAGTGCTGTCACATGTCTCCTCTCCTCAACATAAAGAGGTTGCCAAATGGGGAACCAGATGATGCCAGTTGCACCTTGGGAGAGGGTTGAGCGCACCCCGAGTAGTGAAACTTTTACCTGTAGTAAGTTAAAACATCCTTACTCTAACATGATGCACTGTTTCAATAGTTTAATGGCTATAGAGATCATACATAGTAAGAAACGCATTGAATGACAAGTTAAAGTAGAATGTATTAATGGGTAGAATGTGCTGTGTTAAATGCTTGAAACTCCATATTAAAACAAGTTGATACGTATCGTAGTAATAAGCGCATGGAGTGCTAAATACCAGGACCACTTGATTGTTTAGAACAAGTTTAAAGATGCACTGTCACTTAGAAGGCTATAGAGAAAGTAGTAAAATGTTTATAACATTGAGAAAGGTGCATTGAGATAGACGCCAAGAAGCATTCGGCTAATTAAAATAAGCTGAAATGCACTATAGTAACTAGTGAAGCGGGGCATGTTAAAAGCCAGGAGTACCCTGCTACGTTTTGAAAAAAGACTATATGGAGAGAGCATTTAGTAAAATGCATGTTTATTATAATGAGACAAGTAAGAGCTAAGTTGGAATGTACTATAGTAATGAATGAAGTGTGGTATGTTAGACGCCAGGAGCGCTTAGTTATATTTTTTATCTTTTATTCTTATTTTTATTTTATTTTTTGAACCAAGGCTATATAGGGTAAATACTTAGTAAATAGAGTATTTATAATAATGAATTAAGTATGATTTAAACTTTTGTAAACTAAAACAAACAAGCAATACATTGTGCGCTAGACGCAAAGTAGTGATTTATGAGAATTTGTTTGACGGACACATTCTTTGCTTTTCCTTTCCTTGTATGTCTTACAGCTTGACAATCTTAAGAAGATGAATCTATATAAGATTAAAAGGAATATTAAAAAATAAATGAAAAAGAGGTAATTATTTAAAATAATTAATGAAATATTTTAAAGCAGTATTTAAGTTAATTAGTAATTAAAATTATGAAATTACAAATATTTTCATATCATCTTTGTTTCAGGTGACTACCTGAGATAGTTGTACCCCTAGGAGATATAGCAATCGTCTTGGCCCTAGTCAGCAGTGTTAAAAAGTAAGGAAAATATTTTGCAATAAATCTGGTGGTCTTCATAATAGGAGAAGTAGTGATAAGTTGTGAATTAATTATTTTAATTTTTTGTCTATCTAACAATAATTCAGAATGCCAAATAAGTGTTAATTAACACATATTCATGCATTATACAATGTATAACTATATTAAAAGCAACTGTTCAAATGAAAGTGAATAGTTTTGTATTGAAATCTTATAAGAAAAGTAATTATGTATAGTTTACAGTATTTACAGTTCCCCTGAAGAAGCCTAATTTATTAGGCGAAATGTTGGGACTATTTACACAAAATAAAACATTTGTTTCAAGAAATTATTGTGTTTTAGCTGTTGTTGCTTATGAGCATGCCAACCTTATTTGTTGTTTGAATTTATCAAAATCTAGCAAGCTCCACTGATTACCTAGCAAGGATCTTAATTAAGAAGATTGACAATTTCCTTGGAAACCCCTTTTTTCTACTGGAAATCATGTCACCAGATGTGATCCACAGTGCAGACAATCATATAATACTGTGTTTAATGTTAACCTTATAGAATATAGTTTATGTGACACCTAGGTATTTTTTTGTTTGATTTGTTTGTGTCTCTTGATATGGATTTGGACAATATGTAGTGATTGTATATAGTATATTTATCTTTAGGGGGAAATTTTCAAAGGAGATGCAATGCAATGCGATATTCAAAGAAAGGAGATGTGTCGCACATCTCTGACTGTGTCCAAGCACAGCGATAATGTATGCAGCACATCTCTAGGGGGCATGCCCATGAATATGCGGCACATCCCCATATTCAGCAGAGATATGTGATGCAGCTGCCCACACATTTTTGGAGATGTGCCACACAGAGTTAGGCATGGGAGAACCATGCCTAAGTCCAGGCCACCCACTGGTGGGCTTCTGTACTTCACACAGCAGCACAGCAGCCACCAGCCCTTGTAGACCAGTGGCACCCCCCATCCCCAAACCCCGATCGTAGTGTACACATTAAAATAAATTGTCTCCACAGTCCCTGGTAGTCTAGTGGACCCCCCTCCCATCCCTGAACCCCGATCATGGCATTAGTAAGTGGAAGCCCCCATCCAGCAAACCCAATCACTATACCAGACCCCATACCCCTATTCCATAGTGTAGTGGCCCCCCCACCCAGCCACCCACTCAGGCACCCACATACCTCCCCACTCCCCCATCCCAGCATGGACAGTCAACAGGCAAACAGCATAGCCCTCTGCACACCTACATGGCTGCCTACTGACTGAACTGTCATTGATAGTGTACAGTACAGACTACACGCCCATTTCTTGCAGTTCAACCAATGAGCATGTAGTCTATACTGTACACTATCATTTACAGTTTAGTCAGCAGGCATCCATGGAGGTGAGCAGAGGGCTGTAATGCTCACCAACTGACTGGCCATGCTGGGACAGGGGAGCTGGGTGGGATGTGGGTGCCTGAGTGGGTGGGGGGGCCACCACAGTATGGAAAAGGGGTATGGGGTCTGGTACAGTGATCTGGTTTGCTGGATGGAGAAGGTATCACTTGACTACCAGGGCTGTTCAGGGAACATTGTTTTATTTACTAACCCCGTGATTGGGGGTTCGGAGATGGAAGGGGGGTTCCACTAGACTACCAGGAACTGTAGGGACAATTTTATTTTAATGCGTACACCACGATTGGGGTTGGGGATGGGAGGGGAATCCACTAGACTACCAGGGCTCTTTAGGAAACATTGTGTATTTACTAACACTGCGATCGGGGTTCAGGGATGGGAGGGGGTCCACTAGACTACCAGGGCACTTAGGGGATATGTACATTTAGCTATGGTTTGGTGATTGGCACGGTCATGTACAGGGCCAGGAACTGGGTGGGGGGGGCACCTGGCCTGGTACATCCTGCCAGGTGCAGGCATGCAAATGCAGCCATAATGAACATGCAAATGTCCTGTTTGCACCTTGCATGCCTGATTGCTGCATTTGCATATTCTGGCTGAATATCAGGAATTTGGGACAGGTGCATCTGGAGGTGTGCCACGGATCTCCATTCCTGATTTTCAGGCCATCCCCCAGAATGTGCTGGCGCATTGTCGGCCGCCCCCATTTGTGCTGTCAGCTAGAATTGCAATATTCTGATGAGATGCACAATCCATTGGGATCACGCATCTTGTTTGAATATTGTATTTTGTTGTGCTGGCCCTTTTATTTGGGTGGCACATCTAGATGCGCCATGCATCCCCCAGGTTTTGAAAATGGGGGCCTCAATGAGTGACTGTATGATTATTACATTTAAAAATATTCCCATACTCTTTTCCCATGGAGATTATATTAAAAGCTCCAAATGACACTTGTACAATATGCCAGCTAAAATATGGGATGTAATCTGAATATATAGCTATGAAAGATTAAATGTCAGTGGTAATTCATAAAGCAGTTATGGACAGGGTATGTTTACAACCTCAGTGTCTTTCAGAACTGGAAACAATACATGTGTTTTTTGGTTGTTCTTGTATAGCACCTTTTTGGGCCCTACTAGCTCAGCATTGGAAGAAACTATGCTTTGCTTGTACTGTATGTCATAGGACATTTTGATTTTAGGACCCCTGGATACTTCCTGGAAAAAGTTGCAGAGTAGTACTATCTACGTTATCATGCCCTGAATAAAGTGGGCAATATGACAAATCAGGTATACCATTAATACGGCACAGGAAACGTCTGGCAGCATTTTGATTGTGCACTCATTTTTTTCGCTGTGGTTGTCTTTACACTAAAGTGGATGACTCGGCAAATCAGACATTAATGAACACTTCAATAAATGACATCTACAATTATAGACCCTTTATATAAAATACAGTATGAAACAAACATAGTGTACCAACATGAATTCCCTTATTTCTTCACAATCACACTTTAATTGTTCGTGGAAGGGTGTTCACTGGATGGGGTATGGCAGAGCAGGTCTGTGATTTTGAGTGTGGTTTCTTTTAACTTTTATTTTCTTTTTTTTGTTTACTCTTGTTTTGTATTTGGTATGTACATATAACAGTGGTTTAATAGTTACAGTATGTATTGTTTTCGATGTTCATTTTGTGGTTTTGAATTCATGAACGGAAAATTCTCCTGCTCATTTCTAGAAGTGCCAGAGGATTTTTAATGTCCATCTAAATAACCACCAGAACATGCAGATGGGACCTCTGTTTAAAGTCTTTTCTGAAAAACAGTGCCTCAGGAGTTCAACACACCCTCATGCTGCAGTACAGTGTGAGTACTGGAATTTTTCCCCATGTTTATGTTGTGGGGATGGAACGCACCGTCTTCCAATCTTCTGGTCTTAGAGGCAAGTGTGCAAACTGCTAAGCCACTGATACTGCTACTATGCACCCCAGCCTCCCACTAGCCCTACTCAGCTTTGTCATACTGCCCTGCCTCTTTGCAATCATCAGTTATGATAATCCCAAGGTCCCTTTCCAGCTTAGTGACTGTTAGTGTCCCCCCATCCTGTACTCAGCTCCCGGGGTCCTATGCCCTAGGTACTGTACCTGATTTTGCACTTTTTGACCCTGAACCTCAACTGCCTCACTGTTGACAACTCCTTGAGAGTTGTAAGATTCCTTTCTCTCCATCTCCTCCTCCTGAGTCTCAACTCAGCTGAAGATTTTATATAGCATACATACCTTCCCTTCAAGTTATTCTTCAATGTCACTTATGAAGACATTGAGAGAACAAATATCAGTAATGAACCCTGTAGCACCCTGCTGTTCATGGATCCATAATTAGAGTGAGCTCTGTTAATCACCACCGTCTAAAGCGTATCTGTTAGCCAGTTTTCAACCCAGTTCACAACTTTGGATCCCTAGACTGCTCAATTGTTTTTTCAGTTTCCTGTGTGGCATAGTGTTGAAGGCCTTGCTATATTCGAGATAGGCCATGTCCACTGCCCATTCCTGATTACCTAATTGAAGTAATCAATCAGATTCATCTAGCATGACCTCCCCGTGAATCAATACTGCCTGTTGTCTTGCAGCCCATTGAATTCAAGATAGTCAACCAGCCTTTCCTTTAGCAAGATTTCCTTTAATTTCCCTACCACTGAAGTGATACTGACTAGCCTATAGTAGCTAGTCTCCTCCCTGCTGCCACTTTTATGTAGAAGGACCACACTTGTTCTCTTTCAGTCCTCTGGAACCATGCCTGTTTCCAGTGAGCTGGTGAACAAGGCTGACGGTGCAACTAGCACCTCTATGAGTTCCTTTCCTGCAAGATGACCCACAGCACCTTCAGTCCTTCCTTTTTCTCTGACATCCTCTATACCTCTGTGGCCTTGATTAACTCCCTCACATGTAGTACAATACCTCCTCCCCATCTTCCTGCCCAATCTCACCTGAACAAAGTAGCCTGGTATGGCCATGTCCCAGTCAAGGCTGTCATCGCACCACAACTCTGTTATGGCCAACAAATTCAGGCTAGCCTCTGCCACAGTGGCTTCCATGTCCAGACTTTTATTTACTAGACTGCTTGCATTGATTCACATAGTTCTCTGTACTATACATTACTCCCTCCCTGCCTGCTTCCCTGCTCCCTCCTCCCTTCCTGTTTGTGCTGTTCCCTGAAGTGCTCCCTGAACCACCTCTTCACCTTTTACCATCTGAGTTCCATGTCTCCTGCACTTCTTTGTTCTTGCTTTCCTCATTTAGACCCTCTTGTCTTCTACCTTGTCTCAACCTGTCTCCTTGCACCCCTGCTCTAGGGGAGTTTAATCCTATCAGGCCCCTGCCCTGCTGCTTTATAATCTGTAGGGGGGAAATTGATGTCTCTCTTGGTTTTACAGCCTGCCCCCAGCCTAGTTTAAATGCACATCCAAGAATCATTTAAGCTTACCACTAAGGACTGTGATCCTTTTCCAGGAAGGATGCAGGCTATCTTTCTACAGAGGCCCATATCATTCCAGGTTGGCCCCCAGCACCTAGTGTAGCTGAAGCCCTCCTTCACACACCATGCCTTCAACCAATTGTTAAATGCCCTGGTGTAGGGTGCCCTTCTTCTTCCTGACTGTACACAGGTAGCACCTTGGCAAAAGTCTTTGTGCATGCCACCTGCTTAAGGTTCATCAACAGCTGCGTGAAATTAGCCTGCACTACCCATATCCTGTCCCTTGCAAGGTCATTTGTCCCCAGGTGGACAATGACATCTAGCTCCCTTCCATCTTCTGCTGCCTAAGGGTCCTCTAGATAGGCTCTTATGTATTTCTCTTATATCACTTTGAGCTTTAGTTGGACAAGTATGGGCTTAAAACCTGGGACTGCCATTTTGAATTATTTTTTAAACTGATACACAGTACATCCATTACACATAATTTTAACTTCTTACAATTAAATCAATATTAACTTGTTAAATTTCTCCAGAAAAAAACATTTTGATAAACATACAAATATATGTACCTTGGATGTAAAAAGTAAAAACAAAAAATTAAAAAAATAATTTTAGTGGCCATTTTAGAGGCTAAAGTCTGAATTTATTTGTTATTTATGTGAAATCATGTTACCAGGTTAGTATTACAGAGAACAAGTACTCTTATTTTCATTTGTGACCTGGGGAACAGGAAACAAAAGAAAGTTTGGGATACACTATGTAACAGAACAAAAAGCAACAGATGAAACAAGCATTTGTCAATGCCAAGTGTTGCTTGCTGTCATTAGTAGTGGAAGTGCAGGAGTTATACAGATGCAGTATAGGAATGGCAGTGAAATATTGAACTGACACCAACTCCACCACCACCCTGCAGAGATGGACAGGCATTGGGGTGTGCCTTTGGGTCTTCACCCATAACAGTCACACCATTTTACCACACCCTACCCTGCAGACACTTACAAGTGTTGAGGTGCTTTGGGGTGTTCAGGCTTTACAGGTAGTGCTAGAAGCAGACTGCTGTTTATTTTATTGATGAAACTGATGAAACTGAGTGTTTAAAGTAATACTGTGCTTGCACTCGCTATTGCAAGTATCTGGAGTCCTAGAACCCTACAGAAACTAGGAAGAGGAGCTGTAGTTCCCTGGGTCACTCGGGGACTACAACTCACAATACCAGGGGAATATTTTAAATTTGAACACTGTCTGGACTTCTGTTTAATAGTTAAGACACTCTATAGTGGTTATTTTAACATTTATTACTTTTAAAAAAGCATTTTGCCACGGAGTTTGCTGTGACCCTTGGGAGCACTTCCTGGGTCACAAACACTCATGTAAGGAGGTCCTGCAGTGAGCTGTTTAATATAAACATTTGCTGTGAATGTGCACAACCTCTTACAGTGCTAGCATCAGGCTGCTGTTTATTTTATTGATGATATTGAGTGTTTAAAGTAATACTGTGCTTGGCTCACTATTGTGAGTATCTGGAGCCCAAGAACCCTACAGGAACTAGGAAGAGGAGCTGTAGTTCCCTGGGTGACACTCATGGACTACAACTCACAATACCAGGGGAATATTTTAAATATGAACACTGTCTGGACCTCTGTTTAATAGTTAAGCCACTTTATAGTGGTTATTTTAACATTTATTACATTTAAAAAAGCATTTTGCACACAGAGTTCTCTGTGACCCCTGGGAGCACTTCCTGGGTCACAGACACTCATATAAGGAGGCCCTGTGGCAAGCAGGGCAAGCGCATGTTGTCGTATGCAAAGACACGCCCAAAGACATGCTCATCTGCACATGTTTTGTGTGTTGTAGGGGATTTTGGTGAATCAGATACTTAAGGATACACTAAAAACTGGGAGTGCAATAAGGTGAGGCATAAATAGTCTTAGTGTTAGTGCACATCGACTGCATATATATAGATACCCTGTAGTTTGTAACATAACTAAGTTTAGTTGATTTATCAAGTCTACAGAGTATTACTTGGACAGGTATATCTGCATTAGACTAATAACATGGAGGACACTATAGAAACCCTAGCTAGACATAGGGGAATTAAGTGTATACTATGCTGCATTTACAGCTTTAATCTAGACACTTTACAGAATCAGGAGTATATCTGCTCCAAATATAAGGAAAATAAGAACATGGCAATGTAAATTTCTTACTTTAATAAAAGACTTTCAGATCTGGAGCAAAGTCAAAAAGAAATGGCTGACAGATACAATGTTAGAATAAATACAATAAAAGGGCAAAATACCATATATATCACTGCACAGGACATGGTTATTATAGCTCCTCCCCCCTCAATATCTGCACCTCCTAATGTGTCTCTCTTTTCCCTGATAATAGGCAATCCCCCTAACATGAAAAGAGGTAGTGAAGATTATACACTTGATAGTCCAGAAGACAGATGGTATCAAATCCAAAGTTCCAAAATATCTAAAAAAGAGGAAGGAGAGCAGATCAGTTTACTCTTACAATACAAAACAGATTTGACCCTTTACTAAATGATGATATACAGAACTCAGGAATGGAAGTTAACACAGAAACAGAAATAGCTGAATCCAATGTTTTAAGTAGTACTCCTGCCAGCACAGCAACCAAACATTTAATTACATATGAGCCCTCAATGACACCCTCCTGCCCAATACAAATCATGAAGTAAGAATGGATCACTGCAACACAAAGGAAAGTATGGAAATAAATCCCTTAAACTGTAATATGCAACAAACCTAAGTCCTGGGAGAGTCAATTGTTAAGGGACCGGACAGAGCCATCTGTGATGCAGATAAACATAACAGAACTATGTCTTGTTTTAAGGGTGCTAAACTATCACACATCACCAAAATGGCTAAAGATATATTAGATAACAAAAAAGAAAGAACGCTGGTGATAGTATATGCTGGAGCAAACAATGTACTACAGCAAAGAGCTCAACAGGTTAAGCAAGAATTTTTCAACTTGACTAATAAAATCATAGACCTTGATGGTGAATTAATTTTCTCTGAAATTCTTCCCATTCTGAGGGCAACCTATAAGCAAACATGCAAAATCAAATGTATCAATAACTGGCTAATGCAATGGTCTTTAAGGCAATCATTATAATGTTTAACCCATTGGGAAGAATTTGATGACAGATGTCATCTCTACAGTAGGGATGGGCTTCATCTTAATAGGCAAGAAAGTCAGCTTTTGGGGAAAGCATAGCAGCCTGTCTCTCTAAGCATTTAAACTAGAAAGGAGGAGGGTGGAGATAAACATTAGTTTACCTAGTATATCAACCCAAACAAATAATCACTGTCAACCCAAACAAGTATCCAAGGTCACCCATGTACCCATTTGTACACATAATTTAAACCCCCAAAAAGATGAGGACTTAATAAAATTTGGCAAGTCCTTAACAAAAGTAGTACAGGAGAACAGAGAACTAAAGGTTCAATTATTAAATGTAAAAAATCTCCTGAAAAAATGGACAAATTAGAACATACCCTAAATACCATGAAAAGTGTTATCTGTGGAGTCACTGAGACTTCTTTTCCAAAAAATGAATGGAATATCAATATACCAGGATATAATACATTCCTTAAGAACAGGAAAGATAAGAAAGGAGGTGGGGTAGCATTGTTTGTTTCAGAACATCTTAAAGGATACAAATTCTACCCATACCAGTGCAACACAGAAATAATATGGGTAATATTATCATTGGATAATAATACTACAAAAATAGGACTGGCTTATTGCTCCCCCAATCTGGAACAACTAATAACCAGCTTTTCTTAGACGAAATAGAACATATTGAGGTTAAAGGTGACTTCTTATTGGTGGGGGATTTTAATCTCCTGAATATAAACTGGCTAAATTATAAAACCAATGGACAGCATGAAAAAAGTTTTATAGAGATTACCTTATTACATGCTCTAGAACAACTGGTTAAACTCCCAACTAGGAATGACACTATATTAGATCTGATTTTAACCAATATTAAGAATCTCTGTTCAACACCTCAAATACTGCCCCTCCCTTAGTGACAGTGATCATAACATGGTGCTATTTAATTTAACCAAAGCCACTAAAATAATTAATGGAAAATCAAAGTTTAGAAATTTTGCTAAAGCTGACTATGCTAAGATTAAAACCTACCTGAGTAACTGGAATTGGAAAGAGACCCTAAACAAATATAGTCTTGAAGAAGCATGGGAGCATATTAAAAAGGAAATTGATTATTGCACCAAAACATGGGTACCATTAAGATTCAAATATAATAATAAGAATCTCAGGACTCCTGCATGGTGGAACAGGAAGATAAGGAAACTAATAAACAAAAAAAAGAACATACTGTAAATATAAGCAATCTAATAAGGAAGATGACCTGAACAGAGATAAATTATTAGCTAAGAAAACAAAAAAGTGAATCCTTGTGGCAAAACAACAATTAGAACTAAATCTGGTTAGAAAAAAACAAAGAAAATAGAAAACAGTTCTATAATTATATAGGAAAAATAAAAGGAGCACAGAATGGAATTGGTCCGCTCGCCTCAAATAATGAAATATGGAACAATGAGGCTGACATGGCTGAGATGCTAAACACATACTTTGCAAGTGTCCTAAAAACATACAGTAGAGTAGAGTTAGACACCTTGTACTCAAGTGGCGCCCCAATTGTCTTCGCAGAACAACAGGTTCAAGATGCTATTGGGAAGTGAAAAATTGGATTGTCCCCAGGACCAGATGGTATAAACCCATTTTTTATTAAAAAAGTGAGCAATGAGCTTCTAGGTCCATAGACTCTTTTATTCAACACTTCCATTCAAGAATGTAAAACCCTGGAATCATGGGGGAAAGCTAATATTACTCCTATTTTTTAAGGGGGAAATAAACAAAATGTATGTAGTTATAGACCTATTAGTCTTACATCAATTCTCAGTAAACTACTTGAACAACTAATACAAAACAAAATACTTGACCATATTAACAATAGTGGCATTCTGGATATAGCACAACATGGATTTACACCAGGTCGGTCATGATTAACCAATTTAATAAATTTCTTCAATCCAGTCAGTGAAGCATTATAACAGGGACTCCCTGTTGATGAGGTATTTTTAGACTATGCCAAGGCATTCAGCATAGTTTCCCATAGAGTGTTAATGGAACAACTACTTAAAATTAATCTCGATGGTAAAATAATACAATAGATAGATTCATGGTTAAAAGACAGACAGCAAAGAGTGGTTATTAGGGGGCATGAATCCGAATTGACGCAAGTTACCAGTGGGGTACCTCAGGGCTCAGTCTTGGGTCCACTACTATTTAATATACTTATTTCAACCATGCAAACAAGTAGCGGTGTCTGGATTAGCAAATATGCAGATGACCTCAAAGTCGGATGTATTGTAAATAATACTGAGTCAATCAATAATCTGCAAAACAACTTAAATAAATTATGTAGTTGGGCCAACCTTAACAAACTGAGCTTCAACAAACAGAAATGCAATGTAATGCACATGGCTAAAAACAACATCAAGGCACATTATGTGATGAATGGAATACTACTAAGAACAACCACGGAAAAAAAAGACGTGGGTGTTACAATTACTGATAACCTCAAATTTGATGCACATACAAATAACTTGGTCAAAAAATGCAATGGCATTTTTGGATATATTCAAAGGCATATAAGAAGTAGACATACAGAAGTCCTAGTACCATTATACATTAGTCTTATTCGACCTCACCTAGAGTATTGTGCTCCTCTTTGTACCCCAACAGCCATGAGAACCAAGAAAATGGTTGAGAGAGTCCAACATAGAGTCACAAAGAAAACTAGTAATGTTAAAAACATAAGTTATAGTGATAGATTAAGAACCCTGAACCTGTATTCCTTAGAATACAAATCACTTAGAGGGGATCTGGTTCTTATATTTAAAGCATTTCAAGACAACTCATGGTTTGCTACTATTTGTCTTGAAAAACAAATAATACACAATAACACCAGGTCCCATAACTTACAACTTAAGACCACTGCAAGTAAAACAACAAGGCAGAAAATATTTTTTACACATAGAGTTTCACCAATATGGAATGCACTGCCAAAATATGTGGCAATGAGTAAGACAGTAAAACAATTTAAAATAAATTTGGACAACCATATGGACAAAAATAAATTTAGCTTCCATCACTAAACCGGTAGTGACAGGTTTATAATGGGCCTCTGGCTTCAAGAACCTGTAGAATACTACGAAACTATGAAACACTCACCTCATACCATAAGGAAATATCTGAAATGGGTGCAGTATAGGAGAATGGGGTGAACTCTGGGGCCAAAGGATCCAAGGCCCACCTTGATGCTTGCCACTGGCTGCAGGGTGAGGTGGAATGGGATGAACATTACTGTTGACAATCCAAAATCACACCCCTGACTCCTGTCAGTCCCTACAGGGTAGGGCATTATGGTCAAAAACCCTTACATCCTGGGCATTTCTTGGTATTTTTACTCCAGGTTTTCAAAATGGGCTTTTTGTGACCCCACCACATGAACAGTGACACTATCAGTTTGTTAGCTGAAAGGTGATTTTGCACAGCAACTGCACCACTTGGCATCACAGGTGCAAAAACACATTTCGAACAGGATGTGAAAATGACACCTGTACTCTTCACGAAGAGGTGTAAAAAATGTCAAAGTTGAGAATCTGGAGTGAAAATATAAAAAAACTGGTGTAGTCACGAGTGTGTGTAGAAACTGTGCAACGCACACCCATAATGTAATTACTTTGGGGATATTTTACAGCAGATTTTCAACATAGGCATTTTGGGTCCTCCGCTCATGAACAGTTTCACTGTGATTTTCTTAATCTGTCCCGAACACTGATTTCCCACAGTGACTGCATTATTCTACGCAGTAAGTGTGAAACACATTTTGGCCTGGGTGTGAAAAATGATAGCTCTACTGTTGATAAGGAGGTGTAGAAAAATGCCACTGTTGAAAATCTGGACTGAAAATATTACAAATTCATGAACTTACAAGGATGCATGGAAATTGCACAATGCACATTCGTAACACAGTCATTTTATGGACGTTTGTCACCAAATTTCCAACATAGTCAGTTTAAGACCTCTGCTCATGAACAGTGTCACAGTTATTTTCTTAATCTGTCCTGAACATTGATTTCACACACCGACCACACCACCTTCCGCTACATGTGTGAAAACACATTTCAGGCAAGATGTGAAAAATGACAGCTGTAATGTTCATAAGGAGGTGTGGTAAAATGGCAATGTTGAAAATCTGGAGTGAAAATATTTAAAATGATCAAAGTTATGAGCATGCATTGGAACTGAGCAATGCATGCTCATAAAACAGTCATTTTTGGGAATTTTTTCACCAAATTTTCAACATGGGATTTTTTGGGGCCTACCTCATGAATATTGTCACTGTGATTTTCTTAATCTGTCCCAAACATTGATTTCACACACCAACCATGTCATTGTGTGCTACAGGCACAAAAACACATTTCTGGGGAAATGTGAAAAATGACAGCTGCACTTTTCATAAGAAGGTGTGGTAAAATGGCAATGTTGAAAATCTGGAGTGAAAATATTAAAAATGCTTGAATTTACGAGTGTAGTAGGAACTGCGCAATGTACGCTTATAAAACAGTCATTTTGGGGAATTTGTTCACCAAACTTTCAATATGGGGGTTTGGGGGGGCCTACCTCATGAACTGTAACACTGTTATTTCATTAATCAGTTCCAAAAGCTGGTTTTGCAAGGTGACCAAAAAGTCACCTTTTGGGACTGAATAATAAAATGTCAGTGACTGAATTCATGAGGTGGGGTCCCAAGAACCCCATGTTGAAAATCTGGTGAAAAAATTCTCCAAAATGGCCGAGATATGCACCAAAGTTGAAAAAAAAAACATTTATGACATTATACAGCTTAACGGCATTTCTTCAGTTCGTGGTAGGATTTGAAGAGTGCAGACGTGTTCCCAGTCCACCGAAGATCTTCACGCTGGGCTCCAGAGGTAAGTGTGGGGTGTGGTGGGGGTGTGAGGAGGTGGGGTACACAGTGGATGGGTGCAGATTGGGGAAAGGGGCAAGAGAATCAGTGAGGGACCTTTTTTCTTCTATTTTTTTTTTTTTTTAAAGATGACGGGGGACTATTGCCACACTGGGGTGGGCTCCCAGCATGGCACCTTGAACTTTATTTGGAGGGAGGACAGTGGAGCCAATGGGGGATTGGGCACCCTTTTGGGCCAAGGAAACTTTTGCCATGCTGGGGTGGGCTCCTAGCATGGCACATGGAAGTTTGTTGGGGAGGCAGTGGAGCCGATGGGGGACTGGGCACCACCATAGGCCAACCAATGTGCTGGGGGGGTGCATGAGCTGAGGGGGAGATTGGACACCCCCTTGGTAAATGACAAAGGGGGGAGCTGCATTATGCCGATGGGGATTGGGCTACCCCATCGACAAATGACCTGGGGGGTCATGCCAGCAGGGGGATTGGGCACCCCATCTGCTTTTTAATTTTTAAATTATTGAAATGTTTCACCAAGAAGGCACACTGAATGGTGGGCGGTGGCTTTCCGGCAGCTTCTTTGGGACTGTGAGAGGCCGAAGGAGAAGCCGTTGCCATGGGGACCCATGCAATCAGCTGCTTTGATAGCTTGTAATGCTCTAAAACAGCTGCTTGCGTGGTGACATGGCCGAATTTCTTTACGCATTGTGGCATGCTCACTAACTGCTGATGCAATGTGTTTCTTGCACATGCATGCAAGCAACACAAAAATGAACTACTCTATCAACACAATTAAACACAAGTGCACATTTATTATATTGCAACAGACATTATGTCACCATTCAATATAGGCAAACACAGGAGAAAACAAAGTGTTTAATTTTTAGCTTTCATCTACATGCCACCAAGATAAGTATTTCTCACCCATCCTGACATGCTGCATATGAAATATAGACCACCTTACATTTGGTCAAACTATTACCACTGCTGATGAAGGTTTGACACATTGGATACCACATGCATAAAAAAAATAAAGCATGCATGAGTAGATTTTTTAATGCAAGTTGCTGTAAAGCAGCAAACTATCACAAATCTGCCAAAATATGTTAAATAGGAAAATGATGTTTTGGCACACTTTGGAGGATGCAGTCACAACTCAAAATCAATAGTTGTGAGTTTGTATTCGGTTTTGAAACCCCCCAACCTAAGGCTGGTATTTTCAGCCCCACACTGCCAAGATACAGTATGTTTCTCCTGCATCTTAGCACATTACACACATTTTTGGAGCAAGCAGCCATAAAGCAGATAAACTGTCACAAATGTGGCAAAATATCTTAAATTAGGAAAAGGATGGTTTTGCACATTTTAGAGGAAGTAGTTGCACCTCAAAATCTGAAAGTTGGGACTGCATTCTCTGTTTTGAAAATTCTGGCCTTAGTCTGTGATGCTGTGAATATCTCTTTGCAAAGTTTCAGATTGATAATAGCAGGAAAGAGCTTCTCATTACAATAAGCTGAATCTAAAAGTAGCTTGAGGGTAGAGATCCTACCAATGGTCCAGACAGTAGATTTGGGACCTTGAGCTGCCTGGTCTGTCCAAGTCAGCCTCAGTTCCTATTTATATGCTTAATATAACTGGATTTAGATGATTAAAACTCAGAGTGATAGAGTAATTACAGAACAAACAAGGACACCAATACCTAAATTGATGAATAATGAAAGTTTGCCTTTCACTAACTCCAGTGTGATGTAATCGCCACGTTGTCCTTCTCCATGCAGTAGAACACCATCACTTTGCATTGTCTTAAACTTCAGGGAGATTGTATCTTTCACCGTGCTCATCGATTTCTGATTAAATCTATAGAGTAGAGAGCTTCTGCCATCAAAGTCAGCCACATCCGATTCTGAAAATCAAAGCATTGAAAAATGACTCTTGGCAGTAAAGCTGCTAGATAATGTTATTTGTGTCAACAACTGTCATGTTAAGGGTTTAGCAAGCTCAATCCTAACTATTACATAGAGATTTAGTCACATTTCCTGTACATTTTTCTTACATGTTGCAGGGGTGCTCCTAGCGTATGGCCAAAATCAGAATCAAACTGTTATAGTATCAGCCCCCCCCCCAAAAAAAAAGCTGTTTGAAAGCTTAACATTAATTTAATCACATTTTCTTACTTTCTCTCTTTTCATTCCATTTTAACATTTTAAAAGGGTTCTTGCTTGGTTTCATCATTCAGGTGAATCATGATTAGTCTGACCACCAATGAGAAGATGACTGCCTCATCGCTCAAGTAACTACAGGTACACTTTAAATTTTAACATGCCAATATGAGATGAGCCCCCTTCCCCCCATTACTTTCTCTCTTTCTTGTGTGGAAACCACTGTCTGACTGCATCTTTCATAGATTGTGCTCTGACCCATGAGAGGCTCACAAGTGACCAGTGTGGAGCTTACAAATAGGAGAAGGCCTCACCTCTCCCATTGTTTAATGCAACGTTAAAGGTTTAGCAAGCTAAACCCTGGCTAATACCCCGAAATGTAATCACATGTGTTACACATTGATAGTACTAGTGCTCTTCTCCATCTGATGGAAGAGGGGGTCACCTTGCCATCAGTGTTTAGGCTTATCACGATCAGTCAAAAGATGAGACCAACAATCCCTTTAAAATGTTAAAATGAAATGAAGACAGAATGTAAGAAAATAGAATTAAATGAATAGTGAGCTTTCAAGCATTATTTTTTTTTTGGGGGGGGACACTTGTACTGTAACTGTTTGTATTAACAGCAGTCTAATTCTCCAAATATTTGCAGTGTATGCATATGTGATGTTGCATGATTCATTTTTATTTATTTACATAATTTAAAATAGAACACATGTCTGATCAAATGCTTCCTTATATATTACAATACCAATATTTCAACAATGCAGTAAATCCAAACTTAAAAATAGCTAATTATGTATATTTGATTTTGGATCCACTAATTTCTTTAAATACGTTCATTGTAGTACAATGTTTCAAATGAGATGTTAAACTGAGATGCCAGCTCCCTTCTCTGGTGGTTGTTGAGGTGGGTGTTAATGATCCCATGGCACTTTTAAAGAAGAGCATGGGAATTTTATTCAAATAAAGAATCATACATACAAATCAGTGAAATAAAGAAACCAAGTGAAAAACAGTATCAGTACTATCCATACAATCAGTACACAAATGTTATTTCAAAACAATGCATTAGAAAGAACAGGAGAAAAAACATCATGGCCCCAGGGTGCAACACATATAGTGGTTAATGCAAACAAAAACTCCTTATTCTCAGCAGCATTGCTTACAGTATTTCTGGGGAACCCATTACCTCTATACCTTTTCCTCTCTTGACACTCATTGGCATGCATGCCATAATTATTGTACTTGTGTTTTGTTAAATTTTGTAACATCAGACTTATACACATTCTGCAAAGCTCTGAGAGTCATCATTGTGACTGTCTCTCACATAAAACTTCGGCTGAGTTTGCAAGGTACACTGTGCCAGCCATATACAATGTCTGCAGCATTTGAAAATTATCTGTAATGTGGAGGGGTTCATTTTTTTCCCACAGGCCTTGATATAAACGCAACACCACCACATGCTAATCTACTCTCCTAAACATTGTACCCTTCCATGTCTTACTTATGGTCTCCTGAAAAGATGTAGCAAAAGGGCATTCTACAAGTAAAGGACTGAGTTTCAGGGGTGTTTACACATTCTGCTCTGAGACAGTACTTCTCTTCTATCCTTTTATGTTTAAAAGAATCTTTCACAGCTATCCGCCCATGCATGCCCAACCATATGATATCCCACATTTGTCTAGTGATGTTTTATTACAGATTACAGGATTATTAGGGATCACAGGACCCAATGAGGCATGGGTTCAAAAAGGGAATGTCACACCAAACAAATCTGATAGATTTCTTTGACTAGGTGATCAAGGAGCTGGATCAGGGAGGCTCAGTGGATGTGGACAACATGGATTTTAGCATGGCTTTCAACACCATTCCACAAAGGAGACTGCTAAGCAAGTTGCGTAATTTGAGGTGGCTAATAAGGTAGTAACATGGATAAGAAACCGGTTAGTGAATAGGACACAGAGGGTAGTGGTAAACAGTAGGGACGTGCATGTGCCAAATAGTATTTTCCGAATACCATGAATAGTAGGCTTCCCGAATATTCAGATGCATTTTCCAAATATTTCACTATTTAGCAACCATTCAGGAACTACTATTCAGAGAGATTTCCAAGTCTTGCAGAGCTTTGTTGGCCAATCAAAAACTGTTTCTTGCGCGCAAAGGCAAGCAGACCATGTGAGTTCCTCACTCTGAGCTGGTAGAAGACAGGAGACAGTGGTTTCTGAGAGCTGCTCTGCAGTACTTCTGAAACCTTAACCTTGCTAAAAAAGAAATACATTTTTGCTTCACATGCTTTTTTGGGTCAGTATAGTTTTTTTGATCAGTGTCAGAAAAGCTATGTTTGGCTTTCTGACTGATATTTTGTCCTTATTGCTGTACTCAGTTACAGGGACTAGGAAGGCTGTCTGCTAACACCCCTTCTCTGCTGCTGTCTGACATAGCTCCAGTGTGATTTTATTGGGTGAAGCACATTTTGTTTTTGTGTTTTGTTTTTTTGCTCTTGTCTGGTTCCAGGCTTGGTTCCCTGCATGACTGATGAGGGTGTCTGCTTACTCCCCCTCCTGCAGGTCACTGCTTATGATTTGCTATATATGTGCGTAATATTTGATTTTGTGAGGCTTCACCTTGCTACACGTGTGCACAGGTGTGTGCATACAGATTTTGAAATAAACTTCTTCAGTTCTAAGCCAGTCAGGCATGACTCACTGAATTATTATTGTTAGTCCTCTGGTTCCGGGGATAGATCCCTGTACACATGAGGAGTGTGTTGGCTGACTCCCCCCCACTTCTACAGCCCACTGCACACAATTAACTTGTGCTTGTGAAATATATCCCCCTGCGAGTCTGTGCCTTGTGTGTGCACAGCTGTGCACATACATTTTTTTATTTATTTAGGAAATCGGAATTACAACCCTTTGAGTCATAGACTTGTTTCCAAAGACTCCACGTCAGAGTCTTTTGCTTGTTTGTTGTTGTTTTGTTATTTAAACCATTGTACTTAGTGGGACAGGCCTGTCTCACTGAGTTGACTGTATGTCATCTGTCTGTTCCTTGCTCCATTCCATGTTTGACTAAATAGGTTGTCCTTTTCTTCCCCCTTCTTAGTAGCAGCGTTTTTCTTTACTGCTACTTTTTTGTGGCGCAGTGTAACTGGTAAGGTTGGCATATTACTGTATTTCCACAAGCACTAAGTAAAGCATCACACACACACACACACACACACACACACACACACAGGTACTACGTAGTAATAGTTTGTGTTTTACACAGCAACCACTAGTAATCAGATCTATCATGTCTTTAGCAATCTTGCAAACATGCTTGGTCCAGCCGCAGCAAAGCATCTGCACTGCTGGCACCAAGTGGTGAGGGACAGGATGATAGACCCACAAACGTACAGCACATCCAGGCAATTACTGCTAGTGTTGTCCCTGGGCTGCCAACCTCCCAAACAATCTATGTAGAACAAAGGAAGCACTCGGGGGGGGGGCAGTAACAAAATACAGTTAAGAGCAGTGGAGCATAAAGTTGCTAATACATTTATTTGTGCTAAGGATAGAGGATGTCAACGGAACCCTGGTGCTTTGACCAGAACCTGGTCTTCATCCAGGTGCATATCAGGAACGTACAAACACACTATGAATATGCAATCCTTAGAGAAACACACACCATAAATAAGTGAAGTTAAAATGAATGAGACTGAGATGCCCTTGTAACAAAACAATCCACAACTAACATACCCAAGGATGAAACACTGCATCAAGATTATAAATCATAGTTCATACAGTCATGCTAGATAGTATGCAATGTAGTAACTGGCAAAAGTACTGCAAAATGCTGCAGTATGTTGCAAGAAGCAATGTAATTTCATGGCAATTAAGCCCTCTAGTCACCCAATATTTTGTGGCATGTCATTTACTGCAAAGTACTGAATTGGATCTTGTCTTGCTCCACTGTACAGTATATTATTGATATATAATACAATTCCAGAGAAGATGGTGAGATAGACTACATAGACAATGACATACAGGTGTCTCTCTTTATTCGGTGGGCTCTAATATTGTTCTCCCCAACCAAGCCTTTTAGTTCTTGTAGCATTGGTAATAGTACTGCTACTACTAATACCATTAGCAGTACTACTACTACTACAAGTGTTGCCAGCTGTTCCATCTGTACGTTCACTGTCACATCCTGTTGAGCAGTAGTAGGGGGCATTATAGCATACATGCTTTGTGCAGGAAGCAGCAGACACCACCACCAGTGTTCCCACTGCTACCACTATGGCTGATACATACACAGCCAGTGTGCTTCCCACCACTACCAGTTCCATTCTTGCAGCAGCCACCTTTTCAGTTGTCACCACCACTGCAGCCATTGCTATCATTATTCCTATGCCCATGGTCAAAGCACCTTTTACCCCATGTCGGTGACCATGAACACCCTCTAGTGCTGACCCAATGCAATGCTTGATATTGTTTGCAGAGTGCGATGTGTGTTGTGTGGTGGATCTAGTGTGCCACATGAAGCTTGTGTTGCATTAGTGAGAGCTCAATGTTGGTGGTTGAAGTGTCATTGAGGAATATATGGCATACCAGGTTCAATGGGTGATTAACGGTGTTGTTGAAGTGTTTTTTTAAAGTTTCCTTAAAAAACACCTTTTCTGGCCGAATAATGAATACTTGGGACCTGAATACTGAATTAGGCCGAATATTCAGGAAAAGGTATTCACACAGCTCTAATAAACAGACTATGCTCTAAGGAAGGGAGGGTGACCAGCAAGGTTCCTCACAGGGATCGATGTTGGGACCAGTCCTCTTCAATATCTTTATAGGTAACATATCAGAGGAATTGGAAGGGAAGGTCTGCCTCATAGTGGATAACACTAAGATCTAAAATAGAACATAAATTTCTGGTGTAGGGTGTGGAATGGATGAAGGATGGGCAGGGATCTGAAAAGACTGGAAGAGACGTCAAGGCAGCTGGGTTTTAATGCAAAAAAAGCAAAATAATGCACCTGGGTCATAGAAACCCAGGAGTGATGTACAAAATGGGTAGAGTAATACTGACAAGGACCAGGCAAGAAAGAAGCTGAGGGATAATCATATCAGAGAACCTAAAGGTGCCAGGCAGTGTGATTAGGCAGTCAGAAGGGCTAGTGGGATGCTGGGGTGCATAGGAAGGGGTACCGCAAGCAGGAAAGGGAGGTTGTGCTCCCCCATATAAATAATTGGTAAGACTCCACCTTGAGTACTGAGTCCAGTTCTGGAGACCACAGGCTGGATATACAAAGGGGTTGCACCTAGCACAACTGAGTTGCACCAGCGCAACCCCAGAACTGCACCCTGGGGCAATATTCAAATGTGGGAATTGCACAGTGCAATTCCTAATGTGCTGGGGTGCAAAGATAAAGAATGCAGAACATCTACAGGGGGCATGCCCATCCATATGTGGCACATCCTGATATTCAACCCTGGATGTGCAGTGTATCTGCCGGTACAACTCTGAGATGTGCCACATACCTGGGCTCAAAGTTGAGCCCATACAAAAAAGCTCAAGTGCAGTCCACCTACTGGTAGGCCACTGTATTGCAGTGCACAACACAGCAGCCACCAGCCATGGGTAACAATCCCCCCAACACCATACACAAGCACACACAATAGGCCCTGGTGGTCCAGTGGTAACCTCCTCCCTGACTGAATCCCCGATCGCCGGTGAATTAGGAAAGTACATTCGCCTGGTGGTCCAGTGGTAAACTCACCCCACCCACACTGGACTCCAGCCCACCCAGCTCCCCTCCGGTTGTTGGTGTGCATTGTACCCACATAGCTACCGCATGCCCACCAAATGTCATATTACAGTAGGAGCTGCAAGCTCATTGATCCACACTGTGGATTAATGGGCTTGCAATGCATTCTGTAATATTTCACAATTTTGTGAATGAATGATTTCATTCACAATGTTGTGTATTATTACAAAATGCATTACAAGGCAATTGGTCCACAGTGTGGACCAATCGCTTGCAGCTCCTACTGTAAGCTGTCATTCAGTGGACAGCCACTGTGGTATGTGGGTAGGTACGCTGCCCACCAATGACTGGGGAGGCTGGGTGGGCTGGGGGTCCTGTGTGGGTGTGGGGGTGAGGATTACCATTAGACCACCAGGGGAATGTAATTCTCTAATTCACTGGATTCAGATGTGGAGGAGGAATAAATGGACCACCAGGGATATTGCTTTTTATAACTACGATGGTGATTGGGGGGTCAGGCAGGGAGGAGGGACCCACTGGACCACCAGGGATATTCCTATTATAAATAAGATGGTGATTGGAGGGTTGGGATGGGGAGATGGTACCATTAGACTACCTGGGAAATTACTGTTATTTCATTACAGCGATTGGTGCTACCGGAGGTGTGGGGGATACCACTGTGCCACCAGGGATTTTGATTGCACACCACAATGGGTGATGGGAGCTAAGGGATGGGGTGTGGGGAACCTCTGGACCTCCACTGCCAGCACTGCATGGTGTACAGGGTGCCAGGTGCATATCACCAGCCAGCCCTTCACAACTCATGCGAATGGGGCCATAAAGACATGTCCCATTTGCACCTTGCATGCATTATGGCCTCATTTGCATATTGGTGGCTGAATATCAGGAATTTGTGCACAGTGTATCTCTGCTGCACTGGCGCATTTCCCATTCTTGATATTCAGCCCTGTCTGGGGGATGCACTGGCACACTGTATTTGTGCAGTGAGCATTATTTGATATATTCAGTAGATTTGCACCATGGCACATCTCTTTTGAATATATCCTTTTGTTGCTCCAGCACATCTCAGTTGCACTGAGCACCCACTTGCGCCATTGCCAGGCACAATTTTGAATATCAGGCCCAACATCTCAAAATGGACAAAGAAAGAGCAGATGCAGTCCAGTGGAGAGCTACCAAAATGGTGAAGGGTCTGCATCAAAAGTCCTACAAGGAAAGGCTAAAGAAGCTAAATATGTACACCCTGCAGGAGAGGATGGAGAGGAAGAAATATAATAGAAACTGTTAAATACCTCAAGGGTGTTAATAAAGTAGAGGAAGGGTTATCTTTCAGAGAAAAAAACACTCTAGAACAAGGGGCATGCTATGAAGATGTAGGGGGTAAATTCAGGAGGGATGTGAGAAAGTACTTCTTCACAGAAAGGCTGGTGGATACCAGGAACAGACTTCCAGCAGTGGAAGTGGGGACACAAACAGTTGCAGGGTTAAAAATTGTCTGGGACAGGCATAAGAGAATCATAAAGGTAAGGGGGGGGGAGATAATGCACCATAGATCAATTATGGGTCAACAGACAAAAAAAAGGAAAGTTAAAAAGTAAAAAGATGGGCCTCGCCCAACAACTAACACACCAAAATCTGGCCAATGGAAAATCATCTACACAAATGCTCGCAGTCTGGGAAACAAGATCCCAGACCTGCAGGCAATAATGACAGAGGCTAAACTGGACATAGTAACCATTAGCGAGACATGATTTACCAGTAACCACACTTGGGAGTCTTCAGTACCTGACTATGTACTGTTCAGAAGAGACCGAGGTGCAAAAAAGGGGGTGGTGATGAGTGGCCCTTTATGTCAATGAAAATATCAAAGCTATAGAAATTCAGAATACACTTAAGGAGCCAAAGGAAGTGTGGGTCACCCTGGAAACAGGAAATGGGACAGCCATATGAACTGGGGTTGTGTACAGTCCTCCAGACCAGGGGGAGGACATAGACGCCTTACTGCTAGAAGATATGCAAAACTTGACAGCTAAAGGGGAGGTTCTAATAATGGGAGACTTCAACATGCCAGGTACAAATTGGCAATACCCCCAGGGACATCTGCCAGAACTAGACACATGGTGGATTCCCTGCAGGGGAGGGCCTCAAACAATGTGTACAACAACCCACAAGAGACAGGGTTATCCTAGATCTAGTACTGACTAACAGGGAAAGAATCACAGATCTCCAGGTAGAAGGTCACTTGGGGGCCACTGACCATCACATGGTATGGTTCAATTTGGCCACTAGAACTAAATCATCCAATTCCAAGGCAAAACTATGGGACTTCAGAGGAGCTGACTTTGATAAGATGGCCAACAGAGTTAAGCTAGCCCCGGCAAAAAGAAATATAGGTGAGGGGGTACAGGCAAAGTGAGCAAGCATTAAAGATACAATACTTGAAGCAACATCCCATTGTGTAAGTAAGAAAATGAAGTGCAAAAGAAGTAGCAGAAAAGGTCAGAGTCAAAAGGCTGGCCTTCAGGAAATATAAGGGAACACAGCGGGATTAAGATAGGGAGGCATACCAAACTTCCCTAAGGGAAGCAGGGAAGGCAGTAAGGCAGGCAAAGGCCCAAACTGAGGAAACACTAGCACGAACAGTAAAAGACAGTGACAAGACTTTCTATAAATACATTAGTGGAAGGAGAAAGTCTAGAGGGGGTATTGGTAAGATTAAAGGGGACAAGGGGGCATTTGAGGAGGATGACCGTATAAAAGCATCTATCCTAAATAGATACTTCTGCTCAGTATTTACTGAAGAGAAGGTAGGGCTGGGCCAACAGCTCAGCACCATGGACACGGGGGGAGGAAGGTGTGCACTAGTCCTTTCACAAAAGAAAGGGTCCTACAGTACAAGAGCTCGATAAGCTCAGGGTGGACAAGGCAATGGGACCTGATGGCATGCATCCCAGGGTACTAAAGGAGCTAAGGGTGGAACTAGCAGAGCCATTATCAGAACTGTTTAGTGAGTCTCTGAGCACAGGAGATGTCCCAGAAGACTGGAGAAGGGCTCATGTGATCCCACTCCACAAGAGTGGTAGCTGGGAGGAGGCAGAGAACTACAGACCAGTCAGTCTTACCTCAGTAGTGGGCAAGATTATGGAGGCATTCCTTAAGGAAAGGATAGTGCAACACCTGGAATCCATAGGAGCACAGGATCCAAGACAGCATGGGTTTACAAAAGGAAGGTCCTGTCAAACTAATCTCATAGATTTCTTTGACTGGGTAACCAGAGTGGTGGAACAAGGGGGAGCAGTTGATGTCGCCTACCTTGACTTCAGCAAAGCTTTCGATACTGTTCCACATAGAAGATTGATTAATAAGCTGGGTGGGCTCGCGGTGGGTCTGACATTGGTTGACTGGGTGGCAAAATGGTTGACGGGCAGAAAACAGAGAGTGGTGGTAAATGGTATACAGTCAGAAAAGATGCAAGTCACAAGTTGGGTACATCAGGGAACAGTCCTGGGGCCAGTCCTCTTCAACATCTTCATCAGTGACATTGCAGATGGACTGGAGGGTAAGGTTTGTCTGTTTGCAGATGACACCAAGATCTGCAACAGAGTAGATGATCCAGATGGGGTGGTCAAAATGAGAAGAGATCTGGATAAACTAGCAAAATGGTCAGAAGAGTGGCAACTGGAGTTTAACGCAAAGAAGTGTAAGATCATGCACACAGGGAAGAGAAGCCCTGAAGCCCCCTATAGGCTGGGAGGGGAATTGCTGGCATTCACAAGGGAAGAAAGAGACTTGGGCATCATCATCACCGATGATCTGAAATCATCCAAGCAGACCTCTAAAGCAGTAGGTAAGGCTAGAGGGATGTTGGGGTGCATTAGTAGAGGTATCAAAAGTTGGAAGAGGGAGGAAGGGAGGTAATAATCCCTCTTTACAAGACACTGGTTAGGCCCCATCTGGAGTACTGCATGCAGTACTGGAGGCCACACTTTCACAAGGACATTAACCAAATTGAGGCAGTCCAGAGAAAGGCAACCAAAGTGGTGCAGGGACTGCATCAGAAAACATATGAGGACAGATTAACAGAGCTCAACATGTATACCCTAGAGCAAAGGAGGTAGAGAGGTGATATGATCGAAACATTCAAACACCTAAAGGACATTAAAAAGGTGAAAGACTCTAACATGTTTCAATATAAGAAAAACGGCAGGACAAGAAGACACAGCATGAGATTAGAGGTAGGCCGATTAAGGGGTAATGTGAGGAAGTTCTTTTTCACAGAAAGGGTGGTGAATGCATGGGACTGCTTACCTCAGGAAGTAGTGGATTTGAATACAGTGCAGGGCTTCAAACAGACATGGGATAGGCATAAGGGAGCAATACAGATGAGCATGAATAAATAGGCCATTGACAGAGCAAAGGCCAATGGCACATTCATAAGGTAGAAAAAGAAATGGGCAGACTGGATGGGCCTTGCGGTCCTTATCTGCCGTCAACTTCTATGTTTCTATGACTGGGTGGGCCCAGCGACCTTTATTTGCTGTCACTTTTTATGTTTCTATGCTTATTCTGTAATTTACTCATTGCTTCCCTTTCTCTTCTGACGGTGCAAGTTTGAGACATTGGTTGATAAAAACTAGTAGTCATTATGAAAGAATAGAGCTGTTTTCTTGTAAGAGAAACTACATGCACAGCACAGTGGTTTAAGGCTCTGAACTGCAAATCTGGAGACCTGGGTTTGAATCCCACAGCCCCTACTTGCATACTGTGTGACCCTGAACAAGTTATTTAAATTCCTTGTGCGCCCAGGTCATACCTGTAAAAAAAGCTTTCTGCTTAGTGTGTCTCTCCTGGTTAAACAAAAAAAAAACATGATTTACAGACAGCTTTCAAACCCTAATCTTACGATGGCATAAAATACATATTGTACTGAGGGTGGTAGGTGAGTATGAATGTGGCCCCATAACGTACTCACCCACATTCCATTTTGCCACTCTGTGAACCACGGAGTCAGTGTTGGGTAAGTTACTTGTTCTATTACTTTTCTATTGTATTTGAAAACTTTTTCCAGGAAGCTCTGTGCAGTCACTAGCAAGGATGGAGAAGTACTAGTAAAAGTAATACACCTTATAATTATAGTTACTTATATATTTCTATACAAAAAAAATACAAAAATAACAAATAACTATAACAGATTACATTTTTTGAAAGTAATAGGTTAGTTACTAGTTACTTTCAAATAAATGTAATCAGTTACAGTTATGTATTTCTTTTGCATAAAAAGACATAAGTAATTGTAACTGTAAGGTGTATTACTTTTTCTAATACTTCTCCATCACTAATGATTTCACCTTATAAACAAGTTTCAAAAGTAATAGTAAAAATAACTTACCCAACACTGCACGGAGTAAGCCAATCTACTATTAATGTGCCTCATGATTTCTGTGGTTCTTTTAGTGCTAGGGAAAAATTGTAAAATATAAACAAAGGAAAAAGAAAACTATAGGATTTATGATCCATACTCCCCCTTCTTTATATTCCTCATAAGTATTTTCCCTCTTGATAGACATAAATCGGATACCCCAGAGACCCTGAAAAAATATATTATGAATCTTTTCCCCCAGTGCAGCTGGGGGCAGAAATACCATGCTGATATATAAAAATCAGTGGAGCAGTAGGGTTTTAATTAAAAATACCTTCTTTTGTTTTGACAGGGGTCTGTTTTTCTACCTCAAGTAAACTGTGTTCAGTTTTTTTAAGCATTATAACCTTTTTTCCATAATCATGTCACCACCACCAAATTTTACTCCTAAACATTTTATTGTGTCATCAGGTACTTGCACTGCCACTACTACGCCACCCATCAAATAATCACTTGGTTTCCAGATTGGAACCTTTGTACACTTACTGTAGTTAGTCTTTGCCCCTGCTATTGTATTAAAAAAACTTATAGTACCTTTCACTACTGGGCCAAAGTATTCATCTTTTAATACTATTCATAAATCATCCCAGCTCACATTCTGGTGAGTCTGGAGTCAGCTGTATGTTTCTACTATTGGGGTTCTGTTGAATTAATCGTATATGTGAGTCCAAAGCAAACACATGTAATAGCAGGCTCAGATGACACCGATTGCCACACCCCTTTCTTCACCTGGACTGGAGAAGGCAGTTTGAAATTTACAAGTGGAACAAGTGCACCCCCTCTGTATGTTGTCATATTCCCATTCACTAACTGCAGTGGGATGCCATATTGTAGTAAACTTTTACCCAAGAATGTATGTGGTACTTGACCAAAAACTTTCTTCTGATTCATTACTAAGAGAAAGACTTCCACAATTCCTTTATTACCTCTTTCCTACAGTTCCATTAAAACAATTACTGTAGGTTGTCTGCAATACTTCTCTATTTAATGGCACAAGTTTGTGATGCAGCAATAACAATTGTAGCAATTTTTGAGACTATAGGAGCTACAATTTTGGACAAAATGTTTAGGTCTGAGTTTAATAAACTCAAGGGTCTCCAATTTGCAATGTCAGATTTCTTCACTTTTTTTGAAAATGGGAATCGGTATGGCTGTCTGCATGGAGGCAGGCAACCAACCTGTCTGCAGGATTTCATTATATAATACCAGAAACACAGGCACTCAGTAGACCACAAATGCTTTTTTGTAGAATTCTGTGGGCAGCCCATCTGACCCTGGAGCCATATTATTGCCCAGATGGGCAATGATCCAGTCTACCTCAGTAACCAGGACTGGGCTGGAAATTAGTGTCAAAACATGGGGTGGTATTTCTAGGCAATCTAGGCCATCTAATATGGTTGAATACCAGCATGTGTTAGCTTCTATACCAAATTAATCCTTTAAGTGATCCTGAGCTACTTCCATGATTTTCTCAACAGAGGTAGCTGTAGTACCATCATTTTTCCTCTTAACACAGGGAAGGATGTTCTACTCTCTCTTGATGACTGGAGAATGTATCTAAATGCTGTGACTTCCTTTGTGTATCAAATTTTACTTTACTTCCTCTTCTAGAGAACTAAGCTTACCACTCTGGCACTTAAACAAAATCCTAGCTTCAAATGTATCTCTTATTATTGCAATGCCCTGGCAACAGATGATGAATTCCTTCCCTCAGTAATGGATATTACATTTAAAAGATGGAGACGTTATGGTCGTATGGACATATATACATACATATATATATATATATATATATATATTTTATAATTATGGTAGCACGGTAGTGCTACCATTGTTAGGGTCGAGAAGCCATTTTCATGTTAAACCTAAAATTTTGCACCTTAATAATGTTGCAACCATTCAACGGATATGCTGTTGCTAGCCTTGCTTGTAGAGCAGAAAGCAGCTAACTAAAAAAGCTACATTTTCTTATTAATTTAAAACTTATATCTCAGCAGGAGTCAGTGTCTGTTGAGATTAAGTAGACAGATACTTTATTAGAAGTAGAAGGGGTCTTATTTAGGGTTAAAAAAAGAAAGAAAAGAAAGAAAGTCAGTGTGTGTTCTGTGCTGGGAAGGGTATTGTACCAGTTGACTTTGCTAAACCAGTAGGAGGAGAGAGAGCTTAATCAGGGGGTGTGGCTTAGACACTATAAAAGCTGGTGACTCAAATTACAACTTCCTGTTGCTAGCCTTGCTTACGGATCTGACTGTAAACAGGAACTTCCTGTTTGGCAGCAGGAAGGGAAGGATCATAGAGAAACATTGGTTTTGTCAACCCTAAAGGAAAAAAGTAGCTCACTCTCCCCTCCCTAGCTGCTGGTGGTCTGACACTGAGCAAGAAAAAAGGAGGCTACTAAAGAAGATAGGAAGTTGCTGTCCCAGAACAGGAAGGGTGAGAGTTGTAGGGAGAGGAGAGAGTAAGCATACAGGGAAACAGGAGAGGGGACACAAAATAAGACATGATAGGAGTGGTGCAGTGCAATGGATGTGGGGCAGCAGAGTTCCGGGAGACATTCTGGAGGCTGCAATGCTGCCCTATTTGCAGGCACCTCTCTGGTCTGAGAGAGGAGGTTGCCTGTCTCCAGGCTGACCTGGCTAGGATTCCGTGAAACCTCCTCCCCACCCAAGGGACCACAGGGCCAATGCCACTACCTCAGAGGTTGCCAAGAAGGAGGCTGGACCAGGGTGGGCTCAGGGAGGGAGAGGGTGGTGGAACAGAGTTGCATCCCTCTAGCTGTACCTCTCCACAATTCATTCGCTCTTCTGGTGGATAGTGATTCCTCTATGGAGGTTCCTGCAGTGGAGACCAAGAAGGATGCTGGGAACCTTCACAAAGGAGACCCCAGGAGGGTGGCATGGGACCCCACAGGGGAAGAAAACAACTCCTGGTGGGGGACTCAATCATTAGGGGGTAGAAATTGGGGAGGAAGGGGAGAGGGAGGTAAGGTGCCTTCCTGGTGCCACGGCTTGGAGGGACAGGAAGCGAATCCTCAGGATCATGGGAGGAGCTGCAAGAGGGAGGGAGCTGGATGTTATTATCCACCTAGGGACAAATGACCTGGCTAGGAATGGGATCAGAGCAGTGCAAGAGGAGTTTGTAGAGTTGGGGAGGGGCCTTAGACAAGTAGTGCATACGGTAACCTTCTCGGAAGTGCTGCCTGTCTATGGCAAGAGTGATGCTAGGGCACTCCTCACCAGGGAATTCAATGAGTGGTTGAAAAACTGGTGTGGAGCTCAGGGATTTGACTTCATTGGGGACTGGGGAGCCACCTGGAGGGATGCAGACCTATACTGGTGTGATGGTCTGCATCTGTCCAGGGGGGGAACCTAGGATCCTAGGTGAGAGGTTTAAATGCTTCATTGGCAAGCATTTAAACTAGCCAAGGGGGAAGGCACTGAAAAGGAGCATGGAAATCCCAGCCTCCCCCCACAAAACATGGTAATTAGTGAGGTAAACACCAAGGTAGAGAAGTTATTAGGGAGCAGGACAGAGGTAAATGTAAAAAAGGCAAAGGCAGTAAGGACAGGAATGGGGCTAAAAGGGGTAAGGCTATCAAAAAGTGGAGGGTGATGAGTACCAATGCCCGTAGTCTGTGTAACAAGCTCCCTGAACTAGTGGCCTTGATGGAAGAGGGTTGCCTGGATATTGTGGCAGTCACAGAAACATGGTACACAGAGAACCATGACTGGGATGTCAACATACCAGGATACACAATCTACAGGAGGGACAGGGAGGGTAAAAGAGGAGGAGGAATAGCTCTCTATGTAAAGGAAGGGATCAAAGCAACAGAACTAAAGAGTAAATAGGGAGCAGATGAGGCACTCTGGGTCACCCTGGAGACAGGAAATGGCACCACAATCCGCATGGGGGTTGTATACAGACTCCCATCTCAGGGGGAGGGAATGGACAAGGAAATAATAGAAGGCTTCCTTAGAATGGCAGATAAAGGGGAGATATTGTTGATGGGGGACCTGAATATGCCAGATGTTAACTGGAACACCTTTGCTGCAGGCACATCCAAGAGCAGGGTCATTCTTGATGCCCTACAGTGGGCATGCCTCAGACAGCTAGTATTGGAACCCACTCGGGAGGGAGCAATCTTAGACCTGATACTCTCAAATAGGGACCGAGAAAGAATCTCAGATTTAAAAGTGGGTAGCCATCTGGGAACAAGCGACCACCAAACAGTGTGGTTCACGATGAACACAGCCATACAATCAAGCCATACAAAAGCAAGAGTATTGGATTTTAGGAGGGCTGACTTTGGGAAAATGAGCAAGTGCCTTAGAAAAGCACTAGCAGGCAAGAAGGAGGGGTGGAGGAACAATGGGGAGTAATCAAAACAGCCATGACAGAGGCAACAAGCCTTTGTGTAAAGCAAATCAATAAAACACAACGAAGGAAAAAAACGCTATGGTTCTCAAAAGAGGTGGCAGGGAAGGTTAAGGAGAAAAGGATAGCATTCAGGAAATACTGTATAAGGGAACACAGAAGGAGCAGGACCGAGAACTTTATCAGTTAAAGCAGAAAGAGGCTGGGAAGGCAGTCAGAATAGCAAAGGCACAAACCTAGGAAAGGATAGCCAATTCTGTTAAGAAGGGATAAGACCTTTATGGGTACGTGAGGCGAAGAAAGACCAAGGAGGATACTGAGGCTTAATAAAGGGAGGAATGTGGGTGGGGTGACAGTGAAAAAGCAGGGATAGTGAATGAATATTTCTGCTCAGTATTCACAAAGGAAGAGAGGAGGTACCTAAACCAAACAAAACACTCTGAAGACAGGGGTCGATACCAGTCCATTTACAGAAGAAAGGTTCTGAAAGAACTAATAAAATTGAAGGTGGACAAAGCAATGGGGCCTGATGGGATTCACCCAAGAATTCTAAAATAACTGAGGGTAGAACTAGTGACACAGCTGACTACTCTCTTTAACAAATCATGGGAGGATGGGGTGGTAACTGAGGACTGGAGGAGGGCAGATGTGATTTTTCTTCACAAAAGTGGGAGCAGGACAGAGGCAGGAAACTACAGACCAGTTAGTTTGACCTTAGTGGTAGGGAAAATGATGGAATCACTTCTGAAGGAAAGAATTGTTGAGTACCCAGAGGTCAGTGGGGCACAGAACCCAAGGCAGCATGGATTCATGATGGGAAGGTCATGTCAGATGAATCTAATAGATTTCTTTGACTGGGTGATCAAGTAGTAGACCAGGGAGGGCTGTGGACATGGCCTACCTAGATTTTAGCAAGGCATTTGATACAGTCCCACACAAAGATTAATACACAAGTTAGCCAGCCTTGGGTGGGTCCCAAGGTGGTAGCCTGGATAAAAAATGGCTAGACAACAGGGCATAAGGTAGTAGTAAAATGGGTACACAGTGAAGAAAGGAGGGTTCACGCGGTACCTAGGGTTTAGTACTGGGACCGGTCCTTTTTAATGTCTTTATAAGTGACATTGCAGAGGAACAGGAAGGAAAAGTATGTCTCTTTGCAGACGACACACAGCTCTGCAACAGGGTTGATACACAAGATGGAGTGGAAAGGATGAGAAGGGACTTGGCAAGCTTGGAGGAATGGTCAAATGTATGGCAGCTCAGATTCAATGTAAAGAACTGCAGGGTAATGCACATGGGAAACAAAAAACCCAGGGGAAGAGTACACAATGGGGGGTGATATACTGGCAACAGTAAAAATGGAAAGGGACCTGGGGGTAATTATATCAGATGACCTAAAGGTGGGCAAGCAATGTGAGAAGGCAGTAAGGAAGGCTAGGGGGATACTGGGATGCATAAGAAGAGGCATCAATAGTAGAAAACAGGAAGTTGTTATCCTCTGTACAGACAGTTGGTGAGACCCCATCTGAGTACTGTGTGCAGTTCTGGAGACCCCATCTCACAAAGACATAGACAGAGTGGGGCTGTCAGAGGAGGGCAACCAAAAAAGGTGCAGGGTCTGCAGAAGACATCTGAAGAAAGACTAAAGGAGCTTAATATGTATACCCTTGAGGAAAGAAGGGAAGAGGGGACGATAGAAACTTTCAAGTACCTCAAGGGAATCAACAAAAGTCAAGAGGGTAGCATCTTTCAGAAAAAGATGTGCAAGAACAAGGGGCACAATTTGAAGATAGAGGGAGACGGCTCAGAGGTAATGTGGAAGTATTTTTTCACTGAGAGGGTTTTGGATGCATGGAACAGCCTCCCTGAGGAGGTCGTGGAGTCAAGAACAGTGGGGGAATTCAAGAATGCATGGGACAGACATATGGCAGTCCTAGTGGGGGAGGAGGAAGTAAGCTGTTGGTTAACTAGGATCTGCAGCTTATCTGTTAGGTAGGAAAATGGGCAGACTAGGTGGGCCAAGCGGTCCTTATCTGCCGTCAAATTCTATGTTTCTATGTTTCTATGCTTGAAATTTGGAATACACGATCAAGAACCATAGGTCTTGGGATCTGCCAACTTTCGAACTGTTCTGATATACAGTGCGGAGTTATTAAGCGTGATCTGCACGTGCATTTACACTTTTTTGGAATTCTTTGGTCATCTCTGCAGGTCACACGGTTTTCGCGACTGGTCTGAAATCTTCAGGGAACGTGCGGCCAGGGTCTCCGATGTGCCTTTTGAAGATTTCGTGAAAAAATATTAAACAGTTCAAAAGTTATTCAAAAAACAAGTTTGCATTATAAGTCAATAGGAGAAGATAACACAAAGTTTGACAGTGTCACAAATGCAGTTTTTACTTTCGCAAATGGCCCCTTTACTGTTGCAAATCTGCCATTTTGTTTTCAGTTAGTGATCAGAAAAATGCTTGGCATTTAAATTTGGGACCCTCTAGCAACCTAATTCTTTTTGTATTCACCTAGTCGGACCCTGAGGATGCTAGGCATGTCTTTATTTTGGGGTAAAACACCCCAGAAATATGTTTTTCACATTTCTGGATAAAGCACTTTCACAAAGAAGTGTCAAACATGTGACACTGTCGAATGAATTTGCGAAGGCTTTCACAAAGTTCAACAGTACTTTTCCAGGATGTGTGAAAATAACAGCAATTCTTTGTCACTCAGCTGCAACAGAACGGTTTGGTCTTTTGGGCTGAAACTTGGTGGGAATGCAGCCAACATCTCTCAGATGTGGCTTTCAGTGTTTTGCTGAAAAAATATTACATGGTGGCAAAGTGACAGCACTCCAAAGTTGATGCTTTTTCCCTTAGGATAACATTACGGCGTCTGCTGCATTAGAGGAATCCTTTGACGCCTTGTTGCAAAATAATGGTTTGGTCTTTTGGGATGAAATTTGCAGGGAAGAAAGGCAACATACTGCAGATGTGCCTTTTAGTGGTTTGGTGAAAAAAATATTATAGTGAGCGAAAGTTATGGGACTGTGAATTTGTCTTTTTTCCCGTAGGATAACATTACTGTGTGCATTACGCCTTTCTCGGCCTGTATCTCGGAAACGGTGCGAGATACGGACTTTTTCCCATAAAAATGCTTAGCCCCCTAGTAGGGCTTAAGTGCAAAACTAGCCAAGAAAGTGATAATTAATACGACTTTTACACTTTTTTTCTGCATCATACGGTTCCTGAGATATAAGCAATTTAGTATTCCAAGTCCTCATTTTCTGTTCCAAGAGTCATTATCATGCATATACTGTATTCTTTGTACTCACTGTTTTTCTATATGCAGAATTTGGGGAATACAGTGTGTGTGTTTCTATAACTGTTACCCTTAGCACTTCTGGTTGTGGTTCTGTACCTGTTTCAGTTACTTTTCGTGTCTATGCCACCTTGTGCATTACCATGTGCATTTTCATTTGCACATGTGTTTTTTGTAATTTTAACCTTTTGTGTCTACAGTACTGTTTATACTTGTGTTTCACTTTGTGCTACCACGTGCATTAACATTTGCATTTGCTGACACTGTGTTAGTATGTGTGAAGACATCTTGTGGCAGGAGCGCAGGGCCCGAAGTGCCCCACACTCCTGGTGCTGTATTACATCCAGTATTTTTTAGTCCTGTTTATCTTTGTGTTTCCTTTTGTGCTACCATGTGCATTAACATTTGCTTTTTCTGGCACTGTGTTAGTATGTCTGAAGACATCTCATGGCGGGAGCGTGGGGCCCGAAGGTCCTCGCGCTCCCAGCACCGTATTACATTCAGTATTTTTCAGTACAGTTTATCTTTGTGTTTCACTTTGTGCTACCATGTGCATTAACATTTGTGTTTGCTGGCACTGTGTTAGTATGTGTGAAGACATCTCATGGCGGGAGTGTGCGGCCTGAAGGGCCCCGTGCTCCCAGCACTGTATTACATTCAGTATTTTTCAGTACTGTTTTTCTTTGTGTTTCACTTTGTGCTACCATGTGCATTAACATTTGCATTTCCTGGCACTGTATTAGTATGTGTGAAGACATCTCATGGTGAGAGCGTGGTGCCCGAAGGTCCCCACTCTCCCGGTGCCGTATTACATTCAGTATTTTTCAGAACTGTTTATCTTTGTGTTTCGCTTTGTGATACCATGTGCATTAACATTTGCATTTGCTGGCACTGTATAAAAACATCACATGGCATGAGCGTGTTTATGGGCACAGTGTTAGTGTGTGAAAAGATATCACATGGCAGGAGCGTGGGGCATGTGTTACTGCTACTGTATTTACTGCACTGTAGTTACTGATTGTGGCTGTACAACCAAAGCTTCATGGATGTAGTTAGCAATGTAGCATATTTCTCTACAACAGCTACTGCAGTCTGATTGTAGACTCAGATGAAAATAAGGTTTTCTCATTTCATTTGATTTAGCTTGGAATAACAGGAATTCTGGCAGGCAATGTCTGAACTCCTAGCACAGGTACTGCATACTGAGTAGATAGTACAGAACAAAATAGCCTATGGAGATGAACAGTGTCATGGGGTTGCTGTACTTGCAGACCACTTGCTATATGCTGAGTGAACAGTCAGAGGAAAAGATAGGCAATGCACATCAGTTGTACAGTTCCTTGATTATAGGAGCTGTCCAGTTAGTACAGTTATCACTTGAATGGATTCAGGCAGGTGATGTGTCTTCAAACATGACAGCAGGTACTGCATTGTTAGTGTAGGTACGCAATACAGGTGAAAGTATGGACATCTCAGTGGAGATACACAACATCTGTGAGGGTATGGACATCAATTGTAGATATCAGTGATTGCAGGGATAGTGAAGTTAGATGAGTTAAGATTTGTATGCATTTAGTCAGCTAATGCTGCTTCTCCCCAAACAATTTGTACTGCATCATGAATGGTGATCCACAGGAACAATAAGGCATTGGAGATCAACAGCACAGCTCTGTAATTGTAGGTAAAGTGAAGTTAGAACAGTTAGGAGTTGCATGGGCTCAGCCAGGGAATTGCAGCACACATAGCAGTTACTGCATCTTGAGTGTATAGCCGCAGCTGGATAGTGTTACATTGTGATGCACCACACCTCGCTACAGCAGGTACTGCCATCTAACTAGAGAGGCACAGGAAAAGTAAGGGCAGTACAGACTTCTTAACCCAGTTAGGAATTATGTGAACTGTATTAGGCAATGTGCTACACTGTAGCCCATGTGGTGGGTATTAAGTGGAGAACCATGCCAAAAAATAAGCCCATGGACACATAGTTGTGGTAGTATTTCTTACAGTTGATGTGCATGCTTAATAGAAACAATAGTTACATTCTAATGTTTTTATGTTATGGTTCAGTAAAGACTCAACACAGGTGGTTACGTTTAAGAAAGGTTTATTGCCAATTGGTAAAACTGAAAAAGGGCCAATTAAGATTTAATTTTTTTTACAAAATCAGTCTCACAATACAGTCCTTGCATGTGTGTAAACATTATTTGGAATATACCTAAATGTCTGTCATTTATAATAAGTAGATGATATGAATTGGAATAAGTATGTATATGGTAATACACCATAGAAAGAAGGCAGCAGAAGAAGGCAATTTGGTATTATATCTGTTCGTGTTGCAGGGTTCGCATCTTGAGCTAAAGTCTCTCCTATCCCTGCACTGTTCTCCCATCTTTTCTAGGCATGCTTCTTATCTTCCAGCTATGCATATATCTGAGTCTTTTATAACTAGTCACTGTCTTTAATGAAGTGACCTCTTTTAGCAGTGCAGTGTAAGTGTTCACTACTCTGTGGGAATAAGTGCTTTCTGACATTCCTCCTGAACATCCCATCCTCAAGCTGAAGCCTGTGCCCCTTCATGATATGTTTACTACTCAGCTTGAAGAGACTTTGGTTAACAATATTATTTCTACTTTTAAGTAGTTGAATGTTCCAATCATGTGTCGCCCTTAGTTCTGTCCTATATTAATGAAGGTATGTCAGGAGCTTCTAAGCAGTGATTACACACATGAAACAGTGATGTTTTGTTGTTATTGTGTGACTGATGATGTGTATGTTCTTGGGGTAGGCGAGAAACTGTATGCTAAGTGTTCAAGTAATAGAATATTAAAAAGTTATGATTTCAGTGACATTCGATAACTGGTATGTTCAGTTAAATATTTGAAGATATATCACTGATTAGGTGCATATGGAAAATTCCCACCTGACCCCTTAATAGAGGTGATCATAAACATTGTCAGGAACAAGTATGAAGTGCGTTGTGATCAGTAACAGTGTCTGATTTACAATTTTTAGTATTATTAACATAGGTTACAATTACTTGTTTGACAAGTACAAACAAATTCATATTATTACAGGCATGGAATACATTTCTTTCAATTGTTACATTATTTACTATGTTGGCTCTGAACTAGTAAAGAAATAATGTGTGTAGTACGTAGTTTTTATGAAAGATATGGGTCACTGAACTTAACCACTATAGTATTGTATTACATGTTAAGGATTAATTGTTACTTGACTCTTATAGTACTAATTTTACTAGAACAATTAAGCTAGTTAACAACAATGGTGAGACGGAATGAAAATGTAAATATTATTTGCACGTCATTAGAAAGGTATGCAAAAGTCATTTGATAATAAGCTGCAATACTTCAGTATTTACACTTGCTTCATTTCACTTGCTCTATTATGACTAAAGAGTTTTATTTTTACATAAGTACAGTTTCAGTGTAACAAATACATCAGGCATAGTTCAACACTGTTGCATGGTGACAGAATGATGCTGTTGTCTAGGTGTCAACAGCTAATAGACAAAAAAAACTGATGATAGAAAAGTTGTGACACTGTGTTCTCTTTGGTGAATGAAACATGTGTTACACAGTTATTTAAAATGATAAGGGACAACTTTTGTGTCTGCAGAGGCAAAAAGTTATTAACTGACAACAACTTCTTGTTATGTATTGGTATGATACAGCTACAAGAAAAGATATGTACAGAACAGGAGAGCCAGAAAAGCCTCATTTTTGATAGACATGTAAGCACGGTTTCTCTAGTGACTGTGACTACTGTTGGTGCCAATTTAAGCCACTACAACAATTTCCATGTTGTCACTGATCCACACAAGATCTTAGATGTCATAGTGCATGAAATGTCTCTGCCAGTATATCATTTTGTTGATATGCTATGGTTTATTGAGAGCTGTAGAATGCAAACAATTGTACTGACCTACGACTGATTCTATAACAAAGTAGTCATTTAAAAAATGTTAAATGTTGTCTGCTATTCTTCTGAAATATGAAGGTCATCATAATTTTTCAATATTAAAAGATATGCATTTTTTAAGTGTCGTGGCAGTCCCTGTTTAAAACTGCTTGTAGAGTCATCACACTCTACCCATCCACTTATGTACCTTAGTAAACAGGTGTAATGGCCAGAATGCATGGATTGACCATCGCGACAGACTACACTGTGAGAGTCAAACACTGATTGTTTAAAAACTATTCTACCAGCTGTGTAATCTGTGATACGAGTATCAACTCTGAGCACGTTGGAGTCAAATCTGTGCAATATAAGCAACAGATATTGAGATGAACACCTGAAGCATATGGACTGAGTGCATCTGCCTCCACACCTTTTACAGGAGTGACCACATTGAGCATTGGTGAATAGCTGTTGAAATTTGACACTTTTGGCTTGAGGGACAAAAAGAGTAATCCACAGCATGTCTTCTCTGGTTTCACACTGTGAATGACCACATGATACACATACATATTTGGTTACATATGACACTGTGAAGTAGTGGCGCATTGGAGTGCCGTCTTCATCCAAGTTGTTTATGATAGCCATCATAAACTCATTAGTGTCTTGCTGTATGTCAGCAGTAAATGTACTACACCGTCACATGTACCTAACACCTAGCGTAGTGGTGTTAGTGACTGCACATTGTTAGACTGGTCAGAAGTGATGCTGACAATCTGCTTCAATGCATTAGATAGGGGAGTGTCTTGTGAAATAGATATTGCAGCATAAAGTGTGGCATGTGTAGAAAAACTTGCATAGCTGAGTTAGCATAGCAGTTCATGCTAGTGCTGTTGTCAAAGACTGGTACAGCAGCTACACCAACTGATTTTTGATGAATTGCTGGCTGTGAATGTTTAGTTGATATTGTGACCTTTGTTGAACTCTTTAGAGTTGAATCACTTGTGGAAGCTCGTGCCTGTTTGCTGACACCTGTAGATATGACTGTATGATGTGAGACAGCCAGATATGTAGGCAGTGGTATTAAAGACAGTTGTTGCTGATGGAGAGTACGTAACCTGTTGTACTCAACAATACATTGCTTGTCGGCTCATATCTTCTGGGGTGCAAGAGTTATAATGTGCAACCCAGAAAGACTATGGACACGTGAAAGTGCCACATAGCTCATGCCATCCTTGAAAATGTCTGTACCTATGTCCACCATTGCTGAATCCAAACTCAAGCCCTGAGATTTGTGAATAGAAACAGCATATGCAACACATAGTGGAAACTGTTTCCTGTTTACATAGATAGCATAGATATACATAGATAGATATCATAGATAAACAGTGTCAGTGGCTCAGTAGGTAGCACACTTGCCTCTGAGGCTGGGAGATCAGAGGGCTGTGGGTTCAGTTCCCACATCTGTCACTTAGGTTAATATCCCAGTACTGACACTGTAGTACATGAGAGGGGTGCTGCACTTCTGAGGTGCCGTCTTTTGGATGAGACGTTATACTGAGGTCCCATCTGCCTGGATTGGTGGTAGTTCAGGTGGATGTTAAAGATCCCATGGCACTTATCGAAAAGAGTAGGGGAATTTCCCCGGTGTCCCGGCCAAATTTCCCTCATTCACTAAAAATATCACCAACAGCTTAATCTGGTTCAAGGTCAGTTGGCATTCATCTGTATCCCCTTCCCCTGGGTCGTGCCTGAAAATAGGCAGGATTTGTCTAGTGCACTTACCTGGTCAACAAAAATGAAATAAATAAAATAAATATCCTTAAATACCTGAAATTTCACACAGGTACATTCTATGTGTAGAGGCTGTTCCATGTTGTCAAAGTGAACTACAAGTGTCTCGATATATGTCTTCTGGACATTGTAGACAAAGTCAGTGATGTTTCCCATGGCACCATTTACAATGCCTCGTTCAATATCGAGATTACATCGTAGCATGATATGTGCATTCCGACAAAGTGTAAGAACAGCTTCTAGGCCAGCGGTGTGTGAAACATCTGACTTCAGTTCACTAAGTTATTCAGTCATCTTTGCTACTAGGTTACGACTAAGAATGACACCATCAACTGTATCAACAGCATGCAGAGTTAGAATTTCTTGGTTTTATCTCTGCAGCATAATATTGTTGAACTCAGTGCATTTATTTAGCCATGGCGTAAGACGCACTATGTGTGTCCCTGTAGAGTACACGTCGCTGAAAATATTACATGCTGTTTCTATGGATGCAGTATCTACTCTGATTCTCCAATCGTTTAACTTAGCAACATGTTCTGGTGAAAGAGAACCTGCACGAGCTTCATCAAAAAGTGATATGTAAGTCAGATCACCACTTTGGTGCATGTTCTCATACAACTCAACATAGGTAAAAAGAACTCCCAAATGTTATAACCTGCAATACAGCTAAGAATGTTCTTAGCTTGCTTGGCAGTCAGAGTTGCAAACACATGCTCTGCATTAACTGGTGCAAGCTGTAAAAGGTCACCAAATACAACAATCCTTTTGCCACCAAATGGAACTCCATCGTCAGTACGTAAGATCTCCTGTAGATGTAGATGTATACAGGCAAGCCTTACATTGGAGACCATGCTGATTTCATCAACGATGAGTAACTTCACCTTCGTGAACATGGAACAGAGCTGAGATGCAACCTCAAATGACAGTTTATGATACTTTCCTGTTTTGCCATGTTCTACTGGCAACATAAAGAGATGGTGTAATATAACTCCACCAATGTTGTATGTAGCTAGTCCTGTGGGAGCAGTAACAGCAACAGACATTGATGACCCTGTCGGACTCCATATTTCAGCAGTGATGGCGTCAATAAGGAAACTCTTTCCTGTGCCAGCTGAACTGCAAACAAAGATCAGTAGTGGTTTGTAGTCAAGACAGTCACATTTTTTTTGTTTCATGTAGTAGGCCATGCAGTACAGCGTCAATGACTTGAGAGTGAACTACATGCTGCTGTTGATTAAGTCTTACTCTCAAGTCATCTGGGTTGACAGTGGAGTGTGTTCCATGTTCCATGGCTGTCTCAATTTCTGATATTAACAATTCTGGGGCATTTAAAGGTGGAGGTTCACCTAGAACAGCTTGTCCTTCTGGATCAAGATTGTCTTGCTAGCTAACAGGAGTGTCTTCCTGAAGCTGCTTCTCTGCCTTCTCAAGCTGTTCTTTCTCAGCCTCTAATCTCTGTATGTATGTCACTGAGCATTCAGTTTTGAAAGTCTTGTAACTGAGATTGAATTCTTTCTCGAATGTATCACAGTCACCTTTTAATTCAGACTCATTCCTCCAGGGTCTAAATAGGAATAGGAGAGCAAAGTAGTAATGCTCTCTGCTCTCCGATGTGCCTAGATATAATTTACAGTGGTCTATGAGCCAAGGATTGTGTCTCTTTATGAGACAGCCATCCACTCAGTTTACCTTGTAAATGTGGCATGTTGAGTCAGGTGATATATCTGCCTTGTAGTCATACCACTTAGCCACCTGAAAGAGACACATATCATCCAGGTCATCATGTCTAAGAGGGTAGTGTGTCTATCAAGTTATTCTTCAAGATATGTTTTGAAGAAGGTCTATTGGCAGTGAGTTCTTCAATTTCGGCATGAGGAATCAGTACATGTTTGCGTTTCTCTTTCTAGTACACACTGAGAAACCCTACAGCATCAGACTTCCCGTACAGATGTGTACCCATTAAACTGTCACTGGCTTCATAAGCTCCACATTCTCTGTGTGAAAGGGTCTTCAAGCCCAATGACCACAGATGAGATATCAGGCTCCTGTTGAACTGACAATATCTTCCCAAAGATCTTGCAAGCTAGTCTGTTCATGTTTGGTTATGTATGACATCACGTACTGCACCAGGGCCAATAAGTTATCAGCCACAAGCTGAACATCTATGTTAGCTTGCCACATTAGGAGAAGAGTTGGGTTGTAGTCATTGATGTACACCTCTTTCTCATCTCTGGGTAACTCGTATACCCTCTTGGTTGATTTTGCCTTCAAGTGGTATCGTGTTGCTGAAAAAAGTTCATTCATGGAACCTTCCTGACAAACTCATCTAGAAAATCTGAAGCAACATCGTGTGTACCAATTAGATTTGTTCTTTACTACTGGCTGGCAGTATTTTGCACAAATATGCCGCTGGAACTTTTTTACCAGCTTCCATAGTGTAGGACTGTCATACTTGTCTGGATTGTGACAAGTGATATATTTCTTGATGAATACTAGCACGTGTGCTGCTTCATGTTCACCTATGTGTGGTGCATCCTTGATCCACAATAACATATGGATATTAGGGGCACCCTGTGCTTGATATTCCATCCTCCAAAAGTAATGCTCCACAATACCAAGAGGTGGATTGTCCTTTGACAATATGAAAGCCAGAATGTCATGGAACCACTTCTGAAAATGTCTTGTGACAGAGACAGGATCAAGTGAACACATTTCTCCGACAGTCATTGATGAAATGCCATCAACATCAGAATTTGCCCACTTTAACAGTTCAATGAGCTCGTCCCAGGCATATTCAGCACAACCAAGTGTGACAAACAATGAGGCTGCACTGTACTCTTGCAGCATTGTCTTCACTTTGGAGTGTCTGTGATACCAATATTCTTTGGTGCCACGAAGACTTGAAAGTATGGAAGACAGATTCACTTGTACATTTTCATCTTTCTACTTTAATTTCTCTAGAAATTGAGCAGCTGTTATTCCATCTAGTGGAGTTGTGAGATGAATAGTATGTGCAATAGACGCAGACAGAATGCTAAGTTCACTCTCCCAGAGGAGATGAAACAGGTACTGTATGTTACATCTGAATTTGCCATCTTTACTGAGCACACGGCTAGTGCAGTACTCAGCACCCTGTACACGCACTTTGCTTTCATCTAGCCATTCACCTGACCCTTTTGGAAAAAAGTCTGGGAAACAGCATGCTTCTAGTGTTGCCTCCCAAATGCTGACAGGCTCTCCTTCCACCTGTTTCATTTGATAGAGATCAATGTTGTTTCCTTTCCAGATCTCTGCCATGTAGTGGGTGAATTGTGTACTGTTCATACACATTGTCACTTGTCTGTCCACTGACCTTCTCAATCATTGGCTTAGTTGTTTCTAAGAGATCATGTTGAACAGAGAGACTAGTCATGTGATCTATGTCAAGGTCTGCATAGAAGGGATTGTTAATCTTTAAATAAGTAAGAGCAAGCTTTACCTTCTGTACATTGACAATATCTTGTCAGATGACCTTGGACTTAGTTGGAATACCATTTACAAGAATCACCAAACTATTTTCCATAGAGTTTGCCTCCACATTTTCCTGTAGAGGAAGTGGGAGATACATCACGGAACCATTTAGAGATCTAATGAGTTCTTTCTGTGGAATGTTCCGTGTCTTTGTGTTCAGATGTAGAATGGTTTGAAATGGCTTCATTGTCTGAATTTGAATGCGTTCAAACATATTCAATGTTGCAATCTCACTTGGTGTAACATGTGCCTCCACAGTGTTCAACAGGGACCTTGGTGGCAGAATGTTATACTTTTTAGTTTGGAGAAACAGTGTTTGCACAGTAGAATGGTATTCTGTAACTGAAAGTCAGATTTCATCAGCAAAAATGCTGAGAGATGGAACCACATGTCATTGTATGGTGACAAGGTTTCCAGGTTCACTGTGACTGTTTGTTTACTTTAGCACAGTCACATGACACACATACAGAGTCAAACTTCTGAGCCTTTGCCATCTCAAATTTAGCAATTTCTTTGCCGTACTGTGAGTATGTCAGTTTCTAACACAGAAACAGATGTTTCAGCAAAACTTGCTGACTGATAAATAGTTGTGTGTGGTACAGAAGTAACATGTTGCAGCTGTCTGAGAAATGTGATACCACCCCTGCATGTCACCAGACTGCAATAAGTCATGTAAACAAGTGTACTGATTGACAACTCATCGGACTTCATATACTCTGTATACAAAGTTTTGCATGCCTGTTTGATGCACTCCCAGCATCCGCATGTTGTGAAACACATTGTTACAAACACCGCTATCGAGGCATGCTAGTGAGTAACCCATAAGTCTAGTATGTGGACGGATTTCACAAAGGTCAATCTTGTTAAACAGTTTATATCTTTCTTCATGATCTGTTATCACAAATAGGTTGACAAACTGTTCAACTTTTTCAAACGACAATTGCCTACGGTTGCAGGTTTCATCACATTGTCATGAGAGTCAGTGCCGTTTATGGGACACAGTGGTTGCATCACAGTCATCATTTGTGTCCATTGCTGTGTCATTACAGACACTGAGCACATTGACCAGCTTACTGGACTCATCAATGGTGAACTTTTTTCTTTTTTCTGTGAATAATAAGATTCTTCCCAGAAATATGCCTCTGAGTGCTGTGTGTGCATCCAGTGACCTGTGAATACATCACAGAAATTGTGACCAGTCAAAGTAGGATACCATTGCAGCCTTTTTTTGATGTCATACATAACTTTTCTGAATAGTTCCAGCATGAGACATCTTACGCCATAACTGTTGAAGAACAAATACTGTTCTGTTAACAAATTTGCATAACTTGAGACGCAATTTCATGAAAGTCAGATGACTCTGTCTTTTTGCGCTCATGTCTCATCACAGCAGCAATAAGCCTGTCGATCTTAGCTTTACTTGCTAGCGATCAGAAATACTTTTGCTTTCTCAGATGAAAATCACCAGCTGTGAGTTTACAGCACTGTTTAGAAGGTCTGTTGATGGTTGCTGTAGCAATAGTTGTGTTTCATCTGAGAGATCTACACAACTGTTGCTCAGGTAAACATTTTTCACTTGCTGTTGAGCAAGTATGTGGTTTTGTTGTGGAGTGCGTTACTGTAGAGTTCACTATTCCAGTAGAACTCTGTTTTGTTTTACGTCTTGAACTCACATCACTTTTTTTTATCTTTCTTAAGCAACAGTGAAGTACTATGATATGTGTTCCATTTTTCCAGACATGCACGTCTGTATTTACTAGGCATCTTTCAATTTTTTAGTTTACAGTGGCAGTCACCAATATTACAGAAGTATCAGACACCTGTATAAAAGATGAAGAAAAAAGACAATATTAGTATATGCTTGTGTTGCTCACATCTAACATTGTATATTGAGCCAAATGATTTATGTATTAAATATAAAAAACAAAAGAATATTATTTTCATTCATGTCACACTGTCCTGTATAGCGTTATCACCATGCCACATAGATTTTTTCGTACTATTTCACTGTTCAGCAATGCAGAATCAGTGTAATTCTGTATAGTGATTTTTACCTAGTGTTGTGAAACTGCTGGTCAAACAACTACTTTATTTAAAATCTTTCTGTAAATGAGTAACAGATTAATAAGTCAACTTCAAATACTTAAGTTAGTGCATTTGCAATAGTTTCATGTCACATTCTCAGTATTGGCATTTTAGCACACCTTCTTGTGAACCGTACAGCTGTCATTTTTCACATCCTAGCTGAAATTTGTTTTCACGTTTATGGCGCAGAGTAGCACGGCTGGTGTACAACATCAGTGTTCAGAACATATAACAAAAATGACAGTAATACTGTTCATGAGCAGAGGTCCTACAATGTCTGTGTTGAAAATTTGATATCAAAACTCCATTAAATGATTGTTTTATGAGTGTGCATAGGAACTGCATAATGCACACTTGTTAGTTAGTGCATTTTCAATATTTTATGTTACATTCTCAAAATTGGCATTTTAGTAAAGCATCTTGTGAACAGTACAGCTGTCATGTTTCACATCCTGTCAAAATGTGTTTCCGCAGTTCTGGTGCAGAGTTACATGGCCGCTGTGTGAAATCAGTGTTTGGAGCACATTATGAAAATGACAGTGACACTGTTCATGAGCAGAATAGTGCATAAATTGACTGTTTTACGAGCATGTATAGCAACTATGCAATGAACACTCGTAACATAGAAAATTTGCAGTATTTTCATGTCAGATTCTCAATATTGGCATTGTACCATGACTTCTTGTGAATCGTACAGCTGTCATTTTTCACATGCTGCCCGAAATGTGTTTTCATATTTCTGACGCAGAATGGCATGGTTGCTGTGTGAAATCAGTGTTCAGAGGCCATTACAAAAATGACAGTGATACTGTTCATGAGCAGAGCTCCTAAAATGCCTGTGTTGAAAATTTGGTGACAATAGTCCATAAAATGACCATTTCACGAGTGCGCGTACCAACTGCGCAATGCACACTCATAAGTTAGTGCATTCGAACTATTTTCATGCCAGATTCTCAACATTAGAATGCAAAAAACACAGCACCAACACTTCCTGGAAAAATGTATGTATTGTAAGCATAACTTAAAACATAACAATACAGAAACGCCATGCAGGACAAACGATTTGAACAAACAAAAGGTCCGACCGGTTTCGCGCCAAAAACAGCGCCTCCTCAGGGACACACATACCTGATACCCATTGTGTAATATAAAAAGAAATGAATTAAAGTGACAGTGCATCAATGAAGAAATACAAAATATATATATATATATACACAGAATATCTGAAAATAAACATAAAACATCATTCTACTTTGGGAACGGGAGATGAAACATAATATAAATCCAGACAGCTATAATAGATAATTTATATTCGCAAAAGACATAATATAAAGGACAGAAGGAACGGGGGGGGGGAGGGGGGAGAAGGGAAGGGGAGAGGGGAAGGAAGGAAGGGAAAGGGGAAGAAGCACTAAAAGCAGGTACAGACAAGAAATAAAATTGAAATCTCATCTCTACACCAAAAGGGTCCCAAATCAAATGAGTCATTTAAGCCCGGCTGGTACAGTGCATTCAAAGCATGGATCCAGAAGGCTTCCCTCTGTAAAATTTTAGTCTTGGCGTCCCCTCCCGTGGTCCAACTCCTTTTCTATACCGATAAAGGAGAATACATGTGTGGATGTATCAAACATTGTAATAAATGTTACTAAGGCATTTTATTATTATGACATCGAATATCACTCAAATGTTCACATACCCTGAGTCTCAACATTACGTGAGGTTTGCCCCACATAAAATGCCCCACAAGTGCATGTAGCCAAATATATAACCCCCACTGTAGAACAATTGATAAATTGTCTGATAAAATACTGCTTAGTTATATTATATGAAGAGAATGATTTTGTCTGATACATGACACTACAAAACTTGCAGTGACCACATCGAAAAAATCCCACTGGCTGTGCCGGCAGCCAACTTGTCTTTGCCACAGTAGTTTGTTGGTAGGAATGAACTAAGTAATCTGCAATATTTTTCCCCCTTTTATATACAAATCTGGGGCTAGACTTCGTAATGTCTAGCAGTGCATAGTCAGTATTTAGAATCCACCAATGCTTATTAATAATAGACCTAACGGAGGAGCGTTACAACCAAAGTGGTTACAAAATTTAAACATGAATCACCAGTGTTTTGATTTTGGACTTTAGATTCGATATTGAAGCAATTCCACTCTGGCATTTGCCTAACCTGATCCATGCTTTGTTGCAATACACCAGTCGCATAACCTCTTTCTAGAAATCTATCAGCCCATACTATGTAGGTTATGTTCAAAATCATCATAATCACTATTTACGTCTAACCCTCATAAACTGAGACTTCGGTATATTATTGATGGTGTGGCGGGGATGACAGCTAGAGGCAAATAAAAAAGAATTTCTATCAGTGTTCTTACGATAAATGGATGTACTTAAAGTCCCATCCGATAACTTAACAATATCTAAATCAAGAAATTCAATATGTCTCAAATCTGCCTTAACCAAAAATCTCAAATTCTCATTCGAAGAATGTAAATATGACACAAAATCATCTAACTCACCTAATGTTCCAAGCCACACCATCAATATATCATCAATAAAACGTCTCCAAAAATCTATTTTGCCATAAAAAGGATTTTTTTCGGAATCATAAATGTACTCTTGTTCCCAAAGCCCCAGATAAAATTCACATAACTGGGGGCAAAAGTAGCCCCCATCGCAGTGCCTTTTATTTGATGGTAGAACTTACCCTGAAAGACAAAAAAATTACCTGTTAACACAAACTGCGATAACTGAATAAGAAAATCTATTGCACTGACATCTAATGCTGTTTTATGAATCAACCAATAACGTAAAGACTGTAACCCCCCCTGATGTGGAATATTTGTATACAAAGATTCTATGTCCATAGAGACTAACAGCCATTGTTGTTCCAACTGCATATCATTCAGAAGACCTAGAGTCTGAGTAGTGTCCTTTAAAAGAGACGGTAGTGTGAAGACAATGTCTCTTATATGTGCATCCACAAACTTCGACAATGGCTCAGTCAAAGGAACCAATACTAGCCACAATAGGTCTTCCGGAGAATACTGTAATCTCTTGTGGACTTTAGGTAATATATAGAAAGTAGGTCTAACTGGAAAATCACGGTTAAAAAGTTCAGTGAATCTTTAGTTAATAATCCAGTTGTGAAAGCCTGTAACAAAAATGATCAATATTCTTCTTGAATTCCAGGTCAAGTCTCTATCAATGCAGCATAAAGGTATCATTTTTTAACTGACGCTGAACTTCATGCACATAATCACAAGTATTCATAACCACAACAGCACCCCTTGTCTGCCGGTTTGATTGTAATGAGATTGTTGTTCTCTAGCTCGGCCAATGCTAATTTTTCATCCAGTCATGTTATTATATGATAAATACTGCCCTTCTTCAAATAAAGTATTGATATCATTAAGACATGCAGATTCAAAGAGTCAAAATAGCTGCTGACGGTGGAGGTTAAACTGAGATACTCCTTTGAACCGTAACAAATTGCCATCTCCCTCTGTGGACGTAATTGGAGCTGCATCAGCATCAGACCGTAAAGTCTCAATATCTAAACCGTTGTTTATGAAAAAAGATTTTAAGCTTAATTTCACGGTAAGCCTTTTAATATCCAAAAAAATGTCAAAATGTGATGTAGTACATGTTGGCACAAATTTAAGTCCTTTTTGCAAAACAGACAATTGGGCTGTAGTGAGGGTGACATCTGAGAGGTTAATTACATTCATTTCTACATTCTCCCCCTGCTTTTCTGTGTATTCTTTTGGTGGAGAATTTGTCTTTTGCTGTTCATGGGTTTTATACCCACCTCTCCTCCTTCTGCCCCCCCGGCGGGTCCTTGGTCTGGCTGAACCTGACCAGTCTCTTCTGAATAGCGTAGCTGACTGTCGTTCATACCACTAGTGTCTTCAAAGGGTCATCCGAGGACTCAGAAGTGGAAAAGAAACTGATCTCCACATTAGTACTATTGCGTAAAATGGATTTGATCTATTACCATCCATTTATTTCTATAATTTCCGTTTATTCTACCACTTATTTCTGACCCTTTCCAAGTAAACACACGATCCAAGGTGTGTCGAGTCTATCACGCTCAAATTTCCTCATTTTCACTGCTTTTAATCGATTGTCTGCTTAGTAATAGCTGTTTTCAACATTTTTCTAGTTCTTTAAATTCAGGCTCACTGCAATAGCCTGCAAACACAGCTTCTTTTTGTTTCTAAGAGGCTCAATGCTGCCTTCTGATTCTGATAATCTCTAATGATGCACTCTCTTGAAGCATCATGGAGGCACATTACAGTGCTTAAGCCAGTCCATTTAAATTCAGGACGTTCCATCCCATATCCTGGCCACTTAACAATACGCAAACCTCTTGGAACTCGATTCACCTTCACATATGCCTCAAGACTGGTCAGGTTCCAATAAATCCTTCTTGCTTTCAAAATTAATTTTTCCAACTCATAATAAGCAGTATAAATACTTGCCACAGTTCACAGTTGAAACATCTGCAGACCGCATAATGGTATCCACAGGACCCGCGTGTTGGACTCAATGGCAATGAATGGATTGATCCTCCAGCTCCGAAAATAAAAAGTTGCTAAATATAGAAAAACCGTCATGGCCAGCATGTACATCTTCTAATTTAGAAGACATATTGAGTGGAAAAGCAATTGTGAAAAAATAGCAATCACAAGCGCTCACAGACAGGAATAAAGGAAAAAGGTGTAGGAGGGCTGTAAGTTGAAGGAGAGGTGGAAGTGGGGAGGGAAGAGGTGAGAAAGTGGGGAATAAGGCAGTAGGAATATGTTGAATTATTTTCTTGCACAGTTATTTTCTTGAAACAATCTAGTCACCCAAGTTATGCCTGAATGTCAAAACTCATTAGGGAGATGTTAATGCCTGAACTTTGCCATTCTCCATAGTAGAATACACTGACTGTCAATGACTGTTGCACAGTTGAAGCCCAAGTGCAACATTTCATTATAAATCACTTTTTCCAGGCATATTCTTCCAAGTATGTATGATCCAGTATGCATGCAGGTGGTGACACTTCTAAAAGAGTCAGAGGGCAGTTATATGTATTTCCCTAATGATATCTGAAGCAGTAGTGAAAACCAAAGTTTTATATGTCTCACTGCTCATTGGTTTGTGGTCCAAATCAAGCTACAACCAGCCCCTTCAGGAATTCTACTGAAACAGATAGCCTTGCAGAGGCACACCAACAGAGAAAGTTCCTTAATTAATGTTTCATTCACGAAGGGGAAGCATGGAGGGGGCGGCATTCCGCAGTTTATCTAATCACTTCTAGACATCTGGATATACTTTCAAGATCTGAGGGTGGGAATTTTCATGATGAACAGTGGTAGAAACATGCTGAAGGAAACAAATGATAGGGATCTCACCCAAGCACCTTGTTTTTGTACACACCCTAAAACTGGTAGTGTGCCATGTGTGTTACAGATGTGCATAGTTAAAGAAACACTTGACACTATATGGGACATCACTTGATAATTTCATCATTCCTCCAAATGCACTTAAGTCCTTTGCCATTGCCAGCAGGAGCACATTTATCCTCTGCATTGCCTAATTAAGAAAATTTCCACAAGGTCTAACTCTGCTTTTATATGGTAGAGAGTCACATGTGTTCTAGAGTACAAAACTGGATGATCTGGCTAATAGGCAATATCTGTCATGGGTGTAGTGATCATTTCTGCAAAAGCTTGTTCTGCTTCTGTGGCCATATGAACAGGTTACTAAAGATTTCAGTGCTGAAACAACAACTCCTAGCAGGATCATTTCCATTTCCATAGTGAGTCCACTTGAACATCACATATGCTGTTATTTATGATCCTTACAGCAACCCAGCAAAGCAAGGCTAGTGGTCATGATGGCATGCATTGAGGCAAGAATAACAGCTATAATGGTTGTTGAGAAAGCAGTGGCAGTAATAATTTATCTGAGTCCTCAAATTAGTAGGATTCAATATTCATTAAAACAGCAGCAGAGATTTTTCTGACATAAGTTGCAGAGAGTTTGGCAGTATTAGATCAAACATGCAATTTGGCATGGCAACACATGCTGCACCCAGATATAAAGATGTGATCATTCCTCTTTGATGCAAATGCTAGCTTAAACAGAACTTGCTGTATGTACTTGTTGATGAGCAGCAAAGACAACTTAAAAAAAAAACAACAACACAAATGTACATAATAAACCTTATGGTCATACTTCTTCACCTCCTCTACTTCATGTAGCCAGTAGTTACTACTACAGCTTTGGATGCCAGCAGGCAGTGTCTTTGTTTAAACTAAGCTCAGTTAGTATATATTATAGTGAAGTGGTAGCACCTCCATAGTAAGGGTTGAGTAGGAAGTTAAATGTTAAAAGCCTAAATTTGCACTTTAATAGCTTTGTCCCTGTTCAACAGATTTGCACAAATGTTTGTTTGTGTAGTCTAGAGTGAAGCTCTCTGATATGCACAGTTTTGTTCTGGTAGGATATGGATTAGAGATCCGGATAGTGAAAAAGTGAAAAAATTTGGGGGTGGGGGTCTGTTTTTCTGTCATCACCTAGTGCCAAGACATATTACAATGTCTTTCTGTAATTTTCAGGTCAGAAAGGTCATGCCCCAGAATGGTACCTTTCATTGGTTTGGTGAAAAAATATTAATCCATTCCAGAGTTATAAGAATTTGAAATTTTGGTTCTGAACATGCTCAGTATGGTCTTTTGGATAGCTGTTTCATTTATTTATTTGTTTTTTGTTTACTGGGTAAGTACACTAGACAACAGTGTTGCCTATATTCAGGCATGACCCAGGAGAGTACAGACAGGGAGACCAAGAGTCAGCATTAAAAGTATTTCATGACACAGCATGAGGTGAGAACAAACATTTGAAGTATACAGCCAGGTACAGTCATTATCAATGATGACAAAGAGAATCAAATAACATTACATTAATTATTTTCATCTGATGATACATCAATGACTAAATTGAAATGACAAACAACAAACAAAACTTAAATGAAGTAGCATTATAACAATAAGATTTCTGCTGGATGTAAGAAACTTTCAGATTTTGGAGACCAGCAGAAATCAATAAGTACCATAAGGAAAAAATACAAGAAGAGAAAACTCAAAGTACAACACAAAAACAATTGAATTCTAACTGGTAGCCACCCAAAACCAATTTAAAACACCCCTTATTAGAATTTAGAAAAATTTGATAGCAAGAAATACCAAATTCCAAAGTAAAAAATATAATGAAAAATAATTCTCACTTACACTTGAAAATATCTAAAACTAAGTGCATTTAGCAAATACCCTAAAGAAAACATACTTAGGAAAACTGAAATTAATAATTCAACAAAAGTATTTAAAGAACCCTATTTCTAATCCCATATTATCAATTACTTACAACCCACAAAATAATGTCTGGCAAAATCTAAGAAAACTAAAATTTCAATAAAACAACAGCAATCGTAAAATCTATGAAACAGCAAAAACCATCTACATATACACTGCATAACAAGTACTCCATTTCTAAACACTCACACTAACTTTAAAAAAAGCTAGAAACAATATTCTCAAACAAGAAGGAAAAAACATACATACAACATTCAAGCCCATCATTGAGAGACGATAATTTTAAAAAGCAAAACCAAAATTTAATAAACTATATTACACATAAACCTAATATAAATTAAAAATCAAAAATAAATGTAACTCTAGATACCTGAAAAGGAAATACGAAATTCAAGAAAGTCATCTAGAAATGTATCAATAAGTCTGGCATAAAGAATCTGATTCTTGATAGGGGGGCAAAAAGCATAGTTAAGGTTTTCTTAGCATTCATTAGGAATCTGTTCTCTAGTAACCACTCCTGCAAGCAGTTGAAGTCTGCTTAAAGATGTCTCTTACTGATAAGGGATCTTTACCACTGGAGAAACACCATGTCATAAGCATAAAGGATTAATGTGGAGGAGCAGGGAAGGGAGGGAAAGTTGTTAATAAAAATGTAGAAAAGTAGTGGGCCAAGAATAGATAATTGGGGGACTCCAACAGAGGTAGGGGAAAGATTTGAGAGGGTGGATTCAATCTGGACAAATTGCAACCTCCTTGAGAGGTAGCTATCAAACCAGGAGATGGTCGACAGGTCGAAGCCAAGGTGGGACAGTTTGGAAAGTAGCAGAGAGTGATTCACAAGGTTAAATGCCTTTGTGAGATCGATAAATATGGCCCCAGTGAGCAGGATCTTATCCATCGCTGTAAGGATTGCCTTTGTTAGCTGAAGCAGAGCAGTTGTGGTGTTGTGTCCTGTTCAGAATCCATGCTGGGTAGGGGATACAAGGTTGTGAAGAGTGCAGGTAATATGTGACCTCATAGTGATGGCCTTCTCAAGAAGTTTATTTAAGGTAGAGAAATGGCAATCGGTCTATAGTTTGACATATTTTGGTATTCCTTTTTTTGTGAACAGGGACAATGCGAGCAGTTTTCCACAATGTTGGTACCATTTGGGTTATTATGGAAAGATTAAAGATTCTTGCAATAGGAACAGCAACGGCAGGGGCTGCCTGCTTCATATGAAAGAAGAATTTGACTATATGAAAGATGATTTATCTTTCCTGAGGGGGTAATTCTCCTTCATGAGAAAAAAATATTCTTTCATGTGGCAGCCATCTTGTTTCCAAAAATATTTAAAAAATTAAAAATATATATTTTGAAAACCCATAGAAATGATGCCCTGCAGAGACACCAAGCCATGAATCTAGCTAAATGGTACCCCTTTAGCTAGATTTAGTACTTATTGTTTTAAAAATGACCACTAAATATGTTTTTGTAGCATTTAAAATAATCTTCTTTTGTGAGACAATTTTCTTCTTTCATATGGTTCATGGGCTGGACATTAAATGATTGCATCCTTGCACATTTAAGCCAGTAGAGTGATGAGTATGGGATGAAACTTCTGAAGCATTGTAGAACTGGTCACAGAAAGCACAAAGGAAATTAGGCACAGGGTAGAAATGTCTCCTGATTAATGCTAGAAGTATGGCAAATAAATTCAAAGAACTATGCCACATCATGACATCACAAAAAAATCTACATTGGCGCTATAATGGAAACTTGGTGGGATAAGAAGGATGCATGGGAGCAACCCTTAAGTGGTTATAACTTATTCACCTAATCTAGATAATATAGAAAAGAGGTGGGGTAGCTGTATATGTTTCCGAGGACATACTAGTGACAGAGATATTGGTGGCTATTAATGATTTGGAACATATATGGTTAAAAATAACACTGCATGAGTCCCCAGAAATTATATTGGAAGTTATACACAGAACACCATCCACAAAATCAGTGATGGATGATCCCCTACAAAGCTATTTATTAGACCTAAATCCTGCAAATAGACTTTTGCTTCTGGGTGATTTAATTTGCCAGGCATAAAATGGGAATCGCAAATTAGTATGAACAGGGTTGACAATTCATATTTCAAGTGTTTGACCAGGTGGAATTAAAACAAATGGTAAGACAAAACAAAAGGGAGGGTACAACATACTGGACTTATTCTTGTCAAATCTGGGAGATTCCATCATAGAGTGTAGGGTCACTGTGCCATTAGGTGACAGTGACTATTGCATAGTATCCTTTAATGTAGCAGAAAGATGCAAATTAGTTCAAGGGGTGGCCACTACATTGGACCTTCAGAAAGCAGATTTTATTACCATGAGACACAAATTGGCAATGTAGGATTGCGAGAAGATCTAGCTAATTAAAATTTTCAAGAAATATGGAGAAGATCCATAACAAATTACAAAGACTTATGAAGGAGTATATTAAATAATGAATAAAGTATGGAACTATGGCTAGATCACCTAGCTGGCTATCCAAGAAGATAAGGCATTCAATAATAAATGAAAGAAGCTTTATAAGAACACACATTGCACAAAAAATTAAAGCAGGTGGATACAATACAGGCACCTTCTAAGGAAAATTAAAAAGGAAATAAGAAGAGCCAAGGTAGCCTATGAATACAAACTTGCTAATAAGACTAAAGATAACTATAAATCTTGTTATACTTATGTAAACAGCAAGAATAGTTCTGAGAACACAATAGGGCCACTTAAGGATATGGATGATACGATTGCCTTGACAAATAAACAACTGTCAGATGTACAGAACAATTACTTCACTACAGTATTTAATAAAAAAACAAGTCATGGGGCATAGCATGAAATTAGGCAGTACCTTGGGTAGTCCCATACAAATTGATATGAGGGATATTAGGAAGAAATTAAGTCTGTGGGATCCAAATAAATCTCCTGGACCAGATAAAATCCATCCAAGGCTTATTAAGGAGATGGCATATGAATTAGCTTCTTGCATAAGCTACCTTTTCCAGAACTCTTTAAACACTGGGAAGGTTGTAGATGCATGGAAGGTAACCACAGTCATTCCTTTATTCAAAAAGGGTTGCAAAGCTAACCCAGCAAACTATCGCCTGGTTAGCTTAACCTCTTCCATTTGCAGAATCTTAGAAGATATCATTAAAGAGTACTTAATAGATTACATACAGAGAAATTATTTAACAGATAATACTCAGCAGGGCTTCACAAAAGGTAGATCATGTCAAACAAACTTTTTTGCATTCTGTAACAGGGTGGTTAAACTATTGGATGGGGTAGACCTGTGGGCGAGGTCTTCTTGGATTTCACCAAGGTGCTTAACAAGTTATCACCTGATGAGCTGGTGTTAGTTCTCAAAGCTATGAGCATACATGGAAATATCATTATATAGATTGACTCCTGGTTGATGGAGAGGAGACAGAGAGTCAGTGTTAGGGGGTAGCTGTCTGACTGGACTGAAGTTTCAAGCAGGGTCCCCCAGGGGTCGGTTTTGGCCCATACCTTTTCAACATTTATGTATCTTCCCTTCAATATGAACAGCAAGGCCATTTGTCAACTAAATTTGCAGATGACTGCAGAATGGGAGCAGATGTTCAAAATATTGAAGATGCAAATGGACTTCATGATGTACTCCATCATATTGTAACATGGTGCAATAAATACAAATTACAACTCAGTTCAGATAAATGTACTGTAATGCATCCAGGAACAAAAACTTAATTCACAAATACTATCTAGGACACTCTACCCATAGGCAAGTGACCAAGGAGAGAATTTAGAGATCACTATATCTGATGATCTGCAGTTCATGTCATTTTAAATCACTAGCCAAGAGGCTAACAGAGTATTAAACTGTATCTTACAACATATATCTAGTAGGAAAAAAGTTTTTGTTCCTCTTTACCGTCCTTAGTTGGACCAATCTTGGAATATAGGGCTCAGATCTGGTCACCTTATTAATTGACAGAAAAACATGTTAGAAAGAGTTCAAGAGGAATGGCAACTCTAGTTATAGAAAACAGAATAGAAGCAACCATCCAACTTCAAATTGAAGATCTGAATTTACATTTCTTCCTGAAGTACAAAGAAACCAGAAAGAACATATACCCCTTTTATTTAAATCACACAACAAATAATAACTTATAGAAAACTCAAACTATACTTAAAAATCATACACATAACAACACACATCAACTACAAAAATAACAATGTAGAACATAGAAACATAAAAATAAGTATTCACAAAAGTACACCCACAAAACACCTTATCATTAGCAGTAGCCAAAAGACATCTATAATTTTAAATAAACAACTACACAGGGGTGGACTCACCTCTAAGCTAAGTAGTGAGCATTAAGGATGAAAGTCTAAGCAGCACCGAAAAACCTATGATACCTATGATGAAAGAACAATAGGGCCATACAAAAGAAGAATAAGGCCATGTGAAAGAGGATTTGGGGCTTAGTTTAATTTTTTAATCTTCTTTTGTGGGAAGACATCTTCTTTCATCAGCTCACAAAAGTGTCATGAAAGCAGATGATTTCTCACAAAAGAAGAATTTGGACTTAGTTTTTTCATCATCTTATTTGTTGAGCCAAGATTCTTCGTTCATGGCTTTTTTCATGATCACAAAAGAAGATGGGTTGCTCACAAAAGAAAAATGGGAAAAAATAAGTCCACCATCTTCATTCATGGTCTGAAAGCCTTCTTTTATGATTTCATTGGTACCCATAAAAAAAGAAGAAGGTCAGGACATGAAAGAACAGGGTGAATTTAGTTTTAGCCATTTCTCATAGATGATTTCATTTTTTAAACTAGTAAATAAACAAAAACATCCATCAGTGATCTGCCCCCCACCATCCCCTATCTATCAGTTTGCTTGTTTGTCTGTGTGTCTGTCTCTTGCCTGTCTGTCTGTCTATCTATGTTTTAACTAAGCAGGCTGGGGTGCCCAACAAGAGCACTGCTTCTTTTGCTCTCCTCTCCTTCAGGTTGCCCTTCCCCTAATTTGTGGTGGCACCAGGATACCCACCCCTGATGCCAACAGACATCAACCAGACACTGGGGTGCCAAAACCCCAGTGTCAACTTCTGTTCCTCTGTAATAAAGAAAACCATCCCTTGTCAGCATCTGATCCCCTAAAATTGAAACAAAATCCCTCATTGATATTGTCATTCCATTTAATGAAGAAGAAAGACCATCAGTGATATGCTCTCCTTAGTGCCAACTTTCTGTCTGTCTATCTATCTGTCTATATGTATATATATATCTATCTATCTATCTACAGTATAATTCACATCAAACTGTTCCTCTAAAGAGTTGTTCTAGCATTTCTGATTGAGTTCCATAAGTTATTCTGTATTCGGCACAAAGCCATGCACACAAACTGTTTCTAAAGAGTTACATTTCTGTTTTGCTTTGCATTATGCATGGACTGCAGATGCATTCCAACTAAGTTGCACAATCATTTTACAAACATTGTTCTTAACTTGGTTTAGTATTAAAAAAAAAATGCAGTATGAGTTGCCAGTGTTGTGCCAACTGTAAAAAACAATGCTAAACCAACTGAGTGGTAAAACAGGTTAATGTGACTTATACATATGTTTTAATTAAGTGAACCAGGGTGACCACCACCAGTACCACTTCTCTTGCCCCCATACCTTCCAGGTCACTCTTCCCTAATGTGTGATGGCACCAGGGCACTCATCCTCCATGCCACCGGAGACCCTCCCACCCCTGGGGTGCCCAGCATCAGATTTTGTTCCCCTGTAATAAAGAAACACGTTCTTCATTGGCATCTATTCCCCTGTAATAAATAAAACCATCTTTCATTGATCTTTTCATTTTTTTTAACAAAAATTCCAACAGTGGTCTGCCTCCCCACCACTGCCCATCTGTCTGTCTATCTATCTATCTATCTATCTATCTATCTATCTATCTATCTATCTATCTATCTTTTTCAGTAAGTGGACTCGGGTGTGCACTCACAGTAATACTTCTCTTGCCCCCCTCCCTCCCTCCCTTCCAGGTCACAATTCTCCTTATGTGTGGCAGCACCACAGTGCCCACCCTGTTGCCACTGGAGATCCTCCTGACAACTGGGTGACCAATCCCCTTTGTCAGCTTCTGCCCCTTGTAATAAAGAAACTGTCCCTCATTGATCTTTTTCTTTTTTTTTTCTGAATCTGCAAAAACAAAACACTGCCCATCTAGATCCACAACCCCTACACCCCTACTCTGCTCCATCCACTCAGTACCCACCACCCCACACACCCTCATTCCACTGAAGAGATCCTATGACATAGATCCACTCTGTTACTGAAGACACATCTTGCTGCTGGGACGGGTGACTGCAATACAACACTATATGGTAAGTGCGGTTTAATATATTTCAATGGGGTTTGAAGTTTGATGTATAACTTTGTCATTTTTGAATATATTGACTCCATATTTTCAGAATTGGCTTCTTGGGACTCTAACTCATGACCAATGGCAGTGAAATTATGGAAATCTGGCCCACAATGTGATATCATGGTTACTTTTCAAAATCACCTTACGTGAAGGATTTGAACATTTTCACCACCCTTGTTCATGAGGTGGGGTCATTTATTTATTTATTTAGTTGTTAAACGACTGGGTACTCAGGTCCCAGGGATCATTTTCAGACATAACCCAGGCCATAGAGATGATACACATACATAGATACAGAAGTTGTAGATACATCAAGTGAAAGTTACCAGTATTTCACAGTAAGAGGTGATCTTGGATTTAAGTTTGTGGATTACATTTAAAGAACACAATAACAGTATGATAGAGAAATGTGGTGGTGTAGCCACAATGGAGATTAAGTGTAGGTGTCATGATGCAACAGGGCATAACTGCATATAGATTTGGATAGGAGGGTGGAACATAATTTGGATTTTAAGGTCAGTATATGGCCTAGCTTCAGGAACAGAGAAGGGAGGTTATTCCAAAGTGTAGGAGCCATTACTGAGAATGCTCTCTGGCCCATGTTTGTGTTAGAGTGAGAGACACTTAGCAATGATTGAGACGAGGATCTGGTCTTCCTAGTGCTTTGCTTATTGCAGAGGAATCTGAACTCCTTAGAGGGGAGGTCAAGCCCACCATAAGGGTTTTATGGAAAAGAGCACCCAGGTGGAGGTTGTGTCATGCCTGGGGAGAGAGCCAACCTAGAGAGGTGTACAGAAAGCAGTAATGGGAAGTTAGAGGATCTACGAAAATAAAACAACAGATGCAGTTATATGCAGTGTTTAGTCAGTTGAGTTCTCTAGATGAGGTCTGTGAGATGGCAGAGCAGTACTCCAGGAAGGGAATCATACCCGTCCTATATCACTAACCTTGCCTGAGGTATGAAAGTGTTTCCAGGTGGTAGCAAGCTCCAACCTGCTGGTGCACTCTCTTGATGGTTGAACTTATATGTTCACTAAACGTGAGGGAAGGGTCCAGAGTGACTCTAGATTTTGTAACTCTTGACCTGCTTGAGAGTAGTGCCATCACGGGCTGAGATAGAGAGAGTTAACCATCATTGTGGATAATTTGTGGAGCTTTTGACTGAAGCCAAATAGCATAGCTTTGGTTTTCTTAGCATTAACCAGTAGCCTATTTGCAAAGAACCAATTGTGTGTTATTTTGAAGTCATAAGATAGAGTGGGTCAATGACAGGATACTTGGGTAACTCCTGTAAAGGATCAGATTGTCCACATAAATACTTTTCAAACAGTCAGAATTTCTGTATAGCAGGTTATTGATGAAAATGGAACAGAGGATTGGGCCCAGTATGGATCTTTTCAAGACACAACTGGTCATCTCTAGGGAGACAAGAGAGCACCACTAATACATACACTTTGTGACCTTCTGGCAAGGTAATGACAAAACAGTTTGACATCCCTTCAGAGACAAGAATGAGGACAGTTTCTGAAAGAGGAGGTTGTGGTTGATGAGATTGAATGCTTTGGATAATTTGATGAAGATGGTTCCTGTTATCCTACCCTCATCAGCAGATCTGAGCATGCAGTCTGTGAAACAAGCGATGGCCAAGATGGTGGTGTGAGACTTTCTGACACCATGCTGAGGGAGAGAAATCCATTATTATCTATGTAGTCAGATATTTTCTAGAAGACTGTCTTCTCTAACACTTAGATGTGACAGTATAGAAACAGGTCTGCAGTTCTCTGTAAGCATGGGATCTCAGAATTGAATATCATGACTACATTGGCCTATTTCCATATGCTTGGAACAAAGGAGGTGGCTATGTACATGTTAAAGAGAAAGACCAGGGATAAAGTAATGTAACTTGCTGTGAGTCTCAGGAATCCAAGGCTGGGTCCATCACTGCCTGCACTACCAATTTGGACTTTCCCAAAAGAAATCAATAAATCTCCTCAGACATGTCCCAGTCCACAGAAGATGACAAATGCCAACTTCCAATGGTTCGTATTGGACAACGGTGTGGGGTGGTGGATTACTCAGTGGGAGGTTGGGATGGAGGGATGGGGAGATGACGAGGGACCCTTTTCTTTTACAGGATTTGTTTTTAATAAAAAGATGCTGGGGGACTGTTTCCTTTTTATCAGGTATAATTTCACTAAATAAACATTTTGGGACACTGGGGGTGGGCTCCTCAGTACCCTACAGTGACAGTGGTGGAGGGGGGTATAATTTAACCTGGGACACTGAGAGTGGGCTCCCCAGTGTCCTGCCTTGGGGGGAGCTACTGCCAACACAGGGATTGGGCTCTCCATTGTTAGATATGGAGTTTTTTTCTGTTGGGGACACTGGTAGTGGGCTCTTCAGTAACCCACAGTGGTGGAGGTAATCTAGTGCCGACATGGGGATTGGGCACCCCGTTGTTGGCATAAAAATTCATTTTTAAATTAACAATCCTATTTTTGGCTTATGAAGTAGGATCTTACTTCGTATCTCATCATATGAAGTAAGATCCTACTTTGTATTATGTGGATATGATGGAAGAATTTCAAGATGAATGAAAAGTCCATTTTAAGGGCATTTGTTGAGCATTAAGTGCAAAATGCACCTAAGTGGTCCCAGTAAGCAAGCTACATGTGTTGGTTCCTCCCCAGGTCATCATTTTGGGGGATTTACAAGTGTGAATATTTTAGGCACGACTGTAAACAAGATGGCAGCCATATGAAGTTAGTGTCAGTGGCTCTGTAGGTAGCTCTGTCTGGGTGGACCCTTGAAAGATGGTGGCGAGGCTGCACTGTCGAAATGAGCTCTGAGCTCTGAGTTTGAATCCTGCATTGTTGTGTCTAAATTTCTTTGTATTTACTTTAGCGCATCGTAGTTTTAGTTTACCCAAGACAAGTTCGGTATTCTGTATTTTCTTACCTTAATCCTGCTCGTAGTGCATTTTGCGATGAGTTGGTCGCATAAGTTCTGATATGGAGTTCTGAATCAGGGAGTTTCAAGGCAGGAAGACCACCATAGGAACTAGGGTGAACATTGACATATGAGGAATCGGGCATCTTTACTGAATTGGGTAGCTTCTTCCCCTTGGGCTGGCTGGCTATCATTTTACTAAACAGGTGGACTTGTTGGGATCTTATCAGTCCTTGGAACTACATTTGGAAGCTGAGAGCATTTTTTCTTGGAAGGCATAGAAGAGTCCTGGGATTTATAATTTGGATTAGTTAAGTTCTGGATGAATCGCTGTGGAAGGGAGAGCTGTGAGAGTCTCTTTGACCTGGACATTCGGGCCATGAGTAAAAAAAAAAAAACAAACAAAAAAAAATGAAAGAATAAGGATTCAAACAGATTTAAAGGGACAGTGTGTCTGGGTGTTGTATGGGGGGGCACCTCTGGGACCTTGGGCTGATGGTGACTACTCTTTACAGCCAAACGGGAGTCGCCTAGTGAGCTCTGGGGAGCCGGAGGATCAGTGTGGCTTCTCTAGAATCTTTCAAGGGACATTTCTTGGTCTGTTCCCTGGAAGATTGTAGTTGCAGAGCTGTGGGGGTGGATTACGATAAACCTCTGTAGCCTTTGCGGGTCAGGAGGGGCTCCCACAGAGTTTTGGCAAAATCCCAGACCACTGCAATTTGGTCAATTTGAATTTTGGATCATACTGAAGAGCTTTTAGAAAAGGATGTTATGCCTATGGTGGCCTGAATTATTGAAAACTACTGAGGAGTGTTTGGACATCAGAATTAATTTTGTTGGTCTTACTGAGGGTTTTATGTTTGATTGTTACATTTTAGTTCCCTCTACACACTGAGAAATATTTATTTCTGGACTTTATACTGGGGTCGTGAGACGACTCCAGTTTTGTATGCCGTATCCCCCACTTCGTGAGAGGCAGTGGGGGAGATAAAATTCTGGACATTAAGAAGACTGGAGTAGTGATAGGAATTCAGTACTCTTAAATTCTATAAGTTCATTACTTACTATATTTTCTTTTAGATTTTATATTCATTTTGTGGATTGGTTATTTATATTTTGGGATTGTTCTTGTTTACAAACTTTGGGGAGGAAGTACAGTTTTATAGGGAATGAAGGCATGGGTTTTTGAATTGGAGGATGTGTTGGGCTGAGGCTCTTCTGGTCAGGCACTACTCCTCATCTGAACTCTGGGATCTCTGGCCCTTCTCCCCCCCTCCCTTACCTGTAGTGGTCTATTACCACTGTAGGGCACTGGGTATCATTAGTAGGAGTGGGAGGGGAGGGGTGGGGGGTCTGGGACTTCAGAGGGGGGCAGGGTGGTCATATTGGGGTTGTACGGTCCAGGAGATGCCTTGGGGTAAAATGGTTGCTGGAACATGGTCCCCCATGTCTAGCTACTATACCCAAGGGCTCCAGCTCATCTGGGCAGACAACTCAGTTGGCCCCAGAACCCAGTCTGACCCGAGTGGTGTTATGCAATATCAGGTCTGTTAGAAACAAGACAGCAATTATTGCTGACCTTATTGAGTCGACAGAACTGGCTTGCATCACCGAGACCTGGCTCAATGACAGTGCATGCCCCATTTTGAGGCAGCCGTCCTGGCCGTTTCTTGGTGATAGACCGCTTGAGAATGGACCACAGGGTAAGGGATGATTATTTGTTTTAGATCAAATTGGATCTTAATCTTGTACCAGGGGAGGGGCCAGATCATTTGAGTTTACGAGGTAGCAGGTGTGGGCTGTAGGATCATTCTCATCTACAGTCCACCTGGGGTGAAAATTGTTCCTGCAGGAAATCGCAGACTTCATCATCGACATGACATTAGAGTCACCTCGCTGTTGGTCCTGGGTGATTTCAATGCCTGGGTCAATGATGAAATCTCACAGTTTGGTCAAGATTTCCTACAACTTATGTATTCGTTGGAGTTCACACAGGTAGTTACCTCTGCTATGCATAAGCAAGGTCACTCTCTTGATCTGGTCTTCCTCCTGTGGATTGAGGCCTCCAACTTGGTGGTGGAACCAGTTGCATGGTCCGATCACTACACAGTGAGATTCAATTTCCAGCCCCCCCCCCCTTACAGGCCTGCCTCAGTGGAAATGGTCAAATATTGCTGATTGAGGGGAGTAACCCCTGAAGGCCTTCTTGTGGTGTTGAACCTTTTAGGAGTTCCACAGGCAGGTGAGGATCCAGAGAATCTGGTGTTGGCCTATAACAAGGCCATCCCTAAGGGCTATGGTTCTATCCCCCAGTCCCTGTTCGACCACTCTCTCTTTCCCACAACTCCCCTAGTTTGACAGTTTTGAGGAAGATGTGATGAGTTGGATGAAGGTTAGAACATCGCTGGTTGAAATTTTCCCTTGATGCCGACTACCTTAGATTGGTAGAACACCATCATTGCTATCAATCAGCAATCACGCTTAAGAAGGCAGAATCCCAGTCCGGCGAGATTGCTGCCACTGAAAATCAACCAGCTCAGCTATTTCAAACCATGGACAGATTGTGCAACCCATCCTGTCTGCAGGTTTGAGAGCATTACACAACTTAAGTGTGATGAGTTTGCTCGATTTTTGCGGTTAAGGTGGCTGACATCAGGGCTGAGAACTCCTTAGTGTCTTCTATGGGAGTTGATGGCAGCGGTATTTGGTCACTCTCTCCAATCAACCTGGAGTTCTTTTGACCAGCCAGAGACAGATGATATCATGTGGATTGTCCAGAAGTTGTGGCCAATGTACTGTAGTTGGATCCGGGCCCTACACACCTTTTATTGGGGTGTATTGAGGTTATCAGCCCAACCCTGGCACAGATTGTTTGGTGCTCCTTAGACTCGGGAGAATTCCCCAGCTCCCTGAAGGAGGCAATGGTGACACTGCTCCTTAAGAAAGCTTCCTTGGACTTGAACAACTGTGCCAACTACATACCTATCTTTAACCTTCCCTTCATTGGGAAGGTGATTGAGAAAATGGTGGTGCTACAACTGGAGAACCACCTTACCTTCCATGATATCTTCAACCATCTCTAATCAGGCTTCCAGAAGAGACAGCTCTGGTTTGGGTGCTCAATGATCTCCTGATGGTGAGGGACCAGAAATGTCATTCCATCTTGGTACTTCTTGATCTCTCTTCAGTTTTTGACACTGTGGACCATGGGGTGCTGCTTGAGTGCCTGAGGGTTATCTGTGGTCTGACTGGTCCAGTTCTCAGATGGTTTCGTTCTTTCCTCACCGGCAGGTCTCAGAGGGTGGTGTCTGGGATTTTTTCCTTGGAACCATTCTCTCTGCTGTGCGGGGTCCCTCAGGGCTCGGTATTGTCCCACATGTTGTTCTCGGTGTATCTGCTGCCCCTCAGAAATTGTAAGACAATATGGACTGAAGTTTCATTGTTATGCTGGTGATACCCAGCTCTATCTGTCTTTCGCACCCAACCAGGATGATTTTGTATCTGCTGCAGAAGGGGAAGATCAAACAGAGGCAACAGCAATCTTTGAAACAACCCCATGCTGTTGTTTTTCATGTCCATGTGGTTTCCACTCTGGGAAGCCTGTGATAATGGAAAAGGTGAATCTCACTCTGAATCTGCACACCAAATTCCCCAGGGCCTTGTTACCAGCCTGCAGCTGACAACGCTTTGTTAGGCATCCACTGTTTTCAGAAGTTTTAGTTCTATCAATAGATGGCGCTATTGTAGTGCCGTTCACAATGTTCCTCTGAGCAGAAAGCACTGAATCTCACTTTGTGGATATTTTACTTGAATTCCCTTGTTTAATCCCCACTCCAGAAAAAAAGAATTCTGTAAGTCCTTTTTGTTCTAGACTATTAGTTTGATATATTATTGATGCCTCCTTTTCAGTATGTGGCCATTTGAAAACAAAGCCAGCTGATTTTGACATTATATTTTCTGAGGCGGTCTCAATACTGCTAAGGCCTTGAGCCAGATTATCACTTGGCTTTTGCTCTGTAAACCTGTTTGTTACATCATCATAAACAGGCTGTAGGCACACATGACCGTTCGTGTTCTGATTGCCTGCCTGCTTTATATCTTGAGATAGAAATTCTGCTTTTGACTCACCCAGCCCCAGTGGAGTGGTTGAAACTGTGATGCCATCCTCCAGTTTGACATGCTGAGCATCTGTATTGACAGGCGGAATCTTTTTTCCCTGTGGAACGAGTCGAGCAGCCAGATTATCTCCATCTCCCATGCAGCGTTTATCATCAGTTTCAGCTTTCTCCTCAAATTCCTGTTTCTGTTCCTCCAATTCTGAGTTCAAGTCTATCCCCTGAACAATAGGTATCTCAGAGGTCAAATCTTCACTCGAAACATAGACATCCATGATGACTTCTTCTGAAACCATCTCATCTACTAGAGTTTCTTCATTATTTGCCTCAGAATGCATTAAGAAAGAAGGTGAGGCCAGCCCTCCCTTCTCCATGATGTCTGCACCCTCCAGTGCTCCAGCCTGAGTGGCAATCCTGCAAATGGATGGCTGAACCCTCTACAGCTGAGTAGGGGAATTTTCCTGGTGTCTTGGCCAAATTTCCCTCATTCACTAAAAATACCACAAACAGTTTCATTGATTCAAGGTCAGTTGGCATTCATCTGTATCCCCCTTCCCCATGTCATGCCTGAAAATAGGCAGGATGGGTCTAGTGCACTTACCCAGTTAACAAAAACTAAAAGTAGGAATTTTCCCATACAAACCAGGATTCCTACTTCATTTCATACAGCTATATTGTAGTGCTTACTCAGCATGCTCAGAAACATTTTTTTCAAATTTTTAAATTGCAATACCTTAAAAATGGCTTATTATTGTTTTACCAGATTAGAAAAAGGCACATCTGTGAGGTAGTCCCTTTGTGCCCTGAAAATTTCAGAGCAAAAATCAAAGCATCTGGGCAGTAGGCAAGTTCAAAGAAAAATCCCAGCAAAGTCGATGAGCGAAAATATGTTTTTTTCACCTCTTCATTACTCAAAAACCACACATCTCACCAGAACTTAACTTTCCATATCAAGAGAACTGCTGCACAGGAAGGTGTATACCAAATTTTGTGCAAATCCACATAACAGTTACAAATTTATTAAAGCACTAAATTTTAGTTTAACATTGAAATGCCTACTCAGCCCTAACTATAGTGGCATGACCACACCCCTATAATATAATATTTATTTATTTATTTAATTTTTTTGACCGGGTAAATGCACTAGACAAATTCTGCCTGTTTTCAGGCTTGACCCGGGGGAAGGTGGTACAGATTAATGCCAACTGACCTTGAACCAGATTAACCTGTTTGTGGGATTTTTAGTGAAAATATACACTTATGATTATATAGGATGATGGAGATCTGAGCCCTGTGCTTCCATCAGTCTATACTGTCTTGTGTTCATGCAAGGCCCTCCATCATCCCATGTAACCATAAGTGTAAAAAATTGTTATCAACCCTCATCTCCCTGTGGGAGCACAAGGACCTCTGGGCCCTGTACTCTGATCACTCTCCCCTCACTCCATAATGTTATCCATTTGTAGGAGTGCATGGCCCTTTGGACCCTGTACTCCCATCTATCCATAAGTGTAGAGACATTGTTATGAACTTTTATCTCCCATTAATTCATAATGGAGGGCCCTGCATGCCCAGTACTGCATAATGGTATCCATATGTGGGAGCGCAGGGCCCTCTGGGCACTGCTCTTTCATTTTCCTATAATTGTAGAGATGCAGCACAGGCCTAGAGACATTCCAAGTAACCCTGTACTGCAAATGGTGCAATATCTCAGTAATCATAGGTACAATGGAAAAAAAAACACTGCAGTTTTAATCATAGACTAGCAACCTATATCTGTGCTTAGTGAAAAATCTGTATCTCAAACCACTTACGAGATATAGACACTGGAAGGTACTGCATTCACTACAATGTTATCCTATGGAAAATTTCTAAACTTTGAAATGTTCTAAGTATGGAAGCAATGTAAATTTTTTCAACAAACTAGCAAAAGTCACATCTCTGGGTCAAGCCCTTTGTACTCTGAAAATTTCAGCCTGAAAGTCTAACCATTTCTTTGCAGTGACGTGGCAAAGAAACAGTTAAACTTTAAAAATCCTTTTTCATGAGTTGTCAAAATCCCTTTTCGCAGATTTTGACACCTCACAAAAAGGGAATTCATCTCAAAAAAAGGGATGAAAGATAGGGCCATCTGATCCCACAAGTCCTAATCCCTTTTCACAATTTGAAAAGGAATTTTGACAGCTCATGGAAAGGGATTTATTTTTAAAATCCCTTTTCACGAGGTGTCAAAATCTTTTTTCACATCATAAAAAAGGATTTGGATTTGTGGGACCAGATGACCCTATCCTCAGTCCCTTTTTGTGAGCTGTCAAAATTCCCTTTTCGAATCACGAAAAGAGATCTTGACACCTTGCTAAAAAGGATTTAGCTCCCAAAAAAGGATTTTGACATCTTACAAAAAGGGATTGGGGTTGTCAGACCAGATGGCCCTGTGGGTAATCTCTTTTCATGAGATGAAATTCACTGTTTGCAAGGTGTCAAAATCCCTTTTCACATCATGAAAAGGGATCAGAAGCGAGTCACAAAAAGGGATTTTAAAATTAGAAATAAGCATTCTGAGCCAGCAGTAAAGTAAACCAAAGGCAGAGAACTGCACCAAATCCATACTTGGATGTCTGCAGAAGACATCCCTGGGTAAAGTTATAACATTTTGTTTGGGCAGAAAAAATGAAAACAAGATGGCAACTTGCAAAAAGGGATTTTTTTTTTCATAAAAAGGCTTTAATTAGTTCTTTCTGTGAGCTGTCAAAATCCCTTTTTGTGAGCCCTAAATCCATTTTCACACAATTTAGCTATCCAAAAGCTTGAATTGAGCATGCTCAGAACCTGAAATTTCAACATTGAATAACTTTGGAATGGATTAATATTTGTTCACCAGACTAATGCTGGTTTGTTCTTTGGGGCAAGCTCTTTCTACCCTAAAAATGGTTTGCTGTAGCATGTTGAGGAATAAACAGCCAAAACAGGAGAAAAAAGCAACTTTTAAACTTATTTCACTATTCGCAGCAAAATCTACAAATCGATCAAAACAAAATTGGTACATCATCTACCCCACGAGAACACTGCATAACAAATTTTGTACAAATCCATGTACGATTGTTTATATATATATTTATATATATGGGGTACATGATGGGCAGGAGTGGAATATGGAAAATATTCTCACTCCTGCAGAGTGGTATTTTCCATATCCATGATCTGCACATCATGTATGCTATTTATACAATGGGGTAGGAGCTTCAGAAGTATTGTTATGTTTTCCTGTGCTGTTTTCTGTTCCTGTGTGTGGTCTGAGTGTGTGAGTTTTTGAATGGACTGTGAGTTTGAGAAACACTATGGGAAACAGCTAAGTGTCCTTTGCAATGTTAATTGAGTTACTTGCAGGTAGGGAGAAAGAAATGATTTGTAAAGCATTGTCATTTAGTATGCAGGCTGTGTTGAAGGTGAGACTAGCATAGTAATGACCTGGGAGTTTTGAAACACTATGGGAAAAGGCTGAGTGTCCTTTGTAATGTTAATTTAGTTACTTGTAGATAGCAGTGAGAAATAAATGTCGTGTGAAGCAGTGTCATTTAGAATGCAGGCTGTGGTGAAGGTGAGACTAGCATAGTAATGGGCTGGGAGTTTTTGGAAAAAACAATGGGAAAGAGCTGAGTGTCATTTGCAATGTTAATTGAGTCAGTATTAGGTAGCAGTGAGAAAAAGATTTGTGAAGCAGTTCAATGTAGAATGCAGGCTGTATTGAATGAGTGGTGACATCAGCAGAGTAGGTATATTTGTCAGATATTTTAACTCCAGTGATGTTATCATCAGATATCTCACTGCAGTGGAAATTACTGAGGCTATCACACTTATATTGCTTTCACGCCCCCCCCTTGTATAAATATATATCTACTGTGATATATATATATATATATATATATATATATATATATATATTTAAACTTAGCTTCAAGAAAGAACATCTTTATTATAAGAACTGAATTCCTTGACCCTCAAAACCCCCATTTAGACACGAAATACAACTTTATACGACAACTCTGGGATGAGATATACCATTTTAGAGATTTTTGGTGGCAATCTTGAATTTGGCCACCTAGCTATGATTGCCAAATTTGTGAGGGGGTCCCACAAGTCTATCTTTTTTGGCACCATTTATTCATATTAAAAACACCTTCAAACTATTGTCCCCATAAATTGATCATGGACTCCTACTAATTTTCCTTTACTAACAGTACATTATATGATTGCATGTGCTGCTAACTGGTGTGGGCTGAACATGACCAACTTTTGTTTTTGCACCTGTGTGATGGCTGGAGGAGCCAGTCTCTGATCCCTGCTGTCCCCCCTTCCTGCATTACTGTGTGCTTGAAGTGAATTATAGACGAATTAGGCCAACACTTGGAATTCTGATTTGGTGCTGAATATTCAAAAATTGATAGGGCTTCAGCACATATTACTAGTAGCTAACTATTTAAAATCTCATCCTGTCTTTTGTTAAGATAATGGCACATACCATTTTCAGTCTTCTAGTCCATTCCATGTCTAAAAGGAATCCAAAATGATATCAGTGTCAGGACCAGACAGAATCCTATTTAACTCTACTGTCACCCTTATGTTAAAGCATCTTTCTCTTGTTTTTTTATGGAGTAGAATCCTATTTAACTCTACTGCCATCCTTATGTTAAATCTGTCTCTCCTTTTGTTCCCTATACGTGGTTATATTAAAAAGAAATGGTTTGTTTTCCCCTTGTTCTCATACATAATTTTGTTTTCCAGACCTGCCTTACTTTACAAAACCATAGTTCTGCATTTCTTATATAATGCTCTATATTATACTTTTATTGCTCTGTCCCCTAAACCCTTCCAGTTATCATATATAGACTGTGTTAGGGTTGAGCACCCCAAGGAAGACCCCATCCTTGATTCACCAATAATCAGGAAAGCCAAAACTATAATGATTTTTCCTATTGCTGCATGGTGGTGGGGAGTTATGTTTGGAGACCTTAACACCACATTTCCCCATTTTTGTGGTGTTAAGTACCCTAAATTGTGCATTAACAAAGTTGTTTTGCAAATAATTACTTATGGATGATAATTTATTATGCTGCTATTATTGTCTCTGTATTGATGTGTATGGTGCTCAGAGCCTGTGGGTTTGAGAACTTATGAAAACAAATCTATTGCTACTACTAAACTCTCTGTCCAGTGTTACCAGTAGACATGTTGTTATTCATGTAAGTAATATAAGGAATGTTGTACAACCAAGTGTATATTACAAGCATGTATTCCATTCAGGGGTTCCTAGAGACATTAACAAATCATGACTGTGAACCTCAAGTGATCAATATTAGTCATCCTAAACTCTGACACTCTCCATACCCTGGAATATATACAGCACTGTAGAAATATAATCCTTCTCATCTAAGAATGTATCTCAGCAAGGATAAGTAACTGACATCTATGTATCTAAAGAGGTTGGCTCAGGCCCAGGACCAATTCAACACATAAAACAAGACACACATATATATATTTTTTTAGCTTGAGTTGCTGTGAGACTGGATCAGATGTTTTACTTACATTGTATTAATGAAGATCATTGCAGTAAGATATCCTTCATCTTTAAGATATAGTGATAGGCAGAGATGCATTGCAGAAAATGTCCAGATATCTAGTCAGATGCATTATATCGCTAGAAATCCTGTTGAAATGAATGGTGATTTTTTTTTGTGATATAGCGAGATATATAGTAATGAGACTTATTTGTGGCTGCCACTGTAATTCATTGTAATGGTCACTTTCAATAGCTCCATTGAGGTAGAGTTCCAAGAGCTGAAAGCAGGTTTGAGTGGAGTAAACTACAGTTGTGCTGGCCAGAACACAACACAACACTGCACCATACTGCAATAGTGTTACTGAAGTAAACAAGTTAACTTAAGTGGCAGTTAATCCCTTTGCCATGCAGTAACCCAGGCATCCCATGATACTGGTGAAGCAAACTGAGTGACTCATATATGAGTCACTCAGTCTACTCGCCTGATGGAATAGCTACTGCGTCAGCATATTGATGGGAAGGAATAGCGAGTATACAGCGACAAAACAGAGAGGGCAAATCAGGAGGGAGGATATAGTCATGTGGCTTGAATAAAGGAAAGAAGCCCGCTGCTGCCAAGCCGGTCACCTGGAGTGGTGGATATGGCCACCACTCAGAATGCTGATGGTTCCAGGTTCAGGACTGCCCGCAGGTATATCTTTTTTTTTGTGAGTTTTAATGAGTGTTAGGGTTTTTTGTGTGTGTTTTCCATCCCCTGGTTCCCCTGACTGTGGTGCCGAAACAGCATTAGCTCCCCTCCCTTGTATTCCCCTTTCCCCTAGCTCCCATGCCCCCTGGAATTGATTATATTAATATTGGGGATTCGGAGGGCTTGCCCCCTGCATTAAATGTTAGATTATCTTGTGTCCAATGTGTATTATGTACTGCTGTCACTGTAAAGGGGGTTGCTGTGTTTGGTGTCTAGCATATTTTGGAATCATGGAAATGTACTCACTGCTATGCAAGTCACCATTCCATTTTCACCATTATGACATGGAACCAGTAACCCATGAGACTGAATTGCATCCTGGCTGGCTCCACTGCAGTTTGTGTAATTCATACAATTGTTGGTTTGCCTTTGTACTACTTTCAGTAGGAAATCAGTAATTGTTGAGAGGATATGTGATCAATAATTATTATTGTCGAGGTAGTCTACACTTTTATTAATGGGTATTTTTTCTGTTTGGTTCAAAACTGTTGATACTGTAACTCACCAGCTTGGATGGAGTAATAGACATAAAAGAGGTAGATATGGGCCTGCCACAAATCTTAGTATTTAGAATTCACAACCCCTCAGGTTGCTACTGTTCCTGAGATTGATATTTTGAGTTATTCTAAGACCTCATATTAAATGATACACTTCCAGTTGAACTTTTGCTGACACTAGTGCTGTATGTTAACTCAGTGATGGCCACTACTGTAGTTCTTCATCCACTTGTTTAGAGCATAATTGGGCGGAAAGAGGATCACTGATGTTGTTATTGTCTGTGAAGGAAATTTACTCCAATTCGGTGTTAACATTAGTTCTTTTTGTTTGGTTTACAGTTTTTTTCACCTCCTTGTAGCTATTTTGACAGCCCATAGGTAAGTTGGATCCCTTGTCCCATTCTGTGGTGACCTCTCAACCTATTATTAATTAACAGTGCAGAATCTGAAAGTGCTAGAGAGTGGATGATCACTCACACATCTGAGAAATCTTACCCTCATTTTTCTCCCTTACCATTCTCCTTCCTATGGCACCATACATCACCTCACTTCTGCTATGCCCACACATTCCACATCCAAGACCAACAACAAGGGTTGCTTGTGCTGCTTGCACAGAGCCTACCACTGCCATCAGTGGCATTCTCTAACCTGGCCATCCCTTTTTTATGAATGTATTATTTACCTATAAATGTACTATTTTAAAGTAATGCTGTTTTTAGATATATATTTTTTGTATTAATTAACCAATGTGATGTTCATGTGTACTTTGGGTTGTCATTGTAAATGAGTTTTGTTCAATGACTATTCCACTGTTAGGCAGCCCAATAGCTCAGTGGAAGTACATTACACTACCTTGATAGTGACCTGTGTTCCAGTAGTGAGCACCAGGGTGCCAGGATCAGGTGGCTAGGCTGGGGAGTGCTCCCAAGGTGAGCATGAGCCAGCCAAGAGATGGAGATGGTTGAGCTCATGTGCAGCAGTGGCCCTATGTGGTGAGCTGGGGAGCTAGCTCCCTTGAGAGGGGTTGTGTCAGCCCAGGGCACACTGCTATCATCAATGTCATGAAATGGTGGAAGGGAAGAGGGACAATTGAACATAATAGATACATGCCTCAGCATCATTAATGATGGTCCGTTCAGTCCTCAGGTCTCATTCTGTGTGGATCCCTGCCAGACACGAGGGTGGGGGGAGCAGCAGTTGGGGCTGAGGGCTAGAAGGGGGATCAGAAGAAATTAGCAGGGAATGGTTGAGGGCCAAACAGCTTTATTTTTGTCAGCATGGTAATCCAATGTGCAGATGCTGATCCAAAGATCACCCTTTATTAAAGATATCTGAGGGGCATCAGCTGTCATGTTGTCTATTTCCACCTAGAATTATTTGGGCTTGTAGGTGTTAGTGAGGAAGTGATCAGCATAATACAGTATTTTTGTCTTAAATTTCTTTCAGGCTTTATCCTTTTATTTACATGCTTAATCCCTTTATTTAAAATGTTCACACAATTCCTTGTTTAGCTAACAGAAGTAAGAACTCTTTACATTCCATTTTTTTCCAAGGGCATGGTTGTCACACATTTATTTAATTATGTGACGAAAATAGCCAGGCTTTTTGCATGTAGAATGAGTTAGAGGCAATGCCAGGGTGCAATGGGCAGGTTAGCAGCAAATTTATCTGTGTCAGACTGCTGCATGACCAGAGGGTGAGTACACTGGGAGGTAGTTTCGTGGTTTTGATTTTCTAAATGAAAAATGTATTGAGTGGTTACAAAAGGCCTCATGCAGTACAAAAGAAAACAATCCAGTACAGTCGTGAGACTAGTATCTTATTAATGAATAGTTGATTTAGAGTTGGGTCTGGTTGGCAAGCTGCATAACTGGATTACAATAGGATCTGGTTCAATGCAAATTTCTAGCTTTGTAAAAGTATAGAAATAGAAACAGAATTTGCCAGCAGATAAGAACCACTTGGCCTACCTAGTCCTCCCATTTTTATCCAGCCAATAGTATCACCACAGATCCTACTTGCTCATCTGCCCATTCACTTTCCACTTCCCTTTCCCTAAGATTCTCTTATGTCTATACCATGCATTCATGAACCCACTACTGTTTTCACCCCCTCCACCTCTGCTGGAAGACTGTTCCAGGAATCCTCTACTCTTTCTGTGAAGAAGTACTTCACACATTTCCCCTGAATCTAACCCCCTCCAGCTTCTTATCATGCCTCATTATCCTTGAACACCTTTTTTTACTGAAAAACACTTCCCTCTTCTACCTTGTTTACCCCCATGAGATACTTAAAGTTCTCTATCATATCTCCCCTCTATCCCCTTTCTTCCAGGGTGTGCAGAACATATTTAGGTATGCAAGTTTCTTCTTTTAGGGCTTCTGATGCAGACTGCACCATTTTAGTTACCCAACTCTGCACCACATCTGCTCTATGTCCTTCCAGAGATGTGGTCTCCAGAACTGGACACCATATTCTACTGTGGGTGGGGTCTTACTAGCAATCTATGCAGTGGCAATACCATCTCCCTCTTTCTGCTGGTGATACCCTTCTCTATGCACCCCAGTGTCCCAATTAGAGATGTGAGAAACTGAAAAATTTGTCCTAGTGAAATATTTCACATAATATGCAAATTATGCAACATTTTTCACCTGGACGAATTATAATTTTGCCTCTGATTTCACTTTCACGTAATGCCAAATTTCGCTAAATTTCGCCAATGTTTTCAATTTTGCCAGTGAAATTGCAATGCACTGTGGGTAAATAGCTGAAATATCACATGCAGGCTGTTTCCTGCACAGTATATTGTCTGTTGAGTTGGAGAGCACTTCAGTGTGGTGCATCACAGCCAATAAACCCTTCAAAAACCTTTTTATTTGTGATTTTTGACAGTTAATTGCTCTCAAAATCTCAGTTTAGTTCCTAGTGCTGCTAGTCAACTTTTTTAGTTTTGGTATCTTTGGATAATACGTAGTTAAGCTTAGGTAGTGTTTTCAGTTTCTCTGTCTGTGAGGAGTTAGTGGGGAGGGGTCAACCGTGTGGTTGGTGTGTGTGTGTGTGTGTGTATGTGAGAAGAAAAGGAAAGCATGTTCCTAATATTTGACAAATTTCTCACAAGTTGTGAGTGAGTTTCTGTAACTTCTTTTAAGTCATAATATTTTTGTTGGTGTGCTACTTATTTGTTATATTTTTCTTACATATTGATCCTTTTTTGGGTAACTTTATCTGAACAGTTACTCATTCTGAGTAGTTTTGTTCCTGTTTCCCTTTGCTTAATCACTTGTGTGCTTTATTTTTTTATTGGAAGTATTTATTCATTTATTCATTACAAATTGGGTTTACTACCTTTGAGTCAGAGACTCATTTACAAAGGCACCTCGTCGCGGGGAGCAGACATCAAGACAGTTATTACAGTGCAGATTAAAACAGAGGATAACATTACAAGTGCAGTAAAAGGAACATTTAACATAGTTACACTTAGGTTACATAATGTAGTAGTTTGTATGTTACTTAGGTTACATAACATTACAAAATTGTGTGTTACACTCATGGATATAGTAGGTCCTCAGAGAAGACAGTGGGTTACATCCCTGTTTGGACCTAGTAGGGAAGGGGTAGGTCTAGGGGAGGGAGAGGCTGTCCAGTGGACATAGTCGAGCCAGCGGGCAAGGCGGGTGGGAACCACAGGTTACAACAAGGGGTTAATTACACCTACAACAACAGGTATTAAAGATATGGTTCCGAAGGGCTGTTTTGAAGGATCCAATTTTTGGCAAGTTGGAGATGCAGCTAAGGCAGGAGTTGAACCAGGTGGGGGCTCAGTAGAGGAAGGATCTCTGGGCCAGAGAGGTCTTGGTTCTGGGCACCTTGAAAGTGGCCTTAACAGAGCTACGGGTGGTGATGGATGAAGATGGCTGCTGTAGGGAGGCGGAGACCCCTGGGGTGGGGGAGAGTCCTAGCAGAGATTTCTTAGTGAGAAGGCAGGTCTGGTAGAACAGTTGTCCTCAAAGTTGAGAACATTGGTGGTAGCATAGAGAAGGCAGGTATGAGTTTGGCTGAGGCACCAGTCAGGAGCCTACAGTCCTTATTGATGGAGAGTTGGATTTTGGAGAGGGCAGTGTTGTCAGCTCCAGCATAGATAGGCAAGCCATAGTCCATGAGGACAAGATGGAGGAGGTGATGGCCAGCTTGAGGGCAACCTGAGGCAGGCAGTCCCTGTGTCAGTATAGCAGGCCAATCCGAGAGTTAATGGCAGCTGACAGGGCATTAATGTCGGTGTGGAAGGAGAGGGCAGTATCAAACGTGATGCCTAGGTACTTGTATGTGGTCACTTGTTCTAGCGGGTGCAGAGTGCTGGGGATAATCAAGAAGGGGGTATTTTTAGCTTTATTTTGGTGGTGGGAGAAGAGCATTGATTTGATTTTCTTTAGGTTAATGACCAGTCTGCAGTCCCTGAACCACGTTTTGGCTTGGTTGTAAGCTTGCTGGAAGGATAATTGGAGGGAGGTGGGATTGGAATGTGAGGCAACGAGGACTGCATCATCGGCATAGAGGAGCATTTTACAGGTACATGAGCTGGGGAGGGTGTTGAGGTAGAGCCAAAAAAGTATTGGACCCAGGATGGAGCCCTGAGGGACCCTGGAGCAAGTGGAAAGAGTGATGGAGATGGAGCCGCTGATCTTGACACACTGGGACCTAGCAGAGAGGTAGCTAGAGAACCAGGAAATGGGACCACCAGAGAAGCCAAGTTGGTGGAGAGAGTTGAGTAGAAGGGGATGACGGTATCAAAGGCCTTGGAAAGGTCAATGAACACTGCACCTGCAAGGCTGCCAGAGTGGAGAGCAGCATGCAGGTGTTGGGAGAATTCCAGGCGAGCCATAGTTGTACTGTGTCCTGGGTGGAAACTGTGCTGCTCTGGGCACATAATGTCATACGTGGTTAGGTATTCAGAGAGCTGGGTCAACACCACTTTTTCAAGGGCTTTAGAGAGTGGGGGGAGGATGGAGATGGGCCGGTAATTGTTGGGGGTGGATCGGTCCCCACTCTTATGCATGGGTGTGATTTCAGCAGTTTTCCAAGCACTTGGGAACTGACCCAGGCATAGAGACTGGTTTAGAAGGTCAGTCAGGGGGACTAGGACTTCGTCCAAGACCATACAGAGGATCCTGGAGTCGAGGAGGTCACTGCTGGGGTTATTGCTGCCTAAGGCTTTTAGCAGGTGCGGCCTGGCTTCTTGGGGGGATAGGGTGTGCAGGTTGAATGGTGGGCAATGCAGAACCAGAGGGAGAGAGGTGGGGATTGGGTCAAAGAAGCTGCTGGGGAGAACTGAGCTTAGGTCAGAGAAGGTAGTGTTAAGGCAGTCAGCTATGAGGAGTGGATCTGTGGTGGGGGTGCCTTTGATGGTGAGCTGAGATGGTGGAGGGGAGCAGGACTTCCCATTTAGCTCTTTCATATTAATCGCAGAAGGTCCGGGCTGAACCCCAAGTGGAAGTGAGGGTGGTCTGGTAGTGCTCTGCCTTGGCCCGCCTAATGGCCCAAGTTCACTTATTGCGTTATGCATTGCAGACCTGTCTGTCAGATGCCTTTCCAGATTTTACAGCAATGTGTCAGAGATTATCTCTGTTTTTGAGTCTCTGGAGGAGGGGTGGGGTGATCCATAGGGCATTGCATTTTTTGGAGCGGATCCTGGTGAGGGGGGTGAAAAGGTCACAAGCCTTACAGAAGGCATTTGTGAAGTGGTCAATAGCTGAGTCACTGTCAGGGGTGCGCTGGATAGGGGACCAGTTTAGCTGGGCTAGGTATTGTTATAATTTTCTGAGGCCGCCGGGGCATAAATGGTGGCGTGGATTAGCCTGGGACACTGGCTTCAGAGTGGAGGATGACCAGAGACAGAGGACTGGGGAGTGATCACTAAGAGAGTTAGGGAGGACAGTGACATCCCAGATTTTGTAAGGGCAGTTAGATATAACAACATCTAAGAGAGTGCTAGTACCAGTAGAGTGTTTGAATCTGGTGGGCTGGGTGACTAACTGGGACATATCCAGGGCAGCAAGGGAGTCCCTTACAGTATATGGGAGGCAAGCCAGTTAACATTAAGATCACCTAGGATGACTTGCTCCACTTTGTGAGGGAAAGATGTGAGATAGTCAATGAGGGACTGGACCACTTGGTTTTGATTCCTCGGGGGTATATAGGAGACAGTGAGGAAGAGAGGGCCTTGGGCAGGGTCAGGTGTGATTTTTAAGGCAAGGGCTTGGGCTTCATAATCAAGTTTAGGAGCTGGGAGTGCCTGACCTATAAGGGAGTAGTAGTGCTCAACCACCACCGCTTTTGCCTACTCGGTCTTCCCTGTAGATGGTATATCCAGGGAGAGTGATAGCAGAGTCAGGGGTGGATTTGGAGAGCCAAGTCTCTACCAGTGCGGTTATGTCAGGTTGATGTTGAATGACCCAGCACTGGAGGGCAGCAGATTTCTTTAGGAGACTGCAAATGTTTAAGGATGCAAAGTGGAGGCCAGTTGCAGTACAGGGTTTAGAAGTGCTGGAAGCAATAGGTCCTGGGTTTGGGTGAGACCCCCTCCTTAAAAAACTTCTCTTGACCCAGATTGTCCAACTACAGGCTGGTCTCTAGTCTCCCCTTTGTGGGGAAGATTATTGAGAAGGCAGTGGCACAGCAGCTGGAGAATCACCTTACCATTCACAATATCAACAATCCTCCCCAGTCAGGATTTCAGAAGAGACATAGCATGGAGACTGCCCTTGTTCGGGTGCTCAATGAACTCCTGATAGTGAGGGATCAGAAGAGCCGTTCCATCTTGGTTCTTCTTGATCTCTCTGCAGCATTCAACACCATGGACCATGTGGTGTTGCTGAAGCACCTGCAGATGATCTGTGGCCTGGCTGGTACAGTCCTCAGATGGTTCCATTCTTTTCTCACTGGCAGATTTCATGGAGGGTGTCCAGGATTTATTCCTCAGACTCATTCTCTCTGCTGTGTGGGGGTTCCACAGGGCTCTGAACTGTCGCCCATGTTCTTTGCGGTGTACTTGCTGCCATTGGGAGCCATTGTAAGGCAGTATGGGTTGGGTTTTCATTGCTATGCAGATGATACCCAACTCTACATGTCATTTGTGCCTGAGCAGCATAGTGTGGTCTCGGTGTTTAATAGCTGCCTCGTCAAGATCCAGGACTAGATGAACGCTAGCTGGTTGAAGTTTAATCCGGACAAGACTGAGGTTCTAGTAGTGGATCCAGGTTATCAGGTAGAGGTGTTGGCAGCTGATTCTGCCTCTGGGCTCTGGCTTCAAGGTAGCCAGCTGCTGACCTCTGAATGGCTGAGGAATTTGGGCATTATTCTTGCCCAATGGGATGATGCTCCATTTCCAGGTGTCGGCCGTTGTCAAGTCCTGTTTTTACCATCTAGGGAATATCACCCGGATTAAGCACCTTGTTCTGCCTGGTGACCTCCCTACTTTGATCCATGCTTTTGTGACATCCTGCCTTGACTACTGTAACTCCCTTTACCTATGGTTGCTTGAGTGTGATATCTGCCACTTACAGCTGGTGCCGAACACAGCAGCCAGGTTGTTGACAGGATCACCTCAGTCAGATCATATCACACCTGTGCTCCATGGTCTGCACTGGCTGTCTGTTCAGTGGTGGATCACCTTCAAGGTCAGTTTGCTGACCTTTAAGGTCCTCCATGGACAGGGTCCGAGTAACCTGCAAGAGCTCCTATGTCCCAATTTCCCCCACCGACAACTCCACTCCATCAACGAGGGATTGCTAGGAAGTTCCAGGGTTCAGCTGAAGGCATCTGGGGCCCAAGCTTTTTCATTCATGGCCCCTACCCTGTAGAACTTTCTACCTCATTGGATATGTGAGTGTCTGATAGTGAAGACCTTGAAAAGTGCTCTAAAAGTGCATTTGTTCAACCTGGCTTTTTCAGATTATTAATTTTGCTGCAGGATAGCTGGATGAATTTATATGTTTAATATGTCTTAATATGTTTTAATATGATATTTAACTTTTTAACTTCTAATTGTTAAGCGCTATGATTAATGAGAACAGTGCTATATAAATAAAATTGAATCACATTGAATTAGTTGCCTGTATTCAATAATCTGGTAATTTGGTTGAATTGAAAACATTGGCCTCCTGTGCATTGAGTACCCTGACCAATGAAACAGTTAAAAGGAGTCTGGATCTTCAACCCAATCAATAATCTATTATTGTGACCTATCCCCCCTGTTGTGATATGCCTACACCTTTTTAAAAAGTTAGTGTTTTTATTCTGTGTAGCACTGTGCTGATAGGTGGGATATACCCTATATCAGACCATCTGAACCCCCCCACCAGGTGGCCCCATTGCCTACCCCCGATGTTGGGGATCCCAAAAGAGAGACTGAGATCCACCATTTATCTGCCTGTTCTATTGCATCATTTGAGATTGAGGAGCAGGAGCATCATTGTGTGGCTGCAGCTCTGTTTGTTTTCTCTTTTCTGGGTTCACCAAAGACGTGAACATGCAGTGATGTCAGCATGTGGGTGTGTGTGCTCCCATGCACATCCAGAAGATGTCTGTTACTGCTTGTCCCCTGCAGACTGTTCTTAACCTGATGTGTACCCAGACACTGCTAGGTGTCACTCAAGCATCAAGCAACAACAATGTCAACCCCTGGGGGTGGAAAGCTGTCTATGATCACTGATCCAGCCTCCCCCAAGTCAGCCGTCTGATGTTCTGGGCTTGTTTCCAGGTCATCAGTGTCATAAGCAGTAGCGCGCTACCACTGCGATGTTGCACCAGCCATTAAAGGGACACTGTCAACCCCCTTAGACCTCAAAATGTCCCTAGCTTAAAAAACAAATTTTATGATTGTTCACATTCTGTAGGGACTACTTATGCAGCTGGTAGTTTGATTTAGATTCCATTTTTTTCTTAACAAGTAAAAAACTGAGTGCTTACCATATTGGTGTTACCACACCAAAACATGTTTATTTACATTTCTTGACCAACTCCCACTGCATCTTTCCTGGACTCAGGAACATCCCCCAACACAATCTACTCACCCATTATGCAGTGAGAGTAGAGGAGACTATTATGTCAAAGAAGCTGCATTGTTTGGAGGTGTTTATGATAATCAGGAAGTAAGTATAACAGTGTATCACCGTGCATTTCAGTTCTATTAATGACGGAGGCAGATAACACAACAAGCAACATTAATGAATTTTAGACAAGGAGAGCAACCAAAACATGTGTTTTTTTTAAATAGAAATAATGTGATGCAAAAAAGGTTGCATGTCCCTTCAAAAAAAACATTTTTAAAGTGCAATAAGACATGTCTGGGACATGCAAGTATGTGAATAAATGCACTTCTTGTGTGCTTTTAAAAAAACTTCACTTTGCCACATGCCTACAATAACAACATTCACAAATTATGCCATTATTGTCCCCCTAATTACATGCTCAGTTGTGTTCATATTACATATTTATGTGATATGCATGGCCAGTTTGCTGCCGTCAAATAATCAGGTAGTGAAAGGACTGGTTAGTGATGACCATTTTAAAGCAGCACATTACCAGTAACATTTGTATAGTATGACCCCCTACATAGTTGTCCACAGACCCCCTAGACTGTATCACTGCCTTGTAATACATGTTTATGAGCTATTAATCTCTATGTTTTGCCAGAAGAGAAAAGACTCCTGAAGAAATTGTTCTCTATGTTCAATAATAGCTGCTCATATCAGTAATTTATGTGGTGTATTTTTTTCTCATATTTTGTCCTTTAAAAAAGAACATAAACCTTGTATTTTTACATTTTATTCTCAGTCTATTTTTCTCCAATTTCTACTGTACTACCCTGCAATGCGACTGAACTATCCTGTCTAAATACAGAGTAAAAATTGGAATAAGCAGGATCTCTCTGAAAACAAGTTAGAATCTCAGCTGTGCTATCCTGGGTAAATACAGTACAAAAATGTGTCAAAGCAGGACTCCTTTGAAAATAAGATCTTGCATCTCAGTCAGGTTATCCTGGGTAAATATATTGCAAAACTGTGTAAAAACAGAACCCTACTGCAGAACCCCAGTGAAAATGAAATGTTGCATCTAAAATGATCTGTCCTAGAATAACACATCATAAAAGCAGCACCACACTTAAAATGAGATATTGCATCTCACCTCTACTATCCCAGGTAAATGCTGTTTAAAACTGTGTAAAATCAGGACCCCATTGTAAAAAAACATATTACATCTCATCTGGTCTATCTTGGGTTAATATACAGTAAAGACATGTACAAGCATAACCTCGTACAACAGCAATCCAAGTGGCAAACATTCAGCATTGACAAATGCATGTTTGTCTTATGGCAGCCTTCATGTTCCCCAAAGTTGCTGCAAGTTCCTTCATCCTTCTGAATCCTGGGGCAGGGTGTGTGTGTGTGTGTGTCTGTGTGTGTGTGTGTGCCATCCTGAGATGAGCTGTTGCAGTGTGATCTGGGCCGTGGGTGGCAAGTGTGTGCCACTGGCAGCGTGACATGCCCATCCACTGGTAGTTAGCCCTTTGGTGGCATTGCATAAAAAATTTAAATTAATTTTTTTTAGGCATTCTTCACATTTCCCCAAGTTACTTCAGTTTCTTCCTCTTCCTGTGTCTGGAAGCTGCATGCATGTGTCATTGTGAGCTTTGCTGTTGCTGTGTGATCTGGGCAGTGGGCAGTAAGCATGTGCCAGCTGGTAGCATGCCAGTGCTCAGCCACTTGTAGATGGTACCTTGTTGGCATCCCATGAATGAAATTTTAAATGATGTAATTTTTATGGCTGTGTTGACAAAGCAATCCCCTCTGCAGCTGCACACCCCCCCCATCCCACTAGGGTGCTATTTTTTTTCTGCCCATCACTTCCAGAGTTGCAGGCAAAAAAAAAAAAAGCCTGCTGTGCCCAAGATGGCACCACGTTGGCTAATGGCAAATGCATGGCTCTCCATCTTGACTCAAATAATGCTAAACATATTGATCATATAGGTGGTGGGTTTCCACACTGAACTATTTTCAGTTTTAACACTGTCTGGAAGCCTGACTGGAATTTGCTCTGCAAATCGAGAGCAATGTTGTTTTAATCAGATAACTCATCCACAGCTCAGTATTTCATTCCATGGTTCTGCAGTATTTCCTTTTCTTGACTCAAAACTTCAACTTAGCAGTGCCCTAATGCCTGTTCTCTGAACAGTACTGCAGTATGGTATATCCTTGGCATTTGTGTTGGCAGATCAGGATGTTTTGTCCATTACGGGGTGCCATCTGGAAGTAAAGGCATGACTGAAACATTTCAGTTGGTTTTATTGCCGGGCATCCTGAGACTGTTGACATCACTGTATTTTATGAAAATTTAAATAACTTCTAACAAACCAGATAGATTTCAGTGAAGATATTCTGAAAATGTGACTTGCTAAGGTTTGTCCTCTGGGTTACATGGTCAGCTAATAGTCGAATATTTGTGTTTTCAAATTGAATCCATGAATTTTAAGCAGTTTTCAGCCTAACTTGTAAAACATTTCAAGTGCTCTCGAATATTGCTGCTGGGGCTTGAAACTTGCTACTGGAGCGAAGACATGTTCATGTTTAACAGCTGTTTTCCCTGAGACCCCAGAACAAACAAGATGCTTCTCAGGGATCCCAGTTAGAGCCAGTAAACATGTAGGTACAATATCAAGAAATGACATAGCTGTGTATGTGCTTGGAGGCTGATGGTGCCGCATGCCAGCACAATTTATTTGTTTAATTTACATGGTGCAATGTTTTTGTATTCAGACTAGAATTATGAACAATTTTTAAAAACATTCATATCCTGGATCTGTAAAAACTAGATAAGTCAGGTTGATTGTTGCATGGGAAGTGTGATAAAATCACCACATGACTAAAATAAACTGCAAGAGTTTCTTTCTTACATTGAGCTTTGGACACAAGTACTGTATAAGCTTAAGCTAAATGGGGAAAGTGTATAGTTCTTCATTTTGGAAAGTAGAATACCGCATAAAAATAGGATTGGTACAAATATGCTTAAACAATCTGTGGCTGAGAGAAACCTGGGTGTCATTATTAAAAATGATCTTACTTTTGGAATGCATTATGACCAGATGATAGGAAAAGCTAATAGAATATTAAACTGCACCTTAAGGCATATTAAGAGAAGGGCCAAAGAGGTTTTGGTGCCCCTGTATGGGTCTCTGGTGAGAACACAACTTGATTATTGTTCTCAAGTATGGGCGCCGTACAAGAGGGGGAGGTTGATAGGGTGGAGAGAGTCCAAAGGAGAGCTACTAGAGCAATAAAGGGTTTGGATAATGTGACATACTAGGAAAGGATGAGAAGTTTAAATCATTACTCATTAGCGTATAGACGGTGGAGATGGGACATGATATTCATTTATAAAGCTTTTCATGATCATAAACTGAGAGCAGATTTATGACTTGAAGCAAAAACTAAAGGTCTATAGAACTAGAACTCAATCTACAGATAGATTTAAAAAGGTGGAGATTGCAGAAGTGCAAGTATTGGTTTAGTCAAAGGGTAATACCGCATTGGAAAGCACTTCCAATAGCAATAGTTGAAAGTCCATCACTAGAAAGTTTCAAAGAAAGGTTGGACGCTTCTAGCAAAAATAAAATATATAAGTTCTAAATTCAACATAAATTGGGTAGATAGCAAGCAAATGGATGCAAGTTCAATTAAGCTTTATATTGACTATGATACTATAATTATTAAAGTTGATGGTATAATATTTTATTTTATTAACATTTTTCTTTCCTTTTTTTTCTTCTAATACATACTTTCTTATACTTACATACATAATCCATCAAAGAAAACAAAAAGAAAAATACATTAGAGGATTACCTCCAGTCCAACTCATATTAACAAGAATGGGGGAGGGGGGAGATACCTAAAGAAAATATTGGTTTTATTAACAATCATGTCAAGCAAAGCTGAGGTATAACACCTTTTAAGACCATTATGTATCAATCCCCATGTATTTTTTACATCACTCACATACTAAGATTAGAATAAATACTTTATATGTATATCGATATGCAAAAACAAATAATTATTAAATCCCAAAACCCTCCACAGCGTCCGCAGCCACCGTCATTTCAAAGTCTTAAATTGCATGGGTCTCAGAGCCTTCTTCAGGCTCTCCAGATTCCTTGTATTGACCCCTCAGGAACTTTGATAACTGGTCAATCTCAAAAAATATACAAGTTTGTTCTTTATGTAGAATTTGCACCTTAGCAGGTGCAAGAAGCTGAAACTGGGCTCCCAATTCAACTACGTCTTGTCTATAAGACAAAAACTTTCTCTGTCTCTATTGGGTAGAGTATGCAAAATCTGTGAACATGTTACTTTTGTGGCTTTCATAAGAAGTGTTCTTTTAATTTTAGAAAGCTTACTGATATGGTCACGGTCTGATTCAAAAGCCAGGGAAAAGAAAATTGTAACTTTATTTTCCACATCACCAGTTTTATTCTCTGTATCCTGACACTTAAGGACTCTGAAGGCCTTTGTAACGAAAGGTAAATTATCATGGGGTAAGCCATAAACCTCAACAAAAATATAATATTCCTGACCAGTTCCCTAGTACTCTCAAATTCCTTGTCAGGCTTCAATGGGAGACCCACATACCCAAATTTCGATATCTCGATTGATGTTCAAGCATTTCTATTAAGGTTGTAATAATCTTTGGCTAAGGCTACCCCAGACAGTTCAATTACTTTGACGCCATCCATTAACTTTTTAATATTCTGTGAGTTGTCTTGCATCTGTTTATTTAGTTCCACAATACTTTCTTTGTTCCATTTTACTTCATTTTGAATAAAATCTACTTTCTGGTGTAAGGCTTCAAATTTTCAGTCAAAATGGTGATGGTGCAGCAGCCAAGGCTATCTGACATTTGTGTTGCCAAGATTCAATCTGCAGAAGACTGTCACCAACATTTTAGTAGCACTGATCTTATAACTGTTGCACTACCACTTTTTTTTCATAATGATTATTCTTTTACATCCTACACTTTCCTATTCTGGCAGCAGTTCAGCCCGATTACTGCTACCCTATTGAAAGCATACTCACTGGGATTCATGTGGCATCGGGCCTGAGAGAACTGCTAGCTGCCATTGAAATGATGGGGTGGGTTTCTCTTCTTTTGTTCCCCTCTGCATTGCATTTGTGTAACACTGATCTTATAACTGTAGAACTTCTGATTTCTTTTTTTGTATTGCTCATTCTTCAACATCCTACACTTTCCTATTCTGGCAGCTAATCAGCCCAACTACTGTTACCCTGTTGAAAGCCTACTCACTGGGGTTCATGTAGCATAGGATCTGAGAGAGCTGTCAGCTGCCATTGACATGGTTGTGTGGGTTTGTCTTTTGTTTCTTCTGCCCCTAGACTCTCCCTCCACCCAGTGGCAGTGCTCTGATCTAACTAGCTGGCTCAGGCACAAGAAGCATCATTCCTCTTCCCCTCCTCAATGTAAAGAGCAAGTGTCTCTGCCCACAACAGGGGTCACTACAACTGTAGAACACACCACCAGAACTTCCTGGCTGGGGCACACTTTCTTTGACCATGCTTCTTCTATCCTGGCTGAGTTACTGTCAGTGTTGCAGATCTTCTCCTGATTCCAGATCGCTGGCATGGAACCCCGGTACACTGCTGCTAGGTCATTGGGTGGCCAACAACTTGTATTTTTATTATTCTTTGTATCCCTGGTAGTGAGAGCTGCCCACTTCTGCTAGGCAACATCCCCATCCAACAGGACATACCCAACCTCATGAAATCCACAGGATATGGTACCCCATGGTGGATTATGTTAGGAGGATGGCATGGATACTTTTCCCATAGGTCCAAGAAGTGTGGAGGGCAGTGGACAGTTGGAGTAGTGAGTCTTGGTTGAGTAGTGTCAGACTCCTGCACTCCAGGGTTTTCCACTTAGATTTTCTCTAATTCACACATTGCAGCTGGTGATGGCACTAAGACATGGGTATGCATGCAGTTGTATGGCCGTGCTTCAGATGGAGGCTGCCTTCTACCTCCCAAGCCACACTACTACCTCTGGTCACCTAAATGGTGCCACAATAAAGAAAGTTTCCCCTTCCTCACCAATGAAGGAGAGTATCCTGTGGGTTGCTCAGTTGGCCAGGCTGGTGGACCCTAAGGATGGGGACACATTTCGGGAGGACCAGAACAAGCTGGGCAGCTGCTCTGACTCCTAGGGTCTAAGATTCACCGTAGCCAAACATGAAGTGCTTCATGTTATGCCAGCCACCTCTTCTTATTCTGATGCACCTCTAGCCCTTGCTAGGACTCAAATTAGAAACCCCGAGTCCTAAAGGTAGTAACTCTAACCATTTGAGTAAAGGGAAACTTCTTCTGTCTGAGAGGCTCTTTTTTTCAAAATATTTTATTAAATGAGTGTTGAGTACATCAAAGCATATAATACAGTCAGTCTATCAACATTCAGTATATTGAGCATATTGGGATATTACAGTTCTTTATACAACTGGAAGGTGTGTATTATGACACACAAAGAAAAGCTGACTATGGAGAAAAACATGTCCTTCAGGGAGACAGTGTATTAAGATTCCATCTATTTGCAGATCAGTTCATCATTACAATGACATCCATCTCCATTTACAGAAGCTGACAGTCTTGGCAAGTCGCCCTTCTTGATGGCCTGGGAAGTCACCCTTCTCGATGGCTTGGATGAGGGGGGTCCACATTTCCTCGAATTTGAGATGTCTACCTATTGCACACAACTGGGCCCTCTCCAGGGATATGCAATGTCTGAAATTATTTGCCCATAGTGCAATAGGAGGAGGAGCATTGGACATCCATGACTGTGCCACTGTCTTTCGGGCATTGATGAGGGCTAAGGACCACAGTGGGTTGTTTTGCCTTCCATTTGGGTGATGAGGATCAGCCCTGAGTAACAATTCCAAAGGAGAGTTTGAGGGGCTGTAGCCCAGCCCTGCCCATGATGTTTGGTGCATGAGTGCCAAAAGGAGCCACTTTTGGGCAAAGAGCCAAGTGAATAAAATCTCCTGTTGGTGCCTTCTACACTTCGGCATGTACTGATTTTGGGGGTCCATAATATGTAGCTTTTTGGGGTGTAGTAAGCCCTATATAAGAAATTTAGCTGCACTTGTCGTAGCATATTACTATGAGAGCAATGCAGTAGATGGGAGCATGCCAATTGCCAGGTGCCATTGTCCCTTAGACACTGTAAATCTGTACTCCACTTATGTCTGATATCTTTTGGGTTCATAGTAAGCTGGGATCTTATAATGTCATAATAGACAGATAAAGGTTTGGTACTTAGCTGAGGCTTATATAGTTCTTCTTCGAAAGGAGATGGAGTGCACCCCCCCCCGTCTGTCAGATCTAACGAAAAATCACACTTATTTCTAATTGTCAGGGACAAAAAAAAAAATTCCCGCCAGTATTTCCCACTCCTGCCTGATTGTGGAGAAGCTCTTTGTAAAACCCCCATCATACAGTTGGTTCATGATTGTCAAGCCTCTTTGTCTCCATGCCAGAAGCTGTTAGGTCAGCGCCACTGAGCATGTGCCTCCCCAAACTACAGTACACTCTGAATAATGCTGGAGGAGATGGTGGGCTTGTTATGATGATTGATAAGTTTATGCACTCTCTTCCACATTTTCACTGAATTAGCAGTAAATGGGTTCGACATGGTTGGTAGCTGTGCAGAGGTGAGCACCAGCAGGAGTATATCTTCCTTTAGTTTACCCCGAGGTTTTCTTCCTCCAGTCCCAGCCACGCATTCTCGCCCTCGCACCTCCTTACACATACGAAAGCCAGCTGGGCTGCCCAATAGTATCATAGAAAGTGTGGTAAACCCAAGCCCCCCTTCCTGGCCAGGAGTTGTAGGATTGCTCTTTTTATTTTGGCTGGTTAACCCCTCTATAAGAACTTATGTAGAATTGTATTCAAACATTTGAAATGAGCAGTCTGGATGCCAATAGGAAGAGCTTGGTATAGGTATAAACAACGAGGCAGTATGGACATTTTCACCAAGCCCACCTGGCCAGTCAGTTATAGTGGAAGGAATGTCCACCTGTCACAGACATCTGATATTTTTGAAAGAAGCGGTTTATAATTGGGGGCATATAACGAGCCAAATTGGCAGATACCTAGATATTTAATTGTTCTAACCATTTGTAGGCCTCCCAGATTTGATATTAAGAGGGCTCTGTCCCTTTGGCTTATCAGAAGGAGCTCGCTTTTAGACAAATTGGCCTTATACCTCAATAGATGACCATATTCCTTCATCAATTTGTGTACTAAAGGCAGGTCCTGAGCAGGATTTTGCAAGTAGAGCAACAGGTCGTCCACATAAAGTGTTATTTTGTGTTCTGCTCCTCAGCCTCTGAAACTCCAGATGTCACTTCTATTTCTTAAGGCAGCTGCCAGTAGTTCCAGGGATAGCACATACAGCAGGGGTAACAAAGGACAGCCCTGGCTTGTACCCCGCCCCAAGTGGAAAGATGGTGAAACACTCCCATTGACTGCAGTCTGGGCCATTGGTTTGGTATATAGCACTTTAATCCATGACCTAAATCAAGGACCCAAGCCTATCTTTTCGAGGGTCACAAATAAGTACTACCACTCCACGTGAGCAAATGCCTTTTCGGCATCTGGGGCCAAGACTGCAGCACCATGTTTCTGTTTATCCTTGCCCCATCTATGGATGATATCCAGTGTACAGCATATGTTATTCTTTCCCTGATGTTCTTTTACAAAATCTGCCTTATCTAACTGCACCAGGTTCGGGAGTACGGGATCCAGTCTGGTCACCAGTGTTTTAGCAAGGGTTTTATAATCCGCTGTTAATAGAGAGATAGGTCAGTACGAGACATACCAAGCTGGATCCTTTCTGGGTTGAGGAGGACAGTGATGATAGCTGACCATGTGGAAGGGGGCAGTTGACCCCTATGAAGGGCCTCAGTGAGCATGTAAAAAAGTGGGTCTATCAGGTCCCCAGAAAGTGCCTAAAAAAATCTGTGGGAAGGCCACCCGGTCACAGGGTCTTGCCGCTTCTGAGGGACCCGATTGCCTTGAGAACTTCTGCTTTAGTGATTAGGGAGTCTAACTCCCTCACCGCTTCCTCATCTAACCTAGTGGAGGGGAATCAGGCAAAGAAACTGTCATAGTCCCTAGCATTGGGAGCTGCCTCTGACATACAGAGGTTACTATAAAAGAAGTTGAAAGCTTTGCTTATATCGTTCTGCTCCTGCACTAGGTTACCTTTTGCATCACGAATCTGCATAACTGTTTTTTCACCCTCTCTGTGGCGCAGCTGCCAGGCAAAGAGCTTTCCACCTCTGTCCCTGTCAAAATGTGATCCCGCCTGTGACAGTAGTATTACCCTCTCCAGGCCTGCACTGTTTAAGAGGTTATAGCGTTGTTTAAATTTTTAGACTATACAGTACAATGCTGCTGTAGGGTTGCATTTGTGTGCTGCTTCACATAGTTCAATTTTTTGTTTTAAGAAGTTCAGCTCGTGGCACTGAGGGTTGAAGCACTGGATGCCACACTTCGCACCATGCAGGTGACCTGGGTTTGGGAGCTAGCTCAGGTGCAGGGGGTCAGCAGGGGAGGGATTGGATTGAGCACCCACTGGGCTGCTCTTCTCTCCTGGGGGTAGGGTACTGGGATGTTTGGCACTCCAGCAGCCCCAGGTGTAAACCAGGGGTGCTGCAGAGCGCTGGACCACATGTACACAGTGTGGCCTGATGCTGGCAAGGTTTGCCATGCTCCACAATGTTGGGATGCGCACCATGCATGAGGGAGGGGGGAGGAGGGCATATAAATGTGGGAAATGCCCCTCCTTCTGGATAGGAGATGGCTCCTCCAGTGCCACCGCCACATGTCCAACACTGGTTCTCCACCACTGCCCCATTGATCTCCCTCGGGATGTAGCCCCCCCCATGTCCCCGGGGAGTCATAACAACTTTGAAGATGGTAGGGAGCACAGTGGGTGATAGAGCGGTTCAGGCGAACAAGGTAGCCTGAGAGATTTCCAGTCAGGAGGAGAGAAAGACTTGACAAAAAAAAAAAGTTCAGCTCATGTTTCCCCTTCCTTTTAAGGTTAACTGAGAAGACTATTGACTGGCCTCTGATATATGCTTTAAGGGCCTCCCATCTGCAGTGATGTGTTGTGTCAACTCTTCTGTTGAAGAGAAGGAATTCTGTAATCTTTTCAGATCTACTGGCAACATATTATGGATTTTCCTAACAGTACTGGGTCCAATTTCCACTGCCTAGTCCTGGGGGGGGGAGCCCTAGGGGAACAAATCTACACTTAGAGAAGCATGTTCTGTGATTAGGATGGGGGAGTATTTAGCCTTACTGGCTGAGGGCAATAAGGAAAAGCTAAGCGGTAACCTGTCCAGCCTGGTGTATGACTGGTGGGCATGTGAGTAAAAACTATAGTCCCATCCAGTAGGGTTTGCATGCCTCCAGTAATCCACCAGGCCGAACTCTCTCTCCAGCTTCCCCAAGGCTTTCGCTTTTTTTGAGTTTAGGATAGGGGAGGGATTGGAATGATCTAACACAGTGTCCAGGACACAGTTGAAGTCTCCCACTAGGATCCATGGACCTCTCATTTAGCCATGTCTAATGCCAGGCACTGGAAGAAGCCCGGGTCCTCCACGTTCAGGTTGTACACTGACCCAACTAAAACCATGCCCAGATCGGGTATGGAGATTCTGGTCAGAGAGTATCTACCTCCCGGGTCAATTATCTGTCAATTATCTGCCCCACTATGCTTACTCCAGAGCCCCTCAGAAACCAGATTGCAGTATCCCTCGCTTTAGCTGAGAAAGTGAAGGAGGTCCACTGCCCACCCATATATGCCCCCATTTTTTTCCGCATTTTTGGTGGTCATATGAGTTTCTTGCGAAAGAACTACCTGCCATTTAGCATTTAGCATTTTTGACTTCTTTTGCCACTCATTTTCATTTGGGAATAGACTTTAATCCGTTTACATTCCATGTGGCTATTCTAATTGGGTCAACCATCTATTTCATTTATTGAGTAGGCAGGACCAAGGGGGTGCAGCAAATTTACCACTGGCCATGGCACCCCCCAGGCCTCCTCATGTGATCAGCCAACACCTTCTCACACTGCTCCACATCCCAAAATACAGCTTGTATTCTAGCACTCTATTTTTTATCCTAAATTCGAGAACCAAACTAAGTTTAAACCTATCTATCGTCATACCCCCCTTCCTTTCCTGCCCCTCCCAGCCAACAGAAAAACTTGGGACTCGTGCCTAAGCTCAGACAATTCAGCATGTTTCACCAAAACTAGGGCACATTCCTCCCTCCCAAATATCCCCATATAAACAGAACACACTTCATTTCTAATCCAACTATCAGTCCAACCCCCTTCCCTCCAACTGTCTGGTCAACTAAGGCCAGACGCAGAGCCTCATACAAACTGCTGCTAATTAATAACCAAATACTGAAGTAGAAAGGCATTGCATCACTATTGTAGCACTTAACAATAATTAGAAAATGGCCAGAATTAATTCTGAAACCTGACTGGCTGAGACTGGCTCCAAGCTGGGCATTTATTTTTCAATAGATGACCAGCTTAAAATAAGAGCCAGTCCAAGTGCCACTTCACCAGGTACCCTTGTGTACTGGTGCCCAGCCTGCTTTCTCATTGGCCGAAAGCACTTGGTGAAATTTTAAATCCCACCATCTTTTTCTCTCGCTTAGCGAGAGCTACTGCCCCCCCTCCCCAACACACATAAGGCAGAAATTCAACAAAATAAACTATCACGACTAAATCAGCTGAGAGAGTGAGAGAGTTGAGTCGCTATCTCCGGCAGCTCACTGTGTATGAGAACAGTGGGTGCTTTCTTGGTTTTCCATACACGCAGATGAATGTCCATCTGCGGTATGGAAAATGAAGAAATGACTGCTCCTCTCATACATAGTAGCAGCACCAGAGCTAGCAGTCTCTCACTCTTCCTTGGCTGTCTGCCCACCACCACCGCACCTCAGCTTTTCTCCCATTGTCAGTACTGCATAACACCTGCTGCAGAGAGATTTGTTTAATTTAATTTTAAAAAGAAACTGAAGTCACAGACCAGGAGCCTGCTTCCCGAGTCAGCAACAGTGCTCAGCAATCACGACTGATGTCCAAAAAAAAAAAAAAACACCACCTTAATGAACACAAAGCAGTCCAAGTGTCAGAGTGACACTAAGTATTATTTTTATTGCACTTACAGAACAAGGAATCATGAATGGGGAAAAGCCATTATTCTTATAAGGTACTGCAGCTTTTATGCCTTTCATGTGCATGGTTAATGAGTTTGAATCAGACGGGGGCTCGGTACCGGAGCTACGAGGACATAAAAAAAAGCAAAACACAGAGCACAGCACAAGGGGATGGAAACTGCAGAGAAACATGTAGAATCAACATATCTGTCCCTGTGTTTCGGGAGGTAAGAAGGACAACAACTTACAGAAGGAGGCAATTTAGCGGATCTAGTACCAAAACAAAAGTAGCCTTATGTGGTTTTCAATCTGCTTTCTACACCTTCTGCAGTCTCAAAGTGTTGCTTTTAAATTTGAAATCAGTCCCACATCCTCACCTCTGCAGTGCAGCAGGCTCAAATCAGCAACCATTTACACTTTTCAGTAGGACAAAAGTCCCTATCTAAAAAAAAATAGTTCTAAAGCAGGCGGAGGAACTATTTTATTACAAAACTTAGTTTAAACCAATTTTTAATTAACATTTTTTCTTAAACTTATTTTTTTCAGTGCCCATTTTCTAAGCACAATAATACCCTCCAGGGTGGGCAGTATTGGTCTATACTGGACCTTCCAGGAGCTATAAGGCCCTCCGACTCATTACGCCCCTGGACGGTCCGGTATAGCCCAGTACTGCCCACCCTGTCAGGTATTGTTACTTACTTAATGCAATTAAATTATCTTTAAAGGCCTCCTAGATAGGAGGCGTTAATTAGCAAGTCTGTTCGACTTTGTGAGTCCCAACCAAAGTTATTTTCTTAAAATTATAACCGGGTCCCAGTATTGGAAAAGCAATAAAGTATTTAACTGTACCAGCTGTAACCAGAAAGCATAGCTGCTTTTACGAGGGATTGTAAATAAAAAAAGTGAAAGAAAAGAAAGCAGTCAAGGAACAGACTGTTGTAAAAATAGTTACTCAGGATCATCTGGAGCACAGCCTGCCCCCCATTGGTACCCAAGCCCCCAGGAATGGTCAGGGGGTTTGCAGCCATTGAGAAATCCCTGTTTCTTCAGGGCAGAGTATAATCCAAAAGAGACAAACATCCTCATTAGGTAAGCCACAGGAACTCAGAAGTTTGGACTACAAATGCCGGCATCACTGACAGAGAAAAAGCTGATCGTTACTTAGGCCCATGCACTTTCAGCCCTCTGTATTATCCCTTTGTGCCCATGGAGAGTGGGCCGGCCATTGTCTCGATGCCTCCTCGTCCACCCACTTCTCCACTTCGGTGGGATTAATGAAGTAGATGGGGGACCGGGCCTATCTACCCTGAGCTTAGCAGGATACATGAAGGAGAAGGTTTTACCCATCTTATGAAGCCTGGACATCACGGCATTACATTTCTGTCACTGTGATTGTAGCTCCCTGCTAAAGTCCTGATAGATGAAAATTTTGGCATTATTGAACAGGATTGGGCCCTTTGCCTTTACCTTATGAAGAATCAGCTCCTTATTGATGAACGTGAGGTACTTGATCAGGCAGTGTCTAGATTTTTCTCTGGTTTTAGACAGAGGGCCCACTCTGTGGGCTCTTTCTACTTTGAACTTCGCTACCTCAGGCAGCAGGCCCAGGTTCTCCACCAGCCACCCATGCAAGCTTTCCTCTGGTGTATTGCCCTTTGTGCCCTCTGATAGACCAATGATACAAATGTTGGAGCACCTTGATCTATTTTTCCTGATCATTGACCTTGGCAGTTAGCTCCTCTACTGCCTTAAGTTGGTTGCGTTCACCAGATACCTCATGGAGGGAGTTCTCTAAGCAGCTGACATGCTGCTCCAGCTTAGTAATTTGAGTGGTATGGCTGGCAGAGGTTTCCAATAGCCTGGTTACCACCGTCTGTATATACATTAGCTGTGCCATATTAATAAATCTGGCCTTCATCTCATGCTGTATTACCAAGAGTGTAGCAGGCACCCCTGCCAGAGATCATTCCAGTTCTGACATATTGGTGGTAGAGTCAGAGTCGAGCCACAGCTTGCTGGGATTACTGTTGCTGCTGCAGGCCTCAGAGACCTGGGTCTGCTCTCTCAATGAATTTGAGATCGGAAATTTAAGTTCTGCTTGTCTGTTTTTTGATTTATGCATAGCCATATGTCCTCTGTGCCCTATGGATTCATTTTAGAGCAAGGTTTTTATGTTTTGGAGGCCTTTAGATGAGTTTTCAATTAGTGCTACCGGGAGATGGCTAAAACACACCCACCATGTTCTTTGGCTAGGCAGCGCCCCCCTCCCCCCCGTCTGAGAGGCTTGAGTGCTTTCATGCTTGCTATCCTAATGACCACCACTAGAGGTCTCTAGCTGTTGTGTACTACATTTACTACAAGACAAAACTGTTCTCCGCACATGGCCTTCTCTCATAAACAGCACTGCACTTGATGAGGAAAAACTCTCAGGACCTGCACAGCCGGAGGGGCTCCTTGTTCTGTAGTAGACAAGAAAAAGGACCTGGAAGTCATAACAGACAAGGTTGTAAAACATGACAAGCAGTGTGCATCCACTGATGAGAGAGTATTAAAAGGTGGTAAAACATGAGAAGCAGTAGACAAGATGGCAGCAGAATATTGAGGTGCATTAAGGGGGTGACCAGCAGGAATGGGAAACTTATCCTGTCACTGTACAAGTTCTTGGTTAGGCTCTACCAGGAGTACTATGTGCAGTTTTGGACTCTTTGGACTCTTCAGTCCAAACATTAATTGAGGCAGTCATAAAGATGCAATGCTGGAATGCCACAATGATCAGAGGAATGTGGGATAAATCTTTGAGCTTTGAGAGAGAGTGGTGGCACTCAATATTGCATCAAGGGCCTTCCTCACGGCCAAGTGACAGGCAACCTTTTGGCAGTGGAGCTGGGTTGCTGCATGGGAGGATGGGCCTGACTGAGGTAGCTGCCATTCATCTGTGCGCCTCAGCCCTGGATGGCCACAATGACCCCCCATTGGCTGTGTCAAGGAGTTTGCCTCTAGCTGTAGGGATGCAGTGACATTGAGACTGATGGAGGCATAACCCATGTCACTGGAATGGAGGGTGAGACTGAGGAGAAAAATGGGGCAGATAACACTCCAAGCTGTCTCCATGAAGGTTTAAGAGGCTGCATAGGGTAGATTCCTTAAAACTTGGCTGGGAGAGGTGAAAAACAATAGATTAAAAAAAAAAACATTTGAAGCTATTCCAAAGCTTGGCACTGTGGGCCCCAACATATCTTGCCTGTCACTCCCTGTCTGCTGTAAGCTTGGTAAAGTGTACAGTAACAAATATTTCCTCCCACTTCCAGCTCACTATAAGCCTGGCACTGCAGACAGAAACAAATTCTGCCTCCTGCACGTGACCGGATGCAAGTTTGGCACAGTGAACAGCAACAAATTATGCTTTCCACTGCCTGCACATTGCAAGCTTGGCAAAGTACATAGTAACAAGTCTGCCTCCCATACCTAGTCCACTGTAAACTTGGCACAGTGGAAAGTAACAAATTCTGCCAACCACTCTTTGACCACTGCAAGCTTGGCACAGTGGACAGCAAATCCTTCCTCACACAGCCTGCCCATTGCAAGCTAAGTGCATTGGATGTGACAGATCCTGCCTCCAACTCTTGGCCAGCTATAAGCTTGGCACACTGTACAGTAAGAAATCCTGCCTCGCACTCCTGCTGGGTGTAATCTTGGTGCAGTGAGCAGTAACAAATCCTGCCTCCAATTCCTGGCTTATTGTAAGTGTGGCACAGTGTACAGTAACAAACCCTGCCTCCTACTCCTGGTCAGTTGCAAACTTGGGACAATGGACAGTAACAAATCCTGCCTCCCTCTCCTGGCACACTATAAGCTTAGCACAGTGAACAATAACAAATACTAACTTCCACTCCCAGCACACTGCAAGCTTGGCATAGTGGAAATGACAAATCCTGCCTATCATGCCTGGTCTGCCACAATCCTTGCACAGTGGACACAGACAAATCCTGTCTCCCATCCCCACTCCATTGTAAGCTTGGCACAATGGGCAAAAACAAATCCTGCCCCCCCCACTCCCATCCAGCTGCAAGCTTGGCACAATGCACAGTAACAAATCCTGCCTCCCACACACAGTCCATTGCAAGCTTCTCATAGTGGACAGAGTAAAATGCTGCCTCCTGCTCCCAGCCTGCTGCAGGCATGGCACAGTAGACAGAGCAAATTATGCCTCCCACTGCATGTCTGCTGTAAGCCTGGCACAGTGGACAGTAACAGATCTTGCCTCTCACTCCTGGCCCACTGCAAGCTAGGCATAGTGTAGTCACAAATCCTACAGTACCACCCACTCCTGGCCCACTGCAGGGCTGGCACAGTGAGCAGTTACAAACACTGCCACCTACTCCCGGCTCACTATAAGCTTGCCACAGTGGACAGCAATAAATCTTACTTTCCACTCCCAGCCCATTGTAAGTTTGGCACAGTGGACAGTAACAAATCCTGACTCCCCACTCCTAGCCTGCTGCAAGCTTGTACAGTGGACAGTACCAAATCCTGCATCCTACTTTCAGCCTGCTGTAAGCTTGGCACAGTGGACAGAGCAAATTCTGCCTCCCACACCTGGCCTGCTGCAAGCCTGGCACAGCGTACAGTAACAACTCCTGCTTCCCACTCCTGGCCTGCCGTAAGCTTGGCATAGTGGAAAGTAACAAATATTGCCTCCCACCTCCAGCTGGATGCAAGTTTGGCACAGTGGACAGTAAAAAAACCTGCCTCACACTTCCTGCCCATTACAAGCTTAGCATAATGGATGTGACAAAGCCTGCCTCTCACTCTCGATCTGCTGCAAACTTTGCACACTGTACAATAACAAATCCTGCCTCCTGTCCCTGCTCCACTGCAGGCTTAGCACAGTTGAAATAAACAAATCCTGTCTCTCACTCCCAGCCAGCTGCAAGCTTGGCACAGTGGAAAGAGCAAATTTTGCCTTCCTCTGAATGTTCTCTACAAACGTGGCCCAGCAACAGTAACAAATCCAGCCTCCAACTCCCAGCTCACTGCAAGCTTAGCACATTGAACAGTAACAAATCCTTCATCCAACTCATTGTCTGCTGTAAGCTTGCAACTCTGGACAGTAACAAATACTGCATCCCATACCGGACCAGCTGCAAGCTTGGCACCGTGGACAACAACAAATCCTTCCTCCTACTCCTGGTGCTCTGCAAGTTTGGCACAGAAAACAGTAATACATCCTGCCTCCCACTCCCGGTGTGCCATAAGGAGACTTTTCATTAAGATTATCCTGCTGGTTTTTGACTATGCAGATGAGCTCAACATTGTTTCCACAAAACTTAACTTTGCCAGGCTGGATCCCTTCTTCTACTCTACTATTTTGCCCTAAACTGCCCTCCATGCACCCACTACTGCTCTGTTTACCTGAATCCTTCCCCTCCACTATTGAAGATTGGCACATTTCTCAGTTTTCCTCATCCTGGCTAAATACTGGTTCTCCTTCTTCCCTTGTTACCTCTCCTCACTCCCCTCCCTTCTTTTGCTCCCTTTATTAACTTGATGCCTGCTAATTCTGTATCCCTGCTACAAAACCTCTACCAGGAATCTGCTATCTCCTCTCACCTCTCTGTCCCAGTCTGTTTCTCTACCTTCCTTCTGCCTCTCAAATCACTCCTTTGGAATTACTTTGCCCCCTCCTTAACTGTAGGCTGCAACTTGTCATTTCTCCTTTCTCTCTCTCTCTCTCTCTCCCTATCAACTTCTCTTTCTCCGGCCTATGGTACCACTTGTGCCCCTTCTATCCTGCAGGCTGCAGTTCAACAGTTTCCCTTTCTCTTTCTTCCTGTATGATCCTTCATTTCCCCTGTCTCTCAAATCCCTCCTCTGGGATCACTTCTCCCCCTTCTTTCTGCAGGCTGAATCTTGCCACTTCCCCTTTCTCTCCCTCCTTATAAACTTCTCCTCCTCCTGCCTATGGTACCACTTGTGCCCCTTCTTTCCTGCAGGCTGCAACTCAACAGTTCCCCTTTTTCTTTCTTCCTGTATGATCCTTCATATCCCCCCCTCTCAAATCCTTCCTCTGGGATCACATCTTCCCCTTCTTCCTGCAGGCTGAACCTTGTCATTTCCCCCTTTCTCTCCCTCCCTATCTGTTCCTCCACCCCCACACCCACTCTGGGATCACCTTACTCCCTCCTCTTGCAGGCTGCAACTTGATAGTGCCCATTTCTCTCCCACCCTATCTGCTCCACCACCTTCTTCACCCTCCACTTTGTCTGCTCTTTTCCTGCAGGCTACAACTGCCCTTTCCCGTTTCTCTTCCCCCACCATGCTACCTTTCTCCACACCAGAAGGTTTACAGCAGTTCACCCCTCCTGAGTATTTGCTCGTAGTTGCTTTCTTTTCTACACATTGAGATCCTTTTCTCACAGCCTTGCCCATCCCACCAACTCCACTAGCTGCTTCAGTCCATGTTGTTTCTTTAATTGCTATGCCTTGCTGTAAATTTGCACAACTTTTGTAACTTTATTGTACCATAGTTGTCAATTTCTCCCCTTGTTACCCATTTTCTTCAGGTTGCACATTGAAACCAGCTCCACTTCTGAGTGCCTTTCCTGCACATCAAACATTTTACATGTTTACCTTGCAGAAAAGGTGGCTGGAGGGGGTCATGATTTTGGTCTTTCACATACTCAAGGCTGTCAAGCAAGATGATGCCCACCAGCAGGACAAGGGGACATGGCTTGATACTCAGAGGTGGTAAATTCAAGGGTAACATCAGGCGGCATGTCATTTTCCAGAGGGTGGTGACCCTATGGAACAGACTACCAGTAGAGACAATGGACATGAAGACAATACAGGGCAGGAGCATTCTGACTGGCTGACAGCATTAAGCAGTAGGGCTAACTGCTAGAAACTCCCATATACAATCGGATAATTAGAATTTTAATTACAAAAACATTCTTTTGATAGCATTAACATCCTCCAGGACTTGAGTTACCTTTGTTAATCTAACCAATAGGCACTTTGTTGCTTTTCATACCTCATGCCCCCTAGGGTTGATTAACTGACAGCAACTCAACACCTGGTCATGCCTTAATGCTTAATCATAGCTTTTTTGTACACTATGTAATATTTCTGATTCTTCACATTTCATTTTAAAAAAGAAAAAAATTAGAAGGGTATAGTTTTTCTTATTTCTAAATTAGTGTAATTGGCTAAAAAAATCTATTTTCCCTAAAGTGACCGCCAAGGGTGGATGAAGATAGTAAATAAAAAAAAATTTAGAATGACTGTAATTACTGTAACAATCTAAAAGCTGGATGAGAAAGAACACTTTTTATGTCTAATATAAAACCTATTTTATCCCACCATAAAATCATAAATCTGACTTTAGAAGAGCTGCTGAAAGTTCATAATATGTATGCCAGCTTTAAACTCTCAATGGACACCAACAGTAAGAGATGCTTCATTGTTACAGAAGGCTTTGCAAGTTGTGCCCGCCCCCCCCACATGCACAAAATGCTACAGTGCTGCTTTTTGTTTTTTGTTTTTGTGTTGAAAAAGCTGTTTTTTGCTTTGTATTTAAACTTTTATTTTGTTTTAAACTGAGGAAGTTGAGATGAGTAGGATGAAGGTTAGAGTGTTGCTAGCGGACATCCGCCCTGGATGCTGACCACCTTAGAGTGATAGAACATTACCAAATCTATCAATCAGCAATCACCCGTAAGAAGGCAGAGTTCCTGTCAGGGGAGATTGCTGCCACTCAGAATCAACCAGCTCAGCTCTTTCGAACCATGGACAGGTTGTTCAACCCAACCTGTCTGCAGGTTCAAACAGCCTTTTCACAGATTGAGTGTGATGAGCTTGCTCATTTCTTTGCGGATAAGGTGGTGAGCATCAGAGCTGAGATCCTGCAGCTTACTCTATGGGAGCTGATGGTGGTCATGCTCGGTCACTCCTCCTTGGTTTGTCTGGAGCTCTTTCAACTGGCTGGAAATTGTGGCTATCATGCAGATTGCCTAGGGTGTGCGTCCAACATCCTGTAGTTTGGACCCAGGCCCAACTCCCTTGATTATGGGGTGTTCTGACATCCTTTTCCCTATCCTTGTGAAGATAATTGGGTGTTCCCTAGAGTCATGTTAGTTTCCTAGCTCCCTGAAGGAGGCAGTGGTGACAACACTCCTGAAGAAAGCTGCTCTGGACCCAAACTGCTTCGCTAACTACAGATCTATTTCAAACCTTCCCTTTATAGAGAAGGTGATTGAGAAAGATGGAGAACCACCTTACCATCCACGTTATTTATGAACCTCTCCAGTCAGGTTTTTGTAAGAGGCATAGTACTGAGACCACTCTGGTTCAGGTGCTAAATGATCTGATGGCAGGGGATCAGAAGTGCCATTCCATCTTGGTACTTCTTGATCTCTCCTCAGCCTTTGACACTGTGGACCATGGGGTGTTTCTCAGGCACCTGAGCATCATCTGTGGCACATCTGGAACAGTTCTCAGATAGTTTCAATCCTTTCTCACTGGCAGATCTCAGAGGGTGGTGTTAAGGATTTTTTCCTCCGGCCCATTCTCATTCAACATGGGGTCCCTCAGGGTTCGGTGTTGTCCCCCATGTTGTTCACAGTGTATATGCTGTCCCTTGGAGACATTGTAAGATGATATGGGCTGAGATTTCATTGCTATGCTGATAATACCCAGCTCTGTCTTTTGCACCCAACCAGGATAGTGTGTGCTCGGTCTTTAATAACTGCCTTGCAGAAATCCAGGACTGGACGAAATTCAGCTGGTTGAAATTGAACTCCGGAAAGACTGAGGTGGTGGTGGTGGATCCGGGTCACCGGACAGAGGGGTTGGTGGCTGGAAAACCTTCTGGACTTTGTCTTGGAGGTGTCCAGCTGCCTTCTTCTGAATGGGTGCAAAACCTGAGGGTGGTTTTTGAAGACAGGTTGACACTGCATTTGCAGTTGTCAGCAGTCAGCAAGTCCTCATTTTACTATGTCAGGAACATCGCTAGGATTAAGCACCTTGTTCCATCCGGCAACCTTCCAACATTGATCCATGCCTTTATGACCTCACGCCTTGACTACTGCAACTCCCTGTACTTAGGGCTAGCAGGGGTTGATATCCACCACTTGCAGTTAGTGCAGAATGCTGTGGTGCGGTTGTTGATGGGGACTCCTCATTTGAGTCACATCACACTGGTGCTGCATGAACTGCACAAGCTGCCAATTCAGTGGTGGATCACCATCAAGGTTGGGCTTCTGACCTTTAAGGCACTGCATGGACAGGGCCCGGGCTATCTGCAAGAGCTCCCGTTGCCTTACTGTCCCAGATGACTGCTCTACTCAGCTGACGATGGGTTGTTAGAGATTCCCAGGGTATGTTTTAAAACATCAGGGACCCATGCTTTTATGTATGTGGCCCCAATCTTGTGGTATTCTCTGCCTCATAAGATATGTGAGTACGTAAATGTGGAGAGTTTTAAGAGGGCCCTGAAGACCCATTCATAGCATCTTGCCTACCAGGATTAATTATATTTTGACAGTTATTTATTAATTTAACTTATTATATGTGAACTTCATGTTTTTTACTGGATTTTATTCTGTTTTTAAAGCCGTACAGTACCTTGGTTGTAGAAAGATGCTCAAAAAATAAAATTATTATTATTACTATCATCAGCACCGATGTTTCTTTTTTTTGGACAAGGGAGAAGGAAATTATAAGAGTAGAGCTCTGATTGCTAGAATTATGTGCATTGCAGTCACCGTTTTAGTCATTACTGGAACAGGATGCTGTGGGAGTGGAACATTAATTGCTGGAGTCCTGGGTATCATAGTCATGGTGTGTTGAAACAGCCATCAAAGAAACCAGGAACATTAATGGAAGTGTTTGGTAGCACAGAGAAAGCACACTAGTCAGTTAGGAGTGGCACCAGGCACTTAAAAGAAAAAGATGATGTTGGTAAAAGGTGCAGTTTAATGTTTTATAAAACTTTGGACTGTTTGGGTTAAAACTGAAGCTGCAGTTGGAGTTAATAGGTGGTAGTGGTTTCAGCTGTCAAAGTAGCTGTTTTGTTGACACATGCACTGAGCTTAGTGGCTGACACTGAAAGGAGTTTGAGAGGACATAAGAGCTACATGTGACATTGGGCAGGGATGATAGTTGTATAATTAAGCAATAACACACAACAAGGCATGTAGTTATTGAGTAATTACTGCATGCCCCTCCACTCAAAGGATTGGAAGGGCAAGATCGTAGCTGAGTGCCTTTCAACCAGGGAGTGGGTGGAGTGCTAAAATAGCACCAAAAAATAAAAAAAAACAAAAGACTCAATAAATCTTTTAAATTAAGAATAAATACATCTTCAAAATTATTAAATCAGTTCTGACACCAAGCAGCTGTGTATGCCCCATTAGAGGTCAAACTGGCTGGCAGGTAAGCCACTGATATTGTTAGCTGATTTTTTTTTATTGTTCCCCAACTGTCACAGTTACTGAGAATCCCAAAGCAGTGTAGTTCCAAGGTTTGCAACTTTACAGATCCATGAAGTTATTGGTCAGTTACTGCACTGGTCTGGACAGCTATTGATCAATCAGGTCACTGGATTTTTTGCCCATTTTATAATAAAATGGAGTCCCACTGTACTTGCACAGGCTGGCACATTGAAAGAAGTACAGGCATGTAATTATGACCAGATAATTATACACTTGCAGTAGTCTTTTATGATGGCCATCATGGGCACGGCAGGGTCATTCTAGCACACGTGTAGTGATTATCGGTCACTATGCATGCACAAGAACCATGCAACTATAGCGTCTGATGCAGTGGGACCTCCAAGTACTCTTTAACTTGGGCTCACTGCTCTGCAGCAGCCGTGCTGGCTCTGACCAGAGTTTGTTTTTCTTGTGGCAGTCTTCACATTTCCCAAATTACTGCAGCTCTGTCCTTCTCCTGAATCCTGATGCAGCATCTGTGTGTGTCATCCTGAGCTGTGCTGTTGCAGTGTGTTCTGGGCAGTGTGCAGCAGGTGAGCAATATCTGGCAGCATGCCAGTGCCTGATACCTGGTAACTGGCACCTTTGTGGCATCCCATATAAAAAAGTAAAACAAATAAAAAAAAAACTCCACATTCCCTCAAGATGCTGAAGTTCCTTCCTCTGTCTCCTCCTGAGTTCTGGAGCAGCATGTCTATGTATGTGTCTTTTTTAATCTTCTTTCTGTAAGTGGTCACATTACGTATACATACAGAGTAGGAGGCATTATAATAGTCCAGCATCACATAACAATTGTGTGAAAAATATTGAGATTACAAAGATTACGCCAATATGCACCCTTCATTACATTCAGGAGAATATCTGTTTGACCTATTATTAAAGTACTTTCTATGAAATATCGCATTTATCTTATCTATTCCTGATATTCTCTATATTATATTCTACCAGAAATCTGGTTAACAGATAACATTGAAATAGTAAAAGGCAAAAGACCTGCATAGGCTTAAATTTGGTGATTGACTGTTGGGGGGGGGGGGTTCTTGCCTGAGAACAGAATCACAAGGCTGGAGACCCTTGACAAATGAGTATCCCTAGGCTGGCTGTGACAGTATTGATATTCCCTCCATCTTTTCTTCAAAATACATAAAAGGATACCATACACCCTGAAACTTTTACATTTGCAAACAAAGGTCGGCCATGATTTTTTCCAAGTGGTAAATACTTTTTATATTCTTCATACAGTCTTGCAATGAAGGGGAGTCTGCTATTAACCATTTTTTTAGTAATGGCTTTACTGGTTATAGCCAGTAATATTCATAGAAATGATCTTTGATAGTTTGTTCTTTTCCCTTTGTGAAGCAATCCTAGAATCAGGTGTTCAAATCCTGTATTCCCCAGAATACCTGCCATTTGTTTATATTCTTGTCCTACTAATTCCAAAAGGAGTACAGAGCAGGGTATCCCCCAATAATATGGCATGGGGTTTCCTTTCCCCCACAGCCTCATCAACATCTATCTGAGCGATTCCAAGCATAGTGTTTCATTGTAATAGGAATTAAAAAGAACCGGCTGATGATTTTCCATCTGAACTCCCTCCACATGTTTGAAGCTGATATGGGAAAACTCCATTCCATACAGTGTATATTTGCAAGCTAGAGGGGTAAGATTGAGACCCAATTCTTTCTCCCAAGCCAATTGATACAAGGGTGGTGCTTGTGTGTGGGTGTGCATACAAGTTTGAACTGATGTTGATATGTACGTTTTGTGTGTCATATCCTCTGCAGCTTGGAAGAGGTTCAGGTACATTGGAGGGGGGGGGGCTTTCTGAGCCTCCAGAAGGTGAGAGCCTGATCTAAGAAAAGAGATCACCTGAAAGTATCTTAAAAAGTTGGACTATGTCAAATGGTATTCCCTTCGCATATCTAGAAAGGTTTATATAATCCCTCTGTGAATAAACTGGGAGGAGAAATTCAAGCCAGACTCCCTCCAGCAATGATAGGTATTATCCATACTAGGGGGTAGAAATTGAGCACTCTGGGTTAAGGGCGTAGATGAGGTTAGAGACCCTATAATTCCTATGTCCCTTTTGACTGTACTCCAGACTTGATAGAGCTGTTGTATTTATGGATTAGTCACAGTTTATCTACTTAGTTGTTGTGCTGGAGTATCAAAGCCAGCCAGGGGATGTGGCCTAAATTACTTCTTAATTCCTGTGACACCCACACATTCAAATGGTCTTGCTCTAAATAGTCAGTCCAGGGGAGTAACTGGGCCATTTGGAAATATAACCTTAAATTTGGTAATCCCATTTCACCGTGATCCTTGGGTCTTTAGAGGTCAGATCATTTTATTTTAGCCTTGAGGCCTCCCCACACAAAGCTGTGCAGAGCTTTGTTGATCTTATGCCATTCTCTTCAAGGTATGTCCAGAGGGATTGTTTGGAACAGAAATAATAAGCAATGAAGAACATTCATACAAAAGGTACCTATTCTACCCATAAGAGAGAAGGGGAGTATTTTCCATCTCTTAAGATCTGTTAATACTTCTATAATAAGTTTTGTATAGTTTGCATGGTAGAGATTATTAGGATTCACTGGGAGAAACACCCGTAAATAGCTAATTTGGGCTGTGACCCACTATGTATGACCTCTGGAAAGCTGCTTGGATCACACCTGTACTTAAAAAAGGGGATCCTAAGGTTGTCATGAACTACAGACCAATTGCCATACTCTCGGTACTAAGCAAAATCCTGGAGAAAATTGTCACAACTCAGACAACTGACTATCTACTTAAGCACAGCCTGCTCTCGGATACCCAACATGTCTTCAGGAAAGGACATAGCACGACTGCACTCCTTAAATACACCACAGACACTCTTTCAAAAATGGATATTGGCAATCTGACTGGGGCTGTCTTTATTGACCTCACAAAGGCTTTTGACCTTATTGATCACAATTTGCTTCTCTCCTCACTTCGACACCTGCATTTCTCCTCCTCTGTTGTTGACTGGTATGAAAGTTATCTAACAAATAGAACTCAAGTGGTGAAATTTAATTCCTCTTTATCGAACAGTACCACCATTAACATTGATGTACCTAAGGGCTCCATCCTAGGGCCCCTCTTATTCTCTCTTTATATAAATAACATTGGAGCTGCTCTAAAATCCTGCTCTACTATTCTATATGCTGATGATCTTGTCATCTATACAAGTTCTACTAATATAGACACCATCAACACAACCCTTTCCTCTGACTTTAACAATATCCAAAACTGGCTATACGACCACAAACTGGCTATCAGCACTAGCAAAACTAAAGCCATGCTGCTTGGATCGGCCCCAAAGCTCCAAGCTTGCACAACAGCACTGATGGTGCAGGACTTATAAGGTCAATTATTGGAATGTGTGACCTCTTTCAAGTACCTTGGCATCCTGCTAGATCAATCTCTTGATCTTAATCTTCGTGTACAGTCTGTTTGCAGAGCTGTCAACTCCAAACTGGGTGTTGCATATAAGACTAGTTATATGCTCATGCCATCGGCTCAAATGGCTATTGCGAGGGGGATTCTGCTCCCCACCCTAACCTATAGGGCTCCCTTATTTGGGGCTGCACATAAAACTGACCTACTCAGATGGGATACTACATATAACAACATATGTCACTATGCCTCTTCTGCTCCTCGGCTTAAACACCACTGTCAGCTTTTTAATGAACTTGGTTGGCTCTCTCCGTTAGCTAGTAGGAAATACTACCTTGGCTCTATTATTGATTCGATAATTTGAAATCAAACCCCTAGGTGTCTTGCAGCTCTGCTTGTTCCTCAGGACACACTCCATGGTCTATGATCAGCTGATAAATCCATTCTGAATTTGCCGAGGTGCCGCACTAGGAAAGGAACTGTTGCATTTGAGATTGTGGCTTCACAGCTGTGGAATTCCCTTCCCCTCAACATTAGACTTTCTAGCTCCCACACATGCTTTAAGAGAAAACTGCGCTCCAATCTGCCTGATTGCTGATACCTGTTCCTGCTTTCACCCTACCTAATGACTGATGTCTCTGACCATACAATAGTATTTCCTCACCTATAACTCTCTCTTACTGCCTCAGCCTGTCCCGGCTCCCTTTCCCTGCTCATATACAATCTTGCACTGCAGGCATCTCCCTTACACTTACATACATTCATATAACCTAATTTCATGGCTTGCTCCCCTCTTCCTCACTTACCGACCTTTTCCTTAATGACACCCCCTGCTCTTAATGGTTATTTCTTCCTTTTGTATTACCTGTTTTTTGTTTTTGTGTACCTTGTTCTAGTCATATGAGATGTCACCGGATAATTTATTGTCCAAGGTCCTCTGTATTCATTGCATAGGTAGGCACCTATGAACTTATGAATGGTATGCTCTGTATGCCTCTGATATATTGTATCCACTTTAACTCATTGTATGTAAAGCACTTCTAATTTGTTATCCTGTTAAGTTTCTGCATGTCTGTACTCTCCCAGGTCATGCCTGAAAATAGTCATTTTATGGCTAGTGCACTTACCCGGTTAACAAAAGCTAAATAAAAATACATAAATGTATGTGTATCGTCCTGAGCTGTGCTGTTGCAGTGTGACCTGATCAGTGGACGTAAGTGTGTACCAGCTGGCAGTGAGTCATTATCTGGCACTGGTAGCCCTTGGTGACATCCCATAAACAAAACAAAAACAAAAAAAGAAAGAAGAAAGAAAGAAAGTCTTTTTTTTCATGTGATAGTCTTCACATTCCCCAGGTTGCTGCAGGTCTTCATCTTCCTGAGTCCTGAAGCAGCCTGTGTGTATGTGACATCCTGAGCTGTGTTGTTGCAGTGTGATCTGGGCAGTAAGCAGCAAGGGTGTGCCAGATGGCAGTGGTTAGGTGCCTTGCTGCTGGTAGTCCTTAGTAGTATTCCATAAGAAAAGTAAAAAAAAAAAATAATAACAATTATACTAATATAAAAAACACAATAAAGTCTTCACCCAAGTGGCTGAGTCCAGTTGCAAGCATTAGAAAATGGAACAAAAGACAAGGCAAGGGGATGGTTGCATGAAATTATCCAGTCATTATTTTTAAATTCAGTATACTTTACTGATTACCAAAAGAGACACATAAAAATACAACAAGCAGACAAACAACAAACAAATAACCCCTTCCCCTCCCATCCCACCCACCCACCCCAAGATGTGGAGTGAATAGCAACAAACCCCAGCCAGAACAGAACCAAATACCAGACTGACTAGAGGACATACCACTGAGATAAAATAGCACCACATATAACATAGAGAAGATACCTACAAAAGACTTTAAAAAGAAAATAAAGGTGCAATGTTCTTATTTGGACTACTCCAGGTGAACTAAATCATGCATAAGGTGTACAGCTTGTTCCACTTCTTATTATATGACAAAAGCCTATTGTGTACACGCACTATCATTTTCTCCAAATGAAGGTAAAAAAAGAGTTCCTGCAACCATTCCTGATATGTAATTAAGATTTGGTCCAGCCAATGATGGAGAACAACCCTCTTGACCAAGATGGAAATCAAGGCCAGACAGTACTTTCTTTCCCTCATGGCAATCCCACTGTAATTCCCAACTATACAAATTTCTGGGAAAATGTCCCTTCAAGTTCATGGAGAGGGTCAGCCCTAGTTTTAATCACATTCTATAAGGGCACCACTTTAGAGCATTCCCAGAAAATATATAGCAAAATGCCATCCACCTGACCACAACTTGTACAAATGGAAGAAGTTAATCTACCCATTTTGACTAATTTTAGAGGAGTGTAATAAATAGTATGCAAGGTGTGGAACTCGATAATACAAAGTTTGTAATGAGACATATAGACAGATTTTAGTCCATTTAAAAACATGTTGTGGAAAAATTGCATTCCAATAAGGGTAATCCCCAGTAATATCAGGGCAAATACAAGAAAAGAAATGAGAATATAAATGAGATACTGCATGCAGTTGCGATGCCATATCAGTGACTGATTGCAGGAACTCACTAACATTTGTATCCCAAGGCATAGAACCAAACCAATGAAGAAAAACATGACAAAGCTGAAATATCTTGAATACATACAGTACCTAGTATCTAAATGAAAGAGATAAGGATATCCTGGCATGATTTTATTGAGCCATTATGGAGCAAGTCGCAGACCTTAATAGCAACAAACTGGGGTAGCCAAGCATCTGTCAACACATGTCCCCCAACTTTAAAATTAGGATTATCAAGCTGAGAAACATCTTTAGGTTTATAATGCATGTGCACATAACTCGTGATAGACTTGAATAGAAATGCCAATCACAGAGTCTCAAAGAGTCACAGGGAGAGCTTTAGGGGAGAAAAAAAGCAAAGCCGAAGTAGACAAGTTGGCTTCCTTAATCTGATCTCTTTCTTTCTTTTTTTTTTACTCTCTGTTTATACTCCTCCCCTCTCGTGACACTCCACTCCCTTTAGGAGATGCCTATGGCCTTTCTAGTCCCCACCTCCTACCTGTATCCCATGGTGGTCTATCCTCCACATAGCCTTGACTTACCCCCCAGGTGGAGACAAGGTGTGGGGGGCAAGCATCCAAAATTCCTGAGTCTTATCAGGATGCCAGTCACTGGGGCAGGTAGGGGTATTGGGGATCAGGGTCTGGTGCTCCGTCTACCCGGGAGTGCCATGGGTGTTTTTCCAATGTTCTGGGGGAGTGGCTATGCCCCAACAGCCAGGCATCTCTGCCAATGCCTGCCACTTCCCAACCTCTCTGTGTGCTCATGTGTCTGCTATACCTCTGGCTTCCACCAGAGGCCAGTCAGGCACTGAGCATGTGTCTCCCTTCCCTCCCAAGAGAGAAGAGCTGTCCTCAAATGCACAATCCTCTCCCTCCCCTGCCAACCCCCAATGTCTGGGCTTGTTTTTGAACCCGGGTCACTGGCATGGCGTTCAGAGCCTAAACCCTCAGCTCCACTGGGCCGGCGAATCTGATCTCTTTCTAACACAAGCCAAAAAGGTGCATAGGGGTCGTCACCATCAACCTGGGATTTGAGTAGGCCACCTTCCATATTTACTGGCATGACTGGCCAAATAACATACCAAACATTGTGGAAGCTGGAGGCCATCAGATGGTTTAGGTGCTGACAGCAGGTTATAGGCCCTTCTTGGCATCTTACCCAACCATATAAAATCAGAAACTAGCCTGTGGATCTGTTTAAACCATAATAAGGGAATCACAACTGTAAGCATGTTACGTGGATAAAATAACCAGAGGGGAACATTCATTTTAATAATATTTATTCTACCCCATAGGATCAACAGCAAGGATTACCATCTGTTTAAATCTTGTTGTTTAGTAATCAATAAGTCATCCAGATTAAGCTTTTTAAATTGCACCATATTTCTTGAAAAAAGAATTCCAAGATATTTAATCTGTTTTGGGGCCCAAGTTAAAACCAGGGCTGAAACATCTAATTTAAGAGCAGCAGAGTTTAAAGGCATAACCTCTTTTTTTTCCAAGACTGATCTTATAATTAAACAGCAGACCGAATTCAGCAATAGTGGATAAAGTATCTGAAATAGAAACTTGGAGTAATATGTCATCTGCATAAGTAGAGACTTGTAAATTCCATGCCCCCACCTGCACCCCAGTCAGATCTAGATTACTCTTGAGTTTCCATATCAAGGGCTCCAGATACAGACTGAATAATTGGGGGGGACAAAGGACATCCCTGCCGAGTCCCCAAATACAGATGGAAAGTTGAGGAAAATACCCCATTACAGTAAGTTCTGGTGATTGGACATGAGTACAGGACCTTAAGCCAGTGAAGAAACATCTTGGGGAAGCCAAATGTTTCCAAGGTGGCAAACAAGAATGCCTAGTTGACCATGTCAAATGCTTTCTTCGTGTCCAGGGAAATCAAGGCTGCGGTGATCCCGCGGTCCCTGGACAGAGCAAATATAGGATAATTTAGGTAAATGGTCAACTGAGAAGCGAGTATGCATAAAGTCAACCTGCTTGTGACCTATAAGCCTGGCCCAAACCACATTGATCATAAAAATTCATATTTTTGCCATAATTTTAATATTTTAATTTAAAAGTTAAATACTGTAGGCCAATAACTAGCAGCATTGTCTGGGGATTTACTGGTCTTAAGCAGTAAGACAGAAATCATTTGGTCATATTAAAGAAAAACCAAAGCAGAGTGGGCTGGGTTATAGACCCTCTGTCTCAGTGAGAACTACAATTGTAGATGAAGATGACAGTAGTTGAACGCTCCATAAAGTATCACACATTGTATAAACTGCTCACAGTGGCTCTGCAAGGGTTGCAGCATGAGCAATTACTGTAGAAAAAGGAAGAAGAAAGGATTGCAGAGGATGAGGAGTGAAGTGATTTGGCCAAGCCTGGGGAAAGCAGTACAGATCATGATTATATACCCAATAAAGGTGATAGAAGCAATTCTGAGGAAGAGAAAAAATGGAACAGGTGTGAGTTGAACCTGGAGCAGGTGCATGTAAGAGACCAAAAGAGGCCAAAAGAGGTGGCAAAAAAAAAAAAAGAATGAGGCTGAAAAGCGATAAGGGGAATCAGAACAACAAGCATCTGAAATGAAAGCAAGGAAAGACATAGGCAAGAGTAGTGGAACTGTATTCCACACTGTGGAATGCTGCACTGTTGTCTTCATTGAATCTTCTTCAGTTAAATGTTTTTGAAGTTCATAATGGGCCTGATTTTTAAATGCTGATGTAGGACTTGCATTAAGCCCTGAGTCAACCACAGTGTTTGACACAGTTGCACCAAACAGTTTGCCACAACCTGCACCCAATTTTAGTAACTTGGGTGCAGTTGCTACATTTTCTATGATTTACAGCAGATTTCAACAAAGTTTTGGCACAATCCTCCTAAACAGGGTTGCTAAATGGCACAAAGTTAGACCATTGGGGGGGGGGAGCTGGTCTAACTTACAGTATGTGGTGCACCCATTCATAAATCATGATCTGCACCAAAGGAATGCTGTAAGCCCACTGTGCCATATGTTCAGCACAACAGGAGCTTACGGTATCCACAGCCCATTTGAAAATTGGGCCTAATATGTATGCATAGTATGGTAATGTTTCTATGGACACACAGGTTTTGGAACCAGTAGACTATGCAAGCAATAATACCAGAAAGGGTGGGTGGTATTGGGCTATATTCACCTGCCCAGGGGTGTAATGAGGCCCGACACTGCCAGCAGAAAGCCTTATAGCCCCTGGAAGGGTGGGTATAGCCCAATACCGCCCACCCTAGAGGGTATTATTGCACTTAGAAAATGGGTTTTTGTGTTAATTTTTAATAAAGTAATAAAATACGAGTGGAAATTAGTTTAAAAAGAATACAAAATCTAGAAAAAAAAACTTTGGGGTAAAATAGTCCCTGAATTTGTGTGCTGCTCCCTCTAATGTTGCCCTTCACTTAGAGAGCCATTCTCTCCTACTTATCACCCCCCTCCATGTGGAAGAAGAGATGACGTTTCTTGCAAAGTTTCACCCCAACAGTTTGTTGGCATTGTTTTTTGTACAGTTCTCTGTCCTACCTACAAGACTTTTTTTCGTTTCTGGAGGGAAGATGCTGCTGTTAGATATGTGATCTTGCATGACCCTGTTTCTTCAAAGCAGGAAGTGAGGCAGCACAAGTATGCTGTGGGATGGCAGCACTCTAAATAATTTTTTGTTTTGTTTAACCAGTAGCACTCCTAAGTTTCATCAGTAGCACTGGTACATTTACTATTTTGAGGTGATGAGTGACAGGATGCAGCCTGTTCTCGCTGCTCAGCAGTGGAGCGAGAATGGCATGGTGTGCTTGAGATATGATTGCAAGGGGAACATGGAATTTGGCTAAAGAAGTCTCTTACCAAAAAAAAGGAGCCACTTTGATTTAATGCCAAAATGTGACAGTTACTGTTGTGGGATAATATGTCGGTGACTGATAGACAGGGTCGGAGCAAAGTGAAGTGGGGAGTGGTTTAAAATGTCACCAAAAGTGTCTGAAGTTTTGCATTTTTAAAAAAAAGTGTGATACATGGCTATGAGATGTGAAGGAGCTTAGCGCTTTGTCTTTTGGATGAGACGATAAACTGAGTTCTCATCTGCTTGGATTGGTGGTAGTTCAGGTGGATGCTAAAGATCCCATGGCACTTTTTGGAAAAGAATAGGGGACATTGTTATTAAAACAGAACAAAAGACACTCAAATTGCAGGGAAAAAAAGAATTATACAACAAACATTCAAAGATCAAAACCATCAGACAACAGGAAATAAAAATCCCAACTCTCCCAAATAAAATACATGACACAGACGTAATTTAAACAAACATTAGGAGACAGTCAACATAATACATCCAAACAGTAGTAACTAAATGCTGTTAAAAAATAAAGCACTGACACCCCCAATCGCTAAAAGTTTCAATTTCTCTCCCAAATTCCCTTCTTAATGGTGCGTCTTTCACCTTCTTTGATACGGTCAATACTGCTTATAACTTTCTTGTATAATTCAATGGGAGACACATATTTTTGTTGAAACAAGAAACAACATCGAACTTGCTATATCCAATAAAGAGAAGTACTGCTATCAAATTTAAAGTACTAGCATTATATTTATTCCAAGCTGTTGGGAAAAGGCCTAAAAACAAAGATCTAGAATCCCACCATTTCCACAAGTGATTCCAATGCTTCCATTTCCAAATAAACCAAAACTGAACAATAAACAAACAATTAAAGTATAAATGTTCTAATGATTCAATCTCTGTGAGGCATGTTTCTTGAAAACAAAATATATCTGCCAGTTGCTTATGTTTATGATTACCCCTCATATTAATTTTCCCATGAACCCCAAGCCAATTAATATTCCACATAGAAATAGGTATCCTACCATCAGTTAAAAGCTCACCAATCTTTTTCTTCTCTAAATTACTGAAATCTGGAAACACTGTTACCGTAAAAAAAGGAACCAATGACTGCATGATAAAATTGTTTTCAAGAGAGCTCATTAAGCATTCGACTTGTGACCTTCCAAAACTTTAATAATTCAAACACCAGGGACCAATCTGGGGTAACACATACTTCCTACTGTTTTTATGAAGAAAGCACTCAGCTCGCCATTCTTGTAGGATGCCCCCTATTTGGTCAGCCACCATCCCTAACCAAACCGTATCAACTGACTGACAAAGAGTCTTCAGGTTAGTGTAAACAAAAATAGAAAAAAAGAAAACTACAGGTTGAATCATACGAACTCCTCCCTGTCTATAATCCAAATATAAAATATTCCTTTTAATCAGATTTAGTCTGCTCCCCCAGAAGCAGGAAAAAAATAGACTCAGAAGAGGTACAAAAAATCATCTAGGTAAATGAAAAACGTGGCTAACATATAAAAAGAGGGACAAAATAAAAGTTTTAATTAAATAGACCCTCTTTTTCTTTCCCATGGACCATTTATTCCATCTACTTACTTTTTCTCTCCCCACATTTATGAGGATTTCCCAATAATAGTGCGCCATGTCCTGACCTCCAAAAAACAGCCCTAAAATTTTTTGTGGAGAGTCTGCAACACAGACACCCCCAAGCCAGGAATCTCCCATCTGAAATCCTAATAAATTCAAACAAACACTTTTACCAAAATTTAAACAAGAACCAATACAGCGGAGAAGGACAGGAAGAACTTGACATAATAATTGACTAGTCGGTCGGGAAGGAACTACAACACATAAATCATCAGCATAACTAATGATCTTAATGACTTTGCAACCTGGCCCTCCTATACCTGGTAGTAATGGAGATCTCTCTAATATGCGAATAATGGGATCTAAACTCAATATAAATAATAAAGGGCTTAGGGAGCAGCCCTGTCTAACCCCCCTGCAAATGTAACATAAATCCCCAAGCCACCCGTTAACATATGGCCTTACATAAGCCAAAGAGTAACACATACATATCCAATTAACAAAAATGAGAGGGGAACCATATGACCTAAGGGTTAACCAAAGGAATTCATGTGAAACATAATCAGAGGCTTTAGTCAGATCAAAACTGAACAGAAATCCCCCAGAATAATCACTGATTCCCCAATTAAATAATTCATGCAACACAATCAAGGCATCCTGAATATATCTGCCAGGGACCAAGCAATATTGTGATGGGTGAACCAAAAACGGTAATTTTTGCATCCTATTGCCCAACAATTTTGCAAAAATCTTTAAATAAATCAGAATTAAACAAAGTAATAGGTCTCCAATTATTTAAATCCTGTCTATCCCCCTTTTATACAAAAATATCATCAATCCCTCATACCTCTGGCGGTTAAACAATCTTCGGTCAAAAATGCATTATACACAGATAACAAATAATCTGGTATCAAAACCCACAATTTTTTATAAATTTCAGGAGGCAAACCATCCAAACCAGGTGCAGTCATGTCCTTCATAGCACTAATTACCTTACTCAGTTCTTCTAACGTGAAGGGACTTATCAAATCCATTTGTTGAACATGTGATAAAACAGGTAAATCCGCTGCTTGTAATAATAAAGTCATGTCAGGGGTTTCTTCAAATGGGGATTCAAATCACTGTGTAATGTGGTCTGCAACACAGGACAAACTATCTGGAGACCCCTGAACACTGTGACCTTGCCTATCAGTAAGACTGTATTTGTTTATTCTGTACCCTAGACCTGCAAGAGTCATAAGGATTAACTTTACTCTTGTTCCCCCATACTCCAAATTTCTGTTCAAAATCTAATGATTTTTGCCTATCATATTGGACCTGTGCCAATTGTTGTTTAACCTCACTTATACATTCAGCCTGTATACCCCTAGAATCCTGTTGTAATGAAAACAGGGAGTACAATTCAGTCCTCAATCTAGCAGCTTGAAGGTGATGGGCATCTGAAATTAATCTGGAATGAGTTTTAAAAAACAATCTGAGACATTCATTAGTATCCGTCCACCAATCAATGACGGAGTCAAAAAGAAAGCAAACAGTGCATCTGTCAGCTAACATATCCTCAAGACTGCTACTAAACCCCGGCTGAGACAATAAATGTACATTCGCCTTCCACACACCAGGGCCATTCAAACATACCGGACTCAAATTTATGTGTAGTCCAATTAAGTTGTGGTCTGAAGTTGCAACCGGTAATACCTTCCCCTTATAATCCTTAACAATCGATGAACACAACCAATAATCAATCCGAGAAGCCAATTTTCCCTTCTAAAAGGTATATAGCGGATTCTGTGCAAAGACATCCTGAAGACCAGTCTCCCTAATAAGGTGCTGAAGCTCATGCACATCATAATATACCTTCCCTTTAGGTTTTAAATCTAAACTAGAATTAAAGTCCTGCCCCCAAATAACTATCCTAGAAGTCAATAAATAAGGCTTAATTTTTTTCAATAAGTGAACCCTAGCTGCTTTCTGTTGTGGAGCATATATATTAATCAATCTATAACTCACCCCATGCCAATCCAAATCCAACAACATCACTCTACCAGGCTTAAGATCAACCAGCTTTTGAATAACAAAACCTTGTGATGTAAAACAAAACCCTAAACCAGAACATAAATCTTGGCCTAAAGACCAATAGGAAGGACCCACAAACCATTCTATTGTGGCTTTATCCATATCATGCATAGAATACAAGTGAACATCCTGCAAAAAATAAACATCATAAGTTAAAGCCTGTAAAGTGAAAAACGTAGCTTTTCTCTTAAAGTCAGATCTAATACTATTCACATTAAGACTAGCTAGGGAAAATGAAACAGTATTCATTAAGAAAAGGAAGAAGGGAAAAAAAAAATAATTTCTTCTTCCGAGATCTAGTGGCCCTTTTCTTTACTTCCCCCACCGAGGTCTCTGTCTCTACAGGGTGGACAGTTGCTGAATCTGTCAATGAAGAGGATAAGGCCAGACCTTGATCGTCATCCTCCATAATGTCCCCCCAAGACAGCAAAGGTTCATAAGGATTTTCAACAGGAACTGGGATGGGTTGTCCTCAATCCGCTTAGCAAATCTACACCTTGTCTGAACAGGTATAAAGTCTAAAGAAGACACAGTTACTGGCTCCTCGGGCACTTTGTCTGTGGGGAATGAGGAAATTGGGATTGAAACTGAAGAAGAACTGGGCTGGGGAAGGGGATCAGGGGGAGGTGGTGCAGAAGTATCTTGAAAACCAGTATCAGGGCAGGGTGGCGCCTGCATTTCATGTGCTGCAGTTTGGAAACTTTGGAAACCTGTATCAGGGGCAGATGGGCCAGAGTCAGTAGATTTTTCTCTAGCAGATTTATTAATATAGAAATCATGTTCCATATAGTCCACCGAATTGTGAGGTGCCCAGGGACATGTATTGAAAGCATGAGAGTCATCTCCACATAAATTACAAGTGGGGGGAACAGTACAAGTGGAAGCTGTATGCCCCAAGGCTCCGCATGCCCCACATTTCAGCTGGTCACAGTCAGAATTCAGATGAGACAAGGAGCCACACCGATAACAAGAATGAGGCTGCCCAGGATAGAATAAAATTCCTCTATCCCTGCCAATATAAAAGCAATTGGGAAGATGTTGAATACCTTCCTCAGTCATCCGCAACTGCATGTTTAACTTACAGCCCCCTGTCCAAAATCCATTTTCATCAATTAATGCATGGGGAATACCATTAACCTTACAGTGTTTTTCTAACCAATATACAATATCCAAGACATTCACCCCCTCATTCTGGAATAGGATGGTAATTACCTTGGCTGTAGGTCTAGTGAGAGGTATAACAACAAAGGGCTTCCAAACAGGCTGTGAGCGAACCTCATAGTAAGCAGCCCAAAATGTATGCAAGAGCCCAGCAGAATGAAAAGAGACATTAAAGTTATGGTCACCAGAGCTATGGATAAAGGCATACACATTAGAGGGTTTAAATCCTAAAGAGTCAATAATGAGGCGTTTGTCAACATAAATCCGGTCTGCGGGCAATTCCAAGCCTCCTCTATAATAAATTTGTGCAATGAAACGTTTCCGTGCAGGTATCTCAGGGGTAGTCTTTTTAGACAAAGAAGCATAAGTAGCATGTGCTTTGGTAGCCCCTGTAGTAGAATTACTCTGCATATCTAACCCCTCAGGGCTCTTAGGAAGAGAAGTAACAGACATACCTGGAAGCTTCGACTGTTGTCTGATATTCTCCTTAGAAGGGGAGAGTGGTAGCAAGTCCTGTTCAGAGCAGTCGGTAGATGAATGCATTGGAGCTTCCACTACTACTGAAATAGTGGCGTCTGGTGTAGTGTCCAAGGGATTAGGAGCCGTGCCCGAAATCCCCTTTGCTGCTACAGGTATGCTGGGTTCAGACCCAGCAGCTCGTACTGCATGACATTCCTCTCGAGCCCCAGATGCAGTGTTTGTTTGGAGCACATTGACTCCACTGGTAAGGGGAAATTTGGGGTCGGGAGCCCACCGAGACTGAGTCTTCACCCACCCGGCACTAGCAAGTGCCAACTCCAGAGTCCAGGTGGAGTCATGCGCAGTGAAGGGGAAAGGAAAAGAATCAGATACAGAAACCGCCGTAACTGCCTGCTCAGGCGGTATATCCGTAGCAGCTGTCAGCAAACTTTTTTTCTTTAGCATTCCCACTTGTAAGAAAGGACTGCAAGTAGCCCATTTCCATTTGTTCTCCTCATCGAGTAACTCCTCATCAGAACCAACAACTCCAGCAGTTTCCAACACAAGTCGCTCCTCATCAAAAATCATGGTCGAAGTACCAGCAGAATCCTTTATTTCCTTAGGGACATCAGCACATTGCGCTCCAATACCTTGCTCCACAGAGCACTGCATCTCCACGTCTTCACCCTCCAGTTCCAGGGACATACTGAGACTTCACAGACCATCTCAGGGCCCCCTACTGATGAGAGTAGGGGAATTTTCCCGGTGTCTTGGCCAAATTTCTCCCATTCACTAAAAATACCATCAACAGCTAAATCTGTTTCAGTTGCTTACCATCTGTATCCCCCCTTCCCCAGGTCACACCTGAAAAAGGACTTCTAGGCCCAGTAGACTTACCGGGGCAACAGAATTCAATAAATAAATAAAACAAACACATTTTGTGGGATACTGATGGTGGTAGGGTTATAGTTTTTTTTGTTTGCTTTTTTTTTTACTTTGGCCTGACTCCCTCTTTCATCTCAGTTAGCAAGTGAAAAAAATGGTGGCTTTTGTGTGAAAATCTCCACTTCACCAGGATACCAGTGATGGTGTTGGCACAGAAGGGACTTGTTTTGGGGGGGCATTGTTGTCTCATAAATGCCTTTCTAGACAAGTCTCTCAGCCAATCAGATGCCTTAGAGTGTCTTACCCAATTTCTAAGCATATACAGGCCTTACAAGCAATTTTATTTTGAACATTGGTAGCCATGTACTTGTGTTCATTAGTGTCCATGTTTCAATTTTTTCTCTCCCCTAACTAGGCTATTTGACGTGTGATCTGGCTCATTCAAGCTGTAACTGTCTTTTTACTCTAATTTGTTTTATTACCATCATCCGTGTCTCGTATAATGTTCTGTGAAATATAATGCTGACTTATTATTGTCCTGACAGAACCTCATCATGTCACAATTTGGTTGTCGCTGTTATACATTACTGTAGTCATTGCTGTATTTTGCAGTTTTCACTTTCGCGGGTCGTACCCGAAAATAGGCATGTTTTGCCTAGTGTACTTACCGTTACCAAACGCTTAATAAATAAATAAATATAAACAAACTGGACACAATTTTTGGAACCAGTAGCCTCACTGTGGACCTCTGCATCATCTTGCTGCATTGGATCCTTCATTAGCTCAGTGCATTATGTTATTTCCTATGCTTTTAATGGTCATACCAGTGTACAACCCCACCAGTAAGAGATCTTTGGTGAACTTTAGTTGGTTCAATAGTCAAGATTTGCATGCTTGAACTTTGGGAGGCTCTCATAGCTCTAGTAATGATAAAAAAGAACAAATAAAATAATAAATGCTGCTTCACAGAAGAAAAACACTAGACAATGAAGCAATAACATGCATCACTTAACACTTTGGGCCCAATTTAAGAAAGGAAATCTTTGATGAGGTACCTGTGCCAAATGGGTATGGCGCAAGTGACACCTTGCATTAAAGTTTGTGGCAATCCCAATTTTCAAATGCAGGCTGCATCAAAATTGGGATGACTTGTGCCTAAACCACCCTGCACCACCCATGTGGGAGAAGCACCCTTGCGCCTGGTTGGAAGGTGGTTTGTGCCATGGCAGGACTGCCCTTTCCTTTTTGGAATTTTAAGCCCAGCCTTGGATGCAATGGGGGCTCAGGTTAGACCAGCCACGAGGTGGTTTAAGGTCCATGTGCCACATTTGAACACAGCAGTGATTGGGAGGGGACCTGCAAGTAGGGGCCATGGGCAAAAGAGCATGGAGGTGCCCTAGGGGATGTCAGGGATACAGTGACAATGTCAGAGTAGTGAGGTGGCACCTGATGGTGGTGTCATGTGCAATGGCAAACAGCCAATTGGCACTGGAAGTTGGGGGTTGCAGGGATGGACCATGAACTGGACCCAAGTGGGCACTGCCCAGGCACCTGCCAAATAGGTGCCATAATCCCAAACCCTGCAGGTGGGAAGCAGTGGCTGCAGGTTGAGGGCTGCCAGTGGTGGAGAGGACCATTCTTCGGTCACCACAACAGTTCTCTGGTACTTATCCCCCCATTTTCTGATAGGCTGCCTTCTGCCAAGAGAGTTGGGGACTGTGGCACTTCTGGGGCAGGTGCTAGGGCCATGCCCACCATGGACCAGGTCACAGTCAGTCCCTGCCAACCCCCCACTACCCAGGCTGATTGGCAGTCTGGCATCATGCATGGCACCCCTGCTGGGTGCCACCTCACCACCATGACATTGCTGCTGCATCCCCAGTGCCTGCAAGGGCACCCCCCATGCTCCTTCTTCCCCCAGTCCCCTTTGCAGGCATATTCACCCACATTCCACCTTTGCTGACCCACTAGTGTTACACCAGGCAGGGAGGACAGATCCCTGAGTCACACTCTGCAGGTGCGCCACATGTCACACTCTGCAGGTGCATCACAGGTCACACTCACGAGTGCCCACATGTTTTGCCCAAGCCTGTGGCTGTGGCAACCAGTGGGTCTTTGGCATAGAGACTACCAGTTTTATAAAATTGGCCCAGGATCCCTGACACATCCAGAGTCTGCTGTAGCCCTAGATAGCCACAACTTGCAACAATCTAAGGGATTTTTTTTTAAATCAAGCCCTTCATATGCGTTTTGATTTTTTTGTGTGTAAATTGCATGTGTTTTGAAAAATGGCTACTGTTTTGAACTAGAAATGTTAAAACTGGCAAAATGATTTGATTTAGGTTCCATGTCTAAGTTGTTGGTAGCAATTGTTTTCATGATGAGCATTAGACTGACAGAATGTATGAGTGTCAACAAATCAGGTTGGAAGATCATACTTATCCATTTTTTAAGTAAGCAATAATCCATAACACAGTGTGGATTATGGCGTGATTTACTCAAGCCTGGTATGGTTTGGTCACTAGGCTACAACCTGGGTGATTAAACCACACCAGAAGTGACTAAATCCCACCATTTCCCCTAACTGTCATAGATTATTTCCATTATACAATTGAAACTAAGTAAAACTTTAAGAAAATATATTAAGCAGTTTACATTTTGAAAAAAAAGTGTTTATAGATTTTTAGAGTAATAGCCTTCATCCACAGGAAAATGTTCCTGGGTTGATAGAAGGAACATGGAAGGCTGCCATCATTGTCTCCCCTATCCTGAACAGCACAGACTCATACATTCATAGGACGCGTCTGTTTGTTTGCAGCTTCTGATTTTTTTAGGGAGTTTTTTAGTATGACTATACAAGGTGTGAATGGCGCCCATTTTGGCAGTGTTAATGGAACTGTTGGGGATGAGAATGGAGAGCAGTCAGTAATGCCGGTGTGAGAGACTCCAATTTGTCATTTGTCAATAGAGCTACAGGGTGCAGCTGCCAGGTGCTGGGAGTGAGTGTAAAAAGCAATCAGCAATGTCAGTGGGCAGAAGTGGCTGAAATGTAGTTGGAAAAAAACTTGGCAGTTTAACATCGTGGTTGTGAAACACAAGCTGCTGCAACAGTTTTTTACATGGCCTCTGTGTGAGTGGGGGTGATGAAAGTGCAATCAGGCTTATGGCATAATTCAAAGGATTGACATGCAGGTGAGGGGTCACTGATTGGCAGGAGGAAGTGGAAAGAAGGTGCCTTCTGAATTCTGCCTATGTCAGTTTCAAATTACATCCCACTAATGGTAAAGTAAGAACTGTATGGGTTGTGGAATGCTATTGTTTGTGGTTTTTTTTTTTGTATTGTGTTGTATTTTTTTTTCATTTTGGTACTATTTCAGTTGTTAAATTAGTATGGCTCTTAACCAATCAAGACCAAAGATGGCGGCCAAAATTTTCCTGGAAATGCAGAGTGTAGTGTTTGTTTTTTTTAAATGTTAACTAGTCTGCTGGCACTTTATCCATGGATTATTGTGGGACTTACTCATGTGTAAAAATGCCAGTTGACCAATCAAATTACTGGATTTTCAAACCCCATTGTGTATGATAAAATATACAATCATAAAGAACAAGGGGCACAAAATACAGAACATACATGAAACATAAGCTGAAATGTAACAAAAACTGTTTTGTCAGTTGCCATTTAGAGATCAGGGACTCTTTTAAAGGTGATAGAAAACACCATTTTTTTACACCTCTAGATACCCTCCTGTTGTCCTTCTGTGGTCTGTCCAGTCCAGTATTCTGATTATGTTTTAACATTTTTTTTATTACATTAATGATGAATTTTCTTGCCTTTGTAGCTACCCTGAATCCATCTCACCTCAGCAGGTACTGCTGTTTGTTTTCATACTGCCTGAACATTCTGTGACATCAATAACACCATTCCAGGCCACTCAGATGATTAGAATGGAATGGTGTTATTGATGTCAGTGAATCTCTTAGATACATGAAAATAAATAACAATAGCTGGTGAGTAGAGTGGAGCTGTTTGTATGCCTAAAGACACATCAAAGCCAGATTATGTATCAAAAATTGGTCAATAATTCTGGTACTCCTATATTGTCTCTCAAGGAGCAATCACTCCGCCAGGCACCTTATGCGGTATTGGGGTTGCTTTGTATTTTCTATTGTATTTTTGCTAAATTTAAATTAAGCATTAATAAAAAATTTGGTCAACACATATCAAAATAAATACATATCTGACATGTAAAGGAAAATGGAAGGCCAGTTAAAATGTAAAATGAGTCATGTCTCTTTCAAGGTCATACACAGGAAATGTTTTAATACTTAACCATTTGTTGGACCCTTCTCTGACTCTACCAAAAATTACTGCTCTGATTTTTGCATCTTGCATAATTGGGTACCCCTGACACAAACCAAGGACTATTGCATTTAGTAACTAATCCAGGTTCAGTCCCACAGTACATCCTTTATGAAGACCTTACCTGATGTTGAAAGGTCCCCTGTTAGATTTACTACTGATGTCAACACCAGTCTTAATTTCTTTATCACTAAATTTACCTGTATTGTTGACCTTCATACTCTGGCTTAATAAGAGGAGATTTAAAGGACTTAACCCACAGTGGATTACTGGTACACTCTTTGCCAAACTAAAAGCCAGTGACACAGCTTGGCCCTCTACAAAAATACCACCTCCCCACTGGCTGACCTACAGGTATCTGAAAAATACTTACAAGTATAGAATGTGTGAAATCAAGGCCACCTATGTCATAAAGCAACAAACAGGCACACCCCAACATTTCAGAGGGGTTAAAATAGACTAAATAATTCCAAAAAGTTTATCCCCCTCTCTGCTAGCACAAACAAGATGACTCATTCCGACTCTTTGCTCATTGCCAACTCCCTTTACCAGTCTGAGCTTTACTATCATTACTTACCCTTTGCTCTTCCAGTTATCCAATCTGCATCAGGTTAAGTCAATCCCTACTCCCTGCCTTCTACCTAAAAGTGGTTACTACCAATGGGGTGTTTCAAATCTTATCTGAGACAGACAAGAATGTGTTGACTGTAGCAATGTGACCTTACCTAGTCTTCTTAAAGCCACTGCACTGGTGATATCCAGACAGATTGCTTCTTTGCTTAAAGCTGGGAAGGCAGTCAGAACAGCAAAGGCCCAAACTGAGGAAAGATAGCCAACTCAATTAAGAAGGGGATAAAACCTTTTAGGTACATCAGGAGTAAAGGAAGACTAAGGGAGGGATAGTGAGGCTTAATAAAGGGATGGGGTGGGCAGAGGGTGGTGTGAAAGGCAGAGATACTAAACAAATATTTTGCTCAGTATTTACAAATGAAGAGGGGGAGGTACCTAAATCAAACAATAGAAACACTCTGGATACAGAAGTTGATACCTGCCCATTTACGGAAGAAAGGGTTCTGAAAGAACTCTTAAAACTGAAGGTGGACAAAGCAATGGGGCCTGATGGGATTCATTCCAGAATTCTAAAACAACTAAGGGTAGAACTAGTGACACCACTGACTACCATCTTTAACAAATCATGGGAGGATGGCGTGGTACCTGAGGACTGGAGGAGGGCAGATGTGATTCCCCTTCACAAAAGTGGGAGCAGGACAGAAGCAGGAAACTACAGACCTGTTAGTTTAAACGCAGTGACAGGGAAAATGATGGAATCACTTCTGAAGGAAAGAATTGTTGAGTACCTAGAGGCCAGAGGGGGCACAGGACCCAAGGCAGCATGGATTCACAGTGGGAAGGTCATGCCAGATGAATCTAATAGATTTCTTTGACTGGGTGACCAAAGTAGTAGATCAGGGAGGGGCTGTGGACATGGCCTACCTAGACTTTAGCAAGGCATTTGACTCAGTCCCACACAAAAGATTAATATACAAGTTAACCAGCCTGGGAGTGGGTCCCAAGATGATAGCCTGGGTAAAGAATTGGCTGGAGAATAAGACACAGAGGTTAATAGTAAATGGAGTCCACTCTGAAGAAAGGGGGGGGTTACTAGTGGGGTGCCACAAGGTTCAGTATTAGGACCGGTCCTCTTCAATGTCTTTGTAATTGACATTGCAGAGGGACTGGAAGTAAAAGTATGTCTCTTTGCAGATGACACAAAGATCTGCAACAGAGTTGCTGCACAAGGTGGGGTGGAAAGGATGAGAAGGGACTTGGCAAGGTTAGAGGAATGGTCAAATGTATGGCAGCTTAGATTTAATACTAAGAAGTGCAGGGTAATGCACCTGGGAAACAAAAACCCAGGGGAAAAGTACACAATGGGGGTGAGATACTAACAACAACAACAACAACAACAATGGAAAGGGACCTGGGAGTAGTCATATCAGATGACCTAAAGGTAGACAAGCAATGTGAGAGGGCAGTAGGAGGACTGGGGGGATACTGGGATGCATAGGGAGAGGCATCACCGGTAGAAAACAAGAAATTGTTATCCCTCTGTACAGACAGCTGGTGAGACCCCATCTGGAGTACTGTGTGCAGTTCTGGAGATCCAATCTCCACAAGGACATAGACAAGATGGAAGCTGTCCAGAGGAGGGCAACTAAATGGTACAGGGTCTGCACCAGAAGACATATGAAGAGACTTAAGGAGTTGAATATGTATAGCCTCGAGGAAAGGAGGGAGAGGGGGACATGATAGAAACTTTCAAGTACCTCAGGGAATCAACAAAGTCCAAGAGGGTAGCATCTTTCAAAAAAAGAGGTGTGCAAGAACAAGGGGGCACAATTTGAAGATGGAGGCGTAGAGGTAATGTAATGAAGTATTTTTTCACAGAGAGGATTGTGGATGCATGGAACGGCCTTCCGGAGGAGGTTGTGGAGTCAAAAACAGTGGTTGAATTCAAGCATGCATGGGACAGCCATAAGGCAATTCTAGGGGGTGGGGGTAGAAAGAAGTAGGCTGCTGGTTAACTAGGATCTGTAGCTTATCCATTAGGTAGGGAAATGGGCAGACTGGGTGGGCCAAGCGGTCCTTATCTGCCATCAAATTCTATGTTTCTATGTTTTCACATACCTCTGGCCAGATAACCGATATCTAGAAAAAAGCTTTTGTGGTTCATTGCCCCAAAGGGGGCCCTAATCCTGATACTTGTGATAATATACCTAAAGTAGTGCTTGTTTTCCTGTGCCTGCAAAATGACTGGGAAAATTAGTATATGAACAAACCATCCATTGCATTAATTTCCATAATCTCCCATCCCCTAATCTACTTGAGTTTACAAAGCACTTTGGGGCATCTAATGCTATGGTTATACTCACTGATGAACTTTACCAGCCCATGGAAAAAGGCTTGATGACAGGCACCATATTTTTGGACATGTCACTCTTTAGCGCCAGGCTTAGAGTCCTTCAATACAAAGGTGACCTCTGCCTGGTTACTTCTGGCAACACAACCAATAGTATATGTAGATAGCTTTATATATCTGGGGCCATATCTCAACTCCTCTATCTTCTATACAGAATACTTAATGTTATTATAAAAATGGTCCAACAGAAACATGGCATGCTATAGCAAACCAGGAACTGTCTGATTGCTAAAGTCAGAGTCAGTATTATGCAGCAGAGACCGCATCCTCTAATTTAAATATGAACCCCTGGTCTGCAGTCTGGCCCTAACTTTTGAGCTCACAAGGAAAGCAGATCTATGAAAGCACCATTGCCCTCCATACTACAGACTCGATTGCCTATAATTGGACAATTAAGACACTCTCAATGTATGCGTCATTGCTCACAAGGCAATGTCATATGGGTGTCTGGTTCTCCTTGTCTTCCAGTTGTTACCCCTTACTACAGTATAACCTGAACTCTTCATTTCCTGGACAGTGATCTGTTTAAAGTTAGTCATGTTAAAATGGCATGCGGCAAAAATACTTTGGTTTCAGGGCCTCAAAAATTGGAACTCTTTATACTTCACAGGCAGACTACAATAAAACAAGTTACTTTCAGGTTGAGTATTAAAGAGTATTTGTCTGTGAACACTGCCTGTGCATGTATCTTGCACTCTGTGTACCTCCTTATGTGCTGTATTTTCTTTTTCGTTAAACGCATCATGAGAGACGTCTTGGAAAAATGAGACACTTTGAAGGTGTGCCCCTCCCCTGCAATCCCCTGCTCCATTGAGCAGGCGCGGCAGTCCTGCACCAATCAGACGCGGTGCTGTGTATGACAGCGGTGGTCTTCTCTTCAAAGAAAACCACCACTGTCATACACAGCACCATCTACCGCCCAAATCTTTACTGCCATGCTGGGAGCCCACCCCAGGTGGCAAATGTCCGCATTGACTGCTGGCGGGGTGCCCAATCCCCGTCGGCTCCACTGACCCCAGCCATCCCTTCTGCCACGCTGGGAGGCCACCCAGCGTGGCAAATATCCCACGTCATCTTTTTTTTTTTCAAACCTGTAAATTGAAAACGGTCCCACGGCGCTTCTCCCAGCCCCCCTCCACAACCCACACCCACCCATTGTGCACCTGCCTCCCCACACCCCCTCACTCCCATACTTACTCTCCGGAGCTTGGCACGACGATCATCGGGTGGACCGAACACTCTTCAAAAAGCCGACCCGAACTGAGGAAATGCCGTAAGCTGTATAATGGGCTAGATAGGGGTTTCAACTTTATTGCATATCTCAGGCATTTTAGAATTTTTGCACCAAATTTTCAACATGGGGTTTTTGGGACCCCTTCTCATGAATGATGTCACTGTCATGGCGTTATTGGGGCCGAAGGGTGATTTTGAAGTCACTGCGCAAAATCACCTTTTGGGCCTGAATAATACCATGACAGTGACATCATTCATGAGAAAAAGGTCCCATCATGTTAATGGTGCAAAATCCAAAAAATGACTGTTTTACGAGCGTGCGTTGCACAGTTCCTACGCAGACTCGTAAGTTCATGAATTTTCAATATTTTCACTCCAGATTTTCAACATTGCCATTTTACCACACCTCCTTATGAGCAGTACAGCTGTCATTTTTCACATCCTGCCCAAAATGTGTTTCCACCCATGTAGCGCACAATGGCGCAGTCGGTGTACGAAATCAATGTATGGGACACATTAAGAAAATCACAGTGACACTGTTCATTAGCAGAGGTCTTAAAATGGCTATGTTGAAAATTTGGTGAAAAAATTCCTAAAAATGACTGTTTTACGAACGTTCGTTGTGCAGTTCCTACGCACGCTCATACGTTTGCGAATTTTCAATATTTTCACTCCAGATTTTCAACATTGCCATTTTACCACACCTCCTCATGAGCAGTACAGCTGTCATTTTTCACATCCTGCCCAAAATGTGTTTCTGCCCATGTAGCGCACAATGGCACAGTTGGTGTGCGAACTCAATATATGGGACACATTAAGAAAATCACAGTGACACTGTTCATTAGCAGAGGTCTTAAAATGGCTATGTTGAAAATTTGGTGAAAAAATTCCTAAAAATGACTGTTTTACAAGCGTGCGTTGTGCAGTTCCTACGCACGCTCGTAAGTTCGTGATTTTCAATATTTGCACTCCAATGACTTCCAAATACCTAAACAGCACATAGAAGCAAGCAACATTCGGCATTGACAAATGCTTGTACTTCTTTGTCACTGATTTTTTCAAGCCATGTCCAAGTGCCAAATACCACTGCAAATACCTGCAAGCGAATGTTCGGCATTGACAAATAAAGGAATAATGCACAACAGGTTGTGTGCCATGCTGGGATAACATCACGCCTGGGGTGATTAGGCACGAGGCCGCAGGCCGAGTGTGACTAATCACCCCAGAAGTGACGTTATCCCAGCACGACACACACCCTGGAGTGCATTATTCCTATTATACAATGGCTCCAGAGCAAAAAAAAAAAAAAAGATTAAAAAGTTAATTTTAAAGTGTATTTTTGCCTGTTTTTTTCAATGGGGAAGTACACTTTAAAGAAAGGTAGTGCTGATTGACTGCCAGTAGGTGGAGCTGCTGTAACTGTGACTCTGCAATCTGCACAGTAAGCCCCCTCTGTGCTATCCTGCCTGTGAGATATTGTCACCGCCGACCCCCCCGCCCTGTGTCTCTTTTAATCATGGTTTTCTGGAGGCTGTAAAGTTTTAGAGTGGATTTATATGCCCACCGGACCATTTATGAGCTGATTAGTGAGTAGAAAGTGGATGTTTCCATAGTATTTTTTAAATTTTAACAGGTCTGACAGTTTCTTGTATTTAGTTAGTCTTGTACCAGGGTCGGGAGACTGCGGCAAAATGGATGTATAAGCTGCTGTTTCTGCAATAATGAAAAATAGGGGTTTGTAGTGAAGCGCGTACTAGCTGAGTGTGGCAGCAGGAAGTAAAGGATGATAATGAAGTCGTCTGTCTTATTGTTATTTTTGTTTTAAATTTGGCAGTTTGGTGGTTAGTAGTCTGTAGAGAGAAGGTGGTAGTGTGACCTGAGAGGTTTGGACATTTTTTTTTTAAATTTATACTGATTTCGAGCAGGGCGGGGAGCAACGATATTTACGAGTTAAAAGAGTTGCTAAGTGGGGAGTGCTGAATGTGCTCATAGGCAGCGGAGCGACGCATTTTTTTTCTTTCACTGCAGTCATTACTGTGCTGGCACTTGAGCCGTGATATTATGCCAGGATAACATCACGGGTCCAGTGTCAGCTTGACCAATCATAGGCTAACATTTTTCTTTGCCATTGTATAATGCTTGTTATCTATGTTCCTTAACGCTACTATTTCACTTTTCAGGTTGCTACTGTAAAAGGGATTCTATTTCAGTTAGGGTACCTAGTCAAAGAAAGAAAGAAAGAAAGAAAGAAAGAAAGAAAGAAAGAAAGAAAGAAAGAAAGAAAGAAAGAAAGAAAGAAAAGATTGATTTCAGACAAGATGATAGCATGCAGTGAACAGAATGTAACCCAGTCACAGAGAGTCTAATCTGGGGGCATAGTCTATGGGTGTTAATGTATACAATTCTTAGACAGTTTGTGGAATTGCAGTTGCTGAGTGGTAGAAGGAGTTTGCTGTTGTTGATTTTTAAAATATTGTACAGTAAAAGCTTGAAAGAACATTAGAATTGGAATAATGTCTATTATTCCACAATGTACAGTACAAGTCACATTAAACTGTTCCACCAATGAGATGGTTAAGCATTGTTTTTTACAGTTGGCAATGCATTGGCAACTTGTGATGCTGTTTTTCAGTACTTAACCAGCTCATGAGCAATGTTTGTAAAATGTTCTTGCAACTCATTTGGAATGCATCAGCAGTTCAGTCACAATGCAATGCCAAATTGAATTTATCTGTTAAGAAACAGTTTGTGTAGGCCTTTGTACTGTATCCAGCAACATTTATGCAACTCAGAAATGCTAAAGCAACTCATTGGAGGAACAGTTTAATGTGACCTGTACTGTATGTCCTGTGTACATACAGTGCAACCAACTTGTTAGGCTTTTGCTGTATTCGCAATGCTTTCTGCTTTGCTAATTGCTATGTACTATGGACCACTAATGTGATATTCATCCCAGCTTTAGCAAGGGTAAGGCAGGGAAGAAACCCTTGTGCAGGTATGCAAGTGGCAAATTAAGATGTGCTCCTGATAAAGAGTGCAGGAGTACTGGGTGTATACAGTGCAGTCAACAATGATGCAATGCTCTGTGATAGGAACATCACAGTTCCTTTATTAGTTACAGCAACTGCCTTGGATTACATTGTGTTCCTATAGTGCTCTGCAGCATGTCAATGGCAGAAACAGTGATACGAGGGTTGCATCCTAGCTAACTCCACTAAATAACTTGCATGTGCAAACCCAATATCTTAATTCAATACATTTTAATCCTTTTGTTCAAGTCGTTATAAACCTATATAGGGCTTCTTCTAGTTCTAATCTATGTGAGGTCATATATTATGATTCAAATCCACCTCCTTTGTCTCCAACACATATCTGGAGACATATAATGAATCATTTCTCTTGTTTCTTGATCATCCTTCTATTCTCTGGTTGTCCTCCATGCAAGAATACTCTTACCATTGCTACACATTACTTGTAGGGACATGCCTATAATTAGCAGGGCCAGCATACAGTACTTCTCCTTTCCTCCTAGCATACTGTCCCCTAATGACATAGTTTCCACATGGGGCCCAGGAGTGGAATGAACCATTCCATTATGGCTTGCTTGTGCAGGGCCAGACAGCATTAGAAGAATTTTAATTTTTCATGAGCTGGCTGTTCCTGTGACACCTGAAAAAAGCTCCAAGTGTGAAATCTAAACTTGAAACTGGCTTTCCTGATTGTTCTCCTTTAACTAGACTGCTTCCAGGATTCATGCAGTTAGGAGACTCATTTTATGAGTGCATTTCCTAACCACTGAGTTGTAAAATTATTTTAATAATGTGCTGCATACTGCAAGTCATTATTTATTAAAACTGTTAGGATTTGATTTTCAGGCATTTTAGTGAGAGGCACACAAGGGGTGCCATTCACCTACTTGGTTATCCCACCAACCAAGATAACAAATTTCAACCACTGACTTCTAGTCCAGTAGGAAGAGTTCCATGCAACTGTACCACAATGCAGATGGCTAATCTGAATGCTAGATGGCACAACTTTCAGTAGATCACAGACATGGCACTATGTAGTGTGGCAACATGTTCCTATATAATTTTCATAATTAAACTGTAATGCCAGGTCAGTCAACCCCCCTTTTTGTTCCAAGCATTCCTTGGTGTCTAGTGGCTTCCATTCTTTGCCCATGTACCAAGCATTCTCTGAATTATGGTTCAAACTCCTCATTGTGCATCAAGAATTGTTTGGTGTCTAGTGGCACCTTCTCACGCATTTAACATGTACCAATTATTTCCTTGTGTCTAGTGGTTTCCCTCCCCATCTTGCATTACGTTTTCTCTGGTGTCTCTTTTGGTACTTACAAACTAATCCAAGCTCCCATCTCCTATGTAACCCCCCCCCAATCACCTGTTGCTGTTCTCTCCACTTTTACTGCATTCCATGTACCTCCAGGTAGTGATGCTTATCCCCAGATAGTGATACATATCCCCCTCCATTAGCAATGTAGATACCCCAGTTCAGGATATATGTGCCATCATATAATATTTTTAGCAATCTATATTCATCCCTCTTTCTTTCTCTTTCCCTGTCTCCTTCCCTTCCTATCTCTATCCTCCATCCATTCCACAGTTCACATGGTTGAGATGGGACTCACTGCATTATCTTCTGTCTATGGTACTAGTAACTCAGTGAGACCACCACAGCCACCAGTCTAAGTTAAAAATGTTCCAGTACTTTGTTAATAGCCCTAGAGCCAGAGGCACTGCAGCCTAATCTCATTTCCCAGGGATTTCAGATGCTTAGCAACTGCCTGGGATGTGTTTCTGACTTTGTTAATGACTGGGTCACAAAAATGGGTGCAGGTTTTTTTTTTCGTGATTTTTTTTTTGCACACATTTCCAAATATAAATCAGGTCTTTACTTTTTCCTTGTATGCATCTTCATTTTTTTTTTCAGATGTCAGAGCTTTTATGTAGTAAAGTCAATTTAAAATAATTTCCATCACTGCGACACACATTCTGTCCTTCTTGTCTGGTATTCAGCAAATAAAAAATACCCCAGGGCATTTTACAAATAATGCTGACTTGCCAATTGGCCAAGTGAAAAATGCTATTTATACTGAAGAAACACATCCAAAGTTATTATTCTAGGACTTGTGTAAGGAATATAATCCTGCAAGAATAAGAAAATTGCTACACTGAGTGAAATTCATTCTCTTGTTGAATTGTTGTGTGCTTGTACAGTATTTAAAGGCTCATTTCAGCATAACTGAAAATGCAAGTCAGCTGCAATATTTACTTAAATTCCATACTTAGCAAGGTTGCAAGTGTTAAAGTGCTGCCTACCAAATGGCTCAACACCATCATTCTTTAAACCTTCAAAATACATAAACCTGTTAAAAGGCTAGTGTTTATCATCGAATAAGTTTGAACCCTATCAGTCTTTCTTTGTATTTGTCTATACTTTCCTTCTCTAGCCACTTCACCCACGCTTTTAAATAGCTTGCAACACCACAGTGATATCATCCAGTAAACAATATTTGTATAAATGCCTTGCCCACTCAGCCTTGGAATTTTCTCAGCACACTTCGATAGATTAAGTTTTTATATACTCCATTAAATAGGACATTACCCTATAATTATCAAACCAGCACATAATAACTAATAGCTTTTATTTTCCATTGACATTTAAGTAACTGATATCTGCCCAGGGAGTGGTACTGGATTTCGTTCACGGTGAGCACTGTGGATTGTCAGCCATGAAATAAGACACAGTGTCCACAGCAAACCTCAAGTGGTCTCATTTTTCAAGATCCCTGATGCTCAACTAATGCAACACTTTAAATCCTTCTATTTTTCATTTTATTAACAGTTAAAGGGTACTGCACAACAGTGCCATAAAATTGAACTGCAGTACATAAAATCCAAATGAGTTAGCAAAATGCTCAAAAGCTAATCATGTGTTCTTCCCAATATGTACCTGGAAAAAACTGCTTCAATGATAAGTTGTTAATTTTAGAATTACTTTTGTTTTAGATTACACTCAGAACTTGGTCAACCATTTTAACATTTTTCTTCTCATTTTTGTTTCTTGATGCAGGAGCTGGTGGCTGGTCACCTTTAACATCAAACAAATACCAATGGCTGCAGATTGATCTCGGAGAGAGGACTGAAATTACTGCCATTGCCACACAAGGTAGATACGGCAGTTCAGACTGGGTAACCAGCTATTTTCTGATGTTTAGTGACACTGGGAGGAATTGGAAACAGTACCGACAAGAAGAAAATATTTGGGTATGTTCCTCATTTCAGACACTTCCTCATTCATTTCTTGATAACATTTATGTCTACTTTTTTATACACCACTGTTAAAACCTAGGTGCTTCATATTCAGCTGCACCATGTAGAGGCTGCTAAATTATTTCTCTCATTCTGCATGCTGGCTCACAAAGGTACAACAACATATACAGAGTTGCTTATATGAAGCAGACTACAAAAAGAATGTACATAAAGCTGTGCATTATTGGCAGCCTGACATGGGATAATATTAAAGAATGTCAAAAGATTATGGTCTGACCTCTTAAGTAATGTTTCATCAGATCTTAATGAATAGATATCCATATTATAAGCTCAAGGAAAAAGCTATTCCACCAAAAGCAAGTTTATTAAAGGGCATTAAAGAGGTTTACAGTATAAGCACATGAGTTAATGTCTGTTCACTGTGCAGTCAGTGACTGTATCCAGTGGTTATCTTGTTAAAGATCAAAGCCTTTATATTTCAAAGTGTATGTCAATACCTCTGCTTAGCAGCAGTCTTTTCAGCTGTCCTTGTTGTAAATTTAAGCAGCAGTATGGCACCAGTCATGGCAATCTGTGACATCTAATAATTACCTACGATAGTAGTTATTTGTTCTGAGACAATGACAGTGGCTCATAATTAAAGTGAAATTAGTTTGTGATATATACAACTATTGAGGTCACTATATAGTTTTTTTTTTTTTTACTACTTGTATCTAATGTATGTTTCTATAAATAAATGCCTTTTTAAATAATTTTCCAATACCATTCAGCTGCAAAACATGGAGTACGTTTCTACACTTATTAAATGAATAGTAATATAATTAAGTCAACATTTATTTCTAAAAATATCTTTTAAAAATCTTTTCATGTATTTCGTAACCTTTCCTCGTCAAAGGGTAGTCTCTGGGAGCCATCCAGATGCTAGCAGCAGCACATGTGCCAGTGAATAAGCTTCAGAAGCAGGTTCAGGCTGTACCTGTAGTCTGCCAGGGCTGGTAAATTGTGCTGATGATGGTAGTTCTTTCAGGCATGGGGAAGGGATGGTGCCATGCCCAGTACTACAAAAAGAAAATAAACAGTATAAAGGAACATGCCCTTCTGCAGGGAACTGGTCTGGTATCGAAGTCATCAGTAGTCAGTGTGGCACCATCATGTAGCGAGAGAGAGAAAGATGGAAGAAAACTAGGAAAATCCTGATGCCATGAGGAGACTGTGAGATTGCAGAAGTAGTAAGGAAAATGACAAGTCATTCTTTAAATATCTCACAGAACGTAAAAAGAACAATGGTGGAACAGAGTGCTTCAGAAAGGGTGAGACATGGTGGAGGGAGATTTACATAAAGTTGATATTCTGAATGAATACTTCTGCTCATTCTTCACAGTCAAGGAAGGAAAGGGGCAGTGCCAGAATGCAATATCTTGCTAGGACACGAACAAAGGCATGGGGTCATAATGTTGCAAGACATTATGCCGCAGAAATATACCATGCTGCCAATACAGCACAATATATTGCCAGCAGCATAAGTCTTTGTTTTGCAGGGGTATCCACCCCCACCATCCACAACTAAAATAATTAACTAACTAACTCCGGGAAGGGGTTAACACTTAAATTTGCACAAAGTGCAAAAAATTAAAACATTCCATGTGTCTGGGACTGGGAATCAAAACCTGGTCCACAGACATACTGCCTCCCTTGCTGCCTGTGGCTCATCCCATCAAACCACGGCAGCTGCTCGCCAGTCCCTCATCTCAGCAGGATTTTTATCCTCTACCTGGGAAGAGTGAAAGAGTGCATTACCATGCATACATCCTGTCACACTTTTGCATCTTCTCGCTCCTCCCTACCTCGCTGTTCCTGTTAAGCGGTTATGAAGTGCACATAAAGCATACAACACATTGAGCCAGTAGGGGAACAAATATGGAAATGGGTAGTAACATAGAGGACAGGATGCTTAAGGAGCTTAATGAGTTGCAGGCAAATGAGGTGCCTGGGATGGAATGATATGCACCCAAAGGTACTTAGGGAGTTGGAGCATGCTCTGGTAGCACCCTTGTAGACCTAGCATATAAACTGCTTGACTGTGACGGGTATAGTACCTATCTACTGGAGGGTAACAGACATCATCCCCTTGTACAAAAGTGATTACAAGTGGGACACAGGGAATTATAAGCATGCTTAGCCTGACTTCTGTTGTTGAGAAGCTCCTTGAGACATAAACAAGGATCATCTGGTTGATTACCTAGAGTCTCATAGACCCCGCCCCCAAGACAGCAAGAAACATGCCATTGTGAAGATGAGGTGCTGTCAGACTAACAATGTGGACTTCTTCAATGATGGGCTGGCAGTATAGCCTAGAGGTTAGAGTAACAAACTGTGAATGAGCTTGGTACATCCAGCAGACAGACATGGGTTTGATTCCCACAACATCCATTTGCATACTGTGTTACTCTGAGCATGTCACTTAACCTCCCCAGTGATCCTGGGTCACCCTGAAAAGAGGTACTTGTGCCTAGTGGGCCTTACCCAGTTACCAAAGAATAAAATGAAAAAAAAAACAGCATTGGATAAGGACCAAGCACCTTCTTCAGTGGTGTGCTGCAAGAATTGAATAAGGACCAGGTGCTGAACATCCTTTACATGGACTTTATCAAGGTGTTTGGCTCTATACCTTAAAAGAGCCTCTTAAAGAAATTTAGGGATTTAGCTGTTGGGGAGATAGTCACTAGATAGGTGGAGAATTGCCTGGGGGAAGAACCTGTTCCTATGATAAAGCCAACAGGTATAATGTCAGGAGACTACCGGCTACAAGTGGCAAATAAATCTGTACTCTGAAGTGGAAATAGGATGAGATGCTGTGATTAGTTTCAAATCAAAAACTTTTATTTTGTGAAATTTACAAAGACAGATCATCTCGCCAATGTGAAGATTGCTCTCCTACCCAGCTCTCCCCAGCACTTCAACCAGGGTGTGGTCCACCCCAGAGGAAGACCACATCCTGGTCAAAGCATGGGGGAAAACTGGGTAGGAGAGCAATCTCCATGTTGGTAAGACGAGCTATCTGTCTTTGTAAATTTCACAAAATAAAAGATTTGGATTTGAAACTAATCAAAGTGTCTTGACCTACTTCCATTTCAGAGTGCAGATTTATTTGGGACTTCCAGGAAGTATTGGGGTAAGCAGACCCTTTCCCTGCACTGAACTCCTAACAGGTTGCACATAGCAACATTCTTTTACCTGCTCCAAGTGGGCTGGTTGCTGTTTTGTGTCTGTGTGATCTTCATCTGCATTTGCATCTAATAAAAGGTAAAATAGATTTTCTACCTGGATTACTTTATTAACTTTATGAGTGCCGTAAGTTAGCCACAGTAGGAAGAACCCAAGGGATAGCACTAAATGTTACATATTCTGAAGTCAGTGGAATTACAAGTGGGGTCCCACTGGGGATGTCCCGGGGACCAATGCTCTTTACTTTACAGTTACAACATTGGACAAGGGATGGACAGTACGAGGGTAGGAAAGAATTGAAAAGAGAACTGGTCAAATTGAAAAAGTGGTCCAAGGTTTAGCAACTGAATTGCAATGACAAAGAGAACACAGTTATTCACTTGTCAAAGAGTATTCCAAGGCTTGAATATTGGAGGGAGTGTATATGGCTGGAGCAGACCTCAGAAGAGAAGGATTTGGGGTTATAATTAGTGATATCCTCAAGACATCAGTCCAGTGCAACAAGATGTACAGGAAAGCTAGAAGAATTCTGTTGTGTGTGTGGAGGGATCTATCAACCAGATTTCAGGAGGCAATCCTATCCCTATATAGGTCTTTCAGAGTATTGTGTGCCTTTTTGGAATCCTCACCTAAAAAAGGACACAGAATGCTTGAAGCCAATGCAGAGGAGGATGACTAAACTGATTCATGTCCAGCAGGGGAGGACATATGAGGAAAGGCTAGCTAACCTCAGTTTGTGTTCAGTGGAGACCAGGAAAGAGAGAGTGGAAACGTGATTGAAACCTTCAAGTACCTACAGAGTATAAACAGGTTGATCAGTCAGCAACTTTAAGCTTATCAAGGGGTCCATAAGAAAGGACCAGAACTGTGAGCTAGCAGAGGGAGGGTGTGAAGAAATACTTTGTTATACAGAAGATTGTAGAAATGGGAAACCATCTGCCTGTGGATATGGTCAATTTTAATATAATGATGAAGTCAAAGAGGTTCCTCACTCAACCCAAATAAATCAATTCAGAAAAACTTGTTCATTTCAGTCATAATATAGTAGCATCCTTTAAGAGGGGTGTGATAGATACATGGAACTGGTGAGGTTGATAGGAGAGAGGTGTTGGAGCAAATGGAGGTGCAGAATAAATTTAAGAGTAATTATGGGATGATCAGTCCCTTAGAGACCTAGCCAGTGCTTGACTAGTGCATGCAGAGGTAGGAACATGCAGACTTGATGAACCATAAGTCTTTTTGTGCCTGTGAACATCTATGCAGCTATGTACTGCATGCAGCCCTTTGATTTATTGTATTTCTGAATCTATTTGTTTTGGATTTGTTATAGTTGTTTTTATACTTTGCGGACCTCAGAATTGTTTGGACCAGCTTGTATATACGTTTGCAGTGAATATTTACAGTAGCGTCCAGGAAGTTTGTCACAGTGGTAAAGTATTCTATGAAAAGTTATGAAGAATTATTTTTGACAGTGATACAACATAAATATCATAATATAACAGCACAAAAATCATCTGATTGTACCTCCCCACCAGATTCAACTCCCAGTTGCATGATTACCTTGACCTCTTCTGCAAAAGTGTTAACACCCAGATCCTTAGCAAATGACAAAAACTATATTATATGCTCTTACCACTAGAAAAAAGAGAATACAGTCACAGACCCAACTCCATATCACTATAAAACGAGCACTCAAAGGAGGTGCAGTACTGGATCTAAACACAGAGGGATCTATTCTCAAAGTCCTGAGAGTGAGACAAGATGCCTGGGACAAACATAGATGGTGCAAGAGGCATCCTTCATCAAAAACCTGTCCACTGAGCTATTCACAAAGGTAGCATGCATCAACTGTAGGTGGCCTTCCCCGAACAGGGCTTGCACTACTGGTGTGCCTCAAACTGGGCTGCAACAAGGTGCTAGGGGGCATGAGTCACTCACAAACTGACACATCCTCAAATATGCTATTCGCATAACTTTCCCCAAGAGAGAAATTCTAAGTGCTCTTAAGTCAGCCATGACTGGTCTAAGGGCACTTAGAATATTCACCTCTGGGAGAGTTGCCTGTTTGCAGCAATGTGCCTCGGACCCCCCTTCCTGATCCTTGATGCTGCCCAAAATAAGCCTCATTTAAATGTCTCCCTGCCCTTTGTTATAGTTCCCCCATCTCGATCCATGATGGTGCCCAATATAAACTTTATTTAATTGTCTCCTCACCCTGTGTTATATTGCCACCACTCCCTGATGCTACCCAAAATAAACATCATTCAATTGTCCCCCCGCCTTGTGTTATATTGCCCCCCTTCCCGATGGTGCCCGAAATAGACATTTTGTAATTTACCCCCTGACATGGTGGTGTAGTGGCCCACCACCACCTCCTCCCACCCCAGCAGGTAGTGTCTACCACCCACCTCCCCTATCCTGAAACAGAGCTGATGCCGGCACAGCCCTCCTTTCACCTCCACGGCTGGCACTGACTGAACTGTCAGTGAGTGCATACTATAATGTGTACACACTCATAGATTAATCAATGAGTGCTTAGATAGAACAAGAAACATAGAATTTGATGGCAGATAAAGACTGCTTGGCCCACCTAGTCTGCTCATTTCCCTACCTAATGGATAAGCAGCAGATCCTAGTTAACCAATGGCCTACTTCCTCCTACCCCCCGCTAGAATTGCCTTATGACTGTCCCATGCATTCCTGAATTCCCCCACTGTTTTTGACTCTACAACCTCCTTAGGAAGGCCATTCCATGCATCTACAACCCTCTCTGTGAAGAAATATTTCCTCACATTACCTCTGAGCCATCCCCTCTTTATCTTCAAATTGTGCCCCATTGTTCTTGCACATCTCTTTTTCTGAAAGATGCTACCCTCTTGGACTTTGTTGATTCCCTTGAGGTATTTCAATGTTTCTATCATGTTCCTCCTCTTCCTCCTTTCCTCGAGGCTATATATCTGAAGCTCCTTTAGTCTTTCTTCATATGTCTTCTGGTGCAGATCCTACACCATTTTGGTTGCCCTCCTCTGGACAGCCTCCACCCTGCCAATGTCTTTGCAGTGATGGGGTCTCTAGAACTGTACACAGTACTCCAGATGTGGTCTTACCAGCTGACTGTACAGAGCACCAGCAACTTCCTGTTTTCTACTGGTGATACCTCTCCCTGTGCATCCCAGTATCTCCCCAGCCCTCCTTACTGCCTTCTCACATTACTGGCCCACCTTTAGGTCATCTGATATGACTACCCCAAGATCCCTTTCCATTTTTGTTGTTGTCAGTATCTCACCCCCCATTGTGTACTCTTTCCCTGGGTTTTTATTTCCCAGGTGCATTACTTTTGCACTTCTTTGCATTGAATCTAAGCTGCCATACATTTGACCATTCCTCCAACCTTGTCAAGTCCCTTTTCATCCTTTCCACCCCACCTTGCATATCAACCCTGTTGCAGATCTTTGTATAATCTGCAGAGACACACTTTCCCTTCCAGTCCCTCAGCAATGTCACTTATAAAGACATTAAAAGGACCGGCCCCAGTACTGAACCTCAGACTCCCACTAGTAACCCCCTTCTTCACTGTGGACTCCATTTACTATTATCCGCTGTGTCCTGTTGTCCAGCCACTGTTTTACCCAGGCTACCACCTGGGACCCACTCCCAGGCTGGCTTATTTGTTTATTAATCTTGCATGTGGGACTGTGTCTAATGCCTTGCTAAAGTCTAGGTAGGCCATGTCCATAGCCCCTCCCTGGTCTACTACTTTGGTCACCCAGTCAAAGAAATCAATTAGATTTGTCTGACATGACCTTCCTTCTGTGAATCCATGCTGGCTTGGATCCTGTGTCCCACTGGCCTCTAGGTACTCAAAAATTCTTTCCTTCAGAAGTGAGTCCATCATTTTCCATAACACTGAGGTCAAACTGACAGGTCTGTAGTTTCCTGTCTCTGTCTTGCTCCCACTTTTGTGAAGGGGAATCACATCCACCCTCCTCCAGTCCTCAGGTACCACACCATCCTCCTATGATTTATTAAAAAGGGAAGTCAGTAGTGTTACCAGTTATTTTAGAATTCTGAGGTGAATCCCATCAGGCCCCATTGCTTTATCCACTTTCAGTTTTAAGAGTTCTTTCAGAACCCTTTCTTCTGTGAAAGGACTAATATCAATCCCATATCCACAATGCTTCTTTTGACTTGATTAGGTATCTCCCTTGCTTTTCCTTTGTGAATACTGAGCAGAAGTGTTTATTCAGTATCCCTGCTTTTTCACTGTCACTGTCTGCCCAACCTCCTTCCTCTTTATTCAGCCTCAGTAGCACTGCCTTAGTCTTTCTTTGTTCCCCAATGTACCTATAAAAGGTTTTATCCCCTTCTTAACACGATTTGGCTATCTTTTTCCTCAGTTTTGGCCTTTGCTATTCTGACTGCCTTCCCACTTCCTTCTGCTTTAACTGGTACAGTTCTCTGTCCTGCTCTGTCTGTGCTTTATACTACCTGAATGCTATCTTTTCTCCCTACCTTCCCCACCACTTCTTTTCAGAACCATAGTATTTTTTCTTTCATTTTGCTTTGTTTATTTGCTTCACAGTAAGGCTCATTGCCTCTGTGATGGCAGTTCAATGATTTCCCATTGTTGCTCCACCCACCTTCTTGCCTGTTTGCTAGTGCTTTTCTGAGGCACTTTCCAATTTTGACAAAAGCAGCCCTCCTGAAGTCCAGTACCTTCACTTTTGTATGGCTTGATTCTACAGCTAAGTTTATAGTGAACCACACTGTTTGGTGGTTATTTGTTTCCAGATGGCTACCCATTTCAAGATCAGAGATCCTCTCTCTGTCCCCATTTGAGAGTACCAGGTCTAAGATTGCTCCCTCCTGAGTGGGTTCCAAAACTAGCTGTCTGAGTCATGCCCCCTATACAGCATCGAAAATGGCCCTGCTCTTGGATGTGGCTGCAGCAAAGGTGCTCCAGTTAACATCTGGCATATTCAGATCCCTATCAGCAATATCTTCCCTTTCTCTGCCATCCAAGGATGCCTTCTATCATTTTCTTGTCCATTTCCTCCCCTGAGATGGGGTTCTGTATACAACCCCTGTCGGACAGTGATGCCATTTCCAGTCTGCAGGGTGACCCACAGTGCACTGTACAGTATGCACTCACTGACAGTTCTGTCAGTGCCAGCTGTGGAGGTAAGTGGAGGGCTGTTGCAGGCACTGACTCTGTTTCAAGATGGGGGGCAGAGGTGTGGTGGGCACAACTTGCTGGAGTGGGGGGCTACTATACCACCATGTCAGGGTAAATTACAAACTGTTTATTCTGGGCACCATAAAGGTATAGGGGGCACTATAACACAAGGCAGGGGGACAATTAAATGATGTTTATATCAGCACCATCAGGGATCAGGGATGGGGGCACCATAACATAAGGCAGGGGGACAATTAAATGAAATCCATTTTGGGCAGCATCAGTGATCGGGATTGGGGGAACACTTGCCTAAGGTTGCAGGAGCTGTGGCAACCCCTCCTATTTGCCATATGTTTGTTCCATGGGAGATGTTGCTGCAAGGGTGAGGACATAAGTGCCGGGACCCCTTCTGTAACAGAATCTTTTGCAGGGTCCCTGGCACACTGGGCTTTGGTTCAAGCTGCCATTTATCACAGCTTGCATTGCTCTAAGCTCATTTTCTGAATCAAGCCCAGAGCATGAAATTCAAGAGGTGCAGTGCACAGTTAGTTTTTGAATGAAATATTTTGCAGACAGCTCACTAAAGATCCCACATCAACATACAGAAAATAACTTGAACAAATGACCAGTATATTTCTAAGTAATACTGTACCTATTAGAAGTTAAACAAACTGATCCCAGAGAATCATGTCCCAGGGCATTCTACATCACCCGCCAAATTCCCAAACTGGAGAACCTAGGCCAACCCATCTTTTCTGGAGTTGACATATTTTCAGAAAACATTTCACATCTTATAGGACCCATCTTACAGCAATTAGTAGTATCCACAGATAGCTTTATACAGGACACTGCAGATTTTCTCAGAAAACTGAACCTAACAGGATAACTACCTGCTAATACTGTTTTGGACACCATGAATGTCCATGCTCTTTCTACCAACATCTTCCATAAAAATGACATATCAGCTTGCCAATGATTCCTCCAGTAAAGCATGTCTGGAGAAGACAGTCCTCACAATATTATCACAAACCTAATAAAATGTATTTGTATTCATGGTAACTTCAGTTTTGACAATGGACACTTCTTATAGGTCATGGGTACTGCATGGACACAAAATAGCATCACATTATGTATACATGTTATGGCCTACTTGGGGAAAAATATCCTCCATCACCAACCCTCCAAATCATGACTATATTTTTGCTACATAGAACACATGTACAGTAACAAATTTGCTCACAGGTAAATATACACATAAACAGTTTCTTGCCTTCAAAAGTATTTTCTCTCCTATTCACTTCAACTTGCCTTCATCCAGACTGGTCTCCAGCACTGTCACCAAATATCTCTAGGAAATACCTTCACTTCAGTGTGCTCTGTCACAGACCCATAGTTGAGGTACCAGCTGCCAGTGCAGGGCATGAGGGGGCATGCTCATCATCCAGTCAGTGTCGGAGTTTTTCTGCCACATTCTCCCCTGGATCCATACACATGCAATGACACAATGCATGAGCTCTGCCCCGTGGAGACATCCTGCAGCATCTTCATTTGGGTTTCTTCTCCATGTGGTCCCCCAGTGCTGTCACTCACTTTCCTCTAGGTGGCAGGCAACAAGCAGTATGCACTCACTACCCCAAGGGATGAGATCTGTCGAGGGGATGGTCAACTCTCTTTCCCCCATTCAGTCACTGAGTACCACAAGTTCATTCCCAAAACTGAGTTACTGGCAAAGCAGGTGGTAGCTCTGCCATTATCCTACTAGGATAGCTACAACTTAAACAATTTCAACATGACTGCAACAACTTCCACAAACTTTACCTTTAAACACTTTACCACTAGAATAAACTTCCTGGACACCACAGTATATACTGTATCAAAGAAGATGAAAATATAGAACTGTGATCCACAAAGCACAGACTGACAGAGATACTGTATCTACACAACACCATCTACCATTGTAGCCACACAAAATGTCTATAATTTACAGCCAGGCTATCTTGTATCACTGGATATGTTCAGAAGAAGAGGCTAAAGCTGACGTGCCACTGTTCCCTGTACATCCTTTATTCACTAAGGTGACACACCCCGATGAACAGACAGGGAGATAGAATGTACAGTACAAATACCATGGAAAAACCTACCACAATACAGGGAAAGAAACACACCAGATCATGTGCCCTAGGTTGTGTCCTATAACCCCACGTCATCACATACCAAAACATTATAGAGGGATGACTGCCCATGGCCACTAATGATGGCAAACTGAAAAGCATATTCTTTGAACCACCAGTTATTGCTTTAAACAACCGCTCAACATCTACAACACACTCATCTGAAGCAAGCTCCCTTCAAGCTAGGACAGTAAACCAGAAGGAACAACACCCTGTACCAGGTTAGTATGCAAACTGTGTCTCTGCATAAGTACACAAACCAACATCAGAAAAGCAAAGAACATGTGTCATACTTCTTCAAATTAGTCAATGAGGTTCCACTCATACAGTGCAAAAAAGAAATGTCCAGAAGGATGCTACCGTATGTTGATGAAGCATAGTGGTCCTGTCAAAGAAGGATACATCTCCACTGACATACCATGTCAAAGACAGACAGACACGCACACACACACACACACACACACACACGCATACACACATATGAACACACGCATGCATGCATGCATGCACACACCAGTAGGACACCACTTCACCCACCCTACTGTAATCGCTTACTTTGGCACGTATTAGTACTAGTACTTAAAGGCAGCTTCAGAACTACACAGGAATGAACAATATCAGAGCTTAATTTCATTAAGCAACTTAATTCAAAACAAAATTGAACAGAGACACAGGGCTCATGACACACTTTGCAGATCCTTGTGCAATTTAATTACATTATACCTTGAGTAGTGGATCTGCTCTAATTATTTACTCACTTAACAAAACTGTTTGTGCCTCGCCTGTAAATTTTATTAGCTTTTTCCTCTTCCTGTCTTTGATCTTTCTCATACCTCTGTAACTGACAATGACACATCTACAGTTTAAGGTGTCTAATCTTTGCCTTCCCTTCCTTTCTGATGCCAGTTCTTTAACATCAAACCGGTATAATACCAACTTCCTCTGCTAAGTCTTCTAATGCAACTGATAATGGGACCTAGTGTCTCTACATCTTGTGTACTGTAACATTTATGTACAATTGAACAATTTCTTTGTTAGTCCAAAAAAAAGGAATCACAATATGCATTAAATCCAGTATTCCAAGGACTAACAAGGATACAAACATTCTCTCTCTTCTGAAATAAAATCCTATGGCTCACTTATTAAATTGCCACCAAACTTAATAAAGATGTTCAGTGCGATAGAATTTTCAGTGTGTTTTATTTTCTAAAATTACCCAATGATGTACTGTATGACTTATGTCTTTTGATTGATGCTTGTGACACACACATGCATGTGTGTGCATCACACTTCTGTTTTTATTTACCCATTCTACCATTTTTGAGTACAGTATATCATGATGGCTTAGCTACAGTACTTTCAGCATCTGCTTTCCATAACACTGATGGGGTGAGGCTGACTGTGGCCCTGAATGCAGTTTGGAGCTGTGGTAGGGGTGTGCAAATACAGTACACCAGGAACCCTCCTTGTGAATTGTTCATCCTGACCCTGAATCTTAAGTCAGGCATACCTATCTTTGTGAATGTTTCATTATGGCTTCACCCTCTGTCAGTCTCCTGGCTGGACTGTCCATGTATTGTAGTTTTGCTGTCAGTGATGCTGCGGGTGCCTTTGACTGTGCAAAGAGTTGGCACTCCAGTTAAGGGGCTGTCCTACAACTCACCTTAGGGGTGATGGAATTTGCAGTACAAATAGAGAAGGGCTCCGTCGACTGAGTACGTAGCTGTTTAAATAGAGCCAAAATCAGATTGGATGTTTTTGCAGCATTCTATTGTATTAAATGTAGATTTGGAGATGTTTTTCAAGTAGATGGAGCTTGCATAAAGTAACTTTTAAGAGAAAATGGAGCTGAAATACAAAAACACTTATTAAAATGACTGTATACTTTTTGATGTTCTGTGTCTGCGAATCCCTAAAGTTTATGAAAATCAAGTTGGACAATTGCGAATGGGTAACCTAATTTAATTAAATGTAATTCAGCTGGGGGACATCTCCCCCAGCTGATGCAAACGTGTGCACAGTATGAATATTATAGAATATTACCAATGCATACTTTAGTGTTTAGAATGCAAATTCAGTGTTGTGAAAGTAGTTGGCTTGATTTTAAATATCGGTTCAAAATACTTTATTCATGATTAGATTTGACAGATGTTTATCACAACATTATTTACCACCTCCATGGACCTGGAAGACACTACACCCCAGGAGTACATCCTCCAGCCCATCTGGGCCATCGTGGGTCTTGCGGGTCCCGATTTTTCCTCCATTCTTTTGCCCCCCGCCTGCACCCATGCAAGGTTGCAGCAGCCATCTCCACCTCCACGGAGACAGCTAGCACCCTGGGCGTGGGCCGAACCCCTCTTGTTGTGCTGATGCATGCAGCACAAGCCCCCCTCCCCGAATAAGGAGAGCAGTCCTCTGGATGCTCAATCCTTACCTCCCCAGGCTGACTCACGATTGACCAGAGTCCATTCCTGAATCTGGTTTGCCAGCATGATGTGAGGTGTGGTGTCCAGCACCTCAACCCTCATCACCACAGGGTGGGCTAACTTGACAGATCTTAATCGAGGAAATACCCTCCATTAGGTCACACCTTTGGAACTATAAGCCATCAGCATCAGGACCACATAGAAACTTTTTGTTAGCAGTGAGAGCACCCACAATGATGTGAATCTTCAATGTGTATATAATGTGGGCAGCCCTAACACTTCTCAATGCTTTATCCCGTTGTCGATCAACCTTGTTGGACCTGCTGAAGGAAACAAAGCTGACAAAGCCATCTCCGTTTCATTATTTTCTTATTTCCAGTCTATCTATCATCGCCTCTGCATGCTACAGAAGGACAAAGAGCTTTTGTTCTGATATTGTTTCTCTGGTTATAAAATTTTCAGTGATAGTCACACTATTTGTGTGTGCAGTGTGTACCTTTCTGACAATGTGAGGCCTGTGAAATTCATTAGAGTTTCATTAAGGCTACATGGTAATGCCTTCAGAGGCTCAAGAAACCTTCTTTGCTCAAAAAAACATTAAAAGCCATGGAGAAGGAAAAGGGTTCCAGGTCTGCTTCTCCCTCACTGCTGAGTGATGTATAGTCCTCAAATATGAAAGAAAAGGACAAAGAGCTGGCATCATCTCAGGCCTCCTCATCATCCACCAGAAAGTCTGTAAAGGCCTCTGGAACAACCTCAGTGCACAGTTTAGGACACAGCCCCACAAGCGACTCTCACCCAGGGACAGCTGCTGCACTGGAAAGCCTGTAAAGGTAAAGACCTGCCACCTCCCTACCATCTGGAGGGGTGTTAGCCCATCAACGCTGTGCATCAACTGCCCCAGCCATCCTCCCACCCAAGCCCTGCTCTTCCTTTATTGCTCCGTACAGGTCACATGATCTATCACATGACCACCTTTAGTGTTACCAAGTGCAAGTTTTCCCATTTGCAGGTTATACACAGTGGCCACTAGGAGTCACTGTTGCACCCTCCTTACTCCTTTACTACCTCCTACTGCTTTGCACTAGTCCTCCAAACTCTGCTCCCCACCACATCTGCACATTTCTAGACCCACTACCTCCCTGCCACCCATTTGGACTACGTTCCTGCAACTGGTCTTGAACCCTGGACCCTTGGCACTAAAGTCTGTGTCTCTACCATTGAGCCAACAGGTCATTGCAGACCAAACCAGTTTTTTTCTTGTCTCTATTCTTGCCCTCCCGGTATACTCTCCAGCCTTGCCATGACGTCACTCGCTAGCATCACTTTCAGTTTATGGTTTTCGCCACTTCTCTTAATTATCCTCCTCCACCCAGGCAATGCCCCACATTCCCGCTTGGGATATGTCTTTTCACACGAGGGCCATTGCCTCCTCCTCTACCACTGGCCTTCTCCTCCCCACCCCACAACATTCTCTTATGACCCAATGGCCCTGCTGCCAGTCACCGCTACTTCTGCATCTGTTCAGGGTGGAATGGCCCTGCCACAATCTGGACCCTGCTCTGCCATGCCATTCCTGACCTAAGGAAGCTACCCATCCCCACCACTACATGGCCACCTCTAGGGCTGCAAACCACCAAACAGACATTTAAAATGTTAAAACTAGCCCCATACAGATCCTACTATTACTGCTCCTGCTCTCTGGTAACAGTCACCTAATCCTGGCCCTGCTCCCACCCCTGCTCCCAAGCTGTCTCACTCTAGGGAACTTCAAATTGCATCCCTAAACATTTGCAGCCTTCTGAAAAATTTGACATCCTACAGGGGTGGGTTGTCCAGCATCAACCGGATATCATCTCTGTGGTGGAAACCTGGCTTAATGACTCCACCCTGGACTCTGCTATCTCTCTCCTGGGTACTCTATTCTGTGCTGACAGACTAGTCAAAAGTGGGGTGGCTGTGCCATTTGCCGCGTGACTCATTATAGGGTCATGCACTCCCTCCTCCAGCTCTTGAGCATGGTGCCCAGGCCCTTACTTTGAAAGTCACCATCTGAGCTGCTAGGGCTCCCTGTTTCTATCATCTGTGTATATACCCACAGAACCAAAAATATGCCTTCAATCAGTCCTACCACACCTCCAGCAAAAGTCTCCTGACAAGGCTGAAATCATCGCCCTGGTGATTATGTTAACTGAGCTGGCAGACAGGCTGCTCCCCCTAAGGGATGCTGCTGCTGCCCTCAACCTAACGCAAATGGTGCCCTCTGCTACATGCCTCAATCCTCGCACTGGCACATCAACCTCCTTGATCTTGTTCTTACTAACTCCCACATAAATGCACCTCGTAAGTGTGCTGCCCTAACGCCTCACGTGATCAATCACCAGTGCTCTGTCACTGGTCTTATATGGCCGGAAAGAAGGCCTCCTGAAATGTCACCCAGCATCATATCAGGCCTGGCAAACTGCGGGCCCTGAAACACCACCTCTTTAGTTGGGACTGGTCACCCATTGCAGCGGCTCCAGACATCGACACCGCCTTGGAGTACTTTATTGACTCCTATAATGCCGCCTGTGACCTGTATGCACCTCTCCGCAAGCAGGTCATCAAAGATGCCGACACCCCCTACATGCCACAATCTCTACTCGATCAAATATGAGTTCAGGACAATCTCTGGCACATAGCCCTGGAATCTGATAAACCATCAGATAGATAGTGCTACCAAGAGGCACGGAACAATTGTACTTGGAATATCTGTTAGGACAAAGGTGAATACAACTGGACTACACTTGCTGCCTCTTGGGGCTCAGGGTGGAGTTTCTGGGATACTCTGAAAGAACTCAGTGGCAAAGCCTCGACTGCCTCACCCTCCCAACTATGTGTCAATGGATGCATCATCACTGACCCTGACATGATGGCAAATGCCCTGAACTCCTCCTTCTCAGACCTTAATAGTGTTCTCCCTCCAACTTCTTCTCTCCAACCCAGGCACCTCCCACTATCCCCCCAATGTGCTCCCTTTTCACTTTAAAACTATCTCACAGCATGATGCTGCCCCACTCTTGCTAAGTGCTCTCAGCAAATCTAGGTTTAGCAATGATTCCCTTGATCTTAAACTACTAAGGTTAACCCTTACTGAGGTACTCTACCCCCTCACTACACTGCTGAACCACTCACTTGCCTTGGGGCAGTTTCCGTCAAAATGGAAAACTACTCTCATCGTGCCCATCCACAAAAGTGGTGATCGTACTTTACCTGGGAACTACCATCCCATCTCTATTCTGCTACCTCTTTCCAAAGCCCTCGAAAAGATTGTCGCTATGCAGCTCACTGATTTCCTTCCAAGTATAACCTTCTTGCCCGAGCAGCATGGCTTCTGCCACAGTCACAGCACTACTACTGCTGTATTGGAGTTCACCAATACCCTACATGCATCACTTGATATGGGCCAAATTGTCACCACTGTCTTTATAGATCTATCTAAAGCATTTGATACAGTCCATCACTCACTCCTCCTAGCCTCCCTCACCCATATAGGCATATCTAAAGGTCCACTGGCTGGTTCGTCAGCTACCTAGCCAACAGAACTCAAAAATAAGACTGGCACATACTTTGTCATCCCCCGGGGTCCCTCATGGATCCATTCTTGGTCCACTGCTGTTTTTCCTGTTTCTTAACTCCCTGCCTGCTGTGTTCTCTGGGAATCTGTTCCTATATGCAGATGATGCGGTCTTGTACAGCTCACATATGGATCCTGCCTCTCTCCAGCAATCACTCCAAAGATCTTTCCGTGAGGTTGAATTGTGGTTTGTTGAACACATACTTGTCCTAAACTATCAAAAGACAAAATCTATGTTGTTCACACATGCCCAAAATAAGAACAGTGCCCACCCTCTGCTCATTCTGAACTCCTTCAATGTACCCCTTGAACAGGTCACCTCTTTTAAATACCTTGGGGTCTCCCTTGACTCTGGGCTCACTTACCATGACCTCGTCTGCGATTGTGTACTACCATCAATGTGGATTGGCCTGCTACACCGATACAAGCACTGCCTCCTTCTGAGGCACTAAAACTGGCCATCTCCTCTTCAGTCCTCTCTCACATAGACTACAGTATCCTGGTCTACGGTACAGCTGGTAGCACATGCCTTAACATAGTCAGAGTTGTGCTCAATAAGGCCTGCAGGCTGGCCACTAGCTGTGATTGTCACACATACACCTGCATGCTCTACACTGACACTAACTGGCTAAACTTTCATGGTCACCTAAAATATCAGACCTGTCTCCTTGCTAAATAAATCACTGCTGGCCTCATGCCCCTGCTCTTACCCCTATGCTCCAACTGCCTTTGACAACCAGGCACACCCTCCAGTCAGAAATTACCTCTCACCGGTTCCCTCTGCAAAACCACCATGGGGCAAAGAACCTTCTAGTATTGGGCTCCCTCTGGCTCAACTCACTCCCTAAACCATCCTTTCAGAAGCCAGACTTAGCCAGTTCAAATCCTCCTACAGATCCATATGGTACAGGACTCTGCCTGCGACTGCCTCTGATCCCTCCCCCACCTGCTGCATCATGACAATGGACCCTACTTGTCCTGCCTGTTGTATTTAACTGCTACTGCCGGTACTTGCAAGGTTTGCTCTGCTGTTGTTAAATTATAATTTACCTGCACCACGTTTAAACTTTGTTACCCTGTATTTTACTGTACTGTCTGATGTGGAGCCTTTGTAAAGGAGTCTCTGACTCAAAGGTATTAAGTCTGATATTTTCAATAATAAAATAAATAAATCCAGCCATAAGAAAAAACATAGAGATGAAGAAAAGGCTGCTTTGAAAGCAAAATTCTGGTCACCATTGAAAACTGGCACAGCTTTGCCAATGTAGTCAAGGTTGAAGCTTGACTCAGGCACTACTGTACCTACTATGGGTGATATGTTGCTGCCATTCTCAGGCTCTGGCTCTTCAATGTAGGTAGTTATGGACCCTTTTCAGGATGCTGTCAACTCCCAGACTGTTCTGGCATCATTTTCAGACATGATACAATGAGTGCTACCATTGCTGCCACATCAGGTAGCTCAGCTGCCAGTGGGGTCATCTGTTCCAGGGCTTTAGTCAACAACTTCCACAAGCATGCCACAGTTTCCTGCCTCTCAGCTGCTGCCAGCATCCCTGGCTCCCTCTGCAGCCCCCATCATTGTCTGTGATGATGGTGATGAAATGGAATATAATCCTGACCTCACGGATGATGAGGGGAATTTAGAGAAGGAATATGAGGGTGAAGGGCAGTTTGAATAAGGGAATCTGCCCTCCAGCTCTACCCTCTGATCCTGCAATGAGTACACTGTAGTTTGCATTCCAAGGCCTCCTCGTTAGGATTCCTATTTTCAGGTCATGTTGCAGCAGATGCAGTTTGCCATGGGCTTTTAGTGCTGAAAAGAAGATTCTACTAAGAGGAATCTTTTTTTTTGTATAAGAATACTTTATTTAGTTTTCAGAGAAAGATACACTATCCATGTCATACATACAGTAATCCCAACAAAAAGAGAAATTTAATTAATAACACGGTTGTGACTTCAGACAGCAAACAAACCATATAAAAACAATAGCATGGCAATGCTCATCTGAACATCACACCTTAGCAAAACAGAGTTAATCTTTTTCAATTGAAATCTTCCACATCCACCACCCCAACAGTGGATAACACAGGCGACTAGGTCACCTGGAATTTAGACAAGACACCCTTCCTCCAATATAAAACTCTAATATAGGAAGCCCTCTTAATGATAACCTGAACCCAGTGCTTCATTGCGGGAATGATAGGTGAAGCCCACTTAAGAAGAATTAACCACTTAGTTTCCAAAGTCACTGCATACATTAAAGATTTGTATTTGATCTGGACAACATGGAGGATCTCTCAAAAGCCAAACTGTGGATAAATTAGGGACTGAAAAACCTAAAGCCTGCTCAAATTTTACAAAAATAGAGGACCACCAGTCAGAGATCAAGGGACATGTCCATAAAGTATGAAATAAAGACCCTGACTCCCTGTTGCATCTCCAGCATAGCCCAGAAGTAGCCAGACCTAGATGCATTAATCTGTCTGGTTTCCTATATCACCTACTCAATATTGTCTTCTGAATTAATTGTAATTTTGGATCTGTTGAGGCTTTATGAGCTGCTGTCCAATAAACATCTCAAGTCTTTTCATCCAACCTCTCTAGTGTCTCTCCTTCCCATTTTAATCTATGTAAATCCCAATTGGGATATACCACTCAAGATTAATTTCTAGATAGCACTAGTGTGACCTTTAGGAAGCAAAAACATGTAGAGATATTTAACCAGATCAGAATACATAGGAACATGATCAGCACTGAACCACTTGGATAAAGCATGTCTAATCTGGAAGAATTTCCAAACATCCCTGGAGGATAATTGCTATTCCGCTTGTAATTGTTGAAATGATTTAAGTGAACCTGTTTTCAGATCCAATAAGCTTGCAAGAGTTTTAATCCCTTTTGATGCCCACCCATACCATATTACTTGAGATCCACCTATTTTAATATTAGGATTGTGCCATAAGGGCTCAAATGGGCCTAAGAATTTAACATCCCACTGCAGCATCTTGACCACCTTACTCCAAACACATTTAGTATGCAGAATTGGTAGGGTACCAATAAAAGGGACAGAAACTGAGTCACTAAAGGTAATCACCAGAGGGTTAGCTCTCATTATGGACTGCTCTGTTATGACCCACAATGAAGCAATAGAAGAGCATGGGTCTAGCTAACAAAGAGCTTGCTTTAATGCAAGACTAAGATGCTATGCCCAGGGCAATGGTTAAATTCCAACCTCCCTTCCACACCGGAGCCCTGAGGATCCCTCTCTCAAAATGGGGACACTTCCCTCCCAAATGAAATTAGAAACCAATCTATCTAACCTATTTCAAAAACCTGGAGTGATGAGTATAGCAAGAGTACTCAAATAAAAGAAAATCTTAGGAAAAGCCATCATTTTGATGGCTGCAATTTTGCCAGGAATTGTCAAATGTAATTTAGCCCACCTGTTCATTCCACTGAAAGGGACTCTAACACATTTTGCAGATTTTTTGGATGCATATTCTGAAGAGAACTGGAAATGCACATTCCTAGATATCTAATGCCAGACGGCACCCATTTAACTCTTTTACCGCCCATTTGAGCCCAGTTTGGATCTCCCTTGAAAAGAGGTAAAAGTTCAGTTTTTGACCAGTTAACTTTTAATCCAGAAATAATTTCAAATGAATAAACTTCCCAAGCTTTAGGTAATGATTTTCCACTTGTGTCAAGGTAAGAAGTAAATCATCTCCATATAGCAACGTGGTATAGGAACTGCCCCCTATTTTGACTCCAGAAATGGCTGAATGTTGTCATAGGGCAGCATTTAAGGGCTCTATAGGCAATAGAAAAAGAAGAAGACTAAGGAATACCCTGGTGCATACTCCAAGAGAGAAAAGTTTTCAGATATAATACCATTGGCTGCTACTATTGCCTGGGCAAGGAATATAGAATTTGGATCCATGCTTGTAAGGTGTCACCTATTCCAAATGCTTTAAGAGCTGAAAATAAATAATTCCACACTTTTTCAGCATCAATTGCAACTAGAGCCACAGAATCCAGAACTCTAGCAGCAATTTGTATAGAGGTCTATCACTGTTTAAGATTATCACTGCCTTGCCTGCCCCCAAAAATCAGCTTGTGACATGTGTATTAAAACTTGAAGAACCTTTTTCAACTGAGTTGTTTACACTTTTGCTAATATCTTAGAGCCAACATTAAGCAGGGAAATAGGTTAATAATTTGAATACTTGAAGTGGTGTTTGTTCGGTTTAGGCAAAACAGTAATGATAGCCTCCTGAAAAGTTGACCGTATGGTTCCACTTTCCTGCATGGATCAATCTAGATCCAACAGCTTAGAGGAAAGAAGGGATTAGAAGGCAAAAATCTGAATGGAGTCCATCCAGGCCAGGGGCTTTACCCTGGGCTGGGGGTATTAATAGCTGCTGTAATCTCAGATAGCATAAGGTCCTGATCCAAGGCCTCCACCATCTCCAAAGGAAGATGAGGTAATAATATCTTGTCAAAGAAAGGAACATAATCCAAATGATTAGCGGACAGTGAAGATTTATACAAATTTGAGTAGTAGGTCTTGAACATGTTGCTAATGCCCACAGGGTCATTGATGAGCTGATCATCTTCTGTTTATAAATATGGAATTTGAGCTTCCATCGATTTCTTTTTTAGCCAGAAGGCCAAAACCTTCCTGGCTTTGTCACCAGATTCCCAATAGGCCTGATTTAAAAAAAGCAAAGCCCTAATGACTTGTTGATGATAAATCGTATTAAGACAATATTTGAAAGCATTCACCTGCTGAACCATAGCATCCTGATTCTGAGGATTCCTGTAGATGGCCTCTTCTGCTTGTTTGATCTTGGCACAAAGCTCTGCAATTTCCTGTTTTCTCAACTTATTCATCCAAGAGGCAAAAGAAATAATATGGCCTCTGATGAAGGCTTTAAAACCTCCCATAAAGTGAAGTTGTTAATATCTGTGGTAGAGTTCCTCTCAAAATACAAAATTATCTCTGCTGCAAGCCAACTCAGGATATTCTCAGAATTTAACAACGCAGGATTAAACCACCAGTGGGGGGTTAGATACACAGCCCTAGGGCACCCAAAACATTCTTACAGAGCATGATCAGAGATGGTCACAGGCAAAATAGATATTTCAGTAATACTGGATAACAAATTAGAACTACAAAGAAAGAAATCCAATCTACTGTAAATCTGAAATCTGGAGGATTGAAAAGTATATTCCTGGCATCTAGGTGATGCCTTCTCCAACAGTCTATCAGTCCAGACTTGGAGCACAGTGACTGTGCTGCATTCCTAAAGTGGTAATGCAAAGGAATACCCTTTTTCTAGGTAAGTTCTATCCCCAAAAGGATCACAAGCCAGATTAAAATCTCCCCAAATTAGGATATCAACTGATTATTGGGAAAAATCTGATACAATTTGAGCCAAACTGGAAAAAAATCAGGAGCATCAATATTAGCAGCATAAAGACTCACCAGAATAACTTGGTTACCATATAGTTTGCCTATCAAAAGAATCCATCTCCCTTCCTTATCCTTAACAGTGTTGATTACTTGTAAAGGGCAAGCCTTCTTTAATAAAACTGACAACCCTCGCTTCTTCGAGGAGAAAGTATTAGAAAAAGACAGCCCCAGCCAACTTCTTAACAGTTTGTCTGCTTTCTGTTTAAGGAGGTGAGGTTCTTGTAATAAAATAATATTTGCATTACAAGATCTCAAATAGGATAATATTTTTTTCCATTTAATGGGGTAGTTCACACCTTGCACATTCCAAGTTAAGACCTTTAAATTAGTCATTATCAAAGAAAACCTGAAGTAACATAAAAGATGAAGGATCCCATCATTCCTACAAAGAACCTCCCAGAAATTACTCAGATGACTCCTCCATACTATCCAGACCATTCCCAAAAGGAAACCCCCACCCTAAGTGTACAATGATAGCTAAGCAAAAGACAATATGTATTTCAAAATTCCAATAAACCTTGATCTACATAATCTAAAACCTCATTTAACAAACATTCATGAGAACCAGCAAGCAACATTTTTCAAAACAGTAATATAGCAATGTGAAATGGGGAGTGAAACAAGTTCCCAATATATCTTCAAACAGAAAATTTCAAATACAGGAATATTGCTCTGTGGCAAAATAATAACCCTTAATGATTTGTATGAAAAGTAGGAGTCACCAGTTAAAATAAAAACATAAAACAACCTCCTATTCAGAGGCAAGGGAGGGATCAAAGGGACTGCAACTGGGAACCACACAGCTCCTCCCAATCCTCTGTGGGTGCAAAAGGGCATCAGTATCTTACCCTAATGAATATCCTGTACCACCCCCAGTGCTCCTACTACTTCCAAAGAAAGATTTAACACATTGTGCCTCTAAAGATATTATACAGAAACAGCATATTACCCCCCCAACCATAGAGCTGCACCCTTAAGGGTCTATAACCAAATTCAAAAAGCCTTTAAATGAACTCACAAAAAAACATATTCACAGATATATTCCCCTAAACAATTCTTTAGTGTCAGTGAAAAGTTTGTAAATCACAGTTCTGCTACATACTAATTCATGGCCTTAAAATCTGATATTAAGTCGAAACTGTCCAGTGTCTGAATGAGGCCCATGTAAGAACATTTCAACCACCCCATTCAGAAAACATCCCAAACATGTAACCTGTATGCGCCTCACCTGCTATAAGAAAAATAAATAAATAAACTCACAGGATATCCTTATGAGTACCATTTAACTTACAGTATCTGCCACCACACTCAACAAACTGCTACTGATGATCAACCTGAAGAGACATAACACTGAACTGTTGTTGTAGTGTAGATATCTCCATTTCAATCTGCAGATTTAACCATAACAGTCTGCATCATTGGTTGTTCTGCCAACAATGGCTTGAGAGTCTGAAACTTCCTTATCCTCTACTGGCAAGTCAGGAGAAGGTATTGTACCAGGTATGTCTTCAAGGGAAGAGTAGCAATAAGTTCTTCTTCCACATAGTCAGCCCAATCCATCCCAGTATATTGCAGGGTTCTTTCAGCATGGGTCAGAGAAATTCTGGGATGCTTAGGGTCTGAAACTGTTGACCATCCCATAGGGCTAGGTGATGGGGATGATCATGCGATTGAGTTCTGGAAGCCTGTGAATTATGAGGTAGCTCATCTTTTGTGACTGGTGAACAGTCCCAAGCATCTGGGAGTAACTCTCTGCCTCTTAGGTTTTAGGATAGAATCGTTCAATCGTTCTGGCAATGCTGACGAAGGTGCACCTTGAGTGTTTAGATTTGGATACTGATTCTTATCTTAATGAAAAGAGTTCTGATCTCTACTGCCACCTCTTTTGTCTGATTGGGTCTTATTGGTATTAGGCTGCACTTGAACCTTAGATCTGGACACTGGCAAAGGGTTATTTCTCTGGATAGCCTTGAGAAAGCATTGTGCCTCCAGGGTGAAATCAAATTTACTTGTTTTACCATCCTAGAAAATGGACAGGACAGCAGGATACTGTATCGCATACTGAATGTGGTATTGTGCTAGTTCTCTTCTGATTGATATGAAGTCTTTGTGATGAGTAGCAGGTTCATTTTTTTTCAGTTTAATATACTTTTAAGTTTCTAAAAAAATACATACCACAAAACCAAAAATAAACATACAGCACAAGAAAGATAAAAAACATAAAAAAAATAATTACACACTCCACGCATCAAAAAAAGAGAAGCAAATACACTCAAACCTCCTCAACCACCCCCTCTCCCATCCTTCTCACCTCCCCAACCCATCTTCCACCATGGAACACAGCTAGATGATCCTGAAGTACCAAAAGGATAGGAAAGAGAGACAGGGAGAGCAAATATCCAACTACAAAATATGGAGGCAGGCCTGATTCACAGGGTACTCAAATGACAGGGCTCACCTAACAAGTTAAAGGGGCTTCAAGAGATCCCCAACATTCTCTGTATCTCTCCGATCTGTCCAGACATTTAGCTATATGCTTCTCTACTGCCAAGGCTTGTAAAATTTCCTGTTGCCATTCACAGTATAAAGCTATAACATCATCCATTCAATGACTAAGAATAACAAGCTTGGTGGTCATCAAGATGAAAGCCGATATGCCTTGTGGGGACAAAAGCTTGTCTGGAAATTAACCAACCAGACAGACCTGTGGGGTGAAGAAGGAATCTAGGCCAGCCAGGGTCAAGAGAATTTCAGATGGTGGACCAAAAGGAGTCACCTTGGGGCAGTCCCAAAGAATATGTTTAAGGTAACCTACCCCAGATCCACAGCAGGAACAATCTGCTGAGGGTTTTCAACCAACCTATGCAGTTTTTGAGGAGTGTAATAAATATTAAGTAAAATATGAAATTGTGTGAAGCGAAGAGGTGATACCTGTCCAGTTTGATATATTTATAAAGCCATTTCCATAGCATTCGAAACTCCCTGGGGTTCAACTGCAGATCTAGAGCTTGTTTCCAATAAAAGAAAACTCCTGATTAGCTACCAGGATCATTAGTCTGAAAGCAAGTACAGTATAGAACTTGGAGGTGGAACAGGGATGCTCTGCAATTGATAAGAGCTCAGAAAGAAGGGGACTAGATTGAACAGCTGGAGAGTGTGGACCCAGAAAGCTAGCAAGCAAGCTAGAAAGTTGGAGGTGTTTAAACGGGTGGTACACTGGCATGGAAAAACATTGCTATATCATGTCAGTGGAACACACCTTACTATTAAAAAAGAATGTCTCCAAAGAGGCATGTCGGAGTGGGGGACAGAAACTAAATGGAATGGAATAGTTGGCTACGAGAATATTGGGATTGCCCAAAAGCAGTTGTGATAGACCTCTAGACCAGTCCACCTTTAGGTACATGCATAATTGTTTTAGGACTTTAAGTGACCACATCAGGGGAGTATTATGTAACTGTAGCAGAAGGGAAAAGGGTGACTTATATAACAAGCTAATTGTATACCATACTTAAGACACACTTGGGACTCAAAAGAAAGCCATATGAGACAGTAAACCTGATCAGGAAGGGTATCCAGGGGGCTGACCCCATCTAAAAAGCTTGCTGCTATGTAGGGCGTTGTAATATATAAAGAAGTTATATAGGTGAAGACTTCTCTCTTTAGGAAGCGTCAGTTTAGAATATGCCCATCAAGCAGCTCCCTTATTCCATTAGAAATTTGAGATAAGGCTTTGGAGCCAGTAAAACCAAACTTTAGGGGAAGAAAAGGCCAAGCATACCCAAAGGGTATAAAACACTGGGTCAGATATTCATTTGGATTATATTAACTCTACCCCATTGGGAGATAGGCAGATGTCCAGCTCTTCAGGTCTTTTTATCAATGAGAGTAGAAGCAAGCAATTCTGTGTTTTGGGCTCTGAAATAGAATGAGAAATTTGAATCCACAGATATGTAATGGCACTAGGTTCTCAGCAGAGGCCCAGATCCATTATCTGTTGCTTAGAAACATGAACATGTAAAGGCAGAACTTGAGTCTTGTCCAAGTTAAGCTTATATCCGGCTACCACAGAGTATTTTTTGAATTTTCCTAAGGCTGCAGAAGTGAAGACATGGGCGATTCTACATGGAAAAGGAGTTATCTCATTAAGCCAAGGTTTGTATTTGGTCCCTCACACTGATATCCCCGGTATATCAGGTTTTGTTGGATCTTTAAAGAGGAGAGGATCATAGTACAAATTAAAGAGAAAGGAAAAGTGGGCACCCTGCCAAGCACCCCATTGTAGTAAAACAGAGGCTGACAAGACCCCATTGCACCTAATTCTTGCACTTAGATTGTGGTACAAAATCTTTATCCATGCACAAAAAGCATCTGGGAAGCTGAACCTCTGAAGGGTGGCAAAAAGAAAAGACCAGGAGACTCTGTTAAAAGCTTTTTCCGCATCTAGGGAGAGCAGAACTGCTGGAGTACTGTACTCCCCAGACGCGGAAATCAAATGAAGCTTATGCAAGTGGTCACTGGAATGGCACCCCATCATGAAACCCACTAGATCTGGAGAAATTAAGCCATCCCAGACCTGAAGCAACTGGTTAGCGAGAACCTTAGACAGAATTTTGAAATCAGAATTAAAGAGAGATATCGGATGATAGCTGATCAGAAGGAGTTAATAATTCCCTCGTTTAAGGATGAGAAAGATCAAAGCCTGTGTAAGAGAGGACTCGATAAGACCCAAAGATAGAAGGTAATTAAAAAGGTGGGATAATAAAGGGACTGATGTATCCAGATCAGTATTATAAAAAAATACTGAGGAAGCCATCCGATCAGGAGCCTTCTCCATCGGGAGATGCTCTATAGCCTGACTGACTTCTGCAAGTGTTATAGGGGAATCTTAAAAGATCTTGTTGTTGACTTGATAGAGTAAGTAAAATGAGTGAGTCTAGAAACTCCTCAATTTGCTGTGTGTGGGCCAGAGAAATAGGTTCTTGAGCATATAGATAACACTAGTATTTTTGAAAAGCCCCCCACAATATCATGAGGGTGGGTAAGTATTGGATCCTCAGGGGTAGGTTAAAGGCTAGATATAGCCTTAAATTAGTCTAGTTGCTTCAGGAGGAGGGCTAGAAGTGTTCTCTCTCTCTCTCTCTCTCTCTCTCTCCAGCCTCAAGATATTGCATGTTAGTGCACTGCAGAGCATACTCTGCCCTTTCTGCTAAAAGCACATAAAATTGTGCTCTAAAATCACTTAAGCAAGACCAGGCAGTGGGATCAGACCATGAAGAAAGGGAGTGCTCCAAAATACATATTTGAGCGAGGAGGTCATCCATATTTGGGGTACAGTGTTTCTTGGCCGTAGCTGCAGATCTAATACACTCTCTCCTTACTGCACACTTCAAAGCAGCCCAAAGAACATCGAGAGTCTTGACTGAGCCCTGGTTGCATTTCAAAAAAGTTGTCAAAGCATTTTTGGATAGCCTCCCAAAATTGGAATCTTTAAGAAAGTGAGGATTGAGATACCAAATCCTGTCAGTCATCCTGGCCTCGAAAAGAATGATCCAACAGCACCAGGGCATGGACTGAGACAACCATGGGCCAGATAGCGCAGGACAGAAGTCTGGTCAGAGTATAATTACTCACTAGGAAAAAATCAGTACAGGAATAAGTGGAGTGGGAAATGGAATTGAAAGTATAATGGAGAGTAGTAGGGTGGAGAATGTGCCAAGGATCCACTAATCCTAAGATATCCATTAATTCCCAGAGCCTTCTTTGTCCTAGAGAGACCATTCCTTCTGTTACCTGATCAATCCAATTCTGTTTGTTGGACCAAATTCTAGCCCCCCCCACCCCAGGAGAATAGGCAGCTGAGTATAAGACTTCAACTGGGTTAATATTTCAGGAAAAAAGTGTGGAGAATCAAAGTTGGGTCTATACACAGTACCCATCAAGACCTCCATTTGGCCAAGGCACCCATGTAGAAACAAGTAGAGGCCTTCAGGGTCCCAGTGTTCCATGATCATACTGAAAGGGGTACATCTGTCAATTAAAATAGCCACTTCCCCTTTTCTTTTGCTACTGCCCACTCCAAAAGCTTGACCTACATACTCCCAACAGAATGTGAGGCATCCTGTCTGTGCAGGTGAGTCTCCTGGAGGAAAACTATCCACAGTTGGGATTTCTTTAAATGCTTCAAGAATATGGCCCTTTCTTTTGTCCTGACTCCTTGATAGAGAAACGACTTTTTCGAGAAATCTTGAAAGAAGTAAATGGAATGGCTGCTCCATTTTATGGATCCACATTCTTGTGCCATACAAAGAATCTGTTCCTTAATGGAAAACTTTAAAAAATATGCCAAGATGGGTCTCGGTGGCATCCCTCTTACAGATTTCAGGCCCAGGGACCTGTGGGCCCTCTCAATTTCTAGAGGAACATCCTATTGATAATCTAGGGCCTGAGGAATTAACTGTTGAAGGAATTAACACGTTAAAGCCTTCAGAACATTCTAGGATCCCAATAATCCACAGATTATTTCTTTGGCCCCGGTTTTCTAAGTCATCTAGTTTTTCCCACAATGATTGAACTTGCTGCTCTAGTAAAGCAATTTTATCTTTATGTGGCTGTGTATGATTCTACCAGCAAGGCAAATAATTACGCATCAGGAATTCACAATTCAGCTGCTTCTATTCTCCTCCCAATTGTGTCACAGCAGTTTTTATATTTGGTATATCTTGTGTAAGGGCTTGCAGTATCTTTTTAATGTCAGATAAATCAGCCAGTCCCACTGCAACATGCATGTCAGCAGTTGTTTGTTCGGCCATCCTGGAAGTCTAGGGATTGGAGTGAAGCAGCAATATCAAACTCCTCCAAATACCAAACTGTAAATACCACTGCTTTAATCAAACTGATGAGCCAATAAGAAGGAAAACCCTCCGATGTAGAAAGTCAATAGAGAGGCAAGTTACCCATGCAAAAATTAATGGATACCAAGCAGTAGAGCAGAGCTCCCATTTTAGGCAGCCATCAGTTCCCGTGGCAGAGAATACACAAATTAAGAGAAATATAATAGAAATTTTGGAGGTGTCTTAAACTCCTCCATAATAATTGCCTTTGTATACTCTGCCTTAGAGGATGCTACATTTGCTGTATGGTACAGGTCTAATTCCCTGCCTGCAGTTCCAAGAAAGGCTAATAAGCAGTACCCTGATTTACCTGTTAAGCCTTACTATGCTACCCAGCCTGAAACTGACTCTATGGTTAATATTGCTGCTCATGATAGCTCTAAAGCTCCTAGACACATGAGTACTTTGCCTCCAGAAAAATAATCTAGGAGACTGGGTGTTATGGGCAAGCATACTTAATGCCTCAGCATTCTTGGGCTTTAGAATTGCAATTATCAGGTCCACATGATTAAAGACCAGAATGACCTTTGTAAAGCTGCTTGTTCTACTGTCAAGTCTTATCCAGATGATCCTTCCAAGAATGATTTGACTAAACTCTAACTGCTTATGCTGCAGCTGGCAAACATTTGCTATTTTCCGCTTCTGTTTTTGAAGCTTTTTCAGGTACTGCAGCCTCTGTTTTTCTCATGAGCTGAGTGGCTGGTTTTGCCGCTGATGTGCAATAGGCAAATTTGAATGTTTCTTTTAAGGGATAGAAGCTATTTGGTTATGATATTGAGAAAGCCCTCCATGGCCTACGGAGATCTACAATGACTTTAAAGTTTGTTGAGTTCCTCTGTCCTACCCCCACTAGATGGCATAGTAGCAGCTGTTTTCACAGGCCTGCTGCAAGGGGTAACCAATGTATAACATCAGCAAGGCCATGGCATGGGTGGTGGTTCCCTCCCAGTTCCCTCCCCCAGCAACTATAACAAAGCACTAAAAAGAATTGGTTCCAGTGGCTGTGCCACCCCAAGTTCCATCTGGTTCTCTTCCGTTTTTCCCCTCTCAACTGTTGAATCCAGGATGAGTGAAGGTATCTCCTTAAATTTCAAATGATGGCAGGAGATCACCACAGATGAGTGGGTTCTGAAGGTAACTGCAAGGGGACATGCTCTGGATTTGACAAAAATCCATCAAGATCATCCTCTGCCCCCTTCCTTTTCTCCTCTGGGCCACTTGATTCTTCTAAAGGAAGAAATTCAGACTGTATTCCAGAAGCATGTCAAAGAACCGGTTCTTCCTGAAGAGAGGAACAAAGAGGTCTATTCCAGATACTTCCTAGTCCCAAAATGGATGAGAGATCTATATCTTGTATTGGATCCCACAGATTTTACCCTGTACATTGAATACAAAAACTTTTGACTGGTATCTCTGCAGGCCCTGATTCTCCTATTACAAACAAGAAACTGTCTTTGTTCACTGGACAGGAAGGATGCCTACACGATTATGGAGTCTTACAGACAGTACTGCCACTTTATGCTGAAGGGCAGGCAGTATCAGTTCTAAGGGCTGCTCTTGCCTTGTCTTCTGTGTCACAGTTCCTTACAAAAAGCTTTGCAGTGTTTGTAGTAGCCCTCTACAGGGAAGAACTGTATGTCTTCCCTTATCTGGACAACTTGGCTCCTGAAATCCAGATTCAAGGAAGCCCTTCTTCATACTCTGTCATGAACACTAGTTTTTCAACAACTTGGGGGTCACAGTGAATGTGCCAAAGACTGTGTTGACTCCATTCCAAAGACTGCAGTACATGGGGTAATCTTGAACACAGAAAAGAGATGTGCCTTCCATCCTCATGACAGGGCAGACACACTGATTGGTCAAACACACCTGGTTAATGGAAGCCACTACATCGCTACATGAACTATGTTATGTGTCTTGGGCCCATATGGCTGTAGGCATAGTGATTGTTCCACTAACCTGACAGCATATACGAATACCACAGTGGACACAAAGGGTCTAGACATAATCAATTGACAGATCAGTTGGAACAAATGGTCCTTGCTATGTCTTCGCTCAGAGAGCATCGTTATGGTGGATGGACAGTGACAATTTACTCAAGGGTGTTCCATTCCATGTAACAGCTCCTGTACAGATCCTCACAATGGATGCCTTAGGCTCCAGTTGGGGTGCTCATCTTGGCCCTTACCAGACACAAGAGTCATGGACCAAGGTGGAATCTAAGTTACACATAAATGTCTTGAGATGCAGGCTGTTCTGTACAGCCTTCAGGCATTCAGAATTATCTTTGCCACAGTCCTCTGTTAAACTAAGTGGACAATGTCACTGTGATGCATTTTATCAACAAAGAAGGGGCACTCACTACTATCACCTCTGAAGGTAAGCAATGAGAGTATGATCCTGGGCACTGGTGCAACCTTTAATTGTCGACGATGTTTCTTTCACAGCTCCAAAACATCTTGGCAGACAGGTTAAGATCCCAGTCAGAGTTGCATGCATGGCAACTACTGACATCTGTGGTCGATGATCTCTTTGCAAGATGGGGTCATCCAGAGTTGGACATGAATGCATCCCCACAGATCACAAAGGTACCACATTTCTGCTCACTGGCTCCTGATCCTGGAGTTTTCTGGTGAGACATTTTGCCCCTCTCTTAGAAAGGGAAATTCCTATTTGAGCTGTTACCTATTCCTCTAATACAGAGGGTTCTAGCTCAAGTCATGGGTGGAGAGTGCCACCCTTATCCTCATTGCTCCATTCTGGTATTGCCAGATATGATTTCCACTCTTACAACATCTGGCGGTGGAGCATCCTGTTCGTCTACTTTTGTGTTGGGGTTTGTTGTCTCAGGGCAAGGGATCCTTGGTCCATCTGGAACTGAAGTCCCTAAATCTGCATGCATGGTTCCTAAAAAACAAAATAGCCATTGCACCATTTAGGGTGTCTGCCAAGATTGCTGATGTCCTGCTTGTGGCTAGGAAGCCTCCTACCAGGCATACTTATTCCTGGCACGAGGTCATAATGTTGTGGCAAAAATAGCATTGCAAACAATGCCACAGTCAAAATGATGTGTGCTGCAAACAGAGTTGGTGAAAACTCTAGCCGAAACAAAAATAGTGCAAACCATAGAATTCAATGGCAGACATTGAGATTTCTTTATTTTGGGGGTGGGGGCTTCACCCCCCCACACTCTCCCACACCACAGTGCTGTCTCAGGCTCCCCCAATACCCTTGCCCAAGACTTCACTGTCACCACGCTAAATGAGCCTCTGGAAGTTGTAACCAAATTTAAATATCTAGGTATCTGGATCGACAATAAATTATCTTTCAGTGACCACGTCGAAGATGTCTCTAAAAGGTTAAAAGCAAGGTTAGGTTTATTCTACAGAAATAGTCCCCTTTTCCCCCTTGAAACTCGAAACAAGCTTGTACAGGCCACTTTTCTCCCCCTACTCGACTATGGCGATGTAATCTATTCCTCCACCACTCTTGCAAATCTAAGTAAACTGAACATCCTTTATGACCGTGCATTACGGTTCATTACCAACTCCCCTTGCCATTCGCACCACCGTGACTTATATGCAGCTGTTGGTTGGACATCGCTTACTACTAGACGCCTGCTTCATGCTGGGCTATGGACTCTAAAACTGCTCCTGCAGAAATTGCCAAGCTATCTCTTCCTTATTAGTATCTCACATAGTGCATACTCATAAGAAAATCTGACTTTATTATGCTTGACATACCAAGGACGCGACTTTTGGTAAACGTATATTGCATATGCCCTTCCTCCATTTGGAACCAATTACAAACCGTATTGAAACTAACTAGCACAGTTTCAATAAACTTCTACAAATCGCTAAGTTCAACCAAAATAAAAGACACCTGTAACTGTCATTAAGTCTCTTCCTTCCCCACGTGTGCCATATTTATCCACTGGTAAGGTATAATTGATTTGTCATATTAACTGCTTTCCCTTCCCTTCTACTCCTGGTTTATCTTTGCTTACGCCCACTGCTACTCTATCAAATCACTCCCCCCATATCAGTTGTAGACTGCTGTTTGTTCTAGCTGCCAAAATACCGTATATGTATTGCACACACCAGTCATCATGTTTCATTTATCAGTATGCAACCTGTAAGTTGCTTCCCTGTCTCATATCAATGTTTACCACCCAGCGGCACCCTATGTGGTACCCTTGTATGTATATCCAGCCTGTATCATGTAACGTGCATTTCATGTATATACTGTTATTACCTGTGTTTGTACTTTAAGTGTTTATGTCACAGGACCTCCTTGTGAATGAGCTTGCTCAATGGAGTTTTCCTGCAATAAACTTGAACTTGAACACCCCACCAGAACAGAAATAACTAACTTTGAGAGGGTCTGGACAAAGGAAGTAATGGGAAACTTTTGAGAGGGGAACTTAAATTGGACAGGAAATAATTTGTAATGGCAGCTGTTTATAAAGTTGTTGTTCTCAGAAATGATATGCATTCCCCTAAATTATCCATATTTAACTGTAGCTGAATAAAAAGAGATGTGAAAAACTGTATTATGCATTGTTTTGTTTTTATGGGCAACATTCTATTACAGTTCTCTTTATGGAAGTAGTAATTTGGAATTTTAACTATGTCACAGATTGTGCACAGAACTCTAAATGTAGTTCTGATGGGCCAACAGCTCATAATTAACATTCTGTGCACAATCCGTGACATAGTTAAAACTCTAGATCACAGGTTCTATGAAGAGAACTGTAACATAATGCTGCCCATGAAAACAAAACAGGGTAAATTACAGTTTTTGTATCACTTTATATTCAGGTACAGTTACATTTCGGGGAATGCATGCCATTTCTGAGAATAAGAACCTAATAAACAACTGCCAATTAGAAATTACTTCCTGTCCCCTTTCATTTCAGGCAGCACAAAAATAAAAATAAAATTATCGAGGGATGGGGAATCAAACCCTGATCCCCAGATCTATACTGCCTCTGTTGCTTATGACTTAGCCACTCCACCTTGGGAGAGGCTCAACCATGCACAGCACAAGAGGATTCTTCAGCCCTTCCTCCAGCCTGCAGTTAGCAACAGGGCTAGCGGAAGTTCCCTACTGCTATTATACCCATCGCTCTAAATGTTTCTGCACTTTACACTGTGTGGTTATTGCCATACTGTTACAGCAGCACTATATTGACCCAGTACCTTTATTTCATTCAAGGGAAACACTTCACTGTGTGGTCTACTTCATGGCATATGGACTCTTTCAAATGTCCTGTGAATTTTGTACCATAATACTTGCTTTCCTTGTCTGATTCAGGCCTGCAATTGTCCTCTATTAGGATACATTTGGCCACTATATCAACTTTTCATACCACTGTTGATGGTTGTACAGTTGCCCAATTAGAGCTTCCCCATACTTTTCTGAGAGGTATCCTGCATATGAAACTTCCTGGGCTAGATTCACAAAGTTTATGAACTTTCCGCAGCAGTGGAAAAAACCCAGAGCAAGTGGGTTGTCATATGGGGATCCACAGTTTTTCCTGCTGCTGTGGTATTCACAAAGAAGGAGCCAGTTTATGACCAGCTCCGTGATATACAGAACTTGCGATTGGTGTTGTCATGGAAGTCCCCAATCCTGTGGAAAAATGTTATGGCTCATTTGACCTGGCATAACATCTCTGCAGCTGTGGGGAACTGTGAATACTAATCTCCGCAGCTGCAGAGATTTCTGGTCACAGCTGGAGTTGTAGAGTGGAACTTAGTCCCAAATTGCTTTGTGAATCCAGTGCCCTATGCGTAATCGAGTCCCAACGTTGGACTTCAATCTCATATTTGAGAAATGGATGTTGGCCCCCTTTTGAGTCTGTCACAAGCTGTGGCTTACATTTCCTGGCATGGAAAATTTTATTTTTAATTGCCATGACATTTGCTCGAAGAATTTCTGAGATTCAGGCTTTAATGTGTAAGCCTTATTCTTTGATTTGTCACAAAGACATAGTCTCTTTGTGTAAGAATCCTTAGCTTCTTTCAAAGGTTGTAACAGAATTTACACTGAACGAAATGATACAGCTTCCTGTTTATTATTATGAGCATGCTAACGAGGGTGAGGCACGTCTCCATACTTTGGATGTACATACTGCAGAACACTGAGATACTATGTTATTCACAGCAAGGACTACACAAAGTCCTCTCAGATTTTGTTTCAGTCACCTCGGGAAAGAGGGTGCTCTTATGTTTAAACAATGCCTGCCCAAATGGCTGGTGATATGTATTATATTTTGTTATAGGAAGTACAGTAAAGAACATCCTGGTGCTTGTCCATGGTCACTCCACAAGGTGTATGGCCATGTTGATTGCTTGTTTTAAGAATGTCCCTGCTGCTGATGTATGTACTGCAGCCACATGGAGCACTGTGCAAACTTTCAGTAAACATTACTGTCTAGACATCATTGGTCAGATTTTCAAAGAATGGTGCAGCACTTGTGACAAACCCTGCAGCATGGCATGTAGGTTTTGGCAGTGCACCAAACCCTTTGCTGCAACTGCACGTGATTTTCCAATCTCAGGCACTGTTGAGACACTTTCTCTGATTTATGGCAGCTTGCACCAACTATCTGGTGCAAGCTCCATACAAATGGCCCTCAGGAGTGCCGCAAGCAAGACCACAAAAAGGTGGTATTACTTGCGGCAATCTGGTGCACTGGATAGAAAATCCCTATCCCCACCAGGAGAATGCCGCATACCCCATGCACAATATGTTCAGCATACCAGGGGCTTGTGGCATTCTTGGACATTCAAATATCCAGCCCCATCTCTCTTAGACACACTAGTTTGGGGCTTGCTGTACTGCAAGGCCTTCTATCCTGATCACATATCAGACTGTACCATCCTCATGGGTTTCTTTGTACTACTTGGGAATCATTTCAGTGGTGTGGCCTAATGGAGGCGATATCTTCACTAATGATAAAGCAGCTACATAAGATCTTACTGTAGCAGTACCTCTTCAAATGAATCTCTTCCATTAGGGTATGCTGTACCCTCCCTCCTTCCCCCTTGTGCTTCTAAAGGTTATTATCAGATGATGTGTCTAAAGTCTTACTCTATGCATCCTGTTTTCCAATCTCATGACTCTCCTTGTTTGCCTGGTACTGGCTGGTTTCCTGGTTCCTCACAGTTTATGACTCTGAGGCTAATCTCTGGTGGGAACTGAAGAGTGCTGGGGCTGCCTATGCTATATGCATGTTGGCTAAGCACATCATTGTAAGTGGCTGCCAGCTAGCAAAAAGGTTTCCATGTGGTCCTGACATTGATGATTTACAGTTCCAAAGGTGTGGTGTGGTCTAATGGAGGAGAGTCTCTTAATGAACTACTGTAATGGTAAATTCTTATGTAACTTTTCTTTACATATGGCAGTTAAATTTAATTGCCAAAAAATATAGTGAGGCACATACTGTAGCCAGCAAATATCTGACCTAGAATATAGCATCAGTGAAATCATGGAAGAGCATTCAAAAGAGGAAAGGGAAATATAGTATGGGTTATTTAGCTAATAGGTTACTGGGATATATCAGGAAGACATTAATGACTTGAAACCAAGAGAAGATATTGCTGCTGTACAAGTCACTGGTTAGGTCATACCTGGAGTACTAGTGCAGTTCTGAGACCTCATCTGAAAAAAAGAATATTGATAATATCTTGTTATTCAGCAGAAGGCAATGACAAGATAGGACTTATGGAAAGATTAGACAGCCTGACATGTACACACTAGAAAACAGGAGATGGAAGGGGCCTGATAGAAACCTGCAAATATGTGCAGGGACACAATAGGGTCAACTCATTTTGATTTGTTGAAATTAGAAAGTATCACAACCACAAGGGGCAACAAACTCATACCAGTGGAGAGAACCTCAGAAAGGACTTAAGAAAATACTTCTCGTCCAGCTCAGTGGCACTGAGGGTTGAGGCATTGGATGCCACACCTCACATCATGCTGGCCACCAGGGTTCAAAAGTGAGCTTGGGCCACCAGGGGTTTGCTGAGGAGGGAGGGGATTGAGCATCTGATGACAGCTCTCCTCTCCTGAAGATGGGTGGGCATGTCATTCCACTCCTTGGTTGCCTCATTGTGGAGGATGAGGGGCAGCACCAGAATCCGGGAGACATCAAGCATGGCTTCATGATGCATGAACACCTTCACGTGCGCGCAGTCATGGCTGTGAGGGGGAGGGACCAGAAAAGAGAGAAGAAAATAAAAGCATGGTGCAGCTTTATGATGTCCCCTCCAGCAAGCCAGTGCCACTACCTCGGAACCACTCAGAATTGGCCACTCCAGATATGTTCATTGGAGGGGGGAGGACAGCCCCCTCCCCTTTTGTCCTGCCATGGGGGTAATACATGGGGGAACCAGGGCCCGGGGGGGGCAGTGACCAGGAGACTAGAGGAAGAGGACAGATCCCTGCCTGCAGGCCAAGGAGGATAAAAATAAGATGGAGAAAAAGAAAAGAAAATACTTCTTTACAGAAAGGGTAGTGGATAGGTGGAACAGTCTACCCAGGTAATGTGACTAATGCGTGTAGGTGCTCTGGGAGTTCTGAAAGGATTGATGAATTCTATATAGGAAAAGCATTGGCTATCTTGATGGACTTTTAGTGTCTTTTCATCTTATAATGGCTACAGTATATATCTACTCTACAGTATGTAAATCAGACTGTTAAAGAGACATTTAATATACTGTAGCAGACTGAATGTTTGAATATTTTTCTAATGCTAGCTAGTATGACACATAACTTTCTAACTTTGCTTTTTGATTTACTCTTGTTGAATTAAGTTCACATTCTCTTATGTTTTTTTAGCTGTAATTTAAAATTGTTTGATATTGCTTCAAACACTCATTTGCTCTTTAACAGTAGCTGACTATATGTCTACAACTGAAAAAAAAAAGAAAAAAGAAATAGCAAGATAACATTTAGGATGTTCTGTCACTTTGAAATGAGACTATAATTGCTTCTGCAAAAAACAGAAATTGGCAGCATGCCTTAACAGGATGCATGGCAACTGAAACTTGGGGTGTATCCTGCAAATTAAGGCTGGCAGCATAATGTTGTAAACTATGACTACTCGCAGAGAAGCAGCTACAGTAGGTAAAGCAGAGCAAGGTTCAACTAAAAGCTGTCTTGATCTGATTGGCATTTGCAGTTCACTCAAGCCGTCTCTTCAACATTCCTTCTCTTAATATTGCTTACATTGCTTTAAGAGTGTTTAAAGAAATTAAGTTGGGAGTGAAGGATCATTTAAAGCAGTGGCTGAGAACAATGCTGCTTATCAGCTTCAGTGCAAACAGCGTACCGAAATTCTATTAAATTCACATTAAAAAGAAAATGTTCCAGCATAGATAAATCGTGGTGGAAAGTAAATAATCTGGACAGTGCATGCACTCTGAAAATAATTTCATAAGAAGCAATGCTTGTGGAACTGAGCAGCAGGATAATACCGGTTGTTACCAGGGAATGGTTCCAGTTTCATTATGCTTATACTGTAAGTCCTTATTATTTGGGGACTGAAAACAAACACAAGAAACAAGTAATGTAACCACGAGTAGAAGCCCATAGTAGCACCAACAAAAAGATAGAAATACTGACATATTCATTAGTTGTTTTTTTTCAAATAAATGTTTTTAAAATGAATGTTATGAATGTCCAAATATGATTTGTGTTGTATATTTGATCACATATATTAGCAAAACACTGATCACTTTCAACAATAAGGGGTCATAAAGGTGCACTCTATATCTGTGGAATAAGCAAGTCATTTGACATCAAATAAATTACTGTAAATATTCAATAAAGCAACCAAAGTCCATAAAATATCAGATTAGGGAAAAGTCGAAAAGGACTGACATTTGAAAGTTGTAAAAATAAATTATGAAATATGACTTTATAAATTAGTTCAGAAATTCAATTATCAACGTGCAATGATTTCAGGGGCCTTACTCTTAGTCACACAGGCTGGCACTGTTTGATCTGTGTGACCAGTTAGTGCCAACACTAACATCACAACCCCATAACGAATTAATCTAAAAGGTAGCAATACCCCTTTTTGAGTTCCCACAAAAGGCTTTATTATCACTCAGGTCAGTGGGTCAGAATCACCATGCAAATGGCTCCAGGATCATCCCCAAGCACATGGTAGACTTCACATGCCTGTTTACAACCACCAGTGATTCTTTCTGGTTATCTCCTGGGAAAAAAAAAATTGTGAGTGGGCACTTAAGCCTATCAGTCAGACTATGTTCAAAGGGGAGGGCCACAAGACCACCAGGTGAGATACATAACACACTAGGGCTGAAGTTGGAACTGTCCTAGCAGAACTAGTGGCTCATTTGATTGCACACTAATCTCTAGGGCAGGGAAATCAGTAACAGAGAAACATAGAAAATGAAAGCAGAAGAGGACCTGTGGTCCATTGAGTCTGCCCAAATGATGGTTGGAGGGGACGTGTGGTCCATCAAGTCTGCCGAAGAAGGTCTTGGGTTCTTGTCCCCCACCAGAGATTTACACTAATACCCCATGCAGATACTGTAGTGCAGCACTAAGGGGAGCTGCACCACTGAGGTAGCATCAATCTGATGAGAAGTTAGATCAAAATCCCTTCTTCCCATCTCTGTTGGCTGTCCGGTGGAAGGTAATGATCCCAAAGGATTAAATATTAGTAAGGTTTTTTTCCAGTGTTCTGGTGAACTTTCCCACCATCAGTGAAACTGGTCCATGTAACCCACCTGTAGGGCACAACTAGAAATGAGCTTTCACAGCTCATTGTGCCATTTCTGGTCAAGAATTACACAGAAATACATAAGCCATGGCCCATGAACATGACTATCCAGTGGAGCATGGAGGGGGAACCATTGAACTGCCAGGTCTTATAAATTATGGGGAGTGTTTGGAAGGGATGCATTTGCAGGAAGGATGCCTATTTGTATGGCATCTGCCCAGGCTGAGCATGGTATTACAGGTTGTGCTCAGTGGAATATCATTATTTTTTTAATTTTTTATTTACTGTTTTTTTGCTCCTCTGAGGAGCTGATAGGTGGCTCCGACCCTCCATAGAGGGATTCTTCCTCTAGCTCTGGTCATTCTCTGCTCTTCCAACCCCCATGATTCTCATGTGGATTGCCCCTGCAGTGAGGCTAGGGTGAAGAGCACTGACTTACTCCCCCCGTGCACAAATCCAGAAGTCGGGGGCAGCTTCATAGAGGGATGAACCAAACCATTATGGGTCCTGTCGGCTCCAGGCTATTATCCTTCTTTTTTTACCCCGAGCCCAATTGCGTGCATTGGGTGAAGTGGCTGTCCCCACCTCTGAGGAGGCAGCCTAGCACCCTGGATGTGGGCCCTCACCATGCATGGCTGTGTGCCTGTGCTGACGCCCAGTCACTGCTGGGTGTCAGTTTACAGCGTATAGTGCTAATACCCCCTCCCCAAGGAAGGAGAGCTGTCTATCAACGCTCAATCCTTCCTCACCCCAGCTGACTCCCAAGCAACCCAATTCCATTCCTGAACTCAGGTCACCAGTGTGGCGTGAGGTGTGGCATCCAGCACCTCAACCCTCAGCGTCACCAGGCCAGCTTGGAATACCATTCTTAACCATGGTCACAAGTGCATGCCCCCCAAGGTGTCGGCTGGTGCAAAACCTGTTTGCACTGTCTCACATCTGCATTACACATTTTCATTAAGCCTTTGCTCCCAGGTTTTGTAATTGGAGCTCTCTGGTGACATCACAAGGTGCAATCAAGAAAGCACCCATTGTGCACCAACCTGAGAGCAACCGAGAACTGCCCCTTTCTCTAAAATGTACTGAGTGTCATGAACTGATCTAATCAATCTTCTTCTGGGTCCAAAATACAGAACACTTTGTAATGATAGGTGACATTAAAGTGTCTGAAGTTCAGAACAGCTGCAATTTTTTTTAGGGTGAGTTGAGATGGGGGGTTCTTACACCCTGAGCCAATGGAAGCTCCAATGCAGAGAAATTTACTGAGGAGAATCATCTTGTAAATTGCCACAATATGGACCTGGTTGTTAATATTGATTATTACTTTGAATAACATGTGACTGCAATGGAACTGTAAATTACAGTACATAAAAAAGTCTCAGTCACAAATACAATTTGCAAGTATAACTAAATCCCAGTTTGCCCTTTTGCAAATACTTTGTCACATGCCCCCAAAAAATCTTGACCTTTGTTATAAACTGTAGTGGGTCGATGATGTTGTTTATTGAGTTTTAATTTGTTAGAGAATACTTTTTCTCTTTTAGAACAATGGTAATTGCTTTGCATAATGAAAGGGGTGTCAAGTCTGGCCTTCACATAGCCAGCTATTAATCAAAAGAATTCAATAGAAGTGTGGCATTGTGATGTTGAACCATTTCAGTTGCCAAGGCTGGCAATGCATGTCAGTTAGGGAAGTGTACTATAGATCTTGTTCTTTCATTAGTTTTTCTTTTTTAGTTTTGTTAATGGCTTCTTTCATTGAAGTGACCATTTTCAATTGCTTTTATTGTGAGTTGGGTATTATTTAAGAATTATTTTAATGTTTACTCTCTTATGACGGAGTGTATTAGTAGTTGCTCTAGCCAGGTTAAAAATCTTGTACTGGAGCACTCTGTTGTGTCACTCTAGGAACTGGTATATACACACATTGGAGACATTGGAATCACTGAAAATTGTTTTTTTCCTGCATGAATATCAGAATATTGTCTTTTGCTTTTTATGCTATATAGCTGTTTCTTTCTTCTGTCTGAATCTGTGTGTGTGTGTGGGGGGGAGGGCAGTAAATAAACCAGTACTGTGCTGTTGCTGTGTTGTGCTACAAACGAGGTGGCCAGGTGGTACAAGACTGTCTATCAGCTTGCAGCAGGCATGGCCAGATCTGGGTCACAATGGACATAGGTAAATGCTGGCACAGTTTTCAGGTGGTGTGAGACTGTCAGACTTCCACAGATGGGTAAAATAGTAGGAGCAGATGGCATGTCATCAGACTAATCCTGCTGCACTGCTATAGCCCTTCTCCATGTACTGAAAATTGGAGAGAATTCATGAGAGTATCGCTACAGCAATAACATCAGCAGGATGGCAGCATCACCACTGGGCATCACATCTGTATACTGACTACGATGTGTGAAGTTGTACAAATCACATGAACCTGTGAGAAGAACCATGGAGGAGTATTTACTTTGCCACCACACTTACACATGTGGCCAGCCATGCTTAAGGCACAGGGAATCTCTGGGAGACCCTTATGGGGCCTGGTACTGCAGATCACTGCTGCTGACAGCCCTGTTCTGGCTCATCATCACCTCTCTACCCTGGTCCCACACTGCAGCACTAGAGCATGTCTAACTGCTAGTGCTGACAGTGTGTTAATGATCAAGGCCAAAGACACTGAGGGACCAACTTGTCACTGGTGGTCAAGCAAATTGTAGGCTATATTAAAGTCAAAAATTACATTTGTTGTATTGTAGGCTATATTAAAATCAAAACTTACATTTGTTGTATATTTTCTAAAAAATATATATTTTTTCTAAATGAATTGTATAGCATAATTAATTGAAATAACTGTTGCTGGCTGATTTCATCACCTCTGATGCACTTATTTCCTTTTACTCCTTGGGTAATACCAGACATATGCTGCCTGCCCCTGTAAGCAGCTACCCAGCCCAGCCCCATAAACCCACAAATGTCCTAGCCCCAGTTCACACAGATTGCTCCCCCCGTCCATGATATACTGAAGACGAGGCCACCCTAGGAGACAAATGTACCAGCTTTGGGCAAGCTGGGGCATGCAGCCTACACAACCTGGGTAATGCCCTGGAGGTCAGTATCCAGGACAGGATGATGGAACACTTGGTTAAGGCCAAAGTCCCCCCCAAACATGCCTTTATGAGGAGCAGATTATGACAAACAAATCTGACCACCTTCTTTGAGGGATTGACCAGGAATAGGAACAGCGGCAGAGCAATGAACATAGTCTATCTGGACATCATAAAGGCCTTCAGTACTTAGATGCATTTCAAGTTTTTGGTCAAAGTAATTCAGAACGGCATACATGACACATACACAAACAGAACTTTACAGGCTTGTGGAGAGGAAGCAGAGCATGGTGGTGGACAGGTGCTACTTCTATTACAGAGAATACTCAGTGGCATCCCTGAGATATCAGTGCTATGCCACGGCTCTTCAATATCTTTGTCAGTGATCTGAAAGCTGAGGTATCCAGCAGACAGCTTAAGTTTGCAGATGGCACTAAACTAGCCAGGGTGGCAGACTTCATTGATCAGGGGGACACACTTCAACAGGACTTGAGCAAACTGAGTAATTCGTATAAATTGTAAAGCCTTAGATTCGTTATAGCCAAATAAAAGGTGCTGTACATGTAGGGGGGCAGAGGTAACATTCACATTGTCTGGCCCTCCTCTTGCTAAAGGCAAGGAGGAAAATTACCTTGGGCTACTGTATAATCGACATGCACTTTCAAAAATGGCCAGGGTTCATGAAAAATCGGATGAACATCAAGGCTGGGGAGGTAATCCTGCCACTTTACAAGGCCAAGATCAGGCCCCACTTGAGTGGCAAGGTGCAGTTTTGGTATCCTCAATACAAAAGGACATTAAAGCAACCATGAAAGTGCAGCACAGGGCCACAAATATGATCAGCAGTATGGTGCACAAAAGCTGTAAGGTAAGGCTTGAGGCCCTTAACATGTTCACCCTGGAGTGATGAGGCTGAGAGGAGAACATGATTTCAGTCATTCACATATTCAGAGGTATCTGCACAATTGAATATTTTAAGATGTTTTATCTGATGTCCTGTAGCAGGATACAAGGGCATGCCCTGAAGCTCCAAGGTAGTAAATTCAGGGGAAAATTAGGAGGTACTTTTTCACCCAGAGAGTAGGGGAACTACAGAACAGCCTACCAGTGAAGAAAATGAAGATGACACTAGTATTAGCATTAAAGGTAAGCTTGGACAAATTTATGCTTCCAATGGAATCACTAGGTACCCTGGATAGTAGAGAGGTTCAGAAATCCCTATAATTTGTTATACGTTTGCCTAGCTTATGAAACAACGGGAGCAGACATGGTGGACATAGAACCCCTTCCAATCATAAATTTCTGTAATTCCTTTTATATTTTACTATGTCATTCTTCATCTAAGGAGCACCATTTGTTTTACACTGTCACCCTGGAGGCGGCTGCATTCAAATCCCAAATGTGCAAATGTATGAAGTGGGGACATAGGACCCAGTTAGACAGCCCTCCAGTAGTTTCTGTAAGTTCTCAACTGCATTGCCTACTGTGATCAGCCAGATGGTAGTAGAACTCTGCTGCTATGAAATACCCCACCTGCTAGAAGAGAGTGCCCCAGGTGAGTTCCAGTGCCTTGCAGCATTGTAACAATATAACATGTCAGTACAGTATATTGACATTGACAACCTCAAATGCAATCAAAGAATCTTGCTGCAGAAAAGGACCATTTGGCCCATCTAGTCTGCTCAGAGAGATATCCCCTTCCCCGCCTTTTTACCTTGCACCCCTCTGCCCTCCCTCACCACCCTGGCCAAGTCCCATGTTGATATCCCATGCTCTCTTACATAGATACATAGAAATTGTCGGCAGATAAGGACTGCTAGGCCCATCCAGTCTGCCTGTAACCCCTAAACTTGTATGCTGTCACTGACCCTAAGTGATCAATGGCTTTTCATCACTCCCTCCCCACCCAATGTTCCCTTGTGCCTGTCCCAGGCATGTTTAAACCCCTCCTCTGTGCTTGCCCCCACCACCTCTTGTGGCAGACTGTTCCAAGTGTCCACCACCTTCTCTGTGTAGAAAAACGTCCTCACGTTACCTCTTAATCTACCCCCCCCAATTTTATATTGTGTCCCCTCATTCTGATACATTTTCTACATTAGAAAATATCTCCACCTGCACATTCTTTATGTCCTTGAGGTACATGGAAATTTCTATCATGTTCCCCCTTTGTCTCCTCTCTTCCAGTGAGTACAAATTGAAGACTCTTAGTCTCTCCTCATATGTTTTGCATTGCAAAGCCATGTGCCATCTTTGTCACCCTTCTCTGAATAGCCTCCACCCTGCCTATGTCCTTACAGATGTGTGGTCTCCAGCACTGCACGTAGTACTCCAGGTGAGATCTTTCCATTGTTTTATACAATGGCTTTAACTCCGCCCGTCTCTTGCTAGTAATGCCTCTGCATCCCAGCATGCCACTGACCCTCCATGCAGCCTTTGCGCACTACTTTGATATCTTAAGGCCATCAAATATGATACCACCTAGGTCCCTTTCCTCTTTGGTGACAGCACCTCCTTGCCCATTCTGTAACTCTCCCCAGGGTTCTCCCTACCCAAGTGCATTATCTTGCACTTTTTTGAACTGAACCTCAGTTGCCACACCTCCAACCATCTTTCAAGTTTTTCCAGGTCCCTCTTCATTTTCTGCACCTTTTCTGGAGTATCCACTCTGTTGCAGCTCTTGGTGTAATTTGCAAATAGGCAGACCTTTCCTTCCAACCCCTCTGCAATGTCACTATTGAAGACATTGAACAGGACTGGTCCCAGTACTGATCCCTGTGGTACTCCTCTGGTCACCTCTCTCTCTCCCTGGATATGATCACATTTACCACCACCATCTGTCTTCTGTCCATCAGCTAATTTCTAACCCAATGTATCACCCTTTTGCCCCATTCCCAGACTACTCATCTTGTTAACCAGCCTTCTGTGTGGGAAGGTATTAAAGGCTTTGCTGAAATCTAGTAAGGTGATGTCTACTGCCTCTCTCTGATTCACTTTCCTAGTCAACCAATGAAAAAATCTAGCAGATTTGTTTGACAAGACCTTCCTTCTGTGAATCTGTGTTGCCTCAGATCCTGGGCACAATTGGATTCCAGGTGTGCCACAATCCTTTCTTTCAGCAGTGTCTCCTGGATCTTCCCCACCTCTTGAACTTTTCTACCTTATCTGCTTCCGCAACCCATTCTGGCAACTGTTCCATGGACCTATAATATTTTGTGAGAAGAAACATCCCCTTATGTCCCTCCGTAATCTGCCCCCTTCCAGTTTGAGTGAATGACCACTGGTGGCTTTTTTCTTGCATAGTTTTAAGATGCTCTCCACCTTTACCTTATTTATTCCCTTCACATACTTTGATTCCTTCTGCATAAGGGAAGGGATGAAAGCAACGGATCTATAAACAGGGAGGTGAGGAGGCACTGCGGGTCTCCCTGAAGACTGGAAATGGCACCACAATCCACATGGGTGTTGTATACAGACCCTGTTCTCGGGGGGGATGAAATGGACAAGAAAATGATAGAAGGTATACTTAGGACAGCAGAGAAAGGAGAAATATTGTTGATATGGGACCTGAATATGCCAGATGTTAACTGGAGCACCTTTGCTGCAGCCACATCCAAGAGCAGGGTCATTCTTGATGTCCTACAGGGAGCATGCCTCAGATAGTTGATGCTGGAACCCACTTGGGAGGGAGCAATTTTAGACCTGGTACTCTCAAATGGGGATGGAGAGAGGATCTCAGATTTAGAAATGGTAGCCATCAGGGAACAAGTGACCACCAAATGATGTGGCTCACGAGAAACACAGCCGCAGAGTCCAGCCATACAAAAGTGAGGGTACTGGACTTTAGGAGTGCTGACTTTGTCAAAATGGGAGACTGCCTCAGAAAAGCACTAGCAAACAGGCAGGAAGGAGGGGTGAGGAACAATGGGGAAACATCAAAACTGCCATCACAGAGGCAACAATCACACTTTGTGGGAGGGTGAAGATTTTGTGGCTCCCGTCACTTCTTCAGGCCCAAAATAACTGTTGTGTTTCTCAGTATTCACTCCCTCTTAAATGCTTCTGCAGCCTAGGAGACGCTGGAACTCTTTCCCCATGATCCCTGAGACAGCCGAATAGGGCAATAAAAAAGGAGGGATTATTAAGGGATTAAGAAGAGTCCTGACACATAAACAACAAAATAAAGAAAAATAAGGATTCAAAAAGCTTGTAAGAGAAAGTGAATACTGAGAAACTTAACAATGTTTTTTGGGGCCTGAAGAAGTGGCAGGAGCTACAAAAATGTTGCCCTCCCACAAAATGTGATTAAAATACAATAAAGCAGTTGCTTTTGCTATTACTTTGACGCCTCAGTGGAGTTCATCCTAGTTTCCTTTTAGTACTGATAGTTTACAGTATTTTTTGGATAACCCAATCTTTTACAATATATTTTTTAGCTTGCAGAGCAACCTAGACCCCCAGCACACCTCAGGATGGTGTGGTATCTAAGGATTGGAAGAGGTCAGATGTGATTCCCCTTCAAAAAAGTGGAAGCAAAGCAGAGGCAGTAAACTACAGACCTGTTAGCCTGACCTCAGTGGTAGTGAAAATGATGGACTCACTTCTGAAGGAAAGAATTATTGAGTACCTAGAGGCTAGTGGGGCACAGGACCCAAGGCAGAATGGACTCACAGCTGGAAGGTCATGTCAGATGAATCTAATAGATTTCTTTGACTGGATGCCCAAAGTAGTAGACCAGGGAGGGGCTGTGGACAAGGCCTACCTAGACTTTAGCAAGGCATTTGACACAGTCCCACACAAAAGATTAATAAACAAATTAGCCAGCCTTGGAGTGGGATCCAGGATGGTAGCCTGGGTGAAACATTGGCTGAACAACAGGACACAGAGGGTAATAGTAAACGGAGTTGACTCCAAAGAAAGGAGGAGTTACTAGTGGGGTAGCGTAGAGTTCAGTACTGGGTACGGTCCTTTTTAATGTCTTTATAAGTGACATTGCAGAGGGGCTGGAAGGAAAAGTATGCCTCTTTGCAGACGACACAAAGATTTGTAACAGGGTTGATACAAAAGGGGGGCGTGGAAAGGATGACAAGGGAATTGGCAAGGTTGGAGGAATGGTCAAAGGTTTAGCAGCTTAGATTCAGTGCAAAGAAGTCAAGTAATGTACCTGGGAAACAAAACCCAGGGGAAGAGTACACAATGGGGGGTATTAAAACTACAAAATGGAAAGGGACCTGGGGTAGTCAAATCAGATGACTAAAGGTAAGCAAGTAATGCAATAAGGCAGTAGGGAGGGCTGGGGGGATACTGAGATGTATAGGGAGAGGCATCACCAGTAGAAAACAGGAAGTTTTTATCCCTCTGTACAGCCAGTTGGTGAGACCCCATCTAGAGTACTACGTGCAGTTCTGGAGACCCCATCTCCGCAAGGACATAGACAGGATGGAGGCAGTCCAGAGGAGGGCAACTAAAATGGTGCAGGGTCTGCAGCAGAAGCCATATGAAGAGAGACTAAAGGAGCTTAACATGTATATCCTTGAGGAAAGGAGGGAGAGGGGGGACATAATAGAAGCTTTCAAGTACCTCAAGGGAATCAACACAGTCCAAGAGGGTAGCATCTTTCACAAAAAAGTGATGTGCAAAAACAAGGGGACACAATTTGAAGATAGAGGGGGGACGGCTCTGGGGCAATGTGAGGAAGTATTTTTTGACAGAGAGGGTGATGGAGGCATGGAACAGCCTTCCTGAGGAGGTCGTGAGGTCAAAAACAGTGGGGGAATTCAAGAATGCATGGGACAGACACAAGGCAATTCTTGTGGGGGTAGGAAGAAGTAGGCTGTTGGTTAACTAGGATCTGCAGCTTATTCACTAGGTAGGGAAATGGGCAGACTAGGTGGGCCAAGTGGTCCTTATCTGCCGTCAAAGTCCATGTTTCTATGTATGAAGGTCTCCACCATGTCTCCCCTCTCCCTTCTCATCTCCAGCGAATACAGACCTAGCTTCTTCAGCCTTTCCCCATATGATCTTCCTGGCATCCCCTGGACCATTCTGGTCGCCATTCCTTGGACTCTTTCCAGCCTGTCCTTGTCACCCTGTAAGCGGGGCCTCCAGAACTGAACCCCATATTTCAGCAGTGGTATGACCAGTATTTTGTATAGTGGCATGATCACCTCCCTCCTCCTACTTGTAAAGCCCCTTCCAATGCATGCCAACATTTTTGTTGCTTTACCAGCCACCTGTTCTCACTGGTACCTAACATTGAGATTGTTAGTGATCCAAATTCTCAGGTCCCTTTCTTGCTCCATGGCCTGCAGTGTCTCCCCCCCAGGCAGTAATTTAGCCCCAGGTTTGTTCTGACCAATGTGCATTATTTTGCACTTTTTTGCATTGAATTGCAGTTGCCACTTTTCGGCCCACTCCTCCAGCCTGGCTAGATCCTGCCTCATTTTTTTCCACACACACCCTGGCATGTCCACTCTGCTGTAGACTTTCATGTCATCTGCAAACAGACATGCCTTTCGGTTACAGCCTGTGCCAGGTCTCCCATGTACACATTGAATAATATGGGGCCCAACACTGACCAATGTGATACCCTGCTCATCACCCCTAGCTCTCTGGAGTGCCTCCCATTGACCACCACTTTCTGCATTCCCCCCAGCCAATCCTCCACCCACTTTGTGAGTTTAGCACCCACCCCTAAGTTACCTAACTTGTCTTCCAACCTCCTATGGGGAACAGATTCAAATGTCTTCCTGAAATCCAGGTAGGCCACATCCATCACTCCCCCTTGGTCATACACTTCCGTAACGCCCTCAAAGAATTCAAACAGGTTGGTCTGACATGAACTACCACCCATGAATCCATGTTGGTTGTCATCCATTAACCCTCCTTCCTCTAGATGTCTTAACAGTCTCTCCTTTATGAGGGCCTCCATCAGCTTGCCTACCACAAATGTGAGACTGACTGGGCGGTAATTGCTAGGCTCATCCTTTCTCCCTCCCTTGTATAGTGGTACCACCTCTGCCGGCTTCCAGTTGCCCAGGACCCTCCCCAATTCAAAGGATAGATTAAACAGTCTGGTGAGAGGGCCCAGCCAGCTCCTCCCTTAATTCCCCAAGTACCCTTGAATGTATCCGATCTGGACTCATGGTCTTGTCAGTTTTCATTTTTCCCAGCTCCTCCAACACCTTTGCCTTTGTGAAGGAGCTTGTGTCTACCTCTTTGCCCACCCTCCCCTTTCTAGTCAATGCAGGCCCTCTTCCTTCCTTCTCTGCTGTGAAAACTGATGTGAAGTATTTGTTGAGCAGGGTTACCTTCTCCACATCCCCTTCTACCATTACCCCATCCTTCCCCTGAAGTCTCAAAATCCCTTGTGTGCCTTTGCTTCTGTTGCTCACATACCTAAAAATTATTTTGCCTCCTTTCATCTCCCTAGCTATTTTCTCCTTCATCACATGCTTTACCTTTCTTATGGTCTTTCCCGCTACTCTGAATTTTCCTTGTAGACCTCTCTTTCCTCTAACTCTCATGACAGTTTGTAAGCTTTGAACTCTCTTCCTTGCTCCCTGATGGCCTCCCTAACCACTGCCGTGAATCACAGAGGTTTCCTCCCTCTTTTGCTTTTGCTAATTTTGCAGGTGTATTCTTCTGTGGCATTCAGGATTTCACCCTTTATTGCTCCCACAGCTGCTCTACCTCCCCTAGGTGTTGAGTCCCTTCTAGTTCTCTTCTTAAGATACCCTTCATTCTCCCAGAATTTGCCTTCCTGAAGTCCAGTACCCTGGTGGTTGACCTGCCTGATTCTGACCCTGCCCATGTGGAGAACCTAACCATCTGGTGGTCAGTGTCTCCCAAGCTTTCCCCCACCTCCACCCCTCCCACACTGTGCCCTTTGGTTAAGACAATGTCCAGCGTAACCTCCTCCCCAGTGGGTCTGCTAACTAGCTGGTGTAGGAATGCATCCTGCAAGGATTCTACCCTGGGATTCTACCAAGTCCCTGCTCTTATCTGATGAGGCCGAAGGTATTTGAAAGTCCACACTGGGTAGGTTCAGAGCCCCAGCCACTAGGATCTTCCCTTTATGTACCTTCTCCTATATGTCCTTAGCCATTTCCCTATCCACTTCCACCCCCTGATGTGGTGATCTGTAGACCACCACTATCATTATTGTACATCCCTCCCTCCTAACCAAGGTGACCCAAAGGATCTCAGCAGATCCCTTTTTCTCCTTACCTCCAGCGCTCTTAACCCATCTCTCACATATAGGGTTACCCCACCCCACACCTTTTTTCCTTGCCTGTCCCTCCTAAGAAGACTATATCCTTGTAACTCCACTTTCCAGCTGTGGCAATCCATCCACCAAGTTTCTGTTATTCATTGCGATTAGGTCTGGGTCTTCCATTCCCACCACCACCTCCACATCTGCCATTTTATTCCCTTGGCCCCTGGTGTTGGCCAGTATACCCTTCCACCCCCCCTCACACTTAGGATCCTCTTCCCTCCTGCTGTCCCTTGATGCTCCCAGTGGAAGAGTGAGGGATAGGTTATCACTGCTAGGCTGAGAGTCACCTTTCCCATTAGTGCCACACCCTCCACTGCCTAGTTTAAATTTAAATCTATCCACAGGGGCAGGGTGCCAACCTGTGACACTGGTGACCAGGGATTGGGAATGGACCTGGGACATTGGAGAGCCAGCTGGGGGAGAAGGATTAAGCATCCAAGGACTGCTCTCCTTCTCTAGGGGGGGAGGGTGGGGAGTGTGTACACATTACATGGACACTTAACAGAGGCTGGGTGTACTGCCTACACTGGTGCCAACATGTTCAGAGGATGGGGTGGATGCTGATCATCACTGCACATCCCTGACCTTGCAAAAACCAGGGAGAAAAAATTGCCACCTACCGCCTATATGATGCTCATCCCTTGGCTGCAATCAGCTCCCAGATTGACTCCTTACCTATCCCATTGATTGCGGCACCTAAAAGGGGATCAGGTGCTGTGTCCGCACCCTGGGGGTAAGACAGGGGGTATCAGGAGGGCGGCTGATGTGGAGTGGTAGCTGAGGGGTCTGTGACAGAACAGAAGGTAACAGCAGTAGATGGCTCCAGAAAGAATAAACAAAAAATATATATATATATATATATATTTAAATCTACCCCCATCCTTTCATCAATAGACCCCTGTAATTTCACTCTTAGCACTCTAATTCCTGCATCACTTATGTGTAATCTGTCCCTTGCACAAAGCTGTTCATCCACTCATGTATCCCCCCAGTGTCCCAGGCATGTGAAGCCCACCCCCTGCACCACTGTCTTAGCCAGAGGTCAAATTCCTTTAATCTGAGTTGCCTTGCCGTGCTAGCACAATGCACTGGTAGAACCTCTGAGAATGCCTGGGAATTGACCAACCCTCTACATCCCTCTGCTAGATCCCTGAACCTCCTTTGAACCACTCCACCTCCTCCCCAACTCAAAAATTTGTTCCCTGATGCAATAGTAGGTGCGACTTACCTACCACTAGCTTTATGCAGTCCTTCTTTCTAGGGAGCGCCCTTTTGGCCTCCATTCTTGGATCACAAAAAACTAATCTCCCCTTAAAAGCTACTTTCCTCCTTTGCCAGTGAATCCCCTTTATGATTGAATCCCCAGGCCCTTGTAGCCTCATCTCTCCTGACCCTACTGTCCTGACCTATTTCACTCCGTCCCCCTGGAACAGATGCCTGACTTTGCTTCCCTTCCTTCTCTGCTTGACCACCCTTGTCCCCTCTTCCCTGACCTCCTCCTGGCCTCCAGGCCCAGAACCCCCTTCCCAGCTTCCTACTTGTTTCCCAAGCTCTACCCTGCCCTCTCCCATGTGTTGCAGAGGCAATGTCTGACTCAGTGGTAAAAGTGTGTGTGTGTGTGTGGAGGTAACATAAGTTCTACTGCCACTGTTTCTAGTACTACTAATAATTGTAACAATAACAAGCCTGGTGGAATGGCAATATTAGATCTTGGACCCCAATGGTTTCTTCTGTAGGGGTTTTTCCCTTTTTTTTCATAGAAACATAGAAACACAGACAATGATGACTTGAAAGAACAGCTGATACATCTAGTTTGCCCATGAACGCTAACAAGCCCAAGACCTATCACTCATACAGGGTTCTAATGCATACTGTCCTCCCCTATGCTTCCCACCCTACCATTACCACCTGGAGCAGCCAGTAAATCCTTCACTCTGTCCTAGCCATGTTTGAAACCATTGATGGTTTTGGCATCCACCATATCAGCGGTCAGACTGTTGCAGTTACACAAACAGTGTCAGTGGCTCAGTAGGTAGCACACTCGCCTCTGAAACTGGATGATGAGAGGGCTGTGGGTTCAGTTCCCACATCTGGCACTTGGGTTAATATCCTAATACTGACACTGTAGTGCAGCATGAGGGGGGTGCTGCACTTCTGAGGTGCTGTCTTTTGGATGAGACATTAAACCGAGGTCTCATCTGCTTGGATTGGTGGTAGTTCAGGTGGATGCTAAAAATCCCATGGCACTTATCAAAAAAAGAGTAGGGGAATTTTTATTTGGAACAAAAAAACATTACATCACAAATATATTTAGTGACCAACACAATTAACAAAGGTAAAAGAAAAAACAAAGAAAAAGGAAAAAACAGGAAAAAACAAAAATCCAGAAACATGTGTTAAACAATGATTCCCTTGCAATCAACAGCATCACATCAGGACAACCCCAAATATAATCTGAAATTCAATACAATAAAATCATACAAATAACACACACAAAAAAAACTCAAAACGTCTCCTTCTTCCCCCTTTTCCCTGGTAGTGTTCTCTACATTAACCCAGTTTCATGCAGCTTATCACTTCAAGTTATAAAACCTTCATTCCTCCATAACAAGCTGTTTTTCTCCCTTGTGTACTGCTTCTCATCATTTGCTTTAACTTGTGTCAAACCAGATTCGATCTGTGTTATTAGAACCCCCAGAGGAAGTTTAATCTGTTGTAGTACCAGCTGACACCTACTCTGCCATAAGTAATATTTAATGATAGCAAAAATCCCCCTTTTCCCTGGTAGTGTTCTCTACATTAACCCAGTTTCATGCAGCTTATCACTTCAAGTTATAAAACCTTCATTCCTCCATAACAAGCTGTTTTTCTCCCTTGTGTACTGCTTCTCATCATTTGCTTTAACCTGTGTCAAACCAGATTCGATCTGTGTTATTAGAACCCCCAGAGGAAGTTTAATCTGTTGTAGTACCAGCTGACACCTACTCTGCCATAAGTAATATTTAATGATAGCTAAAATCACCCTAACAGTACTAGCATGAAACATCCTCCATATGCCTGAAAAATATCCCAATACTAAAGTCTGATAATTTAATCTCTGCAAAAAGGACTAGTTCCACTTCAGGCCAATCTCCCACCAAAAGCTATTTGTTGCTGGGCAATCTAAAAGGAAATGTTGCATAGCTTCTTCTAATGTGATGCATGAGCTCTGAGGGCAGTATCTCTCAGGCATCGCTTTATGTTTTGAGTTCCCCCGAACTCCCAACTTCCCATAACAACTGAGCCAAGTAATATCCCCACATAAGCTGTGGGATTCTTCTATCTGTTAGAATTTTTAATACAGAAGTTGTCTGAGATAGTCTGGGATCTGGGAATATTAAAGGTACTAGACTGTGAGTTCCTACCACTCTCTGATATAATTGTTTTCAGTTCAAGCTCAAAAAGATACTTTTCTCCAATTTCCACTGCTGCAATTTTTTAAAAGAATCTATAGCATACACTGGGACACCCTATTGCTGTAAAATCTTTGGGGGGTATCGAATCCCATTTATCCATAAATATTTTGATTGCTTCCTTAGCCCATTTTTGCCCTATTGAGATGTCATCCATTCTATATACTTTGGAAATTCCTTCTAAAAAAATAGTGTTAAAAAAGCATACAGGATTCACCATGTCTAATCTTCCTTTATGAATCGGTCTATAAGTTATGTCCCTCTTCATCAGAAATAACTGACTACCCCAAAGCATTTGAAAAAAATTACTTAAGAACCTGACCTCCATTTGAGCTGGGGGACTAAAAACTGCACTCAGATAAATAAAAATCAGTAATAAAAACCCTTTTATTATTAAGACTCTGTTATTCTTCCCTAACTTCCAATGTTTCCAAACTTGTAGTTTTGACTCACAACCCCCCTATTGTTTTTCCCAACTAAATAAGGCAGCACCCTGTGTGCCAAACCAAATTCCCAAAATTTTCTGTGGTTCCTCACTGATTTTGATTCCCTCTAGACTCTGTCCTTGAGCTGCCCCTTGCTGCAGGGGGATGACCACACTCTTTTCTTTATTGATGGTGGGTCCTGAAATGTGTATAAATTTACTAAATATTTGTAAGGCTCTAATACCTGATTCTGTGTCATGCACCATAACCACTACATCATCTGCATAAGCAGTGAATATAACTGTCTGACTCACACTGGATTGGGATAACCCTATAATTTGCTTGTCCCATGTTATCTCCCTAATAATAGGATCTAAGGCAAATGTATAAAGGAACAGGCTTAATGGGCATCCCTGCCTCATACCCTTCTTAAAGGGAATTGGGTCCCCCAAAAGCCCATTCATTGATGCAGTGTGCTTCATTATACTGAATTTTCACCCAGGTGATTACTGCTGAAGGAATCCCGTATCTCTTTATGACCTGCCATAAGTACTGATGCTCCACCTTATCGAAAGCATTTGCCTGATCTAGAGTCATAGATATCCTGCAAGATATCTCTTAAAAGAAAGAGGTTATGCTGAATATTCCTATTTGGAATAGAGCAAGTCTAAGCCTCATCAGTTACGCTACTGGCCACCCTCTGTAACCTACTTCTTAAGATTTTAGAACAAATCTTATAATCACAATTTAGAAGACTAATAGTTCTCCAGTTCTCTAGTGATAACTTATTCCCTTTTTTATATATGTAACTGATTATTGCCATACCAAAATCTGGCAATGATGCCCCCTCCTGTTGTAGAACATAATCAAATACTTGTTTTAAAATGAAGTTCTGTCGAACATTTTTTATACAAATCATTAGTTAATCCATCTATCCCTGGGGCTGAGCCAGATTTTAAGGTTTTAAGTGTGTTTAAGATTTCCTCTTTCGAAATAGGTGCTTGTAAGGTTTCCATGTCATCTTCCACTAGACCAAGCGCTGGGGCTGAGAGCAAAGCTACAAGAGCCCCCCATTCCCACCTTCAGCAAATTCCTTAGTCAGATGTTTATGAATTATTGGTAGCATATTCATATCTCTGTTTTCAATAGTACCATCTAAATTATAGAGACCTATCATCATGGTTTTGTCTAGTCTTTGTTTACAAGCCATGAAAGGATCCAAAGCAAGGGATTTCAGTGTCCCATACCTCATCTCAGCATCTAAAGATTTTGCTCTATCATAATGATATGTAAGCATGCATTTTTTTATTTCCAGTATTTTCTGTTTATACTTCACTCATCCCTATCCAGAAAAGAAATTAGTCTATAAAATTGGTTTCTGTAACTAAGATATTTCATATAATCTAAATTTGATTTATCCCTCCCAAGGTTTAGAAAAAGCTGCCTAATATTGGTTTTTGTAACAACACACCATTGCCAAATGTCATCACACAAACACTGCACAGATAATCTTGCTTTCAGTAATATTTCCATTTTGCTTATTGCCTCTGCATGTAATAATGCTGCCGTATTCAATTTCCACCTGTTTTGTGACAGAATAAATTTTGGAGGTGCTGTACCCAAATTGAACTCCCCTAGTAACAAAAAATGATCTGAAAATTCTGTGGGCCTTATAACTACATGAGTTGAAACACAATATTTAGACATAAATAAATAATCTATCCTGGTGGAATGTATGCTCCTATGTTATGTTGTACCAGAATCCTTCTTTAGTGTTCTAAATGCATCTACTAGGAAAGCATCTTTAATAATTTGTTTAAGAGCATGAGAATTACAATAAACTTTTTTTCCCTCAGATCCCAAAACATCTAGACTACAATTAAAGTCCCCCCCATACAAAACATTTTCTAGTATACAGGTATGCCGGAATTAAATTAAAAAGTTCAATTCTAGACATTTTCGTTTGGGGTGCTTATGTATTAATAAATCTAAAGTCAAAACCCCTGTACCTGCAATCTAGCACTAATACTCTCCCAGGACAAATTTCCATTACCCTATTAATAGAAAAATGTGTATGTTTGAAAAGAATCCCCAGCCCATCAGACACTTCTTCCCCAAATGTCCAAAAGGAAGGCCCACATATTCAACTTCTTTTTAGTTGTTAAATCTCAAACAACATATACAGATGTGTTTCTTGCAAAACGAATACCCCAGCATATATTTGATGAAGATAGGACAGTAACATTAATCTTCTTTTGTAGTTTTTAATACTACAAACATTAAAAGAGGCAATATTGAGGGTGGCCATCCACTTTTTTTTTCCTGCAACACTAACCTACTTCATCTTGAGTCTCCCTTTCCTTCCATTTTTTTCCCTTTATTTTTCTTTTTTACCTTACTTAGGTATCTTTTTTCCTCTTCCTCCATTTCTGAGGTCAACCCTGACCATAGTAAAATATCAGATTTGAGCTCTGATACCCCCACTTTCCCTTGAAGAGGTAAAAAGGAATTTTGAGTCACCATTACAAACCCACCCTGACTGTGCCTAGTATTGGCTCTAGTTAACCTCCTTGTTTGCACTTCTGTGGGGGGGGGGCATTGATTCTTTCCGCCCATCCTGACAATGCTTTGTTTTCTCTAAACTCTTTTTACTAAGGTATCCTGACATGTGTGCACCACTTTCACATCCTTTAGTCCCTCTTGCTCAGATTTGCCACTACTGGATTGTTCCTGCTCTTGTTCTGTAGATCTCTCTCACTCCTGCTGCCCATCCTGAGTCTCTTGTCCATGAGCGCTGTTATCTTGGGGTGGACTAGGCCCTGACCTTCTCTTCTTGTCCTGGGCGATTGTACTAGATGTTCCCTGGTTCCACCCTTGTGCTCATTCCTTTCAGCCCAGGGACACTGGTGGTATGCATGTCCCTTTTCATCACAAAGATTACATTGAAAGACATTTTCACAATTTACACTTGGGTTGCCATACCCACCACATTAGGAGCATTTCAGCATGTCACATGTACTACTCAAATGGGTCCTTGCCCCACATTTATAACAGACCCTTGGCTGCCCCCCATAAACACAAACTCCTCTGTCTTTCCCTAAAAATAAACTATTTGGCAGATGAGTAATTTCAGAATTAACTTGAAAAAGCTTAACCTTGAACTTCCACCCCCCTGTCCACAGATCCTTATCATCTACAATGGCTTCAGGGGGCCTAGAACATCACACCTGTTTTGCAACCAGTGATAAATATCACTAACATTAACACCCTCATTTCTAAACATGATTGTAATCATTCTGTCAGTTTTGTTAGAGGTATGGCAAGAAAGGGCATCAATAGTGGAGATTTCTTTAAAGTTTCGTATTTACTCCAAAATTTCTCTACCCCTGCATTAGCTCTAAAGCTAATATCGAAAGTATCCTCTCCAGACACATGAATAAGGGCATAGATATCAACTGGAAAAGACTGCATTGAACCCTTAAGGAGACATCTTGCCACATAATACCTATCCAGGTGTTCAGATAACCCACCCCTATATCTAAAATGAACTGCATTCCTCCTGGGGGCTTGTTCCAGTTTATTCTTAAAAAGGTCAGCCAAATTAGGCCCCCTCCCCATCTATTTTTAGTCTCAGCAGACCCTTCAGTCCCACTTGCTTTAACATTTATGTTATCCACATCCTCTGTACGAAATGGGGTGTTTAGTTCCACTCCCCCTTTGTCGCCGTCCAACAGATTCACTGACTGAGATCTTTCTTCCCTACAGACTCTCCCACTGAGATATGACTTCCCTCAGAAATCTCCAAAATTTTAATGTTCCCTTGCTTTCCAGTAGTATCACCCACATTGTCCCTTAAAAATTCCCCCCTCAGTTCCACCAGTTTGTCCATTTTGTAAAGTAGTACAAAAGTTCACAACACTGGTCACTGTTTGTTTGGAAGAGTCATGGTCCACAGGAGCAACGCTGTGAGCTGCATTGCCTAAAACAGACCGTACCTTGTTGTGCACCTCCAGATTGCTGTTCTCATCCCTCACAGCAGGTCTGTTCATTTTTGCCAAAACTCTGTTCTCTGTCTCATCCCAGTCCACATCAGGAACCCAGCTACCACCTTCCCGCCGTGTCCAACCCATGTTTCCTAATGAGTTCTTCACTGACCAGTCCAAACCACCTCCTGCAGTTCCTTGTTTGATTCTGAACTGTGTCTGTAGCACTTGTGACACTGTCACCGCTTCCTGACATAATGTGGCATCAGTGCTCTCTCCCAGTAGCCGAGTTTCCCCAGCAGATCCCCTCATTGCCAATCACGGAAGAACAACACTGCAAAACCTCCTGAAGAGGCTCCGATGAGCCTGCTCTCACAGGTAATACATTTGTAAACTCCATTTCATCCTCGCTGATCTCGAGATCGTTGGCATTTGAAACAAGTTCCACAGCCTTATTTTCTCCCTCCAACATCTGTTGGAGCTCCACCGCATCAGACACCACAAACTCCACCATGTCCATTCCAGCATTAAATGGCTTCTCCATCTCTGCAGTAAAGGGTCCCCCTACAGATGAGTAGGGGAATTTCCCCAGTGTCCTGGCCAAATTTCTCCCATTCACTAAAAATACCACCAACAGCTTAATCTGGTTCAATTTCAGTTGCTTACCATCTCTATCCTCCCAATTGCCCGTGAAAAAGGGACATCTAGACCCAGTGGGCTTACTGGGTCAACAAAATTCTATAAATAAACTATAAAATAAAATGTTCTCACTTCTCTCTTGAATCTCCCCCTATCACTTTTCACTTATGACCCTGTATTCTTGATCCCCTACCTATGCTAAATAGTTCCTAGCAGTTTACCTTGTTCACTCGTTTCAGGAAAGTGAAGGTCTCTATCATACCTCCCCTCACTCGTCTGGGCTGCTGCAAGTACATGCTCTGTGCAATGAGTTGATCCTTCTAAGATCTGTGCTTCTGACCCTGAATCATTTTGGTCACCTTATGTTGTACTGTTTCCAGCCTGTCCTCATCTTTCCTAATGTGAAGTCTGTAGAATTTGGCTCAGTACTCCAGGTGGGGCCTTACTAGTGATTTATAGAAAGGTAGTAATATCTTCTTCTTTCTGATGTCAGTACACCTTTGTGTACACCCCAGCAACCTGTTTGCCTTAATGAAGGCCTTGCATCACTAGCTTAATTATTTTATGGAGTCACTGATTTATTTATTTGTTAGAATTTTGATGACCGGGTAGGCACAACTGAGTCAAACAAGTCCCTTTTTTCAGGGGTGACCCAGGGAACAGTACATTCCACAGTTATCATGAGCAAGCAGTATAATACATGGTAATACAATTTAAAGAAAAACAAATTACGGGAAGTACAGCTTATGCAGCATACAAAGTTAGAAACAATAGTAGTAGTAAGAAGCATTTTTTTTGTTACAGTAGGTTACATTGTAGAAAGGTACACGTGCATTGGTAACAGACATGGCATATGTTCTTGTTCCTATAGGAATGAAGGCAAAGTAATGTGAGAGTGAGAAAGAATAAGGATAGGCATAGTGAGGATAAGGGGATTGGGAGAGAGGTTCAAAAGGAGAAGGGGGAAGGGGGGCATGTTGGACTGCACCAGACTGACTAGATGGAAGATAAGAGATAAGAAGAGAGAAGAGGTTAATTAGTGGCAATTTCCATTACAGTTGGATGACAAGAAGAAAGCTTCCTTATATCGTTGTTTGAATAAGGGGAGAGACTTGCATGTGAGTAGCGATTGTGGAAGGTTGTTCCATTTAAGATAGGAAGGTTGAAGGATCCGAGGGTCCTCTGGGAGGTTTTATGGGTGAGGAGATTAGAGAGGCTGGGAGGGGAGGGTAGGTTGATGAGTTTGAAGGTGGCACAGGTGACCGGGAAGTCTATCCTGACTTTGAAAGATGGCCAATCCAGGGTGTTTAGAACATTACAGTGGTGGTCCCCGGCTTGGGCTTTAGAAGTGAAGTGTGCAGTTCTGTGATATGTCACTTTTAGTTTGTCCAGGAGTGTTGTTTTGGCTGAGTGAATTATTGTGACCCCATAAAAGAGGCCTGGGATGAGGGTGGCTGAGGCGATGGTCCTCCTTGCATGGTTGGAGAGGTAGGGAGTCTTGTAGCATAGGAGGCCAATTTTTTGGTTAGTGTTTTTAACTGTACTAGTTATGTGCATGTCAAAGAATAGGTCAACATTTAGTCCCAGGTATTTGAAAAAAGTAACTCCTTCCAGCGATATTCCCAAGGAGGATTTAATTACCAGGGAGGTCAAGGAATTATCAATGGAGGTATGATGGAACAACATGGATTTGGTCTTTTTGGTGTTCCGGACCAGCAGGTTTTTCTTAAACCATTTTTCCAGGGTTTGGATATTATTTTCCAGGTCCACGTTTATGTAGCTGACATCATTGGAGGACCTGTAGATGATAGCATCATCAGCATAGAGCTGTACAGATGCCCCTCCACAGTTTTGTGGCATGTCATTTATGAAGATCGAGAATAAGAGTGGTCCAAGGATAGACCCTTGAGGGACACTGTCGGTGATAGGGGATAATGATGATAGTGCTCTGGACCATTTGACACACTGGGTCTGGTTAGATAAGTAGTGTGAGATCCAGGAAAGTGAGTTTTCATCAAGGCCAATTAGATAGCATTTGGAGAGGAGAGTAGGCAGGGTGATTGATGAGGACAAAAGCCTTTGTGAGGTCCATGAAGACTGCCCCGGTTTCTTTTCCGAGATCCATGGCCTGTAATATGCCATTGGTGACTCTTAGGAGATCAGATTACATACTGTGTAGTTTATGAAATCCATGTTGGTGAATTGTGAGGGTATTGGTCATTTCAAGATACGAGTATTGCTAGTTATATAGTATTCTTTCTTGGATTTTAGCAATTGGGAATAGAATGGATATTGGGTGATTGTTTTTAATGAGATTGGTTTGTCCACTCTTGTGTACAGGAACAACGACTGCTGTCTTCCATTTGCTAGGGATGGATTGCGTGAGGAAGGATCTGTTGATTAGTAGTATAATAGGATAAGCTAGAACAGGTGGCGCTATCTTTAGAAATTTGGGTGGCAGGGAGTCGAAACCAGGAGAACAGCTGGGGCTAAGACCATGTAAGAGTTTGAGTACTTCAGTTTGAGAGGTTATTTTTAGATGGAACTAGGGATGGGTAACTTTTGGACGAGTGCCTAGCTGTGGTGGATGATCGCGGTGGGAAGGCCAGACTTGTAACCAATGAGGTCAGTGAAGAAGTGTTTGATACTATTGGCTATCTCCGGAGGTGTGGTTAGAGTGGAGCCTTTGGTGGTTATGGTTTGGGGTATAATTCTCTCTTTGGCCTTGATGACTGGGTTAATTTGCTTTCAGAAGCTTTAGGGTTGGCAAGGTGTTTTTCCTGTAGGGTTCAGAAGTGTTCCTTTTAGATTTGATGACGCTTTGTTTTGCAAGTGTTCCGTAGTTGATCATAGGTCAACCAATCTGACTGCAATTGGGATCTTTGTAGGCCTTCCAGGATTTATCTCGGGGAGGCATGAGGTGCCTCAGTTCCTGGGTAAGCCAAGGAGAATGGAAACCTTTAGATCTTCTGAGATTGTAAAAGTCATGTGAGTCCAATATAGAGGTAAAGGTGTTGATAAGGTAATCTAATGCTTGGTCTATGTCCAGGAGGGTGGTTATGGGGGATCAGTCAACCGAGGTTAGGCTTTGCAAGAATGCTTCAATGATGAAGTTGGTTAGATCCTAGTTTTGAGAGTGATGGGGGTGTGGAGAGTTGTTTTTCCAGATGCAGAAGAGTGGTGAATAGTCACTTAAGGAGTCTGGAAGGATACCCATGGTCTTAGTAAAGGTAGGTTTATTGGTTATAATCCAGTCTACAAGGCTATGTTTACCCAATTTCATATTAAGTCTAGTAGGTTGGTCTAATAGTTGCACAAGATTACTGTCTAGTAATGCAGCATGGTATTGTGTTTTTTTGGGTCCAGCCCAGTCTAGGTTAAAATCTCTACATAGTATAAGGTCATTTTGTGGTAAGTTAATAAGACTAGATAAAAATTCTACAAAGTTGGCCGAAGCTTGTTTAGATGGTAGGTATATACATACACCCAATTGTAATGCATTTAACATGTCCTAGGGTAATTTTGATGAATAGGTGTTCAACAGCTGAGCTGATTTTAGGCACAGTCAATTCACTGACCACCAACCCAGACCTGGTATATAGCATCACCCCACCACCCCTTTTTGTGTGACTAATCTTGCAGGTAGGAGGAGTAGCCAGGGAGGGCAATTTCATGTGACAGGATGGTTGGTTTTAGCCAGGATTCTGTAATACGTAAGACATCAGGTTAATGGTGCTGTGACCAAAGTTCAAGTTCAGCCATTTAACCTAATGCTTTGAATGTTCATATGGGCTATTTTGAGCCCTTTCATTTTGGTCCACATGGGACTCGAGATTGGGGGATACTGCTTGGACTTTTAGTGTTGTTACTTTTATGTGTTGTGCAGGGTTCTGGGTTTTATCTCAATGTCTCCTGATAGTAGTAGGAGGCACATAAGGGAGAGTGAAGAGGGTGGGTGTAGGAAAGGTATTTTATTCATGCGCTTGCTACGGTGCCTAATTAGAATAGTTTTATTATGTTGTGCCATGGCCAGTAGATCGGGGAGCAGCAGAGACCCATTTATATAAAGCAGTGGGTGGTTAAGGATAAGGCATAACTTGGGCCCACTGATGTATGGCGAAGAATTTGCAATGGCATCAGACACATCAAGTTGTAGCTGTGTCAGAAGGGACCAGCAGATGAAGAGTCCTCTGGTTAGGTAGAGGACCATCAGTATTGGAGAGTGGTTGTCTTATTGTTATAATATGGGTATGAGATGTAGACTAGGTGTGGGAGACCTGGGATAGAGAATGGCTGGGCCTTCAAGAAGCGGTAAGGGGTGAAACAACTTTGGCTTCTTCAGGTGGTTGATCTGAAGGATTAAAGAGTGAACCAGATATTTGTGGATTCTTTCAAGTTGTGGATGTCAGGGTTGTTCCAGATAGTGGGTGGAGAATAATGTAGGGAGAGGTTTGATGAGGGTCCAGTGGGGGAGAAGTAAGCTGAGGGTTTTGAAGAGGCTTCTGGGAGGAAGGCCTATTTAATAGAGAGGGGTGGGGGTGGGGCAAAATTTCCTAGAGGGATGTATGTCCCAGTAACACTGCAGCCTTTTAGGTTAAAGTGGCCACAAAAAGAACTTTTAATTTTTATGTTTCCTCTATCAGAATTACTGGTAATAAGCACAAATGCTACAAGCTCCAAACCTGTAATTAAATTTAGTCTGGGCAAACACAACACATTGAAGAAATCTCAGCTTAGAAAACCATACAGTTTAGATGAGGAGTTATTTCTTAAATCTAAGTGAGCGATAAGATCTAAGTTTGAATTTTAGCAGCATTTACATATTTCATCTGAATCTTGGTAAAGTAGCCAATGGCAAAGCAGAGTGGCATCACCCCAGCCAATGATAATGCTGGGTTTAGAGCCTGGAAGTTCTGTACCTTTCTTCGAGTCGGGCGGGTGGTTAGTGCACGGCAGTCAGCTGCTTCAGTGCCATGGTAGTGGAGGAACCGCCGTGGAGCTGTGTGATTTAAGCCGGGTCTCCGTGACCTCCCACAATGTCAATTATAATGAGCCACCCATGCTGTTAGCTCACAGGTGGTAGCTGGGTATGTTTAAGTGCACCAGTCTCAAGCCTTTGGCAGATATCCAGGTTGGGGAAGGTTTCTGGGAGGGAGTGGTGCCCAGCGAACCAAGATTTTAGGCAGAGGCTCCAGCCTGGCCATGGAGCACAGGGCAGCCTCTCAGTGGTGGCATCCTATCAGACCTCAGTGGGGGGGATGGAAGCCAAGGCAAGATTAGTCCTGTGGGAATCACAAGGCTCAGAGGTTTTGTGGTGAGCACCGTTGGGCAGTTTACTTGGGGCTGCAGTGCAGGCACAGGCTCCACAGGAGGGTTAATTTAGCGGGTAGTAGGTTTCAGTATTCTGGGACAGATATCTCTATCAGATTAACCTTGCTCCCAGCTATACAAAAGTAGGTTGGTTGAGGCTTCAGGCTTCACGGATTGCAGTGCATGCCCATGTGAAGTTAATTGTCTCTAAATATTGGTACCACAGGATAGCAAGCTGTACTTAGTTCAAGAAATTGCTAATCATGCACTGGATTTTACCGAAGGTAGATTAGTAACAAGCAGAATCAAGAAAGGCTAACTCTAGTAAGTACAGTATTTAGTTACTAGCTATCTTAGTGAAGACAGGGTATGGGCCACAACATTTACAACTGTGAGGGTACTATTAGAGCACCAGCTAGCTAGGCGCTGTACCAACCTGGGAGGAGAATACCTTGTCAAGTGGGAGGAGCTAGTGGGCATTTAAGGGGAGGAGGGAACAGGGTGGAGGGGGTAGGACTAAAAATGTCCCCTTTCAAGCAGCACCAAAAATGTCCCCTTTCTGCAAGCAGTCCCATGCCCCGATGTGAAGCTCCAAAAGTCAACTGTTCAATTAAATCTTTTTTTATTTTGTTTCCAAGAAGAGTCTAGTAGGTGTGGCCAGGGAATCCCATCCGACTGAAGCAATAAGCCAGTGCTTCGACCTAAATTCCCTCACAGTCCCGCGCCCAGCAGGAGGGGGGGACCAACTGTGGAAGGGTTTCCCTCACCTCCCTCGGTCCCCGCAGTGTTATTAGTGAGCTGCAGGGCTCAATGGCCAGCAATTTGAGCTAGCTGGATGAGTGACACAGCAGGCAGGGAGTCACTCAGGAACTGGTGCAGTTTTCAAAAGTTGGCTTCAGAAAACTCCTCCGCTGCTCCACCAGAATGAACAATGTCATGCAGCACCAAAATGTCCCCTTTCAAGCAGCACCAAAAATGTCCCCTTTCAGCAAGCAGCCCCATGTCCCAATGTGAAGCCCCAAAAGTCAACTGTTCGATTAAATCTTTTTTTATTTTATTTCCAAGAAGAGTCTAGTCCCAATTGTGGCAAGAGGAGGTCCACCTGACCTAAGCAATAAGCCGCCACCTCGACCCTGAATTCTCTCACAGTCCATAGCAGGAGGGGGGACCCACTGTGGAAGGGTATCCCTCACCTCCCTTGGTCCCTTGCAGCAGTCAGGAGTGACAGTAGAGCATGTACAGTAAAAAAAGAGCTTTATGATGACCAGGCAGACAGAACCTCTAATTCAGCATGGAAACCACTAGTCATTTTATTGTCAAATGCTTGTAAGTTGTAAATATTGCCGAGTTCTGTGGGAGCTACAGTATATAATTTGGCAGCAAACACTCAAAACTGGTGTTAAATAGGCTGCTGCAGGAGTAGGAGAGTTCCAGGCTATGTGTCTTTTTACAGTAGTACTGCTTCTATTCCTAAACCATCTCGTGTCATTTTTGTTTTTCTGTTTAATATAAAGGGAATTGGGCAAGATAAAAACATGATAACCCTACACCAATCTGCTTGTAGCTGCAAGAGCTCCTTTGTCCCTACTGCCCCCTTTGCCCTCTCCCGCTCCACCAATGAAGGATTGCTGGAGATTCCCAGGGTCTGTTTGACAACAACTGGAGCTAGATCATTTTCTTTTGCTGCTCTGACCCTGTGGAATTCTCTACCTTGTCGGATACGCGACTGCCCATCCATTGAGGCCTTTAAATCTGCCTTGAAAACTTATTTATTTGAGTTGGCATATGCTGTTATTTAAATTCCTGCTATGTTTTAGAAACTTTGCTCTGTGTTTTTAAAAGTTCTGATTATACTGTGTTTTTAAAACTATTGATTATACTTTGTAAAATACTATGATCTATGTTGGAATAGCATTCTAAAAATAAAGTTTGGTTGGTTGGTTCTCCTTTGATATATGATCATATTTTCGCATAGCCTTATCCTGTTTCTTATTGCCCTGATCCCCAATTTCTGTCAGCTCATGTCTGACAAGTTATATGATTGTGTGCTATGAAACAGTAGAGGTACCCTAAAAAAATAAAATGCCCCAGTAAGTGTAAGGGTCAATTATGCCATTTTCAGATCACCTCCTGATTCAGTTAATTTTAGCACTCCACTAATTCATACCCATCAACAATGACTTACTGCCAGCAAAGTGCACTGACTTGGAGAAATATATTGGACCTTGACTCTCAAGTAATATTGCACTAAAATGAAACATTCATTGATTATCAGCTTAGGAACAGAAAATCTGCATTGTCCCCATTTCTTATCAAAAGAGTTGCAGTTGGTTTGTCCCCCCACCTAAGCCTCTACTTCTGATTTGAGCAAAGAACCATCCGCAGGGTTGATATATTATGTTTATAGTATTTGGTGCAAAAGGTACCTTCAGTATTTTTAAATCAGCAAACTTACTGTAGTTACATCAGAGCTGACCTTTAGCACCAGTATGAATTCAACACTATGAATTTCATAGTAACTTCACAAGCCCAGGTGGGTTTGAAGAGACCTAGACTGAAAGAGAAATATGATTTTGTCCAGTCTTTGAGTAAAAAGTAGTGTCCCCCCTTCTGATTTGAACACATAATCTGCAATACAACTGACTCTGCTTTGTGTTTGTAGCGAGAGATGTATAAAGTAAAAAGGTTTTCTAATACACCTTAATTAGCTGGTCTAGCTACCCGAAAACTGATCCATAAAACCAGTGGGTTTGGCTTCCTGAAAACTGATTCATATTCCCAGTACGAACTGGTTATGGCATGAGGTGAGCATCATAATATTGAAATACCTATTTTATAGTTTGTGCATAGGTAGCAATGTCTATGCAACCTAAATGTGGGGAGGATTTGTATTTATAAATATTTAAAAAGTAATTGCTGAAATCCTTAGTACCTACTGTGTATGTGCTCCTGTAGTGGCCATTTTATATCTCTCTCCCTTCATATTATAACCCCCTGCACCAATGAGATTTTGAATGCTCATCTTGAATACTGATTGGTAAAATCTAAATGAGCATAGTAATGAGATGTTGTGTAAATGTGGGGTGACTTACAAGTCTGACTAATCCTCTGACGAAGTACCTGATTGGCTTGGGCAAAAGGTTATGTTTCTGTGTGGCTTTGGCTTCACTCACCTGTCCCACCTTCATACCACCTTTTCACAATGGCTATGAAGCAATAATTTTTTTTGTTTACTTTTGCAAAACTTTGTCCTTGTGATCCTTTAAGCAAAGAGTGAGTGCCCTCCATAAGTGCTGCTCTGAATTCCTTAATTATCTTAGGCATGATAACACACAAAAGAAAAAAAAAACTGAAAAACATTTAAATATAGTAAATGGTAAAATTCTAGTCAATATATCAATATACTAAATTATAACATTCTATTCAAGACTGGACTGTCTTGAGAGTTAGGTTTTTATTCTTTGATTCCTAATTTTCATATTGTGCGAGGGTGGGTCAGTTTCTCCTTTAATATGGTTGCATTTGTAGAGCACTGTTTATACTGTATATTGATTCCTCCTAACTGATTTACTGATATTATTCATACAATAGTATGTCTTCCTCCCAGATGCATGGCCCAATTTCTCCATTTAACATATTAAAAATTGGAATGACAGATGTTTTATTTGCCCCATCTATATCCCAGAACAATTTTACAGGAGGCAGTTCCCCTTCAATGAAATGGGTTTGAATGATCTAGTGCACTGTGGATGTAACTCTTTTTGTGTCAAGTTGACAAAAATCAGTTAATTCCAGTAAAGACATGGATAAACAAGCTTGTCTCATTCTGATGTATGTAATTAGCCTCTATACATGTCCTTTAGCTCGGTGCATCCATAACGATGTAACTGGCAGGCAGTTGGCCTGAAGGCTCTATATGTAAACCAGGATATAAACCAGTTAATAATGTTGACCTCTGACTACCCCAACAGCTATTCAGTTCAACCTTTATAACAAGCAGACAGCTGATAAGGAGATCCACTTACTGCTGCTAATAATATTCATTTATATAAGCATAGTAATGGGGTAGGGCTGCAGTTAAAGGGTATAGTTTGCAAAGGGAGAATTTGCCTTAAAGAGCAGTCAGGGGATTCACAAAATAATCTAAAGGTGCAAAACCTTCAATAAGTCCCCAAAAGTTCCATAGCTATGGAAAAAAAGGTGAACTTGTTCTAAGTGCTATACACAGAACATCCACAACTGCAGAAAAAAATATACTCAGGACTGTGTAAAAAAGTGCAGCTATGAAGGTTCCTGAGGAAAAAAAAAACATTGAAAAGTATGGCATATCCCCTTAGAGGCTATTCACAGCTAGTGTTTTTCCACAGTTGTGGAAAAATGTTGCACACATGCTACACCACAAAAAGTGAGGCGTAACTCTCCCGGAACAAAGTGCAGTGTACCAACAATTGAGATACAATTATAGTGGAAGTGAAGGCACAAGTAATAGCAAACCTATAGTAGTGTCAGTTATTACAACAAAAATGGCAAACATTTTCATTGAAATACAACAAACTACAACCACTAGACCCAGTGCAGCCCATAAATAAGCCCCACAGGTAGTAGAGGCAGAGCTGGTAACAGCTTGCAGTGCATGCTAATGAAGCAGACAACAGAACACTCCAGGGAGAGACACAACCATCAGTTCCACAAACAGTTACAGACAACCACTGTGGTGCATGGCCCTGCTGGTACCAGTGGTGCTGGAGTGGTCTCATTTGAGGGACTGGCTGCTGGTCTCTCTGTGAGTACTTACTGCTGCATCTATGGCAAGACTGTCAAAGTCTGCTGCTCCAGTTAATATTGATCACCTGTTGTGCCTGCTGAGCTTTTTTTCTCTGCTAAGGAAAGAATGTTTAGGAGATTTCAACATTTGTGGACTTCCATAACTTGCCTGTTTTACAGATTTCTGCAACTGTGGAAATTTTCTTTTTGAAAATGGTGCAACTAGATTTCTACAGTACTACAAGCCATTTTTCTGCAGCTACAGGAATTTTGGCTCTTCTTGAGAATCCAGACCCTGGTAGCTACTAAAATTGGATGCGTCCAGTTTTGTACCCTGTGCTAATAAAACACGATCTTGAAACCTGCCTACTGTGATGTTCCTTTTTCTCATTAGAGCTACAGGTTAGCTGCACAACAACCCTGATGTAAGGGAAGCCAGAGCTAGTGGAATAAAAACAGTAGAAATGCACCTTGAAGCCTAAGCCTGAGTGACATCACTTACAGTAAGGTGACTAAGGCTTCACATGCTACAGACTACTGGTAAGGGTGCATGTCATTGTGTCCTTCAGATGATCAGCTGTTCTCACGTAACTACTCATAATTTCACTCATGATGAAAAGCCCTCATCTGAAAAGCTGATCTGTGTAAAACATCTATACATGGTAATTGGGAGTTGGCTTTCATTACACAAGAGGAAAAAACACTGCTGGCATGGTTTTTTTTAATTACCCCCACAAACACACACACACCACTTACTGTGGAAAGTTATTGGTCTTTCATGAAGAAAAGTAAAGTAGGATGTCAGACTCAGAGATGATAGTAACTATAGAGCAATGTTGGTAAGTGCTGAGGTGATGGAAATGTTTATGATTAAACCATCCCCTCATCCTCAGCTAAACAAATGGTCTTCAGATGTTTGAATACTCAGATTACACAGATTACACCCTGATTCATAGCCATTATAGAGACAACAGATTTTCATGAGTGACATGGCAGAGATTAATTGGAAGTACCTATTCATGTAGTTTCAGCTTGCTTTTCTGTTTGCATGAGAACTGATACTGTCACAGGCTAGTAGCGGTCATCTGTCATTTATGACCCCACCCCCAAACTTTCCTAACCATTGACAAACACCATTTCTGGATAAATAAAAAGAATAGAAAATCATTATACTGGCAAGCTTAGTTAGAACTATAAAAAAATTGTTAACATATAAGTGGTGTTTGCCAATGGTTAGGGAAATTTGGGGGCTTCGTTATCAAAAACAACCCCATTGACTGTAGAATCATGCAATTCAGCTAAAGAAAATCATTTAAATAACTCCATGCAGGTGCCAAAAAGAATGGTTATCTTATTATACCCCAAAGATGTTGACCAGTTTTATTCAATCTTTCAAACACTCCCACTGCATGCACATCTCTTTGAATATACTGTTGTTGTTTTATGATGGAATTCAGTTTTCCTCTTTTTAGAGGATTTAACCTGTTCCCATACTTCTTGTGAAGGCTGCTTTTGACTCTTGGACTTGCAGTTATAATTTAACTAGCAATTTGTGAAAAAGTGGGATTCTTTGCTAAGGTTTCAAGACTTGCTTTGCAGATTTTGAAATTGGATTAATAATAATAAAAAAAAGCCAGAACTGTCATTCTTGAATGAGTTGATATTGGGGGGGGGGCACTTTATCTTAACTGGTATGCATGTTCTGGCAATGGCTGCATACATAGACTGACAGACAGAAGGTTACAGATAGATAGATAGATGAATGCAGCAAACCATCCATGAAACATTGACAGGGAGTTCTGTTAAAAATTCAATTCTATTTTATTTGTTCAATTACTGTGTTTCAGATTCACAAATAGTGGCCAGCTATTCAGTGATCACATATTTGTATTTTATTTTGCGTCAGTAGATGGCAATTCCTTTCTGTTAATGTTGACTTAAAGATCAAAGTAATTTAGTAAGACTTTCTGTCACGAGGTATTTAAAACTGCAAAATGTTTTTTTAAAAGAGAGATTTCTGGAGCAGCATAATTTGACTGCTACAAGAGAAATGCGGGTGATCATAGTGCTGTAGAACAGCACGTGTTGTAAAGGCTGCTAAATCTTGTAATCAATTGTATTGGCCACTGTAAGACATCATTTCATGAATGAAATGATTGCTTAATAGCCATCCTCTCCTAGAAATACATCTGTTTTCATGAATTTAGTCAGGTTTTACATGTGACAAAAATGAAGATTGAAGATTCTCTGTGATAGCAGATGTGAGGATTTCTCTTGCACTGTAGCTGTCAGTTATACTGCACCAAAAATTGTGATTTTAATAAATTACTTAGCGATTTTAAGTAGATCATGAAAGAATGTCTAACGGATTGGGTGTTAGCTACTAGACTGCTCTAAAATTAATTGTCTAAATTAATTCTTAAAAACAGCATGTATTCAGGCACTTCCTGTCAGCATGATCAAAGAGAACCTGGGCAGCTTTTCCCCTGTCATGGAACCTGTATTCACAATTAAAATACTGCTGTAAAAAATAATTTAACAAAATGGTCTAGTAGTTGGCTCCCAATCAGTTAGACGTTCTGTTATGATCTGTTTAAAATCATTAAGTAATTTAGTAAAACTGCAGTTTTTGGAACAGCATAACTTTGACAGCACAAGAAATGTTCTGTCATCTGCTGTCACAGAGAATCTTCAATCTTCATTTTTGCCACATGCAAAACATCCTAAATTCATGAAAATAAAAGTATTAATTACGCATTCCAGGAGAGGGTGATCATTAAGCAAAGGTTTCATTCATGAAATGATTTCTTATAGTGGCCAATAGGCTTGATTATCAACCAAAACAGAAAAAAAATCCAGCAATGCTTAAACAATAATGAAAAATTTAGACCAGTATTTGAAAATCACTTTCAACAGAAAATATAAGCTTACAGGCAAAATGTATTTCTCTTTTATGCTTTTGTTCCTTGAACTTGAACATGAATCCTGCTGGGAAAAGAAGAGCTTGAGGAGCTACAGACTTTGTTAGACATTGGACAGAATTTTCAAAATGAGTGGACACTAATGTACATTCATGTTCCACCTGTGCCTGTATCTACTCAACAGGGCCAAAGCTCAGAAGTGCTCTTTACTACAACATCTCCCTAGTATTAGTGACAGTTTCTGCAATTTCTTTCAAGTTGCAAAGAAAAGTGATTCAAGTGTAATTTATTTGACCTGCATTCTGCTTTTTGGGTGTGACTGTATCCAAAGTTTAGCCACTGCCATGTTCCAAATGCCCAACCTAGTTGCAGTTTGAAATGGGACTTGTGCATCTGAACCCCATGCTGGGCCCATGCACTGCATCAGGACTGTCTCCAATATTGTATTTATCTCATTTTGAACAGGTCACAAATGAGGATACAATTCCAAGAGTGTCTCCAATATTGTATTATATTTATCTCATTTTGCACAGGTCTAGAAGTTACCTACGGAAATGAGGACACAGTTCTACTATCACAAAAAGAAGGGAAATTATTTGTAAAAACTAGTTTAATGCAGACATTAGAGCTGTAAAACACAAAGCTCACAAAGATGGGAAATGAAATAAACATTAGGGATTTGGGTCTCTAGGTATTGGTGAATCAGTGGTGGAGACTTACAGTACTTAGGATTGTCAATCCTAATGCCCACCCCTATGGGCCATGCATGAAGAAACATCTGACAGATTATGCTGACATTTTATAACCCTAATGTCTCCATTAACATAGTTTTTGCAAAGAATATATATCTCCCTAAATTCTGAATGCAGTGAAAAAAATTATTAATATGCTAATTATTAAAATCTAATATATTAGGATGTAATGGACAAAGAAAATGAAGATGAAAAAAGAACTGTGGGAATGAATTGACAAGCAACAGGTAACTAATATTAAAACTATCATTGCATCACTAATGGGTAAGGAATTAGAAGTAATTTAGGAAAGGAATGGGATTAGGAATGATAATGTATATATTATACTAATATTAATATTTATTTATGAGACCTTGCTAGTACAAGGATTACAAGTAAATGCATAACTGACCACAGTAATGAATAAATGCAGTGTCAGTTCAGTAATATTTCTAATGTAGGACTGAAACCAATGAAATATACCACTGAATCAGTACAGTATGGACCATGATAAAGGCTATGAATAATTAATAATTAAATGAAAAACCTGTAATGATATAATCCCAAAAGAATGGGGAGATTATTTAGTGATGGGAAATGGATAAAAGTGAAATCTAGAAAGAAAACAGAAAAAGAGGCATTAGTCACAAAGGTAGATTACAGTTCATACTAATATAACATTACATCACATAATAATAATACATGCAATGTCACCCATTATAAATATATTGTAAAGTCCACCTCTTCATTAAGCCCAAATGGTTGAAAGGTCTTCCGGACAATGATCCACCTTGTTTTCCTTTGCAGAAGAAGTTTAATGTGATCTCCCACAAGGGGATGGGTTGTGAATGTTCCAACACTGTAAATGTCATTATATCAGGATTGGAATTATTTGCTTCTAAAAGAAATGCTATGCTAAGGAATTTCTTATACACTTATTGACAATAGCCTGGATATATTCTCGAATTCTACACTTCAAGGTGTGCACTGTGCACCCTATGTAGTATTTTCGGCATGGGCACCATGCAATATGTAATACAACAGTGGTGGTCACAGAAGGAGCAGAACAGAGAACTGCACTAGTTAAAGTAGAAGAAGTGGGGAAGGAAGTCAGAATAGCAAAGGCCCAAAACAAGGAAAAGATAGCCAACTCAGTTAAGAAGGGGGATAAAACCTTTTATAGGTGCATTAGTGAACAAAGAAAGATCAAGGGAGGGATAGTGAGACATAATTAAGGGAGGTGTGGCAGAGGGTGACAGTGAAAAGGCAGAGATACTGAAAGAATACTTGTGTTCAGTATTCACAAAAGAAGAGTAGGAGTTCATACCTAAACCAAACAGTGGAAGCACTCTGGATACGGGGATCGATACCAGTCCATTCACAGAGGAAAGGGTCCTGAAAGTACTCCTAAAACTCAAGGTGGATAAGGCAATGGAACCTGACAGGTTTCACCTCATAATTCTAAAAGAACTAATGACTGACTACCCTTTTAGCAAATCGTACGAGCTTGCCATGGTACCTGAGGACTGGAGGAAGGAGGATGTGATTCCCCTTCACAAACGTGGGAGCAAGGCAGAGGCAGGAAACCACAGACCTGTTTGTTTGACCTCAGTGGTAGGGAAAATGATGGATTCACTTCTGAAAGAAAGAACAATTGAGTACCTAGAGGCTAGCAGGGCACAGGACCCAAGGCAGCATGAATTCACTGTTGATGGTCATGTCAGACCAATCTAATAGATTTCTTTGACTGGGTGACCAAAGTAGTAGACCAGGGAGGGGCTATGGACATGGCCTACCTAGACTTTAGCAAGGCATTTGATGCAGTCCCACATGAAAGATTAATAAACAAATTAGCCAGTCTGGGAGTGGATCCCATGATGGTAGCCTGGGTAAAAAATTGCCTGGACAACAGGACACAGAGGGTAATAGTAAACAGAGTCCGCTCCAAAGAAAGTGGGGTTACTAGCAGTTTACTGGAGGGTTCAGTACTGGGGCCCATGCTCTTTAATGTCTTTATAAGTGACATTGCAGAAGGACTGGAAGGAAAAGTATGTCTCTTTGCAGATGACACAAAGATCTGCAATATAGTTGATACATGGGGGGCGGGTGAGAAGGGACTTGGCAAGGCTGGAGGAATAGTCAAAAATATGACAGCTTAGAATCAATGCAAAGAAGTTGAAAGTATTGCACCTGGGAAACAAAAAGAGTACATGGGGGGGTAGTAACAACAACAAAAATGGAAAGGGACCTGGGGGTAGTCATATCAGATGACCTAAAGGTAGGCAGGCAATGTGAGAAAGCAGTAAAGATGGTTGGGTGGATACTGGGATGCAAAGGGAGATGCATCAACAGTAGAAAACAAAAAGTTGTTTTCCCTCTGTACAGACAGTTGGTGAGACCACATCTGGAGTACTGTGTGCAGTTCTGCAGACCCCATCTCCTCAAGGACATAGGATGGAAGCAGACCAGAGGATGGCAATTAAAATGGTGCAGGGTCTGCACCAGAAATCATACTAACAGAGACTAAAGAAGCTTAATATGAATGCTCTTGAGGAAAGGAGGGAGAGGGGTGACATGATAGAAACTTTCAAGTATCTCAAGGGAATCAACAAAGTCCAAGAGGGTTGCATATTTCAGAAAAAGAGATGTGCAAGAACAAGGGGCACAATTTGAAGATGGGGACCACTCAGGGCAATTTTGAGGAAGTATTTTTCAAAGAGAGGTTGCTGGACACATGCAATTGCTTCCCAGAGGAGGTCATGGGGTCAAAAACAGCGGTGGAATTCAAGAATGCATGGGACAGACATAAGGCACTTAGAGTGGGCAGGTAGGAGGAAGTAGGCTGTTGGTTAACTAGAATCTGCGGCTTATTCAATAGGTAGGGAAATGTGCAGACTGCGTTGGCCAAGTGGTCCTTTTCTGCCATTAAAGTCTATGTTTCTATGTTGTGCTTAATGAAGAGTTGTACTTTATCCTATATTTTTAACGGGTGACCTGCATGTATTATTATGTGATGTGATGTTATATTAGTATAAACTGTAATGTAACTTTGTGACTAATGTCTTATTTTCTTATTCCTTTCTGGATTTAACTTTTACCCATTTCCCATCACTAATTAATCTCGATGTCCTTTTGGGATTATATCATTACAGATTTTTCACTTAATTGTTAATTATTCACAGCCTTTAGTTCTGGTCCATACTGTTCTGATTCAGTGGTATGTATCATTCTTTTTTCCTACATTAGAAACTGAATTCAGTTGACACTACATTTATTCATTATTTGGTCAGCTATGCCTTTGTTTGTATCCCTTGAGTTATCATGGTCTCATAAATAAATATGCTCTTCTCTATTTTCATAGCCGACATCACTAACGGACTAGAGGGAAAGTTGCTTCTATTCGCAGACAACACCAAAATATGTAAGAGAGTAGACACATTAGAAGGAATTGGCAAGATGGAAGCAGACCTAAAGAAACTTGAAGAATGGTCTAGGGCTTGGCAGCTGAGATTCAATGCCAAAAAGTGCAAAGTCATGCACACAGGAAAAGGAAATCCAATGAAGGCATAATGGTCTCTATGCACAAAGGGGTGAAGTGGCTACGCAACACATATCTGCAGTGTGGAGCTACCCCACACCCATTGCACCCCCCAAACAGGATGCACTACTGGGGGCATGCAGTCCCTATGTACCTGATCCCCTGGCCGCATGGACAGCAACCAGCTGTGGGCAGGCAGTGGGCATGACGGCACTATGCAGCAGTCACTGCCATGCATAGTGCTGTCCGCAGTGGTGTGAAGGACAATGCAGGCTACAGCAGGGAGAACCATGCTGTAATGGCTTTACACGGCCATGGCTGCACAGCCACAGGGCCGCCCAACACAATCAGTCCCAAGCTCCCTCCCTCCAATAGCAGCACGTCCCCCCCCAGCACACATAAGCACCGGTGCAGGTGGTGTGGTAGGTATGCAGTGGACATTTCTGCCAGCAGCCAATGGCCATGGCAACATCAAGGGTCGGGGGTGGTGTGGATGGTGCGGTGGAGGGGGGTGTCTCCTCTGCAAGCCTGCAGTGCTACTACAGTCCTGGGGCAAGTGCTCCATTGTGTTCTGGGGGCAGGGGGTTCCACTGATGGTGGCCAACCACACAATGGTGCAAGGGAACTCATTTATGATCCCAGTGCTGTGCGGTCCTGTGTGGAGGATCCACTCTAGGTCCCAGAAAGGCCTTTGGATAGGGTGCCTGCCTGGGAACATAACCCTGCCCCTGTCCACACCACATGAACCTGTGCACCGGGGGCAGGGCTGCAGAGAGTTGGCCAGTGGTCATGAATGCTGCCGGATGTGCAGCTGTCCACAGGTGCGGAGCTCTACAGGTGGAATACTTGCCTCCAGCATGTAATTCCTACTCCTATGTACATTGAGGCCATTATTTGGGAAGGGAAAGATTAGCAGCCTCCAACTAGGAGTGTTATCTGGGAATCACGCTTTCAGGTGACTTGAAAGTGGAGAAGAAATGTGAGAACGCAGCACTGAAGGCCAGTGGTGTGCTGGGATGCATTGGTAGGGGAATCATAAGTAAATGGAGGAAGGTGGCCCTACCACTGTACAGAGCACTGGTTAGACCATATTTGGAGTACTGTGTCCAATTTTGGAGGCCTCATCTCAAAAAGGACAGCAACCCGATAGAGTCAGTGCAGAGAAAGGTATGAAAATGATACAGGGACTACGCCAGTTGTCGTACTGGAAAAGATTAAGGGAATTAAATATGTATTCCCTTGAACAGAGGAGGGAGAGGGAAGACATGATCAAAGTCTTCAAATACATAAAAGGTGTAAACAAGGTGCAGAGACAGGAACTTTTTCACTTAAAGGAGGGTAGTAGAACTAGGGGACATGAGCGGAGGCTAAAAGGAGGGAGGTTCAGAACCAACATCAGGAAGTTCTTTTTCACTGAGAGGGTGGTGGATGCATGGAACAGTCTGCCACGGGGAGTGGTGGGAGCAAAAAGATTGGGGGAATTCAAAAATGTGTGGGATAGACATAAGGGAACCCTCATTCAGAAAGATATTTAGGGGTATAGATAAAGAGTAAAAATTAAAATACAGGGCAGACTAGATGGACCAAGCTGTCTCCTTCTTCTGTCACTTTCTATGTTTCTAATAATATTAAGTATAAAAGAAATATTAATATTATTCCCAATCCTGTCCCTTTCTTTAATTACCCCTAATACCTCACCCATCCATGATACCATAGTTTTAATATCAGTTACCTGTTGCTCGTCAATTCATACTGCCCCCCTCCGGTTCATTTTTCATCTTAATTGTCCTTGTCCATTATGTCCAGATATGGTCCATTTGGAAAATTAGCATATTAATACTTTTTCCACCGCTCTGAAAATTCTGGGATCTCCATATGCATGAAATATTTGATGTATCTAAGGGATACAAGTCAGTGTTTAAAATCAATAATTATAACTGTTAATGGGTACACATATACTGGTACCCCTGGTACTTAGTTGTTGTTTTTCATTAATTGTTTATGTCACTCCTGCAGCTATTTGGGGGATGATTTGTAGTATACATCTTTAAGAGTTTCCTTTATAAAACATCGACTCCCTGTCTGGGGTCATGCTCCCTGAGGAAGACTCATGTGGTCAAAGCACCAGGGCAGTTTTGTTCCTGCTCGGCTGTTTTTGTAAGGGCTCACAACTAAGGATAGTATTAATTTATAAAAAGCTAAGGCTCTTTTCTACCTTTCTTGGCATGCCTCTACTTGTTTGTGTACATGCAACTGTTTGGGCTGGTAGCCTTAGTCGGCACCCGTACAGCATTCCTGAGTGCTTGACTGTTTCTCTGTTTTCACTCCAAGTGGTTGTGCAGTAGCCACAGTGTGGGAGGATGCTGTGCTTGGCTCACCACTGACTGGACTGACATCCCTGTGAAAGCATCCTTACAGAGGAAGGGTAAACTGTGAGGACAATTCTCTGCATCACAGCAACATAATGAGAAAAACAGTATAACCACCCAAAAGATGGAGGAGCAAAAAACAAAGAGTGAAAAATGATGACAGGAAATTACTTTTTACATTATTAGTGATGTGTCATATTTTTATTTTCAGAAATGATATTCATATCCCCAAATGATCCATATTTACCTGTACCTGAATAAAGGTTGATGTGTGACTGTATTTTATACTGTTTCCTTTTCATGAGAAACACTATGTAAAATTCCCTTCACTGAACCAGTGCTTTGCAGTTTTGATTATGGTGTGATATGTACAGAACTCTGAGCACTGTTCTAAGTCAGCAGTTTTGTGCATCTAGTTTGGTATACAAACTGTAAGATAGTCAAAACTCAAAACTATCAGTTCTGTGACGAGAACTGTAGAGAAGGCTATCCATGAAAAGGAAGCAATTCAAAACACACCTTTACAAATGAACTTCTATGAAGGTCTAGATTAATATTAATCATATGGAGGAAGGCATGTTTTTTCAAAAAATAGAAACAGTGCTAGTAGTTTCAGGTGAGAATAAATTCATTGCCCCCTTTAAGAATTGTTTTTGATGTAAAACATTACAGAACATGCCTAGAATTCTGAATAATAAAAGTTGGTCACTTTTTGAGAATCATCAGAATGCCAATTGTCTCTTTGCAGTGCCAAAGCAATTTTTTACATTACATTATCGCTGTGCATTGCTTGGCCAGGTAAACCACATTTCTGCAAGGAAAAGTCATTTTGGATGGGGAATCAGACAGACTCATCCACTCAAAATGCAAGGCAGCTTGAACTATTATCATCCAGCAACCTATTCCTCATTGCTGAAGAGAACAGTGTCCACATCTTGTATTCTGACTGATTGTTGTCTCTTCAAACAACTGTACTTTAGGCACTGCTCCCAAGCACAGTTGGTCAGCATAGATGAAATCTCCTTGCAATTTAAAATTAACAGTATGCACTCTCCATGAAGACTGTTTTGATATGTTTGTACATAATCTTGAGTATATTTCTTTTCTGTTTCCAGAAAAATATTTAATATGAAGTATATTTTGACTTAGTTCAGGTAATGTTTGAATAACCTTCTGTATTTAATTCCCCTTAATCTATATCAGTGATACCACTTATATAAAAATCAGGATTTCCTCAGATCTAATATCATGCTGCTGCTTCTATTCAACCCATGGAAGTCAGAGGCAAAGATATTCGAAAGGTTAGCACCATGCTACCTGTGACCAGCCTGTTAGTATGGCCTCTACCATATTCAGGAGCAGCGCACACACACACACACACACACACACACACACACACACACACACACCATGCAGCTACAATCTTTTAGCACAATAGTGCTAAAAGATACCATGCACCTATTCAAATGAATGCATAGAATGTGTAATAGTATACTCAGTGGGTCATGGAAGTGCTAACAGATGCTAGCACACTTCTGTTTAATACTTTTAAACCCCTACTTTAAAAAGAAACACCCTCAAATTGTTGTGAATGTTGGTTGTTAAATATCTTTTCCCAAGAATCAGGAAATTCATTGCAAAAAAGCTACATTATAAAATCAGTTAGGGTTGCAGCAAAAACATCAACAATAGGGAAATGTTTACATTAGTGTAAAATGTTCACTAAACCTTGTTGAATCTGTGGGGTGGCATTCCTTGGGGTTTCAACCATCACATGATACTGAACTCTGGCGCCATGTTTCTGAGCATTGGTGTGTGATTGTTTTTATGCCTGGGCAAGCAGTGCTGAGGGTAGAATAACACCAATGTTGTGTCACATGATCACCTAAACCCTGAAAAATATTACACCATACATTCAAGAAGGCTCGATGGATTTTTTCCAAAATGTTGCATTTCATTTCTCTGACACTTCCAGCAACAACCCTAACTGATGTTTTACTGTATTGTATTTTGGGGGTGTTCTTTGCAAATAAATCACATAAAAAGGCATTCAAGGACATTTACAAACCATGAGATCAATCCTTGGGAGCCAGTTTATATTGGTCTCCAGTAACACAAGTTAACATTACACACATGCTTCAGCATGGCTCAGTTGGTAGCATGTCTACTTCTGGATAAGAAGGTCCTGGGTTCTCGTCCCACACCGGGATTGGACTTGTACCTGAAATGCTGGTATCCAAGTGCAGTATTAGAGGGGTGCTGTACTGCTGGGGTGTGCCATCTTTCAGATGAGACATTAAACTAAGGTACCTTTAACCCATCCTGGTGGGTGTCCAGGTGGAAGTAAAACAACCCAGGGTACTCTTCGCAAAGAGTAGGGGACATTCCAGGTGTCCTGGCTACTATTCCCCTTCCCATAAATGATTCATGCAATTGTCCAGGTTGTGTGTGGATGTTGATGTGCGTTATGGCCACCACTACACATTCAGTCACTTCACCTCCAGTCTAGCATTGCTGGTAAAGCACTTTGGGATACATTGTGTATGAGAAGCTCTATATAAATGCTGATTCTTATTCTTCTTTTAGGATAAAGATGATTTTGTTATAACATCATTATTACAAGACAGTTACATAAGTACTAAACAATTACGGTCTGGTAAATGTTTAGTGCAGTACAGTACTTAAGTCACATCTGACATAAGTACTAAACTATGGTGTAGTATTAAGAGACTGTAAATTTTGGGGGGATAAAAAGGGTCAGATGCAGATACAAATGCAAACTGTGCATGAATCTGCATCCACCTGATCACAACAAAATGTTAAGATTTGTGACAATTTGCATTTTTAATTCAAACTCAGCTTTTTAACCCAGTCTACCCATTCTGACAGCCAAAAAGGGAGTCTGGCAGACTGCAGCTGGATCCTTTTGAAAATTCCAAACTCTCAAAAAACAGAATTTGGGAGCAGAAAAGAACCACCAGGTTCACCCAGTACTTGAAATTTAGACAGCTGTTGTAGTTCTCAGTATATTATAGTGAGGATAAAATACATGGTAAAGTATTAGTCACTGGCAACATTCATCAGATTCACATGTAGATCCCCTGACACTGGGCCCAGTGTACACTTAGCTCTATTGCAGGGATTACTGTTTTTTATTACTCATCTACAGTAGTTTAACTTCATAGAAACAGCCATATGCCAACAAGCTGCAGATGAGCTCAGGTTTATTGGTTCTTGTTTTTTTGCTATCCTAGTTGTAGTTTTGTAAGTTTTCTAGTTTCTATGGTTACTTTGATGTTGGCAGGCAATGCTGAGCAAAAGAAAACTTCAAAATAGTGCAAAACAACAAAAGCTCCATAAGTGAAGATCTTATTTGATAACAGTTGATACTCTTTTCTTTGTACTGTTATCAGTTCAATACTCTTTTGCTGCTGTTAATATATAAACTTGTGCACAGCACATCCTTGTTATCTAGTTTATATATTTGAACATACTATTTGACACTTTTCTGTCCTTGCACTGACACATAGTAATGTTTATACTTCTTTTCAAGAAAGCCACCCATGCTTTAGATTGCATAAGGTGACCAGAACTATTCATGTATTGCAGAATTTTCATTTATACTAACTCTCTCACCTTGAATGAGCACAGTATATATCTTGTGTTTGTTCCTGTCTGTATGCCTGTTTTTTTTTCCTAGGGCTGTAGGCCGTGCCTACAGCGCATTTGGGATCAGATTGTAGCTCTAAAACAGCTGATCGTGGAACTCCCTTTTATGTCTTTTGTAAGTATTCCTCCACAGCTGCAAAATAGTGCACCCCCCCTCTCATTTTTGTTCTTTGCTGCTCTATGTATTGTACCTCAGAATTTCTAAGGGTATTAACAAAACAAACTGCTGTTTCTATCATCTGTCCTACTCAGCCTAATAGATTTATTCTATTTCTTTCCGCAACTTAGGGGTTAAATCATTATATGTTGTTGGAATTTACTGAAACTCTGAAAGTTAGACTACAGTGTCAGATTACAGACAGTGCAGCTGTTAGCTATCTCTTTCCTATGCGCAGGACAGGTTGCTTGCATACACTCACACACACACACACACACACACACATACACACAATGTACTCTGACTAAATAAATTCAAGAGGACTGAATTAGCAGCATGCCAGTTATTGATGATTGTGACTAAACAGCAGTATGTATCACCAACAAGAAAATAACTTTGGTCATTTGGTAGCTCTTCACAACCCTATCGGCTCTGGCTAGAGTTTGTTTTATTTGTGTTAAATGAAGAAGCACTTTAACAGCAGGACTGTTTTTAGGTTTATATTATTGACTGCTGCAGTTCTTCTACCTTCTATATCTTTGACATCAATTGTCTGCTACCCCACAGTCTTGGAGTCAGCATATAATACAGTATATTACAGCAAACACACATTGCCAGAAAGTGAAGGACTGCACTAATTTCGGGGGCTTCTTTTCTATCTGCTACTCACTGGTACTATAAGTCATCATGTCTACTTGGTAATAAAGAATAAAACAAAAATGAAAATCATAGCTGAGCAAATTAAACTGGTCTGTTTTGCCTACACAGTTTTCATGTAGAAATACACATTCTGCAGTATTGCTGTAGTGTTTTCATGTTGGAGCCAGAAATTAGATCACTTTCTCCTCCGAGTCCAAATGCACACATAGGGTATGTCTTTAAAATGTTTATGAATAATGCATTTAATTGTACACTACACTGATGTTATTGAACACAAGGCAATGCTGCCACCATATGTTCAGACTGTGGCCCCCTTCTTTTTAATGGGATCCAACGCAGCTTGTCCACAATGATCTCCACGGTGATGCTGATGACTTAAAACTGAGGCATTTTTATACAACAATTACTACAGTTCCAGTTTACAGTCTGACAGGTATTTTTCTGTTACTGTGACATTACACATTCAGGAAAGTTCATAATAACTAACCACTGGTCAGCTGTTTCTCGAAAACACTTGTCATTACGGTGAACATTTGTAGAAAAGGGTGATAGTCATCCTAAATATTATCCTTATACTTTAATTTGACATTATATTTTATGGCAAGGCAATTTTATTTAGATGGCACCTATTTCCTGAGGCTCAGGGTGCCTAACATATACAAATACACTGTAAAAAAACAAATGTTAAAATACAATAAAATATTATATAATAAGATACAGTAGGACTGACATAACCCTGTAATGTTGTGCTTCAGGTTACTGGGGAAACCATACTAATGGTCTGTCAAAAGTATTTTAGATAATTTCCACATATTGAGTGGGCCCCATATTCAAAGCCAGCCAGCTGTGAATGCAAAAAGGGGCACCGCATGGAAAAATAGGCCAGATGGCTCTGGCACCATATTCAAACAGATAGCATGATCCAAACCAATGGCACTGTTGGTTAACTAGGATCTGCAGCTTATCCATTAGGTTGGGAAATAAGCACACTAGGTGGGCCAAGCAGTCTTTATCTGCCATCAAATTTAGTTGTGCCACCTTTCCTGAATCCTGAACTGTGTATTTGTAAAAAAATTCCCACATCCCTGGTAGTCTAGTGGTGCCCCCTACCTAAGCCCCGATGCCATTCAGCATAAATAAATACCCCACATCCCTGGTGGGCTAGTGGCATGGAGAGTTGTTCCCTCCCCATAGTGTGTTGTACTGTGACATATCACTAATGGCCTAAGCAGGCATCTCAGCTGCTGTATGTGTTTAAAAAAAAAAAAAAAAAACATAAACACAACAGCACTCTGTTTTCCACCTTCCACCCAGTCCTGGTAAACATCTACAGTATTCTGTTTTGCAAGTCAATCCCTGCTGCTAAGTCCCCATCTTACCATTTTTATTTATAAATAATTGTAATTCCCTGCTGCTAGGTCCCCATCTTACCATTCTTAGTTATAAATAATTGTAATTTCCTTGTGCTCCAGAAGACACTTCTCCCAGTCCTGGTATCCTGTGCCCATCCGCCAAATGGTATCTCTCCTGGTTTCTGATGATGCACCCCAACCCACCCCAACCCAGTTCTGTCAATCCCCCCAACTCTGTCCCACTGATGTCAACTGGCACAAATTCACCCTCACCTCTGTGACTAGCCACCATGTGCTTCTCCCACTTACTTTTATATGTATGTATACTCACTACAGGATACTGTATGGTTTACCTATAGCACTTCAATAGCGCTAGCGCTGACATCCCCAACAGCAATGGCTGCAATGCCGACTGTCAGCATTGTAGCCACGGAGATGTCAGCACAAACAATCGGGGGGCTATGCCCCAACCCCCCCTTGTGGGGGGCTCTGCCCCCCCACACCCCGGTTTCTAGGATTCTAATTGAGTCAGAGTTGGACCGGGGGGGGGGGGGACACCCAGTGAGGCAGTCCCAATCGCCACACAAACCATCACAGCGATGGGCAGATTTTGCCCAATTCCTGTGACTGTGATGGTCTTCGCTCTGCCAGAGTCACTGCAGTAATGGTATACCACACTGTATAGCAAAATAATACTTAAGGGTGAATATTAAAAGTTATGGATCTTATCTGATCTTGAACATTTATCCAGCAAATTCTTTATAATTATACAGTGTATTATAGTGATACAAAAACTTGCCAGACCAGATGGCCCCAGCCTGTAAAAGTGAGGGATGGGTTTGTGCAGGTTGCAATCACCACGACAGGGCCTGTTGCAGTAGAGGGCACCAGGGATTAACTTCCAAAATGTAATACATGTTTCCTGGGTTTCAGGGTGGCAGGTGGGAAGATAGTGTTTTTTTTTAAAACACACATGATACCAGAAATCCTGCTGGATGGGGGAAGGGTGAGGTGTGGGCACCACTGTGTGCATTTGTAAATGTAATGTTTTGGTCATGCAAGAAATGGTTAATCAGACTAAACATGTATTCATTTGTGACCAGAATGGAGAAGGGAACTGTGATAAAAGCTTTTAAGTACTTTAAGATGATCAACAAGCTGGACTGTCAAACACTGTTTAAACATCTGAGGGGGACCTATACCAGGAAGCATGAGTGAAAACTGATGGAGGCAAATATAGGAGGGATCTGAAGGTGGTGTACAGATGGAACTGATTGCTAAGAGAAGTGTCAGAGGCAAAGACAGTGAGAGTTTCAATACGGAGTAGGATAGGTAAAAAGAGCTTGTAACTGTAGGCCCAGGAGGTGGGAGGGCTGCAGGTAAAAGGGGTACAATTACAAAAAGCATCATGCTAACAGTATTGGTCCCAGTCTGGAGCCTGCCTAGCAATTGTCTGGAGTGGTAGTAGCTACGATTAGAGCACACTATTTGGACCCTTGGTCTTTTTCAGCCTATAAAACATTTCTATGTTACTATGAAAGCATGAAACAGTGTTATACAAGCAGCTTGTTAGCATTTTCAAAACCTGTCAAATATGCCAGTGTTCATAGAATGCATGCTGGCACATTTCATTTTAATGTGTGCCTGATAGGTATTAAAGCTCACAAGCACACCAATTAGTGCCACACTGTATTAAATAAAGAAGCTTCTGAGTTAACAGTCTGTTGCCTGTACTATTCACACTTATCCCTGTGCAAATCCTGCTAGTGCAGCACTAAATATGTAATATCTGGGCCCTTATGTCCCAGGATTGGAACCAACTGTATTTGATCCCCACAGTTACAGAAGCCATGGATTATTTTAGCCACGTGTTTCTGTCTGTCATGAATAAACTCTCACATCTAACTACTGGAACATATTTTATTTGACAGTTGGTATCTGGGAAAGATACAGTGAGCCAAGGCTCATTTCCAGGTGCAATGGCAGGTAGTACAAAGAGAACACAGTTTCATTGACACAATAGTGAACAGTTGCAATATCAATCTACAGTGCAAGAGCAAAAGATGCATAAACAGGCAAGCAACAACTATTGGTCTAGACAAGGACTTCTAACACAATCTTGCAGGTACAGAATATAATGTGCAGTGCCTAATGAGCTAGTGATGATACATAAACAAACAAATGATAAATTGCACCAGAGAGGCAGCCCCTACCAATGAAAAGAGAAGGCGCAGTCATCATTAGGGCTATAGATTTGTCAGGGAAATCACAGAAGTTATGGGTTCCAGGATGTTTCCCATTTTAATGAAAATAACATGATTTTTGGCATTTTCCATAAAAACACCATTTAACTATGTATTTATTCAGTCTATTACTTTTCTCAAATGAATAACCACACATTTGCAAGTTATTCACCTAACAGACTGGGAGTCATAGCCAATCTAAACAACTAGCAACTTATAACTAACATCTCATTACTGTCCTGAATGCTAAAAAAGCAATGTGTGAACAACTCAAGACCTGTTTAGAAAATAATAACGTCCTTAATCAATTGTAATCAGCTTCTCACTCAAAGAACAGCAACATTTCTTCAATTGCTAAAATGGTTAATGATCTGTCATTGGTTCTGAAGTAATAGATGGTTTGCTTCCCCCTGTTTTTGGATATGAGCAAGTCCCAAGATACTGTTAACCATGGCTTTCCCTTATGTAACTATCTACTGAAACTTAAGCATTATTTCTAGATACTTGTGTTGGTAAATTGGACAGAATTCTGACAGAAGAATCATCTGTCAGTAGAAAATGGGCCCCTCAAAGCTCTTCATTCAGCCCTCTCCTATTCATGCTGTATATTAAAAATCATGATGAGGGTTGCACAGGAACAAATAATATTACTACACTTTCAACACTGTTGTCCAGGTAGATAGGACATCAGTATGTTAAGCAAAAAGGGACTTGCAATCAACATGCTGTATTTCTGGGACATTGCAATGCTTTCATTTTAAGAATGTCTATCATTATATTTAGCTGTTTTTGAAAGACTGTAATGACATTTTTATTGCTGATCAATAAACTTTAAAGTTGAAACTTGGTATGCTATAACATAATTTAATTAGCGATAGACCTCTAATGAGTTCCTCAAAAATGAAATCTATGTTGAATCATAATGGCTGCAAAAGAAAACTGTTACTGTCTTTTTTCTGTAACAGCACTCCAAGGTGAAAAGCTACAGGTAGTCATGCAATAGAAATACAGTAATGATAAATTTGCCTGGACGACCCTCTCTCCTTCAGGTTTGTAGAAACCTAAAAACATAGATCATTAGTGTATTATGAGTTCAAGAGACGAGATGTCTATTATGAACTCACCACCATATTTCAATGGTGGAAAGAGAGTTTATGCATTCCCATGTGTTTATCTAATCTATGTTTAAAAGTAAACATGGAATCGCTCTCCACTACATCTACTGGTAAGCTATTCCATGCATTGATTATCCTATGAGTGAACCAATGATCATGTTTATTAGTTTTGTTTGTGTCATCTTTTATTCTGAATTTGTGTGATCGAGTATTATTGTTATTACTATGCTTAAGCAAGCCTATTGTCTCCATGATAACTTCATCGTGCATTGCCTTATAAGTTAGGCATAAGTCCCCTTTAAGCATCTGTAGTTCATAGAGTAAAGCTTTAGCTTATGTAATCTGTCAGTATGGTTTAATTCTGAAATGTTTATGACCTTCTTTGTCACCTTTTTCTGTACTCCCTCAATCAACCTTTGGCCTACAATCATTTGCGGTGCACAGAAAGGGGAGAAATATTCCAATTGTGGTCTAACCAGGCTGGTATAGAGGTGAATCACCACCTCTGGCTCCCTGCTTTCTGAGTATGCAATCCAAAATATTGTGACATTTCTTAACAGTGTTCTTAGTGTGGTCTTCAAATTTTAAGTTATGTGATACAGTTACCCCTAAATCTTTTTCACTAGTTGTTATTTGTAAAACTGTATTATTTAGTTTGCATGGGTAATCAAAGTTATTGTGTCCTAAATGCATCACCCTACATTTGCTTTCATTGAAAAACATTTTATTTTTGGTGGCTCAGGGCTGTAAAAGTAATAATGTTTCTTGAAGTTCATGAGCTGCTTGCAGATTGTTTATTATTCCCACTGCTTTACATTCCAGATGATGGCTGGATGAGAAAGATGGTGAGTTCATCAGATCTGTCCTGACAGAAATTGTTATGCTTTTCAAAAGCTTTCCATACCACATCCCTCATTTTTGTTTTTAACAACTTCCTTGAAGCTGCCCCATAGTATTTTGAATGCTGATATAGTCTCAGCATTGGTTACATTGCTGGGTAGTCAGATTTTCACCTGTCCATTCCCACCATGGAAAAACTATTTTGGCTGTCCTTTTTGAATCCCTTCCTCCAAGCTTAAATTTGTGTCCCAGGTGATTGTACTTTTCCTTAACATGAACAAATGCATGTAATCCACCATTTTACTGTGTATCTCTTCAAGTATTTGTATATTTGTATCATGTTCCTCTCTTTTGCTCCTGTCTCTTAGGACCACCTGGAAGCCCTTGGATCATTTATGTAGCCCTCTGCTAAATTGTCTCCAGCCTGTCTCTGTCCTTCTTTACACGTGGGCTCTAAAACTGCACACAGTACTCCAGATGTGGTCACAACAATGACCCATGCAGTAGCCTATGGTTATGACACTCATGATATTGACTGCATGACTCCATTCTACCATCTGTATCACCTACAGTAATTGCAAAAAAAAGAAAAAAAAATCAGTCCAGTTGTTTTGACAAGCCTGCATCACATAAACCTCAGATTATTCCTCAGTGGTAGTCCATTTTTCTCTAGGAATTCAGTTCAGTTATTTAATGATTGTCTCTCTTAGCTTGCCCAGTTTTGATGTTAGGCTCATCAGCCTTTAATTACTTGGGTTTTCCGTAACCCCACTCTTGAGCTGGGGGGATGACTTTTGCCACTCTCCAGTCCAATAGCACTTCATCAATTCCCAGTGACTTTGTCTCCCCCACACCCTTGTGCACAACCTGTCTGACCCAAGCAGCTTGTTTATGCTTAGGTTCTGTTGCCCCCTCAGCACTCTTTCCTTAAAGATTCACTCTGCACCTCAACACATGCTTTCATAAATATGATGTTTCAGCTGTTACAATTTACAAAATAATCTTTTTTTTTTCATTTTAAAAGTCCCTTTCCAAAAATGGCAGCACACCTTGGTAGTCCATCTAAAAAGCCTGAATAAAAACATTTGCAAACATTTCCCTCCCGTCTGTTAACCTCACAGTGCCTTGGTTTATGACATAATAGTGCTCACCATGACAACAGACTGGGATGTTACAAACAGCAATTATGTGGTTAGTTGGGGAGAGTCAGATACATTTTGAATGATTCAGCAAGGTAAATGCTGCATTATCTACACTATTTAGTAGACCAACAGCATGGGAATGTAAAGAAAATAACAACTAGAGCACAATAAAGTTAAAAAGCATAATTGATGTAAATTTAGTATTTTTAAGCATTTCATTATGACAGAGAGTTGCTCTTTAAGTGTATTTTCTATCTCTGATTAGTGATTGACTGTCTTTTAAAACTGCTTATCAGGGACAGGTTCTGTAGCCTCCACTGTGAATACAAAATTAAAGTACTTATCTAATATGTTAAATATCCCTTTGCCTTCCTCTACACTTCCTCCATCCTTCCTCAGCCATACTATGCTATGACTGACATGTCAATTTTCCATTTTATACCTGAAGAAAGTTTTCTTATTATTCTTGACCCACTCTGCAGTCCTTAGGTGTGTGTATACATTTCACCCCCTAACAATTTCATAGCTTTTCTTTAGCTTTTCCATGCACACCACCCTGTTGCCTCATTCTGCTTCACCTTGTATAACCTTAAAGTAGTACAAAAGTCAAAATCTCCAAAAACATGTTTGTGTCTGTTTAGTCCTTTTGTGTCTTTCCTTTTGTTTGCCAGTGGGAGTTTTTTTTTCTAAATTTGCCTACTAGTTTTATGGCCTCTGGGGCTGTCCATGTTAACATGGGTTATTGCTCTTCTTTGTCCTACAGTGCCTTCCGACACATGTGACAGTGATGCTTCCAGGACCATTGATTCAGTCAGGGAAATACTACTGCAGTAATCTGAATATTGCAGCCTGATGTTCTGGCCTCAACTAAATAATTCAATATTTTAGTTTTCTATATGTTTGTCTAGGTATAGTCATTAGGAGTAAATGTTTTGCTTTTAATTTTATCAAACTACACCCAGCCATAAAATGCACATACTGTACTCTAAATCACCCTAGGTTATCAATGTTGTAATTGTGGGTGGCAGTACAGCCTAGAGGTTAGAGTTATAAACTGAATGAGCTAGGTACATCTAGCAGACCTGGATTTGATCCTCACACCCTCTGTTTGCATACTGTGTGACTCTAAGCAAGTCACTTAACCTCCCCAGTGCTCCCGAGTCACTGCTTAAAACAGGTACTTGTGCCTAGTGGGCCTTACCTGGTTATCAAAGATTAAATAAAAATAAATAACTAAATAATTAGTTCTAAACAGTAACAATTTAATGGACAGAAAAAGAAACCATCTGATTTAACCCCGTGGCCATAATAAGAAACTGGACAATTATATCCATTGCTTTCACCAGAGAGTGACTGTTGAGATTCTTAAAAGGCAGAAACAAGCCCGCTACAACCTCTTTCCATTGGAACGCAGGGCAATACAAACACTAAAAATCAAACCACAATACTGTCATAAAAAAAGCTGATACAGGTTCTGCAGTGGTGATACTGAACCAAGAAGAGTACTTTAAGGAAGCCAACAGACAGCTAAGTGACCATACCTACTACAGAGAACTGGAAAGTGATCCAACAACAGAATATAAAAGAGAAGTACAGAGATTGGTTAAATTATTTCCAGACCATGTTCAAAACAGAATAACTGCCCTCATCCCTGATGAACCCAAGCCTGGGACATTCTACATGCTATCTGAAATACATAAATCAGGGAACCCAGGAAGACCCATAGTGTTTGGTAATGGAACCCTGACAGAGGGGATATCAGGGTCTGTAGAAGCTATTTTGAAATCGCTGGTTATACAAAGGGACAGTTACATTCAGGACACTACTCACTTCCTGCATACATTTTTTTGGTTTTAAGGACTTATCTCCTGATATTCTTTTAGCCACAATGGATGTAACATCCCTCTAAACTAATATACCACATACACATGGCATTGCAGCCTGCCTTAAATACATGTATGAGAAAGGACTGGACCACAACATCGATCATGACATTGTGAGGGAACTTACTAAATTCATTCTGACACATAACAACTTCAGCTTTAATGGGAAACATTATGTTCAAACTATGGGAACAGCAATGGGCACCAGAATGGCTCTGCAGTATGCTGATATCTTTATGGCCAATTTGGAGAAGGACTTTTTAAGGCACTGTACACACAAACCACTCACTTACTTCCAATACATTGATGATTTGTTTATAATTTGGACAGAAGGCACTGCCACACTTAGGGATTTTCATCAGGGACTTAATAATCTCCATCAAACCATTAAGCTTTCCCTGGAATATTCTGCTACCAGTGTTAATTTTCTGGATACCACTGTCACCATCAAGGAAGGAATCCTACATACATGTATTTACAGGAGACCAACATACAGACAGAGATACTTATGCAAGAAATGTAATCGCTCAAGTTGCACAAAAAAGTCTGTCATATTATTCAAGCACTTCGGTACCACCGTCTCTGTTCAAATGAGGAAGACAGAGATAGACATTCGGCTATGTTGAAAAACACCTATATTGAGCAGAGACACTTTTCCAGACAAATTGACAGAGCAGTGGAACATGCTACACAAGTACCATAGAAACACAGAAACATAGAAACATAGAATTTGATGGCAGATAAGGACCGCTTGGCCCACCCAGTCTGCCCATTTCCCTACCTAATGGATAAGCTGCAGATCCTAGTTAACCAGCAGCCTACGCCTTCCTACCCCCACCCCCTAGAATTGCTTATGACTGTCCCATGCATGCTTGAATTCCACCACTGTTTTTGACTCCACAACCTCCTCCGGAAGGCCGTTCCATGCATCCACAACCCTCTCTGTGAAAAAATACTTCCTTAAATTACCTCTGAGCTGGCCCCCTTTATCTTCGAATTGTGCCCCCTTGTTCTTGCACTCCTCTTTTTTTGAAAGATGCTACCCTCTTGGACTTTGTTGATTCCCTTGAGGTACTTGAAAGTTTCTATCATGTCCCCCCTCTCCCTCCTTTCCTCGAGGCTATACATATTAAGCTCCTTAGGTCTCTCTTCATATGTCTTCCGGTGCAGACCCTGCACCATTTTAGTTGCCCTCCTCTGGACAGCTTCCATCCTGTCTATGTCTTTGTGGAGATTGGGTCTCCAGAACTGCACACAGTACTCCAGATAGGGTCTGACCAGCTGTCTGTACAGAGGGATAATAACTTCCTGTTTTCTACTGGTGATGCCTCTCCCTATGCATCCCAGTATCCCCCCAGCCCTCCTTGCTGCCCTCTCACATTGCTTGCCCACCTTTAGGTCATCTGATATGACTACCCCAGGTCCCTTTCCATTTTGTTGTTGTTAGTATCTCACCCCCACTGTGTACTCTTCCCCTGGGTTTTGTTTCCCAGGTGCATTACCTTGCACTTCTTAGCATTGAATCTAAGCTGCCATACATTTGACTATTCCTCTAACCTTGCCAAGTCCCTTCTCATCCTTTCCACCCCACCTTGTGCATCAACTCTGTTGCAGATCTTTGTGTCATCTGCAAAGAGACATACTTTTCCTTCCAGTCCCTCTGCAATGTCACTTATAAAGACATTGAAGAGGACCGGTCTTAATACTGAACCCTGAGGTACCCCACTAGTAACCCCCCTTTCTTCAGAGTGGACTCCATTTACTACTACTTTCTGTGTCCTATTATCTATCCAATTCTTTACCCAGGCTGTCATCTTGGGACCCACTCCCAGGCTGGCTAACTTGTATATTAATCTTTTGTGTGGAACTGTGTCAAATGCCTTGCTAAAGTCAAGGTAGGCCTTTAGCAAGGCATTGCCATTTACCAAGAGAACACCTACTGCAATATAATGAAAGGACCACTCCTAACAGAGTACCCTTAGTAGTCACATATCATCCTGACCTTGAACTTCTATGGAAGATTATTATGGACCTACACTCCATAATCAGTGAGGATGAAACCCTTAGTTGTATTTTTCCAAAACTGCCACTGCTATCTTTAAAACAACCACCCAATTTAGCCAATCAGATTAGTAGGAGTAAACCTGAACCTGAACCGAGTGCCATGACATCATATGGCACACAACCCTGTAATAAACGCAGATGTAGAACTTGTGAGCACATTTTCACTTCAGACTGTGTGGATACCTCACAAAACCGATAATTCAGGATATTGGGTAATTATACATGTTTATCAAGCAATGTTGTTTATCTTATTCAATGCAGGAAATGTCCTTGCACAGGGTATGTGGGAGAGATGGAATGGTATCTCTGCATTAGAATGAATTCACACAGGTATGATATTAATTGGAAGATGACTGACAAGCCAGTGGCACAACACATCTCTCAGGATGATCACTCAATTTCAGATATGTCTGTGATGGTCTTGAAAGGACATTTCAACAGTACACAACAGAGACAGGCTTGTGAGATCAGACTTATGTTACAGTACTTCTTAATACAGTGCAAGATAGCTTGAACATTGATATTGGATATATGACACATTACACATAAACTTACATGGACCTACATAATTTAGGTTTTCAGCGAGCCTTGGACTGACTCTTATACAGTCCCTCCTAACTAGTTGTCTACAGCTTGGCCTCTCACATTAGTATTATGTGAACGTTTGTGTGTGTATGTGTGTGGGTTTGTGAATATGTTTGTGTGTGTGTTGTGGGGGTAAAAGAAGTGTGGCAGATTGAATTTTTAATAGTTATTTGAGATGGGTGGTTATGTGGGTATAGTGGATGGGGATATTGAAATAAACTTGTGTTCATGACATGACATTATGGTGTCATAGTGGCTAGGACTCTGGACTCATATTATAATGGATATTTACTTCCTTCTGCTAGTTCTGTAATCCGAGTATATACTGTAATATTTTTACACTCTGTACTTATTAGGACACATTGTATCACTTACTTGGGGGTTCATGACAGGTGTAATTCCTTTTTGGGTAACTATTCCTAAGCATTTTTGTTTAGATTCCTTGGACTGTTTCTACATATGTATTATTTCTATTATACACTAACAATTTATTGAAATCTGTACATATCAGGCTGCATAGTCTCAATTTCTTGGAAGTCCTTGACTAGCACTTCTTTGTATCTGGCATTTACACTGACAATTGATATGATCATGTATAAAATCTTGTTACAACAAAGGCTTAAAGTTTCTGGAACATAATAGCTTATTGAGAGTATGTTGGGAATATATCTGCAGCCAGTTGTACTTTCATCAGTGTGATACACTTACTCACTTTGGGTAAACATCACTTTCATCATTCTATATGCCATGTAATAATAATTAATGATGTTGTAATTTTGGGGCTTATTATTTTTTTACTTGGTAATATGTTACATTTTGGCATGCAGTTGTTTTCTCCAGGGTCATCTTATTGTCATAGGCTGTATTCACAAACAGAGTTCTGAGCAGAGTTGAAGCTGGCTTGTATTGGTGTACTGTTACCTCACTTGTGAAGTATGTGTTTTTGGGAGGTTTATTAACTTGACATGTAATTTAGTGAGCAGAAAAAAGTGTTTTTTTTTTTTATCCATTAGGCTGATACATGGTGTAATATATGTGGGTTGAAATATCTGCCTGCTGTTATCTCTGGACAACCTTTGACCTTTAAGTTTGGTTCAGCTGCAATCACACCTAAGATATTCAAGCTCTCCAATGCCACTTTAATTATGTCCTGAAGGCCTGTTTTAAACCAATGAGAATGATTTCTGTATTTTTCTGCATGTTGTAAGTGTTAATAATATGGGATGTTCTAAATAACTCTCATTAGGCTACTAAAAAAGGACTTGTTGGTATGAAAGCTAAAGCTCTTTGTTCTTTTTGTAGCATCCTTGTTGGTCCAATAAAATGTATCAAATCATTTGTTCTGGATTTGTAAGTAATTAGTAAAGACTCTAGCTGTTTTCTTACAGAATACCTTCTCAGTTAGACCTCCAGTGATTGCTAAGCTGCACATGCAGCCTTCAGTGCCCACTGGGATAAAGTGACTTAAAAGCACTACTGTGCAATTGACTGTAAACCAATACTTGCTGAATCTATGGTCCAGATGCATCACTGTCACATGGGACAGGAGGCATTGAAGAAAAAGAAGAGCAATAAACTATGGAAATATGGAGATCCCCTGAGACCATAAAACTAGTAGGCAAACTGAGAGAGAAACGAATAGTAAACAAAGGGAAGGACATACCAGGACTAAACAAACAAATCAAAACACTCTGCACAACATATGCTGTTTGCACATTTTGACTGTAGTACGCCTTTAAAACTCTCCTTTTGCCCCAAATTGCATCTCCACCTACCTGTCTAGACAGCTAGGCTTATTTTGCTTTTTCTACTTACTATGTAGTTCCATGGAGATTGTTTTCATGCAAGCTTCTGAGACTAACACAGGGCCCTTTTTCTTACACAATTGCCTCTATTTACGAAACCTATGCACCCAGATAAATTGCAAGTAGGCTTATTACCTATTAATAACCCATGTAGGAGGTGGTGCAGAAACTCCATACATGTACGATGGGGCTCCACACCAGTTCCACACTCTTGATCCACACCTGGCACAGGCTATGTGCAAGGCCCAGCAGGAAGGGTGGATGGAGGCATGCCATAGTTATGTGCCTTGCACAAAACTGATTTTCCTTATCTAGGTCATCCACAGATGGGGCTTTGGTTATGCTATCTGAGACCTTGTAGTAACCAGTTATGTACCCCCTCCCATGGCCGCATGGGGCAGCAGACACCATAGCACCCGCTGACCTGCTACCTCCAGCCCTCATAACACATTGGGAGGTCTGGGGATACATTAGTGACAATGAATTAAAAAGCACATTTCTTGAAGGGATACAGCCAGTCCCTGGAGGACCAGCCATATCCCACAATCCCCCCACTTGATGTCAAGTGGGGATTCCATCCTATGGAGGCTGAGTCATCTGATTGGATGGATGAGGTCAATCGCTGTGCTATCCCCAAAATGTCCCTGTGCAGCTCTGCAGCAAGGGAGTGGATCTGGTGCTCTGCAGCTTGGTTCCATGAATACAGACCGAGTTGCACCCTCCTAACTGGATTTTACAAGGTCTAAAATTGCTTCCCCCAGTTGCCTTTATCATCCATTGGTGAGAAGGCAGTTCTGTGTTAACTCTGTAAATGTGTGGCTGTTTTGTTTGCTCATTGCTGCTAGAGTATCCAACTCTATATCTGAGAAACTGAAGTCTCCCATGAGTATGTAAAGTAGTTTTTTATGGAGATGCTTCTATCCTATTCTACATTTCCAGTTCCTCATCATTGCCTGCCCCAGCACACCTAGTCTAAATCTTTTTAGTTCTATTATTAAGGACCCAGCTATTGTTCTGATTAGCCATATTTCAGTTGTTTCCACCAGATCCCATGTCATAAAGCCATTATCACATGCAGTTTATCCATTTTATTCCCTAAACTTCTTGCATCATATACATTACTCTCCACATGCCGCTTCTCTCTCTTCTAAACTTCCAAGACCTGCTGACCTTTGAAAGTCAATTGTTTCTAAATAGTCCCTGTTTACTTCTATTTTCTTGTCATGTGCCCTGAGTGTACTGGGGAGAGCTAACTTAGTTCCCTTGGTGTACATGTTATGTGCATAGTTGCCGTCCTTTCCATTTCCTAGTTTAAGTTCAATGTAGATTGCTTACACAAACAAACTCTGGCCAGAGCCGATCAGGCTGAAACTGAGGAATTTAGGATAAAAAAATTTAAAACTACCAAATTATGAGACTGCATTAGCAAAATGCAACATAGGCTCATAACTTTGTTTTTTTTTAATATTTTTCACCAAATTTTCAACATAGCCTTATTATGACCCCGCCTCATCAAGAAAGGGCAGAGAAAATTTTCAACTCCTGCCTGAAAGGTGATTTCACAGAGGGACTGCAAAATCACCTTTCAGAATGTAAAAACATTTTAGCCAGGATTTGAGAAATGACTATATTCATGAGGTGCTATAAAAGATATGGCTATGTTGTAAATTTGGGGTAAACATATTGAAAATTACCAAAGGTACAAGGCTACATTCACAAAATTCAATGTAGGCTCATAACTGTATTGTTTTTTTAATATTTTATACCAAATTTTCAACATAGACTTCTTACGATCCCACCTCATGAACAAGTGCAGAGAAACTTTTCAACTCCTGCCCGAAAGGTGACGTCATGCAGGGGTCACAAAATCATTTTTTGGGATAGATCTGCCTAATGACAATTCAATTTTTCATGAGGTAGGGAGGTCACAAAGAAGGCATGTTGAAAATGTGGGCCAAAAATATGCAGAAATGCCAAATTTATGACACTAAGTTCAAAACCCTATTGAAATACACTGAACTGCATATCAGTTTCTTCATTTCATGATCTGGCTTTGAAGAGTGAAGACATGTCTGTGGTCTAGAGAGGATTATAGTGTTGGACTCCTGATGGGTAAGTCAGGGCTTGGGGGAGTGTAGAGTGCTGGAGTGGGGAGGTCGGTTAGGGGAATGGTAATGGTGCAAAAGACATTGATGGATGGTTTTCTTTTTACAGGGTTGAAAAAAGACATTGATGGATGATTTTTTCTTTTACTGGGGAAGAACAAGGACGGAGAAATTGCCTTTGTAACACTGGAGGATTGGGCACCCCCAGTGTCACTGTTATGTTTCTGGGGTGGGGTGGGGTGGTGAGTGCTGAGAGGGAGGCTCAGGTGGGGGGATAAAAAATAAAAAGGAGTCATGGAACACAATTGTGACACTGGAGGATTGGGCACCCCCAGTGTCATTGTTATGTTTCGGGGAGGTGCTGAGTGGAAGGGTTGAGTTGGAGGGTTAAAAAATAAAAAGGGGACATGGAACATAATCATGATACTGGGAGTATGTGTGTGGTGCTGGCTGCTGAGAGGGAGGGTGAGATGGGGAGATAAAAAAATTAAAAGGGTGCACAGAACACAATCATGACACTGGGAGATTGGACACTCCCAGTGTCATTGTAATGTTTCTGAGCGGGGTGGGGTGGTGGTCCTGAGAGGGAGGGTCAGTTGGGGGATATGCATAATTAAAAAAAAAAGGAATTGGTGATCATGGCAGAACATGGCACAGTCCACTGTGACCAAGATTGCCACCACACTACACTGCACATGCACTAGTGGCTGCGCATGTGCAGTATGGTTTGGAGGCTATCATGGATACAGAAGACTGTGCCATGCTCTGCCATGACTGTGAACTGGAATAAAATAGTACAGTCAACTGCACAGACACAGCGAAGTGCTTCACAGATTGCAGAGGTGACTGTGAAGGAACTCCAACATGTTGTTCAGTAGAAGTGTGAGTCCCTTTTTTCAATGCAAGAAGTCTGTAGGGCTCCATGCACTGCAGCCCTAAAAACAGCAAAAAATACCTGGATTCTTTTTTCATACCTGGTGTTATTTTAACCAGTCAGTGAGTTATAGGCTGGTTCAGTCAAACTCAAAAACACTCGGGCACTCACTACCCAAATAATAGATGATTCCAGCAGCTAAAAGCAACATTTTATTGCTTCCTGAACATGTAAGTTCTATTTATTCTCTCTGAGGCACATCTCACTGGACCTTTTCAATATCTAGGCCATCCACCACCAGCTACACCTCAAACTGGATGCATGCTAGAGGAACAAATCATGTATTCTGACCACTGTGAGATTGTCTCAAAGATGATCATACCTATGTTTGACTGTTACAACATTATCTATCATTCCCAAGTCCACCCTTGCCAGACTGGACCCTATCTTTCACTCCTTTGCCTTGGACTGTCCTCCCCATACCCACCACTGCTCTCTTTACTCCTTCCTCTCTTTCCTCTCAATTGTTGCTAGGTGTCTCACCCACTGTGCCACCTTCATGTACAAATTCTGTCTTGGCTATCTATCTCCTTGCCTACCTATCCATCCCCTCTCCTGTCTCCTCCCCCTTCCCAACTACCCTCTCTATAACTCTGTTTCTCATCCTCTCTCCCAGAAATCTACTGCTTGCCAAACTGCCTTCTTATTTGCTTCTCTAATCTCTGGTCTTATCTTCTCTTCCTCTGTCTATCCACTCAGCCTCTTCTCCATTACTGTTATGTCTCTTCTGTGTGTCTTTATATCTCCCTCCTGAAATTTCTCCTAACCCCGGACCATAGTGTCTTCCTCCAATCATGGCATGAACAATTGCGCTTGTTATGCTCTGGTAGTCACCTCCATAACAGGTAAGAGGTTGCTCACTGATACTTATAGCATGCAATTCTGTCTACCTTCGGCATGGTGTCTCCATTTTGTGTGAGCAGGAGTAGGAGAAACTGTTTGCTGGAAGGTGGGTGAGTGTTTGAAATTGGCTGAGATTTGTATCTTAACTGCAGATATCACATTTCAATAAGGAATTAGTGAGGGATGAAATTCAAGTGTGTGCCTAACAGACATTCATTTGGTGTCTCCATTTTGTGTGAGCAGGAGTAGGAAAAGCTGTTTGCTGGTATGTTGAACTACAGCTGTGTTGTTGCCCTTTAGCTTATGGAAGTGTGTCTTTTTTTACCTGATTGTTTCCATAGACACTGTGTACCAAAGGAGCTGCTCCCCACCCTCTTTCCCCAACCACCCCTGGTGCACTACCTTTATAGTGGCTGACCAAGCCACACCTACTTAAAGAGGCAGGAACAGTTGGGCAGCACAAGTAGTAGCCTAGCTGATATATAGGCAGAATTATGAAGGGTGTAGCCAGTAACTAGGTCCAAAGGGCACATACAAGAGGAGGAGAGAGAAGCTGTAAGTCCCTACAAAAGGAGAAAGGATAAGAGTTTTGGGGCAGTGCTGCAGATTTACAGCCTTTATAGAAATATAGATACAATATAAAGAGCTGGGGAATATTTGGAGACTAAGACACTGGGGATGTGGAGGCCAGGGCAAGGAGGCATGTGAGGGAATGGGAGGAGGAGTGGAGAGGTAGGGATGACTGTGGTTGGGAGCACAGGGAGGCTGGGAGGGTTGTGAGCTGCAATGGGTGTGGGGCAGCACTGTTTCTGGGAACCTGGTGGAAGGTGGGGGGTTGTCCAGTGTGTAGGATGTTCAGACAACTTACACTGGAGATAAAGATCTTGAGACAGGAACTGGGGGGAGGGGGAAGGTATGAGGGGTTGAGGAGGAGATGGAGCAGAGGGGCAGGGAGAGTTCCATCTTGAGATAGACCAGGCTGTCAGGCTGGAAGGGGGCACTTGGCCAGGGGGACATGTCCACAGAGTCTCATGAGCACCAAAAGTGGGTGTTGGCAGGTGGTATGAAACACGGGTAGATAGAGAGGAAGTAGAAAAGAGATTCAGGGTAAGCAGAGGCAGGAAGGGATTTCAGGGGAGGGCAGGAGGTTGGAGGCAACAAACAGGTATGCAGTACTGGTTGAGAAAACAGAGCAGGAGGTTGGGGAAGCCACTTTAGAAAAAGTGTCAGGTGACCAGGAGGGAATGGGGGAATATAGGGTACAAGGAGAAAGGGAAGACGGTGGTGTGTGTTGGGGAGGGTTAAGTTGGCATGAATGCACTATACAAAGTGGAAGGAAGCCAAAACATGTTGGGAGGAGGAGGCACAAGTCAGGGGCAGTGGGAGGATGTAAAAGTAGTGGAGTGGGAGTGGATGGGGAAGGGACTGAGCACAGAAAGGATGGAGGAGGAGGAGAGCAGGTGGAGGTGCAACTGGAGGAGAAAGGAGGGGGAAAGGGCAGGGGACACTAAGGAAAAGGGGCTCATGGGAGCGCAAACCATGGGGGAAGTGCAAGGGATGAGGGGCAGTCACTTGTATTGGGGGATTTTGTGCTTAAGGGGGTGAGATGGGAAGGTAAGGGAGCAAGGAAGAGCTGAACCTGGGTGAAGTGTGTGCCAGGTATGACAGTGGGGGAGAGTAGGGCAGTGCCATCAGAAATGTGTGGAGAAGATGGGAGGGAAGCCTCATATCATTGTGCACCTAGGAACAAATGACCTAGAGGTCAGTACAGTGGAAGAAGTGCAGGAGAGATTCAAGGAAGTGGGAGGTATCTGCAATTGAGTGGGAAGCTCAGTGACATTCTCAGAGGTACTCCTGGTACCTAGGGCAAGCATAGCTAGGAAGTTAAGAGTACAGGAGTTTAATGGGTGGCTGAAGGGTTGGTGTGCAGAAATGGGGTATGGGGTAGTAGGGGGTGGGGTGAGACATGGAACAATAAGGGGCTTTATGCCAAGGATAGGCTGCATCTCAACATCGAGGGTACAAGAGCATTCACACAGAGGCTGGAGAAGTACATTAAAAACAACATCGATTTAAACTGAGAAGGGAGGAGGGGCTGAGTCGGACAGCAGGAAGAAGGCACCTCCCAAGGGAGACTGGAAGGCCTCACCCTCCAGAGAGAGAGGAGGAGAATGAGGGAAGTTACCAAGACAAAAGTGGAAGGCGGAGAGACAGGAAGAGGAGGGGCAGGACACAAGGTGGACTGCCATATCCTTGAATGTAAGGAGCTTAGCAAACAAGGTGAAAGAGTTCCAGGCAACGATGGTGGAGGGGGAAGTAGGTATTGCCACCATCTCAGAAACCTGGGCCACCCAATACCATGACTAGGATCTCACAATCCTTGGATACAAGGTGTTCTGCAGGGACCTGGAAGGGGGGAAGGGTGATAATTTATGTCAGAGATGGGATACTGTGTACCAAGGAGGGGCCGTGTTGAGGAGTCCAGAAGCCATATGGGTGATTGCTCCAAATCCCTAAAGGTAAGGAAGAAGCTCAGGATGGGTGACAGGCCACCCTCACAGAGTGAGGAGGTGGATAGGGAGCTGGGGGAGCAAATCAGGAAGGTCAGTGGCAAAGGCAATACAGTTATAGTGGGAGACACTTTAACCTACCTCAGGTTGACTGGCAGACAGTAACTACAGTGCACGCCAGAGAACAGGTGCTGCTGGAGGCTATCCAATACAGTTACCTAGTGCAAGGGGTGATGGATCCTACTAGGGAGGGGAACATACTGGACTTGATGCTAACTAATGGAGACCAAGTCCAGGATGTGGTAGTACAGGACCCTCTAGCAGGAAGTGACCACCACTCAGTGTGGTTCCTCCTCAACACAGGGAGGGAGTCTTCTAAGACCAGGACAAGAGTGTTGGATTTCAAGAAGGCATATTTTGCCAGAATGGGCAGCAACTTAGAGGGGTATTTAGCTGAAATGAACCCAGAGATGGATGCTGAACAGAAGTGGCCAGTCATTAGGAAGGGGATAAATGAGGCCACAAACACGCAAATCTCAGAGTAAGCAGTCCAGGTCAAAAAAACCTAGCTGGCTCAGCAAGGAGGTGGTGGAGAAAGTGAGGGGAAAAAAGACTGGCCTTCATTAAGTTCAAAAAAATCTGGGTGTGAGGTGGTTAGAGAAGTGTTCTCAAATGCATCTAGGGAGGTGCCCAGGTCCGTCAGGGCAGCAAAGGAGCTGAATTTGGCTCAGGAGATCGGGGGGAGGGATTCTTTAAATACATAAGAGAGAAGAGGAGGTGTAGGGATGACATCATTAGAATCAAGAGAGAGGGAACAAGGGGAAGACCAGGCAGAGGCACCCAATGAGTATTTCTGCTCGATGCTCACAAAAGAAAGGGATGGCCCAATACTGCATGGGAAAGGGGGCAAGGGTTGAGGGGGGCAGAGAAAACAGATGAGGTCATCCAAGAGGAGAGTGTTCTGAAGAGCCTTAAAGCCTTGTAAGTGGACAAGGCACCAGGACTGGACAGTGTACACCCAAGGGTCCTGAAGGAAATGGCAGAGTTTTTGGCAGGCCCTCTGATGGACCTGTTCAACATCTCCGTGGAGACAGGGAATGTACCCAGAGACTGGAGGATGGCTCACGTGGTGCCCCTTCACAAAAGAGGACTCAAGGACCAACCGTGTAACTACAAACCAGTGAGCTTGACTTCCATAGTGGGGAAGTTGATGAAGACCATTCTGAAGGAGAGGTTGATAACCTTTCTCGATAGCAATTGGCTGCAGGATGGGAGACAGCATGGGTTTGTCACGGGAAGATCTTGCCAAACTAACCTGATCAACTTCTTCGACTGGGTCACTAGGGCAGTTGACAAACACCACACTGTGGATGTCCTGTATCTGGACTTCAGCAAGGCTTTCGACTCTGTGCCACACAGGTTTTAATGAGCAAGCTGAGGGACATGGGGCGGGGGAAAAACTGGTGGTGTGGGTTGAGAACTGGCTGCAGGGCAGACAACAGAGGGTAGTTGTAAGGGAGAAGACATCCAAGCCTCGGCCAGTAATGAGTGGAGTACCACAGGGTTTAGTGCTGGGCCCTGTTTTGTTCAATGTCTTCATTGCAGACATTGCAGGGAGGGTCAAGGGTAAGATCTGCCTGTTCATGGACAACACTAAGATTTTTGAAAAAGTGGACAATGAGGAAGAGAGGCAGAAACTCGGAGAGGATCTAGCTAAACTTGAACACTGGTCTAGGGAGTGGCAGTTGGGGTTTAATGTTAATAAGTGCAAGGTCATGCATCTTGGAGCCAGAAATCCCTGGAACAGCTACTAGCTGGGGGCAGTTCAGGTTATGGCTTCAGAGGAGGAAAGGGACCCGGGGTAATAGTCATAGGGGACATAAAGGTATCAGCACAGTGCAGGAGGGTGGCATCAAGGGCAAATAGGATGTTGGGGTGCATTGCCAGAGGGATCACCTCTCAAAAGGGGATGTCATCCTGCCAGTGTATAGATCACTGGTGAGGCCAGACTTGGAGTGCCATGTACAGTACTGCTGCCCTCACCTCAAAAAGGATGTGCAATTACTGGAGGGGGTGCAGCGTAGGGCTAAAAAAATGATTGTGGGACTAGGGGAGTTGCCATATGAGGAAAGGCTGAAGGAGCTCAACATGTACTCTCTGGAAGACAGAAAAGTAAGAGGGGATATGATAGAGACCTTAAAATACTTGAAAGGCATAAACAAAGTCAGGAAGGGAGGATTGTTCCACTTAAAGGGGGGAAGGGTCACTAGGGGCCACAGTTTGAAGTCTGAAAGGGGAATGCTTAGGAGGGAGGGAGGAGGAGAGAGAGTGGTGGCGGTTGGAACACACTGCCAGAGGAGTTAATCCCTCAAAGGACAATGGATAGCTTTAAGAGGGGTTGGGAATGAGTCAAGGGCAGGGTTAGTATGGACAAAATCACAGAAGGGGGAAGGACCAGGAAAGAGGAGGAAGAGAGGGGTTTGTGTGTTGGTGTGGCAGCTGTAGTGATATGAAACTAAGAGCTGCACAATCAGGCAGATTTGATAGACCTGTGGGCCTTTTTCTGCCGGCAAGTTTATATGTTCGCATATTTGTATGCACCTTGTCGAATGGTGTTTCTTTACACTGAATATTGGTTTGGCACATCTGTTAATCTGTTATGCTTTGCACATTATTTATGTGCACTGATTTAGTTGGCACTGACTATTGTGGCCGCTCAACTGTTAATGTATTGTCTACTTACCCCCAACGCATCTGTAAATGAGCTGTTAAAACCCCAGTATGTCTTTCTTATTTAAACATCTGAAACATATACATACATAAAACTCAGAACATATTGTAGCAAACAGAGTTTCAAATGCTCTGCTCCCTAGCTATGGAATTAAAATGCATCTAATAGTTGGTTAAATCAGTTACTTATACAAACTTTCACGAAATGCTGGACTCTTTCATAAAAAAACATACTGTATTAGAAAAGTATGCTGCACATCATTGTATATGGTTGCTTCCTCTGTGTAATTGTATAATATCCTGTACAGTGGTTAGAGATGCTGTGAAGTTTTAATTTACTGGTGAAGTTCTGGTGAAGTTGCCAAATTCACCTCTGCGGATCATTTCGCAAAGTTTTTCTAGTTAATAGGAAATTTGCCATTGGTAACTTTGCCTTGCAACTTCACCTGTAGCTTTTCCTTGGGGTACACAAAGCAGAAGTTGGGTAAAATGACTTCCAGCAATGACTCCTTTTGAGGATTTTAGCTATAACTCAGTCAAATTTGGATAGTTGATCTGAAACTTGGTATGGTATGGTTGTAGTCCAAAAAGGTGCATATTTGATACATTTTTGATGATTATCGGACTTAAATTGTGGATTTGGCAGTGAACCATGGTAAAGTTGGGGAGTGATTTGAGGGTGTTTCATAATGCTGGCTAGTAAACAGCTGAGCAGCTTTCCAAGTGGCTATACATCTACAGGAAAAAGATAAATAAAAATATTTCACTGGTGTCTAGTGGCCCACCTCACCAGTCACTGGTCCGATGTGTAAAATATGTTTTCCCTGGTGGCTAGTGCTCCACCCTCACTTATCGCAAGCCCGATTTGTAAAATACACTTTCCTTAAAAGGTCTAGTGGTTCCCTCACCAACTGCAGGCCCAATCTGGAAAATAGCATTTTCCCTGTTGTCTTCTGATTCCCCTCGCTGATTGCAGACTGATGTGAAAAGGCACTTTCCTGGTGCCTCATGGTCCCCCCCTTCACTCGATTGATGGCTCAATGTGTAAAGACACTATTTCCTTGGTGTCTAGTGGTTCCCCGCTCCTCGCCGCATCACCAGCCGGGATGTGTAAAAGACACTTTCCTTGCGTCTAGTGTGAACCTCTGCCAGTCTCTGGCCTATTGTGAAAATGACACTTCTCCTGGTGTCTAGTGGTCCTCCCCTTGCTAAGGTCTCTAGCTTGATGTGAAAATGATACTTTCTCTGCAGTCTAGTGGTCCCCTCACTGATCGCTGACCCAATGGTGTAAAAGACACATTCTCTGGTATCTAGTGGTCCCCCCTCTCGCTGATCACTATCACAGTGTGTAAAGACACTTTTCCTGGTGTCATAAGTGTCCCCATCCCCCCACAGTAGGCAGTTCCCACCACACTGCTCCCTTATCCTGACTCCTGAGCTGGCAACTAGCATAGCCTCCACTTCTTCGACCATGGCTGGCTTATCAACTCAGCTGTCAATGAGCGTGGGTACTGTTACAGTATGCATTCATTGACAGCCCAAAGCTCAGCTGGTGGCCAGCTGTGGGGGAGTGGATGGTTGTGCTGGTCACTGGCTTGGGGTCAGGACTGGGCCAAGTGAAGTGGTGGGGCACTACCTACCAGGCTGAAGGGTTTGCTAGACACCAGCAAAAGTGTCTGCTGTACATTGGGCTGGAGATCAATGAGGCGCGGGACCACCAGACACAAAGGATAGTGTCATTTTCACACTGAGACAGCGATCAGCGAGAGGGGAACCACTAGACACCAGATAAAGTGTCTTTTAAGCATCAGACTGGTGATCAGAGAGGGCAGAACACTAGACAACAGGGAAAGTATTTTTTACACATTGGGATGGTGATCGGTGGATGGACCACTAGACACCAGGGAAAGAGTCATTTATACATCGGGCTCGCAAGTGGTGGGGGGGCCACTAGACCCAAGGGAAAGAGTCTTTTACACATTGGTCCAGTGATCGGTGAAGGAGGGACCACTAGACACCAGGAAAAGTGTCATTTTGACATCAGGCCGGTGATCAGCCAGGAAGGGACCACCAAGACGACAAGAAAAGTGTGTTTTACACATTGGGCCAGCGATCATAGAGAGGGGAGACCACTAGACACCAGGGAAATTTTATTTGCACACATCGGGCTGGCAGTCAGTAGGGAGGAACACTAGACACCAGGGACAGTTTATGTTTTAACAATGGCCAGCAATTGGTGGGGGGGACCACTGGACACCAGGAAAAGTTTATATCTTGGCAACTGATGGATTTTGAACTGTGGAATTGAATTAAAAGTGGTCTTAGGGCAGGCAAAGTTACCAGCTTTGCATGTTGCAAACTTCACTTCTGTGCTAAACTCTGCTGGCGGAGTTGCCAACCTCGATTTTGCGGGTTATCTGGTTTCCACCTAATTCAGACTTCACACGGCAGATTAACTTCCCAAAATGAGATGAATTCGTAACTTAATCCATGGAGTGAAGTTTTTCAACTTCACTTGTATCGCAGGATATACTTCAAAAATGTATAAGTGCCAGCCCGGTGGTGCTGAGGGTTGAGGCGCTGGATGCCACACCTCATGCCATGTTGGTGACCTGGGTTCGGACATGATCCTGGGCCACCAGGGGTCAGCAGGTGAGGGATAGGATGGAGCATCTGGAGGACTGTTCTCCTATCCTGGGGAGGGATCCAGAGTCCCATTGCTCTGTAGTGGCCCATGGTGATGACCGGAGGCACTACTAGATAGGTGTAGCAAGAGGGGGTGGAGTATGGCAGACGTCGGCTACATGCCTAGACATCATTTCATCATTGCATGCTGGCACTCCGCAAGGAGGAAAATTGAAAACTGGGCTCCGGTCAGGCAGCATGAGCTTCTGACCCCTCTGCCCATCCTGAATGGTGCCTCCTCATCCAGATCCTGCTCCGGTGGGTTGAGCTGGGTAGCTCCTCACCACCCTGCCACGGGGGGTAATCCATGGGGGAAAAGAGGAGGAAGGCCTGATGTCAGGTGTCAGGGCTATGGGGGTTGGTCGGGATGTCAACGCCAACCGGAGCCCTGGGGAGAAAATTTAAATAATAAAAAAAATTTATAAAAATCTGCATACAGCACTGAGAATAATACAGTACTGAGCATGCCACTATAGAGTTACTGCAGTAAACAAGGCAATTTCAGTGGCAGTTAATCCATTTTGTCATGCAGTAACCTGAGAAACTGTTGCATCCTGGCCGGCTACACTGTAGGAAGGCCACTTAATAAAGTGAAGGTGTATATCCAGGGACACATCAGAGTAATTACAAATAGTTGGTCTGACATGGCCCTGGATGTATTTTTTCCCAAAAATTATCAGGGAAATGTAAAGGAGAAGAATTCACAGAATTACAATTTGCAAAGCCCCCTCCTCAAATGAGGTGGGTTTAGGATGAAATCATGACCTCAAAATAATTCAAGTGGATAGTTGAGTTAAAAAGCCTAAGCCCAGATGATCTGAATGAACCATTAGATTTAGTACTATATCCATAGTGGTTGGAGAAAATGTGATGCTTAAGTTTCTTACAAATGAAGAATAGAATTATGCTTAGGTGAGTGGAATAAATCCATATTAAATATCCTTGACCAATGACCTTCACCTCTGCCCCTCTACTATCTATACTCACCAATCCTCTACCGAAAAGGCTGAAAATCACACACTTAAATATACGTAGCCTTAGACCTAAATTGTCAAAACCTGAAGCATGGTTCCATAGTCACACTTCTGATATCCTGGGTATCTCAGGGACTTGGCTGAAACTGAGTATCAAACCACATGAGGTTGCCTTACCTGGATATAAATGTTTTAGGGGGGACTGCCTGGATAAAAAGGAGGTGTTGTCATTATGTATGTTAGAGAAAATCTTGATGCTACCCAATTTGCTCTGCCTAGCCCTGCTGCAGCTGAGATGGAATTAATATTTCTTTCTATCACCCTTGGATCAGTCAAGAAACTTTAGATTGGCTGTGTATACTTGCCCCCAAAAGTGACGACGTCCTACCTCCACTCCTTTATTACCTCCTGTGCTAGCCTACTGTGTCAGGATATCATGACCAGGGGTGACTTTAACATAGACTGGTTGAACTCAAAATCTTCCAAACTGACCACAGCCCTAGCAGACTCCAATCTGGTTCAAATCATCAATGTCTAAACTAGTATGAACTCTAGATCGGGCAACCATACCCTTCTAGACTGGGTGGTCACCAACTATCCCTCCAAAATAAAATCACTTGTTCTCTCTGACAGTATAAGTGACCACTCCCCAACCCTGTGCATCTGGCATAACTCCCCCAATCCCCTACCCAAAATCTTCAGACTCGGACATGTCCAAATTTAATCCCAACTCCTTCTCGGATGCTATCCGCTGAACTGATTGGGGCCCTATAAATACTGCCCCAGATGTTAATTCAGCCCTAGATTTCTTTGTGTCAAAATTCATGAACATCATGGGCTCCAATGCACCTATGAAGAACTGCCAGACAAAGGGGCTTGTGTCCCCTGGCTCTCTAAGGAGTTAAGGAAACTCATGTCCTTTCGTGATAAAGCCAGGAGGGCTTACAAATGCAGTGTCCTAACTGCCGACTGGCAATCCTATAGGCAGCTAAGAAATAGATGAAAAGCTCAACCAAAAACCTAGAGCTGCCATCTCCAAGAAACTTCAGACAGAAACTTCAAACAGCAAAGAATTCTGGAGACAGATCAACTCCTCCTGAAGGAAGCACCCACTGATGTCCCCAGCTCCATTGATGCCCAAGGCTCTGTCCATGTTAACCCCATCACATACTGCTTTAATGAATTCTTCACTGACCTGCACAAGTATACCTCTCTTTTATCCAGCTCCTCCCCCTCGCTCCCACCCTATCACTTGTCTGTAGTCGACCCCATGGCTCACCTCCTCCTTCCACCTAAAACTTGCTACTCTCAAAGAAGTCCACTGTCTACTTAGGAATCTCAAAGCAAACAGCTCACCAGGGCATGACACCCTAGAACCCAGGTTCCCTCGAAATTGGAGCAGATGTACTAGCCCGTCCCATCCATAACCTATATAATAGATCCTTCCTAACAAGCACCGTCCCTGATAAAAGGAAGGTAGCAGTAATTGTCTCAGTATGCAAAGGTGGCTCCAACGCAGTTGTGGAAAACTTCTGGCCCATATCAATACTCTGTCCCCTAGCTAAAATACAGGAGCGGATACTGTACAACCACCTCCAAAATTACCTTGAAAGCCACCAACTCTTATCATCTTCCCAGCATGGATTTAGAGAAAAATATAGCACAACCACTGCTTTGATCAAGGTCACCACAGACATGTATCATGCAATGGATACTGGCCTTGCCACTGGTGCAATATTCATGGACTTGACCAAGGCTTTTGACTTGGTCAGCCATGACCTGCTCCTTCAACAACTTCATGTCCTGGGTCTTGATGTAAATGCACTTGCATGGATCAATAGCTATCTCCTTGGATGTACTCAGCATGTCAAATGTGCAGGCTCCCTCTCAGATCCACGACACATCACCCCATGGTGTACCCCAGGGCTCTATACTGGGTCCCTTGCTTTTTTATTATTTATTAATAACTGTGGTGGTTTCACAGTTCATCTCTATGCAGATGATGCTATCATCTACAGATCCTCTTCTGACATAGGTTGGATCAACCAATCACTAACATCTAACTTCCATTCCCTTGTGGACTGGTTTACCCACAAGCAACTGGTCTAAATACAAATAAAAACTAAGAGCATGCTCTTTGCCAACTCCACTTCTCAAGCATGCCCTCCCCTGACCATTCAATCATGCTCTGTAGCTGTCCTTGAACTGGTTCAGTCTTTCAAATACCTAGGAATCACCTTGGATCCCTCCCTATCGCTGGATGTACATGTCACAACCCTTACTAAATCTCTCAACCAGAGGCTAGGCATCCTTTATAGAATTCACCCGTACCTCTCTCTGATATCATGTCGCAACATAGCAGAGGCCACTCTCCTGCCTCTCCTCCTGTATAGTGCTCCATTGCTGCTCTCTTCATCCTCCTCAATCCTAACCCGCCTTTCTCAGTTATATCATAAGGTGGGTAGGTTTGCCCTGGGAACCAATGCATGGCATCACCATTGCAATGTCCTGTCTAATTTGGCTGGCTACCCTTTTAGTCTAAACTGCGATATATTACCCTTAGCTTAATACACAAATTTGTCTATCGCTTCACCTCCCCTGCCCATCTGTGATAATTCAATGCAAATTCACCCATAGAGCCCTGAGGTCAGCCTCACTGCCCCTTCTAGCTGTTCCAAACCTTAGACTCTCCTTGGCCCGGAGATCACTTGCCTACATTGCTGTGTCATCCTGGAATTCTCTTACTCTCCCAGTCCTGGTTTGCCCCTCCATTTCTCAATTCCAAAGAGCTATGTTATCACACCTTGAAGCCTCTACTTGTTCATGCTTTCGGTAACTCCCTGAGTTTTCCTACTCTTCACTGACTGCTAATTATCGACTCCCAAGACCTACCTACGCATCTCTGTCTCCATCCACCAATGTTTGTGGACTAGAGGGATACAAGCTAGTTGCCTGGGCATAGTTTTGATTATCTTATGCTAAGTTGTATCCCTATTGCATTAACCTTTGTATCTCTGCTCGAAGTGTTATACCTGCTTACCGAAATAACTTTATCCTGTTTAAGTTGTATTTCTAATACTGCACTCACTGTTGAATGTCTTATCCTGTATAAGTGTTGTATCCTGTACTAATATTGTATCAACCTCTGCACTGTTCAACTGTGCTACTCTTCCTGGGTCACCCCTGAAAAAGGGACTGCCATGTCTCAGTGGGCTTATCCGGTTACCAAAATTCACTAAATAAACATTAAATATAAGACCTTTCAGAATAAAAAGGTGGGTAGATTCTAAACACATAAGACTGAGAAATCTTTCACTTTATCAATACTGTATATTTATGCAGCACATAAATCTGCTGTCATTAAAAGAATGCTTTATTTGAGAGCTGAATGTAAAAACAGATTTTAAGATATGAATTTGTTTAGCAATTATGAAGGATGGTTGAACACCATGATGCAGGATATAATGAAAAGACAAACTATTTAAATGAAGATTTCAATGTATTACAGTATGAACAGTGATAGCATCTCTTAAAAATGTTTTGTATTAGTCTTGTTTTTAAATATAAAGTTTTTATAATTAATGGGTTTCCCTTTTCCCATAGTGAAACCATGATGTAATTTACCATTATAAAGGAATGTTTATAATGGCAAACATTCTCATGGTTTCTCTCTCAGTGCAGATGCCCACTGCAGCTCTTCCTTTCGGACAACTGGCGCCCCCAGACTAAACTACCACCGGTCTCAGTGGAGTGATTTTAAAACACAAAATCTTGTGTTTTTGGAAAGAAAGCCCTTAACTTTCTGATGCCAATTAATCCAAAAACTTTTAGATAAATAAGGCCAACCATGCACTGAAAGCTAAGCGGACCACGACTGCACAGGAACGTCTCTTTATTTTATGTAATTGCTGTGGTGAAAAAGGAAAACCAGCAATTACATAAAATAAAGTATAGGGTAGTGTGTTTAAACTCAATGTTTACACACCTCCTCAGTGTTAGATGCTTTCACAAACCCATTGAGCTTCACTCTCAGGGTTTATGTATCACCTAACACCTTGGGTGTGTGTAAACATCTTGTTACACACACCACCCCATACTTCATTCTGGGTGGTGTCACCACAGAGGTGGAGATTGCACAGCATGTCAATTGCCTATGACGTGGGCTAGGGAGAAAATGATTGACCTCCCCATCACGGGATGAAGATTGATTCTTCGCAGGCTCCACACTGGTGATCAGGATAACCCCCACAGTCCTTTTTTGAAATTCAACTTCTTTATTGATTTTATAGAAGTAAAACAACAATATCAGCATAAGGTGAGGTACAATGGTGTTACAATCGTAAAATAAAAACTACCCCTCCCCAACTTCTACCCTCCCTTCCCCACACCACCCACCCGGAGTGTGCCCCTAGGGAGGTATTTGAGAGCTTAATTACGTTATAAAATATGCACATGGGGAGTCCACAAGTTACAAGCCATCAATGCAGATATAAAGCATATAATTTGCCCCATTTTTTATCAAACAAAGTCTGTTACAGGAACTAGCAAGTAAGCGTTCAACCCTGAAGTAGGCTGAGAGGTTGTTTAGCCATTCATTAGAGGATATAAGTAGTTGGTCCATCCAATGTTTAAGCACCAGCTTCTTGACCACCATGGAAATTAGAACCATGTGGTATTTATGCTCTTTAACCCTGATGTTAGTGTATATACCTAAAATGCAGATCTCCACAATAAAGAGGACCCCCAGACTTAGTAAGGTGTCTAACCTGGATTTAATTGATCACCACAAGGGGACAATTTTGTCACAGTGCCAGAAAATATGCAGCAGATTCCCCTCCTCCTTACCGCAGAGCAGGTAGGGTTGGAAAGGGGGTCAATTCTGGCTAGTTTGATGGGAGTGTAATGTAAATCATTCAGAATATGATATTGGGTAAGTCAGAGCTTGTCTTGGGAGTTGTAGGTGTAAAGATCATGCCAGATCCGGGCCCAGTCAATGTCTATATCTGGTAGGAGAGAGGCCCGCACTTTAGAACCCGATATGGGATCTGGGTAGCCAATGGATAGGAGATAAGTATATAAGAGGGATAGACAGTGGGGTATGGAATATAAGTAGGGTTTCCAGTTTTCAGTTTAAACCGATAAAACCCGGTAAAACCCCACTGACGTCTTTTTTTTCCAATCGGTTATAACCGAAAAGCACCGAAAATCGTCTCTACAAAGTATGCTTTGAAAATATCAAAATATCAAAACCACAGTACTTTGAACATTTTGATCTGTTGCTGACTCAGGTAGAAGGAGTAGTTTGAGGTGCAGCGACTTTGTGTCACCCCCACCCTTGACAGCATATGTGATATTGTTTGTTTACATTAAAATTGTTTAAATTAAAATTTAAACACCAGAGAAGTGATAATTTATGTGTATGCTGCTGTTGGCAAAATAAAACTTTAGCCACAGAAGTCAAGCAAATAATCATAAATAAATAAATCCAAATTGTATTCAATTAAGAAATACATAATGAGCATGAAATAAAAGTTGCCGTATGAAATGAGGCATAAACTAATATCGGCACAGCGGGAGAAGAGAATCCTTTTGAGTTAATGTAAAAGCAAATAAAATTCCACTTGGTCACAGAATATTATCTCACAGGCTTCCAGTCTGGAAGGGAAAAAAGGCAAAATAGCTCTCCTGCCCTCCCCCAAAAAAGGCTGCTGTAGCGCCCACTAATCTCCTTTCTTGCTCTGTCATTCACCATCCTTTTGCTTCCATCATACTGAGCATGAAATCAAATTTTCCATATGAAATGAGGTGCAAACTAATATCGGCACAGCGGGAGAAGAGAATGCTAGATCGTTTTTTTTAACAGAAAAGCGGTGGACGTGTGTAGTGGCTGGGGATGGCTGATCTATAGCACTGGAAGAGTTAAATGCAAAAGCAAATAATTAATAATTATTAATTATCTCACAGGCTTCCAGCCCACTTCTTTCTTGCTCTGTCATTCACCCTCCTTTTGCCTCCATCACCCCATCCTTGGGAACTCTCTCCTGTTCTTTTTTTTAGCTTCGAGAGCAACAGTGGCTATTTACTCCCTGGCCATCAACCTAGCAAAATAGAGAGGAATCAAAAAAATTGAGAGGCGCTGTTTACTAAATGCTTAAAAGCTTAAAAGGGGGATGTTTGATCGGGGGGGACTTTATTAAGAGCCATGAAATTGAGAACTTTAGAATACTGCAGATAGTTCGATTAGTTGATGTCAGAGCTGCCTATTGTTGGTTCCCAAAAGCAAATTGCTTTAATATTTATTTTACTTTTTAGCTGCCGATCTTAGCAATGCTGGTGTATTGATCGTGTTCAGATATAATTAATTTGTGCTTGATGGCTTGCCTGAGTTAAACATAATGATGATGATTGTAAATGGTAATTACTAGATGTTTTATTTCATTTTATCCTCAGTCGCTTAACTTAACCTCTCAATTACCGTTTACAATTATCATCTCTCTGTTTAACTCTAGCTGCCATCAGTGCACACAGTGCCTTTTAAAGAAAAAAAGAATAATAAACACTGAAATATACTGAAATTGTTTATTGCTTTTTATATTTGCACCGAAATGCACAGAATTTTGCTACTATAAAAGGGAGCAAGAAGAGCTGAAAAATAAACACCTTTTTTCTTGATTCATAAACACCTAAAACTGAAAACCCTAAATATAAGTCTTGGAAGCTGTCCAGAATAGGTTTTGTCTTGGAAACTTGGAGGGAGGTGCCAAAGATTGGCCAATTAAATGTCTCAAGTGAAAAATCTTAAAAAATGTGAATTGAGGTTAACCGTATTTCTCTAGGATATCGGGAGAAGAAAGAAGGGAATCCAGGGAGTAGAGGTCTGCTACAATAGCATTCCATATTTGGGGGAGCCAGTCAGGGATGATGTGCCTGCCACCTGTCTTAACGTTGGGGTTGAGGACGAGAGGTTGAGCAAAATCTTGGTGTTGGGAGATTTTATAGAAGGAACAAAACTGTGAGAAAACCTTTAGCGAGGTCCCAATTACTGAGTGACAAAGTGGATCAAGTAGACTTTCTGTAGCATATAATAGATGGTAGAGGAGTGGAGAGGGTGTTGTTTTAAAAGCAGAGTTTTCAGTTGTAGCCAGGTAGGTGTGTAGTCTTCTGTAGGGTTAGTGAGCCATCTGCCAATCCTGGCAAAATTGCTAGCACAGTAATATAGGAGGAAGTTGAGAAGGCGGAGACCACCTGCTATTTTAGGAAGACTCGGTTTGAGAAAGGACCTCCTAGATTGCTTGTGTAACCAAATAAAACCAGAGATGAGGGCATGGACATTCTGAAAAAATGAGAAGGGAAGCCAAATGTTCAACATGAGCAAAGGATATAAAAGCCTAGGAAGAACATTCATTTTTATGATGTTAATTCATCCCCATAAGGATAGTGGGAGAGACTCACATCTTCGAAGGTCTTGCTGGAGGGTGACCACTAAATCATCAAGATTCAGTTTCTTGGTGAGTGAGGGATCAGCGGTTAAGAAGATACCTAAATATTTGAGTAAGTGAGGGGACCACTTAATATCATAATGGCTGAAGTCAGCTCTGTGGGTGACTTGGCTTAAAGGGAAAATTTTGGTTTTGATAAGATTAAGTTTATAATTGGAGAGACAGTTGTATTGGGTTATAACATCCAATAAGTGTTACAGAGACATTGCAGGGTTCTCTAAATGAAGAAGAATGTTGTCTGCATAGGCAGAGAGGGTAAGTGTGTGGTTAAGCACTGAGATCCCTTGTATTTTGGGTGATAATTTAATGTGATGTAAGAGGGGCTCTATGTAAAGATTAAAAAGCAAGGGTTAACCCCCACAGTCCTGTAACAGAGGATGATGGAGGATGGTAAGTCCCATAGAAGCAGAGTGGTGGGGCTGAGGGAGCTGGTCCAAAGGGGGCAGTCAAGGGCAGATAAGGAGGATACAATACATATGGAAAAGAAAAACACTGCAGGGAAATACATTTGATCTTACTAGTGGATTGTGATAATTGTTGAAACTAGAATTACATTTGAAGTGAAGTAAGTAAATAATACAGGCCAGAAATAACTGGTTGACCCCCAAATGCATATTTCAATTTGTGAGCTATGACTGGTAGCTACACACTTTGAAACCCAGATGGTTTAGAACAGGTTTCCATTCTCACCCCCTCGTGTAGGGTAAAGTACCAAGGATTTCTTGTCACTCCAAACTTGATAATAAATTGCATTTGTATATGCAACTTTAAGGGGCTGATATCTATTTTTTTTATGGTGAGTGCAGTACAGAGTTGTATAAACTTTCAGAGACAATGAGCAAGTGCTCAATGGAATTTTTCCTGGTATAACAGAAAAGTCCATCAAACAATCACTAAAAAAATTACTTTAGGCTTAAACTTGAAAATGAATTATAATGCACTTGTGTTAGCGAGACTGGACACTGGATGAAATACCCAGCCCCTTGCACACTACATTCTTCTGAATAAAAAAGTTCTTAACCTGTGCAGCACCAAGTTTTGCATATGAAATAAAAATAAAAGGTGCATCTTGGAGTCTCAAGTATCTTGTTGGCTTGGTGGTACATCTGATGGCAATGCAGAAAAGCCTACTGAGTGGCCTGCATTTTGTCCCAGCTAAGGCTTTTATTTCTGACTCTCTTCCATCTGTTTTCATTCCATATACAGTGTATGGTAGATGCTTCTACATAAAAACATAAAATTTGATGGCAGATAAGGACTGCTTGGCCCATCCAGTCTGCCTATTTCTCCCTGCCTTCACTATTGCCACAGGCCGTGCCTGATTTACGGCTCTCTCTCTCTCTCTCCCTGCCCACTTCCTTTCCACTATGATTTGTTTGTGCTTTTCCCATGCATTCTTGAATGCCACTACTGTTTTTGTCCCCACCACCTCCACTGGGATGCTGTTCCAGAAATACGCCACTCTTTTTGTGAAGAAGCAGTTCCTCACATCTCTCTCCTGAATCTATCCCCTTCCTGCTTTATTGCATGTCTCCTTATTCTTGAGCATCTTTTATTCTGAAAACTACTCCACTATCATGCCTTATTTACCCCCACGAGGTATATAAAACACTCTATCATATCTCCCCTCTCCTTCCTCTATCCCAGGGTGTACAGATTGAGGTCCTTTAGTCTCTCCTCATACAGCTTTTGATACAGACCCTGCACCATTTTAATTGTCCTCCTCTGGACCACCTCCATTATGTCTATGTCCTTCCAGAGATGTCTTCTGCAAACTTGACACAATACTCTAGGTGGGGTCTTAGCAGCGATCTATACAGAGGCAGCACCATCTCCCTCGTTCTGTTGGCGATACCCTTCCTTATGCACCCCATCATCACACTTTCCTTCCCTACTACCTTGTCACACTGCCTGGCCACCTTTAGGTCATCAAATATGATTACCCCAGGTCTCTTTCTTGCTTGATTGTCATCAATACCACTGCACCCATCGTGTACTCTGCTCCTGGGTTTCTGTGCCCTAAGTGCATTACTTTGCACTTTTTCACATTGAAACCCACCAGTCTACTGCCTTGTCACACTGCCTGGTCAGCTTTAAGTCATCAAATATGATTATCCCAGGTCTCTTTCTTGCTTGATCGTCATCAATACCACTGCACCCATTGCGTTCTCCGCTCCTGGGTTTCTATGCCTTAAGTGCATTACTTTGCACTTTTTCACATTGAAACCCAGCTGCCATACCCTTGATCATGGCTCTAGTTTTCTCAGGTCTCTGCTCATCCTTTCCACACAGCCCCCCAGAGTGTCCACCCTATTGCAGATTTTGGTATCATCTGCAAAGAGGTAGACCTTCCATTCCAGCTCCTCTACAATGTCAGTTATAAAGACATTGCAGAGGACCGGTCCCAGCACTGATCCCTGAGGTGGACAGCTGATCACCCCCCTCTTCCTTGGAGTGATCTCCATTTTCCACCACCGTCTGTCACCTATCACCTAACCAATATCTTATCCAGTTTACCAACTTTGGACCCACTCCTAAGCTACCCAGCTTGCTTACTAGTCTCCTATGTGGAATAGTGTCAAACAGGAAGCAAGATACCATTCTGCAGCACTACCAAGGCAACTGGGAACCTTATACTTCTGGGAGGTCAGGGTTTCCAGTTGCCTTAGTAGTGCAGCAGAATGGTATACTGAATGGTCAGGGGCCAATCCCTGCTAAGGCGCTTATTTGTTTCTCTCTTTTGTTTCTGTTCTATATATTTGAACACCACACCTTTGTGACTAAAATGTGAATTTGTGTAACACCAGGTTGTGCACTTTAGAAAGAGTACAGTACTTATGCATGTCCCAAGTTTCCAGTTACCTTGGTGGCATTGCAATGGAGCCTGTAACTTGTCTTTTCTAGCAAACGGTCAGTCCTCCTCCCCTAGATGGCCCCACTCCCCTGGGTTCATTCTTGAACCCTCCTTGTAGGCACTGCTTGTGAAAGTCCTACCAATGTGCTAATAGGAGCAACCTAAAATTTTTAAATACAGTGAAGAGGCTGGTGTTTCCTTCATTCAGTTCCTGCAGAAGAATCAGGTCACTTCTAGACTATAGTATTAAGGAAGAAATAAAATTGTGCTCTGCTCTAACAGAAGTTAGAGCACTGAGAGATTATGTGCAAATGTAAGAACATATTTTGAAAAGATTTGCAATGTACCAGGGAATATTTACATGATATTGGTAAGCAATAAGTATGATGTTTGTAAGATATTAGTCCAAGACTAGTGAGGAATAATGTATCTTTTACAATTATGAAATAAAGGTAGGGAGTAAACATTTTTTAAATATGTTGTGGCATGCAATAAATGCTAATGGTAACAAGCTCTGAGCCCTTTATTCCCAGATCCAGAAGATGTCACATTCTATTGTTTGCAGAAGGCCGAAATAATGACTTAGTTTAGCTCCAGAACATAATGACTTTCTGAAATGAGCAATAATGAACAGGTAGTAAAATTCCCTTGAATAAATGGACAGGGCACTTGTTCAATTAACGTTTTATAGCTGTGGTTACTTTTCTGTCAAGGCAATATATTTAACAGTTATCAGAAAAGTTTGATGTACTCGCAAGGACTAAATTATTTTAATCTATATGTAAATTTAACTAACTGTATTCTGCTGCTGATTTCTGCTGATTTTTCATATAACATACCACATACTTTTATTGCTTTGAGAAAAAGTTATTACAAGATAATTCTTTCTTTCTTTATACTGTATGCCTTCATCGAATTTAGCATCTTGTTAAAATGGAGCAAAGCAAAATTACGGATGAAGAAAAGCAAATATTAATGTTTTGTTCCCTTCATACATGATGGATGGCGTGTTCTTGGAGTGTAGGAACATTATTGTGCAAGAAGAATGTACACAGGAAGACCTGAGATGATGTAGAGCCCATATATTTTATTAATCACATCTCAAAGCACCTCATGGATATAAGTGTTCTATCTTTGTATCTGCACTATATGCAAATTTCCCCCTTGTATTTATATTCTTAAATTGCATCATGTAACTTTTGTGCTTAGTTTAAGGCAAAATCCTACTTGTGTTATAAGGACTGATGACATATTATAAACCTAAGGGCACACTGTGTGCAGGGACAGAAGACAGCGCATTAGACTTACCCGCTAGTGGTCCATATCTTACACATAAGGACAGCTGGTACAGTATGAACAGAACATTTAAACATGCTATGAAATCTTTTAGACACTTATGTTCATTTATTTTCAGTGTTATGATCATTTTAAAGCCATTATATTGCTAATAGTAATGCAACACTCTGTATCAGAACTTAGGTCTATGTTACTTGGACAAGAAATGCCTCAGGCACTTCTGATTCCTTGCTTGTCCACATCTGAGTTATAAAGCTCTTAGGCATCAAATCTTATTGCAAAATTATCAATTCACTAGTTTCAGCACAAATTGGGAAGTACTCAGCATTAATTATGTTTTACCTTGTGCTGTGAGTGCTGTGACTTGCAAGAGCAGAACCAATGCATTGAGGTTTATGATATTGTCATAATGAATGGGAACATTCTTCATAAATCACTCTCCCCTGGGATGGATAGGAGCAATTGCAGGAGATAAAAGCACCACTGGGTCAACAGACATCATGATTCCAGATCTGAGTGTACACTCTGAAAGATGACAGAAGTGTTACACCCTTGATAGCATCAACATTAGAGGTTTTGTACACTAGTACCATAGAGTCAGTGCAAAAGAAAGAAGGTAATAGGAATTAGAAAAGAAAACATAACAATTTTTGTTGCATTTTAAAACCAATGCAGGTACATTTTGGTATTAAAATGTCCCAGCTTGTTTACCAGAACATTTTTTGCGTGAAGCTTTTGCATGAGGTGGATTAATCTATAGAAAAGAGATTTCCTCATCACATAACTGGCTACATAGTCACAGCTCTCCTCCTTCTCCCCCAGGATTTCAGCATTTTAGCAAGAGGTAAAGGTAGCAGGCAGGAAGGGTCATGGTCTCATCTGGTGACTACATTTGGGAAAACCAAAATGGTCCACCACAGTAAACAGTAAGGCAGAAACATGCACTGTATGCACCCTTTGATTCCTGTCAACTATGCAGCAGGTAATAGAACCCACAATAGTGCAAAAATAGCATGGGGTCCCTACTTTGTGCATGCTGGGTATTCAGAGGTTGAGGGAAAAAGGATAAGGGATAAAGGGAAGAGTAAGAGCCACTTGGAAAGGGGTGGGAAAGTGAGAAAAGTGACAGGACTGTCCAGGAATGCCTCAGTCGAAGAAGAGATAAGAAAGGAGGAGGGGGCAGGGGATTAACTGGTATGCAAACAATTGGCAATGGGATATACTGTATATGCACACAACATAATTGTCTACAGGTCCACAAATGAACTAAAACATATCCATTGATTGTGGGAATTCAGTAAGTTCAAGGCTGCATTACCAAGTGATCACAAAATATATAGTTTGTAGAGACATGGAAAGCAGATAGTGTGAAAGCATGGGTTGTACTAAGCTACAGGATAACTGTGTAGTGTTTCTAACTGACTGCGAAATGGTACTGCAGAGGCAGCAGAACAGGAAGACTGGCACCAACATTTGGTCATAGAGAAGGTACTGTAGCAGTAATATTGGCCAAAATACAGAAAAGACTGAGTGAAAAAAGAAGTGAAGAATAGCCATCCTGGTCAAAGGTGAAAGGAGAAGTTCATGAGGTGACCCCAGAATGTAAAAGAAATTCAGTAAGACTTCCGTGGTTTCAGGACCAGGACTGAAGAGAGCTGCCAGAGTCGGAAATGCAAAAGAGAAACCCCTGGCTCAGACACCATCAAGTTAGAAGGTAATGATTCTGATAATGATAATACTTAAAGGGACAGTATAAGGGATTATGTTAATGGAATTATTGGTGATGTTGGGGATGAAAGGCAAGGGTACTAAAAGATATCATACAGGACATTATAGATCAAAGCAGCAAAAGTATGGCAGGTGGGTTTAGCTGGTGCCATTAAGTCCCAGGAGGGCAGTGGCAGCTGGATCATTTGTGTCAATAGAACAAAGGTATACATTTCTGGTAGATAAGGTGACTAAAAGTGCACAGCCTATGGGCTCAGTAACTGGTTTGTAAATTTCATTGTGGGTCATGTTAACCTACCTGTAATAGAAAAAATTCAGAAAGGGGAATTTGTGGATATGTTTGCACTTAGTTTAAAAGAATACGGTGAAGAAGACTGAAGAGGAGACACGCATTGGTAATACCAACATGGCATCTATGCTGGTTTTTCTGGGGCAGACAACAGAAGAAAAGAAGCATAAGGGTAAGCTAATTGATTGTTCATACAGTAGGTTTTACATATTTTAGCATGCTCCTACTGCAAAAGCAACTGCAGCTAGCGGTGTCATTGTTGCCATGATTTCTGTTTATCAGAAATGCAAATCAGCTGCAAGGTGTCTATAGGTGGCGCCAATATGATGAGGTGTTCAGGTAGAATATAGCCTCTCATGGTGATGTGCATTGTCAAGGCACAGATCAGAAAGCATAGGAAAACCAGGAGCAGTTTCAAAATTTGCAAATAGAATTTTATTTTTCTCAATAACAGCAAAATACAAAATTAAAATTATTCAGTATAACTATTTACACAGGCAGTACAGAGAAAACATAGTCCTTCTTCTGAGGGTATTTCTTAATTCCAAGTTTCAGTCTTGCTTTCTTTCTGTCCCCTTATCTCTCTCTTTTTAGAAAAAAAACATTGCTGCTATTTTTATAAGTCTTTGCAACCTCTGCTAGTTAACAGACATCCTGTTTTTCCTAAAATGTTCCTGTCAGTTTCCTGCAGGTGCAGCAAAAAGAACATAGTGACCCAGAACTGACTTCTTGTTGACAGCTCTGGAGAGATTTTGCAAGCCAACATCTCGTGTTAATCCTTGAGTTCCAAATAGCTTTTTGCAATCATTTCAACATGTATAACTAGAAACAGGTTTAAACAAAGGGGTACAGTTTCAAACAAAGGGTTCCCAGTTTCACATACAGATTCACATGTATTTTATAGCTGCAGATATGCAAGGGGGAAGAAAAGACAGAAATAGCAAGTGAAGTTAGAGAGAGAGAGCAAGAGGCAGAGATTTGTGAAACTGTCAGAGTGATCAGTTCCTATGTCCCACAAGAAAATTTGGTTGTGCAACGAAACACATAAGAGACAGAAAAGGAGAGGACCGAACAGACCCTTGTTTATTAAGCTCTTTTTCTTCATAACAAATGGGGCAGAGCCTTATTCAGTCCTGTCACAATGTGCATCAAGATACTAGGTATATGGACTTCAGGTGTCTATTTTTATTTTAATTGTTTATAAGCACAGTAAATCTATCAAAGTGTTGTACAATGCAAAACTCTATTGCAAAACAGAAAAGGACAGTAAAACCTCCAAAGTGTGATACCACATAGCAAAATCTCCAAAGTGTGATACCACATAATCAATATAGTTACAGGATGTAATAGTATTGTTTACAGTTCATACAAAATCCTTCTGTGAGAACAGTGCAATAGTACAGTACATCATCAAAATTAGCCATGACAAGAAACAATATCCTATGCTGTTTTTGTAAATAAAACAAAACAAATGACAAATTCTCAGATTCTGTCAAAAAAGTAATGCAAATGAGAAAGAATGTCAATGAGGTGATCGGATCTGGCCATGAATGTCCATGAATAGGGTAAGAAAGTAAAAACAGAAAAAACAGTTATACAGATAGGTCTTCATTTTCAATACCTGACAAAGCAAAACATGACAGAAGGGAAATCCAAAGAGTAGGATGTGCAAAAAGGAACAACATACAGAACTAACAAGCACAGCCTTGTGGAAGAAACAACTGACAAGCCAGTTCTGCTTGAAAGCAATGGGTGTGCCGCTACTACCCCTGTAAAGCAGCTCTAAGAAAAGAAGGTTGCCCAGAGATTTTAAACTGAAACCTGAGGTTCAAAGAGAAACAATGTTGATTTTGGAGTAGAGGGGGACTATGAGTGTGACAAACAGTGTTTGGAATAACAGAAGTGGCTCCATTTTTGTTTTGCTGGAGTTTTTGTCAGAGGCAGGGAGGCCAATTGACATACCATTACAGTAGTCCAGCCTGGAGATGATGAGGACATGGTCTATCATTTTAGTGGTATCAGGAGTCAACTACTTAGAAAAGTGCATGGCATTTACTAAATGGAACCAACAGGTTTTAACAATTGCAGAACATTGAGTAGAAAATGAGAAATCTAATTTGACAAATACACTTAAGTTTTCACAGATTTTTTTGTGAGAGAGAAGAAGAAAAGCATGTTGCCTAAATTTAGAACACAGTAATTTAAAGCAGCAGTACTATGAAATCAGGAAGTGAGTTATCAAAATTCTGTTTTTTGGCTGTAAGCATGCGGCTAAAGTTCCAGTTTCCATACCTGTAAATGTTTTTTTCCAGTAATTTTTAGTTTTTTAGATATTTGCAATTTATTTGAATGGCTGTAGTGCTACAACAAATATGGTGGCTGACTAATTCTCAGCTGCGCTTTTTCTACAGGTCACATCACGTCTTTTGACAACAGCAGAGTGACCCTCTGCTGACCCTTCCCGATGTCCCTGCAACTCATACACATGTGCAGTGGGAAGCAGAGGGGTTCCAGTGCAACATGCTTAGTGGCAGAAATGTAAACAAAAGCAGAGAATAACAGAGCAAATTACTTGGGGATAGTACAATGCCATGAGAAAGGGTACAAGGTATATGATTAGCAGGACAAAGGGAATAAACTGTCAAAAAAGTGCAGGTTTTTTTTTTTTATGTAGTACTGCTGCTTTAAGACTTATCAGAAACTGTGGTAGGTGGAATAAGGAGGACTTCAGTGTTCTTCTCTTTAAGGTTTAAAGAATGCTAATAGAACCAGTGCATAATTGTCAGTAATATAATACAAGGCCTCAGAGCAGAAAAAATAAAAACAAGTGAGTGTGTGCCATCTGCATAATGATGAAAAGAAACCTTATGGGATTCAATATGTCTATTTAGGGGAGCAATACCAAGTATAAACAAAATAACCAGAGACCCATAATGAAATTGCATTAAGCATGGCTTTATAATAATTCTGTCTTTGAACTGTAATAACTCATATGTCTTCTTATAATTTCTCTGGACATTACTGCATTCGGAATATTATTGGCTGTTATAACAGATATGTTATCGATGATTAAAAATGAAAGCTCAGCCTGTGAGGATGTGATCACTTCGGCAGCCACAGAATCAATAGTGAAACACATCTATCAATTGCTTCTAATGCCCCCATCCAGATGCTCGAGAAATAAGAGGGGGAGTAAATTAAAGCTCACCTAGTTTTTGATGATTTGTCAGACTTTGCTGTGCTTTTGCAGCTGAAACCTGAAGCAACAGACCACCCTACCACTAACAAGCATTTATCAATGTCGAATGTTTGCTTGCTGGCATTGGCATTGGTATTGTAGAAGTTACAGAGCTGTATAATAGGAATGGAGGCGAAGTATTGAACTGAAGCCAACCCCACCACCACCCTGCAGAGAGTGATAGGCATTGGGGTGAGCCTTTGGGTTGTCAGGCATAATGACCACCATTCACCACACCTACCCTGCAGACACTGACAAGTGTCACGATGTACTATAGGGTCTTTGGCCCTTATGTGCACCACATTCCATCAGGAAATACAGTGAGATGAGTGCGGTATAGGAGAATGGGGTGAACTTTGGGGCCAAAGTAGTCCAAGGCATGCCTGATGCCTGTCACTGGCTGCAGGGTGAATAAATATGAGCATTACAGGCAAGAATCCCAAGTCACATCCCTGATGCCCGTCATTCTCTACAGGGTTGGGCGTTGTGGTTGGAAACTCTAATACCTCAGGCATTAAGTAGGTATTTTCCTCCAAATTTTCAACATGTTTTTTGTGACCCCACCTCATGAACAGTGCAATATCAGTTTATTAACAGCTGCTTATGCACAGCAACTATGGAATTTAGCACCACGGGTGCAAAACATTCTGAACAGGATGTAAAAAATGACAGCTGTACTGTTCATGGGGAAATTATGTAGCAAAAATGGCAATGTTGCCAGTGTGCAGTAAAAATATTTAAAAATTGTGTGAAGTTACGGCGTGCATAGAGCATGCAACGCACACCAGTAATGTGATTAGTTTGGGATTTTTACAACAGATTGTCAACACAGGCATTTTGGGACCTCCGATCATGAACAGTGTCACTGTGGTTTTCTTTATCTGTCCTGAGCAATGATTTCCAGCAGCGATCCGCATCTCTGCTGAAAAAGTAGTGAAAACACATTTTGCCATGTTGTGAAAAATGACAGCTGTACTGATTCATAAGGAAATGTGCTGAAAAAATGCCACTGGTGAAAATCTGGATTGAAAATATTACAAGGTCATGAACTGAGCTTGCGTGGAAACTGGGCAATGCTCACTAGTAACACAGTCAGTTTATGGACTTTTGTCAAAATTTTCAACATAGCCATTTAAGACCTCTGCTCATGAACAGTGTCACTGTGATTTTCTTAATGTGTCCCATACATTGATTTCGACACCAACTGCGCCATTGTGCGCTACATGGGTGGAAACATGTTTTGGGCAAAGATGTGACAAATGACAGCTGTTACAGCTCATAAGGAAGTGTAATAAAATGGCAATGTTGAAAATCTAGGTAGAAAATATTGAAAATTCGCAACTTATGAGCATGCATAAAGAACACTAGCATGCTCATAAAACAGTCATTTTGAGATTTTTTCACCAAATTTTCAACATAGCCATTTAAGACCTATACTCATGAACGGTGTCACTGTGATTTTCTTAATGTGTCCCATACATTGATTTCGTGCAACGACTGCGCCATTGTGTGCACTACATGGGCAGGCATAATTTTTGGGTGAGATGTGAATGAGCAGCTATACCACTCCTTAGAAGGTGTGGTAAAATGTCGTATTTGAAAATCTGGGTGAAAATATTAAAATTGCAAACTTACAAACCTGCACGGAACTGCACACACATGCTTGTAAAACAGTCATTTTGGAATTTTCCACCAAATTTTCAAAAACAGAGCTTCTTGAGCCACCTTATGAACACTGGCAGTGTCATTTCATTAATCAGTCCCAAGGTGATTTCACACAGTGTTCACGAAATCACCCTTGAATGAATAACACCATGACAGTGAGAGCATTCATGAAGAAGGTCCCAAAACCCCATGTTGAAAATTTGGTGCAAAAATTCCAAAATGCCTCAAATATGCAACAAAGTTGAAAAAACCCTATTCATTACATTATACAGCTTACGGCATTTCTCAGTTACGGTCTGCTTTGAAGAGTGCAGGCGTGTTCTGGTCCACTAAAGATCGTTGCCGGGTCAGGGTAAGTATGGGGTGAGGGTGTGGGGAGGCAGGGTGCACAGTGGGTGGAGTCTGGTGGGGCAGAGACAGTGAGGGACCCGTTTTAAGTTACAGGTGTTTTTTGTTTTAGGTAGCGGCAGCGGAGACGTTTGCCACACTGGGGTGGGGCTCCAGTGTGGCTGGGCTCAATTGGTTGGGGCCTGGAGCCCGACGAGAGTTAGGCACCCCCATCAGCAATAACATTCATTGCCATGCTGGGGTGGGCTCCCAGCATGGCACCCTGTACTGGGTGGGGAAACAGTGGAGCCGATGGGGATTAGGCACCCGTCAGCTATACAATGTCGTACGCTGGGGTAGGCACCATGATAGGCCTATATACTAACTAATGTTGAGAGAGCATGCACGCGATATGCGTGCAGTAATGTGTGTGTGTGTGTGTGTGTGTGTGTGTGTGGAAGTGTGCCTGAGCAGGCGATATCTGATCGCTGCTCACTGAGCAATAGCTCCCCCTTTCAACTGTATGCCACTGCATTTGGAGCTGTCATAGACGTTTGAAACGAGCATTGGAGAACTAGGCAGCCTGCAAACACACTGACTGCATTGGAAGGGCTGACACACCTCCGAGAAACTCCGATGATGGCACTATGTTTCTTGCACATGCGTGCAAGCAAACATAAAAAAACACTATCTGCCTGCTCACAAAAAATCCTAGACTACATGGCAGGAAATAGCTGGTTCAACCAATCAGTGTCAATGTTTTTCCATGCTGTACACATTTTTAATCCTGTGCGGCTGGCTATTCTGGCAGTGAATGAAGAGGAGATCTGCACCAGTATTCCAGCTTTCGAGGACAACATCTTAGAATTGAGAATTTATGTTAATGAAATACTGAGCCAAACACTGCAGATGCATGAGTGAACTATTATTCAGTTCTGGCATGACATTTAAGACTCCTTTCCAAACCTGAGCAACATTGTGCTAAGCTGTCTCAGTGTGTCAGTGCATAGGGAGAGTATGGAGCACTCATTTTCAAGATATGCTGCTACGCTGAGTAACAACAGGTGAAGTATAAAGCTGGAAAACATAAAAGTATGCTCAATGCTACAACAAAATCTATTAACTTGAAACACGGCAGATATATTGCATACATATTTTATTCATTAAAGTCATGTTTTTAATAGCTGTTTTTTAATGAATTAATTGTGACAAGTGCATAAGTGTTGTTGTCGGTATAAAATTGCAATTTATATTTAACCATTCATACTTTTAAACTGTCTATGAGCCTTCCGTGAAAATGGCACATTTTAGCCACTAGAGGGTCATGAAATTCGACAAAAATCACTGTGAAAAAATTACAGCACTAGTTATCATATGTAAGAAAACTCAGGAAAAGCTATTTTGTTAGAAAGAAACATAATAAGGAACCCAGCATGGACACCTAAGAAAACCACAGGATGAGTAAGGAAATGCATTTTCCATGACCTCTGCAGGGGTGACCAACAGCAACTTTGGAGCAGTCTCTTTCCAGGTGCAAAAAAGAAATACTGCTGGGCCTCCAGCTATGGCCAGTGCACTAGCATGCATTACTGCTATATGCACAGGTGCCCAACGTTATCAGCATTATACTTATTGATGCAATGAAGAGGTAGGGCTAATCAGAATGAGAAGCAATGACCCTTTTATGAGCAGAGGTGGGGAGAGAGGGCTCTCATGACTACAGAGGGGGCACTCAGAGGCTCCAGCTATCCAACCATAAATATGCTCTATCCACCTAAAGGGCACAACGTGCTTGAAGGGGAGATCGACCAAACAGATAACATGGGGCAACTTCTGTGATACAGCTAATAGTCCTGAGGAATGTACCATAGAATGTTTAGGCAATAAGTGTTGCAGAAGAATGCAGGGACAGGAGTGTGCTAAAGAAGTCTGCAGGAGCTGCAAGGACCTGGATGGTAGAGAATACTACCTCTCGGCAGGAGCTTTTAGCTACAGTCATTTACATTTAATGCTCCAAGCACACTTGACATGTTCCCTTCGACTTATTTTCACTGGTGGAACACTAGTGCTGATATTATACCAACAAACAGAAAAAAGCTGCACCTAGTAAAAAGCTGGTGCTTAATTAATGGATAAATATCAAACAAAAAAAAAGCACCCAGCTAGAGCAGAATTAAGTTACAAAATAATTATTTTATTGATTATAACAGTGTGTAAAATGTTAGGCTAATCACCATGACGGTGAGGGTAAAACATATTTTACCCTCACCATCATAGTGTCATAACATTACACACACTATAATCAATAAAATAAATATTTATCTGAGTCTGCTCTATCTAACTCTTTTTCCTTTTTGTTTGATGCTGATATTGTATAACATACTACCTAATAGTGAAAATAGCAAAATAAAAAGACAGTGAATAATTCCTGTTATACAGTTATTTAACCACCAGTGATAACAGTATCTAATACCTAAATCCCAGCTAGGGTACTTCTTTTTATGGTGCATAATTTCAGGAGGATGAGTTTGGTTGGTGGTGGTATTGTGAGGGGGTTGGGGAGAGAAGGAGGGTCTGATCTAGAAAACCTCTTCAAGACATTAAGTCAGGTGGTATGTAGGAAACTCTTTATGGGCAGACTGAATGGACCCTTAAGGCAGGATTTCCAAAAGCTATGGGTGCCACAAGCCCCGGTGCGCCAATGATACAGAGCATGGGCTTGTGGCAATCCAACAGGATTTTCAATCCTTTATGACAGTTGCTGCAAGTTATACCGACATTTTCTGGTCTAACTTGTGGCAATCCTGGTAGCTGTTTCTACAGAGCTTGCACCAGAAATTTGGTGCAAGCTGCTGTAATTCATTGAAACTGTTGCAACTGCACCCAAGCTTGTAAAATCAGACGCAGTTGAGGCTAACAGTTTAGCACACCACCAGGACCTAAGTGCCATGGCACAGAGCTGGAAAATCCCAACCTTGTTCTTTATCTGATGGCAACATCTATGTATTAGTGTTTGAAGGTTGGTACTTGATAGTTGTAATTACTCATGTATAAAGCTCTTGTATGTTCATGACTGATTTATGCAGTTGCTAAACCATGCAGTTAAATTTGTGCTAACATCCTTTTTGGACTATAAATTAAATAGGTGTTGTAGATACTTTAGAGTATTTTTGATCTCCTAGATTTGGATTGTAGATGCAATTGCATTCTTTAGGTAATATTTGTATATGCTGCATGAATATGTGAATATGGTTTTACTATACGAATGTTAGATACAAATCTGAAAAAAGTAAAATATTGAAAAATAGGTGCTAAGTGCCAGGTGCAGCATGCAAGATGGACCCCATGTTCCTTCTGCCATCAGAAAACTACAATATGTTGCCAAGATGATGTTTATCTTCTCTGAACCTGCTATTGTAAAGGAAAACACCCTCAGCCTTTCAAAATGCACTCAGTAACATACCCTGTCTGCAGCACAATTTTCATTTCTTCAATAACATTTTAATACTGCAGAGGAAAAATCTGCACACAATACTCTAAGAGAAGCCTTGCAGGTGCTGTCTCATAGGGGAAGAAAAGGACCATTTTGCAATGTTCAAGAGAGGAGGGGTGTGGGAGTGAAGTTGGTACACTCCTTTGTCAGTCTGTAAACAATGTGTTGACATCTGGAAGTGATCCAGGCTATTTATTATTTGCCACCCCTGATATTTGCTGACATTTGGAGGCATGGTTATTCCAGAGTTTTGAGCAGGTCTGAAAAATGACCCTCTTATACACCACTGTTTATCGAACAACTGAACTGCATGTCTAGACTGCCCTGGAATTTGTCTTTTATTAAATCATTTTTTGATTATTTAGCGAGGACCTGCACAGCTGGGAACTGGCAATTCAGGGAAGTTAACTAGGCAAACAGATGCCCAGTGGGATGTGAGGTAGGTGCTGCACTTAAAATGCAGGGGAGAAGGTCGGAAGTGGAGTGGAAGTATTTTGGAAGCATGTGCACTGAAAGTGAAGCTTGATTCTTTCTTCACACTCTAGTTATGCGGTTTAATATTTCCTCTAGTGGACCTTATTAAATCCCATAACACTAATGAGAGGCCCTCCATGCCTCACGACTTTGTCTGCTCCTTTAATTAAAAAAAAAAACTGGATATGTATCAGTGCACCCACATATTGTTTGTATTGGATCTGCTGTATGGAAATAGCTCAAGGTCAGTGGTAACACTAGGATTGGGCATGGATGGGGCCTGGTTCCAAGCTCTGAGAAGACCCAAAGAAGCTGAGGTATAAGGAAACTATATGGGACTAATCCATGAGACTGTGAACCACTCTTAATTAAATGAGTGGCAATTGGTCTGTGGAATCAGGAAACTTAAGCTGAAGTGCTACGGCTCCCAAGATTACCTTTTCACAATTACTAATCGATCAGTTAGGCTTCAGCAATACTGGTCTTTAAACTAAAATTAAACATTTTCACAAACTAAAGCCAAAATAAACCTTGCCTGAGAAAGAGGGACCAGGGTCTGAAGTAGAGTCTAATGAAGGGGAATATCTAAAGCCAATCAGAGAAAGAAATGGTAAGGTAGTCCTGTGCTTGTCTCAGCTGGCCTCTCCCCAGATTGGTTAGACTCCTTATCTATCACCTGAACCAACCACATGTCTGCACCTATCCCAGCTCAAGCTGGTCTGGACTGCCGAAAACTTCCTCTTGAGGGAGTGATGCACATGTCCCCAGCAGACCAGCTCAGCTGAGGAAAGCGGGGCGGGGGGGGGCAGCCTAAACATTCTTCATCTGATTCCTTGCTAAAGGTACTAGTAGTATTAAAGGTAGTACTTGTAACAATGTAATTGTATTTTTTTTAAGTGCTATCTGCAGCAGGGAACATTTGTGCAAAAAGAGAAATATATAATAATAACTTTGGTAAAAAGAAATAAAAGGAATTAACCCAGACAGACTCCCTACACAATTTAAAGAGAATGCCATCAATACCTAGCCAACTGTACAGCCACTGGACGTGAATTCCATAGAGCCGGGGTAGCCACCACAAAATCTAGATCCCCAGTGGACTTCAAAAGAGAGTGTGGCACCTTCTAAGGCTCCCATGTCAGCACTCTGATTAAGGCATAAGAGTTAAAAGATCACAAAAATACTGGGGGCCCAGTTTGTTTAAGGACTTTTAGGTTAATATCAAAACCCATTTAGTTAGTGTGCCATCTAATTGTCAGCCAGCCAAAGACTCAGAATGATGGAGTAATATGATTCAACCTCTAAATGGAAACTAGGGTTCTTGCCACATTAGGAGGGACTTCCCTCATATTATGCATTCAATGCTCTCTTTTCTACTAAGAGTAGAAGCTGTTCCAAATTCTCAACAAATAAATCTAATGCTCATGGTGCAGGAATACTTGGTACACCTCTGCAATGCCAGTAAAATGAACATGAGTATAATGAGGGGTGAACTCATACTAGCTGATAGGCCCCAAAGAAACACAAAAATCACTAATTAAAAGTTGTCTTTTGTTCTATTAGTGAGTTTATATAACATGCATCAGGATAATACTTGGTCTGATGGAGCCTCACTACCTTAATGCAACTTGCCTGTGCTCTAGCCTCACTTGAGGTTCTTTAAGGGGTATGGCTAGAGCAGCAACCAGCTCCCTCTTACATGGTTCACATACAGTGGTACCCCTCCTAAACTTCCCTCTTACCTCAGTACTCATGGTACTGCATTAGGTTAATGCAAAACAGTATTCACACCACATTGCCATTCTTCTAACAATTAGAAAACCCACAGCTGCTTCTGCAAACATAAAAAGGTAATGCTTAGCTAATTTGGGACTGCAGTAAGAGGGATATTTAAGATGGCTGCCACTGTGTATGATGTCAATATGACATCACTTAGGCCCTTAACTGAACATAAGTGCAAGACTACAAAAAACGACATTGTACAACATTCTAGACATAGTTCATTAAACAAATAATTATACAGCTTATTTTTAAACCTTACCTATTTCTAAACGTGTAATATGTTTGTACATTAAAACTGTGGTATAACAAAAGGCAAATATGTTGCACTCAGAGAACCATATCAGACAAATAGAATACTAGATAGGGGACTGTGTAATACTGCGCTATAATATCATCAAGAGGTTCTGGTGACATGAGAACCTCGACAGCAAAGCTCAGGAGATTCCATCATTTCACCAGAACCTCAGGATGGCATTATAGCCCTGTAATACATAGTCCTCTATTTTTTTTTAATATATGGATCCAGGTAGTTTTGAAGTTGGTATGTAGACTGTCTAACTCTGCCACTGGTATACTTTCAATTTCTCTGCACTCTCTGATACATATCAGAAAGTTTCTCAGGAGCCATAAGTGATAGTTGTTTTCTTTTTTAATAGTATTTGAGATTTCTTTATAGGACAGTGCAGTGTGATCCCCTGTTTAATGTCCCCTCCTCCCCTCCAGTGCTGCAGCAGCTTCTCTCCCTCTCTCCCGTAGCCCTACACTTAACAGGGCTTCACAGCCACAGCATGCAAGTTTACCATCTCCATCTCTGTCTGTCTCTCTCCTGAATGTATTTTTATTTATTTATTTATTTGAATCTAGGATTACAAGTACCTTTGAGCCAAGGCTCTTTTACAAAGGTTCCACGTCGGATGAGGTACAATTCAAACAAGACATTGAATAACAGTATAACAGTGGGTTACAGGCAGTTACAGTACATACAGTTTTATACATTCAATACAGTGGCAAAAGTGCCAGAAGGAGGTCTGGTAACAGGCTTAACATGATATGGAAGAGAAATATGCTAGTGGGGTGCAGCCATAGGCATTTGTCAAATATCAATTAAAGTGCTACAAAGGGGTAGGGAAGGTGGGTGGGAGATGGGGAGGATGAGTGAGTGTATGGGAGAGGGAGTTGAGGGGGGAGAGGGTTAAGTGCTAGGTGGAAAGAGCAAAGAGGAGAGGGGAGAGCAATTAGGAAGGACAGTCACAAGAGCTAGATGTAGACAGTATGTGATGGAGACTGGATTTGAATGGACCAAGCTTTGGCATTGAGGCAATGTCAATGTAGAGACCACTGAACCAGCTGGGAGCTCCGTGCGCAAAGGATCTTTGCCCTAGTGTGGTGTGGAAACACGGGATATGCAGTAGTTGGGATTCTGAACCCCTGGCGATGCGAGTAGTTTGCGCTGGGCAGAGGAGAGCTTGGACACCTGGGAGAGCAAGGCCTAGTGTCATTTTCTTTGCCATAAGGCAGGTTTGGTAGTTGATCTGGTTTGAAAGTTGAAGCCACCCAGTCAGTGCGTAGAGATCACACATGTGGGTGAGGTGATGGCTGCCAGTTATGAGATGGCAAGCTTTGTTTAGTGCAATTGATATGAGCCTGAGGGCAGTGGCAGAGGCAGAGCCGTAGATGATTAGGCCATAGTCCATTATTGAGAATACTGAGTTCTGTACTACAATCCTTAAGGCACCTGAGGTAAGGCATTGCCTGTGCCTGAAGAGTAGGCCAACGTGAGTGTTGGCAGCCTTGGCAATGTTGTCAATGTGCATAGCATATGATAGGTTACAATCGATGGTAATTCCTAGATATTTAAAGTATTGAACCTCTTGGAAGGTTGCACCAAGGCAGCTTTTGATCATGATGGGATTGAGTCTGTATTTGTTGTGCAGGCTACAGAAGAGCATGGGGTTGTTTTTTTTATAGTTGAGAACCAGTTTATGTGTACTAAACCAAGTTTCAATCGAGGTGAAGGAAAACTGTAGATTCTTTTAAAGGTGGCATGGCAGTGGGGCAACTATCAGTTACTGCAAAGCCCAGCCATACTGCACACACCTTGCTGCCCCCTCTCACTGTGTTTGCACTTGGCACATGGGTGTTCAGGCTTATTGGATAGGGAAGGATGCACAGAGAGTCACAGAGAAATATCAGGATCATGCTGGGGAAATAAGTGGCTCCAAGGGACAGAACCCTTGGACAGGGCGACAGTGTTTACGGCTGTGCAGTAAGTGTTACTATTGGGATCGCACTGGGGAAATGAGTGGCTGTGAGGGACGGACCCATTGGGCAGTGCCTGACTGGTTACTGCCCTTGAGTCCCATTGTCCATGAGTCCCATTGTCCATAGCCATGTTATAAGTGAATTAAGCCACTCCAGAGTGTGGGTTAACTGGGAAATTGATCTACACCTGGTTGGTTGAAGCGAGGCACAACCCCCACCCACAGCATGGATTAATTCTCCATTAACCCACTCTGTCATGGGTTAATCCTTATATGTTACAAACCCCTCGCCAAGTAATATTCTATATATTACCATTTTAATGCCAATACCAAAAACACAACTATCATACACTTCACCCCATTGATTAAATTCTCCTCCAGCCACAAAACAGACCCAATGCCATAATGTCCCAGCCCAATTGGGAGGACATTATGCAATCCCACCTGCACAAGTGGGGCAAGGGACTTTACATAATCCCAAATGTCTGCAGTATGCATGGGATGTTCTAGTTCCACTCCTGGGACCACGGCATAACTTATATGTGGACCCAGTCATTTCACCCACTGAATAAAAGTTTCTCAACACATGTTGTATCTGGCTAGCATGCCTAACTATCCCCAGTAGCTAGCACTAAACCTTATCAAAATGAAGATCCCATATGGAATCACTGCTTGTAGACCCCAGCATACTCCATTGACATTGGCTGATGTTGCTATGTAGGTCTGTGACTTATCTTTGCTCCTCACAGCATGCATATAGTTTATTAGCACTATTCAAGCATAAACCTCGCTACTTTTATACTGTAGGTAAACCAATTGCAACCTAATTAAAGAAGACATGTACCATAGCCATTGCATCATCTCTTCTCAATAGAATGAACCAGGTGCAGTTAAAGAAAAAGCTATATTGGTCAATAATGTAGGTGTGTATGGCCCTGACTAGTTGAGGGGGTGCAGAATGGCAAAATATGTGTTGAAAAATGTTATCTCAGTGGCTGGACAGTCATGTTGGGCAGGAGTTACATAACTTATTGCACACACCTGGGTGCAATGCACTAACGCTGTGCATGGTGTGGACGTGCACCCCACTGAATATGACAGCAGGGCGCAGACATATACACAGTGCAGTATGCACAACGGGCATGCAGAAGGGAAATTGCGCAACAAACCGTGGGGCACACACACAGCAGAACTGCGGGGGAGTGGCCATGGAAATGGGTGCGCACGATGGACCTACATGCATGCACAACACATGTACATCACACACACATATGCAGGTCCAGGGGCACACAACTATGCCAGGGTAGGGGCTGCTGTAAAGATACATGGCCTGCAGGGCATGATTACGTATGGACCCTGCATGTCCATTGGCCTACCAGCTGACGTGGACACAGTGGACACCCTAAGTGTGCCCCAAGCAGAGATGGTGGCAGTGCCATGACGAGAGGCACCATGAAGACAAGCACAACCACCATTTGTCCACCTGCCAGGCATGGTGGCACTGCACAGCCCCCCAATGCGTGTAAGTGTGCGACAAGGCATCCGCCTGGCAGCAGTAGCCCAGCACAGGCCGCAGGACCACTTTCCAGTCATGGCCAGTATGGAGCACATTGTACGGTGTCTGCCCTGGGCAAGCAGTGGTGCAGGGCAGACACCATGACCCCACCGTACAGCACCCACCATAGGCCTGGCACTGCAGTGTGACATAGCACCATGACAAGCTAGCATGTATGGCCATGTCACAACCACAGAGGAAGCCATATGGCATGTCCCCATACAGCATGGCCTCTTCAGGGCACCCAGGGATGCCGTACAGCATGTACCCTTACTGAAGGGCCTGCCATACAGATGTTGACCATCCACAAGATGACTGTGAGGTACATCCCCTGCACATGTGCTGGCATGCAGCACATGGCCGTGGTCATGTGCACTGTAGTGCACAGACCATGGCCCATGTGCCTCCATACAGAACGGGCACTGTCACCGGACATGCCGTATGGGCATACGCATGGGAACACTACACTGCAATGCCACAAACAGGGACTGTGCGCCACTGTACAGGACATGCATGTGCCCATCCCCCACCCCTGGTGCACCAGGCGTGTACGGCACTAGGCACCACCATATTAAAAGTAACCATGCCCACTCCCCTTGAGTCAATAACCACACACATGGAGGTTTGAACTATTTATTACACTGTATAAGGCACAGGAAATGCAGGCACCCCCTACCCCTCCAAGCACAGGCACAACAGCCACCCTCCCCTAATGGATAAATGCCCACCCCACCACACACACTATATGTCCAATAATGTCCATATGGCCCCTTCATAGGCCTGCCCCCCTGGGCACACTGTCCCCTGGTCCAGTACTCCACACAGTCAGAACTGGTCACTGCTGCTGCTTCTGCCCTCCTCCTCGTCTGGTTGGTGGCCGACCCAGGTTGCGCAGCATCATGCACCAGACTGGACCCCTGTAATGCTGCAAGGAAAGAGCACAGATTAATGGCAGGCCACCACAATCCACAACCAGCTCTCTGGCCTGGCATGGACAAGCCCACCCAGCCCAGATAACTGTACTTATCGGGGATGGGACATACACCCACCAGCACCCGTACTGACTGTCCTCATAGAACAGCATGCTCCCATCTCCCTTCAGCTTGATATAGTCTGGGAATGCCAGCCAGTACCTCCACCTCTGCTGCCCTGGTGCCTAAATGTAGCAGAGTGTGTTATCAGGCTGTTCAAGCAACTGCAGCTCAATCCTCTCCGGCATGCCACGCAGGGTCTGTGTGGACAACAAGAAGAGTGGCATTTAGTCACAGAGCAATGCCACTGAGCGACACACATAATGGCCACTGAACTTACCTGGACAAAGCCACAGGACTGCCACAGATCTCCTGCACCCCAGTTATCTATGTAGTTGTAGTCTGACACTCGGAAGAGATGCCAAGGGAAGAGTGACATCCTGTCCAGGACTATGTACGCCATCACAGCTGTGACTCACATACACTGCACAGGCCTGTCTGTGTGTCTGGGCACATGCCACATGGCTAGCACTGTACTGTGTCCGTCCTGACAGTGGGCCACATCAAGCCCCCTTAAAGAGCAACCTGCACCTGCTGGGCTGCATATTGGGGACCATATTCAGTGTTGCACTGTGGCAGGAGAAGACCTATCAATGGTACAGGATGTGTCCAGGTGTGTCCATGCATGTCCATCTGCTGGAGGTGATGGCTTGCAGGTGAAGGGATAGTTTACCATGTCCCAGATTGTTCAGGCACAGGGTTAATGCCATGGGATGGTGGGACACACACTGCCTGGAATGGTTCCAGTTTCCATGGCCAATCATGGCACAGCTGTGTGACATGGTCTACGCTGACATGGCACCACATACCCACTCGCTGGAGATCAAGGTCATGTGTGCCCTCTCCTATTACACTAGTGGGTCATTCCAGAGTGTGACCGATGACACCCTGGGTGTCTGCCTGTCCTCGGTGTCACATGTCGTGGCCCAGGTGACCGATGCCTTGCTGGCACACATTAGGGACCTCATATACATGCCCAGGACAAAGCAGGAGATCTGCACCATGAATCACAAATTTTATGGCATGCATGACATGCCCAATGTTGTCAGGCAGATTGGAAGTATGCATGTCGCCATCCTGTCACCATCTGCAAATGAGGAAGCATACTGGAATCGTAAGTGCTATCACAGTATTAACTGTCATGTTGTCTGTGATGCCAGTGACATCTTCATGAACATGTTTGTGAGGTTCTTGGGATCAACACATGACTCATTCATACTGGATGCCTTAGGGCTCAGGGCAGTGCTCCATGATGGGCCCAATGAGGGGTGACTACTGGGTGAGTATGCAGTCAGGCCGTGCCATATCCGCAATGATAGTGCATTGAGGCATGCCACTCACACTGTTGTCTCTTTCACTGCAGGTGACAGCGGATACACTCTCAGGATGAATCTAATGACACCTGTATTGTGTCCAGGGTTGCAGGCAGAGGAGGTGTACAACACGGCACACAGGAGGACCAGGGGACTCGTCAAGAGGACAATCAGGCTGCTCAAGATAGATTCTGGTGCCTGGATCAGTCAGGGGCATGGTCTTGCTGTCACCACAAAACATGCAGGGTGTTTACAGTATGCGCTGCTGTGTTGCACAATATCGCAAGCATGTTGATGTGCCACTGCCAATGGTGCCACCAGCTGACCCCATGGATGATGGTGGTGATGTCGTACCCCTCAGGGAGCAGGAAATGGCTAGTGGCCATGCGGCACGGCATGCGTTTGTGGTGGGTATCTTCGCACAGTGACAGAGCTGCACAATGTGCTCTGTATGGTGCCCAGAGACAACGACTGCAGCGACGCTGGGCCCGCTTCGACGCCATGTGTGTGCTGCAGGATCACCCAGTTGTACCAGAATGAGGGTCAATACGATGATGTTCTATGCTGAGTGGCCCAGTGTCAGGGGTGGGAGGTGGGGCATGTGTGTTGAGCCTGTGTGTGTGGCCATTTGGACAGTGTGTTGCCTTCACTGCCCAGTACCATCCAGTTGTGACTGCAGCCATGCCGAGGCTCATGTGCCTAGCCACCTGGGTGTCACATGTGCACGCACCATGACCCCTGCACCCATCACAACCCTGTGTGTCATTCATGTACAGCGAGGGACCAGTTGCTGTGTTGTCCTGGCTGGTGGTGATGGCTGTGCCCTCTGCCGTGTCCACTCTGCTGCTCTATGTGGGCATGGTGGCATGCCCCATGCACTTTCACAGGTAACCAGCTCAGTCCCCACTGCCCCATGCATGGTCTGCTCAGGGCCATGCTCTGTGCCTGTGGACTGTGTGCCCATGGTACAGGTGCATGGACACTGCTCTGGGTTGTAGTGGCAGGGTGTGCTACCAGTGTGTTCAGTACGTGTTGCAGGATCTGCTCCTATGCTATGGCACCCTGTATGATGCCGGTGCTGATGGCCCTGCATCATCAGTGAGAGCCGCTATTGCTGCTGTTGTGTTCTGCTGCTCTGACAGCCTCTCCATCTCCAGCTGCTGCATCACATGGTATTGTTCCGCAGCATATGGGTTGTGCCGTGGTGCCCGGTCCATGTCTAGTGGGTCCTGTGGAGGGGCCTCATCACTGCTGTCATCAGGGGCCATGGGTTGATTGGCACCTAGTGATGGTGTGTGTTGCGTATGACCAGTGTAGTGCCAGTGCCTGTGCTCAGATGGGTGGTCGCTGCCCTATGGGCTGTTGCTGTCTGCTCGCTTGGGCATCCATTGCCCTTTGTTTGGTGGTCCATCACTCCAGAAGGTGGTGTCCACATCCTCTGTCAGGGCAACCGTGTGCTCCCCCTTGCTCTCACTGTCCTGCTGGATCTCTATGTCCATCTCCATCCCTGTTGAGACAGCGGCCGTTGCCATCGGTTTACCACTCATACCACCTGCCATGATGCCTACAGTAGGTGCTGCCTCCCTCATACTTACCAGATGATTCCTCCAGCTGCATTGTGCAGCTCCTGGCTGGGCATGCCTCAGTGGCCATCATGGGCTGTGTCCTGCATGATGCTGCATTCTGTGGCACAGGGGCCTTGCCTGCGGGGAGAGGGCAATGGTGTTATGCCAGCATTCTGTTACCCATCCTCCAACTCCACATGTCCCTAATGCATGGCCATGCCTACCTGTCAGGCTGTACACCCTCCATCCTCACCATGGACAGCACCTTGGAGAGGGTCTCTGACACCATTCGCTCTATGAGCATCAGTTGGATGTCGTGGGCCAGGGACCCTCCACTCATTCTGTGCTGCTCCTGTCAACCAGCTACCAGCTTTTTCTTCACAGTCACATGGAAGTCATGCCACTTGTGTTTGATGGCCATGAGTGTTCTCACCTCAGACCCAGAGGCAGTGATGCTGGCCTGTATGTTCAGCCATATCCTGGCCTTCACCTCTTGTGCTGTGGTCAGAGTCTTGCATAGTAGTGGCAGCTGTCAGTTACCATCACCACCACCAGCCTGCTGCTGAAATTGGAGGACTGGGAATGTGTGCCACCTTCAGCATGGCCACCTCTCCTGCCCCTGCCTCCTTGTTCCCCATCCCCTTCCACAACTGCTGGTCTCTCTGCAGCTGCCTGCCATTCCACCATCTTGCTTCACACTGTGCAGTACATGGCATTCACATCCATGTCGCTGCGTAGTGCGGCAGGCAGCCCCGTATATGATGGGGTCAAGGGACAGTGCCACGTGTTCTGGTCTTGTCTCCTTACACTCACTGTGTTGCTTCATGTAGCCTACGCTCCTGCCTCCTCTGTATGCGGGCCGCAGGTACCTGGCCATGCATGCTGCATGTCTGCTGTGCCGTGCATGCTGTGTAGGGGCATGCAGTGTTTACTGCTGCTCAGCATGTATTCCTAGACCTTTCATGCATATCGCTGATTATACCTAGTTCCTGAAAGGACCCACAACAGGGTTCAGAGATTTGAAAAAACATCTCCTCCTTGGATAAGAACTCTTTTGGTTTGTTTTTAGGCAACAAAGTAAGTTGGTTAGGTGCCAAATGAAGTTTGCTGCCTATTACCGAGACATATTTTTTTTTCATCAGTTTGGTGTGTGTAGGATACATGCCTCATTGAAATCCCAGAAGTGATTCAGTTTTGTTAGCTAGTATCCAACTTTTTCATAGTGATATTTCTAGGTTTTTTCACTGTAGCCTCAAGAACCTGTTTTATCACCATTTTACCAATAGCACTGAGCATTACTGCCTGGCAAAGTCACTTTCAGCAGGGCTGGATTAACCATTGGGCAGAAGGGGCAACTAAATATGATAGGAGCCTCCAGAGATAGAACCACTGTCATTCATTCATTGATTGATTCATTCATTCATTCATTCATTCATTTATTTATTTAGCAGCTTCTACCTTGCCAGCCAAACTTAATATTTTTGTGGGGGTAGGGCAAGAGACAGAACTGAACTTTGATCTGGCCTGGAGCGACCAAGGAACAGAAGGGAAAGGGAAGAGGATGATTCACCTTTTCTTTCAATCTTGAGTCCAGGAATAAGAGAAAGGGTGAATCAAACTCTTCCCTTTCCCTATGACTCATGTGGCACTCGTCAGCATGCAGTAAGTATTAAAATAAAATTAATTCCAAGAAGCCAGTCTGAGAGATGCTGTATGCAAGCAATAAGGCATGATGTGGTGTGCATGGAACACATTTTACCGCATGGCCAGGGGCATGATAAGGCATGATGCCGAAGGACAAGTGACTTTAGCCACTGGCCATGTGGTAAAATGGGTTCCATGCACATCCCAGAGTGCCTTATTGTGCTTATAAAATGGGCTCTTTTTTAAAAAAACTTTTTACAGTTGGGAAAAGCATGTTTATATGTAGAAACAATAGGTTTACTTGTGTGCATTTATGATAAAATAGTCCTTCCACCCACTATAAATGTTGTATTGATGATGATGTCATTGTATCATTTGCCTACTTTCTTCTTCCTGTTTTTTTTTTCCACATTCAAGATATAGAATGTTTATCATAGAATGTTTACTATAGAATACATGGATTCAAAATTCTGCTCAGTTCCACTGGCAGTGTTTCTGTCCTAACACTGTGCACACAGACAACAAAGGCTTTTGTTACAGTCGACATTTAGTTTGACAATGGTTGAATGATGAAGACCATTGATTTGAAAGCTATAATGCTTGAGAAATGTGCAGGACAGTCAGTTGATTGTCAAACTAAATGTTCTGCAATATATTACAGGCCAAGTGACTGTATAGACATTCCATAGTGCTTCAGTTGTTAACTGGGTATGGCGAAGGAACTAATTCAGCTTGGGCAATACCAGATCACTGCCAAGGTAATGAACAAGGAAGAGAACCCTGATACATACGTTTGTTTCTGCTCTCAACTTTGTCAATACAGCATTAAATAAAGATTACAAGAGGTGTTGTGAGCATGGGCTTATCATGCGATCCAGAAATAATCTTGTTTGGGACACTTGCTAATCTTTCAATCTATAAAAATAAGTAATTTCTGATGAAAATCTTTCTAATTAATTCAAATAAATGGATTTGTCTTAAATGGAAAGAAATTCATTCTCCTAGTTATGAGCATTGCTAAATCTTTTGGTAGAAGCCACAACATTTTGAGCATGCACACTTCATGATAATAAGTGAAAGGGTAAGGTTTACTGAATTCTGATAACACTTACTGTAGTTTTTAGCATAATCGTTGTTATTAACAATATTTTTAAATGTAAACAGAATTAGATACAGTTATGGTTTCTTTATTACAGTGGATAAATTGTGTTACAGTATTAATCATTTTCATTCATTTTGAATCATATATTAATAATTCAGGGATGAGAATGAGTAGGCACTTTGACAGGAGTATCAGACACTTGCTTAGTATACGTTTCCTTCACCAGTTTAACTTGAGAAAGGGAAAAACATTTCTTAAAATGATTATTAATAATTTGTCTTTTACAATATGGGGATATTAATCCCAACCCTGGGTCTCAGTCTCCTGATTCTTCTTGTAACTTGGCATATTATGGGAGGGATTTCACTTCTACATTCAAATGTGAAAGTTTGCACAGTAAATTAGATTTAATTAGGGACTCTATATTAGACAACAAAATGATTTTTAACTGCAGACAATGAATAATAATTGTGACCTAACCTCAAACTATAACCAAAGAAATGTCTATGCAAGGACCAAGGGAAATTAAAAAGGTCAAATTAGTCTTATACTGCCTCACAAAAGAACTCAGAAAAAAAGTAGTCTCAATTTAATTTAGAATAATCATTGTTGTTCTTTAATTTTTGCTATATAAAACATTAATTATGTGACATTGTCTGTCTTACACACTGGGAAATAAGTTTCTGTTCCTGCTGGAAAAATGTGCACATTCCTCACCTGGAACATATAAATATTATTTATTAAAAGCAATTTTTTTTTTCAAGAAATGAATCTCCCTATCCACTGCAATGAACAATTACATTTTTTTTAAGATGCTGAGTTAGTTTACAAATGAAAAGATTCTTGCTAGCATTTAAAACAAACAATAAATAAAACTATGTATTTTTTAATCTAACCCAGCAGCTGTTTTGGTGTGAAGTGAATTGATTGCGCTTCACAAGCTGTCTTCCACTTTCAAACTTGGGAACATTTCCATTCGGTAAATGTCCTCTAACCATACAATTTCAAGAATTCTAACCTTTATTTCCCACCCCAAAAAAGGGCATTTTGAGTACCCCCTAAAAATGTATTTTTAGGCATTAAAAAGTTTTTGCTTTCACGAACCTATACAGCCTCCAAACCCCCTGCCTAGTGCTGAAAATCATATAGTCCATGACTCCAGATGTTTTTAATCCAGCCCTGGGCCCTATAAGCCCTTTGTCCTCCAGCCTCTAGCCCTAGGAGCTTCTTCAGCAGTTTTGGGGTGGCACAAGCACTGGCCAGTATTCATTTATAAATAAAATATATTTTGGTTGGATATGGCAGTCCTGGAGGGCTGCCATATCCTGACATGCCCTGACCCCTATGCAGGCAGAGGATCCACTTGTGATCTGGCATAGGCATCATATCTGATATCTGTGACCTGGCCCCACTCCACTCACCCCTGCCTCTCCTGCCTCATTGTGTGGCTCTGCAATAGTAGGGGATGAGACTGGAGGCTGACTATGCCATCCAGCAATTACAGGCATCATGGGACACATTTATGGTTAGTCCTTAAGTCCTTTTCTTTTGGTTATGTGTGCCTGTGTGTGTGCATACGCATGTGCGTGTGTCCCCAGAACCAACAATTGCTTCTTCTGTATTAACTTAATGTGTAAGCTTTTCCTTTTCTATTCTATTATCGTGATGTAAATATGGGAATTTTACATCACAATACTACGAGTAAAGTACAGCCAACCCATTAATTCTACATCCCTTCTCACCTTCTCAGCATACCGCATTTATATCCATCTTGGCTATGACCAGACTTTGTTTGTTTGTTTTTTTCTGATGTTGAGACAATCCTAACAGTCTTGATTACCAGAGCTTTGACTAGTTGTGTGAGAGCCTTCATGGACCAAACAGATTTGTTTTTTCATTCTGACATTTTTATGAGAATGTGACTGAATGCTACTGTATAAGATGGAGGTTAGAAATAAGAAAGGAAGAATAGACACCATGAATTTAAAGGTTAATAGTCAGCACCAAGGGCCCCACACTCAAGTGTGTGGCTGGTCCTAATGTGCACTTGAGTGCAAAAATATTTTGGTTTACTTAATGCTTACTCTAGTATAGTAGATTGTGTCAGACTAATTTTGCTTAGTTCTAGGCTGACATCTTATGTTACTATAAATCTCAGAATTCCCTGCAGCTGATATCAGAGCAGCAGCCAGCAATGGGAGATGCAATAACCTGGAGTGCATGTTAGAGTTTATAGAAGCGGCTCTGATCTTTTGTTTGCTGATCCCATTGTCTTCCCTGGTCTAAGTACTGTCACAGAGGATAGCATTTAGACCTTGGAGAAAAGCAGACCTGGGAAAAAAATCTCAGAGATTAAAAAAGCTCCAACATGCACTGCAGCTGTTGAATTTCCCATTGCTGCCCAATACTCTATCACCTGCAGGGGATTCTGGGGTTTATAATAATAGAAGATGTCAACATAGAGCTAAGCAAAATGAGTCTGTTACCGAGTACTGATGGCCAGTCAGAACATTCCTTTGCTGCACTCATGAGACAATCCTATTTGTTAACAGGCATGTGTGAGACATTTTATTTTAATTTGTAAAATGTTATTGATTATCTTTGATCAAAAATAAAATAATACCGCCAGAGGAACTATTCTTATCATTGTAAGAGTGATTGCACTAACTTAGGGTGTCAGAATCACCCATGAACGATTCATGGTTCCACGTCCCAAGAATGCACATGAGACTACTCTTAAAGACAGGAGTGTTTTCTTGGTTGTTTAAACATACAGTATAATTCAACTACTGTAACTGCAGACTAATTGTGATCTCCTTACATAGAAACATAGAATTTGATGGCAGATAAAGACCGCTTGGCTCATCTAGTCTGCTCATTTCCTTACCTAATGGATAAGCTGCAGATCCTAGTTAACCAACAGCTGCTTCCTCCTGCTCCCTACTAGAATTGCCTTATGTCTGTCCTATGCATTCCTGAATTCCCCCACTGTTTTTGACTCCACAACCTCCTCAGGAAGGCTGTTCCATCTATCCATAACTCTCTCCATGAAAAAATACTTCCTCACTTTACCTCTGAGCCGTCTCTCCTCTATCTTCATATTGTGCCCCCTTGTTCTTGCACATCTCCTTTTCTGAAAGATGCTACACTCTTAGACATTTTTTATTCCCTTGAGGTACATGAAAGTTTCTATCAAGTCTCCCCTCTCCCTCCTTTTCTCGAGGGTATGCATATTAAGCTCCTTTAGTCTCACTTCGTATGTCTTCTGGTGCAGACCCTGCACCATTTTGGTTGCCCTCCTCTGGACAGCCTCTACTCTGTCTATGTCTTTGCGGAGACGGGTCTCCAAAACTGCTTGCAGTACTCCAGACAAGGTCCCACCAACTGGCTGTACAGAGGGATAACAACTTCCTGTTCTCTACTGTTGGTGCCTCTCCCTATGCAACCTATTCCTATCCTATCCTATCCCATCCCTATTACATGCAATGAATAGGTACTCTAACTACTGCATGGTTACCTGTGTTCAGTGTAATTACATAGTACATACCCTGCAGTAACCTTTTAATAGAAACATACAACCTACAGCTGCTGAAAAATGACAATATTCAGAAAGGAGCTCAGGAAATACTTAAAAGGAAGTATATTCTGTAATAGTGTATGGGGGAAAGAATGGAAAAATGGTATTACGGTAAAACATGCTCAAGATGAGTACAGTATTACTTTGGTGTGGGCAGTACAAGAAACATGCCCTTCCCCCCACGTAAAATGTTTTAGAGTTCAATTATTCTGTATCAAGAACTACTTAAATGTAATGCTAATGCAATGTTATCCAGAAGTCAGTTATCTGAAGTTCTAATGTTTTTCTCAATGTAAACTGGTACGTCCCCCAAATGAATACACAAGTATGTCTTCTTAGGATCATTGACAGACTACCGTATACTTAAACTAAAGAATGACAATGGCTGTCCCCCTCAAGCTGACCCCCCATCTTTCGCTGCTCACTTCGAGTTTTCACCACTTGTGTTCTCCCTTCCTCCCTCTCCTGTCTCCTCGCTTCTCTCCCTTCTCCTCCTCCCTCTCCTCTAACTCACCCTCCCCTGGGTTTTGAGTTTCCCCATCACTCCACAAAAGACACTGCTTACCCTTTACTCTCTTGATCCTTCCAAAACTAGCCCAAATGATTTGGACTGTAAACTTCTCCATCTGTTTGCTCCACACATTGCCTCTCCCCTCACTCACCTCTTAAAGCTCTCCTTCACACTTAGCACTGATCCTCAGTCTTGTAAGTTTGCCAAGGTTCTCCCTCTCCTCAAAAGGGATGATCCCTCCACTGCTGGCAACTTCCACCCTATCTCCATCCTCTCTTCATTTGCAAAGCTGAAGGAGAAACTGGCTTACTCATGACTTGCTGATTTTCTCCATTTCTAAAACTTTTTATCCCACTTAGTCTGGTTTAAGGAAGGACCACTCCACCATCACCTTCCTAGTTAGGGTCATCAATTCCATCCTCTCAGAGATGGATCAGAGGCACATCAAAGTGGCCATTTTCATTGCTCTGGCCAAAACCTTTGATTCAGTGTCCCATTCTCTCCTCTTGGATAAGCTGAGCATTGTTGGTCTCTCAGTCCCTGCTGTCAGCTGGTTCAGATCCTATTTCTCAGGCCGTTAACAGTTGGTACATGTAGGAGCCACCCTTTTCCCACTACTCCCTATCCAGGCTGGAGTCCCACAGAGCTCCATCCTTAGTCCATTACTATTCTTGATATTTCTAAATGACCTCCCCTATACCTGTGTCAACTCACATATTCACATGTATGCAGATGGCACAACCCTCTACACCATCGGTCCATTGACTGCTTCTGTGGAAGTCTTGCTCCTTGATGCCCAAGTCTCTTTCTTCCCTTGTGATTGCCAGCAACTCCCCTCCCAATCTGTAGGTGGCTTCAGGGTTTCTCTTCCCTATGTGCATGATCTTGCACTTCTTTGCATTAAACCCCAGTTGCCATTCTTTGGACCATTTTTTCCAGTTTATCCAGATCTCTTCTCATTCTGCTCACCCCATCTGGATCATCTACTCTGTTGCAGATCTTGGTATCATCTACAAACAGACAAATCTTAGCCTCTGGTCCATCTGCAATGTTACTGATGAAGATATTGAAGAGGACTGGTAGCAGGATTGATCCCTGAGGTACCCCACTTATGACTTGCATCTCTTCTTACTGTATACCATTTACTACTCTCTGTTTTCTGCCCACCAACCAGTTTGCCATCCAGTTGACCAACCTCTGACCCACCCTGAGACTAGCCAGCTTAATAATCAATCTTCCATGTGGAACAGTATCGGAAACTTTGCTGAAGTCAAGGTAGGTGACATCAACTGCTCCCCCTTGGTCCACCACTCTGTTTACCCAGTCAGAGAAATCTATGACATTTGTTTGACAGGACTTTCCTGTTGTAAATCCATGCTGTCTTGGATCCTGTGCTCCTATGGATTCCAGGTGTTCCACTGTCATTTCCTTAAGGAGTGCCTCCATAATCTTGCCCACTACTGAGGTAAGACTTACTGGTCTGTAGTTCCCTGCCTCCTCCGTGCTACCACTATTGTGGAGCGGGATCACATGAGCCCTTCTCCAGTCTTCTGGGATATCTCCTGTGCTCAGAGACACACTAAACAGTTAACATAGAAACATAGACTTTGATGGCAGATATGGACCACTTGGCCCACCTAGTCTGCCCATTTCCCTACCTACAGGATAAGCTGCAGAGCCTAGTTAACCAACAGCCTATTTCTTCCTACCCCCCCACAAGAATTGCCTTATGTCTGTCCCATGCATTCTTGAATTCTCCCAGAGTTTTAGACCCCATAACCTCCTCAGGAAGGCAGTTCCATGCGTCTACCATCCTCTCTGTGAAAAAATACTTCCTCACATTGCCGCTGCTAATTGCTCTACTAGTTCCACCATTAACTCCTTTAGAACTATGGGATGTATGCCATCATGTCCCATTGCCTTGTCCACCCTGAGATTAGGGAGCTCTTGTAGGACCCTTTCTTTTGTGAAGGGACTAGTGCACATCTCCCTCCCCCCTGTGTCCATGGTGCTGAGCTGTGGGCCTTGTCCTACCTTCTTCTCAGTAAAGACTGCACAGAAGTATCTATTTAGGATAGATGTTTTTTCCTTAGTCCTCCTCCACACACTCCCCCTTATCCCCTTTGATCTTAGCAATAGCCCCTCTGGACTTTCTTCTTTCACTAATTTATCTATAGAAAGTCTTGTCCCCTTATTTTACTGTCCATGTTAATGTTTCCTCAATTTGGGACTTTGTCTGCCTTACTGCCTTCCCTGCTTCCCTTAGAGAAGTTTGGTATGCTTCCCTATCTTCGTCCCATTGCATTCCCTTATAGTTCCCGAAGGCCAGCCTTTTGGCTCTAACCTTTTCTGCTACTGTTTTTGAGAACCAAAGTTGCTTCCTCCTTCTTTTGCTCTTGATTTTCTCTCTAACACAATGGGATGTTGCTTCATGTATTGCATCCTTAATGCTTGCCCACTTTGCCTGTACTCCCTCACCTGTATTTCTCCTTGCTTGGTCCAGCTTAATTCTGTTGGCCATCTTATCAAAGTCAGCTCCTCTAAAGTCCCATATTTTTGACTTGAAATGGGATGATTTAGTTCCAGTGGCCAAACTGAACCAAACCATGTGATGGTCACTAGCCCCCATGTGACCTTCTACCTGGAGTTCTGTGATCCTTTCCCTTTTAGTCAGTACTAGATCTAGGATAGCTCTGTCTCTTGTGGGTTGTTGTACCAGTTGTTTGAGGCCCTCCCCCTGCAGAGAATCCACCATGTGTGTAGTTCTGGCAGATGTTCCTGCTGGTATTGACCAATCTGTATCTGGCATGTTGAAGTCTTCCATTATCAGAACCTCCCTTTTAGCTGTCATGTTTTGTATATCTTCTAACAGTAATGTGTCTATGTCCTCCCCCTGGTCTGGAGGCTTGTAGACAACCCCAGTTCATATGGATGTCAGATGTCCTGTTTCCAGGGTGATAAACAGTTCTTCGGGCTCCTTATGTGTATTCTGAATTTCTGTAGCTTTAATACTTTCATTATTATAAAGGGCCACTCCACCTGCCCCCCCTTTTTGCACCGCAGTCTCTTCCGAACAGTACATAGCCGGGTACTGAAGTCTCTCAAGTGTGGTTACTGGTGAACCATGTCTCATTAATGTCTACTATGTCCATTAGCCTCTGTCATTGTTGCCTGCAGGTCTGGGATCTTGTTTCCCAGACTGCGAGCATTTGTATACTATTGGCCAGTTTTCAGTGTGTTAGTTGTTGGGCGAGGTCCAGCATTTCCCCTGTGTGTCATATGGGGAGACGGACCTTTTTCCTTAGCTGGTGATCCAAATGAACTATAACATACTGAACTTCTGTTTGATCACTAGCTGAAGAGGGAGGGGTGTTCTTCCTGATTGATGTATCTGGTGCTGCACCCCTCTCCCCATTTGCTAGTTTAAATATTCTGCAAAGACAACAAACTTCTGCCCCAATGCACTGACCCCCTCCTTAGTCAGATGTAATCCATCGAATTTAATAGACTTTCGCTCCCAAAACTGTTGCCAGTTACCCACAAATTTGTGTCCTTTTTCCTGGCACCAGCCCTTGAGCCACATGTCTAGCTCCCCTATCTCCCCTTCTCTGACCTTCCATCTATCTTGCCCTGTCTCCCAGACTGACAGATCTCAGAGAAGGAGATGCTGGACGAAATGGATGACAGTTTGTCTCCCAGCCTGGTCAGGTGTTGCTTGGTCTCCACAACTGACTGGCTGGTGAGATCATTAGTCCTTATGTGTACCAGGACATGGATGTTTTCTCCTGCTCCCTGCACAATTTTAGCAATGCGGTCAGTGTCTCTCCGTGCTGAAGTAATTGGGAGACATCTGACCATACCCCTCGGCTGGAGGTAGGTATCAGCTCCCCGAATCATAGAGTCTCCTATGGTCAGAAGTGTTTTGAATTTCCTTTTTGCTTTTTTTGTGTTGGTCCCTGTTTTGGGTGAGTTTTTTTTGCTCCAGCTCATGTGCTGCAGTGTCCTGCTCTGCAGTGTCCTCTGCAGCTTAGTTTGATTTCTGAGATAGAGGCAGATACCTGTTTGTAGTTTGTATATAGTTTGTGAGGGTGATATGTTGGAGAGCATTGAGTGATGGGGCACCCAGTTTTCCCCTCCTAACCACCTGCCAACCACCCGGACCAACTACCCTCTGCAATTGAGTTGCTTCAGTTGGATGTTGGGGAAATGCAGAGTGGTTCTTATAATACGTTTCCTCCTGAATATGCAATTTGAGGCATGCAATCTCTGCCCATGCTGCCTGGAGCTGAGCCCTTGGATCTCCAATGGTCCAGAAACTGGCCTGACTTGCCATGCTCCCAGTTTTCTGCATGATGGATGGCTCTCTGCTCAAGGCTTTCCTAACCCTCAACTACCTCGATGTGGTTAGACAGCAGACTTGATTCCTCTGCCTACGTCAATGCTATCCATATCAAACTCCTCCCCAAACTCTTTACTGCAATAAGGACTGCCTCTGTCCTCAGGTCTGCCAGGAGTTAGTCCCCAAATGGTTCTCCCTTTTGTGACTATGTTGATGTGATCTACTGCACTGCCTCCTCTACCTCCATTGCCAGACTGGACACCTGTTGCGCCCTTCTGCCTCTTTGTTACAAACTCACCCTCTCATGCCCACCACTGCTCCCTATATTCCTTCCTATTCATCCTCCCGCTTCCCTCATGTTGTCAGTCCAACTGTGTTTCCCTCATCTCTTAATAATAGTTTGAGTCCCTCCCTTCCTACTTAGCACATCTCTTCTCCTCAAGCCATCCCCATCCCCCTCCTCCTACCCCTTTATCTCTAGGGACCCATGCTCCTTCTCTCTACCCTACCAACACTCCTCAGAGAAATCTGTGTTCTTCTACTGTTTCCCCTCCCTCTGGAACCAGCCTTCTTCCTCCATCCATCTCTCTCTCCCTCCCTTCCCTCCCTCAGATGCCAAATAAAATTTCTCCCCCTTCCCACCCTTTCCTACTCTGCCTCTAAGCATTATTATAGCATCTAATCATCTCAGCACCCTGCACTTTCTGAATCTGCCCTATTTGCATAGTTATTTTTGTATGTTAATTTGAAATCCAGTTGCAATGTTTGACATTAGGATCTGCATTGCTGTCACTTTATGCATTTTATGCCATCATTCCTGTAACCTCAACACCAGTCTGGTTTGCATTTCTTAATAACTATGTTTTCCACATCCCCTCTCCCTTGGTTGTACCAGAAAAATGAGCACTGGCTCAGTGTGCCTTTCACTGTTACCAATTTTCAAATAAAATAAAGAAAATCATATAAAGCTGTTACAGTAGCTTGAAGCCTGATAGAAAACAATTAAAATTGGTTGAGAACATAGCATGCTCTGCAAGAAAATGCACTATGCATTGTGCTCATTTATTTTTACTGTATACTGCATTATGTTTTCTGTTTTCTTTTTTTTTTTGTAACCTGACTTTCACTTGGCTAGTACATAAGGAACCATTAAATATGAAGAGAGTAAGATTCCATTTTTTAATCAAAAGCATCTCAGTATTTCACACAATGTGGAGTGCCTTATTGTTGGGCACATTTCTAAATCTTAACTGATACCACTTTGAGGCCCTGATGGACTAAAGAAGATGTATTATTTAAACAGGCATTACAATTATCATATTTATTCATGAACAATATGAATGTGGATCGACTAAAACTGGTAACTAGTGACAATTTAATAGGCTTCTCTTTGCAATCAGCTTCCAGGATGCATCCAACTTGAAACAATAGATTGTTTCCTAGTTAATGTTCTTGTGGTTTTAAACAACATATTAACTTTTTATGGCAGTCATATTTTATGCCAGAAAATTCTTTTTAACTCAAGCATTCTTGCATAGCACGCTAATTTATACACAAAAAGATTGTATTTAAAAACTGATTTATACCTGACGCTGTGGAGTGAATATATTGGAAAGCATGCAGCACATAGCAGCTCCAAACAGGGGTGAGAAAGGCTTATGGCATTATTTAGAAAAGGGGTGTCAGAAACAAAGTGAGGTGGTGGCCATGAAGGCCAATACAGAGTAGTTAGGTGGGGCAGCAGACTGCGTGGGCCTATGGGCCTGTTTTTGGAGGCATTATCTATGTATGTATAAACAGTATCTTTGCAGAATTAGACTAGTTGAAGAAATCTATGAAACTGAGGAATGAGCATTGAATGGCTTTGGCTCTGTCACTGCAAAAGAAAATCTGCTCTTTAGACTTCCTCTGCCTGCATTGCCAGTCTGTCTGATGAACTCATGCATTTAATAGTTTTCACCACTTGGTCCTGTAGACTTTTTCTATTTCATACAGTTATTATAGTGGATGAGTAAGGGTGATGGTCTTAAGCTGTCACTTAGGGTAGTTTCTTTTAGTGGTATAGAAGTTAAAACCCTTCAGATTACATTTAGTCCGAACACCCTGAACTATTGCACACAACTGACTGAATGGCAGCAGGCCCATATGTTTGGTACAGAATACTGTAGGTACACTTTGAGATCGCTTATCAACTGTGCCATTTGTAATTTGTTTGCACTACATACTATAACTGACCATAAATTACAGCTTGCGTGCACTCCATCGTGTAGTAAACCAATGAATTTCACCAGCTTTTGCAATGCTAACAAAGCTTAATTAAATATGATGTTTCAGATTCTGAAAAAAAAGCACAAATGTTACACTACAAACTCATAAAAGAAACTCATGGCATTTTCTTCCTTTGAAACCAAACCTGGGCGCAGTATTATAGGTTATACATGATAACTGTAATAATTCTCATAAAGGTTGGTTGCATTTAAGGCCTTTAGTGGAAAATATTTTATATTTTATTTATTTATTGAAAATGTTTACCAGAAAACTCAAAAGATGCTCGTCTCATGATGCTGACCTGTTTTTTTTTTTTTTTAATTTATTTATTTATTTACTTATACACTGTAGTTTGGGATGAGTGAGTGAAATGCACAGTACATCCCATGGACACAAATAGTATTTTATTGGCCATTAAATTCCTTCATTTACAAGACTTGGGGCAACATGGATTCATGGGGGTGGTGTTGGCCGTCAGATGAACCTCATCAATTTAAAATCAGTATCAACTACGTAGCCAGGAAATAGATCAGAGTTGGGCAGTGGATGTAGCCTACTTAGTCTTCAGCAAGGCCTTTGACACCATACCACATAGGAGGCTCATAATGGAATTGGGCATTTTGGGGGTGGGTCCTAGGGTGGTAAACTGGGTATGAGGTGGTTAATGGAAAGGCGACAGGATAGTGCTAAACAGCACTCACCTCGGAGAGAGGAGAGTGACTAGTGGGCTATATCAGGGCTCAGTACTGCGACCAGTCATCTTTAATGTTTTAGAAGTGAAATTACAAAGCTGGGAGAAGGTATGCTTCTTTAGGAAGAACAGGTCTTTGCACACCTTTACAGGACAGAAAGGTGTGTAAGGTGCCAAGACCTGTTCTTTGCTACGTAGTTTAATTGAAGCACCCATACCTCTGTGTGGCTCTATCTTATTGCTAAGGTATGCCTCTTTGCAGAAGACACCAAATTCTGCAACAGGGTAGACTACAGAGAGAGTGGAGAGAATGTGCAGAGACCTGAGAGAACTTGAGGCATGGTCAAGGATATGGCAGCTGGGTTTCAATGTGTAAAAGTTCAAAATCCTGCACCTAGAGCATAAAAAGCATTGGCAGAGTATAAAATGAGGGAAGAAGTACTGATAATCACAAACACAGAAAGGAACACTGCAGTAATCATACCAGAGAACCTTCAGGTGGTGAGGTAGTGTGACAAGGCAGTAGGCAGGGCCAGCAGCATGCTGTGGTTTATACGGAGGGGTGTCACTAGTAGAAAAAGGAAGCTGGTGTTACAACTGTATAGATCATTGGTGAGACCTCATCTGGAGTGCAATGTCCAGTCCTGGTGATCACATCTCAGGAAGGACATGGATAGGGTAGAGGCTGTCCAGAGGAGAGCAACTAAAATGTTGCAGGGACTGCATCAGAAGCCTGATGAGGAGAGACTGAGGGATCTCATTACGTACACCTTGGAAGGGAGGAGAAAGAGAGAGAGAGACATGATAGAGACCTGTAAATACCTCACTGGGATGAATAAGTTCCAGGAGGTGAGTATTTTGCAGAGGAGAAGGTGCACGTGAACAAGAGGGCATGCAATGAAGCGGGAAAGGAGGAAATCTAGGAGTGATGTGAGGAAGCTATTCTTCACTGAAAGAGTGGTGGATGCCTGGAACAGTCCTCCAGCAAAGGTGGTAGGGCAAAAACCATGATGGGCTTCAAGTGTGAAATGATTGGCACAAGTAAATCTTGGAAGGAAAACAAGTGCAGCTAGCCAGAGATCAGGTAGGTTCTATGGTGGCAGTATTATGCAGGAAGAAATGGGCATACTAGGTGGACCAGCAGTCCTTATCTGCTGACAGTTTCTATGTTTTTATGTTAATAATAAATAAAAACCTATTCACATTTTAAAGGGTAGCATTTGTAGCAGGTTTTTTTTTTCAAATTGGAAGGACTTCTGTTGTGTTTTTCCCCAGCAGGAATCTGATTTGTAAAACTAATTGCAAAAATCCCCAAGTCCTATACAGTATGTAGTACTTTTTAAGACTTTTTGGGAAGTCTGAGATTTAATAGGACATAGTCAGCTTTATCTTGTATTTAAAACCCCTATTGCTAATATGTGCCTGCATACACATTAATGCATGTAATTGTGATATATGCTGTCCGAATTTCATAATATTGAAATGCATTATTAATTTTTTTGTAATTGTACCTTTCTCTGATGCTCTGCAATGGCCTTGGCCATCTGATGCTCCTGTATGCTCACATATAAACATAGTAGTAGTAGTAGTAGTCATCTGTATTTTATGTGGCACCCTTCCCTGCAGGCTCAGGGTGCCATTACAACATCAAGCAGTAGCAACACTAAATCATCTCAAAAAACATTAATACATCCCCAAAATAAAGTTGTTTTAAATAATATACCTTCCAAATAAATCAATTGATATACATAAAATAAGCAGTATATTACCAACTTGAAGGACCAACTGGGGGCGTTAAACCCCAAAAGCCTGAGAAATAAGGTTTTAGGCCCCATTTAAATGCCTCCATGAGGGCCTCCCTCAAAGTTCTCTGCAAAGAATTCCAGAGGACGGACCTGCTACATCAAAAGCCTGGTCCCCTGAGGTCTTCAACCTTGCCTTGAAACTACCAGGAGACCCTCTTCAGTGGAGTGAAGAGGACACAAGGAGTAGATATGGGTGCAAGAGCACCACCAGATAACCTGGGCCCAGCCTGTGTAGGGCCTGATAAGTAGAAAGATCAGCTTTATGGGAGATATGCCTTAGGCTGGCAGCAAGTGCAGGTCACGTTGCACTGGAGAGACATGACAAGCCCTCAAGAGGCCACCAAGCAGCTACATTCTGCACCAACTGCAGGCATTGTAGAGTACCCCATTAATGCCAAGGTATAGAATATTTCAGTTGTCAAGCCTCAAAGTCACAAACGCATGCACCAGTGTGGCCAGATCACCTGGTGGGATAAGGGATTTAATCTGGTTGATGTTCCACAGATGGAAAAAAATCATTCCAGACTACTACTGACACCTGAGCCTCAAGTGTTAGATTCTCATCCAGAATGACTCCCAGATTATTCATGTCTGTGGCAGCCAAGAGTATAGAGAGGCAAGCCAAAGCTCTGTCACCCTCTTGGTAGCTACCACTCCAATCTACATCCTCACTCAACTACTAGTGCTTCATTTTTCTTCAGTCTGAAGCAGCTCGATAACATCCAGTCCTGTATCTTGGTCAGGCACCTACTAAGCACATCGACTGTACCCGATGTCCCAGGTACAAAAGACATAGAGCTGGGTATTATCAGCATAACTGTGAATCCCAAGCCCATACTGCCTAATTGTCTTACCCAGAAGTGGCATATATACTGCAGACAACATGGGTGACAGAACTGAACCCATACGACACAGGACAGAACATTTTGGCATGACAACAAATTTCCCAACACTACCCTCTGGGTCCTGTCACTAAAATAGGACTCAAACCAACAGATGACTTTGCCAGCAATTCTGTATACTGCCTGAGCCAGTCCAAAATCATGCCATGGTCTATGGTGTTAAAGGCTGTTGAGAGATCAAGAAGCATGAGAAATGACCATTTCCCACTATCTCTTGCCCTCAGCAGGTCATTAGGCATCACTACTAATGTGGTCTCAGTGCTTTGCCTGAACCTAAAGTCAGGCTGGAGAGGCCCACAGTTGTCAAAAGCAGTGAGATGTGCATCAAGCTGAAGCACAAGAACCTTCTCAGTAACCTTTCCCAATACGGGAAGGTTAGAGACAGGTCAGTTATTCGCCAGGACATCCAGGTACAGAGGTAGCTTTTTCAGAAGAGGTTTTACCAATGCTCTTTTCAGAGCCATTGGGAACATGCCCTCTGACAGGGAACACTATAAAATCTCAGTGAACACTGACCAAATTGCCTAAAACACCTCACTAATAGTCACTTCTGGCCTGGATGCAGATTACAACATGTTATACTACAGAAAAACAGTGCAAACACAGAGTACATAATCTATTGATATTTTATTGATGCAAAAAAGGACTGCTGACCAGAAACGCTTATGCATTGACTCTGACGAGTCTTCCTCAGGGGGCCCTGGTTACTGAGAAAGTTTTTGTGGTGTTTTTCCTTTGCATTACTTGTACAGCTGCACCTTTGGGAGTCGAGTGCTTCATAGCAATTCTTTTTTTCTGTATATTACAAAATGTTACTGCAGCACAGAGATCACCTCACGCACCTCTTCTATCATCACTTGTTGAAACTCCCAACCCCCCAAGACCACTTGACTGCATCCCAGGCTCAAAGGCGTGACTCTGCTGGGCTGTAGCAGCCCACTCAGAGTGATCCAGGCCCTAATAGAGGATCTCTGTCCAAGAAGAATCAAGTGAACTCCTCACATTTTACAAGTGAAAATCCTCTCATGGGCTCCAGACAGGCTGGGTGGAGATGCCTATCCACAGCCCAGAAGAACTGACCAGTCAGTCTTCTCAACAGCAATCTCCCAATACAAAAACTCTGCCTTTCTACAAGTGATTGCCTTCTACTGCTCACCATAGTGAGACATTGGAATTAGTTTGTCCTCCTGGGTCCTGGATCTCCTCCAACAATGCTCCAGCCCTCACCCCTTGTTTTTCAACTCCTTCAACTCACCATCAAACCACAGTGAGCTAGGGCACGAAACCAGCTGGTATGCACAAACTGGTGCTACAAGGTCAAAGGCTGACATCACAGCCCTATTGTAGGTCACCACAATTGTTTCTGGACTTGCAGTGTAAGCTGTCAACACATCCAAGGTGTCTGGAACCACTAAAAGTCCCTCAGGCTGAAGCCCTCTCAATGGGCAGAACAGGACTACCCCAACAGCTGGTGTAGTACAAGGGGGGGGCCCTGAAAGCGAACCTGACAGCTCAGTGGTCCGACCAGTTGACCAGATCAATCTCGAGATTATCAGTCTCAAGCCCCAGAGTGAATACCAAGTTCAAGGCATGGCTGTGTTGGTGGGTTGCAGAAGTAATACCTGTGCAAGGTCACAGGGATTCGATACCATGGAAAGAATCTTGACCGAACTGTGATCGTTTGCCATTGAACCAAGCAGAGAAGTCACCTAGAATAAGCCATCTCAGCAACTCCAACACTCTGTCAGTAACAAAGTCCATAATTTTTTGCAGGAACTCCCACTAATGACCTGGAGGTCAATACACGTGGAGGATTCTGCAACATGCACCCAGACTTCCATGCATAGTCACACATTCAAACAACAAGATATCCCCCAATGGGTGTACCACCTGGTTCAACTCAACTCTAAAACAAATGGTCACACCCACCATCCCTCCCCAGGCAATGCACCCTCCAAGAACCTAGACAGGACAGATGACTACAGAACTGGGCCAGAATCATTCCCCAGCCAGGTCTCCATAATGTAAGCCAGATGGACTGAGGAAATAAGATTTGCCATAATTGCAGACTTATTCTTTATTAATCTAGTATGGCACAGAACTGCCTAAAGTAGATGAAATGCGGCAGCTGGCTCCTGAACTACCTGCCCTCTCTGTCCAATATGATCTCTGGGAATGGTGTCTAAATGCATTTGGCCTCTCTACAGCCCCCATTTCACCCCAGGGCATCTCCTGGTCCTCACAAATCTAATAATCCTCTCCCCATCAGCCCTCCCTATGTCACCTGCTCCTCCCTCCACTCCTACTCCTGATACCCACTTCCCTGCATCATTGATATGCAGCACCTGGTGGGGGAAGGGGTCATGGAAGTGGTGTAGGTCCCAAAGCAATGATGGGGAGTAGCTGAGCCTTGGGGTCTGTTACAGGTTGACATATGGCACCACAGTGCTGGTAAAGACATTCATATATTAGTTTTGAGATTTTTATGTACTACTGGTTTATGCTGGATTTTGATACTATTCAGTGAGCTGAGCTTAGCTGAGCGTTGCAACTGCCATTTATAAATAGTGATGTGAGCCAGGTGAAACAGCGTTTGAAAAAGCCCTGGCTCTGGGCATGCCCAAAAGCATCAATGCTAATGCACATGCCCAGAGTTAGGTATTTTTCAAACTCTGTTTTAGTTGAAACACTGCCTTGTTGAATAGATAGTTATGCCTCTGCCAGTCTAGTGCCCCTCACTCAAGCCCCAAATAAATAGAAAGTTATGTCCTTGGTAGACTGGTACTCCTCCACCGATCCCAAATTAATAGAAACGTGTATACATGGTAGTCCAGTGCCTCCCACCCAGTCCCTGAATGACTAGAAAGTTATATCACTTATAGTTGAATGTGACCCTGGCCCAATGCCCAAATAGAAAAGATTGATGTCCCTGGTAGTCTAGTGTAACCCCTGTCTCATCCATGAACAAATAGAAAGCTATACCCTACTAGGCCAGTGGTACTGCCCAATACTGTTATAATAATCATACCCCCACCCCTTTCCTGAACCACGTACTCAGCACCTACAACTGCCATCCTCTGTCCACTTCCAACTCTCCAATAAATTTTAAAGTATGGTCCACCATCAGATCTGCAGTCAGGGACTATAACAGGCTCTGCACTCACCACCTCAACTGGCTGCGATTCAAATGACAGAGAACAAGCGTGCACATACTGAAGAAACAGCTGCTTCTCTCCAGAATGTTGTATCTCTTGTACCTTTACCAAAATTATCACATACCTCTTCTAAAAACTTGAAACTACATGCCTGAAAATGTTACAACCAGTGCTGCTACAAAAATGTATGGCTCACACCCTTCCTAACACTTGCACCCTACACAAAGCCAAGCAGGTGGTGGTGCTCAGCAGGGTGAGCTGCTGCTTTTAATCTTAATGAACAATTGCATTATCCTACAACCAAGACTCTGATCTGTGTCTTACAAATCTAGTGTCTGTTGAGTCACACTTTTCTGTACTTAGGTTTTCTGGTTTGCATCATGTTCTGGGGGTGAATCCCCTTGTCTGCCTTACTTGCCTTTAAAAGGGTTCACACTCACAGAATGTGGTGGCCACACATAATTTCAGACTGAGGAACATGCAGTCTGAAAATGTGGTGGGGATGTGTGCTCTCAGAATATGTCTGGAATGCAACATTTCAGAATGCGACTGAGACATGGAATCTCAGAATGTGGAAGGGATGCACTGCCTTGGAATGTGGCAAAGACAAACATCTAGACATTTGGTGGAGTGGACAATCTTGCAAAATAGTGGGGATGCACACTGTCAAAATGTGGTGGGACTGACATGTTTATACTAAAGCTGGTGGTACCTGCCATAGTCCAAAACTGTACACATTCACCACATTTCAAAAGTATGCATCCCCACCATATTCCAAAATTGTACATTGCCACCACTTTCTGAAACTGCATGTCCCTGCCGCATTCTGAAACTGCATGTCCCAGACACATTCAGAAATTACACATTACCACCACATTCCAAATTGTTTGTAGATACCATATTCTGAAAATGTGTCACTTATACATTTCAAAATTGTGTATTCCACCACATTCCCAAATTGTGCATCACTGCCAGATTCCATCATCATGCTTCCCCACAATGTTCTAGCACTGCACATCCCTGCCACTTTCTTTTTTATACTCAAATATACTTTGTTTCCCAAAATATTAACAATAATCAAAACTATGACAATAAACACCAAGAATAAGAACAACAATCACCAAACATTACAAACAACCAATCATCTCCCCCCTCAACCCCCTCCGAAGTAAAAACTAGAGTAAAAGATCACCCCGTTAATGTTACAAAAGTCACAGGACAGAGCAATGTTACTAAAGAGAACCATTAGGGAGAAAACTATTAAAGTGGGCTATGGAGTGGAACTGGTTCCTGGCATTAGATACAGCCAGGAGGGTGTACAAGGGCTCCCATCTAGTCTGATATTGGCTGGGACACCTCTGCAATGAAGCAATATGCTTCTCTACTGACTAAGCAAGCACAATTTCCTGGTGTCACTCCTTATATTGTGAGATAGAGGTGTCTTTCCAATGTTACAGTATGATGAGCTTAGCAACTATTGCTATCATGGCCTTGTGGGCTTTATGAATATTAGGGAGGTCTGGGGGATAAATACCCAGTAGACAAATTTCAAGAGAAAAAATTCGCCTAATCCCAATAGGGATTCAGTGATTCTCTTATGGTGTTTCAGAATGGAGCCACCTTGTTACAATCCCATAGCATATGCTTCAGAATACCATCAATTAGGGCATGTCTAGTACATGTCAGAATAGATAATCTGCCCATTTTAATCAATTTTAATGCTGTATAATACAGGTTATGAAGTATGCAGACTTGAATTAATCAAAATATATCCTGTTTAAGATATCTATAAATCACTTACCAAGCAAAGTACCAGAGTGTAACATCATCCCGGAGGCCTAAGGCCTGCCACCAGTAATAACAAACTCTAGTCAAACTGTTAGGATCCAGGGATTGCAAATGTTGGTAGAGTTTAGACACTGAATGTGGCTGATGGGCAGCTGAAAAGAGAAGGTCTAACACATCAGATGCCCACCAGATCCATGGTCTAGGGCCCAAAAATGTTGATATGGAATGGATAAACTGAAAATACTTGAAGCTAGCTGGCCCGGTGGCACTGAGTGTTGAGTCACTGGACGCCACACCTCGCACCACACCAGCGACCCCGGTTTGGGAACGAGCTCAGGCAGCCAGGGGTTTGCCAGGGGGAGAAAGACTGGAGCATCTGATGACAGCTTGCCTTCTCCTGGGAGAGAGAGGGTTTCCAGACCAGCAAGCAGTGACCTCTAGTGGAGGCTGGGGGCACTGGGGCATGATAAGCCAGGGGCGTAGGACTCAGACCAGTCAGTTCCTGGGGCAACTCCTTCGTGGAAGGAGGGGGAGGGACATTATGGGCATCGGCATGCATGCCTTGATGCTAGGGCATGCAGTGTCCCATCGAAAAAGGGAAAAAACACCCTCCGGAGCCAGGTAGACAGAGCACCAAGCCCAGTCCTGATGTGCCACTATCTGCTACTGTTTCGGGGGCCTGATGAGACACCAAGGTTCAGGGGTGTCCTCCACCCCACCCCACCCGAGGGCAATCCATAGCAGGATGGAGGCACCCGAACAGCAGGATAGATGGTGGTGGATGGGTTCCATTGGTGCACTTCTCTGAAGAGGCAGCTCCAGCAGGGTCGTAGGTGGAATAAATTGTGATTTAAAAAAAAAAGAAAATACTTGAAGCTGGCTGAATTGGGGAGCTGGTGGCGCATATTGAGAGTTTAGAATGGGCAGAAGTTATCCCCTCCTGTAGCGAAGATATAGTTAACCCTTGTAGTTGCTGGTAGAAAGAGTGTGGGGCAGTTCAGCTGTCTATAAATTTGTTGGGATTACCTAAAAGAGGTCGGGTGGTGGCCCTACTCCACTCACAATCCATATACATGCTTAACTGGTGTATTGCATTGAGAGACCATTGCAATGGTGTTACTTGGAGAGGACGAAGCAATAATGACAGCTTACTAAAAAGTAAGCTGTGAGGATAGATACCATATAGACTACAGAGGGACCACTCCAGCTCCAACCACAAAGATATATTAGCACCTGAAGGATGGACACCTTCCTGCTCAAACTACTGCAAAAAATAAGCTGCTCTGAAGAACAGCATAGTACAGAAAAAGTTTGGAAGCTGTAAGCCGCCTTTCATCTTGGGGAGTGAAAGCTTAAAATAGGTCCACCTGTTTGCCCCACCATGCCAGAGGAATTGATTGAGCATATATTGTAGATGAGTAAATCAGATTTTGGGGAAAAGTTTATTTAACATACCCAGGAGACAGAGAATGCAAGGAAGCACATCCATCTTGATCATACTTATGCATCCCCATAAGGAAAGAGGGAGGGAGGACCAGTTTTTGAGGTCTTGTTATAGCAATGGAGATAAATTGTCCTTGACCAAATGCGAGGAGGTGAGAGCAATGCAAAGTCCCAAATACATGAGATTCAGTGGCTCTCAGAATAGACCTAGATTAGTAATATCATGCTTGCAAACTAAATTATTGAGGGACAATACCTTAGTTTTATCAAAATTTAGCTTACATCCTGCAATAACCACAAAACACTGTATTTCCTTTAAAGTGGCTTGTAACAAGGAATGGGGGTCCTCAATATGCAATAGTAAATCGACAGCATAGGCTGACAAAGTGTACCTATTGTCTCCTACCTTTATACCTTTTATCTCAAGATTAGATTGTAGGAGGTAAACCAGAGGTTCTAAATATAAATTAAAAAGAAATGAGGAGAGTGGTCATCCTTGCCTAGTTCCCTGCTGTAAAGCAAAGTGATCCAGTAGGACCCCATTACAATGGATGCGATATGAGGAATTACAATATAACACTTTGACCCATTGGATACATTCTGGGGGGAAAATGAATTTATGTAAAATCCCAAATAAATAAGGCCAGGTGACCTGATCAAAGGCCTTTTTGGCATCTAGGAGACCAGAACCACAGGGATCTGCTCTCCCCAGATGCTGAAATTATATAGTGTAGCTTCCTAAGGTGATCTCTAGAGAGGCGACCCCTCATAAAGCCCATTTGTACTGGCCCTATTAACCTGCCCCAAACTTGGGGCATCTGATTAGCTAACACTTTGTCCAGGACTTTTAAGTCCATGTTAAGTAGCAAGATAGGGCGATAATTGTCTGGGTCTGTCCCATCTCTGCCAGGCTTCTTAATCACCATTATTAAGGCTTCAGTAAAAGATGAATTAGAGAAGACCGAATCATAACAGTGATTGTAAACCTTGACAAGGAGAGGGGTCTCTTCCTCAGAAAAGGTGGAGGAAATCCCTGCCACATTCTAACATTGTGTGTTCACACCACATTTTGAAATTTTGCTTCCTAGTGACATTCCAACATTGTGTCTCCCACCACATTCCAGATTTGTGCATCATTGCTCATTCTGAAATTGTGTCCTACTCACATTTCAAAATTGTGTATCCTTGCTACATTCAGACATTGTGCATCCCAGCCACATTCTAACATTGCAAGTCCCCATCACATTCTGACACTGTGTGTCTCCTGCACATTCTGAAATTGTGTGCCCCAGCAAAATTCTGGCATAACATATACCCTACACATTTTGAAAGTGTGCATCACTGCCACACTCCAAAATTGTATGCCCCTGTCACATTCCAACATTGTGTCATCATCACATTCTAAAATTGCATGTTCATGTCACATTCCAAAAATGCTCATTCCCACTCCATCCCCACATTCCTAAATTGTGTGTCCGAGCCAGATTCTGTAATTGTGCCAACCTAACACAATCACTGTGTCACCTCTGCATCCCCAAATTGCCCCTCTCTGTCACATTCTAAAAATGCACATCCCTGCAACATTTAAAAATTGCACATCCCTACCACATTCTGAAAATGAGAGTCCCTGCCACATTCTCAAACTACAAGCCCCAGCCATATTCCAAAATTGCACAACCCTACCACTTCCTGAAATTGTGTCCCTGCTACATTCCAAAATTGTGTGGCCCCATTATTCTGAAAATGCTTTTCCGGGCATACTCCATAATTATACATCCCACCACATTCTGAAAATGTGCATCCTTGTCATATTGTGAAATCCTGTGCCAATGCCACATTGTTGAAGTGTATGTTGCCACCACAATCTGAAATTGGTTATCATTATCATATTCCGAATTGAACATCACCATTACATGCAAAAAATTATATATCCAGGACACAATACAAAAATGCACATCCCTTCCATACTCTGCAACTATGCATTCCCCATACAGTATTCTGAAACTGTGAATCTCTGAAACATTCTAAAAATTTGTGACACAGCTTTATTACGAATTTCAGCATTCCTACCGCCTTCCAAAATTGAGTGTCCCAGCTACTTTCTGAGATTATATACTTGCTGCATTCCAAAATTGCAACCAGGTGGCATTCTGAAATCTAATCCCTGTAGTAACCTGAAAATGTGCACAAGCTTGATGATCCTTTGCCACGTTTGTTGTTGCTTTCCAAAACCACCTCCCATATAAAATTCTTAAGTACCTTTCTTCTGTACATTCCTGAAACACATGCAATCCACCCACCCAGTGTCAGCTTTCCTTTTTTAAATGTCTACTACAACTACAGTTTTATGTACCTTGGGAAAAATAAACCACATAAGGTTGTTGGCAGGAAGGAAAAGGCTGTGAATTTTAGTTATGCCCTCATCATTAGCAGAACTGTTTAGTGAGTCTCTGAGCACAGACGAGGTCGCAGAAGACTGGAGAAGGGCTCATGTGATCCTGCTCCACAAGTGTGGTAGCAGGGAGGAGGCAGGGAACTACAGACCAGTCAGTCTTACCTCAGTAGTGGGCAAATTTATGGAGGCACTCCTTAAGGAAAGGATAGTGCAACACCTGGAATCCATAGGGGCACAGGATCCAAGACAGCATGGGTTTACAAAGGAAGGTCCTGTCAAACTAATCTCATAGATTTCTTTGACTGGGCAACCAGAGTGATGGACCAAGGGGGAGCAGTTGATGTCGCCTACCTTGACTTCAACAAAGCTTTCAACACTGTTCCACATAGAAGATTGATAAATAAGCTGGGTAGGCTCGGGGTGGGTCAGAAGTTGGTCAACTGGGTGGCAAACTGGTTGACAGGCAGAAAACAGAGTGGTGGTAAATGGTATACAGTCAGAAGAAATGCAAGTCATAAGTGGGGTACCTCAGGGATCAGTCCTGGGACCAGTCCTCTTCAATATCTTCATTAGTGACATTGCAGATGGACTGGAGGGTATGGTTTGTCTGTTTGCAGATGACACCAAGATCTGCAACAGAGTAGATGATCTAGATGGGGTGGGCAGAATGAGAAGAGATCTGGATAAACTAGCAAAATGGTCAGAAGAGTGGCAACTGGATTTAATGCAAAGAAGTGCAAGATCATGCACATAGGGAAGAGAAACCCTGAAGCCACCTATAGGCTGGAGAGGAGTTTCTGGCAGTCGAAAGGAAGAAAGAGACTTGGGCATCATCATCACCATGACCTGAAATCAGCCAAGCAGACCTCTAAAGCAGTAGGTAAGGCTGGGGGATGTTATGGGTGATTAGTAGGGGTATCACAAGTCTTAAGAGGGAGGTAATAATCCCTCTTTACAAGACACTGGTTAGGCCTCATCTGCATACCTCTCAACCTCCTGCCTCATAAATCAGGGACAAGGCTTAAAAATCAGGGACAAAGGACCAAAATCAGGGACACATCTTCAAAATTAGAGATATCTACCCAGAAAGCTGGTAGAATATGGGGCTTAGTGCAAAATGCGTTTTCTAAAGAAGAACAAGTCTGTAACTTTAATGCTTGACATTGTTTTGTGCTTACAGTCCCCACTGTTTAGCCACAAAAACACAAATTTTAGGAGGGACAGAGTAAAATTTTGAGGCAAAATCAGGGACGTCCCTGAAAATCAGGGACGCTTGAGAGATATGCCTATCTGGAGTACTGTGTGCAGTATTGGAGGCCACACCTTCACGAGGACATTAACCAAATTGAGGCAGTCCAGAGAAGGGCAACCAAAATGGTGCAGGAACTGCATCAGAAAACATATGAGGACAGATTAATGGAGCTCAATATGTATACCCTTGAGCAAAGGAGGGAGAGAGGTGATATGATCGAAACATTCAAACACCTTAACAAGGTGAAAGTGTCTAACATGTTTAAATATAAGAAAAATAGCAGGACAAGAGGACACAGCATGAGATTAGAGGGAGGGCGATTAAGGGGGAATGTGAGGAAATTCTTTTTCACAGAAAGAGTGGTGGATGCATGGAACGACCTACCTCAGGAAGTGGTGGCTATGAATACAGTGCAGGGCTTCAAGCAGGCATGGGACAGGCATAAGGGAGCAATACAGATGAGTATGAATAGATAGGCCACTGACAGAGCAAAGGCCGATGGCACATTTATAAGGTAGAAAAAGAAATGGGCAGACTGGATGGGCCTTGCGGTCCTTATCTGCAGTCAACCTCTGTTTCTATGTTTCAATCTTTGCAACCATGTTTCGCAGGGGGGACATGGCCTCTGTTGGCTGGAGAGCCGAGTCTTGTGTTTCATCCAGCAGGACAGCTGTGGGAGCAAAGAGAATGGCGGGCAGCTCAGGATTGCAGGTTTGAGCTGTAGAGCTCCATCTGGGGAATTCATGGGGAAAGATTAATTGTGCAAAGGGGGTCTGTTTTTGAATAGCAGCATTAGGTGTGGGACTGTGGGCACCATTTTCTGAGTGTTGGCTTGTTTCTGTGGGTTCTTTCTGTGGGAGAAAGAAGGGATTACTGACTGTTAGGAGCTTTGTGGGCTGATTGTTTTTCCTTGAAGGTGTGGAAGAGGCCAGGATCTGGAACTGGTGATGCAGTGTGAGGGCGTCCAGTCGGGTGAAGTATTAACTGCACCAAAACTTGAATCTGGGGATTCCAGGGAACTGGAGTATAAGGCTGGATCCACAGCTTGAGGCCTTCATATCATCACCACCATGGATTATGTGGGGGACAGGGCCTCCATCAGGTTTAGAGTTAAGTCTTGTGTTTCATCTGGCATGACAGCTGCAGAGCAGAGAGATCAGATGACAGCTCAGGATTGTACATCTAAGCTGTGGAGCTGCTTGTGTGGAATTCATGGGGAAAGATTAACTGTGCAAAGGGGGGCTGTTCTTGATCACGGGCCTTGGGTGTGGGACTGTTGGCACTATTTGCTGAGTGTGTGCTCATTTCTGTGGGCTCATTCTGTGTGAGGAAGAAGGAATTTCTGATTGTTGGGAGCTTTTAGGGCTGATTGTTTTTCCTTTTAGGTGCAGAAGAGGAGTCACCCACCCTCCATCTCCATCCCACCCACTCTGGGCTCATCTGCATATATAGGGGTCCTGCAGATTTCAGGGAGAGGCCTCCTCTGTGGAATCAGGAAGAGGAGGAACACCCACCTCCACTATTGTCTTACCAGGGTAAAAGGGACATAATTCAGATTTTACTATATACCGTATGCTGATGCAAGGGTAATTGTACAGTTTTACAATGGGGAACATATAAATGGGATATCAGGGGTTCAGGTTGGAGGGAGGTAGGCTAGGGGAGAGAGCAGAACTGGTAGGGAGCATACAGGGTGCACCACAGAGCAAGTTGCAATGCAGCAAGGACAGGGGCAGAACAACAGTAGAAAGGGGTAGAATATAGGGAACTACATTGATTTAGGGGGTGATGTGGCACCCAAAAGGATGGAGGGGACAGAGAAGCAGAATGGGAGTATGTCATTGGACCAGGAATAACTGAGAGAGAAATGGGGAGGGGGTGGAATGGGAGGATGGTCAGATGTAAGGGATGTGAGGGAGCCATCATCCTAGGAGTAATGTGGAGGGAAGGGAGATGTCTCATCTGCAGGCAGATTGGCAGCTTAGAGAAGAAATAGAGTGGCTAAGATGGGAATTGTGAAGGAAGTGGGGAGGAGGGATGGCATGATGGAAGGGGGAGGGGGATAGGTAGATGTCCCAGTGGAACAAGCTATGGAGAGGGCCAAGGCAGGAGCCTAAGAGGACATCTCAGGGAAAGGAAGCACCAAAGACACAGCTTCCAGGGGGAACCAGGGCAAGGGAATGCTAGAGACACAGTAACCTGAGGAGAACCAGGGCAAGAGAACACCAGAGACACAGCAACCTGGGGGGAATCAAAGGGGAGGCAGGAAGGTGGTGGTGGGAATGGGAGGGGGGAAGTGTCATTCAAAAGAGGAAGGATAGAGGAGCAGGAAAGCTAGAAAAAGGCATCTGTGTTACAGGGCTCAGCCAACCTAAGAAAGGAGAGGAATGCAGGAAGCAGGGGAACTAGAGATGGAACTGAATTAAGGGGTCAGGGAGGAAGGAGGGTTACAAGGCAGGATGGGAAGCAGGGATGAGAGGCAGGTGGGACAGGTGGAGAGACGTCAACAAAAGCAAGCAGGGAGAGGGAGAGGCATTGTAAGAATTGGGCATCACCAGGAGGGGAAGCCATGGAGGGCAAAGAAGAGGGTAAGTGAGAGAGGGGAAGCAGGGAGAAGGAAAGGGGTGTTACACTGGAAGGGGGCACCAATGTGGGAAGAAGTGGGAAGGATGGTCGCCAGGGGTGCACTATGTCAGCAAGAGGCAAGTACCATGTGAGGCAGTTGTCATAATAGGGAATTCTATTCTAAAGGGAGTAAGATGGGGTAACAGGCATACAGGGAGTAGCAAATGGAGGGTGGCATGCATGTCAGTCTTGATGGCGGGGAGGGTAGGGGCACTTATACCAAAGTGTGTAGGGCAGGGGAAGTCTCCCATTTTGGTGCATTTGAGCACCATTGATCTAGCAGGATGTGAGTGGGTGGTACAATAAGGTTCACTGAGCTGGGAAAAATCCGTGCAGTCATAATATTTATGCGCTATAGCACATGGCATTATGCGAAACCCAATCCAAGGCTGCCGTGGTTGGGACTTCCCAGAGTTAGAATAACCAGTGGGGGGTCCAGCGGCAGCCCTCATACGGGGGTGTGGGGACAGAGCCCCACAGAAAAAGAAGAATGAAGCAGACCGCTGATATGTTGCACGACATTCTGCTGCACGTGGTATTGACCCTGCTCTGAAAAAATCTGCAGTGGGTTGGGACAATCAGTAGCCTTCTCTGAGGTACTGTCAGTCCTGAGGGCCAACACTGTAAGAAACATGAGAATTAAGGAGTTCAATTCATGGCTGGGGGGATGGTGTTGAACAAATGGGTACCGGCTGGTGGGGGAGTGGGGGTAAGACATGGGACAATAAGAACCTATATGCACCAGACAGGCTGCATCTAAGCAAGGAGGGCACAAGGATCCTGATAGGCAACATAGAAAGGTATTTTGACAGGTTAAATTTAAACTGAAAATGGGGATGCAGCATAGGGCAAGGCACTCCAGCACCAGAAGGAAATGAAAATGGTAGGGGGAGCAAGGGAGAGGCAAGGGACTGGAGGGAGGAAAGGCATAAAAGGTACAAGAGTAAGGAGGGGCAGGGGTTGCACCAGAAAGTGGTGTCATTGAATGCGAAGAGCCTGGTCAGCAAGTTAGCAGACCTACAGTTGATGATGGTGGAGGGGGAAGTGGACATAGCTGCCATCATGGATACATGGGCAACTCAGCAAAATGACTGAGACCTCAAGATACCTGGATACCAATTGCATAGAAAGAGAGCAAAGGGGAGAGGAGGGGAGGAGGGGTGGTATTGTACAAAAGGGAAGGGATTAAGTGCAATAGGGAGGAGGAGGTGGAGGGCACTGTCAAAGCCTTGTGGTTAGGTCTTCAGAACACCACTGGAAGGAGGATCAGAGTGTGGGTGGTGTACAGACCACCTTCGCTGGCAATAGAGTTTGCTCGGAGGTGGGGGAACTGATCAGGAGAGTAGGGGGAGAGGAAACATGGTAATACTAGGAGACTTCAACCTACCTGGAGTAGACTGGCTACTTCATGTAGTAGGGAACAGGTCATACTGGATGCTATCCAGACCTGTTTCCTGATGCAGGGAGTCACAGAGCCAACAAGGGAGCAGGCCATTCCAGACCTAGTACTGTCAGATCAAGGGAATGTCCGGGATATGGAGGTGAGGAAGCCCCTTGCAGGCAGTGATGATCACACAGTGTGGTTTTCCATCTACAAGGGGAGGGAAACTGCCATGACTAAAACAATGGTGGTGGACTTTAAGAAGGCAGACTTCAAGGGGATGGGGAGCATAGTACAGGAGCACCTGGAAAAGCTCTGACCAGAGATGAATGTTTACCAGAAATGGACAATCATTAAGATGGGGATAACCGAGGCCATCAATACCTGTACAAGAGCCTGTAAAAAGAAGTCCAGAAAAAAAGACACCAAGTTGGTATAGCAGGAAGGTAGTCGAAAAGGTAAAGAAGAAGATGCAGCCTTCCTGAAGTGCAAGCGTACTTCTAAGGAGGAGGACAGAGAGGTATACACTGTGAAATCCCAGAAGGCAGGGAAAGAGGTTCGTGCAGCCAAGGCTGAGAAGAAACTAAGACTGGCACAAGGGATTAAGGAAGGGGAGAAGGATTTCTTCTGGTACATCAAGAAAAGAAAGAGCAGAAGGGATGGAATAGTCAGGATAAAGAGGGAGGTAGGTTGGGCAGAAAAGGGGGAAGAGCAAGATCAAGTACTAAATGAGTACTTTGTCTAGTCTTCACCCAAAGAAGTGGCCCAGCATATGCCACAGGGAAGGGGGGACCTTTGATGGGGAAGGAGTATGAGGAAGATGGAGGATGAGACAGGGTCTTAAAGGGCCAAGAGAACTGAGGGCAGACAAGGCACCTGGACCAGGTGGGCACACTTGAGGATCCTGAAGGCACTGGAGGGGTTATTGGCTGACCCACTAACAGACCTATTTAACACCTCGCTGGAGAAGAGGTGTGTACCATAGGACTGGTGGACAGCACATGTGGTACCCCTACACAAGAGTGGACCCAGGTATGAGCTAGGTAACTACAGGCCAGTTAACCTAACCTCCATAGTGGAAAAGTTAATAGAGACCATCCTAAAAGAGAGACTGGTCACCTTTCTTGAAGAGTATGGGCTCTAGGATGATAGGCAGCATTGGTTTGTCAGGGAAAGGTCTTGTCAAACCAACATGATAGACTTCTTCAACTGGGTGATGAGGTCTCTGGACAAGGGGCAGGTGGTAGACATACTGTACCTGGACTTCAGCAAGGCATTCTACTAAATGCCATGTGGCAGACTGATCAGCAAGCTGCGGGACCTAGGAGTGGGGGACAAAATGCTGGGGTGGGTCAAGAGCTGGTTAAGGGACAGGAATCAGAGTGCTGGTAGGGGGAGAACAGTGCAAGCCTAGGCCTGTAACCAGTGGGGTACCACAGGGCACAGTACTTGACCCTGTGCTGTTCAACATATTTATTGGTGACATTGCAGAGGGGGTAAATAGCAAGATCTGCCTTTTTGCAGATGATAACAAGCTCTGTGGGAGGGTGGACACAGAGGAGGGGAAACAGGATATAAGAGGACCTGGCTAAGCTGGAGGAGTTGTTGGTCATATGGCAGCTGGGCTTTAATGCTATGATATGTAAGGTAATCACATGGGAGCCAGATACCCAAAGGCCAGTTACTGGCTGGGGACATCAAGGTGATGTAATCAGAGGAGGAAAAAGATCTGGGAGTAATTGTCAGGGTGAAGTGAAACACACAACACAGTGTTGAAAGGCAGCAGCCAAGGCAAATAAAATGCTGGGCTGCATTGCCAGAGGAATCACCTCCAGGAGGGAGGAAGTTATTCTGCCACTATTCAGGTCACTGGTGCGATCACACCTGGAGTATTGTGTTCAGTTCTGGTGCTCTTACCCGAAGAAGGATATCAAACTACTGCAGGTGGTCAAATGGAGGGCTACCAAAATGATCAAGGGCATGGTGGACAGAGAGTATGAGGAGAGGCTGAGGGTGCTGAACATGTACTCCCTGGAGGACAGAATGGAGAGCGGGGATATGATAGAAACTGTCAACTACCTTATGGGCATAAACAGTGTTGGTACAGAGGGTATCTTCAATCAAAGAAACAAGGGAACAACAAGGGGGCACAGACTGAAATTGGTGGGGGGGAAGTATCAAGAAGAGATGAGAAGGTGCTTTTTCACTGAAAGGGCGATGAAGGGGTGGAATGAGTTACCAGAGGAGTTGGTGGCAGCAAAGATGGTGGCCAGTTTCAAGGGGGCAGGGGGTGAATGTGGTGAAGAAGAGGATTAGAACTGAAGGAAGATCTTCTTGAAATGGATAGGGGAGGGGAACGGGATGGAGGGGGAGGACTCCAGGAGCAGATTGGGAAGGGGGCAGCTCTGGAGAACTAACTGAGCTGTGCACTCAAGCAGACTCGATAGACTGGTATGGCCTGTTTCTGCTGGCAATTTTGTATGTTCATATGCTTGTATCAGTAGCTTTCACTGAAACCAGCTTTTTTGGACAGACAGTGAAATCAGTCATCAGTCATCAGACAAACAGTGAAATCAAACATCATACCTTTCAAGCAGAGTAACTTATAGATTTTATTATTGGTATGAGGCCTTTTGAGAACATGCTGATCCTAATTCTGAATGCATTGTTGTAAGAAGTCTTGGCAGGACTCTCACTTTAAATGTGACCAACCCTTGTCTTCATTAGTTTAGAGTCTTAGTTGTCCACATCATACACTGAATTTATTATTTATTTATTTGAGTTTTGGTGACTGGGTAAGTCCACTGAGACAATACAGTCCCTTTTTCAGGGGTGACCCGGGTATGGATTACATGCAGTAACAGTGCAAATTAACAGAGTGGTAAACATTGGACGCACAGTCTCTGGCTCACCATCTGCAATCCAGAACTACAGGCGTGCACAAAACAACTGCACTAAGGCCATTAAACTACACAAAAGCACCTACTGCAGGGAAACCCTCACAAACACATGGGGTAACGGTAGAGCTTTCAGGTGCAACATCAAGGAAGTGACTGGTACACAGCCAAAAGCATCCCCCAATATGCTCTGTGTTGATGGAACTATTACACTTGACCCCTCAATTATTGCCAATACCTTTAATACTGCTTTACTGATCTCAGGTATGTTCTTCCCCTGACTTCTTCTCTGACACTGACCCACCTGCAGTCCTTACAAGCACCCTCCTTCCTACCACCCACCCTCCCTTCTATTTTAAATCAGTCAGGCAGCAGGGAGCTCACATGTACATTGGCAAAACCATTGCCAACACAAGGTATAGTGGGGACTCACTGGATTTAAAACTATTGCCCCTAATGCTCTATAAAGTTATCAGTCCTCTCACCAAGATCCTTAACCTATCCCTCTGCCTTGGCCAGTTCCCTGACTTATGGAAATCTGCCATCGTCACTCCAGTTCACAAGAATGGTGATAAAACTCACTGTGGAAACTACTGGCCAATCTCCATACTACCTCCCTTCTCGAAAGCACTAGAAAGTATCGTTGCTGACCAACTCACTGTCTACCTAGACAACTATGATATCTTATGTCGTCAACAACATGGCTTCAGAAAAGGGCATAGCACCACATCTGCCCTCTTGGAATTTACCTCAGCCATCCACAACTCCCTAGACAATGGCCATCTTACCAGTGCAGTCTTTATCGTTTAACAAAGGCTTTGATACAGTCCACCATGACCTGCTGCTTAACCAGCTCTTAACTATGGGATTGTCCCCTGACTCTGCATCATGATTCCAAAGCTACTTGTTAAACAGATCACAACATGTAAAGATTGCTGGTACTCTCTCCAATGCTTTGTCAGTCAGCTCTGGTGTTCCCCAGGGATCCATTCTGGGACCACTTCTTTTTTCCCTTTTCCTGAATAACCTCCCTAATTCCTGCCCTAATAAATAATTTTCCATGCAGATGATGCCATAATTCTCACTTCCCACAAAGACCAGCACTCCCTTCAAAATAATCTCCAACTTGGATTCTCATCAGTGGAAAAATGGTTCACAGCACACACTTATCCTTAACTACAAAAAAAAAAAAACAAGACTATGCTTTTCCTAGCTCCACAAGAAACAAAGACTACCCCTTCTGATTATCTCAAACAAACATGGGACCACCCTTGAACAGGTCCCAATGTTCAGATATTAGGATTACCTTGACTGTAACCTATCTTCACGCATATAGACAATGTTGCCAAGGCCACCAACATTCGGCTTGGCCTTATTCTACAGGCACAGATCCAGCCTAACTCCTGCTGCCTTGAACATTGCAGTTCATACCTATCCTCTCCATCATAGACTATGGCCTTATAGTTTACGGCTCGGCCACTCCTACAGCTCTCAAATGTATCCCACCTTACTCAACAAAGCCTGTTGTCTGATCGCTGGCTCTCACTGCCTAACCCACAATTGTGACCTCTACGCTCAAATGGGTTGGCTACAACTACCAAATCACATAAAACATTTAACCTGCACCATGGCTAAGAAGATCACCATGGGCATAGCTCCCCTAGGGGTTCTATCTCTACTCCATCCTAGCAGTAACCCCACCGCACAAGAGGTCTGCAGTTTCATCGCCTTCAAGTTCTACGCTGCAAAACATCCATGGGCCAATGCTCATTAAACCATAGGGCCCATACTGGTGGAACAACCTTGTTCTGAGATCTCCATGACTGCCAAGCTAGGTCTATTTAAAACTAAGCTCTGATCCTACCTCTCCGCCTCTAGCACTTGTGACTATCATTTCTAGCCTGGTCCCCTCTACACAATCATATGGTCCTCTGAGGTATCCCCTCCTATACCACTCTCCTCTGTCCAGTCCATACCCCTTCCCTTTCCAACCCACCTTCTCTCCACCACACCCCTCTCCCCTGTACTTCTTCTCCTGTAGACAACTGCCACTGGCAGGCTCTATGCATTAGACATTCTACTATGTAAATGTATGTTAATCTAACTTTCTGCACCACCTGTCTTTGCTTTATTGTACATTGCCTATGCTCCACTATTTGTACTAATGTTTTGTCCTGGCTCTGTCGTGGAACCTTTGTAAAAGAGCCTTTGGCTCAAAGGTACTTGTAATCCTAGAATAAATAAATAAATGAATAAATACAGTAACAGTGCAAATTAACAGCGTGGTAAAACATTCGACATATAGAAGAACACTAAAACAAAGCAATGATTAAATACTTGAGCAATTTTAAAGTGGTTAAAAGGATCAAATACCAGCATACTTAAGCTCGGCATATGTTTTTATTTTAAATAAGTGTAATGTTTTTTAATTTAAATTTTATGCACAATAAGTCATTCCAGGGTGTTTGCTGTAGTCTTATGACAACTCTTTCTCGGTAGCTTACAGATACTCAGCTATGCCCCATGCCTAAGTACAACTAGATGTATGTATTTGATAATAACTCACTGTCTTTTGTCTTATTACTTAGAAAATATATTTGTGGTATACAGTTAGTACATCAGATTAAAGAAGCACAAAGATTTTTGATTGTCTGTTAAGAAACAGGATTACATTTCAGCTGAATTCTCTTAAAAACATTGAGTCTCAATATGTAGGCAAGGGTTTATTCATATGAAATTATAAACTGTGCTAGTGCCATTGCACTTCAGATTTATTACAATGGTATTAATATCATCTCATGCAAAATTTAATGAACAGAAGAGGAAGCAGACGTGGGAAGTAATGATGATATTTTAATAGATTTGTGAATTATTTAAGTAATGAAACATCTCATTTATAATTTACTATGGCAATTTGCTGTATTAGTATTGTTGTTAAATAATACCATAGGTGCTGTGCAGAAATCCTTCAAGCTGTGATCAGATACAAATAATCAGATTGTTAGAATAAATTCTTAATACAAACACAACATCTGACTGGAGTGAACTTAACTACTAGCCCTGAAAAATAGATAATATTTAGATAAATGCTGTATACTTCTCTTGACCTCCTGATGTATTATTGAGCACATTTGCATAAAAAACAAAGTGCAGTAATAGATGATCAACAGTGTGCAATAAAGCTGTGTTCCCACTGAGGAAACCTTGTAACATCATAAACCATGAGAATGAAGCTCTGTGGCCTGAACTACGATGCCAGAAGGAGTCAGGAGACTGGAAAGCTGCCTTGTTCTGCTTTATTTGACTATTTGTTATATTTTATAACATAGAACTGGTCACTTGACTTAAAGTGGAGCACAATCCCTGCAAGTTTCAAGCACTAAAAGTGGCAGTTTATTTGGAGCACTTACTCAACCAAGAGATGACTTCTAGATGCTGTTGTGCGATTAATCTGATGCCAGAAAAATAGTACAACATTCTGACGTCATCTTCATGGTAGATCTTTAGTTGTTGGGCTGGATCAATAAGGCCCATTTCAGGCACTCCTGGGGGAAGGAAACAAACACAGATAATTCATTTAATGCATTATAGTAAGATGCTTATGTACTGTAAATGTATGGTAATGTGTAGATTATATGAAGCAGAAGCTAAATCAAGACACCTTGGTGGGCACCTTTTTGTCCCAATTAAATGCAACTCCAATTAACAGAAAGATACAATTTTGTCTCCCTTTTAGTTCTCTTCAGCCTTACATGTGTTCCAGGGCAGCATGGCAGCATTATAGCAGGTTCACTTTCCAGTGAAACCTAAGGACTCAGGAGACACATCCTGTGGCTTCCAGGAGGGTCTTCTGAGTTTGTTGTGTTACGAATAAGCAATTACATTTATGTATCAGTAAGTTCAGTAATCACTGACTACATGCTGATCTATGTGTTCATATGCACTAGATCCCTATTTCCATCATGAGTGATGTCGATGAAAAGAATCAGGAAGTCATTGGACTGAGTGTTACAATGGTTCAATGTTTCCACTGCTACTGTATAGGCCTATTTATATTACTGTTCACTAAAATATTCACTAAAATACCACCAACAGCTTAATCTGGTTCAAAGTCAGTTGGCATTCATCTGTATCCCCCTCCCGTGGGTCGTGCCTGAAAATAGGCAGAATTTGTCTAGTGCACTTACCCGGTCAACAAAAACTAAATAAATAAATATGACCTCATCGGTACCATTGTGAGTGGTACAAATGAGTTACAACAGTGCAGATCAAGTCCTGTAAACAAGATGTGGTACGTTGTATGTTCTTCCATTACAGCAAACCACAATCTCTGTTTTCATAGATTCATGTACCAGTGCAGATCTTTTTTACTAGTATGTAAACATGCTTCTATGCCTGTATTGGTGCAGCCCTGTAGTACCCTGTGCCCCTCCCAGTGCCTCTCATGGGTGTAAGTGGAGTCACAAGTGTCATCTCTTTCGGTTTGAAAAATGCCATTCTTTCCTAGAAGTGTTCAAGCTCAGCAGCATGCTGATGGTACAGATTTGGAAGGCTAGAGGTGGAGGTCACTTGCTTATGTAAAACTGAAAAATGGACAGCTAATTCCCTTAATTCTTGAAAATTATTTTTTAGGTTTCCCCCAAGCCCAACCCCAATGCAGCTGCATCTGCATTTTGTGTGAAAAAGTAATGCAGTAATGCAGAATATGTCACTCTTGGGGAAGAGGGAGAGCAGAAAAAAGAAAGCAGTAAACATGTACAGGCTTTTGCTTCATAAATACTAGTGCCAGTTATGTGTGGCAATGTGTCTGCCATTCTGCAATGGTGAATAACATAGTTCATGTAAATTACAGTTGCTAGCAGTGCAGGTGAGCAGTAAGCCAGCAGCACAAATGGAGAGATTATATAACAGGTACATGCAACTGTACCTTATGTGTTTGAAAGGACCTGTGTCACTGATTCAAAGGATAAGCTGCAAACCTTTCGTCATGCGTCACTGCCATACTACAATCTATCCTGTAGGCTGTTCAGGGAGAAGAGACATAGAAAAAATTGCAAAAAAGACAAATTAAAAGCTGGTTGCTGTCACACTGGAGAGACATTAACCTACACTACTAATGATCTGCTCATGGAGGGGGAGAGACAATAAGACATAAAATATTTCTACAGAGCCTGTGTGCATGTGATTTTGTGAGGCAGCCAAACATTAAAAGAATTAATCAAATAAAACTAAAGACCACTGTTTGTGAATGAGTGTGAAATCTGCCAGCTTGACTGCAGCAAGTGAGGGTAAGTGGGATAAATCATACCAGTGATCCAGCACCCTGTCGTGAAAAGACAGACACTACTTTCATAGAAATAAATTGCCATGTAATTAGTTCCTGATGGGATGTCACGATTAAGTGAACATCCTGATTCAGTGCATTCCAATTATATGACTTACTTTATACTGTAGTAGTTTCTTGAAGAAACCTGTTCTGATGCTTTTGCTGTATGCACATCTATTGTACATGATGTTGTCTCTTAAAGATAGTTATTCAACACTTCCTTAGAAAATTAAGGACAGTCTAATATTTTAAAATTAGAGCAATCTGTTTAGTAGTTTAGGTGCATAGGAAGAAACAGAATGCTCCTCTATTAAACTTGAATTGTTTTTCTCAGAACCTCTTCAGGATAGTATCTCTAAGGAATATGCACATACTGGGCACCATACACATTCACAGTGATGTCTGGTGACATTCGGGGTGAAATGGATTTGTCAAACCAGCACATACCAAAATTGCATACAAAAATGATGCCACTGTCTGTAAGGGTGGAACATCCTGTGTCGGTGGCAAAGAATATACTTATGCAGATTGCCATTCCAGATGTCAGTGGTTCCACAAAAGCAATGTTACCACTATAAGCATGGGGTTGCAATGGCCACAAGGGTTAGTTAATAGCGTGGTACCAGGCACATGGTGCCATGCCATAGTCCATGTCCTGGACAATCGGTAAAACTGCCAATATCATCAACCACCCCATATCTTAAGGTGCAAATAAGGGCTGAGCTGTGTGCACATTATGTAATCCCACCAACAGTGAAGCAAAGTTTTAATTCACTGGTGAAGTTGACACAAAGTCAGAAATTTGTAATTTAAGAATTTTCTTATATTTCTGGCAGACACAACAACTTCACAGTGCAAGTTTTGTTTTATTTTTTTATAACTAAACCTGCAATAAAAGAAACCTCCTCCACACACTGTGCTGTAATGTCACCCCCCACCTCCAACGTACACTTTAGTCATATAATCCAGCTCCCATCTCATGCTGGAACCCTCCTTCCTCCTGCCCCCTTCCTAATGAATTTCACTAATGTGACATGTCAAATAATGAACTATTGACATGTAACTGTATATTAGTGATGATTTACCTTTTACTATAAACTCCTCCCTCACCCATGCATCAAACACAGTCTCCCACCTCCCAATACCAAAGTCCCAAGCATCAGATCCCAGACAAATAGAAGACCCCCACCCAACTCTCCCTCTGGCTCCCACCACCCTCCTCCCCCCAACCAGGGCACCACTACACACTGTCCCTCAGTGCAGATCATCTGTTCTGTTCTGTTCAGTGTTCATCTTGGTAGTGGGTCCAGCATGAATGAATGTTGACGTCTTTGTTTAATCCTGGTAAAACCTAATTGGCTGATCAGGTTTTACCTGGAGCAAAGATGTCTTTAATTCTGATCATCAGTGGAGTAAAATTGCCAGGATTTGTGAATTTTTTGCAAAGTGAATTTCAACAACTTTTCCCACCTCTAGTCCCACCCCAGTGTTTATTGGTGGTCCAGTGGCACATAACTTGGTTATAATTCCGTGAAGGTTCTTGGTATCCAGTGGATCTCCCCATCCAAAGCTCCATCCCATCTTTCGTAATTATCAGTTTTATTATACACCACCTAACCTGATCTCTTCCCAACTCATGATATGGCTGCAAACCCAGTTTTCATAGCTAGGGTTGCAGTGATATGCAGTGGAGGGTGAAGGTGCCAGTAAGACACTGTATATGCCACAGTTGCTCCATGCATGCTTGCACACACACTATTGGTGTTCCCTTGCCCTTTTCCCTGTGCTGATGCAATGGGCAATTTATTTTGCCATTGCAGTGAAATGCTCATGCACCTGTTGTTTATAGCACAAAGGAGCTGTAGCTTGAGATGTGACTAATAATAGTCCTTGTGACCACTTTGTTGCATCTCACTGTGACAGTGTATGGGTTCCATGGTTTCAATAAACATTTCAGATAAGTCTAATGGTTGTTTTAAGATATAATTATATGAATAATAAAATAATTATTGTACTGAATTCTCAACCAATAGTAAGTAAAAGAAGACCTAGGTGTCATATAATGTGCAGTGACGGGGTGTCAGTGAGGCAGATGAAGCAAATAAATATTATTTAATGCAGTTTCATTCTTTGAAATAGCTTGTCCTTGGAAATAGCTTTTGCTGGGATGCTAATAAGTAATTGTTAACCATATTCCATTGTGGGTGACAGTAGTTCTGCAGTATTTTTTCTTGTCTCACTTGTGAGCTGATATTTGCTTCTGCATATAGTAGAAAGCTGTACAAAGCCAAACAATTACAAAGCCAATTTTCAGATTGGCCTTTTTCACAGATAAGTCTATATGTGCTTACAGTTTACAATATCTACAAATTCTGATCAAAGGTAACCCCCAGATATTTAAATGTTGCCACTGATTCCACTTTAATATTGGAGAGTATGACAGGGGGAGTGTGGATACTTGCTAATTTTTGAATGGTCCCAAAGTCATAACTTTGGTCTTTTCATCACTTAACATCAGATTTTATCAGGAAACAAAAAAAACAGAAAAAAAAATTTCAGGGAGTAGCTAGATTGTAACTAAGATTGGGTCACCTTCTGTATACCCAATATGGTATAGAATGTTATCATCCACATGCATCAACGTGTTTATTACAAGCTTTGAGAAAGTTGTTTATCATACATTAAAAAGAACAACAGCCCCAAGATGGAGCTCTGTGGGGCACCTGCTCCAGATGCTCTGAATGTTGAACATATTGGGTGTATGTTGAACTGTTGTTGACAGTTTCCAACCCATCCATTGTAAAGTGTGACATTCCCTTCTCTGGCAATTTGTATATCAATATTTTGTGGTCCACTTTTTTAAAGGCATTGATCAGATCAATAAGTATGGGCTCTGCCATTCTTAGTCCCTAAATTAAGAACATTTTACAGATCACTACAGTAGTTAGACTAATCAAGCCATTGAGATTCTTGGCCTTTCACAAAACCATGCTGAATTTTATCTAAGAAATTAATGTGATCAATATAGTTCATAAGCTATTTACAAAGATACTTTTCCAAAATCTTATATAAGATTAGCAGGACTGGGAAATGGTAGTATCTTCTTTCCAGATCTGTAGTATTATATTAGCATAGAGGGAAAAATTAAAAAAGATTGGTCATCGAATTGGAGCTATGTTTAGCACTCAGTTCTAATAATTTCAGATGAAGTTTGGCTGGGCTCTGTCCTTTTATTTCACTGAAGTTTGTCAGTTAAAAACCCTGTGTTCTGATAACACAAACAAAATCAAAATAAGCTTGATGACATGTATTTGATTCAGATATAGAAGTCTTATAATATCCTGCTCAGGACAGTATATTAGAAAACCATCAAGATATTGATGTATACAAAATAGTTATTGAGTTTTATTTTCTTTCAAAAGTTTCACCAAGAGGGACACACTGAGATTGTAACACAGCATTTCCAGATGTATCTAGGGGAAAAGGAGGGAAGGGAGGATAATGAGAAACACTAAGAGCAATAATACAATGATAATAATACCATACTAGGCAAATAAGCATAATAAATAGAAATTGTGCAAAGATAGGATTGTGAGAAGTCAAATACATAATTGTACAATGAGGTGCTGAAGGATATCTGCATTTGCAATTACATAGCGAATAATGCATAGGCGACTGTGTGTTATGACTTTTTTAACACACCTGAGGTATGTGAGGTGCCATAAACCTTGAGAGTGAAGCTTGAGAGGTTTATGAGAGCATCACATGCCGAAGGTATGTAAAAAAGTACCATGAAACATACAGTCACCTATGTCTTATTTTTTATAATTACTGGTGCAGGAACTGTGCCATCATCCATTTATGTAAACAGTAACTTTGCAGACCACACAACAAAATGCACTGTCCAACAGTACACTGCATTTTTTTAATTTCAGAAACAATCACCACTCTCCAAGGTAAACCTCTTCCCAGCAGACATCAGGGAGTCCTGTTGCTGTGCTTTGATACCCGCTCCTTTCCTTGTAACAAAACAGTGATAAAAATGGAGCATCCTTCTTGCTGCTCTCACCCATAATGTGCCATACAGCACCTTTCTCTCATTATTTTCCTTGTTTCCTCTCACTCACTTGTCTCCAGTCAGCACCAAGAACTTCAAAAAACAGACTGCTTGCAGTCTTTATTTTTGAACAGTGTTTCTCAAATTGTGGCGGTCTCTCCCCCCACACTTGGTGAAACACCCCACCCCACTCTCTCTAACACACAGCTGAATGTTTGCCCCAACTTTAAAAGCCACAATCAACAGCGGGTTGCTTGTGCTTTTGCTCAACAACATTGGGGAGTGCGAGCTGTCAAAAGCCGTGATAACTGGTAATTAACTGGTTATTATGGCTTTTGAAAAGGAGACAAGAACCATTCATTAAAGGGGGTCACCAGTGATTATAATACAATAAACCACTGGAGGGTAACAACATTTACAGTGTGCAAAGGCAACACTTGGTTAATGGTGGGAGCAAAGGTTGTCAATTGGGGAGGGTGAAGAAAGGACTACACTACCATAGTTGTGGGGTTAAAGGAGCAAAGGTAGGAGGATGGTGGGCAGCAGCCAAGGGACCAGTATCAGGGACAACTGCAGAAGTGAGTAGTGAGGTCATGGAGTAGGGAGAAGAGTGAATAATGGGAAGAGACAGAGTGGATATTAATGGGAGAGAACCACATAGTTTGGGGAAATGGAAGGATATAGGCAGCTTGACCAGCACTGGATTTCCTTGAAAGGAATGCAAGAGAATGATAGATATATGTTATTTTTAATAAAATAGCAAGGTTTGTCTTAAATGTTCCAAAGAGAACTCACAGAAGTGAGCTATATCAGTCTTTGAATTGGATGTATCCAAAAAATAGAATATATGGTTAACTCAGTTAGGTGCAAAGTACCTGAATATATGACTGATGAACTCCAGGTTATGACAGTAAGAGGAGGTCTGCGCTCAGCCAAGGGAATGGAATATGAACTTCCTAGAAGAAAGTCAAACCTAGGTAGAGTGCGTTTCTTCTTTTTGGGTCCTTACATATGGAATTAATTGCCACTTTATCTCAGGCCAATTAACACTAGCCCCCATATAGGAGAAATAAAAAGATGGTTAAAAAATGAAGCTAATAAGAGGCTTAATATTGATCCACCATGAATTTTATGTATTATAGAATAAACAAGCTGAAGATTTGTACATGTTTGGTAATGAATGTGACTTGTGTCTGTTAATGTAGACCTGTCCTATATAGTTTTTAGTAGTTTAATTGCAATTATGTATTTGTGATTTTCTAATAATGATGTGACATTATTTTTGGTATGTATGTCAGTTTATTCTGTATATATATTATACATATGTAACATATGTTGTAGGACTTTTAGATATTGTAACTAGGAATAATTACAGCAAGAACCTCACTGGAAATGTGCTTGTATCAGTCGAGTTTCCTATTCTTTTGCTTGACAATTCAATACAAATTTTTACTACTACTACATTAGCCAGAGTTGTGAAGGGGATAAGAAGTGGTGGCGGGGAAGAGATGAGGATAGCAAGGTAGGAGGGGATGAAGACAAGCCAGTTTTTTAGAGAGAAACAAAGCACAATAGGTGAGGCATCTGGTCTCAAGGCAGGGGAAGGAGATGGAGGAGTACAGGGAGCAGTGGTGGGTCTGGGGAACTGGGGGCAGTCCACAGCAAAATGGCAACAGTAGAAGGGGATCCAGTCTGACAATGGTAGACTTAGAGTATCACTGTATACTGTGTCACTATTGTCGAGGATGGGGAGTATCTTCTTCTAGATGATCTCTTGACATTCAGGAAGCAGAATAGACCATTTATTCCTGTAAAGCACGCAAGTTTGGGGTGCAGCATATTGTGGATTGCATTCACATGCTCTGAGAAATAGAGGTGCTGGTCCAGCCAGACCCCAAGGTAATTAGATGAGGAGACATCCTCAGTTGCTGCATTATCAAGGGTATGGGATCTATGATGTCAGCGTGACAACAAAAACATCAACATCCCCAACTGCACCAGAAACCCATCAACATCCCCAACTGCTACGTGACCAAGGACTGGCACAACCGTGATGCATAATGCGGGGGGGGGCTGCACCACCTACACCCTCACTACTGTATATATCTAACTCCACGTCCCACAGACACCCAGTCACCTTAAAGTGTCTTGACACAAAACCCTGTCACTGTCAATATAGGCATGCTGGGGTTTCACTGTGGGGTTTTGGTGTACCAGTGTCTCTGTAGTGACAGTATACCAAGGGAATGAAAGGGGAGAGGGTGAGACTGGTGAGCCTCCTATTGCCAAAGGACATAGAGACCAGTTTATTGGTGTCGAAGGACAGCTGATTTGCCAGGAACCAGTGCTGCATGTTAGTAAAATCCATTTGGAGCCTGGCTGTAAGGTCAGAGGCAGAGAGCAGGAGCAAAGAGAACCATGCCATCTGCATATATATGGATAGAAACTGAGGAAAGCAGGAATGGTGGTGGTCATTTAGAAAGATGGAGAAGAGTATGGGGTCAAAGATAGACACTTGTTGGAAACCTGAGCCAAAAGGAAGTGAGAGATATGGATTCTCCAAAAGGGACAGCTTGAGACCTGCCCTCAAGGTAGGAGCAGAACCAACTGACTGATGAGTCTTAGAGCCTCACAGCCCTGAGCTTGTCCAGTAGGAGGGGGTGGTCAAAAATGTTGAAAGGCTTTGACCAAGTCAACAAAAATTGCAGTGATGTCCAAGTCCTGATTCATGCCAGATAGAATGGAATGAGTGAGCTGGAGAGGGGAGATGGAGGTGGAGTGGGACTTCTGGAAGCCAGACTAGAAATGGGTTAAAAAGGAGGATGAATCAAGGAAGCAGAGGATCTGAGATAGTTTAAGGTGTTTTTAGATCATAGCCAGAGTGAGAAGCAGGAAGACAGGGCAGTAATAGCCAGGAGAGGTAGAGTCACCTTCTTTGGGAAGTGGATGACTATGGCCTACTTCCAAGTTTCTGGGATGGAAGCAAAGGAGAAAGAGACATTGAGAACAAAGTTAAAAGGTAGAGCAATGGTAGGGGTAGAGGGATGGAGGAGTTTGAAAGACCATTGGGCTCACACCCTTGTGGTTAAAGAAAGGAAGCGGAAGCAGTAGGAGAAGGAGAAGTGGTGGTATGTTGTGAAATGCAATAAGTAGGAGAGGGAGAGGAGGATGAGGGGAAGAGCAGGAGGAAGCAGGCAAGGGATGTGAAGAATGATTTGATAGCTGAGGCAGCAGAAAATGGGTCAGGAATAGGAATGCCACCCACCTTAACTGGCAGGGAGGGGCCTCGGTTCGGGGGCAGAAAGGGTGCGGATAACCTTTAAGAACTTAGAAGGGTGATTGATGTTGGTCTGGAGCATAGATGCAAAGTAGCTGGACATGACAAGCCTGGTAGCTCTGGTACAGGCATTACGAAGGGTCTGGTACTTGATTAGGTCAGCAGAGAAGTTGGATAAATTGTAGATCCAGCATGCAAGGTCATGCACATGGAAGCAAGCCAGCAACTCAGCCAAGATTTATGGGAAGTGGGAACCTTGGACCATACTTTTTCTAAGGCGGGGCATGGAGATCCCAGATTGACATAAATTTGGTGTTGTAATAATGGAGAGTAGTATTTATGTTGCTAGCTATAGAAATAAGCAACCAGTCAGTATTCACCGGGTAACATAGATGGAGGGCAGGTCCAGTGACCTGAATGACCACATCTGAATGAATTTAGGGGTGCTTTGGGATGATGAATATTGTCCATGCAGTGCACCACATGGTGGTCACTGAGGGCAATGGGGAGGGTACCAGCATCCGCAATATGATGGGGATCAGAGGTGAGAACCCAGTCTGGAAGGAAGTGATTGAGGGATCTGTGATTTTTGCAGATTAGGTCAGTCATCAGTTGGGTAAGTTGGAAGGACTTAATGATTTGGCACAGAGATGGTGAGAGCCATTTGGGCTTAAAATCACAGATGATGACCAGCTCACTATAGGATGCATAGGAAGAAATAATGGTGGATCTCATAGACTGAAAGTGGGGCCATGTCGGAGCAGCAGTAGGTGCCAGCAAAAAATATAGTGACAGAGAAGGGAGGTAGAGCTTGAGGAGGAACAACTCAATGGCAGAGGAACAGGCTCAAACTGGATGTTGGAGGAGGCAAATTACAACTCCACCTACCTCTCTTGCACAATTCTTCTGGAAAACTACAATACTTAAGTGATAAACAATTTTGGGAATGCATTTTACATACTTTAGGGCAGATAAGCTGGGAAGTGAGTGGAGCCTTTAAATAAAAAAAATACCCAGACACTGACACCAGGAACGTGAAACAAAAGGCATGGCCACTGACTAATTATAGAGGGTTGATTAACATTGTGCATCTTTAAAGCTGCATATTCATAGTTAATATTAAAACACAAGCAAAGCAACCAACTTGTAGAAGGTTAAATAACATATTGCATAAGTAAAGCTGGTGCTCTGTGTGAATATGAGAATCGACAACATAAACAGCAAATTAGGAGTGTTGTAGCACATAATATCAGAGCAGCTAGATGTTGTATAAAACAAACAAACCTCAGTTATTTTCCTTGGATGTCATCCTGTTCAAACAAGTGGGTATAGAAATTCTGGACCAGGGCTTGGTGGACTAAATAGCCAAGGAAGGTCATGTGAGTTGCATGGACCAATCGGTGCCTGGCAGAAAGTCCCACCTAGTGGTGGTTTCACCTTATGTGGAAAAGTGGACACTCTTAACATGTCCCCACACATGTTCATGTCCCAGCATGTGAATGGAACAGCACAAGAGTGGAACAGGGGAAAGACTGGCACCTTAGGCATTGGCAGGAGTCTGCAGAAGGAAGCAGGGAGGCAGAGGACTCTGACTATTGACTTAGATAAGGCACAAGATCATTCCTGTTGCATTTACTGCTGGGATGGGTGGAGGGTAAAGGGTAGATCAAAACAGAGAACAGGAGAAACAACGTATCTAGGGTAAGTGTACAAAAGGAATGAAACAACAAAAGAGATAAAATTAAAAACACCATATCAGGTGTAAAAGGTACATACTGTACAGCACAAGTGATAGCAAAAGGGTAGGCCAAAACTGGGAATAAGAGCAACACCCTATCTGGGGTAGATGTACAAAGGTTCTATGTGATCACGGTGATCACAGACAGGTGATCACCATTAGGATGAATGTACACTGGCGAAAATCAATTTCACTGATCTACACTTGCAAAGCAAACTGAAAGGGCGCCAAAAATACAATTTGGGGGAGGCTGTGCACCCTGCATGCCCCCCACCCTCCTACTAAAAGATTCTCAACTCCAAGGGGGGTGTATGTTGGGGGGTATGAAAACAAACAAACAAAAAATTTAATGGACTGGCACAAAAATCCCTACATGCCCAGGACCGAACCCAGCACCCTCCTGACCCTAACCTGTTATGAACACACCATGACACACAGCCAGCTCAGCAACCCACCGTCGCGCTATGCCTCACAAACCCTCATGCCCCTTCCACCTGTCACATGGCGTGCTAGCTCCCCCCATGTCCATATACATATAGCGACAGGATGTCGCTATACCCGTATTTGCCCCCTGTCCAGTAGCCCTGTGAACAGGCACCGCTACTGAGTTGCCCTTTTTGTAAGTGCTTAATAACAGACACCCTTATCATGGGATATCATGTACAAAGAGGTATAAAAAACAGCATAATGGAAAAAACTAGAAACACACTATCAATGGTAATAGAACACAAGTAATTCCCAATAACTAAGGGAGAGTAAGATTGGGAATTTATTTATTATATTGAGGTCTTGGATTACACCAGTGAGCAGATGCTCATTTATAGGTTCCACGTCAGTTACATAGACAATACAATATAGATGACAGGGTTACATATGGTACAGGTCAGTTACAGGGTACAACAGCATTAAACAGCTTAGATAGTATACCAGCTAGCCGGCATCAGAGGTTAACACCCTACTTGGAAGTTCTCAGAGGTGAGAAGAAGGAAGGGTTGCAAACATGGGTGGAAGAAGTATGGCAGTTGGGAGCATCTGAGGGGATAGGGAAGTGGAAGCAATGTCATGATTAGAGGGGTAGGTGTAACCAAAAGTGCTGGGTCTGGGGTCCCTCAACTCAATGAAGTGTCAGGAGGTAAGTACATGTAGATAGTTGATGCTTCAGGAGGGTGCTAATGGTAGCAGTCACATCTATTAGATTTTACTAGGTGCTGCTGGAGTCTGCATTTCAGTGATCCAATAGATGTGGCATTGATAATGTCAGGAGGTAAGGCATTGGTTCATAGTGGGGCAAAATAGTAAAAGGAACGTTGTGCCAGGGCTGTGCTGGGAATGCTGAGAGCATTCAATGTAGTTGCAGTGAGGGGCATGGGGGATAGTTTTTACAAAAGATCTTATGGAGTCTGCAATGCTGCCCAATCTGCATGCACCTCTCTGAGTCGAAGGTGGATGATGCCAGACTACAGGCCAAGTCATCTAACATTCGGGGGACCTACTTCCCCACCCAGAGGCTATGAGGTCTGCACCATTAACTCAGAGGATGCTAAGAAGGAAGAACGTCTGGACTATGGTGGGCTCTGGAATAGTGAGGGTGGTGGATCGGAGGCACTTCACTCAACCGGTACCACTACAAAATTCCTATGCCACTCTAGTTGGGTGGGATTGCTAGAAGGAGGCACCCTTATTAGTGGACAGGGAGGATGTGGGGGTTCTCCAAAGCAAAGACCCCAAAGAGGGTGGAAGAGGACAGTGGAGGAGGAAGAAACAACTTCAGGTGGGAGATACAATTGCTAGAGGGATAGATTTGGGACAAAGAAGGAGGTGGGAAGAGGGAGGTCAGGTGCGTATGAAGCACCACAGCCAGGAGGGATGGGACGGGGATCCTGGGGATCTCTTGTACAGCAGGATCAAAAGAGGAGCTGGTTGTATTTGTCCATCTGGAGACCAATGATCTGACCAAGGAAGGGGGATAGGATTGTCCAGGGGGAGTTTAAAAAGACGAGGAGTCTTAGGTAGCACACTCAGTGGCTTTCTCTGAGGTGTTGCCTGTCTATGACATGGGGAGGAGAGGGATCTCTACACAAGGACTTTCAACTCATGAGTGAAGGAATGGTGCAGTCAGGAGAGGCTCAGCTAGATTGTGAACTGGGAATCTACCTTAAGGATGGGTGCCTATACAGGGGAGATGGTCTGCATCTGTCCTGAAGGGGAACTGAAGTCTTCAGTGGATGGTTTAAATGTTACTTTGCTGGACATTTAAACTAGCCGAGAGGAGGGATGTGGAAAAAATCAGGGAGAAACAAACTGTCCCCCCATAGGATGAAGTAGACAGTAGGAAGAATCCCAGTGGAGAGGAAACCCCAGGGTGCAAATTAATGAATGAAGCACGCTGAAAGTGTGAGCCCCCCCCCCTCCAGGTTTCTAGGGGTATGCCTGATGTTACTTTGGGGGTAGGGGAGCACTTGCAGCCAGAAACACCATCTCAGAAAATAGTGCAACCCATTCCACGGGTTCCTTGGTGATGTCTCAGGGGGTGGCAGCTTTACTTAGCAGCGAGGGGTCACAGAAGCTGTGGGTGAAAACTTGACTAGTGCAAACACACAATACCATGAATAATAATCCACTGTCCACTCAAGGTTAAGAGAAGAAAACATGATGGTTTTGATTGAATAAAATCTCATTACATAACTCCATGGAGCATGGGGTGCAAATCACATGGTGGGTCACCATTAGTGAGCTGTCCAATACAGTTTACAGCAACTTTTATATTTTAGAAGCTATTAAACTGCAGTGCTCACTAAGGCAGGCTACACAATCCTGACAGCAGCAAAAAAAAGAGAGCAGAATGCAGGCCACAAACAAATCTTTTCTCCCGAACTTAATCCTTCACAAATTTATTTCTTTTCCAATACTTTTGAGACTGATCTCACAGGCCACATTACACTACCAGCTACAGGGTATAGAGTAGCTGAACACCTTAAGTGGTCCTCCCAGTGCTGGGAGTTTGAATCCAGAGCACCTATTTAGGTGGTCTTCTTATCACAGCAAACCAAGTCCCTGGAAAAAACTATGTCCCCTCTATCTCAATCCTTTGTGCAGCTCTGAGTGCCCCAGGGTGTATCTGCTAACTCTGGAGACCCATGCACACTTCGCTCGTGGGCTGAATAGGCTCCCCAGCACTTCCAGGCCAGGCCAAAGTGCCACCAGGAAGACAGACAGGCCCCCACCACTGTGCTTTCTGCAATACGAGCTACCACCACCATGCTGCCCCATCGACCTAGCTCAAGACTGACTTGCTCTGCACTTGCCCACAAATGAGAAAAAAAAGAGAGGACCCACTTGTGCTGCCCCACCAAGGTGCCAGAGAATCACAAGGTGAACCACTTTGTCTCTTCCAGGGCTTTGGCTCCCACAAGTCACAGGTGGTCACCCTAACAGCTCCAGACTCCTGACTGCACACTTAATCCATTGATCTTCGAGGGAAGAGGGCCAGGGTGGCAAGCGGCCCACCCTTGTCCAGAACCTCAGACCTCTTGGCTGAAATAGACACACAAGCCACCTCCTCTCTTCTCTCTCTCCCAAGGAACCTCTCTACTTCTGCAAAAACCTACATCTTATAACCTTGGGCTGAGGCCCACCTCCAGACATTGGACTACAAAATAAATTAACTAATAAGCTCCCAACAGGGGCTACAACTGAAACAAGGGGGATGGGAACAGGCACATTAAAAGAGAAAGGGAAGTAGGGGAAAAAGAAAACGGAGGGGCAACAAGCACAGTGCTAAAAAATCTGAAAGCCTTGTGTGCAAATGCTAGAAATCAATAAGATTCTGTACCTAGAGGCCATCATGGCAGAGGCCAACCTGGATACTGTGGCCATTACTGAGTCATGATCCACTGAAAACCATGACTGTGACATGGCCATGGTAGGCTATACTCTGTTCAGGAAAGACAAGGTCAGAAGGACAGGAGGGGGAGTGGTGCTTTATGTAAGAGAAAGCATAAAAGCAACAGAGATACAGGGAATATGGGGGGGTAGAGGTACTGTGGGTCACCTAGGAAATGGAAAATGGAACCACTATTTTGGCTGACATGACCTACAGACCTCTGAAACAGGGGGAAGCATTCGACAAGATACTTGTGGAAACCACTGGCAGAAATGGGAGAGGTGCTGCTGGAAGGGAACTTCAATCTGCCAGATATAAATTTGAGCCTCCCAGCTGTGGCTTCAGGTAGAAGCAGGGACATCCTGGGCTCACTGCAGGGGGAGTTCCTCAAGCAACTATTCAGTGAACCCACTCATGATGGAGCAATACTGGATATTGTACTCACCAACAGGGACAGCGTTGCAGACATCAAAGTTGGAGGCCACCTTGGGACCAGTGTTCACTGTACAGTTTGGTTCAATGTAAGGAAGGCTGTGGAATCCAACAAGACATGGGCAAGGGTCCTGGACTTCAGCAGGGCAGAGTTTGTAAGATGGGTGAATGCCTCAGGGATGGACTGGCAGCAGTATAACCTGATGGGTGAAGGAACAGAGGGTGGAACTAAAGGGGACATAGTTAAGGCAACAAACCTCTGTGTCAAGCAAGTGTGCAAAAGCAAAAGGAAAGAGACCGCTGTGGTTCTCAAAAGAGGTGTCTGAAAAGGTGAAGCCTAAAGGGTAGCATTCAGAAAGTATAGTCCGAAAAAATGCACTGTGATGCACATGGAACATATTAACCCGCAAGCCAGCTACATTCTGAGACATAATAACCTACAAGTCAGCTACATTCTGGGAGAGGAGGAAATAAAGGCAATCAGGCAAGAGAGGGATCTGGGGGTTATAATTTCAGATAACCTCAAGGTAGGGAATCAATGCAGCAAAACGGTGGGCAGGACAAGTGGAATGCTGGCATGCATTTGGAGGGGTATAACAAGCAGGGAGAAGGAGGTACTGATGCCCCTCTATAAATTCATGGTGAGGCCTCACCTAGAGTGTGGGGTACAGTTCTGAAGGCCCTACCTGAGGAACGATATTGATGGGATCCAAAGGTCAAGAGAAGGACAACAAAGATGGTGCAGGGCATGCATCACATGCTCTTTGAAGAGAGGATAAAGGAGCTGGACCTGTACCTCCTGGAGACTAGGAGGGAGAGGGGATCATGATAGAAACATTCAAGTATGTGAAAGGGATAAACAACGTGGGAGAAGGGAGCCTATTCAAAAGGAAAAGAAGTGATGCAACAAGAGGTCATGGTCTGGGGTTGGTGGGTGGGAAGATTCAGGGGCAGTAAATGGGTGCATTATTTCACCAAAGTGTGGTGGACCCCTGGAACAGTTTACCAGAGGAGTTGGTGGGAGCAGAAACAGAGAGATTCAAGAGGACATGGAACAGATATAAAGGACTGACCAGAGGGTGTCAAGAGGTGTATCTGGATAGGGGTGGAGTAGCGTAGGGAAATTATCGGAGCAAATTGGATGGGCAACAGTGTCCTTTTCTGCTGAAAGTCTTTTATGATTCTATGACACAGAAGGAAGGAGGGAATGCAGTAAGGAGTGCAAAGGTTCAAACTGAAGAGAGAATATCTCAGGAGGTAACACAGGAGGCAAGACATGTTTAGGTATGTAAGTGAAAAAAGGAAGACTGAGAAGGATTGTAAGGTTAAAAAAGGGAAGGGGGGACTGTGCAGAGGGGGACCAGGAAAAGGCAGATATCCCGAACAAATACTACTGATCAATGTTCACACAGGAAGGGGAAGGGAGGAACCACAAAAGACCAACAAGCTTTGGGCGGGGGAGGTGGACAGTAGTCCTTTCTCAAAGGAGAGTGTTCTGAAGGGACTCATTAATTTGAAAGTGGACAAAGCAATGTGGCCAGAAGGAGTACATTCAAGGATACTGGGGGAGCTCTGGGAGGTAATGGCTGCACCTTTGACAGTTCTATTTAACAACTCACTGGAAACAGGAGTGGTTCTGAAGGACTGGAGGGCAGATGTAGTTCAAATTCACAACAGTGGTAGCAGGGAGGAGGATGGCGATTATATGCCAGTCAGCCTGACATCAGTGGTCAGAAAGTTAATGCAAACATTGCTGAAGGACTTCTGGCTCTGCCCACCATGAGCTGGCAGCCATGAGTTTGAGCTCCAATACACCATGCTGAAAAAAAGCAGGCAAAATCCAATACCTGGTGTTCTAACCCCACACAATCTTTCAGAGGCTCTGCAGAGGATTCTCTCTACTGTCTACTTCATCCTATGGGGGGAAAGTTTGTTTCTCCCTGATTTTTTCCACATCCCTCCTCTCGGCTAGTTTAAATGTCCATCAAAGTAACATTTAAACCATCCACTGAAGACTTCAGTTCCCCTTCAGGACAGATGCAGAGTATCAAAAATAAAAGAGAATGCACAGGCTTCCCAGCAGTTGGACCTATGTCACTTGGTCTCACTGAGCAGCTCTTTAAGTGCTGGTAGTAATGAGGCCAACTCATCTTAGGCGCCCATGCAGCACAAGACGTAAGACCCATCTAATTACCTGATCCCAGCTGAACTGCAGGATTTTCAGACTGAGGTCCGATCTCAGATTCAGACCTTTTGCAACAAACTCTAACAAATGCAAGGTGAACAGAAAGAAATGCAAACTGCTGTCACCACAGCCAAGGAAATAAATTCTGGCCAGAGTTGATAGGGCTGCAGCTGAGGAATTGTGGGTAAAAATATTGTAAATTACCAAAGCTACAAGCCTGCATTTACAAAATGTAACATGGGCTCATAAATAAGGTGTTTTGTGATATTTTTACACCAAATTTTCAACATACCCTTGTTTTGACCCTGCCTCATGAAGATGGGCAGACAAATTGTTCAACTACTGACTTAAATGTGATTTTGCTCATGGACTGCGAAATCAACTTTCAGGATGCAAAAACCCATTTTAAACAGGAGTTGAAAAATGACAGCTGTCACATTCATGAGGTGCTGTTAAGAAATGGCTATGTTGAAAATTTGGGTTAAAATATTGAATATGACCGAACTTTCGAGCCTGTGTTGGCACCTACTTAATTCAGCCATTCAGGGGAAGCATCCTGCTGCACCTGCAGCCTGGTTTGGACTGTATATCTAGCATGCCTATGGCTTTGTCTTGTTCCCACTTGGAGTTCTGTTTACTGTGGAGACTATCTTTCTCCTGCTACCACACTGCTGAACAATAAGTTGAACCAATTTAAAATTTTGTTCCTGGGTTGCACGTTCATGTACATAAACCTTCCAAGTACTGATCCTCACTACACTTTAAGATCCACCTATTTTCTATTGCAGTGTGCTGTTCACCAAAGTTTTTGGGCATCTGGATGAAGCAGGAGAGGATTTTTACTGAACTTAGGGCCCAGGATAGACCTGATGAACCCCATTGTGACTTTACTTCATTGTCAGTTGTCACACAAGAGTGGACTACTTAGCCCTGCTCCCTATCTTGAAGTTTACAATGGGCCTCTCTAGAACTTTATTGTTATCTTTTCTCCAGCTCAGTTAGCAGGCAGTGTTGGCTGGTTCATAACTGTATTTTAACTATTGTTATTTCAGTGTTGGCACACATGATTTATTTTCAGTGCTATGCAGGCAGGTTTACTGTATCTTGGGGCATTATGTTGATACATCAGTATTTCTTTGTGTTATGGTAAGCAGACGAGGAGCTCCCCCAGTGCTGACCCTTGTCTTCAACCTGCCTTAATGAGTACCCATACAAAAATACAGTCATATAATGTTAACAGGATCCATAGCCACATTAAACATACCTGTCTTCTCCAGCTAATTCAGAGGGAGAATGCTGAAATAATGTTTCTACCTAGAAACCCATCTCTCCCCAGAGGAACATCTTAAATTCCCAAAACTGAGCTTTGACCATAGTTTTATTCTTCAAATAAAGCAAGCTGCAGAAGGGGCTTTGACATTAATTTGGAGGAGGATCCCTTTTGCTCTACACAGTCATGTCTCTGATGCTGAAGTGAGATACTACGCTTCAAACAGGGTCTCTTTATGGCCAACAGTTAACCTTGGCAAATGGCTATTTTCTTCTGGGGACAGATAAGGGGTCTTTAATGTTTTTGGAAGATAGTAAATGTCTTTCAGGATCAATTCTTCTTAGGAGACCTAAACCTGACATTTTACTCATATCTTGATTCCTCATCTCCCAGAGCATTTGGACTGTCCCAGTCAAAAATACAGCTGCAAGACTATCGACATATGATGGATTTCTTGGAAGTTTGGCGGCACTTGCATACTACAGGCTAAATATACCCATTTGTTTTGCCACAGCATCATAGCTATGCATGACTTGTTTATTTTTCTCCATCACTGGAAATAAATAGTTTGTACGAAGTCAAGTATGGTCCCATCCACCATTATGATCATGCCCCATTGTAGGTACAGTTTTCCTTGGAAAATCAAGAAAAACTACCCACTGGAGAATGTAAGACCATACAGTGTAGTACCTCTATGAAAATGTTTACCAAGAGATCACATCTAGCATTCTCTGGGATACCATAATGGTGGCCTTTTGTGTGGAGACAGTGGCATACATGTCTGCTCTGCACAGAGGAATGGAGGCAAAATTATGGGAACTGCAGAATAGTATGTGAATGCTGCAGCTCTTCCACATGCAGGGTGATACATCCATCTACTCCCAGTTGTTGGCTACAAAATATCAGATACAAGTGCTCCTGCACTGGAAAGTGGAACAAGCACTATTCCATCTTTAGCATTGTTATTATGAGGGTGATAGACATGAAGCCTATGCCCTTGCCAATTGCCTAAGGTGGCCAGATGACAAGCCTGTATTCCAAAGCTCCAAGACCCTCATACAGGGCTTACAGTGCATCACAATGCAGAAATCCAGAGTATTTTTGTTGACTTATACACTACACCCTATACTCCAGAGGGCCCATCACCTTCTTGTGAGCAGCTCCATACTTTCCTGCAAAAAAACTTGCCTTCCTCAACTTCATGAGGATCAACTAACTGAGATTCTCACACCTATAACCCAGGAAGAATTAATGATCAGGATAGCACAGTCTGAAACAGGTAAATGCCCCAGCCAAGGGAGGCCCCCATCAGAATTTTACAAGTCACTTCCTTTAAGATACTCACTGACTCCTCTCTTGGCTAATGTTTTTCTCAATCCGTAAGACGGGAACCCCCATCCCGTTCATGGCAGTAAACCACTATTTCAGCTGTGCCAAAGTCTGGTAAAGTTCTTCTTATCCCAGCTTCTGTAATAGTAAAGGAGTAGTTGGCAGCAGTGGCAGGAGCATTAGTGTAGTCTTATTTTTCTTTGCCACATCAATGACATCTATGATGGTGTGTGCTGGAGAAGTCAGCTACAAGAGCAGCAGTACAAAACATTGTAAAATCTCTGGATCTGGCACTTTGGTCGAGGATTAGGTAATTGGTGTCCCTATGACTCCAGGAGGTGGTTTCACTAAGCCTGATCTTGAGGATCGTTTCCAATCATCAAAGGCAGCTGTTGCAGGTATAGGACTCAACGCCAATGAGTGGGGTTGACACTACCACTACATGCTGCTTCTAGTGCCATGCTGGGGGCTGCTACTAAAGCACAACTGGGGGTTGCTGATGCTGTGGTGCAGTGGGGGGCTGGTGGATCACCCTCCTGCTGCTTCTTGCAGAAACAGAAACTTAACTACTCTTAATAAGTCAAATAATTAAACAAGAATGAGAAAAGAATCCAAAATAAGCTGTTAAAGTACTGAAAAATAAGGATTTATATCTTTCTGTGTTGTTCTGAAAGGTTTTATTTTCCTATCTCCTCCTTTGACAAACTCACATTTCAAAATCAAAGTTAAACAAGCTCACTGTATGGTGAGGTATTGTGTGATCTGCAGTAGCTCTTCCATGTGACCTTGAGGCACAGTTTTTGACCAGTGGCCTCACTCTGAGAAACTTCACACAAATGTACCTAAAGGCAAAGTTACAGGAGAAGTCAATAAATGTGAATTTTCTGGCACATGACAAAAATTTGCAAGCTGATCCATAAAGGTGAATTTGATAACTCCGGCTAAAATTCAACATATGAATTAAAATTTTGCAGCATCTCTAGAGATGCCAGAGGACACAGCCCACAAGAGTTTGCAAGATACAGGGGGTCCACACACATTGGCAACAAACTGGAGACAACTCATCTGGAGCCAGCTCAACTGCATTCATGGATGAGTGATCTGCAACCTGAGCTTGGAAGGCAGAGTAGTCACAGTACACATAGTGTACACATGGTATGTGGTGATGTGTGCAGCATGCAGTATGGCACAATACTTTTACCAGTACATTACAGGTGACTGTGGGTCCATACTAGGTCATTGCTCCTTTAGTCCTGCAACACAGATTGCTGCCCAGTCCCCATACAACAAGACCCAAAGATAGAAAAAGGGCATTTGTTGACATGGTATTGCTATCCAGCACATGTAATTTTGGTGGCTAGATAGATTTGGTGACACCTTCATGCTTTTCTCTGCTACTGTCTGCAGCATCCATGATGTGTGTCACATGATGCACAACCATTCTGTTACCTGACTGTACAATACGCTGCTGTGCCAGGTATTACTGCTTGACCATGGATGCTATGGGAACTGAATTTGTAGTGTCAAATGTATACCGATGTTTAAGCGGCACCCCCATAGCAAATCTGTAACAGCAACACAACTGGTTTGACATTCACAGTGTCAAATGGGTTGTCGGGCGCTGTATGGATGCAGCGACTCCGATGTTGGCCGCTGTCCCCATTTATCAGCTGCCCCGGAGTTGATTATCTTTAAGTCTGGGGGATATGGGAAGCAGAGACCTCCAGTTGGGGTTGGGGTGAAGGGGTGCAAAGCTACCCACAAACAGTTTAAATGTGACCTGCACCGTAGCGGTCATTCAATATGTTTGTCCAACGATGTGATCACCTTTGGCAAAATAGTGTCACTGTAAAGTCCATTGACAACTTTGTTGTTGACAAGACTTGATGGAACCATGTCCAAAACACTTTTTTTTCTACTGAGGAATGGGTGATGTCTGTAATCTGCCTTCTGGAGGTATGGCACACTTCTGGAGTGGCTATGTCCTCACATTGTCTGTACTATATTTTGGGATACTTATGTATGCATTGAGTTTTATAAAATATAAATGTGTCTCCTTTTTCTGCTGATGATGGCCTGTATACCTCATCCAGTAGATGTAACCAGGCTGGTGTATTGCTCATTCCTCCAGACCCATACATAGTCCAGTGATAATGGCAGACATACATGGCAAATTTTGATGCCCTCTGAATTGCAGTTGGTTATTCATGGTCATTGCTGGGACCTTTTAAAATGTCTCACTTGGATGCATGCAATGTCCACATGTGCCCTTCCATCTGCTGTTTACTACTTTCCACTGTATCAGCATCACCTGTCAATGTGAGAGCCTAAACTACTAGGTCAGCAGTGGTTATCTGTACACCAGCTGGTTTAAGCCACACACTCAACACAAATCCACCACCCCATGTACTGGTTGTATCAACTGGTCCTGGGCAGGGTCAGAACTGTGGTTATGGGTACCACCAGGACAGTTAGCTGGAGGTACAGCTACAAAATGGGAAATGAGGACCCAGGGTTGGCAGATAAATATCAACATGTCATTTCTGTGGTCCACTGGACCAGAGTTCAGAAAATACATTTTTTGGGGGGCATCGGTGTTATATGGGAATGGTTCCATCATGCTGCATCGACAAGAATCCTTTCAAATGCCATTACAGAGATGGTACAATGCTGACAGTTGGCATTATGCCATCCAGGAACACAACTTTTTATTTTTGCAGTAGGCTTTGCCCCCACACCCCCTGTAAGATGGTAATAAATTACATTTCTCAGGTTCTTGGTGGAATGACACAAAGAAGAGACAGACAATGGTACCCGTGTAATAAATAAAATTTATTACAGGCAAATAATACAGGCTTACCACCAGCACTGAAAAACACCGGGAACTTCCAGTTTTCTCTTACCAAGGTAAATGAAGGCCAAAATAGGTGACCTGAGTAACTGTTCTAACTGACATAAGAAGTTGCTTAGCTTGCATAGATAGTAACACAATGGGATCTCTATAAGTCCCAAGGTCAGTTGCAATTGCAGTGATGCATAAGCACTAAAGATGGCACCGTTGCCCTACTTATAAAATGAAGTAAAAACAGAGTGAAAAGCATCTCTCAGGGCTAAGGTATATTGGTAAAACATAATGATGCATAATATGCATTACTAGAACTCAGATCTTGACACTTATGCTTACACAATAAGTATCTCTGCTAAGGTTAGTACATGTACCTACATATATGTTACTCTCTGTGAGGTAGTGGTACAATCAGGGGTGCTGGGCAATGGATAACATTCTCCCGCTTGCTGCCTTTAGAAAAAAGGTAACAACCACAGGAAAGTAGTGGGATGGAGCATCATGCTGAAAAATTTAGAAGTGTTGGTCTTGTGACAGAGATCAATCTCAGCCATATTCCAATGTGAAAGATTGAAAATAACTGAGGCATGCATAAATTGTACATTATTAATCAAGGATACTGGGAGGGAAGTGGCAGTCAGACCACTAGGAGGACCAGCCTCCTGCGGATGACATTCAGTCATTTCTTCTTCAGTGGGTGGGACTACAGAAAGAAACAGAGCTTCAGTAGCTACATAGTTGTGAAGACAGAAAGCACAAGACTCCTCAGAACTCCTCAGAATGCAGTCAGTCACAAAAGGCAGGATCTATTAGAGCAGTAAGGTTGTAGAGACCAGAATGTATGGAAGAAATTTGTCGAATAGAGAGTGTAACATTTGGGGAAATCCCTGTGTTGGGCCATCCCTGAAAAGTACCTTTGGATAAGTGAGCTACAGAAAGTGTGTAACCATTAAGATCAGTTTCCCATTGTATTTGCAATGTGGACTTGTTCGGAGCTACTACCATGGCATTAAGATAGGCATCTGAGCCTTCCTTAACAGTAATCATTTTGTTGGGTACATTAATATGAACTCCCATTGGGGCTGAGTGTTCAGGTTTGCTAAACAAATGTTCTATACTGTATGTTGTTTGTGTCCATCCGATAGGGGTTTGTTCTGAGAGTCAGCCAGAAAGAGTAGTTCTACCAGGATGAGGAGGTGCAAGATAGCCATCTTACCACTGTACCTGAAAGAAACAGAAAAGGGTTATTGAGTGAGGGGTACTATTCTGCCCTAAGTGGTTTAGGAAAAGTAATTTTAGTTACCTTTATACAACTTGAGAAGATTAGCATGGAACCACTTGTCGGTGGTCTGTTTTTGTTGTTGAACTCTGACCTGGTAGAGGAAGGACTGAGTTTGTTGACAATGGGATATGGGCCTTCCCATTTGATGGCAAATGAATGAGTTGGATGCCTGTATTGGGGAAGCATAACTTGGTCTCCAACTTGCCAGTTGACTTCTTTGAAATGCTTATCAAAATGAGCTTTAGCTTGTTGGTGAACAGGTGTGTCTTCATGATATCCTCATGATGGTTTTCAACATACTTATCCACAGATACTCGATCTGCAGTAGAGGGGTGGAGACCAATCAACAGGTACTCATGTAATCTCATGGCTCTACCAGTTATAATCTCATAGGGCGTACATTGGGTAGTTGCTGCAGGAGTGCCTCTGATTGCCATCAATAATAGTGGCAAAATGGAATCCCAATCCTTGGGATAATCATTGATGAATATACTAACATATTAAAATGTCAGCAGAATAGGCCTAATGATTTCTTCATGTCTGCTCATTTGGACAGCCCCCACCCTGGGAGCTGACCTTGCTGCCCCCCTTGCCCTCTCTGGTTTCTCCCTTCCCAGTCCCAGATATTCTCCCTGCACAGGACTTTGCTTCCAGAATTCTTCCCCTGTACCTATCCCACCCCATCTTGAACCCCTCCACCATCTCTGCCTCCACCAGCCCCCTGAGCAGCACATTCCATGGCTCCACCACCCTCTTAGTGAAGTAGCACCTCCTCCTTTCTCCCCTGAATCTCCCCCCACCAGCATCCACCCATACCCTCTAGTTGCCCCCTCCTTACTTCGGAGCACCCTGACTGCTCCTCCCCTATTTACCCTCTTCACGTACCTGAAGACCTCTATCATGTCTTCCCCCGGTCCCTTTTCTCTTCCAATGTGCACATATTTAACTCCTCAAGCCTTTCCCCATAGGTCCTGTCCCCCAAGCCCCAGATCATTTTGGTTGCCCTCCTCTGGACCTTCTGCAGGAGTTCAATGTCTCTCTTTAAGTGTCGCCTCCAAAACTGCATGCAGTGCTCAAGATACGGCCTCACCAAGCAGTTATACAGAGGGAGTATCACTTCCCTTCTTCTGGAGGTGATCCCCCTAGTGATGCATCCCAGCATCCTGTTGTCCTTGACCACTGCCCTCCTACAAGTCTCAGAGTTGTTCATCTTTTTTTTTTTTTTATACTTTATCTTTATACCCCCTTCTACTCCCAGAGCCCACTCCTTCCTTCCTCTCAACTTCCCTCATTTCCACCTCCGGTGGGATCTGCCCCTAGAGTGCCTCCGTCCCCTCCTGCACATTGGGGTCTGTCCCTCTTTTCCGGTGGTCCTGGATGGTACCGAGAGGCTATCATCTAGTGCTCACGGAGGGATTTTCTCATTTTCTTCCCCTAGTTTCCCTCATCCCTCTGGGGACGACCCACGCTGGGACATCGTCCAGGCGGCTGTGGCAGCAGCTCATCCTTCATCGTGGCTGATGTCTCCCTCCCGGCTCCGACGAGCAGAGCCGCCCCGTCCTCCCTTGGTCGGGTGCCTCCACCGCCGCGCGAGTGACGAGATCGCGCGGATGCGGTCATGGCTCCCCACCCCTGAGGAGGAGAGCATCCGCTGGGACGCTCGATCCTCTCTCCCCCTGCCGACCCCCGGCAACCCGAGTCCGTTCCCGAACCCGGGTCACCGGCGTAGCGCGAGGTGTGGCGTCCAGCGCCTCAACCCTCAGCGCCACCGGGCCAGCTCAGAGTTGTTCATCTTGACATCCACCACCACCCCAGGTCCCTCTCAGCCACTGAGTCTTGAAGCATTCCCCCCCGGGTGTACACTTGGCCTGGGTTTCTGGCTACCAGGTGCAGTGCCTTGCATTTCCCTGCATTGAACCTCAGCTTCCACTTTGTAGACCACCTTTCCAGAGCCTCCAGGTTCCCCTGTAGGGCCACCCTCCCCTCCTCCCCATCCACCACCATCCCCAGTTTTGAATCATCAGCAAAGAGACTCATCTCACTCCTGATACCCTTCCTTATGTCAGAGACATAGGCATTGAACAGTAGGGGCCCAAGGACCAATCCCTGAGGGACCCCACTAATGACCCTCCTTGGGGATGAGACTATCCTGCCAACCACAACCCTCTGGGTCCAGTTCTGGAGCTAATTTCCTATCCATCTGATCATCTGGTTCTCCACCCCCATTTCTCCCAGCTTATCCAACAGGCCCCCATGAGGAACAGAGTCAAATGCCTTGCTGAAGTCAAGAAAGAGGACATCCACTGGTCTACCCAGGTCCAAGGCACTTGTCACCCAGTCATAGAACTCCACAAGGTTTGTATGACATGATTTCCCCAGGACAAATCCATGCTGCCTATCCTCCAGGCACCCTAACTTTTTCAGGTCCCCCCCTAGCCTCTCCTTGACAATGCCCTCAATCACCTTGCCCACCACTGATGTCAGGCTGATGGGCCTGTAATTCCCTGCCACCTCCCTTGATCCCCCTTGTGGATAGGCACTATATGCTCCACCTTCCAATCCTGGGGCACCCACTCTGTCCTCAGAGAGATGCTGAAAAGCTCTTCCAGGGGTTTTGCCAGGACATCCGCCAGTTCCTTCAGCACTCTGGTATGTAATTTATGTGGCCCCAGTGCTTTCTCTGTCTTAAGGGACCAGATGGCTTCCCTCACTCTTTCTGCCATGATTTCCACCTCTGCTACCTCATCCCCCTGCTTTGTCTTCCCTCCTCCTTCCAGTGATGGCGCCCCCTCTCCCCAGACCCGCCAATCGGTAATGGTCTCCCCCTCCTCAGTTTCACTGTCTCCTCCCATGTATGATGCAGACCCCCCATTTTCCTTCATGAAAACTTGAGGTGAAGTACTCATTTAGTACCTCAGCCTGCTCACCCGGGTCTTGTGCCCATCCCTCCCCTGTTTGAATCCTGCTAATCTGCCTCTTCACCCTCCGCTTTTCCCCAGTGTATGTAAAGAACCCCTTGTTCCCGCTCCTAATTTCCCTGGTCAGGTTCTGCTCCTTCATTGCCTTAGCCACCTCACCACCCTAGTGGCCCTTCTGGCCATCAGGTCATACTCCCCACTATCCCTTTCACTCCATGAGCACTTGAAATGCCTATAAGCCGCCTTTTTTCTCGTCACCGCCTCCTGAACCTCCCTGGTCCACCAGCAGGGTTTATGGGCCCTACCGCATTTTTGTCTTACTCTTGTACAGGTGCTGGAAGCATCCTGCACCCCCCTCCTGATTTCCCACCTACTGTCAGCATCCATGTCTGGCCCAATCCCATCCAAATACTTCTTAAGGATCATTCCCATTTACTTGAAGTCCACCCCCCTGAAGTCAGTTAACTCCATCTTTGTGCAATCTTCATCCCTCCTAGGTCCAGGCAGAACCAGCCCATGGCATGGTCGCCTCCCGCCAATGGGTCCCTTACCTCCAGGAGCCCAATCTGGTCACTGTCTGCCAGGACCACATCCAGTATCTGTGCTCCTGGTCAGTTCCCCACCTGCTGAGTTAGGAACGCATCCTGAAAGACATCCAACAACCTCTGTTCCTGGCCAATGAGGATGTCATAGTCTCCTGTCCATTCCTGGCATGTTAAGTCCCCCAACACCACCACCCTTCCCCTGCCCAAACTGCAGTGTCTCCCCACATCTGCCACCAGACTCTCCTCCGGCTCCTCCGCCAATGTGGGTGGTGCATACATCACTCCTATTTTTACTCTCTTGACCCCCCCTTATTATCAAGGTGACCCAAATCATCTCCACAGTTCCCTCCACCTCCTCCACTCCTCCTATGCCAATGTAGTTTTTGACTATTATTGCTACCCCTCCTCCACCTTCCCTTCCCCCTGTCCTTCCTGAACATAGTGTAACCCTCCAGGTTCAGGTCCCAGTCATGCCCTGCAGTGGCCCAGGTCTCAGTGACTGTTGCCACATCCACCTCTCCCTTAGTTAGCATCACCTGGAACTCAGGCATTTTATTGCCCAAGCTCCTGGCATTTAGCAGGACTACCTTCCACCCTTTTCATATACTTCCATTTCCCCTGCTCATGTTCCCATGGGGGTTCCATCTTCCCCTAGTCAGAACCTTACCAGTCAGCCTTTTGCTGCATTCCTTCAGCCCCCCAGGGTGGTGGAGACAGATTCCCTCCTTTATTGGACCCTCATCAATAGCCTTTTTTCCAATCCCTCCCCCCTTCAGAAGTTTAAACCCCACCTTAAACCAACGAACCCCTCTATTTTCAACTTAAGGATTTCCCTCCCTTCCAAAATGAGATGGAGTCTATCTCTAGCATATAGCCCCTTATCCTCCCAGGTCTCTCCCCAATCCCCCATCAACCCCTACCTTCTGGTGCCACACCAATCCCTGAGCCACTGGTTTATCTCCCTAATCTTCCTCTTGTGTTCCCAACTAGCCCTTGGCACCGGCAGGATTTCCAAGAATGAAATTGTGCATCCTATGTCATGGTGGACCCTGGCAAGCTCCCTGAATCTTGTCTGTGTCTCTAGCTCAGCATTTCCTCAATGTCATTGGTACCCAGGTGAACCAATATGTTGGGAACCTCCACAACCTTTGCCAGCTGATATACCTCATGCTTGACCCTGTGCACCATTAGTCCAGGGAAGCATTTTGTTCTAACTGGGCAGGCTTCCCCCTCCCTATCCCATTTGATACCCTGATCATGGAATCACCCAACAGGAGCACTCTGACCACCCCTCTTCCTCCATTTCCCCCCTTCAATGTCCCTCATCCTTTCCACTGGCCCCTCCCCTCAGCTGGCTTATTGCTCCACCTCTATCGGGGTGCCACTTGCTGCCTCCTCCTTATTTACCCTGGTCACCCCCTCCCCTCTGATTTTATGCCACTTCTCCTCCCGAGTATCCTTCTGTACCCTGCTACCCCCATCACTGCTTGTGACTGGTCCTTCCCCCATCTGCTATACCTGCCTGACTCATCCTCCCTTCCTTCCTGTCTCCATTCAGCTCCTCCTTGCCTGTCATGCTCCCCTCATCTAAACCCTCAGCTCCCTTTGCTGTATCCTCCTTGTAGTACTTCTGGTCCCTCTTCTTACCCTTTCCTCCCAATTGGTCCTTCTTCTTGTGCTTTTCTCCCTCTACCCCCTCCTCCTGCTCTGACACCCCGATCCCCCCATTTTCCCACGCCCACATTCCCCTGTTCTTTCTGCTATCCAGCCTCAGCCTCCTGCCCCCACTCCTTTCCATCTCTAACCACCCCTGTCATGGCTTCATCACCCCCTCATCCTCAAGAAAAGAAGAGAATTGAAGCAGTTACTGAGCTTAGGTCCGTTCCACTTCCCTCATTGCTTCCTTCTGCCCAGCCCCAGCCATCTGCCTATTTCCCTGAGAATGTCTTCTTCCTGGTAGTGTCCTTCTTTTGGGCCCTCTGTCAGGGTCCCTATGGACCCCAGAGTACTCTCCTGCACTCTTTTCCCTATGCCCCATCCCTAGTGCTTTGTGCAACCTGTGGGACAGCCCCTGCCCTATTCCCCCAATTATACCTCCTCTCCTCCAGCTGTCTCCCTAATCACCACAACCTCTTCCCTAAGCTGTGCCAGCTGGTAGCACACTTGGCAACCACCGAACTTGCAAGCCCAGTTCAGTATCATGGCTGCCCCACACCCTGTGCACCCCATCACCCTCTCCAAAGATGCTGGCCCTAATGACGTGTGGTCCCATCCCACTCCAAGTATGTTTCCTTGGGTGAACCACCAGGTTCCCCACTAGTCCAAGATACACCCCTACCAACTAATTAGGTCTCCCACTAATCCTAGATACAGTCCCACAGTAAACAGGTACCCCCATTACTAGGTGCAGTACTACACAGTAAACTTACAGGGGAAGTATACAACTCCCTAAACTCCTCTGTTCCAGCCTTTAAGCTCAACCTCCAGTGGCTAGAAATACATGAGCTGCACCTGAAGCCTTTTCCTCCAATTGCAGGGCAGATGTTCTACTATAAATGAGCCAAGCTCTGGGGAGGGAGGGTGGGGAATGATGGGATTAGAGCCTACACCTGACTCTCACAAGAGTGTATCAGCCCTGTGTCTGCCCATCACTGCATCTTTAAGCACTACCAGCTAAGAAAATCTTTCAAGTCTACTTACTCTACCAGCCTCAAGCTAGAAACTTATTCCCTCTTCACTAACTGAAGACTGACTGAGCTGGTAGTCACACCTTGCATTCAGACAGCACTAATCCCCTGTAATATGATGACTGCACTTACAGGCCAGATAGCAACTTTAAACACACACAAACACCAAATTGTCTGTTTGAATCCCTTCCTCCTGCCCAAACTAAATGCAAAAGTAATAAAAGGCTGCACAAACTAAATGAAAAGCACAATAAATGGCAGTTAAGACCAGTCCTCAAATACAATTGCAAACACAAAGAATATCAGCTAAGAAAATATTTCAAGTCTACTTACTCTCCCAACCTCCAGCTAGAAGCTTATTCCCCATTCACTACCTATGAAATATGAATAACACCTGTTTGATTTTTCTGTTTGCTCTTTCTACCTGGCCTGAGGATTGTGGATGGTAAGGATATGGAATTTCTGATCTACTCCAAGTAGTTGGAGTGTAAAGCTTCATCAGCTCAACTGTAAAACTGGTTCCTTGGTCTGAGTCAACCTTAAGGGTAGGCCCCACCTGGAGAACAATTGATCCACCAGGATCTTGGCAGTTGTCTTTACTGTGTTATTCTTAGTGGGAAATGCATCCACCCACTTAGAAAACAAATCTGTGACAACAAGTGCATTCTTGTTCTTGCTGTAGGTAAGGGGGCCAATAAAATCAATTTGTATCACATTCCATGGTCCAGTTTGCCTTTGTGGCAACAATTTGGCATTTCTCTTCACTGAAATTGGATTATTATGGGCACATACTATACAGTTGCCCACATAGTGCTCTACATCTTTTGCCATGCCAGGACACCAGACAACAGTTTTTAGTCTCTGCAGGGTGTTGTCAGGTATCCTCCAGTGGGGGTATCATGAACCATATGGATGAATTCAGTTTGCAAAAATTGTGGTGCAACCCACAGTTTGTCACCTGTATCTTCTTTTTGATACCAGATGAGCTTCTGATCACTAGACAAGTGTTTGTTGTCAGAGTGTCTCTTGTAGGGACTATCAACAGGTAGTTCCTCTTCAGTTCCTTTGTCCATTAATTTGAACACATCTTTTAGCTCTGGGTCAGATTTCTGTGCAACAGAAATGTCCAGTGGATGTTCTGGTACTGGTTTCTGCCAGTGTTGACAGCTAGGAAAATAGCTGCCACAGCTACTGGGTGAGTTATTGTCCATCTCTCTGCCCCTCAAGCACCTGCTTTGGCAAGTGAGTCCTCTCAATCATTGAATTCATGGTAAGGGTCAGATTTACAGTGAGATTTTGCCTAATGGATATACAGTTTATGAGTGAACCGTTGTGTCAGGGTGTGTGTATATACACAAATAGATACCTGTATTTGACAGGTGTGTCATCGGAGTGTTGGAACAAAGGCTTATAATATCACTTTTTAAAATTATGCACTTGGATTCACCTCGGGCCTTACCCAAGAATTATTTTCATAAATTACCAAAACAACAACAATTCACATATGTTATTATCCTATGCTTTCCAGATTCAAAATGATGGTGAAAACACTGTTGCCACTTTGGATTATATAAAAGATAAATATACATTTATTCACATATGTACAAGTCCTAAATATTCATAATTAGCATAAATATCAAGCATAATAAAAATAATGTAAACAAACTAATGTAAACACAGCAGTTTTTTAGAAAATCAAGTAAATCAAATAAAGCAAATAAAACAAATTTCAGCAAATTAGCAATGCAGATGAGTAAGCAATATTCAGCATAATAAATGACAGTTTACACTATTTTTTCAGCATACTTATAAATATCATGACCTTTTCTTTTTATTATGAGAAATTGCAAATCATTACACTAGTGTCTCAGGTTATATCATTGTGTAATAATTGTTTTAAACTTTATAGCATATAAAAGGTATTTCCTTTACATCTAAATTTTAGCTTAACCATATACCCAAGATTTTGGAGCTAAACTGCACTAAGTTACCACCCCAGAAAGCCAAATAAGTACTAAAAGCAGAATAAAGGAATACTATGTTTTAGTTATCTGTAGATGTGGTCTTCTACTTTTTAACTTTCAAAGTTTTGATGATAACTTCTGGTTTTGGATGGCAAAAGTCCTTGGTTGTGGGTTTGGCTTTAGTCTTCTGTCTTTTCCCCTTGAACCTGGAACTGCAGAGTCTTCTGACATCAATGAAGCAATGTAGGCTTGATCCTTCTTGCTTGATGTCACAAATCATCAAAAGTCACTTCAGGATTTAGAGGGAAAAATCAGACAACATGATTTTAGCAGATCAGCACAGTCTGTAGAAAGATATCTACTTGTGGACAGCAATGTTGTTTTGGTAACTGTACTCTGTGACTCTTCCTGTTTTAGATAATTTCTGCTCTTGAACCTGCAACTCTGGACTCACTCCTATTTAACAGCACTGCAGGCTTGCTGGCATTAAAATTCAAAGTCAGTCTCTTGTTCAGGCATTTAACAGAAATTCCAAAAGATTATGTTAGTCCAAATTCTCAGTATGCAAAACATAGGCCTTGCTTCATCCAATATTGGTAAGAGAGTCCTTCCTGTAACAGTCAGTTTCAGCAGCTGTACCTTATTGCAGTGTTGTGTGGGCTTTCAGACTGGTTTATCACCCCCTTACAGTGGCAATGTCAAAGCCAAAAGATGTCCCAAAAAGGTGTGGCTTCAGGCTTTTGACTAGGTACAAGTCCCAAGCTCATCCAAAATCATCAGGGCTTCCAACACACATCTTCACACACCAAAGTATTAGGCAGTTCTGGGCCAGCTTTGCCAACATTGCATTTATGTCCCTCTCACTGGATGACATCACCATCAAATTATGATTGGTCTGAGTACTCTTTGAGGGTGTTACTGTTAGTCCCTCCTAAGCCATTTTTTTTTATCAATATGACCTCATCTTCCAAAACTATTTTTGATTTAAAACAATTTTTCTCTCTTGCATCTATGTGCGCCTTGTTACAAATATAAAACTTACATTTCTAGATGCAGCTAAATGAGAGGATTCATTTCAGGCCAAACATGATGATTTTAATTCTAATATAACAGCTATCATTTATAAAAACATTATAAAACTTTTTCCTTTAGAGACATCTAAAAAGTATTTACAGATTTCAGAAGTACATTTTGTCCTGTTTAAAATGATGTTAGTTTGGCACAACTGCTATCATTAGAAACTGCATAAATTTAACAAACTTTTTTTAAGACAGGGATCTTCTTTGTTTGATTAAATGATACGTGACTTCATGTTGCTTTGGAGTTTATCCAGAAGGCTTACAATCCACAGCGACTAGATGTTTGTGTTTGAGAGTCAAGTGTTTATCTTTCCATTGAAAAGATGGCAAGGTCAGCTTACTATAGACACCAAACTTGTCAACATATTTTAAACAGTTTTGGGGCTACAGAGTTTTGTAAATAGCTCCCACTACACTTTGTTGATAGGTTTAAAACTTAATCACTGGGCTGGTTCATACATTTCCAATTACTTGTATAATTCTGAAATGTATCAGAGTTTTTGTATATTTTCTATAAATAAAAGTCTTAATTTCTTAAAGCCAGTCTATTTCAGCCTATGTTAACCTTTGAGATTTGCTGTGGCTGGTACAAAAAACAAAGTCCTACATTATGTGAAGTTTCCATGGCAATAATCTCTTTCAAAGTCTTGTTTCAAGCTCTTTGGAAGAGGCCATTCAATTTAAACAGACTATCCTTGAAGCACTTTTTTCCCTAAGTTGACTATGTATGCTATATTTAAACAATAAGGCATGACAGAGTGTGGTATATCATGGGATATCATCATGCCTCAGGTGGTTGGGCACGAGGCCGCAGGCCAAATGCATCCAACCATCCGAGAAGTGACAATATCCCATGATATACCACACCCTGGAGTGACTTATTTGCTATTATGAACTGGATCCCACATATATGTCAATAAAATATAAAAAATATGTTTTAAATTGTTTTAGTAACACATTTTCTAATGTGTAGGGATACATTGATAAAATATAGTTCATTTAACATTTGCTGTGGGCAGCAGGTGTCCTCCTTGTACTGCTTTGGTAGTTGAATGAGTTTTTTCTTTCATTTGCTTTGTGTAAAGATGTAGTTGCTTTCTTTTGAGAGTGAAAAGGTTTTGTGTCCCCGAGTAAGAGGTGGCAGCTGCAACCCAGTGCAGTCGTGCAAGATACAAAACTATTTTTTTAATGGCTGTTATCCAAGCATAAAAATCAGTTTATAAGTTCACGTTGATGTTGAAAAACTAGTCATTTGTGTGAAATGAGGCTTATTTTAGCTGGAAATTGCTTTTGGAAACTACAGCCATGATTGTGAGTGTGCACATTGAGGCTGCCACAGATATGGATGCTCGAGTCGTGCATTAATTTTGAATAGCAGTTTCCAGGTTAAAGAAAGGCCTTGATTCAAGTAATAAACTAGATTTTCAACATCAATTTCAACACAAAAACTGATTTTTAAGTTTGGGTCATGGCCTGTAAAAAAGTGATTCCACTGTCAAAGACGAAAAGGAGCGGCTGAGCATGAGGAAATGTTTGGACCAAACTGAGGTGTAAACAAAATGAGCAGCAGAGCGAAACAGCCGTGATGGGTTGGGACTTATCCTAATTGATTTTTGTTTAGATCATAACTGATTTTGGGTTAGGTTACACGGATGTTGGCGGGGAAATAAAGAGAGTGGATTTTGTTTTGAAGATGCACTCGCTCGTTATTTGTCAGCAGCTTTCATTCTGCTGCCTTCTGTTGTGGGCACAGTTGAAAGGAACAGTGCACAGAGAGTAAGGAGGCTGGTGGCTGGAGGCTTTTTGAAGCCATGATGATGTAGTTACATATCATCATGACTTCATAGAGCTGTCAGCCAATCAGCTTCCTAGATTTTCGATCCCCAGTTCATAATCCCTTTGTTTCATGGCATCATTGCTCCATTTTAGTATTCAAGCCTTAAGTAGCATTATCCTTGTTTTAGAATTCATTTAGATATTAATGTGACCAGAAACATTTATAGTACTTAATAATTAAGCCAATATAAGGATATAGTTTAGCAATTAAGAATATAATGACATTATAATAATAACATATTTTTGTCAAATTAGTTCTGTTCTTACAAGAGAATGTAAAGTTATTTTTCTCCCAGAATGGTATGAACTCAGTAAAGGATAAGCAGACCCAATTGGAGTCTGAAAAGATGATGACATCCTTGTCATCATGCGGCATGACCTCCAAAGCACAGGTCACAGCTGCCAATTTGGCATACTGCGAGGAGATTATAGTGCACTTCCTAGAAACATGCCTGAAATCATCATCTTGATCTAATATGAGCACACCAAATCCTGCTACCTGTTCTCCATCCACATAGGAGGTGGAGTCATCTGTAAAAATGTGATACATGTTAGTATCTTTTAAAACATCTGTGTAACCAGTAAGAATGGTCCCGCTCAGGTAAGTCAGGAAGTTGGAGTGCACAGTCATGTGGCTTACCTGTGTAGAGTAGGCCATGGGCCAAGATAGATGACATTTTTGCAGGTAGTACTTTGATGTCCCTGTCCTGCAAAAGCAAAGATCAGCGAGTGAGTCTAGTATTGGAAACTGAACCATCTTTCACCTTGTCTGAAAGCAAGAAATTGGTTGGGGTGTGACAGGTATTCAAGACAATAGGAGCATACCCAATGATGTACCTGAGATGATAGACAGCCCAATAGGATGCCTGGAGTGCTTTTTCATGGATACTATACTTTCTCTCTACTGGGGACAGCATCTGAGATGCACAGGCAATGGGCCTGAAGTAACCATTGTACTTTTGTGCCAGCATTGCAGACATTGCTACATCAGATGTGGCAGTCTCCAAATGGAATGGGAGATTTGGGTTAGGATTGATTAGTGCTGGGGCTGAGGCCAAGACCTGCTTGAGCAGTGTAACAGCTTCAGTGTGAGTGGAGCCTCATGTCCATGGGACATCCTTTTCCAGAAGTTCATACAAGGGAGCAGCCTTCAAGGCAAAATCAGGAATAATATCCCTGGAATAGTTTAGCATTCCTAAGACGCATCTGAGTGTTACCACACTAGTAGGAAGTGGCACATTCTGCAAGCCCTGGATCTTCTGGACAGCTGGGCTTTACCTTGGTCTGTGATACATACAGAAGGAAGATTACCTCTTTCACACAGTTGTGCCTTAGAGGGGTTGTATTTGAGGCCTGCTTTCTTGAGGAGAGACAAAGGTTCATCTAGAAGGGACAAATGATGATCTTTCATGGTGGTTGCTAGATGCAAGTCATCCATGTACTGTAGGAGGCACTGGTGTGTGGAGAGCCCCTTCAGAGCATCCAGCATATGGAGATGGAAGAGGGATGGTCTATTATGAAAGCCCTGGGGAAGGTAGGTCCAGGGGTACTGGCATCTATCAAAGGTGAAAGCAAATTTGTATTGGCTTTCCTGTGCTAATGGGAGTGACCAAAACCCATTAGAGCTGTCAAGAGCTGTGAACCACTTTTTGTCATGTGTCAACAGCTTGAGCACATCAGGTGCTGATGTTACTGTTGGGGTGCAACTGGGAGTAAATTAATTAAGTTTCCTGTAATCAGTTGTGAGTCTCCAAGCTCCATTTGACATTTTCACAGGTCAAATAGGCAAATTAACAGTGCAAATGCAGGTCATAATCACTCCTTGCTGTAGCAGTGATTGGATGGTCTCCCTAAGTGATGGCAAGGCTTCAGCAGGGAAAGGGTACTGCTTCCGCCTCATAGGGTCAGGCCCCGATTTTCAATGGTGTGCTTCCTACCAGTCATGCTTGTTGGTGGCAAACAACAAGGTGTTTTTTGCAGCAAGGGTGCAAGCTTAGAAAACAGGTCATGAGTTTTGAACAAAGCCATGATGTCATACTCTTTGTTGTTATTGGAGGTGGCTGCCACCAAGTGCAAGTCTGGAATGGTGACAGCTTGACATTGTCCTTTGATCTGAAGTAGCCCTGTTGGCTAGGTCCCTTACTCAGCTGTGTAGTGCTAGAAGTCAATTTTCAATATGCTGGGATGATGAAGTAATACCATGAGGTCAAAAGCAAAATCAGTTCTTAGGTGGCCTACCACCACAGGTAGAGGAACATATAGGTACGTGTGGAGCTGGGAAATCTACACCATGGGCACTGGTCTTCCAGCTGGTAGAACAGTCAGATGAGACTGGGTCCTCATCATGGAGGACTGACATGGCTGCTCAGGTATCCACAAGAATGGTAGTTGGCGGCCCCGATGGTGGCCTTTTACACAAGGCTGTCAGTCTGTGTCAATGATCAAATCGCTCACAATCAAGACTGGGGCCTGTAATTGTCAATCTGTGCTTTCAGAGTTATCTTCAGCATCCTGTTCCTGAAAGCAGAGGTCTGCAGGATATTCAAGGCCTCCTGTATGTGTTGCTGGGATACAAAATGTACCTGTGATGTCACAGGCCCTGCAATGGCCTGCACACATGTTCCTCCTTGGTTGTCACATCAGTCTGGGCTAGTAACTGGTGACACAGAGAGGTAGGTCAAAGTCATTTGAGGATACAACTCCATGCCACAAGGGGCTGGGGTCTGATTGAGGGTTGTTTATAGGCCCCAACCCAGAAAGAGGATGTGGATCGGAGCTAGGGGAGCAGCTAAGGAGACTCTGTGGCAAAGGGAGCACTGTGGTGGTGGTGGAGACTTCAATTTACCATGGTGGACTGGAGCTTCCCAGCCACCACATGCACCAGGAGCAGATCCTCCTGGAAGCAATCCAGGATGGCTTTCTGACCCAAGGGCTGACAGTGCCAACAAGGGAAGAAAATATTCTAGACCTGGTGCTGGAGGATGGAGAACAGATCACAGATGTGAGGGTGGAGGAACCACTGGCTTGGAGAGATCACCACAGTGTGGTTCTCTATCAGTTTGGGTAGAGAGATCCACAATACAAAAACAAAGGTCCTGGACTTCAGAAAGGCAGACTCTGGCAGGATGTGGCAATTAATGAGGACACACATAGATGGCATTCACCCGACATGGACGCAGAGCAGAAATGGGCAATTATAAAACTAGAACTGATTGAATCCACTAAACCTTGTGTCAAGTACCAGCAAAAGAAATAAAGGATCAAGTATCCAAGCTGTATGACCAGAGAGGTAATGGAGAAGGTGAGGGAAAAGAGAAGGGCCTTCCAAACCTAGAAGAGAAACAACAGGGCAGAGGATAGAGTGAGCTATGTGAGGAAATCCAGGAATTGAGCAGAGTGGTCAGAACTACAAAGGCAGCCAGGAAAGGAAATTAGCTACAGGGATTAAGAAAGGAGAAAAGGATTTCTTTAGGTATATCAGGATATGAGGAAGTGCAAGGAGCAAATAGGATCAGGAAAGGCTGTGGGTGGGTAGACAAGCGGACTGAGAAGGTAGAAGTACTTAATGATCACAAGGGACAGGGATAGCCCATTCCTGCAGGGAAAGGGGCACAGGCATGGGGGAGGTGAGACAACCACAGATGGGGTCATCACAGTGGAAAGGGTGCTGGAAGGCCTTAGGTCCCTGAGGGTAGACAAGGCATCTGGGCCAGATGGGTACATCCGAGGGTGCTGAAGGAGCTGGCAGTGGTCCTGGCACAGCCACTGGCAGATCTGTTCAACACCACTAATACAGGATGTGCCCAGAGATTGAAGGGAGGCATGTAGTACCTTCCGACAAAATGGGCCCAAATATGAACTAGGACATTACATTCACTATTTCTCAATATCATTCTCAAATAAAAGGGAAATTAGAGGCAAAAACTCCATTTAATGCATTAGTTAGGGTTGTTCCATAGCTTATTAAAGTGAGGAAATTCGCTGTTAGGGTTGAAAACCCTAACTCCGACTTCACCCCTCAGCACCACACACACACACACACACACACACATTCAAGTATGGGGGAGGACTATGTCAACACAACCAATGACAGACATCCAGCAGCAGGTGACAGAAATAACAAACAATTGTCTAAATGTACTACGAGACATCCCCACCCACCTGACCAGGTACTGCATGCTCAGTGGAGATCAACAGCAAAACTGAGGCCATGTACACCAAACGTACACATCCCTGATTGCAGCTGCACACAACGTAACACACTTAGTAGTTGCATGGCCTTACCTACCGATGCCCCACACCACACCACAACTGGTACTATGCCGTTATTCAATATAAATGCTGAAGGTGCATGATGACAGTTGTAGAAAGGTTTTAACACTACTGAGTATACATTAATTAAGAGAAGCACATAAATTAACTACAAGACACTAGCATGCTCAAGATAAAAGTAGTGATACATTTAGTAGGTGATTTACATAGTAGTACATTTACTGCAATGGTTTACTCAACATAGAGAGGCTGAAGTAAACGTATGGAAAAGCATTGCCTGTTCAACGCTGTGAAATTGGTACTGCCAGTATCACATGCATTCTTACTGATGAAGGTGTACTGCTGATGTACATACATAGACCTTCAGTGTGTTTCAATATTAAAGATGCAGTAAGTATTCTTTGTAAGAAAGATTGTAATTGCATGGATCAGGCCAAGCAACTTCTAAATATCGTAGCACTACTGAGCCAACAATGATGTACCTGTATCGGACGTGTATATAGGATAAATTTTCCTGTAGGCACTTACTGAGTATGTTGTACCTGATAAAGACAATCTCATTGCATCTGTGATGACTAACTTCTTCAAATAGTAATACATTTGCTATTGTTGCAATGAGTGATCTATGCCACTTATGGACAGGGTGTGATTTTTTTAACAGTTGTTTCATACTCAGGCTGTATGCCTACTGTTTGGGTTTGCCACACTTCTGTCACTGATGTTATCAAAGTGATAACTATGTTAATTCTGCTACAACAGGAATCAAGTAGGTATGGTGTAGATATAAACAGAATGTCTTTTAGTATTGATTTAACTCATAATGGGGTAAATGTACTAGGACAGCAGGGGTTATCCTCTATCACTGAGTCTGTCAGTTATAATCACACTAGGGTTTCGATGACTGTAATGATCAGTTACACTGTTCATCTTCATGAGTTCATATTCACAGCCATTCTCCAGCAACTAGACAGTGTATGGTGTAACTGGGTGGGACACTGTGTTGCAAAGCTGCTGCAGTGCCTAGCAGAGGGAGTATCTACTCAAAAGACAATTAAGCTATAAGGCATGACCAACAGTTATGTTAAATGGTCTGTTAATCACCCTGTAGGGGTTTAATGTTGAATGAGGCATATCCGAGTGCCACATGTCGCTAGACAGTGATAAACTGACCATTATCATAATACCTGGGAGTAGCTTATTGCTATCGTAATAAAACTGTTTTTAAACAACATTAAACCATGTTCATCATATGGTTAGGCTCTACATGTATGTTAATAAAACTAAACATAAGGCTGTTACAATGTTTACAGTCAATTAGAAAGCTGCATTTCTCAAACCCTTGTTAAATCAGAGATATTATACCTGTACAACTCCTTGGTTTTGCTTAACTCTATTGCTCAGGTGGCCACCACAAGTGGTGTGGTGTGGTGTAGGGCATCGGTAAGTAGAGCCATGCAACTACTAAGTGTGAATGCTTGTGTGCAGCTGCAATCAGGGATGTGTACGTTTAGTGTACATGGCCTCAGTTTTGCTGTTGATCTCCACTGAGCATGCAGTACCTGGTCAGGTGGGTGGGATGTCTCGTAGTACATTTAGACAATTGTTTGTTATTTCTGTCACCTGCTGCTGGATGTCTGTCATTGGTTGTGTTGACTTGGTCCTCCCCATACTTGAATGTGTGTGTGTCTGTGTGTGTGTGTGGTGCTGGGGGGGGGTGAATTCGGAGTTAGGGTTTTCAACCCTAACAGCGAATTTCCTCACTTTTGTCGCTGTGGAACAACCCTAACTAATGCATTAAACGGAGGTTTTTGCCTCTAATATATTTATACACAGGTGTGAGTATGGAGTAGACACGATAAATCTACTACCTTATGACCAACTTACAAGATAGTACTACTATCCCACATGTTCTAAGACAGTACTACAATCTTGCAAAGCTGAGTATGTCACAATGGAATACTGAACCAATCAGACAGCAGCTCAAACAATGCTGATGGCATCACAGTACCCATGTGCAGTACTGAAGTTAGCAGTAGTGAGATGCTGTGTAAACTTTCTTTCCAGTTTACATCTGTATTGATAGCATATAAGCAATAAACACAGTGGGGTATGCATGGAAAAGGTTTTAATGCATGTCCAGTGTTGTAGTGAGGCACAAGGCCACATGCCAAGTGCCTTCAGCCCTTGGAAGTGTGGTAAAATCTATTCCATGCACACCCTCGGAGTGTCTTATTGCACTTATAAAAAGGGCTCCTGTTTTAACTTTTTACATTTGGGAAAAACATGTTTATAAGTAGAAACAATATATTTAATTGTGTGCATTTATGATAAAATAGTCCCTCCGCCCACTGCAAATGATGTCAGCGATGATGTTATTGTATTAGTGCTGGACAAAGTTTGTCCTTTGCTGGCATCAAGATTCAAGATATGGAATGTTTAACATGGAATACATGGATTCAAAATTCTGCTCAGGTCCACTGGCAGAATGTTCTTCTCTTATCATACTATATACACACACACACACTCACACACACACACACACACACACCACAACGGCCTCTTCTACAGCCAAAGACTCAATTATCTCACTGTCAGGGCAAGAAGAAGAGATTTCCCAGATGATAGGGTAAAGACAGAAGGGAGATTTTTCATTGTAAGCAAAGAAACAGTTGTAATGAAAACTATAATTAATACTTGATGTTTCTAATTTGTTTATATGTGTAAGGAAAATGGGATGATCAGAGAAACAACATTTAATTAATTTGCTTAATTTTTTATTTAATGTAGTTTTATTTTTAGGGCCCAGTTGAAGGTTTTTTATAGTCTAAATGTAGCAGCCATGTGATAGAATATCAATTCTGGTTGTAGGGGGATTGATGGAAGATGGTTCTGGTTGTAGGAGGACTGATTTGCTCATTGTCTGATGTGGTTTAGGACCAGGATGACTGTGCATGAAACAGATTTCATGCACAGTCACATGATATATTTTGACCAATGAGACTTCTTTATTTTGGATGCCCATGTTATAATGATTTGTACTGTATCAATTTTATTGATTTGTCATATATTGATTGTTATGATTTGTAGTGCATTGATTTGCTTCTTTAATGCTGAGCCTTTGATCAGTTATACTTTTTTCCTTTGTAACTTTTGATAATTTCTATCACAAAATTAACACCTAAACACCGGTTGTACAAATCAGTTATGAGATGGGGAAGAGTGACATAAAAGAAATATTTTCTCTTGCTATACTTGACATCTTCTGACCACACTTTTGTCTTCCCCACTTGTGAGTTCAGAAAGTTAAGTATAGCTCATGAGGATATTGTTACCATATCACTGTCACCCATGTCATGTACCATATGTAAGCAATAAGCCATGACAGGGTGTGCATTATAGGATTTTAATGCACACCCCAGGGGTGTAGTAAGGCATGAGGCTGAAGTCTGAGTATTCTTATGCCCCTGGGAAGTGCATTAACAGTCTATGATGAACACCCTGGAGGGGCTTATTATGCTTATAAAATAGCTCTAGGCAGTTTTTTGGAGAGAAAAATGAGATTTGGCACTTGACTGTGTGCTTTTAGAGATTTAATGCACAGTCAGGTGATGTCTCTTGGCCAGTGAAATTTCTATAATTTTATACCCATTTAATAAATAGGTACTGTATATAGTGTTTGTCTGTCTGTCTATCTATCTGTCTATCTATCTATCTGTCTGTCTATCTGTCTGTCAATCTTTCTATCTCTATGCATACATACATAGAGAGGCAGATAGACAGACAGCCCCTGCTAGAATGATCATATTGTCTGTCTTCAAAGTCTGTGAGCCAAATGAATGGTGAGTGATGTCCATCCAAGAAGTAATACCTGATAACTAGCCAATCAGATATTACTGCTAGAATTAATGACACTCACCTTTCATTCTGCTTACAGGCTTTGAAGAGAGAGGATGCATTCATTCTGATGGGATGGTTTTCTTTTTTAAAGATTCTACCATTCTCTGTACTGCAAACTGGTGTTAGGGAGCTTTGGGGTTGAGAAAGTTGTTTTATAGCCTAAGGGAGGTAAATATTGTGTGTGTGTGTGTGTGTGTGCGTGTGTGTGTGTGTGTGTGTGTGTGTGTGTGTGCATGTGTGTGTGTGGGAGGGGTTCTGGCAAGAAAAAGAGGATTTTGTGGTGGAGGTGGGAGGGATCCTGCTTTTGCAGGTATGGGAGGGATAATTAGAGTGTAATTGTTGTTCTAACATATTATTACATCTACCTTTGCTGGGAACAAGGTGGAAGGACGGAGGTGGCGGCTTGGTGGGGTGATAGATGGGGAATACTGTGTTAAAATGTGGCATGGTGAGAGAAGGTAGGAAACACCACCCTGAGGGTGGGGTGGTTTTATTAGAATTTTCTGAATTGAATAGCAAATAAGTAGTCACTTTGCATAGTTCTTCATGAGTGAGGTGTCACTTCGCTTAGCAGAAATTATGCAAAGTGACACTTCATCAGAAATAGTTCTAGTGTACTACCACTGTGTATGATTTTCACTGAGCAAATTAGGCACGTTGATATGTGCAAAATGATGCAAAGTGCCACTTAACACTTCATGAAGTTGGGAAACTTCACAAATTACTATTAGAAGTAAAGTTTTCTGACATCTCCTACCTCTACATGTGGGCCCAGTGACCATGGTAGAATACACACTAGCAAACTACATACTGGTCAGAATTTTCAGCTGCACTGCACAGTGATATCCACACTCCCAACAGACACCTATCTCACATGTAGACATAAAATGACATGAATTCACACATGAAAGCAGTATTCATAGAACTTTTTAATGTCAGTCTAACTCCAAGACCTCATCAAAAAATATGTTCCTTGCTCTAGAGAAAACAAAATTAAAAATGTTTAATCATAACTTAATTAAAACATGCTTATCTTTAAATCATTAGGGTCAGGAACTTAATTGTTATTGTTGTTTGATGAAAACATAAATACTAGGGTTTGGTTTACTTTGGAAGAGATTGAAATATTTTCTACATAATTAAAGGTATGTGAGCAAGGTATAGATGGTAAATAAATTGTATAAAGCACCAAGAAATAGGCTTAGATGGAACCTAGAGATGCAACAAAGTTGGCTGTGAAGTTGTGAAACTTTGTGAAGCTTTGCAAAGTTTCTACTGGCATCACCAACTTCACATTTGCCAACTTGGCAGGCTTCTTTCAGATGAAGTGGCACTTTTTCAATGAAGTGGCACATTTGTAAGTGACATTTGTTGACTTTGTGGAAAAAAGTGCCCCTTCAGCTGGCAAAAAATGTTGCAAAGACAGCACTTTGAAATTTGAAACTTTGTAAACTTCTGTCAAAGTGAAGTTTTCTCAACTTCACACATCTCTAATGGAACCAAGTTTAAGAAAAGGTTTATATTTTCTATTCCTTAAATGTTACTTTTTCTTTGTCAATACATGAAAAAGATAATATCCCAATATATTGATAACAAGCATGTATTTTCTTTTGATATATTGAAGATCAGAGATGTTGCAATCCTAGCCAGGCAAATGTTGGAAAGAGACAAATTAGGTGTAGCAAAGTACTGGTAGACAGGTTGCTTTACAACATTACCACTGTGAAGTGTTAGAGTACCTTCTGAAATTTGGTGTTAGTCACTGTCACATGACCCTGTAGACAGGTATATGTTCTAAAACACATGTATATGGTCTTCTCCTCACCATCACAGTGCAATTTCCCTCTCATCTTCTATGGTTAAATGTCCCTTTCCCCAAATCAAACACCCCAGTTTATACCCTCCACCTCCTTGCATACACTTAAATATAAAAATGTGAAACAGTAGGATGAACCACTGTTATGGTGACTGGTCCTCCTCTCAAGCGGTTCCATCACAGGATGTTGATGGGAACAATGCTGACAGTCGGCATTATTCCAGATAGACTGGAATGTTTTTCTGTGGGGGACTTTGCTCCCTGCACCCCTCATGCAAGTTGTTGTCCCCCCACACACTCCCATTTCTAATTAACCAACTCCGAGTCAGAGTTGGTTCGGGCTGGAGGTGCAACTACAGGAACTGCTCCATTGGCTGACAGCAGACCACCACAGTGAAAGATCTCTATCTGGCAAGATCTGTCGCTGTGGTGGTATTTCACTGTAAAGGTGTTACTGTCCTGATGGTACACCCTCTCAAGTCACTACCTCAGCCATGCACTGTCTCATTGAATGAGAGTGATACTGTGATCATAGTATTTGTGAAGCATGATCATTCATTTAATTTATGGACAGCAACGGGCATGAGAGAAGTGATATACCTGTCCCCATCATGGTGGCACTCCTACTACAATAATAATGTTTTTTTTCTAAATCCATGCACTGAATTGGGACATTTGGAGGCAAAGTGAACTGAGGAGAGGAGGTTCACTGAGGAACCATGGAAAGCAGGTGGCAGGTAGAGTACTCAGTGGATTTCAGCAGGGCATATTTCTATTATTGGGGCCATGAGAGAGAGAGGATGGGAACTAGAATGTTAAGTTTAGGTGGAGGGGTATTTCAAGTTTTTACTGGGACTAGGGGCAGAATTTCACTATAAGGGTGGGAATGTTTTTAACATGTTTTTGTGTTTGTTTGCAGCATTTCAGACTTCATCTGTGTACTGACTTCTCCAAGGTGGCCTTTAGCCAAAGGTTATCTTCTATAGTTTTACCTCAGGCTTAATTTGCAACACAGGAACTTCACATAGTTATTTTACTTGGCTGACCAGACTACACAAAGTGTATTTTGCTATGACCATGCAAAGTGTTGTTTACAAACTTCACATGTCCCTAATATAAATCTATAAAATCATACAGTACTGTAGTTGATAACATTTTAACAATCATATTTTTATGCACTTATTTGTTTATACAAAGATTTTGTCAGAATACCATGTTGCATAAAGAGAGGCTGGAATCTGCCCTGGCCTTGGGCCTACCATGCATGTGATAGTCTCAAACAAACTCTGCATTGGGTACATCCCACCTCTGGAAAAGACCCATTATGGGTAGAAATAGAGCAATCTATTTTGGGTGACTTCCCTTTGGCAGTGGCCTTGAGAGACAGCCCATCTGATTCAGTTCGACTCACACTTCCCATAAAATTCATGATTGCTTAAGTTGTTGGGTTGGAACCCTAGATATGTGGAACTCTACAAACCTTTATGGAACAATTCCAGTATACAGATAGGGAGGATACGGTGAACTCAGATATTTTGGGCTTCCTCGGTCTCCAAGAGAATATGGATAGGGAGGATTTAATCAACCAGGTGAGTGGATTACTCAAATCATTTCTTGATTTGCAACACAAATTTGGATTATCACCTCATAATCTTTGGAGATGCTTCCAATTGCAGCATGCCCTAATACCCTGGTTTTTGAAAGACCATGCACTATTGCAGATAGAGTTAACTAAGCAGTTACAGAAATGGTTCTTCCTCTCCAAGGGTCACACATGTGTAATATAGACATTATTCCAAGAGTTACATCTCCCAGATTGGGAATCCCATGAGTCCAAATGGTCAGCAGAGCTCCAGTTCCATGGGAGGTGGAGGAGTGATCTAGATGTTGGGTTGAGATGCATCGAGCCTACCCTGACCCTAAGTCATAACTGATCCAAAAGAAAATTCTGGTAGATGGTACAGTACACTAGTTAAACTGGTGCATATGGGATTCTTTACTTCAGATGAGTGTTGGCGGTGTTGGAATGACTTAGGCACTTTGTACCATATTCTTTGGGGATGTGTTTTAATAAGGGATTGGTGCAACACAATCATTAACACTTTGGAGCAAGTTTTATTAATAACTCTGCCCCATTCCCCTCATTTTTGGATTCTAGGAGACTCATCAGTGTTGAGCTTAGAGGCTCTACAGTACAAGGTGCTCCTTTATTCTGCTGCACTGGAGGCTAAGCGACTGCTTCTAGCTCAGTGGAAGACCTCCAATCTTCCTACGCAAGTTCAACGGTTACAGGCCTTTTCAAAAACAGCTTCCTATTTGCAGGTGTTATTTTGGAGGTGGAAGACCTTGCCTAAATTTCATGAGGCTTGGTATCCCTGGTTGAGCCATGTTGGGGTGACAGCATCCATGATTAACCTAGTTGAATATTTCACACATTTTTACCCAAGGAGGTGGGAAGGCTTCCTCGTTATGGGTAACCAGTGCTGTGGTGATAAGAGATTGTTATGATGTTGTCACACTTAGCCTCTTGTTTGTCTACCAAGTGCTGATACATATTTGTTACTAATTATGGGATCCAGCAGTTTATACTATATTATTGGGCTCTGGGTTTGCATGTATAAATCGTATTGATCCTGGATTCTGTGTATGTTTCCCTCATACTATCTGTATATTGTATGGAAAATTTAAATAAAAAAATAATTTATATACAAAAAAAAAGAATACCATGCTGAGTTGAGAACAGCTCATATCAACTCCAGGTGCAGCCTAGGGGAACTAGTATATAGGAAACACAACAAATTACAATGATATGAAGTAGTGAGCAAAATATAAAGAAAAATGTGGTCAAGTATAGGATATGATCAGCTGTGCAAATTAGGCAGGCAGGCAGATATACAGTTTCAAAGGTCTGTTGTGCTATTGCCAGCTGACAAGGATGTATTAATGAAGTCTGTGGATAGGAAACTAATTAAAACAAGTTTCTGGAAAAATGTGGCTAACTATTCTAGGAATGTACACAACCTCAAATAGTTAGAAAAACAGATAAAGATTGTCAAGTACTGTAGTTTGTGGGGTTGAGAGCGATGTGGCAGGCTCTGGTGGAAGGACAAGAGGGAGTTTGAGGGGGATCAAGTTCAAGTACAGACATGAGATGTGTGATCATAGGGTAAAGACTTCAGGGCAGAGGAGAAGGAGGAGAAGGATCAGATTTTTGAGGGGATTTAGGGGGAGTCCAGACAAATTCTGAGAGATCCTATAGAAGAAATCAGCCTGACTAGCAGAGGTCTTAGCAAGGGGAAGGGAGGATCAGGGAGAGGAGAAGGAAAGGGAACATGAAAGGGGAGGACTGAGAGAGCAGGGGAGGGTAAAACAGAATTTAGCTATAAGAGATGCACTGAGAGGGGCTCTTGCCCTCAAGTGGGGTGGAAGCATATAAGGAATAGTGGTGTGTGTAGGAAGGGTAGTCAAGAGCAAATTTATAGATAAAGAGAAAGAGAGTGCGGTCAGATCAGGGTGGATTCAGGGGTAGTGAGATACATGAAATCCTTGTATTCAAATAATGAGAGGATAATTTTCACTACAGTCTTCCAGTGGGGGCTGACTTTAAACCTGCAAAGTGCTCAAAGCTGAGAGAAGGATTTCATATGGATGGCATTGATGTGGCTGGGAAGTTAAATATGGTGGTCAGGCTAGCTAGATTAAGGATGATATAATGACAATTTTGTGTTTGGTGAATGTGCTGATATGGTTCACTTTTATCTTGGATTCGGCCAACTCATACTTTTGGGTCAGATTGGGATCCCTTCAACCTTTGGCTGATTAAATAAGAGAAACACTTTAGCCCATCTCAGATTGCCAGGGCTAGTTCCATGACCACACACCTTGGTCAATTTCCACCCTCCTTCTCACTTCCTGGATATTTATTTTTATAAAAAAAATAATTTCCAGTTCCAGGCACTGTGCCAGCTGTTGAATGACTTTTTTTTCTAAAAATATTACTGGAGGACTGGGAGAGTAATAGAGTTTGGGAATGACTGGGGTGGGTGAGGGGTGCCAAGTACACTTATTTGTACCCTGATAAACCCCAGTACCAAGGACCAAATTGTCTTCTGCAGAAGTGTGAAAGCTGAATAGACAATGGGTTTAATGTTCAGGTGAACCTATGTTTCCAGACCTCACATCATTGACCCTTTACCCAGATAATTAAAACAGAAAACTTCCTCCAGCAGGGAATATTATCTCAACTCAACTCAAACTTTATTTTTATAGTACTTTTCAAAACCAAAGCGCTGTACATAGAAATAAATAAAACAGATATAAATATTAAGTTAAAACAAAACCAATAAAATAGATTAACCATAATTAGGAAAGGCTAAGTTAAATAAATAAGTTTTCAACTCAATTTTAAATCTATCAACGGTCAGGCATTCTCTTAACCAATAAGGCAGAGAATTCCACAGGGCTGGAACTGAAAAAGAGAAAGCATGGGCACCAGTTGTCTTCAGTCACACCTGGGAATCTCCAGCAAATCCTCGTCGGTGGATCGGAGGTGATGGATGGGAAGTAGGGTACCAGGAGGTCTTTCAGGTAACCAGGTCCCTGATCATGTAGGGCTTTAAAGGTTAGAAAGCCAACCGTAAAGGTGATGTGCCACTGAACAAGCAGCTAGTTCAGTTCTCGGAGCACAGGTGTAATATGACTGGACCTGGAGGTCCCAGTCAGAAGCCTGGCTGCCGCATTCTGCACCAGCTGCAAGTGGTGGATATCAACCCCTGGTAGACCTAGGTAGAGGGAATTGCAGTAGTCAAGGTAGGTAGTGATAAAGGCATAGACCAATGTTGGAAGATCGTCAGGAGGAACCAGGTGTTTCACCCAGGCAATATTCCTCAGATGGTAAACAGAGGATTTGATGATGGCTGACACCTGGGATTTTAGTGTCAGACCATCATTAAAAATAACACCCAAGTTATGCACCTGGTCTGAGGTAGTGAGTGGTATGCCATCAAGGAATAAACTCAATGGCTGTCCAACCCCAAACCCACCCCGGATGACCAGGGTCCACTACCAGCACTTCAGTCTTATCTGGATTCAGTCTCAGCTAGCTGGTACTCATCCAAGTTCTGATCTCGCAAGGCAATTATTTAGCATAGAGAGTGCATCATTCTGTCTTGGCAGAAAGGACATATACAGCTGAGTATCATCTGCATAGCAGTGAAAACTCAGACAGTATCACCAGATGATATCTCCCAATGGCAGCATATACACTGCAAACAGCATGGGGAACAACATGGAGCCCTGCAGTACCCCGCAGGGAAGGGGGTGAGTGCCAGAGTAATAATTTATGGTGGCAACTCTCCAAGATCTGCCAGTGAGGAATGAATGAAACCATTTAAGGACTGTACCAGACATCCCACAAAAAAAAAAAACGCAGGTGCTCCAAAAGCATGCCAAGGTCTACAGTGCCAAATACAGCAGACAGATCAAGAAGGACCAGAATGGTACGTGCCTTTTGATCTCTAGTCATTAGGAGGTCATCAATACCCAGACAAGTGTAGTCTCCATGCTATGCTTCTTCCTAAAACCAGATTGGAGAGTATCATAGACATTGTAAATTGTAAGATGATCATCCAAATCAGAAAGTGATGTATGACACTCCGATGGGTGGATGTACTGAAGATGTTTAACAAGGGCCCAATGCTGTTTCAATGTAATCTTTAGTAAGATATGTAATACCATATGTAATTTGGGGTGGACAAGAAGGATGGAATCCTTTATGGACAGTACTGTAGGTCCTAGGGCTGATAGGGAACTACGGGCAAATCGGATGAACCTTTGGTCTTTTTCTACCATCATAGTCAATGTTTCTATGTAATATGCTTAGTGTGCAATTTTTTGATTGGTACAATAAGTTTATGTATTCTGTTGAGGCTGCTGTTATTGAACCTTTGGGACACAACTGTAAAAATGTCAAGCTCAATGATCAATCTAGGTAGGGCAAAGCAAGGCAAATTTATTTTTGGACACCCATCATGAGCTTTGAGCACCATACAAGCAGGAGACATTATTTAAAATACACAAAGCATAATAAAAAAAACTGTATATCATCCTGACCTGGACAGAGTATGTCCATGGGTACTGCAGGAACTGGCTGAGGAGCTGGCAGGGCTATTTAATAGTTCACTAGAGTCAGGCATTGTACTGCAGGACTGAAGAACAGCACATGTAGTGTCCCTCCACAAAAGCAGTCCCAAGGATGACCCAGGGAATTACAGACCAGTCAGTCTGACCTCCGTTGTGGGCAAGCTCATGAAGACCATACTAAAGGAAAGGTTGGTGGGATAGCTAGAGGAGCATGGTCTCCAGGATACGAGGCAGCATTGGTTCATGGGGGAGGTATTGTGTAAGATGAATCTGATGGATTTCTTTGACTGTGTCACTAGGACAGTAGACAGCTGCCAAGCGATAGACATCCTCTATCTTGATTTCAACAAGGCCTTTGACTCTGTGCCCAACAAAAGGTTGATCAGGAAGTTGGTGGATCTCAGGATTGGGGAAAAGATGGCCAGATGGGTGGAAAATTGGATGAGGGACAGAACCCAGAGGGTGATTGTGGGGGGGGAGAGTCATCTGGCACCAGAGAGGTAACCAGTGGGGTCCTGCAGGGATCAGTGCTAGGGCTGGTGTTGTTCAATGTCTTCATCAATGACATTAGGGATGGCATTAAGGGCAAAATGTGCCTATTCATGGATGACACCAAGCTCTGTGGGAGAGTGGACACAGCTGAAGTAATACAGGACCTACAGGAAGATCTGGAAATGCTGGGGAGTTGGTCCAGGATCTGGCGGCTTGACTGCAATGTCAAGAAATGCAAAGTTATGCATATTGGAGTCAAGAATCCCTGGACAGAGTACTACCTGGGTGGAGTCCGAGTAACTGCATCAGAGGAGGAGGAGAAGGACCTGGGAGTGATGATCACTAGAGACCTGAAGCACTCCATGCAGTGCAAGAAAGCAGCAACAAAGTCAAACAAGATGCTGGGATGCATATCTAGGGGAATCAGTAATAGGAGAGAGGAGATTATACTGCCCTAGTACAAGTCACTGGTAAGACCACATCTAGAGTATGGAGTTCAGTACTGGTGTCCACACCTCAAAAAGGATATTAACCTGCTGGAGAAGTTCCAGAGGAGGGCTACAAAGATGATAGCAGATCAGCAGGGTAAGGCATATGAGGAGAGGGGGGATCACTTGATGAGTCCGGTCGGGTAAGACGTCCCTCGCGCTGCTCCTGGGCCCCTCAGTTATTAAATAACCCCTCATTATACTGCAAGGTGGTTTAATATTGCAGAAGGGGTTCAGGCTTAGCAAGGCCCCGGACTGATTAGGCGCAGTGGTGACCCGCGATCCGCTGGCGCGGCTTCTGATTTATGGTGAGTAGCCAGCGTAGAGTCAGACCGCAACACTAAATTAAAATGGATCCTGAGATGGGTGATCCTCTGGCTGGAAGGCCCCACCTCCAAACGGCCCAAATCACAGCTCTTAACCCCAGAAGACCAGGAGGAAGTAGCAAGCACAGAAGGGGAGCCAGCCCAAATGGGGAGACATCTGGAAATTAAGCAGCTTTTTGAAGGGGCTAGTTATGGACTTTGCAGAAGTAAAGCCAGCGCTGCAATTGTTAGCCCAGAGGATGGGTGATGCTGAATTCTGACTTGCATCTCAAGAGAGGAAACTCTCCACTGCGGAGCAAGAGCTGGTAGTGGTTAAAAGGCAAATTAAAAAGCTGGAAGAGAGAATTGAGGGCCAAGAATTGAGAAGTAGGAGGAACAACTTAATTTTGGCAGGGTTGCCAGAGAGAGCTGAAGGGTCAGACTGCATCTCCTACATTCAAGAAATGCTGCTTAAAATGTTTGGCCCCACACCTTATGGAGATGCCTATAATCTGGAAAGGGCACACAGAGCGTTAAGAGAAATTCCCCCACCAGGAGCAAGACCGAGGGTAATTATCATGCGTTTTCTCAACTACAAGGAAAAAATGCATGTTCTACCTGCAGCAAGACAGAAGAAGCCAATGCAATGGAATGGGGCCAACCTTGTGGTTATTTCAAGATCATACCCCTTCTGTAAGAGAAAAGCAGAAAGAATATCTAGATATCAAAAAGAAGTTATATCTAGCTGGAATCAAGTTTCGTCTTGTATACCCTGCCATTCTGGTGGTGCGGCTTCAATCAGGGGAAAAGTGCTTTCCTACTGTGAAGGAGGCCCTTGAAGGGCTACGAGTGGAACTCCCTGACCTATTCAGAGCATCAAGCTGAGGCGAAACAGAGCTTAAGAAAAGCTGTAATGTGGACTAATTTGGACTTCTGGGGACTTGTTCAGGGTGGTGTATCCGTCTAATTTCGGTTTCCTGATTTATGTGTATAATTACAGGTTGTGGGAAGGCTTGAAAACCTGATCAAGACAAGGGAGGAGCCACTATAATTATTGGAATGTTATTTTTGGATTATGGTTGTATGAGTAATGATTTGAAATAGGAATTTTAAGGTGGGCACTTATAAGAAGGGGTTAAAAAATAATATTTCGTTAACATTAGCAGCACTAGGAGAAGTGATATTCTGGGGATTTGGTAGGGAGAACAGAGGGGTGCAGGTTTCTGGTCGGAATGTGTCTGGATAGATTTACTGGCACCCCCCCACATCTGGTGTTCTAGCTAGGCCTTCTGATTTCAACTATTCACATTCCTCGAGAACAGACCAGAAATGGGCTGGAATGCAATTCGATGGCGAAGAAGGCTACTGAAAGACTTGGGAATAGTGTGGGGGGAACTAAGAAGTGCTGGATATAAGGAGATATTGCTAACGGGGGATTTTGAATGGAGGATTATTGTTACCTTAGAAAATTGATAACCTGTAGTAGCAATACCTGGGGTATGTAAGGGCACCACGTGTTTTGTTGGAGTTAACGATTCAGTAGACAGGGTCAACTGATACTGGGTCTAGTGCATCATAGGTGATAACTTAAGGGTGACAAGGAGGAACCATCTGTAAAGTGGGAGTAGGCCCTCTCGAATGCTGTAGCTGATTGTAGAGGGGTAAGGGAGCAGCAGAACGGGAGCTCATCAAGATCCACGATAGGAGGAGGGCGATCTAGGGATTGGGGGCAGGGGAAGGGGGAGGGAGAGAGGATATGGGAGAAGAGAGAGTTCCCCAGGTGGAGAGTAAAATGGGCAGAGCCAGGCCGAATCTTGGAAATTAAATGCCCCAAAGCAAATGTTAAGCTAGGTTCATGGCAAATGCTAAAATAATCTCGTGGAATGTTAAAGGACTCAGGGGTAGACGTAAAAGAATGGTAATATTGAGGCAACTGGATCAAATGGGTGCCCAAATCGCCGCCCTGCAGGAAACGCATCTACTAACCGAAGAATTGAATAGTCTGAAGCGAATATGGGTGGGGCAGGTTTTTGGCATAGGAAAGGAAAGAGCCTCGGATGGGGTGGTGATCTTAATTAGAAAGACGAACTCCTTTACTGTAGAACAAGTATCAGCAAGAGAAGATGGTAGAGCCATATTTATCTCTGGTCTCATACATGGGAGGGTCGTCTCAATAGCCTCGATATATGGACCAACCCCTTCTAATCCAGAATTTTTTGCCTCTCTAGAGAGAGACATAGGTGGTTATATGGGACACTTCCTTATCTTAGCAGCAGACTGGAATATTACTGCGGATAATATAGAGGACAGGTCTCCAGCTACTAATAGACCTCTATCGAAAGCCCAGGTTGCCCTGAATAAGTTGTTAGAGGCCACTGCCTTGGTGGATCCGATACGATCCCATTTTATAGGAAATAACATGATGACCTTTTACTCAGCAGTACACAAGACTCATTCTTGGATAGATTTTTTTTTAGTTAATAGGGAGGTGCTCTTGGGAGTAAAGGGAGTATCAGTAGAGAGCAGAACTTTCTCTGATCATTCCCCAATAGTGTTATCATGGGAATTGATAGCAGGACCCCCTAGGCCCTTCCAGTGGAAGCTGAGCGATGCTCTTCTGTTAGATGTTGCAGCTAAGGATAGTTTAGAAGGTGCTTTAATAGAAATTATACATCAGCAACTACCTACACTGTCTGACAAAAAGCTAGCTTGGCCAACCTGTAAAGTACTGTTCGCAAGTAAGGCCCAAGACTTGACAGCTCGAAACAACAAACTCAGAAGAGCAAAAGAGGATTTTATTATGGGGGCTATTAGCTCTTTGGCTCCATTGACGGGATCATCGGAAGAAATTGACCGAACTCAAAAGTCTAAGACGGAAGTAGAAAATATTGTTTACAGTAAGGTAGACTTTTGGTTAGCTAAAATTAATGCCAAATATCTCTTGAAGGGTGATGTTCCAGGACGATTGTTAGCATCCAGAGTCAGGGAGTGGGAGGCTAGTAGGACAATAACAGCAATTAACCAGGAGGGAAATATAATAGATCCTCAAGAACTTGCAGATACTTTTGCAATGTATTTCAAGGACCTATATCAGCTAGAAAACAATGTGGAGATGAGGAAATTAATGCCTTTTAGAGGAATACCCTTGCCGGTATTGGAAACTGCACAAGCAGCAGAGCTGGAGGCACCCATTGGGGCAACGGAAATTCTGGAGGTTGTTAAATCTTTACCGGTGGGTAAAACGCCAGGGCCAGATGGCCTTACAGCTAAATTGTATCAAACATATATAAATATTATTTTGCTCCTCCAAGAATTCTATAACAAGGTGATGCAAGAGTGTGTTTACCATCCTCTATCAGGCTTATATCACATTAATCCTGAAACCAAATAAACCTAAGAATGTATTGTCTAGTTATAGGCCGATAACATTAATGAACCAGGACATCAAGATCCTTACAAAGTTTTAGCCAACAGAATATGGCGGAATGCAGCGGGGTGATTAGTAGGGAACAAGTAGGTTTTATGCCAGGAAGGGGAGCACATGATGCCCTGAGGAAGTTGCACCACATTTTACACTATGCATCAGATTGTCAAGTACCCCTAGCCTTGATATCTTTAGATGCAGAAAAGGCCTTCGATAGGGTCTCCCACGCTTTTTTGTTTACCACAATGGAAAGGATGGGATTTTCCCAAAGTCTCCTTAGGGGAATTAAAAATCTGTACGCTGCCCCCTCTGCTAGGGTGTTGTGCAATGGTTATATGTCTCAAGAAATACAACTGAAAATGGGATCGGCAAGGGTGCCCCTCTCCCAATATTATTTAATATCTATTTGGAACCTTGCTGAGGATAATAAATAATGATAAATATGTTAGGAGGGTTGAGATATTGGGACGGGAATTAAAATTATCAGTTTTTGCTGACGATGTGCTCCTACACTTGTGGGACCCAGCAGATGGATTGGAAAGGGTAAGGGAGCTAATAGGGCACTTTGCCAGGGTATCCAACTATGCATTGAATCTAACTAAAACCCAAATCCTCCCACTGACCCCTTATGTATACAAGGCAGACTTTGCCCAACTACAGATCCAATGGATGCCTGATAAGATCAAATATTTGGGCATCTGGATTACCAGAAACCCTGAGATAGGGGCGGAAGTGAATATGGAAGAGACAATATCAGGAATTAAGGGGGATATAACAAGATGGAATAAGCAGCCATTGAATTTTATGGCAAGACTTGGGCTGATCAAGATGAATCTACTGCCAAGATTGCTATACCCGGTTTATCTAGCCCCATATTATATCCCCAAAAAATGGTTTAACAAGGTTAAAAAGCTAATCTCAGAATTTTTATGGAAGCTTAAACCGCCCAGGAGAAAATATAAAGCCCTGTGCTTACCTGCTTCTCATAGGGGGATTAAGCTGCCGGACCTCCACTTGTATAATGTGGCGGGCCAGGTGGGTCTCATGACTCGATGGAATAAAGGGGAACAGGGGGAGGTTTACACCCTGGAATGGTTTCAGTTGGAGACTCAAATGATGAAGGAGGCAAGACTTTCCTTAGAGGCCCCACTGTATGCTGATATAGCTAAGTACTTTAAGCGAGATAGGGAAAACCTAGTAGTGAAGACAGTAGAAGCCTGGTGGTCATGCTTGACTAGGGTTCAGAAAAGAGACCAGAAGAAGGCCATAAAGCAGCCTTTACTGGGTAATCCTAACTTGCTCATAGGGAATAGGGTACTTAAAGGGAAGTGGGCTAATTGGGTTCTAGGCCTGAAACTAGAAGATGTAATTCGAGATTCTAAGGTGGTTCTCCCACCACAATGCCACGGAATGGCGTATTTTCCAAAATTACAACTTATTAGCATGTTGGAGGGGGAGCTAAGAAGGTTAGAGGGCTGCTTGACCCGTCGGCGCAGCGGTGGGATTTCCGCTTAAGCGCGGCAACCCAGAAGCGGACCCGAGTCATCAGAGGGCTGGCCGGGGAGATGGATTGAGTCCGTTGCACTGCTCTCCTTCTCCGGGAGGTTCAGGCAGCATCCGGTACGGGACGAAGCGGAGGCTAGGAACACCTACGCTGCCGCTCAAAGAGCATTGGAGGCAGGGCAGGACGTCATGGCGTCATTGCACGTCCCCGCCTTCCCAGAAAATGGAAAAAGGACGGTTGCCGCCACCCTCCATGAAGCCCGCTGCTGGATTGACCGCAGGCCAAGTCCTCCAACCGATTACGGTCTCTGCGGGATGTTCCCTCCTCCATCCCATGGCCCCACCGTGGGGGGTAAGCCACGGGGTATCGGAGGACTAGAGGCCAATTTGGGGGGTGGAAGCCAGCGGTCCGTGACTGGGTTGAGAGTACCAGGTGGCCGGCAACCAGGTTGGTGGAAAAAATGTAAAAAAAAAAAAAAAAAAAAAAAAAAGGTTAGGGGGGTTCATAGAAGACTCTTTTAGTTGGGAAGATCTGGAGGGGGTAGATCCAAGCTCAAGGATCTTATCACAGGTCTATAAAATCACTCTTAGCTTTTTGGGACCGAGGGCACCTCCGGCAGTGAGCTATTGGGATAAAGTTTTAGCACCAGTAATAATCGATTGGGCTAATGTATGGAATAATGCCAGGTATATTGTAGTACCCAAGTATAAAAACTTACATTTTTTTATTGTCTCAAATATATACTATACCCCTGTGAAACTATGCAAGAGAGGCCTAAAACAGACAGACAGACCTCTGCTTTAGGTGCTGTACAGAGAGGGGTGACTTGATACATGTATTGTGGAGCTGTACCAAAATATTACTGGTGTGGGTTGAGATAAAGAGGCAAATGGACCCATTAATGGATTACTCAGAGTTTATAAAACCAGAGATCTCGTCCTAGGGACCTGTCCCTAGTAGCTAGAGCTAATGCTAAGTACCACATATCCCTGATGGCAGGAGTAGTTAAATCCTATGTAGTCCAGCATTGGAAGGATGGCCATCTATATAGTTATGATCAATGGTTAAAGGACCTTACTGGGACGCTAGCTGGAATCAAGAGGCATCTATATGCAGAAGGGAAGAAGGAATATATATTAAAGATGGGCAGCTCTGGAGGCAATATATTCTCTACAAGAAGTAGATGGTTTGGCGCAGGTCTGTCTGCTGGGCAGCGTCTAGCTGAAGTATCTTGGCTGATTAGATTAAAGGGTATTTAATTTCCTGGATAAGCTTAGTAGGGTTATTAATGGATGAAGGGTGAAATGGTGGGGGCTTAGAAGATAATATAGATAAAGGCCTGCCAGACTTAGGGATGACTTGGGGACTCTCTCTCTCCCGGGGGGATGCAGAGGGAACGCATTCCTACCTGGGCTAGTATTAATGCAAACAAGGTAGAGAAGGAATGCCTATGAGGATGCAAAGGGCTTAAGTAAATATTGACTAGAGAGAAAGGAAATAGGTAGCCTATAGGCCTTAAATTTAACTAGGGATGAAGATGTGGCAAATGGGACGGGGAGGGGTGACGATTCCTCTGCATATGTATATAGTTAAATGTATATAGTTTGCACGGCCAGTTTTAGGGCAGTGCACCCCGGATTTCCAGGTGATGTGTGTATGTATGTATGTTTGTTTACTGTCTGTAAAACCTAAAGTCAATAAAGACTTGTTAAAAAAAAAAAAAAAGGCATATGAGGAGAGGTTGAGGGTACTGAACATGTACTCCCTGGAAGACAGGAAAGAGAGAGGGGATGTGATTGGGACTTTCAAGTACTTGAAAGGGATAAATAAGGTTGATAAGGAGTATCTCTTTTAGCTGAGTGGCAACCATGACAGGAGGGGTCACAGTCTTAAATTGGAGGGTGGGAGGTTTAGGAGGGAGGTAAGGAAGCACTTCTTCACAAAGATGGTGGTGGACATTTGGAATGTGCTGCTGAAGATGTCATCTCATTGAAGATAGTGGGCAGCTTTAAGACAGGATGTGATAGGCATAGGGAGAAGGTAGAGATCATGGGTAGGGAGGATGGGAGGAGTGGGAGAGGCAGGGACATTAGTTCAAGTTGTGATCCTGCAATATGAGCAGACTTGAAAGGCTAAATGGCCTTCTGCTGGCTTTTTTATGTTCATATGTATGTTCGTATATCCAGTTTTAAAAGAAAGACTATTATAATAATTATGATTATGCAAGGTTAGCAATAGATTCATCATGAGACGATATTAGTGGTTGTTCCAAGAGAGGAAAAACACCCTTTTCTAGTTTCATTTTTGGTATAATAAACTGCTACTTTAAGGAGTTTTTAATGAATTGCCTATTGTAAGCCTGCAATCATTTCAAGCATGTGTTAGTGCCTGCCTATGTACAGTGCAGTATTTGTCCATGAAAAATAGCTTCCGAGTTCTTTCAATAAAGATATAAAATCCAGCATACTGTATGAGCATAATTAATTTAAAAGTCATCAGACGGCTGCATGACATGTCAATAATGAGGGACTCTAAATGTGTGTCTACGTGTGATCTTATTGCTTACATTATGTAAGGGGTGCTAATATGTGTTAGACTACATCAGACTTTTCTTAATTCTCTATAGTGCTAGTACAGTAGTTTGAAACAGGGCTGGTATTAATTGTTTTATATAATCACTACCTTAGGTTTGAATTTTTATTGTTTCAAATTTTGGAATTATATCTAGGGTTATTATTACTTTTTCTACATGTCATTATGTGTTAATGATTGCTTGTAAATTGCATGCATTATTAAAACTAAATGTGCATGCGTCCAAGCACACATAGTAGTGTAGTTATACAATGATCGCATATAAAGAGTATGCTTTGCTGGCTTTGTAAATCACAGCATGCAGCAGGAATATTGATTTTGTTTGGGAAATTTATTAAGTGATTCTGTAAAGTGGGCAGTATGATCAAGCAACATGTAATGGTTTTTGCTGATTGATTTTTTGAAGTGGCTCTGTTAAAGGTTACAGTTATGATTATATGTGAACAAAAATCTTATTTTTTTATAAGTGTGTGTGGGCTGAAAATAAAAGAAAAAGGTTAAAGTAAATGAATAGTGAAAATAGAAACTAATGTTAGAATTGACATTTTACCATATGTCATCCTCAGGGGTTATCTGTGAAGAAAACAGTTAAAATAGCTAGTGAATACATACAGAGAAAGCATAGTACAGAGATATACAAATTCAAATACTTTAGGTGGATGCATTTTGGAAAATAAATGACAGGCAACTTCAGAAACAAAACTTTATGGATTGGAAGATACTCACTAAGTAATAGTTCTAAGTGAAAGAGCTGAGAAGTCATAAAGGTCCTAATCAGAGGGTAAAGTTAGAAAGCTGAAAGCTGACAATTGTGGGAGAATGGGGTGAGGGAAATTAGAATTTGTGTCATGGATGACTCGACTGAGATAAATGTTTATTCGAATGGATCCCTCTGAACTGAGTATAGTTTGTTGGGAGGAGGTCTCCAGATTCCTGCATTTGAATTCCACCATGCAAGTTTCACCTGTCACTGCAGGTTTTTGAAACTTCTCCAGGTATTTCCTGGTGATTAAGAGAAGACAGGTGGATGGTGCCCAGTCTAGGATCTGCATGGCCTGAATCACCATATCAAACACCAGACATTCAATCTGGTCAAATTGGGTCAAATTATCAGTCACTGGAACAAGGGACAGCTTTTGCATGGTACGGGTCATAATGTCGCATGCTTAATAGCGTGCAGACATTATGTCTATTCTGCACATGCCTGCACCCAGAGTGAATGGTGCGATACCATGTATACTGCTGTATGCAGTATTGCACCATTCTCACTCTCCCAGGCAGAGGATATGGCCTTTGCTGGGGTGGGTTCTGCCAACCAGCTGCTGTGGCTCAACAAAATAAGCCACAGCAGCAGGGAACCCAAGCATTGCTTCTGGGATTGGGTTTGATTCCCGGTCCCAGAAACTTTCATTTTTCTTTAAACTTTGTGCACTTCCTGACTTGAACCCCCCCCCCCCACAGAGTTGAGAATCTATATTGGGGGGGTTCTGGGGGTGCAGCCCTCCATAACGGGGGGTCTGGGGGATGGAGCCCCCCTCAGAAAAAAGAGATATGCCACATGGCAAGAATTACACTGTATTGGCAGCACGATTTTGTCATGCAGTATAATGTCGTGCGACATTATGACCTCGTGGCTTTTTGCCTACTAGACCTCAAAGATGCATATTTTCACATGAAGTTCATTTCTTCCTAACATGCCCACTCCTTTTGAGAATGGGACAGTTGTCCAGCCAGGGATATCTTTTAGTTCATCAGCTTGATGGCCCCAACCACATGTGTGGTTCAATGAACCTGACTTTGGATGCATAGTCTCCCAAGTAGAGTTGCACATACTGTGGTCACAGTGTTGGTGCCCTTGTTCTTGTTAGCAGCGATCGTGCAGATCATAGCAGGTGCAATCTGCAGTTATAGCTATTAACATGTCTGGATATTTCCAGAAATTCCTGTGTTATTTCAAAATAAATTTCCTACCTGTCTGAATTAACTGCAATATTGTTGTAAGGACACTGGTGAGATTTCCAAAGTGTCATTGAGAAGTACTATGACATATTTGAAAAAAGCCAGACAGCTTGATGACTATATCTTTACAGTACCTTGTAAATAGACAGTGACCTCTTCTGATAGCAGTCCAGTTCATCCAGTATCCTCTGATGCTATTCCTAACAATTGACTCCCCCCCAATGGATGGTGAGTTCACCTGGTGAACCTGTGGGCATATGGGGTATGGACCTCACAGAGTAATGGCTGCCCATTTATGTGCTCCGATTGAGGGCAATTCAATTATTGCCTGTGTAGTCTTCTTGACCATGGCTGGTCTATCAAGCTGCATCATTATGGATAATATGATGGCCATTTCATCCTGAACAAATGAGGACTCACATTCCACAAAACTCTAAAGAAGACCTTGGAGATGTGGGATCTGGCAATGCATCTCAGCACCCAGATGTTTTGCCATGCACCTGTCAAGGTTAAAGAATGAGTTGACAGACAGACTTAACAACCTGGGAGAATTTCCCTACGTTTGGTCACTACATCTGGATGTCATGATCAATATTTTGTGGTCATGGGAGATGCCCATCATGCTGACTTACATGTTTTCCATTCTAAGAGAATCACAAACTGCAGCTCTTCTGCAGCCATATTTGAAGCTCTTGGCCTGAATTACAGTAGGCCAACATGCTCCTCTAAACCATCTTGCCTTTCCCTGGTACCCAAGGGCCTGATGAGGGATGCCTCACCAAAGCCTGGCTGACACATAACTCTGGCTCACTATGCCAACACTGGTATAAAACCTTCTACACTTGCATGCTGATATTCAGATCATTTTCCTGTTCATCCTGAAACTTCTCTCATACTAAGTGTTGGAGGAGCATTCCTTTATTATTTCAAGTTTCAAAAAGTGCTAAAGCAGACTCAAAATGGGGGAAAAGGGTATTGTACAAGATGAAATAAGGGACACTCTAAAACATAATAAAATATAATAAATAAATACAGAATAAAATGCATTAAGCTAGGGAACAACACAGCCACCAGGGGTGTACCCTTAAACTAGTGGGGGTGGGGGTGGATTCAAGAAGGATGTCAGGAAATGTTTTCAATCTATCCATATATAAATTTAATACTACTACTACTATCTTGGGGTTCAAACCCAACATGTTAGTTTCAAGGGAGTAATTAGAAACAAAAGGAAGGTGGGGTAGAGAAACTTAGCAAGGTCTGATAAAAGCTAGGTTGGAACAACAGGAAAAACACAATAGATTATTATTCTTTTTTCTGTCCTTTACCATCTATGTATCCATAAGAGTTCAGCTACTGGACCTGGTGTGCCTGCACCTGAATGCACTCTTACTGAGATGCTAAAGTTTCTGTCCCCAGCCTTTTATATAAGGTTCTCTTTTTCTTCACCGAAGTTTTCTACTCAATGGACCTACATTATCAAGTGGACTTTTCTTTGCTTTGCTGTCTGAAGCATTATTTGTCACTCTTGGACTGTCCAGTTATCTTTAGCCTTGACATTGTTTAGTTAAATGCTTCAAGTGGACTCTGACCCATCTTTGTAAAAAAGAGCTCCCCTACAATCCTGGAATATAGGGACAAAGCAGGGCACATGATTAGTGTGTTGTATTGAGATGTCAGGAGCTCAACAACATTATCTCCCTTCCCCATGGACCTCCTCACATGAGGGCCAAAATCCTGGCCCACACAAAACTCAAGGAAAAGCCCCTCAAGCTTAGGGTGACACTGTTCCCTGGTGGGCATGACATCAGTCAGTGAACTGCAAGTGTTCTTGATTGCTTACATTTTAAAAGGACAGTTTATGCAATGTACCATCAACAAGTTTCTACCCATGATTATTTCAGTGTTCTGAATGAGCTGTGGGTTCTTTCCTGAGCTGACATCCTTGGATCAGCAAAACAGCATATGATGGATGTCAGATGTCTCCTATTCTACATTCAGAGGACAGAAGCCTTCAGATGCTGTGCTGTTAGGCAAACAGAGACTGTGGGGCATGCACCACCGCAAACTCCCATCCAAGCAGTACCTTTTCCACTTAAGAAGGATATCAGTGCATAACTTAATGTTGTCCCTACAAGAACTTTGAATTGTGTGCCAAGAGACAATGCATTGACATGATGATGTTTCTGTTCTGGGAGGCAAAATAACTGTATTTGTGACCCATGTCAGTGCCTTCAAACATTTTCCTGCCTTGAATAAAATCAACTCTTGAAGGAATGTGCCATGCATTCTTCACTGTTATATTCTGGCCTCATGTGCCTCTCCTTGGGTATCACAGTCCATTCAGCCTGGCATATGGCCAACCACTACCACCAACACTACTGCTGCCATGGGCATTCTGATCAGTGAGATTTACAAGAATACCACGTAGTCAAACACAGACATATGCATGCTTGCCACACACACACACACACACACTTACTTTTATGACCCATGATAGCTTTGTCATTAGGCTCACAGGGATTCTGAATTTGGGTCCTCCACCCTCATGTTCTCCTTTAATTTGAGGGCTTCACCTCATCCAGCCTGGGGATGTTGGTAGTCTACACTAGTATGATTAGGTGGCCGTAATCCAGGCAGTTATGACTAATACTGAATTGTAACTGTAGTTTTAGTACTGTATTCCTTCCACAGTCAGATGGCCAACCTGACCTCTACTGGCATGTAGACTTCAGACTTCTGTACTGACTGAGCACTTCCTCGTTTTTCCTGTTGTTTATTCAAAGACGTGGAGCAAGGAGGAAGGGGGGGTGAGAGAAGACATTGAAGATCACAAGCTCTAGTCAAGGACTTTGTTCCAGCTCAGTGAAACTGGTGTCATGTGACTTTTGAGGGGATACCTGTAGTAAAACTAATGTTACAAATAAGCAACAGTCTTGAAGGCTATGTCTGACTTTCTTTATTACATACAATACATACTCAAAGGAATCAGTACAGCAAGTTGATTGCTCAATTTGTGTTTTATTGACTCTATTCTTGATGTAAAAATGTATATTATAACAAGGTGATTTATCTGAAATTCAATAGTTTTTCGTGAAATACTAAAAAAACTAAATGTTAGTAAAAGGTCGTTTACTTGGTCTGGTCCTCACATGTTAAGCAATTTATGAACTCCAATTTCAGTGGCCAGTAGTCCATCTTATTTTAAGTTGGCTTTTTTGTAGTTAAACTTTTTATTGAACAATTTTCAACAAGACAACACTCAAACATACTGGGATGGGAAACTCAGACCCAGCAGCTATACAGGTATGTAGTATACAGGGTATACAGAGACTTATACATTACAGAATGAGGGATAGAATCAAATAATTATTATTGTAACACGGATCTGTAGCAGACAACAGCCACATTGGCTGAAAGCCATCTGCTGACCATGGATTAATTCTCAAGTAATCTATAGTTACTCAAGCGACAGAGGTACCTTTGCAGCAATCATGCCACCAAATGTGTGATTTGATGTAATGCAGCTGTGGTCTGCACAGAGCCATGTTACAGTAACAATTATTTGCCAGCTGCCTGAAATAATATGATTTTGTCACAGTCACAGACATTGAGAATGAACAGTGCTGTGTGCTGGAGGCAGGGCTGTAGACAGGGATATTATCTAAGTGAGACAGCCGCAACACATTTTCCAATCACTCACTACAGACTACAGAGTGCATACAGAACAGTGAGTCCTTTCACTGACCCGGGATGTTCACAGTGACTGGAGATACGGATGAAAGGGCTGGACAGTAATCAGAAGTGACTGCTTGGATTACCTATGTATTCCTGAAACTCGGTCTCTCAAACTCTATAAGCCCAAGTCTGGGAGACAGAGTTTTGGAAGACCGAAAGGCTCTTACATGCAATGTGTGGAACTTTGCCCTCTGCACCCACTGTAGCTAAAATAACCAACTCCAAGGGGGAGCAGACCTCAGAGTAGGTTAAAAAAGTTACAGGGGGCAGAAGAGCACCTCACAAAAATGTTCACCCTGGGAAAAGAACCCAGGTCTAGAACACCATGGTGGCTTAGCTGCTAGTGGTTTAGCCCGCCACTCCATGGGAACAGCTCGGCCAGCTTCTGTATCCTCCCCTCTCTTGTGGTGCCTGACTAGGGGTAGGGTAGCAGTTCATCTAATCCTCTACCTTACCCCTGTGGGCACCAGCATCCTCCTTGTTGGTCTTGTACATGTCGTGTTACTGAACTCGGTCTTGTGAGTTTCGGGATTCTGAGTTTCAGTATCCTAAATACATACCGACTGCTTGCAGTATCACTCACCCAGGATGTTGACAGTGACTGGAGACCAGATATACCACCGACAGCAATATTCCTTGGACCTACATGCCTCTGACAGTGTTAAAGTACTGTTTTGCCTGTTTTTTTTTTATAACAGTCTCTGCTTGAATTCAGAACAGTTGCTTCCAGGATTAATGGGTATGGGATGGTCTTATCAGTAATGAATAAGTTGGATTTATGTCATCATGCTCTTTGGAGGATCATTTTGGAAACTGTCACTCATATTCTCTGTGTCCCATTAGGCCGGAGTTCATATGGCTGTGGTCTCCCTGGACACAAAGAAGGTGTTAGGTAGGGTGAATTGGGCTTTCCTCTTTGCTACCTATAGTAAATTTGGCTTCCCCTCTAAATTTATTGGGTGGATTAAAGTTCTTTACTCTTGCCCCAGTGCCAAAATTTACTGTAATGGGGTGTTTCTTCAGTTTTACCATTATGTCTGGGACTCGAATAGGATGCTTCATGTCCCCCAGTTTTTTTTATTTATATCAAGAGTCACTTCTACTTAATCTTAAGGGCTCTCTGGGTCTGACAGCTGTACAAGTGGGGGATACTGACATGTTATTATCTGCTAATGCTGATGATATTTTGCTGGATATTACAGATCCTCTGTCCTCCATTCCCGTAGTCTTGTCAATAATTCGAGAATATGGTAACTATTCCCACTATAATTTTAATATCGACAAGATTGCGGTGATGCCATTAACTCCTAGTGTTTCTAAGTCAGACATTGTAGCTACGGGTTTGACTTGGGCCCCTTGTGAGTCAAATATCTAGGTATAGTTTTAACGAAGAGTCTAGCACTGTCTAGGAAACTTAATTTAGATGGGTTGTTGATGGCTATACAGTCTGATTTAAAGAGGTGGACAATCCTGCTACTCACTCTCTTTGGCTGGATAAACATCATCAAAATGAATGTGCATCCCCATATTTTCTATCCTCTTCACATTATGAATATAACATTACACCAGTCCTGGGTTCAATGCCTTCATAGAGTAATATCTGATTTTATCTGGCTGGTCAAACCGTCGAGATGGGCGTATCATTGCCTTTCAGGAACCTAAATTTTGGGGGGACTCAGATTGCCTAATTTTTTTCTGTATAATCTTGCTAGCCATGCTCATAAGTATTTTGAATGGTCTGCTCGGGTCTCAGAGAGAGAGAGAGACATCTTCCTACACCCCAATCTGGCTTGTCTTTGAGAGAACTCTCATTACTAAGGCTGGTCTATCTCTTACTGTTGTATATCATAGCCCGCTTAAATCTCTGCTGGTGTCTCTTTGAGATTCTGAATTTGGTACCTCCTTAAGAGCCTATGCCCAGCTATGTAAGCAACTACAGTATAATCCCTTTCTTGATGTATCTCAGCCAGTTGTACATAACCTCAATTTTAAGATGGGGGAACAATAATGTCAGAGGACTGGCTACCCCTGTTAGAGGGCATAAAGGTGTGCAACTCGGTTCGAGATGGCATGTTTTGTCATGCCAGAATATATTAGGAAAATTTACTCTACATGTTAAGGCTATTTTTAAAATTTTCCAACTGCAGCATGTTCTTTTCTGGCACTTTGGCTCTGTACCCTGGTTGATTGACCACAATGAACTCCTGCAGTCAGTCATGGATTTAGCTACACAACCACATTCAGTGTCACTTATTTCAGCCTTTCCCTTCCTCTTCTTTTCCTACTGTCATTGGGAGGTCACTATATTGGTCCTCAGCTTTTCCACAGTCCAATTTTAATATGAAAAAGATATGGGAAGATCTCTATAAGTATGTTTCCAATGACAAGCTCCACCTTACCCAATTCTGTATTCTACATAATATTTACTACACACCCTTACAATTGGTTAAGATGGGTAAGTTATCTTCCTCTCTCTGCACCAGGTGTGGACAAGCTGAAGGGTCTTTACATCATATTCTATGGGATTGCATCAAAGTAGCTCCTTTATGGGTGCAGATCAAACCCAAAGTGGATCCTCTTTTAGGTTTAGATGTGCTTTTTAAACCCAAAGTCTGCATAGTAGGAGATTATAGCGGCATAGTAGTGTGAGAAAGGAGCTACTATATCGCTATGATTTCCTTAACAGTGAAATGGGTAATTCTTTGCCACTGGATGGATCAGACATCACTCTCATATCATGAGTGACTGCAGGAACTTTTGTTTAACCTATGGTTAGAAATGATGATAGTAAATCTCCAAAATAGAATGGATATATATGAACAGAGAAAGAGTAAACTGCATAGCATGTACTTTCTTTCTTCTCCTGGAGTGGCTCAAGTGATATGATATTTGGTCTTTTCTTTTACTGCTGCTATTTTGTATTCCACTAATGTTGTTGGTCTTTTACTTGTCTATATTATTGGTTCTCTTTATGTGGGTGCACGTTGTTTTACCATTTACTTTGCTTATGGGTGGGAGTGGGGTTGTTGGGTGTTTTTTTTCTGTCTTTTTGATTGCTTGTTTGTAGGATTGTTGTAATTGCTTGCATTCTCAATAAAATATGCAGAATTTCAAACAAAAAAAATTCAGAACAGTCAGTGCTATCTGTGACCCAGGATGTTGACAGCTATTGGAGATACCGCCGAAAGTATGCAGAAGACTCAGTGGTATCACTCACCTGGCACGTTGACAGTGACTAAAGATGCCACCAAAACCCAGCTTCAGTGTGCACACGAGACAGAGAGAGAGAGAGAGAGAGAGAGAGAGAGAAAGACACAGAGAGACAGCACATGGAGTAGCATGCCATCAGTCACCAAACCACACAAGGAATGGCAGAAAGCTGTCAGAGACTCCAGTAAGCAGAGGTGTATTTGTGAGACACACAAGGAATGGTTGAAAGCCATTAAAGAGTTTGATGAGTGCATGGGTGTTTGCAAGACACACAGGGAACATCAGAAAACCATCAGAGAGTGCACCAAGTGGAGGGATGTTTGTGCTGTGTGTTGGGCCGGGGACCAGGGGTTTGGGGAAGAAACCCACAAGACAGCTGGGAGATCAGAAGACTGCTTAGTGAGACAGAGAGAGAGGCACAGTTTGCAACATGGCAAGTGCGAGCTGTGAACAACAAGCGGGAGTTCAGTGGTCACACTTCTTGTTCGTGGCTCATGCTCACCATGTTACAAGCACATTAAACCACAAGAGAGTGTGGGTCTACTTGAGAATTAATCCATGCCTGGGTGGATGGAGGCCAGCCCCCAAAGGCGTGGATTAATTCTCAAGTAGACCCACACTCTCTTAAGGGTTAATGCTTACATAACTAAATACACAAACTGTGAAAAGAGCAAGCAAAATATCCATGGGCACTAAATGAAATGCTATGTAACTGCAGCCAACAGATAAGTCAAAGTAAACTGTGAGATATAGCTGCTAAGGTGAGAAGTGCACATAAATGACAAACACCATAAGAATAAACTATGTACAGACACACCAGAGCACTGTATATGAAGAAGACAGAGTGGCACATATCTAGGGGTTCATGAGTTGTTAAAAGGAGTCCAGGGCAAGGTGATAGGAGTGGACACTAAAAGAAATAAGGTTAAAGGTGGTAAGACCTGTGAAGAAGATCACCCAATATCTTAACAGGGTTGAGGTACCAGGAGAGGGGTTTAAGTTGGCTTTTCAGCAAAGTTATAATACTGCTACAGTACAGTGTGTTGCAATTTTGGTGTACTTTGACTAAATATGCCATTTGTTGTACACGTATTTTTCACGATTGTATTTTAATGTGTCTTTTCTCTGTCAGGTGTGACTGAAAAGGAATTTACCCAGTTTACATTCTGGTAAAAAATAAAAATGAAATAGAATAAAATTTTATGAGGCTGATTATAATGGACTGAAATTCAATTGGAAGCTAAGGCAATTGCCTCATACCAGAGGTAATCATGCAACACAAAGCCATACATTATAAAGGCTTCGGGCACTAGCTGTGATAATGATAATGGTGACTTACACTATACTGATGAAGCTGGTAAAGAATAACTTGCATGTTTTAGGAGAGAGGCTTCTTAAAGAAACATCATCTGCTGGAAGTATTTTTTGTTTTAAATGTTTCTAAGTATATTGCAGGGTTTCTAAGGGAATGGATGCAGATGCAGATGTTTGCTGCCTTGTGTCTGCGTTTGATCAATTGCACTTGAGCAGCCCTACTGCTATTTTCAAAAGATGCATTTGTTTGCAACAAAATGTCACCATTTGCTGCCAAAAATTGACACAGATTCCATTTGTGTTATTTTTTCAGCAGTTTGGTCAATGTTTGGTTGCTAAATTTGGACACAGCTATACCATCAAATAGATGGATTAATGCTTTTGATTCGTGTCCCTTTGAAAATAGCAGGTAGATAAACCCATTTTAAAATGAGCCCTCTGTTAATTAGTTTTCTTACACAGGCAACATCAAAAATATGCTTACTATTAGATTCAAAGTTTGAATTACTACAGAAGGTTGCTGTACACAGTTTTTGGCACTAATGTCAGGGAGTAGGAAGATGCAGGAAATATCAATATTATAGTTGTAAATTAAAAATGTGGGTGTGAGTCAGCTGGACTATTGTTAACTGTGGCTCTCTTAATCAGTAAGCTAAATTACAGGAGACAATTTTGTGTACAGCAATGAAAAATCATCACTGTCATTTATTGGTAGCCTCCATATTTAAACAATGCAACAGACTGCATCAGAAAACATATGAGGACAGATTAACGGAGCTCAATATGTATACCCTAGAGCAAAAGAGGGAGAGAGGTGATATGATCGAAACATTCAAACACCTTAAGGGCATTAACAAGGTAAAAAAGTTTAACATGTTTCAATATAAGAAAAATAGCAGGACAAGAGGACACAGCCTGAGATTAGAGGGAGGCCGATGAAGGGGTAATGTGAAGAAGTTCTTTTTCACAGAAAGGGTGGTGGATGCATGGAACGGCCTACCTCCGGAAGTGGTGGCTATGAATACAGTGCAGGGCTTCAAACAGGCATGGGATAGGCATAAGGGAGCAATACAGATGAGTATGAATAGATAGACCATTGACAGATCAAAGGCCGATGGCACATTTATAAGGTAGAAAAACAAATGGGCAGACTGGATGGGCCTTGCAGTCCTTATCTGTCGTCAGCTTCTATGTTTCTATGTCTTAATAATTGGATTTGAAGTACAGTGCTTTGTTGGGCATAATTATTGTGAGTTGGTGAGGAGATCGATCTGTGTTCAAGTGAGAACTAGAGAGCAATCAGCTGTTTGCCACAACTGAATTGGATTTTACAATCTCAAGCGCAGTTGCAACAGCTTCCACTATTTTACAACAACTTGCACAAAAGATCTGATGCAATCTCTGAAAATGTCCTGAGATTGTCAGAAGCTAGACTACAAACTATTGATGTAGCTTGCAGCAATTGGTGCCCTATTGCCAACAAGGAGAATGCTGCAAGCCTAGTGCACCATGTCTTCGGCGTACCTGGGACTGCAGCATTCTCGCCCATTTGAAAATCAGCCCCAGTGTCTGAAGTGGAGTACAGTACACAGTTCAAAACAGATCTAAACAAATGGTGACACCCTCTCCTCTGCCCTTATAACATGGACAATATGAAACAATAAAACAACGATGTGCTTTTATTGGATAATTATAATTTTATAAGTGCTATTAAAACCATGGAAAAATTTGTAACCACTCTGTAAAAGGTGCTAGGAGATTGCAATGGTTTACTGACAACTTCCAGTATCTTAAAGCACAGTGTCAGGGACATGATTGCGGATGAAGAGCATCTGAATTTGCCACTTTGACTACTGAAGACAAATGGAGGTCTGACAGTGAGTAATGTCAGCACTGAAAGCATAACACTTTACTGGGCTTATCATGTATGGGTACAATTTACCTGTGGCATTGTTTATAGTGACAGATAGTCTATTGTGTCAGGACTTCCTGCTATTAGCAAGTTAAGTATTGATACGTAAATGGGTCAGATTTAAATGGATGTCAACAGAAAGGACTATGATTGGATATGAGATTGCTACCATCAGTGTAACTTGGGGATCTGTTTTCATTTCCTCCACGCTATTTATTTGTTGGAGCCCTAACTCTCCCAACTGATTTTGCACTGCCTTGAGACCATTGCTGCAATGATTTTGGGGTTGTACTGGCTTCACCGAGAAAAGACAAAGGTTCAGCACCCCTTGAAGGAGCAATTCTGAGTTTTTGGTAAAATCCATCACTGAACTCAGACATTTTATCAAATTCTTTACTGGTCCCAAGTCTCTTTTTTTTGTTTTGTTTAAGATATTGGAGAATGAAGAGGTGGTACAATCCTAGCAACATTTGACAGATCATCATATTTATGAAATACCCCAGTGGACTTCAGCCTTTGTCACTGTGCATAGAATGGTAGATAATGGATGCTGGGCCAACAGATTGCCTTAATCAGGGTTCTCAAGCCCCAGTGTCTGGTGACTTAAGTGTGTAACAATCATCTTTACTAATTGCCACACTGTATATTTTGTTACCCATAACTCTATGATAAAACAAATATATTTTCACAAGTATACAGTACATTATGTTTATAATGTATTTTGACTTAAAATGGTTCTTCCATTTTAAAGCTAAGGAATGGAGGTGTGGGAAAAAATCCTGTTGGCCGAATTTCTGCTAAAGTGAGACTTCGCCTCAGAAAAGTTCTGAAATCATTTGGTATCTTCTGTGGAAATTCTGCCATAAAATGGTGGAATAGATGTATGAATTGTGGGTTAATGTTTTGAACTGCTGTAAAAAATCTGCAGAACTGATCATTGTCAGTTCTGAGGCCCCCACCACAGTTTAATACATTAACATTAATCCCACCTGCAAATCGCAGGTCCCATTATGTTTAAAAAAAATGCTTCCTGGTTGCTAGTAGTCCCACCCCAACCCACTGATCATGGGTCCCATCATGTTTAAAAAAATGCTTCATGGAGGCTAGTGGTCCCACCCTCACCCATCGTTTGCAGGTCCCATTATTGTTTTTATAATTTAAAATTTATTGAGTAGCATTAATAACCATACAAAGCCAGACTGGAACAGCATGGAGGAAAAAGGATATAACAAGCAAATAATTACAACAAACTAGTAAACAACCCCCAACAAAACCACCCAGCCCTCCCATCCCTACTCCTAAAATACAACCCCCCCCCACAGCCCTGGGGCACTTAGTGGACTTGTCCAGAGGATTAATAGTTGATACCAGGGAGGAAAATGGAATACAAGGGCAGAAACACCCAAGCATAATACTAAGAAGTTGCAATGACCTCCAAAAGAGTATGCAGAGTTTCCCAGATTCTGATGGAAACAGTTGTTCATTCTGGCAATTTGCTTTTCCACTGCCAAAACTTGCAAAACCTTGGCATACCATTCACAGAAAGAAGGCATTGTATCATCTCTTTAGTACCACAGTGTAACAACCTTGGCCATTGCTGAGATGAAAGCCATATGTGCCTTACGAGAACCAATGAGAGTGGTAGGATATACACCCACCAAGCAGATGTCAGGTGTAAACACATCCTCCAAACTGAGAAGCAGGTCCAGCGAGGCTTTGATCTTAGACCAAAAAGGGGTTATCTTAAGACAATCCTAAGCCTATGGAACAAATGGCCAAGGCCATGCCACATCTGTGCATAGTGCGGAAGCAAATTTTTTTATCTGGAAAAGTCTATATGGGGTATAATACAGGTTGTGGAGGATGTAGAATTGGGTCCATCTATATTTGTCCTGCTTGACATATTTATAGAGGTTACACAATATAGTATGCCAAGCGAACTGTCCAAGCTCCAACCAAAGGTATGTTGCCAGTAAAAACATATGCCAGACAGGGCCAAGGGGTCCATTTTTTGCAAGAGAGAGAGTATAACCCAGCAACTTGATGAGGCTGGGAGGCCCACTCTACTAACTGTGGCAGAATCTCACTATTACCAGTGCTAAAGGGAATAGGGCCCAATGCAGATGTCATTGCCTTAGTGAGTTGTCAATATTTAAAAATATGAAAAACTGGTATATTAAGGGCACCTTGCACCTGGACCTGAGACAGAAACTGACCTGAATCCAATAGGGGAGAAATCCAGGTGTTCCGCAACTGTGGACAAAAAGAGAGGGGAATTCATTGACCCTCAATATGAATATTAGGATTGGCTAGAATAGGTTGGGAGAGGGAACAAGTCCAGTCTTCCCTTAAAAAGTTCTCCAGCTGCTTGCAGGCTTTGAGAGACCAGATCAGAGGTGGAGAATGTAGAGAGGAGGGCAGTCAGGAGACACTAGTGTAAAGTAAACTATTAAGCATAATGCCAGCCTCCCGACATAGATTATCCTCTATTCATAACCAGAATAGTACATTATCCCCACTCTCTAGCACAGCCAAAGGAGTAGCCCATCTCAAACACCTGGAGCCATGAAGAGATAAGTAGTAGAGGAAAAGGTTCAGGACACATAGCCCACCAAACTCCCTTGCGAAAGTAAGCTTGATATATGTGCACCTAACAACCCCCTCCTTCCAGAGGAAGTGGTTAAGTAAATGCTGAAGATCAGAGAACCATGCTTTAGGGAGAATGGCTCTCAGCATCCCCAGGTGATAGAGTAGACATAGAAGAATATTTATTTTGAGGATACTGGAATGTCCCCAGAAGGTTAGGGGGAGGGATAACCATCTCAGGAGGTCCACCTTAATAGTTTGCAAAGATGGGGACGATTCAGTGGCAATAAATCTGAGAGGAGACAAGGTAAATGGATTTCAGATATTTCAGGGCTGTGGATTCAAATGAGAGGCAAACTCCTCCATCTCTCATCAGGACACGTGCTCATTAAAGGGCATAACCTGTGTCTTATCTAGGTTCAGCTTGTGTCCAGCCAACACAGAAAAGGATTCAATCTCTGCTAGAGCCACTGGGAGTGCAGACATTGGATCCTCCAGATGTAGAGTGTTATCTGCATAAGCAGATAGTCTGTACCACTCACCACTGATCTGGATACCTTTAATATCTGGAGAGGATTGCAATTTGTGAAGAAGGGACTCAAGGTATAAATTAAGCAAAAAGGGCAAAAGCTGGCATCCTCTTTAGAGGAATGGGAGAAGAGGAGAGGCCATTGCAATAAATCTGAGTCAAGGGTTGGCTGTACATAGTCTGTATCCATTTACAGAAATTTGAGGGGATACCAAATTTATGAAGGACAGAAAACAGGAAAGGCCATGAGACACGATGAAAAGCCTTTTGCACATCCAGGGAGACCAGCAATGCAGGGGTACTGCCCTCCCCAGACACTGAAATCTGGTGTAAAATTCTCACATGGTCACTAGACAGCCAACCAGCTACAAAACTGACCTGAGCTGGCGAGACCAGCCTGTCCCAGACCTCCCGCAGCCTGTTGGCCAAGACTGTGGCAAGAATCTTAACCCTTAGGCTGCCGCCGACAAGATATCTTGTCCTAAAAACCTATGCATTCTAAATCTTCCAGCAGCCTAAGGGTTAACATCGGTGTTTGACAACGATATCAGCTGATAACTGGAAGGGGAGAGCTTGTCTCTGTTGGGCTTCCTAATGAGGGTTATCCAGGCCTGGTAAAAGGAAAAATCTTCAATGCCATCAGTGAGAAAAAAATTAAATATCGGAATAAGAAGAGGGGAAAGCTCAGCTGCAAAAGTAATGTAGAAAGTGTTACAAAAACCATCTGAGCATGGAGTTTTATCTTGAGGAAGGGCTTTTATCACACTTAAAACCTCTGAGAGACAAATTGGCTGAACAAGGAAATCCTGTTGGGCAGAAGATATGGATGGGAAAGGGATAGTGTCTAGATATATCTGTATCCATTGAAGAAGTTCTGGAGTGTCCAGTGCACTATTGTATTGGTTCCTGTAGTACTCCCCAAAGGCCTCAACAATGTCCCAAGTTTTAGTAAGTCTGGGTACAGATCTTAGAACCGCCTAGCATCATCCAGCTGCCAGAGTCACCAGGTGAGCAAACAACTGTTTTACTGTATCCTGAGATGAGGCAGAAGACAAGCTACTCTCCAAGCCCTTGATCTCCAAAAGAGATGGTCTTCTTCCTCCAGTCTGCATCGCTCCGTGCCACTGCCATTTTAATACAATCTCCCCTAACCATGCATTTCAGAGTGCCCCACAACCAGTCAATTCTAGCTATGGAGTGTTTATTGGCTGCTAGGGAATCAATTATAAATTGTCTCAGATGATCCACCAAAACAGGATCCTTGAGATGTTGGACATTGAGGTGCCAGATGCCATCTCTCTCTCCTCCCCAGTATTGAGAATCAGTACCAACTCTGTAGGGGCTTGGTCAGAGAGGACCAAAGGTAGGATCTCAGCTGAGATCACCCCCGACAAAGCTTGCTGATCTATCAAGAAAAAAATAAATTCTAGAGTTAGACCCGTGGGGGCAGGAGTGGTAAGTATAGCATCTGTCCATGGGGTGCAGGGTCCGTCACGGGCCAAGGAGGCCCAAGGAGTCAAGAAGGTCCCTTAAGCCCCTCTGTCCCAGTGAAAGACCTCACTAAGTGGATCTCAATCTGTCCATGTTATCTTGGAGAACAAGTTCCAGTCTCCTCCCAAATTAATAGGGAGCCAGGGAAAGGAGGAAAGGTCGACTGCAAGTTTAGTAAAAAAGTGAGGAGAGTTAGCTCTAAGAGTGTAGATGGACCCCAAAAGACCTCTGTGGTACTCAGACAGCCCTGCAGGAAAATAAATCGGCCTTCAGGGTCTAGGAGTTCTTTAATCCATCGAAAAGGTGTGCCCCGTGAAATGAGAAGGGCCACTCCACCTTTCTCTGTGTGAACCTTTGCACCAAACACCCATCCTCTCCTAAGAGTGGTTAATTCCTCAGATTGTAAATGGGTCTCCTGTAACATGACCACATGAAGGCAGGAATTTTTAAGGTGTTCTAGAATCATACCATGCTTTCTCTTATTTCTGACCCCTTTTACATTCCAAGATATAAACTTATGCATCGTCATCCTGGACAAAATCTCCCAAAAACTCAACAGAGGAACAAAAAGGAGCCCAAGCCCCAAAAGAGCTCCAGGGTAACCCTCCCCAACAAATAGAAACCCCACAAAATGAAAAACAAGTTTCACAGCCATCCTCCAACCGCATGAAAAATAAATAACACTCCTGGTGGCTAATGGTCCCATCCCCACCCGCCCATCCCATTATGTTTAAAAAAAACACTCCCTGGTGGCTGGTGGTCCCACCCCCACTTTGTGATCATTGTCCTCCCAAAAGATATAACTCCCTGGTGTCTAGCACACCCCCCCATCCTATCCACGATCCCTCCCCTTAATAAAAAAAGTCAGTCCATTGCCTTCATGCAAATTATTCCCTGGTGTCTAGTGGACCCCCCTTCCCTATCCCAGAACCGCATTAAAAAAAAAATCCCCATTCCCTAGTGCCTAGTGGACCCCCCACCTTGACAGTTAGTCCGCCATCACCCCAGCCCCCCATACTGACTCTGCACAGGCCAGTAGTGCAGCCCTCCTATCTCCCCCATTGCTGATGGCCCACTGAGCTGTCAATGAATGATCACGTGTTTGTACAGTGCTTTGCACTGGATTGCCCCCAGCGTCTACTAATGGTCAAACCAGGCCAAGAACTGAGCAACCAGGGAGTGCTTTTTTTTTTTTACATAATGGGACCCGTGATTGGTGAGTTGGGGAGGGATCACTGGCTACCAGGGAGAGGTTTTTTTTTAACGTAATGGGACTCACAATCGGTGGGTGGAAGTGGGACCACTAGCCACCAGGAAGTGCTATTTTTTTAATACATGATTTGACCCGTAATCTGCAAGTGGGGGTGGGACCATTAGCCACCAGGGATTTCTTTTTTTTTTTTTACTTTGGGCCCGCAATTGTCTGGTGAGGGAGGCACTAGACACCAGGGTTACAATATGAAATAATACATCTAAACTGTGGATGGAATAAATTCCATGGTTTAGATGTATTATTCCACAGTTCAGTGAAAAGTCCACAAAACCGTGAAAATCTGTGGAATATCCCAATTTTGCTGATGGGGAAGCTCAAAAAACTATCTTGCATCCTCCAGTGGGATTCTGGGACATACTCAGAAGCTCAGCGGCAGTAAAAACAGAGGTTATGCAAAGAAGAATGTCATCCCTCAGAAGGTGGTGATCTTAAGGGAACAGCTTACTAGTGGACTCAGCGGATGTCAAGATAGTACCAATCTTCAGTGTAAGTCTGAACAAATTTCTGCTTACTAAGGGAATCACAGGGTACACTGGGTAGTAGTGAGGGTACAGAATCTTTATAAAATAATGAATATTGCATAACATGCTGGGTCAGCCTCACTCATGAAACAGGGAGTGGAACTTATGGACCTGGATTCCCTTCTGACCTTAAATTACTATGTTGCCATTAGTGTGGCAGAGTTGGGGTTTGTGATAGTTGAGCTACATGGGGAAGAACGGTTCCTGTCAAGGGCTAGCAGTTTAGTTTGGGTTAAAAATATAATAAAACAATGACTGATTGTTAACAATTGGGAAAAGCTGCTTGTCCTGGTTGATTTTATATAATATTTTTGTAGTCTTTGAAATACTGACATACAGCACAGTGGAGAAACTGACCCACTCACAAGTAAATCTATTAACTATCTTATTTGAATGCAGTCTTTCTCCACCAGTACACTGGCACATCCCATACAAACTGTAGATGTTTTGTGGTCTCCCAGTACATAACTGAGCACTTCTAAAGGACCAACTGTTATGCCTGGTAAAACATTATCAGTGACATGTGAAGTTCTGTTTTGAACTTCCATGTAAACAATCTTATTTTACTACAGTTTGTATCATCACTATCAAACTTTTTTAGTTCACCTTTGCGCTAGCGCAAGGCAAACATATTGGTATGATAGTGGACTCTGAGAGGTGTGTCACTGTTGGTCCAATGAAGAGCAGTCAGCAAGAGGTTTGACATTGTCAGACCAATCATCAGCCAGACTGATCATGACACCCTTCTGGTCTTGCTGAGCAGAAACTTCTGTTTCCACACCTGAATAAAAGGGCAGCAATTTTGATCTGCATTATGCTGCCAAACAAGCAGAGCTGTTCAATATCATGATCAGCCTGCTGTGGTCCTCCCCCAAATGTAAAAACAATCCCTCCCATCCCATTCTTCTTAATATTCCAACACTGGGCTGCTCAATCCCTGGTGCTGGCTAGAACACCACACTCCACCTGTTTTCACTGTGCAACACTGGAGACCCTAATCCAGGTGCCACCAAACATTGATGCTGGGGTGTCCTTAGTGTCGGTACCTGAAATAAAGAAACCATCCCTCAGTCCAGTCCACTCTTCCTTCTTAATTTTCTTGAAGTTACATGTTTTATCCCCTGCTGTGGTATAGCCTCCAATCAACTGACCTCCCAACTCCACCACTGGAACACCAGGGACTTACCTCACCCAGCTTTCCTCCATGGCTTACCTGCCTGTGGCTGGGATTATTAGGGTACCACCAGCAAAATGGATCCACTGAGCAACATGGCCCTGAAGTCTCCATAGCGCCGCCCCCACACTTGGCAGGGGTCTGATGGTGAGCCACTTACTGACATACCGTGATCTGGTGCTGGAGAGGGGTCCTGAGATCTGGTGCAGAGCCCAGGACAGGCGGTGTCATGCTCATTGTGCCCAGCCATTTCTCAGATTCCTGGAAGGTGGGACAGATGTGTAATGCTGACAGAGATGCATCACACATGCTACCATGAGTGAGCTGTCATCAGCACCATCCCTCCAGCCTCAAAGTTGCTCTGGATTACCCCCAGCCTCCACTAGGGGTTAAACCAGTGCCAAGAACCCTGCAACCCTCCCTCCCCAGCGGAGGAGAACAGTCTACCAGATGCTCAAACCTCCTCTCCCTGGCTGACTCCCCATGACCTGAGTCCATTCCCAAACTCAGGTTGCTTGCATGGGAAAATGTAAGACACCCAAGGCACCTCAGCCCTCTTCACCACCAGGCTGGAATCATTCTTAATTTTTTGACACCAGAGTGCCCAGTAACATTTGTAGCATCTGATGGACACAACCACAAGAGACAGGGTCAGTGTGGCTTGATTTGTGCACACACACACACACACACACACACACACACACACACACACACACATATATATATGCTCCCAGCCCTCCATTGATGCTTATATTTACGTAGCTGTGGAAGGGCCCTGAGCTTCCATTTATAGGACAACAGTAACCAGATTGTCAGTGTAGACATTTATTTATCCCATCTCATGTACCAGATAGTGAACATTTTTGAATCCCCACCAAAACATAATTCTGCACAACTGCAATGCCATTCCACACCACAGGTGTGAAAATACATTTTGACCAGGATTTGAAAAATGACAGTGGTAATATACATTTAGTGGGGTAATAAGAAGTCCATGTTGAAAATCTGGAGTCAAATTATTTGAAATTTCTGAAGTTACGAGCATGCACAGTGAAATTACAACAAATGGTTATAACTGCCATTTTTACTTACAGTATTTTGACCCCAAATTTTTAACTTAGCTTTCTTATGACCCCACCTCATGAACAAGATCAGGAGAAATTGTCAAACACATCCCAAAGGTGAATTCACCAACCAACCATGAAATCACCTTTCAGGCAGTAGTTGAGTAATGACAGTCATACTATTCATGAGGTGGGGTCCCCAAAAGTCCATGTTGAAAATGTATGGTCAAAATGTCAAAAAATGGTCAAGTTATGCATAAAAGTTGAAACCCCCATTGAAATACATTGAACCGCATTTACCTTCATTTCTCATAATGCAGTCGACAGTTCCAGCAGCATGATGTGTCTTCAGTCGGAGAGTGGATCTCAAACTTGGGACCTATTCTGGTGAGTGAAGATGTGTGGGGGTGTACTGGGGGTGTGTGGGATGGTGGGTGCTGAGTGGGAGGTTGGGATGGGGGGGCTGATTGGCGAGTAACCGTTTTATTTTTTGCAGGCAAAAGAAATCAAAACATCAAGGGACTGTTTTCTTTTTTGCAGGAATGAAGACACATGGGGAGGTGCCACTAGACAACAGTGACATGAAGGGCAGCATGAGGATGGTGATTGGAGAATTGGGGTGGGGGAGGGACCACTGGCCTAAAATGTAGCTTTGACACAACTGTTTCATGACCATAATGCACATTTTAAACAAACATATATGATTCATGATAGCCTGATATTCTGAACTGACAGATCAGACTGCAAACTCAAGACTTTTGTTTATTTTGCCCCCTCACACTTGGATTTTAATACAATCTGCCAGGAAAAAATATTCTGGCAACAGCATACTTATGCTGTGAGAATCAAATGCAGATGATAATACAATGCTGGTAACACTTGCCCTATCATAGCTCTACAAGCAATGAAAGTTTACTGCTTGACCTCCCCAATGGTTCACGTCTTTGTCACCCCTAGCAGCTGCATAACAAATTATATATTTTATGTATGAAGCACTTATTTTTTAAAAGAAAATCCAAGTGTGTGGGGCAAAATAAAAGTCTTGAGTTTGCAGTCTGATCTGTCAGTTCAGAATATCAGGCTGAGCGGAATCATACAGGCTTGTTTAAATGTGCACTGTGGTGGTGAAGCAGTTGGATTAAAGCCAAATTGGTTGGTACTTTTCTATTTTGTTATGCACAAACCTGATAATGCAAACTGAAATCCATGTAGTGTTTTTTTATTTCTGGGGAAAACATATTATATGATCACGAGATGGCATGAGCTGTTCCAGCACATACACTCACTGTCCAGTCTGAGCTGAGACAGGAGAAAAACCGGCATGGAAATTAATCTCAGACTCAACATATGTAACATGTAAATGTGTTACAAATTGAGAGAAATGACACTCGACACACATATCTTGTGTTTGATTATATCATTGTCAGTGGCTCAGCAGGTTGCATACTTGCCTCTGAGGTCATAAGATCAGAAGGCTGTGGGTTCTATCCCCACACCAGGCACTTGGGCTAAATCCCAATACTAACACTATAGTGCAGCATGAGGGGGGTGCTGCACTCCTGAGGTGCTGTCTTTCAGATGAGATGTCAAACCAAGGTCCTGTTTGCCTGTTCTTGTGGTTGTTCAGGTGGATGTTAAAGATCCCATGGCACTTCTCGAAAAGAGAAGGGGGATTTTATTGAAAAGAAATCATAAACAATAACAAAGTGAATTACAAAAATATGATTTGATAATGTGAAATAACAATAATAATACATATATTTCTTGATACAACATATATAATCACTCCAAAGTAAACAAAGTAAATGAGCGTTCTTTTATCTTCTATGTATCTATATATGAATTCCCCTGTTGCCTAAATTAGTGTATCTTTTGCTTAGATAATCCAATTTATGTTTCCAGAGATCATCAGCTCTACTCGCCAGAGTTTTATAATCCTTAGCTCTGGTTTGTAATACAGTACAGTAGGGGAATTTTATTGAGAAGAAAAATCATAACCAATAACATTGAAAATTATATAAATATAGATTGTTATCTCTTATGAAATAAAAATAATACACATAAGAACACTACAACCAGATATTCTTAATCTCTTTAAAGCATACTAATCTTGATAACATTCCATTATCTTATTGGCATCATATTATCCCTTTATGGCTCTATTACCTCAGATATCATAACTTCTGCTTAAATCATTCAATGTATATGTTTCCAAAGCTCATCAGCTCTATTTCCAAGTATTTTATAGTTATTTGCTCTTGACTTTAATACTGTTGCCTCTATCTGTAACACAATAGTCATATTTGTGGATTGAAGGTACTGTAGTGGGTATTGGCACCTAGCCTGCCTAAATAAAATGTAATGCTAGGAAAAATAATGTTTAAAGTACTTGCATTATACTTTCATAATCTGTCAGTATACATGGCTCTACGATGCCGGTTTGATAACACCTTTGTTGACTGGCATCTCGCCAACAGGAATCATGTTGATCGCAAGTTGTGGTCATCGTGATTCCTGTTTTTATCCTTGTCCTTTTTTTTATCAGAGGGAAAAGCCCCCTAAATGCCCCATGCAGAGGACTCTGTCCTCCGCCCCCCGACTTTAAGATTCTTTACTCCAGTCAGAGTTACTTCAGGGTGGGGGTGCAGGACCGAGAGACAGTGTGCCCCGTCTTGGGCACACCAACACAGCAACCTGTCAGCAAAGTGTTGATTTTGCTGACAGGATTGTAGTTTGCTGTATTGGCGTCACCCTAAGGGGTGCATACCAGTTTACATTCCTAATATCAAAGTGTTGTAAGTTAAATAAATTAAAAAGGGCTATTACCATCTTTGAGCTAAGAACTTCTAAAATGTTTTACTTAGGGCAGTCAATAAAGAAGTGCCCCATGGTTTCTTTCATTTTGTTACATTCTGTTTGAAAGCAATATCTCTATGGCTTTGTGTTTCAGGTTACCTTTAACTCCTAATTTCCAATAGCAACTTAACCACAAGATGTCCCATAATGTTGGCATAATTTTTTGTCATTTAATAGCCCCAGAGTGGTCTTCATCTTTGTGGGTGGGCAGAGAGGAAAGCCAGCACTAGTTGCTGAATTTCTATCCATAATCCAATATATAACTGCTTTCGGTTCAAAAGGACTATATCTGTTTTACTTAGTTTCCACTGCCTTATTTAATTTATTGTGGGTACTGCAAATTCCGGAACTTGTAGGATACTAGTTATTTTTGGTGATGTTGTTTGCCATTTCTCTAGTAAAGACCTGAAAATGAGAATTGTCCAATTTTTCCATGGGGGGTCTACTTGCACCATCCCATTTTTGTATTGTGGATTGTAAGAAGAATGTGTTATAAAACAATATTGGATTTAGCATGCTAAACCTCCTTTTTCTAACAGGTATGTGAATTCTCTTTGGTAGGGTTCAACTGACTTCCCATACCATATGAAAAAAAATGCTGAATATTCTACTCTCTACTTTTGTAGGCAGGGGATAGATGTGACAAACATGCATGAAAATGGGTAACATAAATGTTTTTATAATTGATATTCTTTTCTTTTTTGAAAATTTCAATGGCTTCCAGGTCTGCACTTTCTTGTTACTAATCTCTAGTTTTATTTCCCAGTTTAACTGTGCTAGATGTCCTGTGCCAAAAATAAGCCTACTGTTTTAATAGGGGATTCAGAGAGAGCCAGCTGAGCTACTTCAGCTATGTCTTAATGTTTGTTTGACAGGGTCATTAACTGGCTTTTCCCATATTTATTTCTGATCCTGAAAAGGTTGAAAATTGTTTAAAGACATTCATGGCTGCGATACCTGAGCTTTGCTTGAAGAGAAATAGACAAATGCCATCTGCATAGGCAGCAATCTTCAGTGCTGGTATACTTCTGTCAGGTTAATACCTATTACTGTATTATCCTGTATGATCTGTCTTATAACTGGATCTAGGATAAAGGCATAAAGTACAGGGCTTGGGGCACCCTTGTCTAACTCCTCTTTTACTATGAGATCAGTACCCATTAATCCATTTACAGAGCGGTATTCTTATAGAATATTGTCAGCCAGGAAATTAATTTACTAGGAATGCCAACCATACTGTATGTAAAATCTGAAATACAAATTGTGTGACACTTTGTCAAATGCTTTGGCCTGATCTAATGCCAATACGTATCCTCTATTTCCCTTGTTTACTGAATTCAAAGACATCTCTAAGAAGAATATGATTTTGTGTGATATTTCTATTTGAAATGGAATATGTTTGTGTTGGATAAATCAGAGTTTCTGCTGCTTTTTTTAACCTTTTACATAATATTGATGATAATATCTGATAGTCTGTGTTTAGTAAACTTATAGGCCTCCAGTTGTTAATTTCCTGCTTATCCCCCTTTTTAAATATGAAAATTACTTTTACCCTAGAACATTCTGAAAGAAAATGGCTAGTACTTATCATCTTGTTATATATATCTACTAACAAAACCTACAGTACTTGTGACTAAGATTAATAATATTTGTTTGTTAAACCATCATATCCAGGTGATACTCCAGGTTTTAAGGTGTTGGTATCACAATAAACGTATTTTGTATATTATCTTTGAATTTTACATCTAAACAAATGTTTAGGTCTCCCTCCATATGCCCTTGATCAGGGCTGCTACAGCTCCCCACAATCAGCTGCACCTCTGGAGCCACTGACCGAGACCAGAATCTAGAACCAAACTCCTTCTGAAGCTGCTTGCTCTTGACCAGGGCTGCTACAGCTCCCCATGGTTGGCCACACCTCTGAAGGTACAGTGGAAGTGCAGCCAATTGGAATCCAAGCATTACCTGAAAGTCACCGCTGATTGGCTGTCCTCTCTCTCCTTGCCGCCTGGGCACTGTTTGAAATTTCCAACTCTTGACTGTCTGCTTGCCCTTGACCAGGGCTGCTAGAGCTCCCTGCAGTTGGCCGCTCCTCTGCAGCCACCGACCAAGACTAGAACCCTGGACTGAACACCTCCTGAAGCTGCTTTCCCTTGACCAGGGCTACTACAGCTCCTCGCAGTCGGCAGCACCTCTGCAGTACCAACTGAGACCAGAACCCAGGACCGAACTCCTCCTGAAGCTGCTTGCCCTTGACCAGGGAGCTACAGCTCCCCAAGGTCAGCCACACCTCTGCAGCCACTGATCAAGACCAGAACCCTGGACTGAACATCTCCTGAAGGTACGGTGGAAGCATAGCCAATCAGAATCCAGGTGCTGCTTGAAAGTCACCGCTGATTGGCTCTCCCTTCTCTCTCCTTGCCACCTAGGCTGTGTTCAAAATTTCCAACTCCTGACTGTGTAAAAAGTCATTTTATTGTAAACTCATGAGAACTGTTATTGTGAGGAATTTACGAACTCGACAGTGATACAGCTCCTTTCTGCTGCCTTGATCTCCCACACCACCCCTACTGAGCCAACTCTTTTTGGCACCCAAACTACTTTTCTTTTGTATTGCTAATTTTCCTACCCCACCTATGCTCTGTCTGAAAAGGTTTGGCCCCCCACCTTCCCCCACCTCCTCCACTCTTTAAATACACTATATACCCACCCACTTCTCATGGTGCCCTCCTATTGGCTACCTGTCACTTTACCATTCATTTACTAACACCCTCTGATGACCCAATCAAATCCTTGGTTTGCTATTCACTCCTAAAAGCCTGCACCCTCGGTATGCCACTCCTCAGTCTCAGCACCTCAGCCTATCTTATTGGCTTCCTGCCTCTACTCACTTGCTTCTTCATCTGCCTCCCACCCTCCTCTCCATCATGCCTCCTACTTATCCCAAGCTCTCCTCCCTTTCCTGCCAGGCCTTGCAAGACCACCCTGCCCCACCAACCCCTCATCTACTTCCCTGCTCACCCCACCAGGTCCCATTTGGCTGTACGTCCCACCCCCTTTCTAATCAACCCCTTGCATTCCTGGACAATTCTGTATCTACTTACTTTCAGGCCCACTACATATGCCCAATCATGCCTCCCACTGCTGTGGCGTTTGTTCATTTCCTCATGCCTTCATCTGGTAGCACACCACCTAACTCTCACCCTCCTACTCCTCGCAGCAGGGACATCCACCTGAACCCTGGACCCCTGACTTCCCACCCCATCTAAATCTGCTGTCCCCCTCACCTCATTACCCGCCTCTTCCCAACTAAGAGGTTCTCCTCTCCCCAGAGGCTTCTACCTCCTACACCTAAACATACGTAGCCTAGCCCCCAAACTTGACTCACTCCAAGTACTCGTAGCCCACTATACCCCTGATGTCATCACCCTCTCTGAAACATGGCTAAATAAAAATGGCTAAATAAAATCCCTGACTCCTCGGTCCAAATCCTTGGCTATAAAATGGCCTGTCAGGACAGGCCACCAGAGGTGGAGGTATGGCCATCTACGTAAGCTCAGCCCTATGTTACTCGGTAATCTTAGCTAAGGACAAACAAAAAGCTTACAAACTCGTACTGCTTCAACTCACCCTCCCCTTCTTGCTTCCAATATACGTAGCTGGAATTTGCTGCTGGCCTGACACCCCGACCAGAACTCCCACCAAACTCCTTATACAAATTGCATCCCTAACCCCCACGGGGAAACTATACTCAATGGGTGATTTTAACCATATTTGGCTAGCGCCAGCCCTTAACAAAACCCAGACAGAAATTTTCATGCTAAATCTATCCCAAATCATTACTGAGTCCACCCGCCTAAACCTCAAATCAGGCAACCACTCACTCATTGACTGGACTCTGACCACCCATCCTCACCATGTCATCCAAGCAGGTCTACTTTCTGACTCCTTGAGTGACCACCATATCATTCACCTAGTCTGCAAATTTCACCACCCTAAATCTCCCCAAGTTCTTAGTCCAACAGTCCTATAAATCCCTCAACCTTGCCCCCTACTCAATTACCTTGCCCTAGCAAACTGGACCCACTCCCCCACCTCCAGCTCCATAGATGACTCCCTCCTGCACTTCAAAAACATGTTCCTCAATGTGTGGGATACTCAGGCCCCATTACGCTGTACCAGGGTAGGAGGCAACCACCTGCCTTGGATCACACAGGAACTCCTCGCTTGTCATAATGCCCGAGACAAAGCTTGGCGAGCTTAAAAATCCTCAGGCCTACCCCAGGATCTCTCCCACTACTGGTTTCTTCAGAACAAATGTATCAGAGATACTCAGCTAGCTAAAGCAGAGTATTTCAGATCCTCACTCCAGTTAAACCTGCATAGTCCCTCCAAATTCTGGAAGGTCATTCACTCCCTCTTTTCACCACCTGCAGCTAATCCTCTCCTCTTCTAAATGTAAATAACTCCATTCTCTTGGACCCAAGCGCAGTTGCTGCTGAGTTCAACTCATATTTCTCCACATGTGCCTCTACTCTTCTTTCTACCCTACCACTCTAGCACCACCCTCACCGCAAACAGGGCCTAAGCAAACTCATGGGTCCGGTACCTTTTCCTTCAAGGACATCTCACCAGCAGAAGTGCTTGATTCCCTGCTAACATTAAACCCATCTAAAGGGCAATTCACTGACAGGTTGGACACCAAACTCCTCTTCCTCTCAGGCTCTGTCATAGCTACCCCACTTGCCTACCTCCTAAGTCAATCCTTCACCACTGCATCTGTACTGCAGACTTGGAAGCACACCGTCTTCATACCCCTGCCTAAAGGAGGACCCCCACCTCCACCTCAAACTACTGTCCAATCTCCTTCCTCCCTGCCCTTTCTAAACTGCAAGAACACCTTGTGCTTGCCCAGCTTACCTCCTATCTTTCAGACTATAATTTCTTCACACCCTTCCAGTCTGGGTTCAGGAAGGGTCACTCCACTGCCTCCTCCCTGATAAGGCTCACTGACACAATCCAGGCTGGAATGGATAGAAGCTAAATCACCTCGGCCATCTTCATCTACCTGGCTAAAGCTTTTGATACCATCTCCAACCCCCTACTGCTATCATGCCTCTCTGAATCTGGCCTCTCCACATCCACCACCAGTTGGTTCAATGCATATCTTACAGGCCAAACCCAATCTGTCAGGATTGCAGATGCCACATCCCCACCTCTTCCCATTATCACTGGTGTCCCACAAGGATCGATGCTCTGCCCAATCCTGTTCTCCATTTTCTTAAATGACCTGCCACAAACCTGTTCCCCATCTTTGATCCACATGTACGCAGATGATACTGTCCTATTCTCCTCTAGCTCATCACCAGACATGGTTGCCTTTTACCTCCAGGCTGACTTCAACAAAGTTCAGCACTGGTTCAATTTGCACCGGCTCTCCCTAAATGTGAAAAAACAGTCACTATAACATTTGGCACAAGTCAACACCTTGCCAGACTACCCTCCATCCCTCATTTCTACACCCGTGATGGGACCGTGCTGGAGGATGTCTCCTCCTTCCGGTACCTTGGAGTTTGGCTTGACAACCACCTAACCTTCTCAGTCCACATTGACTACATCTCAAGAAAACTTCGCCCTAAGCCTTGGGGCCCTATATTGGAACCAAAATAGCCTCCCCTTTACATTTCGGCGTGATCTTATCCAGAAGATGATACTTCCTTCCTTTGACTACTGTGATGTTATCTACAGTGCTGCCCACAAGTCTGTCCTATCCAAATTAGATACCCTCTTTAACACTTTCTGTCGGTTCATCCTAGACGCTCCCCCCCATACCCATCGCTGTGACCTCTACTGCTCCCTAGCATTCCCTTCCCTCGAAAACTGCTGCTTAATCCAATACACCAAATTTTCCTCTAAGTGCTGGCTTGGTGCCCTCCCGGACTATCTGGCCTCCATGCTATTGTCCCCAACCCCACAGCCACCCATACCCTGAGGTTCCTGGACTCCCAACTCCTTTCAATCCCTAGGCAGAGAACCTCTGTCAGCCTGGCTGCTTTCTCACACCGCTTCCCTCAACTCTGGAATGCACTCCCTTCAGAAATTCTCCAATCCTTCCCTGTCCAATCTCTATCTGCAGCCCTTGCTAACTACTTCTTGGTAAACTGCTCCTGCACATAACACCTTTCCTGAGCATCCCCTAAGCCCCACCTCCCCCTCCCTAACTTGCCATGCAGAGCCTAAGTGTGCTATGTTATCTGGCTCACTGACCCAACTACTGCATTTATTGTCTCGTCTTTATTGTCTTGGTTTTATGTGAACAGCACTATCCCTATCCGGCCCTAGCACTTATTTTTCCCCCCAGTGTTACTTATCCCTGTACCAAGCCCCAACTGTTATGCACCATGTTACCACTGTTATGACTGTTCTCATACAATGTTAACTGATGCTACTGTATTCTCTCAAATGTATGTTAGATAACCTGCGTGTTATCCTCTCCTCTGTAATCCTTCCCCCCAGGCCACACCGGGAGACAAGCAACTTGTTGCTCAATGTGCCTTTCCTGGTGAAACAATTTCAATAAATAAATAAATCAATAAATAAAAATCGTTGTGCTGTTTACAGAAAATGTCTTATTTTCTCAATTAGCTCAGTTCTAGCCATTTTTTTGTCTCCAGGCAATATGTATTTATAATTCTTAGTGTGAAGCCCTGGTGCACACAATCCAGTAGTAACCCACCCTTCCCGGGACTGTGTACCCTTAAATAAAATTCATAGTCTATCTGCTGTTTCTTGTCCAAAGGACCGAAAGGATGGGCCCAAAATCCATCCTTTTTTGCTTGTGAAATATCCCAGTTAGATTTAAACCATGTTTCTTGTAGTAAAATGATATTAAAGGGGGAATGACTAAAAAAATAAAAAAGCTGACCGAAATTCCCTTTTTATAAGATTTCATGCTGCATATGTTTAAGGAAGCAATTTGCAAAGAGGCCACAGAGGTTTATGGTGTAATATGTTATTCTTGGGATTTCAACTTCTTTTTTTTTCTCTGAAGGATTCAGATCCTGTTCCCCATCTGCTTCTGCTTCTGAGGCGACTCCTGAGATTGAGGAAAGGTCTGAATCTGGTTCTGAATTGCCACCCTCTTTTAAGTCTCGCAATGCTTGATAACGGTTCTGTGTAGAAATTTCCTGCAATGTTTGTTTAGCTGTAGCTCTTGTTAGTCATTTGGTAGAGGGTTTCTGGAAATCTCCTCATGGTGCCGTATTGCTGGGCTGGAGGATCTTGCCCTGGTACCTTTGCTATCTGATTTTGTGAGCTATGGCCTAAAGTCTATGTATTACTTTCCTGTTCAGTTTGTGAGGGACCCTGGGTGAAGGAAGGGGGAGGAAGATCACACTGGTTGGGTGGGTGATCTATTCTGTTTGGTCCAGTTCCTAGGTCATGTTCTTCACTGGCTGTCACTTGTTGGTGTATTACCTCAGTAGGAGTGAGATGTGGAGAGGGAGACTGTGGATGGGGGGGTTGAGGTGAGGTAGGTTGAGTGTGGATAGGTTGGGGAGGTTCACTGAATTCTGTGCTCATTCTCTATTTTCCTGATCTTGATTCACAAAAGTTTCTTGTTTAAAGTCAGTGTTCCTGTTTTGATCAGATTACTCTGTCACCTTTTTTAAATAATGGGACCACAGTGGCTAGTCTCCAATCTTTTGATACTTCCCCTGTTGCCAAGGAAGTATTATATAAAAGTGCAAGAGGTTTAGAAATATGTTCTCTAACTTCTCTCCATAGTCTAGGATGTAAATGATCTGGACCTCTAGATTGTGTGGTTTTAGTTTATTAATGAGTTTTTCAATGTCAGCAGCATTTATTTCAAGTGCAAGATTTGGGAATACTTTGTATAAGGAATGCATTTTATCTTGATTTATTTTTCTCATACGTGGAACAAAAATATTCATTAAATGTTTCAACCATATCTGCTGGTGTTTTTAATTCTAACCCCATTATTAACTAAAGGTCCAATCTGATTTCTAGTTTTACATTAGTTGTTAACATAGGCGCAAAAACATTTGCCATTATCCTTTCTGTGTGAAATGTTAAATTCTTATTTGTTCCTTTTCTGCCTCATTAATTTCTTCAGTTTATTTCATAGACTTTTGTAAGGTTTTATATTATCTACTGCACCATCTCTTTTTTAATTTTATCATATGCCTTTTTCTTTTTTGTACATAACTATTTTACCTGTACACCACAGTAGTCTTTTACCTCTCTTATTATATATCATTTTGCTAGGCACATGTTTTCTTCTACTTGTCTTAGTTTTTCTTTATTAACTCCTACATTTGTCCAACATTTTATCTTTGGAACATTCTTCCCAGTCCCAGTCAGCTAGCTCTTTTGTATCTTATAGAAATTTGCATTGTTATAGTTTTCAACAGTAGTGGTTTCCCTTGTAACCAATACTGTTTTTTTACTACAAATGTTATAATATTATGGTCACTGTTGCTCATATGTTCTCTTATATTGCTCATAGTTACTACATCATCTCTGTTGGTAATTAGAAGGTCCAGAACATCTCTCCTCTTGTAGGTTTATATATCAGTTGATGCAATCCTGTCATGGTTAAAGATTCCATAAATCTATTTGCATTTGCTTTTTTTGTTGACTGATTGATCCAGTTAATGTCTGGGTAATTAAAATCCTCCATGATAATAACATCACCTTCAGCTACCATATGTTCAATCTCCAGCTCTGTATTATTATTAATTACCCCACTGGAATCGGGTGGCCTATAATACACCCCCAAGAGTAGGTTTTTTTTTCAGCTTTTATCTGTACAGCCACTCACAAGGATTCAATTCAGTATCAGAACTAAATTGGATATATGTTGTACTATTTATAGAATTATTAATTTATATTGCTGCACCACCACCCTTTTAAAGTGTATACCCCTCAATATTTCAATTCCATATGACCCTAGTGTCCCACCAAGTTCCTGTGACATGACAAATGTTAACCACCTCAGTTTTAAGCACACTGTAGTCTCCAGTTCAGATTTTTAACTTTTATTGAGACATCTGGCATTTAATGTCCATAACTTAATCCCCCTAACTTTATTGCTGGTAACCTTATTTGACTTCCTGGCTTAAGCTACTGTATTGTAATTTCTGCACCCATCTTCTTTCCCCATCTTTTTCAGTTTAAACTACTATCCACTACTTTTATATGGTTTGACCAGTTTTCTGCTACCATTTTATTTAAATGCAGTCTGTCTGACAGTAACATTCTGGCTCATTTATAAAATCTTCCTAATGGGTGATACAACCTGCTCCTTCCCATAGGGTCCATTGTCTCAATCAGTTATTTAACTCTTTAATTTGATCATATTAAACTTGCTTTCTCTCAGTACTAGCAGAATCTCTGAAAAATATAATTTGCAATTCAGTCTTTTGCTTTGCTCCAGATACTTTTAAATTATTTCTTTATTTCTGTTAGACCTTGGCCCTTGATATTATTTCCCCAATTGCAATATCAGTGTGGATGTAACCATCATTTTCTTTTATTATATTTGGTAGCATGGTTTGCACATCTCTTATTTTCACTCCAGAAAAATAACTGGTTGTGATGTTCTCCTTGTTAACCCTAGAGGTGTACTTGTTAGTATACTTCAGAATCAAATTACCCAGTACATACACTTGTTTTGCAATCTGTAAATTGTTTTCCTTTACCCTATATTCAATGGTTCATTTGGACCTATCCTATTCATTTCTGCTTCACTTGATGCATTATCCTCATGTCTAATTTGGGTATCAATAATATGCTGATGGCAACTTTGTTTTCTAGATTTGTCTAAATCATTTGTTGTTTTTCAAATAGGGGTCACTGGAGGTGGAATAGAAGGGGATGAGACAGCTGCTATTTCTTGTCTTGAGTTGTTCTCTAAGTAATTTTTTTTCTTGCTCCTTTTTCTGAGCAATTCATTGGATTGTTTCTTTTTTTGATTATGGATACATTTTCCAGCAAGTTTATTCCTTCACTATTTTCTGATGTCTCTGTCCCACTATCAGAATTATTCTCTGCTTCCAGTAAAATCAAGGGTTCCTAATTATTGCGTAATTTTAAATTCAGACCCATTGCTCTCCTTCACTTTTTAAATTTCCTATTTTCAACTACCCATATACCTTCCTCCTCACTTTCTCTAACTCTCTTTCTAGTATCCTTTGTGATCTCTTTGTATTGCTCAGTTTCAATTCTCAACAGTTTATCCATTTCCTGAAATAGTTTTTGTTGATGTAATGCCTGACCAGAAGGCTCGGGAAGTGGCAACATGCCAGAAGATTTCAGTACCGCCATGACCACGGTGTGCTCTTTGTGGGGGGCACTCAGTAGGTATGGTAGGTTCCTGCTAGCATGCCTTGCACCCCCCCAACCAGCACTCCTTATCTCAGTGAATGGTGCAGATAGCAGGCAACCCCCCCGGAAAGTCTCCCCATCTGTCCGGGCACGTAGCTACGTACAAGGACAGGTGGTCTGGAGTTGATGGGGCACATGTTCCTTCTTTGAATGTTGTGAGGGGGTCCATCACATACCCGATGCATAGAGAGGGTTGTGCATGCATGGAACAGCCTCCCTGAGGAGGTTGTGGAGTCAAAAATAGTGGGGGAATTCAAGAATGCATGGGACAGACATAAGGCAATTCTAGTGGGAGGTAGGAGCAGGTAGGCTTTAGTTAACTAGGATCTGCAGCTTATCCAATGGGTAGGAAAATATGCAGACTGGGTGGGTCAAGTGGTCCTTTTCTGCCATCAAAGTCTATATTTCTATATTTCTGTGTCAATACATTTGGTGCTTTATGTTTATTTTGTCAAGATTAATGTTACCTTTTTGCATGACTAGATTATGCATCAGTTGTGTGGTCTGTATAGTTGTGCAGCAGACTGTAGTACTGTTTGTAATTTTGTCTTACGTAGTTGCATAGCAGGGCACTATTAGTCATGTCATGTCCAACACATACCTAGGAATCCCGGACAGGAACATTCTCATCTCTCTCCTTCTTACAATGCTGCTCAAACTCTATTTCTTCATTACTGAAGCTAACAGTGTAACTTTCTGGGGGTGGTATATTGCAAACCAGGAATGTGTACTGACAGCAGGGACAAGGTCATATTTTTTCAGAGGGTGGGGGGAACTGTGAAATAACTGTGAGGCAGGGGAGTCACCATAGCTGGTGCCAACATTGATAAAGGCCATCTGTAGCAGGGAACCATTGCTGCAGGTGACAAACTCAAGAAAGCCTACTATGAGTAAGAGACACCACTGTGTATTGTAACACAGACAAACTCCCTCCTGGCAAAACACTGCTGCTGTAAGTTGTAATGTACAGTACAAGTATTGTAAGGGGTGTGTGTGTGTGCATGTGTGTGTGTGTGTGTGTGTGTGTGTGTGTGTGTTATGAGACATTATTAACCATACACCTCAGATAGGTTGTGAGGTATTGAACAATCTTTCAGTGGAATTGTGCAAAATTTTAAATTCTTGTATTCCATGGTAAGCATTCCATCACATGAGGATGTATGGGGAAAGGGGTGGCAGGGGAGAAAATGGAGTAAATAACATTGTATAATGACTGAGAGAGAAGGTGGGAAAGAAGCAATTAAATGTGTAAAGGTAAACTAAAACTACTGTATCCCATGATAAGAGCACTGGGGAATGGGCGCCTACAATAATGGTAACCTGCTCCCCATTGCATTTCAGGGATGGCTATGGGAGGGTAGGGTGGTCGGATTGGGGGAGTTGGCAAAGTTGAAAATGAAGTGTCAGTATATTTTCATTACATTTTATTATTTTTAGCTACACCCCTTCCCATTACCAGCATATGGACTTTTTTCATCTTTTATGTTAGAAAGGATGTATAGAGGTCAATACAAGGACTTTATAGTGTGTGGGAGACCGTTGCTGCAGATAGAAACATAGAAACATAGAAACATAGAATTTGATGGCAGATAAGGACCGCTTGGCCCACCTAATCTGCCCATTTTCCTACCTAACAGATAAGCTGCAGATCCTAGTTAACCAACAGCTTACTTCCTCTTACCCGCCCCTAGGACTGCCTTATGCCTGTCCCATGCATTCTTGAAGTTCCCCACTGTTCTTGACTCCACAACCTCCTCAGGGAGGCTGTTCCATGCATCCACAACCCTCTCTGAGAAAAAATACTTCCTCACATTACCCCTGAGCCGTCCCCCTCTATCTTCAGATTGTGCCCCTTGTTCTTGCACATCTCTTTTCTGGAAGATGCTACCCTCTTGGACTTTGTTAATTCCCTTGAGGTACTTGAAAGTTTCTATCATGTCCCCTCTCTCCTTCTTTCCTCAAAGTATACATATTAAGCTCCTTTAGTCTTTCTTCATAAGTCTTCTGGTGCAGACCCTGCACCATTTTGGTTCCCTCCTCTGGACAGCCTCCACTCTGTCTATGTCTTTGGGAGATGAGGTCTCCAGAACTGCACACAGTACTCAGATGGGGTCTCATCAACTGTCTGTACAGAGGGATGAAATTCTATTAGTGAAGATTCCTTGTTGTGTTGCACTAGTGACATCACTGCAGCATAGCAGATTGCACCACTTTCACACAGTCCACAATCCATAGATGCCGTCATTAACATTGTCAAGTCATCTTTTCAGATTCAGTCAATGCTAACAAGGCACAGAGCGATGGCAGCCATGGTTTACGTAACTCCTGTTCCTTTATTAAAATCAAAGTTTTATTTAATTTTAATCTTATGGTTGCCCATACACTATGAGAGATTGTATATGAGCAACCATGCACACAGATGCTGAGTTTGAACCTTGAGATTTCCATGGTAGCAAGAGACCTCTGAATTGAGCTCTTGAGGTCACTTGTTACCATGGAAGCCTCTGGATTCAAATACAGCCTTGTTGTGAATGGTTACTTACACACATCTCTATATTTTTCCATTTTGAAATAAAATTTTTAGAAGAAAAGCCACATTTCCGAAGCTAAAAATAATAAAATTTAATGAAAATATACTGACACTTCATTTTCATAGAAAATCACTCTAACAACCTTTTTCACATTTCAGACCAATGTAAGTATTACTATTGAATGGCTTACATGTTCAGAAGTGTTAAATCTGCCAGATTGGGAGAATGTAGAGTTCTCATGAAATGGATGGCTTTTCCCTGCTTCCTCTATATATGTCATCTTATGACACAGGCAGATCATGTTAGACTAACCTTGTGGGGTTCTCACAGATGAATGACCGGCACTCAACTAGGGTATGTCATCTTTCTGGACTTCAGCAAGATGTTTGATTCAGTCCTCAAATTGATCTCATGGATAAGCTGGGAAGGATGGGATTGGGGCTCAGATGGTCAGGTGGATTGGAAACTGGCTATCTGGGTGTTCTCAATGGGTAGTGGTGGGGATGGTCTTGTCCTCCAGGGGGTATAAGTGGAGCCCACAGGGATCACTTCTTGGGCTGCTCCTGTTTAATGCTTACATCTCCAATATCAGGGAGGGTATCAGGAGTGAAATGAGTCTCTTGCGAATGACTCTAAGTTGGGGTGGTGTTAGATGGGAAGAGGGTAGGATAGCCCTGCAGGAGGACCTGGACACTCTGCACAGATGGTAGCACACCTGGAAACTGAAATTCAGCACCAGGAAATGCAGGGTGCTTCACCTGGGTTCATATGAACCCAGGCCAGGTGTACACCCTAGGGGACATACTGCAGGCTTCTAGTGAAGAAAAGGACCTGGGAGTGCTGGTGGATGCCAAAATGAATAACTCTGAGCAATGTAAGAGGCCACAACCAAGGCAAATAGGATGCTGGGTTGCATCCCCAGGGACTACCTCAAGATGCAGGAGGTGATTCTGCCCCTGTACAATTTCTGGTCAGCCCACACCTCAAGCACTGCATGCAGTTTTGGCACCCATACCTAATGAAAGATATTCAACTCATGGAGTGGGTTCAGAGGAGGGCAACCAAGATGATCTGGAGTCTGGGGAATAGGACATATGAGGAGAGGCTTGAGGAGCTCATCCTGTTCTCACTGGAGGAGAGGATGGACAGGGGGATATGATTGAGGTCTTCAAGTATCTAAAAGGGGATAATAAGCTGAACCTTTATGGGGACTTTCAGAGGAAGGTAGGAGGGTCACCAGGGGGCACAGTTGAGGCTTGATGGCGGAGACTCGGGGAGAAAGGAGGAGGTGGAACTTCACTGAGAGGGTGGTGGAACCATGGAATACATTGCCTGTGGAGCTGTGGGAGGTATTTATGGTGGAGGGTTCATGAAGACTGGAACAGATACAGGTGGGGGTAAAGCTGAGGAATGCTTGTTTGGGAAACTCTGGCTTGGGAAAGGGGATCATGTGAGGGGCCAGAAGGATGACATTGGTACCCATTCAGGGTACTGACTCCCAAGCGCCCTATAGACCATGAGGCCTACTCTGCTGGCATTTTTAGTATGTTAGTATTTCAAAATATGTTAGTAGTACAATAATACAATCCAGGGTAATAACTGCACTTGTCAGGTGGATGATGGTACCTGGCTGATGTCTCATGACTCATAACCCACCTGAGCCATGTGGTTATTACAAACAGCAATAACTATACACACTGTTGTGTGTTATTCATTACTTATAAAGTATTCATGACAATTTGGTCAAAAGGTTGGCTCATATCTTCCTCTACTTAATTCATTTAGTCCAGACAGCTTTATTGCAAGCCAGAAAACTGAAGACAATATCCATGAACATTAAATATGGAATCACATAAGCAGAACTAAGCTCCCAGCTGCTCTTCTGGGACTGAATGCCAAAAATACATTTGATATGGATGTGTGATCTTTCTTGTATGCAGCTTGGTCAAAAGTTGGATTTTTAGTGTTATGATAGAAGTAGCATAGTAGTCAGGGTGTGTGGGGTAATACTCAACCAGGGGTTAATAAATGGCCAAGATGTTTACTAATCCTCTTGTCCAGTTATTACCAAAGAAACTCCTAAAAACCATAGCTGTTGTTGCTATTCCACTGAAACAATGTTTTTAAAACTGTAAAAATGAGTAAAATTGTTCTCACTACAACACATCTGAGAGAAACCAAAACTGATCAGCGGTTTCTCACAACCATGATGCAGTAGTAGTCTTAGCCAATCAGGAGACAGGGATTACATATACCTCCATTACATGAGTCTAATGTCAGTTTACCGTGAAATAACTTGGCGATAGCTCTGTGTTCTGTTTCATAGAGACTGAACTTTTTCAGTATAATTATTTATCCTATTCATGTAATTTGTGCAGACCTGTATGCCTTTGTTTGGACACAATAGCTCTTTTTGTCACACAGATTTACTCCAGGAAGAGGCATGAGACAAGACTGCCCCCTGTTTCCTTACTATTTTCATTAGACATCGAACCACTGATCCAATGGAGGCAACAGACACACAAGAGATTAAGGGTGCTGAGGCACAAAGTGGACAGTACAAAATGATGTTTTATGTGGATTGCTTTATTTAAGGAATCTAGCAGAAATGTTGCTGAAATTGTTGAATGGTCTAAAGAGATTTGGTACTCTTTTTGATTATAAAATACAATTTGAATATGTCTAAAGCTGAAATACTGCTGTTAAATAGCTTGATGTCTTCTCAATTGTGGTTGCTCTTCCTTTAAAGAGGACAGGAAATGAGTTCTAATATTCAGCTGTTTACATCCATCAGCCTGAAAGATCCATATGTGACTGTACCTCAATAAAAAGTGATTTGAAAAACAGTATTTTGCATTGTTTTGATTTTATGGGCAGCATTCTGTTACAGTTCTTTTCACGAAGCCAGTGACCTGGAGTTTTAACTATGTCACAGTTTGAGTCAAGAACTTTAAGTATGGTTCTGTTAGGACAATAGTTCACACTTAGCATTCTGTACTCAAACTGTGACATAGTAAAATCCAAATTGCTGGTTCCATGAAGAGAACTGTGCAGAATGTTGTCCATAAAAGAAAACAATTGAAACGCAGTTTTCACGTCAGTGTTTATTAAGGTACAGTTAACTATGCCTCTTTCAGGAAACAAGTTTATCACTTCTCTTACTAGGAGCATTACTAACTGCTGCCAATTAGACACATTTCCTGTCCCTTTAAGGTGGAATGCCAATCATTTGTTTTATTTGTCAGGCAGTCAATAGCTCCAAATACTGTGTATTTCTACTTTACTTTACTATAGCTATACATCACCATATGCAGCAGATCAGAGCAGATTTTAATAGGCAGTCTCCTCCAATTTATTTTGTTTTGTTATGTAATGAAGCAATTCAGATGAATATTCATCCAAAGTTAGCTTTTAGGCACCAAAGAAAGTTTGGAGCCTATTGTCATTGCTATACCTATTTTGTGCCTTAGATTTTCTGACTAAGGGAGAGTAAAGAACTATTCTCCATAGACACCCCAGCAGAAAATTGGCTGAGTGACTTGCCCAGGTTTGCTCCATTAACTTTGTATGGAGCAGTACTGGCAGATCGCTATATCTGCTCTGCACCCACCTTGCTTCTCCTGTGCTTGCTGTGCTAGCTGCAGAGATTTGGTGATGCCATCAAGTGACTTGGGGTGAGCTTAGAGGGCAGGTGATCACTAAAAAGATTTAACGTGCATCAGGCTATAGTTACAATAGTAAGGAGGATGTGACTGGGAGAGAAGTTTGCTTTGTCACGAGTTACCTGTGATTCTTCTTTTTGTAGTATGCCTGGCCGATACTGCCAACTAAAACTGAAGTGCCACTCCCTGGCATCTAGCAGCCCTTTCTACACCCAATCATAAAGTTTGCATTCCCTGTCCTTTCAGCTGACAACTGCATCAAGGGGAGAAAAAAGTGCATCCCTCAGTGCCGCCAGTTGAAGTCCTATTACCAGGCATATAGCAGCCCTGCCCTGCCCAACTGTGAAGTCTCCCATCCCTGTCCTGTCATTTGGCACTGCACCAAGAGGAGAGAGAATGTGGTCCTGAGTGCTGCCTTCTGAAATGCTATTACTGGACATGTAGCAGCCCCAGTCTCTGCCCAATGCTGAATTGTATTATTCACTAACAACTGCATTCAATTTTGGTGGAGTAGGGCGAAAGAGTGCAGCACTGAGCACTGCCAATTAAATTCCACTTCTTGTCACCTAAATGTCCTTCTCCTCATCCCATTTCAGAACACTCCTATCTCTAATTATCTCACACTGCCACCCGTGAATTGCACAAAATGTTGTGCAGAAACAGAGAAAAGTGCAGCCAGTTAAAAGTATCAGCTACTACAGCATAAGTAGAAAAGTACAAGAGCCTGTAAAGAGAAAGGTAGCTGAGAATAGGTAGAGTAGTAATGCAACAGAATGATAGTACTGAAGAGTAGGAAATGATGATGAAATAACTTAGTTAGGAAAAATACGATATCAATAATATAGGAACTTTATAGTATTTCAATATGCTAAGTAAAATCTAACTTCAAACCCCTATAAAACAAAATCTCTATAAAAGCAAAGGCTCACAGGCGCTAATTAAACAGTAAATTGCTCCCCTGGTATAAAATGCATTACCAAGCAAACTTACTACATGATGCTACTCTGTTACACAGAGTGATTAGGAAGGCTACACAAAATAGCTGCATATTTTTTATGTTTGGAAACACTTTAATAAACTTTTTGTAAAGAAGTACAAACAGCAGATTTTTAGAAAAGGAAAAATCTCCTTGCTCCTATGGTGCACTTCTGTGTAAAGGCTATTGTCCTGGATTTCCCCCTTTTCCCACAAAAGACAGACAACAGAGTTGTTGTTGTGCTCAGATTGGCAATTAATTTATTAATTTGTACCCTTTCTTTGCATGTACCATCACCATTTTTCATTATTTATTTTCACAATTCTTTGTCCATATTGTCTTAACATATCAATATCTGGTCTCTGGTCCTTCTTGTTCACTTTTCTGGCCTCCCAGGTGAAAACCTGGAGCCTTCTTCTCTTTTTCTTGTAAGTAACAGTGAGAACGAGACCATCTTTTCTCCTTCTGTTCCTTATTCTTCTCTTCATATTCCTTTATCATTTCCCCACCTTTTTCTCCTTCCCCCCTTTTTCCCCACAGCCTGTCTCCGGCTTGCATTGGATGACTGGCCTTCCTCCTTTCTGACCTTCTCCTCCTCCTATTGTCTTCTTTCCTGCCTCCTCCAAGTCTCAATAAAACCCATCATCTCTGTATTAAACTTATCTTTGCTATATCTGACAAATTGTACCCCATCTGCTCTGTAAAATTCATTTACCCATTCTTCTAATCCCTCAATATGACATTTCCTCCCATAGTCCTTACCAGTGTCCCACCCTTCTATTCATCTTCCTCCTGGCCCTATCCATTGCTACATGGCTGAGCTCATGTCTCCATACCCTCCTTGGTATCATATCTGACCATGCTATGCTCACTTTCAGCCACCATACTTTTATCCTTATAAGATCCTGCTTAATCCTCAAATAGGTATCAAACCACAGCTTCCCCCTGATGTCGTTACCCCCAAGATGTAAAATGATTAGATCGGGGTGGGCTGTCTTTTCTTAATTTCTCTTAGGGTGGGGAGTAACTGTGCCCATCTCATCCCTCGAATGCCTCACCATACCAGCCTACATTTCATGATGTCTTGGTACAGCTGTTTGCCTCTGACCTTCTTTTCTGCTCTCCTTTCTGCCCAGTAAATATAGGAATGCCCGCAGATCCATATTTCCGTGATATTCCCTTGTCCTATTAAATCAAACAAATTATTAAATTCACACCAATTACATTTATTGTTATTTTTTTATATTATCCCCATATATTCTGTTCTCTGTCCTGGAAGATAAAACACAATGACAGGTTAATCACAAATTCTTTAATGTCCTAATGTACCTCTTTATAACAATGGACCGCACTCTCTCTCTCTCCATCATAGCAGTCACCGTCTCTCCTTCTACTGCCCATTTGAAGCAGCCCCTATCCAAAAGTGTGTGAGAGTAATTACTTGGGTCTCTCCAGGAATTCCATGCCCTTTTTGAGTATAGCTGTTACCTGGTAACTCATCACTTTTTCCCATCTCCATTCACAAATAATTTTCCTTGTTTGTTATAGCGCTCTGCAGCGTAAGCTAACAAAGCCTTTACGGGTTCAAGGTCCCATCCAGGTGAGCCTTAATGGTTACCACACCCTTTCCCTTCTTGATCTGTCTTGGATCTGCTAATCTTCAGCTGTATTTCTTGTGTTCACCACTTTATGTCCCCCATTCCAAACCTACCTCTTCGTTTCCTACCATTGTGTCCCTGCCTCACGCGCCCTCAGAGCTCTCCGAACATCACTAAATAAATTGTTTGAAACAGCTGGGCCTCATCCTTGGATTTACAAATGGCTGGTAATATCTCCCCAGTCTACCCCAACCATTGGTCTGCTATTGGCCTCCTCCATCTTTGTTCCTCTGTTTTAATCTGCTCCACCCTTGCATCATTCTATGAATCAGCATTGACTTCATAGGATCTTTCCACCCTTAAACTGCACCAAACTGATCCCTGCTAGGTACAATCCCATTGTCGCATGAGCCATCCTTTGTGCCACTGCTCTACCATGAATTTTCCTAACTGCTCTTCTGTTACTGGCCCACTTACCTCCCATGCAGTGTTTCCCTGAATGTTTGCCATGCCTGCCATGCACCTTCATAGGCCCTCAAGGTCCATGGCGCCCATGAGCTGTGGAACAACATTTCAGCTCCCTCTTGCCAATGTCCCAGATGTTCATTGGGATGGCCTTTTCACTCCTTAGCTGTTGGTGCCAGCATCCGGAAATGATCCAGCTGCAGACAGGAAGGCTATCAGCTAGTGTATTTCTCACCCCATCTATGTGTCTGGCCTTAAAATACATGTTTAACTGTAAACTCCTCAATACTAACTGTCTAAATACACTCATAACTGTCTCAGACTTAGCCCTTTTTGTTCAGTACCTCCACCACTGCTTTGTTATCACACCAGAATGTGACATTCTGGTTCTTCAAAGCCTCTCCCAAACCATGGTGCATGTCAAAATAGGCATGCTTTTCAGCAGTGGGATGTCTCTTACCTTTCCTCTCATGCCTAATCTCCTGGCTATGTCCAAAAACCATTTACCTCTCAAGTATCCCCATTCCTAGCCCCCTGCTACATCTGTATATAACTCCAAATCCATGTTATAAAGCCATTCATCTTGCCAAAAGGAACATCCATTATAATCCTTTAGAAATTCCTCCCACCTTGAAGTCCTCTTTCATGCCTTTGTTATGTCCACCCAGTGGTGCGCGACCTTCTTACCCCTGAAGTGGCTCGTGCTAATCTCCTTGTGAATGTACAGTACTTCCTGGCCCAATTGCCTTGCATGCAAATTCAAATGCCCCAGAACTTGCTGCACCTGCCTTAATTGCACCCTTCTTTTGCTAGTGTGTACCTGAATCAATTCCCTTAGGTTCTGTACCTTACCATCTGGCAACCTAAGTAATCCCCCCCAGGTGTCTATTTCAATCCCTAAAAACTCCATAACAATGCTGGGGCACTCAGTTTTGTCAGGGGCTAATGGCAGTCCCAGTTTCTGGCACAATTCTTGAAAACTTGCCAGCATCTCCTCCATCACCTCCCTTCCCCTTCCTATTAACAGGAAGTCATCTAGATAGTGTCTTATGACTTGTGCCCTGTTTTCCATTGAAATATCCATTGCAGACAGCTGCTAAAGATTCAAATGTGGCACATGCGATGGAGCAACCCATCATCATAGCTTTATCAAAATAATACTGTCCATCTACTTTGAAGTCCAGTAAATCCCAATCTTTCCTCCTCCTCACCGGGAACAGCCTAAAAGCTGCTTCTGTATCAGTTTTGGCCATCAAGTCCTCTGGAGTCACCCAGATAAGCTTTACTGCTTCTTCCAACGTTGCATAAGTAACCCGGCTGTGTTCCTCCCAATGAAGTCATTAACTGAGTGTCCCTCTGGGAACGACAGATGGTGTATCACCCTATCCTCCCCTTCTTGTTTTTTGGGCACCAGACATAGTGGGTAAATACTCGTGTTGTCTAACAGGGGAACCACATATGGCCCTTCCACCCTCCCTGCAACTTTTTCTTTTTCTATTTTTTGTCTTAAAATGTCCTCCTTTCCTTTGATCGATGCTAAGTTATTGGCCTTTCTTGCTTGTCTCGGACCCTTGCATTGTAGTGAGAAGCCCGATCTAAAACCTTTTGTATGCTTTTGCCACCTCCCTATCTGGATGCTCCTTGAGCCATTTTTCCCATGCTTCAGTTTTGATGGGGTCTTTGCCAGCTGAAATCGGTCCCTAACAACTACATCTCCCCCACTGTCCCCCTTTTCCCCTCTGACTATAGTTCATCTGACCTTTTCCTCAATAGGACCGTGCTCCCCTCCCCAAACCCTACTTCTTGACCATCTATTCTAAGCCTGAACCCTAAATCCGAGCCCTTCTCAAAAGGGCTGGTGCCCAGTCCCCTGGTTTCCCCCTGCCTGGGCCCCTGGTACCCATGCCATTCTGTATCTTGATGCCAGGTGAGATTCCCCACATTTTGAACAGGCATGTCAAAAGTGACATTGAGGCCATAAGCAAAATGCCCAATTACATCTCCAACAGCATTTTTGCAACATTCCCCCCTTTCTTCCCATCTCCCCTTCGGGGGTGGATTGGTCGGTAACATAATCAGTCCACAAGTCTAACTGTTTTGTGTCCCATCTCACATTTCCATAGGTGGCCATCCTTTGGCAGAAAAAACTCGTCATAATATATCCAACCCACTCCCCCTTTTGCTTTCACTCTCCTTATAAACAGGGAATAGGTGATAAGTGGTATGTCCAGTTCAGGTTTCTTTTCTAGCACAATGGTTGAATATGTAGCAAAACCCACGAATCACCCATCCCAGGTCTTCCTTTTGTAAACTTGTCTTCCTCTTTCTTCTTCAATAATACCACAGCAGCTCCATCTCACTTTTCCTATATTTTCTGTCTCCTCTTACTTTTCTGCTGCTTCCCTACTTACCAATGCAAATATGTCTATGTATTCCCTTTCCATATCTTCCCTTTTGTGGCCAACCTCACGTGTTCCCCTATCCTCATGCCCAGAGATCCTATATACCTTGTTACTTTTCCTGTCCCTTCTGCCACCTTGTCTATTCCTCCCTTTGGTTCTTTGTCTGCCTTAAGCTCCACTAGTGCATTGTCCATTTGCCCTTAACCATCATTCCGTAGGGCAGCTATAATTTGCCCAATGTATTCCTTTATGCTCTACCCCACCATACCTGGTACACTGCCTGTATGCATGTCCCCTCCTTGCGTCCTGCTGTTTATGGGCTGAACTTGTCCATGTTCCAATGGAAGGGCTACTGGCAGTGGTATCACAGGTGGAGGGATCGGTACCACCGAAGGTTCCTGTCTGGGTTCTGTAGTGGGTAACACCACCGGCTCCACTGATGGTGCTAGTGATTCAGGCCACATGGGTTGCAGAGGTGCTGGACTAACCGCTTGAGGTGGTGGCCCATTAGGTCTGCCCGGCCTTTTCGTCGGTCGTTTTCCACTACCCTCTGCTTCCTTTTCCAGTTTTTGCTTCTCCCCTGACTTCCCTGGTTCCTCTCACTCCATTTTCCACATCAGGTTGGCCTTCTCCTCCAGTTCAATGATGGCCTTGTATGTCTCTTCCTTCATTGGCTTGCTCTTCCTGGGTGCCATCCTGTCACACAGTTTCTTTTGTACTTGTGAATAAACTGATAAAAATGCTTACATTATTTTCCATTCATTAGGTCATTTCACACCTCCCCCCAAGCTAATTTCAGTGTTCTGCTGCCATCCTTCTCCCCATTCCTTTCCTGCTTCCAGGCCTTATGATTATTTAACACATGTGGCCTCTCCACTTAGTCATCTTGCCCCCTTCCCCCCCTTTTTTTTTAATTTTTATTCCCCCTTTTGGATTTCTTTCTTAGGCACTCCTGCTCTCCAGGCCTGCGTCATTCTGTCCTGGTGTAAAAGCAGCCAGCCTTCGCCTCCACATGGCTTCTCTGTCTAATCCCCTGCCCTCCCTTGATGCTGAAAGAAACTTCTGCCCTCTGGTTAGGGAGCAACACCTTGTCAAAGTGTATATTTAATTCCCTTTTTTTCTTTTTTAAACTTATCTGCTTTCTATCCCAAACATTATCCCCTTAAGACCTGGGGGCTCTTTCCCAGTAAAATACGTGGCATGACATCATACACCGTTCTTAGTGTGTGTTTTCTTCATCTGCACCCCCCCTTTTTTTTTAAACAAGCTGCTTCCTTGCATCACTAGCCTGCCCCTAAAAAAAGAGAATACTGGGTGCGGTGAGAAATCTGCGTTGTCCCCCATCCACTCACCCAAATTTTCTAAATAACCCAATCAAATTCTTTCTTGCTTATCCCCCTGGGAATAAATTTTAAAATTTGCCTTTCCTTTTTTTTGTCAGAACTGTATCACTGTTCCTGAGAGGTGGTGAGGAGGGGGGGAGGGGGGTTACCGGCACCTTGCGGCCTTCAGCGTGTCTCGCCATATCACCAGCTGCCCAGTTCAACCCTTGTTTCTTAGCCTCAATAATTACTGAAATGGCAGGGTGAAGCTCGCCCCTTGCTCCCTTGGAAAACTGCAATCCTGGCCTTCTAATCCAGGCCACAGGTACCACGTGGCTTTCAGCGTGTCTAGCCCCAACACAACTGCAATACTAGCCTTTTCTCACCCACTCCAGGTACCACATGGTCATCGGCATGTCTCACCCCAACAAATGCAATAATGCTTCTACTCAGATGCTACAATGCTGCTTTTTCAGAATCTCTCGCCACAACACAAACTGCAATACTGACCCTCTTTCAAATGCTACAGGTACGCATGGTCTTCACGTGTCTCACCATAAACAATGCAATATGCTTTCTAATCAAATGCTGCAGGTACAAGCGGATCCTTTGGCGTGTTTCACCCAACAACTGCTTTGTTCTATACAAACCCTGCCCTGGCCCTAACCCCCGGGAGAGTTAGGCCCCTCACCACGTTTTCACCTCATCATGGCACTAGGGCCTCAATTTCCACAAAGCAACACCAAAAAGGGTTGGCTGTTCGTTAAACCACCAAACAGGGGGGTAGCTCACTGCTCAATTAATCTATCTACCAAGTGCAAGCCCTTTTGAACTCCACAGCTCTAGCAGCCCTACCATTGTTCTGTACACCTTGTTTCCCCTAACAGCAAATTCAAACCTCTATATAATAAAATTGCATTAACTTCAATTGTTTCAGGTAATATACCTTACCACCTTGTCTGAACTGGAAACACTGTAAAAGAGATTTTCTTAGTTATTTTTTTTTTAATTTGCCAGTCTGATGTGCTGTAGTTTATAAATCAAAAAACTCCAGCAAAAGAGGCTGAATTGCTGCAGTGCAGGGAATTATGTACCCTGCCTAACCCCTCCCCTTTTTTCCTTTCCACCTATTCCTGTTTTTCCTTCCTGAGCTCCCCCAGGCTCGGCACTCCTCCTCTGTTCAGCTCCCTGGCCATCCTCTCCTCCCCCGTCCCTCTAAGCACAACCATCTGAGAGGGTGTAAGGGTCCACCAGGACAACTTGGTCTGCCTCCTTAGGAGCAAACTCCATTGTGAAAGATGGCAGCTTGTGCTGGGGCTGTTCAATCTCACTTTTTCTGCTTAACAACTTGCTGTGATGAACCATCAGTAGATTGGGGAGGCAGTATGTTGTGCTTTGTTCCAATGTCAAGTTGAGCTACAATTGCTCCTTTAAAAGTTTGAGTTTGTAGACAACTTTTTAAAACAAATATCCTGCAAATGAGAACAAACTGCATGCTGAGGGTTAAAAGACAGCATTTAATACAGCAGTGTCAATCCACCTGTAGATCATCATGCCAGGTTGTTAGACAGAAAAATTGAGGTTAAGTAGATCCATCCCCCACATGCTGCTGCCTTTCAAAAAAGCCTTTACACAGAACTGCACCATAGTGGTAAGGGGAGTTTACTCCTTTCTAATATGCTGCTGTTTATACGTCTTAACAAAAAGTGCATTAAAGAGTTTGGAAATGTATAAAAAAGTGCAACTGTTTTGTGTAGTCTGCATAGTCACTCAGTAAATACTTTGCACAGGGGCTGTATAACTGTGGCTAATGTAGCATGAGGAGAGAAAAATCCTTTTGTATCTTTTCAATAAATACTATGTACAGATGCTATACAATTGTGACTGAGGAGAGAAAACACTTCCGGTGCCTTTTCAGTAAATACTGCACACAGGTGCTCCACAACTGTGGCTGAAGGAGCCCAAGGACAGAAAAACATTCTGGCCCAGATATTCAAACTGTGCCAGGCTGTGGCGCAAGCTTGGGCACAGCTCAACTTGGCTGTGCAGAGGTGTGGAATGGGCGATATTCAACGGAGCTGCGCCATGGCTCAGCAGCATTGAATATTGCACCCTGGCCACCCGCAGTGTGCATGGCGCAGTGGCACTGCACCAGCGCAAGTGGCCAGAGTGGAGCATGGGGATGCGCTAGTGCAAGTTCCATTGCGCCATGCACAGCAACTGCAATATTCAAAACTTGACATGCAAATGGCACCATAATGTATGCAAGGCACAAATGGGGCCATTTGCATGTCATTATGGCCCCATTTGCATGCAGGTGCCCCGATCCCCGACAACTTGCACCTGGCGCCCTGCCAGGCAACAGCCATCGGGGACCAACGCCCCTTGCAGTCGGCAGTGTGCTCCACAGCCTGATTGCGGGCATTTGTATAAATAAATAGAACTATGTCTAATATCCCAGGTGGTCCAGTGGACCGCTGCCTGCCCGATCGCGGGAATTTGTAATTAAAAATAGAAATAAGTCCAATATCCCTGGTGGTCCAGTGGACTGCTATCTGCCCGATCTTGGGCATTTGTAATTAAAAATAGAAATAAGTCCAATATCCCTGGTGGTCCAGTGGACCGCTATCTGCCCGATCGCGGGCATTTGTAATTAAAATTAGAAATATATCCTATATCTCGATGGTCTAGGGTATACTTTCTCTGTTTAATGAGTTAAATTACTTCGCTTCCTTATCAGCCGGTGGTACTTCTTACTCCTGCCGCTTCTCGTTACCACCGATTGACATCAGTAGGGTTGCACGCCTTGTTAGCGTGAGTTGTCAGCATGCAGCCCATATTTCATTGAGCACATTCCAGATAAATGAATGATTCATTCACATATCAAAATGTGTAATGCGATAGAGCTGCATGCCCATTGGCTCACTCTGTGAACCAATGAGTGTACAGCCCTACTGGCGTTGTCAGTCGGCGGACAGGGCAGCAGGTGGTGGGTACGCTGCCCGCCAGCTGACTGGGGAGCAGGGCGTGTGCCCAGTGGGTGGTGAGGGGGCACACTAGACAAGCAGGGATATTGGACTTATTTCTATTTTTAATTACAGATGCCTGCAATCGGGCAGGCAGCGGTCCACTGGACCACCAGGGATATTGGACTTATTTCTATATTTATATAGATGCCTGCGATCGGGCAGTCAGTGGTCCACTGGACCACCAGGGATATTGGACAGAATAGTTCTTTTTTTAACAAATGCCCATGATCGGGCATTGTGGGGAGGCACCGCCAGGTGCAGCAGGAGCTTGGGTGGCCACCCACAGGTGGCAGCTGTTGTGTTGCACCCTGAAATGCTGCAGCTCACCTCTGGGTGGCTATCCATTGTTCCTTTTTTTGGATCAACTTTGTGTTGGCACAGTAGGGTAAGCATGCATCGGCCCCACATCCCGGCTGAATATCTGACTGTGCAGGGTATGCATGGGCACGCTCCCTACCCGCAACTGCATACATTACTGATGTGCTCTGATGCATCTAGATTTGTGCCACGACTTTTCCCTTTTGAATATCACACCAGGGCGCATCAGTGGGTTGCGCATTGCGCAACACTCTTGTGCTATGCCCAACCCTTTTGAATATCTGGGCCTCTGTGTCTTTTTTAGAATTGCTGTGCATGGGGACTGCGCAATTGTGTTGAAATACCCTGGGTTTAGAAAAAACACCACTGTGGTAACCCACAAAAAGGCTCTCTATCCTTACAACATTCCTCAAGTGCCTTGCATCCATTTTGGCATTACATTAACCCACTATGCCTGTCCATCAGATTATTACTTTGTGATAAATTCCACACCCATATAACAGGACCCTCACCCATTACACAGTGGTTCCCCAAGAAGAGGAGGAAATGCTCTGATCACTCCCTATCCCTATCATTTGTGCCCTCCTCAAACTAATCTTCTTCCTCCTGATCAGTATTGGTACTATTGAAATCAATCCCGCCCCACTGAAAGTTTTTATCCCCATCTGATCTAACCTCCATAAATGGCCTAAGTTTCCTTCACTTCAATGCCTGCAGCCTCCTAAAAAAGTTCTCCTTAATACAGGCCTGGGTTGCACATACCCTACCTGACTTCCTGGTTATCTCTGAAACTTGGCTCAGAACTACAACAAAAGACAGTGATATAAACCTTCCCAATTACCAGCTCTTTAGATCAGATCCCCTTCCAGGGGTGGTGGGGTGGCCATCTACGTCAAGGAAACCATCTCTGCATCCTGCCTCATCAATACATCCGAACCAAAGGAATTTGAATGCTTGTCAATTAAAATATCCCTTCCTAACATGTCTTCCTTTAAATTGATTGGCTGCTATAGGCCCCCCTCTGCAGGCCTCAAACTCCTATCCCACCTAGGAACAATACTCAGTCTAGGCCCTGAAGATACCATCATCCTTGGTGATTTGAATTTAAATTGGTTATCTAATGCATCTGCACCCCTAGTAACCTTCTGTGACACCTATGGATTCACTCAATTAATCAAAGATCCAACAAGGATTAACCTAAAAAATACTACCAACAGTTCACTCCTGGATATCATGATGGTAAACAAGCCTCACTTATATTCTCATGCTGGAGTGCTACCCAGTGACGTAAGTGATCATTGTCCTATAGCTGCCATAAGATCTACACTCAATGCATCCAATCCTGCAAAATTCTCCATAAAGGTCAAAAGAATTTCAACATCTCAGGATATCTCCATGATTTGTGCAATACAACATATTGGCAAGATTTCTACCTTACAACCTCAGTTGAGACAGCTCTTCAGATCTTAAAGGATATTATCACTAATGCCCTCAATATATGCACAATCACCAGTGTCAGAACCAGTAAAATCTTGTCGTTGGTTCACTGCTGACCTTAAATCTGCTTTGTTAGCCAGAGACAAACTCTGGAAAAAGGCAAGAAAACAAAGGATACTAGAGACTGGTTTCAATTCAGAAAAGCAAGAAACTCATGCACAAAACAATAAGAAATCCCAAAGCTGCCTTCTATAGAGCTGAATTGGATGCATCCTATACTAACCCATCCAGATTCTGGATTACTATAAAGGGAATTCTAGGCCAAAATTCTACCCCTGCCTTACCCTCCAAACTGCTCCTATGACATAGAAATCACTGACAAGCAAGAAATCTTAAATACCTTCAATGACCATTTCACCACAGCTGGCCTAGCATTTGACTCTTCACCTGCAAATCTCTTGAGATCATCATTAAACCTTCAATCCACTGTGGGACAAAAGGCTGCTACAACATTCTCCTTCGAACCAATATCCTTAAAAGAAGTAGAAGACCTCCTATCCAATTTAGATACATCTAAGAGTGCAGGTGCAGACTCCCTGGATCCCTACTTTCTTAAAGTAGCACTGCACGCCTTATCTGCCCCCCTCACTCACCTCTTCAATCTTTCCCTAGCTACTGGTTCCATCCCCTCCATATGGAAAACAGCTCAAGTAGTTCCACTACTTAAATCAGGTGATCCCATGGACCTTAACAATTATAGGCCCATTTCCATCCTACCAGTACTATCCAAGATGCTTGAAAAATTAGTAAATTCACAGTTAGGGGCCTATCTGGACACTAACAACCTCCTAAATCCAGCACAATCTGGATTTAGATCAATGTATAAGCACCATCTCTGCCCTAGCCAAAGTCACTAACGATTGGCAGACTGCCTTGGATAAAAAGAATAGTACCTGTGCTGTGTTCCTGGGTTTGAGTAAAGCATTTGATACAGTGGATCATGAATCATTAGTCTCCTCTCTTAGCTCTGTAGGCCTTGATTCACTCTCTCTCAATTGGTTTAGGTGCTATCTCTCTGGAAGGTTACAATTGGTAAAAAATGAAAATTACCTATCTTCTTCTAAACCACTGCTAAGAGGTGTACCACAAGGCTCTATCCTAGGCCCCATCCTCTTTGCCATTTATATTAATAACATTGATGCTAACCTCTCTCAATCTAACATTCACCTGTTTGCTGATGATACTATATTATATGTCAGCAATCCCTCACCATCAAAAGCCTGTGAACTGTTACAGTCAGAATTCTCCATCCTACAACACAACCTATTGGAAAAAAAATTTCTTCTAAATGCCAAAAAACAAAAGCTATGTTCTTTGCCACAAATAATTGCTCTGTCACTACCCCATCATTCATTACCCCACAATTATCCACCTTATTTGGAGAAAAGCTGGAATTTGTGGATAAATTCAAATATCTTGGAGTCTGGATTGACAATAAGCTTGACTACTCTGTCCACATTGAAGACCTATTAAAAAAGTTGAGACAAAGGCTTGGCCTATTTTACAGAATAAAACACTACCTAACCAGAGATTCCAAACAAAGATTGATCCAGGCATCATTCCTATCCCTTATTGACTATGCTGACTTTCTCTACAGCCATTGCTCACTCTCCTTTTAAATAAGCTGGAAACCCTGTATCATAGAGCCATCAGATTTATTACAGACCTTCCCTCCAGCACCCATCATTGCTCTCTTTACATGGCAGTCAATTGACATCCCTACAGCACAGAAGAAAAGGAATGCTGCAATCTGGATCCTTAAAGCTTTATCAGGCAAACTCCCTCCTATATCTCAGACTGTTTCACCGAATCACATCTAGGCCATACACCTTAAGGATCAATAAGCTCATTATGCTAAAGATTCCCAATACCTGCACCAAGTTTGGGAGGCTGCTATCAGCTATTCCTACATTTGTCTGGAACTCACTCCAAAATCTATGAATCTGAATACCCTCTTACCCTTATCATCCTTCAAAAATTATACACCACCCTATTTCCAGAGTTGTGCAACTGCTTCCATAAGGTCTAGTCTCCCATCCAACCTACATCCCTCCCTTCTGTAATCCACTGTGTTTAGTTCTTCTTCTACCCAGTCAGTTATCACATTTCATATAAAAGCCTACAAAAGCCCTATTATTTGATTATTATCCCTTCTATATCTATTATCCTCTTCATTTTTACAGGTTAAGTTATTTTACTGTGCCTAGTATATCTGTAAATTGTGTATATATCTCTTATTTATTTCATTGTACTAATGTTATGCTATTCTCATGTCTTTGTAAAAAACTTGTATCCTTCTTTGTATGACCACCCAGGTCCATCTTGTAAATGAGCTACGCTCAATGATGTTCGCCTGAATAAATAAAGATTTTGATTGATTTTTTTTTGATTGATTGACTTGCACAGTGATTGCAGAATCACAGCCAAAGGTGACTGAGAAAAAATGCCAGTGTATTTTAAGAACTTCTATGTCAACACACGGGGAAAATATGACCTAAAGAGTAATGCAACTTTTTTTATGCTACAATATTTATACTAGTATGATTACTAGCTGCTCAGTGTCTGAATGAGTCTAAGGAGATAAAAAAATATCAATGCAGTTTTAATATGGTAACTACAACACAAACATAAACTGTACAACTGTAGCTAAAGAATCCCAAGGAAAATATACTGTAACTTTGCTAGAAATGCACCAGTAATAGCTTTACACAAAAGCTGTAAAAATGTGGCCCATAAAGCCAGTGGAGAGAAAATTGTCACTGTCGTTTTAAAATTACAATGCAAATACTGTCCAAATGAGGCTGAATGAGCCTGCATAGAGAACCAGTAAAAGTATTTTGTTTTGACTCTTTTTTTCTGCCCACAGCAGCAGTCTAACTGAAAAGAAATATATGACAAAACTGAAAATAGGTAAAAATAAATCAAAGAGCTCAGCTAGTGGGCTATTACAACATGAGGTAGCGGCTTACTCTACAGACTGCAGTTCACTGTCAGTTATTCATCTTTCAGATGAGATGTTAAACCCAGGTCCTTTGTGCCTGTTTTGGTGGTTGTTCAGATAGAAGTTAAAGATCCCATGGCACTTCTCAAAAAAAGTAGAATTTCCCCGATGTTCTGGCCAAATGTCCCCATTCATTAAAAAAAAGGAGAAATAACACCAACAGCTTTATCTGCTTCAATTTCAGTTGGTTATTATTTGTATTTCCTTCCCTTCCCCTGGGGAGAGGCTAAAAATAAACAGAATTCCTAGCCCTCCTTTCCTGGTCAACAAAAACTAAATAAATAAATTACAGTCACATAAAATAAATTGCTTTCTGCCAATGTTATGCTAGATTTGTCAGCCATGTGAGACAAACCAATCAGAGATGGACAACACCGAAGATGTCAATATAGCCATCTTAGTAAACACTAGAGACAGCAGATTTAGAACTGTAAGTACATCATATTTTATAAACCATTTTCTAGTATGATAAAAAGTGTTACTAACAGGTAAATAGTATTAATCAAAACATTTTACTCTCTATTTGACTGTGTTGCTTGAAGTAACCTAGGATGCTGCATTATTGAGTAAAAGTGTTTAAAGTCAGATAGTACTTTAGTACTTACTTGCACAGATACAACTGCAAAGGGAGGAGATGAAAGGTGCATGTGGACCCACAAGAAGAGGGAACCAATCAGATGTGTTTCTGCAGTTGTATGGTTTAAAACTGCCTATGAAAAGGATGTATTTTCCACCTCTTAATTTTTGCACATTTGAGCTGTAGCAGAAGTGCAGTGATAGTCAGTGCATACTACATTGGTTAATGAAGGCACAGTAGTAGCCAATGATTTGTTTTGTTGTGTGTTATGGATCAGCCCAGTGAAGCTGGCTTAAAGTTAGGAGGAAAATAGCAGTTTTACTTTCACTACTGCTTGGGGCACTGCAGGGTAAACACTGACTTTTGGTATCTCTCTGTACACTTCTAAGTTTAAAAGCTGAGAATGACAGAAAACAGCAAAAAGGACTTTGTGGATAGTTGGAAGCAGTATCATGAGACAGCGTCTGAGTATGCTCAAAATAGTGATTTTGGGAGAAACCTGCAGCTCCCAAATTGCTGTGTTAAGTGGTTTGGTAGGGGTGGAATGAGGTGGGAGCACCTCATGCCAACCATACACCTGATTTAGTACTCAGCCTCATCCAGACATATTGCTGATACATCTTGGAGGCAATGATTTGGGAACCAAATGCTGGGTAGATTTAGTAACAGAAGCAAAACTGGACCTTGCTTCTATTAATGACTATGTTGCCTGCCTGTAAAATAATTTTTCAGATATTACAGATCGTAGAGTCTGGCAAGCACAACACCATATATTACCTAATTGACAGATCCTGAAGAAAGTCAACATACAGATATCTGAATTTCCGATGTCTGGAAGCATACTACACGTCACCCAGAAATTAAGTATTGTATGATTGGCTATACCTACAAGATGGTGTACACTTCTCACATGCTGGCAATCCCTATTTCCTGGGAGACCTTTGAGATGTAATCCTCTAAAGTCCTCTTAGGGAATGTCAGACTGTTTGAACAAATAATAAAGTGCAAACAAGGCTCTTTCAGAACAAAATTGTTGGTCAAAAATAGAATAGCTGCATACATCGCTTACTGATGTAACACATGGGTTGAAATATTCACACTGTACCGGCTGTGGAACAAGCCTTTGCAAAGTGCAACTGCAATGCAGCAGGTTGTTGTCAGGGCAATATTTTAGAGTGCTGTGGCATGGTTAGCATTGTTAAATATTTCAGTATGGCAACCTGAATTGTGCATGTTAGTCTGGCACTGCACAAGTGTAAGTGGGCAGAGAGGAGTAGGGGATACAACACTGAAGTGCTGTGGTAGTAGTTCAAGTATTACAGTATTTAGTACTGTACATGCAAATGGAGCCATAATGCATGCAAGGTGTAATACACCTATTTGCATATAATAATGGAATCATTAGTGTGCAGGTGTGCTGTTCATCAGTAACTTGTTGCTCGTATGTGTGAGTCAGTACCTGTTGGCTAGTGATACGTGCCCCCTCCCCAGTTGCTTTGTGGTAATATATTTCAAAATAGATCATGTTTTTTCAATAATAAAAATACTGTTGGTGGTACAGTAGACTGTACCCTTTTAACTTATAATGGGTTAACTGTATTAAATTTATCCCTTATGCAGCCCTGTTAAGTCTACTTCCTCATTAAATTGAGCTGTAGTGGTAACTGCAGTACAGCACAGTGGTTAATTTTAAACAGAAAGCCTACAATTGGATAAGGGAGGGTGGTGCAGGGACCACCATGGATATATTTTCTATAGCAAAATCATAGTTGGTGAGGAAGGCTGATGCCAACACACAGTAGCCCTGGACATTGGTGGCCATGCACAGCAGTTATTACATATTGTAATGTGCAATGCCGCATGTACACTGTGGTTGTCATTTTATAACTTTTTTGTTTGGGGGCTTCAACAGTGTGCAGGAGAACTATGGGTTGTGGTTACAGATGTTCATGTTATTACAGAATCACTACCAGGATGTGTTAAGCATGCATAGGAGCGTTACCATAATACAACCATATAAAAATAATTTCTGTGTGAAGTGGTATGGTAGTGTTGTGAAATGCTGTTGTTGCCATGTTCAAATCAGAATACTTAGTAGAATACATGGAGATGTATAGACTCTTAGATGTGAAAGTAATGGAATGTTTGTGTATGTTTTATTGCAAAATCGATAAATCAACATGAGGCAGTGGACCTTGAAGAGGTGTGCCGTTGCTCGAGGCAGTCCGCCAAGGAGTGCCTGTATTTTAATGCGGAGCAGTAACTGGAAGTTGGACTCAATGTGGAGGCTCATTAACAGTTTCCTTCACATGGTTTTGAAGGTAAAAACAAAACAATAGTCCAGCTGAAGAGGAAGTGGAAGCTGTTGCGCCAGCACTTCTACATGTTGAAGCAGAGGAGGAGACGCTGAGAATGATAAGTGCTGGTACTACCTCGCATTTGAATTATGGGAGGCTACAGGAAGCCAGCTGGGGAGCGCCTCACTCATCATAAGTTATTCAATATAATTCCTCAGATTCTATGATATTAAAGTAGGTATACAATTGGGTATAAATAAGTCTTTTCTTGTTGAAGTCTCTGTTGCTGTAGCCATGTTAGTATCACAATAACATGTTACGAGTCAAGTTGCTGTAGTGTCAAAGAAGTTAATAAGTTGTACGTCACAAGAGACATCATTTTTAAGTTTTTCTTGTGTTTTTGTGTTAGGAAAAAGTATTTATAACTGTTACTAAATAATGATGCATTTTTTATATATCTATAAATATATGTGTGTGTGTATATATATATATATATATATATATATATATATATATATATATGTTCATACAATACATGTGTCTTGATATTGACTTAGATAAAATTAAGAAATATACCATCACAGGAGTGGGTATATTGGTGGTTGCCATGCCTGGTGTGGTTCGGTCATGAGGAGCTGCTGGTAACTTAACAACACTAGGGTGGTAAAGCCACCCATATCCACGGTCTGTCATGGTATATTGCTATCTTACAATGTTCAACTTGTTTTGTTGTTTTATAGTGATATAAAACTTTACAGTGGGTATACTGGAGGATTTATCACTGTTATGTGATGTGTTTGATGAATGAGGTTACTGAATTTTCATACCCCATTGTATAACATGTATTTTATGATGCTTTTGAATGAATCACCCAGTGATAGTGCTGGAGTTACTATCCAGTATCCATTTAATTTAAGCAGAATTGTATTTCATGTGGCATACCTATAAGTATTAAGTATTGTGTACTGAGTCAGCTTATGATCTTGTATTTATGAAATATTTATGATGTATGTTAAGTTTCTATTAACCACCATAATCAACAGTCACACAGCTTTGTTATGCACTGTTTAGAATTTTAAAAGTTGTTAACCACACTTTGAACTTCCAAACAATGGCATAACAAAACAGAAATACTACCATAGTTCCATAATTCTCACATAAAATGCAAACAGTATTTTGTTTTTAACCATGCACTATTAAAAGATGATGGCCGGTGATCTGGTGAGAACCACATTTAAATAACCTTTTGTGGTTGCTAGGCTACAGTGAACCTCTCAAGCTGTGCTCTTGAGGTTTACCATGTTGCCAAGCAACCATTGAGGTGATTACATCTAGCACACCTGCTACCCAGCCATTACCTCTACATTTTCAGTAATAGTGATTTTCTATGTGTCTGCAATGGCTCTGCGATATCTGATTACAGGCAATGTTAGGTGCCTGAAACATATTTAATGCTTAAAGAAAGTGTTGTTAAAATGTGATGACATTTACATGGCAAACTTAGTGACTCTACTTTTATCTTCTTTCACAGACCAGTGCACCCCAGCTGCAGCTGAGGTAGTACCAGCACAGTCTGAAGCTGTGGAGGTTCATCACTCTGACACCGACAGTGTCATTCTTGTCGAGTCAGATGGTAAGATGCTGATAGAAATAATTGTATTATGTAATTGGGGTGGTATAAGGCTATCTTGTAAGGTGTGAGCTGGACTTAACTCACTTCTTTTTAGGAAATACTCTTTAGAAAGTTAATATGACTTCAAGACACATGTAATATTTGTATTAATACAACGTACACTAAAAATTTAATAGAATTCTGGATTTTGATTATCTAGCTGGCACTTTTCAGTGTTGTAAATACTACAGTGTATTCATTGTAAAGGTGCCAGCCATCACTCAACCACATCAGAATTCCGCAGCAAATGCATATGTTCATTGCAAAACACCACTGCAAAGCTAATAGATGGATGGCAAAAACAAGCAGCAAGTTTGAAATTTAATGGATTTGCACATATTTTGTTTTGTAAAAAACAAATAAGCCCTTTGTATAATTGAAATGTACCGCTCCAGGGAGTGGGTATACTGGAGGATCTACCACTCTTGGAATGGGCAAAGTCTCTTGCTGCATCTTATGACTGAACTACAGCAGCCATGGTAGATCCTCCAGTAAAGTTGGGGTATATTGCTTAAAATTTTTAAAAAGCAAGGTGCAGTACTTCATAATTTAAATGGTGCTTCAAAGGAACAGATTTTATACCCAGATGTATGGTAGTTGTATACATCCCAGTTTAGTTTAACTGACTATGATCCAGATCTGGTCATGACATTTCTAGACAGCAATGGTATGTGAAATAGTGTAGTCCTATGAATTTCTTATAAATTATTTTATAAGTGAATGTTGTCCTCATTGCACTCTAAAAGATATTTGTACAGATTTAAATTTATTTTTGTGTCATCTCATGTTCAAAATGAGTAATACAGGTACTCAGCTCAATATATGTTATCTAGATCTTGGTTGGTATATTTAAAGTGTTTAGCATATTGATATACTACCACTTAGGTGAGGCGTAGTGATGTGACCAGACACGACATACAAAGAGAATGTTCTGTTGTATACATAATGATGTGAGAAGGGAAGAATAGTAATGTATGTGAATAAAGTTGAGGGCTGCCCATGCATATGTAACAGACTGTGATATTGAGCCTGTTATGTCCTGGTAATGTATTGCCAGAATCTGTGTATTTTTCAGTGGACAGTGTTGTATGTCTATGGTAACAGTGGGGTAGTAAATGAAAATGGGGTAGGTGTCACTGAACAGCTGCATAGGGAAGTGCAGTACTGCACACAGAGTTTCTGAATTACAGTGGGGTGAGCAGTACCGATGTGACTGACAAGGTATGGGAACTTCTCTGTAAGATTGGTTGTGGCACTGTAGTTGCTGTTCATGTAAGTGAGTTTGTTGCTGAGTCCACAAGCAGTCCCAGTGCATGAATGTCACTGCTGCTGAATGATATCCATGAAAACACAGAAGTGTCATAGCAAAGACACATGTGATACATGGTTGAATTATACAATGAGACAGTATAAAAATCTATTTCACAATAAAAGTTCTGTGGCAGGTTAATATATTGTGGCATATGTTATAATATTTTTAACTAATATGTTTTATAGTGGCCAGGGAAGCTGTGACAGTAAGAACTGTGGAGGTGAAGGAGGGCGGGCACCAGCTCTCAGCTTAAGTACCATCATAAAAGATATTCACACAAGAAATAGTGTCACAGTCCTTGCACCCACAATGTCTGGTCAGTAGTAGGGTACCTTTCACCCCTAAGGCAGCCATAAAGCTACTGATTGCTAGGTACCATGAGAGCAGTATGGCTATTTCAGAAAAGCGATGAGCAAGTGGTAATGTAAACAGTACTGTAGTAGACAGTCTCAACATGTGAATGGATCATTTGTATATTGACATTCTGTGACACAGTCTGTTATCTATGTCAGTATATATACTTTTCCCTTTAGTATGCATACAGGTGTACTATATGGTGTCACTCCATGCATAGCTGGAAGGTATTTTGAGGAATACTGTACCCTATTTATTATGATGGTACACTTATGATGACATTTGTGTTTCTCAGTGGATATGTGGTGAGGTGGTAGTACTACATTAGGGAAATCTATGATGTGGTAAGACAAGTGTTGGCACATGAGAGCAGCTGTACTAAGCCAATTCTGAGTATGTTATCATAATTATTGCAATGTGTGTGGAGGGTGATGGAGTGTACTGGACTGGTGTGTCATGCATGTGTGTCATGATAAGTTAACTGTATGAAGGGGAGTGTACTGGGATAAGAAGTGTATTTATATATAGAAAGTTCCTGATAATCAAGATGATAAGGCCTAGTGTACTACAATGCATACTTAAACTCAAGAGCAGTTTTCATTTCAAAGGGAGTGAGTGTAGTAATATAGCTAGTCACCATATTCTAAGACTGTGCTAAATGTTAGGGTGGGTACAATACAATGGATATGTCACATGGTGTACTTGCCATTCACAGATGATGTAGAAGACTTGGTTTGCTGGCCAAGGCACCTAGCTTCACCTGAGCTCTTTCCTTCTAAGACTGCTTGAAAGGCAGAGTAGAGAAACTTACCAGAGCAAGGGAGAAGGATTAAGACTTAGTTTGGCTAAGCAGATTTACTGTGTGGTGGTGTTTTATTTTTTACTCACAGGATTGCTACTGTTTGTTGCTAACATTTCATTGCTTTATTTTTCTCTGATTCAAATTGTTGTTGCTGGTATACCTTCTTCTGCATTATTACAAGGTGTGCCTACAGGTGTGTCTAACAGATTACTGCTGTAATCTTCTGATTCAAATTTTCTTTTGCAAGGTATATCTTCTGTTACTGCTTTATTTTCTCTGGAACAAAGTGTTTCTTACAGCGTATATCTTCTCTGAAATTATTACAGGTGGTGCTTTACAGGTTTTACAGTTTTATCTAACATTAGGTTAAGCTTTCAGGGTTACTGCATTTGTTGTTGACTGATTGTTTCTGCTCTTACCTCCTTGTTCTTTCGTCCGTGGTTCTTCTTTTAGGCAGGGAAGGCCCAGCCACCCACCCCATCCCCAACCACCCCACTACACTCCATTTATAGGGTACCACAGTTGTGACATTTCCTGTGGCAGAGCAGGAAGGGCGGATCAGTGGGGCCTCCACAAGGTGATCTCATTTACAGGGCACTAGTAATTTAACTTGTTATGACAAGTTAAACAAAGCACAATTAAACCATTACTTGCATTTTTTTCCTTCTAATTACTCTGACTAGGTTACAAACCCAGCAACTTATTTGGAATGGATTTCATTAACTGCAGGTACTGTGGAACAATTTTCAGAAGGACATTCTTACAGGATTTAGGACACTGTCCTACATGCTGGGCCTTTGGAGATCTTAGGTCTCAGCTCGGGCAGCATGGGCAGAGATTGCCGCCTCAAATTTCATATTGAAGAGGAAATACATTATAAAACCACCCGCCATTTCCCCAGCATCCAACAGAAAAACCTCAACCCGCAGAGGTAGTTGGTCCAGGAGGTTGGCAGGTGGTTAGGAGGAGCAAATCAGGTGCCCCATCACTCTCTGCTCTCAACACATTACCTCCAAAACCATATAAACACTACAAACAGGTATCTGCCTCTATCTCTGAAATCAAATAAAGAGGCAGAAGACACTGCAGAGCAGGACACTGCGGCACAGGAGCTACACAACAATACTCACCCAAAACAGGAACCAAAACTAAACAAGCACAAAGGAAATCCAAAAACTTCTGATCATGGCGACTCCATGATTCGGGAGTTGATACCCATCTCCAGCCAGGGTGATGGTCAGATGTCTCCCAGGTACATCAGCATGGAGAGACACTGACCGCATTGCTAAAATTGTTCACAAAGCAGGAGAAAACATTGATGTCCTAGTACACAGGGACTAATGATCTCGCCAGCGGTCAGTTGTGGAGACCAGGAACACCTGACTAGGCTGGGTGACAAACTATCATCTATTTAGTCCGGCATCTCCTTCTCTGAGATCCGCCAGTCTGGGAGAAGGGAGCAGATGGACGGAAGGTCAGAGAAGTTGAGATAGGAGCTAAACACATGGCTCAAGGACTGGTGCCAGGAAAAGGACACAGATTTGTAGGAACTGGCAACAGTTCTGGGAGCAAAAGTTCTTTAAATTTGATGGACTGCATCTGACTAAAGAGAGTCAGTGCATTGGGGCAGAAGTTTGACGTCTTTGCAGAATATTTAAACTAGCAAATGGGAGAGGGTGCAGCACCCCATACGTTGAATGGGAAGAACACCCCTCCCCTCAGCTAGTGGTCAAACTGGAATTCAGTGTGTTTGCGTTCATTTGCATCACCAGGTAAGAAAAAAGGTTTGTCTCCCATACGATGCACAGGGTAATGCAAACCTCACCCAACAACTAACACACCAAAATCTGGCCAATGGAAAATCATGTACAAAATGCTCACAGCCTGGGAAATAAGATCCCAGACCTGCAGGCAATAATGTCAGAGGCTAAACTGGACATAGTAGCAATTAGTGAGACGTGGTTTGCCAGTAACCACACTTGGGAGACTTCAGTACCTGGCTATGTATTGTTCAGAAGAGACCGAGGTGCAAAAGGGGAGGAGTGGCCTGTATGTTAATGAAAATATCAAAGCTACAGAAATTCAGAATACACATAAGGAGCCAGAAGAACTGTGGGTCACCTGGAAACAGGAAATGGGACAGCCATAAGAACTGGGGTTGTCTACAGGCCCCCAGACCAGAGGGAGGACATAGACACATTACTGTTAGAAGATATACAAAACATGACAGCTAAAGGGAGGTTCTGATAATGGGAGACTTCAACATGCCAGATACAGATTGGTCAATACCAGCAGGAACATCTGCCAGAACTAGACTCATAGTGGATTCCCTGCAGGAGAGGCCTCAAACAACTGGTACAGCAACCCACAAGAGACAGGGCTATCCTAGATCTAGTACTGACTAACAAAGAAGGGATCACAGATCTCCAGGTAGAAGGTCACCTGGGGCCAGTGACCATCACATGGTATGGTTCAATTTGGCTACTACATCTAAATCATCCCATTCCAAGGCAAAAATATGGGACTTCAGAGGAGCTGACTTTGATAAGATGGCCAACAAGTTAAGCTAGCCCTGGCAAAAGAAACACAGGTGAGGAGGTACAGGCAAGTGGGCAAGCATTAAGGATACAATACTTGAAGCAACATCCCATTGTGTTAGACAGAAAAGGAAGTGAAAAAAGGAAACCACTTTGGTTCTCAAATACAGTAGCAGAAAGGTCAGAGCCAAAGGCTGGCCTTCAGAAAATATAAGGAACACAGCGGGATGAAGATGAGGGGCATACCAAACTGCCTAAGGAAGCAGGTAAGGCAGTAAGGCAGGCAAAGTCCCAAACTGAGGAAACACTAGCACAAACAGTAAAAGAAGGTGACAAGACTTTCTATAGATACATTAGTGAAGGAGAAAGTCCAGAGGGTATTGCTAAGCTTAATGGAGAAAAGGAGCATGTGAGGAGGAGGACCCTGTAAAGGCATCTATCCTAAATAGATACTTTGCTCAGTATTCACTGAAGAAGGTAGGGCAGGGCCCACAGCTCAGCATCATGGACACAGGGGAGGAGGTGAGCACTACTCCTTCACAAAGAAAGGGTCCTACAAGAGCTTGCTAAGCTCAGGGTGGATAAGGCAATGGGACCTGATGGCATACATCCCAGGGTACTAAGGAGCTAAGGAGGAACTAGCAGAGCCATTAGCAGAATTGTTTAGTGAGTCTCTGAGCACAGGAGGTCCCAGAAGACTGGAGAGAGGGCTCATGATCCCACTCCACAAGAGTGGTAGCAGGAGGAGGCGGGGAACTACAGACCGGTCAGTCTTACCTCAGTAGTGGGCAAGATTATGGAAGCACTCCTTAAGGAAAGGATAGTGCAACACCTGGAATCCATAGAGGCACAGGATCCAAGACAGCATGGGTTTACAAAGGAAGGTCCTGTCAAACTAATCTCATAGATTTCTTTGACTGGGTAACCAGAGTGGTGGACCAAGGGGAGCAGTTGATGTCGCCTACCTTGACTTGCAAAGCTTTTGACACTGTTCCACATAGAAGATTGATAAATAAGCTAGGTAGGCTCGGGTGGGTCAGAAGTTGGTCAACTGGGTGGCAAACTGGTTGACTGGCAGAAAACAGAGAGTGGTGGTAAATGGTATACAGTCAGAAGAGATGCAAGTCACAAGTGGGGTACCTCAGGGATCAGTCCTGGGGCCAGTCCTATTCAACATCTTCATTAGTGACCTAGCAGATGGACTAGAGGGTAAGGCTTGTCTGTTTGCAGATGACACCAAGATCTGCAACAGAGTAGATGATCCAGATGGGGTGGGCAGAATGAAGAGATCTGGATAAACTAGCAGAATGGTCAGAAGAGTGGCAACTGGGATTTAATGCAAGAAGTGCAAAATCATGCACATAGGAAGAAACCCTGAAGCCACTTATAGGCTGGGAGGGAGTTGCTAGCAGTCACAAAGGAAGAAAGAGACTTGGGCATCATCATCACTGATGACCTGAAATCATCAAGCAGACCTCTAAAGCAGTAGGTAAGGCTAGGGGGTGTTAGGGTGTATTAGTAGGTATCACAAGTCTGAAGAGGAGGTAATAATCCTCTGTACAAGACATTGGTTAGGCCCCATCTGGAGTACTCGTGCAGTATTGGAGCCACACCTTCACAAGGACATTAACAAATTGAGGCAGTCAGAGAAGGGCAGCAAAATGGTGCAGGGACTGCATCAGAAGACATATGAGGACAGATTAACGGAGCTCAATAGTATACCCTTGAGCAAAGGAGGGAGAGAGGTGATATGATCGAGACATTTAAACACCTTAAGGGCATAAACAAGGTGAAAGAGTCTAACATGTTTAAATATAAGAAAATAGCAGGACAAGAGGACACAGCATGAGATTAGAGGAGGCCGATTAAGGGGAATGTGAAATTCTTTTTCACAGAAAAGGTGGTAGATGCATGGAATGGCTTACCACAAGAAGTAGTGGCTATGAATACAGTGCAGGGCTTCAAACAGGCATGGGATAGGCATAAGCGAGCAATACAAATGACTATGAATAGATGAGTCACTGACATAGCAAAGGCCGATGGCACATTTATAAGGTAGAAAAGAAATGGGCAGACTGGATGGGCCTTGCGGTCCTTATCTGCCGTCAACTTCTATTTTCTATGTTTCTATGCATATACTGTAATGTTTTGCAATGTGTCAAGTCATCTGTAAGTAGATACATATTGTTGTTGTTTGCTTATGGTGTATGCTTACACCTGTACTCCTGTACAGAAAAGTGGACCGTTAGTATGCTGGTATATATATGACACAGATTACAGAGTGAGTAATGAAGACTGATGATCACGTATGCTATCAGGACACTTATTTTTGCACCAATTACTGTTGCAGTTTGTTTTATCATAGCAAACTGTTGTTATATCTAAAGTGTAGATGCAAATAGGGCTATCATGAATGCAAGCTGGAAATGTGCCATTTATATGTCATGATGGCCCCATTTGCATCCAGGTGTGCCAGTCACTGACGTCTTGTGCCTGCCACCCTGCCAGGCTGCAGTCGTTGAGGAATGGCGCCCTTTCTACTACTAGCAACATGTTCCGACGACGTTTGTGTGCATATGTATAAATAATAAACAACCATGTCACTGCTATTCCACTGAAATACTCACAGAGTGATCATGGATATATGTGATAAACTACAATGTCACATAACACTGGTAGTCCAGTGGGCGCTTGTAGCACAATTGCAGAACTATGTAATGAAATAATAGTCAATATAACTGGTGATCTAGTGGAACACTTACAGCACAATTGTAGGTATATGTGATAAACTACTATTTTCTATAACCCTGGTGGTCCAGTAGCCCACTTTCAGTCTGATTGTGGTCATATGTAATAATATTATGGCCCAATGCCCTTCATTAGTATAGTGGGCTGCTTGCAACATCATTGTGGTTGTCAGTGAGATATAATGAGAAACCAATGCATCACTGGTGGCTCAGCATTACTCTCCTACACACCCATGTACTGAGCCCCTGCCCCGCCCCACCCCTGGTTAGTGGTAGGTGGCAGTACATCATCTGCTTGCCACTGTGCTGTCTGCCGACTAATTCCATCCAGTAGAACTGTACAGCCATTGTTCCACAGCATAAGCAATGATTGTGCAGGTAGTATCATACTACACAGTACAGAAATGTGAAAGGACATTCACAATTATGAATATTTCTGCTCAGTATTCACAAAAATGGAGGAAGTGCCTAATCCAATTAAGAAGCACTCTTGATAGAGGTCGATCCCAGTCCTTTCACAGAAGAAAGGGTTCTGCAAGAACTCCTAAAACTGAAGGTGGACAAAGCAATGGGTCCTGATGGAATTCACCCCAGAATTCTAAAAATTGAGGAGGAACTAGTGAAACCACTGGCTACTCTTTTAATAAATCATGGAGGATGGTGTGGTACCCGAGGACTGGAGGAAGGCGTATGTGATTCCCCTTCACAAAAGTGGGTCCAAGACAGAGGCAGGAAACTACAGACCTGTCAGTCTGACCTCTGTGGTAGGAAAGTGATGGAGTCACTTCTGAAGCAAAGAATAGTTGAGTACCTAGAGGCCAGTGGAGAACAGGACCCAAGGCAGCATGGGTTCACAGTGGGAAGGTCATGTCAGATGAATCTAATAGATTTCTTTGACTGGGTGACCAAAGTAGTAGACCAGGGAGGGGCTGTGGACATGGCCTACCTAGACTTTAGCAAGGCATTTGACACAGTCCCACACAAAGATTAATAGTCAAATTAACCAGCCTGGGAGTGGATCCCAGGGTGGTAGCCTAAGTAAAACATTGGCTGCACAACAGGACACAGAAGATAATTGTAAATGGAGTCACTCTGAAGAAGAGGGGTTACTAGTGGGGTACGCAGGAGGTTCAGTATTAGGTCCGGTCCTTTTTAATGTCTTCATCAGTGACATTGCAGAGGATTGGAAGGAAAAGTATGCCTGTTTGCAGATGACACAAAGATCTGCAACAGGGTTGATACACAAGGAGGTGTGGAAAGGATGAAAAGGACTTGGCAAGGTTGGAGGAATGGTCAGAGTATGGCAGCTAGGATTCAATGCAAAGAAGTGCAAAATAATGCACCTGAAACAAGAACAGTGGAAGTATACAAAATGGGTGGGAGGTAGTAACAACAACAAAAAGGAAAGGAACCTGGGGTAATCATATCAGATGACCTTAAGGTTAGCAAGCAATGTGAGAAGGCAGTAGGGAGGGCTGGGGTATACTGGGATGTATAGGAGAGGCATCAGCAGCAGAAAACAGGAAGTTGTTATCCCTCTGTACAGACAGTTAGTGAGACCCTATCTGGAGTACTGTGTCCAGTTCTGGAGACCCCATCTCCATGAGGACATAGACAGGATAGAGGTAGTCAGAGGAGGGCAACTAAAATGGTGCAGGGTCTGCAAGAAGCCGTATGAAGAGAGACTAAGGAGCTTTATATGTATACCCTTGAGGAAAGAAGGAGAGGGACATGATAGAAACTTTAAGTACCTCAGTGGAATCAACAAAGTCCAAGAAGGTAGCATCTTTCAGAAAAAGAGACTTGCAAGAACAAGGGACACAATTTAAAGATAGAAGGAAGGCGGTTCGGGCAATATGAGAGTATTATTTCACAGAGAGGGTAGTGGATGCATGGAACAGCCTTCCTGAGGAGGTTGTGGGGTCTAAAACTGTGGGAGAATTCAAGCATGCATGGGACAGACATAAGGCAATTCTTATGGGGGTAGGAAGAAATAGGCTGTTGGTTAACTAGGATCTCTGGCCTATCCTGTAGGTAGGGAAATGGGCAGACTAGATGGGCCAAGTGGTCCTTATCTGCCGTTAAAGTCTATGTTTCTATGTTTCTATGATCCATTCATATAGCTGGGATGTGTAGGCACGGTATGAGCTGCACGCCCATTGGCTTATGTTGGGCCTAGTGGCTGCACAGCCCTACTGTACAGAGTCTGTCATTGGGCATCAGGGTGGGAAGCTGGTATGAGTTGATGACTGCTGCTGATGGGGAGTGGGTTGTGCAGCTTAGTGGGTGTGGTGGCTGGGTGTACTGCTGGACCACCAGGGATGGAATGGTTTGACATAATATAGCACTGATGCCTGCAATCAGCCTGCAAGTGATATACTGGACCACCAGGGATATAGCACCATTATTACTATAGTAATGACTGCAATCAGCATGGGGAGGGCCAGCATGAAGGTGTCACTGTAGCTTGGGTTGTCACTAATAGCTGTCAGCTGCTATGTTGCAAGGTGTAATATGACAGCTGAGCTGTGAGTTAGCATGTGTTGCTCATTTTTTTAGGAGATCAACTGTGTGCAGTGCAAGCAGGGTTGTGACTGCATGGGTTAGTACATCCTGGGCTGAATATCAGGATGTGTGTAACATGGATGGGAATGACCCTCCTAATTGTGTTGCATACATTACTGTTGTGCTTCGACTCTTTGGCATTTGTACCAGGCACATTCCCTTTTGAACATCACACTGGTATACATCAGTAGGTTGAGTATGGCAACACTGTTGTGTCATTGCACAACCCTTCTGAATATCCACCACTGTTTCTTAACATGATGTGTAAAGAACATATTTCATTTAATTAGGTACCAAAGTAAATGAGTTGTTGGTTTGTAAATGTCTAACATTATTTTAAGTATTATAAAAGAGTATGAGAAATAGAGCTTTCTGATTGTCTGCAAACATTCTAACAACCTTATGTAAATCTTTAACATACATGTACAAATTGGTCATATAGGTCAGCAAGGTTTAAGAGTGTTACAGAACATGTTTCAGTATAATACAAATAAGGCACTCCCAGAATTATGTTAGTGGTCAGTTAATCACGGTCTAGGAGCATGTGGTATTCAGTTAAACTTTTGCCACACTGCAACTGTACAGGTGATCAACAGAACATTAACATAACTCTTGAGGCATGCCTACTGTTTGAGTAATGTAACAGCAGTAAAATATGATTTGTTTCAATGAAAATATGTACACAGAATAAATAACTATATGACATGTGAGTCTCTTCTTTTGTAGTTATTAAACATGATTATATGAACATTTTATAATGGAATAGTACTATTGGTGTACAGGTCATGCTATTATTCTCATGCAGGTGTGAAGAAATAACAGGTTCAGATGTTCAAGTTTACTTGTTCATACACAATTGAAGAGCTAGTATCACTGTATATCATACTGTGTTGTTCTTCATGCCAAAACATTTAGGTACTGAGTGTTACCAAATACTAAGTGATGTAGAACAACAGTGTGGATAGTATGCTGTTCTTATAGATCTTTTCAAGTTGTCGACGAAGAACATAATATGGTACAAAGAAATATAATAACACAACTGAGAAGACAGGAGTTATGATTTACATCACACTTGTAAATAGTCTTGACAGTGCTCAGCAAAATGTATTACAATTATTGAATTAGATATCAATATTGTAAGTGAAAGAGAGGTAGGTAATCACCATTTTGAGGTTCATATATTGATTCATGTTTTGTCACTTTGGGACGCTCACTTAAAGTGGTGTGCTGGCCACTGCCACTGTTACCACAGACTCGAGGGCAAGGTTGACAGTCTGATAAGAGACAATGTTGCAAGCTCCATGAAGGACAGGAGAAATTGCTGTCCTTCATGGAGCGCAACAGAAGACTGATCAACCTTGTACTTGAGCCTGTGGTGACAGTGGCTAGTGACACCGTGGCCAGCTCCAGCTCCTCACCTCCTCCAGTAGCATCCAGTTTCCTGGGAACAGTGACCAGCCTCCACAGCTGCTCCAGTATCTCCTCTGAGAGGCACAACAGCTTCCACTTCCATTGCGCCTCCACATTGAGTCCAACTTACGGGTTGGTCTGCCTCAAGCAGCAGCACACCCTCTCCATAAGACTTGCTGTTAATATTGTAAATAGTTGTTTATATGTTTTTCTATACATTTTTCACAAAATCGTTTTATAAGTTTTAAAATGAATAGATCTATTTTTTATGATAGCGTATATCTTTGGAGATAAAAAATCAAAATATTTTTATGTTTTCAATTTTACAATCAATGTGATTAAATTTATTGCAAAATTTTTCTGTGATGAATAACTGTTTTCATTTGAACATTAAAAATAATATTTTTACTTTTATATAGACAATAAATATTTTTGAATATAACATTTTTCTTGTGATATTATTAAGTTGTGTGGATCTTTGTCATCAAAATTTATAAAAATGGTCTGAAAAAGACAGCTTTCTGATTGGCTGCAAACATTCGCCAGCCTTATGTTAATGTTTTATTAACATACATGTACAACAACCTTATGCTGAACAAGGTTTAATGCTGTTTAAGACCATGTTTCATTATTATAGCAATAAGGCACTCCAGGGATTATGTTAATGGTCAGTTAATCACCCTCTAGGTTAATGTGGCAGTTAGCCACACCTTGTGCCACAACACACTAGCAGGTGATTAACAGACCAAATGTAACTAGAAAGTTGTGTCATGCCTTATTGGTTAACTATTCTATAAGAAAGTATTCGGTTTCCTTAGTTTGGTAAAGAAGGGCACTATACACAAAGTTTCAGGTTTAAACAGATAACACATTTAAAATTCTTGTTGTGTTACATATCTTACAGTGTTATGACAACATTTTGTTGGTACATTAATAAGTATGAGTTATGTTCAGAATTTGTGTTTAGTAAAGTTCAGAAGAGGACCATGTAAGATATCTAAATATTTAACAGTGGTGCTGAGAAATAGAGTGCCACATTGTTTATGTCCCAAAGAGTAGTCTCATTGACTGCAAAAGATAGTGAGTGAAACAGTGCAACACCATACATTAGTATTGACATAACAGTGGTAAGTAAAGGAAACAGATAAATATTGAGAGGCATATGCTTGAGATGGATGTTGTCTTACTCTTCATAACAGAAAATTCTTCTAGATGACTTACTGTGTTCTTCATTTGTGTGCATTTGTCTATGTATGTGTGTGCTGCCACAACATTTCCAGGTAGTGTTGGTACTTATCATTCTCAAAAGGCAGGATATTCATGGCAAAAACTCCATTTAATGCATCAGTTAGGGTTGTTCCACAGTGACAAAAGCATGGAAATTCGGTGTTAGGGTTGAAAACCCTAACTCCAAGTCACCGCCAGCACCACACACACACAGACAAGTAGGGAGGACAACACAACCAATGACAGACAACCAGCAGTAGGTGGCAGAAATAAAAACAACTGTCTAAATATACTACAAGACATCCCCACCCACCTGACCAGGTACTGCATGCTCAGTGGAGATCAACAGCAAAACTGAGGCCATGGTACAAAAAACATACACATCCCCACCCACTCAGACCAGGTACTGTGTAGTTTCTGGAGAACCCCAGTTAAAATGAACCCATGAAGATCAACACTGTTACTCCATGATTGCAGCCTTGCAAAGGTTAGTACAATTATGACTCACAGAGTCTGTGGTAGAGAATGCCCCTCCCATCCTACAACACATGGCCCATTGTCACTAAAAGCTACAGTAAAAGCAATTCTGTTTATATCTACAGTACACCTACTTCATTGCTGGTGTACTACAATGAACATAGTTATCATTTGCATGACGTCAGACACAGAATGGTCTGCCAAACCCAAAGACTAGGTACTACAATCTGAGTGTAGACCAAGTACAAAAAAGTGAGGCTGTGGGCATAAATGGTACAGCTCCTCATTGCAAGAATACTCAACTTACCACAATTTTGATAACCAGGTAGTACATCCTCAGTAGGCGCTACAGCAAAATTGAGCCCATAGACATCCATGATACACCTCCCTCATTGTAGGTACAGTAATGTTAGCACATGTAGAAGTTGCTTGGCCCCACCAGCTAATTCCACTCCGTGTTAGACATAGCAGTTACTGGATTCTTAGTATACAAACACACTGAAGGTAACTATATGGACATCAACAATACACCTATATTACTGAAACTGTATAACTGATACTGACATTAGGAGTTGCACAGCCTTGTACAGGCAATAGTATTCCCATACCTTGAGATCAACCAGATGTATCTTGAGTGGGCAGATGCAGTAAATTTACTACTATGTAAATTACATACTTAAATGCAACAGTTTTTGTATCTTGATGATGGATGTGTCTTTTAGTACATTTATGTTGTTGTCTTTATTTCTGTTCACTCAAAGTGTACAAAACTTTGTACAGCTGAAATCAGAGAGTTGCATTGTTGTTGTCCAGTCAGGTGCAGTACCAGGTGTGGTGGTGTGTGGGGCATCACTAGGTAAGGCCATACAACTACTAAATGTGATATGCTGTGTGCACCTGCAATCAGGGATATGTACGTTTGGTGTACATGACCTCAGTTTTGCTGTTGATCTCCACTAAGCATGCAGTACATGGTCAGGTGGGTGGGGATGTCTTGTAGTACATTTAGACAGTTGTTTTTATTTCTGTCACTACTGCTGGTTGTCTGTCATTGGTCGTGTTGTCTTGGTCCTCCCCCTACTTGCATGTGTGTGTCTGTGTGTGTGTGTGTGGTGCTGGGGGGTGAATTTGGAGTTAGGGTTTTCAACCCTAACACGAATTTCCTTGCTTTGTCGCTGGGAACAACCCTAACTGATGCATTAAACAGAGTTTTTTGCCATGAATACACACACACACACACACACACACATATATATATATTGCTGCATGGACAGTATTTGAGAGACAAAGTGTGACATTCGTACTCTCAAAAAAGTATGACAATTTTCACGACTCAGCTTTAAAGATCAATGTCAACCATTTTACACATTGTTAAAATAAGCCTGAATTCAAGTCCTGTGTCATTAGTGTTTCCTGAAAAGTCACACTATTTGGTTTTGTGGTTTTCTTTAAATCTGCATTTTAACATGTTCTGCACTAACTGGATACAGTCAGGCTGTTTCTGCCCTCTGACTGAGCCTTGGAGATTGATGACATCATATTGGTGTAAGCTACTGTTTCAGCAGTGCAAGTCCCTGCGTGACTGAAGAGCTGTAAACTTCCTAATTAGAGCAGTCTGTAGAGTTAATTGTTTGCTGTCGAGGGCTTTTACTAACTTAGTCTCTGGTATGTGTTCAGATGAATTAGCTGAAAATCAATCATTTTGTTCTTCTAAAAAGCTAATCATTTGAGTTCAGTGCTGAATTGTAATGGTATACATTTGAGAAATCAGCTCACAGCTGTTAGTTCTTTCCGCCAAAACTGTATTTTTTTCAAGCTTCTAGCTGTATAATACTGGATTGTTTATTTAGTGGATATAAAATAAATCTAAACTTTGGTAATTCATATAAATAGTTTATCTTTGATATAGTCTCAATACATAGGTCCATATAAGACAATTATTTTCCTCTCAGACTTATAAACAGGTGTCAGCCACAATTTGCTATTTCAGGCACATGTACTATATGAACTCACAAATTTAAGTTCTTTGATAGTTTCTATATGAAAATACATAAAGTAAAACTAGAAACCGTATAGAGCATCCTGATGCCCACTGTCTTCTCTGCCACATTTGAGCAGCTGCATTCTGCTGCCCATCCCCTGCCCCACAAGCCTTCTGTCTTGCCCACATTTGAGGCTGCTGTACCCTGCTGCCCACTGCCTTCTCCACACAGTCAGGGTTGCAGCACCCTGTTGCCCCATCATCTGCCTGAACAGTTAGGGCTGCTCCACCATGCACACCCATCCCACATTCAGGGATGCTATATTGATGGTCCCTTGTCCTGCTCCACAGTCAAGGCTTCTCACCATCCTGTCCACAGTTCCCTGCCACCACAGCCAGGGCTGCTTCTGCTACTCAGGCAGGACTGCTGTGGTCTGCTGTGCCCTAGAGCCCATTGCCTCCACAGTTAGGGCTGCTGCACCATGCTTCCACTTGCTACAAGAGCTATGGCATTTACTGCACCCTGTTCTCTGCCCCAAAGTTGCATCACTTCTACCCAGGTGTGGCTGCTGCCTCTCCAACAGTTTGGGCTACTGTACCTAATGACTTCCTTATCTTGGCCAAACAGTTGGAACTTCTGTACCTTGATTGCCTTCTGTTCTTCACCTCATGACACAAGATAAAAGTATTTTCTGCTTTTTCTTTTTGGCAGTGCAGCATAAAATATGACTTTGGTGACAGGGAGCAACATGGTTCAACAATGCTAACTGTGGAGTCATGGGGCAGTGGAGGTATGGAGCTGTAGGGGTGCAGCAGGGCACAACAGCCCTTACTGTGTAGACAGGAACAGGTGCAGCAGCTCTGGCTATGGTGGCAGGGGACAGAATACAGCATGGTGCAGAAGCCTTGATTGTGGGGCATGACATGGGTGGGGAGATCAGGGTACAGCAGCCTGACTGTGGGATAGGATGCACATGGTGGAGCAGAACTGCCCACTTGGGAAAATGGATGTCAGTAGCAGGGTGCAATAAAGCCCATCTCTGGTGGCATGGCGCATGGTGCAGCAACCCTAAATGTGGAGACAGGGAACATGGGACTCTAGGACACAGCAGAGTACAGCAGCCCCAATTGTGGTGACAGAAATATGGGACAACATGGTGCAGCAGCTCTGACTGGGGGGACTAAGTGCTGCAGTGTGAAGCAACCACAACTGTTCAGGCAGGGACAGCAGGGTGCAGTGGCCCTGGTTGTTCAGACAGAAGATTGGGGCAACAGGTTGCAGCAGCCTGACTCTATGGAAGAAGAGTGGCAGCAAAGTGCAGCAGCCTCAAATGTAGGGCAGGAGACAGGGGGGCTTGTGGGGCAGGTGACATTGGACAGCAGAGTGCAAACTGCTTTAACTGTAGGCAGGAGATGGAGGCATCAGGGTGCCATATAGTGTTTCTAGTTATACATACATGATGTATTTTCATAATAGAAACCATCAAGGAACTGAAATTTGTGAGTTCCCTATAGTACATGTGCCTGATATGGCAGAATGTGGCAGGCACCTGTTTTTCAATCTGAGAGGAAAACATTTGTTCTTACATGAATCAATTTATTGAGGCTACATCAAAGACAAACTACTTGTATGAATTAACAAACATTAGATGTATTTTATATCTATTAAATAAACAACCCAATGTTATATAGCTAGAAAAAGACAGCATTTTGATGGGACAGAACTCACAGCTGTGATACAGACAAGATGATTTCTCAAATGCATATCACTTCAATTCAGCACTGAAATTCAAATGATCAGCTTTATATAAGAACAGAATGATAGATTTTCAGCTAATTCATCTGAACACAAACCAGAGACTGAGTTAGTGGACAGTAAAAATTAACCCTACAGACTTCTAAAATTAGGAAGTTAACAGCTTTTTAGCTCTTCGGTCAGTAGGACTTGCACTGCTGAAGCAAGCTACTCCAATATGATGTCATCGCTCTCCAAGGCTCAGTCAGAGTGACAGAAACAGCCTGACTGTTTTCAGTTAGTGCAGAACAAGTTAACAAATGTTGATTTAAAGAAAACTACAAAACCAAATAGCATGCCATTTTAGGAAATACTACTCATTACACAGGGACTTGAACGTGAGGCTTTTTTATTAGTAATGTGTAAATGGTTGCCATTGATCTTTATTTTAAATGACTACATGTGATAGTTGCATAATCCAAAATATAAAGATAGTTCTGTATTTCTAAGTTTTGAAAAATGAAACAGTAAGTTATGATATGGAAACTAATTACATGGGTAACATGGTGTCCATTATGCAGTATTTCCCATTTCTAATAATAAAGTACATTTTAAATGTAGTGTCTCTGTCTTCTATAGAGGTATATCAGTTTACAACATTTAATGATTTGCTCTTCTTCCATATTTATGTATTGCTATTTATCCTCCAATATAGACACCAATAAGAAACAAATAAGAGGTTTTCAAAGTTTCATTACTTCATGCTAACAATGTTTTCTCAGTCTACATGTACTTCACAGCTATGCAGGACCATAAGCAGAAAGATGAACACCAACAAATCCTTGGTTACACTTGATTTATTATGTGACAAGCTGTGTCTTATACTCTTACTGTGGGTATCACGGACATCACAGCAGCAATGTGACATTTGCAATAAAGCAATCAATCAATCAACCTTTATTTTACCAGGTGAAACATCATTGAGTAAAACTCATTTGCAGGATGGACCTGTGTATGTGTACAGGACATTACAGGGAAGTCATAATATAATACAGTGAGTAACACAAACAATAAATACACGTGTCAGGTAGAAAAATACATATAGAAACAATTTGCAGCTAAGAAAACAATAACTGTACACATTGGTTTATTATGTACACATTAATACAGGAAACTTGAGTGAGAAGAGTAGAGTAATCAGATGAGACATAATAGGGAGAGGCCCCAAGCAGTAGAAGGAGTATAGGTCAGCGTTGAAAACTGTTTCAACATGTGATATACAACACCAAGTGAAATCTACTTCATATCATTTTATGTCTTCCCTTGCTCCAGGTTGGTAACTTCTTCTAGCTGCCTAGCTCCCCACTGGAGCCCCTGCCCCAATGCCAGCCACCATTATTTCATATTTGCAGCCACCCAGGTAACCTGGACATAACCCTTCCTAGGTGGTTTCCCCTCCGAGAGAAATAGGCACTGGTAGGGGCTGGCTAGCACATGCTACTTGGCCCAGGTGCTGCTGAGGTGGATCTGGGCTGCATCAAGGGCTCAGCAGCAATGGGAGCTGATGACTGTCATCCAGTTTGCTACAGAGCACTTTTTCCACTTTGATCCCCAGGGGCATGGTGTGCCACAACATCAAAGCATAAGTCAACATTCCCACACTCCTCCCCCTTAGTCAGTGGGACCCCAGCATGTTGCCATACCCCCAGCCCCCAGAGAAGGTGAGTAGTCTTTGGATGCTCTAGCCCTCTCTCAAATCTGGCCCTCTAGCACCCTGAGTCCATTTCTGAACACGGGTTGCTGGTGTCACAAGTGGAAATCCAACAGCAGCGCGCCTGGGCCAGCTCCCAAAACAAAAGTTTGTTTAATGATCATGACACTGCCTTATTTTCTATGGGGCTATGCATGAATCAGTGGAAAGTATGCAGACAGGTGTGCACAGGACCATATACACAAAGGGCTACCAGCTGTTCATGGCTCTGGATTGGGGCAGAGTAGTGGACCCACAGCGGGCACCCAGTCAGATGTCCATCCTGGGTCACTGGGTGGATCACTTGCATGATATGGCACAATTCTAGGTATGTGAATAGCACGCCCAGGCACCTGGACTCACGGCCACGCCCATTGGCAGAGCCCCCTGCCTGAGCCCTTTCAGCACTGCATCCCATGCTGCACAGCCTAACCACTGCCCAAAACATATCTGCCCCATCCCCAAAATGGGCATGACAACCCCACTTCAACACATGGTGGCTCCATCCCTGGATTCAGTATTACACTCCCTGCCCCAACACATGGCAGCCCTTTTCCAGAATGCACCATTACACAACCACCCCAACACATGGCAGCACCATCCCTGGTGTATACATGACAACCCCCCACTGCACACACTGTGGTGCTCTGGTCCACACAGCCCCAGTCCCCTACCTGGTGCCCCAGCAGCAGCATTGAGTCAGTGGATCCCTTCCACCACCCATGGTACCAGCAACCCCTTCCACAACCTAACCTGACAATCGGTGCTGTAGCTTAGGATGGCCAGCAGCACAGCCCTCCGCATGCCTCCATAGTTTCCAGTCAGCCAACTGATGCTGGGGTGTGGTGCTATATATAGGTGATGCACTCTCAGCAGTTTTTAGACAGCCAGTGGCTATGTGGAGGTGTGTGGAGGGTTATGCCACCTAGCTGTCCTGAGCAGATGTGAGGGTGTAATACTGCATTGGGGTTAGGGGCTGACATGTGTTGGGGCTGGGGTGTTATATACTATTCATGGATGGGATGACATGTGTTGGGCTTAGATGTATAATATTGCATTAGGGACAGGGCTGACATGTGTTGGGGGGATGTTATACATCATACGGGATGGGGCTGGCATGAATTGGGGATGGAGTTGTAATACAACAGGTGGGGACAGGGCTTCCATGTGTTGGGGGATGCTTGGACTGAACAAGGAAAGATCGGATGTGTGTGGGGGGCCTGACATACAGTCCTGGGGCAGGGGTCTGCTTGTGTTGGTGTGTGTATCTCCTTCCAGAGCCTGTGTGGCTTTTCTGCTGTGTGGGGGGCTGTCACAGAGCTACTGGTGCCATCCGGGGTCCTGTGTTCATAGGGCTGGGCATGTAGAGTGGTTATGGAAGGATCCTACTAGCTTAACTGGTGCCCTCTACATGCCCTCTTTCGCCCCAGTGCACAGCACTGTGAGCCTTAATGAGTAGCACGTAGTGTGGGCATGACCTTGGCATGCATCCCTGCCCTCCCTGGCACTTTGCTGTTCATACAGCCGGTCCCGGGGCATACCTGACATAAACCATATGTGAATACCACCCAGGGTCTTTGGGAGGCCACTGTTGCATGGAATTCACGTATCTATGTGTATGCACCCAGTTTCCATGGCATATAGGCATCATTTATAGGGGCCCAATAAATGCATGTGGTAGTTGTGTAATCCAAAATATAAAGATAGATCATTACTTCTAAGTTTCCAAAAATGGGACTGTAAGTTACACTATAAAAACTATTACTTGGGTACCATAGTGTTCATGTTGTCAAATGTATTTAGAAATAAAGTAAATTTATAATTTCAATGCCTCTGTCTTCTATTTAGGTATTTTTGTTTGCAACGTTTAGTCATTTGTTCTTAATCTACACCTGTGGGTCATTACTCATCCTCCAACAAAGGACACCATTATATCACAGACAAGAGGATTTCACAGTTTAGCTGTTTCATGTTTATATTTGGTTTCCTAGGCTACCTTTGTTGCACAGCTAGAAAGGCATATGAGCAACAGATAGATAACAACAAATCACTTAGTTGTACTTCATTTTTAAATTTTTGCAGTATTTACTAAGACTTAATTCGTGAGTAACAAGGACACCATCATAGCAATATGACATTACATAAGTATGATACACTATATATAAGTACATATGTACTCCGATAACAATGGTATATTTATGTACAAACAAAGGGATATATTACTAAATTTTCCATGCACAGTAAAAGGATGTTAATCTGAAATGCCCTGTAGTGATGAAGCTGAGAAAAGACTGTAAAAGAAACAGGAATTTGTCACTTGGAACACGTTTCTATCAAGTTATTAAAATAATGATTCAATTCACTGGACCCAATCACATAATATTTAAGTAATACAGCCAACAAAATCTAGCAAATGTAATTGTTTCAGACATGGTATAGCTCACAGACACCCTGGAACCCCAGGCGGGATAAAAGCATATACAACTGATATGATATGGTAGCAAGGGAGTAGATACACATATGAGAACATGGTATCAGGCCTCCCAACAGGGATGTACTGGGGGATTAGGGGTTAAACCACCTTCCTGAAATTGGGCAACCACAATTAAAAGAAATGCACCACACATAAAGTTTATCTTGCCATGACATCTTAGCATACTACAACCCCTCCCAAAACCCCAGTCTTGGTAAGACCCTGCCTCCTCTCCCACATTCAATATCCCAGGACTGTGACATGAACATTATGACAATTGGACAGTGTGATGCAAAGGGGCAGAAGCACATAAGCCCCATGAGTGGTTACTAAGGCAGTCACATTCACATGAGAACATGGTGCCATGTCTTCCCTCTCCTAGTTTCGACACCCAAGACTGTACTATGGAGAATATGGCAATTGGAAAATGTGACAAAAGGGGCAGAAGAACAAAATTCCAAGACAGGTTACCCAGGTTACTTATGCGCATGAGAACAGGGTGCTATGCCTCTCTCTCCATGGTTTCAACACCTCAGGTCTGTGACATGGTGAAAATGGCAACTGGACATTGTGATGACAAAGGGGATATAGGCACACAAGCCCCAAGTGAGGGTAATGCAGGGGACATATGCATATAAGAACAGTGGTGCCATACTCCCTTTCCCTCAGTTTATGTTTGGACATTGTGCTGATGTTGGGAGATCTCCTAACAAAGTTGCTATACCCTTTCTGGAATGGCAACCTGAACAACATAGCACACTAAACTACTGCAGAAGCTCTCTGTTAAAAGCTGTGACATGCTCCCAAAAACAAGAGTTTGACATCTCTTGGTATTAACATTACAGTTTGTGGGGTAAAATGGTTGCAAAATACAACGAAAGGCTGATGAGGGGTAGAATCCTGTGCATTACAAGGACACGCCAGTTTAGAATCCTTGTAATGCACATGAACTCACACAATGAAACCTTTATAACAGAAAAAACTACACCACAAACAACGTAAAGCAATAGGCGTAGTGCTGCACATTGCAAGCCTTGCCCATGCTATATCCTTTTAATTTTTGCCATCAGTTTTACCCTATAAAACTCAACATGGCAAATTGAACAACTGCAGAGACTCACTAATAAAATCTCAAACTACACCCAAAACAATAGTTTGGAATCTCTTGAGTATTAACATGATGACATGAGGGGTACAACTAAAGCAATAATTTAAACAGATGGTGTTGAGGGACAAAATCCTGTGCATTACAGTTAAACAGATACTGTATAACTGTTGAAAACTACTACAAACAACACAATGCAAAAGAGACACAGTCCTGGGCATTGCAAGCCTTACCTGAGCCACATCACTTTTCTGCCATCAGTTTAACCCCATGAGCTACATTGCACAGACTGAACCACATGATACACCAAACTGTTGCAGATGCCTACTAATAAAAACTGTGATGTGCACCCCAAAACAGCAATTTGATGTCCCTTGGTGTTAACAGGATGGCTTTTGGGGTATAACAAACACAAAATGTAAAAAGGGTTATTAGGCCCTAGAATCATAGTGCATTACAAGGACTCCACCACTGGGTGTCCTTGTAATGCATTTACAGTATCACAGTTAAACAGGTATAAAAGTATTCAGAAGCAGACAAACTTCCCAGAAATGGCATATAGTAAAGGGACACAGTGCTGGACATTACATGCCCTTTCCAAACCACATCCTTTTCTTAACCATCAGTTTTACCCTGCAAAGTCATGGGATCTGTCCTCCACCCTAACAAAAAAAATCATAATGCATCCTAAGCAATATTATAATTTGATTTCATATACACACACATGAAATGAAATTCAAGTACAATATTTCAGTTCAAACAAGTTCATTTGTAGAGTATATCACATATGATTACATGCATAACACTGAACAACCTTCTGGACACTAGATTCTCAAACTCCACCAGACTTCACAAGGGACATGCCACAGATGTGCCTTTTGGTGGTTTAGTGACAAAATATTACAGGGATGCAAAGTTATGGTACTCCAAAGTTGGCGCTTTTCCCATAGACTAACATTACAGCATCCGCCCGCACCTTTCAGGCCGTATCTGAAAATGCTTGAGATACAGACTTTATATCAGAAAAATGCTTAGCCCCCCACTAGAGAGCTAAGCACAAAACTAACCAGGAAAGTCATAATTTATATGAAATTTTAATATTTTTCTCGTCATTATGGTTTCTGAGATATAAGCAATTAAGTATTCCAAGTGCCATTTTCTGCTCCAAGACCCATTATTATGTATACATTCTTTGTACTCACTGTGTTTCTCTATGCAACTGTTGGGCAAAAACAGGGGTGTGTACTTCCGTTATGTTTACAGTTAGTGTTTCCACTTGCATTTCCATACCTGTTTGCTTTCTCCTGTATGCCTCCTGTGTGCATTTTGCTGCGTTTTCATTTTGCACTTGCATTGCATTACTGTTACCATTCGTTTCCACTACTGTTTCTGTGTGCTTTTCATTTTGCATCACCATGTGCATTACCATTTGCCTTTGTGTATGCATTTCCATTTATGATTGCATTTGTCTTTCCTTTGGCATCATCGTTGCTATTACCATTACCATTTGCATTTCCTGTTGCATTACCGTGACTCTGCACATTACGGTTTGCATTTCCATACCCACCCATTTGTGTTTCTGTTTCCATTACCATTTACATTTGTGTTTCTATTAGCGTTGTGTTATCGTTAATGTTTGCATCACCATGTGCATTAAGCGTTTGTGCTTGTGTTTGTGTTACTGTTAACATTTACATTTAGTATGCACTTCATTTGCATTTGTCTTTCCTTTGGCATCATCTTTGCTGTTACCGTTACCATTTGTGTTTCCAATTGAATTACCGTGACTCTGTGTGTTATGGTTTGCATTTTCATTTGTCTTTCCTTTGGCTTCATCATTGCTGTTACTGTTAGCATTTGTGTTTCCAATTGTGGTTCTCTGACCGTGTGTGTTACAATTTGCATTTCCTTACGTGCTTGTGTTTGCATTTCCATTTGGTTACTCTTCACTTTGGCATCATCAATGCTGTTACTGTAACTGTTTGCATTTCAATTGCATTACCATTACTGTTTGCGTCTTCATCACCATTTGCGTTTCTGTTGCCTTTAGCATTTGCATTTTCAGTTGCATTTCCATTGTTGATTGCGTTACTGTTTCCTTCTCGGTGCCATTGTCTTAACCATTTGCATTATTGATTGCATTTGTGTTACCATATGCATTTTCTTACCATTTGCATTTCCATTGGCATTATCATTTGAGTTACTGTTTCATTAACATTTGCATTTCTGTTGCCGTTAGCGTTTGCATTACCGTTTGTGTTATCATTTCTGTTTTCATTAATGTTTGCACTTGCATTCCTCTTACCATTGCGTTATCATTTACGTTTGTGTCACCATGTGCATTACCATTTGCACTTGCATTTGTATTACCATTAGCATTACTATGTCACAAAAATCACATGGTGGGAGCACGGGGTCCAAAGGGCCCCACACTCCCACCACATTCATTCACTATTTATAGTGCTCATTCTCAAAGAAGGAAATTCATGGCAAAAAACTCTGTTTAATGCATCAGTTAGGGTTGTTCCACAGTGATAAAGCAAAGGAAATTTGATGTTGGGGTTGTCACCCCAATTTACCACACCTCCACCAACAGGAATCAGGGGTGTGCATTGGGGTCATCAGTCTAACTCTCACCCCATTCTCCTATACTGCATCACCTCAGATTGTTTACATGTGATGGGGTGAGTTAGGGCCAATGACTCCAATGCACACCCCAATGCCTGTTGGTAGGAGTGGGGTGGGGGTAGGGTGGAGGCAAGTGGGGGTGGCAACCCTAACATTGAATTTTCACTTTTATGTTGTGGGAGCAACCCTAACTGGATGCATTAAACAGAGTTTCTTGCCATGAATAAATATATATATATATATATATATATATATATATACACACACACACAAACACACACATATTTCTAGATTATAATGATGTTATCAATTTGCATAGTGTAAACTAATTATGGCCTTACTGATATAGAACATTTAGGTACCTACAAGTTAGAACTCTTTTACTTCACAAATGTCAGGAGTATACTAAACTCCCTACTTTGATTCTGAAATTAATGGCCATGATTATGGACTTTCATAATGACCAGCCATGGGAACATGTAATTGGTAATGCCTATAAGGGATTGCAAAATTGACATGGAGTTTACACACTCAATTATAGACAAAAGGAACAAGAAACTTTCAATTAATATAGATTATGAGACATGGATAAAATTTCAATTCTGGTGCTAAAGATTACTTTCTCCAACTTATGGTGGGAGTTTGCATTGAAGTGTTACAGCTTGCTTACAAAAAATTTCAAAAGAAAATAAAGCAGTAGCTGTTACTATTGTTACTTACAGGTTGTACAGTTTACTGCTTTTTTTTTTGCAGGATATATTTTCTTTTAAATTTTGTGCAGACTGTCTTGCGAAAGGAAGAAAACACTCACTGGGGTGGTGGGTCAAAGTGGCAGTTGTTTCAGGAGGGCAAAGCTTGGTCCAGCCAAACTCTGCCCCTCACCCCACCACCCCAAGTGCATAATTTCCTTTATACCAGAGGTTCTGACATCTCTTCTTCAAAATGGAAAAGGACATAAACCTGTCAAACCTTAACAGCCCAGCACATTGCATAGGGGTAACACACACATGCTCACATACACTAACAAAAAAACAGGAAAGAAGAGACATGTGGGAGTGGTGCAATGCACTGGCTGTGTGGCAGCAGTCTTTTGGGAGATGTTCTGAGGCTGTGATGCTGCCGTATTTGCAGGCACTTCTCTGGTCTCCAGGTCTACCTGGCGATGATTCAGAAACCTCCTCCTCCCCACCCAGGGTCCACCAGGGCCACTGCCACTGTCTCAGAGGTTGCCAAGAAAGAGAAGCAGTTGGACTATGGTGAGCTCAGGGAGGGTTAGGGTGGTAGGTCAAGCACACCCCTCAGTTGTACCTCCCACAATTTATATGCCATTCTGGTGGAGTACAGTTCCTCTTTGGGCATCCATGGTGGAGACCAGGGAGGTCCTGGGAACCGCCACAAAGGAGACTGAGAAGAGGGTGACAGAAGACCCCACAGGAAAGGAACCAACTCCTGCTGGGGACTCAATCATTAGGCGGTAGAACTGTAGGGGAGAGGGGAAAAGGAGGTAAGGGAGGCGTCTGCCCAGTGCCATGGCTGGGACAGACAGGAAGAAAATCCTCAGGAACAAGGGAGCAGCTGAATGGGAGGAAGCTGGACATCATTGTCCCTTAGAGACATTTGACCTGGCTGGGAGTGGGATCAGAGCAGTGCAGGAGGAGTTTGTAGGAGTTGAGAATGGGCTTAGATAGTAGCATGTATGGTAACCTTCTCAGAGATGCTGTCTGTCTATGGAATGGGTGAGTCTAAAGTACTGTGCACCATGGGATTCAATGAATGTTTAAAAACTGGTACAGAGCTCAGGGTGTTGACTTCATTGGGGATTGGCGGTCCACCTAGAGGGTGCAGGCCTACACTGGCACAATGGTCTGTATCTGTCCAGGAGGGAACCAGGATCCTAGGTGATAGGTTTAAATGCTTCATTGGCAAGCATTTAAACTAGCTAAGGGGTGGAGGAGACACTGAAAAGAAGCATGAAATCCCAGCCACCCCACCCACAAAACAGGGTAGTCAGTGAGGTAAATACTATGGTAGAGAAGTCAATAGGAACAGGACATGAGTCAATGGAGAAAATGGCACAGGCAGTAAGGACATGGATGGGGCTAAAAGGGGTAAGGATATAAGAAAATGGAGTGTGATGAGTACCAGTGTACATAGTGTGGGTAACAAGCTCCCTGAACTAGTGGCCCAATGGAAGGGGACACCTGGATATCATGGCAGTAAGAGAAACATGGTACACAGAGAACCATGACTGTGATGTCAACATACCAGGGTACACAATCTACAGGAGGGACAGAGAGAATAAAGAAGAGGAGGAGAGCTATCTACATAAGGGAAGGAACAAAGCAACAAAACTAAAGGGTAAACAGGGAGGAAAGGAAGCACTGTGGGTCACCCTGGAGACAGGAAATGGCACCACAATTCATACAGTGGTTGTATAGAGACCCCATTTCTGGGGAGGAAATAGACAAGGAAATGATAGAATGCATCCTTAGAATGGCAGAAAAGGAGGAGCTATTGTTGATAGGGCAGCTGAATATGCCAGATGTTAACTGGAGCACCTTTGCTGCAACCACATCCAAGAGCAGGGTAATTCTCAATGATCTACAGGTGCCATGCCTCAGACAGCTAGTATTGGAACCCACTCAGGAGGGAGCAGTCTTAGACCTGGTACTCTCAAATGGGGAGAGAGAGGATCTTGGATTTAGAAGTGGGTAGCTATCTGAAACAAGCGACCACCAAACAGTGTGGTTTATGTTAAACACAGCACAGAGTCAAGTCACATAAAGGTGAGGATGTTGGACTTTAGGAGAGCTGACTTTGGCAAAATCGGAGTGCCTCAAAAGGCACTAGTAAGCAAAGGCAAGAAGGTGGGATGGAGGAACAATGGGATTTGGAAAAATCAAAGCTGCCATCCAAGAGGCAACAAGCCTTTGTGTGAAGCAAATAAACAAAACAAAATGAAGGAAAAAACACTATGGTTCTCAAAAGAGGTGGCGGGAAGGTTGGGAAAAAGATAACATTCAGGAAGTATAAGGAAAAACAGAAGGAGCAGGACAGAGAACTCTACCAGTTAAAGCAGAAGGAAGTGGGAAGGCAGTCATAATAGCAAAGGTCCAAACTGAGAAAAGATAGCCAATTCACTTAAGAAGGTGGATAAAACCTTTATAGGTACATTAGGGGCAAAGAAAGACCAGGAGAGGGATAGTGAGGCTTAATAAAGGGTACGAGGGAGAGAAGAGGGTGACAGTGAAAAGCAGAGATACTGAACAAATAGGAAAATAAAGTGGACAAGGAAAATGTACAAAATGTTTTATACTAATAGCCCTAAGTATTTAATGGAAAAATTACAAATAAAACAGATTATATAGGATATGTAAAAATACAAATAACTTTACATTCCTAGAATAGTTAATAGATTTGGAGATATGACTTTTCAAATTTAGTCAGAAAATACTGGGATACATTGAATCCACATGATAAACAGTTGATAAAAATCCTAAATATTTTCAAAACATCTTAAAAAGGGATCTAAAATAAGGTGTTTATATGAATAACGATTACCTGGAAATCAGATTAATAATTGAAAATAATGTAATCAAATCTGTCTGATTGCTAAAATTGAGTTTAATAAGAATTTTCTAACACAAGCTTTAGAAAGTGATTTTTTATTCTTTGTGTACTTGTAGTACAAGTTTTAACTATGTCTAGCATTATTTGATGTGTACAAGTATTGGAGTTGTAATAATTTTAATAGTGTTCACTCCTGAATGTAACTAACTATATTAATTTAAACAGGACTTCCTTGAAAACAGGCCCTTCGGGTCCAAATGGTGTGTTTTACCATCTACCTGTATAAAAATAAAGATTTTACTACTAATAATACTACTACTGCTTAGTATTCACAAAAGAAGAGGAGGAGAGGTATCTAAACCAAATAATAGAAGTACACTGGATACCAATCCTTTCACAGAAGAAAGTATCCTGAAAGAACTCCTAAAACTAAAGGTGAACAAAGCAATGGGACCCGATGGGATTCACCCATAATAATTTAAAAAACCTTAAGGGGAGAACTAGTGGCACCACTGACTACACTTTTTAACAAATCATGGAGGATGGAGGTAGCTGAGGACTGAAGGATGGCGGATGTGATTCCCCTTCCCAAAAGTGGGAGTAGGACAGAGACAGGAAACTACAGATCTCTCAGTTTGACCTCAGTGATAGGGAAAATGATGTAATCAGTACTGAAAGAAAGAATTGTTGAGTACCTAGAGGCCAGCAGGGCTCAAGACTCAAGGTAGCATCAATTCACAGTGGGAAGGTCATGTCAGATGAATCTTAATAGGAGGAAGTATAATGCATTGGGTCAAGGCTCAGAGCTGCAGATCTGGAGAACTGGGTTTGAATACCATAGCTGCCTAGGTGCATGCTGTTTGATCCTGAGCAAGTCATTTAACTTCCTTGTGCTCCCAGGTCACATCTGAAACAAGCTTCTGCTTAGTGTGCTATTCCTGGTTAAGCAATGTTCCCTCTCCCTTTCCGTAACAGATTTCTTTCACTGGGTGACCAAAGTAGTAGTAGACCAGGGAGGGCATTTGATGTGGCCTACCTAGACTTTAGCAAGGCATTTTGACACAGTCCCACACAAATGATTAATAAAGAAGTTAGCCATCCTTTAAGGAAAGGGTACCTTCAGCAAATTCATTATAATCATGGCTTACTATATATTCAGCTTTTATATGACATTTGGCTCTGTGTTGGAGGGCCACACACAAACTCCTAATTACTTGTCTGTTATTCCGCTTAGCTAGAGATGTCAGCCTTTCTTTGGAATGTATATGCCTGACACCTGTCAAGTAATACAGAAATGTAGATTATGTTTCAACAGTGTGTTTGATGTGTATACTGATCTATGTACTAGAATCTGATGTACTTCTGTGTGTCAATAAAATTTAAACAAAAAAAATCTTATCATACTGGTACTTCCTCATTACATCCTTTATTATTTTGATTTCCTCTTGTAGGTTAACATCTCCCTCTTTACCTTGAGATATCAGTTTATGCAATTTGGCCTTAAGTCCCAGATAATGCATGCTAATGCAATACATAAAAGGCTTGTGCTGGCCCGGCGCAAGCCCTTGGATGTGAGAATGAGTGGCTGCAACACTCAGAAAAAAATGCACTTAGAAAGTTTACATTTCTGCTGTGGTTATATTTTTATGCTTTAAGAAGTTGTTTATTCCAGTGACTCCCCAAAGAAATAGGTGTGCGTATATTACAAATTTGCCTTTGTTACTAAAATATAGGGGACTGCAGGAACTCATTCTTCTCAAAGCTAAATCTATTTTTTATGGTAGTTAGCATTTAAACATACAGCAATCCTGATAAAGTTTTAGTCATCTTTAAGCCACTGTCTGGCATTTAAAAGGATAATACAGGACATTCCATTTTAATTAACTAGGGCATCAATACTATATCCTAGTTCTAAATGTTTGGTATTTGATTTTGTAATTTATTGTTATTATTTTCCATATTAATAATGAATTTGTTTGTCTGGTCCTGTTCTTGTGTGAGCCCATTGATCAATTACAACTGAAGGAGTCCACACAATTAAGACTTCAGACATTTTCTTGTTGCAATTTAAGTTCACTGATAGGAGTTCCACTATTGGTTTGATTCCTCCCTACCTTTGCACGATTTTCTTTCATACCATGATTTAAGTAAGGTGTCTCTTAAATTGTCCCAGCTTGATATCCTAATAATGTTTGGCTTTGTTTTTCTACTAAGAACTATGTTGCCAAGGTACATACAAAAAAATTAAAGGATACTTAACATGGTCATTCTCAGAAAAATAATTATGCTTCTTTTATTGATATCTGGATCAGTTCACCCACATCCCGGATCTCAATTTCATGGCCTTAATATGCATCCTGTTTATGTTTTAATATTGGAGCCTCTTGTAGAAAGTCCCCAGCAATTAGGGCTGCTCATCTCAACATCTGTAGCCTCATTTTCAAGTGGTCTGAAATTGAGGCCTGGGTGTTTCACGTAATTTGATGTTATAACATTATCAGAAACATGGCAGACTAATAAAATTCAAAACAGTGAAATTGCTCTTCCCAACTATAAAATTATCAGACAGGATAGAATAGGTAAGGGGTGAGGTCATGATTTATGTTAAGGATAAGTTTGAGACCCTCAAGACAGTACTCCTGCCCAATAAATCTGGCTGTGATGTTTTTTCAGTTGATCTCCTGCTGGGATTTAATAATATCTTATGGTTATCTCTACCTATTTCTACCCAGGTTTCTCAAAACAGGTTTAAAATTGATTTCTGCATTTAAAAATCCCTCCTCTCAAATACGGAGTGGATTTTAATTGGTGACTTTAACTTAAATTAGGGCACTGAACAGAATGTCCCAGTATTAGAATTGTTTCAATACTTGGGTGTTCAACAATTAATTACACAAACCACTAGGTTTAACTATAAATAGGAGGGGGTTCTATCTTAGATTAGTTTGTGTTCACTCACCGTCCAGGATCATACGTTCTGGAGTGTTGCCTGTCAGGATCAGTGACCACTGCCCTGTATACTATGAGTGGTCAGCTAGACAGTATAGAGTCCCCCATGTTATATACAGACCAGAAATATTAAAAAATAACAACTGAAGTCATGAATGCAGCCTGTGAGGAAGTGAATCGGTCTATTCTTGAAATCTTACAAGATATAGATGTTGTTGAAACCTTTAGTGATTTGTTTAATCAAATTGTTAATCAGCTAGCCCCACTCAAAGAAAATGAGGATTAAAGCTGAAAAAGTGACTGAGTTTCCCAAGACTTGTCATCTTTAATAAAACAAAGAGATAGAGCCTGAAAGCATTTAAGAAAAATGGGGACCAGAAGTTACTGTTAGACTATAAAATGCTTAGGAACAAGTGTAAGGCATCAATTAGGAAAACTAAAGCAGATTTTTCAAAAATAAACAATTAAATTCTTCAGGTTAATCCAAAAGAAACATGGCAGACACTCAATAAGTTAATTGGAAGGAAGACATATGATACCACAATCACACTTCAGGAAGATGATCAATTTTTAGTGACCCCAGACAGGAGTCCAAGATGTTCAATGATTATTTCAGCAACCTGGAGAAGTTGCAAGTTAAAAACAAGCATTTGTCAATGCCAAATGTTGTCCGGCATTGGCTTTGGTAGTGCAATGCAGAAAAACATTTTGAGCAAGATGTGAAAAATGACAGCTGTGCAGTTCATAAGGAGGTGTAAAAAAATGCCAGTGTTGAAAATGTGGCATACAAATATAGCAAATTTGCGAGTTACAAGGGTGTGTGGGAAATGTACAACACACGCTTGTAACACAGTCATTATGGACGTTCACCACCAAATTTTCAATATAGGCATTTTAGCACCTCTGCTCATGTACAGTGTCACTGTTATTTCTCAAACTGTCCCAAAAATGATTTCACGCAGTGACCACGCTATTCTGCGCCAGACGATGCAACACATTTCGGCAGGATATGTGAAATGACAGCTGTACTGTTCATCAAGAGGTGTGGAAAAATGCCAATGGTGAAAATCCAGAGTGAAAATATTACAGCTGCATGGCGTTATGAAGCTTGCGTGCAATCTGCCAGCAGCTTGTAACACAGTCATTTTTGAGTATCGTCACCAAATTTTCAACATAGGCATTTTATGACCTCTGCTCATGAACAGTGTCACTGTCATTTTCATAATCTGGCCTGAGCACTGATTTCCTACAGCAACCATGCAATTGCACACCAGAAGTGCTGAAACACATTTTGGCCAGGATGTGAAAATGAAAGCTGTACTGTTCTAAGGAGGTGTACAAAATGACAATGTTGAAAACCTGGCTTGAAAATATTGTGAATTCATAAAGTTATGAGCCTGCATAGCAGCTGCGCAATGTAGGCTCATAAAAGTCATTTTTGATTTTTCACCAAATTTGCAACATAGGCTTTTTGAGAGCCCACCTCATGAACAGTGGTACTATCATCTTGTTAACTGATCCCAAAAGGTGATTCCACACAGTGACTCGCAATCACATTTTGGGAATGATTAAAAATATGACAGTGCCAAAATTCACGAGAGGGGTTCCAAACACCCCATGTTGAAAGTTTGGTGTACAAATTCCCTAAAATGCCGAGATATGCATTAAAGTTGAAAACCCCTATTTATTCCATTATACAGCTTACCAGCATTTCCTCAGTTTGTGGTCAGCTTTCAAGAGTGCAGATGTGTTTCCAGTCCACTGAAGATCATCGCACCTGGCTCCAGAGGTTAGTATGGGGTGGGGGCTGTGGGGAGGCATGGTGTACAGTGGGTGGGTGCGGGTTGTGGTAGGGGTTGAAAAGTATGAGGGACTGTTTTGCTTTACAGGTTAAAAAAGACATCAGGTGACCATTTTCATTTTAATAGGTGCTTTGGCATGCTGGGTGGGCTCCCAGCATGCCACCTAGAGTGTGTGTGTGTGTGTGTGTGCTTTAGCTGATGAGGGATTGGGCACGCCAGTTGTCAAACAAGGAAGGGGGTCCTCAGGAGCTGAGAGTGATTGGGCACCCCTCGGCAAGCCAAAAATGGGGGACTCATTATTCCAACAGGAGTGGGCTCCCCATCAGCAAAATTTAAGGAGGGAGGGATACATGCTGGGAGATTGGGCCCCATCAGCAAAGAAAACCTGTTGGGGCACATGATGCAGAGGGGATTGGGCACTCCTTGGCAATCAAAATAATGGAGGTTACATGCTTCCAGTGGGTATTGTGCATGCCCATCAGCACACAATAAATGGTGGTGTTGACAGGCAACAGCGGCAGTCACTGCCGCCATGTTGACTGCGTAGGGAGGCGTGTTGTGGTCATGTTGCATGAGAGCTTCGCTCTCATTGCAACTGACCTTTTCTCTGATGTCTTCACCTCATTAGCTAGGCAGGGTGCTGGCCCTGCTGCTGCCTGATTGAGGAATGTGAGATGCACCTACTGGTGCATGCCCTGCATTCGCCCAACAGTGACCGCATCTCCAAATCTGCACTACCGCAGTATGTTGGCTGTGCAAGCGCGCCAACATAACAAGGCCAAGGATAATTTAGAATGTTTGGACAGGGACCTTAATGAAAGTCATCCTCAATTTTATTTTTATATTGTCTCCCCAGAACAGGATACTTGTTATGTCCTAAAACATAATCCTAAACCTCAAATTGCCAGGATGAAATAGACTATAGGTCTTTGATGCTGGGAATCAATGCCTTAGCTAAACCTCGTACAACTATTTTTAATTATTCTCTTTGCTATGCTGTTTTCCCCAAATGTTGAAGTCAGCCCTTATAAAGTCAATATTCAAATAAGGGTCTAGGAATCATTTCAAACTATAAAACTATATATTTGCCCCTTTATAAAGATTTCTTGAAATAATTATATTTGATCAGATTCAGGCATTTCTGCTGAAGTACAACTTATTAACCGTTCCCAGCATGGGTTTAGATTTAACCATAATACTGAAATTGCCTTGGTGGGGTTCACAGGCAGTGTATGGGGTGCCCTAGATTTGGGGCACTCTGTCACAGTGGTGTTTGTGGACCTCAAGGCCTTCAATATGGTCAATAATTCTATTCTGTTGGAATCTCTAAGAGATGTTTATTTTTCAGGAAGTTGTATCCTGCCTAGATGGGTACCTATCCAACAGGGAGCAAAGGACCGTATTGGCCAGAAATGCTCATACCCCATTTAATCTCCTGTGGAGTACCACAGGACTCAATATTGGACCCACTTTTCTTTTCCATGTTTATGAACACAGACAACTTATCCTGTTTGAGCTCCAATATGATTTTGTATGCAGATGATGCAGTTATTTTTACATCCATAGCTAATCTAGACCAAGCTTTAACTCTTGTTCAACAGGATTTTGATTCTTTTCAAAAGTGGTTGCTTTTCACACAAATTGGTTTTAAATTCAGGGAAGACAAAAGTGATGGTATTCACAGGCCCAAGGACAGTTAGGGATATTAATGTTCCAATTTTGGACCTTAAGGGGAACATGATAGAATTTGTAGATAATTTCAGCTATCTAGGGTAAACCTTGATTCACACCTCTCATCTGAATTCCATGTCAATAAAATAGTTAAAAGAATTCATCAGTAGCCAGCCCGGTGGCATAGAGGGTTGAGGCACTGGATGCCACCTCGAACCACACTGGCGACCGGGTTTGGGAATGGACTCGGGTGCTGGGGATCGGCAGGGGATCAAGAGGACTAAACATCCGGAGGACTGCTCTCTCCTCTTGGTGGTGGGGGAGTGGAGTCGCCTTGTAAACAGCGGCTCCCAGTGAAGACTGGGGGCACTGTTCAAACAGTGCATGGAGGGATCACCAGAAAATGGAAAAATGGCTCTGTGTGTTCACAGAAGATGGATCCCCACTTGAGACAGCACCAGAACCTCCACAGACCTCTTCTACCTCAGCAGTGCTTCTGGGGGCCTAATAAAGAGTGTGCTGGGTAATCCCCCTCCCAGTACCTTCCCCTCAGAGGAGAGGGACCCATCCAGTGAAGGGATACACCAGGATACCTCCTCGGAGGTCAGCTGCAATATGAGGACTGAGGAGAGCCCAGGAAGAGGATTGCCGGTGAGTCAGGGAGCACTGTGGAGCCCGAAGGACAGGGGCATGAAAGGTGGGTAAATAACATAGAAAATAATTCATCAGAGGCTGGGAATGTTATTTAGAGCCAGATCCTATCTTATTCCTGAATCTCATAGATTATTAGCACACAGCTTTCTGCTTAGTGCATTTGATTATGGACTAATGGTTTACTCTGGTAAGAGTGAAAAAATGCTACACAAGCTCCAAATAACTTATTATAGTATTTGCAATTTTGTACTGCTCTTTCCTGAGAACCCATCACTGTAAATTATTAAAAGAAGCCAACTGTCCTTCCTTAACAGATAGGATTAAAATCAAGATGTCTACCTTTGTTTTAAAGGTATTAAGGGTCTCCTTGCTTCCTCTATTCGGCCTTTTAATTAGATTGCAAAATCGCATGGCAACAAAGTCACAGATTCGAGATCTTCTTAGGGTCCCTTTTCATAAGAAACCACAGATCAAAGATCTGTTGTTTACAGGACTACAACATTTCTTAATATAACTCTTAGTGTAGTCACTAAGTGTAGAACTTTAGATCCTTCAAGTATAAGCTTGTGCATTGGCTTGATTCCTTTACGGATTGTACCTGCTAGCAATAGTAATTGATTATATGTATATTTGTATGCATTTATAATACGTATCCTGTTTTATTGTGTATGTCCTGTATGTCTATATGTTTTTATGTTAACTGTCGCCAGAAAATAGGCATTCTGCTCATCTTGCTAACAAGTATAAAAATAAAAAATGAAATGAAATGAAAATGCATGCACTGATTATTATTCTATCTGTAACTCAGTTTCTGAAATAAAAGTTGAAGGTCTTGTTAAGAATCTTCCCACCATGTCTCCATTTTATCATAAGCTGAGATTACTGAACATTGTGCTCTATATTGTTCAAGCCATGCTCTTTTCATAGTGCTCTGCTTTAGTAAGATAATGTTTAACCTCCATGGCTTATCAGCTGATGGAGGGTTATACCTGCAGAGCAATGGCATAATACTGCTAAATGATTAAGAGCCCTCAACTGCAAGTATGTTTCTGCATCCACTTGTAATGCTGCTGAGAGAAATAGAAAGTCTATTCCCATGCATAAGGTACCCTTAGAAAAAGTAGCTTCAGCACCAGTTCTGTCATTTGCCATACCATCTTGTAACCCTGCAGCGGTAATTATGTCTTTCAAATACAATGCATCATACAGCTCTTTGGTTCTATCCCACATCCATCAGAGACAGCCACAGTTAAAATTCCCTCCCAACACCACTAACCAACTGGTATGAAGGTATGAGTGAACTGCTTGAAATTGAGCAGTCCTGGCTGCCTTGGTCTGTGGATATAAGCATTATTAGATGAAGATGCTTCTGGTCTTTTCCACATCAGCAAAAGAACCCACATGGGTTCTATCTCTACCAGTCTTTGTAGCTTAAATGTGAGTCTTTAAACAAAATACCAACAAAGTTGCACCTCTTTAGCCCTTGTAACCTAGAGAAACCATATTTTTTGTGGCTGAGATTTCATATGTTTTCAAGCAAGTGTCTTGTACAAACATTATATTGCATGTAGAGAATCTCATATTGCCATAGCTGCCATTCTTTTCTGTAAGCCTTCACATTGTTCATATTTAAGGTGACTGGTAAAATAGTGGATCCTCTACACATTGTGGCTTATTAGAGAGGGAGAGTCTTCTTTGCATCTCTAGCCTAAGACATAACCCTTCTGTGGCTTTTTTCTCCACTGAGGTCTCTTTAGTTGACTTATCCCAGTCAGACATGTAGTCATGGAAAGAGGATGTAATGGAGAAGCTTCAGAGTCCCCATCTTCTTTCATATCATCACTGCCTTGCAGTTGCTACAGCTCAGACTGGTTTTGTACCTGCATACCCGGGCGGCTGTGTTGGCCTAAGTTTAGTCTTCTTTGTCACCTTACAAATCTACTTCAGGGCTTCTTGTGAGGAGTCACTGTAGGGGATCTTCTTTAACAAAGGATACCTTAGGTTCAGGTAGGACACCCTCCTTAACTTTGACTGGTTGGTCACTTTTCTCTACCTCCATTTTCTGGAATGTATTTAAGACCACAGGAGCCAAAGCCTTACTGGATAAGTACAAGGTATTGTCTTGTTTAATAATCGCCTGATAAGCCGCCACATCTCTATTAGTTTCTTTTCAAGTTATATTGGGAAACCTCTGATCAGAGGCCTCCACCACCCCTTTAGTTTGTCCTCTTACTATGTAGGTCTTCTTGGTTCAAATCCCACCCATCACATTGTGCAAGGTCTAAGGGCACTGCCTATATGAGTGTCCCTGCTCTTGCAGAAACTGCACCTGAATAAGTTTAGGCATCTAAAACTGATATGTCCATATTCAGAACAGTTTCATCTGTTTACATCACTGGCTGCACTTAAATGACCCTGTGATCCACATCTGTGGCATATGCGAGATTGACTGGGGTTAAAGCAAATACTCTATCCCTCCAGGTAGAATCTACCTGGTTAATGACAAACACCAGTATTGGTTTGTTTTAGTGTTATCCTAATCTTCCATCCTCCTGTCCAAGTCTGCTCAGTGTCAATGATTGGAGTAGAGTTTTCCAGGACCTGACAGTGTTGTTTCAGCCAGTGTAAGATATCAGACACATTTACACTCTCGTTCCTAAACAATATGGTGACTGTTTTAATGGCAGGCCTGGAGAGTGGGATTTTGGTAAAGGGGCCCATATAGCTAAATCCTTCAGTTGTTCATATTTCAACCAAATCCTCTTAAGGGCTTCAGGGTCTTAAAGCTGATATCAAAGATAATTTCACCAGGTACTGGATTACTGCATATAACTCAACAGAAAAACATTGAGTTTTTCAACATATTTTGAATTACATATTCTCTGTTGGAGAGTCTCCAATCCACTGTTATATTTAACCTAACATAAAAGTTGTCAGCAGAAAAGACCTCTTGTCCACATTGTCTTCCCTATTTTCCCTACCTGCTGTTTCACTACAAACCCTACTTGATCTCTGGTCTTCCTCCCCTTGCCATATTTTTAAGATCCCTTGTATCTATCCCAAGCATCTTGAATCCTGTTACTGTTTTAGTATGCACCACCTCACTGGGAGACTGCTCTGGGTGTCCACCATCCTTTCCATGAAGAACTATTTCCTAGCATCTCCATTAAGTAACCTCCAGCTTCATAACATGACCTCTTTTCCTTGAGCATCTTTTTCTATGTAAATGCTACCTTCATTTACCTTGTTAGTACCTGTGAGGTATTTGATTATTTCCATCATGTCCCTCTTTCCCTGCTTTCCTCTAGCGAGTACATATTTAATTCCTTGAGTCTTTCCTCATAGAGCTTTTGATGCAGGCCCTGCAACATTTTGTTTGTCCTCTTCTGTACCGCCTCCATCATATCTATGTCCTTTAGGAGATGGGGCCTCAGAACTGGACATAGTACTCAGGTGGGACCTCACCACTGATCTATACAGGGTAGCACTGCCTCCTACTTTTGCTGGTGATATCCCTCCCTATGTACCCTATCCTGCTAGCTTTCTCCACTGCCTTACCACACTGCTTGGCTACCTTCAGGTCATCAGAAATGATTACCCCAGGTCCCTTTTCTGTTTTGTGGTTGGAAATACTTACCTACTCAATTTATATGCTGTCCCAATGTTTCTGTGCTCCAAATGCATGATTTTGAACTTTTGTATTAAAACTAAATTGCCAAACCCTGGACCAGTCTTCCAGATTTTCAGATCATCCATCATTATTTCCACCTCCCGGTGTGTCCATTCTGCTGCAGATCTTTATGTCATCAATGAGCAGCTATACTTTCCCTTCCAGCCCTCCTGCACTGTCACTAATAAAGATATTGAAGAGGACTGGGCCTAGTACTGACCCCTGTGGCACCTGCTGGTCACCTTGCCTTCTTCAGAGTGAATAGCATTTACCACCACTCTCTGACTCCTGTGGTTTGGCCAACTTCCTACCCATTTTACTACTGTGGACCTACTCCTTGGCTGCCCAGCTTGCTCACTAGTTTTCTGTGTGAACGGTGTCAAAGGCCTTACTGAAATCCAGGTAGGCCATATCCACAGCTCTACCCTGATCTACTTCTTTGGTCACCCCAACAAGAACTTGATCAGGTTTGTCTAACAAAATCTCCCCTCTGAAACCATGCTGCCTCAGATCCTGTAATCCACTGGTCAAAAGGTATTCCCCAATCCTTTCCTTCAGTAGTGGTTCCATAACTTTACCCAAAACTGAAGTCAGGTTAACAGGTCTGTAGTTTCCTGCCTCCTCCCTATTACAATTTTTGTTAAGAGGAACCACATCTCTGAGCAGGCTCTCATTGTGCAGCAAATAAATCAGGCATTCTAAATGTTCTTGTAGGAGTTTCTTGTCTACTTTCTTGTTGTTGGACAGATTGTAACCCTGTTCAGTCTAAATTATCTCCTTCTGAGTCTATCTGGGAGAATCTCTCTTCACCTTGTGCCACTATGTGTTTTGCTGAAGACACCTCTGAGACCAGAGGTTGAACTGGTAGCTTCCTCATTCTGAGGAATAATGTCTATAAGATCTGTGGAAATAGTCTAAGATGCAACATTATCAATTTACTGAAGCTGTATGCTGTGTTTTCCTATCCCCGATTATTCCATGAAGCTGTGCCATTAAGCCTGAATCTCCAGGGTCTGGTCAAGTTAACTCTTATACATATATATTTCTTCCCTTCTTTCTGCATACTTATTGTCCCTCCAACACATTTTTGCATTTTTCAGTACTTCAAGTTTATTTGTTCACGTTTCAAGTTCAAGTTTATTTGCAGGAAAACGCTACTGAGCACACTCATTTACAAGGAGGTCCTGGTAGGACAATGTAATACATCGATACAGAACAAAACAATGAGTAAGTTCATAGCACAGACAGGTAATTTCAGTACAATATTTTGACACAGACAGGTAGTATCAGTAATATTTTGACACAGTAGTTTCTGTAAAAGACAGTACAACAAAATCAGGTAACTTGGGAAAGCAAGGGGTTATTAAAAGTAAGACAATAGGAATAGGTAAACAGGATACTATGGTGAGACAATAGGTCAAACCCTGTGGGGGCAACAATATCTGATGAAATTCAATGTGGTAAAGGGTGAATCTAAGCAATGGGAAAAACATAGGCTGGAGGCTGGGAGAATTGGAGAAGCTGAGGATGGTGAAGTGCTAACTGTTGGCTGAGTTGAGGAGGGAAGACTGAGGGACAGAATGGAGCAAGAGAGATGGGAGATAAGTGTTGACTATCAGGTCAGTCGGGTGGGATGACTTACCCACTGTGGTAGTAGCAAGTTTCCTTGAAAAGCTTGTTGAGCAAGGATTTAAAGGAGTTGACAGTGGCAAGTTCTGTGAGCTTGAGACATTAGGACTGCCATTCTGTAATTGCGCTGCCAAGTTTGTAGTGTTCCCATAAAGCCAAAATTGTCCATCAGGGGCTCATGTCCAACTGGCCAGTCCTAAAGCCAATTCTACAGACCATCCGTCTGACTGTTGATCTAGTAGTTCCATGACTTTTGAAAGGAGAATGTCCACATCCCAAACTGAGATGCCTGCACTCTTTCCCAAACTAATACCCTTGCAGTGCAGCATTTCTGTATTCAGTTGTAGAGTTCTTTCTCTTCTATTTTCACATCAAGCTGCTTTTTTTGTTTCTTCCCACTCCATACCACCTCTGCAGCAATTGCTCTTCTGTGTCACTCACTTCCAATCCGACTCACTCCATGACTGTACCATACTCCTCCTGAGGGCCTCAGGGCCATGGCTCCAGCATCCGCATTCTCAGAAGGGGTGAGTACACTGCTTGACTCTTTCTTTATTCCTTAAGGCTCTGTTTTGCCAGTTTTCTTAATTGTATTCACTTGCACACCCAGAGTGAAATATTCTCATCCATGTTTGACAGCATTTCAGCTTGTGGTCATACAGTGTCTTTGATGCATATATGTCACCTGGAGAAACCAACACTACCTCTCCTGACATTCTGAGCTGGCTGTCAGAAATGCCTGCCAATTCTTCTGAGTGTACCATCACCATAGTTCTTCTTTTACAAGTGAAAGGCAGGTTTCCTCTTCAGCTACCATGTGCAGAAGAAGTCCTTTCCTCTCTCCATTGCTTTTTCAGTCTTTCTTCATCTTCTTCTAGCAGGTTTATATTCTACTGGAGTTTGTTCTGTCTGCTAGGCAACTTTTACTGTTTCATCATCTCTGTCATTACTACAATTCTCAATTTGAGGAACACATACTGTATAGATCTGAACCTCTGGAGAAAAGGTGATAGTGGAGGACAACTCCCTAAATTTACCACATCCTCTCCACCATCATCCAAGTCATCCAATATGGCAAGCAGCCAGGTGGCAAGAGATTCTCCCTATCAGAAGAGTAGGGAGTTTTTATTGAGGAAAATAATATTGTACAGGTAATAGTTATGAAAATGGCATATACAATTAAAATGAAGCAGAACTAATACAATGGCAGAAGAACTGTGAAAAAACAATATTACTAAAGAAAAGTAAAAAGAAAAAAGAAAAAACAGAAATGCCATGGTGGATAAACAAACCAACCTTCACAGTATTTCCAGTGGGTATGAAATTGCGTTCTAGGCAGTTTGCATTGTTCCAATTGGTACACAATAAGCGACTGTTGTTAATATAGTGAAACAAGTCAAAGTGAGACCAATAATGTTGATTAATGACCAATTTAGATCTCACTTGTCAAATATAAAACTTTAGCTGGCCATGTGTCAGTTTCAATGTACTGGGAGAGTACTTGCACCAATCTACATTAAAGATGCCAAACATTAAAATGTCATAAGTAAGCAACATAGTCAACATCATTAATACTTATGGTGAAAAGCCCCAAAATTTTGCACATAAGAACATTCCAAAATAAGTGAGACTGCATTTCCAAAAGTCCATTGCAAGTATCCCTGGGACAGTACCATTCTGAGAGCTGCTTGTGCTTATGAGAGTTCTCATACTTAGGCAGCCAAGACAAGTGAGTTACACCGTGTCCCAAATATCAGCCAGAAGTCTAGGGTCAGTGAGTTGTTGCACTGTCAGTGCAGTAGTAAGTGCAGTGCCATGTTGGAAAATGAATGGTTCTGAAAAAAAGTTAAAACATGGGTATATAAACCATTCCTAGACATTGTCATGAAACAGGTTGAGACCAGTTTCCATTGTCTAATTTTTAAGTGCAGTCACCATATAGTGATGGTAAGTATCCCCCCTCCAAGCTACATAGGCAGCACATGTCCTTCAATCCCAAACCCACAAAATCAGTTCCAGACATTTGTGGATCCAAATTTCAATTCTTTTTCCATGTTGGAAAATACATCCTAAAAGTAATAAAAAGGGAATTAAAAAGACAACATGGTTGACCACGGCCAAGGTGCCTTGTTGTCTGACAGGAACGTAAGTAAACTGGTGCTTAACTGGGTTAAATCAACTACCCACAGAGCCTGAAAAACAAACTATAAAGGCAAGTCCCCAATTCCAGTGTAGAAGGAAAAACATAACTTAAATATAAAAAGAAAAGGCCATAATAAAATTTGATAAGATACACCCTTTCTTTTCAAAATTTCAGTAGCATCCATTGAGCCACCAAACATTCTCCTTTCTGGATCTTACCCACCCATATAAACACACCCATATCTAGGTCCCCAAAGATAATTCCCAAAATGTTAAGTGCTGCAAAACTATTTGGACAGCACTCAGCTTTATAAGACTAAGGTCTGCTATGTGGCTAAGCATAAAGCCCTACTTTTCTAGAAATTAATTGTAGCCCCAGAAAGGAGTGAAAACTGGGCCAGAATGAACCAGACACTATCACAGGAAGAAGGGTCAGGCAAAGAGACAGATATCGTCTGTACTGGTGTTGGACCTTAAGAGGTTCCATCATCCCAGTCAACAGAATACCTGAATATTCATAGACAGACAGATCTGACACAACAAAATGTAAATTCAAAAGACATGGAGGAGGGGCTCAAAGGGCATCCCTGCTGAACACTCCTAGCAACTGGAATTTGTCTTCCCAGAAAGAGATTAATAAGGGAAAAAATGAGCCGTTCTATGTAATAGCCACATCCACAATATAAATCAAAGGGGTACCCCATGAAAAGCCAATGATCAAAACAGAAACTTATAGAAGAGCCAATCAAAGGCTTTTTAGTCTAAAGAGATAAGTAAACCATGCACTGTGTTCAGTTGCCCATGAGTGATTAGTACACGAAGTCTGATAAAATTGGCACTCATCACTCAGCCTGGGATGGAACAAATTTATTAAGGAGATATCACTTTTGCTGCAATCAAACTAAGCCTGCAAACCAAGGCTTTGCCAAAATGTTTTAAGTCTGTATTAAGGAGAAAAATAGGCCTCTAATTACCCACATTAGTTCAAGCCCCTTTCTTATAAAGGAGAATCCAAATCACTTGAAACATATCCTTGGGGTGTACAAAGCATCTTACATAACATTAAAACTTCCTGTAGAAGTACAATACGAATGTTAGCAAAATACACATAGAATTCTGGCCCTATACCATCTGGACCCAGCACAGTTTTCTGTTTCAGATATGTCAATGCCAAACCCCACTCCTCCAAACTAACAGGAGTGATTTAAACCAGTGATTGTCACTAGTAAAAGTCCCATCAAGGTATGCTGCAGCAATTCACTGATACCACTAACAGACGGAAGAGGGTGCCAACAAAGATCTGTATACTATCTTTCACACTAGATATTATGCATTCAGAATCCAAATGTATCAGACCAGATGCGTCATGTACTGAGGTGAAGAGTTTAGAATTAACCCCTCTTGGCTATGTTGAAAGATATCCAGGAACAATTTAGAACCATTATGTCCAATTTACTGCTCTAACCGCAAAGTGTTCATACACTGCCAAAGAGGTAATGTCTCATGTCAGCATAGGGATTATCATTTTGGACTTTATACAACCTCTTTTCTACAATCTGTATGGTAATCAATTGAAGAGTTATGACAAGCTGTAAATAAGAAAATATTATGAATGACCTTTATATTTACCCAATATCATGAAAAGCCATTTTAAGTCAGTCTTTGTGTCCATCTACCAATCCAGCAAGGAGTCATAACAAACCACTAATGTCCCCATGTCCCAAGCAGCTCCCTACATTGTGAAGTAATATCAGGTTAGTTAACAAAGAATTATTATGTTCTCAATAACCCTTCCTCATGGATGGCTATTCCCCAGGCCAAGTATAATTTGAACTTCAAAATGGTCAGAAAGAGCAGAGCAACCATCAAAGCCACCAAAAGTCATGCAATCTGGAAAACAAAAACATAATTGATAAAGAGAATAATGGAACCCAATGGTAGCTGTGTTTATCTTTTGGGTGCAAATGTCTATATGCATCCCTAAGACCTGTAGTGGAAATCGTGTGGAATAAAAAGTTGGTATTACAAAATATGTTTTGTGTTCTACATGATGTATAATCCAATTCCCAAGGGCAATTAAAGTGCTACTAAGAAGGACAAAATAGCTGTATGTAAATGTGGGTGTAATGTCTTAAACAACTCAACCCTGGCTGCTTTGGTTTGGGAAGTATAAATAACTCCAAGCCTATTGGGCCGTCCAGAAGACATACTTCCAAAATAACATCCTACCTGGTTCCACATCCATTACCTTCAGAATTTGTACAGACTATGAATGAAACAGGATCCCACCTGATCAGGGATCCTCACCCATGGACCAGATTGATGATCCCTGGGGCCAAGCTTTCTGTACCTGAAAAACATCAGTGGTGGTATTTAATCTGATATCCTCAATTTAAAAATCTGATCATCAGAAGAACACAATGATGATCAGGCAGGAAAAGCATTCAACAGGGCAATGGCAGGCACTGGTGGAAGTAATAGGTCAGTAACCGCTGGTACCTCCAGATATGATTTTTTTAATTGCAGTTCTTGCACCATGTCATCCTGGTCATAATAAGTGCCTGTGTTGAGGACTGCCCATGGGCACATCCTATAGGAGTGTCAAACTCCTCACACAAGTTGTACCTCACAGGGTTCAGACAGTAATGGCCTGAGTGTCCAGTCCCCAAACAGAGCTCACAAACCAGAGTGTCATAGGTGTTGGTCAGATGGGATAAAGAAACACACCTGTAACAAGTCTTAGGCTGACCTGCATAAAACAGACATCTTAATCATGGCCAATATAGAAACTGCTGAGAAGGTGCTGTGCCTCTGTTCCATTGTCTGAAGTCTCACCTTGATCTTTTAGCCCCAAGTCCATATGTTCTTGGTATCCAAAATAGGAGAGGACCATCCGTCACATTTGCCCAATGCTTTACTCAGTGCAAGATATCCAATAATTGGACACCTTCATTTTTTAAACAAAACAGTAATAGTCTTTAATGTCTGCTTTTTAAAGGGATAAATAATAAAAGGAGGCCATAAAGGAGTAGATTTCAGAGGGTGAAATTTTGAAAAACAATTCCAAAAGCTGTGGTGTCAAGAAACTAACATCAAATTGCATGTCCCCAGAGGTGTGAATGAGGCAAAGATCTCAAATGCCAGGAATTGTAAGTTGTTTAGAAGCTGTGTGCCACATAAACCCTGTCTGGGAGTTCATCAAGATCACCTTTACACTTAAGACAAACAGCATTATGTCTTTTAGCTGGTTCCTCCAGGCTGGAAAAAAGTCAATCATCTGGAAAGGACCCTGGCAGTCCCCAGCCAACAGAGCTGCTCCGAGCCTTCAGCAACTGGTAAAGTACTGAGATCCACCACTGGCAAAGTCCTGATTGTGGAGGAAAGGGTATCTACAAGTCAGGGAAGAGAATACAAGGAGGGGTAGACTGCCCTTTTGCTTGGTCCATTATGTCTGCCAGGAAGTAGAGGTTGGATGGAACAGAATCAACAGTAGTAATTGAGGTACTGAAATGCCATGCAGGGAAGTCTGAGCTGCCACCCTCCGGAGCAGCAAGAGTCATAACTGTGGCCAAGATGAGCCTAGCACCTGGCAAAAGCAGAGTTTCACTGGTAAAAATAATGCAAATAGGCTCCTGAGGAATGATTGAGGAGATAATGCAAGAAGAGCAGGCTAAACCTGTAGAAAGGTACCCACAGTATCAGTAGTCATAGGGGTAGGAGGATAGACAGACCTTTCAAGATTGTCCTCTGTTGCTAGGGTCACTCGCATGTCAAACTACCGTCAAAGGAACCAAAACATCAATATCCAAAGGGATAATATCAGGCAAAATGTCTGCACTTCACAGGAACCAGTAAAGAGTGATGTCCCTTAGGAAATAAAGTCTTAATGCAATTTCAAGTTCAAACGGTGTTATTACCTTCTTTCAAAAAGTTCAAGCACTTCTATAGTGCCAACTATGAAGCACTGTGTTGGTACTGTGGAAGTGTTGAACTCCCTATGGATGCAGAGGTTTTTGTCTGATGTTGTCTCATATCAAGAGGTAGCAGCCTCTCTCCTGCACCCATCATGTCCATTGTAGTACAGCACTGTCTGGAGTATGTAATATTATAATCCAAAGGTGTCCCTGTGGCTAGCAGCAGAAGTCGAGAAGACCCAGGAGTCATATGAATGATAGAACTGGTTGCAACTGAGACAACAGTATTGTAAGCACAAACCTAAGGGACCCAGCACTCATTATCTTCTACTAAGAACTGCAGCACACCAGTATCTTTTGAAAATGTATTTTATTTTATTCTAAAACCAAACACAGATATCGAAGAGGTGTAGCACCAGGAGAACTCCACACAAAAGATAATGAGTGCTGGGTCCCTTGTGTTTGTACTAACTAAAGAAGGACTGACATGCACCTTTCCTTCATGGAGCAATTCTGTGAAGCAAACGTATTGAAAGCAGTTACATGCAAAGACCTGGCAGTCGGTGTCATTGCCATGGAAACAGGGTCAGTTATCAAAATCATGATCTGGGCCTCAAAGGATCCTCAGATGTGGAGGTAGGGCCCTCAACAGGGCATGAGTAGCGTGGAGTGCCTGTACTAGCCAGATGATGAATTTCAATCACCATGGGTGCCACACCAGCATCCTAGGACAGCCCCATCCAGTGATCGGGACCAACCAACCTCCAAAGAGCATGTTCAGGAGACCAAGGAGCCCTCACTGCCAGTTGTAATGAACGTTACACAAACGACTCCAGAGGAGCTATTAGCTGCAAATAAACATGAACAGTTATTGATCAAGAGGGCATTGAGATTGTACAGAAGACAATACAGCATCATAAGCAAGTGCTAATAATGCAGTGTCCTTCACTGCAAGTGGCTGCAACAGTTTTTGTCAGGTTCCTGGATTCCAATGAGCCCAGCAACTTACACCAGTGGCTCAGTATCAGTAGTCACTGGGACTCCATAATTATCCCTGCAACTGATGAGTCGTCAGGAAACTGTTCACAGTAAGTGGCTGTGGGTTAACTGAAAAATCTATTGGCATGTCACTGACTGCTACATCCAAGGCAGTGGGAGGATATCCAGCATGGCTGGAAATTCCAATAAGCTAAGAAATGCTAAACATTCCATCGGCTCCCGCTGACTTGTGTAAGTCTCCTCCCCTCATCGTCCTCCAACACTCTGTTCAGTCATGTGGCCAACCGCGATGGACAGAGACTCCCTACTGCTAGAGTAGAAGAGGAGTTGTTATTGAGGGCAAAATCTCATACAGGCAAACAGACACAATAATAGCAAACTAGAAAAACATGTATACCATTGACACAGTGATTATTTTACAATGCTAACCATTATAACAACAATTTTGAGATCATCACTGTAATGGTCCCACTGTATTGTAACACGGGTTTTGCCCATGTTTCACCCCATCCTGTATCAACTGCGACTTGGAGATGATTATAATAATAATAGGGAGGCGAGTAACCTTGACGGGCAAAATTTCGTCCATCAATGTAGTGGATTTGGACAGCTCTATTGTTGATGTGCTTTTGTAGAACCTAAAAAACACAACAAAAACTAAGAGTAGGCATGAGAAAATGAACAAAAAAATGAACTACAAAGTACCTAGTGAGGAACAAAAAGGTAAGGAAAATCAAGGAGGTTCAAAACAACTGCATGAGCGCCACTTTTATCAATGTGCACATTGTGATAGAGAAACTTCACAAACCAGAACAGAACAAAATCAACAATTGTCACTGAAAACAGAAAAACAATTTCAGGTATGTTCAATGTTGCTGGTTAATAACCCATTACATCAAGCCTGCCAAATAAAACATTTAAGAAGACAGACCACTTTCAAAGTACTGTGGTGATAGTTATGCCAAATACTAGTATATATACCCAGAACACGAACATCATAAGATATAGTAATAAACTCAGGGTTTTGGATTCTATCTGCCAAATAATTTCTAAAATCACTTATATAAGAGCATTCATAGAAGAGATGGGACTGAGTTTCCAAAGAGAGGTGCAATCAGCCCTGGGACAACAGCGTCCCAAAAGCTATTTATGCTTGTGCTTATTCCAGACTCTAAACACCCTTGACTAGCCAGCCAAACTGTATCCCAAAGATTAGGTGGTAGTCTCAAATCAGTCAGTTGTTTCATAGTGTAGGCAGTAGTAGCAGGAGAACTTAAAGGAAATACTAAAGGTTCCATAAAATAAGTCAACATAATATGGTTATAAATTCCTTTTGGGTCAACATAGTGAAATACATGGGACTCAAGTGCCATTTCTGCACCTTCCTCAAAGCACATACCATATAATCTGGGTGATGAGGAAGTCTCCAGGCTGAATAGGCAGTCCATTTGCCTTGGTCCGAGACCGGAAGTAGGGGTCCAATCACTCCTTGATCCAATCTTTCCAGTCCACATCTGAACCCAAATATAGGATTTAAAAGTAATGGTAAAAGGGTAGAGAAGAAAAAATACTAGATAAATCATGGCTAGAATACCGATTCAGATTGGGAGGGTAAGTATATTGTTGCATAACTGGTTAAGTTGACTGCCCCAAAGGGCTTTCAAAATCGTCTATAAATATATTTCTACAGCTCAAGTGGAGCCAGGAAAACATAACTTATATAAAGAAATAAAGGCAATAGAAGCATCTTGATAAGATACACTTTTTCCGTTTCACAATTTGCAGATTCTGCCATTTCATAAGGAATCTTTCTCCTCAATTATTTACTTTCACAATTAGAAAATGCCATATTTTGGTATCCAAAATAAATTCCCCAAATTCTGAGACACAATATTATAATGGGAATAGAACCCAAATGGGAAAGATCAAGGCCAGAGTGGCAACCTAGATGTAAGACTTTACCCTTAGAATTGTTAACCTTTATCCCAGAAACATTATCCACTAAAAAAAAGATAAACATTGTCTGCATAAACATTAGCTTATGTCGGCATTACAAATGTGCAAGCCGCATGCCTTTAATATAGCAGGACTAGTCAGTGCTTCGTAAACAAACATCACTACAATAGACATGAGAAGGGGACGAAAGGCAACACCGATAGAACCCTCCAGATCATAATTAGTTTACCCCAGAACCCATTAATTAAAGGAAAAAGTGAGCTTGCTGATATAATAACTTTATCAATAAAATAAAATGATGGGGAACCCCGTGAAAAGCAAAGGACTGAAATGTAAAGTCATGGGAGACTCAATTGATGGGCCTTTTCATGAACTAAGGAGATGAGAAATCCTTGAACTTTATCCCTGTCACCTGTAGTAACCAGTTCCCATAGTCTAATTAGATTATCACTAATCTGCTGGCCTGGGATGGAGCAAGTTTGACAGAGATTACTTTCATGCCAATCAGACTCAATCTACGCACAAAGTCTTAGCAACAAGACTATGATCAGTATTAGGAATGTGATAGGTCTTCAGTTATTTAAAGCAAAATCAACATAGCCTGGAACATGTTTAAGGGAGCAGACAGAGTAGTCAGTGTAGCAGTAACGACTTCATGTAGCACAATAAGCAAAATATCAGAGAAACAAACATAACATTTGGTGCTTAGGTCATCCAGCCCTGGAACAGTCTTCCGTTTCAAAGACTTCAAAGCAACCTCGACTTCTGTCACAGAAATGGGTGCTAAAAGCTGTAGGAATCTGTCTCAGACACAAAGCGGAGTCAATTGCTGATGCAAAAATCACCAACACAACTATCCATGGGAAGTGGGTAGCAAAAGAAGTGTAAAAAGCCTCAGCAGTCATTGAGATAGCTACAGAATCAGTATGCAGTTGACCTGAGGAATCTTCTACAGATATAAGCAGTTTAGAATGTATACCTTCTTGGCAATGTTTAAACACATCTAGAGAAAGCCTCTTACATTTTGTACCAAACTGTTGCTCCACCCTGAGAGTTCGGGCCCTATCAAAGAGGTATTTACACATATCTGCCTTCAAAGTATTAATTTGTGATTTATAGGACTGTCTTTCCCTGCTTTGCAAAGTGAGTAATCAAAATAAGGAGGCCCAAAAGTGTAAATATGAACGTAAGCAGAGCGACCAATAGCCTTCTCCGCCAGTTGAAAAAGTTACCTAAAATCTGTTTTGATGTCACCCAGTACTCAACTATTAAATCATAACAACTAGGCACTGAGATCCTGGCTCTAAAACATTCCTTACATTAGGCAACTATATCTGGATCTTCCATTAACAAGCAATTAAGTTTCCAAGATACAGACCCAACCATTGGTTGAGCTCCCAGAGTAAGAGGTAACAAAACTTGAACGATCAGAAGTAGGTGATGTGATTGTACTGTCCTGCTGAACTCAAAACCTGTGGAAAAACATAACCAATCTGGGTGGAGAGAGGACCCCTATGATAAGTATGACCACCCTTGGTGTGCAAACATCTGTATGCATCCCTTAATCCTGCAGTGTCAATCATCCTGCGTTAAATATGTGGAATGCTTAAAAAGCTTCTAAGTCTTCCCAGTCTTGTCACCCAGGCCCCAGGGCAAGCAAGTCCCTCCCAGTATAACAGGCTTGGTAGTCTACAAATAAGGTGCAAAGCAGAAAGAGGGAAACCCTAACCATCTTCATCTGAGGGCATAGAGTACACCAAGTCAAAGTGGTAGGTTATATATAAGGGCATCCAAAATCAACAGTCTCCCAGGATCCACATCCATGACTTTAGTGATATGTATCAGAAGAGTGAAACAAAATCCCCACCCCAGAACAAGGATCCTTATCCATGGACCAAATCGAGGTGCCTTAGGGCCAGGCCGTCTGAGCCTTATGGATCTTAGAAGTAGTATTAAGTCTAGTATCCTATAGGAAGAAAATCTAGGACCCTGACAAACAAGAGGCAAAAGTAGTCAAACATCTCTGAAAGTCTTAATAATATTCACATTTAAAGTCAATACTTTAAGAACAAAAGGAGAATCAGAAGACATGACAAATATAAAGGCAAAAACAAACCATAGCAAGGAGACCTACACATTGGATATGTTTTTACGTGTCTTCTTCTAGGCAAGTCAGACATCCACAATGTCCACCTCAATATCAGAGACATCTTTCAAAGAGGAATGAACCAAAGAAGCTTCTGAGTCTCCATCCTTGTCTCTGAAATGACCCTGTAAAGAAGCAAAACTATTTCGAGTCAGCACAGTGTCCTTGTGCAACACCTTGCATTTAGAGGTGGGCGTGAGCTCCTGCATTTCCAAGCAACAACTGTGAACCCTTCTTGGGAGTGCAGGAGGAAGCATGTCCGCTGATGGAGAGTCTGAGACAATTTCAAGTAAAGTGGATGGAGCAGAGTCAGTCCCTGGTGCTGAGAAAACCTGGGCAGTAGAGGAACTGAAGGAGCAGCTGTATCTGGAGCAGGTGGATTTACTGCAGTGAGTTTGTCAGGAATCAGGGGCAAGAGCACTAACAAACAAAGTTTTCATTGGTAGGTCAGGCATAAAATGAGTGTGTACTGAAGCTGGTGCAGAAATAGTAGCCACAGCCACTGAAGCCATACCACGGATGGAAGCAACTTATTCTCTTTCACCATGTTATCTTGGTCATAGTAGAAGCCTTTATTATGCACAGCCCAAGGTTATTGACAAATGGAATGGCCTAGCTCTTCACATAAGTTGCATCTGATAGCATTTGTACAGAAATGGCTAGAATGACCAGTTCCAAGACACAGTTCACAAACTTGTGTGTCACAGGTACTACTGAGATGAGACAGCGAGGCACACCTGTAACAGGTCTTTGGTTGGCCTGAATAAAGCAAAACCCCCAATCACAAACTATATAAAACTGCTTGGGTAGATGTTGAACACCAGCATCTGAAGTCCCTAATGTAACCATTATTCTGCATCCCTTGTCCAGATATTTTCTGTATCCAAAATTGGAGTAGGGCAGTCAGTGACATCTGTGCGCTGTTTCACCCAGTGTAGGATGTTGGAGATATGTACCCTTCATTTTGAAAAGGATAGTGATAGTCTTCAAAGGGTTAGTGAGCAGAATGGCAAGAAAGGGGACCAGAAGAGTGAAGACTTCATAGAGTTGTATTTGGTCCAAAAGCGATCCAGCAATTGAGGAGTCTGGTAACTGACATTGAATTGGGGCAAAAATATCAGAGGAAAGAAATTACATAGACTCCATCAAAAGTCAGTGGGAAACATGTACCCTGTCCGAAGGATCTTTCAGACCCTTTATACTTGAGGTAGACCACGTTATGGCATTTAGCCAGTTCTCCCAGATTAGAAAAAGTTCAGCCATTTCAAATAGAGCTTCACTGGTACTGAAGGCAGCTTTTGTGGTTGCTCCTGCACAGGTGCTGTAGAAACAAGCACTGCAGCATCCTGCAACTGTAGGGAGGGAGCTGTAATGGATTCTTACACAGGAGTAGAGGAGACATTCTATGCATCCAAAACATCTATCAAGTCTGCCAAGAAGTAGACGACAAGGCCAAGAAAGATGGAATTTCCCCAGCAGAAGCACCTGAGAGTAGTGTGAAACCTGTCCATTATCAAGAACTGTGAGGACTAAAGGAACCATGGAAGAGGGTGCTGCCAGGAATAGCAAACTCCTGAGTGGCAGTAGAAGGTGCAGTGGATCCTGTCCATGAAAACCTGTGTCAGACTGCCCAGTAGTGAAGGGAACATAAATTGAACTAGAGAAGGACTGCTCTGCAAATTCCAAGGTGAGGAGAGACATCACAGTTACTGGGCCACAGAAGGGGAGGAATGTACAATATCAGAACCCAAAGCCTGAGCAGGCTGTTCTAGAGTGAATCTGAAACAAGGATTTGACAGACTGAACAAGTTCAGCATATCCAGAAGTGGGTTCTGAGTCCTGGAAAAACTGTCAACATCCACACCGAGCAGCAGGGCTATGCTGGAAGGGACTCCTTCAGAGAAAATGCTGAGGAGGAGGAGGCATAGACGTCTCTAGTGACCACTCCCATTGCAGCAAAGAGACAGTTGAGAATTCCATGGATCCATCCAGAGAATGAAATGGAGGCTGAGTCATCCCAGTAACCAAACCCACCACTGGAACCATGGAGTCAGGATTGTCAGCAGACAGCACAGCCACAGACCAAAAGGAAACTGTTCAGTGGGGCTAGTGTATCGAGGGGTTGTCTGAGCCAAAAGTTTAATGTCTTTTGCAGAAGGCGCAACATCAGCATCCCTAGTTACCCCATCCGCAGCTTTCACAGGCCGCTCCAAATAGGGGCTACCCAGGAAACCAGGATTTGTTTCATCGGATTTTGTTCATACTGTGAAGAAAAATCCATAGAGGCTGTCAGAATAGTCACAGCAGAGAAGGCAGTTCATCCATGCCCTCTGGTCTGGCAATAGCACTGCTGTAGGAGCCATGGAAAAGAATTCAGGACACTTTCCTCTATCACAAGATGGTGTAAAAGGCATTGTCTTCATAGTTGATTATCCCCATAAACAGCCTCCATCAATTGGGAGTCTTGGTGAGAAGATGCCCGAAACCACTAAAATGATGGTGAGAAAGCATATAAATTGTTAGGCATTTGAAATTGCAGGAATTCAGAACACTTTTAGCAGGCATAGGCACCGCACTGATAGCTGCACCACAGCAGTAGTAGAAATTATTGGCTGTAAACATCTGAACTCACAACATCTTGGCCATAGTAATAACTTTCACAAGCTCCACCAACTTGTCAGAGCCTTCCTTTGTCCACTTCTACTTCCGACTCTAAGGTCAGCTGTCTTGCCAACCCTTTCCAGCACAGTCTCCCTCAACTGACAAGAGTAGGCGAGTTTTATTGAAAGGAAAACAATACAATCTGGAAACAAGGAAACATCAGCTAATACATCAACAAGACAGAATGATAAAGTAAAAGAAAATAAAAGAAAAAATCCTTTCCCTCACACCCTACATATTTTTCTAAAGAAATGAAAACTCGTCCACCATACCATAACTTGAGATCTTGGGTGTCATTTCAAATCATTCCTCAAGATATCATATAAAGCATTCGCACATAACTTGCAGAAAGTAACGAGGGCATAAGCTGCTGCTGTAAAAGAAATTGACATCTGTTTTGCCATAGATAACATTTCAAACAAACAAAGAATATTGTCAGAGTCCAAAGTCATATTTACACAATAGATGAGGAATGTTATCCCAAACCAGCATCTCATAAATAGCATTTGTTAACGTTGACAACTTCCAGTGGTTATCAAGGAAGGCCCACAAGGAAGGCATAAGGACAATCCAAAGAAAATGTTCTTGAGTTTCAAGTTGGTCACACAACCTGGGTAAAGACAGTTGCAGTCTGCAATTGCCTTGTGTTTTGATTACCCTGACACCAATTCTCCCATGAGTGCAAAGCTACTGTATGTCCCACATTTGTAGGGAAGTCTGGAATGTGTTAGCTGTTTGAATACCGGATGCTTATTGGTGGGGTGCATTGCTTAAAATCAGGCTCTGCTGGGCTTATCAAATTGAGAACATGGTAGTAAAGTTATTTCCAGGACCCTAGAAGAGTTGTTGCTTTGTGATCTGTCACTTGTATAGTTTCTGAAAAATAACTGTCAACTATTTATGTAACTGAAAACTTGGGTGAGCTTGAGTGGAAGGTCATCCCACTTTAAAAGACATTCTGAATAGTGTGGTAGAGCCATAGCTGAGTTACAGAAGTTTGTACTACAGTCGAGACCACAAGTGCACACCGGATAAGTGCACATCCTGGTTAAATGCACAGCAAATCATTATTCCGATTGTTTTCCTATATCTACAATGTTAAATTTTCTGGATAAATGCACTACCGATAAGGGCACATTTCAGTTAAGTGCACACTTTAAAAAAAATGATTACCTTTTTAAGCTCAAACCTGTGTTAAGTGCACATTAAATATAAACTAACTAAAATCACTCAATTGATGGCCTCATTGAAAACAGCCTGTGTCTGTGTCAGTACTGTAAATGACCACAGCACATGACAGCAATATATAGCAGCTACATAAGAACACCCTAAACACCTCTGAACCCCATAGGTGGTCATTCCTTTCGTTTTCAAAGGTGTAACAAGTGTACCTGCAGTACAGCATGGAGAGATCAAAAAGAATACACTTACGCTTGACCATAAGGTATCTGCGCTGCATAAACTGTCACGACCTGATGTCAAGCATTCTGCCCTTGCAAAAGAGTATGGTGTGGATGTATCAGCAATTGCCAGGATTAATGCATCAAGAGAAAAGCTGTTGTCTGAGTGGGAAAGTGGAGAGAAACTCGATAGAAAGTGAAAACAAGCCAGAAAAAGTGACACTGTAAAACAGTTTTGTTAGGTGGTTTACTGCAAGCCACTCATTGATGCTCCCATTAACTAGCCCCATATTGCTTCAGAAAGCAGAACAGCTCACTAACATTCTTGAAGTCCCATTCACCCCAACCAACGGATGGTTATGCTGCTGGAAACAGGAAAAATGGGATAGTGTACAAGCGCTGTCACAGGAGAAAAAAGATGCAGATGCAGACTCAGCAGACAACTGGCTAAAAATATTTTACCACAAATCCTACATGATTACAGCCCACAGGACATCTTTAACTGCAACAAGACTGGTCTGTACAAGGTCACGTGTAGCAGCCTGAGTGGCGGCAGTGGTCTCTCAGAGCTCCGCTCTGTCCTCGATCTTTCCTATTTTAAAGCGATCCTCAGCAAAACCACTACAAAATCAGTACAGCTTACTACCTACTTACCACCAACGTTCAGCTAGGCAGTTTTGATGGAGGTGTATATGAAGAAGGCGCCCGAGGCAGTCTCCCCCCGAACACCGGAGAAGGAAAAGGCCGTGAAAAGGCCTAAGCAGCAGGCTTCTGGCACACTCAAGATGCCCACCGCAGAAGCAGCCCTTTCTGAAGGAAATTTATGGAAATAATGCAGACTCTCCAGACTGCTATAGCCTCCATCTCAGAAGACCTGCAGGAAATCAAGGGTCTGTAGAGTCGCTGACTAGGAGGGTCGCGATTCAGAAATCAAAATAACTTCACTTGAGGAAAAGCATGAGAAGTTTGAGTCAGAGCTAACAAATCGAGCGCAGAATGAAGAAACTGGAGGATAAGTTGGAGGATTTAGAGGGCGCAGTAGGCAGAACAATTTAATAATAATAGGGATACCAGAGAAAGAGGAGGGAGTGCTATGATAACTTTCTGCAGAAGCTTTGCAATAAAATAGCTGGCTCTCCTCTGGTGGAGGAGAATACATAACTGAGAGGCTCATCGAGCGTTGCCCTCTACAGCCCAGGGCCAGCCACCCAGGCCAATTAGTTTCAAATTACTGAATTATTTAGATAAACAACACCTCTATCCAAAGTCAGAGGCATCAGTGAAGTGACCTGGGAGGGCAAGAAAAATCGCATACCCAGGATCTGCCACATTCGGTGAGGAGTGCGTGGCAAGAATTCCATCCTTTAGTCTCCAAATTGGTGGCGGCTTCTAAGCAGTTCAGGTCAAGTATCCTGCTATCCTGTTGGTGAAACATGAGGATAAATGGCTTTCATTCGATTCACCCACACAAGCCCTACAGGAGCTCAAAAGTGTCTTCCCAGATCTTTTCAAGTGAACAGCAGAGGGATCACCCTTGGGCAATGAGTATTCACTGTTGAATCGTAGTATGTTTTAAGGACTGAGTCTGTGGAGTACATCATAGGGACAATCTCCCTTGTGAAGGGTAATGCCTGGGCATAAATACCTGCTCTATCAGTTGGCTTGGTGTTTAATCACTGCAGTTTTCCCTGGGAGGAGCTCCATGATAGCGATGGATTTGGAAGGAGCACCCTAGTGCCTGTGGGAGCTGATTACGACCTGGTGGGACTCGAACAATGTTACCCTGCATTTAAATGTCACATTGATGCCGTTAAACATAATTTTAGTTCACGGGATTGGACGAATGTTTATGTTGTTTTATCCAGTGATTACGAGGTTCCAGCACAATCTGAGATGAGTACACACTGACTGGCAGCCTAGACGCACGTTGCTTGCTATGGCCAAGACATTCCTGGCTCTGAAACAAAGAGTGCCTTTTTGTTTTCCTTGCCTACAACCGCAGAATGGCTATGGAAAAGACAATAGCATTGTGGCATGTAGGCATTGGCCCTTTGATACAGGACAGAAACGCGAGGCTTAGATGGCGGAGGTTACGCTGGCAACGCATAGCAGGAGTATTACCTGTTATGGATAGCCGAGATAACGGACAGGAAACTGTGATCTCCAGTGCGGCTATCCAACAAAGTCGACTAGAAACTATGGCGTGTGCCCTGTAGAGTGCAACTGACTGTAATAATTAAACATTGTGCATAAATAGGTTCAACAGAGGACAAAATCAAATTTTTTTTTACTCTTCTTTCTCCTCTGATGATAAAGTTCTAAGTTTGTTGGGGTAATGGGACCACTGGTCTCAGCATAGAAGTTTTAATATAGCTCACTGATTGAACTATGCCATGCTAAAGCTGATAAACTGGCTACCGATCATACTTCATATATTTAATGTCGGTCCCACAGATATGAAGCTTTCTAAAGTTGGATAATGAGGCTAGCAGGGACCTGAGGTTTTGAAATAGCAGGACAAGTGTTGCTCAATACAACAGTTTAGTGTTAACTGCATAGGTCTAGCTTAGTCTGATAGTATAAGGGGGGTCCGGGGGTATGACTGTTAAGCTTGGATTGCTTTGATGTTAATCATGTGGCATAACATGAATGGGAGTGCAGTTAATTTGAACTGGGAAAGTTTGTTGTAATAGGGCAGGGGGTTATAGCTTTGTTGATTATGAGAGCAGGGTAGAGATTTTTGCTTGGGGTGGGGACCATGGCTACACACTGTCAGGGTTTTTAATGTTATTTAAAGTCAGAACATGTGTTGATATTTCAAAAGAACCTCTGTACAATTCACCAGTGCACCTCTATATTTTTTTGTTCATGTTTCATTATCATAGGATATGAGCAGTCAATATAATTTTATTAGCTGGAACATTAAGGGAGCCAAGGATAGGGTCAAGAGACAAACCATACTGAGGCAACTGTGACAATTACGGGCTCAAATTGCCTTCCTGCAAGAACAGACTTGAGGAGAGGATATCCTCTTTTTAGAAGATCATGGGTAGGGCAAGTTTTGGGGCAGGGATATCCACAACAGGGAAGGGTAGTCATTCTCATAGCAAAGAATGTTCCTTTTAAATCAGTCCAGGAAACCTGGGATCCGGAGGGCCGATATATTGTTGAACATGGCCTACTAGAATCTCACCCTATTCTACTCGCTCAGTATATGGCCCAAACTGTGATTCCCCAGCCTTTTTGTGAGATTACTAAACACCGTGGTGTCTAACCCAACGAAGCTCACAATACTAGGTGGGATTGGAATCTCATGCTCCAAACGGACCTGGATAGATCTGGTCATGAGAGCGAGGTTATCTCCAGCACAAAGAGCACTGAAGGATCTCATTAGAAATGCTGCTCTGGTGGATGCCTGGGCGTCATAAATCAACTGCTGCGACAATATACCTTTTCTCTACAGCACATAGGACATATTCCTGAATCGACTATATACTGATAAGTTCCTTTGCAATGTCTGGGGTAATGCAAACAGATATATCAGCCAGAGTTCTGTCCGACCACGCTCCAGTCAGCTTGGAATTCTGGTTAGGGGTGGGAGTAACGGTCACCCCAATGGAGACTAAATAGTCAGATACTGAAAGATGAAGCTTCCCTGAGGCACATAGTGGATTTATTACCTTATTTCTTAATAGCAGTCAGGGCTCGTGGCTAAATATGACTTAATTTGGGCAGCTTTAAATGTTCCTTAAGGGGAGAATTGATAAAGATGGCCTCCAAGAGACTCGGATGCAAAGGGCTCAATTGGACTCCTGCTAGTATCCATTAAGAGCTTAGAATATAGCTTATCTCGCACCTCCTCGGTGGACAGCTGGGCCAGACTTCACCAGTTACAGGCCCAATATGCAAGCCTGGTATCTCAAAGAGCGAATTGGCCTCTTGAGGACCAGACTTAAATATCTAGAAACAGGGAGAGGGCGAGTAAGTTGCTTTGCCATGTGCATTCGTCAATTAGACTCATCACAATTCATTACCAGAATTTATATGGGGCAGGACGGACAAGTCTGTACTGATCCATTGAAATGGCGAAGCCTTTGGTTCTTACTTCAAGAACTATACGCTGTGGACTCAGTTGCATGGCCTACTGATGATGACATTATTTCCTACCTCAACTCGGTGAACTTGGTTAAGATCACAGACATAGAGGCAGCCTCTCTGAGTGCTCCAATCACTGTTATTTAAATACAGCAGGCCGTTCAGCAGATGCCCTTAGATAAATCCCTGGGCCAGACAGGTTTGCCTAGTAATTTTATAAAGCCTGTCATTCGCAATAACCTATTTTAAAAGAGGTATTCAAGTACTGGTATGACAACGGGTTTTCAGACCCCAGTTTCAAGAAGCCACGATCTCTCTAATTTTAAAACAAGGGAAAGATCCTCTTAATGTAGACAGTTACAGCCCCATTCCCTATTAAATACGGATGTTAAAATTCTGGCTAAAGTTCTTGCAAATAGGCTCTCCAAAGTCATCGGTAATCTTATCAGTCATGAGCAAGTGGGATTTATGATGGGAGATCATCCCAGGACCACATGAGAAAATTGCTACATCTCATTACAAACTGCTAGGAACTCTGACACGCCAATGGTGCTGGTATCATTGGACAATGAAAAGGCGTTTGATAGGGTATCCTGGGATTTCCTATTTGCTACCCTATCCTCTTTGGGCTGCCTAAAGAATTTCAGAGATGGGTACAAATTCTATACTCACTCCCCTCAGCCAGGGTCAAGTGTAATGGGGTACTGTCCCGCCATTTAAGTTGGCTTCAGGGTACAGGCAAGGATGCCCTTGTCTCCCCTACTCTTTAAATTATATTTGGAGCCATTATTATGCAGAATGGCAGAGAATGCCATCATAAAGTATATACAAATGGGGGATGCCAGATATGCCTATTCAGTGTATGCAGATGATATTTTACTGCACATCGAGGACCCGGGTGTCTCAATCCCAGCTATCTTGGCGGAGATTGAGACCTTCTCTAAAATCTCCTACTATAAATTAAATCGGGCCAAACAAGAATTCTCCCTTTAAATAGTAGGGTTAATAAGGCCAAACTGCTACCCCTTGGCCTTTCTTGGGAAACAAAGTCACTCACATATCTTGGAATCAATGTTTGCAAAGAACTGAATTCCATAATAAAAGACAATCTTGGTAATTTAGTAAAACGATAATGGGGGATATGGAGAGGTGGAGGTTGTTCCCCATCTCTCTTTAGAATGAGTTAAGCATAATTAAAATGAGCGTATTACCAAGGATATTATATCCTCTTGGTATGCTGGGTGTATATCTATCGAAGGGTGGTTCTCAAATTACAAAGTGCAGTTAGTCGTTTTGTATGGAACAAGAAAGAGGCCTGTAGATCTTACCTCAAATTGACCCAGAAACTAAGAGGAGGTCTGGCTGCCCTTCCTTTTTCTATACTATGTTGCACAGCACATAAACAAATTGGCCTACTGGAGCAGGAGTGGACACATAGAATATCTACCATTGTGGTTAGATATAGAACAGTATCTGTGCAGTGGTTAAATGCTCGCTACGGGCTCTTCTATATGTTTCTCCATTGGCTATTCCCAAGCCCCTTAGAAGTAACTCCTATGGGATGGTCGTTAAAAGCCTCCATCAGATACAAAATACCTTGCAATAAGATGGTACCACTTGACTGATCAGCCCATTGTTGGTAATCCACATTTCAAGGTTGGGGCGTTCCATTGTCCCTTACCTTCTGGCCTCAGTTAAATCACTCCAGGGTCTCAGACTTTTGGTCGAACGGAAAGTTGCTCCCCTTTAATCATCTGCAAATGTCCTTAGGTGTCACGCATAAGGAAATATTCAAGTTCCTGCAAGTTAGTAATGCCTAACCTCCTTTTTCTCCCTGGTTGCATCATTAGGCCCTGGCGAAAGAGATTGCCACGCTTTTACAAATAGCTTCCCAGCCACGCTCAGTTTCAAACTTGTATAAAACCCTTCAGGAGTGGGATTTTAGATTACCGTTAGGGATCTGCTACTACTGGACAAGGGAGCTGGGAATCCTGGAGGAGCCTAATCTCTGGAAGAAACTCTGGTTCTCAATGTATAAATTCATAAAACAAGATAGGCTGAGATTTGTACATTTTAATATAATGCATAATATGTACTTAACTCCTACTCAGTTATGTAAATATGGGACAGCAACCACACCCTTTGTGGCAAATGCAAAAGAGCAACGGTACCCTGTACCACATGATTTAGTTATGCCCCACGTGCAGGCCTTTTGGCAGTCTATTAATAACACCTTAGACCCTATCCTTGGCTTAGAAACCCTATTACCCCCAAAGTGTGTCTGATTAGCCTCTTTCGAGCTGAGTACGACTAAAGTCAAAAGGGCTCATATGTCACTTATTTCTGCAACAGCTAAATTGATAATCTTGAGGAGCTGGGCTAGCGACAAGTCTCCCACTTTGATGGAGTGGTACAGGGAGTGCACTCTGGCCCTACAGTTGGAATGGCATATAGCCTACTTGCAAGGCAGGGCCAGGGCTTACGTATCACTCTGGGGTACTCTTGAGGCACTCTTGGCAGCCTGGAAGCCTTGATGCCTGGCTCACCTCAGGACCGGTGAATCAAGAATTAATTATGTGTGTAGTCTTGGAGGGAGGGGAAGGGTGAGTTTGACCTGGGAGTTTGATCCCTGTAGTTAATTGTTCTGACAATTGACATTTACAGTATAACTGGATTTGTGTTACTTATTGTCAAACTAATAAAACTGGTTTAATTACAAAAAAAAAAAAGACTGGTCTGTACTTTCAGGCAACCTCCAAGGGAACATTGGCTTTCAGTCAGGATGCTGCATCAGGGGAAAGAAGGCACGACAGCGTATATCAGAATCTTGTTGTGTGCCAACATGTCAGGCTGTGAGAAGCTAAAGCCTGTCATGATTAGAGTTAAAAGCCTCCTTTTAAATGGCATTGAAGTCAGCACATTGATAGTTATGTTAACGGGCTGGCAATACAGTCCAGCAAACAGAGAAAAATAACAGACTTCTTTGACCAGTAAATTTGATTGCTTTAACTGTTTATTGTTCACTAAGTTAACAGCACTACTTCTGTAATATAATACTGATTTTGCTTTTATGTGTATGCATTCTCAAATAAAGTGTGAGTAAAGCACAGCATGCATCTAAATTGTTTTGCTTGTTATATAGTACAGCCCACTTATGCACAAAAAAGTCATATCCCGAGGTTGTGCATTAATGGTCTTCACTGTAGTAAGGTAGGTTTAATGTTCTGGAACCAGAACAATGTAAGGAAAAACACAATGGGGTTTACTATAGCCACACACCCTTTATGTTGAGGTACTAAGTCAGCTCTTTCTTGATAGGGTTCAACCTGCTACCCCAGAAGAGTTGAAAGAATGCATGAAAAGTCTGGTCTCCAGATTTGCAGGTAAGGGAAACAACATTCCAACACACATTAAATGAAGGAGTAAGAACAACTTAATAATATGAACTTGTTTCAGCTTAGACATTCTCCACTCCTTCCATTTGACTACTTTAAATTCCCCAGTTTTAATGCATCCTCCCAGTTCTGCTGTGCCATGTCATCTGGACCAAATCTAACCCTGAGAATTTTAATTGGTGCATCTGATAACTGAAATCCACAGACATGTGATTGGGGGAGGGGTTCACCGAACCTAGCTGCAGAGCTTTACATTTATGTATATTCAAACTAGATCCTGACACCTGAGCACAATTATCAAGTTCTAGCATCATGGTCTTAACACTGGGATTACCTTTCAAAAACATAAGTCATCAGCATACACTACAAGCTTGACTTCATCACCCATCTGAGTCCCGGAAATATCCTGAATTGCAGGATTGAAAAGGGATTTTTCTAATAAAGGGATCAATAACAATTCATACTGCATAATAGGGGCTTAAGGGGCACCTATCTAACACCATGTGAATTCTAATCCTGTTGTCCCCTTGTCCAGCCACTAGTGGGGTAATAATGGCACTATTATAGAGCAGCCTAAACAAGCAATAAAATAAGATGATATCCCATATTTGTCTAAAACATTAAACAAAACTCATGGCTAACCTGATCAAAGGCCTTGCACTGGTCCAGAAACAAAAGAAATCTGGAAACATCATACCTATCACAATAACTGTACACATCCTAATTATACATATGTATGTTTCTGCCAGTTTATGTACAGGTCTTTACCGGGTGGATCAGGTCCTGGCTACAGTCCTTAATTGTTTTGTAGAATATAAGTAAGAATCTTATATTCAGTTTAGTAGGCAAACTGGCCTTCAGTTAGTAATACTGGAGCTATCACTGGATTTATGCAGAAATGTAAGTAACCCATGGGTAAAATGCAGGGAAGATGATCCAAGTAAAAAGAAAAATAGTTTGGCCAAAATGCAGCCAGCAGCAGAGAAAGCTTTGTAAAATTCATTAGGTATACCAGCAAAACTCAGTGTAAGACCCAATTTCAGAGATCCAATCACATCCAGAATTTCTTGTTCCATGATAGGAAGAGTCAAAATATTGAGCCTGTGAGCGCTGAGTATATCTACCTGAATACTATCCAAATATGTGTCCATCTCTAGGGTCAAGTCGATACGGCCTTGGAAAAACTTCCCAACAATGTTCAACTATCTGTCAAATTCCGTCAGTGCTAGTAACAGTATTCCCGTGGTAATCTTGTAAACTGGTAAAACAGGATACATTTTTCAAAATTTACAAGCTGTGCAAGGGTACAAAAATAGTTTTTCAGGTTCCAAAACTAAGTTCAGCTTGTAAAGAGGCCAACCTATCATACTGGAACTGCTTCATTTCATATTTTATTTCAGAGATTTGATTCAAAAGATCAAACTCAGAACTCTAAGTAGCAGTTAGAAACTTATGTATCTGTGTCCATAAAGATGCATATTTTGTAAATTTCAAATTGGCCTGAGATTTTCATAGTGTTGCATCTAAGTCTTAACATCTAATTTGCTTTCCTCCCACCAAGACCCAAAGTCGTCATACAGAGAAAGTACAGATGCTGTGGCTAAAAAACACCCAAAGTAAGACTAAATTAAATTTCAGGGACAGTTAAGCATGCAGTGTTCATCTTCCATCTCATGGAAGGAAGCTTGACAACAGTGTCAGTCATTATAAGAGATTTAACCAAGACAAGGTCGGAAAACTCAGTTGATATAATGCCAGTTTGCATTACCTTTATTCTTCGAGATATAAAAGATAATCAATCTTTGTCATGAAATTATTATGGACATAAGTGTTAGAAATTCTAGGGATGCCTTTACACTACAATCAGCCAATTTAGCTGTCTTTATGCATTGTAGTGCCTCAGAATCACAGAATACTTTTGGCATGCACTTTGTGGGCTTCTTTGTCAAAAGTACAATTAAGATCTCCCCAAAATAAACATTTTTAGCTGTGGCTAGAAAAGGCTATACAGTGTTCAATAACTGTATTCTATCAGCTTTTAGTTGTGGGGCATACAACACAAACAACTGGAATGATTACACCCAATGCCATCTACAATAAGGGTACAACCAGGTTGTATATCTATGAGCCTGTGTAATTTGAGATTAGGTCCTGAGAATAAAATGCCTGCCCCATCTGTTTTGTTAGTTCCAAAAGACCAATATGACGGCCCCTGAACTCAAGATTTTGGGTTGAAATACGGTTTCTGTTGAGCTAAACCATGATTCTTGCTGAAAAATAAAATGTAAAACTAAATCATGCAAAAGAGAAAGTACATCCCTTTTTCACATTCAACAGACTAGATGCATTTAAGGTGGCAATCGAAAACTGAAACATTTAGAGAGGGAAGGTGAATCATTTTTTTCTTTTTCTTCTGTTTCTTGCCATCTGAATCTAGAACCTCCAAGTCCTGGGTAGCAAAATGGGAGAATAAGGCATTAGAATCAATGTCACCAGGCTCAGTGTTTCCCCAATTTGAAGTATAAAGGGCACTAAACTGGTTTTTAGTGCTCAAGGCCTGTTTAACTGGTTTCAGTTGCCAAAGGCTGCATCATCTGGTGTGTGGAGTTTTCCATTCTTGAGAGGTGGTGGCATCTGGTTGGAAGCTACCCCTAGTTGTGTCTCGGAGGAATTTCTGGGGTCTCAAAGGGATGGAAGGGGACCCTCGCAGAATACTTCTCTGCCATTTGTGTGGGAATAGCGGTCGAGACAGGAGTTTGCTGGGTCTCAGGATCCTCCTGGGAGCCAGAACTGGCAAGTATTTGGGTGTGTCAGAACAGAGGCAGTGTCCAAAACAGGATCTCTTCCCACTGCTTGGCCTGTTTAATCAAATCATCAGGGTTCATGGTATAGATTTGTTATGCGCTGCCAATGGACAGCTATGGAAGATATGACCATGTTCATCACAAACATCCCATCTGGCATGATCAAAGCATTGCAGACTGATATGCCCAAACTCACCACAGATACCACACCACAGTTTATCGCACATATTGGACAAATGTGTACAGGCACCACAATTATAGTAAGCCTTCAGCTGCTCAAGGAGAAACATACCCCTATCTCAGCCCAAGAAAAACTGTTTGGGAGATGTAAGTCTCAATCATCAGAGTGCCTCAATTTGATTTAAAATTTCCAACCCCTAGTCCCTAAAAATTCAGCATTAATTATGGCTTCAGGGCACTGAGGACCTCACAGCATTGTTGAGTCAGTGAGCGATATCATTCACATGAACACTTTCATTTGGAATCACAGTGATGTATTTGATGATAGATTTGGTGAGAGGCAGAGAATAAATGGAGTCTGGGGGATTTAACTGGTTATATTTAGGACCAAAACTGGTCCAGAGAATGGGAAGAACGAAACTCACATCAAAGTTGTCCTCCTCAGAAATGTGAATTAGGGCACAGATTTCAGATGCCATGAACCTCTTTGACTCTTTCAGTGATAAGCACCCCACAAACTGACAGTCCAGTTTAGTATTCAGACCTCCTTTGTAACGGAGCCAAACCACATTTCTGAGGAAGCAGGCTCCGATCTGAAAACAGGTCTTCAAATTGTGGTCCTGATCTCGGGGGCTTTGAATATTTAGGAGTTATTCTCTGTGAACTATCCACAGGAAGTGCAAGATGCTGTGAGCCAGAGGCACCAGGTATAACTGTCTGGTATATCAGCTGGCAGTGGAGCAACAAAATCAAGCTGTCCATTTGGTAATCTAGGAGGCTAGTTGTCATAGCATTCCTCTCTACATGAGTTGGTAAATCTAAGAGATTTGGTACATTTGACTCGGTACCTGGTCAGCCTGCATTTCCTGGGTTCCTGAAAAGGAATGTGCCTGCTCCTGGGATGGATCCATGTCCCCAGCTGGTTGTTCTCCACTACCGATGACTCTGTATTTTCATGCCCCATTTTGTTTTCTTCCCACAGTGAGAATTACTGACACAGCCAGACAATTTATTTACCTTCATGGTGGATAATCCCTCCTGCTGGTGTGAAAGAGCTGGAGATGGGCCACCATTCATTTTAGCACTACTAAAATTATCCCAGACAGGGTCAGGGCTCCAGTTCTCCTCAGGCTTCTTCAGCAAGCTGGCCTCATTCAGATCTCTGTCTGGAGACTACCTGGTCTTATCCGTCATCTCAGCAGATGTCCAGAAAGCCATTCTAATGGAATCTTGGACAGTCGTCTATACAGGTAGCTTCTGCTGAGTGGGAGAGCTCAGAGTTAGACTTGTTGCTGACTCTGGTAAAGAAAAGGACAATTTACTCATCTCAGGTTGTTCCTTCATCATCAATGCAACCTGAACAATTGGTTGTTTATTTAAAGAGCTAGTGTGCCAAAGTGAATAATCATGGTATTGCAGTTCTCCCAAGCTGTGAGCTGTAAGTTGTAGCATGGTTCAATATTTATTTGGTTATTTTGTATAGATGTTTTCAATGTATTAATTGTTGTACATTGCTTCCATGTTTGGGACTGTGTCAGGTGCCATTCACTGCTGCAAGCCTTACAAGTGCTGTAGTGGGGGAAGGATGGGGAAGCATGATCATTTGGTAGCCTTTCTTTATTTTCTATTTTAACCCCACCTCTTACCCAGCACTGTCACACTTACTCCTGCCTCCACCAACACGTCCCATCAGACCCCGCATGGAGCCCTGGTTTATCCCCAGGCAGGGACATGATGGGAGGAGTACCTCACCTCTCCCTAGGGAACTCAAGTCTGCATCGGGGTCCAAGTGAGTGCTATGGCAGGCAGGTGAGGACCCACTATTAGGTCCCTGCATTTGGTGTTGCACTGGGAGAAGCATTTTTCATTGTTAACCTTCCTGAGCATGGCATGCCACAATGATGTCATGGCTCCTGAAACCAGGTTTTGGTGTTTCAAGCAGAATCCAACTGCTGTGCAGCAGGACGGCTTCTTGTCTAAAGTTTTTGAGATGCCCTGCTCTTATTTTGCCCACTGAGATGTGGACAAGTCTGGAAAATTTCAACCATTGTCGTACAAGTAGAAATACTAATATAGATGAATGAGCCGAGCTGAAGAAAGTATCTTACTAACAAAAATGAGGGCTGTTTTATATTGACATTCAGTTTTGAAAAGTCAAGCTGTGACAATGGGCAGCGCCACAGTTTGACTTTTAAAACAGAATTGCAATATGAAACAGCCCTCATTTCCTAGTGAGATACTTTCTGTAGCTCAGCTCATTCAACTATGTTTTTATTTCTACTCATATGAAAGTGGTTGAAATTTGCCAGACTGTCCTCATCTCAGCAGGAAGAAATATGAGTAGAGACATCTGAAAACACTTAGACAAAGCTACAAATGATTGCACTCAGTTATTCAGAGGGTGGCTGGTGGCGGAGGTGAGCTGACGGACAGTGCTGGTCAGGCAGTCACTATGGAGGTGTGAAAGGAAATTTTATTCACTGCCAATTTTTCGGGATTCAGCTGTACTTGGCAATCAGCTGCATACTGTGAACTTTTGTACACTGAGTCATCACTTGTAAGAACAGAGTCAGCAGGTATTTTCTTATTTAACAACAGTACAGCAGAGATTTCTTCTGTAAGGCTTCTTTTCTCATTCTGTGCATTTCTTTGTCCTTGGCTAACATCTGTAGTAATTTCTGCTTTTTCATCAATTCTTTATCCAGTAGTACTTCATCTTGATTACATTCCTCCATGTCAGAGGTTGAATTCCGTCCATTTCCATAGCCTTAGAGACAATCCGTTGTCCACAATTCTCATAGCATTGCATCAGCTTGTCCTCCTTGGTTCACGGCTGGGTCAGAAGACTGCTCCCCAGCCTGCTGCAGCTCAACTTATTTTGCAGCCTCCTGGTCTGCCATTCAAGAGAACACAGCATCCCTACACAACAGAAGGGAATTTTTATTGAAAATTGGACTTCATGACCTTGATAAAACAAAATAAACATCATGGAAACAAGTATCAACAAAAACAAGCACAAAATGAAAAATCAACTAAAAAGACATAATAACATATTGTTAATTAGAAAGAACACAAATTAATACTCTTAACAGTGTATTTCCTTCAAATGACATTTATATAGTGCATCTACGCCTAGTACAGAGAAATACTGTATAATTACACAACATATAAATAATCAAGACAGACATTTTTCACAATGTATCCATAAATGTATAACTTTTTCCCAAGAGAAGTGAGCGATATCTGTCTCACCTGAAATGCTTTTTGTGCATTACTGAGTATGACCAAAGGATATAACTTTTGTTGCATAAACAATACACATCTTGCCTGTCAAAGGAAATTTAAGGACTGTGAGGATAATATATATATAAAATAGAATATCAGAGAACTATGTATTATAAGGCAGTAAGATCATTGAGAGGTTTTGGGACTTGGAACCTCAAAGCTAAGCTCGAGAGGTTCCTAAAGTCCCCAAAACCTTGAGATGGTCTGACTGCCTTATAATATAGTCCTGTATTTGTTATTTTTTGTAATATATGGACCCTTTGCAGAGATTCCTTTTCTCATGTGCTTTTATTAAATGGGCTGGCCGCGCCACACTCAGCATGCACTGTCTCTGAACTGCCCACAGCACTAACGAGTGTCCCATCGCTCATTTCAAAAAAATTTTGTTTCCGTTAATTTAGTAGGCAGTCCTACCTTTCAGCTTTTTGTCATTCGGAAGCATGGGATGGTGACATAGTCCATTATTTGTTCAAAAATGAAATTACAAATTGCACAGATTCCTCTCACTAAGCGAGAGGAAAAAGAGGCCATGTTTTTCATGCTGTTATGCCTGCCTACTAAAGAAAAGCCACCAATGGAGATGGATGCCATCAGTATGGTTGTGCAGGAAGGGACGTGTGACCATGGCTACTGGGTTTGTTGGCAGGAAGATCTGGACATGCGCTCTGTGATTCTAGTGATAATACTATCGTTGAGAGCTGAAACTGTAGTATTATCAGCTCTGAACGGTAGTATTATCAGGAAGAAACAAGGTATTATCACTTTGGACAGTGTTGTATTACAGGTTTTTTTGTATGGGACAGAATGGTATTATTTGACCATGTCCATATATTACACACACACACATATATATATATATATATATATATATATATATATATATACAGTAGATATATATATATAAAATCTTTGTTATATTTCCCCAGGGACCTGATACAGGTGCATACATCAACCTGGCATAGGTAGAGACCAGAATAATGATTCTTACCACTTGATAGCTATTAGGACCAAAATAAAGTGGCAAAAGGACATTCTAGGAACATATGTTCTTGTGTCTCTAATATCTGAGGACAAGAATCCTGGGACAGTATTGATCTGTTAGCTGCCTATGTCTATTAGAAACATAGAAACATAGACTTTGATGGCAGATAAGGATCACTTGGCCCACCTAGTCTGCCCATTTCCCAACCTAGAGGATAAGCTGCAGATCCTATTTAACCAACAGCCTATTTTTCCTACCCCCACAAGAATTGCCTTATGTCTGTCCCATGCATTCTTGAATTCTCACAGTTTTAGACCCCACAACCTCCTCAGGAAGGCTGTTCCATGCATCCACTACCTCTTTGTGAAATAATACTTCCTCACATTGCCCTGAACTGCCCTCCTTCTATCTTTAAATTGTGTCCCGCTGTTCTTGCACGTCTCTTTTTCTGAAAGATGCTACCCTCTTGGACTTTGTTGATTCCACAGAGGTACTTAAAAGTTTCTATCACATCCCCCTCTCCTCTTTTCCTCAAGGGTATACATATTAAGCTCCTTTAGTCTCTCCTCACGGCTTCTCTTGCAGACCCTGCCTCATTTTAGTTACCCTCCTCTGGACTACCTCTATTCTGTCTATGTCCTTGTGAGATGGGGTCTCCAGAACTGGACACAGTACTCCAGATGGGGTCTCACCAACTGTCTGTACAGAGGGAAAACAACTTCCTGTTTTCTGCTGCTGATGCCTCTCCCTATACATCCCAGTATACCCCAGCCTCCCTACCATCTTCTCACTTTGCTTGCTAACCTTAAGGCCATCTGATATGATTACCCCAGGTCCCTTTCCTTTTTGTTGTTGTTACTAACTCCCCACCCATTGTGTATTCTTCCCCTGGGTTCTTGTTTCCCAGGTGCATTATTTGCACTTCTTTGCATCGAATCCTAGCTGCCATACTTCTGACCATTCCTCCAACCTTGCCAAGTCCCTTTTCATCCTTTCCACGCCTCCTTGTGTATCAACCCTGTTGCAGATCTTTGTGTCATCTGCAAAGGCATACTTTTCCTTCAGTCCCTCTGCAATGTCACTGATGAAGACATTAAAAGGACTGGACCCAATACTGAACCTCATGTACCCACTAGTAACCCCTCTTTCTTCAGAGTGGACTCCATTTACAATTACCTTCTGTGTCCTGTTGTGCACCCAATGTTTACTCAGGCTACCACCCTGGGACCCACTCCCAGGCTGGTTAATTTGACTATTAATCTTTGTGAGACTGTGTCAAATGCTTTGCTAAAGTCTAGGTAGGCCATGTCCACAGCCCCTCCCTAGTCTACTACTTTGGTCACCCAGTCAAAGAAATCTATTAGATTCATCTGACATGACCTTCCTGCTGTGAACCCATGCTGCCTTGGGTCCTGTGCTCCACTGACCTCTAGGTACTCAACTATTCTTTCCTTCAGAAGTGACTCCATCACTTTCCCTACCACAGATGTCAGACTGACAGGTCTGTAGTTTCCTGCCTCTGTCTTGCTCCCACTTTTAAGGGGAATCACATCCACCTTCCTCCAGTCCTCGGGTACCACACCATCCTCCCATGATTTATTAAAAGAGTAGCCAGTGGTTTCACTAGTTCCTCCTTAATTCTTTTAGAATTCTGGGGTGAATTCCATCAGAACTCATTGCTTTGTCCACCTTCAGTTTTAGGAGTTCTTGCAGAACCCTTTCTTCTGTGAAAGGACTGGGATCGACCTCCCTATCAAGAGTGCTTCTGTTAATTGGCTTAGGCACTTCCCTCCTCTTTTGTGAATACTGAGCAGAAATATTCATTCAGTATCCCTGCCTTTTCATTGTCCCCTGCCCACCCACCGTTTATTCTATTCAGCCTCACTATCCCCTTCTTAACTGAGTTGGCAATCTTTTCCTCAGTTTGGGCCTTTGCTATTTGACTTCCCTCCTGCTTCCTTCTGCCTTAACTGGTACAGGTTTCTGTCCTGCTCCTTCTGTGTTTCCTTATACTTTGGGAATGCTATTTTTTCTTACTGACTTTCACAGCCACCTCTTTTGAGAACCATAGTGGCTTTTTCTTTTGTTTTGATTTGTTTATTTGCTTCACACAAAGGCTTGTTGCCTCTGTGATGGCAGTTTTGATGGTTCCCATTGTTGCTCCACACCTCCTTCTAGTCTGTTTGCTAGTTCTTTCTGAGGCACTCTCCCATCTTGCCAATGTCAGCCTCCTAAAGTCCAGTACCCTCACTTTTTATGGCTTGACTCTGTAGCTGAGTTAATATGAACCACCATCTGGGATGGCAACCCACTTCTAGATCTGAGATCCTCTCACTGCCCCCGTTTGAGAGCTGAGGTCTAAGATTCCTCCCTCATGAGTGGGTTCTGAAACTAGCTGTCTGAGGCCTGCCACCTGTAGAGCATCAAGAATGGCACTGCTCTTGGATGTGGCTGCAGAAAATGTGCTCCAGTTAACATCTGGCATATTCAGGTCTCCCATCAACAGTATCTCCCTTTCTCTGCCATTCTAAGAATGCCTTCTATCATATCCTTGTCCATTCCCTCCCTGACATGGGGGTCTGTACACAACCCCTGTGCAGATTGTGGTGCCTTTCCAGTCTCCAAGGTGACCCACAGTGCCTCCTCTCCTCCCTATTTATTCTTTTGTTCAGTTGCTTTTATCCCTTCCTTTACATGAGAGCTACTCCTCCACCTCTTCTCCCTGCCTGTCTCTCTTGTAGGTTAGGTACCCTGGTATGTTAACATCCCAGTCATGGTTCTCTGTGTACCATGTTTCTGTGACTGCTATGATATCCAGGCATCCCTCTTCCATCAAGGCCACCAGCTCAGGGAGCTTGTTGCCCAGACTATGGGCATTAGTACTCATTACCCTCCATTTCCTGATGGCCTTACTCCCTTTGCCCCATCCCTGTCCTTCTTGCCTTTGTCACTTTCTTAATTTACTCCAGCCTTTCTCCTATCGACACCTCTAGGTTGGTGTTTGCCGCACTTACTACCATGTTATTTTGGGGGCTAGATTTCCTGCTCTTTCCAGTGCCTCCCCCTTGGCTAGTTTAAATGCTTGCCAATGAAGCATTTAAACCTATCACCTAGGATCCTGGTTCCCCTCCTGGACAGATGCAGCCCATCATGCCAGTATAGGCTTGCGTCACTCAAGGTGGACCCCCAGTCCCCAATGAAGCCAAATCCCTGAGCTCCACACCAGTTTTTCAACCACTGATTGAATCTCATGGTGCAGAACACCCTAGCCTCTCCTATGCCATAGATGGGCAGCACCTCGAGAAGGTTACCATGAGTGCTACTTGACTAAGGCCCCTCCCCAATTCCACAAACTCTTCCTGCCTCCTCTAATCCTTTCTTAGCCAGGTCATTTGTCCCTAGGTGGACAATGACATCCAGCTCCCTCCCTGTGCAGCTGCTCTGGCAATCCTGAGGATTCCTCCCTTCCCTCCAAGCCATGGTGCCAGGCAGGCACATTACCTCCTCTCCCTTCCTCCCCAAGTTCTACCTTCCTAACAATGAGTCCCCACCAGGGTTGTTTCCTTCCCTGCAGGGTCCCCTGCCACCCTCCTGTGGGTCTCCTTTGTGGAGGTTCCCAGCATCCTCCTTGGTCTCCACTGCGGGTGCCTCATAGAGGAACCACACTTTGCCAGAATGGCATAGGGATTGTGGAGAGGTACAACTGGAGGGATGCACCTCTGTTCCACCACCCTCACCCTCCTGAGCCCACTGTGGTCCAACCACTCCTCTTTCTTGGCAACCTCTGAGGCAACGGCAGTGGCACTGGTGGTCCCTGATGGAAAAGGAGGTCCCAAAATCCTGGCCAACTCAACCTGGAGATATGCAACCTCCTCCATCAGCCCAGACAAGTGCCTGCAGATGGGACAACACCGCATCCTCCAGAACGTCTCCGGAGACTGCTGCTCCACAGCCACTGCACTACCACTCCAATCAAGTCTTATTTCTGGCCACTTAACTGTTTGCAATCCTTACTCTTTCCTCTGTTTTTCTCTCTCTCCTCTTACTTTCTGCCTGTGTGCCCTTTAAGCTCCTGATTGTCCTGTTCTGAGACAAGAATATCCTATATTTCTCAGTAGACCACTTACTTGCTCGGAGGCAGACCTCCAGCAGCTAGAGGGGCCAGAGAGCTACTCTTGCCCTTCTAGGATGGTGGGTCTTTGGTCATGAACACTGAGCCTACAAAGTCCCCAAGACAGACTATGTCCCACACAAAGGGAGCTGTGGACTGGATAAATATATAATAACTTCCCGTATCCTATTAACTAAACAATTAGGAAAGGAAATGTCTTCAGTTCTTTCTGACATCAAGATGGCTGTATATATAGCCTTCATTTCTAAAGTTTGTACCTGGGCTATTGAGATCCCCATTCAATTATATTTTTAATCAATTCCAAACCATACTTAGGTAACATTGAAACACTATTCAGACGTCTTGGTTTACTCTGTGTCCAATGAGTAAGGTAAGGGAAAGCCAGGCCATACCAGATCCTTCCATGCTTTATTACCTGGTTTTAAAGCCTTTCTGGATATCTGTGTGCGGTCCAAGTGTGCCCATCAATAGGGTGCCAATTTTCAAAATCACTGTCCCTTCCCGAGTCCCTCCCCTGGAGTTAGAATAATTGGTTAGGGAAGCATGGAAGGCACAGACCCCACATTAAATGTCAGATGTGAATAAAATCCTTGGCACCCTAATGACAGGTGCACTCAGAAGGAGTGTGCAGATGATGGAACCATTTTAAAGTCTGTACAAAGTTATAACAAATAAATAAACTAGAAAAAAGGCTACCAGGTGTACCATATTTACACGCTTCCTTAATGCATCTATACGTGTGTTCCTCTTGACCAGATTCAGCCAGTTCCCCAAAAGGCCTGGAAAAACATATTATTTAAGGAGGTAACTAAAGAGTGCTGGGGAGACATAACTGAAATATAAACAAAACAGGTATCAGTAACACCTTAATCAAAATCATCCATTTCTTTTGGATATTTGTTGCCCCTTCCTTGCAGACACTAACCTATTTGCCTTGGCCAAACTTTTTCCCAGTTGCTTACTGCAGTATCCCCAGGGCTGAAATGTACATCCAAAATTGTGATTGATTCAGTCAAAACCACTATCCCAGCAAAGATTCCTGTAGAAGGCACAGGGATATTCCCCAAAATCACACCTTTACTGCTATCCTGGTGGTGCTGAGGGTTGAGGTGCTGGATGCCACACCTCACACCATGGCAGTGATCTGGGTTTGGGAGCAAACTCGGGCTGCAGGGGCTCAGCAGGGGAGGCAGGGGAGGGATCAAGTGTCTGGAGGACTGCTCTCTCCTTCTTGGGGAGAGATCTGGGGATGCACCATTCCTGGCATCCCCTGATGGTGTTCAAGGGCAATGCAAAGAACAGGCAGAGCTACAGAAGAGGGTGGAGCTGCAGTGGATATCGGCACATAGTGCCTTTGATGTCCTTGCATGTCTGAACTCTGGGGCAACTAAGGAGAAAAAAAATCCCTTCGGTCTAGGGAGGTGATGAGGAGCTTCAGTGGCAGACACCTACATCCCCATCATTGGTCTCTCTCCCGAATGCTGGCTGAGCCTCCCACCGGATGCACCTTCTAATTTCAGAAAGACTCCCCAGTAGGTGAGGTGGGCCCTTCCTGGGTGGTGATCCAGGTGGCTGGAAAGTCTGGTTGGTGGTGCTGGACAGGAATGGAGCTTCAAGCAGGGGATAGAGGTGTCTGACTGAGAGAGCACCTCTGAGAGATGCCCTGGATTGGGAGGAGAATAAAGAAACTTGAAAAGAAAAATCACACTTTTACTTTTGTTAATATTAATTTTGGAGCCTGACCATACAGAGAAAACATTCACAACACCCTGCAGTGACCTTTCAAATGTGTCTGGGGCTAGTGTAAGACAGCAACATCAGCATAAGCTAAAACTTTGGTTGGGGCTTCCCTACAGTTAGGACACCCCTCTGATGTTAGTGTTTTGTAATAAACTCTGTAAAATATATCTATTCCAAATATGTAAAAAGTAGACTGAGAGGAAAGCCCTGTCTGACCACTCATTTGACCTTGATGTGCTTACCTAGCCAACCATTAATGTTAGAGATGAGCACTGCATTTCTGTACATGAGTTTGATCCAATTTATAAAGGACATAGGCAAGGCCACTGTTTTCGGTTTTACCAGAAAATCGGTAAAATTCGAATTAGGGCTGCCTGAAAACCGTAAAAGCAGATTTCATGGAATCTGGCATTTTCTATCAGATCAGTAAATTTATAAAAAGTCTGTTTTCTTTTAATTCCTTCCTGTACTATTTTAGTTTGCTTTATTTAATGCTCTGTATATTAAGCCTTCTTTAATTCTGATTATTTATGCACATACTAAAGAATGATAACAGAATCCGGTAAAGTCTGGAAATTAGAGCAACAATCACCGGTGAAATTCCGAATCTTAAGTCTTGAAAATGGAATTTAAATGTTTTAAGCACCGTAAATCAGTGGCCTTGGACATAGGTATCCCAAATGCTTGTAGTACCATAAACAGGAAGTTGTGTGACAGCCTGTCGAAGGCCTTTCTTGATCTAAACCCATCATATAACCCTGAACCTGTTGTTGACTTACTCTGTGAAAATTATTCTTAAAATAATCAAGTCGTCATATTACATCTTTCAGGGATGGAACAAACTTAGGCCGAGCTAATTAAATGTTTAAAGACCTGTGAAAATCTGGCTAATAAAATTTTACTTGGTATTTTAAAATCCATATTCAAAAGACTTAATGGCCTCTAGTTCTCTAAATATTCCTTTTGGTGTAATATACAAAAGCACAGCCTCATACAAGGATGCAGCAAATTTCTCTTCTTGCAACATATTAATTTAATAACACTTCTGGTACTGGACCAAGTTCCTTTCACAAGGTCTTATAAAGGCCTGCCCCAAAACCATATGTTCCTAGATCAGAATCAGATTTTAGCTTGCTAATTGCTACTTCTACTTCCCCAAGCAAATGGGTCTTTGTAGCTCCCGTGTTTCTGTCTCAGAAACCTGTGGAAGATCTAGAGACTGAAAATCATTCAGAGTTACATGTGTCTGGGGTGATATACCAAAATGGGAAATAACATGTTGTCCTACTACCTGCAGGATGTGAGCTGGAGATGTAAACAAGTGGCCTGAATCAGTCTTGAGTGCTGATATGACTCTTGTCTGCTCGTGACCTACATTTCTTAAAATGTTCTACGGATCATTTCTGGATTTGGGTCCCAAATCTGAGTTCTTGAGAGAGAGATTTAGCCCTGCCATATTTAAGGGCTTCATCTGATCTTTAGTATCTTAAACTGTCCACTATAATCAGTAGCAGTAAGATCAGTTTGAGAGATCAGGTGCTGTAGCTGTTTTCTATGGCATAATCTCTACTAGCAGAGAATTTAGCACTTTTCTGGAATAAAGTCCACCAGGAGAATGTTGTGTCCTCCCAGCAGTCAGATAGCTCATAATAACAATTAACAACAGAAAATCTGGCAGTCCATTCCCTCCTCCATGCTCTAAGTGAGGCTGGGTCCTGCTGACTCATTCAGCAACAAATTGTTTTTCTTACACCTAGGTGAATTATTCCAGGTTAAATGTACCATAATAGAAGCATGGTCAGAGAACTCCCATGCTTGTGTTTTAGCTTGTAAAGTAGTGAGTGCAGAAGATAAAACACATACTCAATGCATGTAGACAGAGAACCCTGAAGTCGTATTCCATCCTGTGGGATATTTACTTCTATAAGCGTCAACCAACCCAGCTGTCTGAAGGATTTTTAAAATGCTTGGGAGTCACAAAATAATTTATCTGTTGTAAGCCCTTTGTCAGAATGACATAATCCACAGTTAAAATCCCTGCCAAAATAAGGAGTCTTAAGGTGTTCAGAAATGGTTCTACTTCATTGAAAAGGGATACCCTCTGAGCTTTAGCTTGGGGGCATAAAAACAATTAAACATGATCTCTCATTCCAAATATTTATGTTCAGCATAAGGCCCTGCCTGGGTGTGTATCGATAAGATGAGATACTGAAAAGCAGGGTTGGAAAATGGAATTCTAACCCCATCACAGGTGTCTTCACCTATACACCAGAAGGAGGCTTCATGAGTCAAATTCTGGGATGCCAGATAGCAATTCTCTAGTCATTTTCAATCTTGTGTCCTTAAGAAAATAAATACTCTGATATTGTTGTAAAGTGTGTAAAGTCCTAGTATCTTTCAATCACTTTTGATACTATTCGCATTGATGGTTGCGATAGTAAGGAATGCATCAGGAATAAAATATATAGAGTAGGAGACTAGAGAAAACATTTAAAGGTTTTATACATTCATCTTTGCCTGGTATGTTTAACTAGAGTCTTCACCCTACCCTCTTCTGTATCAGTGGTGGAAACTATTGAGGACATATCAGATTCCTCTTCTGATTCACCTTCCAAGGATTCTGTGGACAAAACTGCAAATTTGTTACTGGTAGTCAATTTGTGGTCAGGTTTGCCTTTACCTCTCCCAGACCCCTCTTTCTCCTGGAGGTAACAGAAATTTCCTTACTATAGAGCATTTCTTTTGTATCACTTTTTGATATGCATCTTCTGGCTTGGAGGAGGGCACATCAGTAGTAACAGGATATCTCTGACATGCTGTGGACTCCTCTATGTTTTGCTCTATACTTGTTTCAGGAGCAGGAAGTGTTACTACCATATGTTCTTCATCATTAGAGAAATCAGGGGCAGGAGGCCAGACCTACCTGTACTTGTGGAGTATTATCTGCTGATAGGGTCTCCTGAGCTGACCTCAGACTTTGTTCAGCTACTTTTTAGCCAGCATGTGTTGTGCATTTTTATCAGCCCATCATGGAATTGGCAGTCTTCTCTGTTGTGAGGAGCCCAGGACACCGGTCATAAGTGTGTCCTGTCTGCTCACACAGGTTACTATGAACAGATTCAAGCAGTTAGCAAACACTTTCCGTAGTCAAACAGTGGCTGCATCTGGCAGTGTCACAAGCAGAACTTAAGTGAGTATGAGATCCACATTTGAAGCAGGATCTAGCTGCCCTCATAAAACAAAGTCCCTCCATCTTTACCAAGATGGAAGCTGTTGGGAGATAAGCTGGACCATTATTTGTAGAGAAAAGCTAACTCTAATCTTCCACCCACCAACCGATATTTGTTAGCTGTCTAATATAGGTGTGTGCCTACCAGTACCTCATACCATCGCAGCAACCATAATAAAATTTCTTAGCATTCACTCCTCATTTTTAAACATATTTGTGACATTCTTAACAGCTGGTTTTGTGTTGAGAATGTCTAAAAGGGATCTAAACTGGTGTATTTTTCAGGGTTTGATATAGAGACCAAAACCTATCTAAATTTGAAACATGTTTAAAACTTACATCATAATTGGAATTACCAATGTTAATAAGAGCAAAATCTCAGAAGAGAAGAACTTCATAGATCCCTTCAATAATAATTTAGCAACATCTATCTGGAGGAGACTCTCGTCCATCCTTGTAAATTAAGTGAACAGCATTTCTATGTGGGGCAGGTTCACCCTTATTCTGAAAGAGGTCAGATAGTTTAAACACTGAGTTCCATCTTTCTTTGTGTTGAATCCTGAAAACTGCCTCAGAAGGCCCCATCATTAGATGCTCTTGCATAGGTTCAATTAGTTGCAGTTTGTAGAAGTACCTTCTACCGGAGCCATGACACTTAAATTAGACATGGTTGGATTCTATCCTGGGACTGTAGCCCTTCTGAAGTTACTATTTCACCCAGGGGTATGTTGGAGTTCAGAACATTGGTGGCTACTGAATTTGCTGCAACACAGTCAGATTCATATATTTGTACCATCTCATCCAAGGGGTCAGAATCCAATGGTCAGTCTCATCCTGTATCCATTCTGCATCTTCTAAGGCAAGTACTGGAGACTAGTTCCCAGTGCCAATCTCCCTGTTGCTAGTGAGAGAAGCACTACCAACTTGAGCTATACCAGGAGTGCTTTGACGTGCAGCATTCCAAGCTATGTAGCCCATCCACTTATGTGTGGAAAATCACAAACGGGAAACTCCCTTTTCAGAAGCAGACTGCTTGTCTGGGCATTCTTAAGTGGTTGTCGAGAGCTAGGAGAAGGCCGCTGTGACCAAGTCTATGTCTACTGGATTTTGTTTTCACCCAAAGTGAAGTCATTCATTAAGTTCCACAGTTCTAGACACACAGCCGGAGGAATATTTTGACTGCCAGCCACTTTGAGATGCATCTCTGCTGCAGCATGATCAGGGGAAGAATTCAACACTTCTGCAGTGGCATTTCCTTTGATGCTGCTGTGTCATACAGGGCTGACTCATTGTGACAGCCAGCTCAACAGGTTGACAGGATTTACTGTTTCTTAAAATGGACAATTCTGCCTCCAGTTCTTTCATTTTTTCAATGTAACGCTCTTTCTCATCATGCAGTTTTTAAGTAACAAAGTTTCTGGATACTCACCTGTAGGAAAGAGAACTGGATCAGGTCTGTAGCAAACTGTCGACACACTTGACTGAACAGGAAGTTCTGTAGCAGAGACCGAAACTTCCATCATTTCATCTGTAGACAGGTAGGCATCAACACCGGATTCTTCCTGTATGTTGGCCAAGTGACTGCAGTTTCTACAGCCTCTTGAGTTGTGAGAACAGGAGGGAGGCAAACCTCCTGTCACAGGACCATCCTCTCTCCACTGTTGGCACCAAAGTGGCCATCTCGGAAGGATGTCCAAAGGTTCCCCTACCTGGAGAGTTGGGGAATTTTCCTCGATGTCCTACCTAAATTTCCCCATTCACTAAAAATACCCTCAACAGTATAACTTTTTCAGAATATCAGTTTGCATTGCTATATAACCCACAGGACAAGGTTAAAAATATGGAGAACAGCCTAGCCCTCCTTTTCTGGTCAACAAAATGAACTAAATAAATAAAACATGAATCATTTGATCTGATATTTATTAACATCTAGTTTGAGCCTGTACTTTCCGCCACCTCCCACTATGCCTATGAGTTGCTTCTCCTCAAGTTGTCCTTCTGCTTTTCTGTCCTTATATTCATGGCTGGAACCAGCTATTGCCCTGGTATGTCCCCACCTTCAGTCACTGAGTTCCTCACCAATATCTCATCCCATGCATCTTCTGTTGAGCTGCTCATCCTCAGTGATTTTAACCTTAAATTTCACCCCTCTAAATAAATTTGCTGAAACATTAAGTCTCCCCAAATTACCCAAGTGATCACTGACCCAACATTGTGCAATCACAGATTGTTCAATCTCTCCCTTCTGGACTGGGTTCCACATCCCACTCCCACCATATCATGGATGCTGGTATCCACCCGGTGCCCTCAGTGACCACCATATGGTGTACTGTATGTACAAGATTCACTGACCATATTCCTCTCCCAATTCATTCAAATTTGATCCTTCAGGTCACTAGATTTGCCCTCCCTTAATGCTGACCTGGTGTTGCTGAGTGGTCACCCATCTCTATAGCCAACAACATAAATACTGTCCTAGTGCCGTCTGTTGTTTCAACACCAAATTTATGTCAGCCTTGGCTCTCCATGCCTCCCCTTAGAAAACCAGAAGCATGTATTTAAGAAGTCAAATTGAGTGACTCAATTTGAGCAACTCAATGTGACTGCTTATAGGACTAGCGAGGGGAAGTGTAGTGAGGAACTGCATATAGTGAATGTAGCAGTGAGCTACACCTGCTGTAGCAGGCTATGGGGATGTGTTCAGCCAGGCACTTTGAGCTAGCCATTTGGTGTCTTGGCTTGAATCACTGCAGTGGGAGCTAGTGGACCTGGGTTTGGGTCCAGATCGGGTGGAATACTTTTTTCAGTTTTTCTTCTTACCCTGTGTCCGCCCACCCATACAAGTTGATTATATTAAAGATGGGGCTGGGTGAAGGGGTGTAGCCCTCCACATAAACATGTTTTTATTTATTGCCGCAATTGAGAATGTAAGCAACCATCGGTGTTTCAGCGGTAACTGTAATTGTGTCGCCTCTTTTGATGCTGTGTGATGTTTTTTTCACTTTGTTTGGCTGGCACTCTTACTGAGTCACCGCTTATCATATAAAACCTAAAAACAGGGACTTCTGAGGTTCCCACCTCTTATGGATCTCAGCCAAGTTGTTAGGCTGCCTTCATGCATGTGACTGTGACTGATGGACCCACAAGTTCTCCAGCTCCCCAGAAAACCAAATCAAGTGCCAGATCCTTTGTAACACATGTACCAGAGCTACCAGGCTTGGAAAACCTGAATGCTTCACATCCATATTTCAGAACAATCTTAATCACCACTCTATGTTCTGGAAGGTAATCTACACCTTCTTCTCCTCTCCAACCCAGTTGTCTCCACGGTCCTCAAGGTGGGGACACTCCTACATCTCACCACTCTTCTGTTGCCCCAGCTTTCAACTCATTCTTTACCTCCTGTGCCTGCTTCTGCCTCTCCTTCTCCAATAAAATGTCAATTTATAGTGTCTGTCACCTTCTGAAATAAAATATAAGCTTGTGAGTTGAGAAATTCTGTCTTTTCTTTTGAACTGACCAGTAAAATATATACTCCTCATCATCACTGACATTGAAACAGGAGTCCAAGCCCTTAGGAATTTCAGTTATATTAATTTGATTTATAAAATGGGTAGAAATATTCATCTATACTAATTGGCTGAAGTTGGCTGGCTTTGATATGTGACATCAGCATGGCCAATGGTGAAAAAAGTGCCAGTGCCAGCCAGCTCCATTCCCTAAGAAAACACTATGCCATCCAGGGAATTTTCTGTTTAAAACTGGCAGCCATTTTTTTTACAACTGAAAATAAAATGTCATTTTACAACCCATAACAGATGTAAAATGTTCAGAAAGAAAAATTATTTTCTTTTGCATTCACTGTTGGTGAATTTCCTTCTTATTACTTGCCAGTGTCATGTCACATCTAACAAAAACCCACCTGATCGATTGTTATGCCTTCCAACCCTCAGCAGACCAGCTACCTCTGGTTCTCCCTCCCAACCTTTAGCTTACTACTTCCCAGACTCACACTAAACCACTCCACTGCTACCTCTGTTTCTTCTGGCTAACCATGGAAACCATGAAACATCAACTCAGGGCTCAGTCCTCAGCAGCTCCATGACCTGTCTGCATGTGCAGAGTACTGGGTAAAGTTGTGGAGTTCTACTTACTTGCAGGATGCAGACTACCGGGGCACTCCATGGCATCCACAATGAAGGACTGGTGCCCCTCAATACCCAATCAATAGCCACATGCATAATGTGTGGGCAGGTGGGATGGGGCAGGACAGGGGAGCATGGACAGGCCTGTGAACAATCCCTAACCTAATCTATGTGGAGCAGAGGGCAAGCAGAGTGGGTGGCCACTAAGTTTTCCTAGGGCAGCATTAGTGGCTATGTGCCTGTATCTATCCTGCTGCAAAACAAGATTTCTAGCCTCATCATCCCTCCCTCCTCCAGCATCCAACCCTAAGAACATCCACCACTGTGATGGGGCATCACCAGCACTGGGTGGCTTGTATTACTAAATTAATTTATTTTTGTGATAATGCATTTATGGCAAAACCATTACTATACACATGTTCATTTAATTGAATTTCATACATTAGCTAAAATAGTGGTTTTAAAGTTTATGAAAGTCACCACTCACTTGCCATGCTTAGTATGAAAAAAAATTTTTAATATGGTGCTGTGTTGTTTACCATTTAAAATCTATACTAGCACAATCTTAATTCATCTGCATTACAAAATTAGTTTGTGGAGTCAAAAAGTAATCTCAGCAGAAGAAATTTGTTAAACATTTCTTGTCGCTGCCATATTCATTAACTGAGTCATCTATTCCAAAACTAGTAACAATGCTGTTTTAAAAATATCTTAGAGAATTAAAAATACACTGATGATGAATCTAAATATGTCAGAAACACAATATTGCTTAGAAAACTGATTTTTTTCTCACTAACAAATGAACTGCTTTAAAATTCATTGTAACAGCCAGTGCTCAAGTTGATTATCTGTCTAAAGATTGTTGTGGAATGGGTAGTGATTAAGTCAGTGATATTAAACACATTAATATTTTGGATGACATGGATTAAAAGAGATGCATGTAGAGTTTTATTTTTAGCTACAGTGGAATACGGCCATCAGGATTAATCTGATGTCATTTGATCACATCTTAACTATTCATATTCAAGGTCATTCACATTCCTTTACCACTTTGTGATTTTAGACTAATGATATAAAATTGTGTCTGTCAGAACCCGTTACAGAATGAGTACAGTTACAAGAACTGATACCACTGAGCAAAGCTCATACAGTATTCACACACCATAAGAAAAGAAACAAAAGGTAATTGTCCTTGGAAGAGGCATTAGCAGTAAATGAAGATGTAAAGGAAACCCAATAAAATATGAAGTTATTTTTCACCTAACTGGCTGCCCCCTTTCAAGACAATGAAAATCTCATTATCTATTTACCTTTTTATTTAATTTGTTAAAATAAAACACTTCACTAAAAGCATCTGAATGGAGAACATACTGTAGTGTAAATTATCCACAGTTGTTAAAGTCAACAACTTATGAGGGCTATTCAGAATCCCTTAGCAGTCAACAAAGCTCTAGTACTTTGACATTGTAGTTTTGCTTTCTCAGGCATTTTAAAGTAAACTGGCTAACCAGAGGTAAACAAGATATATTTTGCAGATGCATAAGCGACATTGGTCATTTTCCCTTAAAAGTATATACTGTATGTCATGCAGGAAATTGTAGTCCAAGACTTCACACTGAGGACTAGATGTTCAAAGGGAAGGATGCTGACACATTGACCAATTTTCTATTCTGTCAGTATCCTCCGAATGCACATGTAAGACAGTTTCCATTATTTGTTGCAGCTTGCATCAAAGAATAGGGCAAATGAAGAATCACCATATTTGCCACAAATTACAGAACTGCACCCAAAAGTTAAACCACTTCATAAATGATCCAACATTTTGCTGAGCTACTTGAAAGCATGTCAAAATGCACCATAAATCAGTATCACCCTTCTGAAAATCTGACCTGAGATGTTTTTGGTGTTATTTATTTTAGCTCCCCTGCATCTTGATCGGCCTCTCCTTCAGGCCATTGCCTAGACTCCTCCCCCATGATCCCATCACCAACCCCCTACCTCAAATAGCAGCCACACCAGGGTAACTCAATGTATCCCTTCATTGGGTGGGTCCTCCCCTTCTGAGGAGAAAGTGCCTTACTGCCATCCTTCTTGGCCCTGGGTGCTGCTGAGGTCAGGATGGCATTCACGGGGCTCCATGGAGGTGCTCATTTGGGCAGCCATCAATTGTCTGATCAAGGAGCCATTTTCTGTTTTTCCTCTGACTTCCCTAAATGTGCCACATCTGTAGTGTTCCTGGTCTCCATCAGGGGCCGCTACAGAGTGAGGCATCTCTCAACCCACGCCAGGGGAGGCTGTCCTCCTGATGCTCAATCCTCCTCTCCTCCTGCCAGCCCTCGACACCCGAGTCCATTCCTGAACTCAGGTCGCTGGTGTTGTTGAGGTAAGATGTCAGAACCTCAGCCCTTTGTGCTACTGGGCCAGCCCTGAGATTTTAAAGCACAAGGTCATATCTCAGCCCATGCTTCTCAGTCTACAGCAATCTTTATGAGGCAAGAAATATGGTATCACTGCAATGCTTTGTGATAGTGCAAGTACTGAACCAAAGAATACCACTGTACTGTCCTTGCCTTCAATAGCTAGAACCCTTTGGAAGAGAGACTCAGCTGACCCTGACCAGACTTCATTCTCCAAAGCCTTGAGTCACCATGCAGTTGTGTATTCCTTGTGTGATCTTTTCAGCAGAGACCCAACTGGTGATCGCTCATTTGTCTATATCTGCCACCATTATAGCAACATCTTTCAGGTGGCATCACGTTCTACCAATTTGGTTATATAAACATATAAGCATGGGAGTAGAGAGCTCTAAGGAGCTGAGAACCAAATGAGCCATGCCACATACTGATTTGCAAGTGAGGAGAAAGGAGGAGAAGACCATAGTGCTTGCCTGATCATTGGTGACTGGAGAGCAGGGACCTAAGGAGAACTCCTCAGCAGATTATGTTTCAACTTGAATTATTTGATTGGGCCTGTTTGGAAACTAGAATACTTGATAGGAAAAGGTCTGGAGAGGAATACTAAGGAGAACAAGCAAGAACAAGTAGGGATACTGGGATTCTACTGATTAAGAAGGAATGTTAGTGAGAACACTGAATAGAGATCACTCAACCTGTAGCTGGAAAATATCCCTCAATGACTTTTATTAAACCACCACAGGCTGTGTCTGTTGGATTTTGTGGGCTAGAGAGCTTATTATAAATAAACTGTTTTGACAGTGCTTTTGAGTTGTATAACACTTGATCTTTGTCTATGGCATTTTGTTTTATTTTAGGAATCATGCTGTTATAATTATTTAATGGACACTATCTTCTAATTATTGTTAGATATTTACAATGTTATTCAAACTCTTAGAGGATTTTGATTTGTGGGCCATGCACCAACAACCTATCTGAAGCACATTTCTTTTATACTGATGATGTAGGGCATTCCCCATATTTCAGTGAGGGGTTGCACAGTACTGACTGCCTCACTTACTAGAAAGCAACAGCACACATTGGGCATTCAAGCTACAGAGCAGACCATAGCACCTGTGTTCAAAATGGCATTTTGGTAAACCGATGGAAATAAGTGTATAGTGCCTTGTCAATTTTCCCTAGGTAGGTAGAGTAAAGAACAAGGCTGTGTTGGGCAGAGACTGTATTCCCCTGCCAGCTAGTTATAGAAGGTCCCTTCTAAAACGTATTCCCCTACTCTATTTAGGTATCTACTAAAAAGCATAAAAATGTCTATTGCTATCCTATCTCTATCTGTTATTATATATTTTGTATAATAAAAGGCAAGGAGAGCATTCTTGGAATTGTAGTTCTGTGTAAAAGGCAATACTACAGGTTATGGATGGAGATGCAATGTGATTTTTAAGAGAACAAAATTTGTATTGCCAGAGGTGTGAGAGCAGATTAGGGGAACCAGGCTGCTAGAGCAAAAACTTTACTTCATTTTAACCCTTTTAGTGGACTATATGATTGTGCTACTAGTGGAGAGCAAACATTTTATTTCATTTTAACTCTTTTAGTAGAATTTATGATTGCACTACTAGTGCAACATCAGGGATGACAGACAGGAGCAAAGGCCACTCAGATCTTTGAAACAGGGTTCTGTTTGAGCAGTGAGCATGGAGCAGAGACCAACATGGGCAGAGGTCAGTGTCTGCCTATGTTACCTGTGGAGGATAGGAGATGGCTGGATCTTTCTAATGTCATAAAAGCAAATAAGAGCAAGTATTTAGTACAGAATATTGCATGACAGAGGCTAATACTGTTGAGAATATTGAACTGACCAATACTGAGGCTGTAATTAAATGTGTAACATGCAACATCTTTTGTATGCAACACACAGAATGCAAGAAGAGATATATAAATGTGACAGATGCACATTCAAACAAGGCTTGGAAGAGGAGATGCAGTAGTTAAGAATGAGAATTAGTAAATTACATGAAATAAAGGATTATGTGTATAAATCATTTTGCAGGATATATGCAGCTGAGGAAATGTGGGAAAACAGAGATAGAGGATGAAGAAATATTTAATGAAGCAGCAAAAAGGAGAAGGTGGGAAGACGATTCAGTTGCAGGAGAGAAGGATGAGACCTGGGTAACTGTCACAAGAGGAACAGATGCAAAGGGAAAGTGGCTAATTGTCATCTTATCAACACATCTAACAGATATAGAGTCTTAGGAAGCATCTAGGAGAAATAGCAGGGAATGAGTGATAGAAACATGGTGGACACATCAAACTGGTGAACAAATGTGGTGGTGTTGGGAGCTTCATTAATAAGATATCCAGATTCAGTAATATGTAGGGCCAGAAGAAGATTACAGCTGTTCATTCCTGCCAGGGACAATGGTATCAGACCTGAAGGAGGGCCAAGAAAGGGTCCTGATAGGATCAGTAGAAAAGCCAGTAGTTACTCTGCATGAAGAATTTACAAATATTGGAAACTGTCTAGATGAGAAAATCAAACAAGATTTTGCAGAGACAGCATTAAAGTTAAAGAGCTAATGGAACCAAAACAGGTAGATGGAAAAACAATACACATTTTAAAAAGTAGTCAACTGTAACTTTTTATTTTTGAGTATTTTCTTTTGCCTTCGCTCAATAGAGAGTTTGATGTGCGGTATTGTGCTTAATGTGTGGAGCAGCTGTCAGCCTAGCGGGTGACATATCTGTCTTTAGTCCCCACTACATCATCAACATTCTGATCTCACTAGAGATGGACAAAGTTGGCAAAATTCACTAAGCAAATTAATTTGTGAAATTTGTGCAGTTCATTAAGTACAAATTCACTAAATTCACAGATCGTGAAGTGCAGAAATTCAGCACAAAATGTGGAATTTGGCCCATGAAAATTTTATTTCACAGTGAAATTCCACACTTCACAGCAAAAACTTTGCATTTCAGGCGAAGTCAAAATTTCCCAGGTCTGGGAAGCTTTGCAAAGCTCCAGAAGTGCAATTTTTGCAGTTCATGCAAACTTCTCTGGCAAAGTTTTACTTTGCCACATCTCTAGATCTCACTGAAAGTGACATCACAGGCAACTGACCTGGCAGTTACTGAATGGCTGTTCTTAAGCAGCAGTGATGTCCAGAGTCAATGAGGTCACAATGTTGATGATGCAATGTGGGGTGATAGAGATAGATATGTCAGCTGCCAGTCAGAGTGCTGTCCAACACAGAACACCTGCTAACATCAAGTAAACAATCTTTTAATTAATTAAAGGGAAAAAAGTACTTCAACTATAAAACATAATGGCTGACTGCATTTAAAACTTGTTTTAGTTTTAGTCAGTGCAGTAGTTATTTAAAATAAAAGGATATCCAGTCATAATTTCAGAAATGTTTCCAGTACCAATGGCAGGACCTGGAAGAATAATAACAACAAAACATGTGAATGCCTTGTTGAGAATATGGGCAGAAGCATAACAATTTTAAATTCCATAGGAACTGGAACCGATTGAAACATGCTAATGAATTGTAAGAAGCATGGCCCATACCTAAACTAAAAGAGGCATGGGTGTTGGTTGAAAGAATTAACCTACATGTCACAAGGGCTTTAAACTGACATCCCAGGGGATAGGGGACTGAAGACTGAGGAATACATTCTGTGTGGTAAACAACATGAAAAATATAAAGTCTATGGTAATTGAGAATATGAGGCAAAAGGAATAAAAATAAGATTAAAAGAATGAACAAATGGAGCTGCATTGTTTGTAACACAGGTAGTATGTACAACAAGTTGTGGAAATTAGAGGCTCTACATAAAACAGATGATATTGACATCGTGGTTTAACAGAAACATTAAAAACAGATAAAGACGTATATTTAATTCAATACAGGGTATGGTATCTTTAGGAGAGATAGATTGGATAAAATAGGATGAGGTGTAATGGCATATGTTAACTCGAGCTCTGTGGTGCAATAAAGGAACCTGAAGGAAATGAGCAAGAAGTGATGTAGTTAGAAATTAATGGAGGAAAAAAGGAAAAGCTTGTGTTTCAGAAATTATTATAGACCACCAGGTTGAGCTAAGGTACTGGCTGATTTAATGATGCATGATATAGGATTCATGTGAGAAATGGGCAATGTGGTTATAGTATGAGATCTGAATCTACCTTGTATACATTGAAATTCACTAGTTGGCCTTGTGGCATTGTGGATTGAGGCATTGAAACCACACATTGCTGCACGCGTGACCAGAGTTTGGGAGCAGATCCAGGCTACGGGATCAGCCAGAGGAGAGAGGATGGAGATCCAGAGGACTGCTCTTCTCTCCTGGGGAGGGTAGTGCACCCTGCAGCTCTGGTGGCTTCCAGTGGAGACTGGGAGTGCTACTTCAGCAGGGGCATGTACACTGTGTATAGGAGTGTCAGTGGACATTTTGCACATGGGTACAGGAATGTGCCCATCACATGCTGGACATCAGTGAATGTTTATGCCCCAGGACATGTAAAACAGAAAAATACTAGTACCTGGGTAGGTAAAGGCAGGACTTCATGGACTGCAACCATGCTCAATGCTGAATCCTTTTGGATGGCCTCCAGCTCTCACCATCACTCCAGCCACCATCTAGAGTCTAGATAGAGTGCAGGAGGAGTTGGGGTCCCATCTCGGGGAACTCAAAGCTGGGAAGCTGGTAGGTTCAGGGTGAGGCAAGAGAGCACCCTAGGATGGAGGTTGGACTAGAGATTTCTGGCAGAGTGGGAGCATGTTGTGCCCAGTGGTCCATGATGGAAAGAAATGTAAAGGGCCAGTGTGAAGAGAAAGTCTACAAAAACAAGTGGAATACACTGATTTCTAACATAGCCATTGGTAAGAAATCACTAGGAACTATGAGTGCTAATAACATCTCACAACATGCTACTAAAGGTACAAGACAAAACAACAGTTTGACCTCTGTGGTAGGAAAATTAATGGAAGTATACTAAAGGAATGATTGGGAGTGTACTTGGAGGCGTGAGGTCTGGATTGTTGGCAACATGGGTGTGTGCCAGGTAGATCATGTCAAACCAATCTTGTGGAATTCTACAAATGGGAGACATCAGAACTGGATAGGGAAAAGCCTGTGGAAGTATTATTCTTGGACTTCATCAAGGCATTTGACTCTGTCCCCACAATGGTCTGGTGGAGAAACTGATGGGGTTGGGAGTAGGCCTTTGATGATCAGATGGATTGAAAACTGGCTAGCTGGATGAACCCAGAGTAGTGGTCGGTGGGGGCTCTCGAACCCTAGAGAGGTCAGTAATGGGGTGCCGCGGGGCTCGGTCCTGGGTCGATCCTGTTTAATGCATACATATCAGACATCAGGGAGGGTATAGGGTGTGAAATGAGTCTTATCACTGATGACTCCAAGATGGGAGCAGCAGTTGAGGGGAAAAAGGAGGTTAGGCGCTGCAAGGGACCTGGACACCCTGAAGCTGGGCTCACACATGGAAATTAAATTTCAATATCACCAAGTGAAGGTGTTACATCTTGGGTGGGAAACCCTAAACACAGATACACACTGGGAGGGAGGTGCTGGATGCCTCAACAGGGAAAAAGACCTAGGGGTCATGGAGGATGCACGTATGAATAACTCTGAGCAGTGCAGGAGGCGGCTAGCAAGGCAAACTGGATGTTGGGATGCATCGTAAGGGGATCACCTCTAGGAGCAGTGAAGTGATTCTGCCTCTGTACAATGGACTGGTTAGACCACACCTTGAGTACTGTGTACAGTACTGGAGACCACGCTTGAAGAGGGAAATACAGCTCCTGGAGAGGGTACAGAGGAGCACAACTAAGATGATATGAGGACTAGGGATTTGACGTATGAGTACAGACTTGAGGAGCTCTGCCTGTTTTCATTGGAGGAGAGGAGAGGCAGGGGATATGATTGAGGTGTTAAGGTACCTCAAGGTAAAAATAAGATAAACATGCAGGGGATCTTCCCTTTTCTACTTGTGATGCCCTTCCTATGCATCCCAGTATCACCCTAGCTCACTTACTGACTTCTCACATTGTTTACCCACCTTTAGGTCATCTGATATGACTACCCCAAGTCCCTTTCCATTTTTGTTGTTGTTCGTACCTCCTGCTACTGTGTACTCTTCTCCTGGGTTTTGTTTCCCAGGTGCATTACTTTGCACTTCTTTGCATTGAATCTAAGTTGCCATATGTCTGACCATTCCTCCAACCTTGCCTATCCCTTCTCATCCTTTCTACCTCCCTTGTGTATCAACTCTGTTACAGATCTTTGTGTCATCTGCAAAGAGGCATACCTTTCCTCAGACCCTCTGCAATGTCACCTATAAAAGATGTTAAAGAAGAATGGACCCAGTACTGAGCCCTGAGGGTACTCCACTAGTAACCCCCTTTCTTCGGAATGGCATACATTCACTGTTACCTTCTGATTCCTGTTGTCCAACCAGTTTGCTAGCCAGGCTACCACCCTGGAACCCACTCCCAGGCTAGCTAACTTAATTATTAGTCTTTGTGTGGGACTGTGTCAAATGCCTTGCTAAGTCTAGGTAGGCCATATCCACAGCCCTCCTGGTCTATTACTTTGGTCACCCAGTCAAAGAAATCAATTAGATTCATCTGACATGACCTTCCTGCTGTAAATCCATGTTGCCTTGGGTCCTGTGCCGCTGGCCTCTAGGTACTCAACAATTCTTTCCTTCAAGTGATTCAATCATTTTCCCTACTACTGAGGTCAAACTTACAGATCTGTAGTTTCCTGCTTCTGCCTTGATCCACTTTTGTTCAGGGAAATCCATCTGCCCTCCTCCAGTCCTCAGGTACCATCCCATCCTCCCATGATTTGTTAAAAGTGTGGTCAGTGGTGTCACTAGGTCCTCCCTTAGTTCTTTTAGGATTCTGGGTGAATCCATCAGGCCCCATTGCTTTGTCCACCTTGAGGTTTAGGAGTTCTTTCAGGACTCTTTCTTCTGCAAATGGACTGGTGTCAACCCCCTACCCAGAGTGCTTCTATTGTCCAGTTTAGGTAACTCTTCCTCCTCCTCATCTTCTTTTGTGAATACTGAGCAAAAGTATGCATTCAGTATTCCTGCCTTTTCACTGACTCCCTCTGCCCACCTCCCTCTCCTTTATTAATCTTCACTATTCCTCCCTTAACCTTCCTATGCTCCTTAATGTACCTATAAAGGTTTTATCCCCTTTTAACTGAGTTGGCTACTTTTCCTCGTATGGACCTTTGCTATTCTGACTGCCTTCCCACTTCTTTCTGCTTTAATTGATACAGTTCCCTGTTGCTCCTTCTGTGATTCCTTATACTTTTGAATCAGCCTTTTCCTCCTTAACCTTCCCTGCCACCTCTTTTGAAAACCATAGTGTTTTTCTCTCCGCTCTGCTTTCTTTTTGTTTCACACAAAGGCTTGTTGCCTCTATGATAGCAGTTTTGATTTTTCTCTGTTGTTTTTCACCCCTCCTTTTGGCCATTTACTAGTGCATTCCTCAGGCATTCACCCTTTTGCCAAAAAGCCCTTCTAAAGTCCAGTATCCTTGTTCTTGTATGGCTTGTCTCCATGGTTGTGTTATTGTGAAGCACACTGTGCAGTGGTCACTTGTTCCCAGATGTCTACTGACTTCTAAATTTGTGATCCTTTCTCCATTTGAGAGTACCAGGTCTAATATTGCTCCCTCCCAAGTGGGTTCTAACACTAGCTGTATAAGGCCTGCCCCTGCAGGGCATTGAGAATGAACCTGCTCTTGGATGTGGCTGCAGTACATTTCATCCAGTTAACATCTGGCATATTCAAGTCCCCCATCAACAGTATCTCCCTTTTTCAGCCATTTTGAGAATGCCCTCTATCATTTTCTTGTCCATTTCCTCCCTTGAGATGGGGGTCTGTTTACAACCCCGTGCAGACTATGATGCCATTCTCTGTCTCCTAGGTGACCCAGAGTGCCTCTTGTCCTCCCCTTTACTTTTCAGTTCTGTAACTTTGATCCCTTCCCTTATGTATAGAGCTACTCCACCTGCTCTTTTACCCTCCCTGTCCCTTCTGTAGACTGTGTACCCCAGTATGTTGACATCCCAGTCATGGTTCTCCATGTACCATGTTTCTGTGACTGCCACAATATCAATTGTTCATCTTCCATCAGGGCTACTAGCCCAGGAAGCTTGTTTCCCAGACTACGGGCATTGGTACTCATTGCCCTCCATTTAATGTTGGTTTTATCCTTTTCTCCCATCCCTGCTCTTATTGCCCTTGTCTAGTTTTCCATTTACCCCTGTCCTTCCCTCTGATGAGCTCTGTACCTCAGTGTTTACCTTACTACCTGCCATGTTTTGTGGGGAAAGCTTGAAATTTCCTGCCTCTTGTCAGCACCTCCCCATGGCTAGTTTAAAAAGCTTGCGAAGGAAGCATTTAAACCTGTCACTTAGGAACTTGGTTCCTTCGTGGACAGATGCAGACCATCGTGCCAGTATAGACCTTCACTCTCCAGGTGTATCCCCAGTCCCCAGTGAAGCCAAAGCCCAGTGCTCAGCACCAGTTTTGCAACCATTCACTAAACTGCATGGTGTGCAATACCTAGCCTCACCCTGCAATGGACTGGCAGCACCTCTGAGAAGGTAACCATGCTTGCTACATGTCTGAGGCACCTCTTCAGCTCCACAAATTCATCCTGCACTGCACTGATTCCATGCCTAGCTAGGTCATTTGTCCCAAGGTGGACAATGATATCAAGTTCTCTCCTGTGATGCTGCTTGTGCAATCCTGAGGATTTGCTTCTTATCCCTCAAGTCATGGCACCAGGTAGGCACCTTATTTCCCTCTCCTCTCTCTTCCCCAGTTCTACCACCTAACAATTGAGACTCCTATCAGAAGCTGTTTCCTTCCCCTGTGGTGTCCCTTGCCACCCTTTTGTGGGTCTCCCTTGTGAATGTCCTCAGCATTCTTCTTGGTCTTCACTGAGGGTGCCATTATAGAGGAACCTTGCTCTGCCAGACTGGAGTATGATTGTGTAGAGGTACAACTAGGGGCTTCACCTCTGTTCCCACCCGCACCCTTCCAGAACCCACTGTGGTCCAACTGCTCTTCATACTTGGCAACCTCTAAGGCAGTGTTTGTGGCAGTGGTGCTCTTTGGGTGGGGAGGCCTCCTAGTCCGTGCCAGTTCAGCCTGGAGGTGGGCAATCTCCTCACTCAGCTCTGACAGTTGCCTGCAAATAGGACAGCAACATAGTTTCCAGAATGTCTCCCGGAAAACTGCTGCCCCACAGCCAGTGCATTGCACCACTCCTCACATGTCCCTCCCTTATAATATACAATATGTAATATATATATATTTTTTTTTTAGTGGTGTGTACTTACCCTTTTGCACTGTGATGAGTTATTAAGAATATGTGACGTTCTGCCCCAAGACCTGTTGTGGAAGTGATGTCAGAACTTTGACTATAAAGGAAATGCCATGCCTCAGGGGTGGGGTGGGGGTGGGGAAGGGGGATGGGTAGTCCACAACCACAGGTGACTGTTAGAAACAATCAAATACACCACTGCTTCACCACCCTGGTGAGTACTGCCCTTTATAGTAATTTAACTAACCTCCAGTAACTTATTTAAAAATAGTTTAACTATCAAACAATCCTACACACCAGCAAATTATTTAAAAATAGTTTCTGTCCCCAAATCCTAGTAGTCAATCCAGCTACCCCAAGAGACAACCAAAATGCAGTATTCAAACCCTTGTGAAGTTACTTCCAAGATAAGCAGAGTTTTCAAGCTCCTTTTCAACTCCTCAGTAACCGTAATTTATTTAAAAATAGTTTAACTGTCAGAAAATCCTAGTAGCAATCTAGCTACCTCCAGGGTCTTACCCAAATGCAGTATTTAAATCCTTCTGAAGTTACAGACAAGATAAATAGAGTTTGCAAGCCCCTTCTTGGTTAAACACTAAATAAATATGTAAATAAAAGCAATTACCAAAGGTAGTTAGTTTCACCTCCCACAGAATTGAGCAAAATGCATGTTGTTGCCAATAGCAAGTGCAATATAAAATTGCCCACACAGCTCACAGCTGTATAAAGAAGTAGTGTCCTTCCAGGTCAAGAAGATGTGCTTTGTGCTTTTATCTAATATATCTAATTACAGCAGTGTCCATATTGAGAGACAGCGACTGAGAACAGTGACTACAATTGGTTAATTTTAACATAATAGATAAACTATAGCAGAAAAGGGAATCAGTGTAAAAACATTATCCAAAAGCAATATTTCAGGAAATAAGAGATGTCCTGAAGTACTAGGATTGGGAAAATGAATTCAGAGGAGAAGAACTTAGATATGTCAATTTTACAGACTAAAATTTAAAAGCTGAAGTCACAATGTATCCCAGATATTAGGAAATATGATCAAAAGGAAAGGTTACAACATGGCTGAATAATAAAGGGAGGAGTTGCAGAAGGACAAAGAAAAGTGTATAAAACATCTCTTAGAACAAATGCCATGGACAATTGGGTAACATTTAAGACATTACAACTAGACTCTTAGTTTAAAATCAGAGCAAAAAGAGACAATAAAATGGCAGAAAGAGTTAATCATAATCCTAAAACATTTTAACTTACTGTATATGAATTCAGAAAAATAAAGTTGGACCATTGATGGAAAATGGAGGAGGTATGAGATGAACGTAACATGTGTAATCACCTGAATCAGTATTTCTGCTGAGTTTAATACTGAGACATACCACATTGACCAAAATATAAATTCTAGGACAGAACATTTTCGATTAGTGTGGAGATGGTATTGGAAAAACTAAATGAACTGAACCCAAATAAGTCCCTAGGGCCAGATGAACTGCAGCCAAGTTAACTGAAAGAATTGGCACACTGTCTTGCAGGCCAATTGGTGAGGTCTTTAATAATAGTTTAAGGGATGGAGTACTACCAGAAGACTGGAAGGAGGTAATTGTAATCCTTATTTACAACAAACTCTGGCCAGAGCTGATATGGCTGCAGCCGAGCTCACCAAACTCATGGAGGAACATGATTCTGTCCACACATCCAAGATGACCACTAGAGTTCAGTGCACATGTGCACTGAGCTCTAGTGCCATCTTGGACATGGCAGACTGTGCTGTGTTCTGCTGTGGGTTCAGATGGGAGAAAAAATAGTATGCCTGTGAGACAGGGGACCGCGCATGGGTGGGTCGGTGGACAGTGATGTTAACAGTAGTGTGCCCATGGGGGATGAGCAAGAATCATTTGGAGTTGTGGAAGATACATTCCACAACTCCAAATTTCTGGATGTTCTTTGGTATCCTGTTTTTAAAGCTACTGCAATATGGCTGCAGGCACCGCCCCTGCAGTCATAAAAATAAGGGTCTAGATGTGACACAAATAACTATAGACCAGTAAGGCTTACTTCTGTGGTGGTTAAAATCCAGGAGAAAATCTATGGGAAGAGGAAGAACAGTATATGAACAATATGAATATTGTGGCTAACACACAGCAGGGATTTAAGAGAGACCAGTCACGTATGGGAAATAATGGCATTCTTTGAACCAATTAGCAGGGTGTTGGACAGAGGTACACCAGTGGATATCATGTTTATGGATTTTAACAAGGCATTTGATACTGTGCCACATACTGAGTTAATAAATAAATTAGGAATACAGGACTGAATAAAAGTATAGTAAGGTGGATAACAAATTGGCTGGAAGAAAGGAGGCAAAGAATAAGATTAAATGGGTATTCATCTGACGGGGAAGAGGAGATAAGCAGTGTCCCACAGAAGTCTGTGTTGAGTCTGACCATGTTTAATGTATACATGAGCAACATTTATTTATTTATTGAAATGTCTCCCAGGCAGGCACACTGAACAACAAGTTGCTAGTCTCATGGTGTGACCTGGGGAGGGATTACATAGGGTGTGAAGGATGATCAGTTACAATAGTATGTGGGTAGTACAAACAATACAACATTGTAAGATTGTGCAACAGTTGTAACACAAGGTATTGTGCAATAAACAGTAGTGGAACATTGGGTAAATTGCAATACATGTCCAAAATCACATAAAAGAACATATAAACATGCAAAACAGTAATAATGAGATAGAACCATTTATAGTGCATGAGTGTACCAGGAGCAGGCTTGAGGTAGTATGCAAGTGCTGTTGGAGTAAAAAAGAATGGTGTTAGGGTGTGCACATTGTTGACCCAGAAGGGCAGGTGGAGAATAGAGGGGAGAGGCAAGAACGGAATATGATGAGATGGGTAGCCATTTCCTGATTTCCCCTTCAGGATGTTGAGAACCCTGCTGGGGGTCATGGTAGGAAGGCAGAAACTGGGGATAGGTATCAAGGTGGGTTAAAGCAGGAGCAGCTGAGGAAAGGTAATTGTGTAGGGCAGAGGTAAGGGAGTAGTTGGAGGAGGTGTCATATTTCAGGGGAGGGAAATCCAGATTTTAGGGAAGTGATGGACAAAATCAGTCTGACTGATGAGGGTGGAGCGCATGGGACCATCAAGAGTGGGTGTCATTTGATCTGAGAGAGTGGGTGGGGAGGTGGAGTAGAAAGAGGATGACAGATAGTGTAGTTCACTGCACTGAGGCGTGAGGATGGATTTCAAAGTTTGCTGATGATGCAAAACAGCTTGTGAAGTAGATGAAAGAATATATGAAAGAATAAAAACACTACAAGAGGAGATTAACCAACTAAATGATTGAGCACAAAAGCGAAAATGTGCTTCAACTCAAATAAATGCACAGTTCTGCATTTTGGTTGTAGAAACAAATTTGCTAAGTATACATTGAATGGCATAACCCTGAAAGAGAATGTGGGTGAATGAATCCTAGGAATATTGTTCTCAAACAACTTTAAAGCCCCACCAATCACCTCTTTAGTTGGCATCCCATTAAAGGCAGTCTCCTCCTACAAGTACTTAGGAATCTGGCTGGACCTGCATTAAACTTTTCAAATCATATCTATTTATTTTTTTTCCTACTATTACAAGTACCTTTGAGCCAAGGCTCTTTACAAAGGTTCCATGTCAGAAATAACAAACAAGGAAGCAACAGTGAAATAACAGTAAATAATTCATGTACAACACTGCTATTGAAAGGGGTCAATTATAGGAAGAGTAAGGTGTAGAGGAGGAGGAGGAGAAGTGTAAGTAGTTAATGGGCAGCTATAGTAAAATGGTGAATACAGCTAGGACGCATGTGCCCACAAGGAATAGGTAGGGTCAGGCGCCGGGGTGGCAGAGAAACAGGGATGAGAGGAGAGGGGCAGGATGAAGATGCAGCTGGAGGCATTTGTTGAAAAATAAATGGGAAGGAGTGATAGAAGAGAAAGGGGCAGGGTGGGGGGATAAGTGCTATAATGGAGCAAGGAGAGACTAATGAGTTGGCATGAAGACCTGAGATTTGAAGTGGCGCCTCAGGAGCTGGGGGAGGGGACTGGGGGCCTGGGGTCAAGCAGTATATAAGTTAGGATTAAAGCTGTGTAGGTCATCAGCTAGGAGCGGCAGTCACAGGAGCTAGAGGCAATGAGATGGGCCCAGAGCCTGGTTTTGAACAGACCTAGTGTTGAGGCAGAGGAGCTGGTGGGGCTGAGACCATTCATCTATAGAGAGCCTTATAGGTGAAGGAGCATTGGCCCTGGGCAATTCGACAGCGAGGAACTTGTAGAATCTGGGTTGTTGAGCTCCTGGTGCTCTGTCGGTTGGTGTTTTGATGTAACAAGGCAGTAATACACGGGTGTGTGAGGCCAAGGTTGATTTTCCTCTGCGCACACATGTGAGATACTTATATGGTTGAAGAGTTGGAGCCATCCGATTGTTCATAAGGGACAGGTGTGGGTGAGGTGGTGGAGGCACCAGTTGTGAGTCAGCATGCTTTGTTAAGTGTAGTTGTTATGTTGTTGGAGGGGGACGTCATGGCAGAGCCATAGATAATGAGGCCATAATCAATAATTGACACTACAGAGCTCTGGACAGCAATCCTCAGGGCCTCTGGGGTGATGTGCTGCCTGTGCTTGTAGAGTAATCCAAGGTGTGTGTTGGCAGCTTTAGCTACGCTGTCAATGTGAGCCGTATAGGTGAATTGGGATCAAGCAAAATCCTAGATATTTGAATGAGTAAACTTGTTCGAGGACAGTCCCTGCTTGCTGGAGATGGAAAGAGGGTGTTGCTTGTAATGGTTATGTGAACTGCAGAATAGCAATGACTTGGTTTTCTTGTGATTGAGGACTAGTTTATGATTGGAGAACCATGTTTCAATGGCACTGAATCGGAGTTGGAGGCTGTGTTGTAGTGGTGAAAGGTCCTTGTGCATAGAAAAGACAACAGCATCATCCGCATACAGAATGATTTGTTCCAAGTAGGATTGTGGTAGGGAGTTTAAAAAGAGGCTGAAAAGGAGAGGGCCCAGTATGTACCCCTGAGGGACTCCGGAGCAGACAGACAAGGTGTCCAAGATAGCATTGGCAATTTTACTCTTTGAGAGCGGTTGTCAAGGTAGCTTCTGAACCAGTGAGCTGAGTCTGGTGCGAGGTCGGCAAGGAGTAGTTGGTTACACAGCAGCCAGTGATGGACTGTGTCAAATGCCTTTGAGAGATCAATGAAGACAGCCCCAGTAGGAAGACTTTAATCAAGGGAACTATGAATTGCACTGGTAAATTCAAACAGGGCAGTGGTGGCACTATGTCCTTTTCTAAACTGTGCTGTTCTGTGCACAGAATATTGTATTTGTCAAATAATCAGTGAGCTAGTCCACAACAATACGCTCTAGGGCCTTGGATAGTGGTGGCAATATGGAGATCAGGCGGTACTTAGAGTGGCAGGTTTTATCCCACTTTTGTGGACTGGGGTCAAAGTGGCAGTTTTCCATATTTCAGGAATGTTCTGTGTGGAGAGAGGTTAAGAATTTTAGTTAGGAGACTGAGGACCTTGTCAAGTGTAAGTGTTAGCAGCTTAAGGTCCAGGGTGTGTGTCACTGCTGATTCTGGAAGTGGAGACGGCTGAGGCAATGTGGCGGCGAGCTTCATTCATCTTACCTCTGAGATAAAAATTAAGGGTGGTTTGACAGAGTGCAGGGTGTGTTAGAGGGGTATGACTGACTGTGAAAAAATCAGGTGGTAGAACAGTACTGAGGTCAGTAAAAGCCCTGTTAAAGGTATTTGCAATGACCATGGGATCAAGGGTAGTGGACCCTTCAACAATTAATATGGCCAGAGGGACTTTGATTGTTTCCCAGTAATGCCCTTGATATTGTCCCAGAAAGCATGACCATTTCCTCTGGTGTTGGTGAGGACGTCCTTATAATATGAGCTTTTCGTGAGACAAATGGATTTTGTGCAGGCATTATGGACATGTCTGTATTTTTGGATGTCAGATTGTTTGCCTGTGGCTTTAGCCACTGCCCACAGGTGGTCCCTAGATTTCAGCTGGGAAAGGAGCTCTGCAGTTATCCAAGGGTTACAGAGGGCTTTTGTTTTCCATTTTTTGAAGGAGTGAAGAAGTCACTGGCATTATTGAAGGCGGTGATGAAGTAGCCGAGGGCTAGGTTAACATCCATCGCCTTGTAGATGGGCAGCCAGTCTTGCAAGGATAGGTAATGTATGAGATGGGTAAGTTGACCAAGGGGAGGACTCTGCTGGCAATGATTATAGGGGTGGCTTTAGAAATTTATTAGACCATTCACATATAACCGGGAGTGGTCTCTGAGAGAGTATGGGAGAATGGAGGTACAAGAGATCCTTGTAGGGTGACTAGTGAGCACCCAGTCCAGCAGGGTACTGGTACCAGTTTGTAATTTATCTGAGTTGGTTTGGTGACCAATTGTGAGAGGTTGGCAGCTGCAAGGGCATCCTTATGAGTGTAGAAATCAGATGCGAGTCAGTTTATATTGAAATCACCAAGTAGAATGTGTTCAGAGTCAGGAGGTTGGAAGCTGATGAAGTTAAGAACTCTTTGATGCCAAGATCTTGATTTTGAGGTGGAATATATACAGAGACGATGGTGAGGGCTTTTGATTGGGAACTAGAAGAATTTGAATGGGTAGAAGCTGGGCCAAGGAGGCAGGGACAGGGCTTGGAACAAGGTGCCCAAGGAGATTATCCTTAATGTAGATGGCACAGCCCCTCCCCATTTAAAGACATGGTCCAGTCTGAAAACATTGTAGCCCTGTAAGATAATTGCCAGATCAGGAACTTTTGGTGTCAGTCATGTTTAACTACAGCAAGGATGTCAGGATTATGTTGGCTGATAAAGGCTTGGAGTGCATCAAGCTTTGGTAAAAGGCTGCAGATGTTAATGGTTGCGATGGTGAGGGCCCCAGCCTTTTCAGAAGGGTTAAACAGTCTGTGACAGGGTTTGGATGGACGTTGCCCAAGATGAGTAGAAGAAGTAGGAGGAGCTTCATTGAACAGAAGCACAGATCCAGTAGTGATAATTTGTGTTCCTTTTAGCGTCACGGGCAGTAGGTAGAGTCCATATGACAGGCCTGATGATATGCAATTCGGTACAGTAGGGATAGACTGGCATTAAGAACAATCTTAGTGGTGTTGAAGTAGCCAGATATTTCCAAGTGGAAGCCCATGGGAGGACTGGTCGATAAGTGGAGCATTTATTCCAAGGTGCTATTGGTATTAAGTAGATAGTGGAGTGCAGGGTGGGGTGGTAGGGGCCTGTGAGAGAGAACAAGGGAGGAAGGACAAGGAGGGAGAGAAGGGGAAGGAGCAGGTGGGGGAGGAACTCATAGCTGATGTGAAGGTGAAAGAAAGAAAAAGAAACAGTCAGAGGAGGTAGTGAAAAGAGAGCTGAGAGTGAACAGGAATGGCATGGATGAGGTATGTGAGCAGAAGGGGAGAGAGAGAGAGCAATGTAGGCTGAAGCTAGGCAGGACAGAAAGGAAGAGAAAAGACAAGCAAGTGTTGTAGGCCAGTAGGATGGACCAGAGGGCAATCGAGGGGCAGTGTGAGGAAGAGAGGCGGAGCTAGAGCATATTTAACTAGGGTGGGGTTGGGAAGGAAACTTCACAGAAGTTCAATCAACTTTAAACAGTAAAACATTTCCCCAAGACAAAATCCCCAAATTTCCAAATTATAAACAGTACAATATAAGCATTTCCCCAAAACAGAATTTACCAATTTGAATCAGCACAGTAGGCTGAAATAGTCCTGATGAAAATTTTGGCAATTAAGATTTAGTAGGAGGCAGTACAAGGAAGGTATATAGCAAGTAAAGCAACTGTTGACTTTAAGAAGGTAGACTTTTTAAATGAAAGAACAAGATCCCTCTAGTGGCAGATCTGTATAACCTGCTAATGGAAAACTAGCCACTTAAGAAAACAAGCTGCATAGCTACTAAATTCCATCCCAAGCTCGGCATCCTCTAGCAGAACAGGGACCCTCTCCTTCTCCCAGTACATAGAGAACTCCTGAGAAAGATGATTATGCCAGTTTTTGACTACACAGATATTGTATACGGCACTGCACCCTCTACCTAACTCTCTCTGCCTTGACTCCTCTACCATGCCTTCTGTAATTTTGCCTCAAGCTTCCCTCCAGGACCCACCACTGCTCTCTACTCTCTTGCCTGGACCTCCCTCTGCTTTCTTACCAGTGCCTCACCCACCTATATCCTTCATCTCCAAATCCTGGTTCAACCTGCTCCCCTCTTACATCTCTTCCATCCTCTCTCCTTCCCATCCTCATCATACTCTCTGCACTCTAGGAGTCCCGCTCCTTCACTCTTTTCACTCCATCTTCAAACATGGGCAAACCTGCCTTCAATTATCACCCCCTTTCTGTGGAACTCTCAGACTCCCTCCTATGCAACTCACCCTCCCACTTCTCTGTCAAATCATTGCTACACCTCCTGCCTTCCCTACATGCCCCAAAACATCACATAGCACTTGAAATGTTGTACCAGATAGTATCTCTCCTGTTCTGAACGTTTCTCCCTAACCTTATACTGTTTCTAATAGCCTAGCCTGTATGCTGTATTAGCTATACTGAAATGTATTATAGTGCTTCCTTTGGTATATTATGCATATTGTGCTATTATGTACTATTGTAATTGTATACCTTGTTCCCATGCTCCTTGTCCCCAGGACACACCTCTATTAGCTATACTGAAATGTATATTCTTGCTTCCTAAGATGTATTATGTATTTTATGGTGCCTATTTTTTACTAGTGTAATTATTTACCATGTTCCCATGCTCCCGTTCCCTGCATCATACCTGGAAATAAACCTTGGCTCATGTGCCTTTCCGGTCACCAAATGTTTAAATAAAGAAAATAAAAGCAATGCACAATGTGACAATGCAAAACGAAAGGAAATAGATTATTAACCTGCATAAGGAAGACATTTTTTCAGCAGGGATAGGAGTGTGGTGGTGGTGCCACTGTTGAGGTTGCTGGTGAGGCCTGGTCTGGAATATGGGTCCAGTTCTGGAACCCATACACAAGACTGAATGAAGAGATTGGAGACTGTGCAGAGATGGGTAACAATGCTGGTTTGGGATGTAAAAGAAATGTGTTAAAGACAGGCTGGAACAACTTGAGCTATATTCATTAGAGAGGAGAAGAGTCACAGGAGACTTGATAATGGTATATAAATATACTAGAGATATGCAGTTTTTGAATTGCATTGGGTTAAGGTTGAAGGATTGGGATCACATTTGAAGGAACGTTTCCAGCTAAAGGAGATTTATCCAGGATAAAACTGAAAGAGAACTGGTTCACACAGAAGGTTGTAAAGACATGGAACAAGCTGCCACGTGAGGTTGTGGCTAGTGAGATCAGGATATTCAAAAGGAGACTAGAGAGGTATGTGGTGCTCAATGATATGATTTATATCTGCTGAGCTGAAGCTGCAGACAAACTAGAGGGCTTTGGCCTATTTTTTGTATGTAACACCTATAAACCTATCCATTGCTCTGCCTGACCTATAAGATTCCAAGTGGCATCTTCCAAAATTTCATGGATGTACTGGAATGTAGACCGCAGAGGAGACTCTTCATTCTTCCACTCAGCCACTTCTTGAGGTCCTCATGGCTCAGACAGGTGCTGGCCAATGATTCTTCTTATATTAAGCACCTACAGCTCTGAAATGAGCTCCCCTTACTATTCAGGACAGTATCTTACTTCTGTCATTTAAAGGGTTGCTCACAGGGTGCTTAGTAAGAATGGCTATACCTGTATGCCTCTGAGGCCCACGTGGTGGTAGCTGCAGGTATGATGCCAGTTCCCCTGTACCTTATTTGTTACTTGAGCTCTGTATGTACCTGGCTTATATATGATTGAATGCATGTTATACTTTGACATATTATATTAAATGTATGGAACTGTTGGTATCACCATTATGTTGCTTGGAATCTCATTACTTTTGAACACCTACATCCAAGATGATTTGGTATCTTGGTCCGACATATTCAGAGCAGAAAGGACTAGCCCACAGATGTGGCTTTTGCTAGTTGCTGAAAAAATAATAAGCTATTTGTAAGTTAATGCATTTTAAAATTTGAAAAATCATTTCTCAGTATGCTCAATAAGCACTAAAAGATAGCTGTATGAAATGAAAAAGGAATCCTGTTTCATCTAGGAAAATTTCTTTTCATTTACCACCATTTTATTTCCATTAAAAAAAATAATTCAAGAGCCACAAAAATGACATCCTGGAGAGAGAGTACAGCACATCGTCTGGCTCAGCAGGACCCTATTAGGTGGATACTGCACTTAAATGTTGAAATAAATATAACCACATATGGTTTTTGTAGCACTTGACATCCTTTTCTCATAACTACATGATACAGAAAAAAAAAGAATCCTTTTTCATTACACAATTCACAATAAAAGATCCTTTTTCATGACTCGAGAATCCTTGCCTGCTTTTTGATTTCCATCCACCATACTGCAATGATTTTCCTGGTGGCAAGTGACACCCCACTCTCCAATTCTGATGACCCTCATTTCTCTGGTTTCTGCTGCACACCCCACCCTCCGATGTCTGTGCCCAAATATTTTCTTTTCTCTGGTGTCTAGTGGCACCCCCACCTGCTAGTTGCTGTCCCCTTCATGTTAATTATATTGTTGTGGTAGTCTAGTGGTCCCTCCACCTCCCCCACTCTCTGATCACTATCCCCAATGTTTGATTTTTTGCTCCTTGGTAGTCAATGGTTCCCCATTCTCAATAATCATCCCATATGGTGTTTTTCTATTCCTAGTAGTCCAGTGGTTCCCCGCCATTGTTCCATTGCCATCCCATTGTAAATATCATTTAATCCCTGATTGTCTAGTGGTTCCTCCTGGTTCCCCAATCACCGTGCCCACCCTCCTTGATCGCCATCCCCATATAAAAATATATGAGTGCTCTGTCAGTGCCAGTGATCCCTCCACCTCTAATCGATATCCTCATGCTAACATTCCTGGTCTCTACTGCACCCTGTATCCTTTCCTGAAATAAAAGAAACTGTCCCTTGATGTTTTCAGTGCAAAAAAATATATATCCTTCACCGATCTGCCCACCACCCCTACCTCCCACTTAGCAACCACCACTTCACACACCCCTCAGTGCACCCCCACACACCCTCACCACATGAACAGGTCCCAGATACAAGATCCTCTCTCAATCAAAGACACGTCTTGCTGCAGAAACTGGCAGCTGCAATATGAGAAATTAAGGTAAATGCTGGTCAATGTATTTCAATGGAGTTTTAACTTTATGCATAACTCAGCCATTTTTGACATTTTGGCACCAAATTTTCAACATGGACTTTGGGCAACCCTCCTCATGAACAATATAACTGTCATTACTCACCCCGAAATGTGATTTCACAGTCAGTTAGCAAAAATCACATTTCTTGTGGATTTGAAATATTTTCCTGACCTTGTTCATGAGATAGTGTCATAACAAGGCTATGTTAAAAATTTGGGTTCAAAATGTAAAAACAAAATTATGACCATTAGTTGCAATTTTGCTCGCACACTCATAACTGGAAATTTAAATAGTTTTCAACATAGACTTCTTATTAGCTCACTTCATGTATAAAGCTGTCATTTTTCAAATCCTGCTCAAAATGTGTTTTCATCTTGCAGTGGAATGGCACTGCAATAGTGTAGAATTATATTTTGGTAGGGTTTGAACATTTCCTGCACTGGGAACATGAAGTGGGGTAATAAGATACTATGCTGACAATTTGTTTGCTGCTGTCTTATGAATGGAAGCTATGAATGAAGCACAGGGCCCTTACACAGTGACATACTGTACATACGCATCTATGGAAGGATGGAAGCAAAGGGCCTGAAGGGCAATGCACTCCCACAGGCAAAAAGGATATGATCACTCTATCTAAAATTTATAGATGGGTGGGAGTGCAGGCCCAGAGACCTGTGTTTTCCAACAGGAAAAATAAGGCTAGGATTACACTATTTAAAAAATAAGGAAATGTTTTGCAAAAACAAAAACTACATTAATGCATCAGTTAGGGTTGATATCAAACTGTAAAATGGAGGAAATAAGACATTAGGATTTCTGACCCTAGCTCCTCACCCCACCCAGCACACACCAACAGGCATTGGGTGTGTGCCTTGGTATCATCATAGAAACATAGAAACATAGACTTTGATGGCAGCTAAGGACTGCTTGGCACACCTAGTCTGCCCATTTACCTACCTACAGGATAAGCTGCAGATCCTAGTTAACCAACAGCTTATTTTTCCTACCCACACAAGAATTGCCTTATGTCTATCCCATGCATTCTTGAACTCTCCCACAGTTTTAGACCCCTCAACCTCCTCATGAATGCAGTTCCATGCATCCACCACCCTCTGTGTGAAAAATACTTCATCACATTGCCCCTGAGCAGTCCCTCTCTATCATCAAATTGTGTCCCTTGTTCTGGCACATCTCTTTTTCTGAAAGATGCTACCCTCTTGGACTTTGTTGATTCCACTGAGGTACTTAAAAGTTTCTGTCATGTCCCCCTCTCCCTCCTGTCCTTAGGGTATACATAATAAGCTCCCTTAGTGTCTCCTCATATGGCTTCTCTTGCACACCCTGCACCATTTTAGTTGTCCTCCTCTGGACTGCCTCCATCCTGTCTATGTCCTTGCAAGATGGGGTCTCCAGAACTGGGCAAGTACTACAGATGGGGTCTCACCAACTGTCTGTACAGAGGATAACAACTTTCTGCTTTCTTGGTGATGCCTCTCCTATACATCCCAGTATCCACCACCAGCCCTCCCTACTGCCCTCTCACATTGCTTGCTAACCTTAAGGTCATCTGATATGATTGCCCCTTTCCATTTTTGTTGTTGTTACTACCTCCCCATTGTAATCTTCCCTTGGGTTTTGTTTCCCAGGTGCATTATTATGCACTTCTTTGCATTGAATCCAAGGTGCCATACTTCTGACCATTCCTCCAACCTTGCCAAGTCTCTTCTCATCCTTTCCATGCCTCCTCGTGTATCAACCCTGTTGCAGATCTTTGTGTCATCTGCAAGGAGGCATACTTTTTCCGTCCCTCTGCAATGTCATCACTTATAAAGACATTAAAAGGACTGCAAGTACTGAACCCTGTGGTACCTCACTAGTATCCCCTTTCTTCAGAGTGGACTTCATTTACAATTACCTTCTGTATCCTGTTGTCCAGCCAATGTTTTACCTAGGCTGCCACCCTGGGACCCCTCCCAGGCTGGTAAATTTGATTATTAATCTTTTGAGTAGGACCGTGTCAAATGCCTTGCTAAAGTCTAGGTAGGCCATATCACAGCCCCTCCCTGGTCTACTACTTGGTCACTCAGTCAAAGAAATCAATTAGATTCATCTGACATGACCTTCCACCATGAACTCATGCTGCCTGGGTCCTATGCCCCACTGGCCTCTAAGTACTCAGAAATTCTTTCCTTCAGAAGTGATTCCATCACTTTCCCTACCATAGAGGTCAAACTAACAGGTCTGTAGTTTCCTGCTTCTGTCTTGCTCCCACTTTTGTGAATGGGAATCACACTCACCTTCCTCCAGTCCCCAGGTACCACACCATCCTCCATGATTTGTTAAAAGGGTAGTCAGTGGTGTCACTAGTTCTACCCTAATTCTTTAGAATTCTGGGTGAATTCCATCAGGCCCCATTCCTTGTCCACCTTCAGTATTAGAGTCCTTTCAGAATCCTTTTTCTTCTGTGAAAGGACTGGGATTGACCCTTATCTCCAGAGTGCTTCTGTTTATTGGATTAGGCACCTCCCTGCTCCTCTTTGTGAATACTGAGTCAAAGTATTCATTCAGTATCTCTGATTTTTCACTGTTCCTCTCTGCCCACCCATCGTCCACTCTATTCAGCCTCACTATCCCTCCCTTTGTCTATCTATGCTCCATGATATACCTATAAAAGGTATTATCCCCTTCTTAACTGAGTTGGCTATCTTTTCCTCAGTTTGGGCCTTTGCTGTTCTGCCTTCCCTCCCTGCTTCCTTCTGCTTTAACTGGTACAGTTCTCTGTCCTGCTCCTTCTGTATTTCCTTATACTTCCTAAATGCTATATTTTCCCTAACCTTCACCAGCATCTCTTTTGAGAAGCATAGTGGCTTTTTCTTTCATTTTGATTTGTTTATTTGCTTCACACAAGGCTTGTTGCCTCTGTGATGACAGTTTGATGTTCCCATTGTTGATCCACCCTCATTCTAGCCTGTTTGCTAGTGTTTTCTAAGGCACTCTCCCATTTTGCCAAAGCCAGCCCTCCTGAAGTCCAGTACTACCCTCACTTTTGTAGCTTGACCATGTAGCTGAGTTTATCATGAACCATACTGTTTGGTGGTCACTTGTTTCCCAGATGGCTACTCACTTCTAGATCTGAGATCCTCTCGCTCTGCCCATTTGAGAGTACAAGGTCTAAGATTTCTCCCCATGAGTGGGTTCCAAAACTAGCTGTCTGAGGCATGCCACCTGTAGGGCATCAAGAATGGCCTTGCTCTTGGATGTGGCTGCAGCAAAGGTGATCCAGTTAACATCTGGCATATTCAGGTCCCCATCAACAGTATCTCCTCTTTCTCTGTCATCTAATTATGCCCTCTATCATATCCTTGTCCATTCCTTCCCCCTGGCATGGGGTCTGTATACTAACCCTGTAGACTGTGGTGCCATTTCCAGTCTCTAAGGTGACCCACAGTGCCTCCTCTTCTCCCTGTTTACTCTTTTGTTCCATTGCTTTAATCCTTCCTTACATGAAACTACTCCTCCCTCTTCTCCCTCCCTGTCTTCTCCTATAGGTTGTGTACCCTGGTATGTTAACATCCCAGTCGTGGTACTCTGTGCACCATGTTTCTGTGACTGCTACAATATCCAGGCATCCCTCTTCCATCAAGGCCACCAGTTCAGGGAGCTTGTTTCCCAGACTATGGGCATTGGTACTCATTACCCTCCATTTCGTGATGGCCTTACCCTTTTGCCCCATCCAAGTCCTTATTGCATTTGTCATTTCTCCATTTACCCTGCCCTTCTCCCTACTGACATCTCCATAATGCTCACCCCATTCCATAAATAAATAAACTGAGATGGGTACAATATAGGAGAATGGGGTGAGTGTTAAGGCTGACAATCCCAAAGAACACCTCTGATGCTTGTTGATGTGCAGGGTGGGGTGGGATGTAAGGGCTGGATACCTAACATCATATTCCCTCCTTTTCATGGTTTGATATCAACTCTAACTGATGCATTAAAGTAGTTTTTTGCAAAGAATTATCTTACTTTTGAGATAGTATAATTATAGCCTTATTTGCCTCTGGGGCCCTGCACTCCCACCCATCTATCATTTTGAGATAGAATAAACATATCCTTGTTTGCCTGTGGGAGCACAGTGCCCTTTGGGCCATGTGACCCCATCTTTCCATAGTTGCATATATGTATGTCACTGTGGAAGGGCCTTACATTTCCATTTATAGGACAACAGTCAACAAACTGCCAGCACAGCTATCATATTACCCTACCTCATGTACCTGGAACTGAAAATGTCCGAATCCCTGCCAAAAATATAATTCCACCCAACTACATTGTCATTCCGTGAAATAGGTGTGAAAACACATTTTAGCTAGAATTTGAAAAATGACAGCTGTGACATACATGAGATGGGGTAATAAGATGACTACTATATGTTGAAATTTGGTGTCAAAATATTAAAACGTCCAAAGTTATGAACATGCATAGTGAAATTACAACAAATGGTAATAACTTTGTCATTTTATAAGCTTGACCCCACATTTTCTTCATAGCCTTCTTACGACTCCACCTCATGAACAATATGACTGCCATTATACAAATTCCACCCAACCATGAAATCACCTTTCAGGCAGAAGTTGCATAATGATAGTCTCTCTTCATGGTGGGACCTAAAGACCATGTTGAAAAGTTGGTGTAAAATCTCAAAAATGGCAGAGCTATGCATGAAAGTTGAAAGCCCCATTAAAATACCTAGATCCTCATTTACCTTAATTTCTCATATTGCAGTCACGGGTTCTAGCAGCAAAAGTTGTCTTTGATCGGAGAGTGGATCTTGAACATGGGACCTGTTCAGGTAATTTAGGGTATGTAGGGTGTATTGGGGTGTGCGGTGGTGGGTGCTGAGTGGAAGGTGTGGATGGGTGGCTGATCGGCAGGGACCATTTTTTTTACAAGTTAAAAAAATTGTGGACATTTCTTTATTTCAGTTTTTTTCTTGAATGGGAGGGTGGAAGTGCAACTAGATAGCAGAAAAAACAGCATGGCATAATGGGATGGCGATTCGGTGGGGGGTGCCACTAGACACCAGGGAAAAGGGCAACGGTGATCAGCAGCTGGGAGGTACCACTAGACACCAGGAAATACATAACATTAAATGTGAAATTAAAATACATCTCATAGTTTTGTATGTAAACAATATTTACATGGTTATATGGTAATTTAATTTAATTTTATTTACTTTATTTATTTGAATCTTGGCTTAAAACCTTTGAGCTGTTAGTTCTTTACACAGGCTCCTCATCATGGTATACAAAACAGAAACTCCCACTGGTGTAGCAGTTGGATTTCCACTTCTGACGCCAGTGACCGGGTTCAGAAATGAGCCCAGGACACTGGAGAGCCAGCGGGGGAGAAGGATAGAGCATCCTATGGACAGCTCTCCCTTCTCCAGGGGAGTAATGGGATAGCTCCAGTACCTGCTGACTCCTAGCGGAGGCTGGGAGCAATGCAGGATGCACAGAACAACTTGCAACAGCAGGGAGGAGCGGATACTGGCACATCTTGCCATCACTACACTGCCTCCACAACATAAGGAGGAAAATGGCTGGATGCTTGCTGGATGACGGCTTCCAGATCCTCTGCCCATCTGCCTCCTTCAGAGCCAGTCCCTGCAGGCCTCAGCAGTACCCAGTGGCCTGGGAAAAAGTGCTGGTGTCACCGTCCACTGGTGCATTCCCCTTGGTGAAGGGACCCGTCCAGTGAAGAAAAACACCAGGATACCATGGGCTAGGCTGATATGTGGGACCTGCGAGGGATCAGGACTTGAGAAGGGAGTTCAGAGGGCAGGAGGGATCCTAGGAATGCCTGAAGGAGTGGCAGTATCTGAGCAAGGGGGGACAAATAATGCAAAAAACAGACACTACAGGCAGGCAAGATGTAATGAAATGTTATACAGCACTTAATACATTTACAATGTGAGTAGAGTAACACTAACAAAGAAAACTCAAAATATAATGTAGGAGAGCTAAGAATTGTTGACATTGCAAGTGTACAAGTTGGGCAAGGAGCACGGGCAGAAACAAACAGGGGTGTTGTGAGCAGCCCAGGGGCTTTGTTCTTTGGGTGAAGGGAGACAAATGTAGACAGAAAAAAAAGTGGGGATTAGGGTCAGTCCCAAGGGCCTTGTCAAGTTTGGAAAGGTTAGAGAGGTAGAATTGAAGTAGAGGTGGAAATTCCAGAGGTGGGGGGGGTAGAAGGGGTTGTTAGTGGACAGTGGGCAGAAGGTGTAGAGGTAGGTTGTGGACAGAGGCAGATGTTCGGGGGCAGGAGGACAGCGGGTATAAGTGCAGTGGATGCCGAGATAGTTTAAGCAGTCACAGCTAGAGGCAGCAACATTGAGTTAGTGGAAACAGTCACAGCTAGATGCAGTGACAAGGTGTTGTCTAAGTTTTTGTTTAAAAGATCCCAACAATGGAGAGAGGATATGCCCACCAATAGGAGTTAAACCAGAGTGGAGCTCAGTAGGCAAAGACCTTTGACCTGGGAAGTGTGTAAGTAGGGGTCTTGAAGAACAGGCTATCAGAGCTTCTGGTATGAAGTTAGTTATATGGGGGATGAAATGCTTCTGAACCCTGGGGCGTCGATGAGACCCAGGCATGCTTTTAGCTAACAAACCAGCTTGGTAGGAGAGTCTATTCTTGAACTGGAGCCAGTTGGCCTGGGCATAAAGGTCTCATGTTTGAGTTAGTCTCGAGGATCCTGTTAGAAGTTTGCATGTCTTGTTTAGGGCCACTTTGATGCAATGAAGAACAGTGTCAGAGGCTGACTCATTGACAACCAGCCCATAATCAATGAGTGAGACCACAGAACAGTGAAGAGCCATAGTAAGAGCTTCTTGGGTCAGGCAATCCTTGTACCTATGTAGCAGCCCTATTTGTGTATTGATAGCTTTGGCAATATTGTCAATATGGAGTCCATAATACAGAAGTCCATTGTTATCTCCAGGTATTTAAAATGCTGGACAAGTTCCAGGCTAGTGCCTACATTATTGGAGATAGATAGTGGATAGGCTCTGTGCTCACTTTGTGGGTTGGTAAACAACATAATTTTAGTCTTTTATAGTTCATAATAAGTTTGTGTTTTCCAAACCACCATTCTACATCGGAAGTTTTGTTGAAGCTGGATCTCGAGGGCACTTGGTTCAGGATCACTGGTGAAGAGGACGGCATGATCTGCATATAAGTGAATACATCCCTGGCATGCATTAGGAGATTATTCAAGAAAACACTGAACAGGAGGGGCCCAAAATGACCCGTGTGGGATACCAGAATGGATGAGTTTACTGTCAGAGAATATTGCCAATCTTCACCTGTTGTGAGTGGTTTTGTAGATATGATTCAAACCAGGTAACCGTATCAGAGAGAGACCGGCGGAGGTGAGCTGGTCAAGCAGCAGGGCATGATTAACTGTGTTTAATGCTTTGGTCAAATCGACAAATGTTGCACCAATGAGGTGACCTTGGTCAAAGGCATTATAGATTACAGATAAAACCCATGAACTCAAGTAAGGCAGTAGTGGTGCTATGTTCAATCCTAAACCCATGCTGTTGTGGACATTGTAAGTTACATTTATCTAGGTACTCTACCATCTGGTCCACTACTATACATTCCAGAACCTCCAGAGTGGAGGTAGGGTGGAGACTGGTCTGTAATTACCCTGAAGGAACAATCCCCACACTTGTGGACAGGCATTACAAAAGCAGAGTTCCACTTTTGAGGGAATTAAGATTACCTAAGCGATAGGTTAATTATATGGGTTAGAGTTGCAATGATTTATTCCAGGGAATGGAGACAAATTTAAGATTGAGGTTTTCCACCTGAACCTAGTCTCCCCTAGCACCCTGAGTAGGTACTTCCTTGCTTCATGTGTACTGATAACTTTGTAGTAAAATGGTGGGTAGGTAGATGACTGACCCTAATTTCTTGGGGCATTTGCTTGGGGTGGAGGGACTGAAGAATCAGGGAAGGACACCACCGATATCAGTAAATGTATTATTGAAAGACTTTGCAATGGTTCTTGGATCAAGAGAAGGAGTACCATCTATATTAGCATAGAGGGGCTGATTTTGGGTCCTTCCAGTGACTTTCTTGAGATTACTCCAAAACTTTCAACCGTCATTCCATGTCTGGGCGAGGGCTTCTTTGTAGTACTGGCTTTTTTGCTTTGCAGATTGCCCTGGTACAGTCATTTCTTGCTTTTATAATTCTAGATGTTGGATTGAGAACTTGTAGATCAGAGCCTTGTGCAGAGATAGTCAGTCAGGTTTAGCAGTTCAATAAGGTCAGAGGAGATCCAGGGGTTACAACGACCTTTGATTTTCATTTCTTAAGAGGAGCATGCTTATCACACAAGGTGTTGAATTGAGAGATGAATTGTTTGAGCATGGCATCATCATTGCAGGCAGTGAGGACTTGTGTCTAGTCTAGGTGGCAAGGTCTGATTTCATTAGTTCACGGTGACCATGGAGAGGACCCTGGATGTGATTGTTCTAGCTGGGGGCTTGATGAATTTGTTGGCCAAGCCGAATAGGACAGGGAGTGGTCGCTAAGGGCATCAGGTAAAACAATAATGCTTGATATGTAGTCAGGGTGGTTTGAAAGAACTCAGTTCAACAAGCTACTTGTGCCAGTTCTGTAGTTAGTTCTAGTAGGTGTCTCAATGAGCTGAGAGAAGTGAGCTGCAGAGATAGCATCATTCTAGGGCTAGTATCTGAGGAGAGCCGTTGATATTGAAATCCCAGAAGAATGATTTCTGAGTATAGCCTAAGGCTATTTAAGCAGTCTAAGAGAGTCAAGCCAGGGCTATCAGCCTGGGTGGGATATATACAGACAATATGGTAATTGCTTTATTATGTGCAGCTAGGGCACATTAATAGCAATTGTTTGCATATTGTCCCCAGAGCTAGACAGCAGCAGGATGAGACCCTGGAGGCTGTTCCTCAGATAGATTGCACAGCCACCACTCTCTTAGTGAATCTATCCTGCCTAAAGGCTGTGTAACCAAGGATCAGGATGGAGGCATCCGAGATTTTGGTGTGAGCCAGGTCTCAAAACAGATAAAACATCAGGGTTGTGCTGCAGGACCCATGTGTGCAGGTTGTCTATTTGGGGAGGAGACTGCAGATATTAATTGAGGCTAGTGAGCAGTCCAGATTTCTTCAGGGTGGCATCTTGCTTGTAGTGGGGACCAGGGTTGGGGTGGATGTTACCAGAGAGCAGCAATAGCAGTGAGGGCTAATCTTCAAAGGTATTCCATGAGCTGCTTGCTTTTGAATTTGCTTGATCTTCTTGGGAAGCACTGCACCTTGCTACTATCATGACAGAAGATAAGCACAAGGAGGGTTGATAGCTGGGACTGTAGGGTGGGGCATCTAGTAGACAGCCTTAGGTAATAGTAAGGTGGCAGGTTCCTATGCATATGGAAGTAGCAAGGTCAGAGCTGGGATTGAGTAAAGGTGCCAAATTCACAAAGACAGTCTTTATCCCAGGAAGGAGGGGCCAGAATTAGCTTTGTAAAATTTGCAAATCCTGTCAGTGTTGGAATTGCAGCAGCGTGAAACAAATGGCTGGTAAAGTTGCAAAATGAGCCATTGTTATAGATGCCAGAGGATGAGCCCAAGACTGTACATGTGTAGGTAAAAATAGCACTTTGCCTGGTAACTGGGAGGGAATGTGAGGAGGCAGGATGGCAGGAGAAATGCCTTAGACAGCAATTAGTAAGGAGTAAGAGACTGGGGTTTAGACTTGTGTGAGGCAGACAGCCCAGGGATGTACTGATCAGGGAAGTGGTAGCCCTTTAAGGGTGGGTGTGGTAGAGTCAAATCAGGAAATCCGAGGAGGAGTTGGACAGGAACTTGTGAGGATAAGCATTTAATAGAGACCAGGGTCGGGAGGGCTGGTGGGACAATATATAGAGACACAGAGAGCACAGGGAAGTAAAGCACTAAACAGGGAAACCTAAGGAAGGGAAAATAAGTCTGTATTTGAAAGTTGAGAAGGAAAGGCAGCAGCCAATAGTGGCTCATCTTCAAGTTGGAGGAGCTCAATCGGAAGCATGGCTTTCAAGCTGCAAAGTCACCAAAAGACAGCATACCTTGCGGCTGGAGCTAGGCAGGTGGGTCAAGGAGGAGCCCAGGCAGCAGATCCTTGCCGAGCCTCAAACCGAGAGGGGCTAAAATCTGAAAAAGAGAGACAGAGAGTAGAGGTTGGAGATAAGGGCAGATGGAGCATTTGGGCTAAATCAGTGGGCAGCCTGAGGAGAGACAAAACAGCAGAGCAGAGGAAAAGCGGATTAGAGTGGCGTGAATCTGAAAGCAATGGAGATTCAGAGGGAGGGGTGGGGTGAAGTCTTGGTGCTGAGATGCCGGCCGAAAAAAGAAGGTGAAAATTAAAGGCTTAGGGCTAGATAGAGAAAGGAGAGGTCTGAATTTGAAAGTTGAGAAGAAACATAGAAACATAGACTTTGATGGCAGATAAGGACTGCTTGGCCCACCTAGTCTGCCCATTTTCCTACCGAGAGGATAAGCTGCAGATCCTATTTAACCAACAGTCTATTTCTTCCTACCCCCACAAAAATTGCCTTATGTCTGTCCCATGCATTCTTGAATTCTCCCACAGTTTCAGAAGGAAGGCAGCAGCCAATAGTGGCTTGTCTTCAGGTTGGAGGAGCCAATAAGAAGCGTGATTTTCATGCTGCAGAGTCACCGAGACAGCATACCTTGCGTCTGATGTGGGGCAGGCAGGTCAAGGAGGAGGCTGGCCAGCGAATCCTTGACAAGCTTCAAGCCAGAGTGGGGCTAAAATCTGAAAGAGAGACAGAGGTAGAGATTGGAGATTAGGACAGCTGGATTCATTTGGGCTAAATCAGTGGGTAGGCTTAGAGAGTGAGACAAAGCAGCAGAGAGGAAAGTGGATTACAGTGGACTTCAGTGTGAAAGCAAGGGAGATTCAGAAGGAAGGGGTGGGGTAAGGTCTTGGCAGTGAGATGCGGCTGAAAAAGAAGGTGAAAATTAAAGGCTATAGGCTAGATAGAGAAAAGGAGAGGTAGATTAGAGAGGAACTCCAGGGGTTACAAAGAACAATGCATCCAGGTGGGGTGGGGGTTAATAGGCAGAGCACTTACATAGAGGAAGGCTTTAAAACAGATTAGGTACTTGGCTAGCAGGAACAATACAGCAAATTAAATTTCATCCAGGCTTAGCAGCACTTTAAACATTGATAATTGAGCCGAGCTTGCAACAGTAGAAACAGTAAAGTTCAGCCAGGCTTTGAACAGTTTACACTCTAGTTAGGCAGTACAGTCAAGGTATATGAACTTTCATCAAGCAGTAAGCAATTAATTTTCAGTCTAACTTTAGTGCAGCTTTAGGTTGTATTCTAAGCAGCAGTACCACTTAAAATATAGAGACAGAGCACAGAGAAAGTAAAGTGCTAAACAGGTAAACCTAAAAATATAGAGAAACAGGAGTGCAGAGAAAGTAAAGCACTACACAGGAAACCTAAGAAGCGGAGAAAATCAAGTCTAAATTTGAAAGTTGAGAAGGAAAGGCAGCAGCCAATAGTGGCTTGTCTTCAGGATGGAGGAGCCAATTAGGCGTGATTTTCATGCTGCAGATTCACCAAGAGAAAGCATACCTTGCGTCTGGTGTGGGGCAGGCAGGTCAAGGAGGAGGCTGGCGGTGGATCCTTGACAAACCTCAAGCCCAAGGGGCTAAAATCTGAAAGAGAGAGACAGAGGTAGAGATTGGAGATTAGGGCAGCTGAATTCGTTTCGGCTAAATCAGTGGTTAGGCTTAGGGCGAGACAAAGCAGCAGAGAGGGAAAGTGGATTACAGTGGGCTTGAGTGTGAAAGCAAGGCAGATTCAGAAGGAAGGGGTGGGGTAAGATCTTGGCAGTGAGATGCCGGCCGAGAAAAAGAAGGTGAACATTAAAGGCTATAGGCTAGATAGAAAAGGGAGAGGTAGATTAGAGAGGAACTCCAGGGATTACAAAGAACAATGCATCCAGGTGGGGTGGGGTGGGGATTAATAGGCAGCACATTTATATAGAGGAAGGCTTTAAAACAGATTAGGTGCTTGGCTAGCAGCAACAATACAGCAAATTAAATTTTAGTCTGGCTTAGCAGCACTTTAAACATTGATAATTCAGCCAAGCTTTGCAACACTAGAAACAGTAAAGTTCAGCCAGGTTATGAACGGTTTACACTCTTGTTATGCAGTACAGTTAAGGTATATGAACTTTCATCAAGCAGTAAACAACTAATAATTTGTCTAACTTTTAGTTCAGCTTTAGGTTGTATTCTAGGCAGCAGTACCACTTAAAAGAAATATAGAGAGACAGAGAGTGCAGAGAAAGTAAAGCACTACACAGACAAACTTATTGAAGTGGGGAAATTCAAGCCTGAATTTGAAAGTTGAGAAGGAAAAGCGGCAGCAACTAGTGACTCATTTTCAGGTTGGAGGAGCAAATCAGAAGTGCAGCTTTCAAGTTGGAGAGTCATAGAAACATAGAAACATAGAGGTTAACGGCAGATAAGGACCACAAGGCCCATCCAGTCTGCCCATTTCTTTTCTACCTTATAAATGTGCCATCGGCCTTTGCTCTGTCAGTGGCCTATCTATTCATACTCATCTGTATTGCTCTCTTATGCCTATCCCATGCCTGTTTGAAGCCCTGCACTGTATTCATAGCCACCACTTCCTGAGGTAGGCGTTCCATGCATCCACCACTCTTTCTGTGAAAAGAATTTCCTCACATTCCCCTTAATCGGCCTCCCTCTAATCTCATGCTGTGTCCTCTTGTCCTGCTATTTTTCTTATATTTAAACATGTTAGACTCTTTCACCTTGTTAATGCCCTTAAGGTGTTTGAATGTTTCGATCATATCGCCTCTCTCCCTCCTTTGCTCAAGGGTATACATATTGTGCTCCATTAATCTGCCCTCATATGTCTTCTGATGCAGTCCCTCCACCATTGTGGTTGCCCTTCTTTGGACTGCCTCAATTTGGTTAATGTTCTTGTGAAGGTGTGGCCTCCAGTACTGCCGCAGTACTCAGATGGGGCCTAACCGAGTGTCTTGTAAAGAGGATTATTACCTCCCTCTTACGACTTGTGATACCCTACTAATACACCCTAACATCCCCTAGCCTTACCTACTACTTTAGAGGTCTGCTTGGATGATTTCAGGTCATCGGTGGTGATGATGATGCCCAAGTCTCTTTCTTCCCTTGTGACTGCCAGCAACTCCCATCTCAGTCTATAGATGGCTTCAGGTTCTCTTCCCTATGTGCAAGATCTTGCATTTCTTTGCATTAAATCCAGTTGCCACTCTTATGACCATTTTTGCTAGTTTATCCAGATCTCTTCTCATTCTGCCCACCCCATCTGGATCATCTACTCTGTTGCAGATCTTGGTGTCATCTGCAAACAGACAAGCCTCCACTCTAGTCCATCTGCAATGTCACTAATGAAGATATTGAAGAGGACTGGCCCCAGGACTGATCCCTGAGGTACCCCACTTGTGACTTGAATCTCTTCTGACTGTATACCATTTACCACCACTCTGTTTTCTGCCCGTCAACCAGTTTGCTACGTTGACCAACTTCTGACCCACCCGAGCCTACCAGCATATTTTCTATTTTATTTTATTTTTTTTATCTATTTCGTTTTTGTTGACCGGGTAAGTGCACTAGACAAATCCTGCCTATTTTCAGGCATGACCCGGGGAGGGGATACAGATGAATGCCAAGTGACCTTATCAATCTTCTATGTGGAACAGTGTCGAAAGCTTTGCTGAAGTCAAGGTGGCGACATCAACTGCTCCCCCTTGGTCAACCACTCTGGTTACCCAGTCAAAGAAATCTATGAGATTAGTTTGACAGGACCTTCCTTTGTAAACCCATGCTGTCTTGGATCCTGTGCCCCTATGGATTCCAGGTGTTGCACTATCCTTTCCTTAAGGACTGCCTTCATAATCTTGCCCACTACTGAGGTAAGACTGACTGGTCTGTAGTTCTCTGCCTCTTCCTGCTACCACTCTTGTGGGGCGGGATCAAAACCCTTCTCCTGTCTTCTGGGACCTCTCCTGTGCTCAGAAACTCACTAAACAGTTCTGCTAATTGCTCTGCTAGTTCCACCCTTAGCTCCTTAAGTACCCTGGGATGTATGCCATCAGGTCCCATTGCCTTGTCCACCCTGAGCTTAGTAAGCTCTTGTAGGACCCTTTCTTTTGTGAAGGGAGTAGTGCTCACCTCCCTCCCCGTGTCCATGGTGCTGAGCTGTGGGCCCTGCCCTACCTTCTCTTCAGTAAATACTGAGCAAAAGTATTTATTTAGGATAGATGCTTTTACAGGGTCCTCCTCCTCACATGCCCCTTTTCTCCTTTGAGTTTAGCAATACCCCTCTGGACTTTCTCCTTTCACTAATGTATCTATAGAAAGTCTTGTCACCTTCTTTACTGTTCTTGCTAGTGTTTCCTCAGTTTGGGACTTTGCCTGACTTACTGCCTTCCCTGATTCCCTTAGGGCAGTTTGGTATGCCTCCTATCTTCATCCGCTGTGTTCCCTTATATTTCCTGAAGGCCAACCTTTTGGCTCCTGACCTTTTCTGCTACTGTATTTGAGAACAAAGTGGTTTACTTCTTCTTTTGCACTTCCTTTTCTGTCTAACACAATGGGATGTTGCTTCAAGTACTGCATCCTAATGCTTGCCCACTTTGCCTGTACCCCCCCTCACCTGTGTTTCTTTTGCCCAGGCTAGCTTAACTCTGTTGACATCTTATCAAAGTCAGCTTCTCTGAAGTCCCATATTTTGCCTTGAAATGTGATGATTTAGAAGTAGTGGCCAAATTGAACCATACCATGTGATGGTCACTGGCCCCAGGTGACTTTCTACCTGGAGATCTGTGATCCCTTCCTGTTAGTCAGTACTAGATCTAGGATAGCCCTGTCTCTTGTGGGTTGTTGTACCAGTTGTTTGAGGCCCTCCCCTGCAGGAATCCACCATGTGTCTAGTTCTGGCAGATGTTCCTGCTGGTATTGACCAATCTGTATCTGGCATGTTGAAGTCTCCCATTATCAGAACCTCCACTTTAGCTGTCATGTTTTGTATATCTTCTAACAGTAATGCATCTATGTCCTTCCCTGGTCTGGGGGCCTGTAGACAACCCCAGGTCTTATGGCTGTTCCATTTCCTGTTTCAGGGTGACACACAGTTCTTCTGGCTCCTTACGTGTATTCTGAACTTCTGTAGCTTTGATATTTTCATTGACATACAGGGCTACTACACCCCCGCTTTTGCATCTCGGTCTCTTCTGAACAGTACATAGCCAGGTACTGAAGTCTCCCAAGTGTGGTTACTGGTAAACCACATCTGACTAATTGCTACTATGTCCAGTTTAGCCTCTGACATTATTGCCTGCAGGTCTGGGATCTTATTTCCCAGGTTGGGTACATGATTTTCCATTGGCCACCGAAACACGCGTAACTTGTGGCTGGTGCTGGGCAGGTGGGTCTAGGAGGGAGCTTGGCGGCAGATCCTTGCGAGCCTCAAGCCTGAACAGATCTTTTTGCAGTTAATCTTTTTTTTTTTGTGTGTGTGATCTATTTTTCTGCTCCCCTGCTCGCTGGTCCACCACTCCTTTGGGCTCTACCAGGTTCCCCAGCCCCTACTGTCCTTACCCAGCCCACCTCTGATCCTCATATTGCAGCTGACCTCTGGGATATCCTGGCTTATCCCTTCACTGGGCGGGTCCCCCTCCTCGAGGGGAAGACACCGGGGAGGCATGACCCCAGCACATACTTCTAGAGCCCAGGGATGCTGTTGAGGAACAGGAGGGCCTGGGAAGGTGCTGGAGGCTCTCAGAGAACAGAGAGCCATAATCCGTGGCCAGCGAGTGATTTTCCTGGCTTTCCTTAATGTGCATGATGTCCGGACGTCAAGGCAAGAGCTGACTTCTGTCACGTACCACCCCAATGATCCTGATGTGTTGCTTTACCCTGGCCTTCACCAGTGGTCGCTTTAACACGGTCACAACCCGTTCCCTCCTGAAGACAGCAAGCAGTGCGTAGGATGTTCAAGCTGCCCCCGGCCAGCCCTCCAGTGAACCGAGTTTGTTCCGAACCCTGGTCGCTGGCGTCATAAACAGAAATCCAACTGCTGTGCAGATGTGCTGGCTAGTTAATCTTTTATTAGATTTCAGATTATTACATATGTAGAACCATTAGACCAAATGGCTGACAAAGTGGTTACAAACATGCCACTTAATACAAACAACCGCGGCATCATCACGAACAACCATATCGTGCTGGTGTACATGTATTACAACCGGCTTAACAAAGTATTAACTGTGAAGCATCATTAAACCTGGAAAATCCTACCATGGGTGTACTAAGAAAATCCAGAGAAAGGTATTTACTCACTTTAAAAGGCAGGCTCAAAAACGATAGAGCATCTTCACATAAGGTGTAGAAACTTACTTTGAGAGGAACCCTGTATGACCATCTGAGGTGGGACACTCAAGATAGCTATAAAGAAAAGTTATTGCAGTCTTTTAACAATTAATCAACCATTACTACGAGGGTGGTCATGGGGTTTCACTTTGTCCTTGAATATCTGGAGGGCAAGGCATGGTTACTGTGGTCAACATAGGTTAAATAAGGGCCTAAAGTTCTTCAAACTTGTTATAACACTGGTTTTTAACACAAGATATCCTGGTCAGGGTGGCCAACATTTCTATGGCATTGAGCCACTCTACCAGGGATGGAACCTCTAGGGATCTCCAGCAACGTATGATAAGATGCTTACATTCTACGAGGCCTGTATGAGCTACAGTGTACAGGCTTTGGAGAAGTGAGAACCTCAAGTATAACGCCTAATAGCCAAAGACCAGGATCTGCTGGAAGGGACATCTTTAAGATAAGGGAATAATGTAGGATTACCTCCCAATAGGACTTCAAAGGAGTACCTGACCACAGAATGTAAAGCAGATCCGTCTGGGGCCTCACATCTCCAACAGCAGTTGGAGGAGAGAAGACCCATCTTGTTTAGTTGGGACGGGTATAGTACCAGAGGTGCACTATTTTATTCTGTAAAAGAAGACTTTGGGGAATACAGCAGGCCTGGTGAGTTCTCAACCAGCACTGTCGCCATTGTAGATCAGTAATGGTGATCTGTAATGTGGTAGCCCACTTGGTTTTGGCCAGCAGAGAGGAGTTGGGAGCGCTATCTCTTTGAAATCTCTGTATAAGACCAGCCCTACATTTGGAATGCATAATCCAGTCATCTATAGGAAGAGAGGGTTTAACAACTTTACATTTTATACAAGTGACACAGGTGCATCTTTTCTTGACCCAAGACTGGTATAGGCTTCTCATCTGAAGGTATTTCCAAAAATCACTGTGGGGAGGCCATTCCTGTTTTGCAAACCCTGGAACAAGTCCATGTCTGAGTGTTCTGGGGATCTCAAGTCCCCAATGTAAAGTATTCCTTTAGAGGCCCAGTCCACGCAGTTCATAGGAGATTTATTAATACAGAGGCTGGAGTTATTCCAGAGAGGATATGATTTCCCAAGTCAAGGCATCGACAGGTTTTGAGCCCCAATTTTGCCAGGTTTGATGTGCATGATGGATGGAGAGCCAGTTCTTGTGTGGCTTTGGAAGGGGTGAGGTACCAGCGTGGAATCCAAAGGGCCCTGCAAAGATCTTTTTCAATTTGGGACCATGCCAGAGAATGAAGGGAGTGACAGGGACCCTCCTCCTTTAGGGTCTTTGCTACTATAAATGCTATGCAGTACTGAGGGAAGTCAGGTAGGTTCTAGCCTCCCCTCAGGTTTTGAGCCCTCAATTTAGCTTTACTAAATCTAGGTCTGTGTGAACCCCATAAAAAGGAGCTGATCAGAGTGTTCAGCTTTTGATTCCATGCATTGGAAAGAAGAAAGAATATGGAATAGTATGTGGTATGCTCTAGGGGCAAGCAGCATTTTGATCGTGCAATCTTACCTGCCAGGGAGAGGTGCAAATGAGCCCATCTGTTCATGGCAGATTGTAGTTTGGTCACTAGGGGTTTAAAGTTTATGTCCATTAGGATGAGAGTTTGGAGGTAAGCGAATGCCCAGGTATGTTATTTCGGATCTTGCCAGGCCAGAACTTGGGATCCACAACCACTGATGTAGTAAGGGCATTAAGAGGGAAGATTTCAGACTTTGCTAGATAGATGTTCAAGCCTGAGACTTTACCAAATGCTTGTAATGTAGAAAGGATGTGTGGTAGGCTATGTGGTAGGCCACAGGTCAGGATCAGGCGGTCATCAGCATACAACTTAGTGATATAACTTTTGTCCTTAACCTGAAGTCCTTGTATCTGAGGGTGATTTCTGAGGGCTGCTGTGAGGGGTTCAACAGCTAAAACAAAAAGTAGGGGATAATGGGCATCCTTGTCTGGTCCCTCTCTGTAGACAAAATGGTTCAGAGGACATTATTGGTAAGGACCCTGGTGGTAGGGCAGGCATAAAGAGTCTTTATCCAAGTGGTAAAGTCACGGGCCAAAGTTAAAAGTGTTCATGACTGCGAATAAATATTCCCAGCCTACGTGTCAAAAGGCCTTCTCAAAGTCAATTGTAACCGCTGCTGCTGGGGTGGGGAGGGAGGCCGCTATATGTATTAAGGGTACTAGGGCCGGATATGATCTGAGCTGATTCGACACATAACAAACCCCACCTGAAGGGTGAATAATCTCTGGAAGGTATTCCAGTCTAGTGGCCAAAACCTTGGCCAGAATCTTAGCATCAGTATTGATTAAAGAAATAGGCCTGTAACTGGAGGGAGGAGATATCTTTACCCTCTTTTGGTAGTATGGTAATTATGGCCTCAGATAGGGTAGGAGGGCTGCCAGGTGCGCCTTGTTCAACGTGTTCGCCAGAGGCTGTAATCAAAACCTTGGATTGGTAAAAATCCACTGAAAAACCATCCCCCAGGTGTTTTATGAGGAACCATGTCAGTAATGGTTATGCCAATTTCTGCCTCTGTAATGGGTAGGTCTAGTGTGGCTTTCTGTGAGTCAGAAAGCTTAGCAGAGCAAGGGCTCAATAAATTGAGTGTAAGACTCACCGTCCCAACAACCATGGAAAGACTAAAATTTTATAGAACTCGGTCATAGTGTTATTAATAGAGGTGGGGTTCATGGAGAGCTTCCCTGACCCGTCCCTTTGGCTGGTGATAACTGTTTCAGCTTGTCTTTGTATTAGCCTGAAGGCCAGCAAATTGCTAGCCTTTTCACCCTCACCATGGTAACAGTGCTGGGTTCTGTGAATATAGAGCTTGGCCTTCCTTCTGACCAGTGTATTGATTTTTAAATGGGTGCGCAGAGCAGTTAAAACTGTCAGTGTCTGAAGCACTGAGGTATTCACTTTATACTTAGCCTCCATATCTTTTAAAGTGTTCTCTAGAAGGAGAAGTTCCTGGTCCCTCATCTTCCAACTTTATGGTGAGAAGCTAATGATACCTCCCTAATAGTGGTCTTGTAGCCTCCCAAGTGCTTGCAACTAAGGCAGAAAAAGAGTTGTGAAGGAAAAATTCTTCTGTAGCCACCTGAAGCCACTGGGTGAAGTCCTTATCATACAGCAGGAGGGATCCAACCTCCACAGTAGTGATTTGGAGATTTTTAGAGTGGGTACGAAGGTAGGGAGACAGGGGCATGATTGGAGATACATATTTGGGAAATAACTACCCGTAGGTAGCCTTAGAGATGTTAGGAGAAGTGAGACAATAATCCAATCTACTAGCCATTTGATGGGGTGCAGAGAAAAGGAGAAATCTTTTACTGGAGGATTCAATACCCTCAAACATCTGACAGCTGATGCAGAGAAATAAGATCTTGCAGTGCCTGCTGCACTCTGCAATGGGGCTCCGGTCTGGCATTGGATCTATCCAGAAGGCTGTCCATTACCAGATTAAAGTCACCTCCATGAGCAACTCAGGATTGTCATATGATATATCCATAAGTTTTTGTGAAATAGAGTAAAAAATCCAGGAGAATCCTCATTGGGACCATATATATTTGCAAGGATCAGGGGCCAGAGGGTGTAGAGACCTTCAGAATGATCTCCCTACCATCTCCCCTCTGTAAACCTCTTTAGCCTGCCATTGCAGTGATTGATGTAACAAAATGGATACACCCCATTTGGCCGATTTTGCATGCAATGAGCTTCTGCACCTACCCAATGCCTCACCAGCTTCACAGCTTCTTTGGAATTTAATTTAGTCTCTTTTAAAAAGCGACTTAGGTGCCCAATTTTTTAGCTGGAGAATTCAAACCCTTACATTCCAAGTATTGGTTGTGATATCTGAAAACTTAGCCATTGTCAGGATGTTTCCATTTTGCATGCCAACAACTATAAATAAACACTGATGCTAAGTAGAGTGCTAGCTGAAAGCTAATATGAATATTCAATAACTAAATAAGGGTCCCCACCATAACTAAGCAGACCAACAGGGACTAAACAGGACCATGACATGTTCTCTACAGGTCCTAATAAACACTGACATTACTTTTATAACTATCGGTAAACCTGATAGGACAACAAAGAGAAGGAAACCTATATACCACCCTGGAGTGTCCCGGATGTTTCCAGAGAACCAGCATAATCCAGGGGTTAGGTTAAATAAGTTAAAACAGCTCCTCGGCTGAAAGGTAGGTCAGCATGCTGAATAGGTGCTGAGTGCCTCACCCAGGACAGAGTGGGGGTGTAGTCTGTTTTCGACCAGGAGGAGGCAAGCGCACCATAGACTCCCAATGGCTGAAGACTATGCCCAGGGGGTGGGGAGGAGTGCGAAGGGATTAGAGTCGCACAAGAAGGACAGCACTGTACATGCATCTCTAGCCATTAAAAACATTGTAAAGGGGTGCCAGTTCTCCATATCCTGGAACAAATACACCCACACCAACCCTAAACTAGCTTTCACCAATGGGTAGAAAGAGCAGGAGAGCCAGAATGTAGAGAATTTTAATGACATTAAGATTCTTTCAGCTTAGTAAAGAAAGAAAAGAAAATAAGTACCTCTACCGGAATGGTGGAGCAATTAACTATACATTGCAGTGTCACAAATACTGTCACCATGGTGATATCATTGCAATATCAGGGCCCTAGGTGTAAGAAGGAAAGGAACATTCATAATCCAGACACCCTTGAAATATAGCGTTGCTAACACCAGTGGGCTTGTGTCTGGAAATAACTCCATAACCTTCTGAAGCCATACTAGCTCCCAATAAGTCTCAGGCTTTAAACATATTCCATAGGGCAACATTCTACAGACAGCCCACATCCTATAGATTCTTACTCTACTCCACATGAGAGCTATCCCTGAGTGCCAGATCACCTTATGTGTACAAGGCAGCAGCCCCAATCTGTGGGAGGCGCCTCGGAGATTAAAATCCCAGAAAAGTTACAGGTAACATGTCAGGGGCTTGTAATATGGAGCTAAATCAAAACCCCTCACCTGAAATCATGGAAGAACCTGTTGGCAATTAAAACTAAACAGAATGAAGGGGCAACAACCACTGATGCTACATAGTGTAGTAGCAGGGCTACCCTGTAAAGTGTGTAACAGCAATAACTCTTCAACGGAGAGATTAACATAAAACTAGGAGACAAACTACTTACATTTTAATACATGAATCAGGCCGGACTATGCCGACACATTTAATCCAGGACCTGAATGTCATTTTGCGAGTCATGGAGAGCGGCGGTGCAGCTGGAGAAGGAATGGAGAAAAGAGGCTGGGGCTCATAGTAATGGGGACTCAGCGTACATCACCACAAGGTGGATGTTACAGTCTGGCCCTAGGAAAGGAGTATTACACCAAGGACAAGCTAGGGAAGCCCTGGTTTCCAGCTGCCCGTGAACCACAGCAAAACATTTGACAAAATTACATAACCCTGGGACCTTTACCCATCTTGCGGCTTCACCAATAAAGACTGGAGCTCCTGTCCTCCCATGGACTCCAAGGTTCAACTGCCCAGTCTGTCTCGAAGGGAGCCCTTTCAGCCAGCCCTCGGCATTGTCCAGGTGGAGTACATCTTCATGGCTGGTGTTTCTGTTGGGCATAACCAGGGCTGCTGGCAACAAATCTCTGGCGGCCTGTATCTGTTGGACAGCTTCACGGGCATGGAGTAGGTGGAGGAGCCATTGCTCTGTGAAGCTGGTGAGACCTGCTGCTGGCTCCTCAAGTGATTCCTTTGTGGTTTCTCAGTAGAAGGCAGAGGAGGCTTCCTGACTTGCCAGGCGCTTTCTTTCATTGTCTACCCCAATGCTGCTTCTGCCACTTGTGTCTTCCAGCTGGCGCTGGGGAGGGCATAGAGTTTTGGCCCTGAGAGCCTTCAGGAGGAGCAGAGATATCCATGAATGACATGGCATCACCACGAGGCAGAGGTGGACTTTCGTTGCAGCCTAACTTCACACCAATGTCCTCCAGAAGGTTCCACCTCAGCGGGGAGTTAAGGTAGCCGCTCACCCTTATACAGTACACGTAGTTGCAAAGGGTATCTTAGAGAGGTCGTAGGTTTAACTTGTAAAGGGCCTGCTTTACAGGACCATAGGCTCTACATCTCTGGGATAAGTCATATGAATAGTCCTGGAATAGCTGAACAGGGCCCGTCCCAATGCAGCATTGGAGGTCTCTAGCAGCTTTCAGACAAAGTTCTTTAATGGGGTTTCTGGCAAATTTACACAGTATTCGAGGATGGTCCCCAGGCTGAGGCCTTGGGCTAGTGACCTGTGGGCCTCTCTAGCTCAAGGGAGGGGTTGTTCAGTTTAAGCATTATTTGAGAGAAATTTGCAAAGGAGATCATATCTGGGCCCTCAGTCCCTCAGAACCCCACAATCCGAATTTTTTCTTCTCCTCGATTTTCAAGGTCATCGACCTTAGCCAGTAGATGTATCTGGTTATGATGGTCCCTAGTTTGGAGAAATTGGTCATGTAGGATTTGGTCTTGCTGCTTAATTTGAAGTTCAGTATCCACCACTCTGGTGGTTAACTTTCAACATCCTTTTTAGTGTTAGAGGTGGAGGAAATGAGTTCTGCTGTATCCAATAATACTTTGTTTAGCATAGAGGTAATATTACCCAGTTGTTGGTCTACTGTCTGAGTAAAGGGAATTTGAGGCTCATTAGAGTGGACCATCTCCTCTTGGGACTGCTTCCTGCTGGAGCCTGGTGGTTTGCAAATGTCTTACAGGCCTGAGGTAGCAATGAGAAAAATCTTCAACAGAAAATAAAATAGCAATCCCTTGTCCGATTTACTCAGTTTAGGTAGATTTAGCTTTAGCTCAATGTATAGAATGCAAATCCAGAGAAATATCCTGGAGACATGGGTGTTGCGAATTCAGATGTAACAGGATGGATAAGAGTGGAACTGCAGCAGCTTAGTTACACAGCTTCCATCTTGGCTGGTTAGCTCCACCCTCCCCAAGCCTGAGCAGATCTAAAATCTTGAAGCTGGTGCTGGGCAGGCTGATCAAGGAGGGAGCCTGGCTGGTAGATCCTTGTCAAGCCTCAAGCCAGAGCGGGCTCAAATCTTGTAGCTGGTGCTAGGCAGGTGGGTTGAGGGGAGCCCAGCCAATGGATCCTTGCAGAGCACAAGCCTGAGTGGGGCTAAAATCTGAAAGATTTAAATGTGTAGTATATGACTTTTATTGTGCTTATTCAATATAATAGCTTGATATTTCTATGATATATGACTGGTTGATCATTAAACACTGCAACACTTCCTGCCATCTACCAGACAGTGTGTGACAGTGATGACACTGCAACCTGTCTGTACTGGAAATGCACAAATCACTAGCTGTCACAGCTTAATATAAAGGATAAAGGCAGTGTTGTTGTTTTTGTTGTACTTTTGTTTATAGCAATTCATACACCTGCATAAAACACATCTTTTCTGAACAGGTATAGCTTCCATTTAAGATACTGTACATTACTAAAGATGATGACTACTTGTTCCTTTGGTACAGAATCGAGGGTATAGACAAGTATGTTTTGTTAAAATTATAATAAAGTAATTAGCTAATAATGCAGCCAATGCCTCTATTGAACATTCATGGCTAATAAACAGAGGTTCAGATAACTCCATTTTGGGAGTATTTGACTTCCAAAAACAAGGTAAAAACTTCCAAAATAAAGGGTAAGGAAGTCATTGACTTCCAAATGTAAAACAAAACAAAAAAAACTTGATGACTTCCAAAATTGAAGACTTGTCAGCCATAATATGATGATTTTTTTCCAAAATAAATGTTATTTTACCACTGATGTTTATATTAACATCCATAAATTAATCTTTCTGAGAATAATGTCCTCAAACTGTAGGATCTTGGAAGTATTTTGACTTCCAAAAATTGGAATGACCAATCATTTCTGTACAGGTCCTTTGTAAAATTCTAACATTTTGTGAAAGAAACTTCACTCTTTCCTGAGCTCCAAAAGCTCTATCTGTGCCAAAATCGGTGCTATATCATTCTAACTCAGGCCTTTAAGAGACTGATCTAATGGTTCAATATATAAACACTGAGGTCTCCCACCATGTGTGACATATATACCGATGCTGTACAGTCCCAGAGTCCGACTCTTGCCCTCATCTCCAGTACAATCCGTGAGGAAGCTCTCAGAAAAGAACCCAGGTCTATCAAAATCAATAGCCCGTGAAGAAACACATCTGTTGAAGAAAAATAAATTGCACCAAACATTACCCCACTATTATAACCAATTACTATTCTATCTCCTGATCTCCAAAAAAATAAAAAAATGGAGAAGTCACAAGAAAATATCAGAACCGGCAACATCTTGGGACACTTTAAAAGAAACAAAACATGTCACATACTTATATAATTATCAGAATCTAACAAGCCTGAACTCAAGAAATTCAGCTCTTTCAGGTGAGGTTCGTTAATTTGCAACATAAAGTTCCATACTGTTAAGTTTAAAAGGAAAACAGACATTCCCCTATTCATATATGGTAATACTTTTGCAGGCAATTCACTTTAGTGTCCCAAAATATAACAAGCATTTGTCAATGCCGAGCGTTAGCTTGCAGGGATTTGCAGTGGTATTTGGCACTTGGACATGGCTTAAAAATCAGTGACAAAGAAGTACAAGCATTTGTCAATGCCAAATATTGCTTGCTTCTATGTTGCTCTTTAGGTATTTGGAAGTCATTGGAATGCAAATATTGAAAATTCGCGAACTTCGGCGTGCATAGGAACTACGCTAGCATCGTAAAACAGTCATTTTTAGGAATTTTTCAACAAATTTTCAACATAGTCATTTTAAGACCTCTGCTCATGAACAATGTCACTGTGATTTTCCTAATGTGTCCCATACATTGAGTTCGCACACCGACTACCATTATGCGCTACATGGGCGGGCTACGTTTTGGGCAGGATGTGAAAAATGACAGCTGTACTGCTCATAAGGAGGTGTGGTAAAATGGCAATGTTGAAAATCTGGAGTGGAAATGTGAAATTCCCACAAACCCTCTGACGTGCGTAGGAACTGCATAGCGCGCTCGTAAAACAGTCATTTTAGGAATTGTTTCACCAAATTTTCAACATAGCCATTTTAAGACCTCTGCTAATGAACAGTGTCACTGTGATTTTCTTAATATGTCCCATACATTGATTTGGTGCAGCTAAGCCATTGTAAGCTACATGCGTGAAACATGTTTTGGGCAGGATGTGAAAAATGACAGCTGTACTGCTCGTAAGGAGGTGTGTTAAAATGGCAATGTTAATCTGGAGTGAAAAAATGAAAATTCACAAACTTACAAGCGTGCGTAGGAACTGAGTGCATGCGGCGTAAAAAAACAGTCATTTTATGAATTTTTCACCAAATTTTCAACATAGTCATTTTAAGACCTCTGCTAATGAACAGTGTCACTGTGATTTTCTTAATGTGTTCCATACATTGAGTTAGCACACCGACTGCACCATTATAGCTACATGGTGAAAACATGTTTTGGGCAGGATGTGAAAATGACAGCTGTACTGCTCATAAGGAGGTGTGGTAAAATGGCAATGTTGAAAATCTGGAGTGAAAATATTGAAGATTCTTGACGTGCTGACGTACATAGGAACTGCATAGCGCACACTCATAAAACAGTCATTTTAGGAATTTTTCACCAAATTTTCAACATAGCCATTTAAGATCTCTGCTCATGAACAGTGACACTGTGATTTTCTTAATGTGTCCCATACATTGAGTTAGCACACCAACTGTGCCATTGTGCCTTTACATGGTGGAAACACATTTTGGGCAAGATGTGAAAATGACAGCTGCACTGCTCATAAGGAGGCGTGGTAAAATGGCAATGCTGAAAATCTGGAATGAAAATATTGAAAATTTGCAAACTTATGCGTGACAGGATCTGTGCAAACACACACCAGAAAACAGTCATTTTATGAATTTTTCACCAAATTTTCAACACAGCCATTTTAAGACCTCTGCTCATAAACAGTGTCACTGTGATTATCTTAATGTGTCCCATACATTGATTTCACACACCGACTGTGCCATTGTGCACTACATGGAGGAAACACGTTTTGGGCAGGATGTGAAAAATGACAGCTGTACTGCTCATGAGGAGGTGTGGTAAAATGGCAATGTTGAAAATCTGGAATGATAACATTGAAAATTAGCAAACTTACGAGCTGCGTAGGAACTGAGCAACGACGCTCGTAAAACAGTCATTTTAGGAATTTTTTACCAAATTTTCAACATAGCCATTTTAAGACCTCTGCTCATGAACAGTGTCACTGTGATTTTCTTAATGTCCCATACAGTGATTTCACACCACGACTCTTACCAATAAGCTACATAGGCGAAACACGTTTTGGGTGAGATGTGAAAAAATGACAGCTGTACTACTCATAAGAAGGTGTGGTAAAATGCAATGTTGAAAATCTGGAGTGAAAATATTGAAAATTTGCGAACTTACGAGCCTGCATAGGAACTCATAGCAGCTCATAAAAGCGGTCATTTTAGGAATTTTCACCAAATTTTCAAAATAGGCTTTTGAGGCCCACTTATGAACACGGGCACTGCCGTTTCGTGTCAGACCCAAAAGGTGATTTCGCGCAGTGACTGCGAAATCACCATTCGGGCCTGAATAACGCCATGACAGTGACAGAATTCATGAGAAGGGTCCCAAAACCCCATGTTGAAAATTTGGTTCAAAATTCCAAAATGCCTAAGATATGCAACAAAGTTGAAAAACCCCATCTAGCCATTATACAGCTTACGGCATTTCCTCAGTTGCAATCGGCTTTGAAGAGTGCAGGCATGTTCCCAGTCCACTGAAGATCGTTGCACGAGCTTGAGTAAGTATGAGGATGAGGGTGTGAGGGAGGCAGGAGTGCGCAGTGGGTGGGTGCGAGTTGTGGGAGGGGCGGGGAGACTGCATGGGACTGTTTTAATTTACAGGTTTTTTCTATAATTGTGATGCGGGACGTTTGCCATGTTGGGGTGGGCTCCCAGCATGGCAGAAGAGATGCTGAGGGGCGATGGAGCTGACAGGGATTGGGCACCCGCCAGCAGATGACGCTGGACGTTTGCCACGCTGGGGTGGGATCCCAGCATGGCAGCAGGAAAGCTGTTTTGAGGAGGTGGAGCTGATGGGGGATTGGGCACCCCATCAGCAGACAATCTGGGGCGTTTGCCACGCTGGGTGGGCTCCCAGTGTGGCAAAACTGAGGGCGTGATGCTGCAAGCCTACAGCGGTGGTTTTCTTTGAAGAAGACCACGCTGTCACTACACAACACCGCAGCGACAGTGCAGGATCGCCACACCTGCTCAATGGAGCAGGGATTGCACAGGGCAGGCACACCTCCAAAGTGTCCCATTCTCCCAAGATGTTCCTTGTGCATCGCACAAGCAAACATAATAAATGGCAAACAGGACTATCAAGAAAGTTCAGGGATATAACAAATACATCACTCAATCCTCATCTGACTCTTCCTCCTTCTTTATCCAACCTTCTTGGGGTTGTCTTGTAGGCAATCCTCACACATATTCCTGCCTCCTTAGGATCCGTAAATTGATACTGTTTGCAGCCCTCTGTATAGCATAAATGAGCTGGAGAAGCCATTGGTATGTTTTGCCTAGGACTCTGAGTTTATGCTTGACCCTATTGTAGGACTTGCATCTTGTCCTGGTGCCGTATTAGAGATCTGGGAGAAAAGCACCTGATCTTCATCCAAGAAGACTGGCTCCAGTTCTGAATGGCTCCCAATATAAGGTCCCACTCTGCCATAGAGGTAAGAGTTATTAAGATGATACATGGAGTATCTGTGTTGGTGTTAGGCCTTCTAGTTGAGATTCGGTAGGCCTTAGTTATTTTAAAGTCATTAGTCCCAGTCAATTCAAAGCCATTGCCTAAGGTAATGTATCAGGTTTTCACCTTCTGTCCCTTCAGGGAGATGTAGGATCTGAACATTAGCCACCTGTACAGTGTTTTCCAGCTGCTTCATATGGCTCCAAGCACAGTTTGTTCCTTAAGTTAGGTGATGGAGGCAGCTAGGGCTTTTCCTGCTATCACCTCCGCGCTTTTACTTATCTGTCCCATTTCATCCAGTTAGGTCTGAACAGCAAGAAAATGTTGTGAGAAGACATCGAGCTTTTGGTCAGTTTGCTGCACAGTTTTGTAAGTGCATTGACAGATTGCTGCAGTGATGATAGTGAAGCCACTTCAGGCTCCACACTCGTAGAACTGAGAGAGCCATCCACATGTCTGGCGCTTTGGCAGCTGGGGTTCATGGCTGGAAGAAATCTTGCTTATTTGGTGTAGTATGACCCATTTTAAAGTAAATTTTATATCCACAAATGCAGTGGGTGATTCTCTGAGTGGTGAGATGGTTCTCCAGTCAATACATGTAAAAACTAGGCTATTTTAGGTCATTAATAGGACTTCTATCAGGAGCTCCAGAAGAATGCTGCTGCTCTCTGGGCTGCTAGCTCTGCCCCCAAGGACAAGTCAATTTTTTCCCCACCCCTTGCTCACTGGCCCCACTCCTTCAGGCCCTTACCGTCCCCCTCACTCCACTGTCCTTACCCAGCCCTCCTCTGCACCTTGTATCGCAGCCGATCCTGGGATATCCCAGCATATCCCTTCACCAGGTGGGTCCCTCTCCTTGAGGGGAAGGCACCGGGGAGGGAGATGACCCCAGAACATACTTCTAGGGCCTGGGATGCTGCCAAGGAACAGGATGCCCTGGGAAAGCACTGGAGGCACTCAGGAGTAGGCGCTGTCATCCGGCAGCCAGCAAGCAATTTTCCTAGTTTTCTTGTGGTGCGTGATGTCCAGACATCAAGGTAAGAGCCGACGCCTGCCACACACCTCCCAGCAATGACCCCACCTTGTTGCCCTACCCTGGTCTCCACCAGTGGTCGCCCAACACTGTGTCACAGTCCTCCTTCCATCTCTGAAGACAACAGGCAGTCATGGGATGCTCAAGCTGTCTCCCCAGTCGGCCCTCCAGCGTCCCGACTCGTTCCGAACCCTGGTCGCTGGCGTCGTCAAGCAGAAATCCAACCGCTGCACGGCAGGCCATCAATGTTTTAAAACCTTATTTATTTATTTCTGTATATTTCATTGTTAATGCTTGACAAACTGTTTGTTGTAAAGAAATTTAGCATATATATTGTTCTTTGCATACATCATCTGTTAATTGTCTTTTCTTTTTATTTTGCAGAATTGGCTGCATTGATCACACCCAGCCACAGCTGTTTCCTGCAAACTAGCAAAGATTCTAAATTAAATTGACTGTAATTCTCAAGAAGAAATGATCCATACAATCTGGTCTGATATAATGTTATTTTGCAATATTAGTTAAAACAGTATTGTGCATTATTTATTTGGCAGTGAATAGATCTTATCTGTATTTCCAAACTCTGCTGAATTGATTTCTTCAGCAGCAAAAACTATGCCATTTTCACTGTTTGATCCACTGATGGTGAAATTATCAATTCAGTCAGTGTTTGGTGTTATTTTTTTTGTTATTTAACAAAATGTGTCTAAAACAGACTGTTCAAATATTTACAATCAGGCTTTTGTCTTTTACTTGCTTCATGACATTTGACTGAGCAGCATTTTGAACTGTTTCTATCAACTGAACAGAAAGATGTATGTGTCCTTTTTGAAAATACAGCCACATTATCAATCCTTTTACAATACATACAGTACAGGTATGCATTCTGATTTCACATCAAAAATTAAAATTATTATTTATGTTATTTGACATTCTTTGATAAGGATTTGATTCCCTGCTGATACAGATAAGTGAAAAATGTCATGTTTTATGTAAACAAATGTTATAAGGTCACCTGGTGATTTAAATTGTAGTATGTGATTTGTATTGTGCTTATTGAACATGCTAGCTTGATATGTGTATGATACATATATATATATATATATATATATATATATATATATATTCAGTTTCCTGTGTGATGCATTGATTGTGAAATAATCAATTCAGTATATTTTTTAATAAAATGAGAATAAAAGTAGATTGTTCAAATATTTACAATAAAATGAGTTGCATCAGGCTTTTATGCTTTTACTTGTTTCATGACATTTGACTGAACACATTTTTCAGAGCCGTTCCTGCCAACTGAATGAAAAAATGTATTTATCTTTTGTGAAAAACTACAGCCACCGTATCAATCCTTTTGCGATATATGTAGTACAGGTATGCATTCTGATCACCCATACAAGTTGCATTACATTTCATATCTAAAGTTGAAGTTATCATTTATAATATTGTTGTCACTCTTTGATAAGTTTGATTCCCTGCTGTTACTGACATTTAGACAGCTGATCATGAACAGAATGATCACGTGCAGAAGCTGTCAATGTTATTGCATGCTAATCAGATTAAAAAGGTACAATGCTCACAATACTTGGAGGCTGGAATAAATAACTATTTAAAATAAGCAAAATCCAAGAGTGTCAGCTTGTCTGACAGTGTTACTGTCTGTGGCAGTCACTTGCAGTTATTCCTGTCAGTGTGGTATGGTATATGTCTCACATACAGTGACAATTTCACCTTCTTGCATTGGTTTCAGTTTCACACTGCTGTGGTAACAAACAAGAAAAATATGCTGATGCCTGATGTTTAGTAGTGAACAGTGTGTTAAGGGGCGAGGCAGTGTCAATCTTTGAAATTGCTGAGAATTCAAAACTGACTGCTGAGTGGTGCAGTGGCAGGGGTTCCAGTCTCTGATCCCCGAGAAATAAAATGCTAATTGTGAGCATGGCAGTGAGCAGGCAGTTTCATTTCTTCAATCACCAAAAAGTGTATCAGGTCAGGAGGCAGTTTCAGCAACTGCACAGAAAAAGAAAAAATAGTTTGCTGTTTGTAACTTGTGAGTACAGTACAAGTTAGGCTCCATCCTCTTGTTTTTATGTTGGCTCGCACATGCATGGCCAACATATTTTGATAACAACAGATTTGGGCGTGGTCACTGTTGGCGAATGCAGGGCACGCATCAGTAGGTGTGTCCATCAATCCCCAATCAGCCTGCATGCTGGCACCACACCATGCATACTAATATGAGTCACATCAAACAAAGGTCCACTGCAATGCAAGCAAAGCTCATCATATGCAGCAGACCCCTGACATGCCGTCTCTGGTGAAAAAGAACATGGCGGCACACTGCCTGCCATAATGCCAACTTTGGGGTGCCCAATCCCCCTGTTGGCATACCCTACCCAATGTGTGCCCACTCCTCATTGGCATCATGCACCCCCATTTGTTATGTGCCAAGGGGGTGTCCAATCCCCTCGCCTCTTTCCCACCCACTTTTGTTGTATGCTGATGGGGTGCCCAATCCCCTATCAGCTACAGCATACCCAAAAAAATACTTAGGTGGCATGCTGGGAACCCACCCCAGCATGCCAAATCAACCTGAAAAGAAAACTATCCCACAATGTTTTTTTTTTTATTTTAACCCTGTGAAAGAAGAAAACCTTCCCATGCGGTCTCCCTGTCCCCTCCACAACCGCACCCACCCTCTGTGCACCCTGCCTCCCCACACACCCTCACCTCATAATTATCTCTGGACACATCTGCACTCTTCAAATCCAACATGGAACTGAAGAAATGTCGGTAAGCTGTATAATGGTATAAATAGGTTTTTTCAACTTTGGTGCATATTTCAGGCATTTTTTGGCATTTTCACAAATTTCCAACATGGGGTTATTGGGACCCATCCTCATGAATTCTGTCACTGTCATGATATTATTCAGTCCCAAAAGGTGATTTCTGGTCACTGTGTAGAATCACCTTTCAGAACCAAGTAACAAAATGACAGTGCCACTGTTCATGAGGGGGCTCTCAAAAGCCTATGTTGCAAATTTTGTGAAAAAAACAAAAATGGCTGTTTTATGAGCGTGCATTGTGCTGTTTCAAGAACCCTCATAACTTCATGAATTTGTAATATTTTCATTCCAGATTTTCAAAACTGCCATTTTCCACAGCTTCTTATGAACAGTGAGCTGTCATTTACATATCCTTGCCAAAATGTGTTTCATGTCCAGCGCGAGAATACTACTGTAATTAGGGGTGAAATCCATTTCGGGACAGTTTGAGAAAATTATGGTGACACTGTTCATGAGAAGAACTCTAAAGTGCCTATGTTGAAAATTTGGTGCTGAAAGTCCATAAAATGACTGTGTTACAAGTGTGTGTTGCGCAGTTTCACGCTTCCTTGTAACCTTGCAAATTTGCAATATTTTCATGTCAGATTTTCAACACTGGCATTTTTCACACCTCCTTATCAACAGTACAGTGTCATTTTTCACAGCCTGCCCAAAATGAGTTTCTGCACCTGTATAGGCATTGGGCGCGTGGTCACTGTAGGAAATCAACTTTTGGGACAGATTAACAAAATCACAGTGCCACTATTAATGAGGGAAGGTCCCAACATGCCTATGTTGAAAATGTATTAAAACTCCCAAAAATAATTGGGTTATGGATGTGTGTTACGCGGTTTCTATGCATGCTCATGACTACACTTTCATATTTTCACTCCAGATTTTCAACTTTACCATTATTTTTCGCCTCTTCATGAACAATACAGTTGTAATTTTCCACATCCTGCCCAAAATGTGTGTCGCCAAATGGCATAGCCACTGTGCAAAACCACCTTTCAACCAACAAACTGATTGTGCCACTCTTCATGAGGTGGGGTCATAAACAGAAAAACCTATGTTGAAAATTTGGGTGAAAATACCAACAAATGCCTACAATGTTAGGGTTTCAAATGTAACACCCCACCCTGTAGAGACTGCCAGGTGTCAGGGATGTGAATTGGGATCATTGGCTGTAATGCTCATGCCATTCCACCCCAACCCCACCTGCAGCCAGTGACAGGCATGAAGTCTGCCTTGGACTGTGTTTGGCCTAACGTTCACCCCATTCTCCTATACTGCACCCACCTCAGCGTATTTCCTTATGGAATGGGGTAAGTATAATGCCCAAAGACCCCAAAGCATACAACAACACTTGTCAGTGTCTACAGGGTAGGATGAGGTACAATGGCATGCATGTTATAGCTGACACCCAAAGGCACACCCCAATGCCTGTCGGTCTCTACAGGGTGGGGATGGGTTAGTGTTAGCTAAGTACTTCACCCATTCGTATATGCATCTCTAACTCCAGCACTACCAATATCAATGCCAGCAAGACAACATTTGGCATTGACAAATGTATTTTTATAACTTCAGAATGAGCATGGGGGACAAAAGGGGAACAGATAAAACACCACAGAACACAGCATGGACCACTGGGCTGAAGAGTTCAAGAGCCAGGAAAGTCCTATATGTGCATGAAGGTGCTATTCAGACATTCTCAGTGGCCCACTAACAGTAATCAGTTTCATGGAAGTGCATCTGAGTAGAACTGACTCATCCCTCAAAAATTTTTACCTTCTAATTTTGGTCATCAGCTGTTAAATTAAAACAAGCCCCAGATTTCACATCACCTGAGTAGAGTTAAGCAAACTGAGCTCATCAGCGCTAACAAGAGTAGTGATGTTGATAGTCAGTGGTGCGATGCTGAATGACAGCTCTGTGTGCAGTTCAGTTAGCAGTTCAGACACAATAGCTTACTACAGGTAAATATGAAATAAGACAACTTAGAAAGTTCAGATGTAACAAAAACTTTTATTAAACATTACAGAAATGTGTCATGATTCATCATGAACAAAGCCTAAAGAAAACAGCATGTTAAAATGCTTCACCTTTAACAGGGACTGAGATCTGAATAAGATGCAGCAAATGGAGCTGGATTTTTCCATCACAAAGGATCTATTTTGTGACTCATGATAGGAAATTTTTTTTTTGTATCATACGGTCATGAAAAAAGATTTATAATATTAAAAATATTTCACTGGTTGTTTCCAACACTGAAGTGCAGATTACACATAAGGAGATCCCAATCAGCCAGCTAAATGGGTTGGTTTCTCTCCAGGATGTCATTTTGTGGCTCATGATTTTTTAAAACAGGAACAAGATGGCGACAAACAAAAAGATTATTCCAATACAAAAAGGAATCCTTTTTGATTCATATAGCTATCTTTTAGTGCTTACTGTGCATGCTGAGAAACAATTTCTTTCAAATTTTTAAAATTCAGTAAGTTACAAATGGCTTATTGTTTTTCATCAGACTAGCAAATGGCACATCTGTGGGCTAGTTCCTTTCTGACCTGAAAGTTCGACCAAGACTGCAAACTTTCTGGGCTGTAGACAAGTTCAATGAAAACTCCATCAAAGTAAATGAGTGAAAAAATGCTGTTTTCACCTCTCCAGAACTCGAAACCACACATCCAATGGGAATGAAACTTGCCACATCCATAGATCTACCCTGGGCTACAGTACATGCAAATTTGCATGCAAAGCCATTGAACAGTTGCAAAATTACAGTATTAGCATGCAAAATTTTGAGATTAATATTGAAGTGCCTACTCAGCCCTAACTATATATATATATATATATATATATATATATATATATATATATATATATATATATATATATAACACACACACACAGTCATTATGTCCAGTTATTGGGCAGTAGGAAACTAATTTTTATTTTGAAATTAATGATAGAGTCTTAAAGATATAGGACTTCTTACTTGCAAAATCTAAAACAGTAATTCTATCAAAGACCTTTTAAATAATACTTTACTACTGTATAGATTAATAAAAGTAGATGACCTATAAATTACATTCATAGCAGTAAACATGATTACACAAAAGTAAAGAAAGTAATAAGAAAAGAAATAGTAATTTTTATTTCTAAACTTTGCCCCCTGCATTCCTTCCCCTTGAAACTGATTCTTTTTAAGCCAAGGTAAGTTGTAGTGGTAATACATTTTGTATCTCATACCATGATAGTTCATTTTTATATTGTATTTGATCTACTGTATGTTCTTCCATAAAGCTTGAAGTTGTGCAGCTTCCCTTACCATAGACTATCATCTGCTAGTATCCATTTTTTCCAATGTAGGCATATTCCAGTTTTCCAAGATAAGTATTTTTGTTACCATTGTCCTGATACAGAACATTTTCTCTTTACTGACACTTACTATTAGTTTAGTAGAATCACTGAGAACAAATAGATAAAATTCTAAGGGACGTGCCTGATCTAAAATTTGTGAAAGTAACTTACAATATTTATTTTCCACCATTCTTACAAGTACTTCACTCCCATAAACAATGATAAAGATTTCCTGTTTTCCACAATTGTGCCAACAATCAGTTTCCCATTGTCCCTAATTCCCCAAGGAATGATGGACACCACATCAATTACTTGTTGGTTGCTCATTGGCAAATTTATTCATGGCACAAAGGACTATAGGCAGGCGGAAGGCAGTAAAGCGCAGTGGTTTAAGGCTCTGAGCTGCAAATCTGGAGACCTGGATTTGAATCCACAGCCTCCACTTGCATACTGTGTAACCCTGAGCAAGTCACTTAACTTCCCTGTGCTCCCAGGTTGCACCTGTATAAAAGCTTTCAGTTTAGTGTGTCACTCCTGGTTAAACAATTAAAAAAAACAATTTACAAACCATATAACTTTGAATTCACAATTCAATTTACATCGAACAATCTTCCCAATTTTCTGGCTCCGGCCTCTGTCCTTCTTCTGGTCATTTCTTCCATTTTGCTTTCAGGGCCTGTGGCACAACTGTATCAGTCCCTCCTCCACACCAGAACCAGGCCATTCCACTTCCCTGGGCTTTTGCCCTCAGGCCTGGACACTTCTGAATCCAGCACCTGGACCTATCCCTCTCCCGCTTTACCACCACATCTGGGTTCTTTGTCCCCAGTCCGTGTATCCTACCCATTCCTTCTTTCTCCCCCACTCCCCCTTTTCCTTACTTCACTCCCCATGGGCATACATGCCCTCCTGCCAGGGACTCTGCCCAACCCCTGGCCCAGTACTGCCTCCCTGCAGCAACCACCAGACCTGGCCCCATGTCAAGTGCCCCTAGGGCTTGACCTTCACTCCATTCCTTACCTTTGCACCATGCCTGCCCCATTTCCTTCCTTAATAAGGGTGGGAGGGTGGGAAAATTCCCAGAAAAGAGGTCATCCTGCCTGAGCCCTTGCCTGTTATACCCTAATAGGCCCTGCTCAGGTCCCTTTGAGTTCCACCACACAGCCAATACCTGGGGATCTGGCTGTGCCCTTGTCATATTACCTTTCCTACCTGGTGATATCATTAGGCCCCTCCCCTCTCACCTCCGTTCCCTCTCCCCACCCCTTCCTCTCCTATGCACTTATTCCTGGTAGGGATCACTGGACAACCTGGCCTGCCTTTTAACGGCAAGCCACATTGTCCCTAGATGCCCCAGAATGATGGACATCACACCAATTTACTTGTTGGTTGCTCATTGGCAAATTTATTCATGGCACGAAGGACTATATTTACAAACCATATAACTTCAAATTCACAATTCAGTTTACATCAAACACTCTTCCCAAATTTCTGGCTCTGGCCTCTGTCCTTCTTCTGGTCATTTCTTCCATCTTGCTTTCAGGGCCGGACACTGTGAATCTGGCCCCTGCTCCACACCAGAACCAGGCCATTCCACTTCCCTAGGCTTTCGCCCTCCAGGCCTGAACACTTCTGAATCTGGCACCTGGACCTATCCCTTCCCTTTACCACCACATCTGGGTTCTTTGTCCCCAGCCCATGTATCCTACCCCTCCCCCATTTATCCCCCAGTTTCCCTTTTCCTTACTTCCCTGCCCCTCCTCCAGCTTGTGATGGATGGAGGCTCCCCAAATCTAGTACCTAGGCTCTTAGAAACATAGAAACATAGACTTTGACAGCAGATAAGAACCACTTGGCCCACATAGTCTGCCCATTTCCCTACCTACAGGATAAGCTGAAGATTCTATTTAACCAAAAGCCTATTTCTTCCAACTCCCACAAAAATTGTCTTATGTCTGTCCCATGCATACTTGAATTTTTCCACAGTGTTAGACTCACAACCTCCTCAGGAAGGCTGTTCCATGTGTTCACCACCCTCTCTGTGAAAAATACTACCTCACATTGCCCCTGAGCCGTCCCCTCTATCTTCAATTTGTTTCCACTTGTTCTGGCACAATTCTTTTCTGAAAGATGCTACCCTCTTGGACTTTGTTGATTCCACTGAGGTACTTAAAGTTTCTATCATGTCCCCCTCTCCCTCCTTTCCTCAAAGGTATACTTATTAAGTTCATTTAGTCTCTCCTCGTATGGCTTCTCTTGCAGACCCTGCACCATTTAGTTGCCCTCCTCTGGACTGCCTCCATCCTGTCTATGTCCTTGCAGAGATGGGGTCCCCAGAACTGGATGCAGTACTCAGATGGGGTCTCACCAACTGTCTGTACAGAGGGATAACAACTTCCTGTTTTCTACTGGTGATGCCTCTCCTATACACTCCCAGTATCCCCCCTCCCTACTGCCTTCTCACATTGCTTGCTTACCTTAAGGTCATCTGATATGATTACCCCAGGTCCCTTTCCATTTTTGTTGTTGTTACTACCTCCCCCATTGTGTAATCTTCCCTGTTTTTTTCTTTTTTTCTTTTATTTTATATTAGTCTTTGGTAACTGGATAAGGCCACTAGGCACAAGTGCCTGTTTTCAGGGGTGACCTGGGAGCACTGGGCGGTTAAGTGACTTGCTCAGAGTCACACAGTATGCAAGTGGAGGTTGTGAGAATCAAACTCAGGTCTGGTGCTGGATGTAGCAAGCTTGTTCACACCTCATTCCTCTAACCTCTAGAATATACTGCCAGCCCAGTTGTTTCCCAGGTGCATTATTTTGCACTTCTTTGCATTGAATCCAAGCTGCCATACTTCTGACCATTCCTCCAACCTTGCAATTCCCTTCTCATCCTGTCCACACCTCCTTGTGTATCAACCATGGCCATCTGGTTCACTAGCTCCCCAATAGGTCATGGGAACAGGCACATCTCAAACTCTGGCAGGTGGATGCTGTCCAACCTGAACACTGCAGGCTGGTCAAGGAAATGTCCTTGTGCTGCAGGTGAACTCCCCATCTCTATTACCATCCTGGCTACCCTCCTGTTCAAATGCTTCCTGACCTTTTGATCAGTCTGACATCCTGCACCCTCTCCATATCCTCTGGGAGGTGATATTGGACCAGCCAATCGACACCCTTGTTCACCACCCTTCAATCTCCAAGTCTCCCATGATGTTCTGTCCCAATATCCCCCATGACAGGCTCCTAAATATTTCCCTCAGGTGTATCACAATGCAATCTGGGTGCCCCATTCTAATTTCAATTCCTCCATCAAAGGCAAGAGCTGCGCCCACTTCATGTGCCTAATGCCTTTCCATAACAACCTTGTATGTTCCATGTTAAATCTCAGCTCTGCTCCTCTGGAGGTGGCCATCGCAAACCTCTCAGCCCAGTACATGAAGAAATGCCCCACTATCCAGATTTTCCTCTTAGAACCTGCCATGGAAACAAAATACACAGTGTGAGTTGTTATTATTTTCTCACTTACCTCTTATAGCTGCTGGACCTCCAATGCCCCATGCTTTGCAGCTCTGCCAATGCAGACCCTCTCTCTGCTGCCTCCATGGCTGCTCCAGTTCAGAATGAATGTGGGGTGAATTTGCTGGGATCCTCACCCAAAAATGTCAGCACCCTCTTGAGGACCACCCTACTTGAAACCGTTGCTGGAATCCCATCTCCATGCCAGAACAGCATCCCTCTGTCCTTCCCTGAGCACTTCTGTGCTCCTCCTGCACAATCACAGCACAGCTGGCTGACTCGGCTTCCTCACCAGTGATGCTTCTGTCCCCTCCCTCCCTGGTCCGTCTTGGACCTGGTCAGGATAATGACCACCCTGTTGTGTCCCCACAGGACATCCTCATGCTGCAACACTTGCTCTGAGGCCATTTTCTTGAGGCCACCACTTCCCCCCAGAAGGCCCCTGCAGACATCACTGCAAACCACGGCCCAAAATAGAACCCCTTCATGGGCCAATGTGCATACCCTCAAGACCCTTACCAGCAATTTCCCCCTTTTGGGCTGCCTTACATCCACCCTGACCCCTTGCCACCTACGACACCCTGCTACCATGCATTTTTATGATCCTACTGGCCCCTACATTGGCTAGCCTCTGTCCTATCATACCCAGATGATGCCAGCTAAGTGCATGACCATCATGGCATGGGCCAGCCCTTCCTCCCACAGCTCACCATGAACATCCTTACCTGTTCATCCTGGGTCGGATCATCCTTGTCCCATCGTAGATCCCCTGAAGCCCTGGAACTTTGCCCACCCTGCCTCGTAGACCTTCAAGCGTGTTCTCTGCCCAGGAGCCTTGGTACAGTGCCCTGGCTGTGCTCATCCAACCACCCATAACCGGTCTGGGATCCTGGACCTGTGTGGCACTGCCTGTGGCATCAGCTCCCAAAACCTGTCCAGCTGCAAATGGGACAGACTGTCAGCCACCTCGTTCCTCAAACCCTCAATATGCAGTGCTTTAAAAGACAGGTTCAGCCACAATCCCAGTAAGACCATACATCTGAGCAGCCTGCCCCCATCTCCATCCTCCTCCTCCTGCCTATAGTAATCACCTCTACTGTCCTTTTGTTATCACATCAAAACAAGATGTGCTTCCCCTTCATCCTAGCACCCCATATTTCCAGGGCCACCCATATCGGAAGATCTCCAGGAAAGTGATGCCCTTCACTGTCCCCCTTCTGCCCAAGCTGCTGGCCATGGTTATGACATCCATTCCCTTGAAGTATGCCCCCATTCCCAGGCGCCTGAGACATCAGTGAACAGCTCCAGGTCCGTGTTCCACTCACACTCGTCCTGCCACAATGTCACCCCATTATAGTTGTCAAGAAACTCTTCCCACACCAAGTCTTCCGAACCCCTTTAGATATGTCCACCCAATGGTGCAGCCACTTGGCTTTCCTGTGGCCCTCCCAGTCTTCTAATAAGAGCTCTGCCTGGGCTGATGGCCTTGCAGGTGAAATTAGGAGCCCCAGCAGTTGCTGTATTTGTGTCAGTGACACCACCCTCCTCCTCCCCATGACTGGGGTCAATAAACCTTTTGACATGCTACTTTGCTCCTGGGCGGCGAAAACAACCCTTCTCAATATCCACTTCTATGCCCAAAATTCCAACCTCCAAGCAGGGCCCTCCGTCTTGGCCTGTGCCAGCAGAATCCCTATCCACTGGCACATGCTCTTGAGAGTCCCTCAGCATTTTTGCTCCTCTGCTCTCATTTCCCCAATGAGAAGGAAGTCATCAAGTAATGAATGACTCTCCTGTGCCCATACCTGGCCTAAAAACCAACTGTATCCAGGTGCTGAACATCTCAAATGTGGAGCAGGCCACTGAATGCTCCATGGGCATGGACTTATCAAAATACATGCGATCTTGGAATTGAAAACCCAGCAGACATGCTGGTCTGACAAACAAGAGATGAAATGCTGACTCAATGTCTGTCTTAACCAGCCATACCCTCTGATTGCCTTAATTAGTGCTATGGCCTGTTCCAATGAGGCACACAACATCGTCCTAAAGTGGTCTGGAATGCCTTTATTCACGAGGAGCCTGCGCTTATGATAAATGATGAATCAAGTGGAATTCCCCTTCCGTTTTCTTGGGAACCACACCCAATGGAAATCTGAAATCGTGCATTGGGGCCCTCTAATGGGCCCTCCACCTGGCCTGCTCGATTTCTTTCTCTATCTTGGCCCCCACAATCCCTTCCTTCACTTTCCTGACCCCAGATTCTTGGCCCATGTTCTTTCCCGCCCCCTTGAAACCCCAGTTGAAACCCATTCGGAAACCCTCCGGAAGCAGCTCGCCTGCCATTTTATTGAGGTATCCTGCAGTCACTCCTCCACTGCTGCTAAGGAAATAGGAGCATGCAGCACATATCCTACCGCCTCTCCCTCCATGGTCTGCTACTGCCATCCCCGGGGTGCTCGCTTCCCCTGTGGCTGCCCCAGCCCTGCTCTGTATCCCCAGGCACCCCAAAGGATTGCTCATAAAAGTGTCCTTTATTCTGCCCTCCTCTGTCACCATTCTGCTGGCAGCTGAAGGCTGTGTGTGCTCCCAGCATTTGAGCATACATGCCCCATGTACAGGTGGCCTTGTTGTAGCCCAACACACCTCTGCCCCTGTGCCTGGAGTCTTCCTCCTTGCTTGGTCTCCAACTGCTCCCCCTTCCCGAAGAGGTCCTCATCCACAATTCTGAGTGGGTGCAATCCCATTTCAATTTCCTTTTTGCTGCCATATGCTTCTGGAAGGCCTTGTCATACTAGAACCACCCGTACCTGACCTCTGCCTTATACGCCTCTCTAATAATGAGCGTGTATGTCAGCAAGGGATTGGGAGTTTTGGCTGCTTCTCCAACATCAAAACACTATATTATGAAACCTCCTTGCTAATTCTCTATGGTCTTCCCCTTATACTTTGCCTCCTCCATCTTGTGGCTTGCCACCGCCATTTCTGATTTCCCCACTGACTCCTGCTCATACTTCATGGCTGTGTCCTCATCCACAAGCCGAAGATGTTAATACTCTCCTCTTCCAAATTTTTTCTTTGATTGGGGCCGGCATGTTATCCCCAATTGAAGATCCTGAGGTTCTTCATACAATTTCCTGCCTGCTGTTGCCTCTACCCCTTTTCTGTCCATACCCTTTGCCTTTCAAGGCCTGTATTGCCCTCTCCATCTTTTCAATTCCTGTGTTCCCCATGTCACCCAATAGCCCCTTGAGGTAGTCCTTTAACCCTTCTCATCCATGAGATCTACATCCTCCTTACCCCCATTCGTATTCACGCTCATCCGGTTCTGGGGCGGCGAGGTGCAGGTATTGGTGCCGGGTGTGGAACTTCCTGCCTGGGCGCTTACCTCCTCTGCCCTTGCCTGGCGCTCCTCCCATTCCTTGTGCTTTCTCTGTGCCTTCTCCTCTGCCTCTCTCTTCTTTGCTGTCGCCAAAGTTCCGACATCTGCCCCATCAAGACTAATGCCTCCTGTAGCATCTTCTTGCTGGTCAGCTGGCTTGCTTTGGTGCCATGCCTGCTTCTCTGTCTTTGCAGTCTGTGAGGTGAAAAGCTATCGTTCAGTTCTATACCTCCACTCTACCCTTTCAGCCAAGGTTATGACGGATCAGCTGGCTGCCCAGCCCTCTGCTCCGGTGGACCAATCCTGAGCCCATGCTCTGGGCCCCATCCTGTGTCCGTTAGTTCCTGTGCATTAGAGCCAATACTGTTTCCTCCTTTTCCTCTATTTTATTTATACTTTTATTTTCTCTTTTCTCCCCCCATCTGGGTGCCCAGTGCCCTGTACCATGTGGGATAATTCTAGTGGCCTGGGACCCCAAGTGTGGGTGTGGGATTCTCTCAGGTCTCCCAATTATGCAGCTCAGTTTTAGCCCTCATTGGGTGCCCGATGTGAGGGCACTCCCTGCTGCTGCAGGCCAGGCCTGCCCTTGTTTCAAGACCCCCAATCCCCACCACATACTGTCCCTATTTCCTTGTGCACTCTGTGGTGCTGCTGCCCTTTCAAGCTGAGCCCCTCTTGGACTTCTCAATGCTGGTTACTATTCATGCCTGTAAACCCCCACCCCATAACACAGCCACGTGACATGGCCCTAGTGTCCCCTTCCTGATCCCCACTGCCACTTTCCACAAGGCCAACCTTGGACGCGAGCCTGCCATACTGCAGGACTCCCGGCACAGACCTTGGTTCCTTTCCTTGTTTCCTTTTTTTCAAAGCAACACCAAATTAAAAGGCCTCAGTGGTTCCTTTTCATCCATCCACACTCTTTCAGCTTTTCTTTCCTTCCCTCATCATTACCCTTGCCGCCCTGCTCCGGAAAAATTTTTTGCCCATGGTAACCCCTCCTTGTGGCTCCGGCCACCTGAACCATGTGGCCTTTCTTATCTTTCCACCAACTTGAAAACTCCTAAAGTGTCCACCAACATCAGGGAGTAATGGAGGGCCTGCATTGTGCTCCGCTCTCTATGCCCCCTGTAGCAACTCCATCCATGCCTTTCCATGGCCTAGACTGCCTAAGAGGGCCCCATCCTGCATGCCTGAAATTGTACTCTCCTCGCGCATGCCTTACTGCTCCATCCATCTGCGTCTTCATCAAAAATGCCATGTGCTCCATCATGGCATGCCCTGCCTATATTCCCCATTGCCACACCTGAGGCCCCCTTGTATGGGGTATTCCAGCATTCCAGCCTGTCTGCGGTCCTTCCAACAATGCTCTCACTAAGATGCCAGAGTCCCGCTGACTAAACCCTTGTGCTCTGCCTTCCCAAACAGCTCATTTCTTTCTCCATCCACCTCCCAACCCCAATCCTACTAACCACTGTCAGGCTGGCTTGGCTTGGTTTCATTTATGTGAGCTTTGCTCATTTCAAACCCCTTTTTTGACTCAAGAAGCATAGCCTAGCCTCATTGTAGCCATCCACCTGGACACAGGACACGAAAATGCCGAGAGGCCCAGCACCCACTGTCAGCCTCTGCCAGTGCAAACGCCATGCCAATAGCAGGCCCCACACAAAAAATATTCTCGGCACATAGCCGAGGATGGGAAGAGAAACCTCAGCTCACTGTTGAGTTTTTAGTGCACCTGCATGCTTCATTACACTGATCCATAATGGAAGGCCCAGCCACCACACTTCCCAAACGACTTCTCCAACATATCTGGGTCTTGTAGCAATGGCCTCATGGAGAGCCTCCAAGCACTGGGCAGGCCTCCCATTTCATAACCAACACAGCGACTGGCATGCACAGCAAACATGTGATTATATTCTGAGCTTTCTACCTTCTTTTCCCATGACAAAACCTACCAAACCACTTGCTAGCCCTTGTGCATGCCCAGACCGCCTGTTACTGTCTGCCCAAATGCCAACAAACATCCTCTTTTTTTCATATATACCATCACAAAGTCCTAGCCTCTAAACCATGTGGCCAACTAGCCTAAGTGCACAAAATGCCTGCTCATTTTCAAAATTTCTCCCACAAAACCTACTGTCACCACCATAAATGCTCCTTCACAGTTCATATTACCACAAACTATTCCAGTGCACTGCTACTGTAACAAATGAAGACAAAGAAACAACCTTGAGCACAGTTGCTTGGACCACATGGCTACAGGCCCAGTAGTCCTTTGTGCCTTACCTGACTTGCCAAAGATGTGCTGAGTTCTAATTCAAGAAAATTCCCAGCAAAGAGGTCATTCTGCCTGAGCCCTGGCCTATTATACCCTAATAGGCCCCTGGTCAGGACCACTTTGGGCTCCACCCCAGCCAATCCCTGGGGCTCTGGCTTGCCCTTTCATATTACCCTTTCCTGCTTGGTGATGTCATCAGTCCCTCCCTCCCACCCTCCATTCTCTTCCCCTTCCTCTCCTATACACTTATTCCTGGTAGGGATTACTGGACAACCTGGCCTGCCTTTTAATGGCAAGCCCCATTATTTGATATGTTTCCAAAATTTTAGGTTGTAATAAAGTATGGTCAATTATTTTTTTCTGAATTGTTTTGTTCTTTGCATAGATATAATCCTTATTTATTTTAATTCTTAAATTTCTCCATTGTTGTTCAGTAAAGAATAATGTCCCTTCTTGGTTCCATTGTAGGTTTGTTTTATCCCAGTGGACTTTTCTGAAATATCTTATCCATGTTATTTTCTATAAAATTATTTTGTTAATCTGTTATAGCAGATATATTATATATTTTATCTATAACCATGAATTTATAGAAAGTTTGTTTCATGATATAATAAATGAAAAAATATTTTTATTGACCCCAAGGAAGATGTTATGAAACTGTTTTATAGATTCAGACCATCCTCTTCTAATAGACTAAGCCACTTTTGAACAGATGTCTTTGATTCCATTTTAATCATTTTGCTTATATTATTTTTATAATATTGACATTTCCTCATATGTTTAAATGGAACCATGAAATAACTTACTATCCTTAATTTGAGAACCTGCTAATACAAGGTTTTGTTTTAATGAATCAGAACTTGTAGGAATTTAATGTTTATGTTTATATTATTTAGCCAATTGTTTGGTTCCGCTAGATTAAAATTTTGGCAAAATGTGGTTTCCATATATTCTTCCTATGAAAAAGGCCCATTCCCATAAAAGTTTAACTTGGAAAGTTATTGCATATTTAACTGAATCAGGGTGACTGTAACCTACCAGTTTTCTTGGATAAATCAGCTGCTGACAAGCAGTTTGGGATTTCCTCCTCCAAAGAAAGTTCACAAAAGTCCCTAAACTTCATTAAACCATAGTAATGATGGGACACCAATTATGTTATGAATTACAAAGATTAGATGTGGTAACACCATCATCTTACTGGTTTCAGTTCTCCTCCATACTGACAGTGAGAGTTTCTCCCAATTCTCTAGTAATAACTTCTTATTTTCCTTTGCCATGCCATGCCATAATTTAATTTAATGGTGTTTGCTTGATTATTTGTTAGTATTATACCCAAATAACAACATATGTTACTTATTGCAAACTTATTAGTAATGTCTAAAGTTATATAGTAATTATTCCCAAAAATGTCTATAATCAATTTTGTTTATTTAGTTTATATCCTGCTAACAGACTGTATTTATTGAGTTCTTCCAGCAAAATTGGAATAGCAGAATTGATATCTTGCAAAATAAGCAGAATATCATTTGTAAAACATTTACTTTTACATGCGGTTATAGAGTTCTAATCTGATAATACCTCACTACTTTAGCACTTCTAACATAAAAGATCTGCCCACTAAATCAAAGGCTTTTGAAGCATCAATTGCAATTGCATGTGACTATATTTTCTGTGATTATGCATAATAAAAAGAGATTGCACTCATCTTGTTGCTTGAGATATGGCTCTCCCTTAATAAACACAAATGGATCCCTTTTATCCCTTCTGACAATTCTGTTTAATTCTATTCATTATTCATTTATCTTGAATCCTATAATCTAGATTTAGCAATGCTATTGGTCTGTAAGTTTCAATTTTGATTGGATCTTTAGCTGATTCTGGAATAAAAATAGTTCAGCTTTTTGCATCTTGTGAGGCAAAGAAATCTCATCTGCAGCTAATTCTAAGAACATCCTATGTAACCATGCAGTAATTTATCTATAAATGTTATATAAAATTCACCGTGAATCCATCTAATCCAGGGCTTTTGCTCTTAGGGAAATATTTAATTACATCTTTGATTTCTATCTCTGAAAAGTATCATTTTTACATACCAACTTGGGAAAGATATGGGCCCAGATATTCAAAGGGTTGCGCATGGTGCAACAGTGTTGCACCACCATAACCACTGGATCACCCTGGCGTGATATTCAAAGGAAAAGTGCGGCACAAATCCCGATGCTCCGAGTGCATCAATGCGTGTATCAGGCAAAGTGGCGTGCCCATGCATAACCTGCACAGCCCGATATTCAGCCCGGATGTGCAGAGCCATGCATGTGCAACCCCTACCTGTGCCAGCACAAAGTTATGCCAACAAAAAGGAACAACTGATGGCCATCCACAGGTGAGCTGCCACATTGCAGGGTGCAACACAGCAGCTGCCACCTGTGGGTATACCAATTAAAGCTGCACCTGGCGGTGCCCCCATGCCAATTGTGGGCATCTGTAACAAAGATTAATGTCCTATATCCCTGGTGGTCCAGTGGACCAGCTATCTGCTAAGCGCAGGCATTTGTTTCAAAGACAGATCCAATATCCCTGGTGGTCCAGTGGACCAGCTATCTGCCTGATCTTGGGAATTTGTAAAAAAACTAATTCTGGTATCCCTGGTGGTCTAGTGGTACCCAACCCACCCACTGAGCCCCAGATGGCTCCCTGGTCAGCTGGCAGGTGGCAGCACCCCACCCACCTGCTGCCCCGCGCCCACTGACTGACACCTTGGTAGGGCTGCGCCCATTGGTTCTGACGTGTGAGCCAATGGTTGTGCAGCCACTACTCTACACATTCAGATATGTGAATAGATTCATTCACATATCTGGATATAATGTCTGACAAAGGGCTGCAAGCCATTGGCTCACTTGGAGAACTAATGGGCGTGCAGCCCTACTGTGTCAGTCGGTCGGTGGGGTGGCTGGCCAGGTGGGGTGCTGCACCACCGGCTGACTGGGGGGAGGCAATGGGGCCTAGTGGGCGTGTGGGGTAACACTAGACCACCAGGATACTGTAATTAGTTCTTTACAAATGCCCAATCAGGCAGATAGCTGGTCCACTGAACCACCAGGGATTTTGGAAGGGGATCTGTCTTGAAACAAATGCCCATGATCCAGCAGACAGCTGGTCCACTGGACCACCAGGGATACAGGACAGAATAGCTTCTTTTTTTTTACAGATGCCCACAATCGGCAGATAGCGTCCACTGGACAACCAGAGATATAGGACGGAATTCTTATTTTTCATTTCAAATGCCCATGATCGGGCTGCAGGAAGTCGGTCCCCGATGGCTGCTGCCTGGCAGGGTGCCTGGTGCATGTCGCCGGGATTGGCACACCTGCATGCAAATGGGGCCATAATGACATGCTAATGGCCCCATATGTGCCTTGCATACATTATGGCCCCATTCACCTGTCAACTTTTGAATATCGCGGTTGCTGTGCATTGCACAACGGAACTTGTGCTAGTGCATCCCCATGCTCCACTCTTGCCACTTGCGCTGGTGCAGTGCCACTGAGCCATGCACTGGGGGTGGCCAAGTGCGATATTCAACGCTGCTGAGCCATGGCGCAGCTCTGCTGAATACCGCCCAGTCCACACCCCCTGCACAGCCTGTTGAGCTGCGCCCAAGCTTGTGCCACAGCCTGGTGCAGTTTAAATATCTGAGCCACATTGTTTAGATATTCTTGTATTTTGTTTTGTTGTGGGTTCAGGTTATTTTGATAACTGTTCTTGTATGTCTCAGTTATTGCTATACCCATGTCTTTATCTGAATAATAGGAATTACCAAATTTGTATTGTAGATGAGTAATAATTGTTTGTTCCTCTTGCTTTTTAATAAATAAACTAGCATTTTCCTGATTTGCTGCCATGAATATACTGGGTTTTTGTTTTTCGGATGTTATGTAAAACATCTTTATTAATTTTTCTTCTTCTGACATTTTAAGATATACCATTCTTGTGCATAAGATTAATAGTCTGAAATTGCAAGTGTCCAATTCTTTTATTCTTTTATTACTCTGATAAGTTTTGACCACTTCACTTTTGTTTTAAAAGAGCTATAAGTGATTACTGCTCCCTTAAGACTGCCTTAAAGGCATCCCAAAGAGGTTATAGACTGTGCACCATCATAATTATAATACAATATTCCTCAATCAGTGGATTTAATTTTCTCCCTTAAATTCAGGATCATTTAATTAATTGTTATCTAAATGCCATTGCTTGGTGTATGGTCTGTGTGGATCATATAATTTTATTTCTAATTCAATAGCGCATGATCTGACATTAGTATTGAGTTTATTTTAGTATTCTGTAATATAGTTGACAATGATTTAGAAGTGAATATGAAATCAATTCTAGAGAAACTGTTATTTGTTTATCATGATGCATAAATTCACGTACTAGGGATGCATTTCCCTCAAACAATCCACTAAATGGTGGACTTGTGAAAATGTTTTATTAATTTTGCTTGATAAATATTTACGAAAAATACTTTTAGCGTTTTGTCTAACACTGGATTAATCAGTGTGTTAAATCTACCATTAAAATGATATTCTGGGCTTGAATTGTATTTAAGGCACTGGTAATTTCAGCTAGGAAGGAAGCATCTTGCACAAATTGTGCATAGATGGATCAAGAGTTAAATGTATTTTTAACTTTAATTTTAACTGAAACAATTCTACCATTTTGTCTGAAATGTATCTAAAATAAGAGTTGGGAATGTATTTCTTACTAGAATTGCTACTCCTGCACTTTTACAAGTTCCTCTGAAAAAAAAGTGTATTTATCCATTTTGTTTAAATTTTTACATTTATTTTTGGTCAAGTGGGTCTCTAGAGTGCTATGCAATGAGCATTTGATTTCTTCAGAAAGGACGCTAACCTAGTCCTTTTAACTGGGGAGTGAATACCATTCATATTCAGTGGAGACACATTTAAACTTTTCACTATGAAAACTCATAAAAAAATGGTTATCTTTCATATACAGATACCACCATTTAAGAACCTTTATAGAGGTACCAGCACACCCTTCTCTCACCCCACCCACCCTGCCTTTACAAAGCTTATACATCTACCATAGCGATCAATATTTGGTGAAATCAACTGGATTTCCTATGTGTTCCACTGAATGTTCTCTAGTTGGTCCCTCCCCATCTTCCCTCGAAAGATTTCTGAATGCCTAAAACAGTGTATAGGTATATTAAGAGCCTGCATTTAAGATAAGTACCAAAAGTTTTCCCAACATATTTTATAGTGGAAAAAATGAAAGTATGCTTGCATATCCTATTGCCCCACAAAGACTAAAGGAGAAAGACAGAAGCGAAGGCGAAAAAAAGGCATTTAAGCCTGCATGATCCTCTCTCACTTCTCTCTTCTTTTCCTTACTCTGTGTACCTTTAACTATTTTACCCATAAACCATTTTTCTTTACTATTTCCCTTCATGCTTCTTCTCTTCCTTCCTGCTTTCTTTCATGTTCTGACTTTTCTTTTCACCTTCTTTTCATTTTCCTTTTTACTCTCTTCTCTTCCTTATTTAAGTATAGAGGTGTGGAATTTTATTTTTAAGTCCATCTCAGCTTCTTCAATAGAGTTATACATTAGGCACACACCATCCAGGATCACCTTTAATCTTGCAGGGTATATCATTGCTGCTTTGTACCCTTTAGAGCATAATTTACTCCTTAAGAAGTCATACCTTTCTGGCTTGAATGATCTATGTGGGAAGTCATTATAAATGGATATATTTGCTCCGATTAGGGTAATACTTTTCTTTTATAGACTTGAGACATCAAGGACTCTTTATCTTCAGATTTGAAGAATTTTGCTATTATCAGTCTGGGGTAGCTATATAGATGTATTCATGTTTTCCCTAAAAGTTGTATGTGCTATGTCAATTTCCATTTTGACATTAGAGATATCCTTCTCCTATATGCTGCAAAGATTTGATTCAAATATTCTTTAAGGGTCTTGCAGCTTCCCAGTCTTCTGAAACTCCTAGAATATGCATGTTTTCTCATTGCTCGTGCTTCAAAATCAGATAATTTAGCTTTAATTTCCTGATTTATAACTTCCAACTCCTTCATTTGCCTCTGTAAAGGTGAAGTGTCATCCTTGAGTTTAGAAACTCTTTCCTGAAAGTATTTTATACTTTGCTTTACTTGTGAATTTTCAGCTGCTAGTATGTTCACTGTTGACTAGATATTGTCAATCTTCTGTTTCACTCTTTCTAAATTTTCAGTCCTTCATTTAATTTAGTTAGCTGACCAATAACATATTTGGCCCATGCTGATGGGTTATTGTCTTCTTCATCCATTTCCTCCTGTGTGTCAGAGTATTCTGATTCAGAGTCAGAGTCTGTTTGAGATACTTTGACTACTAAATGAGGTATTTTTATTAACTGCACCCATCTCTGTTTTAAAACTATCTATTATTCTAGGCATATCTTTTTTTTTTTCCTGGCAGATCTGATAGTGCTATTGGTGAAGTTTGAGTACTATCAGTGTTTCATTTTTGTAGGTAATTCCGGGCTCCCTTTATGATTTTCTTCTCCTTTGGGGCCCCATTCACTATTCGGTTAGTGTTATCTAAGGGCAATGACTCCACTGGACTTTAATCTGAAATTCCTATTGTAACTTCCTTTGGTTTACCGGTTACTTTTGTTGTTTTACAGATTCAGGAATAACATCATTCATATTAGTTGCTGTCGGATATACTTTCAAAGGAATGGAAGATTGTACCTGTATTGGTTGATGAGTTCCTTTCTCTGTCCTGTCGAAGCTTCCATCCAAGTCTCTTTTGATAATCTAGCATTCATCACCATTTTGTTAGGAATATGTGTGGTTCCTTGAGGTTATCCAAGACATGGGAATGCATTACTTCAACCTGGCAGCTATGTTCAATCGCTACATCACCTTACTAATTGCCTGATGGTTTTTTACAATGTCCATGTTTGCAGATGTATTGCCATCCTTGTTACATTCAGATATCTTCACTACTGTTTCATTGTTTCCATTCTGAAGTGTGGGTCTGGGGCCCCATTTGCGAAAGATGGCTGTGGGAGGAATAGTTGTCTCACCCAGATCTATTGCAAGCCTGTTGCTTTGCAGAGAAACTTTTCTTCATTTTCAGCCATTATAGTTGTCTTTGGTTAACTGCCAAGCTGCTCATTACAAGGCTTAGCCAAGATCTCAGGTGGTTTGCTTCTTCTTTTATTTTTCTGTAAGGATGCTGCTCTGAGTCTAGTTTGAATTTCCAGTTGCTTTACTGATTTAGAGGCTAAAATTCTTAGACTGGGGTTTTTCTTTGGAGGCATTGCAATCCCATATTTTTGTAAAGTTTATAATGCTTTTGCTTGCGGGTTCTCTTCCAGCTCAGTAGTTGGGTGAGCAGCATTCATTCATCCATCCTGCGGTCAGACTGCCATGTATGCAGTGCATACCTGGATGTGCGTGGAGCTTGTTCAGTTCAATGGCTCAGTTTGTCACCAGGTGGGCAGAAGGGAGAACATAAACCTGAGTAGGTAACAAACTTAATGTAATCTACCTAACAACAGCCTACCTAAAAAGCTTTTATTTTAATTATTAAAATATTAAACTTTTTTAAATTTTTAAACACAATAACCATTAACAAGTTCCTTCAAAATTAATGCACTTTTTGGGTGCATTCAACAGTAGTCAGCCTTCATTATCAAACTTACATATTCTACATAGTAATGGTCTTACCACTGTAGAGAACAAAACAAAATTCATTTTATAAGTACAATGACTTACTCTAGGCCATGCATTTCTAGAGAATGAATGTATTTTCTAAATGAATTAAATTATATGCCCATTGACCTTGTGCCTTCCAATTCACCTAGGGCATGCATTAATTCTCTAGAAATGCATGCCTTGTCATGTAACATTGCTTAAATATTTAGTTGCTTTAACAAATTGTTTCTGCACTGTATCCAACCATAAAACACCAGGGACATGGCGAGGTATGCCCCTAAGTCTCCTATCAGGTGTACTTAGCTGGTCATTTGCTGTCAGGGCTGCTAACTGGTTAAACAAACTTCCTGAGGCACTGCTGAATTTTCCCAAGATTAATCAGTTTAAAAGATTTTTGTGGTCTGCCCATGCAGTTAATACAATTATGACCATTAAACTGTTCTAATCAGTTTCTTCCTGTACATATCCTATAACTTTTTATACAAAAAGCAATCTAGATGGATTTTTTTTTCCAAAATTGTGTAACTGTTTTGTCATTAATGCTTTGAGCCTGACTTGACTGTATTTCCTCTGGAACAGATTATCGTACTTGTAATTTTTGTGAATATGTATTTGATGCGGAACCTTTGTAAATGAGCACTTTTGCACAAATGTAATCTTTTCAATAAATAAAACATAAAATATCTATCTCTCTATCTATCTTTATAAACCTTATGAAAAATCCAGGTCTCTGAGTGAACAAGAATCAGTCACAAAACATTCTCAGATTGTGAAATATTGCCGGTTTCCATAAATGAAAAAAAAAATAGGCAATAGTTTCTTAGAGTGGGCAACAGTCTCTGTAAGTATTGCCTGCTAAAGTGCGCAAGTATGCATAACTGTTCGATTTTCAAATGCTGATGCTTCGATGCCAACAACTCTGTCTCCTACTCCTAATTTTCATTTTTTTTAAATCTACAGTAGTCTTATGGGCTATATTCCTCCCAGATGTGATCCCAACATCTCTACTCACCCTGACTGTCATTATACTATGGAGACAGGGCCAGTATAACCCCATGCTTTTCTCTGCTACTGTCTTCTGTCTGGACAAAGTACAATCACTTGTATAATTTCCATTTTTGGGGAGGGGTAGTTTCAATCCTGTAGATAAGTGACCCACCCCCACATCCTATTTTTAATACTGATATCCTGGCACCCCCAACCTCAACCCAACCCCATTCTTGACCCCAACTCTAAGGATGGTGGCCTGCATTAACCTCTACTGATAACCACTGTCTTAGTTACTTAAATAATGCAAGTCACTTTATTTCGTGAGATGGTGGCTGGCAGCAGAAGTGAAAGGAAGGTAATACCTGCTGCTGTCTCCATATTATGATACCATTCACAGTCAGGATTAAGGTTGGGTTCAGGGATGGTGTAGGAGAGCAGGGAGGTTGGTACTAATGACCAATACAACTGCACCAGGCATTTTCTTTTTAAATAAAGTAAATAAGCAGACAGTGGACATGACTACTGGATCATCAAATGAATCACATGAAACAAAGTGAAGAATACATGTATGTTTATTTGGTTTGGGGAATTATACAAGGTTTTATAAAACAGATATAAATCAGAATTATTTGGGGGTATAGTGGAAAATATTGAATCCCTCAGGATAAACAACTGATTTCCATCAGTTACATTGTTTCAGGCTTCAGCTTTGGCCAATGTAGAAACTGTCATGCAATAGTTCATCCTTTGGGGTCAAACCTTTCCAACACTACACTTTGACGCATATATATTATACATATTTCAAAACTTAATTTAATGCATCAGTTAGGGTTAAAGCAACAAAAGTGAGGAAATGAGATATTAGGGTTGAGCCCTAACCTTCCAACACCCATCCCCCTCCTCTACTGACTGACAGGTGCTGGGGTGTGCCATGGGGTAGTGTGTGCCCAACTCTCACCTCATTCATCTGTAAACAGGTTGACAAGCTACAGTAAAGGCTTTGAAAAGGAGGTCATGAACAAAACCCATGCCTCATTTAGCCCAAAAGTCACCCATGGAGAAAGCTACAACATTTTGTTTGGGGGACTGACAAACAAGATGACAGCTTGTGGACAAGGAATTTTCTGTGGAACCAGGATCCTAGTCAGTGAGCTACAAAATCCTTGACCATGAGCCCAATCTTTGCCTGAAAAATAACCATATAACTCTTGGAGTGTACTGAGCATGCTCAGAACCTGAAGAGTAAAATGTAATAACTTTGGAAAGGATAAATATTTTTTACCAAACTAATGCTGGATTGTTCCTTAACTCAACCTCATTCTACATTCCAAATTTCAGACCAAAAGACCACATGGTGTGATTGCCATGAGCAAAAAATATGTCAAAAGTGATGAAAAATGTGTTTTTAGCATTTTGCGTGCAGAAACCATAAGTCTGACCAAAACACAACTTGGTAAATCAAGAGATCTACCATATCAGACTGCACATTCAAATTTTGTGCAAATCCATTGAAGGGTTGCAATGTTATTAACACACAAAATTTAGTTTTAACATTAAAGTGCCTTCTCAACCCTAGTTATAAGGCTAAACATGCCCTATAATATATATATATATATATATATATATATATATATATATATATATATATATAAATATATTCATTGCAAAACACTTCATTAATGCACTAGTTTGGGTTTAGTGACAAAAGTAGGGAAATGCGTCATTAGGTTTCTAGCTAACCTCCCCCACCCTGCAGGCAGCAACCAGTATGGGGTGTGCCTTGGGGTTTTCAACTCTAAAACTCACCCTATTCCATGAGTAAATAAGCTGAGATGGGTACAGTAATTAAGAACTGGGTGAGCATTAGGGTTGACAATCCCAGGCACACCCCACATCTACTGCTGCCTGTGAAATAGGGGTGGGTGTTAGGGTTGGAAACCCTAATACCAGATTCTCACTTTTGTCACTTTAGCCATAACTAGTGCATTAATGAAGTGTTTTGCAATGAATAAAATACACACATGAGTGAATGGTTATCATAGGCAGACTCGCTGGACCATGTTGGTCATTAACTGCTGACAATGTACTGCATGTATAAGCTGAAATGTATCTACTATATTTGAAAAGTGGTGACTGGGAGAAGTACACTGAGCCAGATCCCATTTCAGATGTGACCACAGGGAGGTGCTCCTGAAGAGAAGGATGAGCATACAATGGAAACAAAAATGCAAACTATAATTGAACTAATGAAGACAAAAACATCCAAAGAAACAAAAGTATCAAAATAATATGTACATGCTACATTAAAGAACTACACAGTATTTTGAGCAACATTGACTCAGGAGGGTGACAGTACACAGGAACATTGAATGTACAAGTAAAGCATCCTTTAGAGTCTCCAAGTAGATTGATGGAAACTAAGCCAGGCAGGGTTTATTGGAGAGGAAGGAGGAATAGGAAAGGGCTTGGTGCAGGAGCAGATATATAACTAAGGAGATATTTGAAAGAAAAGGAAGACAATGGATGAGCAGAAAGGGAGGTTATACCAGAGGGAGCAGATGTGAATGGAGAAAGCCACCTTGCCCACTGAATTCTGGGAAATAGAACTCCAGAAAATGCTTTACTCAAAAGACCTATTACACTGTGGACACTGCTTTATTCATTTTGATCTCCATGAGAAGGACTAGTTAAGGACTGACTGGTTACTAATAAATATAAACATATTAATACATGCTTCAGGGTCCTAATTTTGCAGTTTTCTTTTGAGGAATAACATTACATTTGTCAATGCTGAATGTTGTCTTGTTGGCATTGGCATTGGTAGTGCAGGAGTTAGATGGATGCAGAATAGGAATGGTAGTGAATTATTGAAGTGATACCAACCCCACCCCACCCTGCAAAGATGGACAGGTGTTGGGGAGTTTCTTTGGGTCATCGGCCATAACACCAAGCCATTTCAACTCACCTACCCTGCAAACACTGACAAGTGTTGTGGTGTGCCTTGGGATCTTTGGGCCTTATGCTTATCCCATTCCATAAGGAAATACACTGAGATGGGTGCAGTATAGGAGAATGGGGTGAACTTGGGGCTTAAGACTCCAAGACACACCTCAATGCCTGTCACTGGCTGCAGGGTGGGGTAGAATGGCATAAGCATTAAAGTAATGATCAAAGTCACACTCTGACAGTCAGTCTCTACAGGGTGAGGCATTACAGTTGGAAACCCTAATGCCCTGGGCATTTGTTGGTATTTTCCTCCAAATTTTCAACATGAACTTCTTGTGACCCACCTCATGAACAGTGCAGTATCAGTTTGTTAGCGAAAGGTGATTTTGCACAGTGATTGTGCCATTTGGCACCACAGGTGCAAAAACACATTTCAGGCAGGATGTGAAAAATGACAGCTGTACTGTTGATGAGGGAGGTTTAAAAATGATAATGTTGAAAATCTGGGTAAATATGAAAAATTGTGAAATCACGAGTGTGCATAGAAACTGCACAATGCACGTCTGAAACACAACTATTTTTGGATTTTTAACCACATTTTCAACATAGACATTTTGGGACTCCCCTCATGAACAGAGGCACTGTAATTTTGTTCATCTGTCCTGAAGTTGATTTCCCACAGTGACCCACGCCATTGTGTGCCACAGGTGCAAAAACACATTTTGGGCAGGATGTGAAAATGACAGCTGTACTGTTCATAAGGAGGTTTGAAAAAATGGCAGTGTTGAAAATCTGGAGTGAAAATATTAAAATTGTAGAAGTTATGATCATGCATGGAAACTGCAGAACTTGACGCTTGTAAAGCAGTAATTTTTTTATTTTTCACCAAATTTGCAACATGGGCTTTTGGGACCCCACCTAAAGAATAGTGGTACTGTTGTTTTATTAATCAGTCCCAAAAGGTGATTCCATGCAGTGGTCACAAAATCACCCTTTAGGACCGAGTAACGAGATGACAGTGCATGTGTTGCTGAGGTGGGTCCCAAGAACCCCATGTTGAACATCTGGTACCAAATTCCCAAAATGGCTCAGATATCCACTCTAGTTAACCCTCCCACTGCCTGCCATTATAAAGCTTACTGCATTTTGTTCAATTCCCAGTTGGCTTTTGAAGAGTTCAGATGTGTTCCCGCCCACAGAAGATCATAGCACCAGCCCTTCTGAGGTAGTATGGGGTGGGGGTGCTGGGAGGTGGGGTGCACACAGAGGTGGGCGTGGGTTGGGGAGGGCAGTGGGACGACAAGGGACCATATTTTTACAGGTAAAAAAGAAACTGAACTTCAGGGGACTGTTTTCTTTATTTGCAGGTAAAATAATTATTTTAGCACAGTGGGGGGGCTCTCAGTGTGCCATGGGTTTGGAGGGACATGATGCCAACAGGGATTGGGCACCCTGTCACCAAACAAATTGAACTGGGGGACGTGCCAACATGGGGATTGGGCATCCCTGATGTCGGGATTGTGTGGCAGGTGACAGGAGCCACCATATTTATTGGAATGTTTCACCAGGAAAGGCATAACGGAGCCTTGTCATCTGACGCCCAATGAGGAAAATGCACTCATTGGAGTGGCAGATTTCTTTCAACTCCATGGCTCTCTTTGAAACTGCTGTCATTGCTAGCATGCTCGCTAATTGGTGACTGAAGGACACACCCACTCAAAGCGTTCCCTGCATTCACTAAAACTTACACACATCTGAATGTGCTACTTACTATAAGATGTTGCTTGACATGTGCAAGACAACATAAAATAATAAATATGATAGGGCCCTGATTTTCAATATTTGCTTAGTAAATCCTTGTGTAGGATTGCAACTTAACAAGAAATCCCAGAAAATGAGTAAGATTTCCTTTAATGCCATCTAAGACTTAATGCTGTGACAATTGATTCTTTATTTTCAGTCTGCAGTCTCCTTACTTGGTTACAACATAGCTGGCTACAGTCTAATGAGGATTTGAGCTATAAAGTGACTAATGCCTGTTTGAAAGGATATTTAGCCATTTGTGTGTGGTCATGTTTGTAACCCTGTTTCAGCAATCAAGCTCAGTTTACAGTCTTTGGGTTTGCTAAAATAGGTGTGCAGTTACTGTATACCACACAGACTAGTAAATGAACTTCAACTACATTATTACTCAGCATCAGTGCTTGAAAATTCAATTTTTAAAACATAAAAGCAAGTTATATTTTACAAAGGAACTTAGAAGTTGCTACAGATTAAACTAAAGTCACTTTCCTGAATTTTCAAAGTATTGACACAGCACGTCTAGCAGCTTTACTGTCACAGCTACATCCCTGTAAATGTGCTAGAATGTTAGGGATTATTTTCCAATATTCTGATGCATTTACAATACTTTATTACTTTACAGCACAAAAAAGATGGATGCATATTTTTTTTTCTTTTTATGTGCATCTTGCAGTAATTGTGTCAGGAAAATAAATGCATTTTCTTCTGTTCTAATGGTCTTAGTACATCTAATACAATTATGGCAAAATAGTGCCAAAAAGCTATGAATGTCCAGCCCACTATATTATCAGAAAATATCATCTTATGGTATATTTTGTTATATTGATATGCAGAGGGAGGAGGGAGACACAGAAAGGGAAAAAATAGTCCTAAGTGGGTCAAGCCCTGCCCGGTGACTTGGGCACAGCCACCATATCCTTGACCAGCAGGTTGTCCTTGCTCCCTGCTGCCCCCACTGCTGGAGTAAGCTGCTGAAAAGGACTGGTATATCCTGGGGAACTCAGGGTGATGGAGCTGGGGGGCTGGTGAGAAGAAGAGTCATGCCAGGACAGGGTCAGGAAAAGAATTAGCAGAATAAAATATTTTTCTTAAAGAAAATATGTCAACTGTTATGATGATGTAAAAAATGGTTTCAGCAAATGTCCACTGCCATGTATGAGAGTTTGTCCAAGTGGTGCTTATGCCTGTGCAGTCACTTCACTACCATGCTCTCATTTCTTGTAAAACAGCTTGTAAAATAGTTAATAGAACATGCACTATATAAATGTGAGTTTCCTTCTTCATCTTCCACCTTCTCTGATTCACATAATTAAGTAGGATAAATATTTCAGCTGATCTTTTCTTTAATGAGGTGATATTGCCTAGAGCTGTACACTTGAAATTAGGCCTCTTTTTAATTTAGTATGCTTTATGACCAGTGGCTGGCCATCCATCAGTCTGACTCAGTCACCCATGATCCCCAAAGACTTACCTTGTATCCTCTGGACTGCTGCTTAGCATGCTCCTCAAGGCAGAGTCACCAAGGAGGGCCCTCTACTCCCAATACCTGATCTTAATCCAGGGATTGAGCATCTTGAACAGCTGTGTGGGGCATGGCAGAGAGGACGCCCTCAGTGTATTGGCCAAGTGGTGTCATTTTTCCATTTTGTTCCCTGGAGGCGCTGATGCAATGATGCATGCAGAGCTCATTCCTCAACATCTGGCACACCTCCCAGCCAGATACAGTCCTGGAAATCAGACCCATGGCCTCCACAAGTGGTCAGTATTGTGCCAGTGACTCCTCCCCATAGGAGGAGAGCAATCCATGTAGCTCAGTCCTCCTCTTCCTGACTTGCCTTCAATCCTGAGATCACTTCCAGTCCTGTGTGTTGGTGTTACAAGTGGTAGCACTACCACTGCACTGGCATTCTGACCCCTTGGAATTAGGACTCTGAAAACCCAATAAGTATCGTGTAGGATTACATTTCCAGGTCATTTTTGTTTAAATGTTTAAAGGATTTTGTAATCCTACTTTCACTGCATGTCAAAAATAGATGATTTCTGGGAAGACCTGCAGCTGATGTCTTGTGTATCAGCTAAGGCACACAACTTGCTATTTACCACCAGAAATAGTGTTTGACCACTGGTTCATACACACATTTCCCCAACAATTATTTTGCTTGCAGATTTTGCATTTCTGTACTGTGTGCCTTGGCCCAGAGTACTGCACACACTTCTGGAGTCCACATCTTAAAAACAGATACTGGTGGTTAGGGGATGCAAGATTCAGGAGAGGCATCATGAAGGTCTTCTTCACAGAGCAGGTGGTGGACAAATGGAATTGACTGCCCAAAGAGGTGGTTGAGGCCACAACTGTGACAGGATTTAAACATAGATGTGACAGAAACAAGGGAATAGTGTGGTACAGGCAGTTGCGGGACGGTATACCTTAGAAAGGGTGTGCCGATCAGCCAGTAGACCTACTTGATCTTTAAAGCCAGCCTGGCATTATTCTGAGAATGGAGTTAGGCAGAGAAATGGGCAAACTGGAGGACTACTGGATCATTTTTTGTCAACACAAACTATATTTGTACTGCATGTGTCTCTCAAGAAATGCGTGGCCTGTATCCCTTCTAAACTCTCTACACTCTGCTCCTTCCAGTCCTCATGCCATGTGATTTTGCCATATTTTGAATGAAACAACCAATCTGAAAGTGGCACCTCATATCTCTCCCAAATATTTTCCCAACAGCCATTTTAAAATTAGTGTCTTGAAAGTTAACAGAAGCTTTCAGAAATGTGTATGAGAAGACTTGGTTTGCTGGCCAAGGCACCTAGCTTCACCTGAGCTCTTTCCTTCTAAGACTGCTTGAAAGGCAGAGTAGAGAGAGAAGACTTGGTTTGCTGGCCAAGGCACCTAGCTTCACCTGGGCTCTTTCCTTCTAAGACTGCTTGAAAGGCAGAGTAGAGAAACTTACCAGAGCAAGGAAAGGATTAAGACTTAGTTTGGCTAAGCAGATTTACTGTGTGGTGGTGTTTTATTTTTTACTCACAGGGATTGCTACTGTTTGTTGCTAACATTTCATTGCTTTATTTTTTCTCTGATTCAAATTGTTGTTGCTGGTATACCTTCTTCTGCATTATTACAAGGTGTACCTACAGGTGTGTGCTAACAGATTACTCCTGTAATCTTCTGATTCAAATTGTCTTTTGCAAGGTATATCTTCTGTTACTGCTTTATTTTTCTCTGAGCAAAGTGTTTCTTACAGCGTATATCTTCTGAAATTATTACAGGTGGTGCTTTACAGGTTTTACAGTTTTATCTAACATTAGGATAAGCTTTCAGGGTTACTGCATTTGTTGTTGACTGATTGTTTCTGCTCCACCTCCTTGTTCTTTCGTCCGTGGTTCTTCTTTTAGGCAGGGAAGGGCCCAGCCACCCACCCCCATCCCCAACCACCCCACGCCACACTCCTTTTATTGGGTACCACAGTTGTGACATTTCCTGTGGCAGAGCAGGAAGGGGCGGATCAGTGGGGCCTCCACAAGGTGATCTCATTTAGAGGGCACTAGTAATTTAACTTGTTATAACAAGTTAAACAAAGCACAATTAAACCATTACTTGCATTTTTTTTCCTTTTTTTCCTTCTAATTACTCTGACTAGGTTACAAACCCAGCAACTTATTTGAATGGATTTCATTAACTGCAGGTACTGTGGAACAATTTTCAGAAGGACAGTCTTACAGGATTTAGGACACTGTCCTACATGCTGGGCCTTTGAGATCTTAGGCTCAGCTCCGAGCAGCATGGGCAGAGATTGCATGCCTCAAATTTCATATTGAAGAGGAAATACATTATAAGAACCACTGCCATTTCCCAGCATCCAACAGAAAAACTCGACCAAGCAGAGGGTAGTTGGTCCAGGAGGTTGGCAGGTGGTTAGGAGGAGCAAATCAGGTGCCCCATCACTCTCTGCTCTCCAACACATTACCCAAAACCATATAAACACTACAACAGGTATCTGCCTCTATCTCTGAAATCAAATAAAGAGGCAGAAGACACTGCAGAGCAGGACACTTGGCACAGGAGCTAGCACAACAAAACTCACCAAATCAGGAACCAAAACAAAACAAGCACAAAGGGAATCCAAAAACTCTGATCATAGGAGACTCCATGATTCGGGGAATTGATACCCATCTCCAGCCAGGGGTGATGGTCAGATGTCTCCCAGGCACATCAGCATGGAGAGACACTGACCGCATTATAAAACTGTTCACAAAGCAGGAGAAAACACTGATGTCCTAGTACACTTATAGGACTATCGATCTCGGCCAGCCGTCAGTTGTGGAGACCATGAACACCTGACTAGGCTGGGTGACAAACTATCATCTATTTGCCTCAGCATCTCCTTCTCTGAGATCCTGCCAGTCTGGGAGAGGGGACAGATGGATGGAAGGTCAGAGAAGGGAGATAGGGAGCTAAACACGTGGCTCAAGGGCTGGTGCCAGGAAAAAGGACACAGATTTGTAGGGAACTGGCAACAGTTCTGGGAGCGAAAGTTCTTTAAATTTGATGGACTGCATCTGACTAAAGAGGAGTCAGTGCATTGGGGAGAAGTTTGACATCTTTGCAGAATATTTAAACTAGCAAATGGGGAGAGGGCTGCACACTACATGTTGAATGGGAAAACACCCTCCCCTCAGCTAGTGGTCAAACAGGAATTCAGCATGTTTGCCGTTCATTTGCATCACCAGGTAAGAAAAAGGTTTGTCTCCCCATACGGCGCACAGGGGTAATCGTCAAACTTCACCCAACAACTAACACACCAAAATCTGGCCAATGGAAATCATGTATAAAATGCTCACAGCCTGGGAAATAAGATCCCAGACCTGCAGGCAATAATGTCAGAGGCTAAACTGGACATAGTAGCATTAGTGAGACGTGGTTTACCAGTAACCACACTTGGGAGACTTCAGTACCTGGCTATGTATTGTTCAGAAGAGACCGAGGTGCAAAAGGGGGGAGGAGGGTCCTGTATGTTAATGAAAATATCAAAGCTACAGAAATTCAGAATACACATAAGGAGCCAGAAGAACTGTGGGTCACCCTGAAACAGGAAATGGGACAGCCATAAGAACTGGGGTTGTCTACATGCCGCCAGACCAGAGGGAGGACATAGACACATTACTGTTAGAAGATATACAAAACATGACAGCTAAAGGGGAGGTTCTGATAATGGGAGACTTCAACATGCCGGATACAGATTGGTCAATACCAGCAGGAACATCTGCCAGAACTAGACTCATAGTGGATTCCCTTCAGGGGAGGGCCTCAAACAACTGGTACAGCAACCCACAAGAGAAAAGGCTATCCCAGATCTAGTACTGACTAGCAAAGAAGGGATCACAGATCTCCAGGTAGAAGGTCACCTGGGGCCAGTGACCATCACATGGTATGGTTCAATTTGGCTACCACATCTAAATCATCCCATTCCAAGGCAAAATATGGGACTTCAGAGGAGCTGACTTTGATAAGATGGCCAACAGAGTTAGGCTAGCCCTGGCAAAAAGAAACACAGGTGAGGGGTACAGGCAAAGTGGGCAAGCATTAAGGATGCAATACTTGAAGCAACATCCCATTGTGTTAGACAGAAAAGGAAGTGCAAAGAAGAAGAAACCACTTTGGTTCTCAAATACAGTAGCAGAAAAGGTCAGAGCCAAAAGGTTGGCCTTCAGGAAATATAAGGAACACAGCGGGATGAAGATAGGAGGCATACCAAACTGCCCTAAGGGAAGCAGGTAAGGCAGTAAGGCAGGCAAAGTCCCAAACTGAGGAAACACTAGCACGAACAGTAAAGAAGGTGACAAGACTTTCTATAGATACATTAGTGAAAGGAGAAAGTCCAGAGGGGTATTGCTAAGCTTAATGGAGAAAAGGGAGCATGTGAGGAGAGACCCTAAAGGCATCTATTCTAAATAGATACTTTTGCTCAGTATTTACTGAAGAGAAGGTAGGGCAGGGCCCACAGCTCAGCATCATGGACACAGGGGAGGGAGGAGCACTACTCCCTTCACAAAAAGAAAGGGTCCCTACAAGATCTTGCTAAGCTCAGGGTGGATAAGGCAATGGGACCTGATGGCATACATCCCAGGGTACTTAAGGAGCTAAAGGAGGAACTAGCAGAGCCATTAGCAGAATTGTTTAGTGAGTCTCTGAGCACAGGAGAGGTCCCAGAAGACTGGAGAAGGGCTCATGTGATCCCGCCTCAGAAGAGTGGTAGCAGGGAGGAGGCGGGGAACTACAGACCGGTCAGTCTTACCTCAGTAGTGGGCAAGATTATGGAGGCACTCCTTAAGGAAAGGATAGTGCAACACCTGGAATCCATAGGGGCACAGGATCCAAGACAGCATGGGTTTACAAAGGAAGGTCCTGTCAAACTAATCTCATAGATTTCTTTGACTGGGTAACCAGAGTGGTGGACCAAGGGGAGCAGTTGATGTCGCCTACCTTGACTTCAGCAAAGCTTTTGACTCTGTTCCACATAGAAGATTGATAAATAAGCTGGGTAGGCTCGGGGTGGGTCAAGTTGGTCAACATGTAGCAAACTGGTTGAGGGGCAGAAAACAGAGAGTGGTGGTAAACGGTATACAGTCAGAAGAGATTCAAGTCACAAGTGGGGTACCTCAGGGATCAGTCCTGGGGCCAGTCCTCTTCAACATCTTCATTAGTGACCTTGCAGATGGACTAGAGGGTAAGGCTTGTCTGTTTGCAGATGACACCAAGATCTGCAACAGAGTAGATGATCCGATGGGGTGGGCAGAATGAGAAGAGATCTGGATAAACTAGCAGAATGGTCAGAAGAGTGGCAACTGGGATTTAATGCAAAGAAGTGCAAAATCATGCACATAGGGAAGAGAAACCCTGAAGCCACCTATAGGCTGGGAGGGAGTTGCTAGCAGTCACAAAGGAAGAAAGAGACTTGGGCATCATCATCACTGATGACCTAAAATCATCCAAGCAGACCTCTAAAGCAGTAGAGTAAGGCTAGGGGGTGTTAGGGTGTATTAGTGAAATTTCACAAGTTGTAAGAGGAGGTAATAATCCTCTGTACAAGACACTGGTTAGAGCCCCATCTGAGTACTGCGCAGTATTGGAGGCCACACCTTCACAAGGACATTAACCAAATTGAGGCAGTCCAGAGAAGGGCAACCAAAATGGTGCAGGGACTGCATCAGAAGACATATGAGGACAGATTAACGGAGCTCAATATGTATACCCTTGAGCAGAGGAGGGAGAAAGGTGATATGATCGAGGCATTCAAACACCGTAAGGTCATAAACAAGGTGAAAGAGTCTTACACGTTTAAATATAAGAAAAATAGCAGGACAAGAGGACACAGCATGAGATTGAGGGAGGTCAATTAAGGGGGAATGTGAGGAAATTCTTTTTCACAGAAAGGGTGGTGGATGCATGGAATGGCTTACCACAAGAAGTGGTGGCTATGAATACAGTGCAGGGCTTCAAACAGGCATGGGATAGGCATAAGGGAGCAATACAAATGACTATGAATAGATAGGCCACTGACAGAGCAAAGGCCGATGGCACATTTATAAGGTAGAAAAGAAATGGGCAGACTGGATGGGCCTTGGGTCCTTATCTGCCGCCAACTTCTATGTTTCTATGTTTCTATGTGTATCCCATTCATCTAATTAATTTTGCACCATGCATCCTCCAGACCTTTGTACCCCTAATACTCCCAAAATTGCACTCCACACACAACTCAAAGTTTGTGCATCACCCTCCATATTTTTCCACAACATACTTTTACACACTACTGTATATCCCACACCCCACCCAAGATTAGTGCCTCACACTCCTAAAATTTGCCCTTTCAAAATGAATCCCCATACACATGCTGAATTTTGTGTTCCTATCCATCTCACATTTTCTTGTACACCAATCACCAAACTATTGTCATATATCATTCCCAAAACTTGTGTCCACACATATCTTGAAATTTAAGACCCTCATTCCTACTGAATTTTACACCTCACACCTCTCAAAAGGCCCAGCACCTGTTCCAAAATGTGGGCCCACACCACTCCTAAAATGTTGCCCTTCCCACTCAGAAATTTGCACACTGCACCCCTCACAAAATGTATTCCCCACACTGCTTTCAAAATGTGCTCCCTGTATCCCTCCCAATATTTGTTCCCAACATCCCTATTAAAGTGTTATGACTTACTTACCTGCCAAAATATGTGCACTTTTCCTTTCCATAATTTACACTCCTTCAAAACGTGGTACCTGCAGCCATCCTGCTCTTTCTAAAATTTGTGACCTGCACCACTCTACAATTTTCCCAATACCCTATCAAAATTTGCGACTATTGCCTACCAAAATTTGTACCCTTCTCAAAATGTGGTCCTTGATCCCATATAAAAACTTGCATACTACACCCATCCTGAAATTTCTGCTCTGTACATCCCAAAGTGAGCCATCCCAGTGGTGCTGAGGGTTGAGGCACTGGATGCCACACCTCGTGCCACGCCAACAACCCAGGTTTGAGAACAGACTCAGGTCAGCAGTGAGGGAGGAGACTGAGCATTCAGAGGATTGCTCTCCCTTCTGGGTGGTCACAGGAGCTCACACCACTCTCTAGCACCCCGATAGAGATTGGAGACCCAGCATGAAGCAGTGTCAAATCAAGTGGGGCAGAGAAATGGTGGACATGAGCACATTGGTGCTTGGATGTCATGGCATGTCTGTGCTCCAAAGGGAGCAATCAAGGAAAATCCCTTGAGGTCCAGTGGGGATGAAGGAGACCCTGGGGACCTGTCCACATCCCACTGCCGGACCCGCCTCATCTGATCTTCTGTGGCCTGGCTCAATCTCATGGCCATTGCTTTAATTTTAGAAAGACCGCCAAGGGAGAGCGTGACCTCTCCTGGGGGTGATCTGTAGGGGCTAGACATACCATGGGGTCAGGATAGAGTCCGATGGAGGAGTTCTCAGTCTGGGAGTAGCGGCTGTTAGTCAAGTGGGTACTCAGGAAAGATGTCCTGGACCTCCAGAGCAAAAACAGAGTCACAAAAAAATGTGCCACTCTCAAACTTTACACCTTGCACCACAATCCAAATGCGTGCTTTGTTTCCCTACCAATTGCCACTCCTCTCAAAATTCTTTCTCCTCTCACATCCAGGAATTTGTGATCCACTCACCTGCTGAAATTTGTGACTTGTACCTCTCCTAAAATTTATACCCTATACCCCTCAAATTGACACTCCAAATTCCTTTCTAAATGTTCATCCTGAACAATCTGAGCATTTGTCCCACAAACTTGTATTAAAACTTGTGCCTGCATCCTTCCCAAAACCTTCATCCACTGACCTCACAACATTTGCATCCTGCCCCTCCTGAAACTAGTTTCCTGCATCCTCAAAATTTGCAACCTACTCCCATCCTGAATTTTGCACCCAGTGCAGCATTTCAAATTTTTCCCCTCTCAAAACTTTGGGCCTACACCACTGTGATAATTTTAGGAGAGATATGAGTTGCCATTTTCAAGAGATGTGTTGGTGGGTTGCCAGTTTTAGAAGGAGTGGGTCAATAATTCCATAACAGTTCTGGCACACAATTTAGGAGAGATACAGAGAGCACAAATCAAGAGTATTGGTGGATAAAAATTTAGAGGAGTTGCTGGATGAAAATGTCATGAATACCATAATAAAATGTTGGAAAGGGAATTAGGCATCAATATAAAGAGATGTGTGGGTTGCAGCATGGAAAGTTAGGGAGGGGTGCAATGGCTAAATATCTGAGTGAGATAGGAACATATCTTATGAGTGGTGCAGGGTGAAATTTTGGGAGATTAAATTTAAGTGTCAACACTGTTCATATACTGATTGGCCTGTGGAGTGATGTTAAGCCACCAAACTGTTGCCTCATGTATATGGGTGTGAAGAAAAGAGTTTAATAAATATATGAGTTTTGATGGACTTTGGATTATATCTTACTTTTTATAACATTTTTGAACACAAAGTTACTAAAGGGTACAGAATTCATGAACAGTATGTGGGACAAACTGAAATTTATGTGGCATTCATTTCTCAAGGGCTGTGGGTCACAAGTGAGGGTATGAAGTGCAAATTTGGTGGAGGTATGGGGTCTATTGTAAGGCAGGACTGTAAAGCACACATTTTGAAAGGAGTGGTGGTACAAATTTTAGAAGGGTGCTAGGTTGATATTTTGGTGGAGGCATAGGACAAAAGTTAGATTTTGGTGAAAGGAGCAAATATTGTGATAGATGGTCAGAAAGACTTTATGAGCTAGAAGGTCATACAGTGCTGCTCTCAGTGAGGACTTGGCTGTGAGTGCTATAGCTGACATCACACAGCATCATTTGCAATCCTTCCCTGAAGCCAGCCTGAAGCCTGAAGGTTATAAAAGGCATGTAACTAGTAACTTAGAAATCTGAATTTTGATATAATACTTATATTGGGAATCTGCAGTTCCTAATGTAAAACTTACTATTAGGGTTAAGGTTGGAAATATTCCCTCTTTAAGTTGACAATCATTTATTCATTTGTTTTATTAAATGTGTTTAAGCAATACGGCATGACCAGAGGTGGGACTATTATTCTGCTTATCACCACAGTTGTTTTTATTTAATTTATATTCATAAGGATATGCTTGATGAAATAGTGACTCCACGTTATGAACACTGTAAGGATTCTTAGAAAGCTTATGTGTCTGTGATGCTGCAAACTAATTTAGAGTGTACTCTTTATTGTGATCTGTTGCTGCAGTCTATACATTTTCACATAGTTCAGCACCACAGATAATGAGGATATGATGGAGTGAACATTTGTTCCAGTGAATTAATCTCCATTGAAAGATAGAGTGACCACATATACCCTGTGCATGCAAGGTGGTGGATGTATATTCTCATGTCATCATCCATTGGAGCACTTAAATGCAGCTTTTATATGAATGGATGTAGGAACCAGTTGCTATAGTGAGGGCACAAAAGCTAAATAAATTGTAAAGTACAGATAATAAAACAAAGTGCAGCTGTTGGTGGCCGTGCGCTTGAAGTGGCACAGCGGCTGATGGCTCAAGAGTGCAAGTGACAATGACAGCTCAGTGAAGAGCAATCAGCTGGCCTTTGTGTGAATAAAAAAATGAAGCCTTGGTCTGGCCCATCAGTGTAGTGGTAGCACTAAAACTCAGGACACCAGCAAGCTGGGTTCAAGAGTAAGCCCCAGGTCATTGGGATTTAGCATGGTGAGTAGGATTAAGCAACCCAGAGGATGCTCTCCTACTCTTCCTCTGAAAAAGGAGAAGAGTGGCCTCTGGTACAGTGCTGCCACCTGTATGACCAGGTGGCATTGAAGTAAAAGGCAGGCAGATAGGTTGGCTTTCGGCTGGTCACTAGAGCTGGGCAAGCCAAAGAAGACTCAAGCCTAGATCGATCTTAATGCCTGGTCTAGATTGTCTCCACCTCTATCAATAATTGACAGCTAAGATTAAGCTGAGCCAGTTATGTTCAAAGTAAGCATGTTTGTCAGCCTGAACAGTCAATGTAGTGTCTGAAACATTCAACTCTTATGCAGAAAACAGCTTGCAGTAGTATGGGCTTGGCTCATGTTTTGGCTTGTAGAGTCAAGCCAAACTCCTAGCTCAGCTCTGGCTTGGTGCTAGGTCAAAATACCTTTTCTTTCCCACCTGTACCGGCATGCACATAACATGATACCATGCATGTCCCCACCCTGCTCCACGCATGCCAATGGCCAGGGAATGTATTATAAAATACCCACAGCAAAAGATTCTGGTATATCTGGGTCCTGTGTGTCTACCACTCTGTCACCTGATGATTTATCAGAGATTTAAGGGAAAATCCTATTGAGCCTAATCCCACTGTTGGGGTGGGTACCATGACTCACGGGATGCAGCTGGAACTGGCTTTGAGACACAGGTGAGTCAAGAAGTGTGCTATGGGCTTCACAGTTAGTGAAGGTCAGAAATATAAGAGGGCATACAATATAAGTAAAAAGAAGAAAGGAAACTTGTGCTTGTAATCAGGTTACAGATATAGTTCAAGAGTAACAAAGACTAATATAACTATATCAGAATATTCATAGCAAATGGGATTGTTGTATTCATAAGCCCTTTATAAAATGGACTTGGAATCCTAGCAACTTGATTGGTCACAGCACATCACCTGCCATTCATTAATTCCCAATAAATGCATGATTTGTCACCTACCTAACATAATCTACCTAGCAATGGTGTAACTACAAAAATAAAACTTTTTCATTTGAGAACCCTTTTTATTTAAAAAAACAAAAAAAACTTTCCAACTTGTAAGACTAATAACCCATGTCAGGATATGGCTATATTGAGAATTAAGGCACTTTCTTAGGTGTGTTGGAATTCTAACTGCTACACATAGCCTGACCATTCATTAAGTCCCACTGAATGCATTGTTTGTCACAAACCTAACATAGTCCACCTATCAACAGCCTAAGTACACAAAACTAAAACCTTTTTCTATTGAAATGTTACCAAGGAGGTCTTTTCTCCAGGACCTGGGTCTGAGTACAAGGGCCAGACCATAGAACACCAAGGACAAGTAGCCTGAAGGACCTGAGTCTGGGAACATCTCAGCTAGTACAAAACATTTTAGCTAAAACCAGCTACCTAAAGACCTTGGTGACAATAAGGCATAGCTTATCAGCTGCAATACAATGCTGGCAGTCTAAAGACTTAGCTTGTGATACACAAAGGTCACTAACAAGTAGGGAATTATGCAGTGTCTGCAGAAATCCCATAATCAAATTTTATTTATTTATTTATTCATGTATCGGATTTACAGACCTTTGGGTCAGAGACTCATTTACAAAGAGCACCTCGTTGCAAGGGAGGAGACAACATAATTGTGAAGTAAGACAGTGGGAACAGCACAGGTGGTACACAACCAGCATATATAACAGGCATTTCAAGAGTAAGTAAATATAGCCAAGTTGCAGAAGAGTTCACGAAAAGGATAAATCATACAGGGACAGGTTGAATTTGAAGGCACACTCGGATAGCCCTAGGACAGGCAACTACAGCTACGAGTACTCTTGAGGTGTTTGCGTGAGGACGGTTTTGAAGGGGCCAATTTTGGGATGTTTGTGATGTGCATGGGGAGGAGTTTACCAGGATGGTACATGTAGTCATGCCATGTAGTCTCTAACTGTAATCACTTCTCTAACTATGAGTTGCTAGTAACTGTACTTTTTACATAAATGAATCTATTTCATAATATATAATTTCTTCTTCATAGTCTCACGGAAATTGCTAGCTAGAAGATGTTTGGAAAATAACCATATTTTATGCTAGAACTTATAAGACCATTTGTTGGCATTGCCACTAGCTGTAAATTCTGTGTCCCCACTGGGCAACACTGGTCTAGAAAACCACTGAGACAACATTATAAGTATGCTAGTCTCCGCCGAACAGCATGATGCTTCTGGGGTAAGCTCTATGAACATGACTGCCATGTGAGCTGGTATTAGCAGGCCTCAGTTGGACATTGCTGATGGGTCACAGACACAGCCACAGACAGAGACAATGAACTTGACCAGCTTTGAGCTTCAAATATTAGTTCTCTCATGCAAAAAGACCAGTAGTCATAGGCTACAGGCCAAGAAAGACTGCTTTTTAAGGAATATTTGTTGCTTAGGCTTAGCTACGATAACTGCTTTATGATAAAATTACTAGATTACAATGTGCACATGAAATGATTATTCTGTACTTATTGCATTTAGGAATATGAGAAAGTAATTTGCATATTACTCTTACTGGGAAAAATATACAATATTCTTGTCATATGTTTTCATTATGTTAGTGACTAACCTAATAAAAACTGATGGAACCACTGCAGAACACATCAGATTCGGACCTTGTCATATGAACCCTGGCATGGGCATCAGCTCTGGTAGAGAGCTTGATTCTGGCCAAAATCTAGCTATTGGTTCAAAAATTGGTACTGGTCTCTGTGACAGAACAACAACAAAATACTTTTTATTTCCATTTTGTAAGTAGATGAACCCACTTCAGGACTTGCAATTCCTGAGAATTAGTGCACTTCCCAGGTACATTGAAAGGCACTCGGTCATTGGCCTTGTGCTTTCCAATTTACTGAGGGCTTGCATTCATTCTCTAGCAATGCATACCCTATTCTGAGTTATTGCTTACTTAAAGAATACCAGGAAAGGCCTAATGAGCTATAACACTTGGGAGGAAGAGTACATGTGGCAAAGTAATAAAGCATTCTAATATGGGAAGGATAAATCCTGCATCCTGAGTGATTATTAGCCATACATTAGAAGTGTCTAATGCATAGCTTAACACAAATGCTCTGAACCTGGATGCAGGACATGAATGAAATCCTTGAATCACTACGGAACTAAAACAAAACACACAAGACACCATGTTTTCCCCACCATGAGACTGTTTCCAACACATTACTTGCCACAGAGTAACCTCTTTGTCTAGTTTAATACAGTGAACAAACCAATACTAACAAGTACTCTTTTTATACATTTTTCCTATTAACTTTTTTCTTTTATTATGTTATAAACATCTGCTCCCCACTGGCCTGCTCCCATGCCCATCCGCTTGCTCTGTTGCCAATTCACTACTCGCGTACTCTTGCCACACTTCTGTAATTGTAAAGCTGTAAATTCACCTTTTCTTTCCACCTACATACCAACCATCCCTTAAAGGTAACACCTATAAGAAGGAACAGGCACCACAGATTGGAGGATCAGGGAATTTTGTTTTTCTTAAATCCCACTTATAAGTGCTGTGAATGACCACATCTTTTCTCCTGCTGCCAGTCCAGTCATCCATCCAATTACTAATCCATTCACTTGGCTACCCACTGCTCAGTTGCACTGCAAGTCATTCTTGCAAAATAAAACAAATTACACAGGGTTTAATCTATAATTCTAAATTGTCCTTTTTAATGAATCTGGGCAGGGTGGCTGCGTGGAAACCATGGCAACCACAGAAATACCAAAAGAGCTAAGGAGGGCATAGTAGGACAAAAGTCAAAATCTCAGAAAAGAAGCATGCAAATAATACTGTAGATACAAATGAATTGTTTTACTGCAAAATACATTACAGATTTTAGTATTAGGTTATTTAAACATATAACATTTAATATTTATTGCATGTAAAATGCAATGCCCTATTTTAGACACTTCTAAAACACTGCCTCTTGCCTCGTCCTTACTAACATCATATTGATCACATGCTGGTAGGGAGCACAGTGTCACCAACCCAGCATCCAGGTCTGTACCCTTCATATGAGCCAAAATAGATAATATTTTCCTGCCTTAATTTGTTGCATATGTGGCCATGGCCCAAGAAGAACTTTATGAGGATGATGTAGCTATAGAAGTATGAGCATCAAAGGGAGTTACAGTTTCTTGAGTTGCACAATTAATCAGATATTGCTTGTCATTGTCATTGTCTTTGAAACTGCAGAACTGCCAGTGCTGACACTTAACTTTAAATAATGTCTTTCAAGGATCAATCTCAAGTGGCCCAGGTGGGAGGATGCCCGCCAGGAATTACTTAAAGTGAGGATCTGGGAGCATGGCAGGATATAATGCTCACTTCTAAATGTGCCACTGAACTCGGCTGTCTTTCTCCAAAGAGAAAGAAATGTGTGGCAAAGTTGAAATATTTAAAACTGTTTTCCATTGTTATTTATCAAAGTCACTCTTCTACAAAACAGTGAGGAACTTAAATCAGAAAGTTCCAGTTCATTTGAAGATACTGTTCTCAAAAGTATTTGATTCTTTTTAGTGCCCATCTCATTATAAAGGATAGTTATTACTGCACTATTCGCAACAAAGGCTTCAGAAAAGTCAATAAGTGGACTGAAAACTGCTCTACATGGATACTTGATTTCAATGCCCTAATAGAATATTTTCCAGTTCAGGGAATTGTAGTAGGCTGTCTATCATGATTGCCTATGCCAGACATCCAACATACTGTAATTTACAGCTATAAAGGACTCATAAGTAACCAAGGCATTGTGATAACAGAAGTTATTACAGCTACTGGAGGAATTTTATTAGGACCACTGTTTGAGAATGCATCCCAAATAAAAATTGAAAAATAGGAACATAGGAATGAAAACTAAACAAACAAAAAAGATTAAGTTGTCCATGTTAGTCTGTCCCCTGATACAAAGGCTTTATAATCCAGCAGTGATTAGTTCTGCACAGAGAGATTAAATTTAATAAAGGGAGAGGAGGAGAAAAATTTAATGAGAGGAGGTAAAACACTGGTGCTGTGCAAGTTTGTTTTATGTTCTCTAGGTAAGTGCAACATGTTCCCTGACTCCTACCTACAGTAAGGCAGAGTTCATGGAGTCACTTGCAATGTGCATGGAGCAAGTTATCAATATTTAATACAGCAGATGGTAAATTTTGTTTGGTGCTGTTGAGGAGGTTGGGTCTTCAACTACCATGTCATGTTCAATGGAGATGTAGGTGACGTGATGACTGATAGATGCCTAGAAGTTCACTTTTAACTGCTGAACAAAATGGTCATGCATCAAGTCATCTGAGATATGCATAAGAAGGACAAGATGGAATTACTCAAGCCTGGTGGGGAAGTCATTTGCAACTGATGGTGACAGATGTCGAGCTGTTGGGTAGAGATGTAGGTGATGGAGAAGACAAACAGAGAGGAAAAGACATGCACTGGGAGCCTAAGTGAGTGCTGCCTCACAGCAAAACACTGCTAACAAGGCTGGAAGCAAAAAAATGGCACTTCTGCAGAATAAGGAAAGCATCAAGCAAACTACTGTATTATTAAATAAAGGAATTTATTTCTGATACTGGAACTGCAGCCATGGTTATTCACAAGAGGACAGTGATGGCTATAGGCAACACAATAGTTTGAGGATCACTTTTTAGCTGCTATGGTTGGGCTGTTGAGCAACAAGATACAACAGATGATGTTTAAGACAGGAGCTTCAGGGATCGCTTTTAGCTGCTGGTAAGTGGTGATGAAGTTCCAGGTCACTGGAGCTTGGAAGTGGTGATGGAGGTGAGGTCATCTCAATTTCCCACTGCTGAATTGGTTCTGCTTCCTAGAAAAGAAGAAAAATACTTACACTTTTTATAGCGAGTAAAGTCAGGAGCAGTTATGTGCACATTTTAAATATTGTTCCATTCTTCCAATTATTATCATAGCCTAGTACTTACAGCACCATGGGCCATAATCACTAGTCTATTTGCATTGTCAAGCTATACCATGCCATGTCATGCCATACCACACCACACCACACCACACCACACCACACACATGCATGTACAGTATGCACATACACACATATTCATGCAAGCTCATGTGCACACTCATACTCATGGCTCATCACTCATCAGTCTCTATGATGCTCATTTACTTTCACAATCAACATATTCAGATAATACTTACTCAGTTACTTAGTCTTACATATAGGGATCCTGGCTTGTCAGTTCTGACAAGCAACAACCCTTCATGTCATCTGCAGCAAAATCTAATTCAGCACAGTCCCAGTAGTATGGCAGTGTCCAGAGTAATATGGTAGTGTCCAATGCGAAGATATCTTGTCATAATTGTAGGACCAATCCACAGGAGAGATAATTTTGTTCAGATAGAGACATTAGATAGAGGAGTATTGTGGGGCGGTCCAGTTGTTGACCATTCATCATATACTTCAGTAGTATGCCAACACCAAGCACAAGCACAATCTCACATAGGAGGCAATTGTTTTTACTTCACTATAGAATGCATACAGCAGGTTGAGTTTGCATGAACATCAGAGAGAGAGACATCAGAGAAGAGAGAGGTGAGTGGGTGTGTGTGTGTGTGTGTGTGTGTGTGTGTGTGTTTGTGAGAGCTTTATGGAAAAGAGACTGAGAAGCAATTGTGGGTATGCCAGTTGCTACACCATTTCCATGTGAATAAAGCCGTAGTATAGGAGCATACTACAGTAACAGTGTTGGTGGTGGAAGTGCTGTGAAGTGTTTATACACACTGTAAACAAGGCCAACAATTATTAAGCATACTTTGCCCTGTCAGCAAACACAGGTACTGATAAATAAGAATTTGCAATTGAGTAACTTCAGTAACCAGACAAATATACAATGGTCCCTCATTGTAACAAACTGCCCAGAGCCACCAATTTTCTTCATTATAGTGAGGTTTCACTACAGATGAAATGCTTGAAAATACTGTTGCCAAAAAAAAAGCACTCACAAAACTATCATTTTAATAACATATTTGCCTAATATGATCAATATGCTGTGTAACAGTTTGAGGGCCTGCTTCTATTCATTTCTGCAGCTAGATGCACTGGAACACTGGGAGGTAAGTTGATGTGTCCAAGGTTAGACAGTGAGAATATTGGTGTGGTTTAAGTGAAAGCAGGAGTGTTCATTTTGGTCAAATGCTTTGGTTGTAAAATGAATGAGTGGAGCAGCTTCAGGAAGTGTAGGAGTGAGTGTCACAGTTTTGTGGAAGGTGCGGAGAGAGAGGAAATGGACAGCTATGGAAATGTAGCCTAGCATTATACAGTTTTCTTTTTGTGAGTTGTCTTTGTGCATCGGGGACACATGAAGCAGGTGCTGTGAGTCAGACATGGAGCTGCTGTCGCGGGTGGTGAGGACTGGATGAGAGGAGTTCTGACTAGTCACTCTGAAGGTATGTAAAATAAAAGAAGGGCTGAAATAAATGTGTGCAGCAAAAGCTGGGTACTGAGCAAATAAAAGCTTTTTAACTGGGTGTGAGACGATCGATTGATTTTTTTAACAATCAACAGTTAACTATTACCGCAATTAACTAGAGCTGCTCTCTAACACAGCAATTAAGCTGGCAATAATGGGGTCCAGATGTCCTGCTCATTATAACCAGGATTCATTATAATGAAGAACATTATAGCAAGGGACCACTGTAATTTCTGGTGTGACTAGGCAGAGCACTAAGTAGTAGTAGTAGTAGTATAAAAGCAATAAGACATGATGAGGTGTGTATTGAACATTTCTAACGCATGGCCTGGGGCATAGTAATGCACGAGGCCACAGGCTGAGTTCATTTAGCCACTTGCTGTGAATTAGAAATGTCTAATGCACACCTCTTTAGTGTCTTATTGCACTTATAAATGGGTCAGTGTATTTTACATGGTTTAAAAATTTTAAATGTTGTATTTAAATAGTAAAAGAATTAAATCTTTAACGTGATTTTATAAAATAGTTCCTCCTCCTGCATTAGCTTACAATATATATTTTTTTGCCCTTAACTGTTTTGATCTATTAGGGCCACCATAGTTGTGACTGTTCCTGGTTGCCATGACCCCAATGCCATACCCCATATATATACACACAGAAGCAGCTGCAGTTTAAAATGTTGCAGTTAGCATTTTAAATGCTTCTTTTATGTAAATGCCCAGTTAAAATAATAAGTCAGATGTGAGTTGGAAGTAAAAGCTGAGCGGTTGAGTGGGCAATCGGGATTAAAGTCACAAGTGCTTTAAATCACATGAGGTCCATTAGTGCTGGAAAGATAGGTAATGTGCTTAAGGCACCTTACGTTCTACAGTGAAGAGATGCCCTGTTTACTTTGTTCAAGATTTTCTGACATATGAGGATGGCTAGTGGGGTTGTGGGTGGGTGCAGGAAGATTGAGATCAGACTCACTGTTAATTGAGGGAGTGAGCACTTGTTGGGGAGGCTGGCAGGCATGGGACCAATCAGTTCATGTAGAGATCACAAAAATTAAAGAAAAGAGTAACAACAATAACAACATCTTTTCCTGTAAGATAACGTAGGCGTTTGTTTGTTTTAAAGTGTTTACAGTGTTTTATAGTGGGATGGTCCATTTTGGGCTTGGATAATCTATTTTCCCTTACTAAGGGGAAGTTAAAATGGCAGATTTTAAGAGCATGAATGTTCTATGTGACACATTGACTTCTGATCTACTGTGTCTCTCTGAGTACTAGTTTTTAGCCGTGCATTGGACACTTCTACTGCACAGCTAATGACCAATCCTGACACAGGATTTTCTTTTCCCATTTTCTAATTTAAGTCACAGCCTTTCCCAGAGGCTCAGAGCACCTTACAAAATGAACATTTCATACAGGGACAACAGATAATATCAATCAGTTCCAACTAATAAAACAGGCACAATCACCATATTTATATAAATTAAATGATTTAGCAACAAACAGCATCAACATATGTAAATATAGAGGTGCTATGAATCAGCAAAGGCCTCATAAATATATAAGTCTTAAGATTCCTCTTACAGGCCTCCACAAAGAAAGCCTCCACAACGATCTTGAAAATGAGTGCCACAGGGTGGGACCCACTACTTTGAAAGCCCTTCCTCCTGATGATTTTAGCCTTATCCTGGGAACTGCAAGGAGGCCTTCTTGGAGAAGCAGAGGGGCAGGAGGACCAAAGATGAGTCAGGAGCTCCTCCAGGAATCCATGGCCCAATCTGTAGATTTATAGACCAGTAAACCAACCTTAAATGTGATATGTCACTTTACTGGCAGCCAGTGCAGCTCACACAGGATGGGGTCATATGGCAACACATGGGAAGGCCTGTCCACAACCTGACTTCTGCGATCTGCACTTGCTGCAGTCATAGTAGAACATCTCCATTGATCCTGAAGTAAAGGGCATTAATTCATAAGGTAGAAAAAACAGGCAGACTGGATGGACCTTGAGGTCCTTATCTGCAATCAACGTCTGTGTTTCTATGTTTCATTACTGTTAATCAAGCCTGAATATAACAAAACATGCCTAGCAATAGCAGATCTTTAGGGGACATGTGACTTAATCTGGGTGCTGTGACTGAAATAGAAAAGTCACTCCAGACTACTGCAGACACCTAATCATCAAATGTCAGCCTTTCATCCAGAATGATTTCCATATGTTTTACCTTAGCAGATGCCATTAGCCTAGAGGACCCAAGCATCAGATCAGTTTCTTCTTTGGCTGCCACCAGACCCTGCCTGATCCGGATCAGTCACCAGTACCTCAATCTTGTCTGGTTAAATGTCAGCCAGCTTGACACCAGCCAATCCTGGACTTCAGCCAGACACCAATAAAGCACCTCAACCACATCAGGCATCCCAGCAGCAAATGACAGATATGGCTCAGTGTCATCTGCGTAGCAGTGGAAACCCAGCATGTAACATCTAATGATCTTTCCCAGTGGTATGTGCAGTGGCATCAGCCAGGATGCAATGCAGTAATGCTGAGTATATCACAAATTGCTGCAGTATACTATAGGAACAGTGTAATTCAATGGCAATTAAGCGCTTTTGTCACGTAGTATTTTGTGATGTGTCATTTACTTTAAGTTTTAAGCATTGCATTGTTGCCCACTTCATGGTACAATGTGAACAACATGGTAGAGAGGAACAACTCTGGGGTGCACCACAGTGCAGAGGCTTTGGGAGAAAGTTAGAAATTCACTATCACTACCCTCTGTAGCCTATCCCTGAGGTACAGCTAACAGACATGTCAGATTATTTAAAAATCTTAGTGTTCAAATATAACTTCTCCTTTGTCTTCATCTGATATTTTTTCCTCTTTCTTTTTTCCATAAAGGTTTTAGTCCTCCTTAGGCAGGATGGGTGGCTTCTCCATCCTGTCCATGTGCACTGCAGCTGTCTCTTACATCCATTCGGTCAAGACGTCCTTTCTCTGCACATTCTGCCCCACAGCAGGACGGGGAAGGTCTTCTCCCAGTCACACATCCAGATCTGTCCTGGACCCGAATGGAAGAGTGGCCACAGCACAATGGGCATGGCTTCACAAAGCCCATCCTCCATTTTTCCTCCTGTTTTCTCCCTGGGCCCACTGATATGTAATGAGCATGATGTGTGCACTCTGCCTCCACAGACATACCCTGGCACTCTATATGTGAAATCACTTCCACTGTGTGGTTGCCTGTGCTGCCACCTATGTACCTCAGGTGGCAGTCAACAGTGAGATACAAACCCTCACTGCCCTAGGGAGGAGAATAGCCCGAGATGCTCACACCTCCCTCACCCAGCCAGCCCCAAGCAACCATCACCTAATTCCAAATTTGGGTCGCCAGTGTGGCAGAAGATGAGCATTCAGTGTCTCAACCCTCCATGCCACTGGGCTGGCTTTCAAACCTGGGTATCTGGCATTGCAGGAAGTGGCATTTGCCCTTTCAGTGGCAATGGGAGACCCTTATTTTTGTTGTTGGCAAAACAATGGGTACTCTATAATCAGAAACAATGAAATTAGGATTCATTTTAATAAAAGTGAGCTTTTATATATTGTTGATGGATAGACTTGCTCTTCAGTCTTGTACTCTGTACCATGTCTTGTGCTGATATAGATGTATCATTACACATTTTCTTGTCACCGATTGCTATATAAATGTCTACAGTGTTAACCGAATTGGATTTGATGCTGTTGATGGTGATCCCTTTTATAGTAGATCGAGCTGAGGAAGATCACTGGTGGTACAAGGAAGTAGAAACTCTGTAGATTAGGAGGTGTTGATGGTACAGTATTAATGCTGCCAGTTTATGCTTTCTACCAGTTATCTCATCTGAGCTTTTCTCAAGTATCTGAGTCTAACATTAATGGTGTGGTTCAGACTGTCTAGATTGTTTTTTCTGTATTTCCTGGGTTTTCCAATGGCCTCTGTGATGATCCAAACCTACTGCTAAGGGTGAACCATTGCTAATTTTGGAGTTCAGTTGATGCAGTGAAATCCAACTCATTTGATACCAGCCAAGTGGATTGGAAGGGACTCAGCTTCACATCAGCATTTTGGTACTTTGATGTTAAAGGCTTTTTTACAGGGTGAAAACACTGAGCATGTGCAACCTGTTGGCATGCACATGACATGCAGTAACAAATCAGTAACACAGAACATTAAGGACACGTCAAGCTGTGCACATCTTATTGCCATTTCCAGCTATCTCTCAGAGAAGAAGTACTTGGCAACTGAGAGATTCATTTCTTTCTAAAAATAGCAATTTGTGAAGAAAAATGGTATTAAATCATCATAGCATTAGATATTATCATTCCAGTTTGCTAGCTCACAACATTTTTATTTTTGTCAGGCAGGCCAAGGAAATCTTGTGCTACTAAAGAGGAGAAATGCAGTGTGCTTACTGCAGGCCTGCAGCAGGACAGTGGGTGATAGTAGCAGACTAGTAAAGGTGCAGGGTGTATTTTGAACACTTTATTTGAAAAATATATTTTTTATGCTGACCACTGATGGTGCAAGGTACATTAATCTTTTATTTGTCTCCTTTGTGTGTCAGCATGCCAGCCAGTCAGTGACAGAACAAGCATCTGTTACTGATGAATGTATGCTGCTGATATTGCTGTTGTACTAGGTATTGCATGTACATATTTTTATTATATATTTACCCATAATAGAGCAGATGAGATGCAGTGTCTCATTTTCAGTGGTGTTCTGCTTTTACACATTGTTAGATTGTAATTAGCCAGGGTAGGGCAGTTGGTGGTAATATCCCCAGGGTACCAGATTGGTGCCATTATTGTTTCTGATTATGATAAATGATTTAGTTATCAAAGGTCCATGTATCGAGTACGTGGATGATACCACAGTGTTGGATATTTGGGAACAAGTTGAAGACAGTACTATGCAGTACAATTTAGATTACTTAGAAGATGGTCAAAAATAATTTTATGCAAATAAATCCAAAAATAAAACTAAAGAGATTACAACTTGGGAAGAAGAAGAGATGGGAAGGAATAAAGCCATTAAACTTTTTGGGGAAGATGTGAAGTGGTAAATCAAGCAAAATATGTGGACATTATTTTTCAAAATGATTTTAATTGGACAGAGCAATTTCTAACCATGGTAAAAAGGCAAACAGTAGGTTATATTTTTAACCATTTTGAAAAGGGCTGAACTAAGTCTATCTGATTTAATTTATTATTTTTCTGCAGTAGTTAGTCCTCTGGTGGAATATGGGGACACTTTTTGGTATGGAGAGTTTACAAAAATGAATCAGAAGAATTGGCAAGAGTACAGAAGAGAGCACTCAGAATTATGTTAGGTGAGAAATGAGTTATGACAAGACATTGTTTCAGTATAAGTTTATTAATTGATTGGTCATTAGACCTTTTCAATATGTAACAATAAAAAGATAGATATAAATGTTTAAAACACAGCATTTTACATACATATTAAATACCACCTGGGTTATTATACAAATAAACTGTTTCTTAAAATGACAGTGTTATACACAGTCACATCTAACCACATTTACAAACTCAGCATAATTTTGAATGTTTATAGTCATTTTCCTTAAATGTCAGCTTGAAAAGTTGGATGTTAGAAGCAAAAAATGGCAATTGAGACATTTAGGAGGTTTAGTGATCCAATCCATAAATTACATTGCTTACTTTTGCTCAAAGATATTACAGGATATAATCTACAGAAACAGCTGATGAGAGAAAGGCCATTGGTGAGAACTCAAACTTATAGCAAATCTTTGTGCACTACTTGGACATGATTTAATGAATTTTCTAAAATGTGGGTATATATGTATATTGTGAATATTTGAAATATTTTTTCATTGATTGCACATTATGATTTTTGTGATTTTATACACAATGTGTTTTTATGATTGCATGTAAACTTCAACCTGCATAGGGTTGTGTTTGGTTGCAATATTATTAATAAATTAATCAGTCAATTAATCTAATTTTAAGTACGCACTCACATTTCCACCCCAAAATTGCAAAAGTCCTTTTGTGACTTGACGCTGTTATCAAGACAGGTGGAATATTCTAAATCCCATGTGACGGTGATTTCACTGTGCCACTATGGAAACAAGTTTCAGAGGAGATTTGAAAAATGACACCTGTCATGTCCAGGAGATGGGATAAATTAAGGGATATGTTGAACATTAGGGTCAAAATCTGCCAAAATAAAGTTATGAGGTAGTGTGAAAATGACCTTGTTAAAAACTGAGGTCAAAACACTTGAAATCACCACAGTTATGAGTGTGCATTGAAAAGTTCTACATACACTCATAAGTTTGTCGTTTTTTAAGATGTTTACTCTGAATTTTCAACATAACCTTCATATGACTTCATATGGGATCCACGATGCCGCTTTGACAATTTCATGTCAGCGCATAACATTACCCTGACACCACTACATCAACACGCAATTGTGGTTGGGATAGTGCCACTGTGAAAATCTTCATGTTTGTTTCTTGCGGAGCTGTGCCCCTGCACCCTACTCTTTGGGATTCTCAACTGTGAGATGGAGCTGAGTAGGGATGGGGTGCAGGAACTTGGGGAAGGACACTGGGGTCCCAGGCGACTTTACAGTAATGTGGCAATGTTATTGGCATCAACCACATCACTGTAAAGTTGTCACTGTAGCAATAGTATACCCTTCATATGATTCCACATAGCATTCTTACGATCCAGCCTGATGAATAAGGGTGGAGAAAACTTTCAAATCATTCCCAAAATTGATTTCATATCACAATTGTGAAAACACATTTGGCCAAAATTTTAAAATTACACCTGTCACGTTCATGAGCTGGTGTGAAAAAATTGTTATGCTGAAAAGCTGGAGCAAAAATATTGAAAATTACCACACTTACAAGTGTGTGTTGAAAATGTCATTATAGGGATCATAAGTTTGCTGTTTTTCATATTATTATCCCAAATTTTCAACATACTGTAGCCTTCTTATGACCCCACATACCTCATATCATAAAGAAAAACAGAGAACACTTTTAAATCCTGCCTGAAAGGTGATTTTGTGCCACAAGTGAAAACTCATTTTGGAAAGTATTTGAAAAAATGACAACCATCTAATTTGTGAGGTGGTATGAAAAAATGGTAATCTTAAAATTTGGGGTCAAAATATTGAAAATTACCAAAGTTGGTCATGCATTTATAAAATTCAATGTAGGCTCATAATATTGTTATTTTAAATATTTCTACTCAGATTTTCAACTTAGCCTTCTTATAGACCCCTCCTTATGAACAAGGGCAGAGAAAAATGTCAAATCTTGCCTGAAAGGTGATTTCACACAGAGACCATGAAACCACATCTTGGAATGGATTTGCATAATGTCATTGTTCATGAGGTAGGGTCCCAAAAGCCATGTTGAAAAGTTGTGGAAAAATATTCAAAAATTACCAAGTTATGATGACAAGTTAAAACCCCATTAAAATACATTGAATCACATACCTGATTTCCTCAGTTCGCAGTCCAGTGATGATGACGGAGACTACCCCATAGGTAGGTAAGTAAGGGGTTTGGGGATGTGGGGTGGTGGGTGCTGAGTGGAGGATCAGTGGGAGGCACAGTAATGTGGCAGCAAGAGACAGCAATGGACGGTTTTCTTTAGCACATGGTGTATTAAAATAAACAATGAAAAGTATGAGGGACTGTTTTCTTTTATTTCAGGTACTTACACTGGGATTGCTCACCCCAATGTAGTGTTATGTTTGGTGGCACTGGGTGTGGGCTTTCTGGTATCACATAATGATAGTGGGCAATCCCGGTGCCAGACATCTAATATGGGCGTGTTTCTTTATATTTGATGGCACCAGGGTGGGCTCCCTGATGTCACACAATAAGCATGGGCAGGATGGGAGTTGTAGCTGGCAAAACATAAGAAGGACAGCTGTGACATTTTTGGCAGCAGTGGGGTGGTTTCCTGGTGTTGCACACTGAACACAGGCAGGGGTTGTTGTCAGCTGAGACATTACCTGAAGTAAGTTGAGCCGCTCTCTTGGATTATTTAGAAACAAAAGCTCTCACACATTACAATGCTTGCCAACTCTCAGTGGACACGTTTTGCAATGGATATGTGATCAACCTCTGGGGTGGGAGTAATCAAGGGACAGTTTTCTTTATTCCATGGTATGGTGGGAGGAAGGGACCACAGCAGGCTGGTCATGACATATCAGCTATGCTTGCTGAATGGAGTTATGCAGATCAAAGGAAAGAGCTGCTCTATGATTGGGCTGACTCTCTCCTTTGAACTACATGATGTTTCTGCCCAGCAAGACAGAATGGTGTCATGATCAGCCAGACTGATGATTGGTGTGATACTTTTGAGCCCCATGCAGAAAGCCCTAAATTAGACTGACAGTGACACACCCTCAAAACCCACTCATTGCAATATGTTCACTTGTGCAAGCACACAGCCAACATACAAAATTCTGGTTATGGCTGATATGACTGTAGAAAGCTTCTGGGATGCTTTTACCAATTATTTCAAATGAATTTGCTCAATGCAGATCTGCTGAGAGGCAGTTTCAATGTGGTCTTCCTTTACACATTTCTACAATGTATTTTCCTAGAACATGCCTGCTGATTGCTATATATACTGTATAGCCTGGATAGCTCACAGAAGAAATGGCATCTTATTTTTGGGTGGTGGAGCACTGGCAGTAGGAAGCTGGAATGTGTCATACATAGGCATGAGCTGTGTGGGAGGAATAGCGAGTGGCCATACACCTCAGGCACTCACATGCAGATGCATTATCCTGTGCCATTGCACTGCTCAGTGTGGGTGACAGCCGATGCTGTACCACTCACACAGGTTCCGGAACAGGCATTTTACAGCTGACCTCCCATTCATTTGTATGATTTGGAAACTGCAGATGCACTATCCATAGCCTGGAGTATAAACTGAAAATGGCATTGCAGGATATGGCACCCCATGGCACCCATGATACCTCAGCAGTCTGGAGGTGGCATTTACACAGGGAATGGAGGAGAGTGTGGGCCAGCAGTGGTGTATGACAGCAGGAGATATAGCATCGACAAGGCATACATTGAAGGTATGTCAATTTCCTCTTCAGTTTGCCACGGACATACACATGGCTGTATACACTGGTGGGTCTGCAGCTTGCATAGTGCCCAGATGCATGGTACAGCTACATGGATCATTCAGGAGTGCAGGTTCTCAGCCCAGGTCCAGTGCACTCAGCAGTTGGCCATGGCGTGTGTGGAGGGCAGTACCAGTCTCACAACAAGTCGGGTATAGGGAAGCGTGGTATCTATATAGCAAGGCAGTGGGTAGGGGTTCTCTATGCTATGGATATGGACTGTGGTTTCCTCTGGTGTGATTGGGTCAGGGGCCTTACACTATGGAGATCTTTGGGGATGGAGTTGGATCAATCGGGGATAGGAGGGGTACCTGTAGTACATCAGGGCTGCTGGACTGCTGTGCACCTCGGTGCACTTCACAGCCCACCTGTGGGTGGCTGGTTGGGTTTGGCCAGCTATTCATGTCCTAACTATGGGCCATGCTGCTCTGGTCTGTGAGGGGTGCATTCTCACTGAATTTGCTGCAGCGAGGCATATGCATGGGAATGCACCCTTGACTTGCACAGCATACTATGTGTGCACCCTGGCCCATTCCCTTATGGCCGATGCATCCCACATGTTTGAATATCATGCTGCAGTGCATTGTTGGATGTGTGACACATCTCCCTTTTCCACCATGATGCGCCATGCATCTCCTTTGAATATGGGGGCAATGGACTAGGCTACCCTGAAGAAAACATTATCAAAATGGTAAAATCATGACCCCACTGAAAACAAGATATTGTATCTAATATGGGACAGCCTGAGTAAATACAGTGCAAAATGTATAAATGAAGATCCCAATGCCAATGAAATGTAGCATCTCCCTGTGCTATTCAGGATACAAAATATAGAATAAGAAATGTTTAAAGGAAATCTACTCTTAACTGAATTTCACTGTGTTCACCAACATAAACAGTTTCTTTAAGCAATAATGCACAAGAGGGCATGGGTTGTGCTGAGATAACCTCACACGGGTGGTTGGGCATGAGGCTGCAGGCTGAGTGCTTCCAATGTCCCAGAAGTGAGGTTATCCAGAATGACACTCACCCTGGAGTGCATTATTGCTATTCTACAATGGATAATTGTTATACAAAATAAAATAAAAAAATTAAAACTTATTTTGGTAGATTTTTTAGTGGCAATATTTGTTTGTTTTTAAAAGAAGATGCAAACAATGCAACAACAAATCAGTAAAGAGGTTGTGCTAGATAGCCTCACTGCTGCCAAGGGCAGACAGCCAATAAGGTTCAAGGATTTTTATTGCCATTGTATAATTATTGTTTTAGAACATATTAGAATGCAGTATTTATTTTGAATGATGTGGCCATGAGGATGGTGTACATGTGTGTGTGTGTGTGTGTGTGTGTGTGTGTGTGTATCCAGGATACAAAATATAGGATAAGAAATATTTAAAGGAAATCTTCTCTAAACTGAAATTCACTGACATAAACAAACAGTTTCTTTATTGAAAAGAATCTCAGTGCACAAGCACTGGGGCAATGTTACCGAAGGGCATTGGCGGGAAGCCAAGTTTCAAAGAAGTACAAAATCATTACACATACCCCCATAATGAAAAGCATCTGGGCTGCATATGCCCTTTGGGTAATCATTGCCCCAGTGCTTGTGCACTGAGGTTCTTTGTCTGTTAGCTTGTTTTTTTTTTTGTTTTATTGGGTTCATTACAACATAACCAGATGGACCATCATAGGGTAGCTAGTTCATTCCACCGGGTGTCATACAGATGAGGCACACTGATGAGTCCTTGCAAGATGAAAACTTGTCTGTGACTTTCTGTTCGCACCCTTTGAAAATGTGTGAGAGGCCTTTCAGCATCATGCAATTCTGCTTAAAGTTGAATCAGCATAATAGTCTGTGGTGATTTGTATATACAGCCCACAATGTTTTATACTATGGAGGTACGTGTGATTTTGTATTTCTTTGAGATTTGGCTTCCAGCCAATGCCCTTTAGGGTAACCATTGCCCCAGTGCTTGTGCATTGAGATTCTTTGCCTTTTAGCTTGTTTTTTTTTTTTTTTATTGGATTCACCTCAACATAAACCAGATAGACCATCATAGGGTAGCTATTTCATTCCACTGGGGTGTCATACAGATGAGGCACACTGAGGAGTTCTGGTAGGACGAAACACATGTCTGTGTCTTCTGTTGGTACCCTTTGTAAACTGTGTGAGGCCTTTAGGCACCATGCATTTCTGCTTCAAGTTGAATCAGCACAATAATCTGTGGTGATTTGCATTACTGGAGTATGTGTGATTTTGTATTTCTTTGAAACTTGGCCTCCTGGCCAATGCCCTTTAGGGTAATCATTGCCCCAGTGCTTGTGCATTGAGATTCTTTGTCTTTTAGCTTGTTTTTTTGTTTGTTTTAATTGAGTTCCCCACAACATAACCTAGATAGACCATCATAAGGTAGTTGGTTCATTCCACTGGGGTGTCATACAGATGAGGCACACTGATGAGCCCTGGTAGGACGAAACACGTGCCTGTGTCTTTCTGTTGGCACCTTTCAAATTGTCTAAGAGGCCTTTCGGCACCATGCATTTCTGCTTAAAGTTGAATCAGCATAATATTCTGAGTAGATTTGTATATACAACCCATGATGCTTTGCATTATGGGGTATGTGTAATTTTTATTTCTTTGAAACCTGGCTTCTGGCCTATGCACTTTAGGGTAACCATTGTCCCAGTGCTTGTGCACTGAGGTTATTTGTTCTTTAACTTGTTTTTGATTTTATTGGGTTCACCACAACATAACCCAGATAGACCATCATAGGGTAGCTATTTCATTCCACTGGGGTGTCGTACAGATGAGGCACACTGATGAGTCCTAGTAGGACTAAACATGTGTCTGTGTCTTCTGTTGGCAATTGTTGCAAACTGTGTGAGAGGCCTTTTGGCACCATGCATTTTTGCTTAAAGTTGAACCAGCATACTATTCAGTGGTGATTTGCATATACAGCCCATGATGCTTTGCATCATGAGGTATGTGTGATTTTGAGATTTCTTATTATTTTATAGCATATTAGAATGCAGTATTTATTTTGAATGTTGTGGCCATGATGATGGTGTGTGTGTATGTTTTCTGTAGCTCAATATATTTTTTCCCAAAAGCATAGTTGAAAATGCCTGCTGATTGCTACATATTTAGTCTTGGCAATTGACTGAAGAATGGCATATGCCTGAGAAGTGCTTATCAGAAAGTGTCTTTAGAGGTTACAAAAACAGTGTAAATCATAGATTTGCTGAGAAAGGGTGACATTTATGAGTTATGAATCTTTCTTCAAAGACACTACATTCCCAACTGAAACTAGTATCAAGAAGCTGTTTAAATGCTAAGTATTTAAATGTGCAAGTTGTTGCATTCTGAAGGAGGTAAATAAATCTTCAATTTAATAGGCAACCAATGTTTACCAAATATTTTACTGCTGTTTCTGTTTCTTAATGGCATCTGATAAGCATCTTTGAGTTGAAGCTCCAACATTCTTAGCAGAAAGGAGGGAGTATTTTATTTCAGTTAGCATGGAAGGATACATTGAAAAGTCCAAAACATGTGTTACATGATACTCCATTTTCCAGCTACAGATAGGAAGATGGCTGTAGGTCTACCACAGCCATAAAATGAAATTGGCTGCTGTATAAGACAGTGACTAGGGTATTCTAATGATTTGCAAGGCAAAAAGTGAATTGTACTGTACAAAGAGGGTTACAGAGTGGAAACAGGTAGATTGTAAGGCAGGTATCATATCAGATGGGCAGACAGAGCACTCTTCAAATGGGATGAGTGCTTAAAACAAGCACAACTACCACACAAATGAGGTCCCTTATGTAAATATATGACACATATTGAAATCAAACATCATGCAAAATTCATTTCATAGCAAGTGCAGCCATAACACCTAGTGGAAGCTAGTCTTATCTAGTCACAGATTAATACAGGTGAAAAGAAACAATGCTGAGTGTTCCCTAAAAGGCAATCAGGCCTATTTTACAGATTTTAAATATAATATAGTTATTGTATGGTATATCATAAAGGTTTCTGAGCTCAGGAAGGGTTTCTCATATAAATAAAATTTTACTTTACTTACTTCCCCAAACACACGCACATGGCCCTGTTTTTCTGTTGCTGGATCTGGCAAGGGACTTAGAGGAGGTCCAGTAGTATGCTATTGGATGACACAGGCATGTCACACAACCATATGCACTCCACAGGGTCCAAAGGTCATGGCACACCTTCCTGGAGCTGTCTCCCAGCAGAAAGTGGACCAGTATAGACTGGGCCAAAACACCATACAAGAACTGTGTGATGCACTCCAGGAGGACCCCACAGCATAACAGCCTGGATTTAGGTGCTCAGTCGAATTGAAGATCAAAGCCATACTGTGCTTCCTGTGCACTGACATGTTTCAAATGCCATCTGGGGACACAACAAGCCTACTGGCCCAGTTCATATGTGTTTGATGATGTAGAATGTTTATATCACATTTCCCATACTACAGGGCGGAGATCAACAATGCAAGCATTCTACCACGATGCTCACATCCTAAATGTAGTGGTGTGGTGGAATGCCCAGATCACCAGCATGGCACCACCTGGGAGGGAGAGGACATTTGTTCACCACAAGTTCTTCTACTCCCTCAATTTACAGTGGTGTGTGATGGTAATTACTGAATCACCAATGTGGTTGCAAAGCAGACTGGTGGAGCACATGATGCCTTCATATGGCACAACTCCTCCTTCTGCCAGATGTTCAAGGCTGAGCAAATATAAATTGGATGGTTACTTGGTGAATATCATACCACCCAGACATACACAGAATATAACCAACTGTTTTACTACCCAACACAGGTGAATGTGCATAACTCTGCATCCCTGGCTGTTGAATCCTTCTGTGCTATGGCCAGTCACTGACAGATAGGAGTGTTATAGTGAAGCCCACCATGCCACCAGAAATTACATAGACTGGGTTTTCAAAATCCTCAAAATGAGATTCCAATGCCTGGATCAGCCCAGTGGGGCTTTGGAGTATAGCCCTACACAGGTGTACAAGATATTCATGTTTTGTATACTCCACAACCACCTCCTACCCCTCTGAACAAGAGGGTGTTTGATTCTTCTCCCTAGGCTGCTGTCTGCCTCCTGAGTTTGCTCCCAAACTCAGGTCATTGATATCACAAGCAGTGTGCTACCAGTGCACCTGTGGGCTGTATTGGGCATACTGTTTAGAGAAATCTGTGCCTCTGATAAGCTACATGTTGGCACACTGGTACCTAACCTCTGATGCTGGCATCAGGATCCCAACACAGAGTCAGATATACAGAAGCAAATGACAAAAAATATAAAAAGCACCCCAAGAGCCCACACCCAGTGGCATGTGTGTCTGCCCCCAGACTGGTTGGCACCAACAGCCCTACCCTCAAGCCACCAAAATCCCCTCCACACCAGGATGCTAGCTGGTTTAAACTTTCCAGTCATCTCATTGACCAACCACCATCTGAATAAATCACTATTATGATTCTGGAAATACATTCACACAGCATTTAGTTAATAAATTCAGGTTTGCAACAGTTCTTACAAGACAGGATTGATGAAATACACACTGTGTACATGCATTTCATAAAACAGAGTGGCCAGATGAGAAGATGAGTGGATGGTTTGAGCCAGCTATCATGTGAGTGGAGGGTTGGCATGGTGACTGTGAGGGTTACCACGGAGGTCATGAACTGTGTGGCTTATGGATGGGTGAAGTGGTGCCACTGGACACTGGTATAATTGGAATGGGACAGGGTGTAGGGGTGCCCCTGGATGCCAGGTATAACTGGAATTGTGCAAAGTTTTGGAGACTGTGCCACAGGATGTCATGGTGGAGCACAGTGCGGTTCATATCGGATGCCAGAGATGCATAGAAGTGGACAGGGTGTTGGAGAGATATCACTGGATGCTGAGGGTGCTAGAAATTTGTCAGGGTGTGGTTAGGTATGGAATTATAAGCCCTTGAGTCTTTGGTTTTGGCAGGGTTTGTTGTACAGGGCAGGGTGAGATGAGAGGGTACCACCAGACACCAGGGATATGCTACCTGAGGTAGGTTGAGGAGGAAGCACCACTGGACATCAGGGAATGCTTAGTACAAAGGAGGAATGATGGAGGGGTGCCACTGGAGACCAGGGACTGCTTTGTACTGGGCGGGAGGAAGAGGGCATGCCACTGTACCAGTGGCACTTCTTGGCACAGATTGGGGTAAGAGTTGTGAGTTTTACATTGACAGGGTACTGCTTGCCATTAAATGTATTGACAATATAGGTAGTGTGCATCTGATAAATTTCTTATTCAATATGTAAGGAAATTCATTCAAGAAACAATGTTGATGAAACAGTTGTGGTTGACTATGCTGCAAAAGATAAGGAAATGTGAGCTTAGGGTTAAATAAAATTCTCTAAGCCTTGTTAAGTCTGTAGTATGATACTGATGATGATTCAATGCTGAATTTTCATACTGTAACTGTGCCAAAATCTGGTGTTTTGGCTACTTGTGAAGCAGGTCATAAGGAATTAATTTTCCCAGTTTGAGATTTCACGTCATGATTGATCACTTTGTACAGGAACACACAATTAGTGTGTCAAGCTGTTGGTAAATGATATGACCTGCAGCAATCAGTGATGCTGGGTAAAGAAAATCCTCACACAGCTAAAGGCCATTATTCAGATCTCTCTCTCCCACACAGAAGGCTGTGGCTACTGCAAAAGCTCATTTAAGTTAAAAAGACCAACTTTTGATCAGAAACTTTACATAGAAGAGAATTGTTCAATGTCATACAACTTAGTTAATTCAGTACATTAAACTGTAGTTTCAGGCAGGCAGGCTAGTCAAATCATGCTGCAGATGAAAGGAGAGGAGAGAGTGCACACTGTGAGCCAGCACTGGAAGCTGCAGGCACTGCAGTAGGAGCAGGCAGATTGCATTTTGCAAACTGGGAAAGTGTAGGGATTTCTGAAATATTTATTGACTGTTTTTATTTTATTGTGTGCTGGTGGTGTATGGGGCATGGAAATCCATTGTTTTTATTTTGTTTGTCCACTGCATTAGAAAGGCAGATGAATTGAATGAATTGTGAAGGTACATGAGGAGTTTGGTGGATGTATTTGGCAAAACCTTTGACTGCTGGTGTTTAGGGTGCAAAATCTTTTTTTTTTTGTTTTGTTTTTGCCTGTAAGAGAAAGCTAAGTAAGTTAGGTTACTGCAGGATCTTAGCAAGTGTAAGGAGAAGGATGTCAGTGGGCAACACAATATGTGTGTGTGTGTGTGTGTGTGTGTGCATGTGTCTGTAGCTGCTGTTTTGTGATTTAGAAACCACAAGTAAAAGACTTGGAGGAGAAAGGAATGGGGGACAGGAAAGGAGAAGATGAAGAGATCCACCATATGAGTTCTACCAAAAACAGTTCAATAAGAAGTGGTGGTAGAGAAGGAGTTGAGGTAGAGAGTGGAAGTCAGAGTGATAGGGCAGGGACTATGCCTCAGAGGAGGACTAGGCTGGGCATGTAACAGTCCATTAAAAAGCCATAGTTCATTTGTCTGCAGTAGTCAACTGATTTTATAAGCAACGGTCTTCCAACTAATCCCAGTCATCTAGTGCACATGGTAATGAAATCACCCTGAGTAAACCAGAAGTACACAGGTGTATACATGTTTTTCCTTTGAGTATGTTATAGTCCTCCACCCATGGGAATATAAGAGATCTATTGTAATCTGTAAAGGTAAGCCCTCTTCTGGTTACCTTGTATGTACAAACATAACACCAGCTGCCACTGTTAATACCACAAACACCACCAAAGTCACACTGCACAGTGGCATTGACAATCACCTGTCTGACTTGTGGCACTATATTATAACCCTCCACCACAGACCAACATCAGGCATTGGCATCAGTAGCATCCCCAGCCCAATTCTGCAGCTCAGTGTATGAGCAAGGTGAGAGCAAGTCTGGGTCTGGCATTATTATTACTGTTACAGTGTCACCTGAGAAAAATGGAATTGTTTTGGTTAGAGAGAGGTATACCAAGCACATGATGCTATAAAAGCAATCAAGTAGCACCACCACCAAAGCAACTTGTAGTGGAGGAGAGTGCCATGGAGGAGGATACGAAAGTGGAGCAGTTGGAGTGAAGGGACTTGAGAGTAAGATAGTAGAGGACGGAAGAAGAAGCACATAGGAAGAATATGGCAAATGGGCAGTGGAAAGCTGAAGAATCTTGCAAGACTGAGATGGAGGGTCATGGAAAAGGGCAGAAGTACATGAAGAGGAAATGAAGTATGGAAACAAGCAAGAGAGGAGGAAGTAGGAGAGATGGAAGTCCATAATGGAGAATAGGAGGATGAAGCAGAGAAGGCTGAGAGTGTGCTGTTGAGGCTCCACAATGACTGCAGAGGAGTAGCTGCCTTTTGATTGTGCTCTTAGCACACAATTTTCAGTCACATTAACTGGTTAACTGCCAGCATTTGAGCTACTACAGTGGCTATAACTATGGAGAATAATGATGTAAATTAAAATTTTACAAAAAGAAAGAGAGGAAGTGACTTTGTGAGATCAAGAAAACTGAGAAACATGAGTCTCTCACAATCTGAGATATAGAGTCCAGGGAAGTGTGAAATGGCAGAACCAGTTGACTGGTATCTTCATGAGTCCCAGCCAGGAGGACCCTGGTGTGCACTCAACACTATAGCTGGTGGAGTTGGCTCCAGCATTCTGTGCATTATTATGACAATCCCAGGAAATACCAGTTTTGTACCAACCAATGGCACTACTCCAAGGAAAACTGGTGAAAAGACCCAGACTATGGAAGAAACACAAGATGTACTCACAAGTGCCACAGGTACCAGACCTAGATCTCAAACCTCAGACAAATCTTGCCTAGGCATAACTGCTCCAGTGATGTCCCCAAATCTGAACACCATAAAAGCCAACTCCAGAACTGAGAAAGCTAGAATCTTTTGAAGAAGTAATCCATTATTTTAGTCTACTTATAAAATGACACAAAAATGGACACTAAGCTTGATCTGAAATTTTACAAAACAGAGAAAATATTGGCAGATTGAATTAAAGGCATAAGATAGCACAAAAAAATTGAGGACTTAAAAATCTTTATAAGCAGCAAAGCTTGAAACTGCCTTATAGCTGTGTCAGCTTCACTAATGAAAACTGGAAAACTAGAAACTATGGAAAAAGACAGAGACTTGTAACTTAAGATTTTTGGTGTTCTAATTAGAAAACCCTACATTTACTATGTGGGATTTGATGAGACATTTTTTATCACAAGTTATACTTCAACTTTAGACTTAATTAAAGCCTTAGGGATCCCACAAAGAACTGAATTTAATACACCTTTCATTGAATAAGCCTGCAATAATCCGGGTACAATTTGTACAAATTCTTGACTGGCAAAATATGTTCAAGTCTCCTCATGTGAAAGGGCTTAAACCTATAAAGGTAGCAGAGAATGTATTTATCCAGATATTGCTCCTCAGACTCAACAGCATCACTGGCACTTTTTGTAATTCTGTGATGAGACTGAAGAGACTGTGAAAAATTTGCAATACATTTCTGAGTACGGTCAGATTTGTATTGCTTATATCATTTATTTATTAATTGAATTTTGCATAACGGGTAAGTCCACTGAGCCAATACAGTCCCTTTTCAGGGTGACCCGGATTGAAATGAAACAACAAAGTGCAACATTTAGAGAGAAAACAATTAACAGTTTGATACATGATATACAATTACAGGTACAGTTATAAGCCACCTTGGAATCAGACCATAATACAGCATGACAAACAAGCCATTAGGCTAAGCATAGTAAAATTTGAAGCAGTGCAGAGATTATCTGAGAAGTAGGTTAGCAGATAAAGCTGCATGGCTGGGGTGGGGAGGGAAGATAGCAGGAAAGTTTGTGTTTGAACTGAGTGAGGGAGGGAGGTAAAGGAGATAATCTCAGGTGGGAGTGAATTCAGGCAGATGTTGCTGCCAAGGCAATGACTGCCTGCCAACCATCAGACAGGGGTTGGGAGTAACCAGGAGAGGGAAGGCCATGGAGCATAATGTGCACTGAGTATGTTTACGATTGATGAGATCATTCAGGCAGGGTCAGGTATAGCAGTGAACCAAGTTAAACATAAAGCACATTGTTGTATACAGGAATATTTTCTCAAGATAGCCCAGCCTAGGAGGAGAGAACTTTGTAGTGATGAAAATGAGATGGTACAAGAAGGGTTTGTTAAGATACAAAGCAGCTGGTTGATTTTGTTGAAAATTATAATGCAGCCAAAACCATCAGGAAGCCACTGATACGCTAAAAAGAAAAGATGATGAAATGGACTTGATTGATTCCAGTTCCTCTGGGGCTTCAGACTATAAATTATGATTGAAAGCTCAATGTCAAACTTACCCACATCTGTAAATGATATAGGGACGGAAGAAAGCCCTGCTAGTTTGGATATACAAAATCAACAGCCAGCACTGAAAACAGTTGCATTCCAGTGGTTCTTCTTCCTACTCATTACAAATGTCAGAAACTCCTGAGATGCAAAACTGTGATAAGCAAAACATTTCTGAAATAGGTAGCCATGAGCTTCTGACCAGATAATTTGCGTAATATAGAATTTAGAGGATTTGTTTAAATTGGGGATGTCCTCAGATAGGCATTGACTATAGCAGGGGCAGGTACTGTAGATAGGCTGATAAGTCACTGAAAGCTTCATTAAGCAAATTGGTTGTATGTTTATAAGCCCTAACTGCTGACCCATCTTCAATAAAAGGGCAGCAAAGGGATTTATTGGCATTATGAAGGAGCTCATTGATAGGACATTGTCCCAAAGTTGTTTATTTTGAATCTGAATGTTCTTTTGCTGTCATTTGTAAAGGTCTGCCTTAGCTAACTAGATATGGACTTTTATAGATCTTGTCTGTCTCTATAACTTTTGGAGATATTTATGTTGGCCAAGATCTTTGTAAAAGTTTAGGAAAAAGCAAATGATGATGCATTAGTGTGCAAAACCAGTAGAGGTTTCAGCTTGTAGCCCATCTCAGTTTGTGGCTGTATGCACCTCTTGTATTTTTCAGCAAAGAAGCCATGTATACAAACAGTGGAGTGGTGCTGATATTACTTTCTCCTGGACATAAACTGTTATTGTGCACACTCCAAGCAGTGAAGCTGTTTTGCCTGTTTGGACTTTGTACAGTTTCTTGATTCTGTCCCTCTGTCTAATTATATTTCTGATAGCAGTGGTGAAGCAATCTTGCAAGTTACCTTTTAACAGTATTTAGGTCTGCAGTGGTGAAGCCCTGCAGATCTATTGCTTTCAAAAAAAGACTCTGCATTCCTTGCATTCTTTGTGAATGAACATACCCCACAGCCACCTTCATGTCTGTGTAGCACTTGGCTCACGCTGCTATTTTCACTGAAAAATCTTGAGAACATCTTAATCATGAAACTGGGGGACAAACTCCCCCAGTGTCATGCTTATGTTAGTGGGTAGGGTGGGGTGGTGGGTGTTGAGAGGGAGGGTAGGGTGGGGGATATCTATAATTTAAAAGACAAAACAAATCAGTGGTCATGATACACTCTATTGTTCCATGATGGCTGCCACAGTCTACTGCATATGCACAAACACTAGCGCATGCGCAGTGGACTGAAGCAGCCATCATGGTCATAGTGCTGTGTGCCATGACCACACATCTTTGTCTTTCAAATTATAGATTCCCCCAGCACCTGACCCTCCCTCCAAGCACCCACCTAAGAAACAACAGTGACACTGGAGGTGCCTAATCCTCAGTGTTGTGATCGTGTTCTGGCCCCCTTTTTTTCATATCCCACAGAAACTTTAGAGTGACAGTGGGGTGCCCAGTCCCCAGTGTCACAATTGTGTTCCATGCCTCGCTTTTTTAATACCTCCCCAGAAACATTAGAGTGACAATGGGGGTGCCCAATCGCCCATGTCACCATCAGTACTCCTCTGTGCTTTTTTAAATATTCCCCACCCAACCTTCTCTCTCAGCATCCCCCAGGAATATAAGAGTGACACTGGGGTGCCAACTCTAGGATTGCAATCTGAGCCTCAGGTTTTTATTAATCCTGAAAAAGAAAACACATCCATCAATGTCTTTTGCAGTCAATTTTGTCCCTCCACCTGACCCTTCCTCTCAGCACCCACCACCAAGCACTCACCAAGCCATTACTTACCCATCAGGGATCCAATGTCACAATCCTCTCTTGACCATAGACACATCTTCACTCTTCAACACTGTACCACGAACTGAGGATCCTCAGGTTGCTGTTCAATGTATTTCAAAGGGTTTTTGACTTAGTAGCATAACTTGGCCATTTTTCAATATGATTGCCCAAATATTCAACATACCTTTCTTTGGACACCACCTAATGAACAATGCAAGAAATGTTAGGTACATATGTCATAAAGTTGATTTTGTGGTCGCTGCAGGAAATCACCTTTGCTCAGGAGCTGACAATTTTCTCTGCCATTGTTCATGAAATGGGGCCATAAGAAGGCTATGTTCTAAAACTGGTATAAAATATTAAAAACAACAAGTTATGAGCCTACATTCAATTTTGCAAATGCAGGCTCATAACTTTGGTAAGTTTCAATATTTCTACCCCAAATGTACAATATAGCCATATCTTTACTACACCTCTTGAATGTGACAACTGTCATTTTTCAAATCCTGCCCTAAATGTTTATTTTAAATTTCAAAAGGTGATTTGTGGACCTTGCATGAAATCATCTTTCAGGCAGGAGTAGAACATTTTCTCTGCCCTTGTTCATATGGTGGGATCATAAGAATGCTATGTTGAAAATGTGGTGTAAAAATATTTAAAAACAACCATTTGTCAGTGATGAATGTTGCTTGCTTATGTGTGCTGTTGTATTTGGAAGTGGAAGTAACATGCCTAGAGCTATTAGCTGGGGTGGAAGCTCATGCTACCTGACCATAGCCCATTTTCCACTTTTCTCCCCTTTGCAGAGTGCAGGTGAGCAATGACGCTTAGGCAAAGTGTGCCAACATCTGCCAAACTCTGCTCCTTTATTACACCAGTCTAGTAGCATCCCCGGTCATCACCAGAGGCCGCTACAGAGTTGTGGGTCCCTGGCTCCTGCCCCTGGATAGAGAGGAGTCCTCCAGTTGCTCAATCCTATCCCTCCCTACTGACACCTGGCGGCCTGGGCTCGCATCTGAACCTGGGTCGCTATCGTGGGCATGAGTTGTGCATCCAGCACCTTAACCCTCAACAGTGGGGTCGGCAGCAATGCTGCCTTTAATAATCCTCCCTTCCTGCTCCAGTGTACCCTATCCGCCGCATACAAGTCACCATTCCTCCAGACCCTACCCCAGTTAGTCACTAACCCATAATGTTTGGTGTGGCACCAATCCTCAGCCACTAGTTGAACTCCTCAAGCCTCACCCTTCTCCCCATGCTTGCACATGGTGCCAGCAGTACCTCCAAGAATGCCACTGACTTCTCCACCCCTCACACTGCCTGCCCAACTACTCAAACCTCCTTCTCACTACTTCCACAGTGTCCCCTGCCAAGTCATTTATATACACTGCAACAGTAAATGAGGTTTCTTCCCCCTCGATGCATGCTTGAGCAGTGCCTGCCGTGCCTCTCCTGCAGTCAACCTGGGGACAGTTTCAACCCAAATACTGCTGCTGTCTTTCCCTTTCCACCCCATCTCACCCATTTCAGTATAGAATCCCCAGGATGAGTACTCCCCTGTCCCTTACCCTTTCCCTTCTAATTCCCTTCACCATCCCAGTATTCATTCTTCCATGCCCTTGCCCTACCAGCTGCATCCTCTGTGACTTCTGTATCTGTATCCCCTACTTCTGCCTCACCCCTTCTCTGCCTTATTCCTCCCATTCTCCTTGAACCCCTTCCCAGCCTGACTACTTCCTACTGGACTTCCCATGTCGACTCTCCTCCTCCCTTGCTGATTTCCAACCCTCTCCTATCTCTGCTGTTGTTGATTTAGAGCCCACATTTCCTTCTTGCCCAATAGTGATGCCCTCCCATCCTTCCCCTTCCCATAGCCTTCTTTCCTCCAGACACCACCCTCCTTCCTTATTAGCCCCACTTCTACCCTTTTCATCCTCTCTATCTCTCCCTACCTGTTGCCATCCCTCCATGCCCCACTTGTCCTCCCCTTCATTATGTTCCTGCTCCTCTCTCTCCCATAGCAGAGGTTTGAATCTATTGCTAGTCGATACCCCTCCAACATCTCTTCCCTATCAGTTCCCCCTCCTACTTGTTCCCTCAGTGCCACCCCTGGTTCTTCCCTACCCACAGTCATCTGCTGTCACCCCTGGTACTACTTGTGGTGTCTTCCTCCCCATCAGGAAGCCCCCTCACCTCAGGCACCCCTCCTTCTCCTGTCTTTTCTATTAGTGCTTTTGATACTGGGGTCAGTTTCATTCTCTAGTTCTTCTTCCTGTGTCCCCTTTGCCATCCCCTATCCCACCCCCAGGATGCCTACCATACTCATCTGCCCTGCCACTTAGACTCCTCCCTAACCTCCACAGTTCCTCTCTCAAACTAGCCAGTTATCTATAGACCATACCCCCCATCCTCCAAGCCCAGTCCAGGATCATGGCAGACCCACACCATGTACAGCCCACCACTCTTCCAAAGATGCTCAGTATTGACATGTGGCACTTGCCCCATTTTGACCCCCATCTTATGTTATAGGCTCTTACTCCCAGGTTCTGTACCCTACTACAACTGTTAGGCCCCTATTTACTCAAATTCCTGTCCCCCAACCCGAGTCTCCCTACTGTCCTTGCTGACCGAGTTAATTCAATCTCAAATCTCATCCATTAGATACTGTATTACTGTAGCAATCCTAAAGCCTCCTTGTCCATTTTAACCCCTCAGCTACCATACTTTTGTTATCAGCTCTCATATAGTTTCACTTAGCCCAGTTAGAAATCCTATTGCACTCCAAGTATTTCTCAGCTCAGTTAGAGAAATAAACAGAACAAATAAATATGTATTATTACAGCAGTCATAAAGTATAGCTCAGTACTTAGCTCCGTGAGAGAAATAAACAGAACTAAATCTGTATTATTGCAGCAATCCTAAAAGTATCCAATCATTGCTTTGTCTCCACTCCTGAGACCCTGCTGTAATATAGGACCACAGAGAACCCTGGGAGGGAGGGTGAGCAACTATAAAGTCCTGGCAGAGCTCCATTGAGTCTCTCACTCCCCTTTTCTCACTCGTTCCTTCTGTTTCTCCCAAGCGCTGCAACTACCCTTTGCACTGGGCTCCTGCTTCCGTTTGCACCTTTTTCTGCCTACAAAGAAGTTCACAGCTGTCCCGACAGAGCTCCATTGAGCTCACTCACTCCCTCCTCTCTCACTCACTCCTTCTATTTCTCCCAGCACTGAGGCTACCCTTTTGTACTGGACTCCTGCCTGTGTTGGCACCTTTTCTGCCCACAAAGAAATCTGCAGCAGTCCCAACAGAGCTCCGCTGAGCTCGCTCACTCTTCCTCTCTCACTTTCTCATTCCATTTCTCCCAGTGCTGCAGACTGCCATATTGTACTGGGCTCCTGCCTGCATCGTGCCTTTTCTTCCCACAAAGAAATCTACAGCAGTCCCAACAGAGCTCCGTTGAGCTTGCTCACTCCCTTTACCTCACTTGCTCATTCTGTTTCTCCGGCGCTGCAAGCTGCCCTTTGTACTGGGCCCCTGCCTCCATTGATGCCTTTTTCTGCCCATGAAGAAATCCGCAGCAGTCCTGACAGAGCTCCTTTGAGCTCACTCACTCCCTCCCCTCCCTCACTCGCTCATTCTGTTTCTTATGGCATTGCAGGCTGCCCTTTTGTACTGGGTCCTGCCTGCATTGGTGCCTTTGCTGCCCACAAAGAAATCTGCAGCAGTCTGGACAGAGCTCAGTTGAGCTTATTCCTCCCCCTCTCACTAGCTCGATCTTAATCTGTCCTAAACACTGATTTCCAATAGCGACCTTTATTCTGCACCAAATTTAAAAACATATTTTGGCCAAAAAGTGAAAATTACAGCTGTACTGTTGATAAGGAGGTGTGAAAAAATACCAGTGTTGAAAATCTGGCATGAAAATATTACAAATTTGAGATGTTACAAGGGGTGTGGAAACAGGACAATGCACGCTTGTAACACAGTCATTTTATGGACTTTTGTCACCAAATTTGCAACATAGGATTTTAGGACCTCTGCTCATGAACAGTGTCACTGTCATTTTCCTAAACTGTCCCAAACACTGATTTCCCACAGCGACCATGCTATTCTTTGCCAGAGTGCAAAACACATTTTGACCAAATGTGAAAAATGACAGCTGTACTGTTCATAAGGAGGTGTGAAAAAGTCCCTGTGTTGAAAATGTGGTGTGAAAATATTACAAATCTATGAAGTTACAAGGTGCATGGAAACTGCACAATGCCCACTTGTAACACAGTCATTTTATGGACTTTATTCATCAAATTTTTAAGATAGGCATTTTAGGACCTCTGCTCATGAACAGTGTCACTGTCATTTTCTTATTCTGTCCCAAACACTGATTTCCCACAGTGACCGCACTATTCTGCACCGGAAGTGCGAAAACACATTTCAGCCAGGATGAAATGACAGCTGTACTGTTCATAAGGAGGTGTGAAAATGCCAGGGTTGAAAATCTGGCTTGAAAATATTACAAATTAGTGAAATTATGAGCGTGCATGGAAACTGCACAACGACGCTTGTAAAACAGTCATTTTTTATTATTTTGTTCACCAAATTTGCAACATTTGCCTTTTTTTTTGCAGTTATTTAACCAGGACTAGCACACTAAGCTAAAAGCTTGTTTACAGGTGTGACCTGGGAACACAGGAAGTTAAGTGACTTGCTCAGGGTCACACAGTATGCAAGTGGGGACTGTGGGATTCAAAGCAGGTCTCCAGATTTGCAGCTCAGAGCCTTAAATCACTGTTCTATACTGCCTCCCTCTGGCACTGTCATTTCATTAATCAGTCTCAAAAGGTGATTCCGTGCAGTGACCGCGACATCACCTTCGGGACCAAATAACGCAATGACAGTGACTGAATTCACGAGGAGGTGTCCCAAGAACCCCATGTTGAAAATTTGGTGCCAAAATTCCCAAAATGCCCGAGATATGCACCAAAGTTGAAAAAACCCTATTTATGCCATTATACAGCTTACTAGCATGTCTTCCATTCGTGGTCAGCTTTGAAGAGTGCAAACATGTTCCTGGTCCACAGAGATTATCTTACTGGGCTCTGGAGGTAAGTATGGGGTGAGGGTGGTGTGGGAGGCAGGATACACAGAGGATGGGTGCGGGTTGTAGGAAGGGCCGCAATGCTACGAGGACTGTTTTCTTATTTTACAGGTGTTGGAACAAAAAACACTGTGGGACTGTTTTTTCAGGGACTTTGGCACACTGGGGTGGGCTCCCAGCATGCCACCTGAATGTTTTGTGGGGCTGTATTCGATGGAGGATTGGGCACCCCTGTCAGCACATACCAGTTGGGAGAGAGAGAGAGCCGAGGGGTTGGGCACCCCGGCAGACAGCAGAAACTTGGGTGTGAGGACATTATGCCAATGGGGACTGGGCTCCATGTCAACAAACTGGGTTAGGGGCATGCAGGTACTGCCCTGCAATGATGGGTCACTCCTTCATTGCAGTGAATTGCTGATGCTGCAATGACGAGGTGGCCCCTGATTGCAGCAGTTAAAATGTTTCAAGGTGGTGGCATGCTGGCTGAACTAGTGTCACTAGCAGCATGCTACCCCATTGGGAAAGCAGGCTAAGCCTCAAAAGGCAGTGGGGGCATTGGCCACAACAGTGCCACACCTCCACAACCTGTTTCTGAAAGCAAGCTGCCTCAACATGTTTCTTGCGCTTGCGTGCAAGCAACATAAAAATGAAGTTATGAGCCTACATTGAATTTTGCGAAGGCAGGCTCGAACTTTGTAATTTTCAATATTTTAACCCAAATTTACAGTATAGCCATATCTTTATAGCAGCTCATGAATGTGATAGCTGTAATTTTCGAATCCTGGTCAAAATGTTTGTTTATATCCCAAAAGGTGATTTTTACGGTCCCTGCATGAAGTCACCTTTTGAAAAGGAGCTGAAAATTTTCTCTGACCTTATTCATGAGGCAGGGTCATAAGAAGGCTATATTTTACATTTGGTGTCATAACTGATAATATTCAATTTTTTCCCAAATTTTCAACATAGTCATTTCTTTACAGAACCTCATGAGATGTGACATCATTTTCCAGCACCTGCTAAAATGTGTTTTGCATCCTGAAAGTTGATTTTGCAGTCCCTGTGCAATATCACCTTTATGGCAGGAGTTGATCATTTTCTGCCCTTCTTCATGAGGCAGGGTCATAACAAAGGCTATGTTCAAAATTTGGAGCAAAAATATTAAAATACCAATTTTCAATATTTTACCCCAAATTCCTCAGCTGCAGCCCTATCAGCTCTGGACAGACTTTGTTATAACTGGGGCAACAATGTCACATATAGTCAAGGGCATGGTTAACATCCTGGGTTAATTAGGAATTACCAGTCAGGTTGCTGTAAGAGGATTTGAAATATGGGAGTCTCTGTATACAGAAAACATGAGATTATATTTTGCTAGGTTTAGATTTATTGATCTTGGTGAACCATTTACAGGTGGTCACTTAAGAAATCAGGAAAGATATCACTAGATTTTATTTTATAATGGAGACTAACCAGGATAAAATCAAGCAAGGTTGCAATGCCTGTTCTCCAGTAATTATGTGTGGTCTGGCCAGCTTGCTGTACAATGGTAGATCTACCGCTCATGACACTGGCAACTAGGATTCAGGAACAGCTTCAGGTCATCAGGGGCTGGCAGGGGAAGTAGAAGAGCATCCATCAGTACACCGTCCAACTCAGGGATGGCTAATTGGTCACCAACTGGCCTGAGATGCCTGAGTGAGTTGAATATATATGGTCTGTCAAGGTAGTGACTCGTGGGTGGGGGTGTTGGCTTTATCTGGTGGCATGACTGCACATCTCTGCATGCACACACTCCAGCCAATGTTCTAGAGAAAAGACTAAAACCAGGAACAAAAATGATGCCTGAGTACCAAAGCAGGATGACATCAACAATGCACTGTGAGCCCTCACTTCCAGCCTTTTGTTCCCTCTGCAGTAATTCATAGTTCTTGTTCAGGGTAATGGTGTGAGGACTCTGTTGGCCTTGTCTTGGTGGGAGGTGGTTAAGCCAGGGTGTCAGCAGAGTTGAGGTCAGTCAAGGAGGTGAGTGATGGGATTCTGCTTTGGGGCTTGGGGTGCGGAGCCCATAAAAGCTTAGTAAATATAAAAATATATATGTGCCTGCTTGAGATAATTTGAGTGCGGTATAAGTTCACTATTTCTGTCTTTAAGGTCATTGTTTTAGCCAGCTAACTACTTACAGTTGAAATTTCAATCACAAGTTGTTCATGCTGGCAGTTCAAGGTGGAAACTGCATTGACGAAACAATCAAAATCACTAAGCACATTCTTAGGTGGGAAATCTAAAGGAATTGTTGTGAAACTGCTGAACTGGGAGCTATTCAACAGCTCAATTCAGTCATGGGTAGTTCCAAAAACTGGAGAACCCCAGACATAGTCCTGCTAGATGGGGGCTAAAGGCAACTGTGAAATTACGGACCTGTCAGCCTTACTCTATAGTGGATAAACTGATGGAATCACTGATCAAAGAGAAGCTTGTGGTCTACCTAATGGGTTTGTAGGAGGTCTTGTCAGACCAGTTGGATAGTAAACCCAAATTGGGCAGTTCAAAATTACATTGAGGTAATGTTTAATGTCTCAGAATACACATTGGATTCCATTTGGCACCTCACTACAATTTCTGGTCTTATTTTATTTATTTATTTTTATTTATTTAGTTTTTGTGACTGGGTAAGTGCACTAGACAAATTCTGCCTATTTTCAGGCATGACCCAGGGAGGGGATACAAATGAAAGCCAACTGACCTTGAACTAGATTAAGCTGTGGGTGGCATACATTTTAGTGAATGGGGAGAAATTTGGCCAAGACACCAGGGAACTTCCCCAGTGAATTGCTGTCAGTAGGGGAGCTGCTGTCCAGTTCTAGGATGGCCAGTTGAGGTGAGGCTTCAATGGTGTGGAAGCTGTCCAGGTGGGAAAGCAGGCCCTTTTCTACCTTAGGTCAACCAGAGGCTGAGACTGAAGTTAATGTTATGAATCATGAAAAGAATTTGACGAAGACATTGCTAATGTCTATGTTTCTGCTGAGGATCTTAGTGCACCTGAAATTTCTGCACTAGAAGTTATTGAATTGAATGAGGAATGCTCAGAGGGCACCATGATGAAGTTAACTATTGATTCCTTTGTTGTGAAAACCATCAGGGAATGAGCTAGCTTACTGGGCGACTCTGATATCTGAGCAGCATGAGTATTCAATTCCTGTCACTAGCTCTGCTTTGCCTGTCAGTTCACTGCATGACGTAGCAGCATCAAAGGCTCTTGCTGGGGCCAGGTGAGTGACGCTTGTCAAAAGCTTCCTTTCTACCTCTCAACGTATTGAGTCTGGTAAATTAAGGGCTGGCAGTTCTAACATTTTGCAATCAAACATATGCCAAAATCTACTGTTAATTTAGAGAAAGATTCTCTTCCTGATGTTACCCTAGACTTGGAGTCTCTGTCTGTACAATCGGGGCAGGGATTTCACCATTCAATGTTAACAAGAGCTCCACACTGGTCACACAGCTTATGAAAGCAGCTGGTTTTGTTTTTAAGCACCCTGTATCAACTGAGACTCTGACTAGGTCTAAGGGCCCTGTTAAGTATCAAACAAGTCATAATCTGCAAGATGCAGTACCCTCCTTTTCGTTTAATGATCAGCATGCTAAAATAAGCCAACTGTTTCAGATGATAATAAATTAAACGGAGGCTCTAATGCTTTCCAACAGATGAGGTTCTTTTATCAAGCCTGTTATATCTGTCTCCTTTAATACTGCCATCCAAATTGCTGAAGTACCTGTCTCCCTTGAGCTCCTGGTCCCCACAAAAGTGCTTCTTGAAGGTGGGTGGAAACGAATGTCAGGAGGGACTTGGCTACCTGACACTGCCTGGGATTCCACTTTTGATTTTTCCCAGGCCTCCTCTGACTGGAAACCAAGGCCTTGTGCAGAGCTAGAGAGTGAACTTTAGCAAAGTCAGATTTGCCTGTTGTTGCATCTGAAATTCAGGCGACTGTTTTGGATTGTGTCCATCCTCCACAGGCAGACCCTTTAATTGAACCAGGCACTGTCCATTTTCATCTAGACTAGAAACAAGGCTGCTCTTCACAGGATCCTGAACAAAATTCAGCGCCCAAACAAAAACCTTTACTGTCTGACCTTTTTCCAAAGTTAAAAAGAATTGCCCTAGGAGGAACGTGTCCGTATAGATACAATGGGGGTTGCAGATAGGCCAGATCATTATTATGTGGGGAGAAATTTATTGAAGGACTCCATACATTTTACTCCTAATGATGATTTTGCCTTCATTAACATATCTGTGGAGGACAACTTTCATTTTAGCTTTTGTACTGCCAACGCCTTTGATTTTTTGGGGAACACTATGGACAAGTGAAGTTTTCCCCACATGGACCCCTTCTTGGTGATTCCACTTACCAAACCTTTAATTAAATATGTCATTGTGATGTTTCATAATGACAGAGTCCATGTGGAGGATATTACCTATTGGTTGAGCCAAAATGTGATGTGCTTAGTGCTCAGAAGCAATTTTAGATACTGAAATGTTCTGGACAGGAGGTTGGAAGTATAAGGTGAAACTTGCAGACTGACTCTGGGGTGGAACATATTCCAATTCTTTCCTGTTGGGGATGGATAGAGGGTTTGTTTTATGAAGGGCAGCCTAGGGCCTGCTACAAGTGTGGTTCTTGTACTCATTTACCCAGTACTTGTGACAGGCCCACTGTGATAATTGTGGGGAAATAGGTCACATCGCTATGCAACGTATCAATCACATGAGATGTGATTTATATGAGGAGTATGGACATACTTTTGGGAATGCCCTTGGGCTGCTAAAACAAGGCTTCTTGTGTTAGTCCCAAGCTGCTAATTCAACAGGCTCAGGGTTCTGCTGGCCCCCTCCTGATCCCTCCCTCCCCTTCTACTACAGAGGTAATTGTTGCTGAGCCTGATACCCATAATATTTCTGTTTCCTTCCACTTCCCTCATAGTAGATCTGGTTAAACCTCAGGTTGATCCTGCAATAGGGTCTGATCCTGTCCCTGTTCCTGATTCTAGGTCTCTTCCTCCAGTGTGCTATGTGGACCCTGTAGGTTCAGAATGGTTGGTTCCAGCTCCTCCAGCAGCATCTCCACCCATTCGCAGGAGGTCATCAAGATTTTCAAAATCCAAGCCCCTCCTCCTCCTTCCCCAGCACCCACTGATCCTGGCAATTCCTGTGCTGCACTTTTTGGGTAGACTCTGAAATGGAGGCGGGTGATTCTGACTTGCAAACTTCTCTTTAGATCCTTCTTCACAGAATATTGGGGATTATAAAGGAAAAGAAGAAAAGAGAAAAATAGTCTACACAACTGGTACCTTGCTTAATTACTGTCTGCACTTGGGGTTCATTTAACACACCTAGTCTTCTTAATCATGGTAAACGCCAGGCTGTCTTCCAATATATCCATGATTTACATATTGATATCTGTTTTTACAAGAAACTTGCATGTTTTCTGCTGAAAAAGTTGTGTCATTCAAGAGAAATTGGCCTTGGGTCCTTCATATTGGTCCTTTGGACCGGATAAAGCAGATGGGGTTGGGATTCTTTTTAACTCATATAAATTCACTCTGTGCAAATTAATAGATTTGACTGCTGGGTGGACATTAATCCTTAATGGTATATGGGATAATGTGATTTTCATTTAATTAATATCTACAACCCACAAACTAAGGCAGAGAGAGTAACTCTGATGAAAGCCATTCAGCCCTTTTAATTACGTCCCTATCCCATTCTTTTTGAGGACTTTAATTATACCTTGCACAAAGGAGTAGCACTATTGCCTTGACCGGTACTAAAGAGGTCTATTGTGATTCAAATGCTTTAGCACACCTTATTAAAATAGCAGCTTTTATTGACTGTAGTAAATATCGGATTAATGGACCAAATTTTACTTATACCCATAACAAATTTCATACCACGATAGATTATTTACTTACCCTAATGTACCCATAGGTATTTTCAATCATACCCAGTAGAATTTTCAGACCACTTACTTTTATCTTATACCCTACAACTCGGGTTTCAGGCTAAGAAAGTGCTAAATAGATGGAAACTTAACACTTCCATCTTATTTGCATCATAATATTTTGGGTCTCCTACAGCAAGATTATCAGTTGCTTTTTATACTCAAATTTAGGGATTGGTGGGTGGATACTAAAGCAGACCTAATGTCGTGGTTCATTAAATATGGGAAAAGATAGGGAATGACACATTTTAAGATACTTATCACTTAGAAAACAATTACAAAAACTTTACATTTTTCATATACATCAAAGTTTGATTATCTGGACCAAATCACACAGCTAAAATCAACAGTGAAATTATATCAATATGATAAAGTGCAGACAATTCAGGCAATGTTGTCTTGTGGGACCCAGAAAACCCCTGTAGGAGACCCTTTTGAAGCTTCCAAAATGATAAAAGACTCAACTTCCATTGAATATCTTATAGATAAAGATGAGAATAAAATTGATTCAGTGGAAGAGATTAATAAGTTGATGCAGCATTTCTTCAGCTCTCTGGCACCTCAAACAGCCATTTTACAGAATAATATAAGGGATTTTTATGTCACATTAACATTCCGTTCCTACCAGATGAAATTTCTGCTTTACAAGACCCACTATCTGTGACAGAAATAGAATTTGCTATTAGATATTTTAAAAATGATTCATCACCAGGTAGGATGGGCTCCCAAATAAGTTTTATAAAACTTTTTCACAAGTTCTGGCACTCTGTTTAAAGCTAGTTTTGATTGTTTTTTTTTCTACAATAACATGTACCCTTCCTTTTCAGAAGGTTTAATGATTCACTTATTCAAATCTGGAAACAGACATGACATCAAGAACTGGAGACTTATCACTCTGTTGAATTCTACTATAAAATTTTAGCCACCTTAATAATACTCATCTAAAGTGGTATGCAGTGCATGTCAATTCCCCACAGCAGCTTTGTGGCCTTCCTGAGATGGCTGCAGACTGCCTTGATGACAATTAGGGATATTATTGAACACTCCACACTTTTTGGCCTCACTGGATGCATAGTGGCGGCTGATTTGGAAAAGGCTTTGATAGGGTTTACCATCCCTTTTTGTTTCAAGTTTTGGTTGCTTATAATGTCCCATTGGCAGTTATAAAACAAATTCAACTTCAATATCATTCGTGTCTGATATTTCCACTCATACAGGGTCAAATTGTTACAGGTTTTTGGATTGCACAGGAGTGAGACAGGGCTGCCCCTTGAGCCCTTTATTATATGTGTTTTGCTAGAACCCTTATTGAGATGGCTTACAGATCACCCTAAATGAGTTGGGATTATGGGAATGGGACTACAGCAAGAACTAGTTATTCAAGTATATGCAGATGATGTGTGTGGTTTCTTTACTAATTATGAACATTTAGATGCATTTTACTTGAATTTAGGAAATATGCCCTGATCTCTAATGCCAAGTTGAACCTTACTAAAACCTGAGGCTTGTTTATAGGTACAGGAAGCTAAATGACTGTAAGGAGTAATGGTATTGTTATTTCCATGGAGCCTCTTCCTATGTTAGGTATTTTATTTGGCCCACAAAATTTGCCAGTAGAGAACTGGGATAAGGCTCTCCAAAAGGTGGAAGCTAAAGTTATGAGATGGAAACAGTGGGAACTTTCAAAGTAGAAAAGAAATCATATTTTGAAGCAATTTATTTTGCCCTGTTTACAGCATGTAGCTATGATCTTCCCATTACCTGCAGTATTGAAACTAATCTTTATAGTCTGTTCTTTCAAATGTTGTGGGGAACAGACTAAATCCAATTAAATGGCATTTTACCTATTTAGATAAAAACAAAGGAGGCATAGGAATGATAGAACCAGTATTGTTTTGTTTTGCTTATTTTTTTTTAACAGTTCGAGTGGATTACTGGTTGTTGAAAGGTGGTAACAGTTGGGTAAAGTTGATTTTAGGAAGATATTTGGATGCATGGCATAGCATGGCTCTGAAATACAGTAAATATTTACATATCCAGTTGTATTTTAAACCTGAAATGCAGAAATTATATAAATGGCATATTTCCAAGGAAGTGATACTGCACGGCACTGGAGAAACCATTTATAAAACAATTTATGTCAGATATATCCTATAGTGCCAAGTTTTAAGAATTGTCCTGAAGCAGATAAGCACTATATTGTCTCCCAACTTAATAGTAGGAGAGTTTCCTCACTTGTGGGAAACACTCTGGCTAATTGTGTATCGAGATTGAATTTAAGAGGGAACGCTAAGTATAAGGCTAAGGAAGAATGAAACTGTCAATATTTAGACTGTATAAACTTAAAAGAATCTATGGAACATTTTCTTCTGCATTGCTCATATTCTAAACCTTTATGGGAATTTATGGCTAAACAATGGAATTTTGGGTAGTTGGCATACCTTATGTATGATATTTTAGTGGTTAGAAAGTACCCCAACAGTTTTTCAAGTTTACATTCTGAAATGTTGTCCCTTTTTTGTTGCCTTCACTTTTATTTATGGCAAGAAGGTGTCAGTGGGTTATTTATCATAAGAAGATGGATTACTGCTGTTTTTGTCAATTGATTATTCAAGAAATGGGAAAATATATTCAAGAGATTTCAGTTTTTTTCTCTCCCAAAAAATTGATAGGTGGTGGAAAGGTTTTCATATTTTTATTAAATATAAATAATTAATTGAAGATTACATCAATTGGGGGTAATGTTCATAATGGAATGTTATAAATTTTGAATGTTTTTTCTACACTATTTTGATTATGGTTTTATAACTTATCTTTTGTGTTGCCTTGGTTTTCTTGACAATAAAAACTCCACTACTCTTTTTCGAGAAGTGCTGTGGGATCTTTAACATACACATGAACTACTACCAGAACAGGCAGATGGGACCATGGTTTAACATCTCATGCTGCACTACAGTGTCAGTATTGGGATATTTAAACCAAGTGCCTGGCAGGGGATACACATTGGCCCTATACATGAATAGGGTGGGGTACATGGAATCCACATACCCCGCCCATGTAGCTGCACACCAAAGACAGGTGTGCAATGGCAGGATTCATAACCGCTGACCACCTGTCTGTAGCTCTTCCCCCAGCATGCTGGAGCATGGAGGACAGAGACACAGACCAGGCTGGCATTCAATGGGATGCCCAACCAGGTCTGCAAGTGGATCCCTTGCACCTGCAGGCAAGAAGATGTAGCTGCCACTGTGCAATGTAAGGAAACAAAAGAATCAGGCTGGTGCCTGGTCAGCCATCCTCAGACCACCATTCACTATCCATGGTCTGGGTTGGCATGGCACAAGGGACAGCAGTCTCCACCTATCATTCTGCAACTGGGGAGCTGACATCCCGGGGCAAGCAGACATTGCAGCAGGGTTCCCTGTGTACTGTGCACCCTCACCCAGCACTCCTCAACTCTATGAATGCAGCGGAGTGCAGGCACCCCCCAGCACACCCCTGCCACCCCGATTGCATTGCCCTCCACTTGGTCTGGTGGTGGGGCTGCGTGTCTGCAGGTGAATTACACAGCTGGCTGTGCAGGTGATGCAATTGGTGCAAAGTGATTGTGAGCTCTAGATACAAGCATGTAGCTACTCTGCCCCATTAATGCATAGGGCCTCAATGAGTGTGCATGTACTGGCTAGTACCCATTGCAAAGAAACAATACTGACTAGTTTCAAAATGTTGATCCTTTACAAAGCACACCAAACTATTTAATCAGGAACTCGAGATTCTCTACTGAGCAGTCCAAAATTACACTGTAATAGATATGCCAACAATTTACAAAAGCAGCAGGTTTTGTACTGTACCCTGTAACAAATACAAGTCCTTTTATTCCACATTGACCATGTGTGTGCCTGCCAGTAACCACAGCAAAACTAAACATATCTGGAGCAGCTTTACATCATGGTTTTCTCTTCTGAGCACATGATGTATCATAAATGCTGTTAACCTAGGCAGGCTCCTTTTGGCACCAACAATCGGTCCCCTGATTTTATTGTGGTATATAAGGATTGACCATAGCTGTAACTTCCCATTTCTGTCATCAGGAAGTTGGTTGGTACCAGGATATACTTCCTAGAACCTTGCAAGGTAAATAGTGATTTTTTCAAAATCCATGTCATCATCTTTCGACATTGCCTAAAAATTATTTAGAACTATAGTATCCCATTATGCATAAGATAATAATAATAACTGGCTTCCTTTTCCCATAGGAAACCGTGGTATAATTTGCCGTTAGAAAGGAGGCGTTTATAATGGCAAACATCATAAAGTTTCCCCTGCTGTCTGGCGATGCCCACAGAGCAGCACAACTGTTCCCGACCGCTCATCGCTTCCTGTTCCCAAAACAGCACCACCAGAAGAACTTGGCAATAAGCTCTATTGGGCTTATCAGCAGGCTCAATAAGGCTTATTCTGAAAAATGGAAGACACTCAGGAAGAGGTAAGCCATTTTTAAAACACACTGATGGATTCCCATTTTGGCAATCAAGACTAACACTAAGCCAAACCATGGCTGCACTATAAGGTCTTTATTTTATATAATTGCTGAGGCGAAAAAGGGAAACCCAGGAATTATATAAAATAAAATATAGGTTAATGTGTTTAAAGTTGAAGTTTACACACCCTCAGGTTAGATGCTGACATATACCCCTCGAGCTTCGTCCACAGGGTTTATGAGCATCTAACCCCGTGGATGTGTGTAAACTTCACATTACATACAGTAACGCATACTTTATTTCTATTTTATTTTAATTTTTGATGAGAAGTTTTGCTAAATGCTGAACAGTAAAGTTTCTCTTAGACACATCACACATTTTGGTGCTTGCTTTACTTAAAGAGAATCTGACACCTTCAGGAGAACTTTAACAAAACATAACATTTAAACACAATTCAGCTTGTATTTCACATTAGTTTTGTTATTCTTCCTCCCTGTTATTTTTTACTGAGATGATTTGAATGAAAACAGGATCTTTGTTCCTGAAGAGTTCATCTGTTCCTGTCGCTTTTACACTACCTGAGTTCACAATGCTCTGCTTGTGACATCACTGAATATGTCCCATGGGACAGATTGTGATGTCACAACAGAGCATTATGACTTGAAGTACAGAGTAAGCTAGAGAGGCAGATAAAATCTAAGGAAATCTAAGGATAAATATCATGTGCTCATGCAAATTTACTCAGTAATAAATAACAAGGAAGAAAATATATAGAATACATTTGGAATGTAAGCTGAAGTGTACCTAATTATTATGTTTTTCAAAGTTTTCTTTGGCATCAGTAGCTCTTTAAGATCTCTTTACTGTATATTGTTTTTAGCAGTCTGTGTAAGATATTGGAAATAATGCCACCTGGGAAGTCAAGTAAGCTACGATATCTTATAAGGTAATGGAAGTAGTTTTTGACTTCTATTAGGAGCATGATGCAATTCACAATGTGCATGAATTATTTCTTTTTGCTTTAAAAGCATGCTATTTAATGGATTCTAATGAGTCTTAGTAATTCTTTTTACAGTGAGAGCCAGATTATTCAAATGAGCTCTTTAAGATATAAGCAACAGGTACATATTACTACTCTAGAGTTTCAGATATGCATAAAGAGTGATTTTTTTCCATGAAAAACTGAATTCTTTAGCTGCGGCTTAAAAAACATTTTGGCTAAATCTAATGTACTTCACAAGCACACTGGTACTTGACTGCTTTGATTATTGGGCTTAATGAGTCACTGATGCCTCAAAGAAAACTTTGAAAAACATAATATATTCAATAATGTATGGGGACATGTGTGTTATGAGAATTTAACGTCTTTCGGATGAGACGTTAAACCGAGAGTCCCATCTGCCTGGATTGGTGGTAGTTCAGGTGGATGTTAAAGATCCCATGGCACTTATCGAAAAGAGTAGGAATTTCCCGGTGTCCTGCCAAATTTCCCTCATTCACTATAAATACCACCAACAGCTTAATCTGGTTCAAGGTCAGTTGGCATTCATCTGTATCCTCCCCGGTCGTGCCTGAAAATAGGCAGGATTTGTCTAGTGCACTTACCCGGTCAACAAAAGCTAAATAAATAAATAAAAAATAAATAAAAATGATCCTCTGAGGTGTGTGATGCTAAATAAATCCAGAGGGGTTTATTAAAGCATCCCACACTGAAGGCGTACTCATTAAATTCAAGTATGACAGACTTCCCCATCTTTATTTTTTTTTAAATTGCTGGTCAGCAATTTTTTGCCAAACTGAATTTAGTAGTGCTTATCATTGTAGTGCCTCACCATGTGCACACACACACACACACACACACACACACACACACACACACACACACACACACACACACACATATACACACACACACACCACACTCTCACAGTCTTTATGTGTCCTTTCATATTTTTTTTTTTGTAGAGCTGTTTTTTTTTTCTTTAGCTTTTACTTTGTTCCAGACCTGGTTCCGGACTTGTACATTTGATCATGATCACAATCTTGCTTACCTCAGTGAGACACTTGAAGCCCCAGGTCAGACCCAATTTCACTGGCATTTGTCCACTGCAGCATCTGGAATGGCAGGATCAAACAGATATATTTTTTTGTTTTGATTATAAATGTTGAAGGCATGCAAGTATTTTTTAACAGAAGAAAACGTCAAGGACTCAGTCTGACAGCTCCTCACTAAGCCGGTAAGGAGACGCCATACTTGTAAAAGTGATTAGCCCACCCAGGGGCAGGTGAACAGCCAATCAGGGAGGCGACTGTTTTTGAGTGACTCAACACGTGCTCGCTGTAATAACCCATATGTTATAATGGCAAATTATAACTCTGTCAGCCTATGGAAAACATGTTGACCAGTTATTATAATTAGATATGGTTCAGCTTGCATTCCCTATATATTTTGTAGATTATCCTCCCTATTATTTATTACTCAGGAGCTCTGCATGAATACGTGATCTTTATCTATTAGAGTTCATCTGCCTCTGTAGCTTAGTCCTTACTTGAAGTCATAATCCTCTGTTGTGACATGACAGTCTGTTCCCATAGGAGTCACTGTGATGCCACTAGCATAATAGAGATCAATGCATGAATGGACGGAAAGTACACGCCAGTGGTGCTTACCCTACCTGCATAACTTTGTCATGAACAGGTGTGAAAATGCGGTATGCACTAAAGCAGGTCATCTGTCTGTGGCCCTCCTCCCAGCATGCAGGTGGTGTAGAACAGATGGTGATGGAGTAGCGGACCCAGGAAGGCAGCCAATTGGATGCCCATCCTGTGTCCAGTAGTGGATGCCCTGCATGGCACAGTGTGAGTCCGGAAGCATGCATAACACGCAGTCACCCAGGAAATCATAGATGTTCCCTGTCATCCTGTTATTCCCCAGCCTAATACATGCCCCATGGCACCACCAACCACCCAGCACTCAGATGTACCAACCCCAGCAGACTGCCATCCGGTCCCAGCATAAGGTGTAGCCTCCCAAACAAAATAATCCCTGCCCCTATCATGTTCACCAGCCCACCCCTCCACTCACAGCAGTGCCTGTCTCTGTATGTGATCAATACCTCCCACACAGACACTGAAAGCCCCTCATCCCTGTATGTGAAATGACTCCCCACACAGACAACCAAGCCACATCCCATCATGTTGGTAGTGAAACCAATCACCCCACACACAAAGCAGTGTTCTGTCCTCATGCACAGAACTGAGAGCCCCACACACACAGTTGCCCCACCCCACACACCTCCTTGGCCACAGGCCGCCAGCCATCCTGCTGACACTGGGGAGTGCACTTCTATAAACAAGAAGAGCACTCCCAGTATCAGATGGATGGCTAGCAGCCTAGAGGTGCAGGGGATGTGTTGCTAGCCATCCATAGCCACAGCACCAACTTGCAGGTATGGTGGGATGGTGGTGTTGGTGCTGTGAGGGAGCACTGGCAACCAATGAAGAAGCAGGGGTTCCAGGACTGGGGGTCAGGGCTGGTCTGCAGGTGTATATCAGGACTGGCTCTGCTAGAGTGGGACTCTGGTTGGTTGGGAGAGGTTCTCAACTATGTGAATGGGGATGGGGCAACCATGTAATGGGGACTCTCAGTTCTGTGCATGGGGATGGGGTACTGCTGTGTGTGTGGGAGTGGGGTTCACTATCAACATGACAGGACAGGGCTCAGTTGTCTGTGTGTGGGGATGTCATTTCACATAAGGGAGGGCTCAGGTGTCTGTGTGGGTGGGGGCAATTTCACAAATGGGGACAGGGCTCACATGTCTGTGTGGGGTGGTTCTCACATAATGGACTGGGGTCAGGTCTTGGCTGTGTGTTATGGGGTGGGCTGCCATACAAGACTGGGGTGGTGGATCAGTTGTGGGTTTGTTTACACCCTTTGCCAGGTCTGGTAGGGGGTGAGTGTACGGGTGTGGCTCATCGGTGGTTATGGTGATTCCCCCTGCTGTAACCAGCACCTCCCATGCCCCTGTGCACTACACTGTGCATCTTTGTAATGGTGCCTAGTGTGGCACCCCCATCCTCCCTCTGGACCACCCTGGTGCATAGCTGCCCATGTGGTCAGAGAATCAGGTGCACACCTGGCCAGTGTACAGTTGGTGAATTCCACTAGGGATCTGTGGGACCGCAGTTGCGCAGCATTCCTGTATGTATGCCTATGCGCCCAGTTTCCATGGCACACTAGCATCATGCATAGGGCCCAATATTATGATGTTAGGTAGCGAGAAAACAGCAGAAGTAGATGAACTCTTCAGGAGCAAAGACCTTGTTTTCATGCAGATGATGGCAGTAATAAATAATGGGAAGGAGAAACACAGAATGACTGTGAAATAGAAGTTGAAATATGTATGAATAATTTTTAAAGTTCTCTTGAAGTCGTCAGCAGCTCTTTAAAAGTGTTATAAGTATGGTCTGATGTCATTTTGCACTTTTTTACTATGCAGAATTGTGAACAGTAGCCTTGGAGGTAAAGTATACTTTTAAGGTGGTTTTCACCTTACAGTAGAATGCTATGATAAATGATAATTGAACTGGCATAGAACATTATGATTATTCTGATGGCCATATATGAAACCTTTACATAGTTCAGGAATGCTTTGTAGCAGAAAGAGTATATTTGTTTGGAACCAAGAGTTGATTTTCTTCATTATTTCCTTTTTCTACAGATTTTGTGTTGGATGTTAGCCACTGGATTTTATTTACTTGTATATACACTGAAGAGTTTATTTTCTATGCATATGTGTTTTTCTTTGTCTATTAAAACCTTCAATCCAAGGAAGAGGCAAAGCCACGAAATGTCATGTTTTATGTATTGGAAAGTAAAATAAAGAGATAACTGATCTGGAAATAGGAGTTAAACCTTCATGGATAGCTACTTAAGAAAGGAAGCAAGACCATGGATGTACAGGGCACCAAAAGGAATATGAGGGCTGGTGTCAGGGTCATCCTGGAGACAGAGTCCAGGGCTGCTATCCAAACTGGGTAGTGTACAGACCTCCAGCACAGGAGAGGAGTTAGGTAAGGCACTTTGGGAAGCAGTCATCAGAATTACAGAAATGGACCAACAATAGGCATAAAAAGTGTACAATTGAAGGAATGGAGGAAAGGTCCTAGAGGAACTAGACAAGTTAAAGGTAGATAAAGGAATGGGGCCAGATGGAATACACCCAAGAATACTTAATGAACTTGGGAGAGTACTGGCAGCTCCTCAGCAGTGGCCTCCAACAAATTGTTGAGGAACACGGAGGTGCCAGAGGACTGGAAGAGCATAATAGTAGTACCATTCCACAAGAATGGAAGCAAGGAACAGACAGGAAACTACCGTCCGTTAGTCTAACAACAGTCGTGGAAAATTGATGGAGTCCTGCTAAAGGAAAGCATTGTAGCTTTTTGAGCAAACTGGTTAGCTTGACAAAAATCAACACAGTTTCATGGCGAGGAGGTCCTGTCTGACAAACTTTGTTGATTTTTTCAGTTGAGTCACCAAAACAGTGGATCATGGAAGGGCAGTAGATGTGGTTTACCTGGATTTCAGCAAAGCTTTTGACTCTGTTCCACACAAGAGACTAGTCAAAAAAATGGAGAACATTGGAGTCGGGCTCAAGGTAACAAACTGGGTTAGAAACTGGTTATGAGGAGAACTCAGAGAGTATTGGTGAATAGCACTCTGTAAGAAGAGGAGGGTGACTTGGGGTCCGGCAAGGCTCGGTTCTGGGGTCAATCTTCTTCAACATATACATCAGCACATTGCAGATGGACTGAAAGGAAAGGTGTGCCTGTTTGCAGATGACACCAAAATCAGCAACAGGGTGGACACACAAGAGAGAGACATAGACATGGAAGCTGATCTCTGAAAACTGGAGGAGTTGTCCAGGACCTAGCAATTGAAATTCAATGCCAAAAATGCAAGGCCTTGCTCCTGAGAAACCGTAACCCAGGAAACTGTACTCAATGGGAGGAGAGCAGCTTGCTACTAGGCAGGAACAAGACCTGGAGTGATCATGTTAGATGACTTCAAGGTCAGTAAACAATGTGACAAGGCAGCACTAAAGCTAGAGGCATCCTGGGATGCATGGGAGGAACATCACAAGCAGATGGTGTGAAGTAATCATGCCCTGTATAAGTGCCTGGTAAGGCTCACCTACAGTACTGTGTCTAGTTCTGGAGGCCACACCTCAGGAAGGACATAGATAGGCTAGAGATGGTATAGAGAAGAGCAACAAAGAAGGTGCAGGGCTTGCATCAGAAACTGTTCAAAGCCAAACTAGATGAACCCAAATTATACTCCTAGAGAAATGCAGGATCTGTCGGGACATGATCAAAACATTTAAATATCTTAAAGGCAACAGTAGGGTGCATGTGCAGAACCTCTTTCAGTTAAAGACTACAACAGGACTGGAGGACATGACCTAGACTTAAGGGAGGAAAGTTCAAGAGCAATATGAGGAAATTCTTTACAGAGCATTGTGGAACCATGGAATAGCCCGCCAAAGGGTGTGGTGGGAGCCAAGACAGTGGAATTCATGCGGGCATGGGACAGACAATGTGAGATACCAACAGGCAGCTAGTAAGGGGTTGGAAACCAAGGGCAGACTTGATGGATCATATGGTCCCCATCGGTTGACAACTTCTATGTTTCTACAGTGGTAGTTGTCAAAAGTTTCCTACCTCAAGGTACCACCGAGGTACCACTGAGGTAATCTGCATTGGCTGTAATGTGATCCTGCCTCATTCTGCCTCAGTATAACTAGGTATACCTCAGTACTGGATGTTTCTATGGCAAGTAAGGGAGGTACTGTACTACTAATTAGTGGCTTCAGTTTGGAATGCAGCCTTCCAACTGTGGCTTCAACAAGGACCATGGCCATCCTTGACTCTATACCAAGGAGCTTTGCTCAGGCAGCTAGTCAAGCCCCAACTAGGGATGGGGCAGTGCTAGATCTGGTGCTTACAAACAGGGATAGCATTGCAAACATCACAGTGGGCAGTTTCCTGGTACCAGTGAGCACTGTATGATGTAAAGAAACAGGAGACTGCCTCAGAAACTGCCTCAGAGGGGGATTGTTATGGAGGGGTAGAGGATAGAGGCACAGTGGGCATAATTAAAGCAACCCAACCACTGCATGAAGGAAGTAGTTAGAAGCAGAAGAAAACAGAAACAGTTATGGTCTCTCAGGAAGTGGCAAAGGTGGTGAAGGAAAAAGGGTGGTATTCAAGAGGTATAAGGAACAGAGGGAGGAGGAAGAAGGTATATGAAGTAAAGATGAAGGAAGCAGGCAGGGCAACAAGCGGAGCAAAGGCACAGACAGAGAAAAGGATTTGCAAAAGGTTGCTAAAGGAAAATACTTTCATCAGATACAGTACATAATCAAGAAGAAGTAAGCAAGGGAAGGGATAAAAAGATTAGAAGAGCAGAAGGAGGAGACTGCAGAAGAGGACCAAGAAAATACTGACATCCTAAATGAGTACTTCTGCTCAGTCTTGAAAGTGGAGAAAGTTGGAATGAATCACCAGGAAAAGCAGGAATGGGGGGCACAAGTCCATTTTCAGAGGAAAGAGTCCTGAAGGTGTGGCAACCTGAAGGTGGACAAGGCTATAGGATCTGACAGAATACATCCTGGGATACTAAATGAACTCAGGCAGATGCTAGCTGCCCCATTCCCAGTCTTCTTGTACAGTTCAATGTAAACAAGAGCTCTGGAGGACAGGAAAAGGACTGATGTGGCCCCAAACATAAGTGTGGAAGCAGGAGGAGGCTATCAACTATAGCCTGTTCAGTCTTACTTCACTGATGGGTAAATTAATGGAAACCCTTCTGAAAGAAAGACTGGTAGAATACAGTATCCTGAATCTAGTGGGCTGCAAGACAACAGACAGCATGAATTAATGGGAAGAAGTTCCTGCAGAACGATTCTGATACATTTTTTACTGAGTGACTATGGAATTAGATAGGGAGGGCAGTGGATGTGGCCTATCTGGACATTAGCAAGACCTTCAACCCAGTGCCACAGAGGGACTGATAAAGAAGTTAAACAGCCTAGGAGTGAGATCCAAAATGGTAAATTGTGTTAGAAACTGTTTAACAGATAGAAAACAGAGGGTCATAACAACACTCACTCTAATGATGGGAGAGTGACAAGAGGAGTACAACAGGGCTTGGTACTGGGATTGGCCATCTTCAGTGTCTTCATCTCTTCATAGAAGACATTGCAGAAGAACTGGAAGGAAGTTAAGCTTTTGCAGATGATACCAAAATCTGCAATAGGTTGGACAGTCAGGAGGTGAAGAAAATACACAAGGATCGTGGAAACTCTAGGAACAGTCAAAAGCATGGCAGTTGGTGTTCAATGCTAAAAATGCAAAATAATTTACCTAGGGCATAGGAACTCAAGAACTTAGAATGGGATGGGGTGGGGTACTGATAGTCACTAAACAAGAAAGAGACTTTGGGTTAGCATATCTGAGGACCCCAATACATCCCCGATATACTAGTGATTTCTGAATCCTGGCTGAGAACAACAATTACTGACATGGAAGTAAACATCCCTAATTATGCCCTATTCAGAGCAGATAGGCATACTAGAGGACTTGGTGTGGTCATATATGTCAAAGATAAATTCTCAGTCTCCTGTACAACTGCATCCTCTGTTCCCAATGAGTATGAGTGCCTTACCCTCAAAGTGGAAATCACCCAGTCATGTGTTCTCCAGCTTATAGGATACTACAGACCCCTTCTGCTGGCTTAAAGCTCCTAACCTATCTAAGTGATATCTTAGAACAAGGATCACTTGAAACCATCATTCTCGACGACTTTAACCTTGACCGGATGTCCAAAGCAGCTGCACCGCTTGTTTCTTTTGTGATGACCATGGACTAACCTAGCTCATCATCGATCTGACACACCCAAATACTAAAAATCCTGCTAAGAGTACCATTCTGGATGTATTGCTTGTAAGCAAACCCACCTTTTCTCCCATGCTGGCACTTTTCTTGGATGTCAGTGATCATTGCTTCATCTGAGGGATAAGATCTACCAGCAAGCTTCCCATTCCTTCTAACTTTTGCTAGAAGAGATCAAGACAAAATTTAACATAGCTGCCTACATTGCTGACCTGAAATTCTCCTTGCATTGGCAGGAGTTTTACCTTACTAAAACAGTCACCGCCGCCTATGACATCTTTTAAGATATACTATCGGGTTCTCAACAAACACGCAACCTGACCAAAGTTTGCACAAGGAATAAAATCAACAAATGGTTCACTCCTGAGGGTAGATCACTGCTGTTCGAAAGAGACAAACTATGGAAAAGGGCTCAAAAATCTCCTGCCTAATGACTGGAACCTATTCAGAAAGGTGCGTAACCTATGCACCAAATCTAGTAAAACTTCTTTCTACTGCACAGAATTTGATGCTTCTTCCAAGAACCCATGCAAATCCTGGAGCACTATCAAGAATCTGATGGGTCACCCTACAGGTAACTCCCTCCCAAACAAAGTTATCTCAGGAAATAATATCATTAATGACAGGGCAGAGATCTTAGATTCCTTCAATAACCATTTCACAACTGCAGGTCTAGCGTTGACAGCTCCCCAGTTTGCAAGATACGCTGTACATCAAACTACACCCCTCAAATACCTCCAGCTACCTCCAACCTCTTCAAGCTACAACCCACTTCGCTAAAGAAGCTGAAAACCTTTATTACAGTTGGACACTAAAAAGTGCAGGCGCTGACTCGTTGGACCCCTACTTTATTAAAATCGCATACCATGTCCTCGCATCCCCATCACTCACCTATTCAATCTGTTCCTCTCACAGGGCACCCTACCACCTGTCTGGAAGACTGCCCATGTCATGCCACTTTTTAAATCAGGTAACCCAGGGACGTCAACAATTATAGACCCATTCCTCTACTCCCAGTGCTATCTAAATTACTGGAGAAAATCGTGAATACACAGCTAAGGAACTACCTTGAAGTAACAAATCTACTGAACCCAATGCAGTCAGGATTCAGAGCCGAACACAGCACTATTACAGCGCTTTCCAAAGTTACCGATGCATGGCTGAGAGCCCTTGATAAAAGGAACTTCACCTGTGCGGTCTTTTTGGACTTAAGCAAAGCTTTTGACACTGTTGACCACAACCTTCTCCTCACCTCGCTTCAAACCATCGGTGGACTTTACCTCGCTGCTCTGGTTCACCGACTACCTCTCAGGACGTTCCAGCAAGTTAAAGCAGAAGGCGAAGCTGCCCTCTTAAACCCCTCCTAAGAGGGTCCCTCAGGGATCTATACTAGATCCGCTCTTATTTGCAATATATATAAATGACATAGACTACTATATAAAAATGCCAATATCCACTTGTTTGCAGATGATACCATCCTATACAACAGCCGACCCACACAGAGGCTGCCTGTAACGACCTCCAAAATGAGTTTGACCTCCTGCAAAGCCAGTTAGTCCACAAAAGACTACTATTGAACATTAAAGAAAAAAAAGCAATGCTCTTTTCCCCACTTGCCCACTCACTCAGCCTACAGACCCACTCAGGAAATCATATACAATACTGGTTGAAAACTAGAATTCGTAACCAAATTTAAATATCTGGGAGTATGGATTGATAACAGACTCTCCTTCGCAGAACACATCAAGACTTGTTCAAAAACTCTGGCAAAGGCTTGGACTTTTCTTCAGGCTAAGCCACTTCCTCACTATAGATGCCAAAACAAGACTGGTCCAATCACTTTCCTATCTCTGGTGGACTACTTGGTTTCTTGTATAGCCAGTGCCCCATCTCCCAGTTAGCCAAACTCGACACGCTGTACCACTGTGCACTAAGGTTTATCACAGGTCTCCCAAATTCTACTCATCACTGCATCCTGTATGATACTGTGGGATGGACATCCCTTAAACTTAGGCACCATAAAAGCGCTGCTGTCTGGACTTACCGTGCCCTCACAAACAAACTACCCCAATATATTTCCGATTGCCTACCCCTATGCACAATAAGAAAATATGAGCTCCAAAGCCATTCCTTCATCTCCTTGCAATACCCAGAGTAAACTTGCATTTTGGGAGAGCGGCAATTAGCTTCACGCCCCTACACTTTGGAATAACTTATGAAAGACTCTTAAATTAGACGCCCTTGTCCCTCTGCCCATCTTTAGGGACTAAACTTGAGTGCAGTTAGTGAAGTCTGCAACTGCTTTGCTTGTCCTCAAATGGCTCCTAAACCACTCGTGGCTCGTCTACAGGTCTGAACCATGACCACAGCTGCCTCTAAATTATGGTGGTTGTTACCGTCTTATCGTCTGTATGTTGAGAATTTCCAAATTGTGCTTCAACACTACACCCACCTACTCCACACCTATATTCTGCCCCATTTAAATATGTGCCATACTTCTCTTCTAGTCAGTTAGCCATGGCTTCTAGTGCATATGAGGTCTGTAATCCTTATATGCTGTTGTGAAATTATCCTTTACCTCCTAGCACCAGCCGCATACAGCTTAAGCATATATGGGTCTGTAGTCCTCAAATGTTGTTATGCAGTTATCTTTTACTGACCAGACCTAACGGTATCCTAATCCTTATATATTTATGTGTATTACTAACTGTATATAAATTCCGCTTTTACTGTAACTAATGTATGTTGTTTGCATAACCTGTATCTATATTTCAAACAGGTCCACCTTGAAAAGAGCTCTGCTCAATAGTGACTGCCTGTATAAATAAAGACTTTGATTGATTGATTGATTGAGGACCTCAAGGTGGCAGGGCAGTACAAAAGGCAGTGAGTAGGGCTGGTGGTATACTGGAGTTCATAGTGAGGGTATCTCCAGCAGGAAGAGGGAGGTGGTGTTGCCAATGTACCACCTGCTGCTGAGATCCCACCTTGAATACTGCATCCACTCATGGAGACCACACCTCAAAAGTATATAGCCAGGATGGAGGGATCAATAAGAGGGCAATTAAAATGGTGCAGGGTTTGCATAAGAAGCACAATGAGGAGATACTCACAGATCTCAACATGTACACCCTGGAAAAGAGGAGAGAGAGAGAGAGATAGGTGACCTGAATGAGACCTACAAGTACCTCATAGAGGTGAACAGGTGTGGGGGGCCTCATTCAAATGAGAAAGAGATCCAATACTAGGGCATGCAATTAAGTTGCTGTGGGGGGTCAAGAAAGATGTGAAGAACTATTTCTTCACTGAAAGGATGGTAGATGAAGGTAACAGACTGCCAGCTGAAGCAGTGGAGGATAAAACAGTGGGCAGCTTCAAGCATGCATGGGATAGAAATATGGGTAAATTAAAAGGGGGAGGTCACTGGAGTCCAGATAGTGTCTGCAGAGGCAAATTACTCAGGAAACACCTGGAAAGACTGGCTTGGCCAAGAGATCCTTTTCTGCCAACAAAGTCTATGTTTCTATGTATTTAGACTTTACAAGTAATAACAGTAATGAAAGCTTGTGAACTAATTCCTGATTACAGTCTTTATCTCTCTCTCTCTCTCTCTCTCTCTCTCTCTCTCTCTCTCTCTCTCTCTCTCTCTCTCTCTCTCTCTCTCTCTCTCTCTCTCTCTCTCTCTCTCTCTCTCTCTCTCTCTCTCTCTCTCTCTCCTCCTGTAACACCACTATAGTTATGGCTGAGCAGGAACTTTAATGTTAAACCTTGAATGTTGTACTTTCAATAACTTTGCAATGGTTCAATTGATTTGCACGAAAGTTTGCAACTATATTTTCCTGGCATTGCTCTTATGACTTTCCAAGTTTGGTGTCAGTTGGATTGGTGGATTATCTGCTGCAGATAGTGAAAAAACATTGAAGTTCTCAATTTTTTGCAGTTAATCTGTTGTCATGCTGTGGACAAATGGTTTGATATTTTGGTCTGAAATATTCAGGGTAGAAAGTGCTTGCCCACAGAGCTTGTCTGCATTGGTTTGGTGAAAATATTAATCCATTCCAAAGTTATTTAATTAAAACATTTCAAGTTCTGAGCATGATCAGTTCACTCTTTTGGACAGAAGAATGGAACGAAAAAGGATTTTGCCCTGATGGAAAATTATCTTTTCTGAGGACCCAATCATTTTAGTCATAAAAATTGCTTTTCATGAGCTGCAATTTGTTTTTATTTTTGGCCCAAACAAATGGTCACAACTCTGCCAATGGATGTCTTTTGCAGAGATCCAAAATGTACCTTGCTCATTGGGGTTGATGAGCTGTTTTGTGTGTTTTGATATTTGGTATGCCCTCCTGAAGTTTAAAAAAATATTAATTCCTTTTTTAGCCACTTGCCAACTTCCTTTTCATCAGTCTTTTTCATCATGGCGAAAAGGAAATTGGCTGGTGAAAAGGAATCACAAATGGCCATTTGGTTGTGAAATAAGATTCATGGCCATCTGGTCAGTACGAACAGCTATCTGGTCATGGAAAATGATTAAGTGCTTTTCACCAGCTGATTTTCTTTTCACCTGGATGGAAAAGGATGGCAAAAAATTTCTGTGACTAAAAGGATTCACAGCATGGTCATCTGGTCAGGAAAAATAGGATTTGGGGCCATCTGGTCCCAAGAAGTAGCCATCTGGTCATCAGAATGTATCCTTTTTGTCAGATGGAATCCTTTTCACCACAATAGCAAATAATTGGTGGAAAAGAATTTCTGTTAGCAAAATTGGATGTTTTAATTTTATTTATGGGTTCTCATTTGAACCTTCCCAGAAAAATCCCTGGGGTCTAGTGGCATCCCCACCCTGTATGCCTTTATGTTTATGTGTGTGTGTGTGTGTGTGTGTATATATATATATATATATATATATCTATATTAGAGGAAAAAACTCTGTTTAATGCATTATTTAGGGTTGTTCCACAGCAACAAAAAGTGAGGAAATTCATTGTTAGGGGTGAAAGCCCCCCTTGGACCCCCCCGCCCACACCTCCAACTGGCATCGGGAGTGCGCTTTGAGTTGCTGACCTCACTCTCACCCCATCACATGTGTGAAGAAGCAGAGGTATAGGAGAATGGGGTGAGAGTTCGACCTGACAACGCCAATGCGCACCCCAGTTATGTGGGCGGGGGTTCCAAGGGGGCTTTCAACCCTAACTCCAAATTTCCTCACTTTTGTCACTGTGGAACAACCCTAATTAATGCATTAAATGGAGTTTTGCCTCTAATTTCCCTTCTTTTGAGAATGATGATGAGAAATAGTGAATGTAATGCGGCGGTGGGAGTGCAGGGCCCATTGGGCCCTGCTCTCCTCCACGTGATGTCTTGTGACATAGTAATAGGAACAGCAATGCACACAGAAGCACGAACAGTGGCACACATATGGTAATGCAAGTGCCAATGAGAATGCAAAGGGCACGCATTATCAGTGCATAGACAGGAATGGTAATGCAAAGGGGGGATATAAAAGCAAGTGGAAACAGTAACTGTAACAGTAATGGAAGCACATACCCTGTGTTTTCCAAACAGGTGCATACAGAAACACAGTGTGTACAAAGAATGTATGCATTGTAATGGGATTAAAGCTTAAAACGAGCATTGGAAGTACTTAATTGATAATACCTCAGCAACGCTGACGTAGAAAAAAATTACATTTCTTAGAAATCATTATTTTCCTGGCTACTATGTAATTTGTGATGAAAATCTGTATCTCGTACCATTTTAGAGATACGAGCCCAGAAAGGTGCTGTATAAGCCACCATGTTAGTCTATGGGAAAAATGCCAAATTAGGAGAACAGTAACTTTGCAGCCATGCAATATTTTTTTCACCAAACGAGCAAAAAGCACATCTGTGAGATGTTGCCTGCCTTCCCTCAAATTTCAGCCCAAAAGACTAAACAGTTCTTTTGCAGTAGGAGTGACAAAGAACTCTGTCATCCTGGCCATAGTCTGGAAAAGTACTGTCGAACTTTGAAAGTTTTCACAAAACAGCACAAAAGTGTTGCATGTGCAAAAGTACTTCTGAAAGTACTTTTCCAGAAATTTGAATAAACATATTTCTGGGGTGTTTCACCCAAAATAAAGACATGGCTAGCATCCTCAGGCTCTGACTAGGTGAATACAAAAAGAATTAGATTTCTAGATGGTCCCAAATTTAAATGGCAAGCATTTTCTGATCACCAAATGAAAACAAAATGGCAGATTTGTGAAAGTAAAGGGCCATTTGCAGAATAAAAATTTGCATTTGCGACACTTTCGAACTTTTGTTAATTTTCCCATTGACTTATAATGGGAACTTGTTTTTGAATAACTTTTGAACCATTTAATATTTTTCAAGAAATTTTAAAAAGCACATCAGGGACCCTGGCCTACGTTCCTGAAGTTTTGGACCGGTCACAAAACCGTGAGACCTGTAAGTGAGAGCAAAGAAATCTCAAAAAGTGTAATTGCGCATTTGTTGTCGCTAATAACTCCACACCAGAGATATCCAAAAGCACAATAGTTGGCAGATCCTAAGAACTACCATGCCCAATTGTGCATACCATATTCGAGGCAAATCTGTTAAACAGTGGCAGTTATTAAGGTGCAACATTTGACCTTTAACCTTAAAAGTGCTACTCAACCCTAACTATGGTACCACCACTATATATATATATATATATATATATATATATACATATATATATATATATATATATATATATATATATATTCATTGTTTCATTGCAAAAAGCTTCATTAATGCACCATTAGGGTTGAAGCAACAAAAGTAGGGAAATATGAACTTAGGGCTCCCAAACCTAAGACCCTACCCCCACTGTGAAAGAAGGAACAGGCATGAGGGGTGAATTTTAGGTTTATGAACCTTAATACTCACCCAATTCCATGAGCAAGTAGGATAAGATGGGAACAGAATAGAGAATGGGGTGATCATTAGGGTTCAAAAACCCCAAACACACCCCTCATGCCTGTTCCTGTCTTTTTTAAACCTGTAAAATAAATGGTCCTCACCAATCACTTCCCACCCCTGAACCCAACCACCCATTGTGCACCCACCTCCCACACCCCTTTGACATGCCCACACACCATCACTCACCTGAAGAGGTTCCAGGTTTGAGATCTCCTTTCCCAATCAAGACACGCCTTGATGCTGGAACTGACGACTGCAATAAGAGAAACTAAGGTAAATGCACTTCAATGTATTTCAATGGGGGGTTCGACTTTTAAGTATAACTCATCTGTTCTTTTGAGATATTGATGCCAAAGTCTCAACATGGCCTTTTGGGAACCCGCCTCCTGATCAATATGACTGTTGTTATGCAATCCAGTCAGAAAGGTGATTTCTCGGTCAGTTGGCAAAATCACCTTTCTGGTGGGATTTGAGTAATGACAGTCATAATGTTCATGAGATGGCATCAAAGAAGACTATGCTGAAAGTTTGGGTTCAAAATTTCAAAAATGGCTGTGTTATGACCATTCATTGCAAATTTTGCTATGCACACTTGGAACTTGGAAACATAGAAACATAGACTTTGACAGCAGATAAGGACCGCTTGGCCCACCTAGTCTGCACATTTCCCTACCTAGAGGATAAGCTGCAGATCCTATTTAACCAACAGCCTTTTCTTCCACCCCCACAAAATTGCCTTATGTCTGTCCATGTATTCTTGAATTCTCCCACAGTTTTAGACCCCACAACCTCCTCAGGAAGTCTGTTGCATGCATCCACCACCCTCTCTGTGAAACAATACTTCCTCACATTGCCCTGAGCCATCCCCTCTATCTTTAAATTGTGTCCCCTTGTTCTTGCACATCTCTTTTCTGAAAGATGCTACCCTCTTGGACTTTGTTGCTTTGAACATTTTCAATATTTTCACCCTTATTTTTAACTTGGCCTTCTTTTTACCCCACCTCATGTATGTCACAGCTGCCATTTTCAAATTCTGACAAAAATGTGTTTCACATCTGTGGCACAGAATGGCATTGCTGCTGAGCATAATTATGTTCTGGTGGGGATTTAAACATTTTATGTACCAGGTACATGAGGTGTGGTAATAACATGGCTATGCTGAAAATTTGGCCACCTTTGACCTGAAAATGGAAGCATATGGGTTGGAGGGCCTGTGCTTCCACAGCTAGATACATTTACACATCTATTGAGGGATGGAGTGCAGGGCCCTCTGCAAATAAGGATATGATTATACTATCTCATAAAGTAAGGAAATAAATTGCAAACAACTTTGTTAATGCATCAGTTAGAGTTAAACCTACAAAAGTAGGGAAATGTGGCAATAGGATTTTTAACCCAAACACCACATTTCCCAACCTGCTGAGATCTACAGGTGAGGAGGTCTGACTTGGGGCAATCAACCCTAACGCTCACACCATTCTCCTATGCTATACCTATGTCACCTTATTTTCTAATGGAATTGGGTGAGTGTTGGGGCTGATGACCCAAGACAGACCCTCCCACTTCTGGGTCTGTGCAGTCTGGGGAATGGTTGTCAGGGTTGGAAACCCTAATGCCACATTTCTAGTTTGGTTGGTTTAACCTAACTGTAACTTAACATTTATATATATATATATATATATATATATATATATATATATATATATATATATATATATATATATATATATATATATATATATATATATATATATATATATATATTACTGGCAGTTCTATGTTAAACCCAAATTTTTGCACTTTAATAACTTCAAAACTGTTCTGGTTGGATGGGCAGATTCTGAGTATTGAATAGTGCAAGAAGTGAATTTTTGCACTTTCTTTCCCATTGGTTTGAATGAGTTTTCCTTGATTTTTGCTACCACTCAGACCGGCATTTTAGTCAAATATGTTCATGGTAGAAAGGAGTTGTCCCACAGACATGTATTTTGCTGATTTGATAAAAATATATTAATCTGTTCCAAAGTAATTAAATGTTGAAATTTTAAAAATTGGTTATGAGTGTGCTCAGTAAGTATTTCAAGATCACTGTATGAAATGAAAAAGAATTCATTTGGGCCTAATCTTTTTGTGATGGGAAAATCCTTTTTAATTCGCCAGCATCTTGTTTTCCATTTTTCCCTAAAAAACTAATTTGAAAAGCCACAAAACTATATACTGGAGAGTCAACAATACATGTAACTTACTTATTGGGACCCCACCAGCTGGATTCAGCAGTTAACTGTTGCAGAAATGTCCTTTCAGTGTTCTCAGATATAGGATTATAATTTTTTCATGACTAGTGATATGAAATAAAGTCACAAAAAGATAATTTTTCATAAGGAAACTCCTTTGCCTGGCGTGTCTATTGGCACCCTCCCCACAGTCGCCATCACTTTCTCCATAATTATAATTTATTTCCTTATGTCCAGTGCCCCACCCTTCCATCCCTGTCCCGTAACTATTTGTTTGTAAGGTCCCTGGCATCTGGTGGCACCTCCACAACTACACCTCTGATCACCATTCTATTGTGGCTTTTCACTTTCCCCAGCAGTTATACTAATGCACTTTACTGGATGCTGGGACCACAATGCAGGATATCCAAGCCGTACCACATATGATTTGAAGCTAACAGTTTACAGGTATATTGTAATTAACAGATTGTAATGATGCACTTTAAATGCATGATAAGCATAGATAAAATATCTTTGCACATGACAGTTGCCTAGCAACTCCTGTCATGTGATGTATGTAGTTGAAATGTACTCCTTTCTATGGGAAAATAGTGTTCATAAGAATCCACACAAAAAAAACACACAAACACACAGTTGATGGAATTGGAATATTTATAAAAGTTATAGCTTTAGTTCCATTACTTCAGATAGCCATCTACTTCTTTAGTGTAGTGGAATAAAAATTATTCAACTACATAATTGTAGCAATGGCTATTATGAGACTGCAGAGAATCTATAACCATGATAATAATTCTAATTACAAGCCTGGCGTCTGCCCATAATCATTCACTGAGAGTAATTTGCACTATTACAGCATACCTGGGTTGCCTTCTTGATCATTTACAAGGCTTTTTAATTATCAGTTTAGTCTGCATCTGCACATGCCTAGACAGCACACTAGTATTGCTTAGTATAGATTACTACAGTTAGAGACCGATCATATATAGATCTTCTTTTGTACACTTTTGCATTAATTTCAATAAGTAAAAATTAGCGAATGCTGAATTTTACATTGAACTGGCTAACAGGGATATTTTCCTGGAAGTTGTTATTATTTTGAATTGCTTTGCAACTGGCAACTGCTCCTGTCAGACGGTGCCTGAATGAACTGATGTCATACTGTTGTCGGTCTCTTGCATTGTCTGACTGGTGCTCAGGTATCAGCCTCCCTCACATAGCATTACCTAAGCAGCAATACAGTCAGTGTGCAGCACAGTTCAGTTTGTCAGCTCACTTATACTGAACTACTAGCTTGACGGTGAGTCAAGCTGGAGGTATAAAACTTGAGTGGTTCTTTTTATATGTTTGAAAAACTATACAATATGTGTCTTGAATACTCATAGGGCTTTTCTTCTATACAGGAGACTATACAAAATGTATGTAATCACTGAGTAGATACCGTTCTCAACAAGGTTTGTGCATTCGCTAATACAGAATCATTCAACACTATGTATAAATTGCATCCTCTAATTCTAATTTCTTTGAATATGCCCTTTTATCTGATAGAAGTTATCTTGTTTTAGTGTATTTTACCAAAATCTTACAATACAGCACATTGTTTCAATTGTACTTAGACAAACAAAATAGGAATCTGAAGAACTGATTAAATTAAAAGATATATTACTCCCGTCTATCTTTTGCATGAATTTACTTGTAATCCTGATTATGTCTCTTTTGCACTGAGAAAACCTGCATAACTGGAACACAGGTACCTAATAATGCCTATAATTTCCATAAATAAAATATGGAAACATGTCTGTTAAGCAATTGCATCTCAAAAGCATGGATGGATGGGGTGCAGTTCCCACAGGGCCCTGTGCTCCCACAGGTAAATACAGATACAATTATACTACCTCAAAAGTAGAAATTCTTTGCAAAAATAATTTGTGTTAATGCAACTTTGAGGTTGAGGTTAAAGCAGAAAAAAGTAGAGTAATGTGGTTTTAGGGTTTATAACCTAAAATATAACTATCACCACTACAACAAATCAGGGTGCAATCTCCTTGAGGTTGTCAATCCAAAAGCTCATCCCAATAGGTGTGTATGTTTCTGGAGTGTATAAAATGGTGTGAGCTTTACGGCTGACAACCCCAAGGAAAACTGCATGCCTGATTTGTGGTAGGGTGAAGGGTGAAATTAGGGTTGGAAATCCTAAAACACAATTGTCCCATTTTTTTTTGCTGTAGTCTCAACCTTAAATGTTGCATTAATGCAGTTTTTGCAAAGAATACAATATGTTTTATATATATATATATATATATATATATATATATATATATATATATATATATATATATATATATATATATATATATATTAATTCATTGCAAAACACTTTGTTAATGAACTAGTTAGGTTTAAAGTGAGAAAAGTAGGAAATGTGGCATAAGGGTTTCCAACCCTAACACCTACCACCATGCAGGCAACAATAGGTGTGGAGCGTGCCTTGGGGTTGTCAACCTAATGTTCACCTCATTCTATGAAGAAATAAGCTGAGATGGGTATATAATGAACAAGCAGTACTAGAACAAGCAAGGTGGATGATTGAAACTGGATAAAGTAAAAATGCATGACAATATACAGAAACCCATACTATTTGAGAAACCATACTAACAAAATTATTAGTCACAACAAATTGTTGAACACATATCACAGACATTAAATATATACATTATAAAATTCAATAATGCAAGCTTCTGCAGAACAAGGGTAAAATAAAAGTTAGGACAGGTTAAAAAGGGTTGCTATTCACTCTAAGGCTGCAGTAGAGTGCAAACATGTACAAGGGGCATGGACCAGGAAGTGGTTTTAGTAATTTCTTAAAGAGTGTGCATGTGGGCTTTTGAGCACCTTAGAGTAAGAAATTCCACAAATGTGGAAGCATAGAAAATGACCTTTACACAGATGTGTATTGTACTTTAGGTATAACAAGCTATGGGAGGGCTGCAGATCTTGGGAGAAGAGTAATCTGCCTTCACTGAATGATACCAATTAGGCTGGGTGGAGACAGGGGTTGAAGTAACTTATAAGTAAGGCAGAGTACAGGATACCACATTCTTTTTTGAATGAAGGCCAGTCCAGGAAGCTAATACTCCACAATGATGAGCTCAAGAATGAGTATCATCTGCAAAGTGCCAGTCTTATGGTATTTCATTGCTAGCTTTGAAAGGATAGAGTCATGGTGGCCTGTAGCACAGGAGCCATACATGAAAGGGTCAGAAGAGGACAAGGAGATAGCTAGGTGAGCCTCCCTTGAGAGGTAGGGAGAAAGACAATAGCATACACCAGTTTTTGAATAAAGGTTTTAACTAAGGAATCCACATGTGATTCAAATGATATGGTTTGGTCCAGCACAACTCCCAGGTATTTAAATGATTAAATCATCTCCAGTTTGCAACCAGTAGTAGTGCAGAGGTTGATGAGGTGTTTTCTGTCCAAACTCAGATTATTGAGACTGAAGCACAACCCCAATTGAGAGGAAGGTCATTTAAAAAAGGAGAAGAGTAGGGGCCAAGTATTGATCCTTGGGGCACCCCATTGGTGACAGGCCTAGGGTAGGAGACACTACTTTGCCACTTGACACTTTGCTGCTGCTCAGACAGGAAGCTATGAAACCATCGGCAAACAAGATCATCTAGATCTAAGTCCTGTAATAGTAAATGGAGCCCACTCCAAAGAAAATGGGTTACTAGCAGGATGCAGCCAGGGCTCATTACTGGGACTGGTCTTTTAATGTCTTTATAAATGACATTGTGGAGGGACTAGAAGGAAAAGTATGCCTCTTGCAGACAACACAAAGATCTGCAACAGGGTTGATACACAACTGGGATGGAAAGGATGAGAAGGGGCTTGGCATGGTTGGAGGAATGGTCAAAAGTATGGCAGCTAAATTAATGCAAAGAAGTGCAAAGTAATGCACCTGAGAAACAAAACCCAGCAGAAAAGTAAACAATGGGTGGGGGTGAGGTATGAACAACAACAAAATGGAAAGGGACCTGGGGTAGTCATATCAGATGACCTAATGGTAAGTAAGCAATGTGAGATGGCAGTAAGGAGGGATGGAGGATACTGGGATGTATAAGGAGAGGCATCACCAGTAGAAAACAGAAAGTTGTTATCACCCTCTGTACAGACACTTGGTGAGAAACCATCTGGAGTACTGTGTGCAGTTCAGTGGACCCCATCTCTACAACCACATAGACAGGAAGGAGGCAGTCCAGAGGAGCACAACTAAAATGGTGCAGGGTCTGCAATAGAAAGCCATATGAAGAGAAACTAAAGGAGCTAATATGTATACCCTCAAGGAAAGGAGGGAGAGGGGGACATGATAGAAATGTTCAAGTACCTCAAGGGAATCAACAATGTCCAAGAGGGTAGTATCTTTCAGAAAAGAGATGTGAGAACAAGGGGCACAATCTGAAGATAGAGGGGACAACTCATGGGAGATATGAGAAGTATTTTTTCATTGAGAGGGTAGTGGATGCATGGAGCGGCCTTCTTGAGGATGTCATGGGGTCAAAAACAGTGGAGGAATTCAAGAATGCATGGGACAGACATAAGCAATTCTGATGGGGTTAGAAGAAGAAGGCTGTTGGTTAACTAGGTTCTGCAGCTTTTCCAATAGGTAGGGAAAAGGGCAGACTGGGTGAGCAAGTGGTCCTTATCTGCCATCAAAGTATATGTTTTCTAGGAGCATTGCTTTAGTTTTCTTTGCAATAAGGATCAATACATTTTCAGAGACAGCATTCTCTTGCCCCAAAGTCATTAATCAGAAGGAGTTGATCATGATTAAATCAGCCAAGAACCTGTAGATTATAGCATCATTGGTGTGCAGCTGAACTGAAGCACCACCTCAAATGAGGGCAGATCATTTTAAACAAGGAGAAGAGCAGGGGACCAATTATTTATCCTTGGGGCACCCATTGGTGATGGGCCTAGGGTAGGAGACACTACTTGCCACTTGACACATTGCTGCCTCCCAGACAGGTAGCTAAGAAACTACTGGCAAACAAGATCATCTAGATCAAAGTCCTGAAGTTTTGTTAATAACAGGCTATGATCTACAAAATCAATGCTTTCATGAGGCTAAGAATATAGCACCAGTGGCCATCCATTGCAGTAAGAATATCGAGGTGACACGAACCAAAGCTGTGTCAGTCCCATTATTTTCTGAAAACCATGTTAGCCATTAGTAGAGATCCAGAAATATGAGCACCAGGGTATGGGTGGTGCTCCACAAAACTTAACTGTCTAAGTAAAAATAAGGAGCACCCACCAAATAAGTCACAGTAGTAGACGGAGAAAGATGATCACCATTTCTTTAATTTATCCATTCAAATTCATGGTCACATCATCACTTTAAGCATGCTAGTCCAGGTACAGCAACAGTTTCAGTGTGGCTGATGCCACAAACATTACATTTCAGTCAGGATACTCTGAGCTTCATCAGACAAACATCACATTCACTTTAATGCTTAAAATATACCAGTATAAAGTATCCCATAATGCATCACGCAATGCAAAACAATTAATTCAAGTTATAATGCTTGATTAAAAACACATGGGGAATGATTTGTGTATGATAATAAAATTAGTACTCACAGAGATAAATACAATTACACATATTACATAGAGCGCAAACTTATCAAGGTAGATCCACTAGAGCATGCTTTTCTACGTGCAGCTGTGTAACTGAAAAACTGATACCCCTTAAAAATTTCTCTATGTGCTGCTGAAACTATGATACCCACAATGCAACAGTATTTCGGCTACAAAACTGCAGACCCCAAAGGCCTGCTGTACTCAGCCATAAGCTGGTGTGTAGGTCTTACACCTGTTGCTGAAGAGACACGGGACCCTCAGGGACCTGTGCTTCTTCAGACAGAAGCACTGTTACAATTTTCATATCATGGATTTTGTGGCATCTGCACCTCTGCTGCCAGAGGTCAGTGTATGTCGTATAGTGTGCTTCAGTACCTGAGACTACAGAAGCACTGACCCCACAGAGGCCCGTGCTTCTGCAGACAAATGAACTCTTGTAATTTGGGTATTGTGGATTTGTACCTCTGGCTGCAGGGGCCTGTGCTTTGCACACACAAGTAGTGTTGTGATTTGAGTATTGTGAATTTTTATCTGTAGTGGCAAGTGGTGTGTGTATATCTTGTGGTGTGTATGCCACAGATACTGCATTGTGTTATCTGGAAAAAGTTGTATGTTGTTTGTCTTACCTTATGAATGTTATCTATTATCGCTTGTGTTGTCTTGTCATTTTGCTGCTGGGTGTGAGAAGTTGGGTTTGATCCCTAACTAGTGCACTATTTTTGCAAAGAATATACAGTATCTATAATTAGAGATATATGTATATATGTGTGGATAGATAGAGATAGAAAAAAGATAGGTAAGTAGGTAGATAGATAGAGATAGATAGATAGATAGATAGATAGATAGATAGATAGATAGATAGATAGATAGATATCACAATAAAAAAGTAAAGACATGAACAGAAAAGAAATGTGCAAGAGTATGTGACTGTGTGGAGAGTAGCTGAAAAAACAAAAAAACACAACATTTTTACTTGCTCCAAAATAGTTAGCAAAAATGCATATAATAGACAGTCAGAACACTAGGCAAGGAAACAGAAAAGTCATTTATACAATAAATCATTAGACAAATGCATTTTATTGAGCTGCAACCAACCATAGTGAAGCTGGTTTCAAGGGTAAAAAGGCTTGGGGTGTTGATGGGTGCTAAAGAAATATTGAGTATAATACTGGTAAATTCAAACAGTGGAACCTATAATAAAGCAGCAGGATTAGTTAATAAAAATGCACTTTGTTCAGTAGTTTTGTCAAACAAGCCCACAAAGGATACAGCTTTAATCCTTTGCATTTATTTATTTATTCTGGTTTGTTTTGTTGTCCTTACATTCTTTATTTTTTTTTCTGACAGTTTAGCACAGACCACTGCCAGGAAGTCCATATTGGATTCTGAGGGAAATGGAGTGGTGCCATTCTCTCTTTGGTTATGTTATCTGATGTAACTGGAATGCACTACCCGTCCTTTTCCTGTTGTGTGTTTGTAAGACAAGCAGTCTAAACAAAGGGTGAAGAACTATACATGGTATGTGGGCTGTATTATTTCCTGTGGATCTGTATAACATTGTAAATGTATTAATAATCAACAGGAACCAATTATCAGAAAACAATAGTAAACAGCAAAAGTAAAATCTGAAATTTTAAATTACCTAGCAGAGCAAAAATCTGGGAAGTGATAAGCACTTCCTGGTTAACAAAATACTGCTGTTTTAAGAGAGTGGATTTAAAATGAGGTTGTATATATAACAGCCAATATATGCATTACAGGAATTAATGGGTTTGGACAGATGCAGCCACCCTGGAGAGCTCCCCTGACTGCATTGCAGAAATCAGAAGTTTCAGGCAAACTCAAACACTGGCGATTGGCTCCAAGTGGCTGTATTGTTGGAAGTGGGGTTTTAGGGCAGAAGTAGCCGCAGGGGATGGGCTCAATTAGGGTTCCATTTCAAAGGCATGAAATCACGGTGACTGAAATTCAGCGATGGCAATTTGGCAAACATTAAAACAGTGACGGTGAATTTGGGCACCCTACAGTAAGGCCAGCAATTGCATTACTGCTTTTCTGCTGGGGCTTTGCCTTCTGCACCCCCATTGCAGGGGTCCTAGCCCCCACACACCCTTACATATATATAACTAACTCTGAGGTCATAGCACCTCGGGGAGGGGTAAAGCAATTGTTGCCCCGCATTGTATGATGCCCAAATTTACTGTCACTGTTTTAATGTTCACTGATTGCCATCACTCAAATTTCAGACACCGTAACTCCTTGCTCATTTGTATGTGCTACCCTCAATCGGATGTTGGGGCAGAAGCAATCCACCAGGAAGAGATTTCTGGTGGTTGAATAATTCAATTGTCTTTAATAGGTCTCAAATCCTGATGGGGACATATGGTTACATAATAGTTTGACAGTGCACAGTAATGCAACTTTTGATATGCTTGAGCCTGCAAACATAGGTTAGAGTGGTACATGAACTAGCCTTATCCAACAATGTGCTGATTTGTGTTTGGACTGTGCCTGCACAAACTTATATTATCGTTACGATATAACTGCTAAAATAGACATTATTTTCATTTTTAAATCACCCCTTGAAACAGTATCAAATGAACCTGCTAGTTCTATGTTTCAAATCCCAGAAATGTCTAGTTACAGATGAGTAAACAAAAAACACCTTTTAGATATTAAAATTTTTGCCATTCTTTAGCACAATTAATTTGAAATCAAATTTTACCAAATTGACAATTTTTAGATCATTTGTCAGTAGGTAATGTTTGCAAATTTCTTATCTCTGTATACAAAAAAATTGTAGGTGCCGTATTGGTCCTTTTAAAAAACAGATCCAGAAACAAATGATTTGATACCTTTATTGGACCAACATGGATGTTACAGAAAAGAACAAAGTGCTTTAGCTTCGAACCAACCAGGTCCTTCTTCAGAAGCTTTGTGGCAGTTTTCAAATATCCCATACTATTAACACCAGATTATATAGAAAAAGCAGAAATAATTCTCATTGGTTTAACATATACATTTAAAACATAATGAAGATTGCGTCAGAGAAGCTAATTAACACCAGTATGCCTTAAACTGAGGAGCCTCAGAAGGGCAAAGGTTATCAAGAATTCTCTACAGCCAGAGAGTTCTTGTCACATAAATTTTAAAATGTCTCAGTATGCCAAGAAAGCATTCTAGTGATAAAAAACCTTGGAGTGGCATTCTCCTAATACATGTAAGATGAGCTTACAACTTACATTCCAATTGTCCTGCTATATTAAAGGACAGATAATGAGAGACAAAATCCTGAAATTAGGTATAACTGCAAGTTGAAATCAAGCCTCAAATTAACCTACACATATAAACATGATGCATGAAAGTATCACTTGTAAGTGTAAGTGCAAAAAAAAAAATCCTTGCCAAGGACCCCCAAGAAAACGAGACCATGAGCCTGATAAATGCAGATTTCAACATAGAGTCTGTGTATAACAAAATGCACATAATCAGTCTAAGCAATCTAAATGAAAACCCAAAGGAATTACATCTTTAATGAACCCCAAGTAAATGAGATATGCATCTTAATATGAGCAGTTGAAAATGTGACAGTGTGAAATCCACCCACTGACAACTAATAGAAGGAAATAAATGCACACTATATGTGAAAAGTAAGTGTTCTAGCCACATAACAACTGCCCCATGCCACGCCTCCACCCACACATGTTGTACATACACCATACCACACCCCATACACACACACACTGCACACCCACACAACCACAACACACAACAAATATAGAAACACATTCTGCACACACCACACCACACCATGCACAACAAACAAAACACACATACACACCATACCCATAACACATAAAACACAACACACACCAAACACACATAAATACATCAGTATACACACACACACACACTCAAAGCACTCACCACAGTGTTAAGGTGAAAAGTCAACAATGTAGATAACCATAAACTTACAAAATCAAAGGCCCGCTGAAGAACTAAACTGTTTATGTCCATCTTTTAAAGTAAAGGTCTGTGTAAGTTTAAGTGGAATAATGTGTCATGTACCCAACATCAATGTTCAATCCATCCGCCACCATATTGAGAAGTAAAATAAGTCTAATTTCAGAAGCCGTCTCTGTTGCATACTGTTGAAATGTCCTTTTAAGACCATCACAGACATATCTGAGATTAGTGGTCATCCTGGGAGAAGTGCCGGGCTACTGGTTTCTCAATCATCTTGTGATTAATAGAATGTCTGTGTGAATTCATTCTAGTGCGGAGTTGTTGGCTTGTCTCCCCACATAACCTGTGTGAGGACATTTCTTGCATTGGATAAATAGACCACATTACTTGATGTACATGTATAATTCCCCTGTATCCTGAATAGTCTTTTTTGTGATGTAACCACACAGTCTGAAGTGGAAATGAGTCATATATGCGTTGATGACTGAGTGGCATGTACCATATGATGTCATGGTATTCTGTTCCAGTTCAAGTTGACTCTAATAATCAGGTTGGCTAAATTAGGTGGTTGTTTAAAAGATAGTAGTGGTAGTTCTTGAAAAATACAGTTAAGGGTTTCATCCTCACTAATTATTGGATGGAGATCCTTAGTAATCTTACTGAGGAGTTCAAGGTCAGGATGGTATGTGACTACTAAGGTATTCTGTTGGTAGTCATCCGTTCCTTATATTGCAGTAGCTGTTCTCTTGCCCAACTAAACAACTGGACAGGATACAGTTTTGTGGTGAAATGGAGAGATACTTCACAGATTGAGACTCAGGGAATTTTTCATGGCAGAAAGACATCACAGACAGGGAAGAAATCACAAACAGTAAAACTACTATGGATAAGAAAAGAAACCATATGAGTTTACCCCATCAAGTGGCCGTAACAAGAAACTGGACAAATACATTAATTGCTTTAGCAGAAAGTTACTGGTGAGATTCTTAATAGGCAGAAACAGGCCCTTCTACAACCTCTCTCCATTGGAGCAGGGCTATACAAACACTAAAATCAAACCATAACATTGTCATAAAAAAAGCTGATATAAAGGCTCGGCAGTGGTGATATTGAATCGGGAAGATTACATTACGGAAGCCAACCGCAGCTAAGTGACCTTACTTACTACAAAGTACTGGGAAGTGACCCAACTACAGAATATAAAACAGAACTACAGAAGTTAATTAAAACATTTCCAGAGCATGTCCAAGACAAACTAAAGGACCTCGTCCCCAGTGAACCTAAGCCAGGGACATTCTACATGCTTCCTAAAATACATAAGCCTGGTAATCCTGGTAGACCCATAGTCTCTGGTACTGGCACCTCTGACAGAGGGATATCAGGGTTTGTAGAAGCTATTTTCAAACCACTGGTTATACAAAGGGATAGTTACATCAAGGACACTACTCACTTCCTACATAAACTTTCTGGTTTTAAGGACTTACCACCTGATACCTTTTAGCCACGATGGATGTAACCTCCTCTACACTAATATTCCACACACATATGGCATTTCAGCCTGCCTCAAATACCTGCATGACAAAGAATGGACCCTAACATTGACCCTGGAGTTGTGGGTAAACTCACTGAATTCATTTTGACACATAACAACTTCAGCTTTAATGGTAAACATTATGTTCAAACTATGGGAACCGCAATGGGAACCAGGATGGCTCCTCAGTATGCTAATCTTTTATGATAATTTGGAGGAGGATTTTCTAAGGCACTGTACACATAAACCACTCGCTTATTCCGTTACATTGATGATTTGTTTATAATTTGGACAGAGGGCACTGACACACTAAAGATTTTCACCAAGAACTTAATAACCTCCACCCAACTATAAAGCTTCCTAGAATATTCTGCCACAAGTGTACATTTTCTGGATACCACTGTCACTATTAAGGATGGTACCCTACATACCTGTCTTTACAGAAACCAACCGACAGACAGAGATACTTACACAAGAAAAGTAATCACCCGAGCCACACAAAGAAATCTGTTATATATAGTCAAGCACTTGGTATCACGCCTCTGTTCAAATGAGGAAGACAGAGACACACATCTGGCAATGTTGAAAAACACCTTTATTGAGCAGGGACACTCATCCAGGGAAATTGACAGAGCAGTGGAACGTACAACACAGGTCCCAAGAGAACAGATACTGCAATATAAGGAACGGATGACTACCAACAGAATACCCTTAGTAGTCACATACCATCCTGACCTTGAACTCCTCGTAAAGATTACTAAGGATCTCCATCCAATAATTAGTGAGGATGAACCTAACTGTATTTTTCAGAACTACCACTACTATCTTTTAAACAACCACCTAATTTAGCCAACCTGATTATTAGGAGTCAACTTGAACCGGAACAGAATACCATGACATCATATGGTACACGACCCTGTCATCAACGCATGTAAGACATGTAACCTCATTTCCACTTCAGACTATGTGGTTACATCACAAAACAGACTATTCAGGATACAGGGAATTATACATGTACATCAAGTAATGTGGTCTATTTTATCAATGCAAAAATGTCCTCGCACAGGTTATGTGGGGAGACAAACCAACAACTCCACACTAGAATGAATTCACACAGACATTCTATTAATCACAAGATGATTGAGAAACCAGTAGCCAGCACTTCTCCCAGGATGACCACTCAATCTCAGATATGTCTGTGATGGTCTTAAGGACATTTCAACAGTACACAACAGAGGCAGGCTTACAGAAATTAGACTTATTTTACTTCTCAATATGGTGGCAGATGGATTGAACATTGATGTTGGGTACATGACACATTATTCCACTTAAACTTACACAGACCTTTACTTTAAAAGATGGACATAAACAGTTTAGTTCTTCAGCGGGCCTTTGATTTTGTAAGTTTATGGTTATCTACATTGTTGACTTTTCACCTTAACACTGTGGTGAGTGCGTTTGAGTGTGTGTGTGTGTGTGTGTGTATACTGATGTATTTATGTGTGTGTGTGTGTGTGTTGGTGTGTTGTTATTGTTGTGAACACTATAGTGTGTTCACATATAGTGTGCATTTATTTCCTTCTATTAGTTGTCAGTGGGTGGATTCACACTGTCACATTTTAACTGCTCATATTAAGATGCATATCTCATTTACTTGGGGTTCATTAAAGGTGTAATTCCTTTGGGTTTTCATTTAGATTGCTTAGACTGATTATGTGCATTTTTTTATACACAGACTCTATGTTGAAATCTGCATTTATCAGGCTCATGGTCTCGTTTTCTTGGGGTCCTTGGCAAGATTTTTTTTTTTTGCACTTACACTTACAAGTGATACTTTCATGCATCATGTTTATATGTGTAGGTTAATTTGAGGCTTGATTTCAACTTGCAGTTATACCTAATTTCAGGATTTTGTCTCTCATTATCTGTCCTTTAATATACCAGGACAATTGGAATGTAAGTTGTAGCTCATCTTACATGTATTGGGAGAATGCCACTCCAAGGTTTTTTTTATCACTAGAATGCTTTCTTGGCATACTGAGACATTTTAAAATTTATGTGACAAGAACTCTCTGGCTGTAGAGAATTCTTGATAACCTTTGCCCTTCTGAGGCTCCTCAGTTTAAGGCATACTGGTGTTAATTAGCTTCTCTGGCGTAATCTTCTATTATGTTTTAAATGTATATGTTAAACCAATGAAATTATTTCTGCTTTTTCTATATAATCTGGTGTTAATAGTATGGGATATTTGAAAAAACTGCCACAAAGCTTCTGAAGAAGGACCTGGTTGGTTCTGAAGCTAAAGCACTGTTCTTTTCTGTAACATCCATGTTGGTCCAATAAAAGGTATCAAATCATTTGTTTCTGGATCTGTTATCTCTGTATAAAAGGCAGACAGATTATTTATTGATTTACTTTTGTTGACCGGAAAGGAGGACTAGACAATTCAGCTTATTTTCAACCTCATCCCGTGGATTAGATATAGATGGATGTCAACTGACCTTGAACCAGATTACGCTGTTGGTTGTATTTCTTTAGTAAATGGGGAGAAATTTGGCCAGAACAAGGAGACTTCCCTACTGTGCTGTGAGGAAGCGCTGGCCTGTGTGATGGCCTGTTCTGACTTGGCTGCAGAGCGATGGACATCTCTAGGGTGGTGAGTGGGCCTCATCTTCTACCCTTTGTATCACTAGAGGCCTGCAAGGATCTAAATATAGAAATTCGAGAAGAGATCACTGAAATTTGTGGTGAAATGCAAGAGGTGTTCTTTTCGACGGAGGATCTGAATGCTGATATTACAGTACCTGACATGGCTATGGTACACTCCACAAGCTCGAAACATGAATTAGAGTTATCTTTACAGCTTCAGCTCCAGAGGAAAAATGAGCATCATGAAAAAATGAGAAAGTTTGACAGCACAGCTCGCGAACCTGGCATCGATTTTCCCCTGTCAGCTATTACATTCCGGCTGTCACAACTGATGGCGCAGCAGCATTAAATGCCTGAGCTGGGCCAGGTGAGTTACTAAAATCACAAGTACTTACAGTATCTTCAGTACCTCTAGACATTCAGCAGGCTCCAGATGGAGCAAGTAAAACAACTGGCAAATACCATGAATGGTGGTGGTGCCTAAAGCCGATAAGTGAAATTATTCAGACTGTTGTTTCTCCGCTTATTGAGACCCGTTAATGCAGTCATAAGTCCACTTTCTGATAGCAATCCTAAATGGAGCACTGACAAGAGTGGTGGCCCTTCAGACTTTTCAAGACTGCTACAAAACATTGTAAAGAAATACAGGGTTTATTTTAAATATACCCTATAGCTAACTCGCCTTAGAATTCTGCAGACTTGAACAAAAACTGTATCAGACCCATATGAATGAGCAAGAAGGGTTGCTACGTTTTTCTTTTTGGGAGATACACATTCTAAATCAGGGATCACAGAGGACTGCAAAGAAAAGCGTATGGCCTTGTCTTTGGCAAAACACCATTTAAAGATGACACAAATCCCTGTCTCTCCCTGTTCAGCTAACACTTCGTGCCATTTATTGCAACAAGGAAAACAACTTCAGCCACAATTCAGAGTGCAGTTTCACTAAAAGTGGGCCTGAGTTGCCCAGTGAGTCATGGTCACCCCACAAAGTGTTGAGTGGAGGCAGGTTGGAAGCAACTTCCAAGCAAGACTTGGCTCCCAAACCCTGGTTGGGATCACATCTAATTTTGCATCCCCAGAGTGGCATCCACCTATCTCTGTGCAGGACTTGGAACAAAGGGGTTCTCCCATATTACCACTGCAAGGAGCATTGTCTAAGGACACTCAGGACAATAACAATCCATTAAGAGAGCATAAGATCCCAGGCTCTCCTTTGATTCAACCTCTCTTGGCAATGACTAATCGGGTGCCTCCCCAACTCTAGATGGAATGCATCAAGCTCAACCTCAGATGCAAAAACCCTTGTTGTCCAATCTCTTCTCCAAAATTAAGAAGAGGCTGCACCAGAAGGAATGCTGTATGCATTTGCTATAAAGGAGGTCTGGAAGAATGACCTAACAGACACTATCTGGGGAAATGGTTACTAAGGACTCCTACTTTTCCCCCAAGGAGGTCTTTGCTTTCATTAACATATAAGCGGGAGGACAGGTATGATGTTAGCTTTGGACTTCATATGTGCTAGATCTCTTTGGGAAAGGTATAGCCATGCTACGTATTCTCCCACATGGATCCCTTTTAGGTAATTCCTTTATCCAAACCACTGATTAAATACATTACAGTCATGTTTAGGAATGAAGGGGTCCATGTGGAGACATTACCTGTACTTACTGGCTGTCATAGAAAGGTGGCGTGCTTAGTGAACTGGAAGTTATTTTGGACTCTGAAATGTTTTGGACTGGGGTTGGAAGTATAAGATCAAGCTGTGGCAAACTGATGGTGGTATTACCCATGCTCCCAACTCCTTTTTGTTAAGGATGGACCGGGGTATGCTTTTATGCTGGCCAGCGTTGGGCCTGCTATAAATGTGGGTCATGGACACATCTTTCCAGCACCTGTGACCAACCAAATTGTGACAATTGCGGTGAGCTAGGCCACATTGCATTTCAGTGTGCAACTCACACTAAATATGATCTCTGTGAGGAAACTGGGCATGTTTGGGGGAATGTCTGTGGGCTTCAAGAACAAGGTTTCCTGTGGTAGCCCTGAACTACTGATCCAGCAGTCTCAGGATTCTGCTATAGTAACAAGGAGACACTCCTCCTCCTCCCCTTCTCCTCTGGTCCTTCCCCAGGATCAGTCCCCTGAAGGACTTCATTGATTTGGTCTCAGAGGATCCAGCTCTACCCTCCTCCCCATCCTTTGGGGAAAGTCCCAGAGGCTTGGTTGCACCAGTTTCAGATATTATGTTCGGTTTGCTATCTGTAAACTGCACTAGTGAGAATCCCCTAAAACCCTATTCTCCTTTCCAGGCAGAGGTTTTCTAGGAATAAGACCTCTAAAAATGATATCAACCGGAGGATCTGGTATCCAAAACCCCTATGCAGTTTTATCCCTGAATGGGGGACTCTGAGATGGAATTGGAAGAAGGGTATTTACAGAGTCTCACTTCCAGCCAATCCCAGCAGCACCAGGATTTGACTGATTATGAAGGGAAAAGAAGAAGAAACAGAAAGAACTAGCCTAAAGCTGAGGATCATTTCAAGGTCTGCTTGGTTAATATACATAGTCTTTTGAACCTGTTCAAATGACGGGCAGTTTTCTTATGTACATGATACAAAATTTGACATATTTTTTTTTCATGAAACTTGGATGTTTACTAAAGATCAGCTTGGTTTATTTAAGCAAGAATGGTTCTGGGGACATTCATATTGGTCCTTTAGCATGGACAGTGCAGATGGTGTGGGCATCTTATTTAATTCCTTTTCCTTCACGCTAACCAAACTGGTAGACCTATGCCCAAGGAGGGCACTAATTCTAGATTGTATTTGGAAGTTGATAGATTATAGGTTTATCAATCTGTATAGTCCCCAGACTAAGGCAGAAAGAGTCATTTATTTAACACAATTCAACCCTTTTGGTTACCTCAAAATGCATAATATTTGGAGGGATTTAACTGTGATCTAAAATGGGAAAAGGTTCCCAGAGTACTGCTAATAAAAGGTTTACTGTGACTCTAATGCTCTGTCCCAGGTCGTGGAAATGGCAGGATTGATAGACTGTAAGGTTACTCATTCAATTGGTCTCTTGTTTACCTACAAAAGGAACAAATTTATTTCTATTATAGATCATGGGTTTGTCTCTAAAAACCTACCATCAGTTTCTTTCAGAATCATCCCACTGAATTTTCCTATCGTGTTATGTTGGCAATTTCTTTTGGTACCATTTTTCAACAAGTTATCCACAAATCTCAACAATGGAAGTTGAATACTTCCATCTAAACAAATTCAGGGGTTAGAAATGGCATGTTAGGCCTTCTCACTGCTAGAATCTCTGTCTGTTTTCTATACATTGATGTGTGGGAATGGTGGAAGGACTCCAAGAAGATGTTAAAAAGTGGTTTCAGGCATTTGGAAAAAACATGAAACGACAAATTTCTTAAACATCTCTCCTTGAGGCAACAATTGCAACACTTATTTACACTTGCAAATTGCTATAGGTATGATTACTCTGCCCAAATTTCACACCTTAAAGCAGAAATGAAACAATACTAGTATGACAGGATCACCACTATTCAGGCCATGCTGCAGCATGGGCTACAAGATCTCCACAGGAGATCCATATGAACCTTTAAAGGGTTGTATACAACTACTACTCTGGAGAGTTTATTAACCTCTGAGGGTGAGGAAGTTTGTATGGTCAAGGACATTCATTGGGAAATAAAACACCACAGTGAGTCCACGTCCCCATAACTCCCCATGGAAATAGAGATGGATTCCTTTTTATCTATGACGTGTCTTCCACAAACACCAGTTGCACTTTGAAGTATCCAGGAGCATATTACCAGAGAGGATATTGTATCAACAATAAAACTCTTAAAAATGAGTCCTTTCCAGGGTTGGATGGACTACCCAATGAATTTTATAAGACATTTTCTGCCGAGCTCTCAATATGCCTTAAAAGGTTTTCATTTATTTTTGCAGGTAACTCAATAAATTCTGCTTTTTAGAAGGATTACTGATTTTTCTTTTTAAAACAAGGAACAGAAAACAGCTTTGGAATTGGAGGCCCATTACAATCTTGAATTTAGATTACAAAATATTGGCCCAAATCCTGAACACTAGGTTGAAAACGTATGCAGACTTGGTTATTTCCCTCATTAGTATTGTGGTTTACCCTCTGGAAGAATACAGTTCTCATTAATGATCATTAGGGATACAGGTATGATAGATCGCCTTTCCTATTGGGGAATCAGGGGTCATTGTGTCAGTCGATCAGGAGAAAGCTTTCAACAGAGTATATCATCCTTTCCTTTTCTCCACACTTGCAGCCTATGGGGTTTCTTCAGGAATAATAAGGTGCCTAAACTTATTGCATTCTCATACTACCGTGTACCCTATTATTAAACAGCAAGTTACAAAAGGACTTCATGTACCTGTTGGGGTATGTCAGGGTGTCCACTAGCACCCTATTGTATATCTTCACTCTGGACCCATTTCTCAGAAGTTAATTGACTCACCCAAATGGACTGGGATCATGGGGACAGTGGTGGGAAACTCTCCAGGCCCAAGCTTACACAGATGATATTTGTCTTTTTTCAAAGACCACACCCAAATAGTTTCCTTTTAGATGAAATGACTTTATAGTCTTATGTGTCTTAATGCTAATTTGAATATTTATTTTATTTATTTATTTAGTTTTTGATGACCGGGTAAGTGCACTAGACAAATTCTGCCTATTTCCAGGCATGACCCAGTGGAGGGGATACAGATGAATGTCAACTGACATTGAACCAGATTAAGCTGTTGGTGGTATTTTTAGTGAATGGGGAAATGTTGCCAGGGCACCAGGAAATTACCCAACTTTGCAGTAGGGGCCTTGTTGGCTGTGAGCAAGGCCATTTCAGAGTGTTCTTCAATGTGGATGGAGGTAGAGGTGGGAGATAAGGCCTCCTCTCCTGCCTTGAATAAACCAGAGGCCACAGCAGATGGTAACACTGATGTTATGGGTTCGATATGGATCCGATCTATAGGAAATTTTCATATCAACAGAGGACCTAAGTCAAGAGAAGTTCTTACTGATTTTCCATCAGTTAAACCTGAAAATATAATACTGCAACAAGAGCAAGTTTCACAGGAGAAACTAATGGAAGAAGGAAGGCACCATAATGAGATATAACAAAGTATTCAAGATGAAATCTCTAAACTACATATTGTTTCTACAACCATCTCTACAAAAGAATGGTCTGTCAAAACGTCTGCTGACGTGGAAGCATCAAAGAGCCAAGCCTAGCTAGGTGAGTTGTTTTCAAACTCAGTACTGTGACAGTACATTCTAATAGCAGTCATGCTGTAATAACTGAGACACCTAACATAACAATAGCCAACAAATGCTAATATAGCGGTAAACAGTGAGAAAATGAACTGCAGTACATTACTGGCTGAGACAGACAGGAGCGAGAGCTTGTAAATGGAGATTATTACCAGCAAAACTGCAGTGCATTGCAGCCAGAATATTTCAGCCTTTAAGCTAATCAGCCCCAAACCTTGTCTAAACACTGCGGTTTTGTTTTTCTGGCAGATTGTAAAACTGGGCAAAATGAGGCAGTACAAGAACTGAGTCAAATGTCGATTCAGAAAATGATGGTAGACAGGAGAATGCTCTGTGTTCATGTTTACTAAAGGGCAACAGATGGGTACAAGCACTAACAGAGATGGGAAAGAAAGAGCGGTCAGTTTGGACTTTACGAATCACAAACTGCAGGACAGTTCCACCTTTAACCTACAAGGGAGCTTTCAGAACACAAACAAGTCCTAATGCTTCAATACCTGCAGCACAGAGTGGCCTGTTTGATGATACCTGAAACCCAAACTGCTTTGGAAGAAGCATGCTGGAAACAAACCAATGGGAGAATGGATGTGGATCCTGCTTGGGATCCAACCTTAAATTTTCCCAATTAAACCAGAATGGCAGCCAGCGGCTTTACACACTGACTGTACTATTATTACATCACATGACATTTCAGGGAAAGCAGATGCAGTTTTTGAAAAAATACCAACATAAAGCCTAGTCTCCTGAGACCCACTTAGATGATGCACAGGACATAGAATCAAAACCAACCGATAATAGATGCACAGTAGTACTGGACATTGATACTGATCTTTCTAAAGCTGTGGACACTGCTCCACCACCCAAACCTTTGTTATCTAAACTTTTTACTAAACACAAAAATAAGCAGCCCCGATGGAACACAGTCTGGATTCGATATAAAGGAGGCTTGGCAGAGAGACCAGATCGACTATTTGTTGGAAAATATCTGTTAAAAGAATTTTTAAATTTTCCCTAGAGAGGTGTATGCCTTTATTAACATCTCTGGGGAGGATAATTACGACATGAGCTTTAGATCCTCTCATGCACTCAACTTATTTTGGGACAGATATAGTCAAGTGAAGTTTTCACCCACATGGACCCCTTTCTTAGTGATTCCATCATGAAACCTCTAATTAAACATGTCACTGTAATGTTTCAAAATGAAGGAGTCCATGTGGATGATATGGCATACCAGTTGTCTCAAAAATATGATGTACTTAGTGACCCAGAGCTGTTTTGGATTCTGAAATGTTCTGGACTGGAGGGTGGAAATATAAAGTTAAACTTCAACAAAATGATGCTGGCATATGTCACATACCTAATTCATTTATATTACGTAGAGATAGAGGGGTATGCTTCTATTCAGGGAAGCCTAGAGCATGCTACTGATGTGGAAATAGAACTCATCTTGGTAGCATATGCAATAAACCATGCTCTGGTAACTGTGGGAAATTGGACACATCACATTACAGTGTGCAAATAACACACAATGTGACCTTTGTGAAGAGTATGGCCATGTCTTTCAGAATGTTTTGGGCTGTAAGAAACAAAACCAAGTGTAGTAGCCCTGAGTTGCTAATTCAACATGACCAAGATCATGTTACTGAACCACACATACCTGAATCACACATACCTATGCCTACCCCTACTCATCCTATTTCTGTTTCTGACCCAATCATTGTGTTGTAGGAAGAACTTCTGCCTATAAAACCAGTAATTACTGCCATAGAAACTAATACCATCACTTTAGGAAAAGAGTCAAACATAATGGAGGTATCCATGGGACCAGTTTGTTACACTGATCCTGGCAATAAACAAACTGAACCCTCCTCTATGGTATGCAGATCTATAAGAATTTGAAACCCCCTTCTATGACGCCAGAGGTTACATGTGAAAATTCATATGCAGCCTTTTACGTAGGAAAATGAATCTGACATGGAACAAGGTGAATTAACCTCTCATTCCACAATCTCAGATCATGTCATCCCTGATCAGGAGATGGAAGGTTATAAAAGGAAAAAAAGAGAAAAAAACTTGTAAGTGATTTCTAGGTATGCTGTCTTCTTTAACAATTTATTCATTAATCATCCACAGCATATTGAGTGTGGTGAGATGTCAGATGGTCTTTAATTATTTACATTCTAAAGGTTTTGATATATGTTTTGTACAAGAATCTTGGATTCATAACTGCAAACAGCTTTGTTCCTTTAAATCAGATTGGTGGTGGGGGCCTTCTTACTGGTCATTTTGGGATGGATTGTCTGATGGCATAGGGATTTTATTTTCTGCATATCAGCTTGCATTGATAAAGTTGATTGATTTAATACCTGGCAGGGTTTTAATCATTAATGGTAAGTGGGGTAATGCTACATATAGATTTATTAATGTTTATAGTCCACAAACTAAGGCAGAAAGAGTTAAAACATTTTCCCTTATACAACCATATTTGGTATCCTCACATAAAATAATTTTAGAAGGAGATTTTAATTGTGATATAAATAAAAGGGGTAAAACTTCTGAATCCCCAAAAATATTGTGACTCAGCCATGTTAGCACATATTGTGGATACTGCAGAACTTATGAATTGTGAGACCTGTCTATCTAACAGCTCTAAAACTATTTATAAGAGAGGTAAATATACAACTACCATTGATCATTTTTATTTCACAAAACATTTCTAAATTTTAGTTTTTATAGAACCAGTCAAATTTTTGATCATTCACTCCTAATATTAAAGTTTTGTGACATACAGCATAGACAAAAATGAATGGCCAGGTGTAGACTAAATATCTCTGCTCTTCAACTCCCTAGTGTACAATTGAGAGTTTAATCCCTGATAAAAGCTTGTGATTCTGTCATGTGTTTATATGATGATAAAGGAATGGTGGGAAGACTCAAAACTTGATTTCAAAATGTGGTTTATAAAATTAGGGAAACGGATAGGGAATGATACTTTCTTAAAATATTTAACACTACATTCCCAATTACAGAGACTGTATTCTATAGCTAATACCTCCAGGATGGAGTACTCATCTCAATTAAAAACATTAAAAATGACATGCTACATTATCAATATGATAGGGCTAAAACTATCAACATTATGCTACAATCTGGTGCACAAAGAACCCCAGTCGGAGATCCGTACTCAGCATGCAAAGAATTTAAAAGTCAATGTCTATCAAACTATTAGTTTATTCTATGGGCTATATAGCTGATACACCAGAACAAATGTATGAAGTTATTAAAAATCACATGGAATCACTTACAACAAGAAGACCCTGACACCAGAAGTGGTACACACTTTTAAAGTCAATAAAGATTCCATCAATTCTCGAAAAGAGTTCTATAGTTAATATTGAAATTACTAGTTATGAGGTATTACTGGCCATTAAATCCTTAAAATCTGTGACATCACCTGGGTCTGATGGATTATCCAGTGACTTTTATAAATTTTTTCTGATGATTTAACAGATAATCTCACACAAGTATTTAGATACTTATTAAACTCTGGTACTATTAGACCATCTTTTTCAGGAGGTATTATTGTTTTTTATATTATTTAAATCAGGGGATAAATCTAACATTTCAAATTGGAGACCTATTATGTTATTAAATACTGACTACAAAATTTTAGCTAGCACAATTAATAACAGGATTAAAGAATATTATAGTTTTATCCTGTCTCCACACCAATATTGTGCTATTAAAAGAAGAAGGCGACAACATGCTTTAATGATAATTAGGGATTTAATAGAATATTTATCATTATATGGTTTGTGCAGGTACCATCATTTAATTAGATCACGCTAAAGCATTTGATAGAGTATCCCATGGTTATTTAGTTGCTACCTTACAGCATTATGGATTCCAAGTACAATAAGACATTATATTGCATTAATGTATAAAAATGCATTAGTATCTCCAATAATACATAAACAGGTCATGGAAGGATTTCATATTTCTACAGGAGTACGTCAAGGATGCCCATTTAGCCCCTTACTGTACTTATATTCATTAGACACTTTATTGAAACTGATAACCCAGTCAACTGTGTGGGAAGGTTTGAAATGGGTAAATGCTGAGGAATGTTTTACAATACAAGCATATGCAGATGATATCTGCTTATTCTTCCTGGACCAAAATGATTACCTAGTTTTTAGAATTATGAAACTTTTCTATACTCTCAATGCAAGCTGAATATAATGAAAAGGAATGTCTCTATATTGGAGCTACTAATGAGTTACCAACACACATACAAGGCATTCAGATTTCAGCTCAATCCATCAAAATATTGGGATTTGGTTTGGGTCTCAAAATATCCCAATACAAAACTGGGAAATAGGAATTAGCTTGAAACAAATATTAATAGATGGAAACATTGGAAAATGACCAAATATAAACAAATTCAAATTCTAAAAAATATTTTATTCAAAAACTGCACTACATTGCTCTCATTTTCCACCTCCAAACACATTGGAAACAAAATTGTATGGATTACGTTTTGCTTTTATGGGGTAACAAATTGAACCCTATTAAAGCGATACCATACCAACTTGCTGAAGGAAAAAGGAGGTATAGGGATGCTGGACCCAACTGTATTTTCACAGGTTCTCTTTGTTATACAAAATATTAAGTGTGTGTAATCAGATAGTAAGGATCTACACTGTAAATGGATAAGCAAATCTTTACAGTTTGACGATGGTTCCACCAAAGTTGGGTTCCCATTTATCAGTCCTAATTTTTTAAGTCCACTGCTCAGAAATTGTACAAATGAGGGACTAACTAAACAACAAATTCAGCAGTGCAAGGTACCTACTTTATATAAATTAATTATGGTTCTGCTGTATCCTCAACAACCTTGTTTTAAAACTGCACAGTTGAAAATAACTTTAAAGTACTTTCACAACTAAATAACTACAGACTTCCATGGTTTATGTGGGAAACAATATGGTTAGCTATGCATGGGAGACTTAATGTAAGAGGTAACTCTAAACATAAAGTCATGGAAGAAAGGAATTATCCATATTTGGAGTGTATCAAAGTCACGGAAACAATAGAAAATTTTTTCCACACTGTTCTTATGCAAAACCCTTATGGGAATTATTGGCAATAAAATGAAAAATGACTATAGAAACATAGAAACATAGACTTTGACGGCAGATAAGGATCACTTGGCCACCCTAGTCTGCCGTTTCCCTACCTAGAGGATAGTTGTAAGATCCTATTTAACCAACAGCCTATTTCTTCCTACCAGCACAAAACTTGCCTTATGTCTGTCCCATGCATTTTGAATTCTCCCACAGTTTTAGACCACGACCTCCCTCAGGAAGGCTGTTCCATGCATCCACCACCCTCTCTGTGAAAAAATACTTCTCACATTGCCCCTGAGGCCATCCCCTCTATATTCAAATTGTGACCCCTTGTTCTTGCACATCTCTTTTCTGAAAGATGCTACCCCTTGGACTTTGTTGATTCGACTGAGGTACTTAAATGTTTCTATCATGTCCCCTCTCCCTCCTTTCCTCAAGGGTATACATATTAAGCTCCTTTAGTCTCTCTTCGTATGGCTTCTCTTGCAGACCCTGCACCATTTTGAGTGCCCTCCTCTGAACTGCCTCCATCCTGTCTATGTCCTTGTGGAGATGGGGTCTCCAGAACTGGACACAGTACTCCAGATGAGGTCTCACCAGCTGTCTGTACAGGGGATAACAACTTCCTGTTTTCTGCTGGTGATACCTCTCCCTATACATCCAGTACCCCCAGCCCTCCCTACCACCTTCTCGCATTGCTTGCCAACCTTAAGGTCATCTGATATGATTACCCCTAGGTCTCTTTCCATTTTGTTGTTGTTACTACCCCCATTGTGTAATCTTCCCGGGTTTTGTTTCCCATGTGCATTACTTTGCACTTCTTTGCATTGAATCCAAGGTGCCATACTTCTGACCATTCCTCCAACCATGCCAAGTCCCTTCTCATCCTTTCCATGCCTCCTTGTGTATCAACCCTGTTGCAGATCTTTGTGTCATCTACAAAGGCATACTCTTTCCAGTCCTCTGCAATGTCACTTATAAAGACATTAAAAAGGACTGGACCCGATACTGAACCCTACGGTGCCCACTAGTAACCCCTCTTTCTTCAGAGTGGACTCCATTTACAATTACCTTCTGTGTCCAGTTGTTCAAGCCAATGTTTTATCCAGGCTACCACTTTGGGACCCACTCCCAGGCTGGTTAATTTGACTACTAATCTTTGTGTGGGACTGTGTCAAATGCCTACTAAAGTCTAGGTAGGCTATGCCACAGCCCTCCTGGTCTCTACTTTGGTCACCAGTCAAAGAAATCAATTAGGTTCGTGTGACATGACCTTCCCTGTGAACCCATGCTGCCTTGGGTCCTGTGCCCCACTGGCCTCTAGGTACTCACAATTCTTTCCTTCGAAGTGATTCCATCACTTTCCTTACCACTGAAGGTCAAACTGACAGGTCTGTAGTTTTCTGCCTCCGTCTTGGGTCCCACCTTTTGTGAAAGGGAATCACATCCACCTTTTTCCAGTCCTTAGGTACCACACCATCCTCCCATGATTTGTTAAAAGCGTAGTCAGTGGTGTCACTACTTGTCTGCTTAATTCTTTTAGAATTCCGGGTGAATCCATCTGGCCCCATTGCTTTGTCCACCTTCAGTTTTAGGAGTTCTTTCAGAACCCTTTCTTCTGTGAAAGGACTGGGATCAACCCCTCTCCAGAGTGCTTCTGTTAATTGGATTAGGCACCTCTCCACTTCCTCTTTTGTGAGTACTGAACATAAGTATTCATTCAGTATCCTGCTATCACTTTCACTCTCTACCACCACCATCCATTCTATTCAGCCTCACTATCCCTCCCTTTGTCTTTCTCGCTCTCTGGTATACCTATAAAGGTTTCTCCCTTCTTAACCGAGTTAGCCATCTTTTCCTCAGTTTGTGCCTTTGCTATTCTGACTACCCTCCTGCTTCCTTCTGCCTTAACTGGTACAGTTCTCGTCCTGCTTCTTCTGTGTTTCCTTATACTTCCTAAATGCTATCTTTCTCCTAACCTTCACCGCCACCTCTTTTAAGAACCATAGTGATTTTCTTTCATTTTGATTTGTTTATTTCCTTCACACAAGGCTTGTTGCCTCTGTGATGGCAGTTTGATATTTGTCCATTGTTGCTCCACCCTCCTTCTAGCCTGTTTGCTACTGCTTTTCTAAATCACTCTCCCATCTTGCCAAAGTCAGCCATCCTGAAGTCCAGAACCCTCACTTTTGTAGGCTGACTCTGTAGAAGTTGTCATGAACCACACTGTTTGATGGTCACTTGTTTCCAAATGGCTACCCACTTCTAGATCTGAGATCCTCTCACTGTCCCCATTTGAGAGTATGAGTTCTAGATTGCTCCCTCATGAGTGGGTCCCAAAACTAGCTGTTTGAGGCATGCCACATGAAGGGCATCAAGAATGGCCCTGCTTTTTGGATGTGGCTGCTGCAAAGGTGCTCCAGTTAACATCTGGCATGTTAAGGTTCCCCATCAACAGTATCTCCACTTTGTCTGCCATCCTAAGTATGCCTTCTATCATATCCTTGTCCATTCCTCCCCTGACATGGGGTCTATATACAACCCCTGTACGGATTGTGGTGCCATTTCCAGTCTCTAAGGTGACCCACAGTGCCTCTCTCCTCCCTGTTTACTCTTTTGTTCAGTAGCTTTTATCCCTTCCTTTACATAGAGAGCTCACCCCTTCTGCCTCCATGTCTCTCCTGTAGGTTGTACCCTGGTATGTTAACATCCAGTCATGGTTCTCTGTGTACCATGTTTCTGTGACTGCTATAATATCCAGACATCCCTCTTCCATCAAGGCCACCAGTTCAGGGCTTGTTGCCCAGACTACGAGTGTTGGTACTCATTACCCTCCATTTCTTGATGGCCTTACCCTTTTGCCCCATCCTGTCCTTATTGCATTTGTCACTTTCTCCATTTACCCTTGCACTTCTCCCTATTGACATCTCTATGTTGGTGTCTATCTCACTTAGTACCCTGATATTTTGGGGGCTAGGATTTCCTTTTCCTTTCCAGTGCCACCCACTTGGCTAGTTTAAATACTTGTCAATGAGTATTTAAACCAATCACCTAGGATCCTGGTCCTCCTCCTGGACAGATGCAGACCATCATGCCAGTATAGGCCTGCATCCTCCAGGTGGACCCCAATCTCAATGAGCAAATCCCTGAGCTCTGCACCAGTTTTCAACCACTGATTGAATCCCATGGTGTGGAGCACCCTAGTCTCACTCAGTGCCATAGGGGCAGCACCTCCGAGAAGGTTACCGTGTGTGCTATTTGTCTAACGCCCTCCCCATCTCCACAAATGCTTCTTGCACTGCTCTGATCCCTTTCTTAGCCAGGTCATTTGTCCCAAGGTAGACAATGACATCCAGCTTCCTCCCTGTGCAGCTGCTCCTGCAATCCTGAGGATTCACTCCCTGTATCTCCAAGCCATGGCCCCAGGCAGGCACCTTACCTCCTTCTCTCCTTCCTCCCCAGTTCTACCTTCCTAACAATGGAGTCCCACACCAGGAGTTGTTTCCTTCCACTGTGGGGTCCCATGCCACCCTCCTTTGGGTCTCCTTTGTGGAGGTTCCCAGCATTCTCCTTGGTCTCCACTGTGGGTGCCTCCATGGAGGAACCACACTTTTCCAGAACAGCATAGAAATTGTGGAGAGGTACAACTGGAGGGATGAGCCTCTGTTCCACCACTCTCACCCTCCTGAGCCCACTGTGGTCCAACCCTCCTTTTCTTGGCAACCTCTGAGGCAACGACAGTGACCTTGGTGGTCCCTGGATGGGAGATGATGTCCCCAAATCCTGGCCAACTCAACCTGGAGATGGCAACCTCCTCCCTCATCCCAGAGAGGTGTCTGCAGATGGGACAACACTGCATCCTACAAAAACATCTCCCAAGACTGCTGCTCCACAGCCACTGCACTGCACCACTCCCATCATGTCTATTTTCTGTCCCCTAACTGTTATTTGGAAAACTTACTTTTCCTCTGTTTGTTTATTTCTTTTTCTTCTCCCTACTTACTTACTGCCTCTGCACCCTTTTATCTCCTGATCTTCCTGTTCTGAGACAAGAAGTTCTATATTTCTCAGTATTCTCCTTACTTGCTCAGAGTCAGACCTCCAGCAGCTGGGGGGATGGAGAGCTACTCTTGCCCTTCTAGGATGGTGAGTCTTTGGTGGCTCTGTGATCACTCACTTCCTGCTCCCGAACAGGAAGTTCCTGTTGTCAGTTAAATCCTGTGCCTATAAAAGTAGAACTGGTTTAGGGTGGGTGGGTGGAGGGAGGGAGGAAGGAGGCAATATATTCCCAGTAGAGAAGTTTTAGTTATACCAGTAGCTCCTTCCTCCTGAGTTCTGTCTGTCCTCTGGCAGAAGTTATCTACGGAGTATTTATATCTGATCTTAACCTGGCTCCTTCTAGCTACTGCCACCCCCTACTTTGCAAATCTTTCTACACTTAGTTAATTTCACAGATAACAATTCCTTCTGACACCTGTGCCAAGCACCTAGATAAGTACACAGATAACACAGATAACAGATAACAATTTACTTCAACTACCTCTTACAAACACACCAACTCCATTTTTTACCCTTAATTGAAGGTCCAGTACAAGAGAGATCTAGTTCTTAGTCCCAGTAGAAGTTTTAGTTATACCAGTAGCCCTTCCTCCTGGAGTTCTGTCTGTCCTCTGGCAGAAGCTATCTAGGGCAGTATTTATATCAGGTCTTAACCTGGCTCCTTCTAGCTAAACGCTCCCCCTACTTTGCAAATTTTCTACACTTAGTTAATTTCACAGATAACAATTCCCTTCTGACACCTGTGACAAGCACCTAGATAAGTGGACAGATAACACAGATAACAATTTACTTCAACTACCCTGACAAACACACCAACTCCTTTTTTACCCTTAATTGAAGGTCCCAGTACAAGAGATCTAGTTCTTAGTCCCAGAGAAGTTTTAGTTATACCAGTAGCTCCTTCCTCCTGGAGTTCTGTCTGTTATCAAAAATGACGTATGAAATTTTAATATTAGGTGTACTAACCCTGCTGGAAGATCATCTTATGATATGAATATTATTAACTTGTTTCAATGTTGTCTTATGTTTTACCTATGGCAAGCATGATGTCAGTGGGTACTCTAGCAGAAAAGAATGCCGTATCATGTATTTAGCAATTTGATTGAACAATTTATGGGTAAAACATATCAACAGAATGTTTTGATATACTCTACATTACAAGTACGAGATGGTGGAAAGGTTTAATACCTTTGTAAAAATATAAATAAGTGGTTAAAGGATATTTATTAATGGGAGCTACCTCAGCTGATGGATAAATAATAAAATACTCCCACACAAATGATTTGGATAGGTGGCATTAACTAACAGAGCTGTCATTGGGAAAGAATAAATGCACTAACACCCTACACTGCCTAACAATCTCCAATTTGATGTGAATCTATCTGATACAGTACCAAAAGCTGTTGAAGGACCAAAGGTATATGTATAGCCAGTCAAATGAGATGTACAAGGCCTGTGTAACCTTGTATATTGTTTATCTTTGTCTTGTATCTATTCTTCCTTAAGTAGTGGCCTGTCTGTATTAAATAATCTCTTTAATTGCTCCCAGGCATGGCTTAAAACTGACTTGCCTCAGTCACCCTGCCTGGTAAAACAAATAGGAAAATGTGGAACTGAGAGGCTGTGTTTCTTCAACTACCTCTCTAATTCTGTGGCTTGGATGTTTATCTTATTTTTGACACCTTTATTGACTAGGTTTGCCAACTTATTTGCATCAGTTTTCCTTAGCCCTGAGCAAACAAACAAACAAGCAAACAAATGCAAAGCAAAGCAAAATTTATTTATAGATGTTATTCCCACAGGATCATAGCATTTTAGAAAAGAAATCAAGCAAACAAACAAAAGATTACTGTCTGGCACAGACAAAATGTTTATTATACATTATGTCTGACTTTAGTGGTATTGCCTAAACACTGAGACACACAAGACTGAAAAGGATCGAAAGGACTATAACTTGTTGTTTACATCCTAGCTAAATAACTCACTATTGTCTGGCACAGCTCAAAAAATGTCATGGAATCATAGAATCCTGTTGGCAGAAAAAAACATTCAGTCCATCCAGTCTGCCGAATGAGATATCCCCCTTTTCTACCTCCCACACCCTGCCCTTCCTCACCTCCCTGACCAAGTCCCATGTAGCTATCTCTTGCTGTCTTGAGGAAAAGGAAGGAGACCATTATGTTTCCAAAGAGGTAGCAAAAAGTGAAAGCCAAAGATTGCATTCAGGCAATACAAAAGACACAGGCAGAAGGGGATAGGGAGAAGTACCAGGAGAATACCAAAAAGGGAGGCAGGGAGGTCAGTAAGGGAAGCCAAAGCTCAGACAGAACACATTGCAAAATCAGTGGGTAGAGGGACAAAACCTTTTACAGGTACATAAGTGAAAAGAAAGACAAAGGGAGGGATAGTGAGAATGAAAGGGGAGGATGGGGGCAGCGAGGATGACAACAGTAAAGCTGACATATTGAAAAGGTATTTCTGCTCAGTCTTTACTGAGGAAGAGAGGAGGGTAATGGGTCTGAAGGGAGTACAAGGGGTGAGAATGGTGCAGAAATGGACACAAGTCCCTTTACGAGAAAGGGTCCTGAAGGAACTGGAAGTAATAAGAGTTGATAAAGCAATGGGGCCAGATGGGGTGCACCACAGGGTCCTTAAAGAACTAAGAGGGGTGGTGGAAGAACCTCTGGCTATCTGTTAGCCGATCACTGGAAACAGGGAGGTACCCAAGACTGGAGAACAGCAGATGTAGTCCCCTTATACAAAGTGGGAACAAGAGGAAGCAGGGAACTACAGACCAGTCAGCCTCACCCTCGGTAGTGGGAAGATCATGGAAGCACTACTGAAGGAGAGATTGGTGGAACATCTGAGTTGTCAATGGACTACAGGACCCAAGGCAGCATGGTTTCACCAGGGGAGGTCATGTCAGACCAACCTCGTTGAATTTTTGACTGGGTGACTAGGGGAGGTGGATCGGGAGGGCAGTGGACATGGCCTATCTGGACTTCAGCAAGGCCTTTGACACTGTGCCACATAGAAGACTATTACACAAACTGGGGAATATGGGTGTGGGCAGGACAGTAGTGTGGTGGGTAGGTAACTGGCTGGGTGGCAGGACACAGAGGGTGGTGGTAAATGGCTGTCCTCCACAGAGGGAAGAGTGACCAGTGGGGTACCACAGGGATCAGTACTGGAACAGTCCCTATTCAACATCTTCATCAGTGACATTGCACAGGACCTAGAAGGCAGAATTTCACTGTTCACTGATGACACAAAGCTCTGTAACAGAGTAAACACACCAGAGGGTGTAGACAGAATGAGACACTGACCTGCAGAAACTTGAAGAATGGTCAGGGGTTGGCAGTTGAAATTCAATGTAAAGAAGTGCAAGATAATGCATATAGGGCACAAAAACCCTGGCACAATATATCAGTTGGGGGTGAGGATATAGCATGCACCAAGCAGGAAAGGGATCTTGGGGTTGTCATCTCTGATGACCTCAAGGTAGGGAAACAGTGTGACAAGGCATCAGGTAAAGCAAATAGGATGCTGGAATGTATAGGCAGGGGCATCACCAGCAGGAAAAGGAGGTCATAATTCCGCTATACAAGACACTAGTGAGGCCCCACCTGGAGTACAGTGTACAGTTCTGGAGACCATACCTATGTAAGGACATAGACAGGGTAGAAAGGTTCAGAGGAGGCAACAAAGATGGTGCATGGATTGCATCACAAGTCCTATGAAGACAGGTTGAAGGAACTGAACATGTACTTCCTGGAGGAGAGGAGGGAGAGGGGATATGATAGAGACATACAAGTATCTTACAGGGAGGAACAGGGTGCAGGAAAACACTATTTTTAAGCGAAAAGATGTTCCAGGACTAGAGGGCATGGGCTGAAGTTGGAGGGAGGACGATTCAGAGGAAACATGAGAAAGAATTTCTTCACAGAACGGGTGGTGGACAAGTGGAACACCCTGCCAGAGGAAGTGGTGAGCTGAAACAATCACGGGATTTAAGAATGCATGGATAGACATGAAGGAATTCTGGAGGTCAGGTAAGGGCAACAGACTTCTAGGAAAAAAACTGAACTTACAAGCTCAAATGGGCAGACTGGGTGGGCCATACGCCTTATTCAAGCCGACACTGTCTATGTATCTATGTCTTGAATTGTTCCACGTATCTACTTCCCACAACCCTTTCTGGCAACCTGTTCCACAGACCCAACACCATTTGTGAGAAGTGACATCCCCTTATATCCCCAGAATTTGCCCTCTTCCAGCTTGAGAGAATGATCCTTGGTGGCTTTTGTTTCGTGCTTAGTTTCAAGATGCTATCCCTTTACCTTACTTATTCCTTCCTTGTATTTGAAAGTCTCAACCATGTCTCTTCTCTCTTCTCAGCTCCAGCGAATACAGACCTAGCTCCTCCATCCTCTCCCCATATGGCCTTCATTGCATCCCTGGATTATTCTGGTTGCCCTTTTTGGAGTCTTTACAGTCTGTCCTTGTCACCTTGCAAGTGGAGCCTCCAGAACTAAATCCCATATTCCAGCTGTGGTCCAACCATTGTGTTGTACAGTTGTATGATCACCCTCCTCCTCTTGGAAATCCTCCCAATGAATGCCAGCATTTTTGTCATTTTACCAACCACTTGCTCACACTGGTACCTAACCTTGAGATGCTAGTGATACAAATTCCCAGGTCCTTTTCTTGATCTGTGGCTTGCAGCATTTCCCTCCCAATGTAGTAAATAGGACCCAGAATTATTCCATCCTTTGTGCATTATTTTGCACTTTCTGCATTAATTGCAGTTGCCACTTCTCCGCCCACTCCTCCAGCCTGGCTAGATACTGCCCCATTTCTCTTCCCCTGAGTGTCCAGTCTGTTGTAGAATTTTGTGTCATCCATGAACAGACATGCCTTTCCATTTAACCCCTCTGTCAGGTCCTCAATGCTACACATTGAACAATATGGGACCATACACCGAACATTGGGTGCCCTGCTCATCACCCTTGTTTCTCTCTGGAGTGCATCCCATTGACCACCACCTCTGCATCCTCCATCTCAGCAAATCCTCCACCACCTTGGAGTTTAGCCCCCACACTAAAGCTACCTAACTTGTTTACCAATCTCCTGTGTGGGATGGAATCAGATGCCTTCCTGAAATCTAGGTAGGCCCACATCCACCACCTCCAGCTTGGTCATTCATGTCTGTTACACCCTGGAAAAATTCAGTCAGGTTGGTCTGGCGGGACCTACCTCCTGTGATCCATGAATCTTCCTCTAGGTGTCTTACCAGTCTCTCCTTTATGATACCTTCCATTAGTTTGCCTACTACAGAGGTGAGACTGACTGGGTGGTAGTTGCTAGGCCCATCCTTTTCCTTCCATTGTATAGTGGTATCACCTCCACCTGCTTCCAGTCACCTGGGACCCTCCACAATTCAAGGAATAGATTAAACAGTCTACTGAGCGGTCCAGCCAGCTCTCCCTTAATTCCCTAAGTACCCTTGGATGTAACTGATCCAGACGCATGGCCTTGTTGTTTTTATTTTTCCCAGTTCCTCCAACACCCTTGTATCCATGAAGGGGCTTGTGTCCACCTCCTTGCCTATCCTCCCCTTTTATGGTTAATGCAGGCCCTCTTCCTTCCTTCTCTGCTGTAAGGCCCAGTGTGAAGCCTGTGTTGAACAGGGTTGCCTTCTCCACATCCCTTCTACCCTCACCCCACCTCTCCCTGAAGTCTTGGAATCTCTTGCCTGTTTTTCTTTCTGTCGCTCACATATCTAAAAATCTTTTGTCCTCCTTTTCACCTCCTAGCTATTCTCTTATCTGTAATTGCTTTGTTCTTTCTTATGGTCTTTCCCACTACTCTGAGCTTTTCCTTGTAGTCTGCCCTTTTCTCTAACCCTTGCGACCATTTGTAAGCACTGAATGTTTTTTTCTCCCTGATGGCCTCCTCAACCCCACTGTAGAACCAAAGGGGTTTCCTCCTCCTTTTGCTTTTGCTAATTTTGCAGATGCATTCTTCTGCGACCTTCAGGATTCACCCTTTATTGCCCCCCATCTGCTCTTCCTTCCCTAAGTTTTGAGTCCCTTCTAGTTCCCTCCTTAACATGTCCTTCATTCTCCCAAAATTTGCCCTCCTGAAGTCCAGTATCCTGGTGGTTGACCTGCCTGATTCTGATGCAGACCAGATAGAGAACCTGACCATCTGATAGTCACTAGCTCTCAAGCTTTCCCCCACCTACACCCTCCACGCTGTCCCTGTTGGTCAAGACAATGTCCAGCATAGCCTCCCTTGTGGGTTCATCAACCAGTTGGTGCAAGTGTGTCCTGCAGGATTCAAGAAATCCTGCTCTTATTTGATGTGGCCAGTTGTCTGCCCATCCACATCAGGTAGGTTCAGATCCCCAACCACTAGGCTTTCCACTTTGCCCCTTTCTCCTGTATGTCCATAGACATTTCCCTATCCACTTCCACACCCTGATGTGGTGGTCTGTAATCCACCCCTATCCTTATTGTTCCTCCTTCACTCCTGCCCAAGTGACCCCTTAGGATCTCAGCAGATCCCTTTTCTTCCCTACCCTCTACTGCTCTTATCCCCTGCCTCATATACAGGCTACCCCCACACCTTTTTTTCCCTGTCTGTCCCTCATAAACAGACTGTACCCTTTAACTCCACTTCCCAGCTATGGAAATCTGTCCACAGTGTTTCTGTCATTGTGATTAGGACTGGGTCTTCCACCCCCACCACCACCTCCAGATCTGCCATTTTATTCCCTAGGCTTCAGGCGTGGGCCAGTATACCGTTCCACCCCCTGCACTTTTGATCCCCTTCCATCCCACTGTCCCTTGGTGCTCCCAGTGAGAGAGTGCAGGCTAGGTTATCTCTGCTAGGCCAAGAGTCTCCATTCCCTTAGTGCCACACTCTCCCTACCTAGTTTAAATTTAAATCAACCCCCACTCTTTCATCAATATACCACTGCAATTTTGCTCCCAGCAATCTAGCTCCTGCATCACTTATATGTAACCTGTCCCTAGCGTACAGCTGTTCATCCACCCATGTATTCCACCAGTCTCCCAGGCATGTGCAGCCCTCCCTACTGCACCACTGCCTTAGCCAGAGGTTAGATTCCTTTACACTAAGTTGTATGACCTTGCAAGCACAATATACTGGTAGAACCTCCGAGAAGGTCAGGGAACAGACCAACCCTCTACATCCCTCTGCAAGCTCCCGTAACCTCCTTTAAACCACCTCCACCTCCTCCTCCCCAGCTAAATCATTTGTTCCTGCATGCAATACTAGATGCAATTTACTCTCCCACTAGATTGATGCAGTCCTTCAATCCTAGGGAGCTTCCTTTGTCCTCCATTCCAGGATGACAAAAGACTGATCTCCCCATTAAAGCTACTTTCCTCCTTTACATTTTTATTTCTTTATTACAGTGACATGTTAACAAAACTCTAGTGTGGATAGGAAGGCATGTAGAGCAAAACACTTATTTTGGTGGCATAAATCAACCATCCTTTGATCCAAGGACCTAAAAACTGGCATGCACACCTTTTATGTCAGGCTCATAAATCATGGAAAAATTGGTACAGTTTGGTTTAGTAGATTCAAAGTTAAAGGTGCATGACAACGTTTTTAATTACTGATTTTCAGATGCTTTTTGCCACAAATATTTAAACAAAACAACTTTGATCTGAAATCCAAAACTTTCTTGCTTACTAGCTTCTGTTCATAGACAGTTGCCCAGCTGCTTAGGAACAATATTTCCTTTCCATGCACATGTGTGGATGCAATATATTTTCTCCATAAATGTTTTCATGTGCCACTTTGACCTGAGGAAGAGATCTTTATCTCTAAAGCTAGTCTTAGAAATAATTTTGTTAGTCCAATAAAAGGTATCACATGCAACATATTTGTTATGTTTTTTTCTCTAAATAAAAATTAGAAAGCATCTTTGGTTTGGGAGTACCATCATTTTATAACACGTACCTAGTAATGATAATGAGTGCAGGATTATAACTTGTCATTCTTATTTGTCAAGATTAAGAATTCAGTTAGAAATGTAACAACCCTGCTGGCCCAATGACATGGAGGGACAGGTGCTGGCACCTTACATAGAAACATAGAATTTGATGGCAGATAAGGACCGCTTGGCCCACTCAGTCTGCCCATTTCCCTACCTAATGGATAAGCTGCAGATCCCAGTTAACCAGCAGCCTACTTCTTCCTACCCCCACCTCCTAGAATTGCCTTATGACTGTCCCATGCATGCAGATTCCACCACTGTTTTGACTCACAACCTCCTCCAAGGCCGTTCCATGCATCCACAACCCTCTTTGTGAAAAATACTTCCTAAATTACCTCTGAGGCCCCCCTCTATCTTCAAATTGTGTCCCTTGTTCTTGCACACCCTTTTTTTAATTCGAAATTTTATTGTGATTATCCACACACCAAGCACAACATGCATAATAGAAACTTTTGTTCTTGCATAACAGTTAACATAAAATAAATAAATCGAAGCTATTTTCTCCTCCCCACCCCCGACCTACTCCCTCCCTCCACTACCTACCTATCCAACCCCCATGTAAAACTAAGACCCTAAAGGAAGATCCGTTTCACCTAATTCCTCTCTTATACTACATTCCTAAGTTCGGTCTCGATTGGAGAAGGTATAGCATCTGAAAGCGGCTCCATATCCTTTCATACGTTTGAAGCCTATTTCTTCTTCCTGCACCTAATTTCTCCATATTCAAATTAAATAACATCTCCTGTAACCACTCCACATAGTAATTGAGATGTCCTTCATCCAGTATCTTAATACTACCTTTTTAGCGAGCATGAAATCAGAGCCATATAAAATCTACGATCCTTAAACTTGATGCCAGAATAATCCCCTATCAGACAGATTTCCGGTAAAATACTGGTCAATACCCAACATTGGGTCTACCTTCTGTTTAATTTGGAGTCCACAACTGTTTTATCGATGGGCACTCCCAAAAATGTGATACAGATCCCCTACTGCCTGACAGCACCTGAAACAGCTTTGGTCAGATCTCGGCCAATTTTATGTAGCTTGGAAGGGGTCCAATATAAATTGTTCAGAAAATGAAACTGCATCACCCTCAGCCGGTCTTGTTTAACATATCTATACATGATTCCAAACATTATCCCAGTCCTCTCTTGCTCCCCCAAGCGGCTAATCCAATATCTAGGCTTATGATCAAGGTCACATGGACTTGCTCAAAACAGTATCTTATATATTCTGGAGACATGTGTGTTCCCATACCATCTGATCCAGTGATTCAAACCAACTGTTCATCGCCCATCTCTGAGTTTGGTCCTCACCTGCTCCAATAAATGAGTAATCTGATATAACTTGAAGATCTGCTTATGATCTATATCATACTTAACAAATAATTCCTTTATTGGCAGGAACACGGTGCGTCCCATTAAATCCTCTATCCCAAGTGATCCTTTAAGCTGGGAAGCCAGTCTACAGATATCATTTTCCCCAATCCTCAAATTGGGATTATGACAGACCGTTGATGCTTGTCCCTATTCGGGATGTAACCTAACTTAACACTTAACTGCCTGTGAATACACGGGGACTTCTACTATTGGGGTAGCAGACAATTTAGGAGGCAGTGTCTTAGGTGTGGAGTAAAGCAATGCTATCGGATCTATCCCCTACTCTTTTTATCGTCTCTATTTCCAATCTAACCCATGAGGGAACATAAGGCAAAGACTCAAATCTACTGGTGGGTACTTCAGCCATCTCAAATACTTACAAAGATTACTTGCCCAGTAATAGAAGCCAACATGTGGTAATCTCAGCCCGCTCTCTCCTGGGAGCTGGCAATTTGAAATAGGCCCTCACGGGCATTTCCCCTCCAAATAAAATCTGAAATAGCGAGTGTAACTCTTTAAACCATTTTAGGGGCAACAATACATTAAGCATATTGAGTGGATAAAAAATCCTGGGTAGGATGTTCCTTTTGACTATATTAATCCTCCCCAGAGAGAGTCAAACTGACCCACCTCTTTAAATCCTGCTTGATAATGTTTCTAGTGGCGTCAGATTAAGTTTTGTTAGTTTTGAGTCAGTTCTCACCAAATAAATACCAAATACTTCAAAGTATACGGGTCCACTGCATACCCATAGCCATCACCTCAGACTTGTATACTCTCATATTAAGCGGAAATATCTGGGTTTTCTCCACATTAATCTTATAATTTGACAATCTGCTATATTCTTCAATAATACCCATCACTACCGAATTGAGCCACGTGGTTGGGTGACATGTAACAAAATGTCGTCAGCATATGCAGAAATTTTAAGCTCCTGCGACCCAATTTTATACCCGTAACCCTGGGGTCTAATCTAATTTTAGTAAGGAGAGGCTCTAAGTATAGATTAAATAAAAGAGGTGATAGGGAACAGCCTTGCCTAGTACCAGAGTGAAGGAAAAACTTGTAGAAAATACACCGTTACAATATATTTGGCTCTTGGATCCTTATATAAGCGAACACCTGATTAATAAAGTGAGCGGGAAGCCAAATTCTCCATAGTGATGGATAAAACCTCCAGTCCACTCTGTCAAAAGCCTTCTCTCGTCCACCGACATCAAACCATGGAAGTTTGCTGTCCCTGGACACAGAGAAGATGTGAATAATTTGCGCAGATGGTCTGAAACCAGCCTGCCATTCATAAACCCAACTTGGTCATTATGGATTAATTTGGGCATGACCTTAGACAGCCAGTCGCAAAATCTTAGCCAAAATTTTAATATCGTAATTAATCAAGGAGATAGGCCTATAACTTGTAACTTTATCTAACTCCTTCCCTTCTTTTGGAATAAGCACTATCAGAGCCTCAAATAGATAACCATCTATGCGTCCAAAGTCAGTATACTCTGAAATAATCTTTGTAGACCAGGACATAACAGAGTCATAAAACATTTATAAAAATTTGGCGAAAAGCCGTCTGGGCCGGTGCCTTATCACTTGAGAACATTCGGATTGCATCCAAAATCTCCACATCCAAGATGGGTAGTGAGAGCTCCCTCCTCTGATCCTCTGTAACCTGGGGCAATTTACAAGAGAAAGATAGTCCTCAACCTCTTCCATTACTGGGTCTAGGGGTCATAGGGCTGTATAAAGCCTTATAATATTCTTCAAATTCCTGACAATTTCAATAGGTGAGGTTTTAACAGACCCATCTGTCCGAGGCGTAATACTTTGGAGAATTCTGGATGCCTCCAGCCCTCAACCCGCATAGCCAAGAGCCTACCTGATTTCTACGCCGTGATCCAAATATAACGCCTTTGTTTTATTAAGTGCATATTCTGCTTTTTCCCCCAAATCCCCTCATATTCATGACGCAATTTAACTAACTGCTCCTGGTCTCCTCCGGTGTATTCCTTGACAAAGCCCTCTCTATATCTCTAATTTGTACCAACAATTACCTGCCCTATCTCTCTCTTCTTCTTCCTTGCAACCGCCAGCTGGATAAACTCCCCTTAACACACACTTTAGTGCACTCCACACTTGTGGCTGGAGGATTTGAATGCCTGTCTCTCAGAATTGAAGCATCTCACTCCAGTGGCATTCTGCATAATTGGCTGCTACAGACCTCCTGCAGCAGGACCACAGCTCTTGACTCACCTGTCATCACAAATGGATGCAACACCCATGGAGACAGTCCTACTAGGTGACCTAAACTATGACTGGCTAACCAATGGATCCCTACCCTAAAGCAATTCTGTGACTCACATGGGTTCACCCAACTTATAACTGAACCAACCCGTATCAACAAAAATCCTGTGAGGAGCACCCTCCTGGATGTGCTTCTTGTTAACAAGCCTCAATATTTCTCACAAGCGGTATCCTGCCAGCTGGCGTTAGCGACCACTGTATAACAGCTGGCATCAGAACCATCACCAAGCCACTATCCACTTCAAAATTCTCTATCAAAAGATCCAAGCGGAACTTCAACCCGGCTTATTTTAATGATCTAAAAACTCTCTGCTTTGGCAGAGCTTCTACCTAGCCAAATCAGTGAATGAGGCTTATGAAATTCTGCATGAAATCATAGCCAGTGCCCTCAATACCCATGCTCCCTTGATCAAAACTCGGATAAAAACAAGGACCTGCCGTTGGTTCACAAGAACTAAAAACGCCTTGCTCAAAGAGAGACCAGCTATGGAAAAATGCCCAAAAATCACATGCTGATGCTGATTGGTGTCTCTTTAGGTCAGCTAGGAATGCCTGTACAAAAATGATCAGGAAACTAAGGCTATTTATTACCAAAAGGAATTATGCTCTGCATCCACCAACCCTACCAAATTCTGGTCCACTATAAAGAACTATCTGGACACTCACCAAGTAGTATACTACCATCTAAAATTATGATTGGCAATGTCACTGTCACTGACAGATCTGAAATTCTCCAAGCTTTTAATAACCATTTTGCCACAGCAGGCATGGATTTTGATAATGCACCAGTAAGCAGTCTTCATCCAGCGTTCCAAAGCCCAGCCATATGAACAATTAACATTAGTATGCCTTTTTCCTTTTCCACAATCAACATAAAAAGTAGAAGACCTGCTGCTACGGTTGGACACTAGGAAAAGCGCGTGAGCTGACTTATTAGACCCATACTTTCTGAAAATAGCTTATCACATACTTGCCACTCCATTTCGCACTTATTCAACCATCCCTAACTCAAGGCTCTCTCCCACAGAATGGAAAACTGCCCATGTTATTCCGCTTTTCAAAGCAGGGGACCAAGTGACCTGAACAACTATAGGCCAATCTCCCTACTACCTATACTTTCGAAAATGCTGGAAAAGTTGTGGATACACAATTGAGATCATTCCTAGACAACTCTGCATTTTTAACCCATGCAGTCCAGATTTAGAGCTAAGCACAGTACTACTGGCACTGGCCAGCATTACTAATGACTGGCAGGGGAACTCGATAAAAAAATTTGTTTGTGCAGTGTTTCTAGACCTCAGCAAGGCGTTAGACACCGTCGACCACTGCCTACTTCTTTCCACGCTAAACACCATAGGTCTGGACTCTATCTCACTAAATGGTTCAGGACTACCTGTCTGATAGGCAGCAACAAATCAAAGCTGAAGGAGAACTTTCTCCGCTCAAACGCTAAAGAGGAGTCCCTCAGGGTTCCATATTGGGCCCCTACTGTTCAATATCTACATTAATAATCTGGACTTAGGAATCAAAGCCAATATCCACCTGTTTGCTGACTGATACAGTGCTCTACCTAAGTGGTGACTCTCCTGGAGCAGCATGCTCAGAACTCCAAGTCAATTCAATACGCTACAAAACCAGCTTATCAACAAAAACTAATACTAAAAAAAAAAAACAAAGGCCATGCTGTTCTCTCCATCAGCACTGGGGCCAAATCCACACTAGCTGGTACAATTCCTCCTATAACCACCCTACTAGGTGAAAATCTTGAGTTAAGTAACTAAATTCAAATACCTGGGTCTATGGCTGGATAACAAACTCTCCTTTATGGAGCACATTGAAGAATTGATGAAAAAACTAAGGCAGAGCTTGGACTACTTTATAGAATCAGACATCTCCTGACAGTAACTGCAAAAGACAGCTAGTTAACTCTACCTTCCTTCCCTTAATCGATTCATGCTGACATCATATATGGACAATGCTCCTCACACCTTGCAAAATTGGATGTACTGTATCATAGAGCATTAAGATTCATTACTAGCCTCCCATCCTCCACACATCACTGCTTGTTATACACTGCAGCAGGGTGGCCGTCTCTACAATACAAGCGACATAGAAATGCAGCTCTCTGGATACTCCATTACACTTACCAACAAACTCCCTAACTACATTGTTGATTGCCTCCGTTGTGTCCGCAAGTACCTATGCCATAAGAAGCATCTCACTAACTTCACTAAAAATCCCCAGAATCAATAACCACTTTGGTAGGGCAGCTATAAGCCATGCCTTGCCTACACTCTGGAGAAGGATACAAGGCTCACTGAAACTTAGCTCTCCTATCAGTATCTCCGTGTTTAGGAACCTGTATGACAGAACATTTGCCGAAATCTGCAAATGTTTCCATAGTCATAGTAGTCCTGTTGATAGCTCATGCTCTAGCCTCACCATATGCAGCTATACGTGACCCCTCCCGCCATACATAAACCTATTCAGCACTCAGCTGCCATGCTGTCCACTAGAACCATAAACATTTTCTTTTTTCTTTTCCTTTCTCCCTCTGCCACCCAAATCGTGGACAACATGGGCTCCGAAGCCTGGTCACCCCCATGCACTGAACCGCCCTCCGGGGGCCTGTAATGCTATTAAACTTGTACCATCCTGTAAAGTCATGGACAAATATGCAACTCTAAATCCTATGTCATTAAAGGCTGTATTTAATGTTATGTAATCCTATGTGAATACTTGAATTGTACTTATTGCACCCACCTCATGTTTGTAAGTTTATTCTTTTGCCTTCCATTACATTGTTTAACTCATCTTTAAGTTATGTGTGTATAACTGTCTTTTTACAAACGCAGGTCCACCTTGTAAATGAGCTTGCTCAACGGTGTCCGCCTGGATAAATAAAGATTTGTTGATTGATTGATTGATTGATTGATTTGTTAAATGTCGGTTCTCACTCTCATACTGTTCAATCCTCGACCAATATATTCCTTTATCTCCGTTGAGCGGAGCAGTTGATTGTTAACTTACAGATAGTCTGTCTGGGAGTATTAGGGGCCAAATTAAGAGAACAACTGACCATAGAGATGATCTGAGAAAATCCCGGAATAATATTACTATGTGCCAGTCCGGAAAGCAGACCCCGACTCATCAAAAAATAATCAATCCAGGATCTGGACTTATGGACTTCTGATGAAAATGTATACTCCTGCATGGAAGGAAACAGCACCCGCCATGGGTCACATAATCCCAGATTATCCGACAGGTCCCTAATGGCTCTCTGAGCTGGAGATAAACCCTTATTTATCACTATCTTTATCTAAATCTGGAGTAAATGGTAAGTTCCAATCACCACCCAGCAGTATTGGAAGGTGATGAAACGAGCAGAACTTTTAATAAATCCACAAAAACCCAGGGTATCTGCATTGGGGCCATATACACTACCCAGTACTAATCTTGTCTGATTTAAAAGCCCTATTACAATTATATAGCGGCTGCGGATCCACTATTTGCATCTCACACACAAGAAGCAATGCTCCTGTGAATTAACAAGCGCTACCCCTCTACTAGCTGTACTATTTTCAGCCATATACCTGACCAATGAACCCACATCTAAACATGTTCAGCTCCTTTTCAAGTAGATGTGTTTCTTGCAAACATATTATCTGTCCCCTTGTAGTTGTAAATGCTTCAAGATTTTGTATCTCTTTATTTTTGCCTAGTTCCTTTGACATTCCACGTGAAAAACTCATATATACCACCCATTCTCTAAGTAGTCCTTGTAAGACCATCGACCTCATTATCTATCACCTCATTCCCACACCCTTCTGAGTCTATTGGGTGAACAGATCTTCAATACCTTTACCCTCTAACCCGCTACTACTAACCCTCCATTCCAATCCCTGCCTCTCACCTTGAAAGCTCTCCCAACAACTATCAGTTCCACACACCTATACCTAGAAAACCATCAACCTCCCTCCCTGTTCCCAACCCACCCTATGCCCCCCTCCCCACCCATCCCTCAAATCCACCTTCTGGTCCATGATATCCACAGCTCCATTCACTCTGATACTTCCTCCAGCCTCCCCTCAACGAAACCATAGAAGTACCTAACCTACTCAAACAAACCTCCTAATAACCCACTATATACCTGCTAAACCACCCCCAAAGCATACAGAAAAGAAAAAACATAAACAAGTAATCCTATATTAAGAAACCCGCTCCCCCAGTAATCCTTACCAAAAGTACCTTTAAACCTATCCTAACTGAGCTGGAGTCAACATCCTAAGCCACTCAAATTCAGGACTCATCTCCCTCCTCCAATTAACCATGCTCCCTCTCTCTTAATTTCCTCCATTTGCCCCAAAGCCTAGCTCGTGGAGTTACTCCTTACAATAATCCCAAAAACAGTAATTTAGAAGAAAACAACTAAAATTCCTATTAAATTCACTCTGTACTATTAAGCCTCACAGTACTGAAAACAAAATATAGTAACAAAATATTAATGTCAGAAACCCTCTAGCGGTTAAAGCCCATAGTACATGCAGTTCCAAATAAGCATGAGCTTAGGAGCCTTCATAGCAGAAGATTCAAGTAAAATAATGTAATGCAATGAGAGCCAGTCTCTAGAGTCAGACACCAGCTAGTGCATACTCTCTCCACTTCAACTAGTCTCAGTTGGAGATTTAAATTCCCAGACACTGGACACTTTGTCACGAGGACCTCTACTCGAGCTTCCAACCGGGTGCACTGTTTTAATACGGCACATTGAGTGGCACCAGCAGTCCCAGTGCCAACAGAGGTCCGAGAAACAGAAAAAGTGCCATCCACAATTCCAGAACTAGGGACTTCAAAAACAAACCCAGGAGCATTACTAGACTCTGTGGCGTAACCACTCTGATCGACCCCGCTGCACCTATCAAGCCAAATTCATATTCCCAACTTCAATTAGGTGTTCTCCCCCATCAGGATCTTTCTTATTCACCAGCCGTCCTGCATCGCTCCCCAGGATCCAAACCATAATGCTTCCCCATGGAGAACTTTCCCAAGCAACACAAACTGCCAAAATACAAACTGCTACCACACTACTTCTACCAGAAAAAAAGAGTTGTATCGATGATGATTATTTTAAAAAATCACGATCCCTATTTTTGAGTGGTCAATAAAATAAAGAATACTGTCCGGCGGTTAGCCTCCCTCACCACCTTCGCTCTTAAAGATATTTGAAAAGATCTGGGAGGAGCTGCGATAACACTTTCTTAGCGGTCGGGGCATCTTCAAAAGTGACACTGACCGGACAGAGAAACTTGCAGTTTAGCAGGTAAACCATTCCAAAAGCGAATACCCAGGTATTAATTTAGAGACAATTGGATGGTACTCCGCTCTTCTTTTGGTGCACCGTCAAAGGTAAATCCTCGTAATCCTTATCGGGACCCCTTCCATTTGAACTCCTTAAGTTCCTTTGCTTTTTGTGAAAACAAATTGTAGCTCGTTGAAAATTCAGGAAGCGCACAATTAAGATGCGCGAGGGACCCAGGCGGTGACATGCACACACAGTGCCCGAGAGCCCATTCTATTGTAAACTTTCTCCGAGGGCATGGGGCCTACTGTTTCCTTGAAGAAATTCTGGACGAAAAGAATGCGTGATCCGTCCCCTCCCTCTCTCTCAGGGAGACCGAAATAACCAAATTATTCCTTCTACTCCGTCCTTCCAAGTCTTCAATCTTTGTCTCCATCCGATTTAATTTCTGTCTCAGGTTTATAATCTCCGGTTCTTGTTTGGCCATTCTTTTTCTAGCGAGAGACTTTCACTTCTTGTCCCGAGTACGATGGGACAGATCCTCCAAAAGCTAAAGTTACAGCTTTTAATTCCTCAGTCACCGTACACAATTCAGTGTGGAAGGGCTTGAACTCAGCGGTGAATTGGCCAGAGTCAGGGTTCTGCTCTTGATTAGTGCTCTTGAATTCAGGGCCTCCAGTGCACATGGACACCTCGCTTTTTTCTCGCAGGGCATTCTGGGAGAAACTGGCGAGGATTATGTTTGGGTGTAGTCTTCCTCATTTCAGGCTTCCACTTGCACCCAGTTCAGCTCCCGGTTTATCGGACGATCTAGTGGAGTCCGTCGAGATGAATTGAGATCGATAGTCTTCTGAATTATATAAAATTGTGGGTTTTAATGAGGGTAGGAGGCTGGAGCTGATCGATCAGGCTGCACTCACGGAGCTTGCATCCACGTGACTCCACACACCTCTTTTTTGAAGATGCTACCCTCTTGGACTTTGTTGATTCCCTTGAGGGTACCCGAAGTTTCTATCATGTCCCTCCTCTCCCTTCTTTCCCTTGAGGGCTATACATGATAAAGCTCATAGTCTCTCTTCATATGTCTTCCGGTGCAGACCCTGCACCATTATAGTTGCCCTCTAGACAGCTCCATCATGTCTATGTCTTGCGGAGATTGGGTCTCCAGAGACAGCATCGCAGTACTCAGATGGGGATCTGACCAGCTGTCTGTACAGAGGATGACTTCCCTGTTTTCTACTGGTGATACCTCTCCATATGCATCCCAGTATCCCCAGCCCTCCTTGCTTCCCTCTCACATTGCTTGCCACCTTTAGGTCATCTGAGTATGACTACCCCAAGGTCCCTTTCCATTTTCTTGTTGTTGAATTATCCTCACCCCACTCTGTGCTCTTCCCTGGGTTTTAGTTTCCCATGTGCGTTACCTTGCACTTCTTAGCATTAGATCTAGCTGCCATACATTTGACATTCCTCTAACCTTGCTTAGGTCCTTCTCATCCTGTCCACCCCACCTTGTGCATCAACTCTGTTGCAGATCTTTGTGTCATCTGCAAAGACATACTTTCCTTCAGTCCCTCTGCAATATCGCCTATAAAAGACATTGAAGAGGACGATCTAATACTGAACCTGCAGTACCCACTAGTAAACCCCTTTCTTCTGGTGGACTCCATTACTATTACTATCTGTATCCTATTCTCCAGCCAATTCTTTACCCAGGCTGTCATCTTGGGACCCACTCCCAGGCTAGCTAACTTATATATTAATCTTTTGTGTGGGACTGTATCAAATGCCTTGCTAAAGTCCTAGGTAGGCCATGTCACAGCCCTCCCTGATCTACTACTTTGGTCACCCAGTCAAAGAAATCTATCAGATTTGTCTGGCATGACCTTCCCGCTGTGATTCCATGCTGCATGGTCCTGTGCCCTCTGGTCTCTAGATACTCAACAATTCTTTCCTTCCAGAGTGATTCCATCCTTTCCCTACCACTGAGGTTAAACTAACAGGTCTGTAGTTTCCTGCTTCTGCCTTGCTCCCACTTTTGTGGAGGGGATCACATCTGCCCTCCTCCAGTCTCGGGTACCACCCCATCCTCCATGATTTGTTAAAGAGGGTAGTCAGTGGTGTCACTAGTTCTAACCTTAGTTCTTTTAGAATTCTGGGATGGATCCCATCAGGCCCCATTAGCTTTGTCCACCTTCAGTTTTAAGAGTTCTTTCTGAGACCCTTTTCTTCTGTAAATGGGGCTGGTATCAACTTCTGTATCCAGAGTGTTTCTGCTGTTTGTTTTGGGTACCTCCCCTCTTCCTTTGTAAATACTGAGCAAAATATTTGTTTAGTATCTCTGCCTTTTCACAGTCACCCTCTGCCCACCCTCTCCCCTTTATTAAGCCTCACTGTCCCCTCCCTTGGTCTTCCTTTGCTCCCTAATGTACCTATAAAGGTTTTATCCCTTCTTAACTGGAGTTGGCTATCTTTCCTCAGTTTGGGCCTTTGCTGTTCTGACTGCCTTCCAGCTTCTTTTGTTTTAACTGATACAGTTCTCTGTCCTGCTCCTTCTGTGATTCCTTGTACTTCCTGAGATGCTTTCTTTTCTCTGAACCTTCACTGCCACTTCCTTTGAGAACCATAATGGTTTCTTACACCTTTCATTTTGTTTATTTGCTTCACACAAAGACTTGTTACCTCTGTGATGGCAGTTTTTATTCCCCATTGTTCTTCCTCCCTCCTTCCTGCCCATTTGCTAGTGCATTCCTTAGGCACTCACCCATTTTGGAAAAGTCAGCCCTCATAAAGTCCAAGTACTTTTGCCTTTGTATGGCTTGACTCTATTGCTGTGTTTATTGTGAACCATACTGTTCGATGGTCGCTAGTTCCCAGATGGCTACCCACTTTTACACCTGTGATCCTCTCTTCATCTCCATTTAGAGAACCAGGTCTAAGATTGCTCCTCTCCAGTGGGCTCCAATACTAGTTGTCTAAGGCATGCCCCCTGTAGGGCATCTAGAATAACCCACGCTTGAAGTGGCTGTTGCAACTGCACTCAGTTAACATCGGCATATTCAGATCACCCATCAGCAATATCTCCCCTTTTTCTACCATTCTAAGTATACTTTCTATTATTTCCTTGTCCATTTCCTGCCCTCTGAGAGGGTCTGTTTACAACCCTGTGCTGATTGTGGTGCCATTGCAGTCTCCAAATTCTACCCCATTGCTTCTTCTCCTCCCTATTTTCCTTTTGTTCTGTTACTTTGATTCCTTCCCTTATGTAAAGAGCTACTCCTCCTCCTCTTTTACCCTCCCTGTCCTTCCTGTAGATAGTGTATCCTGGTATGTTTTATGTCCCAGTCATGGTTTTGTGTGTATCATGTTTCTGTGACTGCCATGATATCCAGATGTTCCTCCTCCATCAAGACTACTAATTCAGGAAGCTTGTTACTCATACTATGGGCATTGGTACTCATTGCTCTCCATTTTTGATGGCTTTACCTTCTGTTGCAGCATTCCCCACTGACCTTTCTACCTTGGTCTTTTTCTCATTTAGTACCCTGTTTTCTAGGGAGGCTGGGATTTTCCTGCTGCTTATCAGTGCTCCCCCTTGACTAGTTTAAAAGCTTGCCAATGAAGCATTTAAACTGATTGCTCAAAGACTTGTTCCTTCCTGGACAGATGCAGACCATCCTGCCAGTATAGGCTGGTGTCCCTCCAGGTGGAACCCCAGTACCCAATGAAGCCAAACCCTGTGCTCCACACCATTTTTTCAACCATTCATTAAACTGCATGGTGCAAAGTACCCTCACCTCACTCATGCCATTGACAGGCAGCACCTCTGAGAAGGATACTGTGTGTGCTACTTGTCTTAGCCCCTCCCCAATTCTACAAAGTCCTTCTGCATTGCTCTAATCTCATGTTGAGCCAAGTCATTTGTCCCTAGGTGGACAATGACATCCAGCTCAGACTCCCATGCAGCTGTTCTCGTGATCCTTAGGATGCGCTTCCTGTCCCTCCAAGCCATGGCACCAGGCAGGCACCTTACTTCAGTTTTCCCTGCTCCCCAGTTCTATGCCCTAATAACTGGAGTCCCCCACCAGGAGCTGCTTCCTTTCCTTGTGGTGTCCCTCTGCCTCCCTTCCTGTGGGCCTCCCTTGTGACAGTTGTCCTCAGCCTCCTTAGTCTCTCTCTGGGTGCATCCATAGGGAGCTATGCTCCCCCAGAATGGTGTATGGATTGTGAGTGGAACAACTGACTGGATGTGCCGCTGTTCCACCATCCTCACCCTCCCTGAGCCCACTGTGGTCCACCTGCTGTGCTTTCTTACAACCTCTGAGGTAGTGGTGGTGGCTCTGGTGCTCCTGGATGGGGAGGTTCCCTTCCTACCATCCAGTGTGGCCTGGGGAAGGTTCCCTTACTACTGTCCAGTGTGGGCTGAAGGACAGGCAACTTCCTCTCTCAGGGCAGAGAGTTGTCTGCAAATAGGGAGGCATCTCAACCTCCAGAAAGACTCCCAGAAGACTGCTGCCCCACAGCCATTACATTGCACTACTTCCCACATGTTTATCTACTTTTTTTTGTGTTTGTGTGTGATTGGTTTGTTATATAGAAATATATATATTATACAATGTGTATGCTTATATTATCAGTGCAGTGTGCTAGAGAGGATATGACAGTGATATGCACCTTGCATTCTTGAGGAAATGATGTCAGAACCCCAGGTATAAAGGAACTATTTCAGGGGTGGGTGGGGTGATGGGTGGGAATGGGTTGGGCCTAAACTGTGCCCTCACAAAACAATCAGCTAAGAGCTCTGTCCCACCACTGCAATGAGTGCCTTTCTGTCAGCAAGATACCCTACACAACAATTTGACAGAGAAAATACCCTGCTAATCAAACAAGAGAACAACCTAGACATCCAAGTCAGACACAGGTAAACCTCCCCAGCCCCAAAACAGCCTGGTGGTTTGTGCTCTGAAAGCAGTCAGCCCCAAAATAAGTCAGCTGTGCTTTAAACTCTTCCGCACTGAAAATCTTAAGAATTATAACAAACGTAAAGCTAGATCCACCTCCCTCTGTTGCTTGAAAGACTGTCTTTTCCTGATAATTCTAAGTTCCTTATTTCACCTTTCAGTTATAAATAGCCTCCACCTGCAGAATATCTGCTACAAACCAAAGACAATTGTAAGGTTTACCTCCCTCTGTTGTGAGCACAACTCACTTTCTTGCAAATCCTATGTTCGGTATTAGCTTACAGCCAGAGGTAGTCTGACTTGAAAAAATATTAGCTGTTCTGATGAGTTTGATATAAAACACTTGCTTATAATACTATTGTTCTCAGGTCTGTTACCAAAGCTATTGGCTGATAAGTAGCTATGATGTAAGCACTTCCTGATAAAGTCTGGAATTTCCTTTTAAGGCACACACAGATAAACACAAAAAAACAGTTTCCACCCCTAGGGCACTGTCTGGGTCAAATACACAACCTGTACCTGCACTTATTTCAGGATTTATGACAAATTCTTAGCCTAGGGTTTAAACTCTTCTTGCACTGAAAATCTTAAGAATTGTAACAAAGACTGTCTTTTTCTGATAATTCTAAGTTCCTTATTTCATCTTTCAGTTAGAAGTAGCCTCCACCTCCAGAATATCTGCTACAAACCAAAGACAATTGTAAGGTTCACCTCCCTCTATTGTGAGCACAACTCGCTTTCTTGCAAATCCTATGTCCAATATTGCAGCTTCCAGCCAGAGTAGTTTGACTTGAAAATATTAGCTGTTCTGATGAGTTTGCTATAAAACACTTGCTTATAATACTATTGTTCTCAGGTCTGTTACCAAATCTATTGGCTGATAAGTAGCTATGATGTAAGCACTTCCTGATAAAGTCTGAATTCCTTTTAAGTCACACACAGATAAACACAAAAACAGTTTCCACTCCCTAGGGCACTGTCTGGGTCAAATACACAACCTGTACCTGCACTTATTTCAGGATTTATGACAAATTCTTAGCCCAGGGTTTAAACTCTTCCTGCACTGAAAATCTTAAGAATTGTAACAAAGACTGTCTTTTCTGATAATTCTAAGTTCCTTATTTCACCTTACCTCCAGTAAAAGGGCAAGTGGCAGCACCTCAGGTGGTCCACAGTAAACACCAGTGACTACTGAGTTTAAAGATCAATTTAAGTGTTTTAAAATGCTTGTAACATATTTTATTTGCTCACCATGAAAACAACCACTCTGCATATATTGCAAGTGATGTGTAGGAATGGTCATGTCTCATTTCAGATGATATTTTACTGCCTGTCTTTTGAAGGTTTCTACAGAAAATCCCACAGACATTTTCAGCCTAGCTGGTGGAATCTTGGATTAGTACTCATTCCATTCAAGCAACAATTAAATCATTTTCCTCAAGGTCCTGGCAGCTCATTACATCATATTATGACATTCAAAAATCAGTCTTTGCTTCCAGTTTTCTGGTGGTGGACTGCATTAATCAAATTTTTCCAGCAAATCACCACGAGTAAATATCTGTCAGTTTCCCACAGCTGATCAACACTTGGTGCTCAGTATCACCCTGCCCCCAAAAAAACATTAACAACTTGACAGATCTTAACATGAACATTTTGTTTCCTTTGTTCTCTTCTTGCACTGAATAAAGCCCTGACAGCTTCCTCCATATTTCAAAGTATTGCCCCTAAAAATTACTGATTAATCTGTAAAAGTAACTAAATATTTATCTGTAATGCTGTATCAATAAAATTCAAAGACAAATGTCCTAATACAATTGAAAGTAGACATGAGTTGTTGCCATTTTACAATCTGATGTACATTTGTGTGTGTGTGTGTGTGTGTGTGTGTGTGTGTGTGTATGCATGAATGGAGATGTGCATGTTTGTGTGTGCATATGTGTGTGTATATATGTGTGTGTGTATGTGTGTGTGTGTGTGTGTGTGTGTGTGTGTGTGTGTGTGTGTAAGTGTGTTTGTGTGTGTCCTGAGCTTCCAGGACCTTGAGGAAAATTATGTCATTGTTGTTGAATGGAGTGAGCACTAACCCAATATTCCACCAGTTGATCTAAAATATCCGAGGATTTTCTATGAAGCTGTCAAAAGAAGAACATTAACATATTATCTGTACATGACAAATGGTAATTTCTTCATTTTATGTAATAAATAAGGCCTGGTTGTCTTTATGTTAGGGAAAAGGAGTAAAGTTTATACTATTTTTTATAATATATGTGTAGTTAATCTTTAAAGCAAGAATAATTTCAAGAGACTCATGACTGATGTAATTTAATTTGCTTTCTCGAGTGCTGTCTGTTTTGGATTTCTGCATTCTGTGTATGGGGTAGGCAACTCCTTGATGGCACCAGCCGGTTGTGGATTCCCGGTCCCATTTTACTGTTTTAGCCATGCTGGTGGCGCTTGCTTGAGAATGAACCATGGTCACTTGAAGTTCAGCTGGGTGAGGGAGTATTGATCATCCTAAGTCAGCTCTCCTCCTTCAGTGAGGAGGGATTGTGAGTCCTGTCACTTACCTGCCCCTAGCAGACACTGGTTGGCAGCACTGGTGGGACCAGCAAACATGGTGGGGCATGTGCTGATGCAGCATGCATGCATGTCATTATGGACATGCATGCATGCATCATTTGTAGATGCCCCAGAGATAAAATGGAGGAAAATACCTGGCTCACTTGGCATCTGTCACAGATATCATATTATTCTCAATGGCTGATCACCCATCAATATGGCTCTGTAAGTCGTGTTTAACCCTTATATCCATGAGATGGGTCTGGGATGGGACTGGAGTAATGCTGCCAGGACCAGGGATAGTAGGTTGAGAAACAAATGAAGAAAAAAAATGTGACAACCATTTATAATGTTTGCATATTTGTGATAGTGACTCATTCAATTTTTATGGTGTCACAAAAGTGATAACAAAGTATAAAGCACAGCATCAGGGTGACAGGGTGGCAATAAATGTCAAAGACTGTTTGCAGAAGGACAATGTCAGGAAAGGAGTATCGTAAGATGTCAGAAACTGCATGGTACATGAACATAGAGAAGGAGGTGCCTCTGGACATCAGATAATGTTTGTAATGGGTCATGTTCAGGTTGGATTTACCACTGGATACTAACAAACACTCAACATAAGAATGTGGTAGAGGATGATGTCCCACAGAACATTAGGGACAGCTTGGAATACAGTGGTAGGGATTTGTGTGATGAGGGTGAAAGCCCAATCGCGATCGGTGGCAGGGTGAGCATACAGGCCAGAAAATCAATTTTGAGATGTACATCCCCAGCACACAAGAAAACAGTGATGGTGACTTAGATTTCAATTGTTCAGTGTCGGGGTCTGTGCCCCTGCATCCCCTGCAGAGCTTTGCCCCCACACCCCCTTCAAAAGGATTCTTATCTCCAGGGTGTGCATGTTGAGGGGGGTGCAAATTCATGCAAAATAAAAATTTCTGGCAGGGTGCACAAAAATGTAGACATGCCCGGACCTGAACCCGGAACCCTCACAACATTAGGCTACCACCCACCCACCACACTATGGAGCCAGCTCGGCAGCCCCATGCCATCCATGTCAGGCCAACCTCCCCATTCCATCATGTTACCCCCATGCAGAGATACATATAGTGACATCCTGTCACTATATGTACCCAGCTCTCCCATCCAGTCGCCCTTCCTCAGTGGTAGCTCTGTCCACATGCACTGGGATTGAGTCACTGTTATTGCAAGTGCTCAATCACTGATGCCCATGTCACAGGATTACCAGTGGTAGCCATAGCATGCTGTCTGGTGTGTCACAGTGCAATATTCTTCAAAATCCACATTTAGATGAATGCAGCTTTTCCAATATCTGGCAATGTTAGGCTTAGTGGTAGCACACCAAGATTAGTCATGGGGTTGTCTATCACTGAAAAGTGGGAGCTGCATATGAAATACCGCTGAGCAAAATAGTCTGATTGCTCTTACCTAGTTTGATGATCGTCCTGACATCCAGTATTTGAATACAAAGTAGTATACATCTGTTAATACTGTAAATATCCTTTACAACAAATAGAAATTTGCTGCAAAATGTATAATCAATTATCAGTTAGGGCTAAAGCACAGTAAGGCAATTGAAAACTAGGTAAATAGGACCACTGACAGCTGGCCAATGTGTGTGAGGTGTACTTGAGGTTTGAATTATTGGTTGGTAGTGTTATTATTATTTAGTTGTTTAACCAGGAGTAGCACACTAAGCTGAAAGCTTTTCACAGGAGCGACCTGGGAGCACAGGGAAGTTATGTGACTTGCTCAGAGTCACACAGTATGCAAGTGGAAGCTGTGGGATTCAAACCCAGGTCTGGTCTGCTGTCTGTCACCAGATTTGCAGCTCAGAGCCTTAAACCACTGCGCTATACTGCCTTTTGTTACTCTAATGCCAGTACCTTCTTTTAAGGCATAGGTCTATGAGTATATTTCTGCCTTGACAGACAGCACCAATGTTAGTTTAATGCCAAATGTAGCGGCAAACAATCATTTATTTACTCACACACCTACTGTATGATTTTAGAGAGGGAGCAAATGAATTGGTTTCAAGGTGTCTAGGGTGAAAACAATGATGCCATGAAACACTCATAATCTCTTTCTATAATGAATTCATAAATTCCTCATTCCTCGGTCTCACTGTGCCACATGAGGCTCATCTATCAAATTTAAACAAGTACAGTTCCTGGGTTCATCAGAACACCTGTGCTGTTCAGTTTAGTCCCAGACCTTCTGGTCCTGAAACCACTGTAACATTTGTAAATCATTTTGACTCGGAATTGCAGCTGTATTCAAAGCAGTATTAACCAATCATGTAGGCATAATGTGTTACTACACATATGGTAAACATGCACAGTCCTCAGCACAGATTCATCCAGTTTAATAATAAATCAGGAGAAGACAGTATACTGCTATATATAGACAGTGAATGCATCTATCTATCTAGCTATCTATCTATCTATCTATCTGTCTGTCTATCTATGAATCTATTTATACACATCTGGGATTACTGAAGTTTTGGATGCTGGTGGCTTATGTCCTTGTTTTGTGTAGTTGTTGATTGGTGCGTGAGTTAGGTTAAGTGGTTGCTTAATTGGTTATATACATATTTGGGTTGAAATGGGGCTGTAACATGTTGTAATAGTGTGTGTTACATGGGATCCAGCATGCCTTGACCAGGCCACAGACCACTCAATTTCTGGAACCTAAACAGTTTTTCAGAAATCCTCTATACTGCAAGGGATCCAGTGTGCCTTTGACCAGGCCACAGACCCTCAATTTCTGGAACCTAAGCAGTTTTTCAGAAATCCTCTATACTGCAAGGTACTAGCCCTGACTTTTGGATTTTGGTACCAGTGGAAGCTGATTTTGCTAAATACATCTCTAACTACTGTATCTCCCTCTGTCTCTCTAGTTGAACTTGTGTGCCAGGGTTTAATAATTTGTTTAATCCTTACAGTCATTTTAAGTTCTGAGTTGATATTAGAAGTGAATTGTGAGCCTTGACTGTGTAAATCCTTCTGCTGTCTGGCCTGCACTCTGTCTCCTCCTCAACTCCCAAACAGTGTGCTGTGCTCTCTGACACTGCCCACTTCTATTATTCTCTTTGTTGTGATGTAAAAAGCCTCCTCTTCCAGCCTTTAAAAATCCTGTTTTCTACTTTATTTCAGGGATCCAGTGTGCCTTGACCAGGCCACAGACCAGTCAATTTCTGGAACCTAAACAGTTTTTCAGAAATCCTCTATACTGCAAGGTACTAGCCCTGACTTTTGGATTTTGGTACCAGTGGAAGCTGATTTTTTCACCATCCCCCACCCCTCCTCCACGACTTGTTAAATACACATAAACCAATCCTCTTCTGTGCACCTTTCTCCCATTGGCCATCTTGCCATACATAAATTTAAAGCTACAGAACACCTTCTAGAGTGTGTTCCTGCCCCAGAGAACTACATCACTAACTGCCCCTTGACTCACCACTACCTACTATCCCCTTCATAAGGCAAACCAAGTTAATTCCTCTTACTACTTTCCATTGTCCCCACTTTTCCTCAGAAGGATGAAGCTGGCACTACCTATATTATGTGCCACCTCCCTAACTACTGCGCTGGTATTGACCGACTTCTGTATGGACAGTGCTGGCCTGCAATCAACAGCGCCTCTCCTTCTCTCATTCTCCTTCTCTCCCCTGTCTCAACCTCTTCACTCACCACTAGGTATAAGTTCACCCTAGGGTACATCTCTTTCATTCTACTCACTAAAGGAGAATGCCGCCTCCTTGGCACTACCTGGTTAACCTCTCCTGGTCTCCTTCTATTCCCTCCTGCCCACATTCTCCTACTATCACTACTCTCCCTTGCTGGGGACATCGAATGCAACGTGGTCCAACAAACTCCCATATCACCCCCACCTCCAGCATCTGGACAAACGCCCCTGGTCTTATAATTGTACATATCACTGTCTGCAGCCTTCCTTCTATATTCACTGACCTTGAGGTTTGGATTGAGCTACAGAAGCCCCATATTCTAGGACTCACTGAAACATGGCTAAAGCCACACCACACCGAAAACACCTTCAAAATACCTGGCTAATCTTACCTACTACTCGACAGGCCAGGCAGGAAAAAGGTGGTGGTGTGGCCCTGCTCCTAAGGGAACCTCTCTCAGCTAGCATTGTCCTACACTCTGACCCTTCCTCACCTAGTGAATGGCTACTCTCTGAATTGACCCTGGGATCCTGCAAGAAACTCTATATTGGCTGCTGCTACAGCCCGCCCCCCACGAGCGGAACCATTGGACTCACCCAGCCTCCTCCAAGGCCTGAGCTATCTAACTCCCCATAGAGAATCTATCCTTCTCGATGACTTTAATCTAAACTGGCTGAGCTGCCACCAGCCTGACTATGTATCCCTGATAAAGCAGCACAACCTGGTGTAGGTGATCCTCTTCCCACCAGACTTATTCCATGCTCAGCCACCCAGACTGTGCTAGACTGGATCCTCATAAACAAGGAGGACCGAGCATTATACATTGGCACCATGGCTGACTCTGTAAGTGATCATTCACTGACCTATCTCCTCTGGTCTTCCAAACTGAAGCACCCCCACCCAAATACCTATCACTAAAATTTCAGCTGACCAGTCTCCACAAATCTCCTCGAGGAGGCCCAGTCCTTGGACTGGTCCATGCTTTTCCTTTCCAATGTACCCATGGCAGTTTCCACATTTACCCAGACTCTACTAACATTCCAGGACCGCTTTTTCCCTGTCACTACCAGACTTGTCAGAGGTGGGTGCTTGCACTGGATCTCTAAAGACCTCCATAACCCTTATGAAGGCCAGAGACCATGCCTGGTCCACTTTCAAAGCAACCCCTCTCCTGCCCTCTGGGATGCTTACAGGCACATGAAGAACAAATGTAAACAACAGGCCAAATTTTTGGACGGACCCACTTCTGCAACTTGCAAAGGCCAACCTTGGAGACCCTAGAAAATTCTGGGACTCAATCAGCTCCCTCCTAAACCCCCACTCAGCCTCGCTGCACCCATCTCAACTCCCAGGATGGGCTGCTGACCGACCCTCATGATGTGGCCAGTGTCTTCCAACTGTAAGTTCACCAGCTTATACATGTACCTAAATAAGCTGCCAGCTGCTAACCTTAAAGCCCGGCCCTAATATCTGACACTGCCATCCTCCTCCTCCAGCTCTGCCACTCACCTGAAAATACCCCCATTCTATTTTAAAGCCCTATCCATACATGATCCAATGAAGCTACTCAAACATCTACCTAATCACGGCTCCTCTGGATCTGATGGCCTATCTCCAGTCTTTCTTAGCTGATCTCTTCGGTGATTGCTGGGCCACTCACCTTCATCTTTAACCTTGCCCTTTCCACCTCCTCCATGCCTGACCCATGGAAGATAGCTAAGGTTATCCCATTCTTAAATCTGATGACACTTAGATCCTCCGACAATTACCGTCCAATACCCATCCTACCTCAACTCAGTAAACTACTGGAGAGGCAGTCCACAGTCAGCTCACTAAGTACATAAGCAAATACACCCTCTTATGCAACCAACAGCATGGCTTTCTAAGAATCATTCCACCGCCACTGCCCTCGCCTACTGACCAACCACATCCCTCTCTAACATGGATAATGGTAAAGCCACCGGGCTGTCTTCATCAACCTCTCAAAGGCTTTTGACATGGTTAACCATGCTCTCCTTACCTCCAAGCTTAGCCTCCTTGGTTGTTCTCAGAAAGTCACAAGCTGGATCACTAGCTACCTTACTGATCGCTCTGCAATTCGTATGTATTGGTCAAACCTGCTCCCCCACCCTGCCTGTCTCTGTGGGGGTCCCTCAAGGCTCAATCCTGGGTCTGCTCCTTTTCTCCGTATTCATTAATGCACTTCCCTTTGACTACCTCAACTGTAACTCTCTCTCCTGTATGCCGATGACCTTGTCCTCTTCCACAGTGACAAATCCACGCCACAATTTCCTCAGTTCTCTCACACAACTATGCTGCAGCCCACAGCTGGTTCTCAAAAACTCCTCTTAGTAAATGCCAAAAACTAAATCCATGCTGTTTGGATCCAAGCCCTTTCTGGCCAAAACTAAAAGCCACGCCCCTTAGGCATTCTCACCCCAGATGGGACAGCCCTGGAGGACGCCAACACCTACAAATACTTAGGAGTACTGCTCACCCATCCCTCACCTTCACTGAGCATGGAAATTCCCTTGTCAGAAGGTTCCATCAAAGTTAGGTGCCACCTATGGATTCAGGCAATACCTTACCCCTGAAGCTAGACTAGCCATTGTCCAGGGTAATCTTCTCCCTATTCTTGACAACTGCTCCCCTATTTATGCCAGGATCTCAGCTACTGCTCTGGCTAAACTGTCTGCTGCCTACAACACGCCTGCCGCTTTGCTTTATTGGACCCATTCTCCACCCACCACTGTACCTCTATACCCTTGGATGGCTACCGCTGCAAGGTTGCTTTGACCCAGCCCTCTGCTTCAAGGTGGACAATGTCATCCGCATGGCTCCAGAACACCTCCTAACTGCCCTTCTGAAAACCTGAACACTCTTCCGCAACCTCCGCTCAAATGGTACTCTCCTCTAGCTGTTCCTAGGGTATCCACCAACATGGGTAGCAGAGCTTGGTCTGCAGCTGCCCCTTGCAGTGGAACAAACTACCAGCTGAACTTCGTTCCTTTGACACACACTCCAGTTTCAAGTCCCACCTTAAAGTCTGGTTCCTAGAAAACTCATCCTGCCAATGTTCCCAGGGGTCTCACACCAACCCACACTAGTCAACTTTTCTTGCCTATAACTGTTATATTGCATTTTTCACAGTTATGTTTGACTTCCTTGCCTGTACATATTGTGTATACATTTTGTACTGAGTATTCTGTGTATTACTTGCTCACGGGACAGTGCAGTCTCACATTGTACACTGTGCCTATGATTTGTTTGTTTGTACCAAGTCTTCTCATGTCTGATATTGAAACCTTGTATTCACTGTTCTCAAATGAACCTATGCATCAAACCTGTATATTGTCTCTACTATTGTTGCTTGTATCAAATCTGTTCCATGTATTACTGTTACCTTGTACTCCACTGTCACCCCTGCACCATGTGTATGGCCGGGTCATGCCTGAAAATGGTCCCTGGGATCAGTGCACTCACCCAGTTATCAAAGTCATAAATAAAATAAAATAAATAAATGTTATTTAGGTGTATTAATTATGCTGTAATTAGTTGGTTATTATGTGGTTAGTTGTTACTGTGTTTGTTACATGTGTTAAAAGAATGTTCATTACAGGTGATTGGTTAATTGGATGCTTTTGATTACCATCAAATATGGGTAAATATATGATGGTGTTAATAATAGGCTTTAGGTCACATCCATGCATTGGATATAGATATGTAGACATATTGCTATAGATATTATAGTGGTGCAGTTGCACCACTATAGTTAGAGTTGAGTAAGCAGTTTAATGTTAAACCCCAATTTTTGTACTTTAACAACTTCACAACTGTTCAATGGATTTGCACACAGTTTTGCATGTGTGGTCATGTGGAGTAGATTTGTTAAGTTTTGTTCCAATTGGATGTGTGGATTCTGAGTTGTGGATAGTGCAAAAGTAAATTTTCATAAGTTTTTGTCATTGATTTTGCTGGGTTTCTGTCTAACATCTGAAGCACCCAGATGGTTTGGAATTTTGGGCTGCAATTTTCAGGGTAGAAAATGGCTAGTTCCTAGATGTGGCTTTTGCTGGTTTGGTGAACATTATTTATCAATTCTCAAGTTATTTAATTTTTAAATTTTGAAAAATTGGTTCTGAGTATGTAAGCAACCTTCAAAATAATTGTATGAAATGAAAAAGAATCTTTTTCATATTGATGTTATCCTTTTTGTGAGGAAAATCCTTTTCCATTTGCCACCATCTTGTTTTCCATTTTGTGCAAAAAAATTCAAAACCTACAAATGATATTCTACAGAGACACGAACACATGTATCTTACTCATAGGGACTGCATTGGGTGGATTATGCAGTTAACTATTGGAAAAGGACACTGAAATGTGTTTTTTTTCTAAGATTTAAATCATTTTTCATGACTTGCTTCTGCTGGCATGGGGTCATGCTGTCCCTCACAAAACAGGGACACATAACCTCACAGGCAAAATGCAGCCTGCACAAAAATGGTCAAAACACCACAGTGAAAAATTGCCATCTTCCCATTCAAATCCAATAGTGGCAATGGACAACTCTTCTTGCTTTGTGGGGCATACCTCTGAAAAGAGTGCCATTAGCCTCCCACCCTGGAATGATTATAATCAACTCCGATGGGGGTTGACCTTGGAGAAAGTTACAACTCGGGGTGGGGACTGTTTCTCAGCCAAAATGAAAAAATAAAATTCAGGAGACAGAGAATCAAACCCTGATCTCCTGGTCTCTCCACTGCATGGCCTAGTACCATAGCTACTCCTCCATGGAAGTGGTTTAACCAGGCAGCAGACTTGCAGTCTCTTGATCCCTTCTCCATTGTTCCACACAGCGACAGGGATAGTGGCAATTTTGTACCACTATTATGCCCCTGTTACTTTGAATGGCTTTGCACTTTACACAGGGTAGTTGTTGCTTTGCAATTCTTGTAGTAATATATTGACGTGGTACCCTTCTGCTCTTTTCCTAAACTTTTATTTTTTAAATCCAGAAAAAATGGCATTCTGGAGAGAGACTAAGAGATCTGGCTTGGTCATCAAGATTCCATTAATTGGATTCTATAGTTAACTGTTGAAGAATGCCTACTAAATGTTTTTTTTTGTAGTTTTCATCCTTTTCTTCACTCACTTTTTACATATGATTGACAGAAAATCATTTTCTTTTGCTGACATCTTGTTCTCTGATTTTTCCTAAATTCTGATATCATAGCACCCAGACGGTTTGGAATTTTGGTCTGAAATTTTCAGGCTAGAAGAGGATCAGCCACAGACGTGCCTTTATCTTGTTTGGTGTATCAGAGTTAACAAAATGGAAAACAAGGTGGCAGCAAACAAACGAAGATTTTTTCTGTTAGGAAAAAGCAAATCATGAAAAAGGATGTCAAATTTACAGAAAACCCACTTCAGGGGCATTTCCCCATATTCTCACATGTTCTCTGGTGTCTAGTGGCATGCCCCCACCCTCCGATTGCCTCCCCATCATTCATATATATATATATATATATATATATATATATATACATATATATATATATATATATATATATATATATATATATTTCCATGGTGTTTAGTGACACCCCCAATCCAATCACCGTACCTGTAATCAAATATATATTTACCTAGTGTCTAGTGGCATCCCCCTCCAGTTGCCATCCCTGGCATTCATATATGTTTCCTTGGTGGCTAGTGGCACCCCCAACTCAAATGCAGCCCCGTAATTCATATATTTCCTTGGTCCCAGTGGCACACTCAGTCAGATTGCTATCCCCATCTTTTAAAACCCTGTAAAAAAAAAACTTCCCTCAATGTCTTTTTTCCTAATCTGTGAAAAAAGGTCCCTCATCATTCCAACTCACCCAGACTGACCTCCCACTGAGCACCCACCACCACACACAGACTCACTCACCTGAACAGGTCCCATCGTCAAGATCTACTCTCCAAGTGAAGACATGTTTTGCTGCTGGAACCCTCAACTTCAATATGAGAAAGTAAAGGTAAATGTGGTTCAATGTATTTCAATGATATTTTCAGCTTTCATGCAAAACTTTGTCATTTTGCAGATTTGGCCACAAATTTTCAACATGGCCTTTTGGGACCCTTCTCATGAACAATGTTGGTGGAATTTCAGAAATCAAGCTCAAAAGGCAATTTTGTGGTTAATTGGCAAAATTACATTTTGGGTAGGCTTTAAATATTTTAACCAGCATTGTTCATGAGTTGGGATTATAAGACAGCTATGCTAAAATTTGGGGAAAATATGTGAAAATATGCTAATTTGTTAACTTTGGTAATTTTAAATATTCTGATACCAAGTTTTAGCATAATCATCTTTTACACCACCCATGAACATGATGGTTATCATTTTAAAACTCTGGCCAAACTGAGTTTTCACACCTGTGGCATGCAATGGCATTGCTGTGATGCAGAATCATATTTTCATCAGGATTTCAAAATTTTCATTACTGGGTTCATGAGGTGGGGGTAATAAGAGGCTATCCTGAACATTTTATTGCTGTTATATGTCTGCATCTAAGGGACCCTGCACTCCATGGACAAACTATTAGAACAATTATACTATCTTAAAAGTAAGGAGTTCTTTGCAAAAACTTCTTTATTACACTAGCTAGCGTTAAAGTGACAAAGGTAGGCAAATGTGGCATTAGGGTTTCCAACACTAACACCCCACCTCTGCCCAGCAGGCACCAACAGGAAAAAAAAACTTATGATTTCACCTTCTTTGCCTCCTTGAAAATCAGATGTGGGGTAGGGTGTGCCTTGGGTCTGTCAGCCGTAATGCTCACCCCATTCTCATGTACGGTACCCATCTCAGCTTATTTACTGATGGAATGGGGTGAGCATTATAGCTGACAACCCTAAGGAACACCCCTCCCCATTTGTGAAGAGGTAAGGGAGGTGAAACTGTAATGTTTTTTCCTGTTGCTGCCTGCAGGGTGGGGTGGGGTGTTAGGGTTGAAAACCCTAATGCTACATTCCTACTTCTGTCACTTTAACCCTAACTAGTGCATTAAGTTTTTAGAAAGAACAGATAGATAGATAGATAGATAGATAGATAGATAGATAGACAGACAGACAGACAGACAGACAGACAGATAGAGACAAATATATATTCTTGGTGCACACAGCAGGTGTACCATGTTTGGGAGATACATGGGCAAATGATAGGGTTCCACAGTACACTAAGGAACACAAAGGATTTAGGAAGTGGGTAAGAGGAACTGTACTACCAGAGATATATAGATAGACAGATAGACAGGTAGACAGATAGACAGATAGACAGATAGACAGATAGACAGATAGATAGATAGATAGATAGATAGATAGATGAGATAGATAGATAGATACACTAACTAACAAGAAAGGATTTAGGGATTTGGTACAGGAACTATTCTACTGGAATGACCAATAGAACAGTATAATTATTCTGAACTTGACTTGGAATAGCCCAAAGGTAAGGAGGTGCCTGAGAAACACCGCCTGTGCATTCAAACTGTAGCATAGCATAACACCATGCAGCTGGAGCTATGCCATGTTCTGAATCTGTAATTGTGATCCAGAATAATAATAAATAAAACTATAGATGCCTATGCATCAATGGAGTGTACAGTGTATGCCAAAGGCATGTACCCCACCACGTAGCTCCGCATCTGTGGACAGGTGCCCAGAGGCCAGTCTGCACCATTGCTGACAAACTGTCCACAGCCCTCCTTCCTGTGTGCAGAATAACATAGGGCAGGCAGGGTGGAGTAGTAGACCCAGGCGGGCAGCCAACTGGATACCCATCCTGGGTGCCAGAGTAGATTGCCTGCTCCATGGGATAGGGAGAGTGCGGGATGGCATGGATCCAGATACGTGCATAACACAAACAGGCACCCAGAACAGCACAGTCAGTGCTGAGTTGTCTAGTGGTCCCTCCCCTGTCTGTTACTCATGGTGCACAGATGGACCCCCACACATCAGAATGCTCACCCAGTCCCTTAAGTCAGTTGGCACTCCCCCACACACACAGCATAGCCCTGTCCCCAGTCCCATATGCCAGTCACTGCCACACACAGCATAGCTCCATTTGTGGTCCAGTAAGTCAGTTCATGCCCCACTCACATCTGTGCCCCACCTGATCTCAGCAGCAAGGTGTAACCCTCCCCACTTCAGAACCCCTGACAGGTCCTGGCAGCAAGGTGTAACACACACACACCCTCACATCAGAACCCACTCAAGGTCCTGGCTGCAGAAGACATCTCCCCAAATCTGCAACTCAGTGTTGTCCCCACCAAACCATAAGCTCCATCCTGGCAGCGCTGTCCAGTAATGCACAGCATCACCACCCCTATCACGATCCTGGCCCCTGCCCCCTCATTGGTGGTTAGTGCCCCCTGCGACACCGATGACACCACCCCATCCCATGTACCTGCAAATCAATGCTGCCATGATGGATGGTGAGCCACACATCCTCCCACACCACATCAGCCACCCGCCATCCAACCATGCTGGGAGCTCACTTCCCTATAAATAGGAATGCACTCCCAGCCATCCATTGGAAAACGGGTGGCTGAGGTGGTGTCCAGAAGGATATGCCACTCGCTGTCTATTGCAGTGGCACTGACTTGCAGGCACAGGGGACAGAAGGTGGTGTTGTCAGGGCAATGGGGGGCCACTAACCATCAATGAGGGGCAGGGTAGCTGGGATAAGGGTTGATGGCGGCCATGCTGTGCACTAATGTACAGTGGCCACCAGGATGGGGCTATGGGTGGGAGGAGGGACATCACTGACATGCGGATCGAGGCCAGGGCTATGCTGGAGGGGGATGTCATCTTGCAGCTGGGATTAGGTGGGGTTCTGATGTGGGGTGTTAGACCTTGCTGCCTGGACCGGGTGGGGGTTCTGAAGTGGGAGGGTTACACCTTGCTGCTGGGACTGGGTGAGGGTACAGATGTGTTGGGGTTGCCTGTCATACAGAACCAGGTGGGAACTCAGATGCGTGTGTGGGGGGTGAGCATTCTTCCGGGGCTAGAGATGGGGTTATGCTATATGTGTGTGTGGGGGAGGAGGTACTGGCATATGGGACTGGGGATGGGGCTATGCTGTGTGTGTGTGGGGGAGTGCCAACTGACTTTTGGGACCCGGGCAGGGGATCTGTGTATGTGGGCCTGGCCACGTGCTGCAATGCAGCTGGATACCCCCAGCCATATTCAAAGCCCTTCTACACCCCTGTGCACAGCACTATGCGATGTTGTAAATGGCGCTTAGTGTGGACATACCCCATCTCTCTCCCTGACCCGCCCTGGTGAGTAGCTGCCTACATGGCCAGTGTCTCAGGTGCACACCTGGCCAGCACACATTTAGTGAAGGCCAACATGGATTCTTGGACTTCGCTGTGCAGCCTCCTGGGTACAGCATGTATGTCTACACACCCAGTTTATGTGGGGGCATTGGCATGATGCATAAGGCCCATAGTCTGTACCAAGTAACACCCAGTCATCTTTTTGCATTAGGACTTAGTCACAGAACAGACTCCTTCCCATTAATAAGTGACTCCTTTATGTATCATACAAAGGGTGACAGTGCAATGAGGGAATGCTTTCCTCCATTTTCAATAACATCCGTATTTCTGTTGTGGGTATACATGTGAATTAATGATTTTGTATGGCTTTTGATGTTTTAGTAATAGTTTTGCTTTGCGTCTTTCTCTACTCATGCTTAGCTTGCTTCATATTTGTATTACCAACTGCCACTTAAATAAAGAGAGTTTCAAAAGGGTTGGATGCAGACAGAAATGCATGCTGTACTTGCATCTGTGTCCACTCACCTTCATCAAGGCTACTTTCAAAGTTGTGTACATTTCGACAAAGTCACAGTTTGCAACAGAAAGCAGATGCAGTTGCAAATTTCATCTAGTTCGGACACATTTGCATGTGTATTTGGATGCAAACTTTGGATCGGTTAGGCTATGTAAAACATGGTCTAACAGTTCTGGATGTATTTGGCATTGAAAATAGAGGCACGGGCATTTTGGGCAGATCCTTTTGAAAATCCTGCCCATATTGTTTAAGTCTTATATGAATCTGTGGATTTCACAAGTCACGACAGATAAAATTGCTAGTATATTTTAGTTGAGCACAATTACACAATTTTAGAAAAGCAACATCACCATCTCACTGGTGCAAGCATGATGGTACTGCTCACAATGCGAAACAAAGTTTTGGGAATGAGGATGGATCATTGGTGGGATGGCTGGGGAGGAAGGAATGAGTATCTCACAGGAGGCTCTCCTCCTCTATGAGGAAGAGGGTCCACTTGTCATTGCGTGACTAGCACCTGGGTGAACACAGGTGCAGTGCAGGCAGGGAAGTTCAGTTCTGGGGCTGGGGACTGCAGATTGGCTAGATGGACATGTATGCTCTGCATGATCACAGCTATTGTCCAGCATCCCCATAACAGAAAAGAGAGATAAATCTACCAGCCCTATGATGGCTCTGAGTGGCCTGCAGACCCTACACCCTGCCAACCTAGGTGCACTCCATGAGCACCATAAATGGATACTTACAGAGGTAATTGCTCCAGCCCAATGTCCTACACTGTGGGGAGGGGCTACCATGAGGCTACATTCTGGGAGCCAAGTAAGCCTTAAGATATGGTGGGGAGATAAGGGTGGGGTTTCCCAGAACCCTGAGATGGATCGATGCTTGTTGATGTGGGATCACAAACAGGAAGTGAAATAGAAAAGAAACATTTCCTTCAATTCATACAGTTTTATTTATGCACTGTACTTGTAATTTTAAGGCTTTGTTCCTCTGGTGTTCCTCTGGTGTTTGCAGGTACTTGATTTAAACAAGCACCATTTAAGCTCTACAAACTTTTCCTCTTCAATATAATTTGAAACTAAGTGGCGTATTTTGCGTTCACAGTATTTCATGGAATATTTGAAGCAATTTGCAGAATTCCTGCATCTCCAAGTAAGACTCCTCATAGTCTCCTAAGTCACAGAACAAACTCTTTAGTAGCCAGTGAAACAACATGCATAAGTGTCATCTTTGCAGAATGTAAAATTTAATAAAAAATGTTTCCATATTTCCCAAACTTTGGCAGAAGCACAGTTTCCAAGAGCTCTCTGAACTATACAAAGGCACCTAATTGCACAGTACTCTCAGTCTGTAAACATTTTACTTTATATTGGTGGCAACTGAGATTGTCTTCTTATTAAGATTAAACTTGAAAAGATGAAAATAACACCTGTACTTTTGCCATATCACACAAATAAACAAAAGCCATGCAATTACAGTTTATAAAATGTGAACATAATAAATGAAATGTGACTTTTTATAAAAAAATTGAAAGCCATATATTTTTCTATTGAAGTACATACAAATCTTTACAAGTTGAAATTATATGTCATCACAGTATTAAGACTTCATCCACTTACTATATTTATCTTAACAGTTAACTTGACAGGTAAAAGGCAACACCATAATTTTCTAATGTATTTATTAGAGGAACAGAACACAGATATTGTAAAGAGGAAGAATAAGATACATGGGCTAGATATTCAAAAAGGTGCAGAAGCAAAGGGCAAGGTTTGCTCTTCGCTTGCAGCTAACTCTGGAGGTTCTGATACTCAGTTGGATACTGTGCCAGTGCTATCTGACTGAATATTGTCCCCTGTCAGTACAGTGCTAAGTCAAAGAGGTGCTGCCCTGACATGCACCTGGGCTGTTACCAGCCCATAGGGAACTACAACCACAGACATGATGGCTCCAGAGCACAATATTGAGCTGAAAATTCAAATGAGCCCATTGGTCAGGCAAGGCATTCCAGAGGCCATTAATTGTGCCCATTATGGGCTCATTTGTAACCTGGCTGCACCTGGCCTGACATCATCCATGGTGGCTAGCATCAATGCCACCCCGGACACCCATCCTGGTCCATTCCAATGTTATCCTGGTGTCTAGTGGCAATCCCCAATCACCCATCCAAGTCCTTTCTAGTTTTACCCATGTATTTAGTCACACCTCCACCTTCTGATTCTCCATCCTGGTCCATTGTGATGATGCTGTGTTGTCTAGTGGCATCCTTACCCTCTGATCTCCTATCCCAGGCTGGTCTAATGTTGTCCTGGTGTCTAGTTGTACTTCCTTCCACCCTCTGATCCCTGTCCTGGTTCCTGTAATAGAGTCCCTGGTGGTTAGTGGTACCCCTCTCCCACTAAATGTCTGCCCCTACATGCTTACATATGCACTGGTGGCTAGTGGTACCCCAACAGCCCTGAACACCCATCCCTGAAATACAGATGTCTGTCCTGCTATCTAGTGGAGACCCCCTACCCAGATGAGGCCCCATGCATTTGCTACCACCAATTCCCTGGTAGCTAGTGGATCCCCAATCTGACTGCCTGACATGTAAAGGTCCCTGCCCCTGGGGTGTTCAGTGGTATGCCTCAGCCTCCCAGCTGCAGCTTCAGCTAAAAGCAGGGACATCTCTGACTCACTGCTGGGGTGTTCCTCAAGTAACTAGTCAGTGAACCCACTCAATATGGGTAATACTGGACCTGTTACTTACTAACAGGGACATTGTTGCAGACATCAAGGTGGGAAGCCATCTGGGGACCAGTGATCATTGTATAGTTTGGTTCAATATAAAACAACTGCAGAATACAACCACACAATGGCTACAGTCATGGATTTCAGAAGGGCAAATTTTATAAAGATAGCTGAATGCCTCAGGGATAACCCAACAGGAGGAGATGACCTGGGGGGACGGAGGAACAGTGTTCCAAACTAATAGAGGGCATGGTGAAGGCAACAAACCTCTGCATTAAGCAAGTAAGCAAGAGCAAAAGGAATAATAAACCACTATGGTTCTTGAAAGTGGTGGCAGAAAAGGTAAAAGCCTAAAGAATAGCATTCAGAAGGTATAAGGTGACCCAGAAAGGAGAATAGGAAAGTGTATCCGGGAACACAGAGGCAGGCAAGGAAAGCAGTAAGGAACACAAAGGTGTAAACTGAAGAAAGAATAGCTCTGGCAATATCTAACAGTGATGAGACATTTTAGGTATGTTAGTAAAAAGGAAGACAATGGGAGGGATTATCAGGTTAAATGGGGGGCTGTAGGGAGGGTAACAAAGAAAAGCAGACATCTTGAACACATACTTCTTTAGTGTTCACAGTGGAAGGAGGGACAGTGAAAAAGCAACAGGAGCTTGGCTGGGAGGAAGTGGACACAAGTCCTTTTCTGAGAGACAGCCTTGAAAGCACTCACTAACCTGAAGGGTGGACATAGCTATGGTGCAAGATGGGGTGCATCCAGGAGTGCTGAGGAGCTCAGGAGGTATTAACTGCACCTTTGATGGACCTATTTAACAGAAAACTGGAAAACAGAGTGGTCGCAGAGGACTGGAGAAGTGCAGATGTAGTCCCACTTCACAAAGTGGCAGCAGGAAGAGGTAGGCATTTATAGGCCTGTCAGTCTGACAAGGGTCTTGGGTAAGTTAATGGAAACACTACTAAAGGATAGGACTGTGGAATATCTTGAATTCAGTGGGTTACAGAATCCAAGGCAGCATGGATTCATGAGGGAAGTCATGCCAAACAAATCTGATAGATTTCTTTGACTGGTTCTTCTTTGACTAGGTGACCAAAGAGTTAGTTCACGGTAAAGTGGTGGACATGGCATACCAGGATTGCAGCAAGGCTTTCAACACCATTCCATATAGGAGACTGGTAAATCAGCAGGGTAGCTTGGGAGTGGGCAACAAGGTGGTAACTTGGGTAGAAAACTGGTTGGGAGATAAGTGACAGAGGTAGTGGTAAACAGAGTTTGCTCTGAGGAAGGGAAGTTGACCAGCGGGTATCTCAGAGTTTAAGTAGTGGGAGTGGTCCTCTTTAATGTCTTTATTAGTGATATAGAAGTGAAGCGGGAAGGAAAAGTCTGCCTCTTTGCAGATGACACCAAGATCTACAACAGGGTGGACACTTTGCAGGGAGTTGCAGGATAGGCAGAGATATGAAAGAAATAGAGAAGTGGTCAAGGTATGACAGCCTGGTATTAATGTAAAATAGTGCAAAATAATGCACTTGGCTCATAGAATCCTGGGCAGAGTACATAATGAGTGGAGTGATTCTGACAATGACCAAGCAGGAGACAGACCTTGGGAAATCATACTGGGTGACATAAAGGTGGCCAGTCAGTGTGACAAGAAAGTTGGGAGGGCTAGTGGTATGCTGAGGTGTACTGGAAGAGGTGTCACCTGCAGAAAGAAGAAGGTGGTGTTGCTCCTATATAGATTACTGGTGAGACCCCACCTTGAGTACTGTGCCTGGTTCTGGAGGCCACATCTCAGGAAGGACATAGACAGTGTGGAGCTGGTCCGAAAGAGGGCTACCAGAATGGTGCAGGGTCTGCATCAAAAGCCCTACAGGAGGAGAGGCTAAGGAGCTCAATATGTACAGAATGGAGGGAGGAGGGAGGGAGGAGATATTTAAATACCTCTTGGGAGTTAAATAGATACAGGAAGTGAGTAGCTTTCAGAAAGAGGTGCTCTAGAACACGGGGACATGCTATGAAGCTGGAGGATGACAAATTCAGGAAAGAAGTGAGGAAATATTTCTTCACAGAAAGAGTGGTGGATTCCTTGACCAGCCTTCCAGCTGAGGTAGTAGGGGTGAAAACAGTGGTGCTGTTCAAAATGCCTGGGATAGGCACAGCAGAATCATAAAGGTAAGGAGGAGACAGCACTGTAGATCAAGTGGGTCTGCAGAAATAATGATGATAGAAAAAAATGGCAGACTGGATGGGCCAAGTGGCCCTTATCTGCCATCAAATTCTATGTTTCTGTCTCCTGGCCCTTGTTATACTGAGTCAGTCCTAGGGGCCAGTGGTACCCTTCAAAACCACCTGTTGCCAGACAAACCATCAAACAGTGGTGTTTCCACTGCCCCCTGCCTGCTCCACCACACCCAAAAGCATCTACCCTGACCACCACCACCCTTACTGGGCAAGACAGGATTGTGCAGAGCATCCCTTTATGGCAACCAGTCCAGACCTCCTCTCACCTCCTCGGCTGCCTACTGTATGAACTGCAGTGAGCACACATATTCTCCACATGGTCCAGTCCTGCTCTGTAAGGAGGGTCAGGATGGGTGTTGTGCTGGTGTGGGTGGAGTGGGTGGGGGCCTCAGAATCTCCACTGTTTGGCATCTGTGTGATGACCAGCAGACCAGGAGGTACCCCTGGATGCCAGAGATTGGCTTGGGTACATGGGCCAGGAGATGGTAGGGATGCCTCTGGACTCCTTAGGGGCAGGGACATATAAGGGTCAGGAGGTTGGAGCAAGAGGTCTGCTAGCCATCAGAGAATCTGTGGTAGCACCGGGATGGGTGATCGGTAGGGTGTGGTACCACTACTCACCAGGCATACATCTGTATTTAGGTGATGAGCATTCTGGGGTGGACATACCACTAGCTACCAGGGCATACATCAGCATGGGGGTATGTGCTTTGGGGAGTGGGGGTACTGCTAGCCCCCATGGATTCTCTTGCAGGCAAATGGATGGGGATCGAAGGTGGGGGTTACCACTAGACACTAGGGCAAAATTAGACTGGACCTGAATGGGGATCGAAGGATGGGGGTTGCCAATAGAAACCATGGCAACGTTAGACCAGATTGGGACCGGAGACTGGAGGGTGTGTGTGTGTGTGTGGGGGTGCCACTAGATACTAGGGGATCCTTTGTTACACCAGGACGGGATTCATAAGATGGGAGGGTGAGTGGCTACAGTACAGCTGTCCCACTGCCAGGACTTTGTGCCCAGTGAAGACTAAGTTTGCAAAGGCAGTAAGTAGCGCACCTTTGGTTCCATTTACTGGGATGCAAAGCTCTGAAATTTCTGCTGCAACTGTATGCAGGGTAGGCCCCCTCATATGCATGGGCATAGTGCTACTACAACTGTGTGCAGGGGACAGCCCCTCATTTGTATGGGCACAGTGTTAAGTTAATGCTTGAGCACTAACAGATTTTGCTCTCACTATAGGGGTCTCTAAATATAGACCCCCACTCACAAGTTTGGTGCAAGACCTGGTTAGAGTGGGCAAACACCTCTTAGCACCTGCAATAACTTTTAAATATCTGGCCCATACAGTATTAAAACAGAGCAACTATTTCCAATTCACTGTGTGACATAGATTATGGAATACTGTTGAAAATTATGCAAATATTTGTCCTTTAAGCATTTTGTACAGATAAGCTGACATCAGTAGTTTCTTAGTTTAAAAACTAAAATAAATAAATATGTAAATGGGTAGCATAGTACTTTGCAGAAATACATACGAAAGTGTCATGATTTCTGTATCTTATTGAGGTACTTACTGTAGGTGCAGCCGTGAAGCCTCAACTCTTATTCCTATTCTGCCACTGGGATTCCAGTCCAGAGGAACAAAGCGCAGATACCTTGTTTTTATTGAGTGTTGCAATTTGTAGTGTACCACACTATCTGCATTGCTGTTTCCTGAGAAAGCCTAAAAAGATTAGAAAAATATTAAAACTGATGAGTAGCTACTTTTCTTTCAAGTTATTGCAATATTACGTAAATCAAAACTCAGATTCACTTTAGTCCAGGAATCTAATTCCAGCATGGCATGCAATACAGAGATTTATGAACAAGGCCTTTCCAATTGTAGAATGTCTTCACACATTACCTGCCCAGGCCCCACCACCGCATAGACAACAGATTGTTCTGCATTAACTTGATTTACTTATCATATGAGTTAATCAAACATCTTATAAGCACAAAACAATTGAGACAGCTTCAAGCAAATATTTATGTAGTAATATAGTAATTTAAGTTTGGAAGATACTCAAGATCTGGGATATTGGAAGATATTTAGTGAGTGTAAACAGTAGTAGTGCTTCGCTAATTGTGTTTAGCATGCCAAAAGCAGGGGTTTCAATAATTGTGCCATACTGATAGGCACAGTTAACAAGACACTAACCCTTTAGCGAGTAGCACTGCCTGATGCATTTCTGTCTATCTAAAGCAGCAGACTGCAGTTGCATATAGGTGCATAGGGATATTCAAAGGTTTGTGGAGGCATTAAACTGCCTCCACAAACTTTATCTTACTCCACTACGCATCCCACCCCATCTTCCACAGTACTGTTGTGATGATTCCTTCACAGTCTAGTGGTCTCTCTGTCACCTCTACACCCTACCGACATGACACCCTAGCAGTATTGTAGTCCCCCCACCCACCCAGTTGTCTGCTCACCTTGCTGATATGAAACCCTGGAAGTTTAGAGGTCCCCCACCTTACATTCACCCAATCATCCTGCTAATATTAACCCGTCAGTCAACTGGTTCTCCACTTCCCTGATTGCCTGTTTCATCCTTGGGTATAAAGATGCCTACACACTGGTAGTCTAGGCGCCTTTGCCCAAGCTTCAGAAGTTGGAGGCCTGTATCTCCCTTTATAAGCTTGTCATCCTTGGAATATCCAAGTCCTGATTAAAGCCTTCCACCCCCAACCATTCTGTTACCTATCTGGTTACTCCCTTATTACTGCCGACCATTTTGTAACACGTATCAGTGGAGGGTACTCTTGTACTACAAAGACTCTTTCTCAGGTTCCCTTACCTGTCGTTGTCCCACAGAATCCCCCACAGAATGGCTGTTTGTCAAAATAACCATCGGGGCCTCAAAAACTTTACATCGGGTGCTGCTATAATCCTCCCAAATGTGGCACATCAGGTCTCTCTCTCACCTACTATCTAGCTTCAGGTTCCTCTCTCCTCTAGGGACACCATTATACTGGGTGATCGTAACATCCACTTGCAAGACAGCTCAAAATCAGAATCCTACAATTTTCTTAAGCATTTCAACCTCACAGAAATCATCACCACCCCAATAATGTACAATTACCTTTCCCATAACCACTCCACTATTGAACAGCAATGATAAAATCACCCATACTAGAATTTTATCAGATTCTATTAGTGATCATTCACCCACATTTGTTATCTGGGCCTCAACCCCCCACCCCCCTTACAAGTACCTTAAGTTCTGGGACTATTCTAAATTATACAATGGCAAGAAAAGTTCCTGGTCTCTGATTGGTCAGTGTGTCCCTGGCACAGTGAGGTTATCTCAGCACAACCTCACTGTATTGCTTTAGATGCATTGGATGATGATTTGGATGATGAGTTGGATGCCATCCTCTTAAGAATCAGAGATATATTGCCACACTAAAATTTGTATTTTGTCTAACAACGAGCCATAATGCACTCCATGGTGTGGGTTGTGCTGGGATAACCTCACTTCTGGGATGTTGGGCACTTGGCCCAGTGGCCTCGTGCCCAACCACCCAGGTGTGAGGTTATCCCAACACAACCTACACCCTATCATCATTATTGCTTAATTTAACTCCTTGCAGCACAATGACATTATGGCTATTGACTGGACTCCCTATGTATGATGAACTTTGTCATCCCACTCTCAGTTTCTTCCTTACTACCCTTACTGGGATCCAAGAAAGCACTTTCCTTTAACCCCAGAAGAGTTTTTGGGGCAAAATCTGCTGGCTCACTAGGGACGATTAAAGCTGATGAAGGAGCATGATTCAAAATGGACATCCTTTAAAAGCCTCCTCCCATCCCACAGGTTATTGAATGATTATAGAACCCTGCCAAACTGGTGCAAGTGACTCAACTCCAGCAAGGCGAATTATGTTTGAAACCTACAATCTCGCGGCCTTGGTAACCCCAGAAAATTTTGGTTTACTATCAATCCCTGCTTTGCCCCTGGGGCAAAAATACCCCATTTCAACTCTCCACACCAAATGGCCCACTGACTGATCCAGTAAACGTTGATGATGCTCTCAATAGCTGGTTTACTAACCTAGATGAATACCTCTGTAAACTACCCTTGCATAACACCAGCCCTCCTCCCGTGCATGGCCTACCTCTAACCCCCATGGCCCACCTTTCCTCTTCAAGGCTACCTCTCCCAAAGACACTCTTATGCTACTACAGAGCCTCCCCAACAAGGGTAGTACCAGCAGGATGTCCTCTCTCAAGCTTCCTGTAAATCATGGCGCAGCATTTGCTAAACCTTCTTCAAAATTCTCAGTCTTTCCTTGCCACTTGGATTGTTCCATCAGTATGGAAACAGGCCAGGGTTGTCCCAGTTTTAAATCTGACGACCCTTGTAACATGGAAACTACCACCTTATATCCATACTCTTCCCCATCAGCAAGTTATTAGAAAAGTTGTTCACTAGGTTACTATTTTAATAAATACAACCTCCTCTGCCCCCATCAACATGGTTTCAGGAAAGGCCATAGTACCACTATGGCTCTGCCCTGTTTCTCTGACTATGTCCTCCACAACATGGACAACAGAATTCTTACCAGAGCTGTATTTGTTGACCACCCTAATGCATTTGATTTGGTAAGCCATGACATCCTTCTTGCCAAACCTCAATATCTTGGAATATTCCCTGCCACTACAGACTGGTTTCACAGCTCTCTCTTGGTCAACCAAATGGTCTGTAAGGGTGGTGCCACTTTCTCTATCTGACCAGACTCCACTAGAGTACCCCAGAGATCTATACTGAGCCCATTCTCTCTCTCTCTATTTATCAACTCTCTCCACCTAGATTGTCTCTCCCACCACTCCCTACTATATGTGGATGACCTCATCCTCTACTGTAGTGATAAATCTCTGAGCAACCTCTCTGCCTCTCTCACCTCCAACTACTACCATGCTCATAACTGATTCACTTCTAACTGCCTGGTGGTCAACACAAAAGGCAGAAATCTATGCTGTTTGGCTCACAGCCAGGTTAAGCAAACTAACACAAGCTCATAACACCCTCATCATCCCTATCCCTGATGACATACCTCTTGAGACAGTGATTCTTTTAAATACCTGGTGTTACCTGACCCTGCACTTATTGTTTCCAACAACATGAGGCGGCTTGTCTGCTGTGAAACCAGAGACTGGGGGTCAGCCACCACCTGGTCAACTATAGTATCTCACCCTCCAAGCCTGTCTTGCAAATTGCACAATGCAACCTCCTCCCATTACTTAACTGTCCCAATCTTCTCCCAGACCACTGCTACAGACCAGTCTTGGCTAAGTATCACCTATAACAATGTCTGGCACTTTGCCCATAAGGTCCCATACACCCACCCACCACTGTGCCCTCTACCATGCCCTTGGTTGTGCTTCCCCAAAGCTAGAACTGTAACTATATTCTTGCTAGCACTGTTGGTAAAGCCATCCACTCTAATTACGTCTCTTCTTCCCTCACCCCTACTGTCTAAAGTGTCACCAGGGACCTTCCTCACTGCTGGCCCCTGCTGGTCTGTCCTCAAGTTTTTTCTAGCATTGGCAAATGAGCTTTCTGACCACTGCCTCCATCCTCTGGAATAGCCTGCCACTCCACCTCAGAACCTCTGACTCCTCGGCATTTCCTTTCTTTCCTCAGGTCTCACCTAATGTCCACCTCCACTTGCTCCTGCTCGTATGGCTGAGAGAGTGCCTTCTCATCCCACCCTGCCATTTCACAAACCCATCACACCTTTCTCACCTTTTATGTAATCCTCCTTGAAATCAATTCCTTGTTATGCAATCCATTGCTTTTGATTTGCATTTGTACCTGCCTGCTAGTCTAAATGTGTTATCCAAACTTGTATATTTACTATAGTGTAAACTTGTAGATTTATTGTACTGTATACTGTAATGTGTCTCACTTCTTATTGTTTATTCATAGATTCATAGATATTTGTCGGCAGAAAAAGGACCATCTTCGCCCATCGAGTCTGCCGTCCCCCCATAGTTGGCCCCACTCCCAGAGATCCCTCCCATCTCTCCCTAGCCTGACCCTTGTGTTTGTCCCATTTATTGATGTCTCTCTCATTGGCTTTGTACCATATAATGTTGTATGTGTAATTGCTGTATTCCTGTGCCATTCTACACGGCCTGCGTCATCCCTGGAAATGGTCTGTTGTACCAGTGTACCAATCCAGTTATTAAATAAATAAATAAATAGTGGCTGCCTCTATGGCCAGTCAGATCTTCATATAATGGAGATACCCTCTCCATGTAGTCTAGGGCCCAACCACCAACTAATCACAGTAAAACAACCCACCTCCCCACTCACTTAGCACCCATCTCCCTACCCTCCATTAACACCCAACTCCCCAGCGATCTTACAAGTGCAGCTACTGTCATGCCTGGGGCCATAGACAGACACAGCCACCACCTCAGCTGTCTGCCATCTAAGTGGCTGGGTGAGCAGGGAACAAGCTTATGAGCATCAGCATATGAAATTTCACTGGAAATTTTAACTTTCTGAATTTGCTTCTGAACAAGGCACAATATACAGAACTGTGCCTCTATGGTAACCTTTAGCAGCAACTGCCTCTCATCCTGCGTTATCATGTATACCCCACACACAGTACACCTTTTGGATCTCTAACATATTACACTAACATATTACCACTGTGAGGTTAAATTTATAATATTTGACACTGTACAGGTGGAGAGAACAAAACCTTTAGCAACAAAGTCCCAAAAGTAGGGTTGTGCAAATGGATAAATTCTGCCATAGGAATTCCCACAGAATTATAATTCTACTTTCAAACTTTTGTGTTAACTTTTTAGGAAAATTCTCAAAAATTCCACCAATAAGTACACCACAGGATTTGTAAAGTAAATGTAAACTGCAGAATTTCTACTAAGTTAATGTAAACTGCAGATTATCGCCCACTGGTTTCTCACATTGAGATGAGAATTTATATCAATGCAATCTGCAGACTTTTACTCAAGTTGTATTTGATATACAATAGGGCCCAGATATTCAAACTGCGCCAGGCTGTGGTGCAAGCCTGGGCACAGTGCAACTGGCTGTGCAGGGGTGTTGACTGGGCAATATTCAACGAACTGCGCCATGGCACAGCATCATTGAATATCACACCTGGCCACCACAGTGTGCATGGTGCAGTGGCACTGCACCAGTGCAAGTAACCAGAGTGGAGTAAGGATGTGCTAGCACACGTTCTGTTGCGCTATAGTGCAGCAACGTGATATTCAAAAGTGCACATGCAAATTGCACCATAATGTATGCAAGGTTCAAATGGGACCATTTGTATGTCATTATGGCCCCATTTGCATGCAAGTGGGCTGATCCTCGGTGACTTTGCACCTGGCGCTGTGCCAGGTGCAGCCGCCGGGGACCAAATCCCCTGCCCAGTGTGGCAATGTGCCCACAGCCCAATCACAGCCTTCAGTATAAATAAAATGATTTCCAATATCCTGGTGATCCAGTGGACCACTGTCAGCCCGATTGCGGGCATAAGTATAAATAATATGATATCCTATATCCCTGGTGGTCCAGTGGACTGCTGTCAGCCCGATTGCAGGCTTAAGTATGAATAATATGATGTCCTATATCCCTGGTGGTCCAGTGGACTGCTGTCAGCCCTATTGCAGGCTTTTGTAATAAAAGATTTACGTCAATATCCATGGTGGTCTAGCGGTACCCCATACCTACCCTCCACTGAGCCCACCACCTGGTCAGCAGTGGGAGACAAGAACCCACCTATCTGCCACCCGCTGCCCACTGACTGACACTGTAGGTAGAGCTGTATGCCCATTGGTCTCACAGCGTGAGCCAATGGGAGTGCAGCCAGTACCGGTACTACACATTCCAGATATGTTTAATTCATTTTAATTTAGTACAGTAAACTGATTGTTTGAACAAAATAACTTTTTGTAGCCCACCCACCAGCTAAAATCAGGTATGACCAGGCAGAAAAATCCAGATTATTTGAAAAATTTGATTTTCTTATAATAACTTTTCTTTAATAGTCCTTTATTTTTATGAGGTTTTACCTCTTCTGCAACCAAAATAAAGATTACTGGAATAAACAAAGTACAGAATGTTGACCAGTGCCCTGGTCCATCTTTCATAAGGCCACACATTTCTATAATGTTTCTCTGGTGACTGGACTGCTCTCATTGTGCAGCATGCATTTGCACATGCTGAACTCTCTAGTAAGTAAGACTTTTTTGTATTAAAGAAAATACATTTTAAGCTTGGTAAGGAGAACAGCCATCAAAACTTTTACAAGATAGAAAAAACAAACAGAAAGCATACTGTAACTATATTCCTTGGTCCATTTTTGGGCACCAAAATGTTTGACACCTGATATCATGGACTGAATACCTTTTGTCCTCATATCTACTGGCAACTGAAAAAGCAATGCTGCACATGCATGCATCATTGCTGATGAGGTTGTGGACATGCACAGTGCGACTTGTTAACCAGGTGCTTCCTTGCAGTAGTTTCAGAAGTGCCATCCTTCAGTGGTAATCCCTTTGGTTTGATCATCTCTCTGGAGCAACAGGGGTTGTCTTCCCAGCAGTGGAACTTACCACCTGGTACCCTATTTAATTTTCAGTTCTGTGCTGCAAAGTAGAAGTAAGCTCTGGTCTTCAGTGTACTGCCAGAAAAAATCAAATAAAGTTGATTTATTAATTTTAGGGCTGCAGTGGGTGGAAGCCTGCAAACCTGATATGATTGAAAATGAGATTTTTCCAATTGAACAACAGTGTAGAGTTGCTCACAGTCACCTCCACATCTGTGAAGCACTCTGCTCTCTTCAATAGCAGTTGCACAGCACTATTCTTCCTCAGTCACTCCACAGATGTCATGGCAGAACACCGACAGTCCTCCATGTCCAAGATGGCTGCCAAACTGTATTGCACTCTTGCACGACTACTTGTGCATTCACAGTAGAGTTCAAGCAGCCATCTTTAACATAGTAGACTGTGTCATGTTCCACTGTGACCTCCTCAGAGCAAGACCACAGATGAGACTGTGCTCATTGTGTTTATTTTTATAGATATTTTTCCTCCTGACCACATGACTCTACCTCTCAGCACCCACCCACCAAAGAAACATATCAGTGACACTAGATGTACCTAATCCCCCAGGTCACAATCACAAATCCTTGACCTATTTGTTTTAGTGAATCTGTTCATTACTGAACATGTGTTGTTATTTGTTTTGTTTTATATATATTTTTCTCCCCACCCAACTTTCCCACTCAGCACCCACCACCAATGCACTCTGCCCCAGAAACATAACAGTGACACTGGGGTGCCTAATCCACCAATGTCACAAACATCAATCCTTGGTCCATTTTGTTGGTCCTAACTCGAAGAAAAAGAAAAGAAAACCATCCATCATTGTCTTTTGCATCTGTTACTGTCCCCCACACAACCCTTCCACTCAGCACCCACCTCCTCCACCCCCACCAATCTCTTACTTACCCATCATTAGTCCAATGCTATCATTCTCTCTGGACTGCAGAAACATCTTCAAACTTCAAAGCCGGACCACAAACTGAAGAAACAGATAGCTGGTTCATTGTATTTCAATGATGTTTTGAACTTAGTGGCATAATTTGGCCATTTGTTTAATATTTATGGCCCAAATTTTCAACACACCTTTCTGGGACTCCGCTTCATGAACAATTACATTGACATTAGGCAAATCTGTCTCAAAAGGTGATTTTGAGGTCCTGCATGAAATCACATTTTGGGAAGGATTTGAAAATGTTCTCTGCCCCTATTCCTGAGGATGGGCATTAAGATGGCAATATTGAAAATTTGGTGTAAAAATATTTAAAAACAACAAAGTTATGATCCCATGTTGAATTTTGCAAATGCAGGCTCATAACATTAGTAATTTTCAATATTTGTATCCCAAATTTACAAAATAGCCATATCTTTTCAGCTCCTCATGAATGTGATAGCTGTCATTTTTCAAGTCCTAGCCAAAATGTGTTTTTTATATCCTGAATGGTGATTTTGTGATCCCTGCACAAAATCACCTTTTGGACAGGAGTTGAAAATTTTCTCTACTCTTGTTCATGAGGTGGGGTCATAAGAAGGCTATGTTATAAATTTGGTGTAAAAGATTTAAAACAAACACATTTATGAGCCTATATTACATTTTGCAACACAGGCTCATAACTTTGGTAATTTCAATATTTTTATCTCAGATTCTTTAGTTGCAGCTGTATTGACTCTGGCCAGAGTTTGTTATTACAGTGTGGCAGGTCAATTACATAGAAACATAGAGGTTTATGAACAGGAGTAAAACTCACAGTCCATTATGTCTGTTCGGTTCCTGCCTAAGTTCATTGTGGAGCTCTCATCCTGCTGTTCCATATGGACAATCATATTCTCTTCATTAGAACCATCCTTCCTCTTAGTCATTTTCACCTATCCCATATGCCTGTTTGAATCTCTTTTGCAACTATCAACTGTCTTAACATTGACCAGCTTTTTAGACTGTTCACTTTTCCACCACCCTCTCCTTAAAGATGTTTCTCCTCATGTTCCTCCTAATTTCCCCTATCAGTTTAAGGTCATGGCCATTTGTAATGGACCCCTCACAAGGCCTAAATAGTTGGTGGTTATCCACCCCTTTATGTACCTCAGATTCTGTAATTTTAGGTTTCAGTCATGCCCCTTCTCTCTTGGGAGTACATGTTGAAGTCAGCCAATCTTTCCCTTAGGACTTCTTCTGCTGGCCATGACTCATTTTGTTCACTCTCCTTTGAAATGAAACTGTGTTGTGGTTCCTATTCTTAGTACATCTTCCACTGTTGAAGGGAAAGTCCCTCAACCTTTTATTCTGTTTCTCTGTGTAGTTTGTAGATGTGCACGATAGCCTCTATTGCACCCTCCTAATTTCATCAGAATTTAAATATAAATGGAAGTACATAAGTTGGGTGTGAAAAGCTGGCTGATTGGTTAACATGGATAAATGGAGGTATAGAAGCTCTGGGCCCAGACAGCCCTGTACTTCCGTGACTATATGGATGTGTTCACAGGTCCCGAAGTGACCAGTGTGAATGATAATGTGATGTTATTACTTCAGTAAGTAAGGAAATTCATTGCAAAAAAAAACCCAAAACATTAATGCACCAGTTATCGTTAAACCATCAAAATTAGGGTAATGTATTGCTGGCAAATCAGGCCTGGAGTCTTCCTTGGATTATCAACCCTAACGCTCACCCCACTCTTGTGTGAGTCTGCACATCTGACCTTATTTGCTGATGGAATGGGAAGCATTAGGTTGATAACCCCAAGGAAGATTCCAGGCTTTATTTGCCAAGACTCACAACTGTCAAAACCATAATCATATTTTCCTTTGTTGCTTGGTAGGTGGGGTGGGGTGTTAGTGTTGAAACCTAACACCACATTTCCCTAGTTTTGTTGGTTTAGCTCTAACTTTTGCATTTATGAAGTATTTTATGATGAATATATATATGTATCCATGAGAAAAGGTGACACCCATGGAGATAAGGTGCAGCAAACTCAGACTTTAAAGCAAATTCATAACACCCTATATTACTAAAACAAAATGAACCATGCTGAAGTACAGGCACTAGTTTCCAAATGTCCGTGTCCTATAACTTGTGGTCTGATGATATGTCTCCCCACATTCATTCTGAGGGACAGTGTTCCCTATATCCCGATTTTAGAAATGAACTTCCTTCATTTCTATAACACAGATAGAGAGGTATGGCTACTTAGGTTAATGACTGAGACAGACAGGTTGACAAACTGACAGACAGACTGCAGCAGGCAAAAATGTTTACTCCATCTACACTGAATATATCTGAGTTTAAGTTCCTTTTTCTTTCCTATCCTGACAAAGCTTTTTAAAACCAAAGGCTAGTATAAAGAATTCTTCCTCAGTCATGGCTACATTGCAGTCCACACCTTCTGCATCACCTCAGATCACTAGTCTGTATTTGGTGTGGAAGCTGCCATGTAAGTTTAGTATGTCATAACAATAAACAGTCTGATTAAATTTGGGATCCCCATGTTTTTAAATATGAAATATGTCAATACAATTAATCTATAATTAATATAATTGATTGTTATAATAAAATATAATTAACAATATAATTAATCTTTGGAGGAAAATGGACTCCAGGACAGTCAGCAGCATGGATTCATCTCTGGAAGATCCTGCCAGACCAGCCTAATTGAATACTATGGCTGGGTAACAAGGAACTGGATAAAGGCCATGCAGTGATTCAGTGCCTCATGGGAGGCTGGGGGGTAAGTTTCAATATGTGGGAGCAGGGACAAAGATGGTAAACTAGATTGTGAACTGGCTGAAGGAGAGGCAGCACCAGGTGGTGGTGGTGGTGGGGGGCACTCTCCTCCCAAGGGATGGTGACAATCAAGGTGCCACAGAGCTTAGTCCTGGGTCCGTTGTTGTTTGGGTTATTCATATCAGATATCTCAAATGGCATTTGGGGCAAGCTCAGTCTGTTCACAGATGATACCAAGATAGGGGTGGTGGACAACATAAAGGGAGGCAGGGGCTACATGAGGATCTGATCAAACTGGAGGAGTGGTTGGAAAAGTGGCACTTGCACTTCAATGCAAAGAAGTGCAAGGTTATGCACTCGAGGAAGGAACCAAGGGAGAAGCTACCAGTTGGGAGGGGTTCAGATAGAGGTCACAGAGGAAGAGAAGAACCTAGGGGTGATCATAATGGGTAACATGAACAACTCAGCTCAGTGCAGGAAGGTGGCAGCTAAGGCCAACAAGATGCTGGGTGTATTGCAAGAGGAATCTCATCCAGAAATAGGAATGTGATTCTGCTGCTGTACAGGTCACTAGTCAGGCCACGCTTGGAGTACTGCAAGTAGTTCTGGTGTCCCTTTCTGAAGAAGGATATCAGATTGCTGGAGGGTGCAACACAGGGCAACTAAGATGATCCAGGGGCTGGAGGCAAAACCTATAAGGACAGGCTGACTGAGTTGAATATGTACACCCTGGAGGATGGAGGACAGGAGGGATCGGGGATATGATTGAGACCTTCAAATATTTGAAGGGGATTAACAATCGAGCATATAATGGACATCTAAGCTGAGGAGAGGAGAGGAGAGAGAGAGGACACCAGAGGGCATGTTTTCAGGTTGGAGGGTGAAAGATATCAAAGACAGATAAGGGCATTTTTCACAGAGAGGGTGGTGGAGAAATGGAACATTCTACCGAGGAGGTGGTATCCTGCAGCACAGTGGGCAGTTTTAAAGGGCATGGGACAGGGTGCAGGGGAGAGGAGGGTGGAGCATCTGCAGTATAAGGGTGCTAGCTGTTCATTCGAGCAGACTAACTGATTGACCATAAGGCCTGTATCTGCTGGCAGATTAAATGCGTTCATATCTCGTATATACATTCTTGAGGTGTGCAATATGCAAGTATCAAATTCTTGGCAATGACAGTTTACAAAAGCATCCCCCAAAAAAAGAAAAGAAACTGCTGTAAATAATTGTTTTAAATTATGAGAATTTCAGAGTTATAAAACCTCTTGTTACACACACACACACACACACACACCACTTATTAGTACCTGTTTCTCTTTTATCTTGAACAAATATTGAGAAATGTTTAAAAACTGCACATTTAAATTTCAACTTCCCTGAACACTATTAGCACACAAAGGACAAGCAAGGCAAAGATGAGAACTGCCAAGCGAAGTGTTGGACTGTGTATACTATGCTCAGCCTTGTCTTTGAGACTACTCACAGATAAGGGTACGAGACAGGAAATACTATATGTCACTCATTTCCTCTCTGTGAAGTGTGTGGTGGTGTGCCACTGGAAGGACCAGTCCACTATTTCATATACCTAATGGCTAAATGAGTTTCTTGCTAATCTCCATCTTGAAAAATTAACAGCTAGTATACTGGGCAGCTCTCGGTGTATCACAGAAGGTGGGATAAGCTTCATACCCTGATCTCACTTGCCTGTAACTCCTGAAGGAAATTCCAGGGTATCTTCTTGACCCTTTTCCCAATTGGCTTTTAATCATATATGGATTACCACTGACTGTGCCCTAGTGAATAGTGGGTCAGATAGAACTTTTATATACCCTATATAGTTACTGTATATTTGGTTTCTAATTATTTCTGAGGCTAACCAAAAGTTTACTAACTTCCCTTCCTTTCTTTTTGTTTCGTTTTAATGTCTCCATGGTTCTTGGGGAGGGTGGAAGGGTGGGAGGGGAGTATGGATTTGGGGGTGGGGATTTGCCTGTTTAACATTTATTAGTATTGTTTTGTATGTTTTTCTTGTTCTTCCTTTTCTCTGTGTGACCTCAATAAAGTATACTGAATTTAAAATAAAGCCTTGTCTTTAATCATACTGGTAACAAACACAAATCATAATGAAATCAAAAAGTAAAGGTTTATATTTTTCAGAACTAAACAAAATGTATCCCTTTCTGTCTTCATCATGAGGTAGAGGTGTGTGTGTGTGTGTGTGTGTGTGTGTAAATAGTAATTGTGGTGTATCGAAAACTATACCATTGAGGGGACTAAATCACTCAATAACCCACAAGCCAGGAAGGCACGTGGGCTTATTGAACTAATTAGGCCTACAACATGGTAGATTTCTCCATGGTACAATTACCTGTCACTTATGTTATATTAAAGCAATAATACACAACAAGGTGTGCAGTATCTTAGGATACCATCCCACCTCAGGTTTGTTGCGAGGCATGAGGCCATATCTGGAGTGAATTCAACCACCTGAGAAGGGATGATATCCCATTATATCATACACCTTGGAGTGTGTTATAGTGTATAGTGGGCCCTTGGTCATCACAGATTTCCATCCTTGCTGAAATGCTGTTGTACCACAGTTCACAGCTCATGGAATGTGGTTGTACCCTTCTGTGGTGCACATCATATCAGCTGATCAGAAATCTGCAGCCTCCTGTGCTCTGGACCAGCATGCACACACTGTTCTTTTAAAATGAAACTGCTGAACTGCCAGATGCGAGTGAGCATAAAATGAAAGTGGAGTCATCCTGACTTCTTGACAATTCTGCTTTAAAAAAAAAACAGACTCAGGAAAAACTGTACACTATAAATTATACTGCCCTTTTGGGACCCCACCTCATTAACAAGGTATAGGACATTTGTCAAATCCTTACTGAAAAGTGTTTCACAATTGCTGCATGAAATCACCTTTCAAGCAAGATGTGAACATTTTGAGCTACTGGGTTCTTGAGGTGGGGTCATAAGAAGGTAATGTTGAAAAGCTGGTGAAGAAATAATGTAAAATGAGCAAGTTATGATCGAACATTGAAATATGTTCATGTTCACTCATACTACGTTCATTCATAACATCACTAATTTTAATATTTTCACACTAAACATCCAACATGGCCTTTTGAGAATCCCACCTCATGAACAAGCAGTCACAATTTTGAAAAATACATGCTAAAATGTGATTTCACAATCACTGTGAGAAATCAACTTTTGAGCAGGACTTGATCATTTGCACCTACTGTACATTGTGGGGTGAGGGTCATAAAGAAGACTATGTTGAACATTTTGTGTACAAATATGATAACATGACCACGTTATGAGTGAACATTGAAATAATTTCACATTCACTCATAACTTCACTATTTTTTATGTTACATTGCGCATGCACAAGGAACGTTTTGGGAAAGTAGCACACTTGGAGGTGTGCCTCTCCCACCAATGCACTGCTCCCTTGAGCAAGCGTGGCAGTCCTGCACCAATGGTTGCAGGAGCTCAATGTAAACAGCGATGTTCCTCTGCTTTAAAGAAGCACTGCTGCCATACTGGCGCCGCTTCGCATCACGCGCTACCTCCGCCCGCGCACATCACGCCGTACCCTCCCAAAGCTTTGGTGCCACGCTGGGGCCACCCCAGTGTGGCAAATGTTATTGCCGATGGGGTGCCCAATCCCTGTCTGCTCACAGCCCCACCCCAAGCCATCCTGCTGCCACGCTGAGCCCACCCCAGCATAGCAAGCGGTCCATACTTTGCCGACGGGGGTGCCTAATACTCCCTTCAGCTCCTACCCCCAGTTATTCTTCTGCTGGGAGCCCACCCCAGCATGGAACGCCCACGCCGGGTTTTTTTAAATTTTAACCTGTAAACAAAACGGTCCCGGCACATCTCCCAGCCCCCACTCCGACAACCCGCACCCACCCAGTGCACACCCAGCCTCCCCACCCCTCACCCCATACTTACCTCCGGACTCCGGCGGACGATCTTCGGTGGACCAGGAACACGTCTGCACTCTTCAAAGCCGACCGCGAACTGAGGAAATTCTGGTAAGCTGTATAATGGGCTACATAGGGGTTTCAACTTTATTGCATATCTCAGTCATTTTGGAATTTTGCACCAAATTTTCAACATGGAGTTTTGGGACCCCTTCTCATGAATGATGTCACTGTCATGGCGTTATTCGGGCCTGAAGGGTGATTTAGTAGGCACTGCACAGTCACTGCATGAAATCACTCTTCAGCCTTGAATAACACCATGACAGTGACGTTATTCATGAAGCAACGTCCCAAAAACCATGTTGAAAATTTGAAAATTCATAATAATGACTGTTACGTGCGTTGTGCAGTTCCTCGCACGCTCGTAAGTTCTCAATTTTCAATATTTTCACTCCAGATTTTCAACATTGCCATTTTATCACACCATCTTATGAGTTATACAGCTGTCATTTTCACATCTCACCCAAAATGTGTTTTCACCCATGTAGTGCACAATGGCGCAGTCAGTGTGCGAAATCAATGTATGGAACAAATTAAGAAAATCACAGTGACACTGTTCATGAGCAGAGGTCTTAAAATGGCTAAGTTGAAAATTTGGTGAAAAATTCCTAAAATGACTGTTTTACAAGCGTCTATGCAGTTCCTACACACACTCGTAATGTTTGCGAATTTCAATATTTGCACTCCAGATTTTCAACATTGCCATTTTACCACACCTCCTCATGAGCAGTATAGCTGTCATTTTCACATCCTGCCCAAAATGTGTTTCTGCCATGTGGCGCACAATGGTGCAGTCGGTGTGCGAACTCAATGTATGGGACACATTAAGAAAATCACAGTGACACTGATCATGAGCAGAGGTCTTAAGATGGCTGTGCTGAAAATTTAGTGAAAAATTCCTAAAATGACTGTTTTATGACTCTGCGTTGCGCAGTTCCTACTGCATCGTAAGTTTGCAAATTTTCAATATTTTCACTCCAGATTTTCAACATTGCCATTTTACCACACCTCCGTATGAGCAGTACAGCTGTCATTTTCACATCCTGCCCAAAATGTCTTTCTGCCCTATATAGTGCACAATGGGCGCAGATCGGTGTGCGAAATCAATGTATGGGGCACAGTAAGAAAATCACAGTGACAATGTTCATTAGCATAGGTTTTAAAATGGCAATGTTGAAAATTTGATGAAAAAATCCTACAAATGACTGTTTTATGAGCGTGCATTGCACAGTTCCACGACACTTGTAGGTTTGCGAATTTTCAATATTTCCACTCCAGATTTTCAACATTGCCATTTTACCACACTTCCTTATGAGCAGTACAGCTGTCATTTTTCACATCCTGCTCAAACGTGTTTCCGCCTATGTAGCACACAATGGGGTAGCAACAAGGTCATGCTGACAATTTATTCTGCAAATACCAGCAATCGCGACAGGGCATTAGGATAAAGCACCATACATGCCAAACACCACTGCAAATACCTGAATGCGACGGCGATTGACAAATGCTTGTTTAATTTGGACCCCAAACTTTCAGCATAGTCATTGTTTTACAACAACTCATAAACATGATTGGTGTTGGTTTTAAAATCATGACCAAGATGTGTCTTACCACTTTGGCCCAAAATGACATTTTGACCAATATTCTATAAATGCAACATATCATGATTATAAGGGAGTCATAAAATCACTATCTTAAAAATTTGGGTTCAAAATAAAAAAACACAGTTGATAAAATCATTGTAAATAGTGCCAGCCTTCACCCAAGCATGTAATGCTTTGTAATCCTGTGCCAGTGAGTTGAGTTTGGGGTGAGCCAGTGAGCCAGATGGATGAGCTGAGGCTGTGGGGATGGTGCTGTGATGTGACACCACCACCCAGCCTTGAAAAGGAAGGTGCAGAGTTGCCAGTGTGGGCCCAATTACCATACAGTGAAGATAACTCTTCTCTTGCCATAGAGCCCTGCACCTCTGCACATGTGGGTGCTGCAAGGTCCTATGGTTTGGCTGAGAGATGAACACTTTGCATGTGCACCTGTTTCTGTGTCCACATGGAAACCACTTTTGCAGCTCATCACACAGCCCCACAAATTCTTCATATCCATTTCTGTATGGAAGCAGAAGGCTCACAGGGTCCTGCACTTCCATAGGTGGACAGTGTCTTCCCTTGACACAGGGCCCACAGGGCCCTCTGCATCTCCATATGTTGGTGCAGGTCACAAGGGACCTACATAATTGAGGATATAATTCCACTATCTTAAAAGTAAGGACATTCTTAGCAAAACACTTTGTTAATGCATCAGTTAGGATCAATTTAATACCTCAAAAGTAGGGAAATGTGGCATTAGGGTTTCCAACCTTAACTCCCCATCCCACTAAGCAGTGAAAGGACAAAATCACACAAGCAACAATTGACAGCCATCATCAGGTAAGACAAGCAACATACTGTACAATCGTTTCCAGATGTCTCAAATGCAGTAGCACTGTTGTGCTACCTGAATGGATTTGTGCCAGAGAGGCCAATTCTTATGCAGTCAAACCTATGTGTGTATGTTGTACAGCAGGCATAAATACATGTGGCTGCAGCCGGAAGGCTCCATGGGTCTGTACCTGTGCCTCTGCAGCCAAAGGTAGTCATACACACTGTGAAGTACCTCACTCTATAGCATGATCCACTAGTGCATGGTTTTCTATATGTATGGTTTTGTGTATGCAGCTGCATAACTGAAAAACTGTTACCCCTTGAACAATTTATCGATCCAATGTTAAAACCATAGTACACATATTGCAATAGTACTTCTGTTATGTAACTGCAGGCCCACCAGGGCCTGCCCTTCTAGAGCCAGAAGTGCATGTGCATATCTTACACCTGTGGCTGAAAAGGTACAGGCAGAAGCACTGCTGTAATTTTAGTATTATAATTGTGGCACCTGTGCTTCTGCTGCCAGATGTCATTGCAGGCAGAAGTACTGTGGAATTCTGGTATTATAAATTGTGTGACACATGCACTTCTGCAGCCAGAAGTCAGTGTGTATGTCTTATACCAGCAGCTGTAGAAGTGCAGACCCACCAAGTGTATGCACGTCTTGCAGTATTTTATTTTTTTGTTGACCGGGTAAGTGCACTAGACAAATTCTGCCTATTTTCAGGCATGACATGGGGAGGAGGATACAGATGAATACCAACTGACCATGAACCAGATTAAGCTGTTGGAGGTATCTTTAGTGAAATGGGGAAAATTTGGCCAGGGCACCAGGAAATTTCCCTACTGCACAGCAGGGGTCCTCGTGGTTGCAGCAGTTGAAGATGGTAGATGCCAGTCCTGGAGAGCAGGAGGTAATGGAGATGGGATAGCAAATCGTCTCTCCCATCTTGGCCAACACAGAAACTGAAGTAGTGGGTCATTCAAGTGCTAAAAAAGAAAACTATGGTTTCAGATTGCCTCCACCAAGTGAATATGCACAGAAAAATCTGCAAAACTCTTTTAAGGAGCAGGTCAACTTAATCGATGCAGAATCTATGGGAAAAGGTGAGACAGTACAAGCAACTTTACTACAAGATACGGAGGAAACTTTGGCATTGCAAAACTGCTAGAAAGTGAGGAGCAAAGTTTTTGTTCATGAAAAAGACTCTACAGAATCAGATTCAGCAGCTGAGGTCTGACAGCAAGGTTGACGCTGTCAGTAACACTCAGCTGAGTGCACAGCTATGACCTTCAAAAGAACCACCAAGTACAGCAGTAGCTGACAGGAACTTTGCCACATACCTCAGACTTTCCTTCTACCTCCGTGAGTACTTGTCATTCTTTACCTATGGTCGATAAACAACACAGTGCTGGTGCAACTATTTCAGCTGAAAATTATGAGGCTGTCTCACAAAAAAACAATGGTCCATAGAGAATGCTCTAATAGGCTCAGGGTGGGAAAAGTAACTGGGATCAAGCCGCTAGGTCTCCTGATGTTCCCCATTCAAATGCCAGACCCTGCTGATTTTCCAGAATTGCTCTCGCTAAATACTACTACCTCTCAAGATGTGCATACAAAGAACTCTAATAGTGATCTATGTCTATTCCTTCTGAACTAGCTCTTGCTCAAAACCGGTATTACCATTAAGGCCTGACGCTACCTCAGTGAAAAACAATGCTGAGACACATCCAGATCTACAACCACAGGTTGCAGGTCCCTTAAATAAAAAGCTAGTTGGTCAAAAAAGACATTTTCTTTCTCTTTTGATTGTCAGTCATGCCTGCTAAGTGTCATACTGCTGTGAGATTGTCTTATGTGGGTGGAATGCCTGAACCTCTGGACATACTTTGTGTAGCAAGGAATCTTCTGAAGGACTCTATGAAGGTTTTTTTCCCATGAAATATATACACTAATCCATATATCAGGAGAGACAAATTTTTATATAAGTTTTAAAATCTCAGTAGGCCTGGAGTGGTTTTGGACAAAATGCCACTCACTGAAAAAATAACATTATGGACCCCCTTCCTGGTGATCCCATTAACCAAGCCTGCATATAAGATGATTACTATGTTGGTTCAAAATTAGGGGTAGACATAGCTGATGTTATTTACTGGCTAAAACTGCTGTACTGTGATTGGGGATCCTGAAGCTAGTCTCAATTCTAAAAAATATGGACTGGGAATGGAAAGTACAAGTATTACTGAAATCAGAGGACAATGGGATAATACATCTACCTAATTCCTTTTTGGTGAGAGATAGAGTAGTATTGTTTTACCCAGGCCAGCATAAGGCCTGTTATAGATGTGGAGATCCTGGCCATTTAAGTAATGCTTGTGATACTATGAAGTGCACTTTGTGTGGAGGGAATTGGGGCATTTAAGCTAAAATTGTTTAAATGAGTGTAAATATAATTTATGCAATGAGCTAGGTCATACATTTCAAAACTGCACATGGGCAGCCCACAACCAAAACACCATGATGAGGGAGCTGATCTGCATTTCATTATTTCTGAAGCTCAGAAAGCTTAAATAAGACATAGGGCTAATCAAGTACAGGTAACACCACCTACAGAAGTATCCTCCACTCCAGCTGATTTAATTCCCAATAAGGGACCAACCCTGGTAGCACCAGTTGTGGAGGACCCCTTTCTTACCTCCTACCCTTCCTTGTCTAAGGATAACTTGTACAACCCCAAGATGCCCTCACCCAGGAGCCCACTCTAGTGAGCTGTAGAAGATCAACTAGGAATAAATTGTGTTCCACTCCTCCTCCCCAGAAATCTATCAGAACTTCTCCTATTACCCTTTCTAATCAGTACGAACTCTTACAAGAAATATCAGCAGACTAAGGAAAAGACTCAGACTCCTCTTCCATTTCTTTCTCTCACCCAGAAGGGACCACAGATACAGAGATAGGCACAAAGGGAAGAGGTTCACAAAAACGGAAAGCAAAGACTAAAACAAAAGAGACAGCATCCACTGGGAAGAAAAAATGATGGTGGTGATAAACAGTGTTAACAGCTCTCCCTCAACTCTTTTTCCTTACCGATCATAACATACAACACCTTTTCATGCTATACAATTCATGTTGATAGCATAAAAAGAATCTCAAAATGACAGGCTGTGATTTCTCTCTTACATCCCTCCAAGTCAGAATTATCTTTTACAAGATACAAGACAGCATCCCACGATGAAAAAAAACAAGCCCAAAGGGATTGGCTTTGGGCCCTTCCTTTTAGTCTATAGGGCAAGACTCCTGTTCTGGGGTGGGTATTTTAGTTTCTATGCTAGGATTTAAATTGTTAAAATTATACACTATTGTCCCAGGAAGGGCTTTTATTATAGCTGCCCTGATGCAACATACACCCTTTCAGCTTATTAATTTATATGCACCTCAAACAAAAACATCCCGAACAGACTTATTTTCTCTCATTCTACCATATTTACATACATCCAAGCATATTATTTTTGCAGGAGACTTTAATTGTGGCCTCAGACTAAAAGATAAAAGTGCATAGCTAAAAACAACAACAATAGCTGGCCCGTCGGTAGCGGTGGATTTCCTGCGACTCCGGTGACCGGGTTCAGGAATGGACCTGGGTCGCCAGAGAGCCAGCTGGAGGGAGAAGGATTGAGCATCTCTTGGACAGATCTTCTTCTCTGGGGGAGGGCAGGGTAGCACTTGCATTGAGTGGCACCTAGAGGAGGCTAGGTGGCCACACCATGTCGACGCTCAGCAGTGCGTCAGGATGGGGTGGATGCAGGCGTCATTGCACGTCCCCATCCTGCTTAAAGGAGGTCAAAATCCCAAACCTCACCGTCTTCATGGCGCTTTGCCCCGGGTGCCCAATTAGCCTCCCGGGCCGATCCTGACTAGATACATGTACCACGGCTCTGATATAGGGGTCGGTGCTGGCCCCACTCTGGGGAAGCCAGGGATAACTGAGGGGATGCGGTCATGTCCGAGGTGGGGGCAACGGAGGGTCCATGACCAGAGCAGATGGTACTGATGGGAGTAGTAGGGCAAGAGATAAAAAAACAACAATATTTTGTGACTCACAGGATCTATTGAAATTGATGCAAGCACTATGCTTACGGGATGCATACTTAGATTTTAAAAACAACATACTCCTACTTTCCAGAAAGGAGCTCTAACTACTAGAATTGATCATATTTTTTGTCTCCAGATTTATTAACTACCTCTGTGAATGTTTTACCTTTAGAATTTACAGACCAGAAAATAGTATCCCTTACTTTAAATAGTAGACCATCCTTTTCAAAAGGCCCAGGACTCTTGAAATTTAACACAAGTCTATTACAGGTGAATCAGTTTCTCAGCTCCTTAGTACAATTTTTATTAGCCAGAAAATCATTCCTAATCTGTTATAAGATTCATATAGATTGGTGGGCAGACACGAAAAATGATTTAATACAATTTCTGGGACTATATAGTCAACAAAAGTAAAACTTCCTATCTTATATATTTACAAAACATCATCACTTACAAATCCTCGTTACCATTTCTAGCCTGACAGGACAGTACCTTGACAACAAATACAACTAATACAGAAAGATATGCTCTTCTTCCATAAACAAAAGCTGCACAACCTTTTATTAACAAAAGTTTGGTACTCAAGGAAAATGCAGGAAGTATGTCCCTTTGATCAAAATCATTAAAGTGTGAGCCAAAAAATAATATCAAGGATAATTGACCTGACAGGTACCTACCATTCTCCCCAAAGCAATTTTAAATATGTTAACCACTTTCTCCAAAATCTGTTTTCCCCATAAAAACAGACCATGTAAAAAGTCAGAGTACTTTTCTGATGTACAGATTCCAGTTATTCCCACTCAGATAGGCTCCACTGTATGGCAAACAATTTAATTAAAAGAAGTGAATGAGAATATCCAGCAGTTACTGTAAAAATAATGTTACCCCTGGACTGGATGGACTTCCCACTGAGTTGTATAAAATCTTAGGAGAACATTTAGGTGAAGAACTCTATTGTCTTCAACCATATGTTACTATCAGATAATGTACCACTAGACTTTAATAAAGGAACCCTAATATTTTTGCATAAACAAGGTGATACAACTAATTTAAACAACTGGAGACCTATCTATATGTTAAATACAGTCTCAAACTTCTAATAAAATTCTGACAAAACGCTACTTTCAGTAACTGAGATTGTTATTTCAGCAGGGCAGTCTTGTTCTATTCCTTACAGGCAGATTCAAGATCACCTAATACTACTAAGAGAAATAATAACTAAAGGATATACTAGTACTATGTCACGATATATTATCTCTTTAGACCAGAAAAAGCTTTCAACTTTATTAGCCATGATTTCCTTTGGCTAGCCTTACAAAATTATGAACAGCTAATATTTTTAAGGCAAACTACCTCTTGCTGGGAGCTACAATAGTGAACATAGGATTTGCAAGAAAGCGAGTTGTGCTCAACAGAGGAAGTGAACCTTGCAATTGTCTTTGGTTTGTAGCAGATATTCTACAGGTGGAGACTACTTCTAACTGAAAGGTGAAACAAGGAACTTAATCAGGAAAAGACAGTCTTGTTACAATTCTTAAGATTTTCAGTGCAGGAAGAGTTTAAACCCTGGGCTAAACATTTGTCACAAATCCTGAAAAAGTGCAGGTACAGGTTGTGTATTTGACCCAGACAGTAAACTGTTTTTGGGTTTATCTTTGTGTGCCTTAAAGGAAATTACAGACTTTCTCAGGAAGTGATTACACCATAGCTACTTAATCAGCCAATAGCTTTGGTAACAGACCTGAGAACAATAGTATTATAAGCAAGTGTTTTATAGCAAACTCATCAGAACAGCTAATATTTTTAAGGCAAGCTACCTCTTGCTGGGAGCTACAATACTGAACATAGGATTTGCAAGAAAGCGAGTTGTGCTCACAACAGAGGGAGGTGAACCTTGCAATTGTCTTTGGTTTGTAGCAGATATTCTACAGGTGGAGGCTACTTCTAACTGAAAGGTGAAATAAGGAACTTAATCAGGAAAAGACAGCCTTGTTACAATTCTTAAGATTTTCAGTGCAGGAAGAGTTTAAAGCACAACTGACTTATTTTGGGGCTGACTGCTTTCAGAAGCACAAACCACCAGGCTGTTTTGGGGCTGGGGAGGTTTACCTGTGTCTGACTTGGATGTCTGGATTTTTCTCTGTTTGATTAGCAAGGGTTTGCTCTTCAAATTGTTGTGTATGGTATCTTGCTGACAGGAAGGCACTCATCGCAGCAGTGGGTCAGAGCTCTTAGCTGATTGATTTGTGAGGGCACAGTTTAGGTCCAACCTTTCCACCCCTCATCCCACCCACCCCTGGAAATAGTTCCTTTATACCTGGGGTTCTGACATCATTTCCTCAAGAGTGCAAGGTGCATATCAATGTCATATCCTCTCTAACACAGCACTGAAAATATAAGCATACACATTGTATATATATATAGCTATATGATAAACCAATCACACACACAAAAACAAAAAAATACATAATCATGTGGGAGTAGTGCAATGTAATGGCTGTGGGGCAGCAGTCTTCCAGGAGACTTTCTGGAGGCTGAGATGCGCCCTATTTGCAGACAACTCTCTGCCCTGAGGGAGGAATTTGCCGTCTTCAGGCCACACTGGACAGCAGTAAGGAACCTTCCCCAGGCCAGACTGGATGGTAAGAAGGGAACCTCCCCATCCAGGGAGCACCAGAGCCACCACCACTGCCTCAGAGGTTGTGAAGAAAGCACAGCAGTTGGACCACAGTGGGCTCAGGGAGGGTGAGGATGATGGAACAGAGGCACACCCAGTCAGTTGTTCCACTCCACAAATCCATACACCATTCTGGGGAGCACAGCTCTCCTATGGATGCACCCATAGAGGAGATTAAGGAGACTGAGGACACCTGTCACAAGGGAGGCCCACAAGAAGGAGGCAGAGGACACCACAGGAAAGGAAGCAGCTCCTGGTGGGGAACTCAATTTTAGGGGATAGAACTGGGGGAGCAGGGAAAACTGAAGTAAGGTGCCTGCCTGGTGCCATGGCTTGAGGGACAGGAGGCGCATCCTCAGGATCACGAGAACAGCTGCACAGGAGTCTGAGCTGGACATCATTGTCCACCTAGGGACAAATGACTTGGCTCAACATGAGATTAAGCAGTGCAGAAGGACTTTGTAGAACTGGGGAGGGCCTAAGACAAGTAGCACACACAGTATCCTTCTCAGAGGTGCTGCCTGTCAATGGCATGAGTGGGCGAGGGTACTTTGCACCATGCAGTTTAATGAATGGTTGAAAAATGGTGTGGAACACAGGGTTTGGCTTCATTGGTGACTGGGGTTCCACCTGGAGGGACACCAGCCTATACTGGCAGGATGGTCTGCATCTGTCCAGGAAGGAACAAGTCTTTGAGCAATCGGTTTAAATGCTTCATTGGCAAGCTTTTAAATTAGTCAAGGGGAGGCACTGATAAGCAGCAGGAAAATCCCAACCTCCCTACAAAACAGGGTACTAATTGAGAAAAGACGAAGATAGAAAGGTCAGTGGGGGATGCTGCAACTGAAGGTAAAGCCATCAAAATGGAAAGCAATGAGTACCAATGCCCGTAGTCTGAGCAACAAGCTTCCTGAATTAGTGGCCTTGATGGAGGAGGAACATCTGGATATCATGGCAGTCACAGAAACATGGTTCACACAAAACCATGACTGGTACGTAAACATACCAGGATACACTATCTACAGGAGGGACAGAGAGGTTAATAGAGGAGGAAGGGTAGCTCTTTACATAAGGGAAGGAATCAAAGCAGCAGAACAAAAGGGAAAACAGGGAGGAGGAGAAGAAGCACTGTGGGTAAATTTGGAGACCGGCAATGGCACCCACAATCTGCACAGGGTTGTATACAGACCCCTTCTCAGGGGAGGGAAATGGACAAGGAAATTATGAAAGCATATTTAGTAAGGCAGAAAAGGGGAGATATTGCTGATGGGCGATCTGAATATGCCAGATGTTAACTGTAGTGCAGTTGCAGCAGCCACTTTGAAGAGTGGGGTTATTCTAGATGCCCTACAGGGAGCATGCCTTAGACAATAGTAATGGAGCCCACTCAGAGGGATCAATGTTAGACCTGGTTCTCTCAAATGGAGATGAAGAGAGGATCACAGATGTAGAAGTGGGTAGCCATCTGGGAAATAGCGACCATCAAACAGTATGGTTCACAATAAACACAGCAATAGAGTCAAGCCAAACAAAGGCAAAGGTACTGGACTTTAGGAGGGCTGACTTTGCATAAAATGGGTGAGTGCCAAGGAATGCACTAGCAAATGGGCAGGAAGGAGGGGTGGAAGAACAATGGGGAATAATAAAACTGCCATCACAGAGGTAACTAGCCTTTGTGTGAAGCAAATAAACAAAACTAAACGATGTAAGAAACCACTATGGTTCTCAAAGGAAGTGGCAGTGAAGGTTCAAGAGAAAAGAAAGCTTTCAGGAAGTACAAGGAATCCCAGAAGGAGCAGGACAGAGAACTGTTTCAGTTAAAGCAAAAGAAAGCTGGGAAGGCAGTCAGAACAGCAAAGGCCCAAACTGAGGAAAAGATAGCCAACTCCAGTTAAGAAGGGGTTAAAACCTTTTATAGGTACATCAGGGAGCGAAGGAAGACCAAGGGAGGGATAGTGAGGTTTAATAAAGGGGAAGGGTGGGCAGAGGTGACTGTGAAAAGGCAGAGATACTAAACAAATATTTTTGCTCTGTATTTACAAAGGAAGAGGGGAAGTACCTAAAACAAACAGTAGAAACACTCTGGATACAGAAGTTGATACCAGCCCATTTACAGAAGAAAGGGTTCCAAAAGAACTCTTAAAACTGAAGATGGACAAAGCAATGGGGCCTGATGGGATTCATTCCAGAATTCTAAAAGAACTAAGGGTGGAACTAGTGACACCACTGACTAGCCTGTTTAACAAATCATGGGAGGATGGGGTGGTACCCGAGGACTGGAGGAGGGCAGATGATCCCTCTTCACAAAATTGGGAGCAAGGCAGAAGCAGGAAACTACAGACCTGTTAGTTTAACCTCAGTGGTAGGGAAAATGATGGAATCACTTCTGAAGGAAAGAATTGTCGAGTATCTAGAGGCCAGAGGGGCACAGGACCCAAGGCAGCATGGATTCACAGCGGAAGGTCATCCCAGACAAATCTGATAGATTTCTTTGACTGGGTGACCAAAGTAATAGATCAGGGAGGGGCTGTGGACATGGCCTACCTAGACTTTAGCAAGGCATTTGACACAGTCCCACACAAAAGATTAATATACAAGTTAGCTAGCCTTGGAGTGGGTCCCAAGATGACAGCCTGGGTAAAAATTGGCTGGAGAATAGGACACAGAGGTAATAATAAATGGAGTCCACTCTGAAGAAAGGGGGTTACTAGTGGGGTACCACAGGATTCAGTATAGGACCGGTCCTCTTCAATGTCTTTATAAGCAACATTGCAGAGGGACTGAAGGAAAAGTATGTCTCTTTGCAGATGACACAAAGATCTGCATCGAGTTGATGCACAAGATGGGGTGGAAAGGATGAAAAGGGACTTGGCAAGGTTAGAGGAATGGTCAAATGTATGACAGCCTAGATTCAATGCTAAGAAGTGCAAGGTAATGCACCTGGGAAACAAAACCCAGGGAAGAGTACACAATGGGGTGAGATACTAACAACAACAAAATGGAAAGGGACCTGGGGTATTCATATCAGATGACCTAAAGGTGGCAAGCAATGTGAGAGGGCAGCAAGAAGGGCTGGGAGGATACTGGGATGCATAGGAGAGGCATCACCAGTAAAAAACAGGAAGTTATTATCCCTCTGTACAGACAGCTGGTCAGACCCCATCTAGTGTACTGTGTGCAGTTCTGGAGACCCAGTCTTCGCAAAGACATAGACAGGATGGAAGCTGTCCAGAGGAGGGCAACTAAAATGGTGCAGGGTCTGCACGGAAGACATATGAAGAGAGACTTAAGGAGCTTAATATGTATACCCTCGAGGAAAGGAGGGAGAGGGGACATGATAGAAACTTTCAAGTACCTCAAGGAATCAACAAAGTCCAAGAGGGTAGAATCTTTCAAAAAAGAGGTGTGCAAGAACAAGGGGCAATTTGAAGATAGAGGAGGGCGACTCAGAGGTAATTAAGGAAGTATTTTTCACATAGAGGGTTGTGGATGCATGGAACGGCCTTCGGAGGAGGTCGGAGTCAAAAAGTGGTGGAATTCAAGCATGCATGCATGGGACAGTCATAAGGCAATTCTAGGGGTGGGGGTAGAAAGAAGTAGGCTGCTGGTTAACTAGGATCTGCAGCTTATCCAGTCAGCAGGAAATGGGCAGACTGAGGGGCCAAGCGGTCCTTATCTGCCATCAAATTCTGTTTCTATGTTTCTATGTACCTGGAACTATGATAAAGTGGATCAAATCCTTACATAGGACAGCCACAGTGATTCCAGTAATTAATGGATGGGTGGGGCCCATCATACCTGTCAAACGGGGTGTAAGACAGGGTGTCGATGAGCCCTCTCTTATATCTTTTATTGATCCTCTGTTACAGAAAATAAACAGCCTTCAGTCAATCATTGCAGTATCCAGCCCTGAGGTGCCCATTTTACAGCCCTGGCATATGCAGATCACCTCTGTCTGCTTACGCTGATAAGGCATCAGTATGCAATGCTTTGTCCCAGTGTGACACCTTTGGCTACTTGTCAGGGTCTCTTTGAATTTAGATAAGTGTGTTGGATTTTCTTGGACACTTTTCCAATCCTGAGACTAACATTGGTCCTATTCAACTCACACAAGTTCCTGTATCTATTTTAGGCATTAAATTTGGTCCACCGGGTATGGTGCCAGTAAATTGGGAAGATAAACTGTTAATTGGGAAGCAGAAAGTGGCACAGTGGAACAGAGGAAGACAGGGAAAAGAAAAGAGCTTTTTAATTCTTTTCTAGTATCTCTTTCTTGTACTTAAGTTATGTATTCCCAATTCCCAAACAGCTAGAAACCTCAGTTCTAAGTTTATTCTTCCAAGCACTATGGGAAGTCAGCTGAACCCCATTAAATGGAATATCACTTATTTATCTGTAAGAGAGGGAGGCTCTCCATGATAAAGCCTATCCTTTTAATAGTATATTCTTCATATCTAACTTTGAACCCCTCTAATTAATATACAAAGAGGCTGGGAACAGTGGTTACATACTAATTGCAGGACCGGTTTCTCCAATGGAAACAAATTCATTAAGAACCTTAAAAGCCTCAGTAATGGACCCTCTGTATCTTAAAGAAACTTTTCAGATATTCAATCAATGGATAGTAACATCACAACAAATAATATCAGCATAAAATACTAAACAAGCAATTATTGGCAAGACTGTATACAGTGACTGAGCCTTTTGAAAAGTGTATTGACCTTTATAAACAGTCATTATGTAAATTCTTAGGGACACAAATAATTCCAGTCTATATGTAGGATTTTCATTGTCTCCCATGCCATGAAAAGATTAATGTAAAATACAATCATAAGCACAAACAGCTTCAGAATAGAATATGTAGTCTCTCTCATGTACTGTATCAACACCATTAAAACAATAGAACACCTCTTTTTGATTGCTCTTTTATTAAGAATTGTTGGTCCTACTCAGCAATACAATGAAAAGAACCTTATTTCCCAAAGTTACTTATCAGAATTGAATGTATTGTCACATTTCTCATCAGTGGAGGAAATGGAATATAAATACCTATGTTTACAGTACTTAAATGGAATATTTGGATGGCTAGGTGCTTATCTACCTTACAACAAAAGAACAGTACCGATATAAATTTTGTAACAAAATTGTTAAAGATACACAGAATATATATATGTTAGAATGTACCCAGATGTCACAATTGGAGATACTAAAATTATGGAAAGGACTTCCTTGGATTACAGACACAGATGCAGCAGTTACATAATAACTGAAAGTGGTGTATTTTCTTTTCTTTCTTTTTCTTCTTTTTAGATTCAGTCTATTTCTGTGATATAACAGAATGTATTTTGTTTGGACTGTACTCTCACTCTTGTGTTTAGTAAACTTTCCCTACTCTTTTCAAGAAGTGCCATGGGATCTTTAATGTCCACCAGAACTACCACCAGAACAGGCAGATGGGACCTTGATTTAATGCCTCATCAAAAGGCGGTACCTCAGGTGCAGCACCCACCCCCATGCTACACTACAGTGTCAGTATTGGGATTTAACCCAAATGCCTGGTGTGGGGATAGAACCCACAGCCTTCTGATCTCCCAGCCTCAGAAGGCAGTGTGCTACTCTAAGCCACTGACACAAGTATCTGAGGTTACAAATAGTGTCTGTGCTTTGGTAGCTGTTGTCATTTGGGTATTGTGGATTTGTATCTGGCTACAGTGGCTCCGCTTCTGTACACAGAAGCAGTGTTATTATTGGAGTATCATAGATTTCTATCAGCAGCAGCAAGTGATAGTGTATGTCTCATGGTGTGCATGGAGGTATCCACAAGCATTTTTTGGTTTAAGCACATGAAGCACTACAGAAGTGGGGAGCATTCATACCACTGTGCAGGTTTATAAAGGTAGGATTCTGGAAATGTTAAGAGTGCTGTGCAAGCACAGTGAGAGACTATCCCAATGGAGTAGGAGGCAGGTTCACACCAGTACAAGTTGATGCAAACAATACCACCAAATAACAAGAATAAAGTGAAAATGAGGTGCCTCCTAGACACCACCAGGACATCCCAAAGTTGCAAAGCTCACTGCTTCTTCCTTTGGTGGTTGGAGTCTATGCTTTTCTGCTTATCTTTATTCTTTCAGGTTAAAGGGACAGAAAAAAAAAACACACAGTGCCTTACTCATTCAGTACATATACTTAAATAAGGTTGCAGAATATGCTAGACAAAGAACCCAATTCAGGATGGCATTCGCTGGCAGAAGCCACACGCCTAATTCTCATTACAGAACCTGCAGGCTTGGCGCCATGCATTATGCTAGTCCCTATTCCAAAGGTGCCTTATGCCCATGTCAGCTGCAGGCTATGCCAACCATGGATACACCACCCACTACACTGCAACCCGCAACAGCATGGTGCAAGGGTGAGTTACAGCTGCAACTGTGCCCTATTCCAGAAGGGCGGTTGCCGTAACCCACTACCGCCAATTCAGGAGCCGCACTGGTGGAAAGAACTTAGAACATCTCGGATATGCCCAAGGGCATCCATCACTGCCATCCGAAGGATGTCCTCTCGCCCTGCAGCAATGGTCTCTTTGCCCCGAACTGGCCGCCTTACCCCTGACCATTGGGGACCTCTGGGTCGTTATCCACTGTGCACCCCAGGACCCCTGTGTCACTCTTTCTGGCCCCATGCCCCTGGTGCATGCCATGGTGTTCTGGGAGGGGGGGTCTGGGGAAAGCATAAGAGTGGCTGCACTATGACATGTGGGGCTTTTTACACCATGCCCATGGTGTTAGCCTCCTCATGGCACAACTCACAAGTCATATTTACGGGACCATGCCACTTCTAGAATACAGAGCAGGGTCCCTGGCTATACAGAAATGTCACAACTCGCATATGCCTGCAAGTTGTGACCTTTATATTAGAATCAGCCCCAAAGTCTTTTCATAACACATGCTCTCTGCGACTTTACATATGTAGCCATTAACATGAGCAATCCATATTGCATCAGGTAAGTTCTTATATGCCTGAGTGTGTTCAAGTTAAAGAGTTTCACTAAATAAAAGTTGCAAGGAACAGCATTAGTCTGAAAGCATATTGTAAACTGATATATTACCTTTAATTCTATGAGATAGCCTCATAAAAGGCAACATATTGGTATTGGCATTCTATTTAGAGTTTGACTTGCTTTTAAACAAACTGCCTATTGCAGGCATGTTTAGCATGATCTCCAACAACTAAACTGGTTATGATTTATAGGAGGCTACAACTTAAGAAAGATAGGTGGAATAATTGCAGCATATTTCTTCAGAGCACAGTGATACAGATTAAGTAATTTTATTATATTGTTTGTTTTTTAGCAAAAATGCATTTCTGACATCCTAAGATTTATGTTCAGTGTATATCTGGTTTTCTCAGATGCTGTTAAAATAGCTTTTATAGCTAATTTTGCAATTAATGACTCACATCATTAAAGATGGCCAGTACTCATTTTTTAAGCACTCTTCTACTAAAAGTTACCTGTGGAATATACATGCTTATTCTTCCTATCGATGTATTAGGATGGTGCTGCCACATATTTCTGAGAGCAAACAGCACAACACTATAAAAGGATATTTAACTTATTTTTTATGGTGGGCATGGCACAAGACTGGGAACTTTGAAAATTAAAAATCCAGTATCTAGGTTTAGGACTAAAAGAAAACCAAAGGAAAAATGTGTATCTTAATCATTTAGTCAAAAAAATGTATTTCTGAAAAAAGCAACAATGATATTGTTACTAACAAATAGTGCTGCTTTTAAGGATAGGATGATTTTATATATTTTTAAACTTGAATGCTTTGCATTATTATATAGTTATTATTATTACTACACACACACACACACACACACACATAGTGGCAGTCAATCTAAATTTTTTGGGGATGGTCCTTGTAACTTGCAAAAGCAACAACAAAAAACGGCACCTGTATGAAAACACTGTTCAAATCAATCGGATTGATTTTCCTTTCTAAGACATTAATGCACTCTGCTGATACAATATACTGTGCTACTTTATATGTGTGTATATATATATATATATATTTTTTTTTTTTCTTTCAGAGTTTCACCAATAATAATATTGCCAGTGAGAATGATGTATATAACCAGCAGGTAAATCATGTAGAGTTACTGGTTTTACCTGTTTCAGAATATTCTGTTTGGCACTTTTAAAAATTAAGAATTGCAGAAAGTTTCTTGTCTCTCTGGTGGCGGTTTAGTTAAAGCAAACTCTACTGATATACAGTACTTTTGGCATATGCAGAGATTGGTCATCTAGTAATGGGAACTGAATATTAAGTTTACACATATATGGTTATTTAAATATAGAAGTTCACTGAAAAGAAAGATATAGTTCTGAATGTTGTTTTGCCCATAACATGTATACAGAAGTGACCTTCATCATATTATTTTTGCCATGTTGCAGCTTGGCAGATCACATCATGGGTGATGTGTCTGGCAATTATAATTACTGCTGGAACTAGGGAATAATGTTAACTAAGTACAGAGTGGGACCAGTGACATAGAAGGGTGGATTGACCTAGATCGCCACCCAGGTGGAGAGAGAGTTATACCACAGGCAAAATGGTAGGAATTAGGTGCAATTACCCACTGAAAATATGTGAAGATGTTTCCTCAGCACACTCTTGAAGGATAATTAGTGGGTGAGTTGCATACTGAGATGAGGAGTGCATTCCAGAGCTCAAGGTCAAAGGAGAGAAGGCCTGCTCACCCATTCTGGCAGCACATTTAGGAATAGTGAGGGAGGTAGCACTGATGGATCTAAACAAATAGTATGGGTTAGCATTTTATAGCAGATAGATTGGCATAGCAGTGGTGGCAGAAATTAATAATTTAAAGAGAGGCACCCCAGCATGAGGCAGGGTAAAAGTCAACCCAGGAGGAATAGAATGTGCAGTGGTGAGTTAGACAGGGGAGGACAATGTAAACAAGCACATATTATCGAGGCCAGAACTTATCTGTGGAGGATTGTTTTGGAGGTGTTTGACTAAATATGTGAACTGCATCATAGAGGAGACGAGCACCTTGGATTATGGCTAGTCATGCTTTGGAAGTGAGGAAGTGGTGGAGATGGTAGGCCAGTCCTAGCCAGAGTTAACAGATTTGCTGATGGTAGAGGCATGAGTGGAGAAGTTTAGAGCAAAGTTTCAGGTGATGTTGAGGTATCTCAACTGCTCCACAAGGGAGAGATGGGAGCAATCAGAGGATCAGATGGACAAGGAATAACGGCATGATAATCTATGGCACTGAACCCAATGAACATGACATTGGTTTGGGAGGCATTGAGAACTAATTTGTTGTCAATCTGCCAGTTCTGAAAATTGGGAGAAGTCAAGGCTCAGTTGAGCATATGAGGTTGAGTTGGGCATAGTACTGTGTTGAAATAAAATTCACAGGTGGAATTATCATGAACATCAGAATTTAGATTTTGCAAAATTTCAGAATGCAGTTTGGCAACTTTCACAAAATTCCAACTTAGAGCAATGCAATTAATGTATGAATTGCAGACTGAAGTATTAAACTGCTGAAAGAAATTCTGCAGAATGGATCAAAGATTTGCAGAAGGAGTGCATGTGTTGCAGATTGATGTATTAAACTGTGGAAGGAATTCCACAGAACTGTCATTCTGCAGTTCCTCTGTATCATTTCACAATGCAGCTAGAAAAGTTCTTGGAATGGGAAAAATTCATCAAACACATATGGAGGATTCAGATTTTTCCAAAGTCGTGAAATTTTAGATTCAGAATTGACAGTTTCCACCCAGCACTAGTTCAGCATTTAGGTGGTGGGGTGGTGAGGAAGCTTTCACATGGGGCAATATCTTCAGCATGCATAATATAGAGCAGGAGGAATAGACTGAGTGGAAGTTGTTAATAAAAGTGGAGAAGACAAGTTGCTTAAGAATACAGCCCTGGGAACACCTTGGCTGATTGGGACTAGACTGGAAGAGGTATCGACAAACTAAATGAATGTGCTGGCTGTCCAGAGGTAGAGGCATAAAACAACAATATCTGGAAATGGTGACCAATACTGTGTTGTTTGACTCCTGGTGTGGTGCTCCCAAATGTTGTACGATAAATAATATCCGAGTCTTCTGTTTTAACAATGATTTCTTTTTATTTTCATTAACTTCACCCCTACGTTTCGCTCCTATGAGCTTGATCACGGGCTTCATTACCATCTAGTTCAAAAACAAATACACACTTTATTAAATTATAAGTTACATTTTTCTATTGAATTAAATATTATTCATTTCAAGTATCTACCTGCAGGAAAACATTTCTGTGTGTTGGTTTTACTTTAGAACTTCAATACTCTTTCTAAAACAAATAAATAAACTGCAATGTTATAATTTCTTAAATTTGAATTCTAGGTTCTGTCCCACCTGGGCTGGGGCTGGCAACAAGTGGGGCAGAATTAAGTGGTTATAAACCTACCTCCTCTTACTTTTCAGTTGAAAACCTGTTTCTTATGCTATATGCAATTATAACTTTCTTTAACACTTTACATGAGTTGTTGTGTCTTTTGGTGAGGTGGCAGCCAGATTTTTGTGCCCCTGCAGTTCAGTTTCTGTGGGACCATCACACTCAGAGTCAGTGGCTTGGATGTGCTGTGATACTGCAGGACAACAGTGAATGCTTGTCATGGGTCTGAGTGAGGGAGGGTGGTACCCTTAGATCCCACAGACTGGCTTCATGTGGCAGGGTGAAGGAAGGTGGCACCATTAGACATCAGATTCTGCTTTTATTGTGGAAAGGTGAAGGAGGGGTGTCCCACTGGATTAGCAATGACTTCTTGGCTCATAATGGGGTGAGGAGGTACAAATCGGTGCTATGTATTTAACATATTGTTTTAAAAAGATCATGGACAATCAGGGTTTAAATGCAATGCTCAAAAGCAGGAAATTCAATATTAGGGTGAAAAATCCATCTTACTGTCAGACATTGTGAGATGTGATGTTACATGGGGCATGAATGATTGCTGTAAGTCAGTGTCAGTGGCTCAGCAGGTAGCACACTGCCTCTGAGGCTGGGAGATCAGAAGGCTGTGAGTTCCATCCCCACACCAGGTTCTTGGGTTAATATCCCAATACTGACACTGTAGTGCAGCATGAGGGGGTGCTGCACTCCTGATGTGCTGTCTTTTGGATGAGACATTAAACCAAGGTCACATCTACTGTTCAGGTGGATGTAAAAGATCCCATGACACTTCTCAAAAGAGTAGAATTTTTATTAAAACATTAATGTAAATTAGATACAGAGTAACATGAGCGTCACACAAAATCATAATGCAAAGTAAAAGCAAACAGAAATAAGTATTGCATCATACATTCAAGACAAAAGCACAATGGTAAGGCACACAACTTTGTAAAAATGCTGAACCCCCCATGAATAAGATAAGGAAATCAAATTAAAGCAAATTACACACAGAGTAGTGTAATTTCAGACAAAATCATAATGCAAAGTAAAATGCAAACAGGAATAAGTATTACATCATACAGTCAAGACAAAAGCACAATGATAAAAACACAAAACTAATTAATAAAAGCCGCCTCCACTAAAAGAGTAGGATACAAATTAATTTCTTATTATTTTCTGTGTTGTTTTTTAACAGAAAAGGAAGACAAAAACCAGAGTGTAGCACACAAAATCAGGAGAAAAGCTGGCCCATAGAAAAATTCCTTAGTCAAATTAATATCCAACCACACTGAGCCCAATACTGACTGTGCTGTGTCAGGGACATAGTTTTCTGCTCAGAATAATAAATAGACCTTAAGTCTAGCAGTATTTAGTTCAGAACATGGACCCCAGTAAAGTTTTCTGTTGTAATAACTGGGTGCACCTAGCCTGCCATAAAAAGTATCTACAAAGGACAAAAATGAGCTGTAGAGTGCTGTCATTATAACATGCCAAAATGGAAAATACCAAAATTAAAATGTTGTAGGAGAAATGATGAAAAACTTATCCTTCCATTAACGAAGAAACAGAGTCCAACAATCAGTACTATATGGGCAGTCTAAAAAAATGGTACATGGTTTCCCTCTGGGCAATACAAGTGTCCTGAAAGCACATCCTCTCCTCTATGGACTTATGCTTATGGTTGTCCCGTACACCCAGTTTACCATGGCAAGCCAGCCAGGTAATATCCCAGAGTTTGTTAAAGAGTCTGGCATCTGTGAGCTACAAAACACAATATCAGTATTTATTGCAAAATCCTGAGAATCCAGAAAAGAGAGGGGTTCAAAATAATTGTTAAGCAAGTTATGAGAATAAAGACATTTCCTCGCAGGAGACATGATCATGGCACCGATCTATCTGCCATTGTTTCAATTAAAAAAAAAAAGGAACAAGAAACTGAGGTGCAACAAATTTCCTAAAACTCTGTGGAATAGTTGATATATTCCTAAAGCAGTCAAAACACAAAGGAGGAACTAAAGCCTTCAACAAAGCAGTCCATGGAAGGAGGGAGAGGGACTCATGAAGTAGAAAAGATTGGAATTGTACTCTTACAATATAAACAGAAAAAGACTATAGGCTGAATCATTTGAGCCCTCCCCAAAAACAATAGTCAGAATAAAAAAGAATGTTTAATAGGGTTCAGCTGACAACCCCAAAAACCTTGAAAAAATATTATATATTTTAACTTCCAAACTGGAGGGCAATGGGTAGATGGAGGCAGTGTGTAAAAATAGAAGCACTACAGTTTTAAGCAATAAAATCTGCTTTCATTTTGCAATACTCTTCCCTTTCCAGGATGCCACAACTTTCTCTGCCCTTTCAAGCAAGAGGGACCAATTAAAAAAGAATAATCTGGATTAACAAAAAGACCCAAAATCTTGATAGGATCCAAAGAAATTGGAATATTAGCAACATGCTGCATAGAGGTACATCAGGAGAACTGGAAACTATTTAGCTGTACTTTTATGAAAGTTTAATTTCGACCCAGAAAAGGTCTCAAAGTCCGTAAGAGATGTAATGATAGCTGGAAGTCCAGAGCAGGCATGGAAACTATGCACAAATCATCCACATAAGCAGAAATGTGAGGGACTGAGAAGCAGTTAAGCAATAACCTAGGGATATAAGAAAGTGCACTGATTTTCAGCAAAAGTGGGTCAATCTGAAAAAGAATAAAGCTGAGGGGCTGAGGGGCAGCCTGTCTAACACCTTTTTCTGCCCAAACATGCTGTCCCAGGAATTATTAACATGAGGATTAATCCATGCCATATTATATAACAGTTTTATCCAGGAAACAAAAATGTGTGGAATCACGATAAGCCCGTAAAACCTGAAATAAAAACTATGTAAAACCCTGCCAGCGCTTTCTCCTGATCTAAGGAGAGTAAAGGTGGGGTTATCTAGAAAACAAGAGCTAATAACGTCTCAATACAAAGATGAAAGTGCAACATAGAACCTATTAGGAATAGCACACGTTTGTACAGTGCTAATTACTTGAGCTGTAATGAGCAGAGCCGTTCCAAAGGATCAAGTAAAATTTTATAATCGACATTAAGAAGGTTAATCGCCTCCAGTTCTTGACATCTGCTCTGTCACCGTGTTTAAAGAGCAATATCATAGTGGCATCTGAAAAGTGCTGGGGAACAGAAGCGTATCAAGAATCATATTAAAATCAAAGTCAGAATTGGGCTAAAGATAGATATAGACCATTGATAAAGTTCAACGGAAGGTCCATCCACCCGTGGGAGGGGTTACTTTTGCAAATTTGCAAGCCGCTAAATGTTATGTCCACCCACCCATCCCCTCCCAGACCATTATTATATAGCCTCCTTGCCCTCCCTCCCTGCCATTGGCTTTCCTACAAATCTATCCTCCCCACAGACATATAAATTTTGGGCTGCCGCTTCAGGTTCAAGTGTCCCATCCTAACTAACCCGCAGTCTCCCCTACTTGTCTCAGATCAGATTTGTGGCTTCTTATTACTGTCCCTAGTAGCTGTGTCATAGTAAATTCTCCTTGCTCCCTACCTGTGGTTTCAATGCCTACATCCCTTTGCTGACCCTGTGGTGCCTCTAACTGGTGATACTTCTAGATTGGGTTTACGACTTCTCATAACTATCTCTAAGTCACTGTGCCATAGAAACATCTCCTTGCTCCCTTTAAGTGGTATGACCCTATATCCTTTTCAGACCCCTGTGGTGCGTAGCTTTACTGGTGATACCTTGCCCAGATTAAGACCTTACAACTGTTTCTCTTTCTGACCCCCAGACTTTAATCATGGAACTTGCAGTCTGGCTCTACCTATTACCACCTTATGTACCCTACCCTTATTGGGTGCATGCCAGATATTTACCCAAAGAGGACTCGTATCCCATACCACAAGAATGTCTACTCATGGAGTCCTATACAACTCGGCTATGCCCTCGTTGTCGTGACCCACTTTCAGCTGAGTCTCCTCTCGGACAACCACTGGCATCTTGTTACCTACCCAAGGAATGTTACCTACTCGCCCAGTATCTGCATCTAATGGTGTCATACAGCTAGGGTCTTAGCATGTGTATTACTAGGACTGAACAGTACAAAGAATAGGTCCTTGCATTACTACACCAATACTCCCACTAGCCAAAGAAGGTTTAGTTCTTCCAAATTACCACTTGCTGCTCTGAGGAAAGTTCTACTCCTCCTCTTGCTATGCTCAGGTAATGTTAAACTTAACTCTGGTCCTATGCAAGCAATTCCTTCACGTCCAAAGTCACAAAGTATAAAGGTATCAGCTTTATGCTGCTAATGTGTACAGCCTCTTAAAAACTCACCTCAATACAGGCTTGGGCTATCCACATGGAGCCAGATGTACTTGTCATATCTGAATCCTGGCTTCATCCATCCACGCCAACAAAGAGGTCAATATCCCAACTATCTGTTATTCTCAGCTGATAGACTAACCAGAGGCAGTGGTGCAGCCATCTATGTTAAGGACAAGTTTGCAGTTGCTACCCTCAACACTACATCAATTGCCAATGCCTTTGAATGCCTGTCCTTAAAAACTGAAATAGCTACATCAATGGCCCTCCATGTCATAGGATGTTATAGACCCCCATCCTGGGGTCACAGCTCCTGGCCCACCTATCATCTACTATGAGTACCAACACAATGGAAACAATTATACTAGGGGATCTTAACTATGACTGGCTGTCAAGCTCATCTCTTCCACTTAAATCCTTCTGTGACTCTCATGGGCTCACTCTACTTGATAATGAACCTACTCATATCAATAAGAAAAACCCTACGTAAAGTACACAAATAGATGTACTTCTAGTAAGCAAACCCATTTCTTCTCCCATGCTGGGATCTTTCTGCCACTTTTAGTGACCACTGCTTCATTGCTGGCATAAAAGCAGTCCCTAAACCAGCAGCCTCAGCAAAGTTCTTTACCAAAAGATCAAAATGGAATTTTGACTCGCTTGCATATATCAATGACCTGAAGCCTCCTGCTTTGGCAGACCTTTATTTAGCCAAATCAGTAGAAACAGCATATGCCATTTTCCACTAAATTGTATCCAGCACTCTTAACACCCACACACCCTTAGTGAAAACCAGCATAAAGGCTAGAAAGTGCTGTTGGTTTACAGCAGACATCAAGACAGCACTATAAAAAGACAAGCTCTGGAAGCTAGCAAACAAATCCCACAAAGCCAAAGACCGCATCTTTTCAGAACAGCCAGAAACCACTGTACAAAGCTAATTCAGAAAACCAATTCCATTTTCTATCACTCTGAACTCAACACTGCCTCCAACTGCCCTACTAAGTTCTGGTCCACAATAAAAGAACTTTCTGGTAATACCACAGGAAACACTCTCCCCTCAAAATTATTTCTGACAATGTAACTATCAACAACAATAAAAAGATACTACAAGCCTTCAACAATCACTTTGCTACTGCAGGGCTAGCTTTGATAACTCACCTGCACGCAACCTACATTCCCAGCTTACCAGGCAACCTTCAGAATCTAGTCCCTCAGATGCAGTCTTTCATTCTCTCCTGCCTCACTAAAGAGGCTGAAGATCTCCTCCTCAGTTGTACACCAGAGAAAGTGCTGGCACAGACACCTTCGATCCATACTACCTAAAGATTGCCTATCATGTCTTGGCCGTCCCTATTACATCTATTTAACTTGTCCCTTTCTCAAGGAACCCTCCCAAACTCTAGAAGACCACACATGTTATTCCATTGTTTAAATCCGGAAACCCCTGTGATCTACACAACTTCAGGCCCACTCCCTTCTCCGGTACTATCAAAACCTCTGGAAAAAATCATGAATGCCCTGCTGAAATCTTTCATAGATGATACTAACCTGCTAAACCCAATGCAATCTGGTTTCAGAATTGAACATAGTACAATCACGGCCCTGGCCAAGGTGACAAATGACTGACAGTGTGAGCTAGAGAACAACAATTTTGTCTGCACCATTTTCTAGACCTAAGTAAGGCCTTCAACACTGTCTACCACATCCTCCTTCTTTCTTCATTAAAAGCTATTGGTCTAGATTCTACCTTCTTGCATTGGTTCCACAACTACCTTTCTGATAGGCACCAACAGGTCAAGGCTGAAGGTGAACTCTCCCCTCAAATCTGTTAAAAAGGCAGCATCCACGAGGAATCCATCCTGGAGCCACTCCTATTTGCCATCTACATCTAATAATATAGACTCAGGCATCAATGAGAAAAATTCATCTGTTCATATGATACAGTGATCTACTCAAGCCGTAAAACTCCTGAAACTGTCTGTAGCGACCTGCAAGCTGACTTCAACATACTTCAATACCAGCTCCTTAGTAAAAATTGCTACTTAATGCCAAAATGACAAAGGCACTGCTGTTTTCACCTATTAACCATGCAGCCTACCCTGCTCCACCCCCAGCACTACCCTCCTAGGAGAAACCCTGGAATTTGTGCCAAAATTCAAATACCTGGGGTCTGGCTAGACTTCAAACTCTCCTTTGCAGATCATCGGGAGGATTTGTTAAAAACTGAGGCAGAGACTAGGTCTCTTCTTCAGGTTAAACCGCCTACTAACTACAGAGGCCAAGAGACAGCTAGTTCAGTCTACGTTCCTTTCCCTAATTGATTACACTGTCTTTATATACAGCCAATGTGCTACTTCATACCTCGTAATTTGGACATACTTTACCACAAAGCCCTGAGCTTCATCACTGGTCTCCTTCTCCACCCATCACTGCTCTTTATATGCGGCCATAGGTTGGACCTCCTACACTACAGATGAAATAAAAATGCAGCTCTCTGGACATACAGAGCTATCAATGGCAAACGTCCGCAGTACATTGTTGATTGCTTGACTCTCAATATGCCTGGAACCTATGCCCTAAGAAGCTGTTCACTGATTTCTCTGAAAGTGCCCAAAGCCCTAACGCATTTTGGGAGAGCTGCCATAGGATTCCTCTACTGTCACTCTGGAATGTGCTGCAGAAATCACTGAAACTGAGGACTCCTGTTCATATTACTGTGTTTAAGTCCTTATACTCAAATTACATTACAGAAACCTGCAACTGCTTCCAATGATCCTAGCTCTGGAATGTGCTACAGAAATCACTGAAACTGAGGACTCCTGTTAGTCTCACTGTGTTTAAGACCTTATACTCAAAATACATTACAAGCCTGAAACTGCTTCCAATGATCCTAGCTACTCCCCTTCCACATCCTCCTGCTTTTCCCATCCTCCTTCCTTCTTGTATCAGTGCATAACTTGTCCCTGAGACACCTACTTATCTACCACCCTAAATCTCACCCTCCTTCGCCCACCTATTCCTTGTGTACCCCAGCATCTCATTCCTTTGCTCCTAGTATTATCCCAGTTCAGACCCCCCACTGGCTGCCCACTTCTCCCGACACATGTCTCCCCTTGATACACAGAGTCTCTTTAAACTGACTATGCATGTCTCTTAGCTTGTAGTATCCACTTCAATTAATCTCTTCACTGGACTATAATGCCTTTATCTTACAGGAATACTAAACCATGTATGTTGTTGTATCTGGTATACATTTTTAATGACTTGCTACCCTATTGTTATGTATACCTTTACCGACTGTCTTTTACCTGAACCAAATGTATTTTTTACTTATCCTGTCTATTGCAGGCCTACCTGTACTGTTGTACTCTTGCATCTACTGTCTATTTGTTTGTATATAAATGCATTGTTACTTGACTTGTGTAATGCAGGTCCACCTTATAAATGAGCTTGCTCAATGGTGTTTGTTTGGATAAATAAAGATTTGATTGATTGCTTAATTGATTGAAGAGCAATATCACAGTGGCATCTGAAAAGTGCTGGGAACAGAGAGCGTATCAAGAATCATATTAAAATCAAAGTCAGAATTGGGATAAAGATAGATATAAACCATTGATAAAGTTCAACGGAGAGTCCATCCACCCCTGGAAGGTGTTACTTTTCTGTCTATGGATTGCCCGAGATGTTCCATCCACCATAATGGGGAGACTAAAGCTCGAAGAAGAACATCGAAATTAACTGAATCTCAAGACCTGTAAAATAAGGGGTAGCATCCAAACCAGAGTCTAGAGGAAAAAAACAACTTTTAAGTGGGATTGCACTATAAGTTGTATCTAAGAGAAGGAGGTGTGTAATAGAAGATACAGGATCATGCAAGATTCAAAAAGAAGAGACCTGATCTGCACAACTCTTAGAAATGTCTAAAGAAGATTTAGTCAGTTGGGTCCACTTTGTGCCTCCTGTTTTAAAGAAAAGGCCCTATTGTACTGAAAAGCAGCCATCCCTTTTTAAGTCCTGAATCTGCCGACTATAATCAGTCTGAGTTTCAAAAGCCAATGAAATAAAATTCAAAAGCTGCTGCCATAAGGAAGTGTATTTAAAATAAGCAGACAACAATTTTGTCCTGTAAGTTTCATTAAAAGACAGCTAAAGGAGGATTTAGTATCCTCCCACCAGCAAAGGGAGACTGGTAGGAATCAATATTAGAAACCCTAGCCTGCAAAAACTGCAGGCATTTGTCAGTGAGCATGGCATCCATTAGCAAAAAAGTATTTAACTTCCAACGTAGTACAGGCTGAGAAGGATAGGGACCACCAGCAGGGGAACAGGTCAAAGAACAGCGAAATGGTCTGATGTCTCACACGGGATTATCGTGGCATGGTGAACTTTAACATTACTAGACACAAAACATAATCAATATGGGTAGCTAAAACACCCTTATAATAGGTTTTAGCACCTCGGGAATATACTACACACTAGCCATCCATTAAATGTGCTGTCTGAATAATGCGATAAAGCTGCAGTGTCCCCAAATGTTTTTGTGCACCAATCCCCCAATTGAAAGCAGTAAATCCACAATTAAAGTCACCTCCAAATTAAACTTGCCGCGAGCAAATAAATAGGGTTTAATCTGAGTGAAAAGGATGATCTACCTGCTATGTTCTGAGGGGCATAAATGTTAACTAACCAAAGTTTACTAGAACCAAAAGTACAATCAATCAACAAAGCTCTGCCAGGAGGTATATCAATGACTTTAGTAATTTGAAAAGTAAAACCAGAAAACAAAATCGAACACCATCACAGGTATCCTCGCCCTGCAACCAGTAAGAGGGACCTGTCAATACATACTTTAGCTTGTGCATGTTCTTGATTGGTTTTAATTCTGGTGTCCTGGAGAAAATAAGGATCCTGTCTCAATTGTTGTAAATACAAAAGGTGGACAACTGTTTCCTAAACTACTTAATGCTGCAGACATTCAGCTGCAGCATCAAAGCTGTAAAGGATGAGACATGGCAAGGAAAAGCAGCAAGGAAATAAAAGGACCAAAAGAAAGGGAGGAAAAAAAAACATTCAACCATCTGGAACCTGAGGAACCAGGGGATGCCTAAAATAAGAGTCCCTTTACTAGATTCGAAGAAAATCCATCCTGGAGGAAGATGCTGCAGAAGAATCAGAATGCATCCTCACCTTCCATATCTCCCATTGTTTCTGCTTTGCTAGAGCCTGAAATCTGTTTCTTGTCAAAACTGGTGTAGTAGGGCATGAGAGTCAGCTTTCCATTTCCCTTTACTCCTCTTGGGTGCCAGACCAGGAAGAAGGAGGGATGCATGGTCTGTGGGAGGGTCTACAACAAGGAGGGGCCCCAGAGGCCCAGAGGGGTCTGAACAACTAGAAGAGGTATGCAGCTCCATAGCAAGGGGAGCAGGATCCACTGAGGGCACACTAGAAGATAAAGGCATATCCACAGGTACAGGAGGTGGTGGAGAGGAGAGCTCCTGCATACTAGCAAGGGCCTGAGCTTGGGATTCAATAATTATAGCGTGTGTGGTCCTGGGGACTCGTTCAGCCTGTTATGCTCAGCCCAGGGACACTGTAGATAAGTATGCACCTGCTCATCACATAAGTTACTAACTCGAGGTTTGGACAGCCTAAATAGACATGCCTGTAGACAAGGCACAAGGTGCATCTTGCTTGGTCACAAGAATAAGTCAAATAAGTCGCGAGAACCACACTTGTGGCACAATCTAGGCTGTCCGGGTAGAAACAAGCCCTGTCTCTACCTATGTGAAAACTGCCAGGAGATGTGAAACCACCTCACTCAATTTGTTCTGAATTTTAACCTTCCAACCTCCGTCCAAACCAAGCCTTCATTGAGTATAGGTCATGGAGTATCAATATCTCACACCTCTGTTTAAACCAATCTTGAACATCGTTAATATTAACTCTGTCACTTCAGAAAAGAAGGGTAATGCTTTAACAAAGGTTTGGTAAGGGGAATCAGTAAAAGGAGATCATAGTGGAGAAGTTTTCACAGTTTCATACTGAACCCAAAACTGTTCAAGAGTACCAACATTTTTAAAGCTGATATCATATACCAGCTTCTCCCTAATATGAATAAATGCAAACAGTTCTGAAGGGCTAATCCAAGGAGCCCTTGAGCTTGTTGTGTAAGACAGTCCAGCGGGAAGGAGCTAAAGCTACATAACCCACATATTTGAGGCGGACAGCATGCGTCTCTGAGCCGCTCCCCACTGCTAAACAAATCACTCATTTTGAAGGTTTCAGACTGTCTACCTTGTTCAGTAATTACAGAGTCTGTGTGAGCTGTAGAAGTCAACTCGTTGGGGCCCGTGTGTTGCTCCCAACTTCCATGCTGCTGGTCAGCAGGAGAACTGCTGATTGGTCGGTGTGAAACAAGTCACAAAGGTTCCTGAGATGAAGTAGAACTCAGTGCAGTAGAAAATCCAAAGGTACAGGGTTCTGTGCAGAAGAAATAATATCTGAGGCTGCAACCAGACCAGGGAAGTCCACCCCATGCCTACTTGAGATGGCTGCCATCCAGCTGCTTTCAGAGCAGCATCTGGAGACCACAAGCGGTCGGGCTCTACCAGCAGTCTAGAACCAGATCCCAAAGGCTGCTGATGAAGAAGAAAATTCACCAATCAGGACTGTACTGCAGAAAAATCAGCTGCTGGAATAGAATCCTGGATATCTGCATCCTCTTGAACAAGATTCAGTAAGAAAGTTCAATGCCATAGGAATTCCTGCTTAAGTTGTTCATCAGAAAGGTCAATTTGGGAGTGACACACCTGAGCAGTCCCAGGCAAAGGTTGTTCAGAAACTAGATGCTCCAAACCTTCTGCAGTCTGTTGTAAACAAGTAGAAGCCATACCACTCAGTTGTGCTATAGTATCAGAAGCAAGACCAGGATCAAGAACAATAACTGCTGCTGCTCTAACTCCTTCTCCTCCCATCCTGGATGGTGGCCATCTTACCAATAGGATGACTAAGCATCCCCTACAGCAGAGTAGGGAATTTTTGTAGTAATAGTCATCAAAAGTAAATACAAATAATAAGGCACAGTGTTAAATCACACAAAAGCTAAGTATAAACTATAAAAAAAAAAACAAATAAAAACAGGGTTAAATCATTCATAAATTATTCAAATCATAACAAAAGTAAAAGTATTTCAGTCATACATTGTGTAAATCCCATCCTTGAAATCATTTGAGGCCCCTTAGTTTAATCCTCCCAGATCCATGTACATGAGGCCCAGTATTTATTGAATTGTGATCTTGGCAAACTCCCTTGTCCAGCAGTATGGATAGACATTAGTTCTAATAGGATTTGCTTAATCACATGTGCCCCAGTAAAGACCTTTTGTTGCAGTAGACAGGTGCAACAAACTTGCCATAGATAATATCTACAGAGTGCAAATATAAGCCTCAAAGTGCTAGCATGGTATTGAGACAATATAGGCAGAAAAATACCATAAACTAAATTCTCATAAGAGACAGAGGTGAACCATTTGTCTTTCTATTTATGGAGTAACATGGTTCAAAACTCTACACTGTATGGGCATTCAAGAAAATATGCTGCATGGTCTCCAATTGGTCTGTGCAGGTCTCCTAAAAATGTCTTTCCTCTGTAGATGTATATTTAAAATTGCCTCATACTCCAAGCCTTCCATAACAGGACAACCAAGTAGTGTCCCAAAGATTTTGGGGAGCCTAGTGTCAATGAGTTGTGTGAATACCCTCGTGTTTCTGGCCAAGCCTTGAGTGTCCAACAACACTGATGGTTCTGAATAGTTGTTCTGGAGAATAGAAAAATAAAGCTGCCTACATAGTTGTGTCTGAATGGTGCTACTATCCAGTTTCCATTGCCTCATTTAAGCATAGTCGGGACCAGAAATTTTGGTGGCTCATATTTTCAAAATTTCTTAGCATTTTATCAGGGTTCTAAGCCATTCCTTACATGAAGGAAGAGCAGGCCACTAACAAAGTGATCCATCGGGGTGTAATAAAATGGAATGCAAAGTTTAAGAAAAAGACTATGAAAAAACACTATGGGGTGAATCATCGCACTCCTCCAAAGCAGTAGTCATGACACATATGAATACATTTACCAGGTTCAACTGGCTTCCCAGAATCCCTGGAAGAATACATTATTCAGTCTGGCTTCTAATTTATCTGGTAAAGGGTACACTGAAGCTGTGTGTACAAATAGAGGAGTATTAAGGTTTTCAGTAGCAAAACCCATTTCCTCTTAGCTATAGTGCGTCCTTTCCATAATGCCACCACCCTGTCCACTTTATCCAGAGAAAGAGCCCAATTGAATTCTGTATCATCTGAGCTGCCAAAATAAATTCCCAATATTTTAATTGGATCCAATGTAACTGAATGTTGGCTATAGAGATAGGGGCCTGGGAACTAGTTAGGTTAGGGACATATTTTGCTGTGCTCTTATGATAATTCCAGTTTAGAACCTGGATATTTCTCAAAGTCTGTGATTGCAGAAATAACTTCTGAAGAGTTTAGTAGAGGGTGGCACAGATACAGTACAGAAATCATCTGCATAAACCAAAACAATAGGAACAAAACCCATTCAGTGTCACTCTTGGGATGTGACAGTGGTGTGAAAGTCTTCTTAAGAGGGTCAATTTGAAAGGCATACAGAAGGAGGCTTAGAAGGCATCCCTGCCTAACCCCTTTCTTCCCTAGAAAGACATCTCTGGGAGAATTATTAATAAAAGAGTAATCCAGGCTGTGCTATATGTAAGTTCTACCCATGAAATAAATGTTTGTGGTATATAATGCCATAGCACTTGAAATAAATAATTATGGGACACCGGTCAAATTCTTTTCCTGATCTAGAGAAAAAGCGCTTGAGTTTCTGGAGAGCAAGAGTGTATTATATCTCGAAACAGAGAAAGGTGTGTATCATTGACCTATTTGGGATGGTGCAGGTCTGTTCTATAGACATTACATGGGCTGCAATAGGTAGAATCCTATTTAATAAAATTGTGGCAAATATTTTATAATCCACATTCAAAAGGCTGAGTGGCCTCAATTTTTGCATCACACCTGTCTCCTTTTTAAATAAAAGTATCATTATGGCATCTGAGAATTTTTAGGAATAGAGCAGGTGTCTATTATATTATTGAAAAAGAAGTCTGAATTGGACCAAAATATTTATAAACATTAAATATAATTCAGCAGTCAGACCACCTGGAGGTGCTTTTTCTCTGTTTTTTAATAGCCGAGCTGTTTCTTCTACTGTTATGGGACAGTCAGAGCCTGCAATTGATCTTCTGGGATGCTAGGTATATCTAATCCAGCAAGATAGTGAAAAACTTGCTGACTTTCGGGTGCAGAGCCAAACATTCCTTCCAGATGGGATTGAATGACCCTTTATATGTTGGAGGGAGGAGTATTCTTGACCAGCGTCCGGTCTTTTATCTACTCAATAAATGTGGCCAAAACTCTGTCTGAGCAGCTTTTAAAAATATCTAAAGATGATTTTGTCATTTGGGTTCTGCACTGTGCCTCTAGTTTGAGTGAAAATGCCCTATTATATTGGTGTGTAGCCTTTTGCATTTAAGCTTCTATTTGTTGAGAGCAATTTGTTTTAGTCTCATATGCCAATGACAGTGTGTTCAACAGCTGTTGCCATAATTGGGTATATTTGAAATAAGCAGACAGTGATCTATGTTTCATAATCCTTGTAAAGAAATCCTGTAATTCTGTTTTGGTGTCCTCCCACCAAGCAATGGGAGAGTGGAAGGCATCATAAATGGAGACCCTTGCCTGCAATAAATTCACACACCTTCCTGAGATTATATTGTCTAGTAGGAGTGAGTTATTTAGCTTTCCTCTAGATTTAGGAATGTATGGAAAGGGCCCCTCCCCAGGTGTGCATACCAGAGATACTGCCAAATGGTCAGATGCTCGAGGGATCACAGCTGCTTGATAAACTTTACATTTTGGAAATAAACACATAGTCTAGGCATGTAGCATAAATGCCCCTGTAATAAGTCTTAGCACCTAAAGGATGTATGGCTCAGTACCCATGCCAAGCTTGGCTGACTGAATTAGTTTTAGTAGGGTAGCTGTATCCACAAATGTTTTGTGACATTACTTCCCTGTCGGCAGGAGTAAGTCCACAGTTAAAATCTCCACCAAAATAGACATATCTAGTAGTGAATAAGAATGGTTGAATTTTAAGAAAAGTGAAGATCTTGCTGCAATGCTCTGGGAGCATATATATTAATTAATTGGAATTTAAGGGACCCATAAGTGCCAACCACCATTATTGCCCTCCAAGTGAAATATCTATAACTCTGGAGATTATGTAAGTAAAATCCGAAAGAAATTCCCACCCATCACATGTGTCTTCACCTTGTGACCAGAAGAAGGCCCAGATTTCATTTATTCTTTCCTTGAGCTAATTCACTCCTGGATTTAATTCGAATGTCCTGCAAAAATAAACGTCATGTTGCATAGTTTGCAGAAAGGCAAAAATAATGAGTTGTTTCATAAATTTTTGATGCTGCACACAATCAGCATGCAGCATCTTAACTAAACAGATTAACCATTTTACTTAATTAAAATAGTGGATGGACCTTGGTTTCTCTTGTATCAAATGGACCCTCATAGGTGCCATAAAATTCATTCATTTGGGTGCTGTATAACTTGGTGTTGTCCCCAGAGTTCTCCCCCACTTGATTCAGAGGAAAATTCCATTTAAGAGGAAGAAGCAGCAGAAGAGTCAGAATCTGCATCTTCCTTCAGTCTCCCTCCACTGCCTTCTCTTCACCTGAAACTTGTTCCTTGTGACAATCATTCTAGTTGAGTGCGTGAATCTGATTTCCTCTTCCCACTTCCTCATTTAGGTGTTGGGACAGGGGTAAAGGAGTCTTCAACTCTTGGGGGAGGCACGCTGCCTTGTGTTACTGTGCCTGTCCTTGGTGGGAGCCTCCTAGGGCCTGAGGAGCACCTGGAAGTGCCTGGCAGCTCACTTTGCCGATTATGATTTGAGGGATGTAATACTGGGTTTACAGGAACCTCTACAGCTGAATTATCAGTCTGGGCTGTGGAAACCTTGGGAGTTAACAATTCAAGTGACACCTCCTCTAGTCTGGCTAGTGCTTGAGCCTGCATCTCTATAATAAGTCTGACATGGTTTTGCAGAACCTGGTCCACCCTGTTATGCTCAGCCCAGGGACACTGTGGATAGGTATGACCATGTTCATCACATAGGTTGCACATCAAGGGTTCGGGCACCTAAACTAACATGCTCATATGTGAGGCATAGTGTACATCTTGGTTGGTCTCAGGTGCAGCTCAGATGAATCTGGGAACCACATTTATGGCATGTTCGTGATTGCCGGGTAAAAGCAAACCCTCTGTCTCTACCTATGTAAAACTGCCTGGCAGGTGTATTATCCCTGTTCTGTTTGTCTTAACTGCACCTTGATTTTCCACCCTCCATGCAGACCAGGTCCTCATGTAATATAGGATGTGGGTGTCTAACAATTCACATCTCTGCTTTAACCAATACTGAATATCATTTGTATCGACCCCTCACTGCTTAAAAGCAATGTGATGAGCTTAACCAGTGGCTTAGTGAAGGGACTCAACAAAATGGACTCCACAGTGGGTAAGTTTTCACTTTTCATATTGTGCCCACAGTCTCTCCAGAGTACCAACAGTTTTAAAACTTAGATCATAAACTGTTTCACCTTTTAAATGTATAAATGCAAACAGTTCCATGGGGCTAATCCCCGTGGAGTCTTTTAAAATGTTGTGCATTACAGTTCTTCGTGCAGGGGCTGAATCCGCTTCTCCTAAGAATTTAAGGTGAACTGCATTTCGCCATTGAGCAGGTTCCCTACAGCTTTAAACAAATCACTCATTTTAAAGTTAGTATCATTTTGTCATGTACATTAGGTAAAGTTCCACTGTTCTCACCATGGTTAAAGGTCGCCTTGTTGTGGCCCATAACTCGCACGAAGTTCCAGACTGCCAACTAGTATCCTGGTCAGTGGTTGGCTGGGAGTTAGCAATAGTCAGGGTTTCACTAGAGGAGCTAGAACTAACATACTAACATACTAAAATGCAAGCAGAATAGGCCTAACGGTCTTTCGAGTCTCTCGATTGGTCAGCCCCACCCTGGGTGCTGACCTTGCCCCTCGCCTTCTCTGGCTTCTCCTTCCCAGTTCCAGATATTCTTGCTGCATTGGATTTGCTTCCAGAACCCTTCCCTGTACCTGTTCCAGCCCTCTTGAACCCCTCCACCATCTCTGCCTCCACAGCCCCCTAGGCAGTGCATTCCATGGCTCCACCACCCTCTCAGTGAAGTAGCACCTCCTCCTTTCTCCCTGAATCTTCCCCCTCCAGCTTCCACCCATGCCCTCTAGTGGCCCCTCCTCCTTCCTTTGAAGCACCCTGACAGTTCCTTGACTATTTACCTTTTCATGTACTTAAAGACCTCTATCATGTCCCCCGGTCCCTTCTCTTCCAATGTGTACATATTTAGCTCTTTGAGCCTCTCCTCATAGGTCCTGTCCCCCAAGCCCAAAATCATTTTGGTTGCCTCCTCTGGACCCTCTCCAGAGTTTAATGTCCCTCTTTAAGTGTGGCCTCCAAAACTGCATGCAGTACTCAAGGTGTGGCCTCACCAAGCAGTTATACAGAGGGCATCACTTCCCTCCTTCTGGAGTGATCCCCTAGCGATGCATCCCAGCATCCTGTTGGCCTTGGCTGCTGCCTCCTACAAGTCTCCGAGTTGTTCATTTTGACATCCACCACCACCACCAGGTCCCTCTCAGCCATCGAGACTTGTAGTATCCCCTCAGGGTGTACACTTGGCCCGGGTTTCTGGCCCCAGGTGGAGTACCATGCATTTCCTTGCATTGAACCTCAGCTTCCACTTTCTAGACCATCTTTCCAGAGCCTCCAGGTCCCCTGTGGGGCCACCTCCCCTCCTCCCCATCCACCACCGCCTCCAGTTTTGAGTCGTCTGCAAAGAGACTCATCTCCTCCTGATTCCTGTCCTATGTCAGAGCGTAGGTGTTGAACAGGAGGGACCAAGACTGATCCCTGTGGGACCCCACTAATGACCCTCTTTGGGATGAGACTATCCGCCAACTACGACCCTCTGGGTCCGGTCATAGAGCCAATTGCCTATCCATCTGATCATCGGTTCCCCACCCCATTTCTCCCAGCTTATCCAACAGGCCCATGTGAGGAACAGAGTCAAATGCCTTGCTGAAGTCTAGAAAGAGGACGTCCACTGGTCTGCAGGTCCAAGGCACTCGTCACCAGTCATAGAACTCCACAAGGTTTGTCTGACCACGATTTCCTGAGGGCAGATCCATGCTGTCTATCGTCCAGGCACCCTGACTTTCCAGGTCCCCCCTAGCCTCTCCTTGACAATGCCCTCCATCACCTTGCCCACCACTGATGTCAGGCTGACAGGCCTGTAGTTCTCTGCCACCTCCCTTGATCCCCCTTGTGGATAGGGCACATGTGCACCACCTTCCAGTCCTGGGGCACCCACCCTGTCCTCAGAGAGATGGTGAAAGCTCCGCTAGGGGTTTCGCCAGGAGATCTGCAAGTTCCTTCAGCACTCTGGGATGTAATTTATCTGGCCCGGTGCTTTCTCCGTCTTAAGGGAGCTGAGGGCTTCCCTCACTCTCTCTGCTGTGATTTCCACTTCCAGTACCTCTTCTCCCTGCTTAGCCCTCCTCCCTCCTGCCAGTGATGCCTCCCCTCCCCCAGACCCGCCGGACGTAAGGATCCCCCTGCTCAGTATCTCTGTTTCTCCCATGTATGATGCAGCACCCCATTTTCCTTGGTAGAAACTGAGGTGAAGTACTCATTTAGTACCTCAGCCTGCTCCCCAGGTCTTGTGCCCATCTCTTCCCTGATTTAACTCTATGAGGTCATTGGAAAAGGCTGTGATGCAGATCCTTTAGCTGTAGAAATTATGTCTGCAGCTGCAACTGGTCCAGGAGAGATCCATCCAGAGTTCCTTTAGTTTGCTGCCATCCTGCAGCCCAAAGAGCAGTGTCTGGAGACGAAACACCTTCAGGTTCCTCTGAGGTTCTAGCAGATGATCACAAATGCCGCTGAGGACATAGGTAATGATGCTGTGGCAATGTTATTTTCTCCAGTCAGGTTTTGTTCTATGTTTATTGCTGAGTAGTCAGCCTCAGGAATAGATTCTTTGTGTTTTCCTCCTCTTGCATGAGTTTTAACAAAAATGTTTTTGTTTTTGGAACATTGTTGATAATTGTAATTCAGAGAACTCTTTTGGCCAGTACACACCTGAGGTTCCATGACTGTCTTAAAGGCAGGAAGTCCTGTGTTTTCAGCTTGTGAATCTTGAGAAATAGCAGGTTGCTCAATCCTTCTGTGGTCACTTGTAGGACAGTAAAACCAATATTAATGAGTTCCTTCATTGTTTTGGTAGATATCCAGAGCTAGAAGCATGAGCAGCACCTCCTTCACCATGTTAGGATCCTTGCAGCAAACCTGCTCCCCTGCCACCATTGCTTCCTCCTTCTCCTGTGTCTATCTACAAACCGGGTCCCTCCATCCTGTCCACAGGAAGTGGCAATACCCCTGCAGGCAGAGTAGGGAATTTCCGTGCCGGGCCAATTTCCTCCATTCACTAAACATACCACCAACAGCTCAATCTGGTTCAAGGTCAGTTGACATTCATTGGTATCCCTCCTTGGGTCATGCCTGAAAATAGGCAGAATTTGTCTACTGCACTTACCCAGTCAACAAAAATGAAATAAATGAATAAATAAATAAGTAACATTGCATCACTCTAACTTAGATACCTTCTTTTCAGTCATTAGTGTGTGAGTGAATGTCTGAGCCATGAAAGATTGCACCAGAGTTAAGGTGATGCCAGTGACGATTTAAGTGCTCTGACTTTGTATTTCCCTACTTTTGAGAACATTGTATTTAAACCGAATTGATTCCAAAGCACAGTTTTGCAACAAATGTAAATATATCAACACATTAATTAGAAAACAGAACACTTTGCCACAAATGATAAAATACCACTTCAAACAATACTTGAAATATCACATGTGAATTACACATTACTGTATATTGTACCTAAGAGTCCAGAAATCAAGAGTTAAATGCAGTCATTGAGTATCACTCGGCCTCTTCTCAAAACATGAGTACAGGTGTGTGTGTGTGTGTGTGTGTGTGTGTGAGTGTTCATAGAAAAGAGACCCATACACCTAAAGTCTGGACCAGACACATGGGAGACCAAACTATCAAAACACACAGTAGTCAGCAGACAGGCCACAATCTCAAAACTAAAACAGTCACACTGAGTATCATATAATGGAAAATGTGAAGAACGGTGCACACTGGAATCAGCAGTGCCTAAGCAGAGCAACCAATTCAATAATAATATAAAGTATAAAAGAAGACTGCACTGTAGTTTGAAATAGTAATCCAGCAAATGCTGAGTTTATTTGGCAAGATGTCCATAGAACAACCAGTAGCTCCTAGTGCCTGAGCCCTTCAGCGGGCCTTCAAACAAGGGCATATCCGAAGACATTGGCAAATTATGTCTTTTAAACAAGTGCTATAAAAGTGATATACACTGCAATCAAATTATATCAGGTGGTAGGAAAAGTGATAAACAACAATAAAAGAACTGTTATCTGAACAACAATATAACTTACGTTCATTCAATATATAGTATGTAGTAGGCAGGTCATTTTACAGACTGATGCAAGTAAACTTATTTTTCTGTTCATTGTGGAGAAAATCATGTTGGCAGAGAACTTATAATCAAACAATTATAAATATAAACTGAAGCAAAATACACATTAGGACATTGACTAATACCTCTAGGCTAGAGGGTAATCAAAAAGCATTAAAAATATCCCCTCAATATATTTCATTTTTTATATATATAAAAGCAGGTTCTATGTAAAGTCACAAAAAAAATTGTGATTTCAAAAACAGCGAAGTGCATAATATGATACCAAGAATAGTGACTTAAAGTATAGCAAATGTCAAAATACCTCCATAGCAAGTATAGCAAACTGTTTTCTACTGCTGTAGCCTCTCCAACTTTGTTTACTATTGCTGTATCCACTCTATTTATCTACCTTTCACTTTAATTAGTTTCCTGTTTCCGCATAGCAATTGTTGCCAGGTAACCAGACCATAGTCCACCCATAGTCCTCTCAGTGTATAAGTTCCATTGCATCAATGGCCCCCCTACCTTGAGTCACTGTTTCTTGTGCTGGGTTTCAACCTGCATTACATGAATTACATCAATTACATCAATTCAAGCGAGAGATGTCTGTGCAATTTATCACAAGTCAAAGGATAAGCCACTAGTTCTTCATGATGGCTACTTATATCGCTTGGATAAAGAAACTGCAAATAAGGTGTATTGGAGGTGTGTGAGCTCATAAATTCAAATGTCTGGCCAGGCTTCACACAGTTGCAGACACTGTTTCAGCTGTTATTAAACAGCATAACCATGTGGCTGATTCTGGAGATGCGGCGCATCAGGTTATAGCGAATATTTGTGTGCCCAGACACGAACTACAATGAGGAAACATCACAAGTACTTGTGACATCCACTGCCACTGTGCCTGAGTCTGTAAGAGGACGCCTGCCTGAAATTAGATTAATGAAGTGTATCATTCAATGAATTAGGCAACAAGAGCGTGCTGGCCCAGTAACTCTAACATGTGTGAGTCACTTGTAATACCTAATGAGTTTGCTGTGGTTGGATCAGGTGAAAAATTTCTGCTTTATGATAGCGGGTTAGAAACTGACAGAATTCTTGTATTTGGCACTGAGGGTAACATTAGATTGCTGAAGGACAGTCCAGATTGAATGCTGGATGGTACCTTTAAGTCATGCCCATCTTTATTTTCACAGTTATACAGTATCCATGCAATGCATTCTGGACAGGTTATATCTGCAGTTTTCATCTGTATGTGCTCAAGCATAGCAATTTCATATGAGTGCGCTTTAGGCAAATTAAGGCAATGTGTGGCGATAGGCAGCCTCTCTACAGCAATTGTGGACTATGAAAGAGCTGCATGGAAGGGTTTCACTAATGTTTTCACAAGCACATCTGTCCATGGTTGTTTTCACTTTGCCCAAGCTGTGTGGCGTAAAATACAACAGTGCCACAAAGTCAAAAAAGATACTGTAGCGACTCCAACTTGCGCTACATCTACAAATGCTGCTGTCTCTGGCTTTTGTCCTGCCAGATGATGTTGTAAGTTCATTCGAGGAGTTCAGAGAGAATGAGTTCTTCACTTCAAATGAAGAGCTATTGCAACCAGTCCTCGATTACTTCGAGAACACTTGGCTTGGAAGGCCAAAAGGATGTTCAAAGAGAAGACGTGCAATGTTCCCAGTTAAGAACTGGAACTGTAATGCAGCTACTATACTCGGAGTATCGTGCACTAACAATGCTGTTGAGGGGTGGCTTAGAGGTTTCAACTCCCACCTCAGATCATGCCATCCCAGTATATGGAAGCTCATAGAGTGTTTAATAGAAGAATAAAGGCTTACTGAAATAAAGCTGGAGCAGTTACTTGCTGGTAGAACACTGGAGGAACAAAGAGAAAATACAGAGACCAAAATGAATGCATTGAGAAGATTGTGTACAACAACGGGAGAGATCTACCTATGACTACTTAAAAGGTCTTGCGACAACTTCCAATATAAGATTTAACATGACTGACAATCAGAAGAAAGCAGGCATCATGTATTCAATAAAGGCTGTCTGACAATTGCCAGTTTTTTTTAAAACCCTTTTTCGCTATTTTGGCGTGACTCATATTGGTCTCTGTATTTACTCTCAGCTACGGAGTGGAATTCCAGTTTAAATTGCAAGTTCCTTAACTGCAGTGAGCTCTCAGCTACGGTAGTGGGATTCCAGTTTAGAAATGCACGTTCCTTAATTGCAGTGAGCTCTCAGCTACGGTAATGGGATTCCAGTTTAGAACTGCAAGTTCTTTAATTGCAGTGAGCTCTCAGCTGCGGTAGTGGGATTCGAGATTTGCAAGGTCGTGGTATACAAGTCATTGCACAATCTGCTTTCTGCCTCTCAGATGCTAAACTGTTTAAAATGAGTTTCGATAGCGATTTTGACATGCCAAAGTCGCATTTAATGGGTTCGCTATTGACTAATACTCGCTATTATTTCATGGCTATTCTTTCCTCGCTGTTATTTATTCGTGATTCTTTAGTTGGTATTATCACAGGATACCTAAAAGCAGGGAGGTCAACTTCAGGTGATAAAGGTCAAATCATCAAATTCTTAATTTATTAGAGAATTGATATTAAAGATTCATAACAACAAAAACTATACCTCAGTTAGAGTTATTGAAAATGTTCTTGCTCTTTAATGACATTTAACTTACATTTTAGAGCAATGGGAATAGAAGAGGAAAAGTCATTTGTTTTTGGAAAAGGGGAGAAAGGTCTTGCTCTGGCAACATTGCTGCAACCAAATATATTTTATTTACACAATTTACTTCAGCAAAACTCAGTTTCAAAATACTTTCTTTCAAAATGCCCTATTTTTCAAAAAGTCCTGTATTTCAAAAGTTTATTATGGAAAACTTTTTTAAATTAAAAGGAAAACTTTTCTACAGGCTCAATGCTATAACCCATAATTGAAAAAGCAAATAGTCATTATGAAATTATTTCTTCTTAAATATTTTTCATTATTTTATTTCTTTATATCATATTGTCTCTCTCAGTCTCAAAGGTTGGGTATACATTGAAACATAGAAACATAGAATGTGACTGCAGATAAGGACCACTTGGCCCACCTAGTCTGCCCATTTTCCTACCTAACAGATAAGCTGCAGATCCGAGTTAACCAACAGCTTACTTCCTCCTACCCCCATTAGGACTGCCTTATGTCTATCCCATGCATTCTTGAATTCCCCACTGTTCTTGACTCCGACCTCCTCAGGGAGGTGTTCCATCGCAACCACAAACCTCTCTGTGAAAAAATACTTCCTCACATTACCTCTGAGCCGTCCCCCTCTATCTTCAAATTGTGCCCCTTGTTCTTGCACATCTCTTTTCTGAAAGATGCTACCCTCTTAGACTTTGTTGATTCCTTGAGGTACTTGAAAGTTTCTATCATGTCCCTCTCTCCTTCTTTCCTCAAGGGTATACATATTAAGCTCCTTTAGTCTTTCTTCATTATGCCTTCTGGTGCAGACCCTGCACCATTTTAGTTACTACTCTGGACATACTTCATTCTGTCTATGTCTTTGCGGAGATGGGGTCTCCAGAACTGCACACAGTACTCCAGATGGGGTATCACCAACTGTCTGTACAGAGGATAACAACTTCCTGTTTTCTACTGTTGCTGCCTCTTCCTATGCATCCCAGTATCCCCCAGCCTTCTTTACTGCCTTCTCACATTGCTTGCCTACCATTAGGTCATCTGATATAATTACCCCAGGTCCCTTTCCATTTTTACTGTAGTCAGTATCTCACCCCCCATTGTGTACTCTTCCCTGGGTTTCTGTTTTCCAGGTGCATTACCTTGCACTTCTTTGCATTGAATCTGAGCTGCCATATATCTGACCATTCCTCCAACCTTGCCAAGTCCCTTCTCATCCTTTCCACTGAATCTTGTGTACCAATCCTGTTGCAGATCTTTGTGTCGTCTGCAAAGAGACATACTTTTCCTTCCAGTTCCTCTGCAATGTCACTTATAAAGACATTAAAAAGGACCGGTCCTAGTACTGAATACTGCGGTACCCCAGTAGTAACTCTCCTTTCTTCACTGTGGACTCCATTTACTACTACCCTTGTGTCCTGTTGTCTAGCCAATTTTTATCCAGGCTACCACCTTGGGACTCACTCCAAGGCTGGCTAACTTGTGTATTAATCTTTGTGTGAGACTGTATCAAATGCCTTGCTAAAATCTAGGTAGGCCATGTCCACTGCCCATCCCTGGTCTACTACTTTGGTCACCCAGTCAAAGAAATCTATTAGATTTGTCTGACATGACCTTCCATCATGAATCCATGCTGCCTTGGGTCCCTGCCCCACTGGCCTCTAGGTACTCAACAATTCTTTCTTTCAAGTGATTCCATCATTTTCCCTACCACTGAGGTCAAACTAACTGGTGCGTAGTTTTCTGCCTCTGTTCTGCACTCACTTTTGTGAAGAGGAATCACATCCACCCTCCTCCAGTCCTCAGGTACCACCCCACCCTCCATGATTTGTTAAACAGAGTAGTCAGCGGTGTCACTAGTTCTACCCCTAGTTCCTTTAGAATTCTTGGGTGAATCCCATCAGGCCCCATTGCTTTGTCCACCTTCAATTTTATTAGTTCTTTCAGAACCCTTTCTTCTGTAAATGGACTGGTATCAACCCCTGTCTTCAAGTGGTTCTCTTATTTGGTTTAGGAACCTCCCCTCCTCTTCCGTTGTGAATACTGAGCAGAAATATTCATTTAGTATCCTGCTTTTCACTGTCACCCTACCCACATTCCCTCCCTTTATTAAGCCTCAGTATCCCTCCTTTGGTCTTTCTTCACTCCTTAATGTACCTATGAAGGTATTATCCTCCTTCTTAACAGAGTTGGCTATCCTTTCCTCGGTTTGGGCCTTTTGCTATTCTGACTGCCTTCCAGCCTCTTTCTTCTTCTTAACTGATAAAGTTCTCTGTCCTGCTCCTTCTGTGTTCCTTATATTTCCTGAATGCTATCCTTTTCTCCTTAACCTTCCCTGCCACCTCTTTTGAGAACCATAGCATTTTTTCCTTCATTGTGTTTTGTTGATTTGCTTTATGCAAAGGCTTGTTGCCTCTGTGATGGCTGTTTTGATTAATCCCATTGTTCCTTCACCCCTTCTTCTTGCCTGTTTGCTTGTGCTTTTCTGAGGCACTCTCTCATTTTCCCAAAGTCATCCTCCTAAAGTCCAATACTCTTGCTTTTGTATGGCTTGACTGTATGGCTGTGTTTATCGTGAACCACACTGTTTGGTGTTCGCTTGTTCCCAGATGGCTACCCACTTCTAAATCTGAGATTCTTTCTCTGTCCCCATTTGAGAGTACCCAGTCTAAGATTGCTCCCTCCTGAGTGGGTTCCAATACTAGCTGTCTGAGGCATGCCCCTGTAGGGCATCAGGAATGACCATACTCTTGGATGTGCCTGCAGCAAAGGTGCTCCAGTTAACATCTGGCATATTCAGATCCTCCATCAACAATATCTCCCCTTTTTCTGCCATTCTAAAGATGCCTTCTATCATTTCCTTGTCCATTCCTCCTCCTGAGATGGGGGTCTTTATGCAACCCCATGCAGATTGTGGTGCCATTTCCTGTCTCCAGGGTGCCCCAGAGTGCCTCAGTTGCTCCCTGTTCACTCTTTAGTTCTGTTGCTTTGATCCCTTCCTTTACATGAAGAGCTCTCCTCCTCCTCTTTTACCCTCCTGTCCCTCCTGTAGATTGTGTATCCTGGTATGTTGACATCCCAGTCATGGTTCTCTGTGTACCATGTTTCTGTGACTGCCACAATATCCAGGCAACCCTCTTCCATCAAGGCCACTAGTGCACATTTAAACCTCTCACCTAGGATTCTGGTTCCCTCCCAGACAGATGCAGACCATCGCACCAGTATAGGTCTGCAACCCTCCAGGTGGCTTCCTAGTCCCCAGTGAAGCCAAAATCCTGAGCTTCCACCAGTTTTAAATAAATTATTGAATTCCCTGGTGAGGAGTACCCCAGCATCACCCTTGCCATAGACAGGTAGCATCTCCGAGAAGGTTATTGTATGCTACTTGTCTAAGGCCCCTCTCAACTCTACAAACTCCTCTTGCACTGCTCTGATCCCATTCCTAGCTAGGTCATTTGTCCCTAGGTGGACAATGACATCCAGCTCCCTCCCTCATGCAGCTGCTCCACGATCCTGAGGATTTGCTTCCTGTCCCTCCAAGCTGTTGCACCAGGCAGGCACCTTACCTCTCTCCCTTCCTCCCCATTTCTACCTCCTAATGATTGAGTCCCATAAGAGTTGTTTCCTTCCTCTGTGGGGTCCCATGCCACCCTCCTGTGAGTCTCCTTTGTGAATGTTCCCAGCATCCTTCTTGGTCTCCAATGCAGGTGCCTCCATAGAGGAACCACTATCCACCAGGAGAGAATGGATTGTGGAGAGAATGCGGTTGGAGGGATGCAACTCTGTTTCACCACCATCTCCTCCCTGAGCTCACCCTGGTCCAGCTTCTCCTCTTTCTTGGCAACTTCTGAGGTAGTAGCATTGGCCCTGGTGGTGCCTGGGTGGGGAGGAGGTTTCATGATCCTAGCCAGGTCAGCCTGGAGATGGGCAACCTCCTCCCTCAGACCAGAGAGGTGCCTGCAAATAGGGCAGCATTGCAGCCTCCAGAATGTCTCCGGAACACTGCCACCCCACAGCCATTACACTGCACCACTCCTATCATGTCTTATTTTGTGTCCCTCTCCTGTTCCTCTGTATGCTTACTCTCTCCTCTCCTTATAACTCTCACCCTTCCTGTTCTGGGACAGCAACATCCTATATTCTTCAGTAGCCTCCTCTTCCTTGCTCAGTATCAGAGCACCAGCAGCTGGGGGAGTGAGCTACTTTTTTCCTTTAGGGTTGACAAAACAAATGTTTCTCTATGATCCTTCCTTCCTACTGCCAAACAGGAATTTCCTGTTGACAGTCAAATCCAGTGGCTATAAAGGTAGAACTGGCTTAGGGTGGGTGGGCGTGGGGGTGGGATGGAGGGCAATTAGTAAGAAAAAGGCTAGCAACAGGAAGTTGTAATTTGAGTCACCTGCTTTAATAGTGTCTAAGCCACACCCCCAATTAAGGTCTCTCTCTCCTCCTGGTTTAGCAAAAGTAAGTTGCTACAGTACCCTTCCCAACACAGAACACACACTGGCTTTCTTTCTTTTCTTTCTTTTTTTAAACCCTAAATAAGATCCCTTCTACTTCTAATAAAGTATCTGTCTGCTTAATCTCAACAGACACTGACTCCTGCTGAGATATAAGTGTTAAATTAATAAGAAAATGTTGTTAGTTTTAGTTAGCTGCTTTCTGCTCTACAAGCAAGGCTAGGAACAGGACATTTGAGCCTATTTCAAAGTTCAAAGAAAGGGGGTTCAGAAATAAATATGTGCTATTCATTTTGATTTTCCATCAGGCTTTAGGAGAGTTGTAAAATATGACTTGAAAAAATATGGATATAAATAGTCTAAACATTTCTGTTCTATGGAATAATCCTTCCCTAGTCCATATCCAATAATGTGCTTAGTATAGGCTCCATTTGCCTTATTCATCATAATTTAATTACAGCAGTTTTCAACAGTAAGGTTTAAGAGTATTCCTAAAAGAAAAAAAGACAATGCATCAGTTCATTTTCTAAAGGTATGGAGAGAGTCCACATCATCATTCTACCCCAATGGAATAACTGTATTTAGTGTCAGTATCCATTTTGTTTCTCTTTAGGCCAAAACATTTGCCCTATTTCCACCTCTCTGCAAGCTCTCCACATGTTCCAAAACAAAGAACTGTAAACAATCAGGTTTACTGTAATGAAATTCAAGATAGTGGTGCCCATGGCATTATGTATATTACCATTAATAATGGCACAGATGTGCTTTTGTATACGGATCTTAACAGGCCTTGTTATCATTCCTATATAATAACAAGGCACTTGTACCAACATATATAAATTAGAAATGGTGTTGTACATGTAACACATTTTTAATTCAAAAGTTCTCACATCTTTGGAAAAGGTTTTTCCAGTTCTAGCATGTTGACAAATGTTACGCTGTCCACATTTATACAACCCATTTGATTTACTGCCTAGCCAGTTCTTATTTTGCTTTGGTTTTGCTAGTGTATAATGACTGTAAATTATTCTGTCACCCAGATATTTCCTTTGCAAAAAGATGTTCATGGTATATGTTTTTCCAATATTGAGTCTGTTAACAGTAGGGGCCAAAACTTATGTACTAGACTGTGAATCCATCCTGCCATAGGACTAAATTATGTGACAAACATCACTGTGTTTTGTTTGTTAACATTTTCTTCATTTGAAATGGATTTCATTTTATGTTTTATTTTTTTTGATGTCAGTAACTCATGTGTAGGTATTTTTTCACCTTATCAAGTGCTGTCTCCAATATTTCCCTGGTATAGCCTCTTTTTGTAACCTAGTAGTCAAATCATGGTTGTATCAAAGTCTATTTCATCCATGCAGTTATGTTTTAGCCTTAAAATTCTCCATAAGGTATTGAAGCTATCAACTTTTAGGGCATGCACTAGTTGCATGCAAGACAGTATTTGCAGCTGTTTATTTTCTTGCCCTTTGTTTTAATTGGTCCCCTATTGAACCCATCAGTTCTAAATCCAGAAATGTTATACTGGTTTTATTCGTTTGATATGTAAATTGAAGGCCAAGATCATTATTGTTAATATAATCAATAAAGTCTGTAATTAGATGTTCATGTTTCTTCCACATTATAATAATAATACCATCAGTAAAATGATAATTGGTCATAATATGTTCAGCAAATGGATGTCGGTTATCATTTTTGATATATTTGTCCTCAAACAATCCCATAAACAGGCTTGCATATGAGGGGCAAATGCCGCCCATAGCCACTCCACAAATTTGTAAAAAGAACTCAACATTAAAAGTGAAATGATTAAAGGATAATGGAAAACCAATTGCCCATCTAATAAAATGTGTTGATATACATTGTTGGTCCTGAAAAAATAATCCATTGCTGTTAGGCCTAGATCGTGTTTTATTGATGTGTACAGGCTGTTGACATCAATAGTAAGCCAACAGTTGTCAGCATCCCAAATATTTCCATTCAATGTGTGCAATAAATGCATACTATCTCTGAGATAGCAATCTAGGAGAAGCACTTTAGGTTGTAATAGGCTATCAATGAAACTACACAAATTGTGTGCTACTGAAAAGAAAGTATATTGAAACAGAGTTTTGCTGAAGTAAATTGTGTAAATAAAATATATTTGGTTGCAGCAATGTTGCCAGAGCAGGACCTTTCTACCCTTTTTCCAAAAACAAATTACTTTTTCCCTTTTCTATTCCCCATTGCTCTAAAACTTAAGTTAAATGTCATTAAAGAGCAAGAACTTTTTCAGTAACTCTAACTGAGGTATAGTTTTTGGTTGTTATGAATCTTTAATATTAATGCTCTAATAAAATAAGAATTTAATTCATTTGACCTTTAGCACATGAAGTTGACCATCCTGCATATATATATATATATATATATATATATATATATATATATATACACACATATATATATATATATATATATATGGAATATTTTAATGCTTTTTTGATTACCCTCTATCCTAGAGGTATTAGTCAATGTTATAATGTGTATTTTCTTCTGTTTATATTTATATTTGTTTGATTGTAAGTTCTCTATCAACATGATTTCTCCACAATGAACACATAAATATAATGTTTACTTGCATCAGTCTGTAAAATGACCTGCCTAATACATACTATACATTGACTGAATGTGAAGTGAGATTGTTGTTCAGATAACAGTTCTTTTTGTTTCTTGTTTTTTATCACTTTTTCCTACCACCTGATATGATTTGATTGCAGTGTATATCACTTTAATTGCACATGTTTAAAAAGACACATGATTTGCCAATGTCTTCAGTTACACCCCATTTGAATGCCTGCTGAAGGGCTGAGACACTATGGGCTACTGGTTTGTTCTTTAGGCATCTTGCCAACTAAACTCAGCATTTGCTGGATTACTATTTCAAACTAATAGTGCCAAGTCTTCTTTATACATTATGTGAGTATCATATAATGCCTGCTACCATAATTTAAAGAGCTAGTGTACTGAAATTACCACAGAAACAAAGTAGTTTACTCACCAGCTATAAATCATGTATACTAATATGGCTGAGCATATTTTTGAGTAATTTTGAGTACTGCAAGCTAAGCCGCATCATGGTTAAGTGTGCACACTGAGAAAGAAATGTAGTCAGGAGCACCACTCCAGCACAACCCACTGTTATATAAAAAACACACCAGAATGCAAGTAAATACAAAATAAAATGATTTTAATTCATACCATGTGTTGTCCTCAAAACATGTATAAATACATGAGACCGGAATGATGCCAGCAGGGCCCCCACCAACTCCTACCAATTTACATAAGAGTCTTCGGGAGTGTCCCACCCATGTTGATACCTCATTATTTAAGTGCTGCATTTAAAGATACAAGAACCAGACCTGTTGAATGTGTATAATACAATACCAACTTCAAACACAAATAAACTAGGGCAAATGTGTAAAAAAATTATCATCAAAGGATCAAAAAATAAGTTAAGGAACTGGCCATATCTAACAGCAGTGCATATATATCATAAAATGTAAGTCGTGTAGTAATAAATTTATTACACGCACCAGAGCAGAGCTATGATTTCTCCATTGTACAAAAATCAGCAATATAGCTGTCTTAAAAAATGTATATTCAACCATGCCCTGTTCAAGTAAACAAGGATCAATAGTATTCAGTCTACACATGGTCCCAAGAAACTACACATCGGTAAAGCATTGCAGGCTCAAATCCCACCCTGAGGCCGCATATCAGAGAAAAAAGAGGTCATAAAGAAAAAAGAAAAAGGGGGAAAAGGAGGAGGACAAAAGTAAAGAGGACATAAAACAGCTAAATAAGGAGCTGAAATACTTTATCTAATGCATGCAATATTTAAAGATACCCATAAATTTAGCTGATATAATACCATAAAATGCCTTTAAAACTGAGGTTTATATGGGACTATGGTTAATAAAATACTAGCCTATCCAGAGGCCCATAAACATATAGCAACTTATAGATAACTGTAATTCTAAGGTCCTGGCACACAAGTCAGATCCATGGTCAAATGTTAATCTTACGACAAAAACTAAAATGGGTGAGCAAGCTTTTTCCATCCAAGTCCCAAAACACTGGAATGCTCTTTCTGCTGAAATACAGTCAGGCATAAGCCATGAATCTCTCAAAGTAAGTTAAAAAGTTATCTTTTAATCAGTTGCAATGTTCTTGCTTTGTTGATTAATTGTCATCAGCCACATTACTATGTTTATAGTGTTAATTGTACTGTAATATGTTTATGTACTCAAATGCATAATTGTTGGTGTTAATTGTATTGCAATATAATTTGTGAATGTAATTGCACATTCTTTTACATCTTGATTGTTCATTGTAATGGTCTCAGATCGTGCATGAAAAAAGGCCTTTGGCTCATATGTTTCCTCAATAAACAAAGATAAATAAATATAATCACTTCTCAGAAATACTGAAAGTTCGAACCCATCATTCAGTCCAAGGGCTTTCAGAGCCCCAGTGTGTAAATCGAAAAGCTTCTTTCTGAGATGGCATAGATTCTACATCACAACCCCTTGGTCAATCTCTGATTCTATCAATGCAATAGAACCTGATGGTATATTCCATATTCTCACCAACCTTTAAAAGATGTAGACTTAAAGCATTAAACTGGTCCTACAATTTCATGGAGCATTGGTGCTCCCTATTCTATTCTTCATGGGTCTCTCAGTCTGGCCCACATCAAACGCACCACATGAACAAGTGGCTAGATACACAACAGAAGGTGTACTGCAATTAATAAAGTTTCTAATAGAGAACTATTCATGACTATGAGCTGAAGAGAAACTTTCATCTGGGTTAACACCTTACAATGTGTACAATGACCACATTGAAATCATCCATGTGTTGTTGTGGGTAAATCAGTACTGTGGTGTTCCTAATTACTGGTAGGAAACTCCAACTAGCATATCCTCTGATTGTGACTCCTCCTGTAGACTACCTTTGGTTGTTCACTTGCAATACTCTGTAAAGCATGTTCTGTGGATAGTATATGCCAGAAACTATTCAGACATTATTGTAGCTTATGACTATCCACCCCATACTGTGTGATAAATGCTACATTTCCATGGAACCCTCTCTCTATTCCTATGCTGTAAATGTACCATTTGCATACCCTGCAGACTGCTTTACTTGGTCAAGTACTGTAACTTTTCACTAATTCCTCATCACAAACCTCTCGTGCAGTTCACCACTTCTCACATCACATGAATCGCCACTTGAGCAATTCCTTTTGACCCACATAAATTGGGATTTGCAAATATTCTTGATGGTATGGCATGGTTGGCAGTTGCTGGATAGAAGTAAACTGCTGTGGTCCATAAGTTTATGTACCAATCAGTGTCAAATGTACCATCTTCCTGGTGTATAATCTTTAAATCTTGAAATGTACTCTATCCTGGGAACAATGGGATGTAAATTTCAAACTGGAGTTTGATTCCTTCAGGCAGCTGCACCATGTCCCCACACCACACCATTAGGATGTCATCAATAAACCTGTGTCAAAAGCCTATTAGTTCAAAATAGGGTTAATGACCCTGTCATAAAGGTGCAGTTGTTCCCACCCTTAAATAT